>JAQHRD010000001.1:0-2562749 GCA_029168975.1 Purpureocillium lavendulum
CCCTAACCCTAACCCTAACCCTAACCCTAACCCTAACCCTAACCCTAACCCTAACCCTAACCCTAACCCTAACCCTAACCCTAACCCTAACCCTAACCCTAACAACGGCGGCGTTGACTATCCCGGGGAGGAAGGGGGCGTAGCCGTGGCCGTAATAGACGCCGCGAACGCCAGCGTCTTCCGGAGCTCGACCCCCTTCATCTTATATCGCCTACGGAAATAGGATTCCACGGCCTTCGCGCCCAGCTTAATAGCCAGCTTGCACTCCCGGCATAGTAGTAGCTAGAGCGGCGGGTAGATGCCAATCGCGTCGGCGACCCGGAACGGCTCCTTACCCGAGGACAAGGGCTGTTCCGGCTCTATATCGGTTATCGCGCTCAGCTTCATCGAGGCGGCGGGATAGATATAGCTCACACAATAGACAAGGGCAGGGGTGTTAATCGTAATATAGATAGATAAGGATAAATGAATGAATGGACGGATAGTGTATAGATGGTGGGTGACTAGTCAATGCGAATAAAATAAAGCTAGCTACTTTTCTATAGGACCGCGTATTCATATAGACGGATAGGAGCATTAGCTTATTCTTATATATAGCCTCGCGAGCCCTTCTTAGACGACCATAGAGCCCCCCTAACCGACGCGTCTATAGCGCAACGCCACATAATACAGTATATATCGTATATAGTCGGCTACTTAGACGGGATAGGATAGGCCCAGGATAGGGATAGGCGACGGATTGACGACGAACCGTCCTCGCTTGGTATTCGTATATAGTAATTGCCACTGCTATAATTCAGTGCTACGCCACCATACAATAGGCCTGCCAGGCGTCGTCCCCCTCGCCCCGACCGGCCCGGCCCGCAGCCCGATTCGCTCGTAGGGCCTATAGGGCCGCCCCCGTCCCGGGGGGTCCCCGGCTCCGACAGGGTCCTCCGACGTCTTCTTTCCTTTTTCCACTGTCCTGCTTCTCTAGCCGCAACGCGACCGCACCCCAATCGCACCCCAATAGAAGCGCGTTCTGATTGTACACGCGTTTTGACCGACTAAGCGCTCGGACGGCGAAAATTTCGCAAGACTCACACCCCTAGTCGACCGTTTCGAATGTAGAAAATCGGTCGGATTGCTTAGCCAGGAACGGAATAGACAACCACGTCAACCAAAAGATACTATTTAGGTAAGTAAGCTTACCGGTTCTATGTTAGAGCCATGGAGAATGTATATCACTAAACCTACGTGGGAGAATCAAATCTCTGGCGGATGCGTATAGTCGTGTTCGTAGCTTCGCAACCAGGGCACCTCACAGGCCTGGTTATCCGACGTAGATCGCCGAGATGGGAAGTTTTTAGGCCTCCCATCTAGTGAAATTATAAGCCCCTAGCCGCCAACAGCTTATAGTCGCGTCAGGCGGGTTTAGCAAAGGCTCAATGAGGTGGAGTCTGTTGGTGAGGCTTGCCACTGGATTGCCTGGTTCTTTCCCAAACAGAAATGTCTGAGGCGGTGTCTCCCGCGGAGCGAGGCAGCGCCAGCCATTGCCTCAAATAGTGCACTCGATGGTAAACCGAAATGTATTTGGAAGCTAAAAGATCAGTGGTTGACTTTCATTTGCACTGATACGAGGGATACGAGACCAGCCGCATTGGGTTACTGTTAACCACCCTGGTCCCGATGAGTCACGATGCATACTTTACCTAGAAGGGAATGAAAAATGGCCAAGATTTAGCGATAAACCCGCATTGTCAAGTGACACACGACCGCATCCCTAGCGTTGTCTAAATGGCGTACTGAGCTCGTTGACTGTGTATTGCGTGCTGTGAAATGTGAAACCCTGGCACGCTGGTCCCATTTGTTCGTACAAGCCACCACCGTTGTCAGGTGCGATTAGAAACCCGAAACACGAGGGTGTAGATGATCCGCTTAACACGATCGAATTCGGTACAGGAGATGCTTCTCTTCACGCTCCAACCCGACCTGTCTCATTGAAAAGTTGCCAAAACAATAGCCGAATGACCGCAGCAGTTGCAAGAAGGCGTCCGGCCCGTCCTTGTCGACGATGGCAAATGGCCCGAGCCCAATGACCTGCAAGAACAACATCCCCTTTGGAGTGCCAGCGCAAAACTTCGCTCCCGTCCGTTGCCAGCAAACGCTGAACCCGGCCTGCGGTGACATCATTTCCCTTCTGCGGTGCTTAATGGGCAGACGAGAACCTTCGCTAACAGGTGTGGCTCGCCTTATCCCCAGTTCAATATAGCAGACCTCCTTTCGCGTGTCTAATGAGTCGACCAAGCTTTGAGATACGCATATAGAGTTGGCCCAGACCTTACCTCAGATCTGCTAAATCACGGCTGACACTACCTGTGGCTAGCGTGGACTGGCCTGTCCTAGCGGCCGCGACGATTTAATGCCAATACGGTTCGATGATAGCCGCTTTGTGCTCTCTCGGCTTGGTATCTCTAGCTTGGGTGAAGTTCGACTACGACTATATTGCTATGAGCATTTACAAGAAATACTTCGGGTATTTGCCTACGATCGAGGAGCATAAACTCTATACCGTACTGCGCGTTATTAAATACTCTTCTCGAAGCAGACGGTGTGAATAAGATGTAGACGGTATTTTATAGGTTGCACGAAAAGTATGGGGAGCACGAGATGAGTCGCCGGAGCTGTATGGGAAGTGGTATAACGAGTTGAAAGGCTTAGCCGAGTAGAGTATAGTGAGGTACGGAATTCTTCTATATTTGCCGCGCAGGGGCCCGCCGCCCATGGTATGTCAGTCAAACGCGTGCCCATCCCAAGGTTGCTCTAATAAAGGCCTAGTTTATGTGCTGGGTCTTCTACCTAGCCTTTACCTCTCCGCTTGCTAAAGTCCTTATATCTATGGGTATGTCGGCGCGGTTGGTGATGCCTATGAGGATATTGTAGAGAGACTGCGCTTATAGTCTTAAGCGTAGACGGTGCATCCTCGGAATCGTGCGAACTATAGCTCTTGACCGGACCTAGCGACTCAGAACGTTGTTGAAATTGAGGATAATAACCCTCGCAGTATTCGTAGAATAGAAAAAGATCTTATATTTTATATCTCCTATCAGTTAACGTACTTTGTATCACTCTATAAGCGCCTCCATTCACTGCTTGTTGTGCCAGATAATTACCCAGAGAGCCAGCTGAAACTCCCACAGGCTACTTAGTGGTAGAGCCAACTTTATACATGCCTCCTACGGCTCCGGCTCTAGGCACCACAATGACTGCGGATATAAGTCTCATTCCGAATTGGCAGAGGACTGAAGGGGCCGGTTCTTAGATACTGATCTAAGATACTCCATTACTTCCTCTTGGCCCAGTCAGTATGGGCGCAGCCATCGCACCCGGCAATAAGCATACACGCCACAGCGACAACGATAAGTCCGATCAATCCGCCCCCTTTGTCGCGAAACGCCTTTTCCGTGAACCCAATCTTGTCAAGGGTAGCAGCAGTCGATCCGATTGTCTCTAAGGTCGCCTTGCCACTGCACACCAACCTCAAGACCATGCCAATCTCGTCGTGGTTATTATTTATCACGTCCTTCAGGAGCTCGCAGTCACGTTCAAGCTTCTTGTAGTCGATATCGCGTGTATCCACCTCTGTCAGGTCAATCAGCGCCCGGCGAGTCAGCGTGGCAATGTCCAACGTCTGCTCGGCTTTTTTCCCCGACTCTTTTTTCACAGCCATCTTCGGCAAAATTTCAACTTTTAGGGAGTTCACCAGTCCCTCTGGGGCACCTTCGAAGGCGCCGGGCACAGGTAAAAAACTCCCTTTAACCGCTTCGTGATCCTGCGACATCTAGTAGGGATGATATCGTGCTGTCGGGCAGGCCGTATTGCACTACTAGCAGTTAATAAGTCTATCTGCAATAGCGGTGATTCAATACAGACAGTGTTATGGAGTCCGTTGGTGTTGGTTTATGTTTTACGTCGGTGCACAGTATTCAAGGTATCGAAACGCCGGCCGAGAAGTTGGAGGACGAAGAGGTACCTAATTATATGCAGTGGTGAGAGCTGATGTAGTATAGCAAGGCTTGGATCTACGAGGGCTGAGGGAGCTGAAAGTCAAAGTATAAGTTTAGCTAGAAGCGTAGAGCTAATGGTCAAGGCTGAAAGTGAGGCTAAAAGTAAGCTGAAGTCGAGCCGAAGAATTGCAAAAAGTCAAGCGTTAGGTAAGGTTAAGAATAAGAAGTTAAACTTTTTAAAGCAGTATAGAATGAATTAGAACATACACATAATGGAAGCTTGCCGGCCTATTATGTACAATACTAAGAGTCGCTCAAAATTCGCCCTATGAGCCAAAACTTCAAATGCCCTTCTGGTCTTTTGCGAATATGCACCCTCTAAATATTCTGACCACAAAACCGGCAATTGCTCAGTGGCTCTTCCTTTTTTTCTTTTAGAGGTGGCGATGGGGCCGCGGCGCCACTCACCTAGAGCTGATAAGGTGGCTGTCACAGTGGAGGAGACCAGGCTCCTTCAGCCTGCCCTTCGCGGCCAGCTGAACGTGCAGAGCCCAAAGCAAATGACCACGAGCACTCGTCCTCGGCCCTGACTTACTATTTTAAGCCTGGCTTGGCACTATGCTCGAATCTACCGCTCTGGCGTTGGGTCTTGAGGCACTTTATCAATGGCGTGCTAAAGCGATATCAATGAGCGAGAAGTTGATTGCATGATATTTAGCAGGGCGGGGGAATCTATATATCGGGATCGCCGACGTCCAGTTGCCTCAGTGCCTGGCGAAGAAACTCCTCGCGCCGTTGGTTCAGCAGTTCGGCTGTTAGGTCGGGTCGACCTTGCTCCGCCATCGCGGTCTGAAATGAACGCATGTTTGGCGGCGTGGCGAGAGCCGCTACGACGTCCCAGTACGCCACATCCGGCGCGAGGCGCCCAGACTCATGCTCCCATCCATCCAGAACCTCCATTATAGCAGGTAATCCATAGAAGAGCGCAGCATCGAAACGGACGGATCCTAGGTCAATCCCTGGGGAGCCGAGACCAGAAGCGTCCCAGTCAAGTATCGCCGTTACATCAGTGCCTTCCCACAACATGTTGCCTTGCCACAGATCGCCGTGCACGAATGCCAACCGTGTGTCGGTGGGTTTAGACCTCTTAACCACTTCTGCTGCCGTCACTAGCATTGCTGGGGAGTTACGCGTTCGCCTCAATGCGGCCCAGTCGACATCGTCAATCGGTCCGGCCCGTAGCGGCAGGCTTGCCGAAGTGGGAACATCCACGACGCTGATCCGCGCTGCGATCGCGCCCATCATCCGTAGTCGTTTGCGGTCGGGCTCAACAGGTACTCGGCTAGAGCCGGTCATGTATGAGGTCAGCGCGACCGCAAATCCAGACGCTTCACCTTCATCGTGACCAAGTACTTTCGGCACGGGTAAGCCGACTCTGGCCGCGTGCCGCATCCCGGCGACTTCAGTCCTGACGTGGCCTGCGTTCGCTCGTGGTGTTATCCGCAGCACTCCCGCAGGCTGACCAGCCGCTCGGATCAGCCATGGCGAGCCGCCTTCCCGCAGACCACGGTCTACGGACACTTCACTAGCTAACACTGTCGCTGCCCATGCTAGAGGGGCCTTTTCGGGACCAGTCATCCTGTTAGCGGTCCCTGACTGGTAGAGACAGAATATGTCGTTTTAGGAGGGACCACCGGGTCGCAGACTATATATCATTCAGCGTGTGTACTCGAGTAGGCCTAACGCGAGAGCGGCGGTCGTTGACTGACCTTGGACAGATGAGCGTGAGAGAAACGAATGCCAGTCCGTCCAGATGTTGTGTGCACGACCTGGTATAACGTGGCTGATATCTCAATTTTAATCCGGTTTCTAAACCCACGATATATAGAAAGGCGGCTCCAGGAATCAACTCAATCCATCTGATACCCCTCGAATTCCGCGGACATTAAAAAGGACCGAGACCCCGAGCAAGGGCTGGCGGGCCGCAGTGTCGGATGACTGGTTCCGAGGCTCGCCCTGTTTGTTCCCCGGGAGGCCCACGAAAAGGGAAGGCGGTTATGTCTCCGTCTGTGGTGCTGTTTCGACTGAATTTGGCCTGTGGGGTTTCTTGTAGTCCATAGCCCCGCGCGCCACGGACGGCCGGTGAGTGCGGCGCAAGGTGGTGGGTTGGCATTGGCGCATGGCGGCACCGCAGCTTTCGACGAGCTGAACCGTGATGAGCACAAGCGGCAAGGGTATTCCTCCGCTGACGCGACGAGGAGTGGGAACCTGGCCCCATCGCAATCTCAGCTTTTCCTTGTCTAATGCTACAAGCGGGACACCACTGCGACACAGGAGTCTTTGCTTTCTGTCGTGTGACGGCCATATTGAGGAGGCAGCGACTGCCTGCGAGTTGCTGCACTACAGTGGAGTCGGGACCGGCTCATAGGGGCGCGGACATCCGTGCTTTTCCCCGGACACTGGGGTACATCGGGGTCGCTGATTATCAAGCACGCCGTACAAGCAGGAGCCCGATAGACGTACGGGGCCACGTGCGAAGAACGCCCAACACACTACGGGCCGGGTCCTTATTATGTCATCTCTGCCGCTTGACTGCAGGTTAGGGTTATGCTTAGGAGGTTTGTGTATCTTATCGGGGGTGGCCTCCTGGTACTCGTGGAGAGACTGGTGATAGAGAAACAGTAACAACTCTATAGTGGTAATAACCAGGTTATCGCTACAAGCTACCATACGGCCCGAGGATAAGAACTGCGCATATATACCGCGGCGAATGTTCGAAGCCAATGCCATTATATAGTTTGCCCCTTATCGAGTCATACGCCTGTCTCGAAGGGACATCATGTACCGTACCTGTCCCGACATATCGTCGACCTCTTTTTGGCCATCTTTCTCTTGCTGCCACATGACCATATGTCTGCGAAAGTAGTTCCTTACAATCCCCCAGAGCCCTTGGTGCCGACGCGTCAGACACACGTCCACATCAAGCTCGGTCAACAACCTGCAATTACAAGAGCTGCCGCCGAACTTATGCCGGGCTTCTACCGTAGGGAACAAAATACTGACGCGCAACAGACCGTCCCAGTTATTCCGTGATGATATGATCGGCAACAAATCCCACTTGGCGCAATTTTCAAGTCGCTGGGCTCGCAATGTCGAAGAAGGCCTTCTCTCGAGGGCCGTGATACAACAGTCGCGATATTTCTGGCAGTTGCATCGCTCTGGATTTGGATTTGTATCGTCGTCGATCGTGATGGCCACGAGGGAGCGCCTGGATTGCTGATCTCTTGTGAACATGACGAGCAAGGGGTTACGTGGCACGGGTCGCATTACACCCTGGGCTGTGGTGGTGGTTCTCTGATCGATCCTGGCTGTGATAACGTCTTCTTTACTGGAGTAGCTCGTGGTGGAGAATGCAGTACTAGAATTGGAGGAAATGACGCTGTTTGCTCGACCTGCTTCGATGTGTGTAGAGGGAACTGACTCTTGTGAGCCGGAGCTGGGCCGTCTATCATCGTCCTCTCGACTTTTTCCAGACCGCTCCTTCATCGGTGACGGGATCCAGAGCTGGAGTGTTGTGTCTTCTTCAAACGATTCTTCCTTGCCGGGTCTAACAAATACGGCTCGTGCACGGGACCTATTTCGGTTAACAAACTATGCCAGCAAGCAATGGAACTTGGGGAACCCCACTCCATGAAACTCTCGGCAACCTTGAAATCAGTAAAGGCCTGCTGAAAGAGGAAAAGATCTCTCAGATCCATGAACAAGAATCGATAGGAGCTGGCTTTGTCCTCGAGGACGATCTCCAGCGGCGGTGTTTTGCCTGCCTTACCCACAGGGTCGGCATAGATGGGAATGAGCGTGGCTTTGCGCATGTTGATGTCTATAACACGCGACTCCACGACTGGTGGCTCACCACGAGAGGCGCAGGTTTCCACCAGTCGAAATCGGTTTTCGGCATGGGCTTGTCTTGATACTCGGACCGTCCTCCAAGCTGTGACGGCGGACTCCTTGGCGAGGGCTCTAGAGGTGTAAGTCAGCAACAGTGCGGCACTGCCTGGGAGGGTTGCTAACACTTCAACGACATCAATATAGAGTGGACCGATTGCGGGATGGGATGTCTTGGTAGGCTTATCGTCCGAGTTCCATATCTCGAGCCTTTTGTCTTCGCAATTTGACACGTCGGGTGTCGTAAGTTCAGTCTCGAATCTCGAAGACTGCTGAGATAGTTTCTGCGTACCCGATTAGCACATATAAACACAGGCATGCGTGAAAAACCCACCTCTTCGAGAGCTCTCACGTATCCCGGCCAATGTGACATCCTTCGCGGATTCCGTAGCTCGTTGGTATCTTTCATTCTATCCATCACGAGCTGGCATTTGAGGAGTGCCAGGTACTGATCGACAGGAGGGGATTGCCTATCGTCGTCCACTGAGATAGGCAATATCACGGTGCTTTTCTCGAACTGGATGAGAAAGCAGTCGGCCATCTCATGCAGGGCTGGCGGCCGGCCCAGTTTGTGACGGTCGAACATGCCCCCCAGCCTGCCAAGCAACGGATCCGGGATTCTGACTGAGCAGAGTTCTTGCTCCAGCCGTTGCTCGATGGCCGCTGCGACATCTGGATAGTGCTGAGCGATGAGGGTGTCGATGTTTCGGTTGACGCGCAGGACATCTACGTGAAGGCTTGTGATGCGTTGAGCCAAGTCTCCATGAAAGTTGTTGATCAAATCGCTGAGAAGGGCAAGGAATTAACATTTTCTTGTTTCATTGGGTGGTCTCCATAAGGAAGTCTTACATTTCGAATGGCTTCAAGACATGCTGGATACGAGTGTTGTGCATCTGGATTCGGCTGCGCAGATAGTCTACCTGGGGCATGACATTGATGTTCCAGTTGATGTTGGTCGCAGGGCCCGTTGTCTGGGCATATCGTCGGTTGTCCCAGAGAAGCCTTTCGCACTCCACCAGCGTAGCCTCATAGTCGCCAACAATCTCTGATAGTGAGGTCTGGTCGCCGCCCAGGATATCCCTGCTTTGGGCGCCATGTGAAATGAGTGACGTCTGGGCTCGTTTGATGGCACTCTCGAGCTGGCCGAGACTGGAGTGCAAGGCACGCACATCAGCGCCAAAGGCTTTGTAGTTTTCACCTTGTAAGTGTCAGCAACATGATCATCAGTAGAGCTCCCTTCAACTTCGGCCCCCCCACGCGCCAGCTGGACAACGTCGAGGCATTCTGCGATGGCCTACGTTGAAGTAAGATTGCCGCACGGACCGTCGGGTCGTCACCAACCTGCATTGTTCTCCGATGCCCAACCCAAGCTCCATACAGTCCATGCAAGTTCAGCCAATCTGATAGCATCGCCTATTTGGATGGGTCCGGCCATGACAAATGGGTTGATGGAACAAGGCACAATCAGATCGCGATGTCGGGCGGTGACCGAAGATGCAGCAGAGCAGGCCGACGAGCGGGCAGTATTCACCAGAAGTACCTACTGGTCAGCCTCGGAGGCGGAGGGCAACAGGGATGTGGGGGACAGCAGTGCGTCTCTATCTGCTGCCACGCTGGAGGCCTAGCCTTGCCTCACATGGACTTTCTGAAGTGGCGACCTCAGGCTGGACGAGCGCAAACTAGGGGCGCAGGAATTTGAAGGTGCGCAGAAAGTGAGCGAACACAGGGCTGGTAGCACAGCCACGATTGACGTAGTTCCCCCTTAACGCATAACCGAGGCGATTGATTCGGAGCCATGGCCATGGTAAGAAGCGCAGCAAAGCGGTTGCTCATACAACTCTGCACAGCACGAGTGCGGTTGCTCCCGTGCATAGATATCCAACATGATCTTGCAACTAAGCCACCTTCTACATCGGCTCCCACTCACAGGCAGCAGGTGACGCGGCACTGCTGGTATCCCGGGAAAGGCCTACGTACTCACACAGCATCAGCGACACGACGGTGCGTGCACTTTCAGCTCGCGCTCGGTATGTGCTGTAAGAGGCTGGGCTGGCAGATCTGCAAGGTTGACTGCAGGCTGGTCGGACGAGGCAACGGCGCTAGCATGCAGGATCACCAACAGGACCACAACTGGCCAAGCCGGCTGCAGGGGTTAACTGTTGAGCAGGCTGCCTCGTCCGGGGAGGAGCATGCGACGCCTGCAGAATGTGAGGCTGCTTTCCCCCTTTTCATCTGCACTCATCAGTGACTTTCGAGGCAGTGCAGTCTTGGTGCGGCTGGACGCCTAACCAGCCAAGTGCGACCCATTGCCGTCTCCATGGGAGTCGGGATTTCTTGACGCTGCCGGGCGACTTGTTGCTTCTCTAACCACATGAGACACTTGATGCAGACTCCTGCTGATGATTCGCATCTCTTCCCAACAAATGGGCGCTCACTGATGCGCTTTCTAAGTTCCGCGATTCCTGTCAACACCGATCCCAGCACGTGCTTGACCACAACCCGTCCATGGATCACTCATCCTATACCCACAATGATGGTCCCTCAAGGATGCTGGGGCCCGAAACTGCCCAGCATGATGATGACCTCTTGAACACGGTTCTGGACATTCCCATCGATAAAAATCGTATCGTCACACGAGCTCCCGCAGAGCCTTTCCGCCTCACATTTCTGGATGCGACCTGTCTCGTGATAAACCGGACAATAGGTTCGCAACATTTGCCACTGATACATGGTCTCGAGGAGTGAATCGCTGACGACATGCTCCAGGGACTGGCATTTTTAGTGGTCCTCAGGAGGTAATGAAGGGCTGTCGCAGCCCTGGCATCGCCATCCTCATGTGGTGTCTCGGATGTGCATACGGCCTGGTGGGGTCACACGTCTACGTTGAGTACGGGCTCAATGTGCCCCGCTATGTCGTCAACGGAGTCGAGCAATCGGTCCCACGGTCTGGAGGAGAGCTCCACTATCTCCAATATGTGTTCCAGTGGCCGCGATACCGCAAAGGAACGATCATGCTGAGCGGCGTCATGTTTGGCATTTGCTTCATCTGCGTCGGCAACATGGCCAGCAACTGCATCGACTGCGCGCTGCGCATCCTCCAAGCCGCCAATCCCGAGAAATCCTCCCTGGATCTCAGCAAGGGCAGCGTATATGGCATCGCCGTTGCAATTGCAACGATTACCTGTTTCATCCACGCCTTCTCGCGACGCGGTGGCATTGTCCTCAACAACGTCCTCGCTTTTGTCAAGGTCTTTTTGATGATTTCCATGATTATTTCAACCTGGGTGGTTGCCGGTGGGTGGTCAGGGATATGGGGCTACCGCCAGAATCACGCGAATGATGACCTCGACAAGGACGTTCTTGAGTCTGACAGTGGTGCGAGCGGATACGGACAAGCGTTTATCACCGTTGGTAAGCCACGACACTCTCTCGCAAGGGAATACAAAATCCTGACAAGACATAGTCTTTGCATATTTTGGATTCTATCAACCCAACTACGTGAGTTGCTTACAACGGCACCCAGTCAAGCTGAGATGTAGCTGACCAAGTTTGACAGGTATTGGGTGAGACACAAAACCCACGGAGGAATCTACCGAGATCTGTTTGGTGGGGCATGGGCATCATATCCGTGCTCTATATAGCTGTCAATATTTGCTATGTAAGTTCCGCTAGGTCGACCATACTCAGTTCACGTGTTCGTGGCTAATTGAGGTGCCGCACAGATGATCATCGTCCCGGCCAGCGCACAGATTCACAACAACGTAGCTCAGGAGTTCTTCCGACGAATATTCGACAATGACAGACAAGCAAGCCGGACATTCAATGCATTTCTCGCCATCTCGTCTTTCGGGAACATTGTGGTCTGGACATTCACCGCCGCTCGAATGAAGCAGGAGATCGCAAAGCAGTGCTTCATCCCCTTTGCTGGATTCTTCGCCAAGAACAAAGACTTCAGCCTCGGAAGGTTTCTGGTGTGGCTCGAAAGCGGGGGCAGGCATCCGCATGGCCGACGGATCACGTTCCTCAACCCACAGAATCACAGGGAGAAGACGCCTGTTGGGGCCCTCGTGCTCCACCTCGCAACGTGCATCGCTCTCCTCATGGCAACATACGGTGCCTCGGTAAACAACGCCTACATAATCTTATCGAAACTCTTCACTTACATCCTCGCTGGCTGGTTTGGGAGCTTCCTAGCGATTGGCATCCTGATTCTTCATTTTCATGGCCCGCCCAAAACGCAGCCAATTCAGACGCCGAACTACAACCAGGTCCCAGAGCAAGAGCCGGTCCAAAAGAGCTGGAGTCAAATGATCAAAGGGACAGTAAATCCAAAGGTGGGAATTGTCTGTGCGATTCTATATCTTATTGGCAACTTGTTCCTGGTCACGATGACATGGGTCCCCCCAGCACGATCGTGGGTCTCAGAGGGGAGTTCATGGTACGTCGTCCCACTCGCGGCATGGAGCGTGCTTGCCTTCTCGGCACTGTGGTTCGTTGGATTTTACGGTATAGCCGCGTTCCGCAGTCGCGTAGGCCGCAAGAAGTTTGTCTACATGACCGAACCTGAGTTTGAGTGGGCCTTGAGGAGCAGAGAGGACGTGGAACTCGACGATGCGTCTAGACGGCACCGTGGCGGCCTGATCCTCTGTCACGAAACCATTTATAAGGGATGGCAGGGCACGGAGACCAAGAATTTGGAGACAGAGGCCGTGGGTGATAGACACGGTTCCATTGCACTGGGACAGCGGCTACCAAGCCACGATGGCGGGCAAGGAATGTCAGGCGCTGGCCTCGAAGGTACTGACTTTGACAGGAATTAAATTTCCCTAGAAGATGAACTTCGACAACGTTTCAGCGAGAGTATATGGTGACATGGCATACCAAACTTCCAAGGCCTGTTGCTTCCATGTTCCATTCACGGCCATTCCAGCACTAGTTACATGTATTGGGCGAGAAGTAATCCTCTTTTCACGCACGCAATTCTCTGTTGTTCACACAAGCCGCACAGCGCAGTCCGGGCTACCGAGCAACACTGTTACCAAGAGGCTACCCTCACATTTTTATCGACGAAGAGGCAATAGTGTGTGTGGCGAATGCTCATTAGCGGTGCCAATCACTGTCGCAGGCGGTTGTTCGAAGTCAATGCTCCATATGCGGACCGCTAAGCCCTACGTCACGAATATTGCCATGGCCGCGAGTAGGACCTGATTGAGAGGCAAATCGTCGAGTGATCCCGTGAGGCTGTGGCAGATTGGCGCGCAATGAGCGTTGGAGGTCGCGAGAAGGTTGCAGTGGGGCAGAGTCGCCCTGGTGAAATCAGCTGGCCCTTAGGGTGTTAGGCCAGCCAGCTTCCCAAAGCGGAATCATCTTGCGCTGTGGCGCTTTTTAGGCGTAACGTACTTCGTAGGTTCACCACCACCTGCAGAACTCCAATGACATGGGATCCACTCGGCATACATGAGCTTAAACCAGCCACTTCGCATTCAGGACATGGACCTCCGCCTGGCACTCGATCTCTTGACGACGCGTGGTGGTTCAGTGTTGACCAGAAAAGTGGCTCATCAGTGGCGAGCTCGGCGGTTCTAGCCCGCCTGCTGCTCAGCGCGCCTTGTGTTCTACCCTGCCGTCCAAGTCCATCTCATTAGCCGACCATGCCAGCCTTAGGAACACCCTCTACAGTTGTCACGCCAGCTCGGTATGCGTGATACTTTAATCTAGACGCTAGTAAGAAAGACTAGATCGGTCGAATCAATTCGTGCTTCATGCCTACTGCGCGTCCTTCGCATTGTCTGCTTTCGTTTCGCCCACCAAGAACAGACTGCACTGGACCGGACTCTCGAGGTATATGCACGAGAAGACAACCCAAAGGCTAAACCCGACCTCACGCCTCCGAGCCAATATGTATGTCTACCGCGATGCGGCAACCTCTGCAATATTCGGACACATGACGACTGCTTTGACACCGGCGCCAGACTGCAATCAGCTACACGGAGTGCAGGTCTATCACCAAAGTCTAGAATGGGAAGCTACATGCTCTTCTTACAGCCGCCAGGATGCAGAGCCGACCGCAACTCTCAAGCCCGTAGAGTCTTGCTAGCCTAACAACCTGAGGTCGTTCTTTGCCGGTAGGAAGCAATACTTCACCGTGCCAATGCTCTCACCCGGCCCCATCTGTCCTTCTGGGTGGAGCGCCGCATTCCCGTATACGTCCCAGCTGTGGGATCAAGTGCTTCCCCAAGGTGATGAGACCTGGAGAAACGGTGGTTCAATTCTGCGCAACGTAAGTGAGAGGATATGCAAGCCTACAATGCCTTCCTTAGGGCGTGCTGGCATGACACATGACGGACGCTATTCATGTAAAGGCAATTATCCGTGCCTGTCTGTTTAGCTAAGTCAATTCCTTAGAACATGTAGCAAAAGCTGTTGTTCATTACTCGATACCACACTTCCGAGACCCTCAAGAAATCGTCCCACGTGAGCACTGATGAAACGGTGGTGGAACACTTGACGAAGTATCTCAGCTTCCTTGCTCGGTTGTGAAGGGTCATCGGCCGTGTCGTAATAGCGCATGGCAACCGTCATGGGAAATAGCCCGGACCCGCTTTGCATGTAGCCGGCTGCGGGCTGGAAGAAGAGGCAGATTGAGCGGGCAATCTTTGCCGCGAAGACTGACGGACAAACTCTCGGAACTTGCCGTCGCCCCGGTTCCAGATCCGTGTCAGTCTGTTGTGCGACCTCGCCTATCGTGTGATGCAATATCAGGCATGCGACCCAGTACAGCTGTACCAAGTGCAACAACGCGAATTCGACATCGCTTTGGGGCGCAGAGACAGGGCCATGGGTGGCAGTGTAGTCGAACTGGCGGAGCTTGTTAGTGTGTTTGTTTCCCCAACTGTCAAGGGCGTCTCTGATCATCCAGCAACGAGAGAGCAGTTGTTCGCGCTTTCTACTCGCTTTTGTCACGACTGAACAAGCGTGCCACTCATCGAACTGTTCCAACAGGCCGGGGATGTCGTCCATTATGTCGAGAAAGCTGTCTTTTGTTGACTTTGGTCTGTTTGTCCAGGGAACGACTCTCCACTCCTTTGAACTGAAAGGCGATTTCACACGCTTGGACGTATAAAGCATGATCTAGCGGGCCCATTAGCGGACGATCTACGAGGGTTCGGGTAACCGATGCGACTTACCACATTAATACGAGTATCAACAAACAACTTATGTCCAGGATCTGACTTGAATTCTTCGGGGCCACAGTGTAAAAGAAAGGCAATGGTTCCTTGCATATGCTTCCACCAGTTTGTTGCAGTTCCAAGTAATAGCTTTTTTTTCTCCGTCAGCATGCAGTTCAGTCGTAGCATGGGCGCGATATTTCACCTCGTAAAGCTGCATTAGCCTCATGGTAGCCAGAAGGCAATCCGGCCGCGTCCGACGTGGATCGTCCAATGCCTTGGCCATGGCTTGCAGGCACACGCTGTATCCCTGCGTTGCCTTATGCTGCAGTTGGCCATCCCCAGTGTGCGATGCCAACAACGCTGTGCTCAAGGCCATTATCATATATCGTACTAGTTTCCTTGACCCAGAGAGCCTTTCGATGACGCTTGTCCAGCCATTAGACGACAGGTCTGCGGCCTCGTCTGAGTATGGACGGCCATGGGGCAATACCGCACCATAGAGATATCCAAGGTAGAGTTGTTCCCGTGCCGAGCTTGCCAAGTCATTCGCCAAGGGGATTTCGACCTCATGGGCTGCTGCTCTCCTGTACTGGACGGCCCAAGGCACAACAGGCACCAGAGCGCGGGTATCCAATCCGTCCCTGGTTTGGTGAGAATGGGTAGCGACCAGGGCGCTCTTAGGGCTGTCAAGGGGGGTGTTGGTTATCCACAACAGGGGCTTTGCGTATCCTTCACAAACTAGATGTAGTCGGAGACACTGGGTGCAAGCGGGGCGTTGCTTGTCGCACTGGGCCAGTCCGTTAATATGTTGTGGCACAAAAAGAAGGCTTGACAGGCGACACGGAGTCTTCGCGCAGGGCGCGGATACGTACCCCTTTCTTCCTCCTCCGGCACGTGTTGCACCCGCCCGACCGACCAGGGACACCAACCATGGCACATACACGGACATATGCGTCGAAGCAGATTTGCTGACACGGTTTATGAGACGGTGCATTATGCCCTCAAATAATAAGGGGCGGGAGCGGCGGTTGGCGCCTCTGAGCCATATGTCAAAGTCTTCAGCTCCAGGCACTGTGACAAATCGCCCAAGCTCAGGTGGCTCAGCCGCTTGCCAGGGGTCAGCATTCCGTCCCAATGATCAGCCTCGGGCGGAGCCCCTTTGGGAGCCGGGTGCGACCCCGACAAAACGATGTCTGGACCGAAAGCAGAGCCATTTGTCGAATGAGAGGACGAGCCGGGCAAGAACCAGGAGGGCTCCTGTCGGAAAGCCGCCGTGGCAACGCCGTGTCGGGGGCAACCCTTGGTTGGGCTCACGGTGAACGTGCATCCCTCCGGGAAACGCCCACGGATTCATTAACGTGCCCAGGCTGACTGGCAGTGTCACGTGGAGCAGAGAACTTTGGAAGCCTCGAGGCACCACACGTGGCTGCTACATCAACCTTCCCAAACCGGAAGCATTCCGCGCGTGCCCAACCAAGCGCAAGCCATGCGGCAACCTCCGAGCAGGGCTGCAGATGGGGACAACTTCAGATGTAGTGTTTGGGTGTTGAATATGAGGTCCAAGTTTATTTTTACCGGGCTTCCGCACCTTCGGGCCTTCTGCTACTGCGACCGAGCATGACTTGCGTTTGTTGACGCTGGGATGGCGCGACTGCTTGTCTACGAATGATGGAGCACCGTACTAGCTGGTATGCACGGCATTATCATCGTGCCGCTCTTCGCCGTATGGGTTTTGACCTTGACAGATGGGTTCATGTTCGCAGCGACAAGTCTACACACCTTGAGTACCACTGTCTTCCGCTACAGCGCTGATGTTACCTGTCTGAGACTGTTGTCTCTGGTGGTCGCATGCTTTGCTACAAGTCTGACGGGCCGCTCCGTTAATCGGTGGGCTCTCACGATCCATAATAGTTTTTGCTGTCTTGTCTCTGCTTCTGGCAATTGGCGTGCGAAAACAAAAAGGACTGTAGACAACGAGACAGCACGAAGCGTTACGAGGCACCGGGAGCCATTCCATTGCACCACAGGCTGAGTATCACCATCAATATGAGGACGGAGTGCACGTTTCAAATTCCAACACGCCGTTTCGTTCGCAGCAGTCGCCGCAGTAACTGAATCGCAGCTATACTCGATACCTACACAATCAGGAAATTGCCACGTTGTGCCACGAATTCGGAGATCTTCGCCTTGCTCTTGCCATGACTTGGTGTCGGCTCTCGGCGGAATGACATGCGTTCAGTAAATGTTACTAGGACCGCCACGGATTGTGAAGGTTATAGCAGTAAATATTCGTATGGAGACGAACCTAATATACTAAAAAGTAAGAGTACCCATCGCATTACTGCTCCGACCCCAGCGACCTAAGAAATCGGCACCGAAGCTGTTTCGCAAATTCAATGTTGTTCTTAGACCGTTCTCGGGAGTCCCGAGCTCTTCTCTCGAGCCATTCATTTCTGTCTTGCACAAAGGCCTCCATGCGCTCCCCATTCTGCTCTATCATCGCCCGTTTCTTAGGGTCCAGGGTGGCCAACTTGGGGGGCTCAGGACGTTCTCCAGCGGGAAATTCTGGCTTGCGGGGAATTCGCTGAGCCACGGGCAGGATATCAAGTTTGGGCCCAGGCAAGGTTTGATACCAATATGCCGTCGTGGACCAGTCATCTCGAAGATGATTGGCATGTCCCGATTCCAGTGTTACCCGAATGCGTTTGTTGAATCGGACCGGGTCGGCCAGATGCCATCGATAGCTAACCTGATGATTTGGCACGTCTTCTTCGTGTATAATCGTACCGCAGAAAGGGTAGGCATTCTTCTGCATTCCCCATCCCTGGCTAAAGTAGTCCTCACCGCCAGTCCCATGCATTGAGGGCGGCCACGTGTCGTCGTCAATGAAGATCATATCGTCGCCTTCACCCCACCAAGTTCCCTGGAAATGTGCAACGCTATGGTTGCAGCCGATATACTGGCCGGCGCCTTCCGTCTCTAAGATGACATAGTTGTCTCGGCCGTCGAGATTGGGTACTTGCGTTTCGAGGCAGTTGGTCTGAACACTCTCGGGAGCCCAGCCATTCGTGGGGTTTTCTCGACGCCAATGGGCATGGAAGAAAAGCGTGTCCTTGCTCAGTGGCTCCGGAAATAGCTCGTAATCAATGTAAAAGTACTGGATGTAGGTCTGGTCGTTCTGATTCTCGATCTCGATGCGAGCGCGTTTGTTGAATGGCATCGGCAAATAACAATTAAACGCAGCCGCGCCTCCAAACTTCTTCTCCTCTGATGGCTTGACGGAGACGGTAAAAGGGAGCGATTGGAAGTTGGCCGCCATTGAATGGCCGAGGCAGAAGAAGTCGCCGATTGGGGCCAGAACGTTTGGCGTTTCGGAGTCGTCCCAATACATCTTGATCAAGACTTTGCGGTAGTAATCGGGATCGCTAACTTCATAGTTCAGGCCGAGAGCGTTATGCACCTCCATCATTGCCACGCCTGACTTCGAGTATGGGATGAGGCCCGGGCCGACAATCCGGCGGCAGGTCTGCACAAACCAGAGGTGCGTGATGGTTCCGGGGCCCTCTAGGTCAGCCAGCACGGCCGTCTCTCCGGGCTGGATGACCCAAGCATCTTCGTTCAAGCCGCTATGGTCCCAGCTGGAGACTCGACCGGTGCGAGCCGTCTTCAACTTGGCAACATTGCTCAGGAGGTCTCCGTTGAGAGAGGACAAAGGGTTGGCCATCGTGCCTGAGAGTCGTATGCAGGAGAGTAGAAGTGGTAGGCAATGATGACAAGACGTGAGAAGCTGGGTCGTGGTGTAGTTCGGGACGATAGCTGGTTGAGAATGGACCTTTATATCTACTGTACAAGACAGAGAGTCTGGGACGACGGAGACTGCCCGTCTGGCATTTACCGGGGATCCATTTGTTTAGCTTCATTTCATTAACGATGGGGTGTTCCCTGAGCGCGGGCAAAGTTAGGTCCCTCCGAGTCGCGTGCCAACTAGTCCCGAGCCTTAGTTTTCCAAGTGCGCTGATTTAGCCTCGACATGGAGCTTCGCGCCCGTCTGCAGATGCTGCAGTTCTCTGCCGGGGCAGCAGTCAACAGCCCATCTGCCTCTAGCCGCAACACCGCGGAGGCTGGGATCGCCAGAGGGCGCCGCCATGTGCAACTAGAATCCCCGGCCACGCGGTCGTACGTCCACCTCCGCGAAGTGACCGAGGCCCCGAGGCTGCCCAAGCCTCCGACTCCGGATTCCGGAAGGCGGGGATGTCAGCCAAGTACCCGTATTAGCCAAGCAACGCGGGGCGAGGCTTGGCTCCGCGAGATGGCATGAGGATGGTGTGGAGAAGGCTCCACCTCACACCACCGTCGAAGCGCCCGATGTCGACTCCATAAAGACCTGTCGCGCGGAGATCACACATACACCGATGCCTGTAGTCCGTACCCTTTAACCAGATGCTTGACGACAGTCTTAGCCCGCACATCACGGAAACAAAAGGCCAGCCGCGATATGGAGTATTCGCGCCATGCGTCAGGAGAGGATCAGAGTCCGTCGGCATCGCCCTCGCGGGCTCCGCGACGGCGGACCCGTACCCGGACAACGACCGCATGCGACGCCTGCAGAGCTAGAAGGACCAAATGCGATAGCCAGAGACCTCATTGTGGCTATTGCCGTGTTCGGGGACTCAGCTGTCATTACGAGCAGAGCATACCCAGCCCCGCATCCCGGTCAGCCAGCCTTGGAGATATCCGGAAGGCCCTTGCTGACCTGTCACAGGGTGGAAGGAGAGCTGACGTCGATAAACCAACGGCTTGACCACATCACAAGCATCCTTTCTCGCAGTGAGAAGACCCTGGTCGACCCACACGGTGCCGTCGGTGGTCAATGCAGAGAAAATGACGTGTTCACTGGCGAGGAGAAATTGCCGTTCCAGTTGCTTGGGACCGAGTGCACGATGGTCAACCTTGGTCTCGGCGATGGGTTTGCTAAGAAGCTCGCCAGGCTTGAGAGCAATAACCCGCCAGTAGGCACCGGGACCTCGTCACGGGTGCGCCTTATCCAGCACCAAGAGGCCCTCACTGCACTTGCGGCCTTCTCGAGCTTTGTCCATGTCTGGTATCCAGTTCTTCGCCCAGGGTTCTCGGAGCGCTACCTCACCGTCATTTCTGGGCCTCTTACTCCGGGGTCCGAGTCATGTATGGTGCTGCTAGTCGCTGCAATTGGTACTCTGGCCCAACAGGACTACGATCTAGGAGGGTCTTGCTTCGACGGCAGCAGCGAGCTCTTTCTGGAGGCCGCCATGGCATCTTTACCAGCAGTACTCATCGAAAATACCGTCGAGAGCGTCCAATGCTTGGTCCTCCTGAGTATATATCACTGCTGTCTCTCCAAGCCTTGCCAGGCCTACGACTACGCCATGATTGCATCTTTCAAGGTGCAGAACCTGCTCAAATACGTCGATGTCACCACCGGGGAGTTATATGAGCACGCGAAGAGGGCCTACTGGGCGGTCCTGCTTCTAGAGAGCGAACTTCGTGTCCAGTTCGATGTCGTTGCCAGCGGCATCTGGGACCATGACGATCATGTCCCTTTGCCCAACAGCCGACGGGCTTGGCAATTTGACGTTGAAATGGGCTCGCCGCCGCAAGGACCAGCTACGACTCCAGGAAGCAACATCTCGTCGGACATGACTCAAACCGACCAGACGCAGTCTTATTTTCTAGCAGAAATTTCCATGAGACGCATGCTACACCGCTGCAACACTGCCATTCGCAGAAATTCTCAGGGTGGCATTGTCTACGCCCCTAAGATCGCGCGGGAGCTAGAACTACAACTAGACGAATGGTACAAGAATCTACCAGACCCCGTGCGTTTCCAACGCCCTGAACTCAACGGGTTCGGTGCAGTATCCGGAGAAACGTCAAACGATCCTCAAAGCAGCTTTCTTTGCGTACAATATTACTGCTGCAAGCTCTCGATATACTGGCCTGCAGTATACCAGAGCATGCAAGACGACAGGGCCACGACCGAGGTTCTCAAGCACTGTGAAAGATTCTTCAACGCTTACATGCACCTGATGCCAAATATGCTCATTTGCATCCGGTATTGCATAGTCAATCGCTGGACGCTTTATGCTTCCATATTCATGACTTCTATGGCGGTCATACAGGCATCTCAGAACAGCTATCTACGCTCAAGCTGCATAATAGACTGGCCCCGCCTCCTTCAATGTGTTGAGTCTACCGTCACAGTCGACAGGAGGTTTGTGGATGCCAGTCCATCTCTGTCATTTCTGGAACAAACACTGGCTCAGAGGGTTACAGAGTCACGATCTTGGCTCTTATCTAGTAACGGCTTCAACTAAGAGGAAGCTTTGCATGGAATTCGCAAATTTCTAACCACAAACACTGTTATCGATAGAATGCACTTTTCTGGCATCCAGTCCATCCCAGATCAAAAGAGATTCAAGCACAGCACTGCTCACTCCCCCTGTTGCGAATGCAGTTATGCCGCCTGCTTCACTGCAACAAATTTCGGAGTAAACCATTGTGGATAGCGCAAATCGATCGTTCGCGAATACTTCCACGATGTTGCCATCTGAGAAGATGCGGAGTCTGAGCTTTTCTCTCATCAGCAGCCCATTATCCGGAGAACGTTGAGTCAAGAGTGTAAATGGTCCCGCTTCCTGGCATTTATTGATGCTTTGATCCGTAGTGGACGCTTCCCGGTCCACAGTAATAGTCTCCGTGTGTACATGAAATGTGACTGATGTACAGGTCTTGAAGTCTTTCGTGTGACGGATATAAAGGCCAACAGTTTCGCAGCCAGGCTGTACGGAAATTGTCGTTTCAAGCTCCCAGCTCGTTGTATGTGTTTGGAAAACTGTCTGATATGGCACAATGGCCGACGCCGGTAGTCTGAGAGCTTCTTTCAGTCGAAAATCGCGGTCGCAGGTGTCTCGTAGCCTTGATATCTCACCAATTGGCCGGATACCAAGAGTGAAAATTGTGGTAGATCCATCTGCTTCCGACTTGGTCTCAAAGGGATATACTTCTGACAGGTCCATGGATGTCTCCACGTTACCAATCTTGAGAAGGAAAATCTCACGCGGAAGAGCTAACGAGCCGTTCCAACCCTTGGCTTTGGCGGCCTCGACGCTTATGTCTTCTTCTGGAATCCACCCATACACTATACAGCGCTTGGTAACAGGGTCTTGAAAAGAGTTTGCGGCATAGTAGGGGCCGTGATCGAAATATCCGCCGTGCTGATGTCGAAACTCCATCCCGCCGGTAGTGGCTGTGAGTTCTCCCGACATCCACAATTGCGCTCGTATCGTTCGTGAAGGCACATCAGAGTTATAGCGCTCATGTCTCAAGTGTCCCCGGTCCACATCCCCTTCTGCCCCAAGGATGAGGAAATGGCGGGACTCTGAACCAGCATCGAGCGTGACGAAGTTGACGCATTCCCAGTTGACACCGTAGTTGCCACTCCACTTGCTAGAGGGCTGAAACCTCAGTGGCACATTAACCAGCGGGCCAATATATTCCCAATTTTCCGGGTTGTGGTGATCAACCTTGTACAAGAATGCATTCGGCCCTGAGCCCTCAATGCCGCCTGATATGAGACCGTAGCTTGCTGTCGTATTCTTGTCCGTCTTATTACTGACAGACCGGAGCTCGAACACAAACGGGTCACGAAAGCCCGTAACGCAAAGGTCAGCAGGCTCGCCCAGCAAGACTGGATTTTGAGCCGACTTCTCCCAAGTGATGCCACCGTCGCATGACATTGCAACTGACAGACCAGCCGCCTGCCGCGGGTATGGGGGAGTGCTCCAGTGAAAGGGCAGGTGCTTCACTGACGAGTAAGCCACCCTCAGAAGTTTCTCAGACGCTTTCGTCTGCGGAAGCCAGCAGCCCGTGAACACGCCTTCGCAGTCGTACGGGTGATCTGGGACCAATGCAGGTGACACCAAGGCGGAAACCCAACTTAACATGTCCTTGGATACGATATGCCCCCAGGACATGTTTCCCCATTTGCAGCCGTCTGGGTTGCCTGTAATCTTGCGTCAGCTGTACAAACTCTCGAGCTGTGTACGGTGATGGCCCGGTGATTGACAGTACATTGGTAGAAAAGGTGATATGTTTTGGTGCATGGGTCGTAACCCGGTGCACATGGATCATTTATCCAACTGGCCGCAGAGAAATGGTACGTCGGCCGGTGAAGGTTCATGCCCGGCGTTGCTTCCATGTTTGATGCCAAAACTAACAATTCCGAGTGCGAGGACGAACGGTAAGCTGCCTGTATCAATGGCGTTGAGTTCGAAACGCAGTCCAGGTCATTCGTTTATACAGTCGGAATCATGGTCCCGTATGCAGCGAGGACTCCTCAGGGGAGAAGAGTTGGGTCATGACAACAATTCGTGCGGCTACCGTCTTGGGGCTGAGGTCGTCAAATTGGCCTTTGTATCGATCCGGTTCGCTCCAACAGGGTAGGTGACGCCACGTTCGCGGAGCCTGGCTTAGCTCCGCGAGCGATTCACTAGTCGCGGGGTCCCAGCGGGGAGCTGTCGTCCGATGTCCGACGACCGGAGAGCCTGTCAGAAATGCGGGGCCCGATGGACAGTGGTTCCACCCCCGGTTTTGACGGGGAATGCTGCCAGGAAGCACCCCGGATCACCAGTCCCAGCGATCCGGTTCAGACATGGAACAAACTAATGCAACGCCGTGCCGCATATATAATCATTCATTCGCTTCTGTCGAGACGAACATTTGTTGCTGTCGAGCCATGCAATGTAGCAACTCTTTGCTCGCTCACCCCTGGCAACCCTCAAGTTCAATCCACAATGACTCTCATTCACGGGTCGGTAGGAACTTCTTCCAGAAAGACGCTTCACACTGACACAGTTGTGTAGAGTTGACTACTCCGTCGTCGACCCGTCGAAAAAATGGAAAATTCTCAAGTCGCAATCAAGATTTGCGCTTTGGGGTAAGCTTATAATGCCAATCCCTCGATATAGCTCTGACATGTCCAACCTAGCTCTACTGATCTCCTCTGGCGTTGTCATGCAAGGCTTCGACATCGTAGCTGGCGGCCAGCTCGCGGCCTTGCCTGCCTTCAGAGAGCAGTTTGGCGTGCTTGAGGCTGATGGCAGCTACTTAATTCCAGCTCACTACCTTTCGGCTTGGAATTCCATTGCTCCGGCGACTGAGATCGTGGCGACCTGCATTTTTGCACCACTCTTGGACAGGTTCGGTCGCAAATGGGGGATTTTAGCTGCGTCGTTGATCTCAGTAGCTGGTGTTCTTCTTCAGCAGCTTGCCACAGACTGGCGAGTCCATTTGGCCGGCCGAGGCGTCAACGGCATCGCCATCGGCATGATGTTCACCATATCGCCACTCTGGATCGGAGAGGTGTGCCGTCCAGAGCTACGCGGCTTCTTCCTATGCTTCTTCAATACGAGCATTGTCTTTGGCCAGTTTGCTATCGTTGTGGTAAGCCAAGGAAGCAGTCACATCTCTGGTAAATGGCAGTGGTGGCTACCCGTGGTTGCCATGTACTGCTTTCCTTGTAAGTCAGGCCGATACCACTCACGACCATATCTAACAAGTTGAAAACATTAGTGATCCTAACGGTTTCCTGGCCATTCTTCCCCGAGTCACCCTATTGGCTTATTCGTCGTGGTCGGACCACGGATGCCAAGCGAGCACTTCGTCGCATCTACGGCTTTGAAGAATCCGAGTATTACGACATCGAAGTTGCCAGGATGGAAGAAGAAATACGCATAACTAATGACTTGCATGGAAATATCGACGGAGTGCCTCCGAAGACGTTCCTAGGCATCAACGTCCAAGCAGAATACGAATGCTTCAACGCGATACACCGCAAGCGTACCTTGACCGCGATATTCGCTGCTTCAGCGCAACAGATGATCGGCGCCACGTTCGTCATTGGATATGCGACATATTTCTTTGAGTTGATTGGCATCAAAGATTATTTCAGAGCCTCTATCGCCCTATATGTCGTTATGCTCGTCGCAAGTAGCGCTGCATTTCCCCTCACTGAGATTTTCGGCCGCCGTTTCTTGATCGTCGGCCCACAGTTTGTTTTATGCTTTATGCTCCTCATCATGGGGATTCTCGGGTGTATTCGAGATCAGACTCGAGCGGCTTGGGGTATCGTCTCGATGCTTTATGTGTGGGCGTTGATCTATCAGCTGTCCATTGGTGCTACAGGATTCGTTCTGGCGTCGGAAATTGCAACTATGCGCCTTCGAGCTGCGACACAAGCTTTGATCACAATCACTAACTCTATCTGGGGCCTCATTATGCAGTTTACAGTCCCATATATGATCAATCCTGACGCCGGGAACCTGGGTGGTAAGGTCGGCTTTATCTTCTTGGCGACGGGCTTAATCGCCGGCGTTGGAGGCTGGTATCTTTTCCCAGAGACCAAAGGACTTTCTTTCGAGAGGATGGACGAGCTGTATGCAATGAAGGTGCCTCCAAGACATTTCAAGCGAGTTGGTGGCTCTTCCGAGGTCAGACCTGACGCGGCCGAGCTCGGCCGTGTCCGGGGACCTTCTCCAAGCAAACCAGAGAGTACACACGTGAAGGATGCCTGCTGTTGAATTCAGAGACATGTAGAAGAGGCGCTTCAGAATCGGGGGTGTGATTGGGTAGGCAGGAAACGGCCGCTACTCCCTTTAAGCACTCAAGGGAATAGAGATGCACACAAATGAAGCATATTGCCACACAACACCTGTCATAAGTGTGAGGCCTATGGGACTTGTCATCAATCGCAGTTGCATTACCATCTAGCACTGTACAACGCATCACATGGAAACTACTGAAGTCGCGCATGTGCCTTCGTACGCCCTAAATTCATGGGTCTAGTTGGGCAGCCAACATAAGTTGGGCACCGGTGTTGCATTGTCGCCAGGCTTCGCCCTGTGCAGGCGTAGAATTAGAGAAATGCGAGATGAAAATAGCAATTTCCCACTCAAGTGACCTCGCAGACGGCAGGCAAGCACCGTACCTCGCTTTCTGCTTCTTTCGCCAACGTATTGTCCACCCCGTAGACAAGCTCTAGCACTTGCTACTGTCCCAGCGTCTCTTCCATGCCAACGAAAATGGCTCGACCAGACTTGCCCTTGGTGCTTGAGGCTACTCAAATTGTGCCGACGATGAAATCTGTTATCAAAAGGTTTCAAGACATGCAAGAGACGATAGTCCAGACAGTGACGCCGGCAACTGCCTGTTTCTCCAATACTTTTGAACCATGGAGTCGGGTTTCGGACGAGACACAACGCCACACAGGTATGATTCAGCTGCTGAGCTACGCAGCTGCGGACAAAAACACCAGGGATGCTGTTTACGAATCAGAACAATTATTCATGTCTGCCGCTTCTGCTTGGATGGCCCGAACGGATCTTTTTGTTTTGTTGAGGGCGGCTGCCGACAAGGACGAGGACCTGGATACAGAGTCCAAGCTCTGGGTCGAGGCCAAGTTACGAGATTTTACCACCTCCGGTCACGGCTTACTTGACGAGAGTACAACACTCGCATACATCACGGAGCGCTCCAGGATTGGACAGTTAATAGACAAATATAACCGGAACCTGATGGACGAGGATGGCGGGCTGTGGATGGACCGAGAGGATTTAGAAGGTGTTCCGCTGGATGAGATGCAGAAATGGAAGCGAGATGAGGGCGTCAACAAAGGAAAGTACTTTGTTCCTTTCACTAACGGCGGATGTAAAACGGTATTGCGTCACGCTCGGAGAGAACAGACTCGGAAAAAAATGTTCCTGGCTGAGGAATCGCGCCTGCCGGAGAATGTCGGGATTTTAAGGGAGATTGTAAGTTTGCGAGATTCACAGGCCAGACTCTTGGGACACACCAGTCATGGGGATTTTCGGATTCAATGCCGTGCAATCGATTCCATCCAACAAGTCAAACAACTGCTCTTACAGCTACAAAGGTCTCTGGTTCCACTCGGAAGACGGGAGCTACAGAATCTGAAAAACATCCGACAGCAACAAATTGAGAGGCAAGACACGTTCGAAGACGCAGCCGATGACATATTTCCTCCCTGGGACCTCGTGTACTGCGAGCGTCTCTCAGCCTTAGGTGTCAGAATGGACGACGAAGCTATCTCTGAATACTTTCCCTTGGGTCCTACGGTCACAAAGATGTTGCAAATATTTGAATCGATCTTGATGCTGCGCTTCGTCCAGATACCTGCACACCACCTTGATCAAAAGTCATTGTGGCACGAGTCGGTTCAGGTGTGGGAAGCCTGGGAGAAGGAGGGCAACGACTTCATTGGATTTCTCTACTTTGACCTGCTATGGCGCGAGCATAAGTACAGGGGCTCTCAGAATGTGACGATCTATTGTGTAAAAATGCCTCAATTCATACCGCCCAAGCGTTAGCTAACTCCAGGGCAGGGTTTCCAGAAAGAAGACGGAACGCGACAGGCACCGGCCACGACTCTGATGTGTTGCTTTCCCAGCCCGACCACGAACAGATGTACGCTCTTGAAACACAAAGAGGTTGTCACACTCTTCCACGGTATGACATTGCGCCTGAGCACCACTCAGTAGTAACTCTGACGTTTACATGAATAGAGCTTGGGCACGCAATACACAACCTTGTGTCCAAGACAAGGTACACTCGCTTTCATGGGACAAACCTACCGGTCGACTTTGGAGAAATCCCGAGTATGCTACTCGAAAACTGGTGCTGGATGAAAGATACCCTCAAGGAAATGAGCTGCCACTACACCACGCTCAGCGCTCAATATTTAGCCGAATGGCGCTCACGCCACCCCGAAGCTCCTGATCCGCCGGTAAAGATATCCGACAACTTGTTGCAGGGATTACTAGCGAGCAGGTATCTGAACCGTGGTCTTTATCACCTGCACCAGCTGTATGTTGAGTACATCGCAAAGAAGCTGCGATTTGCACTAATACAATGCCACAGCTCAGTGTCCATCTTCGATCTTGAGATTCACAACCCTGTTACTCATGATTCTATTGCCAGTCTTGATCTTCAGAAACTCTGGTATGATATAAGAGAAGAAATTGAAGGAATGGACTTTACCCAGTCACGGAAGAATGGTCACGAACATGTCACGTTCGGACATTTGCTGAATGGGTACGACATGGGGTATTATGGGTATCTCAGGTTTGTTCCCGGATACATCAAGGGAAATTCTATCAAGTGTCTAAACTGGACTTAGTTGTACCGCCCTTGCTCAAGACATTTCCTTGCCAAGTTTGTAGAAAGCCCGTGGTGTCGCAATGCTTGGAAGGAATATCGAGATGGTATATTGGTATTTGGTGGGAGCCAGCCAGACCTGCTGGAAATGCTGAGGCGATACCTTGGCCGGGAACCAGACTTTAACGCTCTTGGACGGAGTCTCGACATATGAAGAGCCGAAGAGCTTCGAAGCTTAGGTAGCTTGTGAGTTATTTGCATTTAGGCATCTAGTTATAACCCCTGATCCAAAGTTGCTCATGTATTGCCGGCCGAGTATTTGTCATATCTGCTGCGGCGACTGCATCAAGCCACTACTTCTAGCCCGAGCCCTAGCACCAATGTATGTCATACTATTGGTGCTACGTGATCAGCAATTGATGCCAAATCTCTTACA
The DNA here is from genome assembly GCA_029168975.1 of Purpureocillium lavendulum. Lineage (NCBI taxonomy): Eukaryota > Fungi > Ascomycota > Sordariomycetes > Hypocreales > Ophiocordycipitaceae > Purpureocillium > Purpureocillium lavendulum. Next base: position 28,746 of record JAQHRD010000001.1, read on the forward strand.
CATATGTGTGACTTTGAGCGGTGTGTATACATTCTAATGCATGGGATTGTCTCGTCAATCCGCAACAATGCGTTTCTTCTAAATGCCTACGCATTGATGAGAACGAGGAGTACATTTACTGTAGGTTGTGATGCATAAATGAAAGCTAGATCACTAAGAACGATACATCTTCACGCGTTCATCGAAGCTAGGAGTACAAGTAGGGTTAGGCCGCACATTAATTAATCGGCTCCCAGTTACCCACTAAATGGGCTCTAATAATCGGCCCGGTCGCTCATCCCGGGGTCTCCAATAGACATTATTAATTTATGGTTATATTAGACTTGGCTTTGTCAAGTGATGATGGCTTCGCTACTGGTGCGACGACTGCAACATCCCATTAACTCAGCAGCCGTGAACTATGCCGAGATCATATGATCTATCGTACGATGTAATGCTTGTCTCATGACCGTACATATGGGAAACCTTCAGGTGAAACCCCTCCATTAGTCCTTTGCGGACGGTCCGAGACTTTCTCCATAAGAAGGCTGCCGAGCATCTCCAAATATGCATACTGATAACCACAGATCACAAACCACATTGCAAACCGACAATATCGACTATCTATAGACAAGATGAAGACATCCGCCGCCTTCTTGTGCCTTTGTGCGCTTGGCCTTGCCTTGCCACGTGGATACTATTCGGGCCAACTTCAGAAACATGGCGATCGGCATCAAGAACAGCCTCGAGGCCAGCATTGTGTCATATCGCGGGACACATATGGAAACCAGGTTGGTATATTTCCTTGACGTTTACCACAGGAGCCCCTCTCTAATGAGACGTGCGAACTTAGCCTGGAGACAGAGTGGAATGCTCTGGGCTCGACCAGAGCGGAAAACGGCCAGTATCAACGACGGAAGATGGAGGTACGGTGACTAAAACGGACTTGCAACAAAGTTGGCCATCGGCATGTCGTAACAATGATGGTGGCTGGCTTAATAAACTCAAGTGTACGGTGGGCGACTGGGCTCATCAGCGCGGGTAGTATAAGGATTCTAGAAAGATTATCCCCACGTGACTGGGAATAGTAGCTCGAATGTCACCTCATTATACTCTACTCAGCGAACAGTGTCGATTACATGAAACTGTGAGGACCAGCTCAAGCCAGCATCCGGCACGCCTTTACCGCTGAGAATAAATAAAGGACGCGCAATGTAGACGCCCTACCTCGCAACCATCTACCATGGATCAACTGGTATGTCCACAGGCCGGTATCAGTGATAGAACTTCTTCCGGCTGGCTGGTAACGTAGAGTGCCGTGACGAAATATGCGCCTCGATGGAGCTTGAGGTGCTAACCATTGTTTCAACTTGTCGGATCAGGGCAATCGTCGAAACAGAAATTTGCCACAGATACACCCTGACCTCAGTTTTGTACTCTTCACCGTGATGAATGTGAGGCTGGCGGCTGCCCATAATAGGATGATGACACTACCCGTAACCCTACAGGGAAGCATCAGTCATCGTATGCTCCGAGCAGTTTTGGCCAACCATCAGTAGGCTTCACAGTCATAACGGCCTTGCTATAAGCAGAATCATTTCATTGTTATTGGCCACCTCCCCAGTGGTATCGATTCCACGAATCGAAAGCTTCACAACGTGAATGACAAAGATGACCAAAGACAGCCTGTCCCGTTACCGCTGGCAGTAAAGAATGCAATGTGTCGCGATACCCGTGACTGAGAACCCGCCATGTAATGTGTTCCCATGGCATTGAGTAGACTGACTCAACCCAAACAGAAAATGTTACAAATACTGGAACGCAAAGGCGAAAGCGCCTAACAGTATCGACCCAATAGCCACTGCCCGGGTCTCTGCACCAGACTTCGACCCGTTCGAGTCTGCTGAGTCAAAAACAGCCCCGGCTAAAGTGAAGTTGACGGTCATGACATTTGAGATGATATCGTCCGGCATGGTGTCGCCGACAGTGGTCGGGGCAGTCCCATTGACAACGAAAATGGTGAGACTGGATGGCTGGTTCATACCCGCAAAGGGAGAGCCAACCAGCCAGGTGCACCAATACTCCGTCACAATTCCATTACGGACCCCGGTAACGGCGTTTATCTGAAACAAGTTGGCCAAATTCCTGCTGGGGCCTCCTGGAAGAGTCGAGCTGTTGGACAAGACGACTAATCCCGGGACAGCTCTACTGACAACCGCAGAAGAAAAGTTTGTATCCGTGAAGTTGTCGTGATAGAGTGGCATATACCCTTTGGATGGAGCGAAATAGTTGGCCTTTGTGTCGTTGTTGCTAATTGCCATGTCGACCATCCAACCACTGCCATTTCTGCCGACAACTTCGCCACCCCGTGGCGTGAACAGCGTAATACTAAGCGGTGTGCTGATTGAAGACGCAGATGTAGTGTTAGAGGCGCTGCCATCAAATATGGAGAAGGTGACCGTGGCAATGTTAGATATGACCTTTGGGTCCTTCTTTGGGTCGCCAGTATATTTGGCCGGAGCATCCCCGGACAAGAAGAACACTGTGGCGGTGGTATTGCCTTTCGAAACGAAGCTGGCCGCCCCGACAAACCATGAAAAGTAAGCTTCCAATATGTTGCCTTTGGTATCCGAGTTTGTGATGGCATTGAGCTGGAATGCACCGGCGAAATTCTGGGTCGGATCGGATCCGGTGCTAAGCAAGCACACAAAGCCCGGGGTCGCGGTGCCCGGCCCCGGGCCAAAAGAGGTCAAGTTTGGCGAGTTAAGAAACGGAATGAACCCATCATCAGGACCCTTGGTCGGGCTGGATCGGCGATATCCACCACCGCCGCCAGAGGAACCAGAGGTCGGCGTAGCGGCAGCTGACGTAGACGCGGACGGCGAGGAGAACTCGGCAACAACATCAACCATCCACCCCAGCCCCTTCATTCCAACCGAGGTGCCCTCTTGAGGAGTCAGGATCGTAACCTTCTTCGGAATATTTTGAGCATTGGCAAAGCCAAAAGCTGCAGCAGAAGCGACAACGCTCAGTACTCGGGAGACCTTCATGGTGGCCGGGCAGGGGCCGTTGTGCGGCAGACAAGGCTTACTACCGAGGGGAGATACACCTTTGTCTCATCTTACCCGCATGCCATGGCATGGAATATATACTCAGTATTCTGTTTGCAGACAAATGCATTGGTCAGCGAAATACAATTTGACACCCGTCTCGCGCTCGATGCTAGGGCCGCTGCGGCGCAGCCAGTTTGAGGCGTGTCGCGAATAACGGGTATTCGGCCAAGTCATTGTGCTCGTCGTCGTACTCGTGAAGGATTAGCCTTCGTTTCATTTTCCCACATTCAGCCGACACTGTGAATGGTTCCATCACTGGGCCAGCTTGCCCGCAAGGGACGCCCCTTTTACGCCCACGTCAGCCCAGCACGCGCGTGCGGGCGCGGAAATACGCACAGATTTGTATTGCCGACACGAATCAAGTGCACCGAAGCTCGTCGCTTCGGAGGATTCAGGCCGAAGTTGTTGCAAGTTTGTCCGATGCGTCGGGCAAAGTCCCTGCGACGGGCATTCCATTCCCCCGCACTGGAGCACTGGTCGTGCATCCCCCCCACGAAGATCATCGTAGCAAGAGCCGGGCAAGGGTTCGACTTGTGCCGAATGTTGCAGCCCTGCGCAGGCACCACTTCATCCGCCTTTGGGTGGGAAGAATTGGTGGCGCATAAACACGGACCTCGTGCCTGCTTTCTTCAACATCTTGTCCTGTCGGGGAGGGGCATCTACTTTGCCGTCGTATCCAACTCATCTCCTCGGTATGCTTGTCGCCGGGCGACCAGGTAATCCCACTGCAAGGGCTGCATCGCGGTTGACCCTACTACCAATGCCGAGCATACTCGTCAACGTTGGTGGCCTACGCAGATGTCGCGCGGTGGCCTCGACCGAGCGTCCACGGCCGATTTCGACGGGCGCTGACGTCGACAGGCGCTGCGATAAACTGTGCTCAAAGAGTGCACGGTGAGGCGCAGTCCACGACAGCAATGCGATCCAGCGACGCAACGTGGGGCTGGGGCAACACCGAGTACAAGCAAGGGAGGTCCCACGCGTTAGGGCTCTCCTCTGACACCCGCCTGCCGACCACCCGAGGGCGCCGCTCTCGCTCACATCGTTGCCCGAACCTGACCCGGCATTATTACTATGGTTCACGGCAGCCCGATCAAGGCCAACCCAACCAGGTCCAGTTCATCAGACCAGACCAAGCACGGGCGGCTGGCGGCTTGGTTCCATGGGCTGCTCCAGAACTCAGACTGAGCGCCCATATAAGTACAGTGCACTTGGGGCGCTTCGTACTGGCAACGCTGGCTCACCTGTTACGATAGATGATGTCCGCACATTGCCCTCAATGCACTCGGTCCCTGAGGCCGTTGGCGCTCTCTGGGACGTAGACACATCACTACGGCGCCAACTGGAACAGCCACCAAGACGCCTCGAAGGCGCTACCTACAAGGATTCAGCCAGCATGGCCTGGGTGCCGGCCGACTTCCACAGTCCCTGCCACCAGCAACCTCGGCCACAGCAGACGCACCGCGCGTCAGGCCATGCCTTTATCTGGTCACGGGGGACGGACAGCACAAAAACAAGCATTGGAAGGAATCCAGTCACGCTCCGCAGACTAGTCCGCCTTCACCAAGCACCCGCACGGCATCACAGGCGTCACGAATTGCTGCTGGGCAGGGCAGCATGCTGAGGAGCGACGACGCTGCCCCTCGCCCAGCGCACCGACGACCCAGCCTGTAGCCTGCTCTTCCGGACCATCATGGCGCTCGCCTCGTGTTGGCCATGGAATGCCGGGGATCAATTGATGTGCGGCTAGATTATCCATTTATTCGGCCATTACGTTGGCGAGCTCTCTGGCCCGCGCCTGTTTGACGCGTGTAAGCCGATTGCAGCCCGTGGATGGGTTGCTAACATCCCTCGAGGCCAGCGCTGCGGAACATGAAGTGAGAGCGGCGGACCTCAGCGCCGGGCCACCGTCGTACCATTGGCACCAGCGTTGACCGTGTCTCTCAAAGCAAAGCAACCACCCGTCTCGCTATCGCGGCGGGGGATGAGTCTGGTGAGCCGTCTCTCGTCTCAACTCGCAAGGAAGCGGGGGGTTCTGAAGAACACTGTTGGATCTTCTGGCGTTGGGACTGCGCGACATACAGGCGACTCACCGTAGCGACGCTGATGCGCTACAGGCGGCGGCACAGCAGGTGATTCTGCTCCAACAGCGCACCTGGCGGCGCCGCAGCCGGCGTTGGTGACCCGGCCACGCGTCTCAGGGCGGCGCCACCGGGGACCATCAGCAGCGCAGTGCCCGACTTGCCCGCAGGTTGCGGTTTGATGGAATGGACGCGGGGAGGAGATGGCTGACCCGGCTCTGGCACTGACGACGGACGACGAGAGATGCAGCAAACTATCCGTGCGTGGAGGCCAGGCGCTCGCCCTGTGCCAGCCTTGTGTGGACTCAACAAGCGCGCGAGCGGCTGTGTGACCGAGTGCGACATGTTCTCAGCAGAAGACGGCGCCCTGCTCGTAGGTGTCGCTCGCGGTCTCGGCGACATTGACACGCCTGTGGCCAGAGGCAGACGCGTATTAGCCTTGTGCATGTGGCTGGCGCGTGTCCCCAGCGCCTCGCCGGCAAGGTCGGTCATACGAAGGCCGGTGTACAATATCGTTGTGAACTGTTTTGCCCCGTCATGCTGCTCGATCCAGTCCCATCGAGGAACACGTTTGGGCAACCGTGACCATCCTGCATCCAAGACACGGACTGGACCTGGTCGAAGGGCACTCTTTTGTCTGCCCGCCCCGCTCGGGAGGGAACCTTTGGGGCTTGGCCGAACACTGCAGATTGTCACCGGCCTCAGCCACTTTTACATGACCCCTGCATCGACGACAGAACATCGCGTCTTCCTTGTGCGTCCCCAAAGCCCAGAGCTTCCAAGGTTGGGTGCGAGAGCGTAGGGAGCCCGAGCTGGCTGTTGATCTCCGCTATCGCCCTCGCCGCCGCGCCTGCCAATTCGAGCGCACAACATTTCATGCTGCAAGAAGCGAGCCCCTTTCTTTAGAATTGCACAGCTGCACCTGGTCGCCCAGAAGGGATGCGTGCTCCCCCGCCCTGCTCACGGCGCTGTCTACATTCGGGCACGCCCGGCTCGCCAAGCATGGATCATCAAGAAGCAACGACTATCTGAACAGCTTAAGCTTGCATCCGCCTAGGTATGCCTGCCTACGTACAGGCTCGAGGCGACACCGCACGTTTCCGTCCTGCCTAAAGGGGCGAAGGAAAAGTTCCTGAGAGGGCGCATGGTTCTTGTGTGACAAATGTATTGGGTTGAGAGGAGAGGCAGACTCAAGGTATAAATGCCCAAGGCTCTCCTCTCGTTCCATAGAAACGGAGAGAGCCACATATTGCCCTGCGTATTACTTTGACCACAAGACCTGGCCTGATCATACTCTGCCGTCGTTGCGATGCAAGCTTCTACCCTTTTCACCTTGGCGGCCAGCCTTCTGGCCTTCGCAACTCCGATTGCGGCCGGCAAGTGTTGCTCCTATGCATGCAATAATTGCCTTGGAGGAACTCGCTGTGATGTAAGCATACAAATACAACTGCCATGATAAACATTTCTTTACATCTCTTTACATCTAACGACATGATCTGTAGACTAGTGACGACTGTAGCCTGGCAGGAGTCCCGCAGCGCCGATGCTGCTAGGTCACTACGGGACACTTGATGCTCATGATTGCGCAATGGCCTGATTCAGTATCATGATGTTCTCATGGCCGTGGAGACTGGAACAACATCTCAAACTCAATGTCTGTTAGCCACTACTATGATCTACAACTGTATCAATTGCTAGAGATTGCGGCGACCGCGGGTGTTCATGTGACACGAGATCAACACATCCAGCATCGCAGGGCGAGGAGTTGCCGATCTGCTCAGCGCAGTCATAGGGCCCGGTGTCCCTGTCTCCGCTAGAATGGAAATGCCCCTCTCGTGACTCATTCCAAGCACTCAGCCCACGCGACTATCCCAGTGGCGACTTACCGCCGCAGCCGTCAAACGATATTAATTCGAGCTGGAGCAAGTAAGAAGAGTCTTTTCAATGAATACAAACAAGCAACATAGCTCGTTCAACGCCTATGTCATGGGGAGCCGATGTCCTATTCTCGCCAGCCTGCACGTACGAATGTTCGCTCTCCCAGTTTTTCGTGAGATGTCTGGGCCATACAGCATCTTTTCCCAAAAGATTTGGAACAAATCGGAAATTTCTTGCCGACCAGTCAATATTTTGGTGCCGGGGGCCGAGAGTAGTGTAGGGCTGGCTTCGGGCGCGGCAAAGTCTCACGCCACACGCGATGCGGCTATCGAAGCTTCATGAACCTCATCGCCAAGGATTGAAGCGCGGCACCATGACAGGCTGAATAGTTCAACAATTCGGATTGTTCGCAGCTGTCAGACCCAGACGGATGCCTGTGCCGACATCCGTGCTTCACAATAGAAGACATTGGTGCAAGCCAAGGAGCCAGTGCCTTATAATGCGGTCGCCATGTCCGGCGGCCACGGCAGGCTCCCAGTTCTTAGAATACTCGTTTACGACGAAGAAAAATAAACTCAAGGAATCAGTATACCATGCGACTCGCAACAACAATTGGCCTGACCCTTTTGTCGCTGTGGGGAATAGCCCTAGCCCAGGTTATCAATGTTGCAGGAGCACATCATGACCGACTACAGAAGCGGTCAATGTGCGGTCCAGGTGTCGGCTCGTGTCCTTCTGGATCCTGCTGCTCTTCATCTGGATACTGTGGCACTACAGAGGACTACTGCCTTGGACCTGACTGTCAGTATGCGTACAGCGACGGCTGCGACAATTAGTGAGTCAGGATACTTGAACACGTCATGACGATACTGACAGCAGCAGCGAAAAGCCAGTCGGCTCTTCTACCGAAAGCATCGCCCGGCCCAAGATCGGAAGTGTTCCTTATGGTACAAGATCCCTTCCCTGCCAAACCTTGGCTGATGTCACTAACTTCAGTCGAAGGAACAATCATCACCCAATGCACCACGCCCGGCATGCTTGCACTGACATACGACGACGGTCCTTACAGCTTCACAAGTCAGTTGCTAGACACTTTGGACCAGCTCAGCGTCAAAGTTACCTTCTTTATCACTGGCAACAATCTGGGTAAGGGAGAAATTGATGGCTGCAGTACTGGTTGGTCCGCTATATTGCAACGAATGTACAGCTCGGGCCACCAGCTCGCTCACCACACCTGGACGCACCAGGACTTCAGTGTTGTTAACACCACCATCATGCAATCGGAGATGATTTATAACGAAATGGCGTTCCGCAACATATTTGGCTGGTTCCCAACATATATGCGACCACCATACTTAGACTGCCCCTCCAGCTGCTTGAGCCTCATGAGCTCACTTGGTTACCACGTGATTACTACAGACCTTGACACAAAGGACTACGAGAATGACTCGCCAACTCTGATTCAGAATTCCAAGGACCGTTTCTCCGCTGGTTTGTCTAACACATCATCGTCCAATAGCTACATTGACCTCGCTCACGATATCCACTACCAAACTGTCGTTAATCTCACGGCATACATGGTCTCCACTGCCAAGCAGCGTGGCTATCAACTTGTCACGGTAGGTGAGTGCCTTGGTGACCCAAAGGAGAATTGGTACCGCGCTGCAGGCTCTGGTGGTGCTTGCAGTCCGGGAAGAAATAGTAGCGGCTCCAGTTCGAGTTCGAGTTCAGGCTCCGGCAGCGCTACGGCCACTTCAGCAAGCTCCGGGTCAGCTTCCAGCACGGCTACCACGACACCTGGCGTGACTACGTCAACGGGAACGACTACGGCGAGCACCAGCAGCAGTGCGACCGCCTCGTCCACAAAGGCCACGACCACGGCAACAACCACCACCGGCTCCATATCTAGCAAGACAAGCTCCAGTTCATCCAGCTCTGGAACCATCTCCCCCGACCAGACCTGCGGCGGCACAAACGGATACACCTGCCAAGGGTCTAAGTTCGGGAACTGCTGCTCGTTCTACGGATACTGGTTTGTGTTTCCTTCAATCACGTGGCCGTTTCTCACTGACACGAAGACGCCTTGCAGCGGTTCAACATCAGCGTACTGCGGCACCGGCTGCAACCCCAGCTTTGGGACGTGCGGAACGGGTGGCAGTGGCCTGCAGAACACTACTAACGGCCTCTGTGGCGCGACATATGGGGCCACCTGCCTATACTACGGGCAAAAGACATGTTGCTCTCAGTACGGATACTGGTACGTAACCCAGGCTACGTCCCACGGAGGCCACTAATTGCAACTTCTTTTAGTGGCAACACGACTGCTTACTGCGGCACTGGATGTCAGTCAAAATACGGAACATGCAGCTAAAGTTTCGCTGCGTCTGCGTCGGTTGGGATTAGACCTGGACAATCTCGCTGCTGGTTTCGTGTGAGCTTCTGCCAGGTGCATTATGGCTGTCTGCAGCCATCATCTAGTTGACACCGAGTCGTACAATGCATTGCCTAACGCTAGTATAGCCTAAAATTTTAAGCCTCAGCTCGCGGTTTTCAGCGACCGGCATCCCCCAATTGCACCTGCGGCGCACGTCGTTGCTATTGTAGCCGCTGGTCTTCGTTGATCTACCCACCCAGTCGGTGCGACCGCACTGCCAGACGACTCCCCCTGGCTCAGCCCTGACCAGTGGCACGCGACGTGAAAGTAGGGTTTTATGTATGGACGTCGTCAGTGGAATTGCATAATAACAGCCCCCGTCGCGTCATGTTCCGCGTGGAATACGAGTATATGATGCGTGTGCCTGGATCGCGACCGACTGACAGGAAGACCGTTGTGGATATTCATGGGAATCGCGAAGGCTAGATCGAGCGTCGAGTTCCACGAGCTACAACGGCTGGCCTGCCAGGCCACTTCGTGCTTCGAAACCCAAAACGGTCTAGTACGAGAGCCACGGGTGCGCCTTCCGTGCTCCTACAGCGGGTTGGCCCGATTGCAGCCCAAGCAGCCATTACGCCACAAGTGCAAACTCGCGAGCTTCCGGCTGGACTGCAGCAGAGCTGACCTGCGGGAGACCTTGTCAAGAAAGGGGTGTACGGAGTACGCAGGAGGAAGATCAAGTTTTGAATCATTCCCGTTATATTGCCGTCGTCTTTTGCCCAACTTGGAGGGCGCAAAGGCCTGCCAGGACTTGGCAGCCGAGGCCTGGGTGTGGCGCCGACCAGCCCGAGGCGGCTCCTGACTGAATGATTGAGACAGCTAGCACTTGGTTCTGATGCATGCATGTCTCATGACCTGGAACAATGGCTGGGGCGCGCAGGGCTCCCTGAAAGAGGTTAACTCGAAAAGCCAGCCCGCCCGCCCTCAGCAGGAATCTGGATCTTGCAGTAAATGCCTCTGGCCATGCATGAGGCGAACTCACGACTGCAGCCACATTCACCCGGGTTCCGAGCTTCGTGTGCATCTGTTCTGGCACGAATGCCCCGACGGCTCAGGTGATCCAATGATACATCATCGCAACAATGCACCGACGGTGCTTTCGGCGGCCCAATTCCGGTGCTTTGGCCGGAATCCTTGCTCCATGGCCGATCTCATCTCCACCCCCGTTGTTGTCATGCTCCGGTCCCCCTCCCGAAGGTTACATCGACTTTCATGTCGGTCGTCTGAAGTCCCGGCCAACCCCACATTGTCTGAGGTACCCGGGCGGGGAATGGAAGTGAGGGAACCGATCTAGGAAGGGACGTGGCTTCGGATTGGCGCGGTGTCAAAAGTTCACTCCGCAGAGATTAACTTGCGGAGGTCGTGCATGCTGTCACCGCAAGGTCGGGATCGGCTGGTCATGCATATAAGGCGCTTGCCGCACGGTTCCCATGCGAGGCAAAGGGTTCGGTGGCTCATGTCACGTATCGAAGCGGTCATAGACTTCGTCGTGCTGGCTGTAGGCTCTTCGCGATGGCTTTCAAGACGTCCCTAGGGGTTATGGCCCTGGCCGTTGGATCCATGACGTATGCCATTAAGTCGGATGTACTCAAGTTCGTGGATCCGCTCATTGGCACGATCAATGGAGGTTGGTGCTGCGTCCATCTCTAAATCCGAGTTCAAGCTGACAACTCCAAGGCCATGTGTTTCCGGGTGCGACGCTGCCGTTCGGCATGGCCAAGGCTGTTGCGGACACGAACGGTGCTGAGCTTCAGGGCGGTTTCGCCTCGGACGATTCCGATAGTGAGACCACCCGTACCGCACCTCATCGTGAATGGCTTGCCAACCATGTTTGATCAGTCATTGGATTCTCGCATATGCACGATAGTGGCACTGGAGGTGTACGTATTAAGAAACGCTCGCCCCGGTGGCCGGTAAATCACCGCTCACAACAAATCTAGGGTGCCTCGCTTGGAAACTTCCCACTTTTCCCGCAAAGTGGATGCTTAGGCGGCGTCCTCAACAATTGCTACTTCGCCAAGGCGCTCCGCGCGTCCAAAAGGGTCAATGAGACAGTTGTTGCTGAGCCAGGATACTTCGCAATGGGTCTGAATACCTCCATAAACACGGAGATGACTGTCACAAACCACACTGCGCTCTACCGCTTCACATTCCCCGACACGCCAGTGCCCATGAAGAAAACAGACCAAGGGTCGGTTCCGAACGAGCCTCTGATCTTGGTGGATTTGACCGACTTGTCCAACTCACGTAGCAAGGCAAACATCTCGGTTGATGATCGCACTGGTCGTATTACCGGTAGTGGAACCTTCAAGCCATCCTTTGGGATCGGGACATACACGTTGCACTTCTGTGCTGACTTTGACGGGGCCAAGATCAAGCAGACCGGTGTGTTCCAGAATAACAGGGCAGGAACAGAGCCAAAGCATCTAAGCACCCAAACGGACGGCTCGAGCTCGCCCCCAGTTCCCGCTGGCGCCTTCGTCCAGTTCAAGGCGCCTGGCAAGCACAACCAGATCACAGCGCGCGTCGGTTTGTCATTTATCAGCCCAGAGAAGGCTTGCAGTAATGCCGAAAAAGAAATCGGCGGATTCAACTTCAACCGGACTCGCCAGAGCGCCCGGGATGCCTGGTCCAGCAAGCTTGGTGTGGTTGAAGTCGATACCACGGGAGTCAATGAAACGTTCCAGACCGTGTTCTGGTCCGGCATGTACCGGACAATGATTTCACCGCAGGATTACACTGGAGAGAATCCTCTCTGGAAGAGTGACGAGCCTTGTTAGTACACACACAGAAACGGCACGCCCCGTCCAAGTCTAACTCGTGCGCTCGACAGACTACGACTCATACTATTGCATTTGGGACTCATATCGAAGCATACACCCACTCCTCACGCTACTTGACCCCGTGAGCCAGACTCTCATGGTGCGCAGCCTGATTGACATATACCGTCACGAAGGGAAGCTGCCCGATTGCAGAATGAGTCTGTGCAAGGGCTTCACACAGGGTGGCAGTAACGCGGACGTTGTGCTTGCGGATGCTTATGTCAAGGGCCTCCATGACGGTATCGACTGGAAGACCGGCTATGAAGCCGTCGTCTCCGACGCGGAAGGTGATTTGGCCTTGCGGCTCCATGAAGGTCATCGTGCTAACCGAAACTGTAGATGAGCCTCCAGTGTGGTCAGTTGAGGGAAGAGGTGGTCTGGCTAGCTGGAAGAAGCTGGGCTATATACCAACAGATGATTTTGATCCATTTGGTACGCAAGCCATTCGCGCACATACCCGTGAGTCTCCAGATAGCTGACCTCTCCACAGGCGTTGGACCTTTCACGCGTTCCATCTCCCGGACGGTGGAGTACGCGTACAATGACTATTGTATCGCCGAGATGGCAAAAGGTCTCAAGAAACAGGGTGACGCCGAGAAATATCTGAAGCGAGCGGAAAATTGGTCCAATATGTTCAACAAGAACCAACAGTCAACGGTCGCGGGCCAAACTTTCACTGGCTTCCTACAGCCAAAGTACCTCAACGGCACATTTGGGTTTCAAGATCCCACGTTTTGCACGCCCCTGCTGAACTTCACGAGCTGTTACCTGAATGCAAATGGACACGAGGTCAGTGCTGATCAAGCATATTCCCATCCCGAGTACGGTTGGCTAATCTTCTGCATGTCTAGACGTACGAGGGCAGCTGCTGGCTTTACACGTTTTATGCACCACATGACATGAGCAGCCTTATCACCACATTGGGCGGCCCTGATGAATTCGTTCGACGCCTTCAGTTTCTTCATGATACGCCTGATCTCCTCTACATGGGCGACGAGCAGGGCTTTCTCATGGTGTACCTGTTTCACTACGCCGGGCGGCCTGGCCTGAGCTCCTTCTACCAACACTTTTATATCCCGTCGCAGTTCAACGATACCGTGGTTGGCATTCCCGGAAATGACGACTCTGGCGCCATGGGCTCGTTCAGTACACTTGCCATGATGGGCTTGTGGCCAGTGAGCGGACAGGACGTCTACCTCATCAACCCTCCCTTCTTCCCTGAGGTAACAATTACCAACGGCATGACCGGAAAGAAATCGACGATCCGCAACATCAACTTTGACGCCAAGTATGAGAACATTTACATCCAGAGCGCCACACTTGATGGCAAGCCGTATACGAGAAACTGGATTACGCATGACTTCTTCTCTAAGGGCGGCGTCCTAGAACTGACTCTTGGTAAGAATGAGAGCTCCTGGGGCACGAATGTCAAGGATCTCCCGCCCAGCATGAAAATGAGCTCCCAATAGAGGTCCGTCACTGTCTATAGCACACGTCCAAAGATTGATGTGATACATCATGTCCGCCAGAAGGTGGCAGCAGGTCAGGTTTTGTATACGTAAGAAAACAACTCTAGGCAGCAACAACGAGGTTTCAGTCGTGATTGGGTTGAGCACTAGCGCCGAAGGTCACCAGACCCTTTCATTAAAGACAATATATGGGAAGGCAGTATTGGTACTCAAGCTCACGCTTTTTTCCCACTCACCGCACACGGTATGGGTCCTGGCTGACGTGGGGTCTGATCGTCCAAGTTCAAGTGGCCGTGGGGGAAAGGCTACCGCCATGTTTCGGGATATGAGCCGCTGGAGGGCGACCGGTTTGTGCCTCCTCGTCGAAGTCGTCCGGTTGAATGCTATCTGACCGCCCAGCGTTGCTGCGGAAAGTTGCAGTGGTCGGTGAGAGATACTCGACGTGCTCGCCCACCTTTCGGCGCCCTCTAGTGTTCTGTCGTCTCAGGGTCTCAGCACGGGTAAATCCAGTATCCCCAAACCGCCGTGCACTATCTGAGCAATCATCTATTTTGATGGACAGGCCCTGGCGCTCCTTGACGGTGTGCCCCCGGTCGATCCCGGATGCTGTGGAAATTTGTTCGTAGGTAGCCTCTTTACCGTCTCCTGTTTGTTCCGGTACCATTCTTTTGGCATCCTTTTTCTTTTCAGATTCTTCGCGAGCCTTTGACGCAAAGCTATCAGACACGGAGACCGAGTACGAGGGGTTGTCTGGTCCACCAAGGATGTCGTAGCCGCCGCCGGGGCTCCGGATCGGTATTTTCCTGAGCACCATGATTAAAGCGCACATGAACCTGGACCGGCGAGTGCTGCGCACAATCTCACTATGCCAGTTAGATTTGTGCTCGACTTCGACATAGAGGTGCATTTTATCCAGGCTGCCGAGATCCCCAACACTGATGCTGATGCTGGGTTGGAAGTCATGCGAGTTCTCTGGTAACCGTATAAACTTCTCCAACTCTGCATGGAGAAGTTCAATGTCATCAAACGGTGTGTCGTACGACACCACGAGGTCGAATGTCTCCGACATGGCTTTACTGCGAGAGATGTTGTCGATCCAGAGTTGGTTCAGCTGAATGTTGGGAATCTGTCTAACATGAGTCATCCTGGTTCCGTCAATGGTGTAGGAGTTTCGACTCACTTGTACAACTTGCTTGGTATCAAGACGGGTGAAAACCGTATACAGGAGGGAGATTCTATCGACAACCATCTGTGTAGAGGTGATCTCGACTCGGTCGCCCACATCAAATGGGTGTTTAACGAAGAGAAAAATGCAGGAACCAAGAAACTCCTGAGCCGTTACGGCGAAAACAAATGACAGGGATAGCAAGGTCGTTCCAGCCCCAGTTATGGTCGCAACAAGGCTGCTGTTAAAGAACACAACTGGACTATACGTCAACGACGATTGTCAACCCACAAACAAGGGGCAACTTACGAAAGACGAATGCGGCGAGGAGGAGGACAACAAACATCAGGACATCGTCGAAAACTCCGAGAGCCTGTCCGATGTCCTTCATCCCTTCGCCAATGGCCTTGCGTTCCGTACTCATTTCCACCACCTTGTGTATCATCTCGTCCAAGCCGATATCACCATTTCCATCATTGTCGAAGGCCTCGAAGGCGTCCACGGCTTCCTCTTCATACTCCGGCCCCAATACTTCTCGAACGTCGTCAACAAATAAGGCGGTCTTGTTTTCGGGCACAAAAGACATCCAGATACGCTGGGCTAGAGCCTCGGACGTCTTACGCTTCTCGAGAGCCCCGACGACCATGGAATGTGCGGAGTTCGGGTTCAGGATCTTCTTCCCTGTGATTTCGTGGGCGATATTGCCGACGGCGGACGCAACTTTAGTCCCAACACGCCCCGCATCGCCAATGATCTTGATTGGGATGGCTTCCGCGTCCTCTAAGCCTGCTTTCTTCCTCAACGTCATCTCGATACTGTCATTGATGACCTGATCCTCCTCTTCAAAGCCACCGGTATACAAGGGGTAAAGACTTCGAGAGAAGTCGTATAGAAGGCTTAATAGGCTGATTTCGCGTTTAGATGCCTCGATTCGGGTCGCAAACGAGCGTTGATGATTCGAGACACTTATCAATTGGACGATTGCCTTTTCCGTCAAGAGCAATGCCGATGATATAAATAGAGAACCGAGTATGCGTTCGACCGTGATCACCCAGCCAATGTCTCTCATGGTGGCGCCGAGGAAAAGACTCCTGTATGTAAGCCAAGACGTAAGAGCCCAAAAGAAAAGGGAGAGCGGGATGTTGAGATTGCTGATGATGGTGGCGTATTTGCGAGCGCAAAGGCTGACGATGCTGCAGACAAACACAAACACCTTGGGCAGGCAGAATGCGATCATTTTGGCAACCCACAAGCTCAGCCACGTAATTTCCATCCAGAGTAAAAGTCGGAAAAGCGGCGGTCCGTCATGAACCACAATCCGGCCATCTTCTTTGGACGTTGTGGTGCCCAGCAAGATCTTGTCCTTCTGGCCCGTGGCAAGGAGCACGATGAGCGGGATGGCGAGGACAAATCCTACCGGAACGACATAGACCACATAGCGTGCAATGGTGTTGTATCCAACCACCTTGGAATATAGCCTAGAGATGGCATTCGTCTCGAGGTTCTCATCGTCGTCCATGCCATAGCGTCCATGGCCATGCTTCCTGCGACGGCCGGCATGGCGCCCGTCCTGGCTGTCTTTTTCCCGTAATGTCTGCGAGGAACCTGAGCTTCTTGGCCGTTCTCCCAACGAGCTCTCAGCCGTGGTCCGGTCTTTGCTCGGAACACTGGCCAGGAGTATGTCTTTGTCCGTCTCACGATCCTGAGAGTTGTCTCGGAGGGGAATGAAGCCGGCGATTCGCGAGACTAGAGATGGCCGCCTGCTTGACATTGTGGTCGGGAAACTGATGCTGCGATCCCGACCGCGTTCAGCTGTCGTAGCGCGCGATAACGTCGACAGTGTATCAAGCCCGGGATCCTGTGCTCTGTCCGTTACATTTGTTCGATGGGCCGCAGATCGAGAGATGATGAAGCGCCAGGCACGACGAGGTTGAAAGGTGGCACAATTTAATTGCAGGGGAGAAGGGAAGCGATGCGCCGAGGCACAATCGATGCCGGTCATGACCATTCCGGACGGGTGGCCTTGGCCTTGCCAGCAAGTGATACTTACATGTCGCCGTCATTTCTCTGTGTAAGTCGGTACAGCGATGCCGCCACGAGCGAGTCGCTAAAAATGGGGTTCGACTAAGACGGGCTCCCTCGCTGACATGACTCCACGAGGCGGGCGGCTGAGATCAACAGAGTTCGGCTTCCTCGCCGTGTCGCGGACAGCATTGGCCAGGACGTCGCGCGAGTGCCACATGGCTGACAAGCAAGCAGGGTCTCGATTCTCCAAAGGTGTGGATGGGTGTGGCTGGTTGGGATGTCCGATGGACCGTGACTGGCGACGCCACATCTTCGCGGGCGAGACGTGTCCATGCGGGGCGGCAGCCAAGATTCCCCGTACTCAGTGGCGCGGGAAGCTTGGGGGTTCATGCTTGCGGTTAAAGGTGGCGCGGGCTTGGAGCACCGATTCGCACGGGTTGGGCGTGGTCAATCCAGGCAGCCAGTCCGACTAATAACTAGCCATCAGCACAAATGGTAGTCCGTACGTCTGCGACCGACCCGGGCGCGCCGGCAAAGCCAATGTGTCGACAACGCTCGCTGTACTTGAGTCAACGTCGATGGCGAAGGAATGGAGACGGCCATCCAATGTTCGTCGCCAGTCGGGATGCCCGCCGGCGTTGGCCGCGATGGCACAGGGCCCGGCATGCATGCGCGAGAACGCGAGGAGACTCCAAAGAGGAGCATGCGGCCTAATAGGCACCGGCCCACTCCAAACCACACATCGTTAACAAATATGTCTCTACCGGTACCCCGTCACGTACTGTCCCTCACCTGCCAAGATAGGTACCTGCATGCAGGTGCCCATGCACAGAGTTCAGGGAGGGTCGGCCCCACGCCCACTGTGAGCAGGCCAAGCCCTCAGTGCAGGGCTCCAGGGCTAGACTGCAAGGTAACCCATTTTGAGACGACTATGCGATGTATTGCCTTGATCACAAAGGACGAGTTGATGGCGCGGGCGAACTTGCAACCGACCTTGAAAAGCTGATATCAGGGTCTCAACTTGAATCGCCGAGGCCATCTCCGTGTTAGAGGACAAGAATTGAGGCAGGAAGTCTCCATGAACACAGAAGAACACACGCAGTGAACACAGAAGAAGAGGATGTCTTGACAGCCGGCTACTCTTGCATCACCTGGCACTAAACACGTACTTGCAGGGAAGCAAGGAAAGGCACATGCGGAAGCATCTCGTATTCAAAGTTGATTCCAGGACGAGTTTCGCTTGGGGGCTCACGCGACCGGAGCTGTTGCCTGAAGAGACATCCCACCTTCATGCGGACCTCTTACTCATCCTCATCAGAGATCGAAGTGAAAGGCCTGTTACATCCTACCGAACCTCGGTGATTGGAACCTTCTCATCGTGTGATGCGCCCAAACAACCTCCACGCACCGGTTCGTGTTAGTGGGACACGGTCCGCGACCAGCACTGGTGGGATCCCCATGATGAGCGGTGGTTTTCCGGATATCACGGCACCCAACTCGTACTACTACTTGAGCAATAGGCCGGGCCTAAGCGGCAAGCGCCCGAGAGAGGCACATTTTGTTTGACAAGGAATCCCGTCGTATCGCAGCTACTGTGCTTACAGGCCACCACGTAGCACGGCCTTGTAAAGTACTGTACTGTACAGACCATCGGTATTCACGCAGAAAGGAGCTTGTTTTATGGCTACATTCGGCTCACTGGTTTGACGATGCGGCCCGGACGATGAGTAATGCCTTGCATCATGTCCTACTTCACACCACAGTTAGAGCCCGATGCCAGACTTGGCCAAGCCTTATGCTCGCGTTGGTCAGTTTAGGCCCAACATCACGCTACCCGGCACAGCACAGCACTGAACGGTTTGTTTGAGTGGTGAACCTTCTCAGGTGAGTTTGGATCAGACTCCCCGCGTCGGCTGGAGCATCCGTCTCTGTCTCAGGTCAGAGGATCATGACACACATCATTCAAATGCTAGATACCGGCACAAATTGAGGCAGATAGCCGAACACTCAGATCGTTATCTATCCTATTCCGCTGCAGAAGAATGTCTCTTTGTTACGCTTCTGGGTTGGTTCTTGCCAGTGTCTGTTCGTACGGACTGGTGGATACATGCACATGGATGAGTCACGACGAGTTACCAACAGCAACTGTGCTTTAGGAAGGTGCCTCTCTTGCATCAGTCCAGACAGTCGGATCCAAGCTTTTTTGAGAGGTTCAATAATTGGTCATTTTACTGTACCTGATGTCGGTACACCTTTCAAACTAGCACTGAAGCCCGGCTCGTTGAGCTAAACGAGGACTTCATATACATATATATATACACGGCTTCCTACAAGGTGGTTTTCTGTACTCACCATAAACTTACGCAATAAAAGTAATCACACAGGGAAGATGCTCAGACTCTTACTTCTCGGCGCCGTTATCACAACGGCTCTTGGTATACCTGTGGCGACTGAAACATATGTGGTACACCAAAGGCGAGATGGCGAAGTCAATGGCAATTTGTGGATTAAGCGCGAGGCGCATGATCCGGATGCCATAGTCCCCGTCCGTATCGCGTTAACGCAACGCAACCTCGAACGAGGAATGGATCTTGTCATGGCAGTGTAGGTGAAGCCCCTACGCAAGCAAACGCAAAACGTAACTGACATACTGCGTAGGGCTGACCCGGACAGTCCAACCTATGGGAAATACTATACCCCGGTTCAGATCAGGGACATATTTGCTCCTGCAGAGGAGTCTGTCTCTAAAGTGAAGCGCTGGCTAATTGATTCTGGCATCAACGGGGACAATATCAGTATTCCTTCCACAAGGAGCTGGCTACAGTTTGAAACGAGAATCAGCCACTTAGAGTCACTTCTGAATGCAAAGTACCACATTTACGATAATCTGGTGAACAGAGAGCAGCATCTTGGTACGGACGAGTACCATGTTCCGGAGAATATCGCCGCACACATCGACTTCGTTGTGCCAGGAACGGCCTTTACTCGTGTCCGCCGGCGCGAACCAGATCTACACAGGCGAGGTCATACGCGAGAAAAGGGCCGAGGCATACCTTTGCGTCCCATTTCGGCCGAGATTCAATCAGCTCCAGGTATGTCGTTGTTTCTCTCATGGTTCACACCTGCCGCAAATGTCCTGACACAGGTCTACATGTGACACAGCTCCCATCAAAGTATAATGATTGACTGACAAAGTGACGTAGGCTCACTGGCGAATTGTTCTCGCATGATCACGCCCGCCTGCATCAAAGCCATGTACAAGATCCCTGACGGCAAGCTCGCCCATCCAGCCAATAGACTAAAAATCTTCGAACTGGACGGCGATTTCTATCTTCAATCAGACATGGATAAGTTCTCAAGGCTATATGCACCATACGTACCTGCCGGAACTGGTCCACTTATCCACAATATTGATGGATCCCATGCAGTTTCTCCCACAGGCTTGGTAGGGGAAATATGCGCTTCCGCGTCTAAAGCTTTTCCTATCTAACAGGGCACGGCAGGGCGGTCCAGAAACGACGCTTGACTTCGAGATGGCGGTACCTATAATCTATCCGCAAGGAACTGTCCTCTATTCCGCACCGTATGATGAGGCAAAGGTGGGGATCTTCAATCTATTCCTTGATGCCATGGACGGAAGCTACTGCAACTCAACATCCCATGGCGTTACTGGCGATACCCCGACTATAGATGGTACTTATCCAGTGCACGAATGCGGCACCATCGCAGCCACCAACGTGATATCCATTTCGTATGGCTTTTCGGAGTATATGTACCCTTCTAGGTATGAGCTACCACCTTGCACCTTTCCACCTTCGGTCCCCGCGACTGCCAAGCCGCCTGTGTCTGAAGCGATGACTAGCCCAACACGGGTATCTGACCATGACAAGGTATCTCGAGAGGCAATGCGACGAGTGGATGAAGCTCGCCTTAGCGGGCAAAACCATTGTGATTGCAACTGGGGATGACGGCGTTGCAGGAAACGGCGCCCCTTGCCTAGGAGATCTCAAGAATATCTTTGTGCCAGATGCAGTTAGCAGTTGTCCATACGTCACAGCAGTGGGGACTACGGTACTGCCGCCACATAAAAGGCCCGGAGATGCAGAAACAGCAACAACGTCATTCTCCTCTGGTGGAGGCTTCAGTAATATCTTCACAACTCCGTCATACCAAAAGTCCGCTGTCGAGCAATATCTATGGCTATATGGCTCCACGTACCCTTCCTATAAGACAAGAGGCGGGCATATACCCAAGAACGGCGGGGTGTATAACAGCCAAGGCCGCGGATTTCCTGACTTGGCTTGCAACGGGGACAACTCGGCGGTCATTACAAACGGTGACGCCTGGCTAGGAGGAGGAACGAGCCAGGCGGCGCCAATTGTGGCCGCAATCTTTACCCGCATAAACGAGGAGCGCCTGGCCGCGAATAAGAGTCTGATCGGCTTCGTGAACCCTGTTCTATATAAACATCCGGAGATGTTTAATGACATCACAGAAGGGAAGCAAGACAAAGGGGGTCTATATAATAATGGCTGTGGGAACGACGGGTTTCAATGTGGTGTGGGATGGGATCCTGTGACGGGCTTGGGAACCCCTCACTATCCTCGGATGCTAAATGTTTTCATGTCACTTGTCGCAGGCCCAGCAGCAGGGGATCCCGTATAGGCCACATAGGGGTGCCTCCGACACCAATGCATGAATGGCCTTGCCTAGCTTCTTCGTCATCACAACACGCAGGATTGCTTCTCCACATTGACCTTGTGCTGTGTGCCCTGCATCACTTTTTTGTTCGTGTTTTGCTCTCCGCGAATGACTCTCGCGTTGATGGCAACACTGGACGAATATAGAAATGGTACACATTTCGTGGACATGATATCGAGTAAGGCTGTTGTCAGGCACACGTATCTGTCTCCCTAACCCTCGAGTCTATGTACCAAGCTGCAAACCTCCAAACAATGAGCGACAACATTCGTCGCGCGGTGGGCTGCGGCGATATCTCTACGGCGCCCGCACGTAGCCTTGGAGTGCCCGATGATTTTCAATACTTTCCGGAATTCGGGGGCTGGGAGGGCTCACGTGTTGGCCAAGTGGACGATATCGCGCGCTGTTGGCGGTGTTGGCCTGGCTGGCATCTGCCGGCCGCCCTGGTATGGTCCGCAACTCCGGTTCCCGTCCTCACACATACGCGTGGCCAGGAATCCACTCATGGTTTCGCTCCACGGGTTGTTATGACCAAGCAATCTAGTATTTCTAAACTTGAGACGCAGTACATGTCAATTATTTATTATTCCTGTGAGGCAACGTGTTTGCTCCCGATGTTTCTCTAGCGCATCGGACCTTGGCCAACGGCCGCAATTATACAAGACTGCCCACACAAAGAAAACCACAACGGCCGCGCAACAAGGCTCGGGGGCCTGGTCCCATTATCGACGTGACAAATTGCCAGCGCAGTACCACATGAAAGTACTTTTCCAAACAAATGCAAATAGACAGTGGCATCTCTCTCATCGCCTAAAACGCAGCCACGGCGGCGACGACGGCCAGACCGAGGCCAAGACTGGCACCGATGCGGGAAGCACCAGCCGTGACGGGAACTTCGCCGGTGGCGGATGGCACCGGAGCACCAGTGCCAGTGATAGCGGGAGTAGAAAGGAATGTGGTCGCGCCAGGGTTCTCCGCGGGGCCGCCCTCGGTCGGTGCAGGGCCGCTGGTCGACCCGGGACCCTCAGGGCCTCCAGTGGTAGGGACGACGCTGACAATGGGCACATTCGTGAGCACCGTCGTCACAGTGGTCGTCTCAGTGCCGGCAGTTTGCGTGACAACCATAGTAGTATCAGTGACCGGGATCCCGACAGTGGGGGTGCCAGTGATGGTGATGACGGAGCTAACAGCATCGGGACCCTTGCCGATCTCGGGATTGCTGGGGGCCCACTTGATGCACAGGCCCTGGATGAACATAGCGGCGATACCGGCGTCACTGTCCTTTCCGTAGGACGCAATGCAACCGTAGACCTCCTTGACCAGGTCTTTGTTCGGGCAGACGCACTGGAGATCGAGACCACCCTTGCACCCAAACTTAAGCGCCCAAGTGTTGAGGCAGCCGGGCGCGACTTCAGGGCAGGGCAGCCCGGTAGGCTGAGGACCAGGCGAGGAGCCGGAGGGGGGTGCAACAGTCGTTCCAGGCGCGGAGCCAGAGGGCGGTGCAACAGTCGTTCCAGGAACGCCGCCGGGGTTGGTCTTGGTGATAACCTCAGTAACGGGGCAGATAGTGGTGCTAACTGGGACGGTGACGGTGACGACAGCGGTGCCGCCAGTGGACTTGGCAGGGCAGTTGGGGATCTCCGGAGCGCAGCTGGTAATGGTAGTGACGGAGGTAGTGAAAACAGTCGACGTGGTCATATATGTCGTGGTCTCCGTGGTCGGGGTAGGCTGCCCAGGAGTGCTCTGGCCAGGTTGAGTGCTCTCGCCGGGCCCGGTCTGGGTGGTGCTCGGCTGCTGACCGGGACCAGTCGTGGTGGTGTCCTTGCCTGGGATGGTTTGGGTGCTGGTCACACCCGGCTGGCTCTGAGTGACACTCGTTTGCCCACCAGGGACAGTAACGGTGCTGTCCTGGCCAGGAGTAGTCTGGGTGTTGGTCTCGCCGGGTCCAGTTTGGGTAACCGTGGTGCTCTTGCCAGGGATAGTCTTGGTGTTCGTCTCGCCAGGGCCAGTCTGGGTAACCGTAGTGCCCGAGCCAGGAACAGTCTGGGTGTTGGTCTCGCCAGGCCCTGTTTGAGTAACCGTGGTGCTCTCGCCAGGGACAGTCTTGGTGTTGGTCTCGCCTGGCCCAGTTTGCGTAACCGTGGTGCTCTCGCCAGGGATAGTCTTGGTGTTGGTCTCGCCGGGCGCAGTTTGGGTAACCGTAGTGCTCTTGCCAGGGAGAGTCTTGGTGTTCGTCTCGCCGGGCCCGGTTTGGGTAACCGTAGTGTCCGTGCCAGGGACAGTCTTGGTGTTAGTCTGGCCGGGCTTGGTGAAGGTGACCACACTGCTGGTGGATGGCTTCGGCTGGTTGTTCTTGCAGTGCCAGTGGATCTTGTGGATGCCGAGCTTGCACTTCTTCTTGCCCTTCAGCCCCGGGAAGACAAACCACACCTTCTTGGCCCCACCGCATTGCGTGTTGGAGATGGTGGTGCCCGACTTGGAGCAGTCGTGAGAGGTCTTGCAGATGCTGTTGTCGCGCATCAGATAGTGAAGCTCGATGCGGGCGTCAAACTCGGTCGAAACCTCGACCTTATCAATGGAATAGCCCGGAATTCCAGTGCTGGCATCGGGGCTGATAGAGGGGCACTCCTCTCGCTTCGGGGTGCACTGGCCGGTGATTCCCTTGCCGACAGATACCTTGAGCTGCTTGAAGAAATCAGCCTCGCAGCTAAAGCCGTCGAGGATATTCTTCTTGAAATTGATCAGCTTGCCAATCGCCACATCGGCGAAGTCAACGCCGGCGCTCCACTCGGGCACGCATTTGTTGTCGATAATGCTGGGGCAGGAGTAAGTAGGCGTCTTGTCGAAGAGATTTCTGATGGCATCGCCAATAATGAGTCCTTTTCCGAACTGTACAAACTCAGTGTCAGCTGAGACGTCAAAAATGAGAGCATGTACATGTACTGAGGACTCACGGTGGCTGAAGCCTGGTCAATGCCAGCCGCAAACGCCAGGAGTGCGACGACGGGCTTCATGGTGAATGTTTGGGGAAATCTTCTCCCGTAGCGTATCCTTAGTGGGCGTAGACGAGAACGAAAATGATTATTTGAAAGAGTGATGTGTAAGATGAACGAATGACTGAAAGGATTTCACTCTATGAAGAAAGGAAACAGGCGGTCACAGAAACGAAACAAGACCGTTGGCGGGCAAGATGCGAGAGTAAGAGAAGCAGACGCCGAGTAGGGATGGACCTCGGAGCATATATACAGCGGCAGTAGGGGTGGGATCACTCAGATCGGGATGTGCTGGTCCTGGCATCGACGAACGGCGCTCTCGGGTCCGCATCCGTGATCGCCTGTGCCCGGCGGTGCACCATGGCTTGGTTGCCCCTGCTCATCTTGACCATGAGCTGGTAACAGACACACGGCTTCCCCAGCCCAGCCAGCGGGTCGCGCTCGAACGACCGGCCTGCGGTAAGTACGGGGTGGTGCGATACGGTGAGCCGAAGAGCCCAAAATAGCCCGTCAGGCTGGTCAAGAGTGGTTGGAGCTGAGAGCGTTTCTGGCGAGGTGAAGCAACAGGAGGTTGCAACGGGGATATCGCGCGAGTGAGACATCCCTGTCGGTCCGGCGCCAAGACCGGAGTCGGGGCCTGAGAGCAGAGCATCGGGAGCAATGTCCGGGGTCTTCAAGGCATGGGACCCTGGACAGCTCAACTCGGATGCCCCCGTGGATGGGGTGTGTCCGTGAGCTTCATTCGCAAAGGCCGCCACGGGCGCGGACGCAGCCGACTCCAATGCTTCCTGGTCGTCCACGCCTCCCATACGGAGTACGGCCTACTCGTCTCCTTACTCGATGCATAGCAGCGGCAGAAAGGAGTTGGCCGCCACTTGAAGTCTCAGCCCGGCGCCTACGTACGAGATGCTGGCGGCTGGACGTGTACGAGGCGGCGGCTTGTTTGAGACGGAACGGATGGCGCATGGCGGGAAGCCAGGTACCGATGCGCACCGCACGCTTCTCCCATCCTACGAGAAGGGTATCCAGCCGCCTGAGACGTGGTGTCGATAGGGCACGGTGACACTACAGCAGGCGCCGGCTAGCGCCGCCTGAGGGGGCCGTTGCAGAGTGGATCAGGCAGCCTTACCGTTTTCCATCAGAGAGCATTGACGGGAGAAATTATCACACACTGCTTCGCCGGTCAATAGTGCCGCCGGCTAGTCCTCAACACACGACAGCCCCGACGCGGTAGGGCCGGGGTCCAGCTCAACCTTTGACGCGCTGGGCGAGGGGGGCTCAGGGGCGGGGGGGGAAGCGGCTGCCTCGGGTTCAGGTGATGGTGGACAGGCACAGCCCCAAAAGAAAGGGTGACGACTGGTAACGTCCATGCCGGCCTTGTTGGGGTGCGTGGGCCGGCGTGAAAACCCGTCCCGGATTGAAGGTTATTCACAGAGTTTTCTGGAGCGCGAACTACTGCAGGAACGCGACACGATGGAGAGTCCCGTTCATGCAACGGAAGGCACCCTGGAAGCGGCATCAACGTCGCCAAGGCAATTAATTGTTCGAGTCGCGGGAGACAAACCGGGCCATCGCAGGGGGCGCTTCGGCGGCTTGAGGATGACCCCTGCCGGCCCTGGCGCAACACCAACAGGCAATGGTAACGCACTGCATCCCGGGCTACTCCGTGCGTCGTACTCGTACGTCGTAAGATGTAGGGCAATGCCGTGTTGTCAACGCGCACGCGCGCCAAATGGTTCTCGAGGCGCTGCACGCGACCACATGGGATCAAATGTGCTGCCCCGAGCGCGGCGATGGCATGCTCTCTCTCCGGGCGACCACGGCTCTTCCGGCCCCCATCCCCCCGATTTTCATCTACGCACCAACCCTGCGCGGCCGCTTGGTGGTGGAGCCTTCATCGACGAGAGCACCGGCTCGACTCATGGGGCTTCATGCGCCATACGTATGCCACTGTGGTTCGACTCCCTCGCCGTGTTTTTATTAATCCATCCAGAGCAGTTACAGGCCACCTCTGCTTGGCTCCCGTATAGCTCCTCTACACCTGACATGACCCGGTGATGAGGGATCGCTGAACCGGTGGAGGGAGCATTGAAGGCAATGGGACCGATTGCTGAGCCCGTATCGCGTGCCGCCCTGGACCTTGGGCGGCCGGTTCGACGACCCGGAGCGTCGAAAGGAGGCCAGCCAGCCGCTGGTGCATGGCTAGCACAGTTTCATCTTCAGGCTCACCACCTTCGGCGCCTGAGTCGAGACCCATTGGCCGCCCGCCCTCTCAGCTCAGGCCTCGCGCGGCGCTTGTCCGTGCCGGCGCTAACGACTCTCTACCGTCGGCGCCGAAATTGTGGCCCAACCGTGCGTCATAATAAGTTATGCGGCCAGAGTCGCGTCGCCACACCCGCGCTGCTGTGCCTCACTCATCATTGTTGTTAGGCCGCATCCTTCCAATGTTTGTCTGTCGACCTTCGAGTACCGAGGTCACGGAACACTCGAGGTTCTTCGGAAAGCTGCCGGGCCGAGCGTCATTCCTGCAAGACTATCGTGGGGGCTCGACGGTTTACGCCGGCTGCGCGCTTCGCTGGATCATGCATCGTGAACACCACGAGCCCGAACACCGGGCCTGAGGTGCACTCTGCAGGATTTGTCTCGTGGCTGTGAGTGCCATCTGCGTGACCGGAGACGAAGGAATCATTGCCTCGTATCACCGCCCGTCATGCATCGTCGCGTGGACAGTGGGTCAGACTCGGGACGCCGCCGCTGCAACGCATATTCACCGAGCATCAGCGGTCGCTGGCCGGCGCTGGCCCGCTTTGTTCCGTGTCATTGCCAGATCTGAGACTTTCTCGCGCCACTTAACACCACTCGTCCGGGAATGCTTGCATCACCTATCCAGCGGCCCTTTTTCTCTGAGAACCGGGAGAGTTCCGTGTCATTGCCAGATCTGAGACTTTCTCGCGCCATTTAAAATCACTCGTCTGGGGATGCTTGCATCACCTATCCAGCGGCCCTTTTTCTCTGAGAACCGGGAGAATATTGGCATGACGTTCGGGTGGCTCGAGTCCACATCTTACATGGAACTTACACACAAACAATTGCCTCTACTGAAGCGCAGTTCTGGCGCGTCCGCATGTTGCACTTAGGGAGAATGCGTGCCGCATACACATCCCTACAGAGCGGCGAGAACGTCTAGCTGTGTTCAATTTTTACTTCTTGGCACCTGACAGTCGTCATGTCTTGCACGAGATCGCAGTACTTGCACAGGATACAAACGTAATCCGAGCCAATTACTGGTCGATGCTCCGGGTTTCTACATTTAATCTCGTGGTC
Organism: Purpureocillium lavendulum; assembly: GCA_029168975.1. Classification (NCBI taxonomy): domain Eukaryota; kingdom Fungi; phylum Ascomycota; class Sordariomycetes; order Hypocreales; family Ophiocordycipitaceae; genus Purpureocillium; species Purpureocillium lavendulum. Next base: position 56,730 of record JAQHRD010000001.1, read on the forward strand.
TTTTTTCGCTCCAGTGATGGCCGTATTGTTGAGGCACCAGCCTGATCTTACTGCGCCATCGTGCGGTTGTAGGTGGACTAGGGACACTTGTCATAGGTTGCGTCGAAGGGCGCAGCGACATGACTGCGCCGGATAGGATCACGTTGTGTTTCTCAGCTGCTCACGGTTACATATTCACGCATACATGGGGAAATGGTTGATGCAACTCGATGGACTATCGACGTGCCAAGTTACAAACCGTCAACTTTGTTATGCTACTCCGATTCTCCAGACGATCGAGTATATAAATAACATGACATCAGATTGCCCAATAGCCCAACGAGGAGCATTGTCGTCAGCTTTCAGCTCGTTAATCAGGCAGCGTTCTGGCACTTGTCAGGTGCAAAGTTGGCCTGAGCCTCATTCAACACATCCGTGATACCCTGCGCCTGCTGCTCGGCGATGGCCTTGCCCTCCGGAGGGACCTTGTCGATGATAGCAGTGATGAGGTTCTGGCTCGCCGTGTTGATTTGCCCAATCTGATCGCGCGTAACGTCGCACTGTTTCGCGGCGGCAATATCGGCGCGTCGCGCCGTCAGGTCGTCCGACAGAGTCTGAGCGTGGGCCTTGAGCTCATTGACCGGGTTGAAGAGCCCAATGACGTCTTCAACAGTCAGCGGCGTGGAGCCCTGCACCGTCGTGGTTCCGGTATTGATGGTGGCGACCAGCGCATCAGACTTGGCCTTGACGGGGGCAGGGTCGCCATTGAATGCCTTGACTGCGGTGTCGAGCTCGTCGATGCCACCCTGAACCTGGGTCAAGACCCCAGTGACGGTGGCGAGGTCACGCTGCTCAACGGCACGGCTGTAGACGCCGGTGGCCAGGAGAAGAATGGCGGCTTGGGAGAGGAACTTCATCTTGTTCCAGTGGGTAGACTCAAGTTAGAGTATCGGTCGTTAAGTAGTCTGAGGATATGAGTTTGTGGTGTAGTTGCTTTTGGGAAGACTGGCTTGGTCCAGAGGAAATTTGACCTGACTGGTAGTCAACACCCCTTTTATACATGTCGTCTTGTTGCCTTTCACGAGGAGAAGTTCGAAGCTGAAGCTCGTGAGAGTGGCAAAGCCGAGGCAGCTTCGGGGCGTATAGATGCAAGTGGTCGCCAAGAACCATGTTTCTGCAACAATCAAGTCTGAGGGTGGGGCAAAAGGGGTTGGGGCCGTATGGTCTCATCGACGTCGGAAGTGAGGCCGGAGTCAGCAAAGCGGCACGGCCGGGGGGAGGTTCACAGCAACGAACGAGCACGTACACGTTTTGCGGCCGCAACGCCCTCAAAGTTCCTTCGTGCTTCAGCATAGTCAGAGAGCTGCATCTGGGCTTTGCCCCTAGTAGGCATGGCTTCTTTGCATCTTGTAGGCGCCACCGACCTTGGCACGGGCTACATGTACGGCTGATGTTGAGCCGCCTAACTGTCGTGCCTGGGAGTCACCCCCACGATGTTTAGCCCTTTCCCACCCCAGACGCGGGCAGCCACGCCGCCACCCCGCATTCCCCCGCAAGAATGCGGCACGTCGTTAGATCCGATTGGGCACGGCAGCTGCGATGTCACTCTGTTGTGTGTTGCTCGTAGGTAAAATCACCCAGCCAGCATCCTGCGGCGAAATGCGAGCGGCAAGCCGGCTGGCATCTTGGACACTGCCCGGCACCTTCCCAATCAATACTGGCAACCGCCACCGGTGGTGTTGCAGCGCTCCTGATGAGTGCCGAGCCACTTCGGCCGTGGGCTGCTGAACGATGAAAGCACGTGGCGACGCGGCCGTGGAAGGTTGAAGGACTCCGTGAGGTGTTGCGCAAGTCGTGAGGCGGGTGCATCCTCTCCAGAGATGAGTTGGGGTGCAGGCACTTTGGTCATCCATAAATCAGCGATATTGCCTCTGGCGGTTCGGAAGCAACCAAATCTGGCACTGCGGGCTGATTTGCGTCTTTGTTCGGTCTGGTCAGACCTGGACATGAAGGCATCCGAGCGAGTCCATGTTCAATTCCTGGCCCGACATGGAGGATCAGGACAGCTTGTCAGGTGACGCTCTCTTTTCCCAGTTCTGCCTGATTTGCCACAGAAATAAACTTGTTTGCTTGCATAGAAACCTCAAGGATCACGCATCTCCGACGATACCATCTCGAGATCCAGCGCGAAGCAATATTCCACCGTCTTACGACGAATTTTTCCCGGAAGTCAGGGGTCCTGCGAGTGTTCTCAAAAACCAGGCGCGCCACCGACGTGGCCGCCAAAAAGGGCATACCTCCGCATACCGCCGAGCGTCCCGTGGGTATTATGCATCCCTTAGTTAGGCCAAAGTAGTTTCGGGGCTTGCGCAGCAACTCTTCCTGGAGGATGGCAGCTCTGAATAGGCTGCCGCCGCGTCTATTCGACACTCGTGGAGCGATACTTTGCGACTCGCCAAGCTTCCATTTCGAGGCATTCCTCCGACCGATGCCCGGAGTTCCTGCAGGATTGACGACGGCTGCACCGCCAATGCTACGTCGCTTCATCTGCACGGCTTAGCCCACCATATGTGCACCCGGCGTTTACGAGGCTTACGCGCCGCCAGAGAAGATGACTGCGCAGCAGTAAGCACCAGGTGGGAGCTTTTGTAGGCAGACTCGTCCAACCGGAAAGGCCATTTGGGCATAGGCAGGCTCTCTTTGACCGAGGCAGGGAGCAAAAACGACGAGGAAATGACAGGTGATGCATGCACTCAAGGCTAGTGAGGCCAATATAGTTTGTCGGTGTGATATACCCTCCGAGGTATACCACAAAAGCCGGCAGGGGAACTCGCAGAACGTTGGGCATGTGCCACATGGGATTGAGGCTGCGTTACCTTTCGCATCCACCGCGAGGCTGCATCCGACGCCTCCGGCCTCGAGCTCCCGCTTCATGGCCGTAATCTTTACAAGAGTAGTTGGAGTCTGCAGCTCATACCTTTCCCTTTGGTCCTTTACCCCGACAGGGACTGGAGCCATTTTCTGTAGTTATGGGCTCGCTATGCTTAACACGAACGTGCGCGTCTGCCTCCAACAGCGCGTGAGTATTCTTCATTTCGACTCATCTGTTCTCTGACCAGCGCGGCCGTGGCTACCCTTTTGGGGGGCGATGCCACCCGCGCAAAGCCAGCCTGGCGGTGGGACCAACTATTCACCGCGATAAGTGTCCGCGGGCGTGTCTTGCGGCATACCTATTCCTTGCGAGGGCAAGTGTCTCTTGCTTGGGAATTGCCCGGCGACGGGCATAGGATGTCACTTGCGGCCACGTTGGTAGCCGACGCGCGTCATCACATCCCACTGATTGTGCAGTATCGAGGCTCTCATCGGGGTCGCCTGGATCTCAGCAGCTCGCGTGTCAGAAATGCGAGGCAAACGATCAGCCCAAGGCCAGCCAGCCCGATGGCCATGTACAGGGCGCCCCGGAATCCCCGCAGCCTCTCCTCCTTCGTCTCACCGCTTCCATGAACGTGAACTTCGACAGTTCCAGCAAAGCCAACTCCCAACGCGATTCCATAGTTGACCACTGTGTTGACCAAGCTCGCACCAATCCCTTGATGGTGTCTAGGCACGGCGTCGGAGAGGATGAGCGTGGCGGCGGGAAAGCTCATATCCATGCCAAAGGGCATGACTATCATAGACACAAAGGTCTGGCCCCAGTATAGCTGTGAAGTCGGCGCAAAGGCGGTCAAGATGGCACCCGTAGTGAAAGCGATGAGCGCAAAGGTCATCACCACGGGAGGCCTGACACGCCAAGGGCCTAACAGCTTGCCTGTAACAACGGCGGCGGCAGCCCCAGCAATCGCCACAGGGGCGAACCACGCCGTCGTCAGTAAGGGGGAGAGGTGGCGGATGTCCTGGAGGATTTGAACAAGGTACAAAGTCCAGATGCCAAAGGTCGCCCAGCCGCATACCACGGCGGCGAGCACAAATGCGACGTCGGCGTTCACGGCGCTGAACGGCAGAAGCGGCATCCGACTGAACTTGAGCTCGATGTAAGCAAACACGCCGAAAAGCAGGAGCCCGAGGACCAGAGGAACAATGACGGTCGGCGTCCCCCAGCCGTTAATCGGCGACTGCGTCCAGGCAAAATTGAACAGGACGAGGGAGATGATCCCGACGGAGGCGCCCGGCAAATCCAGCGCCTGCACCCATGACATCCAGTCCTGTGGGAGCGGCGATTTTTTGGGCAGTGTCGGTATCACGAAGGTGGCGACGGCGGCGAGAAAGGCCAGCCAAATGGACAGTGCCCAAAGGGCCCAGGGCCACCAGGCAAGGGTCAGCAAGGAGGCGAAGGTGCCCCCAAACACAGCGCCAATCGGTGCAACAGCCCCAAAAAAGGCAAACACCATGGCCTTGCGGTGGCCTGGCGGATACGCGGTGCCGAAGATTGCTAGCGCGTTGGGCAGGCAGATGGCAGGCCCGATGCCCTGGAGGACGCGCGAGAAGACGGCGAGGGTGTAGTTGGAGTAGACGCTCAGGCCGGCGACGAGCGACCACAGCGAGAACCAGGCGAGTCCGACTATGAGCAGCTGCTTGTACCCAAAGATGTCGCCTAGCCGGCCAGAGAAGAGGATGAAGGTCCCGACGGTGAGCGAGTAGCCTGCGACCAGCCACGCGAGCTGAGGCGGGCTGGTGATGTTGAAGGTCTCGCCAATCGTGCGCAGCAGGACCAGCGTGCCCATGTACGACGCCTCTGCATGCCCAATCAGTCAGTCACAGTACGACCTGCGGGAACGGGTATCACGGCGTGGCCTTACGGGTGCAGAACTGGGCCATGCACACCAAGGCGACGAATGCCACCTCGCGCGGAAGCGAGAGCGACTCTGCCACCCATATCGACTCGGCCGCGGATGGCTGTCGAGCGATTGGGTCCGTCGCCGCATCGCCGTCGCCGGCAGGAGGCTTCTCTCTGGGAGAGCCCATTGTGCTGCGGCCGGCGTGAGTTCTTGGGTCGTCGGTCTGTCTGCTTCGTTGTGCTCTGGGAATGTGGACAGGACAGCAAATTTCCCGGGCCTCGTCATGGCATTTTTGGACAATCAAAAGCTGCAATGCAACAAAGCCAGACCCGCCGTTGTCAGGCTGTCTGTCGAACGGCAGTCAGCCAAAAGCCTGCCCGTTCAATGTCACAAGGCTGGGGCGCTGAAGGAGGTACGAGCAGTCCCCCTGTACGATCAGCGTTTGCGCCGTGGGGCGTCGGTTCGGACCCGATCCTCGTAGTTACGCGAGGACTACCGCTAGTTAGTAATTAGGTAGAGTCCCAGAGCCACTGTCAGCGATTATCAATCCCTTTGACGGCTCCACTGACAGAGTGCTTTGTTTCGTGATGGCACCTGCCACGGCGTGTGGGCGGGCCGACACTACCGGTCCATCCCGATCGCGTCAGTCGCCGCTGACGGGTGGCCCATGGCGGGCTGATTGCCATGTTTGCGCAGCGGCTAGGATCTTGATCGGTGCAACGGCAACGGGCAGCCATGGCTCAGCCATGGCTCAGCCATCTGAGATGCGACGAGGTGGCGAATCTGGGATCAGACATGGGCTGGGGAGTGGCACAGGAACCACCTTTTTTCTTTCTTTTTGCCTGAACTGCCGTGGAACTCTTGGCTGCGGCACGGGTTCCAGCGCCACACGGGGCCCGGCAGCAGCTCGGATTTGAGATGCGCGGCCCAAACTGCCGCTGGTTTTCGGGGAGAGACGGCGACGGGCGGGCAGCCGCAGGGTCCCTGAAGAAGTCGTCACACCACGACCAGGAACGAGGAGTGCATGGACTTCTTAAAGTAGTCGGATCAGGGGCTCAAACACAAGACTCAAGTCTCTACATTGTACTTCGTCTACGTAGAACGAAACCCTGCTCACTCAGAGCGGGTCGGACCTGCGGCAACCCAGGGCAGCTGTGGTCACCACCTGCAGACGGTGTCGCAATGGTAACCGCTCAAGCCTTCTTGGCTTCTCGGACAGCCTCCAGCACCAGTCGGTTGGCCCGGTCGCGTTCTCCAAGATCAACTCGTCCATACGCTTCCTCCGTCTGGGCAAACACCTTGGCCTCCCATGAGCCTCCCATGTTCACGCGACCGCCGTCATCCCAGCATGCCTGCACCGTCCTGCCAACGTTTCCAAGCAAGGCCGCCAAGCCCCCAGGGCCGCCGCCCGCATGGAAGCTTTTGAAGGGCCCGGCGTAGGCCCATCGCGGGCCCATGCTGGTCTCCAGTATGCGGTCCAGCTGCTCCACGGTGACGACGTCCTGGTCAACCAGGTGGATTGCCTCGCGCAGGAGCGCCCAGGCAAGGCGACCTGCAACAAAGCCCGTGATATCCCGCTTGAGCAAGACGGGCTCCCGCCCTATGCGGCGCCAGAACTCCATGGTCTTCGCCACGACTGCCTCCGAGGTGAGGGCCGAAGGGACAATCTCCAGCAGGGGGAGGATGTGCGGGGGATTGAATGGGTGCACCACGAGCAGTCTGGTCTTGTCCGTCATAGAGGCGCTCTGCTGCGCCGCAGGGATCCCCGAGGTGCTGGTCCACAGCATCGCGTGCGATGGTGCCAGTCTCTCGACATCCGCCCAGAGCTGCGTTTTGAATGCCAGGTCCTCTGGGCCGCTTTCCTGGACAATGGTGCAGTCCTTTACCGCCTCGGCAACCGACGACGTGAGCTTGATGTCTGCGACATGCTTGTGCAGCTCCGGCGGCAGGTAGGTCGGCAGGACAGTAGCCACGTATGAACTGAGGTCGGCACGAACATCCATAATGGTCAAATGGGACGCGTCAGCAAGGTGCGTGAGATGCAGAGCCGCGAGAGACAGGCCGATTGTGCCGGCGCCGATGAGTGCAATCCGCACGTCCGGGCCGGAAATTCGCTCTGGGGTGGCCATTGTTGTATCGTTGAATCGTCTTCTCGTCACAGCGTGGTCTCGGTCGCGGTCTTGGTCACGCAGGGTTGTGAAGAGCAGGCGGGAAGTGAAAGAGGCGTTGCGATTGAGCCACCGCGTCGAGACGTGTTCTGCACGGAACGCGAGCAGAACGGGTAGTCAGGTGATGCGCTTGCGTGAATGTCAAGTCGTGCGCCCTTTGCAATACGAGCGACCCGAGACGCCCAGCAGTGATGATCATCGTCCAGATGCCGGACCAATTGCGCCAAAGACGAGATCGGCTCTCCACAGCTCGGCGGCGCCGGCAGTCAACCCCGTGGATCGCTGCTGCCGGCACCACGCGTGAGGCTTGCCCTCAAGAAGGAGTAGTAGGGGACACGGCATAGCTGACCCGGCTGATGCCCTTGGCGCGAGATATCTTGCGGACCGTCGTCGGCCCGCATTGATCGGTCGTGTCGACGTGCGTGCCTCCGCAGGGGTAGACCTCTGCGCCGACGATGCGGACCACGCGGAAGCGGTCCTCGCCCGGCGGCAGGAGGCTGCGGTCTGGGATGAGGCGCTCCAGGCCCTCGCGGCGGAAGTCGTCCTCGGTCCAGAAGTCAATCTCGACGGGCATGGCGCGGCGCAGGTACTCGTCGACCTTGGCCTGGATGGGCTCCTTCCACTTGCCCTCGATGCTGCCGCGGAACTCGCAGGCGGCGCTGTCGGGGAAGTGCGAGGCCTTGAGCTCGTCGAAGCCCGGCACCTCGGCCTCGAGCAGGCTCCGCACCGCCGACCCGAGGACGTGGCCGGCCGTGTGCAGGCGCGAGTAGAGCAGGCGCTTCTCGTGGTCGACGACCTGCTCCACGGCGGCCCCGGCGACCAGGGACGCGGGCTGCTCGGCGCCGTCGACGTCGATGAAGCGTCCCAGGTGCAGCACCTGGCCGTCGTGGACGGCGTCCATGCGCACAGCTCGGACGCGAAAGACGGGCGCGCGTGCCGCGGCGGCGTCAGCGCCAGCCCCTGCCGGGGGGACAACGGCCAACGTGCCCTCGTCGGACGGCTGTCCGCCGCCTTGGGGGTGGAAGGCCGTCTCCCTGGTCACGACGACATGGTCCTCGTCGGCGCTCGCCTGCTTGAAGAGGCCCTGGTTGGCGTCCTCGAGCGCCGAGAACGGCCGGATCGAGTGTACCGTCGTCTCGAGTCGCAGGAGCTTCCCGTCGTACTGAAAGGCGAGGCGGGTTCGGGCCGGGACAGTCATGGCGGCGGCGGCGCTTTCGGTTCGCAGTGTCAATGACGTTGTTTCGAGACGTTGGAATGAGTTGTTGTCTTCGCGTTTTTCGCGCCCCTGAGCATTTCGGAGCCAGAGGGATCGGTCGTGCCGTCCATCTCGCGCGTTGTGGGGCAGGCCGCGCCCTTTGCCAACATCGCCGTCAGCAGTGCTCCGTAGACCTGACGACGCGAGCGTTCGGCGACTTTCTATCGGCTTCGGTTGCCTTGCAATTGAGGCCCTCGTCGCGGGTGGCAGTTGGACACGCGCGAAAAGAGGTTCTGGGCCAGGCCCTGGGTTGGTTGCGATAATTAGAGGGGACGAGCAAAAGAAAAGCAGTGCTGCGCGGTACTGTACTGTACAAATGATCGGTTTGGTTTGAAAGAGTTACACCGAAATTTGGCGATGTCTCCCCAACATGACCTCGTTTAGCCAAGACGGTTGGTGAGGCCACAACAGCCCCGACATAACACTCTAAACCTCGATGAAGAAGGTTAGAAGTTACAATTAATCTTCATCACATTATCCTGCTGGTCCTTTACAAAGTAGTCCCAAGGGTCATGCGAAGCGAGACGACGCGAGTGTAGTGCGAGCCGTAGGGTAGCCCCTCTTGCCAAAACGCTTGTCCGAGAGAGCATCACCCGCGAGAGCGCTGATGACAACACCAACACCCAAAAGGCCATGCGGCACGTGATCCTGATGGCCAAGTCGGCCCTGGAGCAGCCTGAACCAACGGTTCTTCCCGGGATCCAAGCCCTGTTCCCGTCTGCCAAGGATCGTGGGGAGCCAAGGCCCAAGGGGCCGTGGCCCGTCACGGTCGAGGCGGCTTGCCAATACCGCGCTGCCCATAGGCCAGGTCCGCGCACACGTGCGCCCTCATCAACACCATGAATGAACGATGAGTTCCCGCAGGTCGGAGCGAAGTCCGGCAGCGTTTGCCGCAACATCCGCCCTCGGCGCGGTAGGTGGGGGGACCGGCCGTTGAGAGACAGGGGACAAGCACGCACAACCGGAAAACACAAGCAACACCAGAGACAGCAGCGCGCACCGCGACTCAGGTAACACCAAAAAGCTGCGACAGCGTGCGCACACCGCCCCGCAACCTGCTCATTATTGCCTGGTTGGGCTTCGCAGAGGAACCATGGAGGAGAGCAGCGCGCCTTGCGGCACGTGCGCATCGAGCCAAGTTTCCTGTTCGAGCGCATCAAGAGCCGCCGCAACAGCCAGAGCTTCTCACATCATCCTTGGGCGCAGAGCTGTCCAAGTGTCCAGGGCCGGCCCGATGTCTTGCGAGGAACCCTGGCGGAAGGAGACGTCGGGGCGCGCGCGCTGCGCATCTGGCGCCGACGACTCGAGCAAATCCTGCCAGCGCATGCATATGGAATTGAATCCCCACGGCGCCATGTCCCACTGGAGCGACATCGGGGAATGCCACGCAGCAGCAGAGCAACTTGTACGCCCGTACGGGTACGCGAGCTTGCAACGCCCCGGCGGTCAAGCCGACGGTGCGTCTGCGGTGCGGCACAGCATGCCTTGCGTCCATACAAACGGAGCGCGCGGCCGGCCGCCAAGACGGCTGCCCATCGACAGCATGACGCGGGGGCGGTTCAAACTCTCAGAGGCTGCGACCGATTCATCATCGCGCTAGCAAGGCGTTACACGGCTTGACGGCCTTCAGGGCACCCGCTCGTGGGGCCGACGCCACTTGAGATCCAGTCAAGCCATCCGTTCACGAGGCGTTCCCCTGAACCGCAATTGGCCACACCCGCCGGCCAACCGACCTCGCCTGGGGTGCCATCGGTCGGCGCTAAGTGCTGCTGGTATCGGGTCCCTGAGATGGCCGGCCTCAACTGGCGATCGAGACATGCCGTCCCAGGCAGGGCTTGGCAACGTTTGTCCAACTGCCTCTTCCGTCGCCCCTCCTGAATGGCAGGCACTCGCACCACCAACGTGGCGCGCTTCCATGACAGGTCCCTGGACGAACTCGACGAACGAAACTGGGCCGGATCCCCTATCTGGAACCTCGTTGGTTCGCGGCCATGCTCGCTCAACACCAGACCCCAGGCAGGACACCGCCGATCCGGACCGCGCTACGCGAAATCCCCCGTGTCCGCGGGTATGGCCTCGATTGGCAGGGAGCTGGCTCACGAGTCGCTCGTTGCACGTGGGTTCGAACCGGGGGGCTCAATCTGCTCGACTTTGCTGTACTTACTGTACTTACCGTCAAGCTCGCTAGCTGTTGGCAGGCTGTCTAAACGTGCTTTGCCGCGCACGAGGCGGCGCCGGCTGCTACGTCGCCTTGTCGTATTAAACCGCGCCGACGTCCCAGCCTTCGCCGTCGACGCGGAGCAGGGACCTTTACGCTGCGCGGATTAGGGGTACTCGGAACCCTTTGAGAGCGACATGGCTCCAATTCGATCCATCGGGCCCATAGCGGCGGCCGCTTGTCTCCTCGCAGGCGTAGCCAGTGCTGGCGGCCTGGAAGACATTGATCATGTCGTTCTCTTCATGCAGGGTACGCAATGCCACTGGCCCGGATCGTGACTCTCAATGTGCCGTACACGACTAACCAATCCGCCTTGGCTAGAGAATCGCGCCTTTGATCATTACTTTGGCACCATGGCTGGCGTCCGAGGTTTCATGGACGCCAATCTGCAGATGAATGGCAATGTCCCCGTCTGGAAACAAAAGACCACCCCGGCGTTGACCACGGAGACTGATTACGTTAATCCTTGGTACCTCAATTACCTCGGAGGCAATTGGCCCGAGGCGACGCAGTGCATGGTAGCTGGCGGCAACGGCTGGTTTGAGAATCACGCCGCCTGGAACTTTGGCTCAAATGACCACTGGGCGATGAACAACACTCCCTGGAGCATTGGCTTCTACAAGAAGGACGATCTTCCTACCCAGTGGGCCCTGGCCGAAGGCTGGGTCGTCGGAGACATGTATCAGGTACGAATATGAAGCACTGTGAGCTTCTCTAAGCGTCTCACGGACCGAATTCTGACAGCATTGCAGGAGTCGGTGGTTGCCGCAACCAACCCCAATCGAGTGACTTGGGTTTCTGGCTCCGTCAATGCCCCGGGTTCCCCACAGAAGCCGGACCAGGGAGGCAATCCCTACATTGATAACAACGAGTCTCCTGGCTGCGAAAATGGAGGCTTCAACTGCTACCCGCTGAAGTGGAAGACGACTGCTGAGCACTACGAGGATGCTGGCGTGTCCTGGCAAGTCTTCCAAGATGCGGACAACTTCGACGATAACCCTTTTGCGTGGTTCAAGCAGTTCCAAGATGCTCCCAAAGGCTCATCTCTATACAAGCGAGGTATCCAAGGACTGTCACTCAACACCTTCTACGAGCAAGCCGCGAGTGGTTCGCTCCCAGAGGTGTCCTACATCGTTGGCCCGACTCAGTTATCCGAACACACGCCATATTCCCCTCATGATGGAGCATGGCTCCAAGATAAGATCGCTCAAGCCGTCATGAACTCTCCCAAGTATAAGAACACGGTTCTCATCATCTCCTTTGATGAGACAGGTGGTTGGTGGGATCACGTTGATCCTTATCGATCGCCCGACGGGACACCGGGAGAGTGGATCGACGACCCCTGGAAGCAGGTTGGCCATACCTTCCTCGGCCCTGGCTTCCGTCTGCCTTTCTACATCATCTCTCCTTGGACGAGAAATGGTGGCGTTTATACGGAGCACATCGACCATAATTCCCAAATTCTCTTTATTGAGAAGTGGCAGGCTGCCAAGGGCCGGAACGTGACGACGGAAGAAATGGTTTCCTGGCGACGGGAGAACATGGGCGACCTTCTCAACGCCTTCGACTTCGACAACCCCGACTATAGCCTCCCCAAGATGCCATTTGCCCCCGAGCCGCATAAGAATGCCAACGGTAACTACGACGGATCGTCCTACTGCCAATCGAGGAACCCCAAGACACGCCCCCCTGTGCCGTACACCGGAGACGGTGTCATTAAGGACCTCACCACGGTGGTCGAGCGCGGCTTCAAGTCGGTCCGTGGCAAGATCACCGAAGGGCGCTACCTCGTGTTCGAGACGAGTGGCCAGGCGTTGACCAACCCAGGTCGCTGCCGCTCTGACAGCAATGTCACCGTAACCAGAGTCTCCAAGGGCCACAAGCGCGAGCTGCAGCGATGGGTCGTTCATGCTGTTAAGCTTGGCGGCGACGACTTTACTCTTCAGAGCGCCGCTGACGATCGCTTCATCTGCGATGACGGAAAGATGTGCAAGGACAAGGCGAACGCCGTCGTCTTCACCCTTGGCTTCGACCCGAGCAAGGGCCACACGATCAAATCCAAGGCATCGTCCAAGTACGTGACTTTGACCAGCGACAAGAAGTTGACGTTCAACGGGCCCCTTGGTCATTGGGACACGTTCAGCGTCACGTATTAAGCCGTGTCCGAGAAGGAGGAAGGTTGAATAGCACTCTTGAGAGAAACGCCATCTGCTGTGTAGGAGGAAATCTGGACCTTGAAGGGCGCGGCGTGAGGATTGCCATCTATCTATAGTAGAGATGATGGGTACTTATTTGTTCATATAAGTAGTTGTGAGGAGCGTGTGTGTGTGACTACACAAGCGCAACCCAGACAAAATTGCAACGGTAATCAAGTAGCTGCTTTCTCAGAAGATCAGGTGTTCATCTTTCTACGCGGTAATACGAAGGGTGATATACATACATCCCCGGAGCCTTGGAGCACCTATATACTACTTTCGTCAAACCGTCGACATGATTCTAGGACGTCCCCCTTCCTCCTACAAGCCATACGATATGGAAATCGATCATTTGGATTCAGATCAGGCCCTGCTGAGATATAGTCCAACCATAAAAGTTTCGGATGGAGCAGGCTCTAGGAGCGGCTGGTCAAGTGCAGAGTAGCTTGCCATGGGTGATAGGAGGACTATTGCATTATCCCCACATCATACCTCCATGCTGCAATAACAACAGGAAGCCCAAATCTCCGGAACACTCTACAAAAGTCCCACGTGCGCTTTTAGTCTACCTCTTCTTAACGTTGAAGACCGTCTTCACGGCCGCGTGGTCCGAGGTCCATTCGTTGTCCTGGTGGTTAGGCTCTTCCTGAGGCTTGCCAACCAAGACAACCTCAGAGCTCAGTACCTCCAGGAAGCCCTTGTAGTAGATGAAGTCAAGCCTATCCATCGGCTCCTTCCGTCCCTCATTGTCCTTATAAATAGGAGACCAAGTTATCCCAGGCGTTGCCACAGGATTGTCATGAGCCTTCCGGTACGAGTCAATAAGCCCTGCCTCAACAGGCATCACAGAAGAGGGCCAAGGGAAGCTGCCCACGTCGCAGTGGGCATCGCGAGTTGCATTGATCCAGTCGAGATGAGATGGAGCGTTGAAGTCTCCCATCAAAAGGAGAGCGACCTTGTCGGCGTTCTCGAGCTCTTCCTTCATGCCGTTCACAATCTCTGTGATCTGAGGTGTCCGACCGGATTCCTCTTCGCGCTTCAATACCTGATCTCGAGTCATGTTTGAGAAGCAAAAGTCGTATGGGCCATACGGGTCGTATCCGAGGTGCGTATTCCACATGACGACTTCGGTGTCTGTTCCGTCCAAGGAGATACGGACCGAACCTGCCGCTGATGTGTCCGGATACTGTTGGGTAATGGGGTACCGGCTTATAATACCGATGTCTCGTGTTTCCCAAAAGTACCAGCCGAGCGCGTACGCGAGACGTCGGACGTTTCCTCTCTGACTCTCCTGGACGCCGACGACATCTGCGCCACTTGACGTCAGAAAGCGAATTTGCTTATTATGATAGTCGTTGACTTGTGTGCCGCCATGCCAGAGGTTGAAAGAAAGCACAGTGAGCTTCTCAACTAACTGCGCATGCTTTCGTTGCACCGGCACCCGTACAACGATCCGTGCCTTAGATCCGTCGCTTCCAGTGGCTTCAACTGTCATGACAGAGCGTCCCTGGTATCGCGGTACGCCGGAAATAACACCATTGGCCGAAATAGTAGCCCAGTTGCTGTTTGTAGACGAAACAATGCGAAATTTGTTGTTGGCATCAGGGGAGACACCAATCAGACCACCGATCTTGGCCTCAAACTTGTCGCCCTCACGAGCATTATGCGTCGTAAACTCGTCGACAATAAACTTGACAGGCCCGAATCCATTGAAGCGCAGGTCAATCTGTTCTGTTATTTTGACGTAGCCATCCTTGGCGAGGAAGTAGGCTGTATATGTCCCAGGCTTCAAGCTCGGCACGGAAAGTCGGACGCTCCTGCTGTGGCGTATTCCCAGGTTATCGGATTTCCTCGCTTCGTGTCGTACTCTGGACCATTTGCATACGAAAAGAGACCAATCCAATTTGTCGCATCAGGGGTTGGCGTGGAGTAATTGAAGGTGAGGGCCGTCTCGCTGTAGTCGAGAATGAAGGATGGCCCTGACGAGGCCACGGGTGCGGCAATGACCGCGGGAACAAACAGAAGGCTAAATGCAAGAGCGCAAATTCCCAAAGGACTGGGAACGACGCCTGGTAGTCGCATTTTGGCGAAGATGCAGCTTCGGATGGATAAGGGGTTGTGCAGACAATAGAGAGAGTCCCTGCAAATTGTCGGAGGTCGTCAGATCACTATCTATATGTGGGCAGAGCTGCCTCTAGACGGTGATCGCCATGCGATGCGACCCCCCGAACATTGATCGGGCCAGGCTAGTGAGCCGCCTGCGCTCGCTCTTTTGTCGCAGCGCCTTACCCGCCCACGTGCTGCCCCCTACAGGATCAAACTACGGCGAGAACTTGCTCAGGGAATCCGGCTCACGGCATCGTCACCCTCCTAACCCGCGCTATGTCGTCACCGTAGTCTCTGGAAGTCTCAGCGAACAATTGCCGATGCCATCCGCTCCCCCAATGTGCCGCCGGATCGCATTTGGGACGCTTAGAGGTGTCTGGCAAGTGCCAGGCTCTTGCGCAGCCCAAGCCATAGCAGCGCGCACAGCATACGACTCCAGAGCAACGTTACGTGATCTTTGTCAACTTGGCTTGTTAGCGAAAGCCGGTACGAGGCGATTTGTGGGCTTTGCAGACGGCTCGCACCTTCAGCTGCTTGTTTTGGCCTCGCTACGTGAGTTGGTTATCCACTTCGCTGCTAGCTAGGTTGACCGCGGCAGGTGGCGGGGTACAATGCGATGCGACGATCGCTAGGCCGCTTGAGTGTTGACGGCGTCAAGGCGGTTCCTGATCGGCCGTGGCCGCGGGCGCCGGACTCGTGCCAACTGATGCGCGGGGGCGAACCGCAGGTTGCCGATTGACGCCTCGCAGTTCTCCGATGTCTGATCGCGGCTATGAGTACACTTTGTATGTCACTGCCAAGCTGCCTACGACTAGACAGTGTGGAAATTGAGCCGAAGGGAAAATGCTGACGTCAATGCCCAGGCTGTCAAGTACTTGTGAGAACAAGTTGAACCACCACATGCAGCTCTCCTCGTGCCAGCTCCGAGTACCATAGCCTTGACGACATGGCCGCATTTAATATGTCTAGATCTAGAAGCTCGTACTGTCTATAATGCAAATGGAATGGCTACCTGTTTGCGACATTGTGGAACTTGGACGGTCCGTACTTGGGAAATGCGTCTTCCGACGGTGGTGGGCTGACCGTAACGTCCTCCAACTCCACCTTGAGACTCTTCACGTCGTCCGCTGTGCTGCCGTCCGCCTTTGCGATAACGCGTCAGTAGCCAGCCAGCTTATGAGGGTGCTCAGCGTACTTACCTTGATCACCTTTGCGCTCAGCGACGAAGCGATGGAGCTCGTCGCGTCTTCGTGTTTCATTTCGCTCATCTTGGAACCCTGCATGGCACGATCCAGCGGCAGGCCTGCAGCTATCTTGCCCGTCGCGGGAAGACCCATGACGACAACGCCAGCGATTTCCTTGCCATTGAGCAGTAGCTTGATTTGACAAGGCTTCGGCAGTTCAGCCCTGTCCACACTGATCCGGGCGAAGTAGCGATTCTTTGTTTGTGGCTCTTGGCGCCGGCTACGAGGCGCCGACTGGCCGGAGTAGAGGCGGTTAATGAGCCTTGTTGCGTCCTGCTTCATCTGATCCGCGGACTTGGTCCAGTACTCCAGACCTTCGTAGGAATATCCGAAGCCTTGGATCCCCCTGACTGACTCCGTCGTGTGAGGAGTCCTGTTTCGACCAAAGAACGGTTGTAGCGGAGACTTTGAGTTGATCGTGGTGCCAGAAGGAGATGCGAAGCGGGACTGCCCCGAATAAGAGTCATGAAAGATGTCTTGATCGGGTTTAATGGCCTGCCAGTACGACCAAAGCCTATCCACGTTGCTATGGTGCAGCATGCTATGCCTGACGTTAGCAACAGTGCATGAGGGCAAAAAAGGGGCGACTTCTGAACGTACAACAATGGATCAAATGCGGAGAGGTCTGGCGACAAGAATTGCTCACCGCAAGCTGCATCCCAATGAATACCGTTGTGAATCAGCTCGAGGCTCACGATGCTGTTGCTGGTGGTTGCGAACTCGGAGAAGTTCGTCGAGCGGGTGAAGAGGTCATACTATGATGCCTCATTAGCTATTGCACGAACATGTGGAACAAGTGCCACTCACCACCCACTGCCTGTAAGGCCGCTCCGCGAGAAGTTCATTTGCGGATGCTGGATAGCTCTGAGGAGCGGGGCAGCGAACTGTCTGCGGCCTGTTCTGGGGGTCAAATGTCCCATACCGGCCATCGAGGACTGGCTGTGGAATCTTGTACGTGTAGAGCGGATTGTCGACCTCTTGTGCTTGCAAGCCCTGCCCGTTGGGAACATTTACTGTGATCTTAGCAGGGACAGTCGACTGTGGGACTGTAGAGCCGGCCGCCCAGTCCCAGAATGGCGATCGGAGTTGGTCGGCTGCCTGAGTATACTCTGCTCGGAGCTTCTCAGGATAGGACTGCGCCAGCTGTTTGGCGTGGCTCACCAACACTTGCTGTTGCAGGAATAAGCAGCTGAAGAAACAGTCCCAGGAACCTCTCAACCGTTACGAACCTCAAATAGCAAAACGTACGGCCGGTGCCAGGAAACGAACAGTTCTTCCTTTGGGGAGAATTAGCCAACACAGAATGAGTATGCAAGCGGCAGCAAGTAACCCACTCCGTGAGGACAGTAGCCAGCCCATCCGCTGGTCTGCTGACCACCGGTCCCGTTCCATTCGATGAAAGGTCTTCCGTGAATGCCTTGCCATTCTATCGTTAGATCCGGACCTGAGAGCCTGACAGACGGGACGAATACCTTCCACCTGGAAATATGAAAGCGGATCGGTGTAGTTGGCCTGCTGCATCTCAAGCAAAGAGCGGATGTACAGGTCCCTGGGTGACAGGTCAGGGGGTCGTGCTAGGTCTCAGGGCAAGTCAAAGCAAGCGTGTTGCTCAGCAGACAATTGAACGTACCACTGCGCTCCGCCGGCGGCTTGAAGATCGTTGATGTTTCGCCTCAAAGGGACGCCATTCTTCGAGTCGCTGACCGGAACGCCGGTGACAGGGTACGGGTCCTGGGCGAGCCCCAATGGCGCGATGGCCAGGGCTGCAAGCAGGATACTGTGAAAGCGTCGGGCCGGCATGTTCGCTCCCTTTGCCTGAGACGCTCTTGTGTCAGAAACCTGCTCGTGGCACCGCTCGGAGGTGGGCAGGTGAGGTTATTGTATTCCGTACCTGCAGCTGCGGTCACCAAACAGCGGGCGCCACATTGGTGGTAGAAGCACATCAAACAGGTACCAGAAGCAAGATTGCAGCTTCCGGGCATTGAGTCGCGCACAGCGAGGCTTGCCTGCTAATACATTCGTGCTGTTCCGTCATTGGATGAACGGGACTGGCTCGAGTACGTTGTTTCGCTCTCTCAGCTGGCGGAATCACGATGCACACGGCAATGCCCCGGTCAGATACGAGAGACTCCTTGCGGGGCTGTGATGATCGACATATGCCGAACGACATGCGCACGGGGTGCCGTACGGACTGCGGACTACGGAGTACCAAGCCTCGGGATGCGCCAGGGACCCCTTGCCTCACGCCTCGGCGCCAGGTGCGGACTACGAACAGAAAATGAGTCGGCGCTTCAACAGCTCGTGGTGCCGGTATCTTCTGAGTGGCCGAGGCCATTTCGCAACCTGCCCATGAGAAAGCGCCGTGGGCCCGATGCCGCCTGGGCCATCCACGACTGCGAGTCACAGCAGAACACATTTGTTGCTCAGGCGCCTTTGTGGCGTCCGGGGCATCAGCGCCCTTGGCTGCCAAAAGAACCGTGCGAGAAGCAAAACAGATGAGGTGGGGTGGGTGGCCGTGGTGGCGTCGCCCCTGACGCACCGCGGGTCCACGGCAATTACCTTTGGAAGCCGGCAAGGACTTGGTATGCTTCTGGGCAAACTATGCGTGACCATTGCAAGCGATTGCATAGGACCCATGGCCATCTTTTGGCCCCGTGCATACCCGAGCAGCGAGCCGGCGCTTGCAGGAGATAAGACTGACTGGATGATGAGATTTGGAGGACCATGGCAGGACATCGGAGGCGCCGGCTCCCGTCTTTGATGTCAACTGAGACAGGCATCAGTCAGCCGCACAGCTCGGCAGGCGATTCCCAGGAACAACTTGCCAATTGGTCAGACACTTCTTGGATCTGCAAGCCGCCTTGTCTTGCACCGATGTACGTATCGATCGGGCATCAAGGGGAAACAACAACACCAGCCGTTCTGTCCGGAGAGAGAGGCACAGCGCTGACTCGGGCATGGCGGGATGTACGCGGATTGCCGTTTCTCAACAAGAAAGTCCAGTCTCAGGCTTTTGGTTTCGTGCGTTGGGATATACAGTTCGTTCTGGTCTAGGTCATGATGGACATTTCGTGAGCCGAATCTACTGCTCTGTCTTCGATACGATGTTGTGGAGGCAACAATCATCACGTCGCCTTAAAACTGCAATTAATAACACGAACAGGGCAATAAAGGTCTGTCGAGACTTTTGTGTCAAGACAGGTGCGATATGTGAAGATTGCTATATGGGGGAAACATGTGAGCCCGACTTGTCTACCAGTCTGCACTGGAGAGTATTCCCACGTTCGCGATACCGATCGTGGTGCCATATCTGCAGCCAGGGGCAAGCAGAACATCAGATGATCTGCGGTACCTGAAACTAGGACGCACGTCGGGCAAGGCCTTGAACACATTTGCCGCCTGGGTGCGTACATCAGAGTGAAAGCACGACAAACCGAAACACGTGGACCATGTTACATTGCATCTCTCGGCATTTGGCTGTGAGGCCGAGCCTGCGCGGTTCACTATGGGATACCTTCTATGTATTGGAGCAGGAAGTGGCATGGTAGGTTCTGATCGTGAAGCCCGAGTTCCTGTGGGATATTGGCTTTCAGTCCCGCCGTGGCATTGGAGTGAGTGCAATGAATATAAGGTCGCCGCGGACTAGATGTCTTCTAGTTGAACGATTGGACGGGCGCCTGGGTCTTTTTGCTTGTTCTGGCCTCTGGAAAAGTATCGAGACCTTGCATCTTGTGTGATCGTAAAGAAGACACGGGCGGGGTTGAGCCGCGCGCTTCGTTTTGCTGGCTCGCCGATCCGTTGAAGTGACTCGTTGGAGACCAACCAACGTCAACGGTCCAGCCCGTATGCTGAAACATCGGTGAGCCATAGCCGCGTGTCTCTCAGTATACGCTGCTGCTGCGGACGGGCGGTGTCTAGTCAGCTACCTTGTTACCAATAATGCCGCGCAGTATCATGTAAGTCGAGGGAGCACTGCACGGGTCGTAGTCCCAGCTGCGAGTATATAAAGAGTGCTTCGGGAGGACCAAGTGAGTCTCCCAACATCAACGACAACATCCCATCTCCAACGAGCATAAGACGATCAACGACCTTTTAACGGCAACTAAACGGCCCAGCATTGTATTGTCATCATGAAGCTCCTCTCTGTTTTGACCCTTTTCACCGCCACGGCCTTGGCTTTGCCAACTGGGCACAAGGACGGCGACAAGAAGGACATCAAGCACTCTTATCCGCCACCCCCTGACAAGGGCGGTGACCATTACCCGCCGCCTCCCAAGAAGGGTGAAGGTCACTATCCAGCGCCCCCCCCCAAGGATCACAACGGCAATTACCCCCCTCCGCCGAAGCATGTCGACAACAACACTCCCCCGCCTCAACATGGCGGTGATAAATATCCTCCGCCACCCCAACACGGCGGTGACAAGAACCCCCCGCCACCCCAACACGGCGGTGACAAGAACCCTCCCCCGCCTCAACATGGCGGCGACAAGAGTCCCCCGCCGCCTCAACATGGCGATGATAAATATCCTCCGCCCACCCAACACGGCGATGACAAGAACCCTCCGCCACCTCAGAACGGCGGCGACAAGAACCCCCCGCCACCTCAGAATGGCGGCGACAAGACCCCCCGCCGCCTCAACATGGTGATGATAAATATCCTCAGCCACCCCAGAACGGCGCCGGCGACCAAATCCCCCTCAGGGCGGCGAGGGAGATCACCCGCCGCCTCCGAACTACCCACCTCCCAAGAATGATGGTGGGGCGTATACCCCTCCCGCTGATGGCCATAAATAAGTCGTCTTCTCGGTTCAGACATGATTCCACCTATTATAGCTCAACCCTTGGTGGTTAGGTCAAAGTTGTCGTTTCAACAACGATGTAAGATGCACGGAGAAAGTGGAGCGCGGGAACGAGTGAGTGTGGCGAGTATAGTACGACTGGAGCGCGAAGATTGTTCATGAAAAACACAAAAAACCACGACATGAGACGACTTCAATGTTTATACTTGATAGCGAAGATAAATGTAACAAGATTCAAGCCCGACCAGAAGGGATTGGCCGATTCCGAAATGAAGGGACATGAACCGTCTTTGGTCGGAGAATCCAGTGTCGTTTCCCGAACACTTGAAGTCTTCTCACGGGGGCTGAGGCTCCAGATATCTCTCCTTGTACAGGTACCAGAGGGCGGACCATTCGTAAAAATGTTACGCAAGACACGGCGGCAGACTGTCGGACTGGCTTATAGCGACCCTGCATGCGCTGTACCTGGCCCGAAACACAACGCGCCAGAGGGTCAGGTCTGCATAAGGTCAACGGACAGTGGGCAATGCATGCTCATGAGATAATTTATCTATGAAATATGCCTATCAGGTCTGTACCTGCAATTTCGAGTATGCCGTATGCCGCAGTATCAGCAGGCATCTTTCCCAAATACTAAGTAGTGCAACGACTTGACTTAGTCCTTTTCCTCCCTCCAGAAAATGTATTTTACGTGCATCTTTAGCACTCTATAATCACGACCTTCGAACGAAGAATGCTTGATAAGTACTCGACGAGGAGTGGTACGGCATGTCAGAAGGATGCAAGTCGCCCATCGGTACTAGACGACTTCTTTCGCGATTCGTAACTGTAAATGTAGCCGACTCAAATGCGTCCACGTAATCCGACACAAGACAATTTGCCATGGACCTGACATTTATAGGCAGCCATCATCTGAGCCTAGTTTCGTGTATGTAACATATGACTTCTTACAAGTTGCCTAAGCTCGTTCAAACCTGTCAACATGCAGCAGAATGAAGTAACCAAATTTGCTACGCGTTTCAATGCCAATCAAGACCAGAAAATGCCTCATTACACTTTAGCGACTAACATCCTGCTGTACGTGTCGGTAGCTTGGTTCATCCTTCTAGGAAAATGACAACTGGCTTGCCCAACCGACCACAAGAACAGAAAGCTCGTGAAGGCTTAGGCAGCTACAGATCTAGAAATCCGAACTTCGACTTTACGCCCACATAATGTCCGGGGCGAACAACGCAATCGTCACCTATTCGGATGCAGAGCGAATCGCCCAGATGCGAAAGCTTACCGCCAGCGCTCGCCCGGAGGCCGATCGTATCATTGATCTCATATTCATTGGCAACGCTGAATGCGCGTCTGAAGGAAATGATCACGCCATGGCATCACTAGAAGCCTTTCTTTCTCAATCACTCGGAATACCGGTCTACTTGACTGAACTCTCTTGTCGGTACGGAATGGTCGGACTCAGTTTTCACCATGCATATCTCGCCCACAAGCTATGTCTCGAGATATACAGCTGCGGGTGGAAACCCCTGTATAATCCCTTATAGAGATGAAAAGTTTGCACTGCCTAAAGCGGGAGGATTCAATAACTAGCAGGCAGGCACAGCCTCACATGTGTGTCTCTGTTACACAGTGTAGCGCCAGCATTATGGAATAGACAGCCCTTTTTTTTAGATCAGCGAAAACCGCGCAAAACAGCTCGCCGTCCATGTATTAACTAATCAGTAGCTACATGTCATGTTGCTTGCAGAGTTCCCAATGCTTGATGGCAGGACCGACCCGAAATTGGACTTCATCAGTATCAGCCCCTCTTGGGACCGCACGGCGAACGTTTGTCGTCACAAAGTGTCAGTATTTCGGCCTCTGACATCTCTTTGACAGCTGGATAGGTCTGTCAATAAGACTTGACTTGCACGGACGCATGAGCCTCGAATTAGAGAAACCAAGGTGGGCCGGGGCCTCGTGACACCCTGGCAAGGACACTCGGATGTCAATGCCTGTCAGCGGTCGCCTCAAATCCTGGTATTCCAGGATTCCCTCAGAGATAAAATCTAGGAATAGAAATGCTCGCACAGGTGGTCGAGCCGCCATTCTAGCAGTGGAATCATGTCAAGTTGATGGCGGCAGGGTACCTTGTCCCGGGACTGGACCAAACCCCCGCTCCTGCTCTTTGGACCCGATCTTCGGGATGTCAATACGTCCCATGACCTCCATGAAGCGCCGCTCATATCTCATTACGAGTTCCGATTTACTCTGCTCTGTAAAGAAACATCAATGTGTAAAGTGTTTGGCTAGTAAGCCCTCGTGATATAGCTGGTCATTCGAACGACAGTGAAGACTTGGGAATTATGTGACTGTTGACATAACAGAAATGTCATCGTTGACCTAAAGTGGCTGTTCAGATAACAGAATGGTGTGTGAGTTCATTCTAATCTGAGCTAAAATAATTATTACTTCCGATGCTAGCCAGCCGCTCTTTCATCAATTCGTAAGGGCCTCACTCGCCACACTGGCTGAGGATGACTCGTTTCCCACAGATACCATGACGTTTCTTACATTCTCAATCAAGATACCTCCCCCAAAAATATCCCGTTGCTGTATTAGTCTTAGCAACTTCCTCTTGGCGGTAGACCATCTGTATTGGTCTCGCGATCACGGTATGCCTTGATTAGGAACGCAACAAGGTAGTCCACGTCTCTGACAGTTGATGCGATCCCAAACGACACGCGTATGGCACCACCAGACGGAAGCCCCGATAGATTCCAGAACTCTTCGGCAGTGTTCGGCTTGGCGCGAATAATACCTGATAGCGTTCCGGCACCTATGCCGAGAGCGGTCTCTCCGGCTCCGGGGTTGCAGAAACAGCCGGTTCGAAGCGAAATCCGCGCCGCTGACGACTCTTTTGCAACAAGCCGGTCGTCTACGATCTTGCCTGTCTTGTCGAGAAGATTGAACGCCACAGTACCGCCTCGGGATCTCAACTCAGTTGGTCCGTAGATGATGGCCATCGGCTCACCATTGGTGTGGCGAAGGGTAAGGAGGCACTTGATGAGCCACCCTGTCAAGCAACGAACCCTGGCGCCGATGAGTTCCATGCCAATGCTCGACAACCAATCAAGCCCGATGTGTACGTCCGGAATTGACAGATAGTTCAATGTGCCATCTTCGTATGCGCTCTCGTTCGCGGCCATTTTGTGCCAGGGCACTCCGATAGTCACAGCTTCGACGGTCCCTCCGGCAAAATAGGGTCGCCTTAGGCGAGCCATTGCATCATGCCTTGCGATCAGGCAGCCAACCCCTGTAGGAAACCCAAAGAGTTTGTACCAGCTGAGAATGACAAAGTCCGGGCGAACTGTTGATAGATCAAGTGCGCAGGTCGGTAGGTAGGCAGCGACGTCCAACAGGACGTCGTAGCCCCGTTCCTGAGCTAGGCTAACCCAACTCAGGGGATGGCGTACACCACTGAAGTTGCTCTGCGCAGGGTATGCAAAGAGACCCCGACGAGCTGAAGATGACTTCTTGAGACGCCAGTTCTTTCTCCGTGGCAGTGCTGTTGTTATCGCGGAAGTCGCAATCCTGAGGTCCGGGGCCTGAACCGGCACGTAGCTGGTTCGCGATCCAGCTCGGCCGGCAAATTCACGAAGACCAATCACGGAGTTGTGGTTGTCCGAGGATAGCACCAGTTTTGAACCCTTGCGGAAAGGATAGGCCTCGCCGACCAATTTCGCGGCGCCCGTAGCGTTTGGCGTAAAGATGACTTGGTACTCATCAGGGGACGCGTTGAGGTAAGAGAGCACCCGCTTTCGCGTCATCTCAACCAGAACAGTTGCAGAATGACTGGTGGGGTTGACAGAGTGTGGGTTGCCGAATGTTGCGCCATCAAGGCGGGCCTTGTGCGCATGATATTGCCTCCGTGCCGGGAGGCCGGCTCCAGTGTAGTCGACGTAGATGTGGTTTTGCTCGTCGAGGTAGCTGTATTCCTTGGCCCGTATCTCGTCAAGCTTCCCCGTGAGCAAGTACTCGGGGAAAGTGCCTAAGATGTTTGTCATTTTGAGGGATTTTGAAGAGGAAAGGTGCAAGTAAGATCCAGATGCGTGAAGTGAGGCCTCATGCCGTGGTAAGACGACAAGCCCTCGGCCCGATCATGCTAAACTTATAACGCTTTGGGTCGATGAGAACGCCCCCGGTCATCACCTCGAGCCAAGGAGTTTCGTTCAGGGATTGCCACAGGAATGTGCGAACATTCCGGTCTGATGCGCATAAGCTAAGCATTTTGGAGCTCGCGTCTCGCCACAATGCAGCTAAACAGCAAACCACGTCTCACATGGCTTACGCTTTGTATGCCGCGGCTCTCTACCTATTGGCTTCTTGCCCCGTAGGCCACCAGCCCAAGCTTTGACTGCCCTGGTCTGGCCAGTCCCCATCAATGAAATTGCATGCGGTGTGGTCCTGGTGTCTTTCATTCATGTATTGTCATGTACTGTACCGTTCAATGAGTGGCTACTTTTTACACAATAAGACCATAGAGTGAACCGCCCTCCAGGGAGTTGTGTCCTTTGTTCGGACACAGGACTGGAATGAATCAACTCTATGACCCTCAAACAATGCGCTGACTGTACAGTAATCGACAATAGATTCATTGTTGTAGTAGAGCCAGCTCTTACTGCCCCTGGAGGACCGGGGATCCCTGAGCCCAAGGTCGCCGAGGAGTGACATCATCTCAGGCTCTTCCAGGACCGCCAACTCGGACCGCCGCAGGAGACCGTTGACAGTAACCCCACGTGCAGAGGGCCAACTCATCGTGGCTGTACTGTACTAGATCGTTACTTCTTTAGGTTATCAGAGTCTCGGCCATGGAGTTCTGAGTACGTAACAGAATACATCTCTGGACATGAACATGCTGGGCATTGGACCGGATGCGGACGTTGTTGGCTCGGACAACCGGGGTGCAGGCCACACACGCATGTCGACAGTTGTTGGTCGTTGAACGAGCGCGTGGCCCATTGAGTGAGACACAATCGGACGCATTGGCTTAGTGATCACGCTTCCTCTTCTTGGAGGGGCATTCTTTTCCACCGGTAGCCAATAGTTTATGCATGCCGATGTTGGACACTTCATCAAGCAGCCACCACCCATGCAAGGAGCCTGGCAAACGCGGCACCACGGCAAATCGTGAAAGGAATCAATAGAGGGAAGTCCAAGGTGGACACCAAAACGTGGGGGCCTTTTGACTCCTGACCATTCTCTCAATTGTGCTTTGCAACGTTTCCCCTGTTCCTACGAAACTTGGGTGTACAGTATGTACAGCAAGTACAATACAGTAACGTAAATGGTGCGCATTGAGGCTGTTCGTGACTGAGCCTCATTTCCTACCGCGGGTTATCATCTACATGAATTCATCAGCGAACCACGGAGCAGTCCGTAGAGGCTGCAGGATGTTCTGGCGATCATGCATGTTGTTTGAACTGTGCTGTGTGGCGTGTCAGCACTTGCGTGTCACTGGACGCCGTGTGTTGGTGCAACGCCATGAAGCGCCCCTTCCGACCCGATGGATCGGGCCCAGCGACTGCTCTCCTTAGGTAAAGCCTTCGCAGCCAGAATGCAATGCTGAAGATGGCGATGTTCAGGGTGGAATCGCAGCGAAGGAACTGGCAGCACCGACCGCAAGCCGAGTTGTAGAGTATAACTGAGCATCGCGGGCATCTTACATGTAGCGACTGCAAGTGGACGTCTGACGCGGGGTGTACCCGCTGATACCAGGCAGCGACGGGCACACTCGAAGCTGCGCTAACTATATATGCCGCGTCGTGCGTTCTGGCTCAACGCACTCGCATGAGTGTGGGGGCTGGGGGCCGTGAGCTGCTCGATGTCAGCAACCAGGCATGCTGTGCGCCTTGACGGCGGACTTGGTCGTTGTGGCACGTGAGCGGCCTCACATCCAAAATCCTTCAAGGCCATGCATACCTGAAGGGTGGCTATTGCGCGCAACTTTCCGAGAAGCTGCCGAGAAAGTTGCACGGCTACTGTCTCCGGGTTTCAAGGGGTAGGTAGGCCAGGCAGATCTCATGGTCGGGGAGCCGTTCCTCAACGGGTGGTGTCCATACCGGCGGAGTCGCCGAGCCCGATCAAGCAGTGCGCAGACGGAACGAGTATCATTTGGCAAGCTTATGCACATTCATGCGGCTCGTGAAGGATCAGTTCAGCCGCTGATAAGCGGCCCAGCAACCTAGGAGGCGAACACGTAGTGTTCGATCGCATCCCACATTTGGAAGCTCTCCGCTTGTAGCCCTCGCAGGGTCTCTCCGATCTAGATACCGTTACTAGCGAATCTGCATGCATCGCGCAAGTGACAAGCTCTTAAGATTACACCGCGAATCTCTCAGTGTATTGGATATTTCCGCGGTAGAGCAGCGGTACAGAACCAGCGTTGGCTCTTTATGATGCTTGTTTCGGTTGGGGGAGATCCCGCAGTGTTACATAGGCCCCCCTCCACCGAGCTAGCCAAACGACAAAGTCTGGGATACAGTCCTATACATGCACCTTGAAAGGCTGCCATGCAAAGAATTGGCGGGTAAGACGTTTTAGTGAAGCAACCACGTGTATTCCGTGACCACAACGACGAGGCTCGCTGGCGGCGTGCCTTTGATGTCCTTCGCGCGACAGCAATGACCAGGACGAATATCGAAACTCAGTGGTCCATACAACACGAAGGTAAGTGTCAGGCGGCGTTGCGAATGGTAGAAGTAGTCAGTGAAGACGAACATCATTTCTGATAGTATACATCGGAGCAGACCGTCGTAACAGACATTTCCCGTTCCCAGTCACTCCAAGAAGTCCCTGTATCTGCCCACAGCTCTTGAACCGTCTCGACTAGGTTATTAGCCACACCATACCTCGACAGGCCCCCTTTTGCCGGGTTCATAACGAACTATGCAGTACCCGACACCACACTACCAACATACAAGGGCAAGTCAGTACATCAGTACATCTTAGTAGTGGTGCCCAACAAAGCGGGTCATGAGATTTTACTCACAGCGGTCTCGTGGCATAGCAATCGGGTCGTCCTCTCGTATGTATTCCAAAGGGGAGTGCCATCATACCGGTCAAGCTTTTGGGGCACTAGCCTTCGAACGGTACAGATGTCTTTCGACTTCACCTTATATGTAGGTTTAAGAAAAAGACCCCCGTTGCGTGTGCACTGATATTGGTCAGCTTCGCAATCATTCTTCGAGGCCGAGGAAGTTGTTACATTGCCAAGCAGTCGTGTATTTTTCCCATCGGAAAACTCTCTAGCTTCTTTCTTGGTAGTGAATGTTTTGTCGCTCGGGAGTGTGTTGTGGGCCGAGATGGCTCTCGCCGCGAGGCAGAAAGCGACAAGAGCGGCTCTCTTCATTCCGACCGTGTACTGGTAGGTAGGACTAGGATCAACGGTGTGTAACTTGGTACTGTAGGGCTGGCCGGAGATGAGAGCAAACTTATGGCGGCTTCGGGCGACGATAAATGTGGTTGCACGCGCGCAACAGGAAGGGTTTTTCCTGCGTACAGGCACAACGTCGGGATCACACACGGCCACCGAGACGGCACGGAGGCCGCCTGCTGGTGTTGAGATCAAAGCTGGATCATCGTTTCAGCTTCGCTCGCTCGGCCGCCCAATGGAGCGATGGGGATTAATCGCGGCACATAATGTTTACGTGGCTGTGGGACGGTAATCGTATATGTGCTCGGGGCGCCGCGAGCAGGTGTCTTGGCCACCGCGCTTACGTCCCCTCGCTGGAGCTCGGATGGCCGCTCAAGGATATCCAAGCTGTGCCGCGCCCTGTTCATGTTCATGTTTCTCGTTCTACTGTTCACCAGCAGGTCGGCTGACAGGCCCAAGTTTGTCGCCCGAGTTTCCATGGCGTACCCGGATATGCGCCCAGTGGGTGTCTTCACTGGTGCGGCAGAACGCGGCGAGGTACACATCGTCGCCGGCCAGCAATGGAAACAGCAGAGTCCAGACCGGCCCAGTAATACCAGAGTCATGCTCAAACATCAGGAACAGACGTCAAGGACCAGAGGCGGGGACTATCATGGACGAACGACCCGGGAGGCGTTAAGACTCGACGGCCCTGCGAGGGGCGGGTTCGCCATCGCAGTAACAGCGCGTGCACCGTGGGACTCGCCGACGGGCGTTATGGGCGGTGCAACTGGCTTATTTACGGGTGTCAAGACGCAAAAATGGTAGTCGGCCGGGCACGGGATTTGTCATGGCGGCGACGAAGCCGCAGACGACAGAGAAGGGGCGCTGAGGGCGAGATAAGGCGGGGCGTGTCAAAGCGAGGAGAGGAATCTGTCACCTTTGCTACATGTGCTCTGCTCTTCGTCCCTAGTTCCGGACAATAAGCCCTGCGGCCCGCGTTCATCCGGTCTTCGTCGCTGGGAAGTCCTCGCGTACGGCGCGTCACTGGACAGGGGTTCAGGTCGGCAGTTGTCGGGAAGATTGTCATGGAACGGCATTCGTTGAACATGACGGCAAGTCACTGCTAGGTTGTTATGAGGATTATCGCGGTCGGGGCATCTTTAGTATTGCGAGCGCCGAGCAGAGCAGAGCAGCCGCGGAGTGCAATTTAACTACCAAATAACTAACGCTTGGCCGTGATGAGGGCTCCAGCGGACCGCTGGGCTCGGGGCGCCAGAGACAGAAGAGCCCTTGTGTGGCACTACTTGTACACAGGTGTGGGCGCCAGCGAACGATTCCAGGTTGGTGGCTCGCAACAAGTGACTGGGATATACCTGCGCGGAGTGCCCTCCGTTGGGCGGGTTCAATGTACCGTGCATGTCGCCTGCTGCATCCAACTGGCCTGCCCGATGAGCGCCCACTGCTCACACAGGTTGTTGGAGTCGCGCCGGGTAAAGGCGGCGGCAGTGGGAGCCCGCCGAGGACGGGCAGCACAGGGCAGGCCAGGGGGCGTCCTGAGCAGCCTCTCAGGGACGAGCCCGCCCCTCCCACCGCCAGCCAGGCCGCAGTCCAGGCCCGCCTCTCGCCTCTCCAGCCAGCGCATTGTCTGCCTGTCTTCCAGGTCGCCCGTGCCTGTGCCTGTGCCTGACGATGCGGCGAGGTGGGACTAACCGCAAAAAAAGGGGCGCCACATGGATGCGCGAGGTGTGCCTGCCCCTGGCCGCCGCCGCCGCCCAGCAGCAGCAGCAGCTCTCTCTCCCGTCCGCCCACCTCGTCCCATCCAACGCAACGCAGCCAGCCGGCGGCGACTTGGGCACTGTACGAGTACGTTATGAACTTATAATACCGCCGGCGTCGCCAATGGGCTGCGGCGACGACGAGAAAATTTCCCTTGCTCCTTCGTCCCTCCCTCGTCGCCCGTCCTTTTTTGCGTGTTCGCGCATGATGCACGCGCCGCTCTCTTCGCGTCGTCGTCGCCGCCAGCACCGCCGCGCGCAGCAGTCGTTCCCTGATTGACACGATCAAGACCAAGAGCAAGAAAGAGCACCATCGTCCCGTCACCACACTCGCTTTCACACCGTCACTCCTTGACTCCCTCCTGCAGCGCGCAGCGCGCCCACACGCCCACTCTTCGCGCGCCCTTTGTCTCGCCGGCACGTCGATCCACGCTCATTCGTCCAGCCAAGCTGCCCTCCCCTGCCGCTAGGTGCCCATTGCCGTTCCTCTCCGTCCGATCGCGTGCCGCGCAGAGGCAGTCGCTACCGCCATGGCGGAGGCGATCCGCTCCTTGTCCGCGCCCGCGCCCGCGGCCGTCCTCCACCTCCTCCAACTCCTCCTCCTCGCCTCCCTGCTCCATCTCGTCGCCGCCGCACCTCCGCCGCCGCCGCCCAGAGCCGTGCCCCAGGCCGCGCGCCGCGCCTCGACCGGCGGCAGCGGCGCCATCTGGGCGACCCCCCACGACAGCTACTCGTCCTCGGTCGGCGTCCTCGGCTGCAAGATCAACACCAATCGCGTCGCCTACTGGCCCGGCTCCATCGACTGCTCCAACATCTGCATCTCCCTGACCTACGACGACCGCCAGCTCTACCTGCTGCGCATCGACACCTCGGGCGGCGCCCACGACATCAGCTACGATGCCTGGAACTACCTCTACACCGGCTACTCGGCCACGGAGAAGCCCGTCAGCGGCGGCGCCGTCCCCATGCAGTACGAGACGGTCGACGCCTCCAAGTGCAGCAAGCTCATCCACACCGACGGCAGCAAGCTGCCACTCAGCGCCTCCAACAGCATGAATTTCCTCACCAGCTGCCTCAACCAGACGGACAGCTGGGTCGCCGACAACTACGTCCTGTACAACATCGTCGATCCCGTCTGCGCCTGGGGCCGCGACGAGGAATGCTCCCTCGACTGGCCCGACGCGAACCAACCCAAGTGCTCCCACCAGCTAGGCCTCACCGTCAAGTATACCGGCGCCCCCGTTTACAACATCCAATATCCCACCGGCCACAAGGTCCGCGCCGTCACCGAATCCTCCGGCCCGGACACCTCGTCCGACCAAGACTCCAAGGCCGTCACTCATGCACCCCAGCCCTCGTCCGTCTTGGTCATGGTCCCTCCCGTTGTAGCCATGGTCAGCAACGGTGGTTGGGCACAGCCGGCCGCGTGGGCGCTCTTTGTCTGTGGCCTCATCATCGGTTGGCTGACCTGATGTGCCGTTCGCCGCTGCGAGACGCGGCGCACCCCCTCTCGCGTGTCGACGCACGCACAGGACCGGTGGCCTGGGAAGCGATTTTTCGGGCCTCGAGACTGACAAGTCTGTCGCCGCGCGTAAATTGACCCGGATACGGTCGGCGGGCGTGGCCGGCAGGGGCGCGCCATGCTGCGTCGGCGCTATCGTCTGCCGGTCGTCTTCGAGGGAGGAGTGAAAGAAGAAGAAAAAAAATCCACGGCCGGCAAACCGAACGGCTGGGAGTCCCGACTCCAGTCTATATTGAGCATCCTGTTGTGAAGGATACGTGACGTCTCCATCCGACAAAAATGGGGAGACGGGGCCGAGCCAGGAGCCGGACACATGTACCCAATGATCAGATAGTGACCCGTGTGTTACTACCAGACCGGTCGGACGCGTACATTAGACGACGCGATGGCGCGGCTTGTTTCGTCGGGCCCTCACAATGGAATGTATTACGCGATAAAGCAGTTTTTGCTCTCGCCTCAGATGCCTTGACCCGACTCATGCCGGCTCTTGGGCGTTGACGCTCGTCGGCCAGAGTCTACATAAACTGGCGCCATTGCCGATGGCAGCTAGTCTTAGGCTTCCGGACATCAGTGACCCGTCCGCGACACCCCGTCTCCACGCCATGGTCGTGAGACTCTTCATCTTCTTGGTCGGTCTGCTGGGCAGTGCCTTGGTCGGAGGCACTGCCGTCGAGCCCAAGAAAGCCAGGATCAGATTCCCCCAGTTCCTTACTCGCAATGCGGCACGAGAATTTGCCGATAAGTTCAATCGTCAGAATACACTTGGGGTGGGTATTGAGTTCGGCCGAAGCTCAGATACTCAGTCGCTGATGGGCTTCGTAGCGCTGTCACAGCAGTACTCAGAGGTGCAGGTTTCAGAAAATCGTGGTCAGGGACTTCGAAACGACAAGGAACGGGTACCAGGTAGAGCTTAAGTGGCGAGAAAGACCCTGCGGCAGGAACAGCAAAGTAAGTGCGACCCTTGCCACCCCCGTGCTGGCCAGTACAGGCAGAATCCCACCGATACTGACGGCAACTGTTGCGCAGTGTCCTCCTGGGCCATTCGGCTATTGTGTCCCGTCCAGTGTCCCGCCCAGCGACCCGTCCAGAAAATTCTCGAAATTCGCCGATTGCACGGTGAAGAGTTGGAATGGCGTACCGTTGGAGCAGCCGGTCTGTGATAAGGGTGACGAGGGTGACGAGGGTGACGAGGGTCGTGTGGGCGATGAGGGCGATGAGGACATTAAAGTCGGAGGTGCCTTGGAGGAGGCTTAGACCCCATCGGCGTGGAAGGAGAAGGGCTGACCGGGGCCGCCGTTGCAGCATACTACTTACGCCTCTGTGCCGACGGCACGTTCCTATCGCTCGCACTTCACATGACAAGAGGCTCGTATGCGGCGTACGGCTCGTACAATAGGATAGGTACATCATGATACGAATGGAAGAGAAGGCCCATTTCAGAACCGGAGTCGCCAGCACCGACTAGGCAGGTCGAAAACCCTTTTTACATACCGCTGTATACCACGGTGCTCGTTCCGCTTGGAAGCCGCCCCGGCTCACAGGTCGGGTACATGTAGGCTCAGCGGGTTGCGTGAGGGGAGGCCGTATTATTTTCCCCTGGTTGGGTTGCAATCAACTACGTAGGCATCTGCACTTACTACGCGTTCGTCGCTCGAGACTGGACTTGCTGGTCCATGCCGGCCGTACCAAGGCCGTCGTTCCTGGTAGCGACTCTGGTGGAAATGTATGTGTGCCAAGTTCAGCTAGCTGCACGAGACTACATCTAGGAACGGCGACGCAGTTCGTCGGCCGGATGAGACGTCCGGTCTTGTGCAGCTGCGCCGTGTCGATCACTCTCAACGGCGCCTGCTGGTCTGGTGGTCGTCGGCGGTCCATGTCGTAGTGGTGGCCGAACTGCATTCAGTCTGGCTTCCAAGCCAAACGGCGCCCTGCGTGGCTTGCCGTTGCTTTCCCACCGCCGCTCTGCTCGTACGCGTCCCCGCCCCGGACTTGCTCAGCTTCGAAAGTTTCCAGACCTGCGGGATGTGGTTTCCACATTCCCCATGGCCTCGCCATCCACATTCACTGCTACTGTACTGTACGTACTGCTGTACTCGTACGCTCCACCGTCCAGCCCTTCTCTTAAAAGCCGAACCCACGCTCGCCCAGCATTCGCCCCCGTGCGCTCGGCTGATTGGCACCGGGGCGCTCATGCAGGCCAACACGTGTGCGGGGGGGCCGGGCGGATGGGACCATGATCCATCCATCCCCCGCGGGCAAACGGTGAATGCGGTGAATCCTTCCCAGCAGCATTCACCACTTTCGTAAGTCCTTCGCAACGCTTGACGTTTTCTTACGCACCTGCCCAATCCCGCGATGTAGGCCCGTCTTGGCACGGTCCGCTGCCGAGACGCTACTCGCCCTCTCCGCAAAAGCGTGAAGCGACCCCCCCAGCTTCCCAGGTTCCCAAGCCGCCCGCCTTGGTCCTTGGCGCGGCGGCATTCGCCGGCAAATGGCGAAGCGAGGGAGGGCCAGGTGGTCGAGTGACGAACGAGTTGGTGTGCCCGCGGCTGGGCCGGTGGCCTTTGTCTCTCGGCGCTCTCCAATCACGGCCCGCAGGCTCGCGCGAGGGCATACCGAAACGCCTGCCCAAGGACGGCCACGCACCGGCCTAGATGCACGACACCACGGACATCGTGCTTGTCTTCTTCTCCTTCTGGAAGCGTCGTCCGCGCTCGGCGTCATGTCGTGCAGGGCTAGCGGGCTTCTTTGCCTCCGAGCTGACGGTATGGCTGCTATCATGGCACTTCTGGCGAGCTGGCCGAGTATAAGATGCCAGCCGTGATCTCATTGCCTTGTCTCAGAGCTGGAACTCGCCCCGTCAGTCAGTCAGTCAGTCATCTCTTCTGCCTCCCCTCCCAGACTTCTTCCCTCATCTCATCGGCTCGCCATGAAGTTCCACGCCGTCGTCTTCGCTCTGGCTTCCGTGGCCGTCGCCGCCCCTGCCGGCGGTGACGTGACCAGCATCGCCGAGCGCCAGAGCCCCAATGCCGTCACCGACCAGCTCCTCTTCAGCCTGACGCTCCCGCAGTTCACGGCGCGTCGCAACAAGCGCGACCCTGCCACGTTGGACTGGTCCTCGGACGGCTGCACCAGCTCCCCCGACAACCCGTTCGGCTTCCCGTATCTGCCTGCCTGCCACCGCCACGACTTTGGCTACCAGAACTACCGCAAGCAGTCCCGCTTCACCAAGGACGCCAAGGCCAGGATTGACTCCAACTTCAAGAAAGAGTAAGCCCTTCGCCCTTTTGCCCTTTGCTCCTAACATTGACGGCGGTGACCGCGGCGGCATCACGCTGACTTGACGGCCCAGCTTGTACTACCAGTGCCAGGGTGTGGGCGCCAAGGGTGCCTGCGAGGCGCTCGCCGACGTCTACTATGAGGCCGTGCGCAAGTTTGGCGGCGGTGATGCAAGCAAGAGGGAAGATTCTGACGGCGCGTACGAGGAGGCTGTCGCGAGATACGAGGCGGCTGTCAAGGATGCCCAGGAGCAGGGCCTTCTCCCTGTTCTCGACTAAGCTGTGTCTCAAACACGCGGCAAAGGTGCATGCATGAACGACCCGGGATGACTTGGATATGAACAAAGATCAGGATTTTTCTGTACAAATGCTCTTTGGACATAGCACATTAGCGAATAAAATGTGATTTGACGGCGGGGATGGTCCCTGTGCAGAATCGAAAGAAGAAGGTGAGAGAAAATACATAAAGTGCATGCGTCTTCACATGCATCACCAGCCCATGCCGCTCACTGCCGATGCCCTCCGTGCACTCCATGCATTGGAGGCTCAACAGCCATGACCAAAGCATGGTACCACAAAGGTGCCTTTTCCGAGCGGCTTTGAGGCTTGCGTAATGTTGGTCAGCTCCGGGATCGTAAACGGCTGCACATCGCTCAAGCTGTGCACCCTGCCGAGGAGTTTCTCGAGTTGCCGCAAC
Organism: Purpureocillium lavendulum; assembly: GCA_029168975.1. NCBI lineage: Eukaryota > Fungi > Ascomycota > Sordariomycetes > Hypocreales > Ophiocordycipitaceae > Purpureocillium > Purpureocillium lavendulum. Next base: position 92,140 of record JAQHRD010000001.1, read on the forward strand.
GCTGCGGCAGGGGCATAACCCGGACCTTCGTGGCCTGCCGTCTGCGTCACGACGAAGGTAAGGCCGCGCTCATGATGTGTTGTGCCCACAACGCCGTGGCCGGCAGGCACAGCTTGGCCGTACGAGTTGGGCTGGCCGTACGGACCATCATAGTAGTGCGGCACGTAGAACGGGTCGGTCGGCCGCGACTGAAAGCCCTGTTTGCCGCCCCAAGTCATGGTCTGGATACCCAAAAGAGCCCCGGTCGCGGGGAGGATATAGTCCATGCCACCCTGCGCAATGATGACGTTCTGGGTCTTATTGATCACGTTCGGCAACTCATACCAGGCCGGGTACGGGGAATCGTCACCGTCCGGGAAAACAGTGTCGACGCATTCCTCCCAGGTGATATCCAGAGGCGCATGTATAGCCGCTTTGACGTCCGCGCGGTTGAAATAAGGAATGTTGTCAACAAGGGGATCGACCAGGAACGGACAATGGTCAGGGATGTTGTAGACATTGAAACAGGGATTCGGCCCCCCGATCATGCCGTAGTAAGCCTCATCCCACAAGGTCACACACTCTTCCTTCACTTGCCGGCCCCCATCAGATGTTGGTTCAGTCCACGGGAGCTGCTCAGGTGGAGCAGGGGGCGGGAAGGTCATATACTGAGCAAGGTAGTCCGTGTATCCACAGCTCTGCGAGACGTTGTGGATGTAGCTCATGATGCTGTCGTCGAGAGGCATGAGGCCGTAGTTCTGGTCAACGAAATTCTCCGTGGGGGCATACTGCTGAACCAGGGTGCTGAACATGAGACCGTCATATATCATCATGCCGCGCAAGTCATAATACGTCTTGTCGTTGGCGTCCAGCATGTTGCTCGAGATATATGGCCCATACATGCCACCGTATGACTCGGCCACAACGTACACTTTATAGCCCTGCATTCCGAATGTGTCGATGAAGTTTCTCCAGAACCCCATGAATTGTCTCGCCACATCGTTTTCATTTTTAACGGTGGACGTGCCCTTGGAAAAGCCGACCGTGACGGGCTGTTCGATCCAGACGACGTTGGTCAGTAGGTTCCAACTCCATGGATTCTTCACTGGTGCCGGCATTCCTTCTTGCCAAAGAAACGGCCCGTTCTCCTGAACGAGCCCCAGGAGGGATGAGCAGCCAGGCTGCGAATGTCAGCCAAAGACCAGTAAGCTGACTGGCAGAATAACCTACGCCGCCATTGAGCCAGATTACGATTTCTTTCTTCTTCTCATTATCCGCGTTTGCAGATGGGAAAAACCAAAAGTAGAGGTTGTTCTGCTCGTCCGTCTTGTTGCTGATGGGCAGTAGGCCGGCATACGATTCGCCTGCATCAAAGGAGACCTCGGGAATCTTGGTTCCGTCAACGGCAAACGCTGCAGTACACCCAACTGTTAACAGGAACCGAACTAGCGCTTACGAACGCGACGCGAAGACATACGCTGCGTTTTGTTGGTCAGAAACTGGTGGCCTTTATTGGTTCGTTCCTGAATTATATGAGCATGGTTCCGGTCGGAGTGCTTGTCTTGGGACTTGGGTTCGTGTTTGGCCTTTAGGAACTGCCGGAGCTGCTCGCCCTCTGACTTGGACCTGCCCGCGGTCGAGGGTTGGATCAGTACGAGCAGAGATAAAAACCAGTTGACTCTCATCACGCCGGCGGGTCAACTCGTGAGTGGCAATGGGAGGTGTGCGGTGTGCTCGTGCCGTCTTCACCCGAGCGGAGGCAGTGAAGCGTTCATGTTACATTGAAGGCCGCGTCGTCCTTCTATACGATTAGCATCCTGCAGTATGCTTCGCAAGGGCTGGTTCACCTTTATATTCACCAGCCTTGGCTCTGCAAGTTCCGTAGATCGTAACCTGGACCAGCTTCGAACGATGGCGAACACCTTGGTACTTTTGACACAGCCCAACGCTGTCGCCTTCCTATGTTGGCGAATTTTGGCAGCTGGTAAGGTTGCCGCCTTTTCCGCGGTAAGTCTGGACATCCGCTGTACCCTGCGCGACATTGTTTTGTCGGCACACAACCGCTGCGGCCGGAGTCTTCGATCATTGCAGTGTGACTGCGCAGAGAGTGCACGTCCTCACAACCTGCTGGTGCATATGGACTTGCCTAATAAAGCAGAGCACATACAATATCGTGCCCTACGAGCTTCCTCGTACTTCGCGAGGTTGTTGGCTGAAGACGTGTTGGTTGCGCTCGTATTCCCCATTGCCGACAGCCTGCAACTGATCGGTGGTACTGTATGTACGTCCTTATGGTGCTCATAGAAAAGTCACGCCTAGAGGACCCGTTATTGTTCACGAATTCATGCTGTGTTGGCGTCGGTTGTGGGGCTTAGAAGCCACAGCAGCGAAGTCATTGACATCAGTCGCAACACGAGGCGAAATCGTGTTCTTCAGTCGCAGTCATCTCGGCCTCGAATACGGACTACTGCGCTGCATATTTGAGGCCGCAATAATCTCCGCAGTGCGGGGTTTGAGGGCACCCGTTGAACCAACGTCGACTGCGGTCCGCGGTCGTTGAACAAGGACCGAATTCCCGTCGCGCTCCAAGGGCGATGATCCGAGCGCGAACGGCGAGGTGTGACAATTTCGGTGTGACTACGAAGTAGGACGTACAGACAAGAGTTCAGGCCAACGAGTTCAACGAACGTGTAATTGACGGAGTTCAAACTTGCACAGTTTGGCGTCCGCGGTCATACTAGCGAAGGGACTGACGCGCTTGGGACCACCGTGCTCAACAAATGCACACACATCCTCCCCAGCCAGGGATTCATACCAAGTTCTCTGAGGAGAAAGTAGAGCACTGTCGTGACTCACCAGCAAGATAAACAACATCGACTTTTTACCGCAAAGGACGCTCACTCTTCCGTGTCGTACTCGTGCTTCATCTTGAACTCCGCGGGACCCCATTGACCGAGTTGCCTGCCCAGCGGCGTCATGTCAAGCAGGCCAAGCGTGGGCAGCAGTTTGTCGCCTCCTCGCGCAAAGGTCGAGTACGTGTGGAAGATCTTACCACCTTTTTTGTAGAAGACGCTGAAGCCGGGCACGTCTCCGTTGTACCAACCCCCCTTGCCCAAAGCATCTGTTTCCTTCTTCGAGCGGAAATTGAGCAGCGCGTCGTCGCGCGTCTCGTCGGCCGTCGCCCAAAAGTCGTAGTTGAAGTCGGAGCCCTCGCTGGAATACCACGGGAACGTCCACCCGGCCAGAGCCTTGTATCGATCTAGCTTGTCGGGGCTCGCACGCGACACGCACACGAGATTGGTGTTTTTGAAGCGGAGATGGCGCACGTCGGGGAGGCATTCGCCTATGTGGGTGCAGCCGCGGCAGCCCGAGTCGCTGTCAGGGCTGAACATGAAGTGGTACACAATGAGCTGGTCCTTTCCGTTGAAGAGATCCTCCAGCTTGAGGTCGGACTTGGTTGCCGACTTGAAGGAATACGGCTTGGTCACCTCGACCATGGGGAGGGAGCGTCGCTCGGCGGAGAGGGCATCATTGGCGCGGGTCAGCTCTTTCTCTTTTACGAGCAGAGCACGGCGAGCATCGAGCCATTCCTCCCGGGTCACGACCTGGTTCATGTTAGCAAGCCAATGACAATGATCCCATCCGGCATCACGTCGCCATCGCCATCGACTGACCGACCTTTGGTGTGGGTGTCTCGACGGCGGCAGACATTGTAGTTGTAATTCGTGAGGACAGATAAAGTCACAGTTCGCGCCTTGCTTGGCTCTGAGATGATGGACTTGTGTTGCCATCGTCGCCAGGGCTTTTATAGTTCGCGACGATCGAGCTGAAGACCAGTACGAAGTACGACATGCAGTCAATTTTTCGCGTTTCTCGGGAACGGCCATGCGCGCGCACGCACCAGGCAGAAACGTCAATCTGAAGCAACGATTTGCGAATTAGAGGGCTTGCTGCCTGACGCATGAAAGTTAGCCTCCCAGAAGGGAATCAAAACTGACGCCACGGTTCATCGTGGCGGCCAATGCTCATTGAAGCGCCCATGCGCCAAGTGGTGGCAGCAAGGTCAACCCAGCTCAGCACCGTGAACAAGCGCTGGCGAACGCGGAACCAGCTGAACGCTGGTCGTCAACAGGTGACAAAATGCGCCACGGCCCAATGGCAGCAGCACCGCCCGGGGGACGTTGTGCCGACGGCTCCCACAGTAGGCTCTTCGCCTTCACCATGATTTTCGATTATGTGAACATCGGTCGCGAGACTTGGGTCATTCACTTTCTTGCACTGTTGGCACAGGATCACCTCGTGCGCATCATAGTACGATCATCCATTGTCATTCACGATTTTTGCGCAAAGTCAGTCTGCCTGGTTCACCACGGCGGTCGCCATCCAATTCGAATCAATTCGAATCAACAGGAAATGCGCGCTCATCTGCGAAAGCGTCATTTCTGCATCCAGGCAACTTTGAGCTGCGCGTCATGCTTCTCCGCGATGATGCTCCCGTAAACGTCGGGGCGCCTCGCCTTGCGATACCTGAATCCGCCGGCGAGCTGCAGCTTGTCTCGTGTGCACGTCGCCACAGCCATGTCCTCCCCCAGCAGTCGGCACTCGTCCAAAATATCCCCAAACGGGTCGAGGATCATTGAGCAGCCATTTTTGAGCTGGTCGTCGTCCATGCCGATTGGGTTGCTGAACACCACGTACACGGCATTGTCGTACGCCCGGGCGGGCAGCCACTTCATGAGCCAGGCACGGCCCTTGAGCCCCGTAAACTCGGCCCGCAGCGTGGTCGGGTCTGTTTGTCTCGCCTGCCACAGCGCGGGGTCAACAAAGCCGGCGCCGGGGCGGGTGGACGGCGTGCACATGGTGACGTGTGGCGCGAACAGGACCTCCGCGCCCAACAGCGCCGTGGCCCGAACGTTTTCGACCACGTTGTTGTCGTAGCATATGAGGATGCCGGCCTTCCATCCGAGGAGGTCGAACACGACGAGCTCCTCGCCGGCAGACAGGTGCGCGCTGATGAACGGGTGCAGCTTGCGGAAGCGCGCCAGGAGACCCTCCGCAGACACGCAAACATAAGTGTTGTAGATTTTGTCCGCGTCGGCGTCGTACTCAAACAAGCCGGCGAGGACAACGATGCCGACGTCTCTGGCGATGGCAATCAGCTCCTGCACGCTGGGGCCTGATGGGACGGGCTCGGCCACGTCGATCAGCGCGGCGCGGCTCAGGCGCGAGGCGAACGTGTAGCCCGAGATTGAGCACTCGTGAAACGCGACGACATTGCACCCGCGCTCCGAGGCTTGGGCGGAAAGCCGGCGGATTGTTGCGAGGTTGGCCGCCTTGTCGCCCGAGGCGTTCTCGAACTGCACTGAGGCGATGCGTAGCTCCGACATCTTACAAAATGATCTGTGAATGAGCTGTCGACAGATGGGGCTGTGATCGGTTATCATACTGTGATGAGGGGAACCAGTCAGCATTTATGGTTGCTCGATGCGCTGCCCGCAATGCCCCCGATGCCCGCCCAGGAGAACATCGTGATAGTTCCTTCACGGGCACTACGTTACATGATCCGTATTCGCACCTCCGACGGCAAGGCTTTGCGCCCTTTGGCGGCCTCGGCGCAATCGTCTGCGATTCTATTACCCCTCGTCTCCTCCCGTGAGCATTTGCGAGGCGGTGTTTCTTCGTCATGCTAATAATTGGCGGAACTGCCGAATACGGCACGCCCCCGATCATGATCCCCACACGGCGCGAGAGGCTCTGACCGAACTCCAGGCGCGATCTCGGGTCATCAGCGTTGCTGCTTGAGCTCTAGGGCATCTTCCGTACGTTTGTCGCTATTTCTTGTCGCCATTCTACTTGCAAAGTCCTCCCAAGTCACCTCTTCAGTGCACCTGAGGTAGGTACAGGGTAGTTGGCTAGGACTTGGTGTGAGTGGGAGCACACAAGCGCGCTGTGCTGCTCCACGGCGTCAATGAAGTTCTGCGACAGCGGGTAGTAGCATGAGCGGCATGTACGTAAAAAGGTACCTATGAAATAATTAAACTGCACCTTGAGTGTTGCTGCTCACGAGGCGACGGCCCTGGCTGCTGCCGTGGCTCTCTCGCAAGCCATTGCCTGGGGCGCAGCATCAGGCCCGCTGTCTCTCTGAGTGCATGTCCTCAGGAGCGCTCCAACGCACCTCGCCAAGGCTGTCAAAACATGTCTGGGGACCACGAAACGCAGCCTTCCCTACAGGCTTTTCCGAGACTTCAGATGGTCTGGTGATTATTTTGAGGTTGCGCCGTTGTGAGTAAAGTCATGCGAGCTCAGTGAGAGGGGCACATGCCGAACACCCTTGGCCACCATCGGTCATCCTCCAGATTCCAGAACCAGGGTAGACGCCTCGGCCGTTGCAGGGTGGTGGCGGCGATATAGAGCGTGGCGCATCATCAAACGGCAACATGAAGATCATGCACGCCGTGTGTTGACGCCCGATTCAAGAAGGTCGTGGGGGTTCTTCGTTCCTGAAAGAGGTGGGCCATGTCTGAACATTGAAGTAAAACTAGGTGGCGGTTGCGCATCAGCTAGCAAGTGGTGGGGATCGAGGTTTGAGGCGGCCATGGAGGCGAGCATTGACAGATGGAGTTAAGCACTGACCGCCGCATCGATACCAGCAGCCCAGCCGAGCTCGGAACCCGACACCAGATTTTGGGCACACGGCGCAAAGCTTCGCTCGTGGGACCATCGCGCACTGCTTGAGCAGTCATTCGGTCACGGGCGCGAAAGGAGCCGTGCGATAGGTCGCTGCCGGTTGTGTCGATCTCTCATGACCTCAAAGCATGGCGGCTCTTGGGTTGCAGCGACGAAGAGACAGCGTTGCCAGAATGCAACGCTACTGAGATAAACTACTCGCGATGCACCTTAAGTCGACTACCGACCGCGACGTCACGGGCTCTCCAGGCGTCTACCCGTGACATCGTTTGTTCATAGTACACGGCTAGCACACCAGACGGCTGTGGCCGCCGCCACAGGGACCAATGCGCCCAGGGCATTCGCTTCACGTGGGGTTGGCATGGCCCAGGGCGGTCGGTCATTGTGTGAGTTTGCGCGCGCGCCCTACCTACAAAGGCTGTCTGTGTGTCTGTCGACAGTGGTGTCGGCCGACTGTTTTACCGTGCATACGGACGGATCCAGATCCTGCGGCATTTGTTGTGGCCCGTGGCCGTGGGGCACCGGCACGTCTTTTTTTGTTCCCGAGTCAGTCCCCTTGTTTTAGCGGTCGAAACAGTCTCACGGGCAGGGTTTCGGATGTACCCGAGGAGCTGTTTCCGGAATGTCTGGAACGGACACGGCTCACCGTCTCAGCCACCAGACGGCCGGCACCTGACGCGCTATTCTGGGCGCCGACCGGAGTCTGGGCAGCAAGACTCTTGGTGACATGAGGTGAACGTGAGACGCGGCGATGCCATGCCAACTTGCCAAGTACGACCCGACAAGTCGGTTGACAGCCAAACGAACCATGTCGTGATCTTCCTGCGTCTGGTCTCCCCAACCGGCAGCGATGATCCCGATCGTTGGCGCGTCCTATGACAACTGCTGCTGTCCCACCCGCCCGGCGCCGTCGCCAGCTACCGAGAACACCTCTCGCCGGCCGCTTCCCGCGCCGTTCGGCATCGAATGCGATCTGGGCTCCATACGGGGGCCCAGGACCGGCGGCGTGCACAGATATGGGTGTCGCATTGGCCGAGTCGAAGGGGCCGGGCGAAACCCGCGCAGGGCAGGTCAAAAGCCGTGCAGCAGGCGCGTGTTAGTGACTTGGCGTGCCCCGCTGACCCCATCATGCTGCCCGTCTCTCCGGGTGGTGCGCGTGCGCGAGCGCGTCCAAGGCCTGTGTATAGCAGCGTGCCGCAGGTCGAGATGACATCGTCAGGGCTTGGCGAGCAATGCCGCCCCCTCCAGGAGCAACGCGGTCCATGCTACCGAGTAGAATGCGCCCGCGTGTGACGCACGGGACAAAATTGCCTCGCCTTCTCGGCAGCTCGATCGAGGGCGACGGTTCAAAAATGGAAGCCGGGTCCGGGCTACAGATCGGGGCCATGTAGTTATAAGAGTTCCGCCCGCCCAGGGATATTGCCGAAGAAGAAACTCTACAGACAGGTCTCCAAATCCATTCTTCATAGCCATATCTACTTGCAGACTGGGTGACAGCACGTGTTCCTCCCGGAGTCCGCATCCCTTCTTCTCCTTCCCCCCACGATGCAACTATCCTCCCTCTTCGCCACGGCCCTTGCCGTCATTTCTCTTGGGGCCTCTACGGCGTCCGCGGCCATCATTCCTCGCCAAGATGGCACTCTGAAATTTGTAAAGGGATCGCCCTTGACCTTTGAGTACCAAACATCTCAGCCGGATGCCAAAAACTGGATAGCCATCTACTACTCCAACTATGGCGGCCCGGTCAAGGAGGAGTATGTCACCGACTCCTTGACGTGGGAGTGGGCCAAGGAATCAAAAGGCAAAGTGAGCCTCACAACGACCAAGCTGCAGCCCGGGGCATACACGGTCTACTTCTTGGCGAAGAATGGATACAAATGGCTGGCCAACCCCATCGATGTCATTGTTCCTGGCGACGGTCCGTTCCAGTTTATTGTTCCCATCTTTACCACTCTCAACGGCCGGGTCGGCGACGAGTTCGAGGCCGACATCAGCGGTCTCATCGAAAGCCCGGCGCAGCGCGAGCCGAGCTTTACCAAGGTCGGTGGCGATGACTGGATCCAAGTGTCTCCCGATGGCTCCATCTCCGGAACTCCCACGAAAGGCGGCATGTCTTTTGTCAGTGTCAAGGCTACCTCAAAGAAAAACGACCACGCGACCCTGAACGTCACCATTCCGGTGCAGAATGCCCGCACGCCCCTGGTTGAAAAGCTCACCGTTTTGACCTTTAACATGTGGGTTGGCGGTCGAAAGATCAACGGCTTTCATAAGAAGCAAGTTCGTTATCTCGCCAACAGCGACGCCGACATCGTTGGTCTTCAGGAGAGCGGAGATGGATCTGGCATCCGCCTGGCCCAGGCCCTTGGTTGGAACGTCTGGCAAGGCAAGGACGTCAGCATCATTACGCGCTATCCCATCTCTCAGGTCTACGACGGAACTGGCGTTGCTGGTGCGGTTCGCGTGTCGCTTGACAAGTGGAAGCACGACGTCATTGTCTGGAATGCGCACCTCGGGTACACTCCGTACGGCCCTTACGACTTGTGCTTCGACAACGTGACCGTCGACGAGGTGATGAAGCGTGAAACCCAGTCCGGGCGGACGCCACAAATCGTCGCAATCATGGACAAGATGAAGCCTCACATTGCCAACGCGAACAACGTGCCAGTCATCTTGATGGGCGACTTCAACGCACCCTCTCACCTCGACTGGACCGACGCGACGCGCGCGCAGCACTGCAACGTGGGCCCCGTCAACTGGCCAACATCAGCCGAACCTACCAAGGCGGGTCTCGTCGATTCCTTCCGAGAAGTCCACAGCAACCCAATCACCGAACCTGGCATCACCTGGTCGCCCATCTACCGTACCAATGATGGGCGCCCAGAGCCTCTTGACCGGATCGACTTTGTCTACCACAAGGGTCTTCGCACGCTCGACTCGCAGGCCCAAATCGTGGGGTCGATTAAGCCCGAACCCAACCACGCGGACAACGAGTGGCCGTCGGACCACGCGGCTGTCAGATCGGTGTTCAGACTTCGGTAAGCATGGCCGGTTACAACACGTTTCGGCTATGCACAAGTCTGCAATTATTAGCAGATTCCACGATCAGCTGGTCTGGTTCGAGTCGGACCACAGCCCCATAGGTGCTGCACTTGTGGGCATCAGACATGGACCATGGGCCGTGTCCGGACATGAGGAGCAAATGATGGGGTATGTGTAGCGTGGGAGTTCTTGGGAGTTTGGGCTGATTAAAGATAATGAATCCGTAATATGCCATAGACATTTGCAACAAATAGGACAATGCATTGCTATCAAATTAAAGACCCACCGCCTTACATGATCATTCCATCAACGGCCATCGCACACATTGATCACACACAACACATGCAGAAGGGACAATGGAAGACAGGTCCCGAGCTGTCAAGAATGTATCATTCTGGTAGAGAGAAAGCAGCAAAGGGCTCGCTTACTATTCTTCCGTGCATAAGTAGCGAGACTACATTATGGCGCGGTCCATGTTGCATTTTGCCACGTCGGGCCTGCCAAGACTGTGAGCCGTGGTTCATACGACTTATTACAGGCCATGCCAGCTCGTGTGCTGGAGCCTTGGCGGTAAACGGACCTCACGGGCAATGCCAATACCTTTGATGGGACCAGTCCATGTCCCACGATATCATGGGTACATGTAATCAGGTACACGACGGGGGTAAAGGACGGGGGTTAGCGATGGTCGCCCCGTTCAGCGAGATGCATGAGATGCGAGCCAAAGTGCGCCGAACAAACATGAGGGTGTGAGAACATGAATCGCAACGCTCATCAATTCCACCGCGGCACCACCACCCACTACCGCGGCGGACTTGAGCTGGCGTCCGGCAAGTCTGGCTCGCAGCACAGCTCGCACCCTGGTTGCTCTCGACCCTCAACACTCGACCCTCGACCCTCCACCTCGCCATCAGGCAGCAGCATAAACCCCAAGGTGTGTTGGAAATAGTCCCTTTCTCGCTGCTAATGCGGCTTTTTTTACGCTACGACTGTCGATCAGGGCGCGCAACGACAAGTGAACAGCGGGCATGGCATGGCATGGCATCCACCGCTACTCTATATTATGGGGAAAACTCCAAGTCCCATCGTGCGAGCAGCCCAGAGGCGCGAGACTTCAGCACATGGATGAGGAGAGACATTGACGCTGATGTGCGGGCAGGCACGATAGCTTTGTCTTGGTACTGGCAGCTACGGGGGTCGGAGCTGGAAATTTGCGAACACACCTTGCACACTCTCTCGCCGTTTGCACCGAGACAAGACCTCCGGTAGCGCGGGCGGTGATGCGACACCACGCACCCTCTGGCCATGCGACCAGACACTTGCGCCCCAGCCCCAGTCCGGCGAAGTGGGCATCCTCCATGCTATTAGTATGGAGCAACAAGTCCAACAATCCCCAATTACTTGTGGGTAGCCCCGTACTTCGTGCCATGCATCCATCCATGGTGGTGGTGCCCTCCGCGGATTGACAAAACATTGGGTCCGGGGCCCCGAGCGAGCACGTTTGGTGAATTGATCCAGCCAGACCTGGCTGGGGTCTGGTTGCGTCGAGACAATGCTGGCAAGCCCCCTGAGAGCCCCCTTTCTCTCCAACGACGTGTCTTTCAATCACCACAACGGCTGGTATAAGAGATGGGACGTCGAAGACCGAATCGGGACATCCGGGCCTGCAGCGCGATCGCGCCCGGGGCCTTGCATCCGAAGGCCCAGGACTAACTAGTAAACAGTTGTGTGCATTGCTTTGCCCAAGGCAACAACGCCACGAGCCCCCTTGATGCAAGGCTCTGCACACCACACTACGGCTGCCAAGCGCAGCATTTAACCTTCCTCGTTGCAAGCGGCAGGCATATCCCCGTCTCTCCCTTGCAATTACCCAGCAATATCCGCCGCCGCCGCCGTCGCGCGCATCAAGAAAGTCGGTGGAGGGGGCCGGGGGGGGGGGGGCTGCGGGACGAAGGCGGGCGGTTCTGCGGCGGCGCGCCCGGCCCTGTCGTGGTGGTCATGCCACCACCAAGACGTCAACAACCGGTCGCTGCCGCCAAGCACCGGTTCCGTCCAAAGAATAGCCGAACGCCGATGCAGTGCTGGTAGCACGGCGGCGGCACGAGGAGGGCCATCATGGCAGGCAGCAGCTTAAGAACCCGGCTAGTGCTGACGAGGTGGAGAAGGAATCCATCGCAAACTCCACCCCCGCGACGCTTGAGTGGAGAGACAAAGGACAAAGGCGGACGGTAGCGTGCGATCGGCGTCGGGCCAGGATCGGAGCCAACCAGGTAGCGCGCTGTTTGCTTTGCGCAGACGTCATGGTAAGCTGAGTGCATGTGTAAGTCATGGTGAGCGAAGGCGAACTTGTGGGATGGCATGGGCATGGGATGGATCATGGCACGCTTCCGGACGAATTGCCAGGATCCGAAATCCCTGGCGTACGGTAGTCATCGGTTTGTTTGATGGTGGTATTTACTTCTGGCCGTCTCCCTTGATCCGCTCTCCTCGCCTTCAAAACCCCCCCTGACCCCCCCGAGTTCACACATTGGCGATTGTGTGCTGGGAATACACCCTTACCTCGTCAAAGCGCATTGGAGAACGCCCATCATGGCGGCGGAGAAAGTGTCCAGTGACGTCCCCGAGTCTACTCGCGACGAGCACGTCGCGCAAGTCGATGATGGCCCGCTATCGGCCCCAGATGCTTCTCGGCGTCGCTCGTCCGTCGCCCTCAACATCATCGAGAATCCTCTCAAGGTTAGTAGTGAAAACTCCTTGGCAGCCGCCTCAATGCCTGTCGCCAAGCGCCCTGTTCGTGTGGACAAACGCTCATCTTTCCCTTTCCAACGACACACAGCGCACCTCTGAAGAGGAAACCGTACGCAATGCCAAGGCCTTTGCCGAGTCGCACGACATGGCTGAGCACGCCGAGCTTTTTGGGCGCGCCTCGCTAGTGGCCCGCGATCCGGAGAGATTCGAGATGCTCTCCGTCCTGCGTGACGAGGAGCGCAGCGCCCTCATCTACGAGAGGGACCACAAGTGGCACGGCCCGTTCATGCTGTGGTACTCGATCGGTCTTTGCGCTGTCGGAGCCGCCACCCAGGGATGGGACCAGACTGGAGCCAACGGAGCCAACTTGTCCTTCCCTCAAGAGTTCGGCATCGCTGGCCAAGGCAAGGATGAGTGGATCGTCGGCCTGGTCAACTCCATCATCTTCCTGACAGCAGGTCTTATGTGAGTCCGCGCGCGAGCGAAGGGCCGTCTCCGTACCCGGCACTGACTTTTCCTCTCCAGCGGTGCCTTCATTGTCGATCCGCTCAATCACTACTTCGGCAGACGAGGCGAAATCTTCATCACGGCGGCTTGCCTGACGGCCACCCCGATTGGTTCTGCATTCGCCAAGTCATGGCAGGGCCTGTTCGCGGCCCGCTTCGTCATGGGCATTGGCATCGGCGCCAAGAACGCCACCGTACCGATTTACTCTGCCGAGATGGCGCCACACAGAACCCGAGGCGCCCTCGTCATGTTCTGGCAGCTTTGGGTCGTCGCTGGTATGCCACCACCCTCACATTGCGACAACCCATTTCATGTGTACGCCGAGCAAAAGTTGTCTAACCAAATGAACAGGAATCTTCTTGGGTTTTGCTGCCAACGTCATCGTCAAGGACACCGGTGATATCGCATGGCGCCTTCAGTTCGGCTCCGCATTCATTCCGTCCTTCGTCCTCATGATCGGCATCTTCTTCTGCCCAGAGTCTCCTCGCTGGCTCATGAAGCATAACAAGCATGCCAAGGGATTCCGGTCGATGATGCGTCTGCGAGCTAATCCAATTATCGCGGCCAGGGACTTCTACTACTCCTACATCATTTTCGAGGAAGAGAAGAAGGAGGCTCGTGGCTCCGGATATTTCACCCGTCTGTGGGATTGCTTTGCCGTGCCCAGGATCAGGCGAGCCAATTATGGCGCCTCGACTGTCATGATTGCCCAACAGATGTGCGGCATCAATAGTGAGTCGGCCCCTACGGTTGCCCATGGCCCAATACCGAGCGGAGCTGACAAGTGCCCCAGTCATCTCCTTCTACAGCTCCTCTATCTTCGAAAGCGTCGGATACACCGCTACCGAGGCGCTGTACGCTTCTCTTGGATACGGAGCCGTCCAAGTCGTGTCAACTATCCCGACCCTTTTCCTCATTGACACCAAGGGCCGAAGGACCCTCACCATGATCGTGCGTTCTCAATTACCTCCATCAAGATTTTGCCTAGACTGACTTCAATCCAAGACGTTCCCGCTCATGTGCATCTTTCTTTTGGCCGCTGGCCTTTCTCTCCTCCCCAACGGAGCCTACCATATTGCTCCAGGGGACGAAAATCAGAATCCTGCCGGCGATTTCCGATCTCGTGGAGCGAGAATCGGGCCCGTTGTTCTGTAAGTAAACTTCACCGCTCGCACGCATTAAACGAAGGCCTGGCTCTGACCGCGTCGCAATAACAGATTTGTCTATCTCTTCACAATCTGCTACTCCTTGGGCGAGGGTCCCGTGGCTTTCCAGTACTCTGCGGAGGTGTTCCCCACCATCCAACGTGAGCAGGGCATGGCATGGGCCGTCTGCATTAACAACACCTTTGGTGAGCATCCACTTGTGTCGAGGACTTGACGCCGGCTCTAACAGAACCTCAGCTGGTATTCTCGGCTTGACCTTCCCAAGAATGAAGACAGTCATGACTTCCACGGGTGCCTGTAAGTACAAATCGTCGATTACTACGACCTTTGACCTCCTTATTGACTCTCAACGCAGTCGGTTTCTACGCTGGCCTAAACCTGGTTGCCTGGGTAATGATATTCTGTTTTGTTCGCGAAACAAAGCAGCTCACGCTGGAAGAATTGGACCGTGAGTAGCCTGCCAAATGTCGAAGAGAGTATATCTCACTAATACTTCCTGCAGAGGTTTTCTCGGTCCCGACAAAGAAGTTTATCAGCTATGAGTTGACTGTATGGCTTCCTTGGTTCATCAAGCGCTACGTTTTCTTCCAGAAGATTCCTCGTCCTCCTCCTATCATCGAGAAGGCAGAGAGGGTCGATGAGGTTAAGTCGGCATAAGCTTCCTCGACGTGTTGATGTGGAGGTAAAAGTGGGACTCTTTTGAACCGGACACGGCTTGTGTAGCGGCGGAGTGGTCAGTTAGCAAAGCATACCCGTAGATGTCAGTCTTTAGTAGTACAATAAGAGTTTATTGTCCGATGTGGATGGAGCGGGACTCTCATGCGACCTGGTGGCTGTGCTCAGGGATGAAAATGACATCGCTGTTGCGGCCTGTCTTGTCCGGCAGTGATGTCGTGTCGAGCAAGATGGGGCGGTCAGGCAGATTGGGAGATTCAACGCCGTAGAAAGGCGTCCCTAGACGTAGTTTCAATTTTGCAAAAAAGACAAACGAGCCACAAGCTTTGATGCCGGCGCCAGGCTCGTGATTGTGGTATGCGCGGGCGTTGCCGTTTGACCGGTCGTCAACCCAGCAGTGAAAAGGATCAATCCAGCATGGACTGTTAGAACGAGCCTTGTGGAGAAGCAGCGGCTTATCAATCCTGGTCGTAGTTTGATGGCTACTCATGAAGTTGTGCCGAGGCATCGAAGACTTCCAGAAGTCTGGAACAATTTCGTCAGCTTGGACGGGCTGCCAATTGAATCGCGGCTGGCGACTTCTCCTTGCGGCTCGCAGCGCGCGATTAAACACAGTCTAAGATAATTGCCTTAACGGCTTCTGGCAGGCTCCGCTGATGGCGGAGGTGGCTTGTGATTCGGGAATTTTGGAGCCAGGGGAACGATCACCGACAGAGTGCGCCGAGTCATGGCAGGACCATAACATTTCCAGGGCAGCCCAGGACATGACCGTGTCGCGATCGGAACCTCTTCATCTGTGACCGTTATAAGCTTGTTCTTCTGCCCAAAATTTGCTCGTGAAGAACCCAGGACTGCCGTCGATCTGCTTCTACACTTTCGGTGAGAGTGCAGACACCTCACGCTGTGTCCGGGTAATGCCTGCATGTTAGCGGCGTTCTGGAAGCTTTCCTTGGCAGAAAGGGGGGTCGCATCGATGGCGTGCCAGGGCGGGCATCACGCAAATCATTCCTCAATGAGCTCATGGCACAAGGCTGCTCGCGCTGGGCACGCGATCCTCTGACCTCGACATGGCCAGCGCCAAGATGGCCAAGCTGGCGCCAGACTGGCCGTCGATGGCGCAAGACAGCCCCTGTCGACGAGGCCACACAGACCAGTGGACACTCTAATAAGAAGCTTATTGCAACGTGCCTTGCTGTAAATCGTACGGGTCGAGCCGCAGATCTCAACGTCCTGTTTCACTCCTGTGCCGTTGGGCGAGACAGGCAGTCGGCACCATGTCCAGCCACGAGGATACGAAACACGCCAAAGCAGAGGGCAAAGGCAATGATGACCTGTCGGGCCCGAGCGATCATGAGAACGGCTACATTCCCGACGATGCCTCCACCACGGAGGGTCAGGTGTACGCCTATTCTGACGACAGGAAGATTGGCATCACCGGCGCCGTCTTCCTCATCCTGAACAAGATGATTGGCACTGGAAGTACGCAGCGCATGCATGCATTGCCGGCCTGGGCAGACGACTAACATTTGTCTGACAGTCTTCTCAACGCCTTCCAGCATTTTTGCAGCGACTGGCTCTGTTGGCGTGAGCTTCATCCTTTGGCTCGTGGGAGGTCTCTTGACATTTTTCGGCCTGAGCGTGTTTCTCGAGTTCGGCTTGGCGATCCCGAGATCAGGTGGCGAGAAGAACTACCTCGAACGAGTGTATCGTCGGCCACGATACCTGGCGACCTGCGTGCTCGCTTCGCAAATGATCCTCCTCGGTTTCTCATCGGGAAATGCGCTCGCTTTCGGCCGGTACGTTCTCTACGCTGCCGGTAAAGAGGCCCCCGATGGATGGCAGGCTCGCGGTATCGGCATTGCGGGCGTCACCGCCGCCATCATCCTACACAGCACTCTGCCCAAATGGGGTATCCGTCTCTTCAACGTCCTTGGCGTCTTCAAGGTTGTCATACTTCTCTTCATTGTCTTTTCAGGCTTCGCAGCGCTGGCCGGCCGCCGACGAGTCCCAGACCCGCACAACTTCGACGATGCCTTTCGCATCGAGTCTGGCGACGGATACGGTGGCGGCGGGGCGTACGCCTACTCCAATGCGCTGCTCAATGTCGTGTACAGTTACAAGGGATGGGAAAATGCAAACTACGTCGTCAGCGAGCTTCGACATCCGCGCAAAACGCTCGCCATCGCCGCGCCGCTCGCAGTTGGCGGTGTCACGATCCTGTACATGCTGGCCAACGTGGCGTACTTTGCGGCGATTCCCAAGTCGGAGCTGGCCAAGTCTGAAGTGTTGGTGGCGGGCATCTTCTTTCGGAACATGTTTGGCGACAGTGCCGGCGCGCGGAGCCTGCCTGTGTTCGTGGCATTGAGCAACATCGGCAACGTCCTGGCGGTGAGCTTTGCGCACGCACGGCTGAATCAAGAGCTGGCCAAGGAAGGCTTGCTGCCATTCAGCAAGTTTTGGGCGTCAAACAAGCCCTTCAATGCACCTGCTGCTTCGGTATGTCTGGCCTGCATTCCAACATATTATTAGACAATGCTAATCTTTCTTTAAGCTCTTTCTACATTGGCTTGTAACAGTCATTGTCCTCGCTGCGCCGCCCGCTGGCCCAGCGTACACGTTCATCGTCAACCTGTATGAGTCCCCTGCCTTCTTCTGTACGCATAGCAGACGCTGACCACAACAGATACACCTATCCCGGCGCATGGATCAACGCCTTTGTCACTGCCGGCCTGATATGGCTGCAGTACAAGAAGTCCGAGAACTGGAGCTCACCGTGGCACACATTCCTCCCCATCTCCATCGTCTATTTTCTCTCCAACGTCTTTCTGGCTATTGTGCCTTTCATCCCCCCGGAAGGCAGCTGGACTGCAGATGGGTATCCGTACTACGTCTTCCCTGTCGTCGGTGTCGGTGTCCTGCTGCTTGGTGGGGTGTACTGGACGTTCTGGACGAAGATCTTACCGCATTTCGGCGGATATAAGATCGTGTCGGAAAGGAGCTTTGACGAGGAGGGTGTAGAGGTTGTGCGCTATCGCAAGCTGCCAGTGAAGCACCTCTGATCGCCCGGAGGCGGAAGAGATGTCCGTGTAGCTTAGCAAGCGGCGGATGTTTCGATCAAGTTGTCAAGCTTCTTCCAGAAAAGCGCGTCAACCTTGACGATGGCGAATCGAAGTAGCTGCCACGACTGCATCCTTGTGCGCAACACGTTCCTCCACTTCGCCAGCAAGCGTCGATCAGCCGTCATCATATGCGGCTCGACGCGCTGCAGGCATAGCATGTAGCAGAACAATCCTGGGTAGCAGAAACAGTGTCGATTGTATGCCGGCCAGAACCCAGACTTGTGGTTGACATCGAGCCCCCGGACGAAATCGATCTTGGTCTGCATCAAAGAGCGAGATGCTTGCAAGACCAGGGCGATAGAAGATGGACTGCTCTGCGAGTCAATGTCTTTGCTGACAATGGGTCGTAGTAGAGCCCGAAATAGTAGAATATGCGCTGTAAAGTAGGCGTTGTGCAGTGAGCCTTGACTCTGGGGCAAGTCGTTGTCTTGATCGTCGCGGTGGACCGTCATGCGGAGGGATTCCGGCAAATCCTGTAGCCACTCATGAAGCTGCTGCCGCGGCCACTTGGCCTGTTCAATGAGAACGTCGAGAGGTTGTGGCTGCGACACAGCGCGGAGCGAGCTATAGTTGACAAAGGCGTCAGCACCGTCATCGCGTGGGCTTGCCTGCCGCTGGACTCACAAGAATTGACGGCAGATACCGTTCGCAATTTGCGTCAATGTGCACAGGCGCATGAAGTGGTCTGCTTGCTCAACAATCACGCCAGAAGATGCGTCGTCGGTCGCAAAGTCATCAATGCTGAGTGGCGTCACATTCCACTCCTCGTCGTGCAGCATCGAGGGTCGTCCGTGTGTGATTGCGCGCCAACTGTGCTCCACGACGACAGCCCACCATAGCCGCCTTCGTAGTCTAATTTCGCTCATTGGCAATTTCCAGTCTGAGGGATCCATGTGCAGTCCCAGTTCCTGCGCGATAGCGGTCATTGATGCCGCCAACGACCACGCGAAGGGGCTCTCGACGGCCACAGGGTCGAAGGGGGTGTGGTTTAGCAAGAGGAGAGCGATCTGTACCGTGGAAAGATGCGGAGAATGCACTTGCTTTTGTAAGCAAGTGTATGCGATTTGCCATAGACCATCTGAGCTGGGCTTCGAGTAGGCATTGTTCATGCAGAGGCGCTCGTCCCACGGCGTGAACGGCAGAGCCAACGCGTAGAGCCCAGCAAGCAAACCGGGCGATGCAGACCTGACAAAGCGAGGTATGTCGTCCTTTACCTGTGACCTCGAGATGATAGGTAGGGTCTGGAAGACAAAACGAAAGTACCTGATGCGACTGAGCTTTAGGTCACGGGGAATGTATGACGGAATGAGGGCAACGTACAGGTCGACGAGGGACTCGCCCGTTTCCACGTCGACGAGCTTATCGAGCATTTCTCGCTCATTTGATATGGCCAGTGTGTTGTTCATCAGCTCGCGCCCCTGCGATGAGGCTTGGAGCTTGCTCTGAAGGATGTGCACGGGCGCCTGCCCCGTAGATGCCTTCGCCCCCAACGGTCTGCGATACGTGACCATGAAGAAGTCGACCTCGTCCGCATTATTATACGGGAAGTGCTCCAGGATAAATGGGTCTGACTCATTGGAGAAGCCGACGAGCACAGACGAGTAATTAGCTCTGTGATCTAGCGAGGCGCCCGGTGCAACGGGTTGGAATCCATTGACGCTTTGAGGACTTAGCCTGTGGCCGGCCGTCAATCCGGCGGCAGAGAACCCCGGACTTTGCATGGGCCATAGCTGGGGGATCTCTGAGTCGTGGAGGATGTCAAAGACCGTGTCCGCATCGTCGTTGACTGGCGGCCCAATGTCAGAAAGGTCGCCGTTGGGCTCCGCGGTTGCGGACCAGCTGGCGTCGAACATGAACTTTGCGAAAGGTTGCACCTCGGGGGCCAGCTGTTCCTCTGGCGATTCGCTTTCCGTTAATTGCGTCGACGTCTCATCGACGACCTGGCGCAGGTCCGAGTGCGTCGCCACGGAGCCATCCAGGACGTTTGCGTGACCCGACGCAGGTCCAGTTTTCTGCTTCTTGCTTGTGGTCGCAACAAAGGTGCATGGCCGCTTTGTCCGGTGACATAATTGGCAGGGCTGTGACGGATCGGGGATGTTGCAGAGCACCTTGCGGGCACGGCACAGGTCGCAGGGCCGCTGCGACTTGGACCGATATCGTCGTGTCCCTGCAGCCGTCTCATTGCCCTGTTCCAGCAGAGAAGGCGGCGGCAGCGCCTCGTTGGAGAATTCCATTGCTGGAGCTGATCATCTTCGAGTGTTGAGCACGGCAACACCACGAGGTCGTGCAGTCAACTGGAGGGACAGAGGATCCCGATGCCTGCCGGCCAGGGCAGGCGAACCCGCCAAGCCCCAGCCATCAATGCGAGATCCCGGAGTCGGAGTGCGGGGATAACCAGTTACTCCCAAGCCCCCCGCAACCCCGTCGTTATCTCTTCCCCTTCACTAACAAGGACGAGACTCCACTTCCCTCCTCCAAGGGTGTGGGAGCCGCGGAATCTGAACAAATGATTCCTTCCCTCTTATGGACGCCCGGAACCAGTCGGCCTATCAGCGAGCGTACTAATCCGTAGTGACGGAGCCGCTCCAGCCATGTTGACCTGGGCGCCTTGGACTGGACACTACATCCGCCTGGCCGGGTGCCAGCTTCGGCTCGCCACATCATCAGTCACCCGAGACGAAACCGGAGCGGCGGTTCTCCACTCGGCGCGAGGCCGGCGGCTGGTTTATTCTTACGCTACAACACAAACGAGGCGATACGATGGATACCCCCGTCTCTCAAAACACGTACTTGAAGTCCAGGCTGTAATCACCTTCCTTTCCGTTGCTCTGGACGCCTTCGCTCAACAGCTTTTCCTTTTGTCGCATGCGGTACTTCAGCAGCATGTACATGCTGACGATGCCCACAAATGCCATTGACTCGAAGCCCAAGGACAGCGAGTTGCCCAGAATGTACCGAGGCCCGTCCTTGGAGGGGTAAATTTGCGAGGCCACGATGCCCGCGCAGTTGCCAATGGACACCACCATGGCAATTGCCACAGATCGCTTGTAGTCGGGATACACGTTGTTCGAGACCCATCTATGGTCCGGCCTGGTTAGCGGATTTTCTCGTGGTGGTGCACTATTCGTGGTACTCACGTCAGGACAACCGTGTTGTACGAATACACGCCAGCGGCGACAATGAACATGGCGAAGAAACCGGCAGCCTTGTTTGCGGTAGCGACAACAATGGCGTAGCCAATCATGACGAGAAGCGGCGAGTGTATGAGGCAGACGGCGCGTTTTTGTATGCGATCCGACACGAATGTCGTAACACCGGTCGCGATGGATGCAAGGACATAGACAGGGATGCTGAGGTAGTTGGCCTCAAGAGACGTGTAACTGTCATGAGCGTTAGAGATTTGAGAGCCAAGGAGAGTGCCAAGGAGCCATAGATGTATTGTACTGACTTCATTCCCTTCAGCAGCGTCGGCAAGAACGTGCTGAAGCCAAACATGGCAATTGAGGAGCAGAACAGTGCCAGTGATGCAAACCAGACGAACGGGTCGGTCACGGCCATCCCAACTTCCTTCCAAGAGAGCTTTTTCGAGCTCTTGTAAGGCTGGTTGCGAGCCTTGATGATAGCCATGGTCGCGCGGTC
The DNA here is from genome assembly GCA_029168975.1 of Purpureocillium lavendulum. Taxonomy (NCBI): domain Eukaryota; kingdom Fungi; phylum Ascomycota; class Sordariomycetes; order Hypocreales; family Ophiocordycipitaceae; genus Purpureocillium; species Purpureocillium lavendulum. The sequence goes on from JAQHRD010000001.1 coordinate 113,699, forward strand.
TTCTTCGTTGAGGAACCACGCCGTCTCCGGCGAGGTAGGGAGGCTGACCCAGCACACGGCTCCAACGACGAGGGAGATGCAGCCCTCGATGATGAAAAGCCAGCGCCACGCTTCCAGGCCGTGTCGCGCTCCCATGGACTGGATGCCGTAGGCAATGAGTCCACCCACTGCTCCTGACAGGGCGATTGAGATGTACAAGACGGCGACTCGCTTTCCTTGCTTCACGGGCGGATAGATGCCCGAGACGACAAACGTCAGAGACGGGAACAACCCGGCCTCGCAGGCGCCAAGGAGGATACGGCATGCGATAACTTGGGGGTACGTGTGCAGAAAGCCAGTGCCGATGGTGATGGCGCTCCAGGCGACGATGGCGATGGCGAGGACGCGACCGGGCCCGAACCGGCGGACGGCGATGACCCAGGGGGTCTCGAAAATGACGTACGGGATGTAGAAGAACATGGAGATGTTGTTGAAGTCTGTTCCCGTCATGCCGGTACTCTCTTCAAAGCCAAATACACGCGCATTTCCTATAAGGCCGGGCAATTAGCACGAAGACTTTGAGGATCTATGAGGATAGCAGAGGCATACCGATGTTTGTGCGATCTAGATAGGCAAACAGAACCAGGAGCGACATCTGCGGCATGACGAACCAGTCGAACTTGGACAAGACGCGCTTCTCGGCTTGGACATCGATTTCGACTTCGGCGACCTCGCCGGGCGGAGAGTCGCGGCCGCCAGAGCCGGACTCGTCCACGACCATCTCCTTTTCCGTCTGAGCCATGGTGACAGTCTGGCCAAGTTGAGTCCTGTCTCTAGAGCGCAATGGAGCGAGCAGGAGAGTGACATGTACCGACAGGACGGAACGGTGTTATCGCACTCCTTCTTAAAGCAATCGGCTCTCCACTGGCGATCAGCCATGCGACCGGAGGGCAAACCTGGGGTCGGCCCCAGACGTTCGTTTCGCTTACACAGGGGAGGAGGGTGCCCGCTGCCCGCTGCCCACCACCCCACGTCTCTCACGCCGACGGCGGATAGCGCGCCACGCGGAGAAGTTGACCGATGGCTTTGGGGCCGGCGGACCACCCCAGCGATTGGGCCCTCCGGTCCGCCGCGCGCCAACGGGTTGTCGCGGATTGCAGAGGTGGTGGTCCGTCTCCAACCCGCGGCCAAAACACCGCACCGACTTGACGCGTTATCGCTGCGACGCGCGGGTGATTTGTTGGAGAACGAGCCAAGATGGGAATCATTATTTCCTGGCCCCATGCCCTCCCTATCTCCGGAGGCCTGAACCCCAACCCCCGCCGCGACGTAAGCCCTGCATGAATGCGGAGGACGCAGCCCGCATGCACCGTCCCCAACCGTGCCCAAGTTCTCGGGCCCTGCTTCATTCATGCGCAGCAAGGTGCCTTTACCTTGTCCCTTTAATTGTTAAAAAAAAAAAAAAAAAAGAGATGATGTCGTGAGAGAAGGCAACTATAAGCTTAGCGATAAGGTTGAGACACCGCGTCGACACTGCACTGCTCCCGCGCCGCTGCGGTAGCCGCGCACTCCGGGCGCCAAGCATCATCAGGGACCCCGAGAGCTCCAGCGCCACATCATCCGCCGACGGCGGTCATCGGCCGTGGCAACCCCGCATGGAGACGCTCCGGGGGAGGCGGCCAATACGCCCGTCGGCCGCCTGCAGCTATCAAGGGGGAGCCCCCTGTGGCTCGTCGGCAGTTTCGACGCCACTTCAAGCGAATCATAAAGCCGGCCCTCGTATCATTCAATTCGCGAGGAGGTGATAGCTCATCTGATACTCTATCAAGGAAGACAGCACAGACTTCAAGATGGGTTCTATTGAGCAAGCCGCCGTTCCGTCTCTTCGCGTTGATGCGACGCAGCTCGCCGAGTCTCTGCACGAGAGCTGCCAGTTCGGCGCGGCGCATCGATATGGCAAGTGAGTGATACATTGGCTCTCCGTCTGATGAGATTTTTCACTCACCATCGCAGACTCTCAACGGAGACGGGCATGGCCAGGCTGAGTCTCGATGACTCAGATAAGGAAGTGCGAGACTGGTTCATGAAAACGGCGACGTCGTTGGGATGCAAGACGTTCTTTGATCAGATGGGCAACCTCTTTGCCATCCGGGCGGGCAGACGGAACGACCTTGCCCCAATCATGATGGGATCTCACCTCGACACACAACCAACAGGTGGACGCTACGACGGCATCCTGGGCGTCCTTGCTGGTTTGAACGTCCTCAAGGTCCTCAATGACAACAATGTTGAGACGGAGGGCCCCATTGGCGTTGTCAATTGGACCAAGTTAGTCGCCCAGTCGCGCCCTCTCAGCCGTGGCAGGTATGCTAACAAGCACCAGTGAGGAGGGCGCGCGGTTCCCCAAGATGGCGGTCTCGTCGGGGGTGTGGGCGGGGGCCATCCCCATTGAGACGGCTTGGGAGCTTCGAGAAGTAACACCACATGAGGGGAAGCCCAAGTCGATGAAGGAGGAGCTTGAGAGGATAGGCTACAAGGGAGAGCGGGCAGCGTCGCACACCGACAACCCGTTTGCGGCCCATTTCGAGCTTCACATCGAGCAAGGGCCCATCCTTGAGGACGAGAAGCTCAAGATTGGTGTCGTCGAAGGTAGCAGATCTCGTCAATTGACGTGCAACCAGCGGCTAGCTAACGTGGAAGCAGGCGTGCAAGCATTCAAGTGGTTCGACATCACTGTCCGAGGACGTGACAGCCACGCCGGGACGACACCCTTGTATGCGCGCAAGGATGCCGTTCTCTCAGCGGCGAGGATGCTGGTCGCCGCAAACGCCGTCGCCAAGAAGCACAACGGCCTCACCACGACGGGCATCATCAGCGCCGAGCCCGGGACGGTCAACACCATGGCGCACACGGCCAAGTTCACGCTCGACGTGCGGCACGTGCGCAACGAGACCCTCGACGCCATGGTCAAGGAGTGCGAGGCCGAGTTCCAGCGCATCGCGGCCGAGGACAGCGAGCAGGGCTGCGAAGTCGAGTGGTCGCTGCTCGTGGACAGCCCGGCGGTCCAGTTCCACAAGGACTGCATCGCGGCCGTCGAGGAGAGCGCCAGCGAGGTCTGCGCCAGCCTGCCCGGGGCGTCGTCGTCCAACAAGAAGCTGTGGATTCCGATGATCAGCGGCGCCGGCCACGACAGCTGCTACACGAACCTGCGCTGCTCGACGAGCATGATCTTCACGCCGACGAGGCAAGGCATCAGCCACAACCCCACGGAGTATTGCTCTGCGGAAGACTGGTAAGCTCGACGCCATTGTGCATCCCCCGCGAGAGACATGCCGCTAACATCCCGTAGTGCTCTCGGCGCAAGTGTGCTGCTGGGCGCAGTATTGCGCTATGACAAGCGCCGGCCCCAATGAGGTCGACTTGGAGGTTTCCCTGGGCTGGTCACGATCGCCATGCCGGGACGGATTGCGTCGACATGCAATGCCAGCAGAGGGTACGGATCCGTAGAAATAAGCGACCTGTGAATTGAGAGACATCATAATACACGGCCGAGCCGCTCCCCGGGAAAGCAGTTTCTTTCGTCCGTGGATACAGTATATGCGTGGAATGGCTGTCCGTGGAATGAAAGCGTGTGCACGTTGATCAGGCTTGTCCCTTGGCCTTGTGGGCATTTGTTTGGCAATCCAGATCAGATATGTTTGGTGTAAGAAGAGGCACCAAGGGAGACGTGCGGCCGCGTGTGCGGCGTTGATAGTATTGACGGTTGCAGAAGCAGCTCAATGGACATGGACCCAGCACCCAGCCCGTCAATGGCAGCCGATCAAAAAGGCCAGGAAGGAAAGCATCGAAATGATAAGCAAAGACTAGCAAAATCGGCCAGCCTCGAGAATCGCCGGAGCTAGCTATGGCTCCATGTCTTTCCTTGGCACAGGGAGTTGGTCTGGCGTGAAACTCGAAGTACTCCACGACTGCGTGGCGCGTGCAGTGGCTCACTGGCAGGCAATAACAGAGGGAGGGCCCGCTGGACGGGAGTTTTCGCCATTCTCGTCACGTACGAGCGGGTGCAGCTCCGCTGGTCTCGACATGTATACGAAGTACAGGGGAGTTGCAATAGCTCATCAATCGGCAAGGCCAACTTACTCGATTGTCGAACATTACAAAGGGGTCAAGTAGTGAGGCCGTCCGACTTGACGTCAGCGGGTATCGGGTGCCGCCGAAAACGAGTGCGAGTGTGACGAGAGAGGAGATCATCTCCTGCACTGTTCATCCGGTCCGCCACTTGATACCTCCACGGCACTTCAGGACTGACAAATGCAAGATGCACATCACTGCTGAAACATGCCATGATAACGCAATCCGTGGGTACAGGAAATTTCAGCAGATGGCGCATTGCCGTGCTGTTGCGGAGCGGCCGACGGGCGACTCGGCATCTTCGGCGACATTGCCGAGCATGAGCTGGGCTGTTCCGTTTTACTGCTCCTCAGCCTGGGGGCACTAAGAGCCCGGCAGGGCATCCATCCAGAGCATCTCATCAACGGGCAGCTCCACCACCTCGGAGCCATCGGCATCGTCGCCGAGCCGGACCCCCTCCAACTTGTCACCAACAAACACCCTTGATTCCAAGTCGATCTGTAGCCGGAAAGTGCGCTCGGCTCGGCTCTCACCCGAGCGCCTTGCATCCAGTCAATGATGTCTCCCGCACAGCGCCCGGTCAACGGCGCCGACGGGCCAGGGCCACGGAAACGCCGGAGGCACGACCAGGGAGGACAGACGAGCAGCACCTCGCCATCTGATGCCGTCGCCGGAGCAGAAGGCGACGACAGTGACGAGGCTGCAGGACGCCAGAAGCGCGCGCCTATCGCGTGTCGCCTGTGCCGAGCGCGCAAAGTCAAGTGCTCCAACGAGAGGCCGACCTGCGCGGGATGCGTCCGGCTCGGCCGTGAGTGCGTGTATCCGGAGCTTCCCAGGTACACGCAAGACTCGTATGTCGAAACCAGCAGACACGATGTCCATGAAGGGCTCTGGGCTAAAGTCTTTCGCAGACCTGAATACATGAGTCCGCAGGTGACTCAGATACTCCAAGAGATCTTGAAGCGACTCCCAGCGACCGCGCCGTCGTCAGGCGTCGACTATGAGGTGCGTTACTCCGGCCATACGCTCTCCTGGCATTTTTTTAACACTCCCTAGGCTATTACACCACAGGTTTCGCCAGGGCAACCAGCGGGCATAGAACAGCCCGTTACATACGACACCTCTGGCAGGTCGTTTCACACGCAACGATGCCCCAGTCCAACGGCGGGGGATTCGGTCGTCGGCGTCTCCCCTGCCTTCACGAGCCTCGACCACATGTTCCAATGGCCATTATTCCGCGTCGGTGAAGGTCCAGGCTTCGTTCCAGGCAACATTCTCGCCGCCGATCACCTGCAGCCGCCGCCGCAGGGTGCGAGCGCCAGTGCGGCCGTCCCGTTGCTGGATGGCGAAGAGATCACCACGCTGCTGACGAGGTTCCTGCGAGTGGTCCATGTCATGAACCCGGTGCTGGACTGCACCACGCTCATGACCTATGGGAGGTCCGTCGCCGAGCTGGGCCCGCAATGGGACGCAAAGACCTGCCTCGTGGTGCGCATCTCTTGCCCTCGCGCGTACTTGAAAGATCCTGCGGCCTGCTGACCATGCATGCAGCTGCTGGCCGCCGCTCTCGGCGCCATAGCCCGGCCACTCAGTCCCGGTCCGGAGTCGCCATCCTCTCTCGCGAGTTCAGCATCGCACCAAGAGGACACGCAGGCTCGCAAAAAGGCAGAGTCGTACTACCAGTTTGCCAAGAGGCGATTTGGCCTCTTGGGACGGAGCCTGACGGCGTGCCAATGCCACTTCCTGTCCGGCACATACCTCTTATACACGCTCCGCCCGGTGGAGGCGTGGCAATCCTTCTTTCAGGCGTCCTCCATGTATACGGTCTACCTAAAAAGCAGGGCGGCCGCCCAACTGGTCGGGAACGGGCATTGCTTCGAGGACGAGGTAGTGGGAGACGACCATTGCTCCGACGAGGAGCTGCGATGCTGCCTCGAGCAGAGGCTGTTCTGGAGCTGCATCAAAGCTGAGAGGTTCGTCTCCTTCCTCGATGATGACACAACATCCTGTCCTGCCTGAAGCTGACTGCTTGCAGCGAAATATGCGCCGAGATCGAGCTACCCCGGTCTGGCCTGCATAACATCGACTACCCGTACCAGTTCCCCTCGCCGCCGACGCCGAAGAGCGTAGACGGGCTCAACGACAACGACCATGCAGCTGAGCCGTCGGGGTACTCATCCGGGACCGCCACCTCGAGCCCGACGGGAATTATGGAGACGCAAGACTTTAAAGAGCTGCATGAGCACTCTTGGTTCTACTACCTCTCCGAAATATCGCTCCTCAGGCTGTCGAGCCGGGTTCATCACGCCTTTTACGTGGATCCGCCGTCGTCATGGGCGAGGATGAACCTGCTCAACATGATCAACACGACGCAGGACTTTGAGACGCAGCTGCAGCAGTGGCAGAACAGTCTGCCCAAGGCCATCTGCTGCTTCGACACGCGACACGACCCCAGCGCCGTCACGAGGCTGCAGCTGGCGACGTGGTCGCGCAGTGCGACCATCAAGCTGCACCTCTACCGACCCTTCCTGTACCGGTTCGCGCTGGGGCAGGAGCAAGACCTGCTGCTCAAGGATGCGCTGCGGCAGCTGGCCGAGAAGGCGGTGCTCCTGAGCCTCAACCCGCTGTTTTCGCTCGAGCTGCGGCACCGGCACGCGGGGACGTGGTTCAAGTGTCGCGAGACGGCGGCGCGCGCGCTCATCATCGTCTGCGCGAGGAGGATCGGGCTCGTGGAGAGCATGGGCTGTGGCGAGCGGGCTCGGGACATGCTGGAGCTCTGCCTCGCGCATCTGCGGTATTGGGAGGCAGAGGCTGCGGATGTGCGGCTGGCACGCTCGGTGTTGGAGGCCATGTGCTGATGCCGATGAATTAGACAGTGAATCGGGCAAAGCCATACTGTCGAGAAAGCGGCCAAGAGAACATGGTCTTGTGTAGCGGTGCTCACACACCTCTAATCACGTACCATTGATGTACCAGCCAACATTGAAGCCTCGACTGGCACCATCGTCAGGAGGAGAAATCACAACCTGACAGCGGGCGCACCCGTAAACAGCGTGACACAACATGAGGCGCAGACTCAGCTTGCCGAGGCCCATCCACCACGGCATCTAACTTACCATATCCCGGCTGCCGGGCACCCTTCGTCCACCAATGACGGTCATCGAAGCGCAGTCCCGGGCGTCTCAGAGCAAGACTCGGCACGCCACCGAAGTTGCCGAAGCATAGCCCACGCCAAGTGTCACGCAACGTCTCAAGGGGATGCGGCCCGCAGCACTAGCGTCTGCGTTTTCTCCAGCGGGTGGCCCACCGTCTGCCGCGGTGCTGAGAAATCACCGACCGAGTTGGCGTGTGTGTGACTGGGTAACTAGGCGGTTGACCAGAGAGGGAGAGGTCTGGTCCGTCATTGATGGTTTGCCGTGGCCAAAGTCAATCATGTCACAGGGGAGAGAGCGGCAAGCAGATCCGGACTGGACGGAGCACAACTGCAGCAGAGAACTTCGGGGCCGCCTGGCATGCTTCAACTTAAAAGGGCCGAGCCGCCCGCTCCGATGCAGCATTGCAGATAACTACTAGCAATTCATACAGAGTGTCGGAGACAGACGAGCAGACAGCTTGGACACAGCATCGTCGTTGATCAATCGTCAGACTCGCTACAGCACATTCCATTTACAACTCACAGGACTGGGGATAGACCACCAGCATCTAAGTTACACAGTCCGTCCGACTCCCATCCGAACAACACCGCCAGGGGCAAACAAACACACACAACTTTCGCTCGCCATGGCCGCCTACCTCACGCAACGCCTCTCGCACCCCCACCACGGGATCCCCGTGTCGCGCTCCGAGACGCCGGCGCTCGAGAAGTCGGCCAAGTGCGCGGCGCCCATCCCCAACGTCGCGGCCAAGGGCGTGCCCTTCTTCACGCCCGAGCAGGACCCCGTGGCGGGCACGGCGCTCCAGCCGCAGCCCTCGGGCAAGGCCGTGCCCAAGCTCTTCACGCCGCTCACGATCCGCGGCGTCACGATGCCGAACCGCATCTGGGTGAGCCCCATGTGCCAGTACAGCGCGCACGAGGGCTTCCACACGCCGTGGCACATCACCCACTACGGCGGCATGGTGCAGCGCGGTGTAAGTGCCTTGCTTCCGCCACTCCCTCCTCCCCCTCCTCCTCCCTCGCTGTCGTCGTCGTCATCAACTGTTTGTGTTGTAGTAAAGAGAACGGGCCCAACGCTAACGAGGGTCGCCGCCAGCCCGGCCTCATGATGATCGAGGCCACGGCCGTGCAGCCCAACGGACGCATCACCCCTGAGGACTCGGGCATCTGGCTCGACGCGCACGTCGACACGCTCAAGAAGCACGTCGACTTTGCGCACAGCCAGAACGCGCGCATCGCGATCCAGCTCGCGCACGCCGGGCGCAAGGCCTCGACGGTCGCGCCCTGGCTGAGCTCGGGCGCGACGGCGACGGCCGAGGTCGGCGGCTGGCCCGACGACGTCGTCGGCCCCAGCGACGAGGCCTTTTCGGCGCACTACCCGACGCCGCGGTCCATGAGCCTCGCCGAGATCGCGCAGCTCAAGCGCGACTTCGTGACGGCGACGCGCCGCGCCGTGCGCGCGGGCTTCGACGTCGTCGAGCTGCACTTTGCGCACGGCTACCTCGTGTCGAGCTTCCTCTCGCCGGCCGTCAACAAGCGGACGGACCAGTACGGCGGCAGCTTCGAGAACCGCACGCGCCTCGCGCTCGAGCTCGTCGACGAGGTGCGCGCCGTCATCCCCAAGGACATGCCGCTGTTTGTGCGCATCAGCGCCACCGACTGGCTCGACACCAACCCCGAGTGGCGCGGCGGCGCGAGCTGGACCGTCGACGAGAGCGTGCGCCTGGCCAGGCTCTTGGCCCAGCGCGGCGTCGACGTCCTCGACGTCTCGACCGGCGGCAACCACGCGCAGCAAAAGGTCCAGGGCGGCCCGGGCTACCAGGCGCCCTTTGCCAAGAAGATCAAGGCCGCCGTCGGCGACGCCATGCTCGTCAGCTCCGTCGGCAGCATCAAGACGGGCGACGTGGCGCAGCGCATCATCGAGGGCGGCCAGGACCCCGACGACACGCCCCTCGACCTCATCGGCGCGGGCCGCATGTTCCAGAAGAACCCGGGCCTGGTGTGGGCGTGGGCCGACGACCTCGACGTGTCCATCCACGTCGCGCACCAGATCGGATGGGGCTTCGGCGGCAGGGCGGCGGCCAAGAAGATACAAAACTCGCTTCCGTAGGTGTCGTTTGCGGAACTTGATTCATAAGGTGGGGTGTATTATCTGGTTTATAGAGTAATAAGACTAGACGTCTCTCAAGATGATGATGATCCAACTTTTATCGTTGCGCTTGACGAGCTGCAACAACAACTCGGTGCAACGTTCTGTGCTCCAGTGTAAATGCTCTGCGTCGCCCTTGTTCCGGTCCTGTTGTCTCTTACCGACAACAGTCGTCCCTTTTCAAGTCAACTTTTATTACCATCGCCCCCGAGTGCCGGCATTTCTCCAGGTAACGTCAAGTATGAAGCAAACGCCCCCAGTGCCACCCACACCGCACTCAGTCAGTTCTCGGCGGCATCACCACCCCCGTCGCTCCCCTCCGGCACATCCACAACCACCACGTGGTTCACCGGGCTCACGGGCGTCCCCGTGTGCAGCCAGGCGCGGAGGTTCTCCAAGCACTCCCTGTCGGCCCTGCGGAACGCCTCGTCCGTGGCGGCGCCCGCGTGCGGCATGCAGATGACGCGATCGCTGGTGCGAAAGTACTCGCGGATGTCGGGCTCGTTGCGGAAGACGTCGAGCCCCGCGCGGGCCAGCTTGCCGCTCTCGAGGGCCTCGACGAGGGCGTCCTCGTCGACGAGCCCCCCGCGCGCCGTGTTGACGAGGAACGCGCCGTCCTTCATGGCGGCGAACTCGGCGCGCGACATGAGCCCCTCGGTCTTGGGCGTCAGCGGGCAGTGCAGCGACACGACGTCGGACTGGGCGAGCAGCTCGTGCAGCGACGGGCAGTAGCGCGCGTTGTACTCGGCCTCGTCGTCGATGCCCAGCCGGCGGCGGTTGTAGTAGCGCACGCGCATGTTGAAGGCGGCGGCCTTGCGCGCCACGAGCTTGCCGATGCTGCCCATGCCGACGAGCCCGAGCGTCATGCCCGACGGGTCGCGGCTCGGCACGATGCCGCCCTGCTTCCAGGAGCCCGAGCGCGCGCCCCTCTCGGCGCGGAAGGCATCGCGCACCACGCCCAGCGCCAGCAGCACCGCCATGTCGGCCGTCGCCTCGGACACGGCGTCGCGCGTGTTGCAGAACCACATGCCGTTGCGCGTCATCCACTCGACGTCGAACTCGTCGTAGCCCGCCGACGCCGAGGCCACGATGCGGCAACTCGGCGCCAGCGGCCGCAGCAGCGCCTCGTCGAACGGCTCGAACTCGGCCGTGCCCACGCGGATGATGAAGGCGTCGATGGGGCCCGTCTTCTTGACGAGCTCGGGCAGCTTGACGAGCGCCTCCTCGCGGTTCTGCGCGTCGAGGACCTGGTTCGCTCGCGTGTTAGTCCAACAGCTCTGCAGCACACAGCGGTAGTACATGTAGTTATATGTTGCCCCTCCACCACCACCACCAACGGCGTTGCAGGTACATAGCTTTGGCAAGGTGCAGGCAGGCAGGCAGGCACATGCACTGGCAGGGCGTCAACTGCTCACCGTAAAGTCAAAGTCCTTTTCAAACTCGGCCACGTAGTCGTCCACCGCGTACTCCTTGGACCCCATGACCACGAGGCGCGGCTTCTTCAGGATCTGGCTGGGCGACATGTTGAATGCGTGGGCGGTTGTGTCTTGTTGTTCTGCTCTGTTCTGCTGCTCTCTCTCGCCTTCTCTGACGCTTTCGCCCGGTGGTGGGGGAGGGTCAGCTTGAGTCGACTTGCTGGCAACCTAGGCTACAGGTTCATTCTCGAGACGAATGGAGGGCCCAATTCATAGCAATGGGGGAAAGAAAAGGAGTGCAGTATGTATCGCAATCAGCGAGATAAGAGATTCGAGAAAAAAGAAAAAAGGGATCAGCACGTCGATGCAGGAACGGCAGATGCAGATAACGGCTCCCTGTCACGCGTACTCAATACCCAACGGCGCAATCGGCTGGCCACGGTCAGTCAGTCGGTCAGTCAGTCAGTCACTCAGTCAGTCAGTCGGGTCGATCAGGTCGGGCACAGCAGGTTGAAGTACGAGTACGCATCGTATGCCCCTTCCCCACGTTCTTTTTTTACTACCCAGGCAACTACCCCGGCGAGAACACGCATCGCCTTTCGATTTGATGCCAATGATGAAATCATGGAGTCAGGTCCCCCCCCCCCCCCCCGGCCACACACGCCATCGTTCCGCAGTGCCGCACCACCACCACCACCACCACCACCAAGCAGCTCGGTCCAGTCCAGTCCAGTCCAGTCCAACAACCTGCCAGGCCAGTCCAGTCCAGTTCAGTCCACCACCGTCCGTCCGTCCGCCGGCGGCGGCCGCGGCCACCACAACCAGCAGCCGCGGGCTGCTTGGGGGCCACAGACGGTCGAAAGGGCAGCGCCATGCCGGTCTGTCCACCTGTCACGCGACGTCGTGTGGAGAAGCATTGACTAATGGCAATGTCGGTACGAAGCTGCTTTCGTTCTCCGTGTGCTCGTAATCCCCCATCGTGCGTGTTCGTACATCAAGCTCCGGCGTTCAACAGAGCAGTTGGTTGGTTCCGGTCCAGTCCCGGGGCGGCCTCCCTCCCCCTGGCTGCTGGAGGCGGTGCTGTCTCCGGCGCTGCGCCCTCCCCCTCCCCTCCGCCCGTCATCAAGCCCGTCTCCAACAAACGCGGAACCATTGTTTCTCCACATGGAAACCTTCGGCACGGCTTCTTCGGCACACGGCAAACGGGAAGCTGGCCGCCCTCCATGTGTGTGCCAAACGGCAGCAAGCCCCAGCCCCTTACGAGTCCTGTACGTACTCGTACCTGCTTGCTGTACGAAGTGCCTATCCAGCCGTGAAATCGTGATTGGCGATCAGGAACCGGTTTCTGCCTTCTGGAGCTTATCCCACGCACCCACCCTCTCACTCACTCATTCACGCACTCACTCGCTCGGAAAGTAACTATCCAGCCAAGGCCAGCGCCCGCGATTCGATCCAGGGAGAGAAGGGGGCCCCGCCGTACGGAGCTGTTTGCGCGCAGCGGAGAAAGATCAAAGCAACGCGCGTTGCCCGCCCAGGCAGGCAGGCAGGCCCCAGGAACCCCCCCGCACGCCACGGCGGCCAGCCAGCCAGGTCCCGTCGTCGCGCCGACTTGTCAGTGTCGTCGAGTCGGTGTAAGTGGCGGCGCGGCGGTCGTATTTTCTCGCGGACGTTGGGAGGGGTGTATTTGCAGTACAGTACAGTACAGTACCGGCAAACGTGCCCGGGCTTTTGCTCGAGCGCAATTCCACTTACGATTCGATTGCATAACACATTGCTCGACCGCTGTCGTTTGTCGTGGTCTCGTGACGCTGGTTCACGATGGCGGATGCGCGCGGGGACGCCGTGCCAACGCCTCCAAAGAGCGGTAAGAAGGCTGGAGGACCTGGACCTGGCTGATGGGGCCAGGGGTTCCCCAGTTCCCGCTCGGGCGCGGCAGTCAATGGCTTGTCGTCCCGCATCGGGGACAAGGACCCGGAACTTGACCGTGGAGGGACAGACAGACGGCACTGCTTGCGACGCAGATAGCCTACTCCGCCGGCAACAAACAACATCGAGGCAAGTCGCAGCACGCAGCAAGGCCGCCATCGAAAGCACCTCGCAAGAATGAGTCCCAGGCCGGTTCATACATACACACGCTTTATTTCCTCACTCCTAGTGGCAGGGCTTAGCCCGGGTATCTCCTTGGTATCTTCGCCAATATCGCCCTCACGCTCCATGAACGCATCCCGCCAAACGCCACGGCCATACGCCTAGTCGTCGTCCAAGCCGTACTCTTCGTCCATGTTGGGGTCGTCATCGTCGTAGCCGCCCTCGAATTCGCCGCCGCCGCCAAACTCCTCCCCGCCGTGCGGCTCCACGTAGTCCTCCGGCTCCTCTTCCACGTCGTCGCCGGCGATGCTCTCGTCCGGCTCCTCGTTGGCGTCTTCGGCGCCAAGCGTGCTTCCCGCCAAGCTGGTCTTCCGGCTCGTCGCCGCCGACCCCAGGCCGCCAGAGTTGGGCACGTCAAAGATGCTCCGGATGGCGTCGTAGTTGATCCTCTTGGACCATGCGCGGTCCTTGGCCACGTTGATGGCCGCCTCGGCCGCCGAGCTGGCCGGGCTCGTCTGGCCCTCGCCAATGCGCGCCCGCTTCCGTCGTCGTCGTGTTTGTTTGGGGCGATCTGCCTCGATCTTTTTCCGAAACACCTTTTCCTGGTGCTTCCGCAGCCAATCCTTGTTCTGGTTCACCCAGATGAGCTCCTTGATCCGCGCCTCGTCCGGCGACAGCAGGCAGTTGTTGACTTCGGGGTCGTCGGCAAACTCGTCTTCTCCAATGTCGGCCGCCATCGACACCTCCCGCTGGGGTTTCTGCCTAAGGGCCCAGTTGGAGTGGATGCGTGCGCGCTGCTCGGCATTGGAGTAGGCGAGTGCGTGCTCGTACGTGAGGGGGTCGTTGAATATCTCTTCAATCTGGCCCTCGAGCTCATCCTCGTCCTGCTCCCATTCTTCGTTGATGGGTAGCTGTGGCTTGGCCCGCCCCTTGCCCTTGCCCTTGGCCCCGTCGACGTCTTCGCTCTCGTCAAGCTCGTCGTCGATGGCGTCGCCGAACTCGTTGGCCAGCGACTCGAGGGCAGCGGTGTCGTCCATCTTTTCCATCTTTTCGGCGACTGCGTTCGGATCCTCCCGTGGGATCTGCGAAGGATGTGGGGGGATGATGAAGCCGTCCGCGTCTCGTCGAAATTTGATGGCCGGTGCCTGAGAGAGATCAGCCCCGGCGTCGGTCATCCGCCGTTGTCGCTTTTCGGCCTCAAAGTTGCGTTCTGTCTGCTCCGATTCGCCGACGTCGCCGTCCTCGCCGTTGGCGCTAGGATTGTGCTTGCGTTTCCGAGACTTGTCCTCGAGAAGCTGCCGATGCTCGTCGGATTTGCGGTAGAAGGAGGGCGGGTCGTGCGAGCTCTCCAGGAAGTCCTGCTTCAAGAAGTCTTCGACGGACATCTTGCTGGACTCGGTGTAGTTGAACTCTTGCAGGCGGTTCTGGATGGTGTGGTTGGTGACCTTGACAATGTAGACGACCTCGCGGACAGTGCGGCGGAAGTTGTGCATGCGGGCCGCCATGAGCAAGCAGGCGCCGCAAATGCCAGAGGGGCGTCGGCCCATGACCATCCAGTCTCTGCTCATGCGCTTGACGAGTCGCACGGCATCCTCGGCGACCTTGGCCGTGTCCTGGTGAAACTCCATCTTGGTCGCGAACCGCCAGATCAGGTCCTCTGGGTACACGGGAATGAGGCCATCGTTGCCGATGGGCACGACCTCGTTGAGCTTCTTGAAAATGCGGCCGAGCTTGAAGACGTTGAGCTGGACGAGATCGGCGAGGTCGATCAGCATGACCTTGCAGGGCGGCTCGGCCCTGCAGGCGGCGTACAGGCAGACGGCGGCGACGCTAGCGAGGGTGCGGCCCTGGATAAAGTTGGCGCCAGAGGCGAGCTTGAAGACTTGGGTGCCGGCGGTGATGAGGCTCTCGCTGATGTTGAGTTGCTGTGCATAACCTTGCATGAGACCGCGCGCCTCACGGATGCTCTTCTCCCGGTCCTCGGAGCCGCCGACGCGGCGGAACGCGGGTCCCATGCTGCGCACGCCGGCCTGGTCCGCGCCGACGAAGGAGCCCTGGACGATGGCGGCGCCGGACGAGGTCTCGCCGAACTGGACCTCGGCCACGATGTTGCTGTCATCAGCGACACGACCGCAGGTCTGACAGGTCCCGTCGACGACGTTGGGCTTCGGACAGGCCTTGTTAGGGCATTGCTGGCGCGCCGGGGCGGCAACGGAGCCGCTCCTGTTGGCCGACGAGGACTGAGACTGCTGCGCGGCTTGACGGCGCTCTTCGCGCTCTCGCATGGCACGGATGGGGTTGGGCTTGGCGAAGCGCGGCTTGGGGCCGCCGCCCGCTTGGGGCTTGCGGTTGGGATTGAGTAGAGACGACATCTCGGCTTGCGTAGAAGGAGTCGTACGTCGAAGGTGAGTGGTGACTGTGTGTCTAGTCACCGACCGCAATGTCGTCTTCCGCGGCCGAGACGGGGACGGTGAGGGCTCGTCGGTTCCCTCTGGTACAATGCCACGGGACGACACCCGGGCTTCCAATAGTATTGGCAGACGTCGCCTCGGGAAAGCAGACGCGAGAAACAGCAATGGATCGATGAGAAGTGGCTAGAGGGAGTCAGTACGCGATGGGTGCCGGTGACGGTATCGCCGTGTGAGACGAGGCTGGCGGAGAGAAAAAAGTGCGACGACGGGCGAGGCGTGGGGCACGGGCGCGGTGGCGCGGTGGGTGTCGAGCCCGCTTGCGAGCGCGCGCGTGGCCGAGTGGAGAAAATTCTGCTTCTGTCTGCCTGGAGCGCTGACTCACCGTCCGAATTCGAGGCAGCCACTGAGGAAGGCGCTGCCGGTTCGAGTCGGGCGAGAGAGCACGTCTTTTTCCTCTTCTGAGTCCATTGTATCGACGTCAAGATGTCCTTTTGCGATGTAATTTTGAGCCGTCTTTGACCTCTGCGCATCTTAAAAACCACCGCAGCGCATCATGCTACACCTGTCCGCCGCGCTGGCGTGGCTGTTTGCCGTCGCTGCGCCGACGCGGGACGCCGTTGTCATCAACGCATCGCGGCCTACCCTATACCATATGCCCTCAATGCGATCGCGGCCAACGAGATGCCTCCAGGATGTCGTTCGACGGGCCAAGAACACCTTGATAGCATGGTAGAAGCCTTCTTATATCGAGGTGGTCAGAGACCGTCGACAATTGTGTGCGCCCCCGCGGGAGTTGGAACCCTGTCAGATCATCTCCCCATGTCAGCCTCCGTGTCTCACCGATCATCACCACACCATAACATCCATCACACCCATCGTCAAACGTCAGACCCAGACATTGGCATCCGTACAGACTTCACCATGGCGAACCTACTTGTAAACACGCTCGCCGTGGTCGGCGTCACCTTCGTGGCGTACGTCGTGCATGCCATCTGGGACTTTGTCTCTCTGCACTTCTTCCTCCCGACGCAGCCCCTGCGCTTGTACCATCGCGGCGACGGCCCAGGCCCGGCCTACGCGCTCATCACCGGCGGCAGCGCAGGCATCGGCCTGGGCGTGGCGCTGGAGCTGGTCCGCCAGGGCTTCGGCGTGATCCTCCTCGGCCACCTCGCCGACGAGCTGGAGCAGGCGAAGCGCACCCTCGTCGAGCTGTCTCCCTCCGGCGGCGCGGAGGTGCGCACCGTGGTCATGGACGCGCGGACGGCGACGCCCAAAGACCTGGAGGAGCTCGTCCACTCCTTGGACGACCAGGCCCTGCAGGTCTCGATCCTGGTCAACAACGTCGGCGGCAACCCGATCGAGCTGCCGCCGCTGCGCAAAATGTCCACCTACTCGTGCGCCGACGTCGACGCCGTCATCGCCCAGAACGCGCGCTTCATGGCCTGCCTCACCGCCCTCATGCTCCCGCTGCTCAGCCGGGCCCCCTCGCGGCCCGACGAGCGCTCCCTCATCATCAACATGAGCTCCGCCGGCTACGTGGGCAGCCCTTTCCTGGCCATGTACGGCGCCACCAAGGCCTTCAACCTCGCGCTGAGCCGCGGCATCGCGCGCGAGCTCGACATCGGCCGCACGACGCGCCACGTCGACTGCCTGGCCATCATCCCCGGCGACGTCCGCTCCCAGGGCAACTCGCGCGGCGTGACGCCCGGCGCGCCGCGGTGGGACGCCTACGGCCGCTGTCTCCTGCGCACCGTCGACGGCGCCGTGAGCCGCAAGATGAGGGACCTCAGCCCGTACTGGAAGCACGACCTGGAGCTTAGGGCCATGCCGTGGCTAGACGAGGCCAGACTGACGACGGAGCTCACAAAGGTCATTAAGCGGAAGAAGGACGCGTGGGACGAGTACTTTAGCAAGACGCAGTGATTTGATGCCGAGCAGAGCGACTGTTGCGTTCGTGTCATGTCGGAGCCCGTCCGGACTGCAACGTCGGATGAGAGGAGGGTGGTCTCACTACCGCCTTCTGATACAAAAAAGGACCTTTACATCTGTCCCCCCTCTGTCCCAAAGTATGTCAACCAGTCCTCGACGGTGCGAGCTACGCCTGCCGCCGTGTCGCTGGCAATCAAGTCCCGCTGGAAGCAAAAGTCCAATGCCAGGTCGCGGTGCTTGACGGCAATCGCACAGAGCGAAATTGCCGCCCCCGTTGTCTGCCCGTTGATCGAAAACGATGCCTCCTCGATGTGCCACCTGTCCTCGTCGCCATCGTTGCCGCGCCCATTCGCTTCCGCTGCGGCGGCTCCTCCATCAATCACGCCCAGGTTGGTGATCACCCACGCGACCTCTCGGGGCTTCTTCGCCGTGCTCTTATTGTACTGCCGCCAGTCGGGCACGAAGCTCATGAGGCCGATTATGTTGTCTTTGACGCCCGAGCTGAGCGCCTTCTTGATCTCGTCTCGCACCGTGGTCGCCGTCGGCCAAATCACCTCGGCCACCGGCCCTCGTCTATCCTGCCCCGAATAATGAGACGCACCCACCTTGATGACCTGATTGCGAATTTTGGTGACGGTTTCAGGGGCAAATGTATGTCCCGTCACCGACACGATATCCCCCATCGTCTCCCGCGGAACGAGGTTGGGCGACTCGGGTGTGAGCACTCGCATGTTCATGGCGGTCTTGGCGATGAAACCGGGTGATCTACTTTGGCTCACAGAAGACGAAACAGCCACCACCATGATGGCATGTAGCAGCCCCGTGAGAGTCGTATTATGCTCTCGGCACGCGGCGAGCACGACCTGGAGCCTCTCGTTGTTGAGCCGCACGCGGTAGATGTCTGTTTTGGGCGGCTCCAGCTCCAGAGGCGCCCAGTGAGCGAGCAACTGGTGCGATGCGGAACCAGGCGTCGATGGCAGGATATCCTTCCAAAGCGTCGAAAGCGTGTAGCCCATCGAGACCCGGTACTTGACCATCTTCTCCTGCGGCGGGTGAAACCGTTTTGCCGCGCCCGCCACATCGAGGACGAGGCTTTCCGTCGACGCCCTGCCGCCTCGGTCGTCGTCGTCGCTCGTGAGATGCCCTAGGAGCGTTTGATGGAAGATCTTGCCGCTCATGCCGTCAGCGAGGGCGTGGTGCCATACGAAATTGATCTGGAGGTCCCGAGAGCCCTTCTGCCGAAGAACCGTGATGCGCCATGGCGGTCGCGTTTCGAGCTCAGAGAACTTGGTATCAATCTGCTCCTGCAGCAGCCGAAGAGCGTATCCCTCGAAATCTTCTCCAGTCTCTGCCGTCTTCCACTGCACATGCCGCTTCAAGTCCACCGTGTCGAGCTGCACGTACGCCGGCTTGCGCGACGTCTCCCCGTAGATGCCGACCTGTAGCACCGGGTGCTGCAACACCGTGCGCGCAATCGCCGAATGGACAGACCCCTCCACTTCCGCTTGGCTGGCGGAGGCCAACCTCTGCGGAATGCGATACACACACGCGATGCTGGTGCCGTAGTACATGTCCAGCGCGTGCAGCGCCGCCTGGTAGCGCTCCCTGGCGTGAAGCGTCAGCACACGCGCCGCGGCCGGGTGGGGGGAGTGAGCGCAGCAGCAGAGGGTTCGTGGTAGCTCTTACAGGCATCCCATTTTACGGATAATCCGAGGTTTGGTGGTTTTCGCCATGTCGCGCGGCGCGGGCGCGGGCGGCGCTTCGTCGGGGCCTGCTGTCATGGCCACTTCCGATGGCCGTTGTTGCTGCTGGCTGGCGACATGTTACGAGGAACAACAGACGGATACTTAAATTCGGGGGAGCCTAGGGGCCTCGACGTGCTTTATGGTACGCCGTTGCGCATTCCCAACAGACTAAAAACTTGGTATCCTTATAATTGCGGCAGCCGAGGCCAAATTGCAATGCTGGGTTATTGCCCAAAGGAGTAGTCGCCGCTGCGGATGGCGCAAGCTTTGTTGCGCGTCCTGCGTTTCTTGGCCCTTCTGCTGCTGCGCAGGCGAAAGGCGCTATTGACTGTTTCCCATGGCTTCCGTACCCGCCGGCCCCCGGGCGTCAAAGCATAAATCGACCTCCAGCTGAACGGGGCCACACTCGCGACTCGTCGATGCTGCAAGGCCCTGTCGCTTGGGTCCTGAGTCTTCAGTCCTGAGGTATCTATCAGTCAGCCTCTACAGTCGCAAGATCCCTCGGGCTGTCCGCGACCCCGTGTCGGGATTTCGCTGGACCCCGGACAGGGTGGACGTCTCCACGTCGCATCTGAGTTCGCGCTGCCAGCCTAACCAACACGGGGGACGGCATTTCAATCTGATGGACTCCCAAACCGCTTAGAAGTTAGGACTTGTAAAGAATCGCCGACATTGATGATGTGTCACAGAGGAAGGTCCCGACCGCCGTTGCCGTTGATGTTGGGCGTACCCTCGTGCTCCGATCTTTCCACGATGATCATCGCAGCATCATTCTTTGTAAGGTGCTATTATTATCGAGTGGTGGAACCGTGGAACCTTCAACACTGCCATTCTGGAGATGGCCTTGCGCAGGCGGTCGCATGGGCCCTTCGAGTCAAATCCTCAGCCATGAGCGACAACTCCGCTTGAATGAACCGTCAGATCCCGACGACCCGAATCCGGCAGTCTGTTTTGGTGATGCCGCTCCACTGCGAGGTCAGTCCCAGCGCTGCATACCCGCTGATCTGCAATTACTGCCGTCAGCTCACGTCGCGTTACAGTGCCCTGTCCCTACTCCCTAGCATCTTGTGTCTTGACAAGGGCAGCGACCACGAGGTCGAGCCCCGACAATTGACGTCAGTCTAGAGATCGTTCCTAGGACCACGATCCTTGGTCATTAGAGCCTCAATCGATGGTGGTCAGCGTGTACCTTTTTTTGGACCTCGCACCGCACAGCGCGATATACCCGGGGGCCGGGGCGAACTCAACGGGCAACGATGTGCAGTCAGCCTTTGCACTGCCTTCGCAGCTATGTTGATCATCGCAGAGTCGGCAACGACTGAACCCAACGTCAAATGGCTTAAATAAGGAAGATGAGTCGTTCTCATTCACATCTATGGCGATGTAACTACGGAAGCATCATTCGCATTCATTATGAAGGCTGCCGCAACACTCATCTGCGGCGTCGCCGCGACACATGCCTCTGTCATCGCACCCCAGGATGCGCATCCCGTGCCCGTCCCTCCATCAAAACCCGGCGATGCCTTCGTCGTCCCCAAGGACTTTGTAGGCTTTGGAATCGAGTCGGCTTTCCTCAACAACTTCGACAACGACTTCTCCGACAACCTCGTCAGCGCCCTTGCCGCGCGGATGAGCGAGCCTCCGGTGATGCGCATCGGCGGCACGAGCGGCGACTACTTCCTCATCGACCCGAGCCAGAAGCAGGACAAGAAGTGCGTCAAGGGCAAGTGCGACAGCCACGCCGCGACCTACATGCTGGGGCCGAGCTTCTTCGACGGATACAAGCGATTCAAGGACGCCAAGTTCATCCTTCAGGCGCCGCTGTGCAACCCCATCAACATCACCAATACCTTGGACTTTGTAACGCGTGCATGGAAGAACCTCGACAACGGCAAGAGAGTGAAAGCTATTGCGCTAGGGAACGAGGTCGAGTTCATCTACAAGAGCGGACCCAAGGCATACGTCGATGCCGCGCTGAAGCTGCAGGACGCCATTGTGAAGAAGCTGGGCCTGAGCGGCGACGCAGCCAACATCTTTGAAGCTGGAAACACAGCCAGTGGGACCATTACAGGTAACAAGCTGTACAAGGTGTAAGTTCACAGCCATGCCACGCGAGTTCATCCCACGGGGCATATCTAACGCTGCCGCAGCCCAGGTATTTTGAACGCCGGCATCAACAAGAACGGCAGAATCTCAGCAGCAGCGGAGCATTGGTACCAAATCTCGGGCGTGAAGCCCTGGACGGACCACACCATGCAAAGTACGTCCCAACCATAAGTGGATGAGACGGCTGCCGCAGCTTCGAGGCATTGACTGACCTGACTAGCCCTGATGATCAATCACACCGCCATCGCGCAGCGCTTCAATCTCTATACTCCCTCCATCAAGGCCAGCCAAGATAAGAAGCTCGAGTACGCCATCACCGAAGACGCTGCTGTCCTAGGTGGCGCCGAGATCCAGTTCTCCGACGGCTTCGGCTATGCCCTTTGGGCTGCCGACTTCAATCTTGCGGCCATGGCACGAGGCGTCGCTCGGGTCGCCAACCTGGCGGGGCGACCAAATGCCAAACGCGTCTTTTGGACGCCCGATGACTCTGGCGGAAAGCCGAGCCCTGGGCCACAGGTCCGCGCGCCGTTCCCGGCGGCCATGTTCATCGCCGACTTCATCGGCAAGGGAAACCCGTCCGCAGTGAAGGAGATCAAGACAAAGACAGACCTCCTCAGCGCGTACGCCATGTACGACGACAAGTCGGGCAAGCTGCAGCGGGTCGCCCTCATGAACATGCGACTGTACAACGGCACGACCGGCACGAAGAGGGGCCGCACGACCTTCCAGGTCAACGTCGGCAAGGCGGCCAAGCAAGTCAAGGTGAGGCACCTCCGAGCGGATCAGGGTGTAGCGGCCATGGGTTTCGACTTTGGCGGGCCGACTAGCAACGTCTCGTGGGCCGGTGAGCAGTGGAGCCACGGCTTGGATATGGGCAAGGGACACTTCCGTAACGGCAAGGTCGAGGAGAATACGGTGCAGGTCAAGAACGGGGTTGCCTCGGTCGTAGTTCCCGACAGCGAGGCCGTCATGTTGTTGGTCCAGTGATGGCCAGTCAGCCTCGCTGTGTGTCGGTTACATGTACATAGTATCGATTGATCCTTGAGCCGACTGGAGGCTCTGCATTTGTCGACACAATGGACGTTTGTGATTCATGACAATGACTGCGAATCAGTGTGCATGAATATAAGGTAATAATGGAGTTATAAAGGGTGACACCCCAAGAAGCTTGACCACCCATGTTCGCGGGGTTGTTGTGCGTGGCCGCGTGGCCGCGTGGTCGCCTGTCTTGGAACGCACCAAGTCTAGCACAAAGTTCACACGCAGCTGCGACGGCGTCATGCAGTACTTGACGTCACGTTCGCCAGCTAGAGCCTCCCGCAGCGCCCAATGTGCTCGTAACCCCTGTGAGCGCAGCTCACGCCTACCCCCGAGTGGCGCGTGGGCAAAGCTCAGCGGATGGCCACGGCGCCGGAGGCAACCAGAACATCTGCCGTGACAAGTTTGACGGAATCATTTCAAGAAACCCCGCGCGTCTGGCCGGTCGAACTCGACCCAATCTAGTATCTCCGACTTTGTCTTCTTAGCATAGGGTGTCAGATCTAATGACACGTTTATTCTTTTTCTTAGCCTATGCGCGACTTGCTATTTGGAGACTCCTCGGCCTCTATGCTCATTGCGAGTATCTGACACTGTACCCGGGCAATTTGTGCCATGAATAGCCGTGCATGAACGCTTCTTCGGTGCACGTTCCGAGGCTTGGCGTTTCCATACCGACCAGGCTGGTCCGTGTGTCCATGCTCAGCAATGTCGCGGAGATATGAGTTGAACAAATGTAGTTAGGAAACCATGAGTGAGTGAAACGAGCCATGCGATGGCCCAAGCAGGTTGAAAACATCTAGAACAGCCAGTAGCCTTCTCGGAGAGAGCTGCAAAGGTATCGTCGAACCGTCTCAAGGTCATGGCGCTGTTCCATCCGAGCTCTTGCTTGCAAATAGAAAGAAGCACCGCGCGACTCGTGGCCTCTTTTATTACGCGATAGCATTACATACCCGAAAACGTGTCTGTCAAAATTTCGTGATGGTCAGGGGTCATAAAACGGACAGTACTTCTGCAATTTTGAGTAAACCGAGCGTCGGCGGTGATTTGTTGTTACCCTCGTATAGGTCATGACTGGAGTATAAATGTAGCCCATTTCTTCCTTAGTTGAACTTGCATGGCAGCCGCAGCAGTTGGTCACGCGCCTCATACTACCTAGATAAATAACGTCAACCTGTCAGAGTACGGCTTTAGCCTAACTATCCTACCGACAATGATCTTGCCCAGGATGCCACCAGGAGCCGGAGCGTCGCTGCCGCAGCCGCCATTGCCGGACCTGATGCCGGCTACAACATTGAAGCAAGCCGAGGTCAATGCAGGCGTTCGAACCCAAATGTTGCGGCCAGACGCGGAACACAAAATTGAGATCTGTTGGGTGGCATCTCGCCTATACAAGGGAGGCGACCTCGTGGGAAAGCTCCAGGACAAGCTTCTATGCCCGAGCCTCGATATATTCCCTGCGGATGGCCGCCGGCCGGTCATGAAGCCCATCGCGTCTGCGAACACGGGTTCACTCGACACCAACCAGATATGGGGACACTCTCTCATCAGCCTCTCCTTCAGAGACGCCTACCTCGCTTCGTCCGTGTTCTCGCTACTGCGCACCCTTCGCATCCAATTCATCTGCGTTACGCCACAGCAGGCGCCCTACCGAGGTGAGTATTTCTGACTCTTCGAGGCAACACCAACATCAACTGACATGCGCAAACAGCTACAGATCTTGATCCGAAGGAGGGAATCTACGTCGAAAAAACAAAGGCGGGGCCCTGATCTGGAACCTGAAGGTCTGATTCCATGAGTGTCAATACTTCAATCTAAATGGGAACTCAATTGCTGCTTCTTGGCCCTCTACATGAGCCCCATAGACCAATCCGCAGCTGCTATAGCATGTATCATTGCTGTGTCAAAGACTGGGAGCTCGCAGTCTGCCTCGTTTACGAGAAGCCCAATCTCTGTGCACCCAAGGATGAGGCACTCTGCACCAGCAGCTGCGAGATTACCGATGACCCTCTGATAAACTTTGCGCGAGCTGTCGGTGATGATCCCGTTGCAAAGCTCCGTGTAGATAATTGAGTGGACAGCCGCCCGGTCCTGCTCATCAGGTACGACAACTTGCAAACCGAACTTGTCGGCCAAGCGTGTTTTGTAAAAGTCCTTCTCCATCGTGAAACGGGTACCCAACAGCCCGACAGACCTGTGCCCCGATTCCAGAATGCGCGTGGCAGTAGGGTCGACAATGTGAATGAGAGGGAGTTGCGAAGCCGCCTCCATGCCCTGACAAACAAAATGCATCGTATTGGTGCACAGCACGATTGCGTCCGCGCCGGCGAGCTTGAGCTTGGTCGACGCGTCGTTCAGGAGCTCACCAGCCTCTTCCCATTTGCCCGCATGCTGCAACGCTTCGATGTCGGCGAAGTCGAAGGAGAAGATGACGCATCGGGCGGAATGCAAGCCGCCTCGGAGTTGGCGGACGCGGCGATTGATCTGCTGGTAGTAGGTCGTTGTTGACTCCCAGCTCATGCCACCAAGCAGCCCTAACGTCTTCATGACTGTGAAGTGCAAGTGCTTCGGAAACTGCTCAGATAGACGGGGCTTCTCACAGGAGCGGTGGTGGCCTTCAGTGGATGAAGTTGGAATGTTGGGTTATTACTGGTGACTGGAGTCGGCGACTGACAAGGGCTGACCCCTTGTCCACTTTGTTGACGAGCCCCGCCTGCGCCCTGCCGCTAGCAAGGGCACAGAACACCCACAAGGGCTGTTGACTCCTTGGTTTTAGGCGCTGGCCACGCGAGGTCCCTGGCGGGGTGTCGAACCCTATGTCGAACCCTCGCTGTACGGGGTCTACGGACTGTGGAGAGCCAGCCGGACGGACAACACAAGGGATGCTGAGCAGAAAGCAGACTCATTTTACAAGTGTAATGATGCCATAACCAAGGATGTTCTCTGCGAAAGACTGTAGCACGCAGCCCACATAAATGCATCTATGGTCTGCACCATGGCGCAGCGTGGTTTTTGGTCAGAAGTGTATGAGAAGACCGCTCCTCATGCCCACTCGGTATGAACGGTCTGCCAAGCAGCCCTGCTCACACTCCGCGCCTCGTCTTGTCTGCTCTGTACAAAGCAGCAAATCTGGTTTCCTTGTCCGCCAACAGCGCGAGCGGATTCCCTTTCTCAACCAACAGGCCCTTGTCGAGAACCACGACGCAGTCGAAGTCGAGCAAGGTCTCCAAGCGATGCGCGATCATGATGATGGTGCAACCTTTGAACTCGGATCGCAGGATCTCCTGAATTCTGGCATCGGTTTGGCTGTCCACACTACAGTGTAGTGTTAGCACACGGCTTGTCCATGCACCAGGCGCGAGAGTACACGCAGTCTGCGCGAGACACTTACCTGCTCGTCGGCTCGTCGAGAATGAGGAAAGAACTTTTATTGAGAAGTGCTCTTCCCAGGCAGAATAGCTGTTTCTGGCCCTGCGATAAAGAGCCATGTGTCATTTTCGCATCCAATGGCGCGACGCCGTCGTCAGCGTTGTCGAGTATTGCTGTCCACAGGCCCACCCTTTTCAAGGCTGCGATGATGTCTTCATCGGCGTGGTCCCCTCGAGGGTCGGCATTGAATCGCACGTTTTCAGTGAAAAGGAAAGGATCTTGCGTTAAGCAGTTCAAGCTTTGCCGAACCTCATTTCGCGGTAGAGTGCTGATGTCCTCGCCGCCCAAAAGGATGCAGCCGTCGGAGATGTCAACTGTACGGAGAATGGCTTGAATGAGCGAACTCTTCCCGCTACCGCTACGGCCGCAAAGACCAAGCTTGGTTCCATGGGGCACAGAGAATGAAACGCGGCGGAGAACGGGGCCGGCGACCTCGCTACGAAGGAGACAAGGTCAGTACATCCCGGAACTGAACGGGTCTCTTCTTGGGTGGGAACTCACTCGTATTGTATCGTGAGGTCGCGAACCGCCAAAGAGCCCCTGACTGGCCAGCCGGGAGGCAGCATGCCGGTTTCTGATGCGGAGTTCTCCGAAGGTGTATTCTCTGTAAACGCCTTGACTCGTGACACCGCGCCCAATGATGTTTCCAGCGTCGACCACTGAAGCACAATGTTTTTCAGGTTGATCCCGAGGTACATCATGTTTACCAGCGCGACACCTAGGAGGGACGGGTCAACGGTGTTCTTTTCGCGCAAAAGCACAGCGAGGGCAACGAGTAGCACAATGAGAGCGGCGACCACGAGGTCCAGCACCAGTGTGAGCCATCTCTGGATACAACTCAGGAGATATGATGGCTTCTGGGCGCTGTCCAGCAGCAACAAAGCTTTGTCTGCGTACTGTGAAGTCCACCCGAATGCGCGGACTGTGGGCAGTCCACTCATCGTCTCAAGGAAGTGAGAGTACAACGGGGCTTTCTGTTCAATACTGCGCGCAAACGTCAGCAATTGTGCGGACCCGGGGTACCGCTGGACAGTACTAACTCTAGAAGTCGCAGTTGCTTCGAAGTTCGAACGTAGAAGCGCTGGACTATGACAAGCGTTACGGCAATGAAGGGAACGGAAATTGCTATCCATGGGATTGCTGCCACCGCGAGGCCGAGAGTACCGACGCTGCTCGCACTTTCTGAGATATGTGTCAGGCGAACATATGTTTTGAGACATAGACAGCATCGGTACGTACGAAACAGGAAGACGACCAGAGAAACCGGCAGCGCGATGTCTATGAATCGCATATCTTGACTGAACCTGGGAAGGACATCAGCATCAGGGCGGCATGTGCACACGAATACAAGAAGTGAGACTGGCATACCGGTTCACAAGAGACCCTACTTCAATGCTCGAAAGGAGAGCCGTCGGAGCCCTGACAGATGTTAGCAGTCGCTCAGGGATCTGGTCTTTTTAGGTGTCTGTGGCAGCCTACTCCATGACTGTCTTTAGCAGCCTCGAATGAAGAATCCGCCCGCTGGCAGGGCCAATATACAACACAAAATGGCTGTGGTCATGTCAGCAATTCGCACCACACAGCGAATCATGGGATTGAAGAGGCAAACCCTATAGCCAGCGTGATTACAGTGGCTTCTGACACAGCCAGGAGTGCGTAGATGGTGAGCCAGTAGGCGAGATCGGTGCTGTCGTGGCCCCGGCCGTTCCCCCACCATGTCACCCATACCGCTGATAGTGAAGTCAGCTTTGCTGGCGCTAACAAACGCAAGATGGATTGGGACTTACACCTAAAAGTTGTCAAGAACCCCGTGGATCCAGTGAGGAAGACAGCAAGACCCATGCTGAGGGGTCCGATGGTGTCAAAATAGTACTTGAAGGTAGTTCGGTCGCTGAACGGCGCCTGCTCTTCGACGGCCCTTTTCTTCGACCTCATTTCTGTGGCTAAATTGTCGACGACGTTTGGCTCCTCGGCGGTGGCCTCGTCGTCGTGCTTACCCTCCGCAGACTTATCCAGAGACCGGATGTACGGTGAGGTCGAACGAAGCACCGCGTACGATCCGTGGTCAGTGACTTGGCCATCATTACCTAGGATTATGATCTCGTCTGCTTCAGGAAGGAGGTGCACTGCACATAAAGTAAGTCGACTGGAACATTTCTCGCCATGAGACTACGTACCGGCATGCGTCACCAGAATGATGTCTGTGCCGATTCGCCGAAGAATCCCTCTCTGACTGAAGACTCGATTGAAGACTGTTTTCTCTGTGATCTTGTCCAGGCCGCTGAAAACATCGTCGAACAGAGCCACAGGCTTGCGAGAATAGACTGCCCTGGCTATAGCCTGTGGTGGAACAAGTTTGTCAGTTGCTCTCGCTACCACAACGGCCATTGCATTAACTCACGAGTCGTTGCTTCTGCCCTCCACTGAGCTTCACGCCACTATCACCAACAACGGTCAAATCCCCATCGGGAAGTTGTGAGAAGTCGGTTCGTAGATCGCAGGCTTCGATGACTTCTGCTAGCCATGCTTCCTCGTCCGAGAACCTTGACTCGCCAATAATGTTGGCGCGCAGAGTAGCGTTGATAACCCAGGGTGTCTGGTCGCAAAACGCGATATTAGGTGATGCAATGCTCACATGACCAGCCGAGAAACTTGTTTCTCCAAGGAGACCCTTCAAGAGGGTCGACTTGCCGCATCCTATTGGGCCTGTTATGATGGTGAGAGAACCGAACGAGCTCGAAGAAAAAGTCAGATCCAGATTCGAAAGGACCTGCTTCTCATTCCAACCAAATTTGCCCGTCGTAATGGACATCGAAACGGGCTTGTGCGAGCTTGAGTGCCGCCCCTGCAGAGCAATTCCATCTGGTTCGCCGAAGTCTGTTGATTCTGTCGAAGAAGGTCCCTGTATAATGCGCCCGTCGGCTCTCTCGTCAAGGAACAGGAATTCTTCCACCCTCTTGAAACACCCAAGGGCAGAGAAGGACTGTGGAATACTCCTCAGGAGCTCTTGAAGGGGATCTACTAGGACGTTAAGAATTGACAGCGCGGTAATCGCTTGCGCAGCGGAGAACGCCTG
Source organism: Purpureocillium lavendulum (assembly GCA_029168975.1). Taxonomy (NCBI): domain Eukaryota; kingdom Fungi; phylum Ascomycota; class Sordariomycetes; order Hypocreales; family Ophiocordycipitaceae; genus Purpureocillium; species Purpureocillium lavendulum. Next base: position 142,349 of record JAQHRD010000001.1, read on the forward strand.
ATTCCCGCTGAGCTGGGTGGCAATCGCGTATGCGCCGAAGGTGAGCGCTTGTGACATGCTCTCAACGCCGTTTGCTAAGACAAGACTGTGTCAGTGATGCTGCAGCTTCAGTTGGACAAGAAATGGTAGCGAGCAGCTTACAGATCATGTTCCCCAGCGTCGTGGCTCGTCTGTAGTGCTTCCCGGCGTTGATGTCGTTCTCTCGCTTTCTTTTAATGAGCTTGGTAAAATGCTCCGCATATCCCAACATCTTGACAGACTTCATTGATGCGAGGACTTCGGATGTGAAATTAATTCGGTCTTGGGTTGCGCGCTGATATTGGGTTTGACGAGCGACAATGACCTTTCCAATGATGCTAGACGTGATCAAGGTCACTATTGTATGACATTTAGTGATCGTGGGTCGCAACAGAGTTAACGTGATCGCCTACCGAGGGCAAGAAGCACAGGAGCAACGCAGACTGCGCCGAGCTGCTCCGAGAGCATCCAGATGCTCAATGCCACGGTGATCGAGTTGGCCCATGACTCCACGAGGAGAAAGTGCAGCTGTTCCGAAAGAGTCTCAACATCGTTGCCCATGAGTGTGACCGCGGAAGAACCCGCAACGTTGCTGGACGGAAGCAAGAGGAGTTTGCGGTAGATGAGCATGATAGTGCCGCCTCGGACCATGGCGTCGACACGAGCGGTGAGATGCTCGTACCATGCTTTGAAGATCTATGAAACTGGCTCAGTGACGTTTCCGCACCTTGCGCATGGATTTACGAACCGCAGATCCAACATAGACGAACCCAAAGGCTCCAATGAGGCCATAGCCAACGTTCAAAGTTGCCGCGGTGGGCGGCAGCGACAAGAATCGCAGGGCATTTGAGATCAGAAACGGTTGTGATATCGTCAGGCCGATGATAACAAGGCGCGGCAGCGCGATTCCCAGAAGCTCCCATTTTAGGATTCGAATTGTCGCGATAAACAGTGACGGGCGACGGCTGCGAATACTCGCTGCCAGTTTGTGTTAGCCGAGAGAACATTGACCTGGCGCGAAACGTCCAACCTCGAGTCCACCTGGTCTCAAATCTCCGCAATAAGTCTTCTGAAGACAGCTTCTCATAAATCGTAGGTAGAGTGCTGCTCGTGAGAACCGTGGCCCACCCAGATATAAGCAACGAATTGAGCCACACGAACAAACCCCTATTGAAAGGGCCGCTGGTGCTTTCCACAGAAGGCGCATGCCCGATGAGTGCTCTGCGCTTGTTCACGTTCTCTAAGACAAGGAGGGTTATTTTGAGCATCAGCGACACCGACAGCAGTGAGGCAAAGGGAACGTTCGTTGACACGAGCCATTGTGTCCGCAGTCTTGTGGCGTCAAACAGGACTGACGTGAAAAGATATGCGGAGAGCAAGAAGGACGGGCGAATTGTCTTGGCATGTTCAACGTCGAAAAGCACGATGATGAAACACGCGACAATGAGGTTCAGGGCCGCGGCCACCACCGACACGGCTGTCTTGGCGCCAGACAACGCGACAGCAATCAGCTGGCCCAAGTGCAAGGCCAGCAATAGGCATGCAGTCACCTAGAGTCTCGGTCATTGCCTGCGGCACCTTGGTGAGTGTGAGTAGCAGTGCATACCAGTTTGGGTGTGTATGTTGACCGCCGACGTGCTTTGTCCCTTTGCCGAACAAGGTACAGAACTCGCGGGAATGACGCCAAGAGCAGAATCACAGACGGGGCAATCGCCAAAATGCTCTCCTCAAAGGTAACTGCTTGCGTTAATCGTGACCTCCCTTCGGGATGGAAACCCCGTAACCTACTCGTGAAGTCGAAGCCGCCGCGACACTCGTCCGTCCATACTTTTGGCCCGAAGAGGCCATCCCTGCAGTCTGATGCATTTGTGGGCGGCTCAAGGCCCGGGGCTTCAGGCATCTTCCGCTCAGGGGCCGCTCACAGGATTGAGAGTGGTCACGCACGCGAGTGACGAAATTTGACGACAATTGGATTCGTCGCGTCGCGATGTCTCAATCTTGAGTGACCACTCAGTCAGGAATCTGGCGAGCGCCTCAGATCCGATTCAGGCTGAGGTACCCGTGGAGAGCAATACGACGGACACGAGCTGTCCCAACTTGGCAGGTGCCTGCAAGGCGCCCTCCATGATGCCGATGGTGGCGTTTCTGCTTCCAAGATCTTGACATGTGCACTCTGCCCTGTTGTTTTCAGGCCACAGCTCTGTGAGGCACTGCTCGGCCGCTCCGCTGGCAGGACCTCTTTCTCCGCCAGGGTGCCCACATTGGGTCCTTGCGACCACATGGCATCGGCCCATCCCGTAAGTCCACTGATGTTGTCGGGATGTAATCGCACCGATCGCCAATGTTGAGATCAGTCACGAGACTTTGACCTGGTCCTACGTCGCTGGCTCACTGGGCCTATCGCAGGCAGGTTTGTCTCCGTTATCTCTGCTGTGCTACTTGGGAGAAGCGCTACAGCAAGGGCCCGCCGAACCGGACATGGATGGACAGGTCTTGTGATAGTCGAGTTTTGTAGTCGTTCACAATCGAGCACACGAGATGCGAACAGGAGGGCATACTTGCAACCGCGATTGCAGTGACCATCTCATCACCGCTCTACACCTGTCTGACCGCCTCTTGTCATGTGTCTAGAAGATGACAGAACATAGCGTAAAATACACACTTCACAATGAACCTTCGCTCACAAGGACGGCCTGAGCTTGACGATGTGCCATACTACATACCTATGGCTACTTCTGGCATTGGCATCAAATAGTGATGTGCCATGCGTGTACGAAGTGCTGGAGATCGAGATCAACAACAGCTTGTACACGGCCGACGGTCTATGCCACGCATCCCACTCGAACGGATGAGATCTCCGTAGCGCGAGTACGTATTTTCGTGAGAGCTCTAACTGGTCGTCCATGCAGCTGTAAAGGCGTTCCGATGCACTTGCGTAACGGAGCCCGACCTTCTTCCGTCAACATAGGGCGATACGACTAGTGTACTGGTCCTAGACTCCAAGTAATTTCTAGGTAGCCCCAAGTTGGTGAATGAGAGACAAGAAGGAGACCGCGCCAGCATGACCGACGGCAAACCCTGCCGGGCCATGGTGGGGGCACGTGCTAAGTGTAAGCAGCCATTGACGGGATATCCAATGATGGGTGAATCCTTTCGAATACTCCAAATGATTCCAAAAAGTACCCTTGGCAGATGAGGCGTAGCACATGGAGAGATCGAGGTTCTACAGATACATCGGCAGTGATCGACGTGTCGCACGGGAGAATACGAACAACATGAAGCTGCGTGTGTCCTCCACAACAAGCGCACCAGCACCTGTGGGGGAGCAGAATGGAGATGGACTCTATGGGTCGGACTCGGAAGATCCATGATCGTGATCGTGATCGTGCGAATTCATCAGTTGCTGCAGCTGATCTGCGGACTTGATTGAAGGTTGATCGTCATTGAGAGACGGCATGAATACGTATGGAGCATGGACTCAAGTATATAAGGGCAACAGGTTTCGAACTCTGCTTCGACTCAAAGTCTGAATCAAGCAGTCACATAAGTTATTAAAGCAAACAAGCACTTTGAAGCATTATGGCAGGTTACGCTCTCAGGGCACTTCCGTTTGTGGCAACACTGAGTGTCGCGGCGGTCCTCAGTCGCCAGGGACAGCCAAGCGTGCTGTGCGATGGCTCTAGGTTCCCAGATGTCGATGCATGTAAGTGCGGTTATGACCAAAAGGAGAAGGTGCTGCTATGCCTCCGACACTTTCTGACATTGTCTAAACAGGCGAATTGATCGTAGCCGGCTTAGGCTGGACATCTAACCCTTCGGGGACTACAGCCATTCCGGACGGCTCCGACTGCCTCACGGTCAATGACCGTCAGCATACAGCAAACTGCCAGATAGTGGTCTGCAACAACATAGCGGGCTCACCGGCGATTTCCAACTCCGAAGCCAACGATAACTACAACGCTGTTTCGAATACATGCATCATTGGACAGGAGGCTGGCGGCGCCTCTAACAGTGCAGACGGTAGGTACCAAGTTCAGGCTTGGAATGACCCTCTTTACAATCCGGGCGGCAAACAAACACGCGGACTGGGCTTGGAAATGAACGGGGTTACCTGGGCCGAGCTTGAACAGATGCAGAAGCGGCAGCAATCAGGTGTACGTCTCCTTCTCTCCGGTGATGAGATGATATGCTGAGGGTCCATTCTACTTTTTCTAGGACAACGGCGCCACGCTCAATATCGTCACGAACAATGTCGAAGCACCCAACTCCCGTCAAGCTGTGACCGGCAGGCTCCCCGCTGGCAGCTCGTATACCACTACCGAAACAGACACCAGGTCAACAGGCATCGAGTCTTCCTTTGGCCTCGAGGCGGGATTCTTTGATCTCTTCACAGCCAGCGCGAGTCTCACGGTGTCTACCGACTACAGCGTCAGCAGCACGACCGGTACAACCGTCCTGATTCAGTGTGAAGATGGTCAGCAGGGTGTTCTCAATTGGTCGCCGCTCTTCAACCGCTACCAGGGCAACTTCCAACCAAGTGGCGATGCGTACGACGTATACATTCCACTGCAGGAGTCGGCGGGCAGCTACGACGTCGAGTGCCTTGGTTGAGCCGGTGGCTTGGCCGTATTCGCGTTGCCTCGTGTCTGTGATCTTCCCCTGATCAGCTGCTTGAAGGCAATCGCAAGCTACGCGTTGGGAAATGCTATGTGTGGGGCCTTAGCCATGTATCCAACTTACATTGGGGCTCGTTGGCAGCAGCTCCAAAGTCTGGCGGTTCTTTTCCCTTATTGTTCCTGGACATGTCAAAGGCAGAGGGGGGCCAGCGGCCTCAAATGTCTATGTAGTCCACGTCTAGCCAGTACACGAAGGCTACAGCAATTTTATGGACTGGGTCGGATCGTTCCCAGTCTTCACATATTATTAAAATGGCAGGCCAGACCTTTGTCGCTTAAGCAGGCGCTAGGCGTCGCGGCACAATTGTCACACCGCAAAGAAGTGGTGTAGATGCAAAGGTCGCCTGACACGGCAGCGACAAGGCCCTAACTAGGATGCCAAGAAGGTGGAGCTACACGAAGCCGCCGCGACGTCCACACTCGGGGTATTCCAGGGCCTTTGACACCCCAGCAGGGGCTATCGCCGATTGGGCCGTGGCCAGATCCCGTCTTGACGTAAAAGCGTGATTCGAAATGCTGACTTGACAGGCTGCGAGAGTGCCGCCGGTCCTCTCGCACTACGCTGTCGAATCTTCCAGTCCAATCCACAGAAGTGCGCTCGCTCATGGCTGTTGTATATCCTCCTCGCTCTGGTCCTGCTGAACGGGGGATCTTGGCTCTGGGGAAGCTGCCGCCCCAACGAAACGCGACAATGGATTTCCTCCCCTGCTGTTCATGCGAGGACCGGGGGGTAAGAACGGAGGCTGGGGTAGCAACTCGATGAGAAATGAGGGCTCCGGTAGCAAGTCAATTAGAAATGACAGTATTTCAATGAGGCTATGCATTATGTCGCTGCAAGACGACTCCTACGACTTGCGCAGGCCGTCCAGATGTCGGATGCCGTCGCAGGGTTTAATGTTTGGTGACAGAATAGTTGCGAACTTGGGTCGCGGGGATATTTCAGGGGGGTTCGTGGGCAGGGCTGCTGACAGGCAGCAGCATTGAGTTAGGCTCCCATCAACAAACTCAACGGCAACGCGTGGCCACCCGTACATCCACGTAACGGAGCCAAGAGATGGTGTTCCACTCTGCCATTCTTCTTGACCATTGCGCATGAAGGTGCCCCGAGTTGGGCCTGTCTCCCGCAACGAGTATCACCGAAAGATTGATGGAATCATGGGGCTGGCGGTGGGACGCGTCGCTGCATGTGCCGGGGGGGAGTTGCACAAGGTGAGACGTGCCAGGTCCACATCATACGAAGTACATGTCTTGCTGTGGCCTCTTATGAAGTAGTTAGGGTCGAAGCTGGTTCAGCATGGTCATGCTTACCACAGGGGGGGGCCTCTGGGGTATCTGGGAGCTTGGTGAGCAGCGCTAGACGGGGTCTTGGAGGGTCACAGCAACCACCCCCAGGGCCAGGAACGCGACCTACGACCCCTCATCGCGATTACATTCGACATCGGCGAGGCACTACCTTAGGCATCTTCACCATCTGTCCGTCATTTGCCCAGAACAGGCCTGCAGCATGGCGTATTAGACTGGCCTGCCGATTTGTCGCCGCCGCCGAAATGACGTCGATTCGGAATGTTCTCGTCGTGGGTGCGACAGGCAAGCAGGGGAGCGCCTTGGTCCATGCTCTGCTCCGACCAGCTGAGACGGCAGAGGCGCCAACCAGTTCGTTCCACGTCTTCGCTCTTACTCGAAACACGGCATCAGAAGCCGCGCGTGCCCTCATAGGCGCAGAGCAGAGTGTCGCCGATCGTATTACTTTGACCGAAGGAAATCTCGACGACCCAGACAGCATCCGCAAGGTCTTTCGCGATGTGAGCACCCAAGGGAAGATTTCGGGGGTATTTACTGTCTTGGCCTATCCTGGGCTGGGCAAAAATGCCGACAAAGAAGAGAAGCAGGGCAGGGTAAGTCTCTTTCCAATTTTTGTGTGTTCATCATGGAACGCGGCTCTCACGACTCCAAGACCATGGCAGAAATATCGCTAGAGTTCGATGTAGAGCTCTATGTATACTCGACAGGAATTCAGGTCAGAGAGACCGGCGATGGAATGCTTGACCCTTCACACAGAGCCAAGCTTCGGGTCGAGCATTATTGCCGAGAGCTCGGCAACAAGGGATTGAAGTGGGTGTAAGTATGCGTTGTTGGTCCAACAAAACGAGTGGATATAGATTGATGTCCAAATCAGGATCCTGAGGCCAGGTTTCTTCATGGAAAATTTCGAAGGGTTTCTCGGTACCGTTACGACGACTCTTTTTTCTGAATGTCTCCCCAAAGACACTACCATACCTATCATCGTGAGTCGCAGTCAAGGTTATGACGGAGGCATGCCTACTGAGAACGATCCTACAGGCTTCAGCAGATATCGGGAACGTGGCGGCTGGAGTCTTCAGAGTAATTGGCTCCCCAGTCCTACCGTTTGAAGTAGTGTTGGGTTTTGACAATATCATGTCGCAGAACCACGCAAGATACATACACAAGACGCTGTCAGTCACCTCCGGTGCGGTGACAATGAGTGAGATCAAGGCCGACTACACCAGGGCCACAAACAGGACAATGCCGTCTGCCCCAGCCGCCATTATCAAGGCACTAGCCAGAATTAATGCGGGCGCTGGAAACATGTACGACTCACGTAGCCCTGTGAAACTATGGTATCAAAGCTAACAAGAGGGCGGAACAGACTGAAAGAGTCGCTGCTGAGCCACGAGCAGCGAATTCGTGGAAAATACCCGGCGTTCGAGGAGGAGGTCGCCTTGGCTCGATCTGCTTCGAAAATGCAGTCTTATTACGAATGGAAGCATGGGAGTGAAGAGAAAATCCGTGGCTTGGGCAAGTGGAACAATGTGTCTATAATAAACCTTCTCACTGGACGCTCCTGAAGCGGGCATTCGGAGGTTTCGGCATCCGGAATCCTAGACTTCTGCACGAGCACCGCTAGTAATTGACGTCGAGGGCAGAGGCATTGGCCAACAGTGAAGCTCATTATGTGGAGATGCGCGAGACCGTTTTGCCGTATGTCAGCCTCAATGAGAGTTACCAGGGCTGTCGCGACCCGATTTGGTGGCACGCGCCGACCGTGTACTGCAGAAAGCAGCAAGTTGTGGCGCATCAGCCTGCTTCTGCAGCAAAAGTTCCGCCCCAAGATCCTGCAGGGCGATTCGATTCGGCGCAGTCCACTACCAACTACCGGGGGTCCGGTGGCAGCCGGAACAGCCAGAACAAAAAGGCAGAACAAAAGGGCACGCTTACACAAAACTGTCAGTCGCCGAGTCAAACCCCGGCTACGTAATCGGCCGTGATTAGCCAAAGAGGCGGTCCAGTGACATGTCATTGCATGCTAGTGACTCAGTAGCCGCAGTCCATGTGCAACGACGGTGAGAGGAGCCAGAGACATGGTGTTCAGAGTGAGAGTCGGCACCAATACTTATTGTAACACTGGCCGCCATAAGTGGCAGCTTTATTGATCGGGTGGTGATTCAATTGCCGACAGTTTGATTATGGACATCTTATGTTTGGCTATCCTCGCAGCCCTGACTGGCAATGTGGCCGGCATTGTCATCCCACGGGGTGTATCACTGGAAGTCAATGGTGTTGACTACTTTATCTCGCCATATTCTCAAGCAGGAGGACATGGTCGCGTGCCATCCAATGCGAGCACATTCGGCTTTATACCTGTGACGGTGGTGGCTGAGAAACATGCGCCGTCTGCCTTGCCAGATTTATTTGTCAATTGGACATCGCAAGATGACGTCTGGCAGCCAGCGTTTCTGGAGGCGGTTTTTCTGGCCGGCCTAACGGAGGCGACCGGCACCACAGAGAAGACGTATCACCCGGACGGAAAGTCGACAGTATACCCCTTGGCAAGTCCGAGCACCCCCTCAGGGCCTTACTTCATGGACACTTCGTCCGGTCGGCTCCACCAAGCGTTCCGCCTATATGACGACTTCGCTGGTGCGTTCAGCCAGTCGCTCTTACAACGACCCGATGGCCGCTTCGAAACTCTCTCAGCCCAGGTCCCGGCGTCGGGTTCGCTCACCGTGGGCGTACCGTCCCGTCTATACTCTAGGCGCTCGAGGGACAAACCTTTGGCTGGTGTTCGGATCGGTGTCAAAGACATCTTTGCCTTGGCTGGCGTCAAGCAGTCTAACGGCAATCGAGCGTGGTATCACTTATACCCGCCCGCAACACAGACTGGCACGGCCATCCAGCGTCTGATTGATGCTGGAGCAGTCATCGTGGGCCTGCAGAAAGCCTCCCAGTTCGCCAACGGAGAAGTCGCAACGGCTGACTGGGTCGACTATCATGCACCGTTCAACCCGCGCGGCGACGGCTACCAGGACGCTTCATCGTCTTCGTCCGGAGCGGGTGCCTCGATCGCCTCGTACGAATGGTTGGATCTTGCTATCGGAAGTGACACTGGCGGGTCGATCCGTGGACCGGCTACTGTTCAAGGGCTATTTGGCAATCGACCTACGCATGGTTTGGTGAGCCTTGACCACTTGATGCCCTTGTCCAAGAGACTGGACACCGTTGGATTCCTGGCTCGCGATCCCAATATTTGGGACGCTGCTAACGCAGCATTGTATGGTGATAACTACACTTCTTTCAAGACGAATCCAAGCTACCCCAAGGCGGTTTACCTGCTGGCATTCTCCGGCAAGAACAGCACAAGGGCTTCCATGCAGAGGAAGTTCGTCGCAGATCTAGCCGGCTTTCTTGGTGCCACCGTCCAAGCGATAGACTTGGAGGAGCGATGGAAGGCCACCGCGCCGGGTAATACTAGCACGCAGACGCTCAGCCAGCTGCTGAACACCACGTACGCCGCGCTTACCACAAAGGAGCAGACCAAACTCGTTCGCGATCCATTCTACAAGGACTATGCAGGTCTGTCGCAACCACGTAGCCGCATCGCAATAGCTGACATCCGCAGCCGCGCATGGAGGTCGTCGTCCATTTGTTGACCCCGTCCCCCTCGCCCGTTGGGCCTGGGGCGACTCTCAGCCGGAGTCGGTGCTGGCTGATGCCGCCCACAACAAGACGCTATTCATGGAATGGTTCAATAGTAAAATTCTTCCAAGAGAGAAAGACCCGCGAAGATGCTCATCGGGGATACTACTTTATCCAGATGAGGGCTTCAGCTTCATCGGCCGAAATACCTACTTAAACCCGCCACTTCCGCCATTCGGGTATTCCGCCAGTAAGATCTCCGTGTTCTCGGAGGCCCCAGATAGTGTGTTTCCTATCGGCCAGGTTCCCACATTCAGTCCTATTACGGGGCATGACGAGTTCCTCCCGGTGGTGGTGAACGTCGTCGTTGCGAAGGGCTGTGACGGTTTGCTTCCTCGGCTTGCTGGAGATCTGATCGCCGCCGGGATCCTCCAAGCACCAAAGGTCGGCGCTGGCCTTACGGGTGGGGAGATCCTGCTACGACGAGATTTGCGTTAGGTACATTGGAGAGCACCTTGAACTCGACACGCGGACATCACTGACGCGCTGTAGCAACACGCAGTCTGGAAAGCGCGAAACAATCTTGCTTTGACGTACTGGCGCTGCCTTGAACTTTAGGCATGGCTCCAGCAGCAGACTCTTGTGAAGCTCAGCGCGTACATCGGCAGGAGACGGTCATGCAAAGTAGACGTGGTTGCTGCGGGTAATGCAAGAAGAACATGAATGCGAGCCGCAGGCTAGTGAAACCCTCCAACAAACGAGACAGGGGCAAAATATCAGTTGCGGGGAGATTTTCGTTAGCAATTCGCACGACTCACAGTGCGACGCGTCTTGCAGGGCCTTGCAGAGCGACGAGCCCCTTTATCAATGATGTTGTGTTAAGGTTCGGGGGTGCGGATGTGGCGCGGGACTGCCCGAGACCCCTTTACATGTAGGTTCGTAGGCGATGTAAGTTTCCTGCTCTGCCCGTGAACGTAGACTCTCCATACCCTGGCCTGCAAGCTTTGCAGCAAGACAGTACAACTTTTGTGAGGTGCGCGACTCTTGCCTTTGGCATGTCTACAGCCAGTGAGTAGGTATGCCGACCAACATGAAGTCGGGTCAAGCAGTGCTCACGTTGCCGGTCTGTCACCCCGTAGCCATCAAATCAATGCAAGGCATCAAATGCATGTAGGCAGTCCATACACTGGCGCGCAGTTTACTCAATGTGTCATTAGTACGTGGTACACTTTCCAAAAAGTTCGGCCTAGCTCGAACCGTCTGCAGTCTCGTGGCTCCGCGAACAGTGATGATACTTTGGACCAGGGTAGAGGCGTCGCGACAACACTCATTTGGGTTATTTGCCACCGCCCGACTGACGTGCACGAGAGGCTCAAGGGCATGGTCTTAAGACACCCACCCCTGCACCGTAGGAAAACGCCGACTTGAATTCCTCCCTTTCCCCCTTCGCCGCGAACAATCGTCACCACGCTGTTCCATCCTTTCCGGTGGATTGTGTCGTAGTTGCTCTTCGCCATGTTTGCCAGGGGAATTTTCCTCGTGGTGCTCGCATTTTGCAACAGCCCAGCTCACGCCAAGCTGACTGGAGGCGGAAAATGGCGAAGCTATGACGAAAACCCGCTGGAGAACAGCATCCAAATGGCCGGGAAATATCACGCCAACAGGTCCGGTCCCTTTGCCCCCCTCCCTTTATCCGCGGCGGCCATTGCTCATGCTAACACAATAGAGTCGCAGGCTCCACGGATTCGTCCACAAGCTCAACGGGGCCGCTTGGGGGTGGGGCGAGACTCGCGCCTCGGGGAGCCCTGGATACGTCCGAGCCATGAACGTCATACTTGACACGCTCAGTGAATCCGCCCAAGAAGTTCAATTTCACACGCAGCAATTCTCACACGTTGTGGGAACGAAGGGAGGCATATCGCTCATAGGACCCGAGGGCTACAATGAGACAGTTGTCTCGCGGAACTGGAACAAGGCCACGCCACCTGAAGGAGTCACTGGTAGGCTCGTTCCCACGCCAGTCAACGATACCCGCGGAGCTATGTGCTTTAAAGACCAGTTCAACGGAGTCAACGCCTCCGGCAATATTCTTCTTGTTCAAAAAGGAGGCTGCTCTATTGAGACGAAGGTCAAGCTCGCGACGCAGCACCGCGCTCTGGCAGTCATTGTTTACCCAGAGAATGACGGTACAGCTGCCATCGAACATCTTCCATCCAGAAGCTGGGGGCTATTGGTACCTGTTGGTGAGACGACTCGTATAAATGGGCAAAGGTGGAACGCGAGATTTGCGGCAGGCGACAATCTCACTGCAACCCTCGTGGTCAACTCTACCGCCGACAAGCGAGAGATCTGGAACATCATCGCCGAGACTCGAGCCGGTGATCCAGGCAAGGTCATCATGCTGGGCGCGCATCTTGACAGCCTGACAACCCGTAACGGACTGAACGATAATGCGTCTGGCTCTGCCCTCTTGCTGGAGGCACTGCTGGCATTTGTGACGTTCACAAAGATCCCGAACAAAATACGCGTTGCTTGGTGGGGAGCGAAAGAGTAAGCAAACTTATCCGTCTACACACTAGAGCGGCTCTTGACACCAACGAAATAGGAACGACATGGCCGGATCACGATTCTACACGTCTAGACTCACCAAGCAGCAGGCCAAAGACATTGCCTTCTACTTCAACTACGATGTGGTTGGGACGCGGGGTTACAACTATACGGTGTTTGCGGACGATGACATCAGCAAATACGGCGCGAAAAAGCTTGTCAGCTACATAAAAACAATTGGGAACGCCGCTGAGAGGTAACACTATTAAACTGACTTCGGCACCCAAGACACGGTATGTTTCTGACAGCGTTGTATAGGCCCTTCTCGAACTCGTCCGACCACGTCGGGTTCCTTGCTCGCGGCATTCCTAGCATCGGATTAACGACCGGCGTCACTGACCCAGCCGAGAATTGCCACTCCCATTGGTGTGACGACATAGGTCGATTTGGCTGGGGCGAGCTCTTGGGTGCTCTTGACGCCGCAGTGTTGGTCGCAAGCAATCTCTCAGTGAGCCTGAGCGGAATGCCGGCTAGATCCTGATGCAGACGCAAGAAGCGACCAGGACCGAGGCGGATAGATTGGCTTGAACCCGCAGCGCGCGTTCTCCGAGGCATTGGCGGTTGCGCACTCGATCCTTGCTGCGAATCTTGGAGAAGCTCGTGTGCAGGGGCGGTTCAATGACGTGCCGGTACAGCCAGGCAACTGGGGCCCGTTGACTATTATTGAAGCCAAGTGGAGGGACAACTGGCGTCCTACCTCGGTCGCTTGGTCTAGAAACCCTGTTTGTTCTAGCCAACCTCACTCATAATTCGAAGACGAGCGGTGGAAAGTATTTGGTGTATTTGGTGTTGACGGCAGTCTAGCTACATCGCAACATCAATTGATGGAATCCTCATTGTCAGCTAGTTCGTCCACAGGTGTACGGCACCGGACACGATGCGACGGATGATCCGACTCAACGCCAACGCGGGCATCTCAAGTCTATAATTTATATCTTCAGAGGTTCAGCTACTACATCATCCATACTGGACTCGTGTCGAAGACCTACGAAAGAGATGACTGGCCCCCTTTCACAATGATCCGCCCCTCGGCGCTTGGGGACACGACCGGGAGGCCGACGCTGTCCCATCCCGTAACAATCTCCTCGCGGGCGCGTTTGAACCGAGCCTCATCCTCATCGACTGCTTCGTCGTGGTGTTCAGACTCTTCAGCGGAGCCGTAGCCCAGGGTACGCAGCAGAAGCTGCGTGTCGGTAATGGCGCCTTCTTCGGTCACCAATGTCTCCTGGTCCTCGAAACAGGTGTACCCATCGAAGCCTTCAGCAATGAAGGCAATCATGGCGACTGTAAAGCTGCGCTCCTCGCCTCGTCGTATGCGCGTCCGTGTCTCCGGCCTGGCCTTGTCTGGCCAATACCACGCCTCCAGAACCCGGCTTCCCTCGGGCTCGTTCCAGTCGGCGACAACGGTCAGGCCCGCGTAGTGCAAGAAGCGGCCATCAGTATGGGCGTCCGAAAAGGAGTTCTCTAGAGCCTCTAGTAGCGCGTCGCTCGCCACGCGCTTGACCATGAGGGGATTGTCGAATGGGAGGATCTCTATCAAGTCTCGTACCGTCAAGGGCTTGTGATGAAGGGTCTGATCCGCGCCTGATTTGGTCGCTGGGATGACCTTGCCGCATCGAATGCTGCCACTGTTGACCAGGGCGATGTCCACTAGATAGTAGGCACGGACGATGTCAGCAAGCATGTTGCCTAGATTGGACTCGGCGGACCGAATGAGAGTGCCTGCACCGTCAAGGTCGACTGTTGTGTGCACAAGGGGATCCGCGCCGAGCTCATCAATGCGCGCGTTGACGCCGCTGAGGCATTCTGCAACGCGTCTCTCGTTCTCCAAAAGGGCGGTCGAATCTTGCGGTACAGCTTCCACGTCTAGGATCTGTTCAACGGCAACTGACTGCAGCGTCGCCGTACCATCGGGCGTCCGGCCGACATGGAGTCTCACGCAGGACAATGAGTGCCAGTCGGTGCCGCTCTTGACGATCCGGACGTCGCCCCGCGCGACAGGCACTTCACCTGTGGGACCAACGAACCCAGGCTGTCCGGCATGAGCGCAGTCAATTATCGTTGGGTTCTTGCTCTTGGCGGTGGTCTCTCCACCGTATCTCCGCAGGAGTTCGTGGTCGTGGCCGCCGAGCAGCAAGTCGACACGCTCCTCTGGCGGGCCAGCCCTCAGCGCTTCGGAGACTTCGATGTCCTCGGCCAGTCGCATGTGCGTAAGTGCCACAACGAAGTCGCATTTCGCAGTTCCGCGCAAATGCAGGGCGCAAGCTCGCGACACGTCGACCGGCGATGCGATGGTGCAGTGTGGGAGCTCCCGGCAATTCGAAGGCCAGTCGCTGGAGTTGCTAGTCAGCAGGCGGTGCAAGCTCAGACAGGTCTGAAGTCATACGTTCCAGCAAGGCCAAAAAAGCCAATTTTGAAGCCCTGCAGCGTTGTTATGTGGTACTTGACGGCGCCGGCCAGGAGCCCCTCGTCGGCGTGCGCTCGACTTGTGCCGCCGCTGGATTCGGACTCTGCGCTTTTTCGGAAGGCATTTGACAAGAGCCAAGGGAATGGCGTGTCAGCGGCGAGCTCGGAAAGCCTTTGCTCCCCAAAGTCAAAGTCTGGATGCATGGTCAGCGGTCATCATCAGCCGCTAGACGCGTCGCGACGCACCGTGATTGCCATAGCACGCCAGGTCGATCTTCAGTTCCCGGAGCAAAGGAATCATGTGAGCACCGCGGAGTATGGACGCCTCCAATGACGGAGAGAAAACATCGCCGCTGAAGATGGTGTAGGGGCTCAAATGGGCATGCTTCTTGCGGTACGACTGTAGCTGTGTCAAGAATCGGGCAATTCTCGCCTGCTTGGAAATATGGTACTGGAAACGGTAAGTCAAGTCAAGCGCAGCAAGCCGCCTCGTGTGGCGGCGTACTTACAACATCATTGAAGTGCAGGAACACCAATTCCGTGAGAGCCATCGTCGCGCTGCTGTCCTCTCAGCCGTGGTGTAGGAGCACGGTCGGGTTAGGCGAGACGCGACATCGATGGACGACTGGTGATGTCCAACATGAGCAGGTGTTGTGGCGGATCGACGTTGAGCAATGAGGACCAAAATTTGACTCACGCCGGAAACCTGTGCTGTCCCGCCATCTTCGAGGGCCACTCAGGTATGGGCAGCGCCGGCATCAGCCACGCTCAGGCTCCAAAAAAAAAGTCTCGCTTGCATCACGCCGTAACCAACTACAGCAAAAATGCCGAAACCAACGACCAACACGGGGTTGGCAAGGCGAGTGGACGGTGTAACGCAGCACCGAGCCTCGCATTCGATCTCCGCCACGCACCGGTTGATTCTACCCACATGAAGATCCTTGTATCAGCCGAGAGCGCTGGATGCTTAACATGAAGTACCCGATACCTTACGAAGGAATGGTGAACACCACCTCTGCGTGCAGCCTGCATGTCTGGGGACGGTGCCACAAGCATGCAAGGCATTACATAACGAATTGACTCCTAATAGGGACGTCACAGAGCGTACATGCACGAGATTCGGAATATCGGGCGATTTGGTAGCCCCAGCGTCAAGGATCTGCTGCCAAACGACTGCGGCAGCTGTCCACCGTCACAGCACTTACAGGCACCTAATAAGATAGCCCTGCAGGGCTCTCGAACCGTCCAACAGCACATACAGTTGACACCGACGTCAGCAACACGGTGCCATCATCGTCGTGATACGAGCGCGACCATGCAGTGAGTCAATTGCTAATAGTATTGAGTCTGTGCTCCCTCACCGCATTTGTCCGGTCCGTGATTAATGACGAAAGAGCCCTTTTCAGAGCCGAGCTGCAAGGACATCCCTGTTTGGCGGTAGAGCAGACAGGCCGAGCTGCTCTTGGGCAGTGTCCAGAAAACCTTTGATGTATCGATCAACGATAGGTCCGTCCTGGGCCCGTGACCACATTGGCAGCTTGATGGCGGCATTGTAGAACGCCAGGGCCCGCGGAAACTCCCCTGTTTCCTGCGGCGTCTTCCAGGGCCCCGGGTCACCGAACCTGGGAAGAGCCTTTGCCGTTTCTGTGAAGAGTGGGAGGTCGTTGAGTAGGCCCGTGCTTCGTGGAATGTCGACCTCGGACAGTCCTTTGCTCGTCAAGACGTGCACGAATCTCTCGCGACTCAACTCTTTCGGCGCTTTGGTGTCGTCAAATCGCATCACAAAGGCATACCACGAATGCCGGTCAGTGCCTTCGTTGACAACATGAGGCATCTGCAGGAAGGGAATGGCCTTCAACTGGCGTGCAATACGTTTCGCCCAGTGTTCACGCCACTTTTGCGCAACGGCGTGGTTGGTGAGCTGAACGTTCGCCATGGCGATGGCAAGTGGATGGGCGCGGAGGTTCAAGCCAAGACCGGTCAGCCAGAACTTGCGAAGGGCATGGTTTTCCGGGACCTCCTGCTTCGCCCGCTTGTTGAAATGCCCGTGAACGACGGCGTGCGCATAGTAGTCCGTCGAGTTGGTTGCAAACACGCCGGCCTGCCCGCCAGTGATGTTCTTCTTTGACTGGAGCGACCAGGCGGCCATATGACCCCATGTTCCCACCAGTTTGCCATCCACTATGGCAGTGTGCGCATGCGAGCAATCCTCAAGAACCTTGATGCCACCATTGACCGACTTGGCGTGCTCGATTATCTCCTTCATGCGGCAAGGGAGACCCCACATATGCGTCACTATAACAGCCTTTGTCTTCGGCGTGCTCCGGGCGATGATCTCGGCTGGGTCCATGTTCCCATCGTCGAGGGAATCGCAGAAGACAGGAACGGCCCCATATTGCAGCATGGGAGTCGCTGTAGCAAAGAAAGTGTACACGGGACAGAGGACCTCATCCCCCGGTTGCAGTTGGAGCGCCTCGAACATGTGCAGGATGGCAATGGTCCCGGAACTGCAAACAAGCGCATGCTTCAGGCCGTGGAGATCTCGCCACCTGTCCTCAAAGGTTTCGTAGATGTTTGAGCGGTCGTAGACTGATAGCGACGAATGGGCCTGCTTTATAAGCGCCTTCTCAATGTCGGTCGTTATGACGGGCCAAGGGCAATGCTGCTTGCATTCCTTGCGTGTGGGAATGTACCCGCCCTTGTCAGAAAGAAACGACAGCTTTGCGGCATCCAACACTCGCACGGTGCTCTCATGACTTTCGAGTAAGCTTTCGTACTGGGGAGTGACGCCGTAAAGAAAGTCGCCGAACCCCCGCACCATCCGTCTGACGACCATGCTCTTGGACGATGTATCTTGGACCGATAGGATCTGAGTGCCAGTGACGTCCACCAGTGTCACCGCGCGATCGTTGAGTATTGCGGTTCCCAATGTTCCCGTGATTGTAATGGACTCTGTATCCGCGTGAGCAACGCGTGAGAGGTGCACGTTGCCAATGAGCGCTTTCTCATTCCATTTGAACGAGATGTCAGCAATGTCGTCGCCACTGTACTTCTGAAATTGCCGCACAGCATCAATCTTGACAGCATTGAGCGAGTCTGGCTCTCCGAACAGCCATATGATGATGTCAACCATGTGAATGCCCAAGTCTTCCTGGGCAAGGTCAGTGACACGCAGGGGCTACGCATGTGTAAGCATTTGATGCTTACGGCAACACCAACTCCAGATGCTCTCCAGCTTGATGCCAAATTCTCAATGTTTCGCGCCAGCACGGCTCGGAACGACACAACCCGCCCAAGCAGGGGCAGGAGACTCGCGAGCTGGTGATACCGAGGCTCGAACCTCTTTTGGAGGGTGACGCCGATAGGAACGGGCAGTTTGGTCAGCCATTCATACTCCTCAAGATTGTTGGCCGCTGGCTTCTCCTTGAGGATGGGGACCCCTGCCGCAGCGAGAACCTGAATACACTTGCCATACACAGCGTGTGGCAGACAGACCAGGGCGAAGTCGGGCTCGTGCTGTGCAAGCAATTCTTCGGTGGATTCATACGCTGGGATTTCCGGGTGCTTTGCCGAAAACTGGCTGAGTGTTTGCTTGTTGGCATCACACACAGCCACAATCGCTTCCGACGGCGATCCATGAAGGCTGGTAAAGTGCGTCTTGTAGCCTCTGTGGCCGATCCCAATGAGGGCAACGTGGTACAGTTCGGGCATGGCAGGCGGAATTCCCGATTAATTCGATTGAGGACGCAATATATTACCAGAACCTGTGGAAGTCGAGGGTATTCTAAGAGACCACATCCCATCCTGCCGCTCCTCAGAGACGTCACATATTTATATTCATTTACTTTATAGATGTACCTATTGGTCCTCTCATTGCAATGTATGCGGACTGTTCGCCTCTGTTCTGGGCGCACCGCAGTAGTCTGCCCAGGCTTGTCCCGCTGCCTCCGTCGGATCTGATACCTTGGTGGAAAAGTAACCCGTTGTCTCAGCCAATGTAACCCGTTGTCTCAGCCAGTGTAGCTCGCGTCTAGGCCTTGCTGTGAAGCTCAGCAAGAGTGGGAAGCTGTCCCTTGCCACGCGCGTGCAGTCTGCACCTCAGCCGTCCTGCCGCTATTCTCGCTTTTGACCGTAACAAACCGCGTGCGGCCCTGCCCGCTGTGTGGAACACGACAGTCTGTGTCGCATAATGTCACGACGTCAAAATCAAGGCTTTGTTCTCGCAGTCGAGATTCAGTACTGGCGTTCGCAAGATCTCCCCTAACCTAACAATTGGCGATCGATTCTACTTCCACCGTAACGAAGATAGCCCGAAGAGCGAAACGGTAGAGTCAAATTTGGTCGTGGATTGCCTTACTGGACTGAGACTAAGCACAATCACGTCCTGCTGACTCGAAACGTTGACGGACAGCCTTGACGAAGGCTCCTTGTCTCACTCGATTATGTCCTACCGTCTCCTCCTAGGCTCTACCTGTTCGAACAGAGTTCAAAAGCCAGGGTGATACAACAGGTAGCTACCGCAGATCTACTGTGCCATTGCGCTGTAGCGCGGCATACCGCATTGACGCCCGAAGTCGGCAGGCCGCGATGGTCCATGGCCGCATCCATACCGATTCCGCTGGCTCTGGCCACCGAAGCGACTGTGATCGGACATACATCGGCCAGACGCGGCGAAAGACCCATGAGCATAGTTTGTGTTACGCCAGAACGACATTTTGTGCGACCGTGATGCCAGCCGCATGGCCCCAGTCAGCTACATGCGCCGGTAGATCCCGGTGCAAACTCGTCCACTGAAGATTCGAACCATATTAGTTCGTACATGTGCCGTACATGTGCTATCGAGTCCATCACCAGAGCTTTCAAGCGCGCGCCAGGTACGCCCGCATGCACATTGCTCCATTGGTTGGAGCAAGGCGTGACGCGGAGCACCAGAACTGCGACATGTCAACGCTCGTAGTCACAAGTTGCACAACCCCCCAGGGCGCAAGTACCGACTACTCACCCAACTGTTGGTTCCGGTCGGAGTTCCAGTTGGTGGAGCCGTTTTCAACCGGGCGGCACGCAGCGCCATGGCCGAAGGATCGGGCCTCGTGAACAGGTTGTGATCGACTTCTGCGCTTTGTCAAAATTCTCTTGCGGCGACCAGCGGGATCCCACTACAGTTCACGATCCTTGGCCGAGCACAGTCATGTTGACGGACAACCGAGGACGCCTGACATCTACCGAGTAGTCGAATCGATTGTATCGCCCTGTTCCGTCATCCGTACCCCTGTGCTCGTTCAGCCCGAGTTGATTGACCATGGACGGCATACCAGACGAAAGAACCCCGTTGCTTCAACCGGGCCGGCCGGCATCGCCATCAGAAGTCCGTAGCCCCAGTCCAACAAATGGCGAGTCCGAGCCATTGCCTCAAGGATTCAGCTTCTTTGCAATACTCGGCAGCCTCATGCTATGCTGCTTTCTTGCGGCGCTCGACATGACCATCGTGGCCACGGCGGTGCCAGCAATCAGCGACACCTTCCAATCGCTGAGCGACATTGCCTGGTACGGCTCGGCGTTCTTCCTTACCCAGACAACCTTCCAAGCAACTTGGGGCAAGGCATACGGCATCTTCGACCTGCGGACAGCATTCGCGGTTTCAATATTAATATTTGAGGTCGGCTGCGTCGTTTCTGCTGCCGCACAAGCAAGCGCAGTAGTCGTTGTTGGGCGAGCCATCTCGGGCGTTGGCGCCTCTGGCATTATTGGCGGTGTCTTTACTATCATTGCCTTCATCACGGACGAGACCTGGAGACCAATCTGCATCGGCGTCATCGGAACGACCTTCGGCTGCGCAAGTGTAGTCGGCCCTCTAGTCGGCGGCCTGCTCACAAGCCGCTTGTCGTGGCGCTGGATATTCTGGATCAACTTGCCCATCGGAGGCCTCGGTCTGCTGGCGCTCTTCTCGTTCTTCCAAACTCCAAAGGCCGCGAAAGAAACGCAAAAGGCAATGTCATGGACGACGGTTTTCGTCGAACTGGACTTACTGGGAAATCTTTTGACTACGGCATCGATAGTGTGCTTCACGCTGGCAATGCAGTGCGGCGGGACTTCATTCGCATGGGGCTCAAGCTTCATTGTCGTCTTGCTCCTACTCTCGGGAGTCTTCTTAGGCGGCCTGCTGCTCAACGAATGGATCATGGGCGACAGGGCGCTGATTCCGCCTCGACTCGTCAAAGAATGGCCTGTCTGGCCGAATTGCGCCTACACCTTCTTCATCTCGGGAACATTCTTCCCGTTGATGTACTTCCTGCCTGTTTACTTCCAGGCGATCCAGGGCGTGAGTGCTCAGGAAAGTGGCGTGCGGAACATGCCGTTCGTGGTAGGCGTCTCCATCTTCACGGTCCTATCCACCTCGTTCATGGGGCGGACGGGCTTGTGGACACCGCCCCTCCTCCTCGGCGCACTGGTCTCCGTCGTCGGCTCCACGCTCATCCTCACCCTCGACGCCGAGTCGTCTGCGCCAAGCTGGATCGGCTACCAGGCCGTCGTCGGCATCGGGATTGGCATCGCGATGGAGGTCCCGCTGGTGGCAAACCAGAAGAACATCCCCTTGAAGGACATCTCCGCCACGGTTGGCATGACCATGTTTTTCGAGCTGGCCGGTGGCGCCGTCTTCTTGTCAGCCGGCCAAGCCATCTTTGCAAATGGTCTGCTGCGAACTCTGAGACAGGCGGCCCCAGGCCTTGACGGCCAAGACGTGCTCAATCATGGTGCTCTGAACATCCGCCAGACTTTTGGCGACGACGCGCCAGCCGTGCTCGACTCTTACATGGGTGGCATCACAGACGGCTTCATTATGTGTCTGAGCTGTGCGGTTGCGGCCGCTGTGGTGGCGATAGTTGTTGCCCCAACCGTCATGACTCGGCATGGCAGGGGAAGTGAACCACGACCAGGGGCATCCATGGCTAGCGGCGAGGAAACCTGTGCGTGATCGGACGCGTCGAAGGTTGCAAGGGGCGTTTCGAAGCGTGCGCGATTGCCCACTTTGCAAGGGTCCGCCACACTTATCCCTTGTGCGCTGCTTCAAGTTCGCCTGCGGCGGCACTTGCGGCAAGGACAAAGGGGTTGGGGGAATACGGAGTACACAAGGCAGAGACACATGGCAGCCTCGTGGCAATGTTGATCTGCGGCTGTCAATAGACGGCGGTTGCGGCGGCCTTGTGCTCGCCAATGCCTGTCGGGCTCTTCATGAAAACACAAGATGTTATTGCCCCAGCTTGGATGCTCATCGTCCATGGCGATACCCATGTCAGTGGAGCGGTCGTCCGAGCCAGCCCTGGCTGCATGGATTTTCGTCTGATGTTGAATGCTCCGCCATCACCCACCACTGATATCGGCGCTCTGCATCCACTCCAAGCCTTCATCGCGACCGTCGTCCTTGAAGGCCTCCATTTGGCAGGTCTGCCGACAGGGACCAGCTGTCCAGCAGTCCCCATCGTGCAGCTCGGGATCATGAGGCCGTCCCCGCAGAGGGGCCGGCCGACAGCCACCCCAGACGTTTCTCGATCAGGCAACCCACCGAGAGGAGGCTTCGTTCTTTAGCGGCAATATCACCGGTACCATGCTGGCGATCCCTGTCCTGCCACCATCACTCTTTGTGCCACTCGTTGAGTTTGCCGGCGCTTGCCACGTTTTGTGCTGAGTCCCGCAACCCACCACCCGGGAGACTGGTGGCTCTGTGGCGGTCTCGCCGGGCGGCGCCAGCGCCTTTGCAAATGGGTGACGGGGAATTGGGCCATACCTACCAGGCCCAAGGCGGATGTTGCTTTTGACCAGTATTACATAGTACCCTTCTGCCAATTTACTGGACTCAGCCGCACGCCGTCCCTGGCTCCCACGTTGTCAGGCATCAGTGAGTCCAGTGGCACCAGCAGTTGCCCAGGACCATGGACTTGTGCTGTATCAGGGGTCTTCCGTGCGGCGCGGTCGTTGGGGAGGCGTTTTACTTTCCATCCCTACCCGCAGGTTCATGACACAATACGATCGACAGGGATCCCCTCACTTCACACTCGGACGAGAGGTCCGTGTGCACGGCTTGCATGGCTGGCTTCTCTCGTGGGACTGCAGACCAGCGCCTCGGCGCCCCAAAGGCTAAAGCCGGTAATGCTCCAGAACGAGGTTGGCCGAGGACGTCTTGTTCCATGGCGTCTGGTGGCCCAATGCTCCGTACATAAACGACAAGCTTCCAAAGGCCATTAAGTCCCGTTCCTCTCCCGCAGTTTGAGGATAGAACTCCACTCGCCAAACACCTCGACTCCCTCTTGCCTTAGTCTTGTCTTTCAAGATGGCTTCGAAGGGAGATATTCAGCTCGCCTCCCTGGCTGCTGGCTTCACTCTCGGATTTGGCTTCTTGACCGTTTGGGAAGCCATCAAGCAAACCCGCAGAAACAAGCGCCCGTGGAGGAGTGCCTATGTTTACATGATTTGGGGCGAAATCGCTGCGAACCTCGCGATTGGTATCATCGGATGGATCTTTCTTGACGGAATCATATCACCCACGTATGCTCTTGTTTCTCACGGTTCTCAATGCCGTCATCCTAATTCCAGTCCTCGACAGGGTTCCCGTCTTGTTCTTCATCCTCTTTCTTTGGGTATTCGAGATCCAGCTGCTCATGCAAATCATCGTCAACCGAATCGCCATCATTGCGGAGCACAGGAGCACAATCTTCAAACTCAAATGGGGCACGGCCTTTATCATCACTTGCATCAACATAGCAGTCTTTTGTATTTGGATCCCGTCACACACCATCCCACCGGCCAACGACACGTAAGATTTCCCCTTTGAGCAGGAGGGTGGCCCAAGACTAAAAGAGCGGACGCAGATTCGTGAAAATCAACAATGTTTGGGACCGCATCTCCAAGATTCTCATTCTTATCGTCGATGCTGGACTCAACTACTACTTCCTGCGCACAGTCAAGAGAAGACTCGTCGTACAACATGGATTGGTCAAATATGCGCCATTGGTGAGCTTCAATGCGAAGCTGATGGTTCTGTCGATTTGCATGGATGTACGTGTTGCAACGCACCGACCTCTAAGCTTCCTCCGCTAACTTGGTCACTCAACCAGGGAATGCTTATCGGACTCATGTCGCTACCGAACCAGGTGGTTTACATACAATTTCACCCCGTCACGTACATGGTCAAACTCAACATCGAAATGTCCATGGCAGACCTCATCACACGCCTAGCACGTGGCGAGAATTCGGATACCTATCTCCCCTCGACATCGAACAATCGAACCGTCACCGGCGAAGAGGGAGACGCAGGACAGCGGGCGCACCAATTCACCATGCAGTCCATGGCCAGACCCAAGGCAGCTTCCGAGGACTCCTCGTCGGATGACTTGGGGGATCTGGGCACCGCAGGTGGCGCCGGTGGGCGAGGGAAGCTGGACGCGGGCATCCAGGTTGAAACGGTTATCACTAGCAGAACGTCGCGTCGTGGCTCCAAGGCTGAGCGGGAAAGGGCATTTGCAAGGGGCCGTGCCGTCGACGATGAGTTGCCACTGGCTCATGGGTCTGATGATGGCGTCGTCAGGGAGAGGTACTAACTAATACGTAGCGAGAAGTAATGTCAGGGGCCACAGGGTGTGCGGTAACCGAGCGGATGGGCGCAGCGCGCAATAGCTGGGACGATACCACTGAAACTAGAGATACCAATTGTACTGTTTTTCTGTGCGTTCGCCTGGCCCATTTGCTTGGCGCTCAGCTCTCATCATGGTGATGTACGCGAGGTGGCGCGGTCAACTGTCTTTACCCGGACGCGAGCAGCACATGGCGCCGAAGACGTGTCACATTCACTGCATCAAATGGATTCCAGAAATGAAGCTTCCATTCGCCGAGACATCGGTGCGGGCAAGCCACCAGGGGGGGCAGCCTTTGTGCTGGGGGCGACTGGGAGCTCTGGGAGGCGTTGAGGTCGCCAGTGGTGGCGGTGGCGTCAGGGCTCATGTTCTCGGCCGTGCAGCTGTCAAGCCAGGTCCTTGGGCCACCAATTGGGAGCTCCTGCTCGACCTGATACCGAGAGGCTTTTCCAGAAGAGACGCAGTGGCTGTCCCGAACAGGGACGCCGCAGAATTGGCCCTGGAAATGCCACGGGGCAGCCACCACCCACCCGACTCAGTTGCTCGTATCAGCTCGGGTCCTGGTGTCCCCGCATGCTGATCTGGGGCACATAAGAACGGAACATCCTTCCCGAGCGTCGCGCGAGCCGCGGCAAAGAGCCACCCTGCCTCGGGGTCTGCACCGAACGGCGACCAAGTCAAGAGCGCCACTGGTGACAGGCCAGAGCAGCGCTGCACACGAACGTCGCGACCAGTCATCAACCAGTGGCATGTCTCGACCCTTGAGCGTCCTCGCTGCGCCGCAGTTGCCTTGAACACGCGAGCCCTGAGGCGCTCCTTGGCGGACACGGCTGCACCGTCGACGCAGTGGTAAGCTAGTGATTGACAGCTTGGCCTGGTGCCTTGACCGTCTCTGCGTGGCACAGATATTGCTCGCGCCGGGCTTGTTATTACTACTCGCCAATGGTTGTACGCCCAGATAATAATACATGCGTAGTCATGGCCACCCCAGGGCTTCCAGTACCGTGCAGTGCTCTCTCTAATACCCTGGTTGCCCACTTCGCTTCAGGCCGCACACCATCCATCCACAGATTGCGCTCGTACACACGCCTTCCAGCTTCCGCCTCTGCCTCTGGCATGATCGGCGCTGCCAAGGAGCGGCTCAAGCGCACGCCCCCAGACTTCCCCAGACCAGAGGCGAAACCAAGACATCTCCTCCCGTTGTCTCTCCGTTCTTCCCCCGCCGGCAGGTGTCGGGGTCGTTGGCATGCGGACCACAACAGTTTGCGCAGAAGTCGAGGTCCTTGGAGTAGGGCATGTAGCCGATTGAAGCGGCGTTTTTTTCCTACCACCTGCTGCGGCGGGCTGGGGGCACGCGGTTCCGGAGGCGTATCGGCCGCATCGTTTCGTAATGATGCGCGGACATCTTGTCGGTAAGGTCGGCACTCCCATACACGTCGGCGATGTCTCCTCCACAGGCAAAAGCGACAACCGACCCCCGGATCGAATAGATGGACTGAACGCTGAACCGTCCCCCTGACCCAAGTTGGTGCTTTAGGTCTGCCACGGCCGCGTTGGTATCCCCCGGTGTTAAGGCTGTGGTTGCAGTCGCACCATTAAAGCATGCTGTCATGAGGAATTTGGCACTTGAACACTTGCGGAATATCGTCAGCAACAGATGGAGCTTCCGATAGCTCGGTTATAGGGCCAGAAACGTGGCTGTGGATTTTGTGCCCGGACAAGTTGAGACTAATCTCCTAGACGCCGTCCTCGATGCGGTTGGGAATCCTGACGGCGCTGCAAAGGGCAACGAAACTGGTGATGGCGGCCGAGCCTCTCATGGCGCGTACTGCTTGTCAAACTTTTGCAGTTTTATGTAGGCGCGTCGGCATAGCGTAGATACGCAGTAGACGGTTATTTGTAGGGCGTTCAGACACCGAGATGATGCGGTTTAAGCTTCATCATTGCCTGGGCAGCACGCTTCGTACCACCAGCAATTGAGGATCGGCTCTGTACCGTGTGGGATGGATATTTATCAACAGACGTCAGCTCGCTGATACATACCCCATGATGGATTTATCGTTGGAGCCTTGATGGGCTTTAACAACCATGGTGGCAGCATCCGGTCTGTGAGGAGGAGCAGCCTCTTGGGTGGGAAACTGCCGCTTCAACCATGCAAACAGGCAGCAAGGCCAGTCCATGCACTCTCTCAGTGCATGCTCCCGTTTGTTTACTTACAGCGTGCGGTCTGGAGAAGGCCAGTCGCCACGGCATGTCGGCTTATGGTCGTAGAGGCGTTCAAGCACTATCTCTACTCAACATGAGCATCCTTGCTGCCGGAGATTCCGAGGAAAGAGGCACCATACATGTCGAGCGTGACTTTCCAAGCATACGATTGAAGCGATTCTTAACGTTTGGCATGCTCAAATTTCCAAGAGAAGCCAACGTCGCTATCAGACACTCTCACTATTGCAACTTGATGGGGCTGCGGACCATTGTTGTAGTGTAGAATTATTATTGACAGTTCTTCCCGTTATAATTAGCTTTTGCCACCAGGTTTGATCCCGCCGAGATGTCGGTTGACCACAAGCCTGAATCCATCGTCCTCCTCGATGCCCTTGACTGGATATGCTGGAAATTCGTCCGTATCGCAACCTTCCTCCCCTTCACTCGGATGTCTAGGTCGGGACCCAACTCTCGAGTTGGTATCATACATATGTATATATCTCCCCGTATCTTGCCGGGCGGACGTGCCGAACTGCTTGGGGAAGATGTGGACGAGAAGGAGTCTGAGTGAGGGCAAGCAGGCGCAGACCACGCCAACGCATATCTCCACGGCGGACCAAAGGCCGACTTCGAAGAACTCCCAGGTCGGATTCATGGAATCGGACCTGAAGGCCAGGAGCGACCTGAGTCGCAGGATGCTGACAACCGTGATACTGTGGAATTCTGCTGTTTAGCGAATGCCAAGCGAGGCAGGGAGAGCAGGGCGACATACAAGGCTCCAGTACCAAACATGAGTCCAACGCCAACCTTCTTTTTCCAATCCAGCCGCAAGGACTTGATTTGCCACAGCGGCAGGGCCAGCATCCATATATCGAACGCGATGCTTATAATGGCGCTGGACCATCCAATTGCATTGATGTTCAGGCACGAGCCACGGTGCTCCTGATCCCACTGCTCCCAGAAATACTTGATCGGACGGCACTGAAAGATGCATACTAGAAGGAATATAGCTCCAACGAGGATATTAAAGGCAATCGTCCCCAGCAAGAGCCATCGGATCGTCGTGCCCGGGAAAATGCGCTGATAGAAGAACAGGAACGACAATTTGAGTATCGAGACTTCGGCGACATAGATGAGTTCCTGAAAGTAAAATAATTTGAGAAAAGTCGTGATTTGCTCAGGTGTGAGGGTCCATATATCGCGGCCGAGGCCATTGTCTGGTACGTAACGTGCGTTTATGATTGCTCCAGGGACCGCGACAATCATCGTCAGGAGAGCAAACCAGTCGTCCAGGCAGATGGCTAGCTTTGCGTAGATCTTGTAGGCAAATCTCTGGATGATGAATACGGCTGCGAGTACGCTGAATGCTGTGGCTGTGTGGCTGTATACATTCGATTTGTTGCGAATCGGCGCGCCACAGTTGGTCTTGGTGATGTTCAACGTCGCTGGCCACAGCGTTAGCCTGTGAGACTGTGCGTGCGTGCGTGATTTTGGGTCAACAAACACAGTGACTCTTTTATAGTACAGCTCTTGGTGACGCAAATCGTGACATTATGGTTGAATCGTTCGCTCGCGCAGAGGCATGCCTGGTCAGTGGGACTACATTGTGAATCAGGCAGTGCCGCCGCAAGGCATGTAAGCTGCGATGCATCATCAGCATATGCCGCGGATCTTGAGCCGCTGCACTCTGCAAGCGTACTGCACAGGTTGGCAGTCCTTCCAAAGGGGACGCCGCTCGTATGGCTTGCGCCGTGGCTGCCGGGACAGCAACAGCGAGCACAGAGAAGACAGAGGTCTTCATCGAGTACACACGGTCCCAGGGTCCCGTGGGGCACGAGATCGGGGCCTAATACGTGATCCTGGCGGGAGTGGAAAGATCTGATGAGGCAGGGACAGGCCCACCTCAACGTAGTGCGGCTCCCAAGACGTCTTTATAACTGACCCGAATGCGACACCAAGTTCCAAAACCGTCTCACCATTCCCGAGAAGAGAGAGGTTGGCACGCATGTAAGGTGCGGCAGCCCGTTAGACGCGCTACCCGACTGCTGGAGGAGGCACATGTCGACATGCATCGGCCATGCGTCGGCGGAGATTTAAAAGTCCTTGGAACCTGCAGCAAACACACGGCTCGCTGCTCTCAAGTGACGGCCTCGCTGCCCCGAAGGGGAAGTCTCGCGCGATCGCCACCAAGTTAGCGCCCGCCACCTTCGACCGTCGCCCGCGCCAAAACGTCTCCTTGCCTGCGCCCTTCCCCAACGAGCATCCAATGTCACACACCACGCACGGTTTCAGTGTCGAGCGTCGAGCCGTGCATGTGAGCCGCTGCATTGGTGACGCCTTAGCCAGGGGCCGGTCGAGGCAATAGTGCTGCAGCCACGACTGAGCTGGTGCAGCCAGCGAACGTGAAGAGAGCCGGCATGCCTCCGAATGGGCTGCCCAGTAACCCTAACCCAGCCTCAGTTGGGCATGGCCATCCCGCCACCCCGCAAAGACAGAGCTTGGCGAGGCGGACTCGTGTTCCAGCAGCACGGAAGGCGCGGTTGGCACGAAGACCTCAACTGAGCGGATGGACGCTGGAATGTGTGCTAGTGGCAGCCACTGTGATGGTCTCAGGGCCCCGTGAACAAGGGGTTGTGTTCTTAAAAGGACGACCAATCGCGGTTACGGCGGACAAAGAAATAACTACAACAGCAATACCATTGCGATTGGACTTGGTGCAACGATGCGACAGCGGGTTTATTGTGAGGCAACATGAGAGGTCGAGCCTTGACTCACAAAACAGCCAATGAGCGGCCTTGCTCCAAAGCTGCCCACCGGTGACGTCTCGATCCTCGAGGGCCATTGGTGGCTTGGCATGAGACACATGGTGAAGGGGACGGAGGCGAGGCGAGTAGGACTATTAGAGGCGCTTCAACTTCTCCAGTCGGAGTCCCGTATGAATGATGAACAGCCGTCTCGGTTTTGGTCAGATGGGCCGAGATGGAGTTGGTGATTGGAGTCAGAAGTAAACGCAAGTTGCAGTAAGTGATTGGCGGAGCGCTTTTAACTGGCTTGTCGAGTCGCTTTACTCCTGAAGAGACCGCGTCGTAGATGGACGATCGTGATTACGGCGTTGATGTTATTCAGGCCACATGTGCCAATACGTCGATCGATGTCTATTGCTACAGTATTACGTACCAAGATCACATCAAGTGAAGAGCAAAACAGCGAGGCTTTAGCCAAGTATAGCGTGCCGTCATTTTCTCATAGAGCAGTGCGCGTTTCATGCGAAGTCTTGACCTTCTTCCTTTGCGCCGGAGCCGCGGCTTCAAGAATGAGCTCAGAGCAGCAGCTGGCTTGCTGCGCCCTGCCTGCAGGCTTTCCCACATGGAGCACGTCACATCACGGACCGGAATTCTGTAGTTACTCCGGGAAGCTCACTAGTACCGCTGCGGTGGTTGGCGACACAGGTCACAATGGAAAGACGGCTATGTCCTTACGACACATGGAGCCTCCGAAGGTTGATAGGTTGGAGTAAAAGCAAATACATAGTACAAGGAACTATATGTAGCTTCTCATCCATACTGTCGTAGCCATGGGACACTGTATCAAACGCTGCTGCTGGCAGCACTTATAGCAGGTAGGTTCTGGCCGGGTGCTAAAGGCCTTCTCGCCTCGGTGCATCTGCCGCCGAATTAATTGCTTCCAGCAGGGATAGCCCATGATGCAGAGATGGAAATAGCATCATGGGTCAGATAGACGGCGGTATCTTCATGTTGTTTTGCTTCATGTTTGGTGAGAGAATTGTAAGTAACAAGCGACTCATGCCCAGTTTTATAGCACCCAAATCGCCAATCCATGGCCTCCAAGCGATCAAGGCGCAGTCTACCAGTGCGTAATCGACAGGACGATATGAACGGCTATGTGGTTTGTGGCCGGCGTCGGTTCGATAGGCAGGCAGTGCGTCGCGCAGGGGCCCAGCCATGCCTCTCATTCGCGATATCTTTGTCATGGTTGACATCAACGACCGGTCACGGCACGTCGCAGATGTTGCGCATCGGCTACCGAGCGGACGACGCCCGACTGTATATAAAGAGAGGTTTAGCCACGCACGCGCGGCGGTTCCATATCCCCTGAAATCTGGCATCGCAAGACTCTCCCCGCACCCCAATAAGCCCGTCCGAAAATACGATGCGCCTCCGCTGGATCCTGCTCGTCTTCATCGCGCACGCCCTCGGCGAAACCGCAGCAGTGGCGCGACAGCCTGCCTCGCCGGTCCGCCGCGGAGAAACGCCCGCAAAAGCCGACCGCGTGCGGTTTCCACTCAGCATCATATGCAACCCGGTAGACAGTGACGGCAAAGCTGTCCCCGTTCCGCCCAACGAGTTCTGCCATCCGCCTCACGCATGGTGCGCCAATTACGACTACAGGTTTACGTCCGAGGCACCCCAGGACAAGGTCGACGAGTGCAAGCGCCGTTGTGGCTGCTCTCACATGTCGCGGGCCATGCGATACGTGAGTAGTCTTACTTCTCCTCCTTCTCCTCCTCGCGCCCATCACTGCCCCCACGACGTCGCGGTCGCCGCCGAGACGCGATGCCATGCCATGGAATGGTTCTATATCGTGTGGGCTCCGTGGCTGACTGCCTGCCGTGAATGTGTAGGAGTCCCTGGAGCACAACTACGATCCCGGCGAGCAGCGGCGGCCACGCCGGCCGGCGCTCGGACGATGGTACAAGGCCGACGAGGTCAACAAGGCATTGGACGGGGCTTAACTTGAAGGGCGTCGGCGGCGACGGGCAGATTTAGGGCTGGCGCCGAGTTGGAGAGGCGCATTGTGACGAAACCGCCAAGTAGAACAGGCTATACTCGGTACCACGAGAGACATTCTACTCGCTTGTTTGGCGGTGAGGGCGAAAAGTCTAGAATCTAGGGGTCAAGGATGGAACATGTTTGGTGATGGATATACGTAAATAACTCGTCGGTCGGCGAACGAGACTGAAGGCGATCAGATTGCATCCTTCGTTGTGGCGTGGAATGATTCGGACTAAATTCGCCTGTGTTCAAGCCCAAGGCGCATATATCTATATATATTTGTATATCTGACTTCTGGTGGATGCGAGGCCATCGCCTGTTGCTGGGATTGCCAGGGCCAAGGTCCAGGGATGTCGATTGAGTTGAGTTTGGCGGTTCGATCGCTCGCTCCAACAGCCGGGGGCCGCATGCCCCCTGTTCAAGACGGCTCATGCGCCCAATGGCGTTGCCGGCCATAGACCAACAAGGGTGGAAATTGGAATGATCGCATCTAAAACACAACTGGACCCTGCCCTGCAACTCCTGAGTCCTGTCCTCGTCACGGAAACCACTCCGGCCAGCGAGCCCACAACCTCGCTCCATCGACGACTCATCCGCGGGCGCGCGACCTAGAGCATGAGGAACGAGCATGATCAGCCCCCGCCGCAGTGGCCAAACCCTGCCATCAACGACGCGCTCTGGGCCCGCGCCCTCACCGTCGCGGCCGTCGCGGTCCTCACGCGCCTCCCCCGCCGCCTTCGCAAGAGGCACCCGCACGGCGTGCTCTTCGCGTCCCGCCGCTTCTGCATCAAGGTGCGGCCCGGGGGGGACCTCGCCCTCGCCGAGGCGCACGCCATGCGCCTCGTCGCGCGGCACACGTCGGTGCCCGTGCCGCGCGTGTACTGCGCCTTCACGCACCGCAGCCAGGGCTACATCGTCATGGAGCGCGTCGACGGCGAGATGGCGTGGCGGGCGTGGATGAGGCGCCCTGCGGAGGCGAGACGGCGCATACTGGAGCAGCTCAAGGGCATGGTGCAGCAGGTCCGCGCCATCCCTCCCCCGACGGCGTGGGCGTCGCCAACGCCATTGGTGGTCCAATCTACGATGGGCGTCTCCCTGGGGAGCCGTTCCGCGGCCCATTCGACACTATCAAGAAGTTTCACGAATCACTGCGCAACGGCATCGTCACCGAAGGCGTCCGCAACGTGCCAGACGACCTAAGAGAGCTCGTGGAATTCCACGAGACGCCGGACCCGGGGCCCGTGGTCTTCACGCACGGCGATCTGAGCAGCCTAAACGTACTCGTCCGTGGCGACCAAGTGGTGGCCATCATCGACTGGGAGACGGCAGGATGGCTGCCTGCATACTGGGAGTACGCGTGCGCGTGGAACGTGAACCCTCAGAATGAATTCTGGCGCCACGAGGTGGACAAGTTTCTCGATCCAATGCCATACGAGCTCGGCATGGAAGCTATCCGTCGGAAGTACTTTGGGGACTTCTAGGCTCCGTAAAACGTCCAGCCTCTTTCGATCTAGCCGGCCAGCGTTTCAGTTTCACGGATTAATTTCTCTCCCGTCAAACATGTCCCAAGTCGCAGCTAAGGCCTGGTCATACTGGCGCTGTCCATCGAAGCGATGCTCCAGCTTCTTCTTCTCCACATACCACATAGCCGTGTCCCGAAGAAGCTCCCAGCTCGGCGCCGCCTTGTCCAGGGCCCGGCGGTCAAGGACGGCCTCTTGAAACGCCTCCTTGGCCCATTCAACGCAATTCCAACCCGGCACGTCAGGCTGAAGGGGGTTGCGCCGGAACGCAGCGCACAAGCGCTCTCGGTCTCTGACCTTGCCGACGATGACACGAACCAGCAGCATTTGCGTTGGATGAAGCGAGATGGGCCTCTCCTCGTACGCCCATGTCCACTGAAGCGTGGGCGGTTCGCCGACATACAATAGGGCTTCCTTTGCGTGGAAACGCGTGCCTTGGCTGTTTGGAGCGGATTCACTCTTTGGCCCGACTATGAACGCCAAGTGGTACCTGTTGCACTGTCAGCCGCCACGCCTGTTGCTGCCGTTTCACGGGAGTGCTTAACGTGTCTTCCAGTCCGGGCATCTTGGGCTCACCGCCGCGCGCGTACAACGCAATGTACAGCCGATCTTTGTTCGACGGCATTGCTATAAGAGCGTCAACTCGCGGTGGCACTTCAAGTATTTGCGGCTCGATCGACGCGGGACACGCTTTAGGATCGAGAACTGTAATTCGCGGAGTGGAAGAGTTCCAAGGGCATCATTATGTATCTATAGCCGACGGCCAGGCCTTGCCTTAATACGGTTGGAACTTGCGCTTGCCTCTTGCCTAACTCAATGTTGTTGTTTGCTGTGCAGTCCAATCACTCTGAAGAGAATAGGTCTTGTTGGTTGAACCGAAAATCTGCCTCGCTGTGCCATAGCGGCCCGTTCCTTCACCAGACCGTAAAAGGCCCATCAGGCTAGCCGGTCGCAGTTGAGCCGCATGCAGTTGACTCTGTTAACCTCTTCGAGGACATCCAGCTCGCTGCTCCAGGTCGTTGGCCAAGCACCGTGCCGGTCGCCAAGACCGGTCCCCGTGGCCGCGGCCGCGGCGGCCGCCTGCGCCGGCTCATTCTACCCAATGACCTACGCGCAGTTGGGAAATTCACAAACTGCCTTGCAACTCGAGGCGGACTGCTTCCAAGTGGATTAATGGCATCACCGCCATTAGTGTTTTCCCAGAGACTAAGGGCAGCGGCGACGGCGGCGGCGTTCGTCGGTGTTGGCGCAGGAGCCTCCTTAGACAGGACTTTGCCGCGCGCGTTGGGGCGGTTGCCCGATGCAACGTCGACGCGCCCCTCTTTCAAAGGAGCAAGAGTCGTTTTGAGAATCGAGTCTCTGCTCATGAAGACCCCATCATTACAAAGCGAGCAAGGCCCATGACTCTCGCGGCGTGACAAAACCAGCGAGGCGGGCGGTCATCGAACGACTTACACGGCGGGCGGCCCAAAGCGGCAATTCCGCCTCTCCAGGATCAGTCTCCGGCACAACATCCACTGATCCTCCTTCTCGTCCTCCAGCCGGCAACACCCGTGGCGGCGGCGGCGGCGACGAGACTCCCCGGACCGGGGACACGTTGCAGCGCATCAACAATTGGCCACATGCCGTCCATGGAACCCTGGGGGAGAAGAAGGCGAAGAGCTCTCCTACCCAAAGCAGGCATGTTCTTGATGCGGTAATTCGCCGCCGACGTGTAGGTGCCCCCGCGCGAGGGTCGGGTCAGGGCGCCCGCGCCAGGGAACGCAGGCCCGAAGATCCGGGGTCTGCAGCGTGTCTTAGGACCCCACTAAACAGCACGGGCACCCACTGATGGATGGAAGCGGGCAGCCACCCGACGGCCGCCGTCTTCTTTCACAGCGGGCACTCCAGTTTGTTACTGTACCTGTAGTTATCGTAATGCCTACAGGATTCGGTGGTGCTGCCGCTGCTGCCCCTCCCTTTCGGTGCTCGTCGGCCGGCTTCAGCGGGGCCCGGAACGTCCCTCCACAAATGGAAGTACCTTATTCTTCCAAGGAACGGCGGGGTGAGTTGATGGAGCTTGGAAGCTTCTCCAACGCGGCCCACCGCGTGACATCAGTTGCTCTAGTAGGTCTACTGGATGGATGGATGGATGGACGCGTGGGATGACGCCCGTTTAAATGCCCCGTGGTGCTGCTCCTCCTCCTCCTCCTCCAACTCCATCACGAACGGCACCAAGCACACATTCACACGCATCAGTGACCTACAGCGACCGCCGCCCACGATGAAGACGCCCTTTGCCATTGCCGCGAACCCCGACACCGACGTGTGGAAGAAGCCGCCCTCGCACGACGTCTTCAACGGTGAGTGAAACCCAGACTCCCCTTCCACCCCGCATCGCCATCGTCACCGCCGTCACCGTCATCATCATCATTCAACACCACCACCCATTGCCATCACCCATTCATTGCCTTCACCAATGCAACGACCACTACCAACCCGACAGCCAGCCCACGGCTAGCTAATCACTGTGTGTCTTCTTAGCCCCCTACATCACCCACTCGCGCGGCCACACAAAGTCCTTCGCCTCCGCCTCCCTCACCTTCACCTGCCCCTACGGCACCCAGTTCGACCAGGCCGGCTTCCTGCTCGTCTTCCACCCGCCCTCGTCGCACCTCCCCTTCCCCGCCAACCACATCAAGTCCCCCACCGACACGCCCGCCCACCGCCGCTGGATCAAGGCCGGCGTCGAGCTCTTCGACGGCGCCCCGCGCCTCAGCACCGTCTGCTGCGACAACTGGGCCGACTGGAGCGTCGCGTCCCTGCCGCCCTCCTCCTCTTCTGGTGGTGGTGGTGGCAGTGCGGATGACGAGGCTGTCGCCGGCGTCTTGAGCGGCGCCCGCCCCGTCACCATCCTCATCGAGCGCGAGACGAGCCACAACGGCAACTGCCTCTGGGTCTACCACGTCGACGCCGCCACCGGCCGCAGGACACCCATGCGCGAGATCAACTGGCCCTTTGGCGAGCCCGCCGAGCCCGGCTGGGAGCTCGAGGTGGCCGCCGCCGTCGCCCGCCCCGCCAAGGACACCAGCGAAAAGCTCGAGGCTACCTTTACCGACTTTGTCGTCAAGTGGACGTAGTCTAGGTATGGAGGAGGCATGGAGGTACGTGTATTCATTATACGCATCGAGAGGACAAGATGTTTGGTGCGCCGCAGCCATGGAGGATATGAGCGGAGTGGAGGACGAGGCTACTGGAAAAGCGGGCGTCGATACACGCAACCGCGTGTGGCCAAGGCACGTACATGTAGGTAGAACGAATGAATGACCCTGGCAAGGCCAGGTCACGCCAGGTGAGAATATCCATCACGGCATATAAGACAACCCTGTAGTCACGAACAAACAATCACGTCACAAATGCCCAGCAGCCGCATACGGCGCAACCTGTCCTGTCGTGCCCCGACATGGCAAAAGGTGAGTCGAGGGCAGGCGAGGTGAGGGGAGGTGAGATGAGGTGACCGGCTCTCAATTACCTCGCTCTGACGCAGTCACGCCAGAGGCAGGTCGACTCGCGACCCGCTTCATATACATACATGTATGCTTTTCTTCCCCCCGTTTCCAAGGGGGATTTGTTGTTGTTTTTTTGCGGCGCACATCATCCGCACCGAGTGTCCTTCAGTCCATGCAGGGTGTAAAACACACGTCGCGCGTTCCGTACTTTTGCGTCCGCAGCAGCGGGAGAGGAATGACCCTCCCCCGCCGTGTTCGCGCAAGAGGACAAAAGAAATCGCAAGCAGACCGGCGAGTCCGAATGAAACAAACGACGCCGGGGCGAGCAAGATAGCGGTCCGTCCAAACCTGCGGACGGGTGCCACCCTCCCGCCCAGGCGTCCTCACTTGGCCTCCCTGGTTCGTCCCGGATGGGGTTCTCCTCCCTGTCGTGCTTTGCCACTTCCAGCTGCAGGCCCCGGTCTATACGAACAAACGCCAGCCCCAAGAGCGCTGCAATCGTAACAAAGGAGAGAAGAGAGAGAGAGAGAGAGGTTCGTCCATCCACGTGTCCAAAACAAAATCATGGGCCCCTTGCGTTCCAATCTGGGGGTCCAGGCGAGACGCGGCAGGCAGATTTTCTATATGATGTAAGAAAAAAAAGGCTTGTGCCTCCGCTTCACGTCTCTCTCTCCAGTCCTTCCCCAGAATCTGACATAGATATCATGAGCTTCGTCAAACGCAGCAAAATGCAGTGCATGACTCGATCCCAAAGACAACAAAAACACGCCAGAGCGGGAAAAAGGAACAATAAAAGAAAAAAGACGTCCAGACGCCGCCGTGTATGGGTATCGAGTAGAGATGCGCGGACAAGAGGAGAGCAGGCGCGCAGGAAAGCAGCACGAACCCAACCCGCCTGATGAAAGCAAAAGAGACAAAAGGCACAACAAATGTCCGAGCGGAGGACCGCGGCGCGCTGTTCCGACGGAGCGGAGTATTACCCTCTCGGCCCGTGTACTCACCAAACCTCGGCCGGCCACCTCGCGAGAAGCGAAGAAAGGAGCAAAGTCGACAAAACAACAAAACTCCCCGGTGGAAAAGCGTCAATCTGATGAGGGAGCGTCAAAGCAGCAAAAATCTCAACGCCGTCCGATACGCCGTAGTCCCCGTATCATCGCTTGTACAGAAGTGAGCTTGTCCTTTTTTTTTCTGGGGTTTTTCTGTTCGGTGATTCCTTCACATCCGGCTTCCTTGTCCCTCCACGTCGACACACAGCGGCATCCGGGTCCCTGAGTGCGAATCCAGGTGCGAGATCCCACCTCTCAGACCGTCTTGGGCGTGCGCGCGGCGCTCACGTCAATGACGTCGTCGAGGTGGTTGCACATGGCAACAAACAGGTCGAAGAAGAGCTTGCTGCCGCCGGCCTCCATCTCAGCCTGCATGGTGCCGCTTCGCTTAAACGTCTTGCGGCAGCGGATGATGAGGGCGAGGTAGTGAGCGCGTAGGCGGCTGTCCGAGTCGGGCGTGTGAGCGTAGGCGTACTGGGCGGACCGCAGGATGGTGCCGACGTCGATGCCGGCCTGCAGCCCCTGCTTGCGCAGGGCCAGGCGCTTGAGCTCCTCGAGGCCGTAGCGCTCCGCGGCGCAGTAGATGACCGTGTCGCGGAGCACCTCGGCCCCGGCGCTGAAGAGGTAGACGGTCGCTTCGGGTGCGCGGCCACCTCCGGTGTGGTGGTGGCGATCGAGGTTGGGGGATGCCTGGGGCGTCGTCCGCGACTGGCGGTCCTCGAGGTCCCAAGAGTTGCGCTGCCTGTCATGGAGCAGGCGCGGGTAGTAGTCGCCCTTGTAGAGGTACTCGAGTACGGCGGAGAAGACCTCGGGCTCCTCGTCGGGTAGGGAGATCCTCCTGCTCTGCGCATCGGGGAAGTGTCCGCCGCGACAGGCCGCCTCGAAGAAAGGCGACTGGCGGAGCACGTCTTCGTGCGCTGCAAAGAGCCGGCCCTCGCGGCCCACGGTGATTGTCACGATGGGCGAGGGCGTGGCGGACGATGACGAGGCCTTGCGGGAGGCGTAGACGTCCTGCTCGGTGAGCGATCTCTGCAGCTTCGACAGCTTCGTGTTGTGATCCCGCGCCGCCGCCTGCTTCTTTAGCCTCGCAGTCTTGTCGACGCGGTTCTGGTCCTGCGACCGGAACGAACGCTTGAACATGGCTGCGGCGTTTTGATCGTGCTAGTGTAAAGAGCGACGGTGGTTCGGGACGGGTGCGGCGCGCAACAAAAGACGACGGTGCGATGCAATGTCGTTTGGTGTCGAGCGGCGCGCGGGTTGGCGAGGGAGCGACGAAACGAGAGGAGGAGAGAGGGGGGGGGTAAAAGAGTGTGTGTGACGCACAGGGGATTGACTGGGCCCGTGGAGAGATTTATACCTTCTTGCGAACGTACAAACCTCGAGAGACTTTGCGACCCGTTTGGCTGTGTGTGAGGAGAAGAGAAGAAGAGCAGGAGAGGCGGCACGACGTTTGGGGCGAGACGTGACTTTATCAGGCGCCAGTCAGGTACCCCGAGGCGGGGTTGTCTGCCTCGGGGTACTTGGCCGCCTCACCATGCCGCACCATCAACACCAGCTCAACCACGACTGACCAGTCACTACCTCAGTACCACTGTACTGCCTCAGGTACGAAGTAAGGTAAGGTAGGCAAGTATTACAGCCGCACCCTGGCGTTGCAGCCGCCCGTTTGTCCTCCTGTTGTTGTTGTTTTCAACACAACATCATTGCGCTGTGTCGCCACGGCACGCACGCACGCACGTCGTCCGTCGCCGGCCGCCCAGACAGAGAGACAATGCATGCGCAGAGCCATGGCCTGGTCTGCCCTCACGTGCATGGAATCGCTCGCTCGCTGCCCAACACATCGCGAAGCCCACGTGAGGAAGCCTCGCTGCGTCACATCGTCGCTGGGCCCCTGACTCGGCCTGTCGATAACGTTATACCCAAGTAACCCAACAACGCTGTCAGCCCAACAGTGACCGCCCGTCTCCGTACCTATCCATGATATCGTACGGCTGTCACGTCCGCCTCGAGCGCCTGCGCCGATCCCCTGCCCCGGCAGCAGAGGCATCAACGCCCACGTCACTCATCCCCAGGGCGACCCCAATCGCGGCTCGTCATCAGGCGCCAGGCGGCACCCAGGGCGCCCTGAATGCCACAACACGCTCCACGAGCTGATTGGGCAGGCGTCGATAGACTCAACGGGCAGCCAAGACAGCGGGCGGCCAAGGCTCCAAGAGACCCAGGCGGGAACAAGCGAGATGGGTGCGGTGGGTGGGCATGGCGGGCGGGCAGGGTTGGCGGGCATCCATGCCCAGATGGCGCGTGGTGGTGGGTGGATGCATCCACTACGAGCCCTGTGGCTTCGTGCCGTGGAGTTCCAAGTCTTGGACTTTGCGGAGTGTGGACTCTGTGGAGTGCTGCACCATCAAACACTGCCGCTGTCAACCTCCTCAAAAACAACGGTGCATTAACCCGGCATAGAGCAGAGTGCTTGGCGGAATTGTAGGTGCTGCATTAGAAGACAAATCTAAGCCTTGCGACACGAATCTCTAGGGTCCATACGATGTACCAGCGCACCTCGCGTCGCCTGCGCATCGCCCGCCCAGTCTCCATCTCTCATCTCACCAGCCATCCAACGCATACACCACTCGGCCAGGGCGGTGAGCTGTCAGTAGATAGGCCAGCTGGCGCTCAAGAGTGAAGCGCCCCATCGGAGCCATCCCCGCCCTGGATCGACTTGGTCAGGCCCTCCCGGATGTAAATGAAGCCCTGCATCAAGGT
Organism: Purpureocillium lavendulum; assembly: GCA_029168975.1. Taxonomy (NCBI): domain Eukaryota; kingdom Fungi; phylum Ascomycota; class Sordariomycetes; order Hypocreales; family Ophiocordycipitaceae; genus Purpureocillium; species Purpureocillium lavendulum. Next base: position 182,429 of record JAQHRD010000001.1, read on the forward strand.
GTACACTGCCATCGTGTCAGCTGACTGGCAGTCACGGTTCCAGGCAATACGTACTAATCTGCGACAAGAACACAAACGCAGCGCAGTACGTCGTGACGGCTTCCTTGGATCCGACCTGTTCCTCGTCGAGCCAGAAGAAGGCGAACTCGCCAGTCACCGCCTTACCGATTGCGGCCCAACCAAGGTAGAGACCGGACATGACCATGAGGCCAACAAAGTGGGATCCGAGGGCCTGTACACGTCAGTCAATGAGCAGTCACCAGGGGTCATGTCATGCGTACGAATGGTCGCTTGATGCTGTTGAAGAAGAGCATCTCGATCACCATGATGGCAGGGTTGATGGCATGCAGAGTGATGAGGATGAAGGCCTTGAACCAGCCCTCGCCGAAGAGGTCGCTCCCTGCTAGGTGTCAACCGAGGCAAACGAACAAGAATGCGAGACGGCTTACAGGGTTGTTCAGGCATCTGAGCCATGGTCAAGACACCGGCATCCACTGCGGGAGTCGCGAGCAGCTCCAGTCCCTTGACTGCCGTCGTCATGAGAGCGTCGTCTCCGCCTCCCGCTTCGTGGGGGCGAGTGACGAACCAGTAAATTAGCGCGTTCATGAAGGCGAAGACAGTGGTGGTAGAGTGGAACATGGTGAAGTAGAACTGCTTCCGAAGGCTTCCCATGTTGCGAGGCAGAGACATGGCCCGGACAACCAGAGACTCGACGCCGCCGCGGACTTCATGGGGGTCAGGATGGTACAGGTGAGTGAAAGTCCAGGCCTGTTGTTCGTCAGTGACGCCCGCAGCCATGGAGAACCTGGCTAACGTACCCAGGTGATGAGGTGGTAGAGGAAGATGAGCAGGTGACTCATAAGGGTGAAGCTGAAGAAGTGCTCAAGCTTCGTCTCACATTCCTCGACATTGAGCTTGTAGTGCGCGATCATGACCGAGGTGCCGGCGAGGTAGGCGAGAGTCACGCCGCGCAAAACGACGAGAACGTTCTGCGGGATGCACTTCCATGGTGAATGGCTGGCTCGCAGAAACACGGGCTGCAACGAGTTAGCCGTGGCTCAACAACAGGCAGTGAAGGGTGGCTTGCGTGATCTTGCATGGCACCTGGAAGGCCGCCGGACTGGAGGAGAGGTGTCGACGACATTGCGGTGTAGCCTGTGCGGCTGAGCGAGTGGCCCATTCAAGAAACGTGTGCAAAGATGCGAGGGGAAGCAATGCGAGTAGCGATGGTGAGATCAAGAAGCCAAACAACAAGTTCGACGGCAGAGCTGGCGGAGCGAGGTGGGTGTCGGCGCGGAGATGAGGATGGAAGAGAGAAGAGGAGCAAAGGTCGGCGGCACGAGAGAAAGACACGCATGTACTGTGGTCGGCGAGCAGGGCAAAGATTGAGCAGGAACGAAGCGGCGCGACAACAGACGAGTTGTCGAGGAAGGCGCGGGAGATGGCCCTGACCATGGGAGTAGAGGAAGTGGCTTTCCCGGGCAGTGAAGGCAGGTGCGGGCTCGTGGCGTCTGCTCATGGCAGCGCCTGCCGCATGGCAACAGTGTGTTCTGGTCTTGCATGCTCTTGCGACTTCCTCAAGTCGGGGCTTTCGTGTGCGGCCTGTTCATCGTCTTGTCTGTATGCCTGCGATGAGGTCTCCGCGCCATGGGAGCTCACAATTGCGACTCTTGCGAGGCGGTCTGGTGTCTCCAGTCTCAACAGGACACTAGAAGCTCAACGGCCTCGCCCGCTTCTCCGATCGATATGCGCCACGGCATGCGGGAAGCAAGTTCAAATCAATTCACTCCCTTGTACGCCATCAAATCACGGCCGCGTCGCGTCGCATCGTATCGTACACGCAAGTACAAGCACAGCACCTCCGAGAGCCTCAGTCGTGCTTCTTGCTGGCGGCGCCCTCCTTCTGCATGCCCTCGCAGCCCGTCCACTTGCCAGCAAGCTCCTCTGCCTTGCCGTAGCCGTGGGTGGCGTCGCGCTTCTCTCCTGCCTTTTGCATGGCCGCGACGGCCGCGGCCTTGTCCTGCTCGCCCGACGCCTTCCACGGCTGCGAGCCGGTGATGCCCCCGATCGCGGACTGCGTGGTGATGTTGGTGTTAGCGGCTGCTCTTTGTTCCTTCTGTCCCAAGTTGCGGCAGGCGGGTTGCCCGCCGCGGGTAATGGAGCAGGATGCGGCTGGAGGTGCTCACCTCGGCGGCGCCCTTGGCGTACTGGACGTGCCCGCCCATGAGGCTGGGCTGCTGGGACTGGTTGCCGTCGGACATGTTGACGCGATGTGGACGTAGGGTAGCTGGATGTGGCTGTTGAGGCTGCAAATGGAGATTGTCTGTGATGGAATTGATTGTTGACACTGGCCAGAATGATACCTAGTATCTGTGAAGAGTAGATGGAACTCACGTAAAGGCCTGGAAGATGTCCAGCTCGGGCTCTATTTAACGTTCCTGCCCGCCAACCGCTCAGGGCGATGACATCGGCCGCATCCATCACTTCAACGCTGCGTCCATGACATCACCGCGACGACTGCGGCACGCAGCGTTGTCTCTGCCAGTGTCCAGCCCATTTGTGGCGCTGGAGGGGCAAGGACGGGCAGCGGCTGCAGCAGAGACCCGGCCACTGAAATGGAATGGGCGGGAAACCCCCACTGCACGGCACCCGAAGCTTGGGCCGGGCAGCTCCAGCTGATCTCAGCGGGTGCCTCTGGCGGTGTTGGTGGGGCACGGCTTGAGGGCCTCAAGGGCCCTTCCCTCCAACCGCCTCCAACTGAGGTGAGGCCATGGTGGCCCCACTGGTCCCTGGGGCTCCCAGCGAGCTCTCCCATTGGCCCGTGCGCGGAGCCAGATGTCCAGATCTCCCAAACGCCAAATGCCAGCTCGGCGGCCCGCGTGTCAACAGACCACGATACCCTCGACGCTCACGACACAACACCCCTCGACAACCGCAACTACACATCCCGCCGACCTGTCTCGCCGCCTCAGCAGCACCGCGCTGCCCGGCTCGAACTGCACCGCCGCTTCAATCCCTGCTGGCGCGACAACACACCGAGACCTCACCAACAACAGCAGCAGCAGCAGCTAGCCATGTTGTCGGCCCTCCAGAACCCGCGGCAGGCGGCCGCGCAGCTCCTCAACTTTGCGCTCATCCTGTCCACGGCCTTCATGGTAAGCACGCGAACGACTACATGCCGGGTGTATCCCGTATGCCAACCCGCGCTGACATGCCGGCGCAGATGTGGAAGGGCCTCTCCGTCGCGGCCGACTCGCCGTCGCCCATCGTCGTCGTCCTCTCCGGGTCCATGGAGCCCGCGTTCCAGCGCGGCGACCTGCTCCTCCTGTGGAACCGCAACATCTGGGAGGAGACGTCGGTCGGCGAGGTGGTGGTGTACAACGTCAAGGACAAGGACATTCCCATTGTGCACCGCGTGGTGCGCAAGTTTGGCACGGGGTACGCACAGCCCTCGCGATTCTCTCCTCTTTCCCCCTCCCCGGGCCGGCAGCAGCAGCAGCAGCAGCAGCAGCAGCTAACTGACATTTTCTGCGCAGGGACAAGGCCAAGCTGCTCACAAAGGGCGACAACAACGTGGCCGACGACACGGACCTGTACGCGCGCGGGCAGGACTACCTCGAGCGCAAGGACATCATCGGGAGCGTGTTCGGGTACGTGCCGTTCGTCGGGTACGTGACCATCATGCTGTCGGAGCACCCGTGGCTCAAGACGGTGATGCTGGGCATCATGGGCCTGCTGGTGGTGCTGCAACGGGAGTAGGGGAGGATGGGAAGGCCGAGCGAGGGCGCATTGGGCTAGGCGTAGCAGGCGTGTTTTTCGAAGCCGGTGGTAGTGATTCTGGAGTGGACGTCAAGGATGACGTGCTCCGGGAGGGAATCGATGTGCAGGCAATGTGCCGTATGTACGAGAGACGAGATGTACTGTGGAAGGGGATCACTGCAAGCGGTCCCAGCGTTCTCCCCTGGGTGCATGTACCCCGAGTTGGTGTTGCGTGTCGACGTGTCTTGTCAGCTGGCAATCTCTGCGACTCATGCCCAGCGGTACCCTGCGAGCCACGACACGAATAATTGCACCTTGCCGGGCCCGCACACTGTCCATGAGTTGTGACAGGCCGTCCGTCGATAGCCCAGCGCTCCGTCCCGGGTGGCGGACCCGCATTCACGAAGGTCGGCCCCGGAGGCGGCCGGGTCGGGCCCGCTCCCTACGTATTTCGCTGTCTCCGCCTCCGCGTACGCGATGCGCCTCAGAGCGCCCACCCGCGGCATCAAGCGTTCGTTGTGCAGGCAGTGCTCGTGTTAAGGTTGCGTGTTGGCCACCACTGCCGATGCGGCTCTGCCGCCGCAGCACGCCCACATGCCAGCAAAAGAAAAGAAAAAGTCGGATAGCGCCAGCCCAGTCTGGGCCAAGGCCGGGCCTTGGCGGGTGGTGGGCGCTCAGGCCCCAGCCCCAGTGCAACAGCCAACCTGGAAAGGGTCCCGTCTGCAACAGCAGCAACAGCAGCTTGAGACGCCCGCGATGATATGGAATCCAGCGCCAGCAGACACAGCAGCCTAACATCCAGCGTGAACCACTGGAAAAGCTCAGCGCTGCAGTGAGCGCCCCCCTGCCCTGGACGTCTCCGCTGGCTAACACGTTCCACCAATGGCAGGGTAGGGTTGCACGCTTGCGCTGCGCCCCATCCCGTCCATAATTAGCGACGGCCCGCCAGGGGCAGTAGGTACCTTATTAGCAAGCACGAGACAGCGCCTCTGGGCACTGGCGAGGCCCGTCGAGAACCGCTGGCGCCGTCGTGCAACATGAAGACAACGGGGCGCAGAGCACGGGCCAGGCCCGAATCGAGCAGTCGCCGAGGCGCCGGCGCGGCGAAGACGAGCAGCAGGCCGCCAGCAGCATGGAGGCATGGAGGCCACCCGCATCCGCACCACCATCCCGTCAGCAGCACCACCTCAGACCAAGCAGGCCCTTTCTGCGATGTGCAGGGTCATGGCCACCATCGTCGTCGAGTCACGCCAAGCGGCGTAGTGCTGCACTCTGCTGCCTGCTTACCTATTTTTCTTCTTCTTCTTTTCCCTCTCTCTCCCCCTCGCTTCGCCTCCCTATCCTCCACGCTGTTGGGCTCGACTCCCTGGCTATAATACCACACCCTCTTCGCTGCCCAACGCGGGCACACGTCGCTCGTTGAATTGCTTCTCCCTAGTCACTCGCTTGTTCATCTTCGCTTTTTTTGCCGGGGGGTTTTGTTCCTCGTTTGCCTGGTTGCTTCGTACCTTAATTTGCGATCCCCCGCACGCCGTCCCGTCAGCACCGCCCGAGACAGTCGGAATAGGAGACGAGTGAAGAGATCGACACACATCGAGCCGCAGAGCCGCATTGCAGAGAGACAGACGGACGGACCGACACACGGACCGAAAGCGAGGACGCCTGGATCGAAAGCCACCGCCATGGCGCCCGAGACGTCGACGCAGACCGACACCCGCGCCGCGGAGACGGTGTCGCCCGTCACCAGCGGCACGACGACGCCTCACCGCAGCTACGCCGAGCCCGTCCAGGAGCATTTTGCCCCCGCGATGCCCTCGAGGGCCATGCCCGCCGATCACCGCGGCGCCGCCACCGCAGACGGCGTGCCCCCCCATCCGTCGCAGCAGCAGCAGCAGCAGCCGTACGTGCTGTACCCGTCCTCGTACGGCAATCACTACATCCCCTACGAGGCGCGGCAGTCGGAGCTGCTTGGCCAGGCCAACATGAACGCCCAGCAGCACGGGGGCCACGTCGTGCCGCCGCGCATCATCGTGCAGGAGTCGAAGCCTTGGCGCACCACAAAGGACGTGATGCACGTCCTGGTCATGGCGACGAGCATCGCCGGCATCGGCATCGGCATCTCGCTCGCGCACGAGTCCTACTACTCGGACGCGATCATCGGCACTCTCGTCGCCGTCCCGATTGTGCGTATATACACACTCAGCTACGTCCACTAGCATCATGTCTCGCAACGGCTAACATGTTTGACGCGCAGTTCGGTGTCGCCCTCATCTGGAGTCTCGCCGAGATGATCACCCGTGCCACGACGCACTGGGGCCCCGGCATACACCCGGGCGCCCACGTGGGCGTGTGTCTCATCCTCTGGCTGGCGGCCGTCCTCGGCGGCGGATGCCTCGCCACGTACGTGTCCTTCGTGACGTACGAGGACTGCGAGTACCGCTCCTCGCGATACAGCAGCAACTCGAGCGAGTGCGAGAGCAGGCCGACCCGCGGACGCTTCCTCGGCCTCGCCATCCTCGCCTTTGCCCTCTTCATCTGGGAGTTCTTCCTCTTCGTCGCCGGCTGCATCGACACGCACAGGCGCAACAAGGCCCGCTCCAATGCGCCCATCATGATCGTCGCCCAGCCCGGCATGCACCCGCAGCCGGCCATGGTGCAGCAGCCCATGGCCCAGCAGCAGTACTACTACCCGCCGCCGCCGCAGGCATACCACCCGCACCAGTCCGGCGCCGGGCCGCACCCGATGCATCCCTCCGCTGCGGCCGATGCGCGCGCCGCCGCGCCCGAGGGCCAGCGGGAAAGCACCCGAGGCAAGCAGCCCGAGACGGCGCAGCACCCGAACATTACCGAGTTTTACTCGCCGGCCGGGCCTGGCACGGCCGTGTAAGCGGGCTGTTTTTTTTTTTTTTTTTCCCTGCCTCGTCTTCTTGTTTATGGATATTCTTCATGATGAGCGTGTGGACGGACGGACGGACATGTGGTTGTATTTGGACGGGAGCATGGGCGAGTCACCGCGTCGCAGTTGGTTGGCGGACGCATCGTATACCCAAGCATTAATTCCTTTAGCTATAATAGAACGAACGGCCTTGATGCACACACAGTGTATTGGTTTACCGGTGCCGGCGACGCTGATGGCAGAAGTTGAATGGCGCTGATGGTTGGCGGCGGGCGTGTAGTGGAGCATTGGGCTGACAGGCGTTGCGAGCGTTGCTATCAAACTCGCCGATCCACTGGCTCGGCGAGCGACTTTTGAACTGACATCCCTCGCACCTCGCCTCGGCCATCGCGGGCCGCCGTCGTCGCGGCTCACGACGACAATTCACCCCTCCGACCACAGAGTAAATCCGGCCGGTGATCCTCCCAACGAGACTAGTCATGGACGTCCCCGCGGCAGCCAACACGCTGGGAATCCTCGGCGCCGTACGTGGCCCCTTCTCCCACGCGCGACCACGGATGGTCATGAGAGCTGCTAACATCTCCGCAGGTCTGCTGGTCCATCCAAGTGAGTGCTCGGCACCTCGCGGCTCTCTCTCTCTGCAGAATGATGCATACATACATATATATATATGTATGTATATGTATATATACACGCGGCGCCAGCGAGAAAAGCGAGAACGCCGTCGCTAACCCTAGTCCGCACCGCCCAACTAGCTGATTCCGCAAATCGTCGTCAACGCGCGGCGCCACCACGCGACGGGCCTGCAGCCGTCCATGATGATGCTGTGGGCGTGGGCCGGCGTGCCGCTCGGCGTGTACAACATCGTCGAGGGCTTCAACGTCGCGCTGCGCGTGCAGCCGCAGATCCTGACGGCGCTGAGCCTCGTGACGTGGGTGCAGTGCCGCCACTACCAGCGGGTGCGTTGCGTTGCGTTGCCCTTGTTTCCTCTCCTCTGTTTTGATGACCTGGCAGGGGATGAAGATGATGCTGCCTCATCTTGTCTTGTTCTGCTCTTCTCTCCACGATCAACCCTCTCTCCATGCATCATCAACCCTCTCTCCATATATCAACCCTCTCTCAACGATCAACCCTCTCTCCATGTATCACCCTCGCTCTCTGTATCAGCACCTCTGTATCAGCACCAACGCTAAATGTAGCCCAGAAATGGACCGTCACCAAGTCCCTCCTCGCCGCCGCCCCCATCGCCCTCGCCATGGCCGGCACGCAGGCCGCCCTCATCGTCGGCCTGCGCGCCCTGCGGCCCCGCGGCGTCACCTGGCCCGCGACGCTCATGGCCGCGCTGTCGGCGGCGCTGCTCGCGGCCGGCGTGCTGCGCCACTACTGGGACATTTACGCGCACCGCACCGTCCGCGGCGTCTCCTTCCTCTTCGTCGCCATCGATGCCGCCGGCGACGTCTTCAGCCTCGCGAGCGTCTTCTTCCAGCGCGCGCCCCTCGACGTCCTCGGCATCGTCATCTACGGCACCGAGTTTGCCCTCTGGCTCGGCGTCCTGGCCTGCGGCGCCTGGTTCAACCTGAGGCCGTGGGTGCGTGAGAAGGGCTGGTTGAAAGGCGCCCGTGCCGGTAGAGGTGATGATGATGATTATTATGCCAATGAAACGTCGGCCGCGGAGGAGAGCCGGCGGAACGACGAGACTCCTTGGCAGGTCGGGGTGTCACGGACCGGGGCCATCGCCATGCATGACTTGCCGTCCTCGACGTCCGTGTTCACGACGGCGTCTGCAGCGACGGAGATGAGGGCCAGGGCCACGGCGCAGAGGATCGCAGGGGACCCAAGTTGAGCGTCGCGACGACGATGCCACCCACTCGGCATCATCCGAAATTTCCAACTCAGGCGAGCGCTCCGCGTGTCCTCCGCTGTGCCGTTTCACGTAAACGCGCTCGCGACGTGCGGGTGCAGGCCGCAGCTCAGCTCTCAAGTGCCTGCGTCCAATCCAGTACTTATCCACGCACTATATGTACGTCGTGGCAAGGTGGACCTGGACCTCGAGTCTTGCCTGATCTGCGAGCGTATTGGCATTCTACCTGCGACGCAGCCCGCTGCGAGTCAACACTCATTCATGCATGCGCTCGCACGTCCCGCAAGCTCCAGCCCTTCACGGGCGCTGACCCCTGTACGCACCGCTCTCGACGAACCATCGCCTCATCCAGATGATGGAAGAAGAAGAAGTTGTACAAGTGCGGGTACACACTGGCGATGTGGACGCCATCAACGAGGAACGACCGACTTCATGCTGTGCCTGGTCGCCTCTCCACCGCATTGACCTTCATAGGATACCGACAATAGCCTAGATTCCAAAAGAGTAAATGTACAGCTTCTGAACAAGTATAAGTAGAATCGCTACATTTGCCCCTTGGAGATCGTTCGCATCTCCTAGGACAGATCACCTGCAGTCACTCTTTCCTTTCGTCCTTGTTGATCAAGGGAAGCTCGCTACCGACCCGGGATCTTTCTCTTACACACTCACTTATACTCTCTTTTGATTTGTCTCTCTCTGTCTTTCTCTTCACCGTCGCCTCCATGAAAGCCCACGTAGTCCTCGCAGTGTTCGCATCGGCAGCGACATGCATGCCGTCAGGCAGTAAGCACACACCGCCTCCCATGGAGGAACCCTCAAACTAACCGAGACATACGCAGTGGATGTGAAAGGCAACCCTCTCGCCAACGACATCGTCACTCACCTGAATCGTTCTACACTGGCTGACGGGTGCAATTCCGACCTCATTCGCAAAGCCTACGGCGTCTGCGCTGAGAAGGCCCGTGCCGCCGCGGACGAGACCGAGAATGGCACGACTGACTTGTTTCCCATATTCTTCGGCAACGACGACTCGAAGACCCGCGACAATGTCTCCAAGCTTTACCGGTCCATCGCCAAAGAATGTGACGGGGGCGTGTACGCCGGCACCGTATCCGTATCGTGCAGCAATGCAACGTACTGCCCGAACCACCTGGCAAAGTATGAGCCCGAGCCCAACTACATCAACTATTGCCCCGGGTTCTGGGAAGACATCAAGAACGGCTGGGAGGGCGACTGTACGAAGCTGGGCTACGACGGCTTCGTTATTCACGAACTGTCCCATCATCTGGGCGGCACCGATGACTTTAATTTCGCGTATGGCCTGGAGGGCATTGCCACCCTCTCAGCGGAGAAAAGGGCTCGGCACGCTGACACGTTCGCCCACTTCGCAACGGCGGTCGCTCACAAGTGCTCGAGTGAAAAGTTGGGGCCACTTGGGAGCTCTTGGAAGGGCAAGCCCGCGCCGTCCCAAGGAGACAACTCGTCCATAATCCCTCAGGGGACAAGCACTCCTGAGCCGGAGCAGACATGGTCAAACAAATCCCCGAGTGAAACGACAAGCGCGGACACGGCCCCAACGACGGCCACTACCGCGATCATGTCCACGGCCACGTCTCCCGACGGAGCGCAAGATACAACCCTGAGCGGGGTCCAGGACGGTATCGAAGCTCAACCCACCTCGGAACCCGGTGAGGGGACGCCAGAGCAGCAGCCAGAGATCGACCGTCGACCACAGGACGAGGAACAGCCACAAAGCACGCAAGGTCCAACTACATCAGTCACGAAGACCGGAAAGGGGAAATGCAAGAGATCCCGTACGCTGAGGCGATCCCACTGAGGCGATCCATCATAACCCTCGAGCGCGACATCATTATTGCAAGCCCACAATTCGAGGTGTAATCATACGTTCAGCTCGAGGTGACTTGCATGAACTCTAGGTCAATATTTCGCGCAGGTAGTGGAATAAAGCACAATTGGTCGCTGGATAGATGTAGTGGCCCGAACCGGGTCGTTCATATAGTAGACAAAACACAACCTGCACGAGCAGCACCTCTGACCCTGGCATGGACCGCACTCGCACGCCACATTGCGCCGTGTACGTAGTCGCTTCTCACCAGCCGTACATATACACACGCTCCTACGCAACGGGGCTACGAAGCAGCGACGAAAATATTCCATTAAAATCAAGTACCTAGTGCATTGCTTCAATTACCAAGACGTGGGTCAGTAGCTCGCGATATAGGCGCAGTTCGCAGCTCAGCTGTCAGCGCATAGTACAGTATCCACGCACTCGATATACTTCGCCGCAAGGTGGATCTAGACTTTCAGTCTTGCCTAATGCAATTTATTGGCATTCTACCTGCAACGCAGCCAGATTCATGCATCATCTGCCTGCACCACCCTTGGCAGCTGTCAACAAGGGCGGATGGGAATCTGGTCATCTAAACACGCTGGCCAAGTGCAAAGACGGTCCGAGGTTCCATTATCGAGAGATCAAAGGCATACTCGCCCTGTCAAAGCTGTCGTAGCCCCAATGCCGCCGCGATGGCAGCAGTGGCGAAGAAAAACGGTCGTCCATGGGTGTCAGTTCATGTTGCATGCACCAACCTCAATGCTGCGCGACTCACTTCCCACCCGTTCTCTACGCGGCCCTCATCGATGATGACCACGGCTCCCACGAATGGAGCAGGAGAAACTGCGAAGCAGCCTCTAGTCGGGGCCGCGACGGACAGCACAGGAGAACCCTCCGAGATCCAGCAACAGGCAACGCCAACCAAGTCCTCTGCACCTGGTTCTCGATGCAGAAAAGCCCGAAAGATGAAGAAGCGCGAGTAGATGGTATAGTGTCGGCAAAGGCAGCAACAATGGACAGGATAGATTGGGCCACTATACGTGGCTCGAACTATAGTTGCGAATACATAGCTTCCCGTGGAGCAGAGGCGCACATGCACTATGGGGTGCAGGTAAGGCCAGCGCATTCGAAGAAAGTCAGCGTTCATTCTGCTTCGTTCAATGTTGATGGGCCCATGGCCTAATCCAACTTCAACCACCATCCGCCCACCTCACCCAGGCCCATCCCCCAAAAGCCACTTCCAACCACGACGAGCGTCGTGAACATAGCCGAGGCGCACAATTACTCAGCTTAGAGCATCCGAGTGCAGCGTGTGGCTGTCTCCCTCGTTCAGCGCAAACCCTCGCGAACGCCATGTCATTCTAACGTCATGAGGGGTCGGCACCACCCTCTCGCCTCCCCGACTCTCACCAGTCACACACACGCGCACGCGCACCAAGCAGTGAAGCTACGAAACAGCCGACGAAAGTCCATCAAAATCAAGCACCGGGTGCATCACTTCTATCAGGAAGACGAGCCTCATCGGCACGCGACATGTCTTCGGCATCTGCCAAAGCGAAAGCTAAGCTGGAGGAGGTTCTCGCGGCCGCCAAGGGCGAGCCCGCGACCTGTGCGCCGCCCACCTCGTGCTGTTTTAGCGCCCCCGTCGTCGAGTTCCATCACACCTCGAAGTGTTTTTGCCTTGTTTCGTGTGAATGTATCGTGAGAATCGGTCAAGTTGACTCCTGTGGTTGCTGCTAGACCCTTCGAACCGCATGTGCGTCACGCGCCACCCTTCCTCCGGGTCGTGCGACATGACCAACGCCATGTCACGCCGCCGCTCGAGCACCACGAGCCAGGGCTCCTCGGACGGGCGGCTCAAAACATTTCTCAAGAGTGTGGTCTCGCCGCCTGCGTACTAACGCCTGGGTCGCCGTGGTGCTGGTGTCTGCGTACGGTGTGCTCTTTACGTGTCGGGCCGTTGCCGGGGACGATGGCGGCGGCGGGCGCGACGGTCTCGCCGGGGGGGAGCAGAATGGTGCTGAGGTTGGCAGGACTGGATCCTCGGGACCGAGGAAAAGAGACTGAAGATACCGCAATGAGGCGCGAGGGAGGCAGTCTGGTCCTACTCGAGCATGATCACATGGGGGCGTGATCGTGCGTGTACATCGCACCCTCGAACTCTCAGATCTACTACCTAATAATTCGAGATGCGGTTGTACTTGGCACGTCGGACTATCCTTTGAGTATCCCGGTGTTCACGGGGTGGTTGTTGCGTGAAAGCTGGGTCTGCGCCCCATATCCGTTGGACGATTATCGCAAAATTGCATGCAGTATTGGGGGACTCCAGTATTATAGTGCACCTCATCATGCAGCAACATAGTATGGGATGGGTCAGATCGAAAACCCGATGGCGTATTGGTAGAATTGACATAAGCGCTGTCCCGGTACCTTTCACTTTGAGAGCTGTATTGAACATCTACGCCCGAACTCCATGGAACAACCGTAAGTCTCGCCGCGCATTTGAAGCAGGGGAGTCAGCAGTGCCAATCCCTCGCACCCTTCTATACTACGAGCACCCCTTTTCCTTTGAGATTTCGTCTGATCGTTTGTCCTGACACCACACAAAAGCCCGCGCGATAGGGTCCGACGACTCAGTCTGGTTATACTCTGTACACCTGTACCCAATGTAGCCCTCCTTCGTGCTGTTTGCGCAAAAGTTGACGCAGCAGTTGTTGATGTTTGGTATCCATATGTAACTGTGAAGGTCGAAAGAAAAGTCCGTGCCGCCCTCGGAAGTGACAATCTTAGTCGGCTGGCCGGTGTAGTTGCTTCTCGAGAAGCCCTGAAAGGCATATTTGGGGCCTTTTGGCCAGGTTTCGTTGGTGAGCAAGGTAGGCAGCGGCTCGGAGGAGCTGGTGGTAGTTGCCGAAGATGTTGTCGATGACGGCGCAGTGGTCGAGGACGGGCTCGAGCTGTTTATGATGGTGTAAGCGACTGTTGCTTCACTACTTCGAGTCCAACAGAAACTCGTCGTGAACATACCTTGACGTGGGGGTAGCGGCGTCCGCCTTGGACTTGTTGGACGATGCAACGGCGCCGCCAACGCCACCGCCGACGGCCGCAGCAATGACAATAATAAGCACCACTATGAGGATCAGGAACGCCTTGCGGCTCATTCCCAGGATCTTTTGCTTGTCCTTGGTCTCTTCTTTCTCAGGATCGGGCCCCGGCTGCGGCGTCTGAGCCAGGCTGTTGCCGTCGTGGTGAGGCTTATCGGGTGACACTGCTCCAGAGGGTATGGGCTGCATGCGCACGGAATCAGGCGTCCACGGTACTGACATCTGGGGACTCGTCGCTGTCGCCGTCGGCGTGCCCGTCACTGTCTCTGGGTATTCCGCCTTGACCTCCATCGGCACGACGTACTTGGCGTCGCCGTCGAGATTGTAGGCCTCCTTGGCGGTGTCGCCGCTCGGCAGCGGCGGGTTCTCTGCGGCGCGCGTCTGCTGGTATTGCGACTGCCACTCCCTCTCGAAGCTGGGGACGGCGGTCGAGGGCGACGTGAGTTGCGCCACCTCGGGGGCGTTTGCGTCGCGATCATGGTCGGGCCAACCTCCATGCTGGGGATGATGGGTCGCCATTGTTGCTGCGTAAGTGCGTAGTCTCTCGCGGAGCGAGGCTCGGAATCCACGAATGCGAAATTCTGTCGCGAGCAATGCTGAACGAGGGCGAGCTCTGGTGAATGAATGTCTGTCTGCTCCAGCCCCGTGGACTATATGAGAGTGACGCAGAACATCAAAGCGGCGCCCTCCGCACCTTGCAACAGACTCGCCACAAGGCTGAATGCGACCGCATGCCTGGAATGCCTGGGGAGCCGCCTCTGGCCTGTCAAACGCTGCCGCTGTGGTACATTGCGGCTCAATAAATTGCCCGTGTAAGACGGGTGAATTGGGTTGAAGATCGCCATCTGTTCTGGTCCAAGATCTTCAGTTGAGCGGATCTCCGCCATCGAGTCGTTTCCCTCCATGGCAACGGCCAAGCGTCCATCTGACCATCCTGCGCTGCATCCCAGGGGCGGCCACATCGGCCCCAACAGCGGACTTGACGTTTCACTCACAAAGGTGGCACGAGGAAACGAGAAGACTCTGTCAGCGTGCCCTCATATAATGCGAGGCAACACCCCTCTCACGCACGGCTTGCAAGCGAATGACATGCTGAGGTTCCGAAGTCGCGTGTATCTTGGGGTCTTCATTCAACGTTTGGTGCTGTCGTCCGGCTCCGACAGTCCGACCCTGTCGGCCCCATTACTGCATCTGGCATCGGGCAGTACTTTTGCGCCCAACAAGACGGCCGGGCAGCGGCTGGGACCTGGATTGAGTGGGGAGTCCTGTTTCCGAATATAGACTGCTAAACACGGCATCCTTCAGGGCACCTTAGGCCACCCGTCGTCAGGCCCTGCGTTCTGCCGTCTGCCGCCTCGCTGGGTCGCTGGTGTCGAGGAACTGCGCTGAAGGTTTCTGACCACTGCGTAGAATTTACGGGCGAACACTGATCGGTGTCCCACTAGGTCGCCCCATCCTTTGCTCGCAGTTGTGCTGGCGAAAGCGGCGGTCGCGCGCCATCATTTTTCGCTCTCGATTGAGAAGGCACAATATTCCATTTGCATCGGCGACAAAGTAATCGTTTGGGAAGATAAAGTATTCGCTTGAATTGGTCAGCTGTAACATAGCAAGGGTCCTTTCAAACTATATGCACTTAGGCGTCAGAACCCAACGAGAACAACCGGCTCCGAACTCAGCGGCGTCGCTATGTCGTCCAACTTGACCGCCGGCGGCCAGGTATTCCGGCGTTTAAATTCCGCTGCTCATGATTTGCGAACTTGCCGCGATAACATGCTGCCCAGCTGCGGCCCGATCGGGTTTCAGATGCGTAATGTGAGTGTGACTAAACTACATGCAGTGAACTCCAAGGCCTCGACGGTTCTCAGCATATCGCATTCACCAACTTGACTCATGAGGCGTACCATATCTCCTCGTCGCCAGTGAGCGACGTGCTATAACGTAGCGCATCGGGCAGAGGGGGAGTGCACGGGACAGTAGCAGGTTGCGCCTATCTAGGGCGGAGCCTGGGTGTGCTACCTGAGGCCTTTCCTTCTTCTGGGAAGTATGCTTCACGCGCGACTGAGTAAAGTATAAATATCAGCTTGTTCAACGTCTGGTCCACTATTCGGCCAGCCAGTCTGTCTGTCTGTCATCCAGAGCACGCGCGTGTGGACCAACACAACCGGGCACAGCTTTGAACATCAAGCGTCAAGCGTACACCATCTCTCTCCGGTATCGCGGTGACTGACTGCCCTACCAATATCACTCCGAGGCCCAATTGCCATGATAGTCAGCCTGGATTGTCCTCCAAAAGATACGCCCACGACTCAGCAACAGGCGGAGCAGGTTGCATGAGTCCGTGCCATTCACCTCAACACACTGACAATCATATATTTGTCTGCATTGCCGACATACCCAACGACGGAGTTGATCTATTTGACCAATTGGCCCATGATATCTACCTGCGCAAAGGTGAGCTCCACGTCGAGAAGTCAGAAGGCTGGACCAGTGGATGGCGCGTGAGACTCCCTTTCGAGGAGGCCTTCAAGACTTGGTAGCTCTTTAAGGCCATATTGAAGAGCGGAACTGAGGTCATCTATAACGACATGAATGGCTATCCGCAATTTACAAAGGACTTCAATATCAGCCAGTCGTATTTGAACGGGACGCGACGAGATGCAAAGGGTCGTGTGGTGGAGATTATGGATGAGCTTCCCCGAAACTCTACTGATACTCTACTACTAAAAGCTGCCATGTGTTCCTGCAGTAGAAGTAGTGAAGATACATGGCTCAAGAAGGCCTCACTATTTGACAGATTTAATGGCCATATCGCTGATAATGTCCTCTGCACCTTTGCGGCTCGTCATGGGCATCCACCTCTACATGTAGGTTGGCTTGTCGGCAGCGTGGTAACATTGTCCACACCAGCTTGGTTTCCGGTTCTGCTCTTGAGGCAGCATCTCAGAATAATTCCATGCAGTCCTATCAACGTGGCGTTGCTTCCGAAGTTAACTGAGCTAGCGTTGCGTTGCCTCTTTGCAGTGTCGTCCCGCTGTAATCAGGCTTTTTGTGCACTTAGCGCCGACTGTTTTCGTCCGCGTTTTGTTTTCAAGGGTACAGTTCTAGTTCGCCGAGCATGTATAGTGGCACTTGGCGGGGAATACTTCGTACATTTGCCGGGCTGCTTATACCCGCACCAGTCGGCACTTGGCTGTTCGACGGTTCAACCCCTCCCCAGTCTCGAAGTGGACATCCGGCGACGATGTTTTTACCCGCACCAGTCACCAAGCAGATCCAGCAGATGCATGATCCGTGGGTCACTGACGCGGCCAAGGCAAACGATCCGTGAGTATGTTTGTTTCCGATCCGTCGGCAGATTTCCCCCCATTCAGCCCCTCACGAGCCTCGAGATTGCCCCATATAAGAGTGACGATGGCACCGTGGGTGTAGTCAAAGCCCGGTATGAGAGGCCGGTTCGAGGCTCGTTCGAGCGGAAAACCGTTGCAACTAGAAGTGTTCTCAACAGATTTTCGTTTCGCTCGCAGTAATTGAGTCTCTCAAATCGCGGGTATACCCACCCGTGAACTAATGGCCGGCCATTCGACTATGTTGCTAACATGACTTATGTTTGCCAGTTTAGCCATGGATTTGCCTCGCCATCTGCTGCATGCGTTGGCTGTCGCAGCCGCCATCATGATCACAGTCGGTGCCGCCACCGCAGGTACGCCGCCAGCAGATCAAGGGCCCGGCGGCACCGCCCCAGTGCGGCCATTCCGTCTTGATCAAGTGTCACTGGGCGACGGTTTGTTCCAGGAGAAGCGCGACCGACTCAAGTCATTCATCAAGGAGTATGATGAGCGGCGCTTCCTCGTCCTCTTCAACAACCAAGCTGGCCGGCCAAATCCCGATGGAGTCGAGGTACCGGGCGGGTGGGAAGACGGCGGACTGCTCAGCGGGCATTGGACAGGCCACTACATGACTGCCCTTTCCCAAGCGTACGCGGATAAGGGAGAAGACGTCTTCAAAAGCAAGCTCGACTGGATGGTTGAGGAGCTAGCCGCCTGTCAGAAGGCAATCACTGTGCGAATGAGTGATGCTGCTAAGGCGGGCACGGGAGACGCTTCATGGATCCCCACGCATCCAGGATACCTCGGTGCACTCCCAGAGGACACAGTTCTGCGGCTCGGCCCACCACGCTGGGCTGTCTATGGCAGCAGTCTCACCAACAATACATGGGCACCTTGGTACACGCAGCACAAGATCATGCGGGGGCTGCTGGACTCTTATTACAATACAAATAACTCGCAGGCCCTTGACGTCGTAAAGAAGATGGCCGACTGGGCGTACCTTGCACTGACGATCGGCGACAAGAACAACCCGAAATATACTGGCAACCTGACGCGGGACGACCTCAACTACATGTGGGATCTTTACATTGCGGGTGAGTATGGGGGTGCCAACGAAGTATTTCCAGAAATATACGAGTTGACCGGCGACTCCAAGCATTTGCAGACCGCGAAGGCATTCGATAACAGGGAGTCGCTCTTTGGGGCCGCCGTGGATGACCACGATATTCTCGTCGTGACACCCGACCACATCCCCGGTCGCCGCCGCCAGGCGCGACTACATGCCAACACCCACGTTCCGCAGTTCATCGGGTACATGAGCGTTTACGAGCACAGCGGAGAGCAAGAGTACTTTGACGCAGCCAAGAACTTTTACAGCTGGGTGATGCCACACCGCAGGTTCGCGCACGGCGGTATCGGTGGCAACTATCCCGGTTCCAATGACAACCCGGAGCTGTTCCAGAACCGGGACAACATTGCCAATGCCATCGCTGACAATGGTGCGGAGACGTGCACGACGTACAATCTGCTCAAGCTGGCGCGCTACCTGTTCTTGCATGAGCACAATGCCACCTACATGGACAACTACGAGCGCGGACTGCTCAACATGATTGCGGGCTCTCGCCGCGACACGTCCAACAACAGTGACCCGCAGGTAACATATTTCCAGCCGCTGACGCCAGGCGCGGTTCGGGACTTTGGGAACACGGGCACCTGCTGCGGTGGCACCGGGATGGAGAGCCACACAAAGTATCAAGAGACGGTCTACTTCCGCTCGGCAGACGGGTCCGCCCTCTGGGTCAATCTATACATGCCTTCAACACTGAACTGGGCGGCCAAAGGTTTCAAGGTCAAGCAGGAGACAAAGTTCCCACGTGAGGACACGGCGAAATTCACCGTGAACGGACACGGTCCGTTGGACATCAAGCTTCGAGTGCCAGGCTGGGTTCGCAAAGGTTTCCAGGTCACCATCAACGGACGCACTTACTCCGATACGCAAGCCAGGCCTGGCTCATACCTCACCATCAGCCGTAGCTGGAAGAGCGGCGACATGATTGAGGTGAAAATGCCATTCACGATGCGCACCGAGCGAGCTCTCGATCGTCCGGACACCCAGTCCCTCATGTGGGGACCACTCGTGCTACAACTGATCGGAAACAGTACCACGGAGAGCGGCTACCACGAGTTGTCGCTCTACCGCTACCTGAAGCGCGACGGCGATTACTCCCGGGCGGCAGTGACGCGACGAGACACGACCCCGGCTGGCGACCAGCTCTTCGAGACTACGGACGGCCACCTGCCCGTGCGCCCCTATTACATCGGCGACGAGAGCCCGACCTCGTCGTACCTCCGGCGCGTAGAGCCGCACGTGGTGTTTGGGACGATTGACACCCAGGTGCCGAACCGCAAGCGCAACGACGGCTTGCCATATTATGACGTGCCCGTTGAAGGGGTCCCATCATCAGGCACGGACGGACCGACATTCCTCGATGTGCTTTGGGATCAGGCGCCGTTCGCTACGCACGCCGCATTCCTGCAAGCAGTTACCTCAACGATGGACGCCTTCGTCGGGGCTGGGATATACACCCCTAAGGAACGGGATACTGTTCTCAAGAAAGCAAGGCAGGCCGAGAAGGAACTTGCCCCATAGCACTGAGAATCGACCAAAGGATTGCCTCGGGCACATGCAGCCATTGCGCAGTTTCATGTATAAGAATGGACAAAGACCATGTACGCGGCATTGGGAGGCCCCGCGATGCTGCTATCAATGTGCATAGGCCACTTTCGCCCCGCTAGCATATTCTCGTCTATCGGGCGGCGTGCACGACCCATACAGACGTGCGTGTCGCCCCGGCGCGCTGTTTCCTGCCTATGTGCACCGTCGGCACAGTGGAGGGCAAAACCACGTAATCCAGCATCGTTTCTGCCTGGACGTCAAGCTTGTCGCCCCCGAGCCACGCGTTCACGCCACTCGATCTCTATATGAACGTGAGAGCTCGCTCCTGACTCCCGTAACTGACAACCACCTGAGCCAAGTCCCTATATCCTTCATGATGAACTACAAACTCATACTCCTTCTGGGCCTTCTTGCCGAGGGCATCCTGGCTCAGCTCGACTCCAAATTCTGGAGCAGGTTCTCGGCGGCAACGGCTAGGTGCAGTGAGGAGAACAGCGACAAGTGGGGAGTATGTGGCCGAGTCCATGTTCCTCGAGGAAGACGGAGATCTAACAACACCGATAGAGGTGCCATATAGACCCCTACCAAAGAAAGCACTACTGCACCGTAACATATACGTACCCGGCCATTAGCGGGGACAAGATTGTATATGATAAGGTGGAAGATGTTGGCGACTGTTTGAGGACTAAAGCAAGTGTCCCCCGTCCTAGTTGGGTATATCATATCCTCGTATTCAGTACAGTCTACTGACATATGCATTGTTTAGTGTAGAGAAGGGGTATGTCGCATATGGGTAGATAAAGGTCGGGAGTTGTTGACATGTTACTGAAGCGTTTTGCACCCACATTTGCGTGATGCGCCAGCTTGAGCGGGATTGAACGGCGCGATGCACATAGCACTCTACTGTTTGTCCCTAGCTAGATTATTTTTTGCCAAACTTGGCATATGCCATAGGAACGTACAGCACGTCCGATGTTGCCACCGAACATCCAAATGGTTACCCTGACCTTTGTTGAGAAGCTGGGGACGACTCGTTCCGCCGCCGAATGAGCCACCTTCCGTGATTTCATATTGCTTTATTACCAGAAGGCGCGCGACATAGCGAGATTTTGCGTTTACTCGGCAGTGACAGTGAAATGACGTGTGCACGACGGTGCTAGTTCACCCAAGTAAGTCTCGTTTCCCAAAGTGCGCAGACCGTGCGGTATGAACGTTTGGTCTTGTTCGATCTCCACAACATTGCTGTCAAAGATAGTACGACCAGGACCCCGAGACAGAGCCTGGGGCGAGCTCAATGTTACAGTGACAAAGTATGAGCTGATTGACTCGCAATGCACCGATAAGACTGAGCCACGGTGGTGTAAGAATAGTAAAACTGGAATACTTATGCTGTAGAAGCCGTCTCGTGCTGCGCTGCTTCAGCATTCTCCTATTCGTATCCAGAGTACATGTGCTCTGACCGCCAAGGCGCATACTTCTCGAGAACCTACCCTTGCACCGGCACAGAGTCAAACAGGCCAAAGTACTCCGACGATCACTATATTTCCTGCAATTATAGGCGCGGGGTCTACTGCGGGCAACGGGTGCTCGACCAGTATTCTGAGTTGACCGGTCCCCAAAGTCCATGCTCACGATATTGACGTAACATTAGTCTTTAGGGGCAGAGATAGATGAGCTAAAACATCTGATGGAAAAGCAAGGTGTTCCGAAGCCCTGGTACCCCCTGCAGTCGCTTTTCGACTGCGATAAGGACGGAATACTCCGTTGCAGGGAACGTTGCGAAAATAGGGTATGCCACGTATTCCTCGGTCGCCACAACGACGAGTGTGACTGAAGTCTGAGCCATGGGATATTGTACGTGGCGAGTATTGTAAGCTAAATAATGGGGTTCGGGAACGACACACATCCACAGGCAATACAATCCTTCTCACGAATACCATGATGTGCCGTACATCGGCAGAAGACATGCTGTTCTGTATTTAACACTGAGTGCACTTCGTGTGTCTCAAGTGCACTATCACCAGACGAGTAATTCACTTCAAGCACTTAATTTATGGAGGCTATACCAATTAATAGTGAACGACGTAGTCGGCTAGACGGTGTTCCTCGATGCTGAGCCTCTTAGCAAACGCCACTGTCCATCCTTCTTGTCCCCCAAGTATTCCTCTCGTGTCTGTATCACGTTAATCATTGTAGACAATGGTAGCAATGCTGCTTGCGGCACGGCTAAGCTTCTACCAGTCAAGAAGCGGGCATCGGACCCCGCTCCATGTCGTGCCATGTAGAGAGGTTGCTGGCTGACGAAGCCGATGCCTTCCCAAGGCACCATAAGATAATTTCCGATGCATTGTAATTTGCGATATCATAGCCATTGGAACTGTGGCCTTGTTTCCGCGCACTGCGCATGTTAAGCGATTTGCACCATATTTTGCTTCATTTCGACTCCTTAAGATGCCACTAGCGTCCGACCACTTTCACCCAACCTCATGTAGTCTTGTCTCAGATCCTTGAATTGGCGAGGTTTGACCATCCTACTTGGGTGCCCAACCGAGGCGGAGGTTACCGCCGTCAAACACAACAAATGCCGACTTCAGGGCAACATCGCCGAAGATGTTGATGCCAATGCCGGAACTGCTCTGAATACCCCCGAAGCACGTCGATCCAGAATCATCGGTAGGCGCGTAGTTGATGTAAGCACCGGGCACGGTGATGGTAGAGCTCTCCACGCCAAACGTAAAGTTAGGCAGGGTCGTGCCGCAACTGAAGGTATACCCTCCCTGCGAGTCATCGTAGGAAGCCCCATCAACCTCTCTATAATACGCATCCACAACATCGTCGGGAAGAAGCAGAAGCGTGGTGCCGGTGTCAGCAATGCCGTCGATCGATTCCCGCGTCAGCCTCGAGCCGCCGACAGAGTAGCCCGTCGAGGTCCAAGTCCAGAAGCCCTGACTAGAGTCCACGGGGGTATAGACGATGGAGCCCGTGTGTGCGGACGAATCGATATACCCAAAGTTATACTTGCCATCTAATTTTACCAGTCGTTAGTACTTCACGAAGAGCGCGGGTGGAACGCTATCCTATATACGTACTGGCTTGATGCTTGAGGTCAGCAGTAAAGAGAGGTGACTGGAGGTTCGGGGAGGCATTGTCAAAGAAGGTCTTCTGCTGCCTGGGCGAAACGGTGTTGATGGAGCTAAAGGCCAGCCCGAGGAGGCCGGAGCCAGGATCACCGGTAAACTCGGAAGAGACCTTCTTGGCCGTCTCCACGGCCTGAGCCTTGACACTCAAGCCACCGACGTTGACGACGTCGCTATAGACGGTTCCGCTGGAGCTGCTCCCGTCGCCATAGGAAATGCTCCACGTCTCTCCCGAGAGTAGTTTAGCCGTAGAACTCTTCTTGGGGTCGTAAAGAGTCTGTCCGTTGACCTCGTTTGACGGGGTCAGGGTGCTAAAGACCCATAGGTCGCTGGATCCAGTATCAAAGTCGAGGTTTAGCGTCTGAGCTGGCGTCCCGATCTTCACGGCAGCCAGGTACTCGCTGTCATACTGCTGCGGGACATTGGGGTCAGAGCCGGTCCCGGTCCCTCTCTTGCCGAGGCGGTCAATAGCACTGGCGAGGTCCTTGGGCAATGCCTTGTTGAACTTGCGGTACGCCTTGGCGAGGGCAAGCGGTCCATGCGGCTTATGGTGGCGATTGTGGGACGCGGTTACAGAGAACTTGCCAGTCGCCTCGGTGGGAAGAGCAGCAGCTAGGTAGCTTGCTGAAAGCAAGCTGACGAGGAAAGCTCCAAAGGTCTGCATGATGACTGACTCTGACTACAAAGAAGTGTGATGCCGATATTGAAAGTGCTTGTTTATCACGTCGCGGCAGACTCCAGTCTTTTTATATGTCTCTTTACATGAGTACATAAATAATACTACTGACCCCGAGGCCAAATTGAAGTTGTGGTATGAGAGGGAAATTGTGAGATGTGATGCCGCGTTGAACGTTGATGGTCGGCCGTCTCGCCAACTTCACTTTCTTCTTTGGGCGAATCTGGAACCTTGTTTGCCTTATCGTGACCCTCAAGCGCCCTGTATTGCTTCAACTTCCTAAGCCGGCAAGCACGTCGGCGGCGTACGATATCAGGCAAAGGCGTCATATTCGAGGCTATCTCTGTGTTTCGCACTCGCGAGTTGTGTGTCGCTTACTATGTCGCTTACACGAACGCGTGCAGAATGGCGCGTTGTGGCGTATTGTGGCGCGCTCTTGTGTCTAGATTGTGCTTCGGAGCCAAAGAGGCAGGTAGCACCATGATGGAAAGTCGGCACTGGAAACCCGTGCCGTGATCCCGGGGCCATATCGAAGGACCGTCAGGGCGTGCGATCGGACAGCACTGAGCTACTGCTGTTGTACTGCGCTGATGAAAGAAACTTTCAATTATCCTCAACGGAGACGGCCTGCAGAGTGTAGGATTGCATGACTTCACTGAAGAAGTCCTGGCCGTGAGCCACGCTCGCACTGGAGCCGGAGACTGCCGGGACCTCCACGGCTGTTGGCTGCCCACATGGGCCGCGGCGAAATTGCGGGGTGGAGATGAGGCCGGGGATAGCGTCTGGATTGAGAAAGTGCCCGGAACTGAGCTTGCCGGGTGTGCGTAGCATTGGGCGGCTCCGCGTTGCTTAGTCGTGACACTAAGACAAGTTGAGAGCAACAGCTGGCCCGGGTCGGAGCCGAGCTGGGCCATGGCATAGGTTCGACGCAAGCACTAGATAGTTACACGGGAACGGAGCAACAAAGAAACTCAGAGACAACCCCGTGGAACATGACCGCATCAAAGTTCCGGCTGTTCGGCTCTGTCAGGGATACTTTAAAGGGAAGTCCAGTACCCAAGCAGGCACAATCGCAGGCCGCTAATAAAGGTAGCAAGGTGATCTAAAGTGCGTCATTGGCTGGCAACTTTGATGAGCCACGGCGCCAGTGGAACATTGAAGCTCGTGACACCGACAAGTAACAACATAGTGTCCATGGCATTGATCGGGTGGAAACACAATGCCTTAGTGTGGCCGCGACTGAAGAACTTTCGTCACCGACGCCTACGGAAGGCGTCATCGACTCAGTCCTGAGAAAGCTGAGAATAACACGCGCCCTTTCTCATTATAATGTCCCTTTCTGGTAAGCGGTCGGAGTAGACAGCACCTGACGCCTTCGCGGCACCGACCGTGTAACAAGAAAAGGCTAACAGTTTCTACCCTTCCCTTTTCACTTCAAGCATGGGATGTCCTCAGCAAGTGTACACCAACATGAAGATACTTCAATATCGCATGGTCCGTATGTTGTCGTCCGAAGACGGACACGTATCTCTTGTCTCCAATAGAAAGATATCTCACTGTCGAAATGGGCGCGCACGAGTCGGCTGGCTTCATTTCACCGTTGGCTACATTGAGGCTTATGGACCAGCAGAGTATATTGCAGGGCTTCACGAATGCGAAACTGCCATGACGTTCGGTCAGGAGCAACGGTGCCATATCATGGTTGCGAAATCTGTAGCCATGCGCCAGCCCGCACTCGGCAGAGATTGATGTATGTCACTCATCAGTCGCGAGAGAACAAAATATCTTTCAATACCTATCTGATCCAATAACATAGTACGACCATCCAGAAACGGGTCCACTCATCCTGGGCAGTCCTTCATCGCGCGAGACTCACCAGCAGGTTACAGTTATGGACCTGTCCTGGTCTATTCGGATATCGCATTGTTTGTTACACTACGAGAGACAAAAGTCAGCAGCATGCTCATAATCTAGGGTGCCTTATAGTACCTACTTTACATTCGAACTCTTTTATACCCCACCGCACACCCCACTTTGGTTGCCCCGTTTCAGGTTCTGAGTTGAGGGCGGGGGGTTCAAGCCAAGGGATGAGGCAGGTGTGGCTATTCCTGCACATCTGGATGGCCATGTGTAAGTTCTGTGTCACGGGTCACTGTATTAGGAAGGTCGTACGTACGCCAAGGTGATTTCTACTGAGGAGAGCATTCATTCGAGCGGTCCTCGCCTCTGGCTCCGAGGAGAAGTGCATCCACACATTGGTTCGTAGTTGTGAAGCGGGATCCATCTTGCTGAAACGTTCTGTAGAAGATTGGAGACCTTGCGTCTTTGAGAGAATATAGGATACTTGGAAATGGGACCGCTTTCGAATGGCTTTCAAGCGTCACTTTCCGCGAAAAACGCCGGTCAAGCAGCGCTAACAGCTACAGCACAGGTTAGAGGCAAAATTGACGCGGGCGTCAACCCATTTATATACCCTGAAAAAAAAGGTCTGATCGTCTCAATTACGTCAAGTGTGCTTATAAGGAAGCTTTCCATTACGTCCCAGGCCAGTCTCATCGTCATCCCGGACCTGCTCTCAAACGAGGTACACGGATCGTACCCGGGCCACCTGAGATGATGACTGTTCCACGGCATTGCCCAAATGGTTCAGGCCGCTCCTCATTTATACATTGCGTAATAGCCGTGACGTGTTTTGCCACGTTGCCTACGATGGGCTGGATGATGAGGCTGATGAAGATCTCTATATCGCAACATGAACCACTCACAATATTGCAGTTCCAGTGGGCACTTTTTCTTTTTCGATCAGCAGCCGCACCAATGATGCGTCGGACACTTCCTCGTTAATTCACCAAAGTCATTCGTCGCAGTAAATGCCTTGAAAAGCTCGAATCTATTCAAGCTGGCAGAGCATCTCGTCACATTGACCGCATCCGCACCGAACTCGACAAATGACCTGTTCGCATTACAGATCGAGAGCTTGACTGCAACACTGCTCACACACGTTAGACTGATTCCCATACTCGCATTCTGCATAGCCGACTTACCATATGCCAATAAGTCCCGCCTTTCTTTAACAACTCATCGTGGCTACCCTGCTCAAGCATCATCCCATTCTCTCCTAGCACAAAGATGACATCAGCATTCTGTACAGTCGCAAGGCGATGGGCAACGACGATCATTGTTCGTCCCCTCCGAGCTCTCTCGAATGCTGCCTGTATGACTTTTTCCGATTCGGAATCAAGAGAGCTAGTCGCCTCGTCAAGAAGAAGGATACTGGGGTTGCGGACCAATGCCCGCGCGATTGCGAGGCGCTGCTTCTGGCCGCCAGAGAGAGAGACGCCCTTGCTTCCGACATCCGTGCCATACCCGTCCGGCAGTGACACAATGAAGTCGTGTATAGAAGCGTCGCGACAAAACTGGTGAAGTTGATCCTCGGTAATCATCCTGGAGTCAATCCCGAGGAGGATATTTTCCTTGATAGAACCTACATTTCAGGAAATTTGTCAACTCAACTCTGCTTGAATCGGTGCTGACACAGTCGACAGGCTGTCCTACCTTGAAATAGCGCCGCCTCCTGAGAAACGAGGGACAGATTCTTGCGGTATTCAAACACGCTCAGATCCGAGATATCCTTGCCGTTTGCGAGAATTGCTCCTTTGTGGGCGCTGTAGAATCGTTCCAGCAGCGAGATGATGGTACTCTTTCCACATCCAGACGCCCCAACCAAAGCAGCAAACTGCCCCTTCTCAACGGTAAGATTCAAGCCGTTGAACACTGACACAGCTCTGGTAGGATACTTAAAATGCACGTCCCGAAGTTCGATTTTCACTCCGCCTTCTGTGTCGGGTATCCTTTCCGGAGTTGTGTGGTCGTCTCGGAGGCGTGTTTCACGCATGGCCAAGATACGGTTGGCAGCTGCGCTCGCCCGAGCAGCATTTGGCCCAAAGCCTAGACACTGGCCCGCCCCCTCCGCACCATGTATGACAGCCATGAGACAAATGAGAAAATTGAGCACACTTAGTTCGCGACTCGCCAACAAGGTGCCGCCGTACCAGAAGATCAGGGCTTGGCATGCCAGACTTACGCTGTCCGAAAAGGCAAAAACCAAGCTTGTCCACCATGATTTCTTCATAGCCACCTTGACGTGATTGTTTAGTAGTGTCTCGTAGCGGGTGCAAATCGCGTTCTCTAGTGTCAGCGATGCCACGGTTCGAAAAGCTCCGATAGATTCGGCAGCAAACTTTGAGCTCTCGGCAAAAACAGCCGCGTTCATCTCGTTGAACTGTGTCTCGTATTTGAGGCGCCAGTAGCCAGAGATGAAGCCTACCGGCATGGTTACGCAGAAAGCAACAATCGCTAGCTTCCAGCTAAATGCAAAGGCGATGGCGATGGCCCCGACAAGATTAAACGCGCTAGTAAACTCATGTCAGCATGTATGTTCTCACTAGGCACACTCCCGACTTGATTTTGCCCATTGGCGGACGCACCCAGTGTAAACCATGGCCATATTGATGCCTAGCAGCTCCTGAAGCTGCTTCGGATCGCCTGCAACGCGAGCAGCCAGTGTACCTTGCGAATTCTCTTCCCGGTCAAAAAAGGACATTTCCTGAAAGAGCATAGCTTCGAAGTATTGGTTCCCGTAGGTTGCTGAGACGCTCTGCGAGCTGTATTAGCCTTGACAAACATTGTGGGAGTCTTGAACTTGCATGCTCTAGATTCGTCGTAATGAGTCCCATGAAGAAGTATGACAGGCCAACACCGATGGCCATGACCGCCCACATCAACGACCAGAAGTTTCCACCATCGATGAGGTTCTTCCCCTGTTCCTGGAAGACCACGACAACCTTTCCAAAAAGGTAAGCCTGGAGAGGTGTGGCAGCTGCCGTGTGGCTTGTCAGTATGGTTATGTTTCCGATGCGACGAGCTGAGTAGGCCGTACCTGATCCGCACATGGCGAAAAGTATTGTTAAACCGCACAATAGACGCCAGCTCCGCCCCTCGTACAATAGCCTTCCATAACTACCGACTATGTTGCGGGGCTTTTGATCGGGAGATTTGCAGTTGACCCCTGTGAAAGACTTGTCCGCGGTCGTCCGGTGGCTTGATGATCTTTTTATGTCATCATCAGCAATACCGTCATCGTCGATATCTGTTGAATCTCCGAGTGAGAGCTGCTGTGAGTGCACTAGGCTGTAATACAGGCCTTCGCGATTCTCTAGGAGAGATTCATGGCTGCCCGTCTCAATGACCCACCCTTTATGCAGGACTATTATCGTGTCGGCCTTTTTTATCGTAGAGAGTCGATGGGCAATTATAAGGGTGGTCCGGCTCTGTGATACTTGATCTAGTGCGGCCTGGACGATCTGTTCACTGCGAACATCAATAGCACTGGTAGCCTCGTCTAGAATCAATATTTCGGGCTTCTTTACGATGCTCCTGGCGATGGCCAGGCGCTGTCGTTGACCCCCCGAGAGCTTTGTGCCGCCGTCGCCAACGTGGGTATCATAGCCCTGTATGCAGTCAGTACTTTCAGTGACCAGCCAAGTTCGAAAGTGTGCATACATCTGGGAGGTTGTGGATGAATTCGTCGGCGAAAGCCTCCTTGCACGCCGCCTTTACCAGCTCCATCTTGGTCTTTTCAGGCTCTGATTCCCATTGAGAGCCGACCAAACCGTTTGCCACGTTTTGATAGATAGTGCCGTTGAACAAGAATGGATCCTGCTGAACGAGCCCGATCTGTGATCGCCACCATTTCTGGTCGATGTTGTCCAGTGTATGGCCCGAAGTACTGATGGAGCCGCTAAGTTCGACAGCAGGACTCGAGTCCTCTGGTAGTACTGCCGGGTTTTGGCTGCCATTGCCGTCTGGACTTGTGTGTGTTTCCACGCCGCCCTTAGGCTGCTTTCCCTTTGTGCCGTCTTCTTGGTTTCCCGTCTGGTCGACTATCTTTTCGATGGCATACTGGTCCGAGAGCGAATACCATCTTTGGAGAAGGCCAACAATAGTGCTCTTCCCAGAGCCAGATGGCCCCACAATCGCGGTCTTCTTTCCAGCCTGTAGTGTGATATTGAGGTCATCAAGGACCTTGATGTGTGGCCGGCTAGGGTATGCGAAAGTGACATTGTTGAACATTATATCATCCGTCGCGGACACTTCAGGGCCTTTCAAAGAACCCTGCAGAGGTGGAGGTGCGTCAATAACTGTGAAAAATTGGCAGGCAGCGACAGTTGCCTTGCCAATGTCGGTGATTGGTGCCGATATTCTCTCGAGAGAAATCACGAGCATCAAGACGGACATCATAACGCTTCGAAGGGTGAGCATCTCCTCTAAAATGGCATGGGGCCGGACCGGAAGTAGGGGTCCATCACGTACATGATCACCGTGCCGACGCTATCAATTCGACCGTCGTAGTACGATCTGCTGCCATACCAGAAGGCTAAGCCAAATGCTCCATACAGGGCGAAGTACTGGTGTCATTAGCAAACCATGACCCATCGTAGAATGGCAAGATAACTCACAAGTATGCCAAACTGTATAGCAAAGAAGGGAGAAAGCCATTGCCCTTTCAGTTTGGCCTTGTCCATCCAGGAAGCATGCTTGCTGGTCATGTGTTCCTGAGCACCACACGCGGCGATCATGCGAATACTGCTTAATGCCTCACTGACCACAGCCCCTGCCATTCCCTCGGCCTGAGATGACTGTCAGCGCGGCTCTCATGAGAAGAATAGTGTCCTGACCTTGGTTATGGCCATGTGGCCCTTCGTTATAATGGGGACGAAAATTCCCACTACCAGGGCAATGAAGAGGATAACGGAACCCGTAACCAGCGTCAAATTCCAGCTGTACGTAAATGCCACAATTATGGCTGCAAAGACGGTTGCGGTATACTCAACAAAAGTTCCCAGCTTTTCTGAAATCCCCATTTGCAAAGTATCAGCTGTCGTGGTAATGATCGAAGAGGCCACTCCCGGGGGCATCGTGTCAAGAACATGGACCGTCTGGTTGAAGAGGCTTTGCAGGTAGTGCAGTCGGATAGCACTGGATAGCCGGATACCAGTGATCCGACAGCACGCCTGTGCTCTGTGAGAACGGATACGGGGACCATCAAGTAGAGCTCTCACCTTGTTGACATAGCTGAGACAAAAGCGACCCAAGAAAAGGAGGAAAATGTACAGCCTAATAGCAAGCCTTAGCCACCTCGAACGGCCTCAATGTACGGGCGCTACATGTACTGACGACTGCCTATTCAGGTTGGCCTCAAATTCGGCCCGTGTCGTAGCGGTGTTGGGCAAGAAGTAGGAATTAAAGTCG
The DNA here is from genome assembly GCA_029168975.1 of Purpureocillium lavendulum. NCBI lineage: Eukaryota > Fungi > Ascomycota > Sordariomycetes > Hypocreales > Ophiocordycipitaceae > Purpureocillium > Purpureocillium lavendulum. The sequence continues at coordinate 213,025 of JAQHRD010000001.1, forward strand.
CCCACTAGCTTTCCTGTAGATATGGTCAGTTCTTTCACAATGGCACAGCAAACAGCCCCATACCAAAAACGATGTTCATCAATGGAAGAGTCTGTGGATACTGTTAGTTTGGGCTCCAAGACTGCACAAGTACCATCTCGAAACGCGAATCAATACTCACAACTCCAGCGCCTATGGAGGCAAATGTCGCCGCGACGTAGGCAGCAATGTCCCATTGTGTGGCATATGAGAAAATTCGCTGAACGACTCATCAGCGCGAGTCTGCGAGGATGGCGCCGTGGCGGGATACGGTCAACTCACAATGTAGTCCTTGAACGCTGGCTGTCTCTCATACTGAATCTTGGCTTTGTCTGTCGCTTCACTGTGTCCATTAGACAAACTCAGTTCCTTCTCGGGCCTGGTATGCCCTGGCAGTTGCCCAACTGTGTCGACCGGTTCATTTTGCAGCATGGCACAGGTTCTGCTTTATAACAGTTCGTAGTTGCGTTTGCGTTTGTTTAGTTGTGCAAAGTTCAAAGCTCGAAGACGCTACATCAACATGATATTAGGCTTGATCGTGCGTGAAAGTGTTGGCGAACGTAAATATAAGTTACGGAGCAATCGAGAGGAGGCGAGGATTTATGAAGCATTTGACACCGTAATATTGAATGATGACAACGAAACCCTTATGCTCTCGGGATTACGACGCCTGTCGCTCTCAATAGTACAGTACGGCTCCGGGGTCGGGAAAGCCAGTTTCGTGATGCCTGACTTCTCGGCCGTCGGTCCAGTGACTCCTGTCGCATTGCCGGCGCCGAACATGAAGTTTCGGCCGCTCGGGCCACCCCGAGCCCACAATTGCCGCGCAGCCACATCATATTTCGGGTTTTGCGGGCCGGCCGGCGCTGTGCTGCCCGACGGCTGACATACAACGCAATGAACAGTTGCCAGCAGTTTGCAGTAATGCCAGGGGCCCAATCTTCGGGTTGCCCCGATTAAACCGACCTCCTCCGGGTCACGGATTCTACAACTCTAGTAACGTGGGAAAGCACCTGTATGCGCGGCACTCCGCGCGGCCATTTGAATGATGCGTCAGAACGAGTCTTGAATTGATGTTTATATGTAAGAGTAGATGCACAACGGACTTCTGGAACGAAAGTAAAAAGCTCAACTGTCGTCGCCCCACGCTTATCTGCGTTGAGACCACCCTACTACAATCGTCCTTCAGCAGATATCGTCAGATCATCTTGGCAATCATGGATCCCAAGAACAGCATGGAGCCACGTCCTCGTCATCTCCCGCTCGTGCTGACCGGCTACGTCGAGTTGCCGTCGAAGAAAAAGTTCACTATCCGCGCTGACACCAAAGAGACAATATTTGCCGCTGAATGGGAAACGGACGCTTGCAAAGCTAAGGGAGCAACTGTCCTCCTCTTCGACGGCCCCTCGTCAGAAAGTCCCATGATCTCTGCCACTAGAGGTGGGTCGCTGGACAAGGCATGGAATGTCCAACTGTCCCAGGAAACAATTGCCGGCCATCAACCACCATCTGCGGGGCATACTGGAGACAGCGCGTCCGTCACAGTCACGGTACAGCCTGTGGCGCTTGCGGGAAATACGCATGTCTACCACTTCGAAACTTCTGTGGCTGGTGGGAACATGAAGCAGGAGAAGTTTGAGTGGCGCCACAATTTCGATGGAAATCTACAACGCCTGGACAGCGACTGGTCCTACGGTTGGAAGCTGATCTGGCTTTCGGGACCGGAGGGTGTCGCGGGCTCTCCTGGCTATACAAGCAGCGGTAGGCAGGTTGTGGCTAGCTTCACTTGGATATCATCCTGGCGCCTTACCAAGTGCTTTCGATTTGAGCTCACTGGTCACGCGAGTCAGGGAGACTTCGGCGAGGACTGGGCAATACTGGCGTTAACCAGCGGGATGCACATCTTTTGCCTCGATCAGCGCGGCGGTCGTTGAAATTACGATTGAGTGTCGCCCTGGCTTGACAGCCTTGGAGGATTGCCAGACATCTCAGTGATCAATGTGTATTTATCGATCAGGGCATATTAAGTGTTGAAGCTATCGATATACATAAAAATATGGGTGCTGTGATGACACCGAATCTCTAGGCCGGAATGGTTGGGTGTATCAAGATAGCCTCCCTCGGACTGAACGTGAGCTCAATATTTCGCACCATCAAGTTCATAAAAGAAACCGGTAGAGACATGTGCTATGGCTGACCAGAGTGATCAGGCAAAAGCTCATCCCACATCGTCCAATCGAAATCAAGTTGTCCATATGCCTCCCCAAGCTGATTCGTGTCTGCTCTTTGTGACGCTTTTGCTAACACTGATGGCGTGCTAAAGAACGATTGACAGGGCCGTTGGGAACTCGACACCTGTGAAGCGTGGAGTTGTGCGATGAGTGTTGGTCTTTGCACAGTCTGGCCCGCTTGGCCCATCGCCGCTTCGCGAATTTTCCAAGCTTCCAGAACGTATCGTGCTTGGAGGACACACTGTTGCTCCGTCATGTCGAAAAGCTCAGGGTGCTGAGCATATACCTTCTCGACAACCACCCAGCCGCGATCTGCCAGCGGTCCGTCCGGCCTGTGACGAAGTTGCCCGGTGAAGGCGGCAAAGATGTCAAGACGAAAGTGCAGCTGCATCGACCATTCAAATCTGCATGCTGCCATATGCTCGTACGCCTTGCAGCCATGCTCCAGGCTTACCAGGAGGGTCTGAAAGGCATTTTCCTCGGAACTAAAGAAGCCAGTCTGCTCCGGGTTCGGAATCATTCCTTCTATTTTTTGCATAAGACTCGGCCGAATCGTGAGAGCGGCGACGTGGGCATTGCCGGCCTTAACATCCACAAATCTCTCTTCAAGGTCACGGAGGCTCGTATCCAGGTCGACAGCTGCACCACGAAAGGTTGCTATTGCCGCCTGTATCTTGGCTGCATCGCTGTTGCGATCCGATGTTTGTTCCAGGATGGCTTCCCCAAGGGCCGCCAGACCGCCCGTGTAGCCGGCGGCTTCCGTCATGAACCTATAGACTCGATGCAAGATGAGGCAAAAGGCCATCTCCGTTGGTCCGTCACGGGGACGTGCTGGCTCTGTAGAATTCGGAAACAGGTCCGCGTCGTTCAAGTTCTGCGGCTCCTTTGTGTCCCAATTGGCAGGAAGCAGAGAGGAGTTCAAGCCGGACGCCATGGCATGGGTCGAATCCTGGACAATTATCTGCCACCATATTCTCCTTCGCATCTCGGTTTCAAAGGGGCTGAGATTAATGAGTTCGCCATCGCGATGGTACCCTGCCTTTTGTGCAATTCGTACGACAATGCCGCTGAGCATCCACGCCCTGTAACGATCATACCGACCTGCAAGCGACCACTACCAGCGGCGTTAGAGTAGACGAATTGATGGGGAATGGTACAACATACTAGGAACAGGATCAGGGCCTGCAGAATAGCCATGTCGTAATTCTTCAGGAAGTCGAACCTGATGAGCGACAGCTTTGCGCCGAGTGTGAATGTTTGCAGCGCCGCATCGCGCGATAGATTGAGCCATTCTTCACACTCATGATCTGACAGTGACACAACAGCCATGGTATAAATCGAGAAGAGGAGTGCCTGGTGCTGCAAAGGCACGTTGCTGATCTTGGTTGCTGCTTCCATGACATATGGTTGAACGGTCGGTACGTGGATGATCTTTGATAACGGATTGACTCGGTCCAAGAACAGCTGCCAAAGCCTTAATACCTGGACAGGTTCCGGCTGCAGATCTTCCATGCTGATTCTCGTATCATCCCCGCTGCATAGTAGATCGGGGCTGCTATCACATCTGGAATCGTCGCAACCGAGTATCTCGGAATCTCGTCCATCGTCGGTTTCGACAAGTGCCCTCATATCTTGGAGCTGCGATGATTAAACGTGTTATTGGTAGAACAGAGTCACTTATGGCGACGCAGCAGGCTGAAATTTGACGCGACACAACGTCATACACTAACCTCTTTGTATATGTCGGCCCAGATATGAGAGTCCATAAACCGAGACCCATCTTGGCCTTGGACCATCATGCCGGAAGGTCTTGATGACTGAGATGAGCTGTCGCTCATTGCATGTCGCCGGACGGCCAGGCGTTCCGGCTCGGGAGCGCCGGTGGTAGCGGGCGTAAGAGGGATCTGTCCTGTCGCCAACTGGGCTGGTGGTGTCTGTGCCTCGGCAGATTTGGTGCACTGCAAAAGGAGCATTTCGCAACGGGCCAGGCGCTCCCGGAGATCCTGATTCGGTCGCCGGCGTCGGCGGGTTGTCGCTGGAATGCTTGGTGTGCAGACGGCGTTGGCCTGGTGGCCGTCAGTGCCTCATCTGGTGATGTCCCGACTCGAAGAGAGAAATCGTGGCATCATGAAATCCTCTAAAGGTAGAGCGCGGAACTCGGTAGCTAATCTTGAACGGCATACCTTGACGCAGTTGGAACATGGCTCTTGTCGATCGCACTTTACTTTGCGCTGCTGACATAGGGCGCATGCCAGGACTCGAGAATACCTTTGCTGCGATGCATGTTCCGTGTTTACTGACATGGTATCGGTCCTGGATCAGTCCACTGGGATCCGGACGCGGGACTCCGTCGAGAAACACCAGAATAAACAACATAAGGGAAGGGGAGAGAAGACTGAGGACAATAGGCTTCAATTATATTGCTAGTGCCTTCATGCCGACGATAGTTGGGACGGAACGCACAAAGGGGTGAGCAAGCATTTTTGGTCTTCCAAGCTCCGTCTCTTGGGTGTTGTCGCGGAGTAAGTAGTAGCTAGCGCCACAATCCGTATTGCGCGGCTGATGACGACGCAAGAAGCACCACTGGCATTGGTGGCCCCTTCAGGTCAGACACCTCCAAAATGTGAGAGCTGCTCTTGTAATTACTCATGTTCGCAGGGATAATTTGCGTCCCCATGCAAAACCGTTCGACGAAAGGTTCCAGTCGGCTTCGAAAAGACTGCTGTCCGTAGCCTCCAAATGGGAGCCCATGGTGGGCAATAATGACATTGACCCTGGCCGCTGAAGTTACTCAATGTACCGCTTTTAATTGTATCAGAACCAACGGAGGATTCAAATTGTGGTTGCACCAGGCGTGTTCGGAGTGCTCGGGGCAGCCCGAAAAGTCCGGCCCTACAAGCGTGCATCGCTGCTTGAGGACGGGGCAACCTGCCTGTTGCCGCTTACACGTAGACAGGCGGCTGCCCCAGCTGCCGCAGGGGGGCCCTCTAAGCAAGGTAGGTTCCTCCAAGCCTTTGCTATGCCGGCAGTCGCGAGAGGGGGCATCCGGACATCGTGAATCTCTACCAGTACACGCCAGTCTGCACAATAATAGGTGGTGCGCATCGCCACTTGCCAATGAATGGCCGGCTGCCGACCTTTGGCGACATGGCCGCCAACTTCCACTTGTGCCACCTCGGGCTAGAACGGGCCTTGAAAGGCGTCAGTACGCCTTCTCTTGCACACCTTCTCTTGCACGAGCAGGTCAGGGTGGAGAGAACATAGACGGCAAGGGCATGGACTTGAGTCGCTGTCCTCTGCTGTGGCCTGCTGGGCATGTTTAACCGGTTGAATGCACAGGGGCCGCTGTTTTCTCGCGTTCAGTCCTCTTTGGCACGACTTATCTCTTCCCCCTGACTGCCCCAAAGATAGATGCAGATGGCGGCAGGATCAGATGTGATGCTGCCAGGCATCACGGTGAGGCGGCTCGTCTCTGAACGATTCCTTCTCTCCCCCACTCGCGATTGTCGTCGACGACATTCTGGCAGAGTAACTGTTTCCTGGCAGCTGAGATGCGGATGTTGGTTGCTGGATGCATCGTCTCGGTCGCGTCTGGCGATGGTCGCGCGACTTTGGCCCCTTGAGGTGCGTCGCCCAGGCATCATCCATCCATGCATTGCTCAGAGCCTCAGTCAGAGCGCTCGACTCTACCGAATGCAAATTCGCAAGTTCCACTGAGTCAGTTGGGTGGGAACTACAAAGTACACCTGCCAGGGCCATTCCGCCACCAAGTGGCCCGAACGGCCTGTGATGGCAACATGAAGCATCCTGGCAATTCCATGGAAGGTCAGTTTTGCGCAAGCAACAGCCACTACGATCCCGGCATTGCCGAAACTGGGAGCACGCTTTGAAGATCTGTTGACGGCTTCACGAATAAGCCAGCTAGGCTTCATTGTGCTAAACGTAAGAGAAAGATGGCGGGCCTTGCACGAGAGGTCATCGCAGCTGGGACGACACAAGGTCTAGCCATGACCCGTCGTGTGACATTGCACGGTATATCTGGACAAGCGCTGACGGTCGTGGCATATGCTGCTGCTGTAGCCGAGCCAGAACCGAGAAGTGATCATGGCTATGTGTGTTGTCAAAGACATCTAGCTCAAACGCCCATCGAGGATCTGACTGCAAGTCATCGGCGATCCTGAGCGCATGAGTGGCATGTAAGACGACACATTCAAGACATTTTGATCCATCCTCCCCGCCTTGATTGACGTTTGTGGGGGGCACTGGAAGCGCAGTCGCCGAGCACACATCAGCTTACGTCGTGCCAGACGGCCAATCGAAGAAACCATACTGCGTGACAGGAATCAAGGTTCAAAGTTTGCGTCTCGGCCGTTGCGGCTCGTCCGCCCGAATCGGTAGTCCCCGGCGGGTCGTGGCGTGAAGCCCTTCGGCAAATGCCCTATCCGCCGGCAGTGGACGACGCTATTTGGACGAACTCTGTATGTCTCGGGTGTGATGCAGGACGATTACCTTTTCTTGTAACTTCACTCTGCAAGGAAGACCAGGCTGGGGGGGGCATGACGGTTCGCCGCCGCCAGGTCTTGGGACATGGAGGATATAATGCTTGGCCTCGCTCGAGATATACAGGTACAACATTGGGCCTTTCTGAAAGACAGCATCTCCTTCCACTATTCATGTTTGACGAGCTCTACATTCTCTAAACTCTGTTGATACACTAACATTTATCTCCTGATCTCGTTGAATAGCAAGCATGAAGTTCGCATACGTCGCCCTGGTCGCTTTCGCTGGGTTGGCGGCAGCGAACCCGCTGGGAGATCGGGCGCTGGATCTGGCGCTTGATAAACGAGTTGAGTGACACAAAAGCATCCAGCGCCTCGAGGGAGATTTCTATTGACATATGTCTAGGCTGTAGGTGTAAAGGCTTGATGCTGTCAGCTACTGGTACTGACCACAGGGACGCAGTGTGTAAGTGTCAAAGATCAGTCGGCGTCGCGAGTACTGCCTGTGTACTGTACGGACTGACAACGGCTTTTAGGACGTGAGTGCGAACGGAGATGAGCAGGCAACTTGACGGATCTGCATGGTCTGACGAGGGTTCTTGGTGATATAGCCGGTAAGCCGATACTCTTGCATGCTCCAGCAGAGACGCCTGCCTTTCAAAGACGCTCATGTGCATGTCAACGTAGAGTGTAAGTTGTCCGCCACGGCGCGCCCTACCGCAAAGCGTGACTGATGGGCCGACACGACCATGGTCTAGTGTGTAAGTCGCAGCCCGTTCTGGCCCCGCGGAGGCCCTAGTCGTCGGCATCGCGCTCACCTCGCCGCTTCATAGGACGTACGTATGCCCTCTGGTGCACCGATGCTCAAACCATGTAATCATGCTCAACAGCGAGGGCGTCTAGTGCGTAAGTTTGTATGCTTTCAAGCCAGCAGACGACGCTGAGACAGACGACGACGATGACAGTGTGTAAGTAGAGATGCCGTCAACACAATCCACGTCTTCGTGTCTGGGGCCACCGCTAATGTATCCAAATTACAGATTGTAAGTTCCTCCGACAAACGCTGTAAATGCTCATCTGCGCTATCTACACCACTGACGCAAGGGACCTTCCAGTGTGCAAGTTCCCCCAGTCCATATCCCCGCTGCTGGGAGTATGCCAGCGTTGAGAACGCTAACATGTCCGGCACCGTAGGCTGTGAGTTGAATCAACATCTATGTCCCCACGAGGCTATCTCTCGAGATTAACCAGAGCACCACGCCAGCCGGTAAGTTAATTCGCATCCACACCACCCTGTTTGACCAAGTCCAACGCCTCTGACCTCTCTCCCAAAGCCGGTAAGTCGAGACCATGCCCCAGGCTCACCGTCTTCCTGGCCACGCCAATCTGCTGATACGCCGGTGCCCTCAGCCGGTAAGTCCAAACGCTCCTGTCAAGAACCCATGCCGTCCGGCGACTGACGAATATACTGCGTGCAGTGTGTAAGTAACCACTTATCAATGAATGAGACCCGATCTCCAGTACCTGACCATATGGATCTACCACTCAATTCTAGCGAGTAAGTCTACACCCGCCCCAGAGCCACTTCCATCTCGTGCCATCCTGACTGTAATGTCCCTGCAGTGCGTAAGTTCCCTCCTGTTACCACTAACGAGCTCCAACGACGTATCATTACGCCAACGTCGCAACTCACGACGACCCCTCGCAGTGTGTAAGTGGGCATCCGCCCCCTTGGTCCATCGACTGGGTGCATCAGCTGACTGCAAGATAGTAAGCCCGGCTCAACGATACGATACGACACGGTACGATACGAAGCGAGGCGGGACTACGAGGAGGAGAGCCGCACGGGAGAAGAAGAGACGGGCAAGAGAGCCGTGCGAGAGAGCCGTACGCGAGGATCGCAAGGGGCAGCTGCGAGCGTGTGCATGGGTCAATGGTGGCTGGCTAGCTTCTCGATCGTTGTATGGAGTTCTCCCGTGGGGAGTTTAAGCTCGGCCGATCGCAAGCGGGGTCCTGTCGCTACCGCGTCTTGAATTGATTGAATCGCGTGGGCGACTTGGTTGTCCAGATCACTTCATGTCGATATGCCTGCTGGGAACTGTCCGTGTGCGCACTCTATATCCGTTGCAAAGGTACGTTAAGCAGCATCGTAGTCTCGTCCAGAGAGACCCTTCTCTAGGCGCCAGCAAACAGTAGTAATTACACAATCGTATCTGCGAATCAAAACAGTCGATCGAACCAGAACCGGGTATATGTCCAACCCACGCGCCATCCCTCCACGCCATCTGCGGTGCATGCCTCCGTCCCCTACCAACGGCGGCGCTCCGCGGCAACAACATGGTCGTTCACATCACATCACGCGAGACACGCGGACGGTGCCTCACTGATCCTCGACCACCTCCTCCCACCGCTTGGCGCCCAGCCTCCTCACCTTCTTGGTCGGGCTGCCGCTCACGTCCCTCGCGCGCTGCGCGTCCGCGACGCCGCTCCCGACCCTCATGCGCTCGAGCCGGCGGCCCAGGCTGCCCACGGGCGAGTTGGCGCCGCTGGTGTTGCCGCCGCCGTTGCCCTGCGTCTGCGTCTGCGTCTGCGTCTGCTGCGGGCTCGGGCCGGACATGTCCTCCCTCTCGGCGAGGGGCATGCGACGGCACGGCGTCCGCCCCGCGAGCTCCCTCTTGAGGACCGTGTTCTCCCTGCGCAGGCGCTCCACCTCCTGCGCCAGGTCCTCGACCAGCACGTTCTCCTTGTCGCCGTCGCTGTCCGGGTCCGCACCCGCGGGGTACGCGTCGAGGCCGCGCTCCAGCACGTCCACCTTGCGGTCCCAGTGCTCCTCGTTGCGCTCCTGCTCGAGCGCGAGCGAGGCCTTGAAGCGCGCCAGCTCGAGCGTCAGGCGCTGCTCGAACTCGGTCGCGCAGTCGTCTCGGATGGCCGCCTCGAGGTCGAGCATGCGGTCTTCCATGCTCAGGAGGTGCGCCTCGGCGACGTTCCTCGCCTCGGTCTGCGTCTCGACCTCTTCCCGCAGCTGGTCAATCTCATCGCTCATGCGCGCAATCTCAAGCGCCGCAATCTCCATCGTCGCCCGCTCGTCGGCGTTCATGGGCGGCGTATGGTTCCGGTACGTGCTGGCGCCTCCGGGCGGCATGAACGGCCTCGGGTGATGCTGCGTCGCGCTTGGAGCCACCGGGTTGCCCATGGGGGGAGACGTGGCCAGGATGGTGGCCGTGATGGAAGGTATGCGCGGGACCGTGACTTCGCGAGCGAGGGCGCTGTATCGCAGAATCTGGGACGTCGCGTTGAAGTCGCCTCGAGGGTCGGCCGTGACGATCATGACGCCGCGCTGAGGGTTCCGCCGGGGGCCTTGCGGGTGCGTAGCCGACGAAGACGACGAGGGGAACGAGTTGGAAAAGAGCAGCTCGGTGAGCTTGCACTGCCTGTAGGGCACGACGTTGGGCTGCGAGTGTTAGCCGAGAGTCGACCCGGTGATGAGACAGGACAAGCAGCTTGCTTACCTTGGACGAGGTACCGGCTTCGCTCTGCGTCTGCAGGCACTGGCCCAGGTACATCAGACTCTCGTTGATCTTGCCGGCTTCGACCAGGGTAGCCCCTTGCGTCTTGGCCTCCCTGGCTCGCTCGCTGCCCGCCAGGTCGACAATGGTGAGCTTGCTGCCGCCCCAGTAGCTGCTCGCCCTGCGGCTCCGCGTGCGCTTCTTGACCTCGAAGCAGAAGAAGCCGTGGCTGCGGCTCGACACGCTGTTGCTGCCCGTGCCCGTCACCCTCCGCTCCAGGAGGCCAGCCTCGAGCACCAGGATGGCGTCTCGCAGGCTTGTGCAGACCACCTTGCGCAGGCCCGCGACCACCTTTCGATCAGGCGACAGCTCGGTCGATTTGAAGAGCAAGGGCCGGCGGCGCATGTCCTTGGTCGCGGCGGACTTGATGGGCGGGGTGAGGAGGTCGTAGATGCGGTCGTTGTGGACTTCGTACATGGACACGACGATGACGTATTCGGCCGAGGGATCGCACGAGATGTGCACACCGCTCACGTCGGGGGACTGTGGCAGGGCCGAGGGGTGCTGGAGGTGTCGCTTCGGGGGTGGCGAGGAGACGCCGTGATCGCCCTTGGAGTCTTGTTTAGCAACGGTCTTGACGCGGCTCGCGGCGGTAAGGGACATGAAGTGCTTGTATCCGCCATCCGCCCGCTTGGGCAACTTAAGATGGCTCGAGCGTGCAGAGGCAGCACTCTGCCTCAGCGCGGACACTCGCTCGTGCACCATGAAGCTCTCCTAGCGCTTCTTGAGTTCGAGGTTGTGATCCGTCTCGCTCACGATTCTGACACTCTTCGGACTCGAGCAAGCCGATTCAGGATACGCGCCGGGGAGGGCGTCCCGGGTCTGCGGCCTTGGCAGCCCCGAGGCCGGTTCGGGAGAGCAAGCGCTCCGAGGTATAGCTCGCGAAATATCAAAAGCAGTAGCTGTAGCAGCGGTGGGCGGGGAGCGTACAATCATGGGCGTGCCGGCGCGCGACCCCGTCCGCGAGTGGCCCAGGTTGTCTGCAAACGTCGACTCGAGAAAGTGCGGCGCGGTGCTGAGGGCCGATTCGGACGGGTCGCAGGCCTGGAGGGACTCGAGGACGGTCGGCAGGGAGGCGGCGTCGAGCATGTTGGGGCCGATCGAGCGGAAGAGGACGTCGAGGGCGAGCTGGGTCAGGCCTCGCTGGTGTTTTGATCCGAGGATGGTGTGTGTCTGCAGTACACGTTCAAGTCAGCGACGTTCATCCCAAAGCAACCGGCATGCTTCGTCTCGCCAGTGTTGATCTCACCTTTCCAGAGCCCGTGACGCCGAGCGTGGCGACCACGGCGTCAGTCCCTTCACCACCGTGAGGCGCAAGCACGCCCTCAGCCAGGGAGGCAATCTCGGCGCAGTGGAAGACGTCGAGCTGCGTCGCGTCCTCCTCGAAGACGCGCGTAAACGCAAACTTCTCAATGGCCCGTCGCCGGTCCGTCGGCGGGTTGAGCGTGATGTGCGACGGCCGGCGTGCCGCGTCTGTGTTTGGTTCGCCGTCGGCGTCGGGCGTCTCGACGTTGAGGATGCGGTCTTCGGTGGGCGTCGCGCCGGCGGGCGGCGGGCGCAGGCGCAGGTAGACCTCGAACAGGTTGTGTGATGAAGCTGGCGACGACGACGACGCCGACGACGACGCCGCCGACATGGTCGACTTGGCGTGGGCGTCCATGGTGCGTGCAGCGACGAGATGCGCAACAGTAGCCCGCAGCGATGTCTCTCAGGTATGCACGCAGCACGGCGACGATGGAGCGCAGCTGCAGGTCGCACGTCGAGAGGATGGATGTTCGATGGATGGATCGCGCAGGTCGACCGACGGGCTGCAGATGCAGGCAGATAGATAGCTAGATCAAGGGGGGACGCGGCTTGCTGGCGCAAGGCAATCTCGCAGGTTGATGAGACAATCAGGCGCGGGCGCGGGTGGAAATGGCGGCGGCGATGGTGTCAATGTCGAGACTGTGGAGCGGGCCGCCGTCGTCACCGGCCATGGGGTTTGGTTTGGGGGCTCTGTGAAAAAGCAACCGCGCGTCGGGTCTCTCTCTCTTCAGACAAGGGAGCCGAAGCGAGAGCCGTTGCGGAGGGAGACCCGCCTTGTTTACGCGCGAGATTGTTGGCAGGGCAACGCGGGCGGCAACGGGCTCCCTTGCTCCCGCGCCGCCAGCCTGGAAAAAGCGGGCCGGAGCCGACGCTTCGGGCCCGGACGAGGGGGCGGCCGCACGTCATTGGGCGAGAATAGGGGGTCGTCCAAAAAGGGGGCCGATCTGGGCAGCGGGCGCTGAAGGCAGGGAGGCAGAAGCCAGCAACACGAAAATGGCAACAAGAACAAAAAAAAAAAAAAAAAATCCCAAGTCCTACCATCGGAGCACAGGAATGCATTGTCGCGTGGCAGCATCCGCGCCCCATTGCGGGGTTTCGTCCGTGCAACCACCAGACCGCGCGCGGGTACGGACGAGAGCATCTGGATACCTAAGGTAGGTACAGTACGAATACATAGACATGAGACGACGACAATACCTACATGTAGACCGTGCGTGGCCCGACGATTACTCTTCACAGCGTCGCAGCGCTCCATGCGACGACGCCCCTGGCCGCTGGCGCCCCAGCCCAACGCCCCTGCGTGGCCCAACGCCCGCTGGGTCCCATCGCGGATGGATCGATCGATCACGCGGCACTGCGTACGTAGTTCGAATTTCAGCCGCCGGGCTCCTGCGTAGCTCCTTAGATGCCATCTCATCGTTCATGTTGTGCTTTGCAAAAAGCAGACACGACGTGCACATCATCACCAGTCGGACAATGAATGCTGCGCGCCTAAGCGGCAGCGTCTCCCTCCGACCAAAAGGGGTGCAGCGTGCGGTAGCATCGGGTCCGGACCCCTTGTCCCGATGGCTTTAGGCACGTCAGCCGACGACAAACGCTCCGGCACTCGGGACTCTTTCATGCACCAACGCCTAATTCTACTGTACTGTATCGCCAACGTGTCTCCGGCCGACTCCATGTCCTTTCCGACTCGCCCGAGCACAAACGTGGCGCTGTCGGCATCGCACGGCACAGGCCGTCCTCTGTCGCGTGTCGTGCAACTGTGCACGAGTATTGCACCAAGTACGGACTATGGACAGCGCTCAGGCTCCATCCACGTTGGGACGGGTGGCTTGCCCCCCCCCCCTTTTACCATCCCCGAGAGGCTGTGATCTTCGTCCACCAACGGTGCGTTTCAGCCGGCCCGCAAACCGGGTCTGCACCTGAAACGGCCCTGCTCGTAAATGCACAAACGAACCTGTACCAAGTGCATGGTGCCTGGATCGGCATGAGCTGAGGGCGAGGCCCTGGGACCGCCTCTGCCGAGCATGGTACTGTTCTGTACTGTAGCGGTTCTCTGTGGCCTGCGGCCTGCCCGCGCGGGAGGGCTTCATTTCCCGGCGAGGTCGTGCCTCGCTGCGGCATTAAGGGGTGCATGCGGCTGTCAACATACGACATCTTCGACGACCAGGCTCTGTGGGCAATTATGCTCGGGGGTCGCAGGCTGCCGCGACAGGTGACGTGACACGGGGCCTCTCTGTGGTTGTCGTGTCGTCGGAGCCGACGTGCACAGGCACGCACGCACGCATTTCACATTCACATACGCCATACCGCACGCACGGCACACATCCTATACTCCAGTCTACCTACACACGCACCGCCCGACGGCCGCTGCGAGCGGGCACCGCGGCCGAACAGGCGTTCTCCCCCCCCCTTTTTTCTCCTCGGCTTCGCTCAGCTGGTACTGTAGTTCGTAACTGGAGGAGGGTGGGAACCAACGAACCGCGCCGCTGGTGCGCCTGGTTCCTGCGATGCGCCCGCCCGGCGATCCCCTGGCTCGGCGCAGGCGTGGCGTCGTTCATGTGGTGGACCGAACGCGCCCGGGGGGGGGTTCCATGGCGTCGTGGGTCGAACCAGAAGCAACTCGGGGCGGCGGCGGCGGCGGGACTCGATGGATGGGCGATCGCATTATTAAACGGGCACAAGCAAGTCGGCAAGGTCGGGTCGGGCAGTGTTGGTCCGCCGGGGTTCTTTATGCGGCCGTCCTCGCTTCCGGTCCAAGGAACTCTCTCGTCACTGTTCGGCCACGCATCGCCGTCCTCGTCGCGCATATAGGTAGAATAGAGTTGGGATACGAGACTGCCGCTTCATTCATTCATTCGTTCGTTCGTTCATTCTTCCGCTCGCTCACCTTCACTTCGTTCTTTTTCTCAAGCCAAAAGGGGGGCTTGGATCGGTCGTTTCTACATGTCAGTCTTTACACTTGATCTCTGAGCGGTTGCGATGAAGCTATTCGGGGCTCTTGGCACCCTCGCCCTGTGCGATGCGGCCTGCCTCGTCCACGCCGTGGCCGTCAAGCCGAGGCCGAGGCCACAAACGGCGAGCCCAGAACACGACCTCGCGGCGCGCGAAACGGCACTCAGCATGTTCGCCGCCAAGCCCATCGGCAACGCCATCAGCCACGCCGGGTGGAAGGTGACGTGCGACAGCGAGGAGGCGGCCGACGGCAACGAGTGCGGCAAGGCCATCGACGGCGACAAGGGCACCTTCTGGCACACGGCGTACTCGGGGGGCGACGCGCCGCCGCCGCACAACATCACCGTGGACATGGGCTCGCAGCAGACCATCAACGGCATCTCGGTGCTCCCGCGGCAGGACGGCAACGACCGCGGGTGGATCGGGCGCCACGACGTGCTGGTCAGCGCCGACGGACGCAGCTGGGGCAGCCCCGTGGCGACGGGGACGTGGTACGGCGACGCGACGGAGAAGTTCTCCAACTTTGAGCCGCGCGCCGCCCGATACGTGCGCGTGGTGACGACGACGGAGGCGCAGGGCCGGCCGTGGACAAGCATCGCCGAGCTCAACATCTACCGCGCCCAACAGCAAGCGCCACCAGCGAAAACCGGCGTCGGCAAATGGGGCCTCACGCTCGACTTCCCCGTGGTGCCGGTGGCGGGCGCCGTCGACCCCCTGACGGGCAAGGTGGTGGTGTGGTCGGCGTACGAGGCCGACCAGTACGAGGGCTCGCCGGGAGGATACACGCTCACGTCGACGTGGGACCCGGCGACGGGCGAGGTGACGGAGCGCAACGTGACCAACATCGGGCACGACATGTTCTGCCCGGGGGTGTCGCTCGACGCCGAGGGCAACGTGGTGGTGACGGGGGGCAGCAACGCCGAGAAGACGTCCTTTTACGACGCCGCGTCCGAGGGCTGGGTCGCCGGCCCGGACATGAAGGTGCCGCGCGGGTACCAGTCGTCGGCGACGTGCTCGGACGGGCGCGTCTTCACCATCGGCGGCTCGTGGAGCGGCGGGCAGTACGAGAAGAACGGCGAGGTCTGGGACCCGGCGCGCAACGCGTGGACGATGCTGAGCAAGGCGGCCGTCAAGCCCATGCTCACGGCCGACCGGCAGGGCATCTACCGCGCCGACAACCACGCGTGGCTGTTCGGCTGGGGCAACGGCAGCGTGTTCCAGGCCGGGCCGAGCACGGCCATGAACTGGTACGACACGCGCGGCAGCGACGGCGGCGTCTCGACGGCCGGCCCGCGCGGGTCGGACCCGGACTCGATGTGCGGCAACGCCGTCATGTTCGACGCGACGCAGGGCAAGATCCTGACGGTGGGCGGCGCGCCGTCGTACCAGGACGCCGACGCGACGGCCAACGCGCACGTCGTGACGATTGGCGCGCCGGGGACGCAGGCCAAGGTGAAGGCAGCGGGCGGCGGCAAGATGTCGCGCGCGCGCATCTTCGCCAACGCCGTCGCGCTGCCCGACGGCACCGTCCTCGTCACGGGCGGGCAGCAGCACGGCGTGCCGTTCGCCGACTCGACGCCGCAGCTGACGCCGGAGCTGTACGACCCGGCGCGCGACGCCTTCGTCGAGCAGGCGCCCAACTCGGTGGTGCGCGTCTACCACAGCATCGCGCTGCTGCTGCCGGACGCGACGGTGCTGAGCGGCGGCGGCGGGCTGTGCGGCGGCGCGTGCGACACGAACCACTTTGACGCGCAGGTCTTTTCGCCGCGGTACCTGTTCGACGACCGAGGCGACCCGGCGCGGCGACCGGCCATCCGCTCCGTGGACGGCAAGGACGGGCTGCGCGCGGGCGGGCGCATCGCCATCGAGACGGACGGCGCCGTGCGCGCGGCGGCCCTCGTGCGGTACGGGTCGTCGACGCACACGGTCAACACGGACCAGCGGCGCGTGCCCCTAACGCTGAAGCAGCAGCAGGCAGGCGGGGACTCGTACTCGTACACGGCGCAGCTGCCGGCGGACCTGGGCGTGCTGCTGCCGGGCTACTGGATGCTGTTTGTCATGAACGACAAGGGCGTGCCGAGCGTGGCGACGACGGTCAAGGTGCTGCTGTGAGGGAGGGCGCCTGGCAGTGCGAGGAGTTAGTAGTAAATGTTTTAATGTCGTGTAGCATGGTGCAGGCAGGAATTCCGAGTCCATGATGATGATGATGCCTGTGCTGTCTTGCTGCACGTGTTGGCTTACACGCCAGGCGTCCAGCGTCAAGTCCAAGAGAGCTCCAACACACGCACACACACACACACACCCCGTTTCAGGGTATTCATTGTTGGCCGACCGGCCTAGACCGGGACTAGAAAATCTCTGGGTCGACTCTGGCACAATGGCCCAGCGGAGCAAGCCCGGGAAAAAAAACATTCCTAGCGACTTAGTCTGTCTAGGACTTGATAAGTGGTTCGACGATCGGCGACATGCCGTCATGATGAACTTGCAAGACATCTACAACCCCCTCATCTCATCATGCGCGTCAACAGGAGCAAACAGCCGGTGAGCCGATATCCCCTCGATCGAAAAGGAGCACCGAAAGGGGCATGCCACCGTCGACGAGGTCACGGCCAAGGACGACGGCGCTTCTCCGTTAGAATCCGCGCTGGCTACCCTACACTATCGATCCCCGATGCGGAATCCTTTGAAAAGAACCGCATGGACGCGGGGGAAAGATCATCTGCTCCTGTCGATCCGAGCCACTGACTGTTTTGCTGACTCTTCCTCGTGGTGACTCCAAGTGTGACTCAACCCCAGCTCGCCATCTCGATCGCGATACGCGTGGGTGCCTAGACGAAAGCTGAACCGTGCCATGGCGGCTCCAAGCACACTGTACCGCTCGATGCACTGGCCAGCAGGACAGCCAGCGTACAGCGATATGGTTTGTGAATCATGCCGCGCCAAAGCCGCATTGGCAATCGCGCATCATCTCGTTGCAGCGCTGCGCAGCTCAACTATCGTCAGCGCGTTGATGTGCGGTGGTTGCGTGGGCATGCGGCGGGTCTATAAGCATCAAATTGGCCGATCTATCGGTACCGGCCTCTATGGCTCAGTGGTAGAGCGTCGCACTTGTACCAGTCTACAAGGTCATGCGAAGGTCCATAGTTCGATCCTGTGTGGAGGCTCGTTTTTTTTTTGGGAGCAGTCTCTAAGTGGGAGTAGAGACAGGCTAACTCGAATTCGTCCTCGGTCGTCTCACTCCAATTCTGGGGTCTGCTCTGCCTGTCGGGTCGCATGTCTTGGCTACCCACCATGACCCGTTCGCTGGTGGTGCCCACCCGTCTCGCCCCCAAGCTTTTTTTTCTTCCTCGTTCCGCCTGTTGGACGAGCAGACCGGGTCCGCTGGGAAATGATGTCGGCAGTTTCCAATTTTTTTTTGACAAGTGGCTTGCTTGCTTGCCTGACGGCATCGACGGGGCATCGACGGATGGACGGAGCCAGCCATGACGAGTGACTCACGATAACAGCTGGAATCATGCAGGCAGCCCACGTGCAAAGGCCATTCATTCAATTCAATGATGCTTCGAGTCTTGCCCCGGCCTGCTGACCGACACGATATGCTCGTCCAATGCGCTGCAGGCCGTGAGTGAGCGATGCGAGGGACGCAATGTTGTCTCGCAGCACTGTACGAGGCCAGGAATGACGGGGTGGACGGACCGGGCGGGCAGCCAACGACACGAGGTTCAACAACTTCCAGGGACGCGATGGAGTGACATGACACCCAGGGATCCATCGTCCAGGGATCCATCGTCCAGGGATCCAATGACGGCGGCCCCCCTCCCGATGGAGACAGCCGACGCCACCACCACCACCGCTCCGCTGGTCCCTTGCTTTTTTTTTCTTCCCCTGCCCGCTGCCCGCTGCCCGCCACCCCCCTCTTCCGCCTGCTTGCTGCTTGCTGGTGCTGCTGCAGGATGCTGCTGCTCGGCGGCTACCTACTGCACGGGGAGTGGGCCGCGGGCACATTGAGCCTGGCCTGGCATGGCATGGCATTCATAGGTAGGTGGCAATGGAGACGGTGACGCAGGCCCCGACTCTGCTGGAGCTGCTGCTGCTGCCGCCGGAGCATTGACGGCCGCGGGTCACGCCACGGACAGCCAGCGTCAACGACTCGATGGCTACGAGTAACTATTGCGTCGTGCGGATGAGGTGTCCGGCTTCTGCGCTTCTGCCACGATGACTCCTCGCGGCGACACACGAGCAAAGCTTGCTGGCCTCAGCTCGGCCAGTGGCGGCGGCGGGCCGCCTCGTCGTGGAATGGGTTGGGGGGCATGATGAGGGGGATATTCACCCATTGCTTCAATGGAGGTTGTGGCCTCACTGTATGCGGCACTGTAAGCCATTGATTGACCCTGAGGTGCCCTGGGCAGCACCAGCAGATGTCCGGGGCCCCTGCAGACGGGACCCTGAGGTGCCCTGTCCTTCAGTGCTCGTCGACGGTCAATGCCTCCAGCGCATGCCTGGCCAGCCGCCCGTCCGCCACTGATCGTCCACCCGGTCCCCTCTCGAGCTTCACCTTCTCCACCCCGCCCGCCGGGCGCAGCGGCCCAGGGGTGCTGCGGCATGCGTGCCACAAAGAGCGGTGACGACCGCCGCAGCGCCGCCCCAGTGCTCGTACAGCGCCTCCTCCTGCAGCGCTGCAGTTACAGCACCTCAGCGTCAGCCGAATGACGCTGCGCGCAATGGGCTTCCCCCCCCCGCTGCCCCCCCGATGCAGCTTAGCGCCCCCCCTCCGACTCCTCAGGCGAATCAGGCGCCCGAACCCCACCGCTGGGAAAAGTTTGGGACAAAGTATTTCTCTCCCTCAGTCGGCGGTCCCTTCTCCTCCTCTTCTCCCTCTCCTTCTCCTCGTGCTGCACCAGCAGATCCCGTACTCACCCCCCAAAACAGACAACGAAGTCGCCCTGCCTCAGAGCCCCCCAGACAGAACAGCCTACAACCGAAACTTCGTCGATTCAAGATGCCTTCGGCCGTCGCTGAGCTGTAAACGCCCACTGCAGGCCGCGTGCCCGCCCGGCGTCCCCCTGCCATCCGTGGCCCGCGGCCTGCAGTCCAGCAGTTCACCGAGTTCAACAATCAATCCGACGAACAGTTTCGCACAGCCTCTCCCGCTTCCCGGAGCCGGAACCGCACACGCTCCCACCCGAGAGTCTGTCTCTGCAACGATCCAATCTGCCGCCTGCCCGTTCACCAGGGCGACTTCGCCATCTCCATATACGACCCTCACCTCACCTCACCTCACCACTCTTCTCCTCCGCCTGTTGGCTGTGTCCGCCTCGCTCCGAAGTACGACCCCATTCGCAACCCGTGCGTCTTGCAATATCAATGTCTGACCGCGAATGGCCTCTCTGCCTCTAGACGACAAATCTCAATTTCCCCCAATACGGTCATCTGCTGTAGCCATTTTCGAGCAGCGATACACCCCCTCTCCCACGTCTTGACTTGACTTGACGTGCATGATATCCACCGCAGTCGAAATTCACATACACACCACCAGGAGCGCTCCCACGAGCCTGCAGCGTGCAACTACGCATCCGTCTCAGCACCAGCAAAAATCACACATTAGACAAAAGTTTGCCTAGACAGAAATGTCTCGCAACGTTCGACAAAAGTACCCTTCCGCCCCCGTCAAGGCAACCAAGCGCCGCGGCTCCGACTCGTCGTCCTCGCTCGACCTCTCCGACGATGACGGCTACTCCGGCGTCGAGGACATCAGCGATTCTGAGGACGACGACGAGGATGATGTCAACGCGGTCGAGGAGAAGAACATTCGGATCGAGGGCGTCCGCCCCGGCCACGCTCCTCGACCACAGCCCGCGCCCGTTGCCGACGACGACGAGGACGATGAGGACGACGACGACGAAGCAGATGAAGACGACGACGAAGAAGAAGAAGAAGACGATGTAGAGGAAGACGACGACGACGAAGACGAGGCTCGCTTCGGCGACGGCGACGAGACCACCAGCTGGGCTGGCATCGTGTCCGAGGCCGACGGCAGCCAAGTCTCTGACTTCTACCACGAGCCCAACACATTTGCCGCCGACGCTGCCGTCACCCGCCACGTCCGCTTCGACGTGCCCTCGAGCGAGTCCGACTCCACCGACACGGACGAGGATGACCACGGTGACCTGTTCCCGGACATCTTTGTCTCCCAAAACTCCCTTGACCCTGCCTTTCGTCGTGAGATTGAGCATGACCCCGACGAGTCCTCGGGCTCCGGCTCCTTTTGGGACTTCAACGGCCAGTACGAAGACCATCGCGAGTCGGACGCCGAGGAGGTCGTCCGTGAGGTGTCGGATGACGAGACGCCCACGGCCACGCCCAGGCCTACCCAGTCTGCCATGTCCGCCCCGTTCACCCCTTCCTTTGAGGAGAACCTCGAGCTGGACGGCTACGAAAGTGAGTTGCTTGTGCTGTGCTTGTATGTTTGTGTTTACCGAGTGTCGTGCTTACCTGCCTCCCCCCTCCAGCTGATGGCGACACGACCGAAGAGGACATCCCGGAGCCCCCCATCCGTCGCAAGACTCGACGCCCGTCTAATCCCATGAGCGAAATGTCCGACGACTCGGACACGGAGTCTGCGGTCCAGACGGAGCGCGGTCAGCCGCGCGTCGGCCGGTTCAAGCTGGACCGGTCGGATAAGAAGCCCATCGCCGTCCTGAACCCCCTGACGCGCAAGATGATGATCTTTACGCCCCACCGCCGGCGCCAGCTGGACCTGTCGCCCGAGCAGTTCAACTTCCCGTGGTGCATGGAGGAGCAGTCGTCGCCGCTGCTCAGCAACTCGGCCAACATGATGCTGAGCGCCATGTTCTCCTCCAACACCTTTGGCGACCTGGTGAACCCTCAGACCATGGGCCCGGCCGAGGCCTTCTTCCCCTTCCCGTCCGAGGCCAACACGGCCGACGAGAGCTCGACGGCGCCGCCGAGCGTGCAGGGCGACGGAGACGAGGCCGAGAAGGGGCTGGACATTAGTGACTTCATCACCTGGGGCGGCGAGTCGTCGGGCGACGAGGGAGACGGCGACTGGGAGCCGTCATCTACGCCGCTGCGGCCCAGCACCGCCGGCGAGCGCGACGTCCTGTCGCACCTCAATTCGGACACAGTGGGCGCGTTCCGCCGCAACCAGATCAACCAGCAGTTGATCCTCAGCAACCAGGCGACCCAGGACTCGCTGGCCTTTAGCGGGCCCTACAACTACACGGCGCTCAAGGGCCTCAAGTCGGACAGGTTCGACACGGCGGGCATCCCGCTGACGCCCGTGCGGCGGCAGAAGAAGCACCTCAGCGAGGTGGCGCGCAGTCCGCTCGAGCAAGTCTCGGCGAAGCGCAAGGCGTCTGGCGAGGCCGCCGGCGGCGGCCACAAGAAGCACAGGAGCATCTCGGACGTGAACTTTCTGCGGATATGATATAACGATCGGACACGTCGTCGAGGGCGGTGCAGTCGCCCACAAGGGGGGGCGCGGATATACGAGCGGGGACGGCGTGATGCTACTACTGCACACCCCTGGCCTTGCTAACTAGCGGTCTGTAAGCTTGCTTGAAATTTCACACTTGATTCAAATCTGTCGGTCCCGCTGCACGTGCCGTGCTGTAATGTGATGCAACGTACTATGATGTGATGTGCTCCGATGTGCTTGATGTATGACTCGGCCAGCGCGCCGTGTAGAGACTCGACGTGCCAAGGTGTCTCACGATGAGATTCCGCGCAATGCAGGTCAATGATCTACTTGACGCGTGCCTGTCATGTTTCCCACCGCACGAAACGCCGCGTAGAACATGATGCAATCAGAGCGTATTAGGCCATTTGATTGACACCTCACGGTCATGGCTATTATCCTCCTCATCTTGCAGAGAGCGTCACTGCCTACGAACACTGGAAACGTCCCGTTCCCCGCCTCGTGCCATCCAAGCATCATGCCCTTGCCTTGTTGAATAGCATACATAAATACATGCCTTCGTACAGTCAAGTCAATCAGTGGATCAGTTCGTCTGCCAGTCTGTCAGTCTGTCAGTTTGGGTCTGTTTCTGTCTGTGTGCAGGCAGGCAGACAGGCAGGCAGGGCATGCGTTGCATGTAAAGGCAAATGTGGGCAGGCAGCCCTCGAATCAGTCCCTCGCTCACTAGGTCGCTCCGACATCCATCCATCCATCCATTCCCCCTTATTTCGAGTTGGGCCGATAGCGTGCCCGACAAGGCCCGGCCTCTTTTTTTTTTTTTTTTTTCCCTTCCCCTTTCTCGCCATTCGGTTCCATCGTCGCGGCGTGGACTTTTCTCCTTGTGTCTTGCTTAGACCGCCGTGGTCGTCTGTGCTATTTGGGAAGTGAAGTCCAGAGTCGTGCGGACGGTAGTGGGTGTCTCCCCCCCCCCGGTTTGGTTTGATCGAAGAGCCTTGCATCGAGCGGGTGAGTCAATATCATTTGTATGTTGGAGGTATGTGTGATTTAACTGGTATGTATGTGCGAGTGTCGCGCGCCATGTGAGAGATTGATATGTGAGTGTGTCGCAAGCGGCACGTGGCGGCGGTGAAAGGTGATGGCGATAGTAATGGCGGGTAGTCATGGTGGTAGCGGCAGTGGGTGGTCACGCAGCATCGTCAAATCCCATCCATCTCTTCAACTTCCCTTCTCCTCCGAGTCCCCCTTCCCCCAACCCAGCGAGCACGGCCCGGGCCTCTGCCGCCGCGAAGCGGTTCCTCGTCGCTCATCACGGCTCGGAGGGCTCGAAGAAGGCGACGGGCACGCCGTGGCCCGGGCAGCCGACAATCTCGGCCTTGTGGAACTGCGCGGCCCAGTCGCCGCGGTACTCGACGCGCTCGTACTTTTGCAGGAGGCGGACGACTATGTTCCCATCGACGACGACACGTCAGCACACTTCTCTCCAACCGACGCGGAATACAGAACGACAACACAGGGATAAGTGTCACGGAAAGAATTCACCATGAACGAGGATTCGTCTGGAAAGAACAAAGAACAAAAGTATGGGGGAAATATGTCGAGCAGCTCAAGCCTCAAAAGATGCGTCGAGCGCAGCGAGGACCCAAACAAAAAAAAGACGTACGCGTAAAGGCCATCTCGGTGAGGGCAAAGTTCTGCCCAATGCAGATGCGCGGCCCGCCGTTGAAGGGCACGTAGTGCCACGGCTTCGGGGTCCAGTGGTCCCAGCGGTCCGGGCTGAAGACGGCCGGGTCGGCAAAGGTCGGCGAGACCGGCGGGTATAGGTCGGCGCGGCGGTGCATGGCCAGCGTGCTGTAGATGATGATGTCGCCCGGCAGGGCGGCGATGTCGGGCTGGCCGGGCTGGCCGGGGAGCGTCGAGGACTCGACTGCATTTCCGCGTTAGCTAGTCAGTCATGTACACTAACCCGTGGGCTTATGAAGATTGAGGCCGTGATAGGAGGTTGGGGCAAAGGCGATGTCTGGCTGTGTGTAAGTGCCTTCAGGGGCAGCAATGCTAGTTTCAGGGGAAGGGGATAGATGATGATGAAGAGCACACTCACCGCAGGAGCGCAGGTTATACGGCACGGCCGGGTACAGGCGCAGCGTCTCGTTGAGGGTATGCGTCAGGTACGTCAGGGCCTTGAGGTCGTCGTAGGAGGGCGCGCGGTGGGCGCCGACGCGGGCGAGGACGTCGGAGCGGAGGCGCGCCCAGACGGCGGGGGCGTTTGCGAGCTCGTAGACGCACCACGAGAGGGTGGCGGCGGTGGTGTCGCGGCCGGCGAGCAGCACGGCCATGATCTGGTCGCGGATGACTTTGGGGTCGCGGCTGAAGAGCGCAATGTGGTGCAGGAAGCTGAACTCGCGGTCCGACTTGGACAGCGCCTCGAGCTCCGACGGCGTCAGCCGCAGCGTCGCGGAGATGTACGGGTCCATGAAGGACTCGATGAGCTTGATGCCGGACCGGTACTTGGCCTGCGGGACGAGCCACCGGAAGGGGCTGTTGCGGAAGACGCATCATCATCATCGTCAGCGTTGCTTTATACATGAGTTACATGACTACCTGGGGTAGAGCACGGGGTTCATGTTCTCGTATTGTAGTAGTGTGAGCGATGCCTGCTGCCCGGGAGAAGACTCACTACAAAATGGTCAGAATCATCTGCATGCGCTGCACCTCCATAAAGGCGCGCGAAAAGTCGCTGCGCGGGTTGTCCAGCGCGCCGACGCTCTGCCCGAGGAGGAAGTCGGTCGTGACGTCGAGCGTCATGCGGTAGAACAAGTCGCAGACGTCGACCGTCTCGCTCGGGCCGCCCGTCGCCCCCGGCGTGGAGGGCAGCTTCTCGAGCAGGGCCGAGGCCCAGCGGTCAAAGATGTGCAGGTCGCGGACGCGCTCGCGGGTGAACATGGGCCGGATGAGCGCGCGGCTCTTCTGCCAGCGCGCGCCGTCGGTGGTGAAGATGGAGTCGCCGAGGAACGGGCTCCAGGCGTCGTGGAACATGTCGCCCTTGCCAAAGTCGGCAAACTTGGACGTGAGCACCGTCTTGACGTGCTCGGGCTCGCGCGTCAGCAGGATCCGCCGGCTCGCAAACGTCATCTCGACGATGTTGGGCGCCCCGGGCGTCGCGTAGCGGTAGATGGAGTTGTAGTAGTCGAGCAGCCGGTTGTTGGCCTGCATGTACGCCGCCTCGAGGAACCAGTATATGGCTGTGTGCGGTGCGGCCAACGCCGTGTGTGTCAGATCAACATGTTTTTTGTTTTCTTCTCCTTCTTGTCCTTCCTGTCTTTTAATGGAAAGCGCTGCGACTACTCCGATGGCACGCGAAGACGCTTACCGGATAAGGGGTTGTTCGCAATGGCCGGTGCGCGCACGCCTGGGTTCTTGCTCAGGCGGTACTCGATGAGCATGCGCTGCGCGATCCAGAGCACCGTGAGCACGGCCGGGACGGCCATGGCCACGGTGGCCAGGCTGGGCGCCACGACGGTGAGCATCTTGGGCGCAGCTGCTTGACCGAGGGACGTCGCGATGGGATCTGTGGCTTGAGTCTGCGGAGAGACGTCGGATGAGAGTCCCTGGGCGAGTTGATTGAGCGCCCGTCCCTATGACTTCACTTGAACTGGGCTGGGCGGCGCAGAGACAGCAGTCTTCCAAGGGCGGAGCTGTTGGAGTGTCGAGTCGAGTCGAGCTGAGCTGAAGCCGCAGACTGAGAGGCCCGAGACAAGACTACGACACGCCTCCAAGACACCCTTCTTCTTCAAGTCTTATAAACGCCGCCTCTCCCACGCTTCACATGCTCCCGAGGACCGTGCGCCGCAGACTGACATGCGACCCAAACTCTCGACGGGCAGACAGAAGCACACACTGACGGATCAAGCCCGTGCTGTGTCAGTGGCTTGCACGCACAACGCCGCCCGCCCGCCCGCTCCCCAAGACCCCCAGGCGCATCCTGGGAAGCTGCAAAGTGAGAGACACATCCACAGAGGCTAGAGCTCCCCCGAGTCGGCCGGGAGCCAATGGGCCCGCCGGGCATCGTCAGCAGGGGACGCCGCAGTGGAGCAGGGCCCGGACGCGCGGTGCGGGGGAAGCAGGCGGCGATCCACACTGGGACTGGCCGTCGGTAGTAGCGGGCTGGCAAGCTGGGTAGGGGGCGGCTGGGATGTTGGGGAGGGGGGGGCTTGCGGGGATGGAGGAGCTGGAATGGGAGGCGGGCGAGGAAGGGGAGGGAGGGGATGGTGATGAGGGAGGGCAAGGGCAGCAGATGCACGTTGGATGGACGTGAAATGGCTGCTCCTGGCAGGACCTATGCAGGAGGTGCCAATCGCATCTCATCTGCCAGAGCTGCCAGACGGGGAGCTGATGCTGATGCCAGGGGAGCTGTCACCGCCGTAGGCCCTGTTGTCCGTGCCCTGTCCGTGGAGTTGGCAAGCCATCCCATGTTGCTTGTTACCGTCCCTGCGTTCGGGTGGGTAGGGTTTTGGCTTTCTCCAACCCAGGTCCCCTCCAAGAGTCCAAGCAAGCAAGCCAGCCCGGTTGCCCCATCCCGTCCCCGTCCCATCCCGTCCCAAGCCCATCCCACCGGGCCAGGTCTACCCTAGTGGGGACTCGGATCATACCGCACGTTCTAGTCGATTGATAGCTCAGTTACGGCGTGGGACTCGACGTCGAGGAGAAAGGCGTGGTTCCGTGGATGATGCCGGCGACAAGATAGACGTCTCAGTCGGCGCGCGTGCACCCGTCTGGATGCACGCAATGCCTGCGGCTCGGCAAGCCACCGACGCCTCCCCCAGGCGCCGCGCCGTCACAGGTGTCGCCCGTGTGTGTCGCACAGCAGCATGGGCGGGCAGTGTTGGGCGGTGGGAGGCTGGAGCTGTCGACGGGGTGTCTCAGGCGTGGGGACTGGGGAGCCACCAGACACGGCCTGTTAGGCCCGGAGGTTGGCTGTGCGACTGTGGATGGCAGCTTCTTCTTCTCCGGAGACGTCAGGGTGGAACCAACTGAAGTGATGTAAGCCAGGATGGAGGAGGAACTATGGGCGCGATCAAGATGGGAGGGACGGACCTGCCACGACACGGAGCTCGTAACGTATAGCGCAGTACCTAACTTACGAAGTAGTAAGGTAAGGTAGTCTCGACTCTCGACTCTCGAGCCAGGCCACAAGCGCGCGCGAGCAGCGATCCGCATCATCAGCGAGTTCAGTGAGTGGCCCGAACAGCGCAAGGCAGCAACACCACTGAAGCGGCCATTACGAGCGAAGCTCCCGACTGCAAGCCCGACTGCAAGCACCGCACCGCTGAGCTTGGATCGATCGCAAATCCGTTGAATTGGTCTCTTGCACGGTCCCATGGCCAAGGCTCTCCAGAAGTAGAATGCGGCTTGTATGGTGCTTCACGGGTAGGGAAGGAGTTGCGGTTTGCTGGTGGCTTTTAAGCAGGAGCCTACTCGGTGCTCCTCCCAGCATGTCGGCCGAGGCCCATCACCACATGCAGACTTCTGGAAGGGGGCCAACTGCGGCGGCGGAAGGCAGGGCCTCCCTCTCCAGAGCGTGTGCATGTCCCAGGTGATGCCGGTGGCCGTGGTCGTCAGACGTTTCCCATCCTGTACCCCCTTTTTGTTCTGCGGCAGAATCATCATCGTAAGCATGGCCGCAGGCCACCACACTGCCACCCATCGTTACAACATCGCAAACCTGGAGTCCACGGGAGCCATGGAGTTCATGATGCACATGCTACCGGGCGACAGGGACTCCGAGTCACAAGACATCGCGAGTCGAATAGCCTCAATGCTGTGCCGACACTGCACGGGCCCGAAACACGACGGTGATTACGCCAGAAAAGACGACGGCTCCAGAGCGCTATACAATCTCTGCTTGACCAGCCGCGTCTGGCGCGAAACCGCGCAGCCGATCCTGTACCATTTCCCAACAAACTTGACCAATGTCGTCTCCCTGGTCCGGACGCTCTTCGAGGTGCCTGATCTGGCGAATAATGTAAAGAAACTGGGCACTGTCAAGGCGTCTTACACTTTACTCCGTGAACAGCTCCGGAACAAACAAGAGTGGTCGTGCAAGACTGCGCAGTCGACTCGACCCTGCCCCTCTACGTTAATATGCAAAGCGATTGACAGATTCATCTGGCATGGGTTCGAGGATGCATGCTCGTGGGCGGACTGGGCATATGGATCTTCGAGAGGCGTCTTGTTATGCGAGATTCTTATTGCGCTGACGGCGAAGAGTCTCATATCGCTTCCCGATGCAGTTGACCTCATTGGGATCTCTAGGAATGATCCGCGGCTGTTTGGCCACTTTCTCTTCAAGCACTTTGAACACCTCGGGTACCTGAACAATCAATCATCGACTCAAGCCCCTTTGCCGGGGCTACTCGCGGTTCGATTTTCTGGGTCCCGGAGAAACAGGCGGCACCGATCATCGGGCAGCTTCGGACTCATCGACCTCCATTGGCCCGGCATTTGGGTGTTGCCTCGTGCAGCACCGAGGCTGCAGCACCTGGCTGTCGACCAGTCGACTGGAATTCTACACCCCGACGTGGCCGACCATTCCGGGAAGATCCAATTCCGCTTCGACGACGACGCATATCTCGGACCTTGCCTGGAGAACCTCCAGACGCTGGCGTTGTTGAATGTCTTGCTGCCCGAGGATAACGCGCGCAAGGAGCTCAGCAACCTGGAACGCATCGTCAGACTGGCCCGGAGTCTCGAGCGCTTTCGATTTGAGCAAGGCAACAAGGGCACTTTCCGCAACATCTCGGTTGCCGACGCCTACGCCCCCCGGGGACCATACGTCGATGGGTTCGGGATTCTCAAAGCACTCCAACCTGCTCGACGCTCCCTGCGGTCTATTTGCATCAATGCCCACGACAGAGCAACCGCCAGTTGGACTCGCGGGTTGACGGAAAGCGACCTGGACATGAAGGCACATGGCCTCGAGGTGTTTCCATGTCTCGAAACGCTCGACATGAGCATCTTGTCGCTTTGCGGGCCGTGTTGCTAGATACAGGCGGTTGGGCCGTTGGACTGGACTCCTCCATGTTTGCCGGACTTGGAGACGGTGCTCGACTGGCATCGTAGATGCAATTTCTCGTGTCTCGCCGGCATGTTGCGGCAGTTTCCGCAGCTCAAGACCCTCGTGGTGAGACACATCGGCCCGGGCTATCTACAGGGCTTGGAGGACCTCTTCCAGCTTGGCCCGGCGGTCGCCCACGAGCCATATACGTACGCCGCACTGGAGGAGGTGGTGGTCAAGTTTGAGGGGCACGACCCGGAGGAGGGAGAGGTCAATCGCCCCATGGTGGCTCAAAGCATTGGCGAGGTGTCGGAAAAGCTGAGAGAGGCGTTTGGAGGGACAATGGTCGAGATTGTGTTGGTGGAACACGATGACAGGAATTACTGTGCGGATTGGACTCTGCGGGACGAAAATCTCGAGCTGGAGGGCGAACGCACAAGTGCGGGTAAACGGATAGTGCATAGGGTGAATTAAGCATCGGTCTTTCACACAACGGGTCTAGTGGCGCAATGGCCGCGCGTTGCTTTCCGGTGGCAAAGGTTCCAGGTTCGAGTCCTGGCTAGATCGAATTGTTTTTTTTTCGCCGCGACAAGACAGACGGCTGGGTCCCTTTTTGCTCTTTGTGCAATTTTCTCTGTTGAGGTAGATGCGCGCCATGGTCCATGATGCATAGCGACCTCCAGTCTCCAGTCCGCTTGCCCCGGAAGCACCACCCCCCCTCAAAGCGCCGCAGAGGCATCGCATCCGTGGCTGTAACTACATCAGTACTGTAGCACTCTAGACAGCGCACTTTTATTTTTGACGGGCGACAGGACCTTGCTGCATGACGAGCCATCCATCAGCCTGGGAACTCGATACTTGGCGCGTCCATCTGGAGATGGGGTTTCTGCTCTGCTCCTGCCGCTCCGTAACCCGGCATCCGGAGTTCCGAACCGTGAGGGGATCGTTGCACAATGCAGGTACGCAAGCAAGCAGTCAGTCACCAGACGGAACCGAGGTCCCAGCAACCCAGCTGCCGAGAAATGCCAACCAGGAGAGAGAGAGGCTCGGATAGCTTCTTTGCGTCCCGAGCTCATCTGCGCAACGAATCCGAGGCCGAACCCCTACCTACAGTGACTGTGCATGACTGCATGACGACCGGACGTCCGTGAAAGCCGGAGCGCGTAGGGGAAAGAGGAGAGGGAAGAAGAGCCTGCGGTGCGCTCCTTCCTTCCTTCCTTCCGTCCGTGCT
Source organism: Purpureocillium lavendulum (assembly GCA_029168975.1). NCBI lineage: Eukaryota > Fungi > Ascomycota > Sordariomycetes > Hypocreales > Ophiocordycipitaceae > Purpureocillium > Purpureocillium lavendulum. Next base: position 243,319 of record JAQHRD010000001.1, read on the forward strand.
CCCCGCCGCGGTCGCGGCTCGTGCCGCGCGAGGCTTGTTTTTCGCTGGCTGGCCAATTGACGGCGGTGGGGTTGCCTGATGTGGCAGTCCATCTTGGGACTCTCAGTGGCCGTCCGTGATTCGGCATGTTTCGATCAGGTTATGCAGGGCAGCCCAGATCTGCCGCGACAGGACGATGCGGTGAGCGCGCGCGCGCGGGGGGGTCAGTGCCGTGGAGTCGTGGCCGCCGTGAGTCCGTGGCTGGTGGTGGTTGTTGTTGGTGTCATTCTCGCCATGCCGTGTTCCGCGCACCTTGCTTTGTCGGCTGCCACGCACCCTCGAAGCCGCATCCGATCTCGAATCAGGCCGCGCGAGGAGCCATGTACGTAACCATCGAGAAAAGAAAGCATAGCCCGGCGTGTTGCGGAGCATCGAGATGACATCAGGTGTCTCCTTGACCCCTCATCGTCGCTCTTGTCTCTTATAACTCTGACCTGACCCCTCCGCTCTGCCCCTCGTTGGGCTGCGCAGCCTCGTTCGTGTGTTCGTTCCACAGCTGAGATCTTGAGACCCCGACCCTAACCACATCAGACCCTGCTCGTTGACACCCGTGACAATGTCCAAAGTGTGAGCCTCCCAGCTCTGCGATCCCGCCGTCTGGCCGTGCACGGCTTATTTAGCTGACATGTCACGCCGCAGCTTTTTCGACGTTGAGTGGGAAGGCCCCGTCTTCTATGGCGGCAAGCCTACCTCCAATGTGGAATGTGAGCCTTTTCGTGGTTTCTCCTGCACGTGGAATGTCACACTAATATGTGTATCTCCCCGTACCATCAAGCCCAGACTGGGCGCATCAATTTTATCCTCTACGACGACGTCGTGCCCAAGACGACGGCCAATTTCAAGGCTCTCTGCACCGGCGAAAAGGGCTTCGGCTACAAGGGCTCCTCGTTCCATCGCATCATCCCTGAGTTCATGCTCCAGGGTGGCGACTTTACCAAGGGTAACGTACGACTCCCCAGCAGCGCGGAGGAGGCATGGAGGAGGCATGCATGGGTCGGGAAATTGGCGCGCTCTTAGCTCACCTCGCGTAGGGTACTGGTGGCAAGTCCATTTACGGCGACAAGTTTGCCGACGAGAACTTCAACAGAAAACACACCAAGCCTGGCATGTTGTCCATGGCCAACGCCGGACCCAACACGTGAGTCTACTCGTACTTACTGCCCAACTACTACTCCCTGTACTCCCTGCGAATCTCCGCGTATGTTGCGCGTGTGGTCATTACCAATGGAAATTGGACCGTGATTGTTGACGCGCCGCAAAGCAACGGCTCGCAGTTCTTCATCACCACGGTCGTCACGTCCTGGCTCGACGGCCGGCATGTCGTCTTCGGCGAAGTCGCCGACGAGAAGTCCATGGACGTGGTCAAGGCGCTCGAGGCGACCGGATCGGGCTCTGGAAAGATCAGGTACAGCAAGGTACCCAAGATTGTGGACTGCGGCACCGCGTGAGTGATCTGGCGATGCCCGCACCACGCGCCTCAACCTGGTCGCGCGATGGATTGGCGGCAAGCGATGGATGCACTTGGCAGTCAATAGCCAGATACTGAAAGTACGCGACAAGAAACTCTCTGGTCCTTGGGAACTTTGACAGACCACGCTTCTCAGGTCTCAAGTGGCCCGCTCACATGTGAACATTCCTCGGCTCAGGGCACGCCCGTCTTATATAGCAGGGCGCATTTCCGACACGCAATCTCCGGAGGCGCCGTGCCGGCGGCAACAGCACAACCACAACCTCTGTGTGAGGAATCACTGCAGCACAAGAACCAAGATCCAGCACCCTCCGATGTCCCCATTCAGGCCGTGGTCCCTGGCAAACAGGGCAAACTATTGTCTCTGCCCCTGCCGCTGGCCCCGGCCTAGCGCTCACCTTACCCATGTCCTCCCCGTGTTGATTCACGGAAATCGGTGCCGCCCTCCCCGCAAACTCCAGTTACTCCACCACCCCGGGGCCATCCGAGCCTGACAGCGCGCCAAGGATGCTGCATTTGGGGGTCACGAGCGAGGGGCGACGACTCGGTCCCTTCCAGACTGGCTCGCCGCCCGCGCGACCACCTCACTGCAGGATCGTTCAGGCTAAACGCGGAAATAGTCGAGTTTTCCTGGGGAAGCCTGCAAGCCTGTTCGTGAAGATGCCTCTGGCCAGGTCGAGTGCCTTGCCGTTGAATGCGATTGGTTGGCCAAGACTCACTTACACGATGAGGCCATCAGGGCATGCAGCATTGCAGAATGCTTTCAACCGTCCTGGGTTGTCGTTCGGCATCGGCCTTGTGTCCGTGACGGGCATGGCGCCTGCATCGTGCTCGTGGCCGTCCCCCCCCAGGCATACAGATGAATGTGTTTATTTAGAAGTGATCATCGCACTGCCCACCCCAGGAATCCCAGGATACCCCGTGTAGTTTCTCCAGTCGTTCAACTCCAGTCCACTCGTTACAACGCACATCTTGCCTTGTTCATCATGAAGTTCCTCGTTGCCACGTGCCTCGCCGCCGGCGTGTCGGCCGGCATTGTCCACCCGCCCACGCGCGTCTATGAGCGCGACTTTGCTACCATCACCGGCGTCATGGCCGATGCTGGGGCGCGCATCGACGAGCTCACCGCCGCCGTCAACGCCTACGCCGGCGACTCCAAGCCCATCACCGACGCTTCGGCGGAGCTCGTCAAGACCCTCCAGGATGGCGTCGCTACCGTGGGCACGTCGGAGATGCTCGACCTCCTCGACACGGCCAACCTGTACACCCCGGTGCTGACGCTCCAGGGCCAGAGCCAGAACCTGCTCGACAGCCTCGTGGCCAAGCGCGATGTCATTGAGAAGGACAACCTGTGCGACATCACGCGCCAGCAGGTCAACGACATCAGCGTCAACTCCAACGCCCTCATCGACGCCGTCGTGGCCAAGGCCTTTGAGGAGGCCCAGGAGGTTGCCAAGGAGCTTGCCCAGCCCCTGATTGACATCCTCAACAACTCGACAGTCCAGTTCAACACGGAGAACTGCGTCAACGCCGGTGGCGTGTCCAGCAGCACGACCGCCACGCCCACTGTCACGCCCACCGTCACTCCCTCGGACACGACCACCCCTACCCAGACTGGCACCTCGGGTACCTCTGAGACTGGCTCGGCTACGCCCTCTGGCTCAGTCACCCCGACCGGCTCTGCCTCCCAGACTGGTTCTGCCTCGGGCACTGGCTCCGCTACCCAGTCCGGCTCTGCCACTGGCACCGCCTCTGGCACCGCCCCCGGCGGCACTGAGACCGTCACGGCCACGGCCACTTCGACAGAGACCGTCCCTTGCACGACCGAGACCGGTTCCGCCACCGGAACTGCCTCGGCCACCGAGACTGGCTCTGAGCCCTGCACCACCGAGACCGCCACGGCCACGGAGACGGTGCCCTGCCCCTCGGGCTCCTCCACCTTCGTCACCGTCCCGACCGGTAGCGAGGTTCCCACCGGCGGCCAGCCCCAGCCTACGGGCGGCGAGGTGCCCACTGGTGGCGAGGTTCCCACCGGCTCCCAGCCCCAGCCCACCGGTGGTGAGGTGCCTACTGGCGGCGAGGTGCCCACGGGCGCCCAGCCCACCGGGACCGCCTCGCCCACGGCTCCTCCCGTCGTCACCGCCGGTGCCGCGCTTGTCGCCCCTGCTGGTGCCCTTGCCGTCGCCGTGGCCGCTCTCCTGATGTAAAAGGACGCATCGAGGATTGTCTCCGAGAAGCTGTTGGTCAAGCCTTGGTTAATATCCCCCCTGCCCAACTAGTTTCTGCAGGGCCTCTTCCTGCCCCTTTCATGTCCCGCGTTTCGGGCCTTCGGGGCTGGGGAGGGCTGATACTCGTGGATTGGGCGGGTGACTGGCCATGTTCGCTGCTTGCCTGGTCGTTCTCGGAAAAGGTTCAATGAACAGCAGATATTCACAGTAAATATACTATTTTTTCGTTCGTCTTCAACTCGCGTCATGATATGGAAGTTTTTGAGACATTTGCCATGACCCAGTGGCCCGAGCCCCTGGCACAGGTAAACCCGTTGGGTGCGGCCGCGGCAACCAACATGAACTCCCGTCTGTATGAGCGCGGGATCATCAAGCACCGAGAGACCGATGGCGTGTCAGGGCCGCGTACTGCTTGCGCGTTCTTCCGACGGAAAATCCAGCCCCTTTTTGCTACAGCACCTACGATGCATGGAGAATTCACAAGTCCCCTGACATGAAGCCAAATCCACCTTGACTATGGACCTGCGCGCGATCAGATACTTCCAGTCCTATGAGAGACAAATGACGCTCGGATCGTCCAAGTCAGCCCAATAGTCATGATGTCTCACTCAAGCACAGAGCACAATTGCCATGACGCGGGATCTCCATGTTCCTGTTCCTATTGCTGTGCGCCCTTCGCCCACAGGCGCGGATCGATGGCCATGCGCCCTGGTCCGTGAGCAGAAACCGCAGCCGAATTCCACCTGCCGGATTCGATAGGAGCAAACATACATAATTTGCGACGGACGTCAGGGACCGGTGTTGGTTCCCGGATTCACAGCCTGCTCCCTGTTGGCTGGCCCAGCTCGCCCATTTCGAGCTCGGATCAATCGGCGGTCAGGATCATCGACGTGCCCAGGACCAAAGAGCTGCGGGCGAAATATGATGGCCGCATGTCATAGGAAATGAAACACCCTAGGGGCCAGATGGAAGGGAAGCTGCTCGATTGGGACTTAAAGCCCGCCGTTGCTTCCGTTTGGTCGGGCAACGCGCTTCCGGCCCCTCGCCGCCGCCGATGATGTTGTTGCTCACTCAGCGCGAACTCTCCAGCAACGCAACCATGCAGTCCCACCAGTGACATGTATAAAGTCTACGAGATCGACTGATCAGAAAAGACACAAATCGCGGCATCTTCACCTGCTTCCTGTCCCCTGATCCAATACATTTGGCGCAAGATGCGGTCCCTGATCTTGGCCGTGGCGCCGTTCCTGGCCGCGGCCGCGAGCGTCCGCTCCGTCACGGAGGAGCGCGATCCATTCTGCCCGAAGCCGGTTGAGACGCGGGTCGTATACCAGTTCCCCAACAGCACTTGGGCAGAGAACCTCGCCGTGCGCACCAATGGCAACATTCTCGTCAACATTCTCAGCGAGCCCGCCATCTACGAGGTCAACCCGTACAAGAAGCCTCCCACTGCCACGCTCGTGCACAGGTTCGACGAGTACAGCAGCCTCTTCGGCATTGCCGAGGTCGCCGCCGATGTCTTTGCCGTGGCCATGGGCAACTTCTCGCTCATGGCTCCAGCCAAGCCTGGCTCTTGGGCCGTGTGGAAGGTGGACATGAACGGCGCCGAAGCCGAGGTCTCAAAGGTCGCGGGCATCGTCGAGGCAGAGCTGCTTAACGGTATGACGGTGCTGGACAAGCACTCTCAGACTGTCCTTGTCGGCGACAGCGCGCTGGGTGCCGTGTTCCGCGTCGACACGCGGACCGGCAAGTACCAGCTCACGATCCAGGACGACAAGTTCAAGCCTCCCCCCAACTCCCGGGGCTTGGGAGTCAACGGGGTGCGGTACACCAAGCCGTACCTGTACTACACCAACACGTTCGGCCAGGTCCTCGGCCGGGTGCCCGTCGACTGCAACACGGGCAAGGCCACCGGCGCCATTGAGGAGATCAACGGTGACGTTGGCTACGACCTCGACGACTTTGCCCGGGACAAGAGAGGAAACACGTACATCGGAGCTGGTTTCACCAACGACATTGTCTGCGTTGGCAGCAACGGCACGGCCGTCTCGGTCGCTGGGGGCCCGGGCCAGACGACGATTCTCGGCCCGACGGCGATGGTGTGGGGGCAGACCAAGGTGGACAAGAACACTCTCTACCTGTCGACATCTGGAGACAAGGGCTCAAACAACGGGCTGGGCGGGGCCATTGTTGCACTGGTCATGCCGCAGTGATCGGTACTTGGCTTGAATACATCAAGATGCGGCACGTAGCTACCTGTATGTGACGCGGATTAGACAGCCGTTGTGGTCAGGGCTCTGGCAGACAACGTTGGCATGTACCATTTATGAACACATATACGTTCTTTCCGAAACAGGATTATGCCTCCAGTCCTTTATGAGGATGCAATCTTGCTTTGCCCAGTGGCACATTGTCACTGCTGTCTGTTTGCATCTGCAGGGCCCATCTGAAGGGTGCCCTCTGGTAATTACAGCCAACTGAAGAGTATGACTAGGATTACATGTAGGAGTAGGGTCAAGCTGCGCTTCACCAGGAGGCCCAGAGGTAGCTTCAGAGGTCCCGTTACCATTGTAGTCTCTCCATTGGGCTTCAACTTTTGATTTTCCTTTTGGCGACGTTGGATGGAGTGGAATGATGTGCATGCGCACTCCAGCCATGGCGCAGGCCCTTCAAGTTCGATGTTGCCCCATCCACGAGACAAAATCATTTCGGAAGCGATACATGGTCGTCAACGCGTCCATGCTGCTGGCACTGACTTCAACATTGTGTTCAAGTTTAAAGGAAAACGAATGTATTGCGTTCTGCGAAACGGCCCGTACGCGCACTGCACGCCAGCTGGTCTATCTGCACCTTGGCGACATGGAGTCCACCGATCTGCCAGGCACGAAGCCCCGAATATCGTCCGCCATCTGAAACTCTCTGGCATTAGGGTGATTGATTTTGCTGCACCCATAGCCATCCTCGATAATCGGCCAGATCCATATCACCCGCAGCTCAGTATCCCCCATGCTTTTTGCAGCAGGCGTTGAACTTGTCCTGGTCTATCTTGCTGCCGTCACAGGAATCCTTACCCCAAGGATGGTCCGCTGTTGCCGCCTCGTGGCAACACTTCTTTTGGTGATGCGCCATCATCATTTCGATGCCATTGTTGTGCCTGCATAAGCAGACGTCTTTACCGGCGCAGTCGGCCAGAGCGATAGGCGAGCCTAGAGCCAGGACGAGGGCGAGGACAGCCGAGCACTGCATAGCTTCGGATGCGGTCTGGTGTACGAATGGACAGTATCTTGCGCGCGGGCCTGTTATTTTTTTGTTTTTCTCGTAGAAGGCGATATTGCGGATGTCTTGTGTGACTCGTCCAGATTGGCGCATGTCGAAGCTTTTATACATGCACGGCGAGTAGGGCACTCAGCATGAATGGCCTGGTCCCGCACAACGCCGAACGTGTCGCTCGCGCCCAGATGCTCAGGTTTCAACCCGAATTAGCCCATAATGACTCTCTCCCATGACTCTCGCCATACATGTAGCCTCTGAGCATGGCAAAGAAGCGGCAGAGGGTCGAATCGCACCTGTGGCCCTGTTTACGTACTGAGACAGACTCCAGACTGGAGGGTCGGCCCTCAACATGAAGGCTGCGTGGACGATACTCGCCCGATGACGTGGTCGTACGCGCACTTGACAACAGCAAGCGTAACGGTGCACGGATCGTGAGTCGTGACACAGCCTCCTTGCCCCGCGAACCCTGCATAACATTTGATTGCCGGAAACATGAGCGGAGAGCAAGGTCCAGCTCCAGTCCTGGCCCAGGTGCCGGAACTCTTATGTCCGCAGGCGCCAATAGCAGTCGCAGTCACACACAACACGCCGCGTAAACCACATACTTTATGTAGGCAAACCCCCCCAGTCGTCCTCGTCATAATAACCTAATTGCATGTCGCTGTCACTATGGATCTCACTGGTTCTCTGAGACGAGGGCACCGGCGACGACCTCCTGGACTGGAGATGAACTTTCATCTTCTCCATGATTCACTAAACTTTCCGTACAAGTTCCTCAGATGCCAAGGAGTTGATAGCACAAGGATTAAAGGTGTTAGGCTCACTGAGTGGTAATACTACAGAGAGAGCTTCATGTTACGAGCATACATGAGCGAATACGAAACACCTCGCGCCGCTCGGGTCCAATCCGAGACGCAGGCACCAGAGGCGCGTCCGAGGAGCCAACGAACCGTTGCAGGTGATTATTCGCTGCAGTCCATCACTTGCGCAAAGGGCTGTACAGCGGTTGTGACTCGTCCAAGAGTCTCACCAACTCATCCTTCCACAGCGCTGCGTACGTGTGCGTGCCATGTCCTCTCGTCGCCTCGCTGATTGGGAGCACCACGGCCCTCCCCCTGCGCACCTCCTTGATGCCCTCTTCCAGAATTCCGAGCTCCGGTGGGTTGACTTGATCGTCGGCCGAGTTGATCGCAAGCAGCGGCGCGGTGATGTTCTTGAGCAACGGGCGGGGATCGTAGTCGGCCGACGAAGAGACCTGGTACAGCAAGTCATTGGCATCTGTCGTCTGCAGCGAGTTGGCCATTCGCTTGTCGAGAAACTCGTCGGCCGCGTCCCTGTCTGGGGCCTCATGCTGCCACAAGAGGGGCACCGAGCTCATCCATGTGAGGACGTTGAGCGCTGCCTTGAGTCCTTGCACCGGCTGCTCCGTATACTCGCCCCCGTCATAGCCGGGATCCTCCTGGATCGCATCAATGATCATCTTGCGCGACATGCGATTCCGTCCCGCAATCTGCGTCGGCAGCGAGGCGAGGGGCATTGCCGCGTCCACGAAGTCGGGATACATGCCCGCCCAGAGCCACGACTGCATTCCGCCCATGGACGTGCCCATGACGAGACGCAGGTGATTCACGCCCAGGCCCTCGGTGAGCAGCTGGTGGTCCGCGCGCACCATGTCGCGGTAGCCGTACCGCGGAAACCGGGCGCGCAGCCCGTCGCTGGGCTTGCTGGAGGCGCCGTGCCCGATGCCGTCGCGGACGATGATGAAATGCTTTGACGCGTCCAGGGGCTGGCCCGGGTTGAAGAGCTCGCCGGCGAATATGTCCCGAAAAAACTGGTCGCTGGAACCGCCCGTGCCGTGCATGATGAGAACGGCATTGGTGGCGCGGCCTCGGTCGTCGACCCTGAGCCTGCCTACCGTCTGGTAGTGAAGGCGCAGTCCGTCCAGGCGCTCGCCGTTTGCGAAGCGGAAATCGGAAATCTCAAATGTCCCCCTGGCGGGCGCAGGCCAGGACGTGCCCGATGGGTCGGAAACAAGACGCAACATGACCATTTTGTCTAGCCTGGAAGTATTTCCAGTGCTCCTCGCGTCAGTGTCCCTGCGATTAAACAGTTCATGGTCCAAGTGTGAGGGACTTCAATGTTCATCCGGTATTGAAGCCTCGGTGTTTCTCCGCTTCCACAACTTTAGCCTGAGCTGGAAGGCGGGGTGATGATGACAACAGCGCTGCGCCTGGGTAGGGACTGGACGCTTCGAACTATAGGAGACTCGTGAGATCAGACCGCGGCACGTGCCTTTGGGAAGGCCTGGTACTCTGCTCAAGTCTGCACCTCAAATCGAGCCCCAGCTCTCCGTGCCCGGCTCAGTTTCGCCCGGACCCAATATGGCATTGGATGGTGCCTGGACGACCGGACATCAAATGTGCGCTGGCCGCCGGCCCTACTTTGCAGGTGATCAGCTCCAGATCCTTTGACTTCAGCATTTGACGCGATAGTCGCCCGGCGTGTACCAGGGCGCGTTGAAGATACACGTAAGTTTTTTGATGATGGCCTTACATGTAGCGACATCAAGATGGAACGTCACATACTGCGCAACATTGAAGCGCCTCGTTAGATGTTGATACGATATTTCGAGGCTTCCCCGTGCAGCTTCGTCATGTTTTTCTAGGTCTAGACGCCTGCCAAATGGCAATATAAGTACCTCGCATCCCCCAGCCTACACCTGATACTCCATGTCAAGCCTCGAACTTCCAGCGAAGTGACTTCCCCATTCGACATTTCGCAAAAGCAGACAGCGACCAGGCCAGACATCATCCAAAAGAAAGCCTTTCCAACATGAGGTCTCAGGTACCTCATATTACGCTTTTCCTAGGTCTAGCTTGTACCGTCAATGGCACGGGCGCGGGTGAGACCATCTTCGGCTTGCTACATTGTATAGGCCGTGTCGAAGGTGTGAGTAGAAATCTGGCGTGTGTCTGTGTTTACTGAAATCCAAGCGCAAAAACGCTGTGATTTGCGGATTTGTTTTTTCTGACAGCCCTCTTCCTACTGGGAGATTAGACATGCAAGCTGAGCACAACTGACATGGAACTGGACCAAGCTCCGCATGGTGTCTGTAACATCGTGGTCGACCTGGCGCCAGTCTGGGGTACATTATATCGCGTTGCATGTTCGGCTACGAGCCCCGTAAGTACAAACTCTTACCTTCCTCATCCTTTCCCATCGTAATGAATATCCGTACTAAGTTTCACAATTCACAGCGCACTGCCAACGGTAATCGGTGCGCCTCCTATGACCGCCACGGCTACTTTGACTGCTTCTAGCGGATAAGTAAGTTCCTGGTCGTGTTGTCAAACCGAACTGCAAAGCTGGGATATACATGTACATGTAGTTAGGACAAGTACAAACACAGAATCATTGGTTCCAAGTGGGGTTTTCCGAGCCCCAAAGACAGCCTCAACCTAGGCCTGGTTCATGCTCGACACTGTTGACATTATGAATGCAATCACGTATCACTTGATGGAGAGCCCCGGGCGGAGACGCTGTTATCATCAATATGGGTACGACCGGAATCAAATGTTAGGGGATCTCGCATGTTGCTCTTCGAGTCGTCTTGTAGATGTCTGTGCCTGGAAGTAATCATCAAATTCATTCAAGGCAGCATCCTACACCAGGACTACCGGCGGTTGATTGGGGAAGGCTCCCGCGGACGATGGGGGGCCAAATGTCGACATACACGACGTGGAAGAGGGAACGGTATTGAATGTCAGCCAGACGACACTCAAGTCAATCCGCAGAGTCATATATGCAAAATCCACATGCAGAGATAAGGAGCAGAGCTTCATTCATGTCATCTCGTCCTGCCAGGAGCTTTGATCATCGACGCCTCGTCGTCTTCCCTTGATGACAGCTCGTACTCGATGTGCGTCTCAAACATCTTCTGCACATATATCCCACCTTCCAACTGCTTGCTCCTATGCATATGGTCAAGCGGAATCGACTCCGACACCATGACGGACCTCGCCGACGAGCCCAACCCACCGTAGCCGTCAACCCCCGCGTTTCCTCTGCTGCTCCCAATCTTACGACCGTAGCGCTGGCTCGACTTGATCCCCGTGCTGTACTTGCGAACCCCGCGTGATAGGAGCGCCTTGAGAGGCGGCAGGCACCCCACGACGACGGCCGTGTTCGTTTCCACGGCGCCCCAGATGGCGAGCCCCACGAGGTCGACGCGATCGGCGACTATGACTTGCGTCATGCGCACAATGGCAACGCAAATGATGAGCGTCGCAAGACTGAATGCGACGCCGAGGCCGATCTTCTTGCGTGCGTCGAGCTGCAGCGAGGGGAGGACCGCGATGGGCAGGGCCATGATCATGAGGTCGGTGATGATGTCGACGCTGGTCGAGAAAAGCACGTTGAACCGCTGTCGCCAGACCTCCCGCTCGGAATCACATTTCCCTGCGCTGTCAGTATCGAGAGAACAGTTTTGCGAGGTACGCAATCCAACTTACCTGCGACGAAGTAATCCGATGGTGGAGAGCAAGTCAGCGCGCTCGAGATGACGCAGCCGACATAGGCGAGAAACGTGAATAAGGCAACCCCGTACCACAGCCTCCTGTGGATAGGGAACGGGCTCACCAGCCGAAAGAAGACGGCCATGAAACTCGCCTTGACCGCCCATAGTGTGGTCCAGAAGAGCTTGATGATGGGAAATTGCTAGCGAGTGAGCTGTTCGGTCATATGCCCGGTCTCCGGTGAGGGGACAACGCGCCCGGCAAAGAGGTAGGTCGTGTAGAAGAGCGGTCCGATCTGCTCCGTCTGCAGAATAGACATCGTGAGCAGGCACAGCCAGGCGAAGAGGATGCACCAATCGTCGGGGAGGAGGGATCCGTTCTGCCGCACGCGCACGACGAGGCGAAGGGCGACGAAGCTCGTTCCGATGGAGAAGCATGTCCAGACCACGGCGAGGAGTTCCCCGCGGCCAACATGGCTCGCCATGCCGGCAAGGGGGGCATCGGGGTTAGCCTGCGGTTGGGACATGACGGGCTCGGGGGGGTATTGTAACGACGGCTTCGAGGCTCGTCTTGTGCGCTCGTCGAATACTCGTCAAGTCAGGGTCAAGTGAAGGTCGTCCTCTGTCGAGGGAAAAAGCCGAGTGATAGAGCGCTAATACGCCTATCGCCACGGCCTAGGCGGTCCACGATGATCGGGAGGGCATTCAGAGAGCCATCAAGAGCATCATCTCACCACGGTGCAGACTGGAGATCAGCCCGGCCGCTATATAAGGACACCACCGCAGCACGTCCCGAGAGACATTGCGCCTGTTCCCGTGCAAATCCTCGCCCACGCAGGAATGCAGACACACGGCAGAGCTGCACGACGTGGTACCGCCCGCCATGCCGATGTCAGACACTGTGCTCGCCCGACATGAAACTGATCATCGCAGCCAGAGACTCTGTCGACGTGTAACTATCCTGCAAGCTTGCAGGGGGGTTCGTCCCTTCGAACGCGCAGCCTCAACGCACGTCGGATCCTTGGCGTGCATGTCCCTGTCTATCTGCCGCGCCGGAGCGAAGCTTGCGAGCCTTCTTGGCTGTCGCCTGCGCCCTGGGTACGCACGCGCGTGCAAAGATGCTCTGGGAACGCCAGCGACCCTTGCTGGAGTGTAGTTGTTCAACAAGGATTGTCGTCGGACGACCGTTGCCCCGCTGATGACTTCTTCCCCGGACAGGATTGGCGCTGTCGTGCCGTCGGGTGGAGAAGGGAGGCCTGTCGGGCAAGACATGAAGGGTTGGGGTCTGGCGAGCACAGACGCTGTGATCCGGATCTGTCCGCAGTGGCAGGCCAGGGGGACCGTGGCGTTGACGTGAATCTCCACGAGCCTTGACCGTTTACCGTGTCGGGTTTCGTCAACGAAATGCGCAAGAAGCAAGAGCATCTTCAATGCCGACAAACTCTGCTTCAATGCTCTGTGATCAACCATTTTACTCCATTGCCTCTGATCGGCAGCCCTCTGGAAGCCTTCAGTGAACTTACGAGTACGAGTATCATGTACCTTCCTGGTGAGGTGGCACAGCCCGACGATCAGTCTCCCCCTCGCAGGAGACTAACACGGGGGCGTTCATGGATCAACTTTTTGACTTGGGCGATTCAGCATGGGTACTGGGCACAAAGGCAACGGCCGGGTCGTGCAAGTTCCTCCAACCAGACGGCAAGCACTGAACGGCGGAGCATTTTGGCCAATGCAATCCTGTCGGCGCAGAATTTGGTGCTGATGGCTCCCTGCCCCGACAAGCCCGACATGGCGCGAGCGCCAGAGTGCTGGGAGTTGCTTCCCAGGTATTGTGGAGGCTTCTCCTGCACGAGATTCTTCAGGCAGTAAGTAACGAGGCCTGTGAAATCTTGGTACGACCAACAATACAGTACATGCTGTGCCTTGGCCCTCGGCAATCTCGCTAGGGGGTTGAGCCTATCTGCTGTGGCTCAATTCCAACGTCGCTTGTAAAAGGCTTTGTCCCTTCACGTCAACTGCCTTCGTGTTGTGGTCTTGCTTCATTTTGTTGATTTAAGCTGCGCAAGCCATGCAGCTCAAGCGCAACGGCAATCTCCTAAAAATTATATCGTACGATGAATGCCAGGGGAGGCAGCCAGGCGAACTGACCGCAATGAGGCCGTGGTCCGACGATTTCCTCCGCCATGCCTGAATGTCAACAAAAGCCGCAAGCAGGACCCTGGAAACGTGTAAGCGAGGAGAATTTAATAATACCCTTGCGCGCCTCCGAGGCTTGACGTCGCCTATCCAGCCGGCGCAGGGCCCTGTGCAAGGGCCCCTGGGCGCCAGCAGACTCGCACCAGGCTGCTCATTCAACAATAACCGTCGACACGAAGCTGCACCCTGACGGCAGGCCGGCTGGCAGGGTACTGCAATATCCTGCCCTCCCCTGTCTGGCAAGAGTCCAACCACACAGCTTGGCATCTTGGGCAACCTGCAATGACGGAGTGGATGCCAGTGTGGACCGGCGGCTCGTAGCGTCGCGCCGTCGTTCATGGTGCATCTCCCCGGAATCCCGGACGGAGGTCATGCCGGGTACATGTATGGCGACGTCCAGGCTCCAGGGCGCGACAGTTGCGGAGTTTTTGAAGGCAACGGAGGGCATTGAGCGTCCAGGATTATGCAGAAGGTACTCCGTAAACACCAATGGGCTCGTTTGCATCAAACAGATGGGCGCTGGTACTCGAGCTGCACCAGCCGTCACCTGCACCAGCACAGGGATCCTGCGTGCGCACCTCGGACCGGAGTGGCGGAGACACGCAGCAGACTCATGCACAAGGGCCAATGCAACGTCAGCACGAGTGAGATAACTGACGCGGAGCACGGGATTCAAATAAAAACGGCATGGCGGACGTCAATTGAGGGGGCCAGACACTCGTTCGTCTCGTTGTGATTATCGCCATCGCGGAGTCGTCACGATGCGTTCCCAATTGCTCGCGTCGCTGCTCGCAGCCGTGCTGGCAGGCACGGCACATGGCCAGGAGCAACGAGACGAGACTGCAGCCGCTGCTGGCTCGGGCCCAAAATGCAGATGTGTAAGTAACTACTCGATGGCGGTGAAGCTTGTCTGCAACCGCAAAGCCCCCCGTGATGCTACCTATACACAAGGCTTCCTATTGCAGTAAGCCAAGAAAGGGGCGCCATATCACTTACACGGTCCGCAACAGGTGCCCGGCGACAGCTGCTGGCCAACACCCCGCGCCTGGGACGACTTCAACCGCCAGCTCGGGGGCCGCCTCGTCAAGACGGAGCCCGTCGCCAAGTCGTGCTACGAGCCCGGCAAGGACCTGACGCGGTGCGCCGCCGTCACCAAGCTGTGGCCCGACCAGGACTTCCAGACGAGCAACCCCGTCGGGCGGCCGTACCCGTACAACATGACCTGCGCGCCCGTCGACTACGCGCAGGGCCAGACGCCCGTCGGCGGGTGCTCGCTGGGCCAGCTGCCGGCCTACGCCGTCAACGTCACGGCGCGGCAGCACGTCGCCGCGGCGCTGCGCTTCGCCCGCGCGAGGAACCTGCGCGTCGCCGTCGCGAGCACGGGGCACGACCTGCTCGGGCGGTCCGACGGCTACGGCAGCCTCGAGATCTGGCTGCGGCACTTCCGCAACGCCATCGTCTTCCAGGAGACGTTCGCCGCGGCCGGCGGGTGCGCCAAGTCGGGCTGGACGGGCAGCGCCGTGCACGTCGACGGCGCCTGGCAGTGGCGCGACGTCCATAAGGTGGCCAAGGCGCACGGCGTCATCGTCGTCGGCGGCGGCTCCGTCTCGCCCGGCGCCATCGGCGGGTGGCCCTCGGGCGGCGGCCACGGCCCGGCGACGCGCAACTACGGCCTCGGCGCGGACCAGATCCTCGAGGCCGAGGTCATGCTCGCCGACGGACGCGTCGTCACCGCCAACCACTGCCAGAACACGGACCTGATGCGCGCCATCCGCGGCGGCGGGCCGGGCTACGGCGTCGTCCTCAGCACCAAGATCAAGGCGCACCCGGACGTCGACGTCGTCACGGCGCACCGCCTCGCCATCGCGCCGCTCGAGCACACGCCCGAGAACAAGGACCTGCTCGACGCCGTGGCGGTCCTGCTGCAGGCCTACCCGGGCCTCAACGACCAGGGCTACGCGGGATACGCCTTTTGGTTCCGCAACTTCCCGACCGTCTTCATCGGCAACGCCACCTCGGGATACACGCACGGCTTCTGGACGCTCGGCAAGACCAAGGACGAGGCGGACCGGGCCTTCGCGCCCGTGCGCCGGGCCCTCGACAAGTTCCGCGACAGGCTCTTCATCCAGGAGAGCTTCGCGACCTACACCGACTACTGGTCCTTCTACGAGGCCGAGTCCGGGCTGTACGACCCCGTGGGCGACACGTCGATCCTCACGTCGCGCATGATGGACGCCGCCGCCGTGAGCGACTACGCCAAGGTGCGCGAGGCCGTCGAGGTCGTCAGCGGCGGGCCCGACGAGGTCGTCTCCAATGTGGTGCTCCTCGTCTCGGGCGGCCAGGTCTTCAAGGACGCCGCCGACAAGACGTCGGGCCTGCACCCGGCGTGGCGCACCTCGCCCTTCGTCCTCGTGTCCGGCCGCGGCATCCCCCGCGCGGACCCGAACCTGGCGGCCATTCGCGATGCCGTCGCCCACGACGTGACGTTTGTCAAGGGCGGCGCGACCAAGAAGCTCGCCCCGTCGACGGGCGGCTACATGAACGAAGGCGACCGTAACGACCCGGACTACATCAAGTCCTTTTACGGGGCCAACTACCAGAGCCACCTGGCGGCCAAGAAAAAGTACGATCCCCAGGGGGTCTTTTACTGCCCGACGTGCGTGGGCGCCGAGGCGTTTGTCGATCGTCCCGATGGTGCGCTCTGCCGTGTGTAGAGTGTAGAGTATAGACCAGGCGACTCAGGGACCTGTCACTATGGAGGGATAGCATGGCATTCGCTTCGGACTTCCATGGAGAGATTGTAGTAGTAAATATCTATGAAATAGTATACCCACGCCGACCTCATCAACCTGCCGAGTGTCTCGTAAACACTTCACCATATCTGAGCCATTGTAATCCTCCACTCCATCGCGCGCCAAGTCACTCAGCGTTCGGGACGAAATACGTCGCCTTGCCCGGTCCAGCATCCCGTGCTGCCGCCTCAAACGCCGTCTCCCACTCTCCCAGCGCGAACTTGCCCGTCGTCTCGACGCCAGCCTTCTTGCCCAGCGTCAGCATCCCCGTCTCGATCAGCCGGATGAGCGAGTCCATCTGCTCCCGCGTATACATGAAGGTGCCTCGGATCGACAGCCCCTTGCCCATGATGAACTGATACGGCATCTGCACATCGCCGATGACGCCGCCCATCATGCTCATCCGGCCGCCGGGTCGGAGCGCCGCAATGCCCGACTTGATGTGCGTAAAGGTCGACGGTCCTGCCGACGCCACCTGCGGAGAGATGTCGAAGTAGACGTCGATGGGCCCCTGGGCGCCCAGCGCGGCGGCGTCGGCGTCCACGTCGCCCGTGATGACGACGCCGACGGCCCGCTCGCCAGCAACTTCGAGGACCTTGTTGATCTTGTCCTGGCTGCGGCCCGCGACAATAACCTTGCCCGCGCCCATGGCCAGCGCGACCTGCACCGCCGCGCTGCCAAACGTCCCCGTCGCAGGCGCCACGAGCACCGTCTCGCCCGTCTTGAGGCCCGCGTCGCTCAGCCCCCCATGCGGCACGGCAAGCGTGCTGAGGTACCCGAGGTCCTCGATCCGGTACCCAAGGTTCCCGACGAGGACGTCCTCGTCGAGGATGTGCACGTTCTCGGCGGGCACCTTGACGAGCTCGGCCCAGGTGCCGTTGCGCCACTCGCCCTGCATGAGCGCCTGCGACTCGGGCGTGAAGCCCATGAAGAGGCCGTGCAGCACCGCCGTCGAGTTGGCGCCCGTGTCGTCGCGCCCGCGCAGCACGCCGCTCGTGTAGACGAGGGTCCCGGGCTTGAGGCGCGGCGTGTCCGGCCCGGTCGCTGCGACGCGGCAGATGGCGTTGGTGCCGGGCACCATGGGCGACGGGTAGGGGTACATGCGCGGGTTGCCGTTGGCGAAGACCTCGTTGGCGTAGGCGACGACGTTGGAGAAGAGCGGGCGAAGCAGCACGGTGCCGGCGGATGGGATGGGCGTTGGCAGGTCCGTCACCGCGAGGGGCGCATCGGCAGACGTGACTTGAAGGGCCTTGAAGGTGGCGGGTAGGTTGTGAGCGGCGTGGTCGGCCATGGCTGCGAGAGGCAGAGGGTGAGGCAGTTGGTGATGATGAGTTGCAGCTTCAGACTTGCGGATTCGAAGTATTGAGCAGATCGTAGCTGAGCCTTTAATAATTGAAATCGATGCTTCAATGGTTCCTTGTCTACATGCTTCTTCCTCCTCCTCCTCGACTTATATACTGGAGAATCGTCGCCATGCTTCACTTGCGCGCGGTAACTAATACGAAGTACGAGTATCGGCCGCGGCTCTGCAGAAATGTGGCGGCGGACTTACACGGAGATATAGCGCGCAACTGGCCCAGCCCTCGTCCTGTGGCTGCACGTCCGGACCAGACCCCGGAGATGTGAATAGCCTAAAACAGCAATGCGAAAGTCCTCGTCTCGCATCTCCGGGGGCTCGTTGACTTCGGGAAGCGTTGCCACTGGACGACGACACGACGTCATGAGCAGAGCGTCCCGGAATGGACATGGAGATACGATGCGATGCGATGCCAGGGTCCATGTCCGTGCAGCACCGGCTCGACGCGCGCTCTCGGCCCGTTTGCGACAACTCACAATCCTCGAATACTCCTGCTGGAGGGGAACAAAAGGTGTGGAATCAATAGAGCGCCGCCATCTTCGAGCAAAGAAATTCGTTGAGCAGTGCCAAACTGGTCGCCCGGACGTGTGCGCTCGGCGCATCAGACATCCAGCCGGTGACCGCATATGACGATGACTTACACGAGCGCAGCCAGCTATGTATGTATTCAAGACAATGCTCGATCACAGCACTGGCATTTAAAATGACACAACACTTTCATGCAATGGCCAGAGCTCGCCTCAGGCACGCCAAGGCGGACTGTAGTCCAGATCGGCCACGATCGCAACGTCGGGGCCGGCGCAGCGCCCTTGGCACCCACGAGCCACCATGTAACGTGGCGGGGCTGCTCTTTTCCTGCACCAGTGTCACCCAGCACCTAGGATAGGGCTGAAGGGCCAGATGCCTCCAATTCAGCTGGGTTCACGACTCCACGCTAACGTCGGGCTTCAGACGCAACTAGCAAGGGAAACAGTTTCTTTCGGGCATGGCTGGCCCAACCCCGTGCTCTCGCTCTGCTTGCCCATGTAAGAACGAGCCCCTGGGGCACAGCACTAGCAGAATACTGACAAGCGTCGACTGTCAAAGGGCGCAGTGTTGACGACTCGAGATACGTTGTCCTCCTTATCTCCATGCGCCGTGCTCAGAAGTTCCCTCCTCCACCTCGATTAACCGTCGGTACACCCTGAGATAACCTGCAACAACAGGAGCGTACAGTGAGTTGAAGGTATATACATATATACATGTATTTAGCTCAATTGACATGTTGTGCTGGTTGGGATATCCTAGCCCCTGACACTTGACAACGTCAAGGACTTTAAAGTGAAACTACATCTAGGCGCCGTACAGTTTCTGAAGCGGACGGGTGTGTAAGAACAACGAGCGCACTGCTGTACTACATTCATGTTCGATACCAATCATAAGGGCATAGCCGGTTCCGCGGCTCATCCAACCCATCTCTCACTCCGGCCTATACCATCATTGAGTCCTTAAGAAAGGCTATGCCGCGTCCAGTCGTCAGTAGCTGCGCACCGCGGACTTGGGGTGTATGACCCCAGGGCGAGGCATCGTACGACTTACCTCGCGCAACCTCATTGCGGCACACAGCGGCACTTCTCGTTGCAGTAGGTCCCATGCGGCGGGTTCGTGTCCAGCTGAATCATGTACTTGCCCTGGTTGCAGTAGCCGTTGGGCGGGAGACACATGGCGGTGTTGGGGTCGCCGTCTGGCTTGCACCAGACCAGCACGCCCTGGCCGGTCGGCCGGGGACCCAGAAACGCGCTCTCGAGCGTGGCGTGCTTTTCTGTTGGGGAAGCCTTGTTGTGCTGCACCACCGGCTTCATCGTCCCCTTGGGGAGCGGCTGCGCGGCCTTGGTTGGGGGCGTGAGGCTGTCGCGGCGGTCCACCTGCGCGTGCTGCTCGGCCGGGGGCGCGGCCAGGGCCAGGGAGCCGGCGAGGGCGGCGAGGACGGTGGGAAGACGCATTGTCGAGATATGGGACACCGGTGAGGGTTAGTCTGGTATCAGGGGCTGGCTGGTGGGTGGCGGGACAGCAGATGACGCAACTCCAGTCGTCCGCGCCGTCGAGGACGGAGTGGCCGACTATAAGTACACGGCTGGCTGGCTGGCGATGGGGCAATCCCATCATCTTCACGGGGGCAGATACTCGTTACAGTAGAAGTCCTCATTGTTCGCCCGCCACAGAAGAGGGTCCCTCGTCACGACGACGGGCCACGAGCGCATATCCATCAACACCATGAAACCGCCACAGCCGGCTCGACTATAGCGACGAGCCCCCCTCGCCATGGCCCTCGCGTGACCGACCCAGGCCGCGTCGCGGGGCGTGCGCCCGTCGCGAGCGACAACTTTAGATTGGGACCGTGAACGAGGGGCCAGGAAGGGAAGAGGGGGAGGAGGCAGGTAGGCAGCCCATGCACGACGGCGGCGGCGGCGAGGTCGGTCGTCAGGCAGCGGGCGATGGATCCGCGCGTGCCCACCGACGGACGGGCTCTGCGGGGCGCGTCTTGTCTTTGCGGCGTGACGCCTCGGTAACCAGCTAGCATGGGACGTGCTCGCGCCGCGGGTACAGCAATGAGACAGGCGGAAGTCGGATATCGTGGGATGCTCACGTTAAAGTGCGTGCCTGGCGAGGGCGATGGGGCGATAAGGGGGGCGGTTCGTGCCGGGGCGTCGCTGCGATCCGTGCCCGGAACGCCGCCGTTAAACGCCGTGACACGGGCTGGCCTGTGCCGCTCGTAAGAGCCGCCGCGCGGACGAGGCAGTGTTCGGCACACCGGGCGAGCAAGCGAGCGGCCAGACTGGCGGGCGGGCGGGCGGGCGGGCGAAGGGGCGGGGTTTCGCAGCGTGTGGAATAAATAGATTTTGTTGCTGTGGCGGAAAGGCTGTGACTCTGTGAGGGCGGATTGTGGAATCTCCATGCGCCGTGTAAGTGCTGCGTCTGCGTCTGCGTCTGCGTCTACATGTGGCGGGCGGTTGGACGTGCAGCCGTCGTGAGGCTTGCGATATGCAAGATGTTATGTTGACGACGTGCCTATCACCCAATGTCAGATGTTTGAGGTTCAGTATTATGGACAATTGTTTTCGGCGTTTCTAGGCTGGCCGTGTTTGTCAATCGACGGTATGACTGGAGGTTGCCGTCTCACCAAGCACAGACTCACAACCAACGCGAATGGTATCGACCCCATCATCATCCCCCTCACGCCTCCCCACCACCACCATCAACGGGGTCCCCATACGCCGAGGATCCGTATAATACAACGCAGACTGACAAATAACTCACTGCTCTCAGCCGCTCGCCAAGAGTCCCTGATGACAGGCAACACTTGGACCCAAACGCCTGGGCCTGGCGATAACACGGCTCCGCTGGCCCACTGTAAGCGACTACGTACTTGTAGTAGTACTCATACGAAGTAGAAGCATAGATGTCAACGCTTTGGCGGCGGGAACTCGGTACATTTCGCTGGCCGAAGAGCTTGGGTCATCATGGATCCGGCGGGTATAACCGCTGCGTCCAAGCTGATGCTCGTAGATCGTCGGGGCAACCGTGAGGAGGAGAGGATCGTGTGGTCGTGGTCCGTGGAGGCGGCGGGGTTGAATGTTCGAGCCCAGATCACGTCGCATTCATGGAGATGAGTCCGATGATGGCTTGGGAGTCGAGACCCTCTCTCTCTCTCCGCGGTGTAGAGTGCTGTATGTACAGTACAAGACCTACGCAATTACGCAACTACGCCACTCACATGCAATATGCCAATGGATACATACTTCGTAAGTAGATGTGTCGCACTCGGCCAGTCTCAACCCTCGTCATGGTAGCATCCGACGCCATCTCGATACTTGGCATGACAGCCATGAACCATGATCCCGTTGCCAACTTTCACTCAACCTCAAGCGATGGTCGCATCCCGCCGCGCGGGATGTCCTACCCGCACCGTTTCGTCCGCCGCGGGATAGTTCGTCCGCTTACGATCCAGGGTCTCGAAGCTAATAAGTTAGTTACCAACTTTACCCCAACTCCGTTCCCCCCTAGACGGGCAGTGAGCTCCCCCGCAAACCCCGGTCGTTGAGTCTATCGCCGCCTGCATGCAGGGCATCGGGTCCAGCCCCAGGTAAGAGCCAGGGCCGCCGTGTTGGAGTCAGCCAATCCCCGGCCTTCGACGACGTGTGTTGACCTTGGAAGCCGGGACTGCTGCTACAATACTACTTACTTAGCAAAGAAAGAAAAAACGCCTCTTGCTGGTGTCTCGCTGTCCGCACGCAACGGCCCGCCTTGACCATGCAATGTTACATTGCGACACGACCATGGGCGACTTGGCAGCAGCGGCCTGACGTTGCGGCGATGGCGTCGAGAGGGCGCCGCCGTCCTTCACCTGGCTCTATATAATGAGAGCAGCAGGTCGAAGAAGGCAGACAGAGGCAGAGGGGTTACCGATCGACCGAACGACCACAGCACACAGCAGCAACATGAGATCGACACTCTTCCTCAACGCCGCCCTCGCGTGCCTCGTCGCGGCCAGCCCGCACCCGCCGACGTCGCAGCCGTCGGAGCTCGACCTCATCGCGGGCCAACACGTCATCTACTCGTACAGCTCGAGCGACCCGCCCGAGGAGCTGCTGCGGCTCACGCGGGCCGGCCTCGTGGGCGGCGTGCTGCTCTACGACATGCACATCAACGCGGGGACGCCGGCCAAGATGGGCGAGCTGATGGCGGCGTACCGGGCGTCGCCGGCGCGACGGCTGCTGCGCGCCAAGTACGGGCGGGACACGTCGCTGCTCATCATGACCAACCAGGAGGGCGGCACCATCTTCAAGCCCATCAAGGACCACGGGCCGGACCAGACGGCGCGCGAGGTGGGCGCGGCGGCGAACCCGCGGGCGGCGGGCGCGCAGGCCGGCAAGGAGGCCAGCGAGGCCCTCAAGGCGTACAACATCAACGTCAACCTCGCGCCCGTGCTGGGCGTGTACCGCAAGGCGGGCAACTTCCTCGACAAATTCGGGCGCTCGTACGGCACCACGGCCAAGCAGGTCATCGCGGCGGCGGTGCCCTTCATCCGGGCGCAGCGGGAGCGCGACATCCTCGTCACCATCAAGCACTTCCCCGGGCTGGGCGCCGCCGAGGTCGAGCAGAACACGGACCTCGCGCCGGTGACGCTCAACGTGCCGCTCAAGGACCTCAAGGCCATCGACACGGCCCCGTTCGCGGCGGCGATCCGGTCGGGCGTCGACATGGTCATGGCGTCGTGGGCCATCTACCCGGCCGTCGACGACATGCCGGCCGGGCTCAGCGAGAAGTGGATGAAGCGGGAGCTGCGCGAGCGGTTCGGGTTCCGAGGCGTCACCATCACCGAGGCCATGGAGGCGGGCTCCATCGTGCCGTACGGCGACATCAAGGCGCGGGCCAAGCTCGCCTTCAAGGCGGGCAACGACCTGATCCTGGCGAGCCAGCTCAACGTGACCGAGGGCGTCGAGATCCGGCAGACGCTCGTGGACGCCATCAAGTCGGGCGAGATCAAGCGACGGGACTTTGACGAGGCGACGCGGAGGATTGTCGAGCTGAGGAGCCGGGCGTGGAACTAGGTATTACTGTTGTAGCACAATGTAGGGCGTTGTCGCCGGGCCCCGTGTCATGCATGCATGCACGACGTACTTCGTACAAAGTAACTTATACTCGGTAGATGCAATATAGGACACGTCGTGTGCGCTCGCCCTGCTTTTTGTTTTGTGGAGTGCGGCAGCGGCGCCGAGCCGGAAGACGGCTTCGTGTGCGACGTCAGCGGTGGAGGCGGCGGGTCACGATAATCTCACGGCGTCCAAGCGAAGGGGGAGGGGGAGGGGGATGAAGAAAAGCAACCGTGTCCTGACTCTTGAGCACATTGCGCGAGCGTCGAACGCCGCCATGGCAGGCTCAATGGATGCCAGCCGCGGTCTGCCATTTTATTAATGTAATGAATCACGCTCGGATGGATGCGGCGCGTGGTTGATGCATGGGTGAGACAGACGCGGAGGCGCGAGAAGCTGCCTGCGGACAGCCCGAAGACGTGGAGGAAAATGAGGGGACATACGGGAGTCCCGGTGGGTGGCTGGATGCCCAGGTAGGTGAGGTGGTTTTTGGCGGGGTCCAGGTGGGGATGGGGGCCTGAAATGGGGGCCTAAAGACGCTGGAAACGGGGTCTGGTTCCAGCACGGTAACCGGCAGCCCAGTGGAGTGTTGGCGGTGAACCTGGAAGCACAGCGAACATGGAACTGAAAGTTCCCCAACACCGCCTGCAACGGGCCAGGCGCCGGGAACAGCGGTCGTGATCGCTGAAACACCCCGCCAGAAGAAACGGCTGGGCGCCCGCAACCGCCCCCTGGCGGCTCAGCCTGGCGCCGATCCATCGCATCCATCCATCCATCCATCCATCTGAGTTGAGTTTTGACGGGATCCGTGACCTCCTGCAGTGCTGCGTCTGCTTCTGCTGGTGCCGCCGCTGCTGCTGTTGTCTTACGCCAGCCCCGTGCCGCAAAGGACTGCTCGCCGCCCCCAGGCTGTCTCCGCAGTCGATCCTTCCACGCTTCCCGTCCCTAACATCCCTCTCCCACCTCCCGTCCTCGCCCATCATCTCTCCCTCCCTCTCTCCTCCTCTGTGCGTGGCCATCGCCGGAACTCGTTTCTCTTCGATCGCCCATCTGCCACGTCTCAACTCCGCCGTCCATCTCCCGTCGTCGGGCGTCCCTCCCAGGATTCGCCGCATCGATCAAACCCCTGCGCACCCCCGACGCCGGACCCCTTGAGCGCCGCATCACATCGCGGTGTCGTCATCGATCGATCGAAGCGACGAAGCGACCACGACCAAGCCACTCACCGTCGTCTACCGGACCCGAGGGGCCACGCGATCCCCTCCCCAGTTGCGCCCCGTAACGCACAGTACTCACTCGTGCGCGGCCAACTTTGGAACCCGACACACGGCAGCCCAGCCCAGCCCAGCAGCGTCCGCTCCATTCCAGCGGCGACCGGCCTCCGCCCGTCCCCCGGCTCCGTGCATCGCATCGCATCGCATCGTCCCTGCCGCCCCGTCACCATCATGCCCTGGGAACTCTCGAGGCGGCGCATCTCCCGTGCCGTCAACAGCAAATACATCTTTGGCCGCATCGTACGTCGCTACTTCCCCTCCCCCCGTGCCCGCCTGCGACGGCGGCGCTGCCTTGACTCGCCACTCCACGGCCTGCTCCACCAGGCTTGGCCGCTGCTGCCCGGCGCGAGTCTGCATTGAAAAACAAGTTGGGCCGCCAAGTTGCTGACCGCTGTCGATAGCCGCTGCTCCATACCGTCATCTTCCTCATCGAAATGGCTCTCGTCGCCCGCCTCACGGCGCGATTCAACAGCTACTATGAGGAGCGGCCACGTACGTCTGACCACCTTCCCTTGCCCCTTGGCGGCCACAGCCGCCTCGCGTCGCTTCGCCTCGACACGGCCGGACGACAGACACCCACTGACAGTGTGCGCGCGCAGTCATGACCATGATGGTCACCAACGCCATCCTCGGTGGCATCGCCGACACGGTCGCCCAGAGCATCACGGCGGTCCGCGAGCGCGCCCTCCGCAAGCCCGGCGGCGTCACCAAGGACGACCGCTTCGCCATCGAGATCCACGAGCTCGACACAAAGAACCCCTTCTACGACCGCGACCTGATCCCCGACTCCAAGGGCCTGCCGCCGCCCTTCGACTTTGAGCGCCTCACGCGCTTCATGGCCTACGGCTTCTGCGTCGCGCCCCTGCAGTTCAAGTGGTTCCGCTTCCTCGAGCGCGCCTTTCCCATGACCAAGACGAGCGCCTTTGGCCCCGCCATGAAGCGCGTCGTCTTCGACCAGCTCGTCTACGCCCCCTTTGGCGTCGGCCTCTTCTTCGTCGCCATGACGGTCGCCGAGGGTGGCGGCCGCCGCGCCATCACCCACAAGCTGCGCGACATGTACGTGCCGACGCTCAAGGCCAACTACATGGTCTGGCCGGCCGTGCAGATTGTCAACTTTCGCCTCATGCCCGTGCAGTTCCAGCTGGTAAGTTCCTCGTTGACCCCGCTCCCCGCTGCACACGAGCTGACGCGACGCAGCCATTCGTGTCCACCATTGGCATCGCCTGGACTGCCTACCTGTCCCTGAGCAACGCCTCGGACTAAGAGCGAGCGACCGCGCGTGCGGACCGAGGCAGACCGGCAAGCGACCGGTGAACGAGCAAACGAGCGAGCGAGCGTGCCGAGCGCGGCCGTTGCTGGATGACGAGCGTGGCCAGACAGGGCGCCGGGCCCCCTGGCCGGGCGAGTGCGTCTGATGTACAGTTTGCGCGCTGCTTGGCTACCGTTTTGAACGGTTTGGACTGTACCTGCACCGTATGGCGTTTGGAGAACGGGTTTCCACTTTATGCGTACACAGCTTAGGTTTCATGTGTCTTGCATCCGTAGATGGGTTTTGGTTTTGAATTTATTTGGCACAGCCGTGCCGGATACATTGGCACTGACGCTGGCACTGACTCTGCGGTTGTGCGCCTGCTTGACTGCATCGTCGCCGTCGTCGTCGTCGCACCACCACGACGTCCGACCACGGCCCGTGTAATAAGCCAATTGACTAAAGCAATGGACGGCCCCGTCGCCCATGACGCTATCAGCGGCCCGACTCCCTTATCGCGGGCGCGCAGGGTGCCGCAGGCCAAGGACAGCGAACAGCACACCACCAATACCCATGGCCCGCCGTGAGTGATTTTCGTGGGTCTCGTCCTGTTATCCATGGTGCCCTGCGGGTGGGCGATTCGTAGGTACGGACGCTGGTGGGAGTTGAGGTGGGCTGAGACGACACCGGAAACGGCAGCCCACTGGGCGGCGGCGGCGGCGGCGTCGCAGCATCTGATTTCCTTCACGTCACCGTGAGCGAGGGGCTCCCTCCAGCGCCGGCAGCCCCGCCAGAGCTTGCATGCCTCTCAAGGCTCAACCACCCCACCACCACCACCCCTCCTTTCTCGTCCCGCCGGTTCTACAACATCCCACCACTACCTCACCACCTCGCACCTTTCATCAACAACACGAAAGACGACTTCCCTTCGGCTCTCGTGTCTGCTCCAGCTTCGCCTCTCACCACACACCCCCGCAAGAGCTAGCCGCCGCGCCGTCGCCGCCAAAATGTCGCTGTCTAACAAGCTCAACATTACCGATGTCGACCTCAAGGGCAAGAGGGTCCTGATTCGGGTGAGTCCGGGTGCTTGTTGTTGATCTCGTCCCCCTCCCCCTCCCATTGCCATTCCCTCGGCTACGGCTACGGCGGTGCAGCACGGGGACGGTGCTCGTGAGGGCTTCTCTCAATGGGCGCGGAAAGCAAGTTGGGAGCTCCTCGTCGAGCAGGCGTCGTTGCCTCCTCGCGTCAATGGCTGACGCAGCTACTGCTGGATCATGTCGCTAACGGCCCAAGGTCGATTTCAACGTGCCCCTTGACGAGAACAAGAAGGTCACCAACCCGCAGCGCATCGTCGGCGCCGTCCCGACTATCAAGTATGCGCTCGAGCACGGCGCCAAGGCCGTCGTGCTCATGTCGCACCTCGGCCGCCCCAACGGCGAGCCCAACCCCAAGTACTCGCTCAAGCCCGTCGTCCCCGAGCTCGAGAAGCTGCTCGGCGGCAAGACAGTCACGTTCGCGCCCGACTGCGTCGGCCCCGAGGTCGAGGCCATTGTCAACAAGGCCGACGGCGGCGCCGTCGTTCTCCTCGAGAACCTGCGCTTCCACATCGAGGAGGAGGGCAGCGCCAAGGACAAGGACGGCAACAAGACCAAGGCCGACAAGGCCAAGGTCGACGAGTTCCGCAAGGGCCTGACCGCCCTCGGTGACGTCTACATCAGTGCGTCCCCCCCCCCCCCCCGGGTCTCTCGCCTTTCTCGTCATGACGGCCCTGTGGCTGTCCCTCTTGCCCTGGAGAAGGAAACGGACAAAGACGGAAAAGCTGACTGACTGGCTGGCTGACAGACGACGCCTTTGGCACCGCCCACCGCGCTCACTCGTCCATGGTCGGCGTCGACCTGCCCCAGAAGGCCGCCGGCTTCCTCATGAAGAAGGAGCTCGACTACTTCGCCAAGGCGCTCGAGTCGCCGCAGCGCCCCTTCCTGGCCATCCTCGGCGGCGCCAAGGTCTCGGACAAGATCCAGCTCATCGACAACCTGCTCGACAAGGTCGACACGCTCATCATCTGCGGCGGCATGGCCTTCACCTTCAAGAAGACGCTCGACGGCATGGCCATTGGCAACTCGCTCTTCGACGAGGCCGGCGCCAAGACGGTGCCCGACCTCATGGCCAAGGCCAAGGCCAAGGGCGTCAAGGTGGTGCTCCCCGTCGACTACATCACGGCCGACAAGTTCGCAAAGGACGCCAAGACGGGCAAGGCCGCCGACGCCGACGGCATCCCCGAGGGCTGGATGGGCCTCGACTGCGGCGAGGAGTCGGTCAAGCTGTACAAGGAGGCCATCGCCGACGCCAAGACGATCCTTTGGAACGGCCCCGCCGGCGTCTTCGAGTTCCCCAACTTTGCCCACGGCACAAAGGCCACGCTCGACGCCGTCGTCGACGGCTGCCAGAAGGACGGCAAGATTGTCATCATCGGCGGCGGCGACACCGCCACCGTCGCCGCCAACTACGGCGTCGAGGACAAGCTCAGCCACGTCTCGACGGGCGGCGGCGCCAGCCTCGAGCTGCTCGAGGGCAAGGCCCTGCCCGGCGTCGTGGCCCTGTCGAGTAAGTGAGATTGCGGAAATGGCTTTCTTCCTGGACCATTTTGGAAGAGTGAGGCGGACGCGCGCGTGCCGGGGCTGGTTTGACTCGTGTGTACAGGTCGGCAAGGCATGTCTCTGCTGTAGGAGTCGTCGCGCTGTAGATGTAGAAACCAAAAAAATGGCGAATGTGCGTGCGAAACCACTGGGTATGCGGGCTTGAGGGCTTGACTGTGAACTGTGCAGACGTGACGTCCGGAGGGTGTCTAGCCTCTCGTCTCGTCTCATCATTGTGATTCCCATTCATGCCATCCAGAGTCTATGTCCATGCAGGCCCCGTCTGATGCTCACAACCAGCCCATCTAGCCCCCACAACATACAGCAACCTGTCCATCCATTGCGTGTGCCCCATCCTCTCACCTCCGCTTCGCAGCGTCGACCTTTTTGAGCTCCTCCCTGTACGCGGCGGTTGATTAGCATCCGTCCAGACCACAAAGCGTAACACGGCGTTGGCCGGCAAAGGAGAGTATATAGGGAGAAGGGAGAGTATAAAGGAAGAGAGGGAGGGTGTATACGCACTTGAGCTGCTGCGAAAAGTCGTCGCTCGTGTCGTCGTCGTCCCAGCTCTCCTCCCAGAGGTGCTTGGCCTCGCCGCTGCCGCCCTGCTGCTGCTGCGCCGCCTCGGTCTGCTCCTCGGGCCAGTCTGCGCGGGTAGTCACTCGTCAGCGCTCCATGTCCTTATTCACACCACGATTCTCGCACGCCTTGCCCACACGAAGCTACGACATGATGACATCGCCTTGCTCGTCCAGCTCGCCATGCCACATCGAGAGAGACGCTAAGTGACACGACGAGGTGGGCGAGGGAGCGAGCCAGAGGGAACGGGCAAACCCCCCATCAGGGTCCAAGGGGAAAAGAAGGGGAGGTGTCAAGAGGGAAAACGCACCGTCGACGGGAAAGTCCTCAAACTCGTCGTCCTCGCCGAGGGCGGTGCTCGTGGGCTTGTTCTGGGTGTCGGCAGGCGGGGCGCCGCTGCCGGCGTCGGACTGCGCCTTGTCTGCGGGCTTGGTGGCGTCCGTCGAGGCCATTGTGAGTGTTTGTGTCTGTGTCTGTGTCGTCGTTCAGGTGTTTGGGCGTTTTCGTGACGAGGCGGGGTGGTGCTCGTGATGAGCGATCCCAACGAGGTGCCGCTTCGGTGGACGTGGATGGTATTAGGTTTCGGGCGCGCGGGTGTGTCGAGGCAGCTGGGTAATCGGCGAGACGGAATAGTACGTGGTTTTATGAGCGCAGAGCGACGGACCGTCGTGGATGTCGAGAGCGGAGGAGGATGGTGGTGGTTGTGTGGATGGCGATGGTGGCTGTTGCTGGCCCTTGGGTGCTGAGGTGATGATGCTGGCGGTCGTGCTCGTAGCTTCCATGCACCACCGCAGTTGCTTGGAGCCTCAGGTGGTGTGGCGGACGGGCTAGTGCCAGCGAGCTCCAAGACGGGAGCGGAAGAATGCCGGGCCGGGGTTCGGGTGGTGGAGGTGCAGGGTAGGCGGTATATGCGGTGCTCGACGTGACGGCAGCCAACTCTGCGATCAACCATTGTGCTTGAACAAGTGATTCTTTGGTTGTCGTGAATTCAGAAAGTGCATTGTGATATTTCAAGAGTCCATCGAGTCTTTTGTTTTTGTTCATGGCATCGTGGACTCTGGGGGAGCGGCACGGCTGCTCCACGCCATCGTACTTCCACAACGTTGAAGAAGCGGCGCAGGTCACACATGGCACAGGCGACAATTCACCATTTGAAACTGGCGCAGCGGCACCAGCAATCTCACATTGAGCGACATCACAGCCCAGAGGCCATTTGCTAGACTCGTCGCTTGCCATTGCCAGCTCCACGTCCAGAAACATACGGCATCGCAGTCGCATCGCATCGCATCGCATCGCGATACGAAGACTGTCGCCGTCAGCGCGTTGCGCGGCAAGAGGCGCCGGGCGACGTCAGCGCGTGGCTAGGGCCTACGTAAGTCCCGGCCGCCAGCCTGCAGGGGGGGTGCTAGTGATGGGCTGGTTGCTGATCCTGCTGAGGTCCATAGGTACAGGCACCACGGCAGGGAACTCAGGAGCAATGGCGCCGGCTGCGATCCGTCCGTCATGCATGTCGGACCTACATAGGTTGTGGGCAGAGAATGCGTTGTGGACTTGTCTCGAAGCGTCTGCATCCTGCGAGTTAATTACGGTCGTTGCTGCACAGCCGGTGTCGCAGCCGATGACTTGCAGGTCGAACGCGGCCGCATGCGCACCGTCCCGGACTGACTGATCAATGGCCGGCCGCTGATGGGCGGGTGGTTTATCAGGACGGGACTTGGACAGTTGCAATGGAGGTCGAGGTGGGCAGGGACAGTTGAGAGCCTCGCCGTAACTACGGGCCCGAACCCCGAGTCCGGCGCCCCGGAGTCCCGGCACGCTCCAGGCCCCGCGCAGGGCGCCTTTGGTGGGTGAATGCAGCCAACGACGCGCTGCAGGAGTCGCCGCAAAGGGACTTCCATTGAATCCAACGCCCACCGCAGGCCCAATGTCCACGGGCTACAGTGGAGGGGCCTCCGCCAAGGTCCCTGTGCTAAGGTACCTAGGTCATGCGCTGGGGCCCCTCCGCTTCATCCACTGGCCGTCCATGGAGTTGAACCCGAACCCGCGCCGCTGCAGTTGGGCCAGCCCGCTGCGTCAGGGCGCCCCGCCGCCCTCTGGAGCTGGAGGATTCCACTGGATGGACCCTGCCCCGATGAGGTGTGGCCCGCCGCCGCCGCTGTCGAGGCGCCGTGGTCTGGCCGGGGTCCGCTGGGCTGCAGCTGCAGCACTGCGGCGGGATTGCCCCGGCGCCGAAGCGGGCAAGGTCGCGGTAGGCACGTACGGGTACGAATCTGCGGACCATTTTGGCGTCGATGATGATGTTTGTGTGCGTGTGTGAGAAAATAGCTCCGTTACTGCCGTGAACAGCGTCGGGTTCAAAAACCTCGCGGCGCCACCGGTGGCACACGACACGGTCCTTCGGGGTTAAGTGAACGCTCCCGTGTCTTCCTTCTTTGTCATCTGTGCCTGAGAGAACCTTATCGTTGTGACCTGCAGCAACAAGGCACGGGCATCAGGTACGAGGTACAGCGAGGGTGCCTCCACGAGTCCACGGCAATCGGACCTCGCCCACCGGCCGCCGTCTACTTCGTGCGCCATCACCACCCTCACCACCCTCACCACCAGCAGCACCCAATCCGCAACCGCTTCCACCACCGCTACCACCACACCGCGGGACCGTCGCCCCGCGGCGCATGCAGCTTCTTCCCCCGCCATGCCTCTCGGCGGGTGGTTCCGCTCCTCCGGCGGCGGCGGCGACGATGGCGGCAACAGCACGAGCAACAACAGCAGCACCACCAACGTGGCCGTCGCCGACCTCGATGCCGCCGCCGCCCTGCGCGAGCGCGAGAACCTGCGCGATGCCCTCGCCTGGACGAGCCTCATCATGAACGACGACATCGACGGCGCCTGGGCCGGCCTCCGCCAGGGCGACTCGTCCTTCCACGACCTCGGCGAGGCCGTCGCCTTCTTCGTCCGCTCCGTCCTGGGCTTCGAAAAGGACGTCATGGCCGAGGCCGCCGCCAAGCTGTCCGACTGCGAGACGCGCGCCGCCAACGACCACCGCCGCGCCCTGCGCCATCACCAGCAGCAGCAGCCGTCGCCCGCCGCGACCCCGAGGGTCTACGCCCCCGGCACCGAGTACGACCTCGTCCGCGCCGAGAGCCAGCTCATGGGCGCCGTCGTCGGCGTCCTCCACGAGAGCCTCGTCGAGGCCATGCGCAGCTTCTACAAGCTCCGCAAGGCCTACCTCATCCTCGACGGCATCATCGCCAGCGAGGCCAAGGCCGTGCGCGACGGCCTGACCGACGAGCTGGCCCTCGAGAGCGACGGCGACGATAGCAGCAGCGGCAGCAGCAGCGGCAGCGGTTCCGACGAATTCGTCGACGCCAAGGAGAAGCCGTCGGGCCAGCAGACGCCCACGACGGCGACAACGACGACGACGACGGCGACGACATCGTCCGCCACGACACCAGAACCCGGGCCGCCCCGGGAGACGCTCGAGACCAAGACGGAGGCGTTGAAGCTCACCGAGAACGGGACGGCGCCGCGACCCGATGGCTCCTCCTCCCCCCCCCCTCCTCACCACCGCAGCCCAAGCAGCAGCATCCAGCCCGCGACCCCGTCGACGTCTTCATCCACTCGGGCGCCAACATGTGCTTCGGCATCATCCTCCTCATCCTCAGCCTCACGCCGCCGTCCTTCTCGCGCGTGCTCTCCGTCGTAGGTTTCCACGGCGACCGCGCGCGCGGCGTGCGCATGCTGTGGCGCTCGGCGGCGCACCGCAACGTCAACGGCGCGCTCGCCGGCATGGTGCTGCTCGCCTACTACAACGGCCTGCTCGGCACCGTCGACATCATCCCCGACGCGCGCGACCACGACGCCGCCGCCGAGGCCGTCGGCCCGCCCATGGCCCGCTGCGAGGCCCTGCTCGCCGACCTGCGCGCCCGCTACCCGGACTCGCAGCTGTGGCGCGTCGAGGAGGCCCGCCTGCTCGCCAACGAGCGCCGCCTCGCCGACGCCATCGCCCTGCTACGCCAGGGGCCCGAGTCCAAGATGAAGCAGGTCGCCGCCCTCAACAACTTCGAGCTCGCCGTCAACGCCATGATCGCCCAGGACTGGCCCCTCATGCGCGACACCTTTCTGCGCTGCCTCGAGGTCAACGACTGGAGCCCCGCCATGTACTACTACATGGCCGGCTGCGCGTCCATCGAGCTGTACCGCGACGCCGCGCACGCCGAAGGCGGCGACGCCGACGAGAACAAGGCCGAGGCCCGCCGCCAGAAGCTCAAGGCCGAGGAGTACCTGCGCAAGGCGCCGCAGGTGGGCGGCAAGAAGCGCCTCATGGCGCGGCAGCTGCCCCTCGAGACCTTCATCCAGCGCAAGCTGCAGAAGTGGGAGGCGCGGGCCAAGGCGCTCGGGGTCGGGCTGGCCGACGCCGTGGGCGCGAGCCCGGCCATGGAGATGTGCTACATGTGGAGCGGGCACAAGCGCATGGGGCCCGACGAGACGGCGCGTGGCCTCGCCAACATGCGCTGGGAGCGGTGCACCGCGGCTGACGACGTCGTCGCCCGCATCCGCGCCGAGAAAGACGAGTCGGCCGTGTGGGCGGTGAGCTCGGCGGCGCTGCTGCGCACCCAGGGCAAGCTGGACGAGGCGCGCGCGCTGCTGGAGGAGCACGTGGTCGCGCACGACCGGTGAGTCTCCTTTGTTGTTGTCCCCTGGATCGCCCATGTAACGTATGCCGAGGTGCTGACTTTGTGTTCCCGCAGGTCCGTGTTCAAGGGCTCGAACCGCGACGACTACGTGCTGCCGTCGGCGACGCACGAGCTCGCCGTCATCGCGTGGACCGAGTGCCGCGAAGGGTCGCCGCCCGCGACAGCAGCCGCGGCCACCACCGCCACCAAAGAGGACGGCGACGGGGCAAGCAGCAGCGGCACCACCGCGGGCGAGGCAAAGGCGGAGGACGTGGACGCGTACCGGCGGCGCAAGCTCGACGAGTGCCAGGCGCAGCTGGACAAGGCCAAGGCGTGGGAGGCGTACACGCTGGACGCGCGCGTGGGGATGCGCGTGCAGAGCGGGCTGGAGACGGTGGCGTGGTACCGGCGCAAGATGGGGTGGTGAGGGAGGGAGGCGGGTGGCCGCGGCGCCTTGCCTAATTCCATTCTATAAAAGATCTAACGGGGCTGGCTGGATATATCGGGGCCCTCGAGGGACGGACGTGGTGGCATGTTTTACACGGGGATCATCTGGGCGCATGACTGCATATAGAGCCATATACATACATAGACGGCGGCGCGCGCCGAATCATTGCACATTTGGGAACCATTACGGAGAACTTCACACCGAGCCATCGCACATCTGGGACCCATGACAATGGAGACTCGCACGAGCAACGCCATCCAGGAACATGACTGTATATTAAGCAAGCCATCCATATCCAACTCCAATGCTTTCAAACGCCAACGCAAACACACGGAGATCTAGTAGACCGGCAACGCCCGGGGGGGTATCGGCAAACGCGAGAACCTGCATGATAGCCGCCAGACACTACCTACTCCGCCAACGGGTCGACCGGGGAGACGGGGGAAAGGGGATGGTGTGGAGGGAGGAGGAGGGCAGTTCGGGGGTGCGAGGAGACGAGATTAACGCGACTTGGAGCGGCTCGCCATGTCGTCGAGGACGCGCCGGCTGCCGCCCGTCTCGCTCATCCAGTCGAGGAGGCCGTAGGCGCCAAAGTAGCCGGAGCCCTGGGTGGCGTAGTGGATGCTGTTGCGCAGGGTGATGCCGGACATGATGAAGCCGGGGACGGACGAGTAGCCGGACATGGTGACGGTCTCCTCGATGCAGGTGAGGATGAGGAAGAGGAAGTAGGTGAGGATGTGAGGCCGGAGGAGGACGGCGGGCAGGTAGACGGGGATGACGCGCATGAAGAGCGAGGGCACGGGGTGGTCGCCGAAAACGAGGAGGGAGTACGGGGCGCCGCCGAGGCTGTGCGCCCACTTGCGGTGCGGGCGAGCGAGCCAGGTGTAAATGACGCCGGTGCTGCTGGAGCGCTGGTGGAGGAGGTAGCGATGGATGTAGTAGACGAGGATCTCGCGGGCGGCGTAGAGCATGACGAGATGGCGGAAGACCTTCATGGGCATGGGCAGCGTAGTGGAGGTGACGACATCGGTGCGCTTGAAGACGGCGAAGTAGGCCTTGGCGGCGAGGCCCTCGAAGAAGGTGGCGAGGACGAGGTTGGCGAGGGCGACGCCGAGCTGCTTGGCGATGAAGCGGGTGTTGCGGGGCGGGAGGGAGGCGCGCCCGCCGAGCTTGAGGCCGGCGGCGACGCCGGGCAGGCTCAGGTCGAAGGCGAGGGTGGCGAGCGAGGGGACGAGCCAGAAGAGGACGCGGATGACGAGGATGCCGGCGATGTGGACGTTGACGGGCGGGTGGGAGATGACGAGCGTCGTCCACGTCATGTAGAAGAAGATGATGTTGAGCGAGGTGGACCACGAGGCGACGTGCGGCGAGAGGAAGTAGGAGAGGATGGGGAGCGAGAGGAGGAGGTCCATGGCGGGCGACGGTTGGAGGGAGCTGGGCTAGCTCCGGCCTATGGCACCGTTATTGGTGTTTTCTGTTGGTGATGTTTGGTGATGTTGCCCCGCGGGTGTTGTTGCTGCGGCAGTGGCGCGGGAGGATGTGCGACCTGGCGGCGCGACGACCAGCGGAGGTGGTGGTGATGCGGGCGTTTGGTGTTGAGGCGCGAAGCAGCCGGGGGTGTTGAAGGGCCGAGGTCCGTCCCAAGTGAGGTGGGTGGGTGTTAGTGCAGCGAAGAGTGCACACCTGCAGGGCTGAGAGCTTTCACGTCACGTTTTTCGCTGCCAGCAGCTAACTACTAGATGTGAGAGCCAGAAGAAATCGGGGCGCGGCGGCGGCGGCGGCGGCGGCGTCGAGCGAGACACGGCTAGGCGAGGTAGCGCGGACGGACAAGGACGAGGACTTGTTGATTAGGAAAAGCGACTGAGATCGACGCGATCGCGGGAGAATTAAATACAGGAACCAGCCGCGCGCGCGCTGCCTTGCCTTGTGCAGTTACCGTTCAATGGGGAAGACACACAAAGAACGGGAAGAAACGTCAATGGCGGACACACGGGCAGCGGCGGCGGTGCACGCGCGTGGTGCCAGGGAACAGAGCCGGGCGGGCAGGCTAACTGAGGTAGGTATGACGTCGTGCCGCCGCCGTTGTGGACGAACCGGCGCGCGGCGCGATGACAGGCGCTTGGTGTGCAGACACACAAAGATGGTGGATGTGTCGTTGCCGTCGTCGATGGGGCCAGCCAGCCAGTCGGCCGCCCACCCGGTTCGATCTGAGCGGGCGGGTTGTGAGTTTGGTGGCTTTGTGCTTTCTACAAATGGACGGTGGTAGACCTGTGGCGGCGGTGGTGATGAAGGGGGTGGTGGTGGTAATGGTGGTAATGGTGGGCGGAACGGACAAGGCTGTGAACTGGGCGTGCGTGTCGCGCGCTTTGCTTTGAGAGGTGACTCTGCGCCATCCATTCATTGTGCGTGAGTGTGAGGTGAGTGAGATGGTGAGTGACTGAACGGATGGATGGGTGAAAGAGGTGCGTCGTGGACAAAGGCAGCAGGGCCCGCCAGAGATACGGCAAGGTAGGTACCTTGGTTACATGTTGCCTTTCAGCATCGAGAGCATCATCGACAAAGGCGACGACTTCCAAAGACTCGTCGTTGCATGCAACAAGAGCCGCCGTTGTGGCTGCAAGTACCGCAACTTACAGGAACTGTCTGTCTACTTCGTACCATCGGGCCTGTTCACCGACTTCATTGTTGACACCTGCAAGGGCGACGCCGATGACAACGACCAAGATAAAGACGACGCGGGGTGAAACGGTAGGGCGAGCGAGCGAAAGAAAACAAAAGCACCGGCGCATCGCCCCGTCGTCGTCGTCAAAGACCATCGCGTCTGTGAGTCGCGATGAGACACGGCCTGTCGATGGCGGCGGAGATGAAGGACATCTGGGACAAGGACCGCGGCGCCCGTCCTCGCCAATCGAGAGATGGATGCGTGCGGGGTGTTGCAAAGACTCGATGAGGAAAGGAAAGAGAAAAAAAAAAAAGAAACAAAAGAAGAGACAAAACAAGACGGGAAAGTAATACGTACTGCATTGCACTGCAATGCACTGTGTTGTGCTGTTCTCAGGTACAGTACAGTACCGTTCCCGGGCTCTGCGGTTGTGCACCAACCAGGAACTCAACAGGCCCCGATTGCGACGCTCCCCTGAACCATCAACACCAGCCTAGCCCGGCGCGACCCCGTCGAGTGCGTGACCCCGACGAGACTGGTCGTTCGTTCGTCCGTGTTTGAGGCTCAGTCAATTCAATCTTGGCCAGCAACACCAGGCGGTTCGGTAGGTACCTAGGTTCGAGCCAAGCTGGCGAGGGAGGGCGGCGCGACAAGGGCAGCCCCTGCAGCCAGCCGCTCATCACTCTTATTACGGAGTAGTATTCTCATTATTACGCCGTTACCAAGTACGAGGCCAGTGTATCAAAACAAGGTGCCGCTGCTGCTCCTAATACGCACGGCACGCACGAGCGCAGTGCAACAAACGCGGCGCGCACCAAGTGCCGGCCGGGCGACGACCGTCAAGGTTTGCCATTGCATACGGCACAGCGTGAGTGGATGAGTACCTTACCTCCTGTTCCTTACCTCCTCGTACCTGAGCTACCTTTCAAGGCTCGCCAGCCACCCGGCGCGGACGCATGCTTTTTTTCTTTGCCCGCCCGCCCGCCTGCCCACTCACTGCACGATGCCGGCCTGCAGCGTGGTCCGCGCCCACGTGAGACTGTTTGAAACCAAACGGCCCATCCGTCGTTCAACGATACGATACGACACAACGATGGGCGATGCGCTAGGCAGACGCGGGGCCGATAAAGCCAATTCGTGTCGTGGCGTGGACGACCTCACACGAAGTGCCGCTGTCGTCGCGCAACCGCCCCCCCCGGTCATCTCAGGCGCTGGCATCGGGGACAACCTATCCATGGATGAGTATGCAATGGAACCCTCCATCCCCCTAGACAAGAGCCGGCGGCATCATCAGGCAATTGCCCGACCCGCTCCAGTGGGCTGGACCCTGAAATGGGCGTGCAGCCCGGCCCGGCCCAGGCTGTCCGGGTGCTCCACGGCTGCGGTGAGCTGCTGCAGCACCCGGAGCTGGGGATGGGGGACTCCACGGGGCCTCTCGACCCTGACCTGGACGGGCCAATTGCACCACCACCCAGGGCATGGAAGCCAGCCTTCCACCAGCGGTGCCTGCACGGGTGGACCGCCGCTGGATCGGTCCGCGACGGAACTGGAGGCGCGCCCAGGGGTAGGTGACCGTAGGTCCGTCAGCTGGACGACGCCCACCTCACCTCACCTCACCTTACCTCATGGCCCCCTGAATCCGATCCGAGCCCCGGGCGCCGTCACGGCCCAGACTCTGCAGGAGGTGACGCCCCTGTTGTGCGACACGCCCAGCGTCGCACACAGCTGAGGTGGACAGACCTCCAATCGAGGCGTCGCCATCATTACCGGTACCGGGCCCTGTCCCGAGTGGCCTGCAGCAGAGCCCCGGGCAACCTACCTTAGGTACCTGACCTCACCCTTCTGGCCTCCCCGCCAGCTGGACGGCTGCCGTTTCCCACCTACCTGAGCTGCCAGCACCCGACGACTCCACAGTCTCCCGTCTGCGTTTCCTCACCTGGCCCCCATTTCCTCCTTTCCTCCTCCTCCTCCTCCTCCTCCTGCTGCTCCCCATCGCCGTCGCCATCATCCGCCATCGCCACCACGCACCATCGTCGTGCAGCGTGCATGGCGCGCCGCAGTCCCGGCCACGCCAGATCGATCCCCCGCGCCGCCGCCGCCGCCCTGCGCCGCGCCCTTCCTGACGGAGCCTACGACGGCATCCGAGACACGGCGTTTGGGCGCGCGCGAGCCGACCACCCGCGCCGCCGCCGGGAATGACCTTTTACTTGACTGAGACGCCGCGCCGCCACTCATCGCTGAGGTAGCCCAGCCTCGCAGCACCCACGCACCCGCACCCGCGCACCTGCGCTTTGACGACGACGGCGACGCGTTCCGCCTTGCTGCCGCTCCCTCGCCCGCTCTAGACCCGCCGTCGAATCCCGCCGCCGCCGACGACACGCGAGACGATATACCCCCGATGGACGACACGGCCTCTGCCGCCGACGCGGCGCCGCCCCCTATCCCGGCCCGTCACCACCACGTCGCCCCTTCGACCCCTCACAACCACAACCACAACCAGCACGCGCTCCAGCAGCCGCCGCCGCATCGCAGCTCCCGCCGCCCTCGGTCCCCTCCCGCCGGCGCCGCGCGACGCCCCGGCTCCAGCGCCGCCATCCCCCCGGCCAGCCCCGAGGTCATCTCCAACCTCATCACGAGCCTCAGCGTCATCTCACAGCCCGCAAACACCCACTTCGAGTCCCC
Source organism: Purpureocillium lavendulum (assembly GCA_029168975.1). Lineage (NCBI taxonomy): Eukaryota > Fungi > Ascomycota > Sordariomycetes > Hypocreales > Ophiocordycipitaceae > Purpureocillium > Purpureocillium lavendulum. The sequence goes on from JAQHRD010000001.1 coordinate 283,021, forward strand.
CACCGCCTTCTCCCTCCCCGCGAGCCCGGCCCTCAGCTCCGGCGGCAGCTTCGGCGTCGACTACGGCGCCTACAATCGCCGCGCGCCCGACGATGACGCCCTCCACCGACCCGTCTCCCTCGACGAACTCGCCGCGAGCCCTCCCGTCGTCCGCACCTCCAAGCCCCCGAGCGGCTTCTCGCCCTTGACCGCCCCCAAGAGCCCCAAGAGCTCGGCCCACCGCTCCTCGAGCCACGAGAGCATCACCGGCGGCCTGCGCTCCTTCATCCGCTCCGGCAGCACCCACACCTCGCGGCCTTCGTCGCCCGGCTCCCTCGCCTCCGGCAACGGCGGCGACTCGGCCAGCATCGGCAACCTGTCCATCGAACGCGGCGCCGCCCTGTCCCCCGACCTCAAGCCCCGCCGCTCCCACGACAGCTGGGGCAAGAAGACGAACCGCAACAGCAAGGGCCTCATGTACATGAGCTCCAAGGAGCGATTGCGCGAGCGCGAGCTCGAGTGGAAGCGCGCCTCGGGCAGTGCCGTCGCGACACCCGGGGCCAACGCCGGCATGGCTGAGCAGGGCGTCGCTAGCCCGGGTGGTGAGCCCAACAGTGCATCGGCCACTACCTCCCGGGCCGATCCGTTCCTCGCAGGCACCCCGATCCGCGAGGAGCCCAGCGGCGACTTTGGCACCGCAGACATCGAAAAGCCCCTCGACAGCCCCAAGCCGATCCCGGTCCGGGACTCGAGCCTCAGGCACGCAGGCTCCAAACAGCAGCGGAAACGTACCAGCGCCAGGCGGTCCAGGCGGGACAGCGACTTGCCCCGCGACGACGCCATCATCGAGACGGACGAGCCCGAACGAAGTCGCGATGCCGCCCCCAAAGGTCATGGCCGCTCCGAGTCCGACCATGGCCTGATGTCGGCGCGGTCGTTTCTGTTGGACGCTGAAGAGACGGCGTCGCCGACGCGGGGGGCGGGTCGCCGCGACCAAGGCCTGGATCAGGACGCCGCTGCCGACGAAGACGGCGCACCGTATCCTGCCATCTCGGGCGGCCGCCGTCGGAGCGAGCAACACGATGAGCGGAGTGCCAGTCGCCTTTCTGGACGGCTCAGTCCGGGACCCAAGGAGGCGCTCAGGCTCACGCGTAGCAGCTCGCGTCTCAAGCGCCACTCCAACGGACCCGGGCCTGTCAGCCCCCACGAGCCTCGAAGCGGGTTCACGTCGCCCGAGCCGCCGCACACCACCGCTCCCGCCGCGTACGAGCGGCCCGACTCTGCAGATTCCGTTGACGATGCCGTCGAGTCGTACCTGTGCTCACCGCGGCTGTCGCAGCGCCTCCGGCATCCGCAGACGGGCCGCGTCATTTCCTTTTCAGAAGTCGGCGACCCCAATGGCTCCGCCGTCTTCTGCTGCGTGGGCATGGGCCTCACCAGATACATCACGGCCTTTTACGACGAGCTCGCGTTGACGCTCAAGCTGCGCCTCATTACCCCTGATCGCCCCGGTGTGGGAGACAGCGAGGCGTACTCGGACGGCACCGCCACGCCCCTGAGCTGGCCTGGTGAGTTTTCTGAATCCCCTATCCTGAATGCCCACTAATGATGACTAGACGACGTGTACGCCATCTGCCAGGCTCTGAAGATTACAAAGTTCTCCATTCTCGCTCACTCCGCGGGCGCCATCTATGCGCTCGCGACGGCGCTGCGGATGCCACAGCACATTCGCGGGCGCATCCACTTGCTCGCGCCCTGGATACCGCCGTCCCAGATGAATGTTTTCGGCACGTCGGTCACGTCCCCGCCGACCAACGCCATCCCGACGTCGCAAAAGATCCTGCGGGCCTTGCCCACGCCGTTCCTCAAGGCGGCCAACTCGAGCTTCATGACGGCCACGAGCAGCTCCATCACCAGCTCGTTGCCAAAGAACGCCAGACGGACGAGGAGGAAGACGGCCCACGGCAAGGAGGCCGGCGGCACGCCGACCCGCAACGTGACACCCATGATGGACAAGGAGAACCTGGGCTTCCCCGGCCAAGGCAAGGACCTCAACGGGCACCCCGAGGCGTTCAACGCGGCGGAGAACATGGACCGCATGACGGTGCCGCAGAGCATGGGCGGCAGCCCGTCGTTCAACGTCGCCGCCCCGGACGCGGCCGCGGACAAGGAGCGACAGGTGACGTACGACACGCGCCTCACGCACGCCATCTGGGACCTGGCGACGACGGGCGCCAACCCGGCCGTGGACCTGCTCGTGTGCCTCGAGCGGCGACACACCATCGGCTTCCGCTACGTGGACATTACGCGGCCGGTCGTGATCCACCACGGCAGCCGCGACACGCGCGTGCCCGTCGACAACGTCAAGTGGCTGGGCAAGACGATGCGGCGGTGCGAGGTGCGCGTGCTCGAGGGCGAGGGCCACGGGCTGATGGCGAGCGCGACCGTCATGGGGTCGGTGCTCATGGAGATGAGCAAGGAGTGGGAGGACTGGATGCGCGCGACGGGCGCCGACGGGCGCAAGGAGTCGCGGACGCGGAGGGGCACGCTGGGGCGGTGATGTGGCGTGCGTGCGTGCGTTTGCTGTGACCGAGAGGGGAGGGCGTGGGATGGAACACGAGAACGAAGGCGGAGAAAGAAGGGGAACAAGGGGAGACGCTGGATACCACTGCTGTTTCTTTGCTGCTGCTGCTGCTGCTGCACTGCATAACTACCTTGCTTGTATGCGTACAGGTGCCGACGACGACCAGGCGTGAGCGCGTTTTCGTTGGGCGATGCCCCGGATAGAGTATCTGTCTGTATGGGTCTTAATAGAGGATGGCATGAACTGACCGTAGTGCGTCTGGCCCCGGTGAAGTGTGCCGAGCCTGGCTGACAAGGAGTGAAGCTCTTGTTGGCCTGGATGTAACTGGTGTCGCGCGGCGGGGCCTACTACTACTACTACTACTATTACTACTATTTGAAGCCTGGAGATATGGACTACAGAAACACCACCCGCTGGGGTCCGAAAGGGGGGTGTGGGTGCAAGTTGGGAACTGCACTGCACTGTACTGCGCCGAGGAGCGGGTGTAGATGGCCGCCGACCTGATGGATGCCACGACGACGACGACGACGACGACGACGACGACGACGACGAAATGCGAGCTTGGCCATCGTTTATTTGACGACCAGAAAGAGCACCGGCGGCGGCAGTAGCAGCAGCAGCAGCATATAGACTACTCATAGTGTGTGCATGATGAATGAATGAATGAACAACGCAAGGCTACACACGACGTAGTGTACTGGGGTTAACCATGCAGGCACCGTCCTTTTGCTTCGACTTGCTCCATTCCTTTGCGCCGAACGAGGCGCAAACATCGGTCCAGTCCGAGTCGTCCGGGTGCGGGATGGCCAACTAGCCGAGCACGATGTCGGGCGCCACGTGGGTGTTGTCTTCGCCGCCGCCGCCGTCGACGACCCAGGCCGTGTAGCCCCCCGTCTTGTGGCCGCACTTTTCCTCGATGCGATCGAAGCCCACGTGCATGGCCTTGTCGGTGGCGGCGGACGCGCTCCCGCAGATAAAGGCGACGACGCGGACGCCCATCAAGGCGAAATTCATCTGGTTGTTTTCCGGAGGCTTGTCCCTGTTCGTTTGGACCCTCATCACGATGTCGCCGATGGCGCTGGGAGAGAAATAGGGGTCGATCTTGTCGCGGTAGCTGCAGTCGCAGACGGTGATGGGCGTGGGCGTGGGCGTTGGCGTGGCCTTGGTCTTGGTCTTGGTCTGGGTCTGAGTCTGAGTCTCCTTGGCCTTGTTGCCGGCCGTCGTGGTGGTGGGCTTGATGCCGCTTCGGTAGACGCCGTCGGGGTGGCTCTCCGGGACGGACCGGGGCCGGCCCCCCGGGCCTGCGTCGTCGCCGGGGCTGCCGCCGGGGTTCGTTCCGGGCGGCGGGGGCGGCGGGGGCGGAAGCGGCGCTAGGAATGGTCCCGCGGCCGACAAGTCACCCCGACGGACGGCCCCGACCCCGGCGGCTTCATGGTCGCTGCTGCCGACGACACCGAGACATGCCGCCAACGCCGCCGCCGCCGCGAAGCCAAGGGTAATGCTGCTGCACGTGCTCGAGGCGCGCATGCTTGCCGTAGCGAGGGGGTTTGCGACGTTGGAAGAGGGTTTTCGTTGGCTGTTGGCGATGTACCTGGTATCTATCTATCTAGACTCTAGGCGAGCGAGCGTCTGACGCCTTGTTTATTTTCTCCCGTAGCCGCACGAGCAAGAAGGGACGCAGACGAAGGAACGAGGCCACAACAACATGGGAGAGGATGGATGAGTCTGGTGCCTGCCTAAATACCCCTCTACGTATGCTATGTAGGCTGGGGGCGGGCGGCGTGACCGAGTCAGCGCAGCCTTTCATGACGTGTCGCGCTGATACGTCGTGCGGGAAACGACACCGCCCGCGCCTGACGCTGCTACGACAAAATGCTGAGGACGGAGGGAGGGAGGGCGCTCTGTTGTAGCAGGTGGTGAGGTGGGTTGAGGTGAAGCTGGGCGCAAGCAGGACCGGGCGTCGGAGCGAAACAACGCCCCAGTCCTCCGGCTACCCCAGGGGGGACCGCCCGGACACGCGTCGTCCGTCTGGTTGGTCACCACAGCAGACGCTTCAAGGTCCAGCGTAGGCCTCATCGCGGCTAGGCCGAGACGGAGCGTGCAGTCGCAGTCGCAGTCATGCTTGTAACAGTTGCGGCTGGACGCGGCAGCTCTCGGAAACGTTTGGTGGTGACTCTTGTTGGAAGGGGTGGGGGGTTGTCGACTCGACTCATTGAAGCCGTAGCAAAATAGCAGGATGATACAACTTATCTACTGGTGCATGCCACTTGACGGCTCCCCGTCATCAATCTGGTGCTAAGAGCACGAGAGAGCAAGGACCAGACTGGAGCCGAGCTGAGTCGCCTGAAGTATTGAAAGGTATTGACTGACTGTTCTGGGAAAGACTGTAATAGCTAACTAGCTGCTGCCGGACTGCATGTACGTGTACGTCACCAACAATCCCTCAACCATCAGATGCGGAGACCCCTTCTTGACCCTGGCGCTGTCTGGTCCGGCCGTCCGGGCACCGCGCAACATGAAATGGGAGCCGACTCCAGTCCACACTACTGTAGTAGGAGCCGCACCCAGCCCGGGGCCGCTGGGCGCGAGGCCGCTGAGGCGGCACCAAGTTCCACATCCCCCCTTGCCTGTCGCATCCTTGTTTTTGTCACCATTGCCTTGCCTTGCCCTTGTCTTTGTCACCCTTGGCCTTTTTTTAATCCGCCATCTTTTGCGACTTGAACGATCCATCGGGGAACGTCTGGTAGGGCATGTCCTTAGTAGGGATAATCTTGTTGGAGTTGTACTTATTGGAGCTGTCCTTCTTGGAGCTGTCCTTCTTGGAGCTGTCCTTCTTGGAGCTGTCCTTCTTGGAGCTATCCTTCTTGGAGCTGTCCTTCTTGGAGCTGTCCTTCTTGGAGCTGCCCTCCTTGGAGTTGCCTTGTTGATCGTGACCCTGTTTGGCGGAATCTTGTTTACCGTGGTCGTCCTTCAGTGTAGAGTCTTGCTTGTCGCCATCGTCTTTTCCGGGATTAGGTTGGCGGATTTCGACTCCGCGTTTGACTTCCTTCTCGTGGCCGCTGCCGATGGGAAGACCGTGGCCAACGACGGCGAGGGCGGCGAAGCCGAGGAGGATCCTTGAGGCGCGCATTGCAATAGTTTTCTGGCAAGGAGCCGGATGGGTGAGTGCCTTGGGGAAATGGATTGGGTAGCTATTACGTTGAGTCCAGTTTCGAGATTCGGCGCGTTCTTGGCGGCGAAGGAGGCGCGGGATTGAGGCGGACAGACGCGCGGACCGCAGGGCAAGAAGACTTAGGTCGAGTACAGAGGTGAGCCCTAGAGTGCGCCATCGTGGCATCTATATACGCGACGTGCGACGCACGACGCAATAGTCGGCGTGCTCAACGCGACGTCGTCTAACCGTTCTCCTGTACGCCGACGCCGTTGACGCCCAGCGTCAGCTATACATAGAAACCGACTGACGCGCGGAAGGGGCGCTTGCAAACGCGTTCGCCGACGGGTTGAAGCGCCTTCAGGCGCCGTCGTGCGCGTCCCTTTCGACAAAGGGTCCAGGCTATCCACGAAAGTGGCGTTTACAGTAGATCAAAGCGCCGCACGGGAACTATGGGGAGTTTCTACAATGAACTTTACATGCAATATTACGAGTTGTGACACGCGTGCAAGACGACGCAAGAGCCACCGTACGGACCAGCGGCCCTTCCATAGGACTGGAAAGCAGTAATTGCCATCATTCCCATCTCTACTCAATGACAGACATGGGTATTTACCAAGTAAAGCAGAATGGGCTGCAAGGAGCGAACAATTGATAGTAGTATTTGTGACATTGAATCTTGGAAAAAACACAGTTACGTCCTCGAACGGCTCTCAGGACCAGTCTCCACAATCCTCCAACATTCAAGTTCAATGTCACGCTATAAGTGGCACGCGTGGCCGAGCAAATTCCCAAGAAGGGCGAACCCAGCCATTTGGTCACGGAAGGCTAAATAGCGAGGGAACCTTCGTGTCTGAAGTTGTGAACATCGTTTAGCATTGAATTTGTCATAGATATTATACACTTATAACATATTAAATCGCGACGCCGGAGCCGCAGTTTTCGCGCGTTTGACCAAGCGCCGCCATCACGTCCTCGGCCGTCATCAACTATTTCGGTGACGCCGCCGCCTTCACTCGACCGAGTGTCTCCTTGAGCTTCGCCGCGGCCCCCGTTCATGTCCTTGCCGTCCGAATTTCGCGGACGTCGCGGGAAAAGGTTCCTTGACTGTTAGTACTGCCCGCCACCATCGCGGCGATGGGGACGTTGATTTATGTTGCCGCTGCCGGAGCCGGCGGCCGGCCTAGGGGGTTGGGCGGTGGCCATGGCGTGTGCGGCAGCAGCGAGGGCGCTGGAGGCGGCGCTGGATTGCTGCATCGTTGGGTTGCTGTCCCGGCGGACGATGTGAGCGACGTCGTCGTCGACGATTGCTCTTTTCATGTTGCGGGGACTGCCGAGGGAGACCGCGAAGGTGATGAAGAAGAGGAGGACGCTCGAGGTGCGCATGTTTACGGCAACGAGGAGAACACTTGAAGTCCCCCCCCCCCCTAACTGCAGTATCGAGAACTCTACCCTTTAAAGGCGTTTCTACATGTAGTCTTCAGTGGCTGGCGGGACCAGACTGAGGCGCATCGACAAACATGGGTGTGCGTAACTGGGCGGGTCGAAAGGGCCGTGTATCTCCAAGGTGACGAGTTGCAGACGCGTCCGACGGAGGTCTGTGCCTCATCTGAACGAAGATTGGGAAGCCGGAGACGAAACGCATGCGTCGACCGTAGAACGTCACCGACATGGGCCAGGGTCCACGACGAATATATCGGACGGCGAGAGAGCCGCGTCACGGACCGGCCGGACCTTTGGCATGACGAGCGGCAGTGGAAATGGCGCGTGCAACTACACGCGCCGAAGATGGATCGAAGATAGAAGTCTGCCGAAACGTGAAGAGTGGAAACGGCCCAGTTGAGGCAGCGGCGACATGGGCGATACAGACACCCAGAGCTTTACTCGAACCGGGCGGTTCTTCCCAGAGCTAGTCGCGGACACGCCCTCAAAACAAGATGACAGCTCTCAGATCCCTTTACACGCGTAACCATTGGAAGACCAGGTAATCTGGTATGCATAAGCAGTGTGAAGAACACGTACATGCCACGGCAATGGCCGTGCGGCGGTCCTTGCCCCTGGCGCACGCGGAATCGCCTCGCCCACATCATTCACCTGGCCGAATTGCCGCCATGGTTGAGTCTCCTTGCGAGTGAATCACCGTAGTAGTACTCCAGGCGATTTACCTGGCTTCACCATGCACGGAGCGACGTGGACAGTGGCGAATCACCCAGTGTGCAAGTCGCCCAGCCCCGCCTCCTTCATGAACTTGGCATGGCTGCGTGGAACATATTGCAGTCAGTCTTGCAATCTCACCCGCAGATTATAGAGGCAGTGTCTTGTTCCTCATGTCGTCCTGCCCTTGCGGCGTCGGACTTGGTCGGCGGAAGAGGTCATGACGGGGCCGACCTCCGGGGTCGACCTCCGGGGACCGGGAACGACCGGCCCCAAAGGCGCAGTACGGCCCCATATTTTCGGTACTGCTTGTTACCGCTGGTGGCAACCGGTTAGGATATCCCGGTGTGCAGCGTCCGGCCAGAACCCCTCGATGCACGGCTCAGTCGCCCCTGAACACAGCGATTGGACTGCCGAGAGACATGTCAAAGGCAGCGAGGCCAAGGATGATGCCGGAGACGCGTATGTTGCGACAGTTTGACGTTTGACGCCTCTCATAGAGCGCAATGTTCACGAAAAGACACCCACCAGCCTGGAGGCGAAGGATCCTTGCGGCCTGGTGTGTAGGATGAGGCCTAAGCAGACGAACTCGATGGCGTAGAGAGCCAATTGGCCGAAGAGCCAGCGCGCAAGGCCACCATGACGCGCGTCTGTCGCTCTCTTTATTCCCAAGCGAGATGTGAGGCATTCGTCTCGCATTGAGCCACGGGCCTCGGGAGTCAGGACCGCGACGCAGACCCCTGAGCTGGCACGCCCGGGCCATCGGGCCAACTGCCGAGCGGCAAGCATGCGACAGCACTCGTGGCATGCCATGTCGTAATTATGTACAGAACGGTAGTTGCCGAAACGAACGCCGCTACGGACTGACTGCCGTTGACACAAAACTACCCAGGCCGACGCATGCGGGTAAAGGGGCCCCCATCGTACGCATGCATCGTGGACGCGGCCGGGCGCGCCGCGTGAATCTCATCAAGTCCCGCCGGTAACAAAGCCCAAGGCGCGAGGTATGCTTATCTGATTGCGCGACAAGCTTTGGGCTTGGAAGGACCCAGCGAGGCCAGGCGTCGCGGAGCGTTGCGCGACGCGGCGCATTGTCCGGTGAGAGACGGCGCAAGAGCCGCGTTGCGAAGCCGGAGGCCACGTTTTCAGGAGGCGGTCGGTGTATGCCTCTGATGACGGAATTAACCATTGCCCGCGTGGAGATTGGTAAGGAAATGCCACTAGGAGGAGGCTCCGGGGACGACACGAAGCATCCAGTGCTCACATCTTGGTAGACAGCCAACCAAAGTTTCTTAGAAGGCCATCAGGTAATCGCTCGCCTTGGAAGCTGGAATTATATCTTGCCCGTGTCCGTGGCGCACTGGTTCGAAGGATAGCAAAACGGCCCTGACAATACAAGCTGTACATTTCCCGTGGCCGCGCAGGTCCAACACCTCAGCCGTCGGTCAGCACCCGCGTCCAGTCAAACTTCCGCCACCCCTTCTTGAACCCGTCAACCCGAGGGTCGCCTCGCGACCATCTGCCCTGCTTCTTGATCACCTGTGGCTCAGCGCCCGCGATACCCCCTAGAACCTCGCGCGCAAACAAGTCGCCGCGGGGCCATCGGTCCGCGTTTTCGACGATGTGGCCGAGCCCACCGTCGAGGCTGAACCAGGCGTGGAAATAGGGCATCTCCTTGGCGAGCGACCGCCGGAACGCCATCCTGCCCATGCCGTCCCGCGCCTTGGCCTCCGTGTCAATCACCTTGCGATGCTGCGACCACTCCTCGTCGGATGACAGGAAGGCTTCCTTGAAGTAGGCAGGGGCCATGGCACCCTCCTCGTACGGGATGGGCACCGCCACCATGGCCGCGTGCAGTCTGCGCTGGGGTGCCGCGGCGTTTTCGTAGAAGATGACGTCCCGGCCCTGCTCGTGGTACATGCGCGTCAGGCTCTTCATAAAGTTGCGAATCTCCTCCCACTCATCGTCGTCGCATTCGAGAAGGTTGGCACGGTGCGTGATGGGTGCGATGACAGCTCCGCCCTCGCTGACCTCGGGCTCCGTCGTGAGCGTGAGGAAGACGCGCGTGGCGAGGGCGACGACCGGGGCCACCGGGGGACGCCCCTTATCCTCGTGGTGGCAGAGCGGGCACTTTTCTAGAATCTCGTTCATCTTTTGGAACTCGTTGACGGCCATGTTGCGCAGGTTGATTTCGCTCTTATGAACGCGCTTGGCCAGCTTCTCGGCGTTCTCGTCCATGTAATCGAGGTCGTCGTCGTACTTGGTGTCCTTGGCAATGCGCTCGGCGAGGCGCATGCCCTCGCCACCGACCTGGGCCTTGGTCCGCCGTTCCTCGCTCACCATGTCCTCGATGGTCATGTCGGTGTTCTCCTCGACGTTGCCACGCTCGCGCCCGCGTCGGTTTGCGACAGCCTTGACCTCGCCTCGGGCGCCCGCAAGCTGGCGGTTGTGCATGACGCCGAGGACGACGGCTTCCGAGTTCGAGGCCCGAGACGCAAACGATGCCGCCGCCCGGTTGTATTCCTCCTCCAAAGCGGCGGCGTTAGGTGCGCGGCGTAGCTTCGCCTTCATCATCTGTGCCCGCAGTCGGTTGAGGGCCGTCTGGTCCATCGCCGGAGCGATTTCTTCTGGAATTATTGTTCCCTGCTCGGGCTCGGGCGTGGGCTCTCTCGCAGGGTTCTTGCGCAGTCGCTCGCGGTATAACTCGCCCGTGGGCTTCTCCCTCTCCTTGTAGCCCTCGCCGTAGATCTTGCGTCTCTCCAGCTCATCCTTTTCCTCTCGAGCGTCGTCAAACTCCTCGAGAGTTCCGAACCGCTCGAGCGCCACCTCTTCGACGGACTTGCCACTCTCTTCGGCCGTGTTGTAGACGCCCCGGAGCTTGGTCATGCGCCACGACGAGCCCGCGTCGCCAAACGTATAGTCGACCGTGCGCTCTGTGGCCGGCGCAGAATCCGGCAGCGAGGCACCATCGTTTATGGCTTGCAAGTGGCCCGCATTCAGCTCCCGCTTGTGGATGACGCGCTTGGGCTCTTCTCTCGGCGGCGACCTGGGCTTTCGGTCGGGGCGATGGACGTGCTCTACCTCAAGCGCGGACGGGGCCGTCATCCACGCGTCTCGCTGCAGCGACTGGGTGGAATCAACGGGGTCCTGGTTTGGCGTCTTCTCGTCGTCGGGGTAGGGCAGGTCCTCGTGAGGGTCTCCCTTCTTGCGGTGCGTCTCGTCTCGGTTGTCGCGGCTGGATCGATCGTGGTCATCATTGCGCGAGTGACGGCTGCGTTTGTGTCTGTGGCCATCTTCGTCGTCGCCGCGATGCCGTCGGTGCCTGTCGCCGCTATCCCTGTCTCTGTCTCCATCCTTGTCCTTACGTCTGTGCCTCTCTCGGTCGCGATCCCGATCGTCGTCGCCGTGCCGGTGGTGGTGGTGACGGTGTTTGCGATGGCGCCGGTCGTCGCGGTCTCGTTCGTCGCGCTCGCGCTGCGCTTTGTCGGCCGCGAGCGACTTTTCGAATTCGTCGAGGCCGTCCATGCTTCCTGCAGGTTTTTTCTCTGGGGCGGCACGCGATTGACAGACAGGCTCCTCCGTGACGACTGGCGATAACTGGTGATGCGAGAGACGAGTTACGTCAGGCTAGAAGAGCTCTGGAGTCTGGATTGAGCTTTGGTGGGGCAGAAGCCAAAATCCCACAGGGCAGGAGCCGGAGCCGACGGGCTAGCGCCTTCCGCTATCGCAGGCCAGCCAGCATCAAAACCGCGCCGCAAAACCAAAGACTCACACTTGTTCCTCTAGATATCTGCGCACGAGAACACATGAACCCCTTCATACGCAAGGCCAAGGCTGATGCCGCCTGGCACCATGTCGGGCTCGCGTCGTCGTTTCCCGACCTCGAATCGGCCGCCGACGGTGCTCGCATCGCCTCGAGCTGCAAAGCCTTCAACGTGCCTCGGGCCGATGGCATCTGCGAGCCTGAACCGCCTGCGGAAGCAGACCTTGATCTTCCCGGAGACCTGAAGGACCAGGTCCTTGTTTTCAAGTACAAGGGCAGCTTTCACGCCATCGACCATGTGAGTTAGCCATCATGTCCGGACCAGACTTCCCGCTGACGGTGTGCTCTCAGTCGTGTCCTCACTCATCGTTCCCTCTGTCTCAGGGCAGCCTCTTTGACATTGAGGACTTTGGCATCGTCCTGAGCGCCGGCCTGACTTGCCCGAAACATGGCTGGTCTTTTGACATCTTTTCTGGACGCTCGGATCGCGGCAACTACAAGCTCAAAGTCTGGGAGGTCCAGTTGCGAGAGCCAGCATCCATCGACGAGAAGACCGAGCCAGGCGACATGGAAGTCTGGGTCAGGCGAAAACAGCGCATGGGGTGAGGACCTCTTCCGGTGCCTCGTTGGAACAGAAAAGTTCCACAGCGCAGTTGCCGTACTTCACCAGCACCCTGTCGCCGCCCACATGTCTCGGCGCGACGAGGATGTGAGGCACAAGAGCGGTCTCTAGGCCGAGCTTCGTCGCAGTTGGCTTGACAAAAGCTCCACGGTGAAGCCGTGCAGTATGCCCACAGTGAGCTCCATCTGCCATGGCCTCAGATGCCGACGATGTGCTCACCACAAGTAGCGTTTGCGCCCTGTGGACATGCTCCACTGCAAGGGCGCACCGTACTCAGTTCTGGCCCTCCGCGCTAGTGAGCAGTGAACACTGAGGTTAAAAGCATCAAGCGGCCTCTCACACCTGGCATCGACAACTCAATTCTCGCGCGCGGCCAGATCACGACAATGGCGACTCTCATGAAGGACCCCGGCGAGACCTCCCTCGCCAAGCTACTGGCGACGCTGACAACGACGCTCCATCCCGGGACCTACGTTTTCGCAACTCTTGCCGAGTCCGCCCCGCTCCCGCCTCTGTCTGAGATCCAGCTGCTCTTCCGGGAATCCGAAGGGATCACCGTAATCACAAGCAGGGAGTATGCCACGACGCAGAAGATGGACTACTTCTTTCCCTGCAAGATGATCACCCTCAACGTTACGTCCAGCCTGGAGGCTGTGGGATTCATGGCGGTCCTAGCAACGAGACTAGCGACGGCCAACATGGGCGTCAACCCAGTGAGTGGCTTCTACCACGACCACCTCTTCGTTCCCCTGGGGAGAGAAGAAGAGGCAGTGCAGATTTTGGGACAGGTTGCGGAGGAGAAGCGGCGAGAGGCCGCTGGGGGTGCCTAAGGCGACCGAGCGAAGCAGCGTGCCCTGGCAATGGAAGAGGGTGTGCCATTGACAGGCAATTGTCAATCCACAATATCAGCAGCCAATGTACGACTGCGTTACCTTGCGTCAAGTTCGGGTACGTTCTACGCGAATCGATAGGGTCAGTATCAGTCTTGACGCCAGAGGTGGCATATCCAGGCTCCTCCAAAACACGGCGCTCGAGGCCGGCATGTGTATGTATTCGCATTTCCGCTGCCCCAAGCTCAGATCAATTGCACAATTACCGCCATACGACTTTGAAGCCTGCTGTCTACGTCTCGTTTGACGGATATTGCACCTTCTCCAGAGGCACGAAATCCTCCTTGATGGACCTCACGCTTGTGAATCGCTGCAGATGCGCCATTGTCCCGGTCTTGTCGTTTGTCCCCGAATCCCGGCTCCCGCCGAATGGCTGCTGAGCAACAGTAGAACCAGTGCACTTGGAGTTGATGTACAGCATGCCTGCGGCGTGCTTGAGCACGTCCTGTGCCCTGCGTGAGGCATACGGGTCCAAGGCGAAGATGCTTCCCGTCAGGGCGTACCGCGAGGTAGTGTCGAGCGTGCGAAGCGTCTCCTCAAACTCGGCGTCGGGATAGACGTAGACGCATAGGATCGGGCCAAAGAGCTCGCGGGACATGAGATCGTGCCGGGGGTTGGTAGTGCGGTACACCGTCGGGTGGACGTAGTACCCTTCGTCCTTGCACGCCTTGCCGCCAACGATCAACTCCAAGTCGGGGTCGTTCTTTGCGTCTTGAATGACTTTAGCCAGTTTGTCGAATGACCGCTCGTGGATGACGGGCGTGATAAAGTTCGAAAAGTCCTCCACGTCGCCAACCTTGAGCTGCTCGACCTGCTCGACGAGGTGTCTCTTATACTCGGGCCACGCCGACTCCGCCACGTACACGCGCGACAGCGCCGAGCACTTTTGTCCCTGGTACTCAAATGCAGCTCGTACCGTGTGAAAAGCAGCATTCCTGGCGTCGGCGGAGGCGTGCACGACGGTCCAATTCTTGCCACTGGTTTCGCCGACGACACGCGGGTACGAGTTGTACGTGCCGTTGCCGATCTGATCGCCAATCTTCTTCTGGATGCCCTTGAACACCTGCGTCGACCCAATGAAGGAGATGGCCGCAAATTCAGGCCGCTTCAGGATAGTGTTTGTGACCTCTTCGGCGTCTCCAGGAAGGAATTGGACAACGTTCTTCGGAAGACCGGCTTCCAGCAGAATTTGATGAAGAAGGTGAGCCGAATGTAGAGCCGAGTCGGACGGCTTCCAGATGACGACGTTGCCCAGCAATGCCGCCGGCCCAACGAGCGTAGCACCCAAGGCAGTGAAGTTGAAAGGCGCAACAGCATACACGAAGCCCTCGAGCGGCCTATACTCCATCTTATTCCACTGCCCGGGCAGATGGACCTTGGGCTGCTGTGCGAACAGAGACCATGCTTCTTGGACGTAGTACCTGAAAAAGTCCACCGTCTCTGCTGGGGCATCGATCTCGGCTTGCCAGATATTCTTACCCTGCCCCAGCATGGTCGCCGCCACTAGATCTGAGCGATATTTGCCAGCGATGAGTTCCGAAGCTCGCAGAAATATGGCGGCGCGATCCTCGAAGGGGAGCGCCTCCCATGCCGGCTTGGCCTTCAACGCAGCGTCCACTGCCGCATTGACGTGGTCGGGCGTTGCCACGGCATACTCGGCGATAGACTCGCTGTGCTTCGACGGGTTTACTTGAAATCGGGTCTTGCGTGTTTTTGCCTGGTACATGTCAGAGCTGACCTGAGTTTGATACTGTTGAGGTATGTACCTCCACTCCGTCAATCGATATCGGTATGGTGAGGGGCATCTGGGCCTTGAGCCTCTGCAATGCCTCGAGCAGCCTTGCTCTCTCCGGAGATCCCTTTGCGTAGTCAAGCTAAATGACGTGTGTAAATATCGGTATACATACGCGAGAGAGGGCATGGAACTGCACACCGTTGGCTCATTTTCGAACTTGGGTGGATGAAGAACGGTCATCGTCCTGGCCCCTGGCGCCGCGGACAGCGGTAGCAGTGGCCGGCGCCAACTACCTAGACCCCATCTTGTCACTGACGGTACTCTCATGATGATACTTAGAGGAACAACGAGTAATTGGGCCCTTCTTGCCACAACAAGATCTAACATACGCAGCCCGCTACATATTGTCCCGCTTTGATGTGCTGCAGTCGCACACAGCCCACCTCGGAACGCCCTTCCGATGGCCAGTCAGCGTGCCAAAAGCGCCCAGGAGGAGGTTTGGCTTTTCGCAAACAGACTGTGGGATCCGATACCGGTGAGCATGCCAGACTACAATTATGCGTCGGGGAAGGTATCCGAATACCATTTGTCTGGAAGTCAGTAATGACGGGGATGGGCCCCGACTGTCCACGAGGTCGGGTGAAGCTGCCCAAGCTCGTCTATACTTCAAGTGAGATATGAGACAATAGTCGTAGTGTAGAGACTCCGTATGCGCACGCTTCCTTTTCCAAAATGATGTTGCGAGACCGCTCCGTAAGCCGGTGTGGCTTCTTTGCCGTGTCGCGTGCCTGGATGGTGCAGCGTCCAGGTGACCGACTGGCTAGTTCAATCGCCGTGGCGAGCCGCCAGGATCAACCGACTACCAAGGCATCGCCTCTCGGGAGGATGCCACTTAAAACGCTAGTTCGGTCATTGTTGTTGACGTCGCTGATGGGCAAGCGCTGGCTCCTGCAGCCATCGCTAGCAGCGCTCAGTTTCATATGCAGGTCAAAGTCTGCCATCTTCGACCCGGATAGAAACTTGGCTCTCAACAAAATTCTTCGCTTGGTAATATACGATCAGTTCGCCGCCGGCACAAATGCGGTCGAGGTCGCTCGGAAATCGCGAGAGCTAAAAAAGATGGGCTTCCAGGGCATCATATTAGGCTACGCGAAGGAGTTTGTCCTGGAAGACCCGGCTGGTGGCGACCAAGCCAAGCAAGAACAAGGGTATACGGCTGCTGAATACGAAGTCATTCAGAAATGGAAGAAGGGAACATTGGAGACTCTGCGGATGATAGGTGCAGGAGACTTCCTAGCCATAAAGTAGGTCAACGTACTTTTGCAGATTTCCTCGACGTGAAGCTGCAGCGCTGACTCGTCAGACTCACTGGTGCCGGCCCAGTGGCGATAAATGCCATGAGTGCCAAGAAGACCATGCCGGAGGCTGTGGCGGAAGCAATGAGAGAAATTTGTGAGGAGACAATGAGGCAGGGCTCTCGCATCTGGATCGACGCAGAACAACAGGCTTTGCAACAAGGGCTCGACGAATGGGTTCTCGAGCTCATGCGCGAGTACAACCGAGAGGGAGAGCCACTCATCTACAACACGATCCAAGCTTATCTAAAAGGTGCCCAAGCGAACGCCTATAGACACCTCAAGCTGGCCGCAGAAGAAGGCTGGACCGTGGCGATTAAGCTTGTTCGCGGCGCCTACATCGAGAACGAAGTCCGGTCATTGATCCACGACACCAAGGCAGAAACAGACCGATCATACGACAGCATTGTCGACATGCTCATCTGTCAAAACTGGCCACGGGGGGAAAAGGACATCCCGTTTCCTTCCGTGGCACTGTTCCTCGCCACGCACAACACCGAGAGTGCCAAAAAGGCTCTCGCAATTTATCGCGAGCGGACAGCTGCTGGATTGCCTGTCGCTAAGCTTGAATGTGGACAGATTCAGGGAATGGCCGATGAGTTGAGCTGTCTCCTGCTTGAGAACTATGAGAACTTTACGCGGAGCCAGGAGGGAGGCAGTGGACGGGCACCTGGGGTATTCAAGTGTCTGAGCTGGGGCTCTGTGTCGGAATGCATGGGCTATCTGTACCGTCGGGCTGTCGAGAACCGGGGAGCGGTAGAGCGTACTGAGCACATGCTGACCGCTTTGAAGAAGGAACTTCGTCGTAGGGTGTTGGGATAGACAGGATGAAAGCAACCCAAGTGCAAAAGATGCGATTGAACTTCAGCTACCATTCCGAGGAAATGCATTCTGAGGAGAGGCCAAGCCACTGACATGCCGCGAAAAGATGATCCTTGTCGGACTACGTCACGGGAAGAAGATTCATTGGAGAGTATTGTTCAACCGAACACAACTGAATCTTCGCCATGGATATTGACGTTGATGCTTGAAGTCAAGCTTTGATACCATTGATAATCTCTTTGTAACGTGAATAGAAGTGAACACATTGAGCGTGTCCGATGCGCTTCTCAAGTCTATGATACCAGTCGCGCTTTCGTCTTTGTCCATGATCATGCAACTACATGTTCCAACTGCCGCCGCCACCCACTACGACACAAGAGGCGATCGCACTGCGGGTATGTACTTGTCGGATTCAAGTCAGCAGTGGCATCATCCTCCATGCGGAATGAGAAGCATACCGGTATGATTTGTGTCTTCTCTAGATCCCAAACGCCGCTCGTTGCGTACACGTCGTTGCGGATAATCTCACCGACCTCTTCGGCACTCTCTCCGGTATACACGACGGCACTGCCCTTGAACGCCGGTGCTGTGTCCTTGGCCGGGTGCGTCTCGACCATGGCACCTGATACGGTCAAAAATCGTGACCGGATACGGGAGGGGTGGACCTCGTCCAAAGCAAATCGCTGTTCGTACCTCCGGCGACAAGGCGTCCAGATGCGATGAGGGGCTTGATGCCCTCGTAATGTGCCCTGGATTAGGTACGGTACGGTACATACCATTGAGCTTGGCAACATTTCGTTGGGTAGCTGATTCTTTGGCTTACCCCTTGACGCGTTTGCGGAGCTCGGAGACATTCGGCTGGTCGGGCATCAAGCACAGAAACTCCTTCTTGCTGGTCGACAGGCTGCGCACGTTGGCGATGGTCCAAGCGGCACGAGTGTGACTGCATGTGGCGCGGGGGACGCTCCGATACGCGCCCACTACCAACAGCTTTGACATTGTGACTGACGATATGATACGAGCTGAGCTCGCAGTCATGCAATAAAACTGTACAGTACTGTACGGTGAAGGATCCGAAGCCCTTGGATGCCCCCTTTAATGCGCTTGCCGACCCATCGTGAGTCTAGTACTCGCCTCCCTTGGCCTGCACACCGCCGCCGCAAGTGCGCCAAGGAAGGTCGGGTGGTGGTTCCGATGGCTTTCACCAGCCTTTTCGACACGCTGAGCACCTTCGGATTGGGGTGCCGACAAATTGAACTGGCATGGTGGCTGGCTCTCCGGCGAAGCCAGCGTCCTCAATAAGTGGCGATAAAACGTCAAGGAAAGTGATCCCGTGCCCCTTCCAATAACCATATTACGCCATACGGCATACTGTACGGTAACAACTATAGAAGAATACTCTGAACATGTCGTTTCGATTTGCCTCGATTGCCCCATTGGTGAGGCACGGCCGGGTGGTGGCGCCATGGTCGCTACGCGTGGCACTGACGCCGATAGCGGCCCGAGCGGTAACAACCAACGCGTCGCAAAACACGAGCAGCGCGAT
This sequence comes from Purpureocillium lavendulum, assembly GCA_029168975.1. Taxonomy (NCBI): domain Eukaryota; kingdom Fungi; phylum Ascomycota; class Sordariomycetes; order Hypocreales; family Ophiocordycipitaceae; genus Purpureocillium; species Purpureocillium lavendulum. Next base: position 301,622 of record JAQHRD010000001.1, read on the forward strand.
GGAGGCGGTGTTTACACCCAAAGGTGTCACGCGTGTGTACCACTATTGCTCTCGGCGTATGGCGCATGTGAAGTGCTAATGGCGTAGCCATTGGTCCATACTCTCAAGCCGTCAAAGCCAATGGGTTTGTCTTTGTTTCGGGTCAGATTCCCGCGGAGACAGACGGGAAGCTCATCGGAGGTACCACTGCGCAGAAGACGCACAAGATGTGCCAGAACGCACGGGCTGTTCTGGAAGCCGCGGGGTCCAGCCTTGCCAAGGTCGTCAAGGTAACGGTAGGTGTCGATGCTGATAGTCCGTTGAAGCATGCGCTTAGTGGGTGCAGGTTTACTTCCAGAATATGGACGACTTTAAAGAGATGAACGAGGTATATGCCACGTACTTTCCGCATAAGCCAGCGCGGAGCTCCTGCGAAGCGTCAAGACTGCCTGCAAGTGCAGACATGGAAATGGATATCGTCGCGATGTGTTAGGGCTTTTGGCTGTGGCACGGCTAGCGAGGCATGGCTCGTCTTGATGCGAGGAGCCGGGATGGAAACACAGCCAAGTGTGTGTACACATAGAGCGCTGAATGACGAGATCAAGATGAATGTGCATCCATGTCACTGCGCTCACATCTCTAGTTCTTGGTGGTCCAAGCACCGAGCAATGCCCCTCCGGTGAACTTTGGCAGCAGCCTTCAATGTTTAAAGGGTGCTGAACCAGAAATCCTGGGGAAGCAAATTGTCCGGATATGTCCTGCGAATTGACCTGCCGGCGAGGCCAGTGGGATCGCACCAGTCTCGCGTTGCTTACAGCCTGCAGCAACTGATCTCACTCATCGAAGCCCAGAGCAACCAACCAGAGCCCAAAGAAGTCGTCTGAGTGGCTGGTACGAAGGCTTTAGACGAGGGGTCATTCGGCAGTGGCGCTGTGACCAGGCGGGGGAACCGATGTCCTTATCCCCAATAAAGCCTGCGGAACATTGAATGGTGCTGCCACCCCAAGGCGCACTCTCGAGCATCAGGCCGATGTTACGGTCCTCTGAGGATTACTCGATGAGCTCAGCGCGCAGCCCCGATGTACGATCCCCCGGTCGTAGTCGGCCACATAGAGTCACTAAGAAGTGCTCCAAGGCGTGCGTTTGTGCAGTCCCCCATTTCTTCTCATGTTTCTGGCTGACACCTAACAGGTGCGAACGATGTCGACTCCACAAGGTCAGGTGTTCTGGTTCCCAGCCATGCACCCGGTGCGACCGAAAGAAAGAGCAATGCCATTTCGTGGTCGAAGAAGAGCGAATCTCAATTCCCAAGAGGTACTTTTCGGCCTCGAACAGTTGACGGTAGTACCGAGTGATGTGCTGACTGTGGCGCGCTCCACACGTCGCAGTTATCTGCAACAGTTGTTGAGTCGAAGCGGACTGCCACAAACATCAAGCTTCGGCGCGAACGACTTCCCGGTGACCGAAGCAAGGGACGAGGGCGATTTGCTTGAGGAGGGTGTGCATAACGTCCATGCGGCGGAGGAGATATTGCAGGAAGATGTCATGCGGCACATCAGCCTTCACGTGGAGCACGCAGCCACGGCCAGACCCCTCAACGTAGGAACGACGCAGGCGGAACAGCCCGACCAGCGATCTGAAGACGAGACGCTCGCTGAGAACATTGGATCAGCGACAACCATGGTGGAGCCGGTATTTCAGCAGAATCCGCTCGGCGACAATGATCACACGTTTGCTTCGGCACTCGGCCGATATTGTAGGTTGCCCATCGCCTAAAACCTGAGTGTGTTGTTAATCGAGTATAAAAAGGGTATATGGGACCAACTTCGTCATGGTCCTTTTGCCGCCGTGTGTTCGCCATGCTGGGCAAACGCATCCCCGATGCAGCACCAGATCCGTGGCACGGCCCCGACAGAGGAGCGTTTCATCTGCAATGGACGCCTCTTGGCGCCAACGAGACACCGGATGTGAGCAACTTACCACCGCTAGACTACGCCTTGCTCCTGTTCAACGCGGCCAAGTTCTACCTCGGTGTTCTCTTTCTCCTCATTGACGAGGAGGCTTTCATCAGAGACATACACAGCTTGTACGAGAACCCTGTCGAGAAAGCAGGATCCTCACGGCACTGGTTTGCGCAGTTCCTGCTCATTCTGGGATACGGTAAAGCATTTGTGGTCTGCAATCGCAGCCGTAGCCCGCCAGGTTACCATTATGCCCTCGCAGCAATGGCCCTTCTCCCAGACCAGTCCGGGCTCAGCCCCGACCCGATCCAAGCCATCCAGAGCCTGGTCCTAGCGGCGCTCTACTTCCAGAGCGTGGATATGAGGGTGGCGGCCTTTCATCACGTAAGACCACCTCTGACAACAACACTACTTGAACAGGTGGTTTGACAGGGATCGTAATCCTAGATTGGCCAGGCACTACGCGTGTGCCTTGTCGAAGGTATACACAGACACATGCCCGAGCATGTGGTCGACGTCGAGCACGCGAGACGATGCAATACGGTGTTTTGGGTCGTGTATATTCTGGAACGAGAATTCGGCGCCCTCATGGGAGTCCCGACCTCCCTCGCAGACGACGAGATAACGTTGAAACTTCCATCGCAACTGGACGGTTCCGCAGATGCTATGAACATGGCTCTCCATGTACAACTGTCCGGACTGACAGCTCGCATATTTACGAGTAAGTAAGATACCAGCGAAAGATGTTGTGACATTATGTGAGTTATGCTGATTGATTGCCAGCCGTGTATGGCTCCGGAGGAGGGCCAGATGGCTCTCTGATACCTAATACGCAGTCAATCCTCAGAGACTTGGCGCGTCTGTCCCAGGACCTGACAGATCTACTCAGAGCTCAGTTTCAAGGATCGGTTAGCCGGGCGTCCAGAATGGCGCAGAGACTTATGATATCGTATCATCATGTAGGTCGGCACTCTGTGGACTCTTTCATCGACGTGTTATGCTGAGCAGACGCAGTGTGTTGTCCTTACCACACGGCCGTTGGTCATGTGTGCCTTGCAGATGCACGTCGAGAACGCCGACACCAAGAGTTCCGAAACGATTCCCCTGACGCCACCAGTGCGATCATTGTTGCAATCATGCGTGGATTCAGCACAGACCGAGTTAAAGATGCTCCACGCTCTGGCCGAGGAAGACTTGCTAGGTACTTCAAGGCAGCCCCAAGCGCCCGACCTGAGCGATTGCTTACATGTACACCTTGCAGATTCCTTTCTACCGTTTCAACTAGAGGCAGCATTCTCATCTGCATTTGTGCTCTATCTCCTTCGTGTCATAACCCCCTCGCTTATTCAAGACGACGCGTGGTGCAACAACATCCAGGACATTCTTGACAAAATGATTGCAGATGGCAGTTTGGTTGCTCCCTTGCGCAAAGTGGAACTCAGCCAACTCGAGTATGTCATGGCCGCGCTGAGTCCTGATAAGCGCAATCAAACTCTCTCGGTATCTGGTGACAGCCGCTCATTACCGGCCGACCTGGATTGTTCCCTCTCCGATGACTTGTTGAACAACCCAATTTGGGATGTCTTTGATACAGATACAGTCACTGGGCTGCTTCCGGAGGAGCTAATGGAACTGGCTGACCGACTTGACGCGGAGTTCGTCCCAGTTTCGAGTTGACAGTGAAGAGAAGGACCCAGTTGTAACTGCAGTACAATGATTTGGCAGCATAGCGCCCGTTCGGGCAGGGTTTCACCAAGTGCCCGCGTCCATTTAGGCGTCGTGTGAACGGAGAATCAACGTCAATTCCTCATAAGCGTTTGCGTACGTGCCTGCATATGAAACAAAATATGAACAGTTCCAAACATATATACACAGCAGAAAGCCTCACCGCGCTATCATCAGTGGCACTCTGGCACGTGGGCATTCGTCGCTCACTCGTGCCTCTTGCCCTTGCCTGCAAAAACTGTCAGTATACAGGCTGGCCCTGAATTAAGCGGTGCGCGAAATATACTTACCGGAGCATGTGATCATGCCAAAACGGCCCACTTGCCTGCAGTATCCAGCGCACACTCCGTATTTGTTCTTTCCCTCTGCACTTTCTCTCAAAATGCATTCCTTTTTGCACTCATCGCCTGCATGTATCGGTAAGTCCCTCTGGTCATCTTTTGTACGGTTATCCTAGCGGAAACGAGCGTCACATACCATTGTCATAGACGTCGTCCGGGCCGTGGACACCGCTCACACAATCTGGTGTGTCGTTTCTCAAACTATCAACCGTGGCCGATGCTACAAGGGAGGCAAGTGCGCTCAGAGGAATGAGAAGGAGTTGGAGCTTCATTTTATTTGGAGTGCCAGGACAACAGGGGGAGTTAGAATAGAGAAAAGGTAGTTATTACTTTACTTTAAAGGTTGAAAATGGGAAGAGTCCAGTACTTGCGAAACATAATGTATCAGAACCCAGGGCTCATTCCCTCTACTTATACTACCACAGCCTGGTGTTTGGCTTGCTGTCAGCATCGCAGTCCCCGATACCGCTCCGGCCGGTAGGCAGTCCCAATCATCTGACGGCTGGGGATGGTTGTGGCACTGGGTCCATGCGTCGACCCAGGCCCCCGCCCCCGCGAGAGAATATGCGACCGCATATCGATCAAAGCTTGATCTTGGGGACACACGTGGGCGCTTTGAATACGGGCTGCGGGCGGATTGCCAAGGACGCTGTTGGGTCGCAAAGTCAATGCGCGATAGTGTTACGCGCCACCAGCCGCGCGGGGGAGATTGCACAGCACTGAACATAACATTGACGGCATGGAGCTAGGCAACGACGTTCAGGGCTCAACGGAAGATACTCTACAATGCAATGGACACGCGCTTCATGTTAGTAGGGTCCTCCTATGCTGAATCGCCAGACCTCTCATCACATAGTTATAAGTGATTCTACTGATAAACCACATGCATCGTTGCGAGTCACATAGACACTAGACCATTGCAGAACTCACAGGATTCCGATAATTCATTGTACAATACAATACATATTCAGAGGTGACGATAAATGGTACAGAGTGCTATATACATGTACGAGCGCATGCTGGCAAACGTCAAATATATACAGTAATGGTTCAGGTTGGTCTCCATCAATGTGGTGTCCCGTATCCAAGGGGCCGCGAAGTCTTGTAGTGCCGGCGATCTGGTATGATCGCGTGTGATGTCACTACCCAAACCTTACGCAGTCTTTGCATTCTTTTTGCCTTTGCGACAGTCAGAAAGGTCAAGAGATACCATTCAGCGGAGAGCAGCAACTTACCGACGCATGTCACTAGAAACGCGCGAGTGGGCTTGCAATAGCCAGCACAGATTTCGTATTTACTGTCTCCGCTTGCCTCCTTGAAATAGCAATCGTCCCAGCAATCAACAACTGTCGCTTCATGTGAGCTTTATTCACGTAGTCTTGGATGGGGGAAGGGTTCATACTGCTTCGATACGTGCGAGAAGGACCTTTGATGCCGTCCTCGCAGCTTGGCATGTCGTTTGCCGAACTAGTAGGACCAGAGACAACGAAGCCGGCAAATACGCCGAGAGAAAGGATCATAAGTTGGGACTTCATTATTCTTGACTTCTTGGTGCGATATGAGGCAGGTGTGGGTAGAGAATTGCGATGTTTAAGTCCAATGATGGATTATTATTACTACTGGAAATGGAGGAAGTATCTCGTCTGCGGACATAGCCTCTTCTTATGCAGCAACAGCCCATGTCTATGCTACGAGATCCTTGAATAATGCGAGTGCTATACAATATCGGTCCCTATCCACGTCTGCCTGACTCGATGCGAAGGGGTCAGGTCCAACATGAAGTCACGGCGAGCTTCGTGCAAGCGTCTGGTGGTTCAGGCCTCCGAGCTGTCCCCACCCCCACGATTGGCGCGCGATCGCATACAGATCAAAGCTTCACCGGGAGGACACACGCGCCTGAATACGGTCTCGGGGTCGATTGTCAAGCACATGGCCTCGGTTGCCTCCGCCACAGTGATTGAACCGGCAAACGACATCCGGATGCCGGAAATAGGCCGTGCTTTGGATCGATGCTATGCCTTGAGATAGACGACATGGGAGGCGACGGGCTTACCCTGCCCATCCGCCAGACGACAGTGCGTCATCACGAAGACCAGTGTGTGCAGGCCTTGAAGCAGCGGATCAAGCCCCGAAGAGGCATAAAATCTCGCGTCTACAGGGAATTACTCGAAGAGCATGCAGCTGTGGCTTTCCCCGTACCAATCGGATTGGTGTTTGTCTCTATGTTCATGCATTCGTTTCGACTCGCATCGTCAGTACTGCACTGTACAGTACATGTCTCGACTGCACGGCGGTTGATCTCATGCGCCCGGCATGTGGCAGGCCCTTGGACCACAGCCCCCAGCCAATCGCACTATCCCCTCGTGGGCGATGATAGGATGCATCTCTGGAACCTGGGAGTTGGCGTTAATTGGACTCCATGATTGGCCTGCGTACGCTGGCCCGAGCTTATGTGGCAATATTCGCGGTAAAAATAGCACTGTCCTCTACGGAGCACAACCAAATGACGACAGCTCGCGGCCGTATCCCCCGTGGCAGGGACTCAATAATGGCCAGTGCTTCGACGCTGTCGCTCACATGCTGCGCCAGCGAGAATTCTGAAACAGCATCGCTAGTGGACAATTTAAATGTCCACAGGAGAGGAGGCGCAACGGGTCCGGAGATTGCGGGATTGCGGCTCGCGGAACCGCCGGTTCTCGCTCAACCGCACAGCGAACACGAGTACAGTAGTCGCTCAATCGCAGTTAACGTACGGACCGATGCGAATTGATATGCGCGTCATACGGACCGCTACGAAGACAGTGTTAAGCTTAAACCTCTGCTTCTATTGCGTCATGGGGTCACCGCTTTCCCTCGAATAATTGCCCTTTCGCAGACCTCAGGCCGGAACCTGCTTCATCGCTTGCCTATGGCTTGAGGCGATTGAGAATGACGTCGACACACCATGATCACAAGCAACATGCTGAGCTTTGGCCCCAAGTTCGCGTTTCATGATACACGTCACGGGATGAGATCCATGCACGATAAACATATCTGCAATCATGGACAATCGCTTGCTCGTGGTTGCTCAATAAGAGGCCCCACGTTCATCCGGATCCGCACGGTTGGTGGTTGCAGAGCATCGGCCAACACATTAGTTGATGGAGCTCTGCGCGCCTCGCACGCTCAACATGCGCGTGTAGTACAGTACGCGTAGCCCCCCTCACGTTGCTCCAAAGGTGATCCATAATGGTAGGCAACACCTTGACTAGCTATGGGGTATTAATGGGCCCAGCTGAGAGCCAGCTAGCATAAAGACAGCCAGTCTCGCCATCACGAATGTAACATCCAGCCTCAGCAGCAAGACCTTTCAAGTTCCAGCTGTGTTCATCTACAGGACCTCGTCACATCTATTCCAGGGGTAGCCATCTTCACAACAACCGCCAAAATGGGAGCCTTTGGACCCTTGGAGCCGGTCATGCAGACCATCGGCTTTGCTAGTTCCGTCTTAGGTATCATCAACTTTGCCGCTGCCAATACTCCCTCAAAGCCGGCTCGCGGCGCCACTGTGCGCATCAAGGTCGGAACCTCGGGCAAAGACGACGCTCAGACAGTGAGACCAGCCCTTTTCTGAAAATGCCACTCTTACAAGGGGTCTAATCGCAAGATAGGACGGAACTGTCAACACAGTCTACGGCTGGGACATTGACAATCTCTACCTCGGCAAAGTCGAAGGAAGCTTCATCGAGGCTGGAGATATTGCGGACTACACCATTGACTCCTTCTCCGGAGGCACGCGTGCTGAATATATCGGCGTTGACGCGGGCAAGAATGCAATTTGCATCGCCTGGATTACTGTCAAGATGTTTGACGGCACGACAGGCGGAGCATGGACGGGCGATGTTGGCCACTACTGTGGTCCGTCGTGGTACCCTCAGCACGAGAGGGCAGGCTGGACCGACGACAAGCAGACCAAGGAATACGTACCCAAGTGCACATGGATTGATAAAGATCACAGCAACAAGATCAAGAGCGCCGCATTGAAGTTCAGCTCTTCTGGATATGGAGACAAGGTCACCGAAACACTCAAGAAAGCCAAAGTCTGCTCCCTCACCGCATTCGGCCCCGACAGTGGTCCGATCAGCAGTATGACCCGCCTCCCTACAGCTCTCTGCCTCTACTTTATGGTGCCGTGACTGACATTGCCCTCACAGGACGACCCGCCAAGCGAGAGCTCCGCAAGCGCGAGCCTTGGATGGAGAAGAGGCTGGTCGTCTCGGCGCTGGAACAGCACACGGCGAAAGAGGTTTGCGAGTCTAAGACGTCGTGGGGTCCTGACTTTGTTGGGTCTGATGGCATGTTTTGCGACATGGACAGCCACACCCTCGCCCCTCTGTGTTCCACCGAGAACGTCGATGGCTGCGTCAACATCAACAACGGCACTAAGACCGTGACGAAGCGCTCCTCGGTAGCAAGACGCGAAGTCGAGCATGTCATCAGGTCATACGAGAGTATCGCGAACTGGCTATGAGCCACACAGGATGCCATGTGGTCGGAATGAGTCGCGACGGATACCAAGTTCCAATGTCATTTAGTTGATTCCGAAGTTTACGTCTCTATGAGACTGGATAAGCCTGTACAAATGCTGAGATACGAAATACAATTATGATCCAGCAGTCATCTTGAAAACTGGGCCCCTGCAGTCTGCACCCTCTGGTTCGGTTGCCCAGGGCACTTGGATGGGATACCCAAACCCGGTGACGGCCAGCTGGAACCTTGCAACATTCTACTTGTGACGAGAAGTGAATAGGAAACTACTCTGTAGGTTCAATTATGTCCCTAAATATTATGAATTATTAAGTAGTTGAAGGCCGTGTGAGGGCACCCAGTATCTTGCCTTGTCATCCTGTCGCGCACCGTATCAAGTGTCGGCCTGGTCCCGACTCATGCAATCCAGTACCAAACCTTCTCCACCCAGTTCTTTGCCACCCTGGGTTCATCCATCGCTTCAAGCTCATCCATTTCCCTCTTTCCAGTCAAGACGTCGATGTCCTTTGTGGGAATGTAGAACGGCGTGCGCGACCAGATCTTGTGACCGACGTATATGGCCAGCATTATTGGCAGTGTGATGTATGCAGCCACGAAGGACTTGGCATCCCACTTACCCACAAGAAATACCTGGAATCCCTTCGTGATGGTTAAAATTATGACAACTACCAAGACAACCCACGTTTTGTAAGGTTGGAGTCGCGACTGGTAGGGGAGCGTGTGAAGGAGTCCGTTGTACTGCATCGCTCTCCTGAAGCGAAGATACGTGATGCAGATAATGATCCAGGATATGAAGCCGCATCCGATGATAATGTTGACTAGCCAGTTGAAGACGACTGCGCCGGAGTTTGACACATTCATGAAGGCCAGGAGACCAACAGACCATGTGGTCAGCACAGCCACCCATGGAACACCTTTCTTGTTCGTAGTCTGGAAAATGCGAGGTGCACTGCCTTCCTTGGCAAGCGAGTACAAGACGCGGCTTCCGGAAAACACAAAGGAGTTGCCCGTGGACCATGCGGAGGTCAGAATTCCAGCGTTGATGATGTGGTTCAGTGCGGGAATCCCCACGTTCTGAATACCGATTACGAAAGGTGAAGCGCTGGCATCCGACGCGCCCAAGAGGTGCTTATCCGTTGATGGTACGACGATGCCCACAATCAGCGAGGAAAGGCCATAAAATATGACTAGACGCCAAGCGAAACGACGAGCCGCCTTTGGGATGTTCCGGCGCGGCGCCATTGTTTCTCCCGCCGCAATGGCAATGAGCTCAGCGGAAAGAAGAACTGCGAAGCTGGCTTGGATGAAAGCGTACCAGAATCCGAGAAATCGACCGAGGTTGCCAGTCGCGCCATACTCGATGAAGGCTCCGGGATTCTTCCAATACGAAAATCCAAGGATCGAGTGCTGATTGGGGCCTCCGCCGAAGAAAATTATGATGCCAACGATGATGAGCCCGAGGATTGTGATGAACTTTATGCTGGAGAACCAGAACTCGGCCTCGCCGTAATAGCTCACGGCGACAATGTTCAGCGCGAGTTCAACGGCAAGAATAATGGCGATCCACAGAGAGACGTTGACGGGCGGCTTCCAGTACTCGACGATGATGCCAGCGGCCGTGGACTCTGCGCCGATCAAAATCGCGTAGGCGAACCAGTAGTTCCAACCAGCCGTGAAGGCGACACTGGGGTCGACAAAGCGTCCGACCAGGTATGGAATCGTGACACCGCGCAGCGGCAAGTAGGTAACCATTTCTGCGAGGCTGTCCATGACCACCCAGACCACAAGGATCATGCATACATATGCCAGGAACAATGAAGCCGGGCCTGTGGCGGCCAATATCCCTCCAGATCCGATGAACAGACCTGTCCCGATTGCGCCGCCTGATGGCTGCTGTCAGTCTCGCTGCGATGGTCGTTGGATTAGAGAATGGACTTACTCAGCGCCAGAAATTGGATGTGGCGACTTTTGAGGCCGCGCTGTAGCTGGTCTTTTTGCGCGCCTGACAAGTTAATCTCACTGGAGTCGCCGACATTGCTGTCATCATGATGCCCCAGCAGGTCATGTCCTCCAGCTTCATGGTGTTTCGTCGACATTTCAGGGTCGCTCCAGGGCAAGACAAAGGTCGCGGGGCAAAGGCTGCAGAACGTTGAATGTGAACGCGCTCCTTATCTTATACAGATGCAGTGGAACGGTGACCAGCGCCTTGACCGGTGGATGGCAGCACGTCTGGTCGCACCACGACACTCAGGGCCCGTAAACTGCTTCCTGACTCGTTGACCAACCAAAAGAATACGACGCAGCAGGCAACCGGAAAGTGCTTCCGACACCTCGTGTGGTGAAATGAACCCCAAGACGCGATCGAACCAACATTGTTGAAAGCAACGCGTGCTCGGATCGGGGTCCCGACATCAAATGTGCGGCGGATTCATGTTCATGGCACCCCTGTGTCCAGTTGAAGTAAATTCTACAGTCCCAAAAAGATGATACTTACAGTAGTACATACAGTAGTTCATACCGAGTTTTGACATATATAGAACTGCGGCGATTTTATTTCGCTTCAATCATGGCTAAGTCGTGTTGGCTAGATTGATTGTATAAAAGATGGTGCAGGCTGGAGGTGCAGTTCCAAGCCCGCCACTGACCCTACGAGCATGCTTCTGAATGAACTGATTGAACAGTAAATCTTACAGGAAAAGCTTCATAGTACACCATCGGCGGGGCGCGGATTCCAACAGATGACAGTGACTTCGGGATGAGACTGTAGGTACATGTACACACACTGCAGACATGGTGCTTGCGCCGACGGAGCCGGAACGCTAAGGCGCACGCAGAGGATGACAGACATCGCTTGCGTTAAGAAGAGCATAAGGTGCATTCAGTTTCTTGAATAAAAGATACTACCGCGCCTCTACGTCTTGAGCGTGGAGCGGAGAGAGCAGAGCTCAGTGGGTGTGGCCGGGATGGTTCCGGGGTGACGAGATGGTGCAATGATGCGTTGGTGCCTTGGAGCCTGCCGCGAGGCCAGTCTGACGGCCGACTTCCAGACAGGCAGCGACCAATATGTATTACCTAAGGCCTTCGAGGGCCCGCAAGTGTATTCCGGGTTGCACACGGGTCCGTAAGAGTATCATGATAGCGGCACCCGCCCGCGATTAAGGTAGATTGACTGCTGAAAGTGCCGGCCAGAGCGCCCCTGCGGGTTTACTGCTAATGTACATGTAACTGCAATTATGGCCGCCAAATGCGCCCGCGTCGGTACCTCCCTAGCCCAGCCTGACTGCTGATTGTACTGTACTGGGTTGACTGCCAATATAGGTAACCGCCAAACGTGCGCTCCCTCGCTGGCGCGGCATGGCGCTGCTATCATAATAATCTCACGGGGCGCGTGTGCAACCTGGAATGCACGTACGAGCCGCCGAAGACATATTACCCCCCCTGCTCCCGGAGTCACACGAACCCGCAGCCAATGATGTACGAAGTAGAGGTGGCATTTATTAATGGCTAGCCTTCTATGGCCAGCCCAGCCCTTGCTTGTCAAGTAAGTTGTCCTCCACGCGAACCAGGTTACCCCTTGCAGGTCGTTTCTGAGCCACGCAACTTCTCCTCTCTCGAACTACAGGCCAAGCACTACATCGAAAACATGGGACTCTTTTCTGCTGCTGCTGCTGGGCGAAATTTGTGTCGATTGTACGAGCCGCTCACACATGGTGGCAATTTCTGGCGCGATCAGTATCTTCTCGCACAATGGGCCGCCTGCAAGATGGTGGTGGTGCATCGTGGCGAAACTCACCACGGGTATACCCTGCTGCGCAGGCTAGGCGATGCGTGCTGGCTCACGAAAGAGCCGGTGACAGGGTACTATACTACTGTTCCTCCTTTACGTATCAACGAGTGCGCCTACTCACTAAGCTCCGTCACTAGCGAGTACTTGACGATCAAATTTCTCTCCCGACGACAAGGGAACGAATTGGAGATGAGGAAGCACCTTGCTCGGGAGTGCTCGAGCCCGTTGCTATCCAAATTGCGGGACCATTTTAGCGTCCGACATCATTTGGCCGCAGTTGATCCCGCATATCAAGACATTCAGTTCGACGCAATCGTTTACCCGACCACCGGTACGGACTTGCGCCGAGAATCTGCAACTGGAGAGTCACCGTCACCCCCTAGCCTTGAAAGGCGTCTCAAGTGCATCCAGCAAGTCATAAGAGCTGTTGCTGAACTTCACAGCCTTGGGGTGGTGCATGGAGGTAACATTGAAGGCCCGAAGAGCCATCTTGGAGCTGCCTGCGAACTAACCAGTCAGATTTGCAACCAGGGAATGTTGCTCTTGCCCCGCCGGCCAAGGAGGACATCGAGCGCGTCTTGAACCAGCCACCTCTGGAGTTCCTCGTCGTTCGGAAAGATGGTCTTCCTACGCCACGAAACCTCCCAGAACGCGTCACGGAGCCCGAACGCATCGGCTTCGGCGACGGTAGCATACAGCTCCTAGATTTTGAGTATTCCTTCCGACCGGAGCCTGGTGCTGCATACGGCACGGACTCGTTTGCCGTTGGGACGCCGCCGCCGCCGGAACTCATCGGACACAAAAAAACGACCACAAAGCCATTCAAGGTGGACAGCTGGCACCTAGGCCAACTTGTTAGTCCGTTCGATCGCCGGTCTATTTATATGCTAACATTCTTAGATATACTTTGTTCTTGTGGATGGCTCCTCTATCTTTCGCCTAGGGTTTGGGCTTAGTGAGGATGACCTTCGACACGAGTACAGACGAAGGCTTGACGACTTGGAATGCGGAAGAGATGAGCTAATGAACGAGCTACCAGCAGAGATCAATCGTGCCTGGACTCCGGTCATTCGCAAACTATTAGTCGAAGATCCATACCTTCGGCTATCAGTTCAAGACCTTGATTTCATTTACTCCCAGACTACATAGCAACGGCTCGGCATCTCGATGTCGAAGCTCAATTTCACAGCTCTACCATCATTTGTAGGCTTCCAAAGGCAGCTGATAGCACATGTAGAAGATTGTATCCTTGCATGTGAGGTACATGTAAAGCTCAACTGTCATTCTTGCCCGCCAGACATCGTGCTGTCAGTGAAGCTGGGCTAGTGAACGCACCCAAGCTAACCGCAAGGCAAGGCATGGACAAAGGTGGAGGCTGTTCATACTAATGCAAAGTTATCCTTTTAGATCATAATGAATTAACTGATTTTTCTCGGCATCAAGTTTCGGCAGACGGCCCCAAATGCCCGCGTGTCGACCAGTCATCCGTGAGCGTTGCAGACGCGTTGATCGTGCCACATGTGTCGTTGACAACTGGAACCTCCGGAACCAAGCGATTGGCAATAGGAAGATTTCTTGACATACTTATTCGCAGCAAATTTGGGAGCCAATCTCAATTCATGACACACACCGATCGGAGCCACGAGTCTCGGTGGTCAGGCGCCCGCGGCGGTCTGGCCTCACCAACAGCCCCGCCACAACATGTCCATTTTAGGTCGCCGAGTGTCCGAGATCGGAATACTGTAGCTTCAACGGCCCATCGGCCTTGGGGACCACACCCTTTGTCCGTGGGCCTTCCAGCGGCGACGAGTCTGCGTTACGCGCTATCTGATGGTGGTGGCTACCGGCTAGATTCGGCATGCTCCAGTCGCCTTGCATCCTGCGCCCTTCCTGCTGGTGTGTGTCAAGCTTATCGAAAGGTCAATGAGTTAGTTAAAAGCAATTCTTACGACAGCTCGGTTGGCATGTCTTCCTTGCTCGTCCACCGCCAGCCCCAAAGCTATACGCTGACATGGCTTCAACTTCTGCAGCAGTCGTAGACTACGAGCTCGAGGAACGGGTCAGCTTCCGAATCGACATTGGCAATCTGCAGAATAACGCGGCCTTCGCGGGCGACAATCCGGAGGTTCCGGTGCAGGAGGAGCTGAAGCCGGTTGACGGGGGCCGAGACGCCTGGGTGGTCCTCATCGCAGGCTTCATCTTCGAAGCATTGTTCTGGGGTACGTGCAGAGCGCGGTCATGACAAGCGGACGTATGTTAAAACCAGCAACAGGGTTTCCCATGTGTTTCGGAGTGTTCCAGAATTACTACTCCCATCTTCCCGAGTTCAAGAGCGACATCACCAAAATTCCCATGGTCGGTACACTGGCTCAGGGCCTGGTTCTCCTCGGCAGTCCTTTCTCTGCCTTTCTGGCCAAGCGATTCCCAAGATACCGGAAGCTTCAAATATGCGTCGGATGGCCGTTTGCCATTTTGGGCCTGCTCACTGCCTCTTTCGCCACCACCGTAAACGGCTTGATTGGCACGCAAGGCTTCCTTTACGGCTTCGGCTTCCTGACGCTCATGTATCCCATCATCAGCATGCTGAATGAGTGGTGGGTGACGAGAAAAGGCATGGCATTTGGGCTCATCTCTGCAGCGTCTGGGGCCACTGGTGCCGTCATGCCATTCATCATCGAGAGCCTCCTTGCCAAATACGGCCATCACACGACACTGAGAGCCAGTGCAGTGGCCATGACGATCCTGACAGCACCGCTTCTGCCGCTCTTCAAGGGTCGCGTACCAGCATCTGGCCATTCCAGTTTGGCACCGACGGATTGGGCCTTTCTGCGAAAGCCGATGTTCTGGGTGTTCGCATGCGCTGTCTTGGTGCAAGGCCTCGGCTTCTATTTCCCGGTCGTGTTCTTGCCGTCGTATGCGTCGTCGCTCGGCTTGTCACCGCTAAATGGCGCCATACTCCTGGCCGTACTGTCCATTGCCCAAGTCATCGGTCAGTTCGCACTGGGCTTCCTCTCCGACAAGGCATTTTCGGCAAGCACGCTCGCCACGGCATGTTGCATCGCGACGACCATTGTTTCCTTTACCGCGTGGGGTCTGGCCAAATCCATGCCGCCGCTGACGATATTCGCCCTCATCTATGGCTTTTTCGGCTTCGGCTTCGGCACGTTACGCGTCGCCATGGGTCGGGCAGTCAGTAGCGAGCCGAGCACGGTGTTTGTAACGTTTTCCATCTTTGTGTTTCTGCAGGGAGTCGGGAACGTCCTGGTCGGGCCGCTCAGCGCTGCCTTGATGACGGGTGCGACGGCGCGGGAAAGATTCGGGGCTGGAAAGTATGACAATATGGTTATTTTCACAGGGATATCGTCGACTCTTGCGGGGATAATCATCGCTGGCTGGCATGGCTTGCAGGTGCTCAAGGGGCTACGTCGAGTTTAGCTCGAGGGCGCTACATGTAGGAATATCAGGTTGGCGATCGCTGCATTAGCCTGGGTTAATCAGAATGTGTCTCCTGCACCGAGGTGGAGTGAAAAGCCATCCCGTTTGCCTTGTTGAAGAGCGTCCTGTGCAGCGTTGCTGCATGTTCCTTGGTGAGTAGATGGACAATGTACGCTGCGCTCGTCACGGCGGAGACCGTTTGAGACGGGTTCCAAGTCGCCTTCGTCGGCTCGGTGGTCACCCTTGGCATTTGCACTTGGTGGACTACATGTCCAGTTCTTGGATGGCTTCGACAAAGACTTGAGGCCAACGGCTGATAAATAGTCCAGTGACAAGGCATGTGATCTTGACTCCGAGTGCCTTGAATGTTCAGCTCCTACCATGACGGCGCGGCACCCTGCAAACATGGGCCCTGGGACGTGTCCCAATTCGGCTGACGGGTCACACACACTACGCTTGCCATTGGTCAAACGGAGCAGCCAGACCCTGCCACCCTGGCGGGTCCGCGGCGCCCAGGGATTCTCGAGGTGAGCTCATGCCCCCGACACCTGCCAGCACGAAATACCGTCGTCCCTCCCACCTAGATCCGTGTGGATAGTGCGTATTCCATCGAACCCGCACGGCTCTAGCCTTCAGTATAATATGTCCAGCAATATTGGGATGCTCGAGACTTGCTGTCTGGTGAATGTCAGGCGCAACCCCAATGCTTCCTTATCAGAAGCCTTCATTTTAGTTTCACAGAATCAGCCTGCAACTGCTATTCCACCTTGGGCCTTTAACCGCGGTCATCGGCTGTATTTGGCTTCCACACTTACACCACCACGACTAACCACCGACCCGATTCCGCGATTGACGATCATGGACGCTATGGCAACCCCCGTATTCGCATCCGAAATTCGCCAGGTACATACATGCCAGAATGCAGCACCGTAACTGCGGTCAGTAGTAGGCTGACGAGCACGCGCCTGCCCAGATAATGTATGTCGCAGGCGAGATGGCGGACGCGTCTCTGGAGACCGTTGCTCTAATCGAGAGCATCGTGAGAGATCAGGTTGTCGCTCTGGTACGCTCAGCTTATCCCCTCTCCAAATGAAGACTGTAGCTCACAGCTAATGCTTTTCGTGTACGTTTGTAGCTAAAAACTGCAAACGACCTTGCTTCCCGGCGAGGCTCCCCGGTCATTTCCGACAACGACCTCATATTCCAATTCCGCCACGACGCAGCTCGAATCGATCGACTGCAAAAGGTCCTCTTCTGTAAACACATTCGAAGATTTGCCAAAGAAGACGATGAGGAGCTCGTCCCTGATGAAGACGGACCCGATACGAAAGCCGGACCAGGAAATGATGCTGACGAAATGTCCGCGGATGATGTCAATCGCCGAGCTCTACTTGCCGTAGCCGCGGTGCCATGGGATGTCCATTCCCGATACCCTGAGCTGCCCCGAACCACCGACAGCCTAGATTCCACCAGCGATGCAGCGGAGACAAACTTGGTCGAGCTGCAAGCAGCGGACAGAAAGACCATGACCATGACGCTGCAAGAATACGAGACCTGGTCCGAATACCGACACGCATCCTTCACACGACGCCGCACGAGGCGATTTCGCCAATGGTCAGGGCTAGGATTGATTGCCGAACATAAGAGCGGCGATGATGTGCTCGACATCTTGGGCTTCCTCACCGGCGAGATGGTTCGCCGTCTCACCATGCTGGCCCTGAGCTTTCGGCAGCGGGAGCGGGTCGGCATCGACGCTCCCGCCCAGACCGACCGGGCGGAAACACAAGTTCAGGGACTCTTTTACTCTGCGACAGACGAGGGCAAGAAGCGGCCGATAGATACACGTCATATCCGCCTGGCTTACGAGGCAACACAGGCTGTGTCAATTGGGGGGCGTAGCTGTGCGCGTGGGAGATGGTCCAAGAGAGGCCTTCAGTTGATCTGAGCAGTGCAATTGAGTGCGTGCGTTGTTGTGATCAGCAAGGCTTTTGCGGTCGAGGTCACCTGAACGCTTCGTCCATTCGGAGTCAGGAGCACGAGGGACATCAGACACACCCCCTTTTCATATGGAATCAATATAGCTGACAGTTTCATGGGACCGGCTATGACGGGATGAATGAATTGTCCAGATACAGTCCCAGGCGCGGTTTTGTCACAGCCAAACCCGAAACTGCGCAAGTTCAGTCTGCCTAGCAATATTTCTTTGATTGCCACTTGACGTACTCTAACTTCTCCATGTGATCACAATGACGTCCACGACTATACGGGTGTTCCTGGTCCCAAGTTAATATTGCACTGCGAATGCGTCTCGCAGGAACGCATCTTCCTCCGCGTCGTGAAGGCTCTTGAGACCCGCCGCCGTGCTGGCGCTGGGTTCCCGCCCTACATACAATACGCTGTTTGGGCAGTGTTTTCCAGTCTCACGCAACACAGCATTGAGACGATCCCGCATGTAATGCCATGCGCCGCCATTGTGATGCTCTTCTTGAGCCCAGACCACCGTCTTCGCGTTGGGGTACTTCTCCATGTTATCCTTGACCTCAGCCCAGGGGAACGGATGAAGCTGCTCTAAGCGCGTGATGGCGACGTCACGAAGGCCAAGCGCCTCGCGACGCTTGCACAAGGCGAAATAGACTTGCCCGGTGCAGAAAATCACACGAGAGATTGCCTCCGGGGAGTCTATTGCCTTGCCATGTTCCGGATCGCGAATGACAGGCGCGAAAGCCGAAGAGCCGGTAAGTTGGACGATGTCAGATCGGTTCTGGGGATGGCGGAGCAAAGATTTGGAGAAGAAGATGATCAAAGCTGCCTGTTGTTAGCCCAATACTGCAACGGAAAACACAAGATACAACTGACGTCGTTTGCGTTCGCGTCGCCCCTGTCGACGCAGGACGTGGAAGTAATTCGCAGGTGTAGTCATGTATACAATGTCGACGTTTGCGCTTTGGTGTGCTAGATTGAGGTCTTTCGGCCACCATCGGCCTTCGTCGTTGCCGAGCATCAAGAACCTCTCCAAGCGTGCCGACGAATGTTCTGAACCCTGGCCATCATGGCCGTGTGGCAGCGATAGCACAAGGCCAGAGCGATACAGCCACTTGCTCTCACCCGACGTTAGAAAATTGTCTATGATGACTTGTGCGTTGTTCGCAAAGTCCCCGAACTGCGCCTCCCACATAACCAGTGACTGCTGGTCGGCAAGCGTCATGCCGTACTCAAAGCCCAGGGCACCAAGCTCGCTCAGTGGTGAATTGACAATGTCAAAACGGCCCTGTCCGTCGCTGACGTGCGCAAGTGGTGTCCATGTTTGGCCCGATACTTGATCATGCCACACTGCGTGCCGTTGCGAGAAAGTTCCTCGCTGCACATCTTGACCAGCCACACGGACACGGTGACCCTCCGATAGCAACGTGCCAAACGCCAACGTCTCCGCAGTCGACCAATCCACGATCCCTTGGTCGAAATGCTTCTGCCTCGCTGATAGAGCTCGCTCGAGGCCTGCGTGAGCTTGGAAACCGTCCGGCACCGCGAGACTCTTCTCCATGAGGCTACTCAGAGCCTCATGCTCCACCGCGGTTGATGGCTCGGGCTTCCCTTGTACTGGGGTTGATAAGGGCTGTGACGCTGGACTCTCACTACCCTCGGCGACTGACGTCTTGCTAGAGTCAAATGCGCGTTGTAGTCGATTCCACTCGTTGTTAAGTTTCTCGTCAATCTCCTGGCGGGTGAACGAGCCTTCGCCGATCAACCGCTCAATGTACTGCTCCAAGGGTGCGGTTTGTGTCGCCACTTTCCGGTACATCAGGGGTTGGGTGAAGCTAGGCTGATCAAACTCATTATGGCCGTATTTGCGATAGCAGACCATGTCAATAATAATGTCGGACTTGAACTCTGCTCGCCAATCTGCCGCAACCTGACAAGCGAATGCAACGGCCTCTACGTCATCGCCATTGACATGGAGGATTGGCGCGCCGACGAACTTGGCCAAGTCTGAGGCGTAGGAGGTGGAACGCGCACAGTGAGCGTCAGTGGTGAAACCGACTTGGTTGTTGATGATCAGCCTTACTGTCCCTCCGACGTCGTAGTCGGCAAGCCGTGACAGGCCCAGCGTCTCGTAGACCACTCCCTGACCGGCGAACGCCGCGTCTCCATGTAGTGCCAGGCACATGATGCGATCCTGTCCGCCGTCGCCCGATAAGCGCTGTGAAGCGAATGTTTTCCCCGTTGCCACCGGATCAACGGCCTCTAAATGGGAGGGATTGGCGAGTACTGAAAGCCCGACTGATTTGCCCCCGGGAGTCTTGTGCTCTCCTTCGTGGCCAATGTGGACCTTGACGTCCCCCGCCATTCCAGGCAAGATGTCTGTTCGCAAGCCTGCAAACGCCTCAAACAAGTTTTCCGCGGGCTTGCCATACACAGCCGCGAGCATAGTCAGCCTGCCTCGATGACAGCTCCCCATGATGACTTCCTCAACGCCATGCGCATCTGCGGAGCGGTCGAGAATGGCCTAGACTGCGGGGGCCAAGGCTTCCGCACCATCAAGTCCGTATCGCTTGTCGTGCGGAAACTTGACGGACAGGAAGCGCTCGAAAGATGAGGCTCCGATAAGACCATCAAGAAGGCGCCCTTTCTCCTGTCTACTGAATTGGATGGGCCGTGGCACTTCAAGCCGTTTTCGCAACCATTCCGTCTTGGATCTATCGGAAATGTGAAGATACTCGACGCCCAACTTGCCGCAGAATGTCGTCTCGCATGCTGCGATGATTTCCCGCAGGGTCATGGACGTGCGCAACTTGCTTGCGAAGTGAGGCAAAAGGTCGGGCCCTATGTCGAATGAGCGGTCCAGATCTGCATTCTTCAAACCGTAATACGACATGTCGAGCTCATTGGGGGCGCTGGATGAGTTGGTGCCGGGTCTGATGTCCCGAGCATTGAGCCTGATGCCCAACGGATCGGTTTTTGCCACATAATGCCCCTGAAACTGATATGCTCTGACTAGGCGCTGCACTTTGAGCCGTGTCATGCCATGCTCTTCCCGCTCAGCGTTGAACCCCTGTGAGGGCTGGTGTCGCGGAGCATCCATGTTGCTTCTATCCCAGTGCTTCTCCGCGCGGCCCTTTTCAGCCGACTGGAAATAGTCTTGCCAAGACTTGTCAACAGATTCTGGCGACCTTTTCCAGGCATCGTACATCTCTTCAAAGTAATCGGTCGCGCCTGCTTGTAGAATTGTGTCTGAGGCTGCCTGCGCAAAGCCGAGGGTCAGCCACATGGCGCTCACGATTCCCAGTACCAGGACATCCCAGCACTCCGCTTAGACGAGAAGACTCACACTCGCTTGCAATTCATTCTGCTTCTCGGATGTTGACAACCTTCTAATCATGCTTAAACGTCCTTGGCTGCCCCATGTTGCCCCGTGCAACGCGCTGCACGCGAGGGGACTGCTGCACCTCACGAACCTCACGGCAGCCGAACGGTTCACGAGGTGGCGACCACAAACGCCAGCAGAGAAGTGACGCAACATCGTGGGCATTACTTCTCACCTGTACAGGCAGCTTGTGTGTTTCAGGCACGCCAATGGATCATGTTTGCGCCTCCCGTAACCTGCTGACTCCAGACGCTGCGTGATACCTACATGTTAAGAACATGAAGTAGGTCATGAGTTACCGCAGCTTAGGCTACTTGGCGGCGAGCATGACCACGCAGTTGCCTCGGTCGTTGGTTTGCAGAGTGTTCGTTCTGACTAATGAGCTTGGGGCAGCTGGTGCCCTGTTCGATGGCTTTCACCAATGCGGACTGACGTTCCGAGTCTCGGGACAGGCATCCGAGCACCAACCCGGCTGCCCACCGCAATCCCATGAACCGTTCGTAGTGACGTTTGGTGTGGTTTAGTGTTCAAATGACCACCTGATTCGAGCGGGAAAGGGAGTACTAACGCGTTGTCCCCTGTAGGACGGGGTTTAGATCGACTTGCCGGATTCCTGAGCGGCAATCTGATCTGCCAGCGTCGAAATGATGACCAGTGTGACTGCAACATATTTACACGAGATGCACTACTGGCAGCATGATATCTCGCGGCCTGCTCCCTACCCAGTCCCAAGGCGCGATTCGCTTCAATGTCAATGGTACCATGGCCACCGTTAACGTCCGCAAGCCGCAAGTTGAAAGCATTGACCATCGCAAGCCAAACCCTGACATTGACCGTGATACTTCGCAGTAGATTTTCCGATTACAAGCTCCACTATCCTTTACTACCGCACGCGTAGATCGAATGTTGTACAAACACCGGACGGCCTGTCTATGTCTAGAACAACAGCATCTTGGCTGGATCCTCAATGTATCCCTTCACAATGTTCAAGAACGCAACAGCTTCGCGACCGTCTATCAAGCGATGGTCGTAGGTCATGGTAATGTACATCATCTGCGGCATGTCAGTCAGCCCTTGAGGTGTTTCCAGTGGCATTGAATGATCAGGTTCACCTACCGGTCGAATCTCCGGCTTCCCGTCAACAGCCACAACATCCTGTTTGATCGAGTTTATATTGAAGACGGCCGCTTGCGGATAGTTGATCAGTGGCGTGCCGAACATGGAGCCAAAGATGCCGGGGTTGCTGATTGAGAAATTGCCCCCTTCAAGATCGTCCATTGTTAACTTGCCGTCTCGTGCCTGTTACTAAATTAGCAAAATTTTGCCCAAGGACCTGGAAGTAGACTCTTCAACCTTCTTTGCCATCGCCGCGACGTCTCGCTCAATCTCGACGACATTCTTCGCTTGGCAGTCACGCACAACTGGCGTGACTAGCCCCTTTGGAGTTGACACTGCGATGCTGATGTCCACGTAGTCGCGATACGTTATGATTTCTCTGTCTGTGTCGATGCCCGCATTGATCCTAGGCACTTGCTGTGCTGCCAAAGTTGCAGCTTTGGCGAACGCGCCCATGTAGCCCAACCGAACGCCTTGTGTCTCAGCGATCGCGTCCTTGTACTTGGCGCGCCACGCCATGAGGGCGGTCATGTCGAGGCGCTGCACTGTCGTCAGCGATGCGCATGTGTTTTGTGACTGCTTCAGTCGCGTAGCGATTGTTTTCCGCATGCGTGATAGTTTCTCCTGCCTCAAGTCAGTGAACGTGCTCGTGGTCGCTCAGGGGGAGCGACCACGATCCCTCGCGGCAACCCATTCGGTGATCATACGACACGCTCGTTGCGCGCAGGGCCTTTGACAGACGGCACGGTGGCGGGCAAGACCTCCTTGGCCTGCTCTTGTTTGTTTGTGGTGGCCTTGCTGCGCGGTTCTTCGGGGGCTACAGTCGCCGGCTGTGCCTCTGCTCTTTCCGAGGGTTGGCTAACCGTTGTTTCCGCAGCGGCAGCAGGAGGCTGTGTCGGAGACTGTATCGGAGGCTCTGTCATGTTCGTCGCGGCAGCCATTTTCGGGCCATCGTTTGCGATTCCGGTCTCCAGTTGAACGAGATCCTGCCCTACCGTCACAACGTCCCCTTCCTGGACGAACAGCTGCGCGATTACGCCCGCTTCGGGGGCGTTTACCGATACATCGATCTTGTCCGTCTCGATTGTTGCCAGCTCCTCATCGGCATCGACGCGATCGCCAACTTGCTTCAGCAGCTGCGACAAGGTTCCCTCGCTGATGGACTCGGCCATCTGAGGCACTTTGACGTTGAGGCTGGCATGGCGTATCGCCGCGGTCGAAAACGGGCTTGCGAGGACGGTTGGCCGGGACTGGTGTTGTAATGGTAACGAGTTGCTCCGAGCGACAGAGGTGGCGCGCAAGGCGTTCGCGACGCTCAACTGCAGCCGTGCGCCGTGAAGACGTCGCGACAACATGGCGAAACGCTCGCGTGGCCAGACGCAATTGCTAGATGTCGCCTTGGAGGAGATGCGCGAAAGGTGTGCCGACCGGGGCACATCCGCAATGCCATTTGAGGTCCCTGACCACGATAGCACACCTGGCCAATTGAACTCGGCTACAGTCCATTGTTGGTCATGAGTCGGTGACACACCGAGTCGCCGACGCACCGGCTCGTCGGTTACTTGATTCGGGCGGCGTTTTGGTGGAGAACGCCAGCACGAACCAACATCATTGTAGGCGGAACGATTGCGAAACCGGACCTTCACTCAGATGCTACATACCATGCTCAGACAAAGGTTTCTGTGTACAAAATATTCATTTGAAGGACTAGCTGGTCACGAAAAGAACGTCGCGATATATCTTTGGGGCCTCTAGTCCTAGAACGTTCAATTGCACCGCGTCTGGTGTGGTGCCAAAGAACCTTTAGCGGTGGCCGCCCGACCACTGGCCTTCATATCAGCATGGCTAGTCGCCTGACATGGAACCGGCCAGAATCAACGGGCGGTACGGTAAATGTCCATCTTCATAGTATATGATGAAACTTGCCGTATCACCCAGATGGGCGACACGGGGCCTAGCTGCTGTAGCTGTGTTGCTCCATGCTCAACTCTTCCCACAGATGCTCAAAGTCCTGCAATAACAGGTCTGGAGGCATGAACCCACGCCGAAGAACGACCGCTGCACTTTTCCAGTCGACAACGCCCATGGAAGCGAACATCCTTTGCAATCTCTCTGAAAACCACCGTCGTGTCTCCGACTGTGGTGGTGACGCAACCGCCCCGACGAAAAACTGCCATACCGTCAGGTTTATAGACGAACAAAGTCTGATTCGAGGAGTGCTGAGACTCTTCTTGAGCTCTTGTGCCAACTCTGGCGAGACCGCCGCTGCGCAGTCTGGCCAGAGAAGCTGTAGAAATAGTCGAATGGCGCAACAGAGCGGCTGCATGTATAGACTGCCCCCGCTGGGCAGAGAACTTAGGATATCTCGCACAGATGAAATACGTGGAAGAATGTCGCTGGCAACGAAAGCAGGCAATGTTTTGGTACTGTGAAGCATGTTTAGGGAGTTCCGGAGCTGATGTAGCAGCAAGGCAATGTTGCCAATAGCGGTGAAGTACGCCTGGCTGCCGGCATCCCCGATGGCGACGGCGAGCTGGCTGGGGTGATCCCAAGATGACGAGACCGCTTCACTTATAGAGGCACTGCGAAGGTCAGCGTCACAGTGAACTCATCAGACATTTGCCAGAGACTCACTACAGTAGAAACTCCACGAACCACGACGCAATTGTCGTGGGACCCGCTGATCTTCGCACCTTGATCATCCGAGCTAGTCCATGAATATGCGCACTGCGAGCCGCCTCATTCTGCACGAGAAACTTTGCAGTGTCAGTCTGACGCAGAGATGAAGAAAATGTCGAGGTCCATACTTCACTGTAGGCGAGGGTGAAGACCGCGGCAATGACGCCATCGCTGAGGTCCAACGGTACGGCATTAAGGCGCGTATTGATCAAGCCTACCGATCTGTAGGCATGCCACGCCGCGTCTTGTGTGCTCGATCCTGGCTGGTGTCTGACAGCAATGGCAAGCGACGCTTCTAGCAGCGCCGGCTCCGAGATGAGGAGAGCCGACCACTGGCCTTCGACGGCCGTACCGCGGTAGCTCGGATACGATGGAAAGACGAGCGCGCGATACTTTCGAAGCACTAGAAACCATCAGATGTGAGCAATAACGAATCGTAAGGCGCTGTACAGACATACAAAATTGTATCGCCCGACTGGGGTCCGTCGGCCGTGCGAGGATGAGCGGCGCAGCGTCGAGTCGTGGCGGCGCCGTCAACCCAGTGCTTCGGCGTTCCGCCTTCGTTTGTTTCCTCTCTGGTTGCAATATCTCCGCAGCCACTTGCGCTTGCTTGGCAATGCGCTGTCGTCTCTTTGCAAAGTTGGTCTTGGTGACATGCGCCCTCATCCGCCGCGACCCAGAAGCGTCCAGTGCCGGCGCATCCGTAAGGTTCACAAAGGTGAGACCCATAGCGGCATGCGTGCGCATATGCTGAATTCTTGTTTTCTCATTGGGGATGAGCTCCCGGATGCTCGAGGCGAGCCCGCTCAACTTATCCCGCAGCCAGGTGGAGAGTGCTTATAAATGACCCAGCACAGATGATGTCGTCCGTCGTCGCCTGGCGCAGTTGGAGATGTGACCCCGACGCAGCGATCTGGAGCTTGCCCATTTAGGAAAATGAGATTTCTTAGCGCCATCTCCGCCGAAACTGCCATTGAGAAGAAGCCAGTGGCGATACCTACCTTCAACGCCAGACTTGCGGGTCGTCTGCCGACTTGGGAAAATGAGATGGGCGACTGCCCTCGGACATGACACGAATTGGAAGACACTGGCGTGAATGAAATGGAACCGATAATTTTATAAAAGATCAGGGTATGGTGGTGTACTAGGAAGCACATGATATCGTAACAGGCATCAATTCACTCTTTGCCCAAAATGCCTCCCGTCTCTACCCAGCTCCGCGGGAGCCATATCATGGTGACTGGTGAGTACACCCACAGCCCGTTTCCCTCGATCAGTACTGAAAGAAGCGTTCGCAGGTGGCACCAAAGGCATCGGAAGGGCAATTGTGACAGCCTTCCTCGCCGAGGGGGCCAATGTGTCGTATTGCGCTCGGTCCGTCCGCGGCGACGACTTTGCGGCTTTGACAAACAGCGCCGGAGCTGATGTTCGTGCCATTGGTACTGACGTCGACATCAGCGACACGTCTGCGATCGAGGCTTGGGTCGATGCTGCTGCGCAACAGTTTGGCCGTATCGACGGCATCGTCGCAAACGGTAAGGATGATCTCCCACGCACAAGTCGGTGACATGGCGGCTTACTAACATCGCACAGCTGCCTCCTTCGCAGTCGAATCCAGTCAGGAGAGCTGGCAGCGCAGCTTCCAGGCCGACATCTTGGGCCTCATTGCGCTCATCGACGCCGCCACGCCGCACCTCCAGTCCAGCCCTGGCGACTCCTCCATCGTCGTCGTGAGCTCTCTCGCCGGCTTCGAGGCGCGCCACCCAGCAGTTGCAGGCCCGTACTCGACGGTGAAGCGCGCCCAGGCCACGCTGGCCAAGGACTACGCGCGCAAGCTTGGCCCGCTGGGTGTGCGCATCAACACGGTCGTGCCGGGCGCGATCGAGACCCGCGGGGAGGAGCTCCCGGACGGCACGTGGCGGCCGAGCAGGTTCGAGGCGGCCAAGAAGCGGAACCCCGACTTTTTGCAAGGCGTTCTGGAGAGCGTCCCGCTGGGGAGATTTGGCGACGCCGAAGACGTGGCGAATGCGGTGGTCTTTCTGTCGAGCCCGCTGGCGAGGTATATCTCTGGGACGAATCTCATCGTTGATGGAGGAAGTTCAATTGCCTTTTAGGCTCTCAAAGAAATTCTCCACCTCAGTCGTTGAATGAGTTCGTACTTGAAATGGTCAAGCGTCGTGGCGTCCTTTGGTCTGGATGCTCCTCATCTGCCTCTACGTCTTCCCATGCAAGAAGAGCCCTATCGTTGCCGATGCCTGCGTTGAAGCACTCCTTCACCTTCTCATTCAACAGCCTCTGGTGCCTGGAGCTGCCACCTAGAACCGTACCAACGATCCTCACCAGCTCGAGTAAATGCTCGACAGGGCCGACCTCCATCGCACCTCCCTGTGTGACGACTGCAGGTCGAAGCGCAAGCACGTCGGCAAGGGAGCAAGCAATGTCGAAGACTTTCTCCAATATGCCCACGCCGTTGGCCTCGAGGGCCTGCGGGGGGAGACTGTGCGCGATGCCCACGACGTGACGCGCAATGGTGACCGGATAGCACAGCGACATGCTATCATCGGACGACATGGTCGAAAGAAGCGTTTTGGTAACGCACAGCTGCCAGACGATGACCTTGAGCCACTGTTTCGAGATGAGCAGGTCGGCCTGCTGCATCGACGCGCGATCGGCGACTCGCGGGAGAGCAAAGTCCAGAACTCGTTGCAAACGGGCCAGGTATGACGGCGAGGCGGCGGCGAAGGTCCCAGACAGATTCCACACGGAAACAAAGTCGCTGTCAAAGTTCTGGAACAGGGCGATGAGATCGAGTAGCCCTGGCAGGATCTGGCAATCGGGGCCGTCGTCCAGCGCCGGCAGCTCGATGGTGTTTTGGAGCGTCAGCGGTCGGTGACGCTGAAGCGCGTACGCCCTTTCCGTGACAAAGAGCACCCAGAACACTCTCCTCGCGTACACGGCCATGGTATGATCCGACATGGTCTTGTAGGTGGATTCCTCGTGCAGGCGCAGGACCTGGAGAATCGTCATTGCTTCCCGGAGGTGAAACCACGCCGGGTTATCTCTGCCCATACAGAAATGGGCCGCGAAGAGGAAGAACGACGTCTGGACATCTTTGAGCGACGGGTTGGCGATGTGGTTGCAGAACTGCCGGGCCCTGGAAGCCTCGGCGAGGAAGTGTTCTGCGCTTGGTAGTGTCGGCGTGGCTTGGGTTGCTTCCCCCGTGGGGGACGTTGAAGATGAAGATGTTGGTGACGGAGTTGACGACGAGCATGGAGACCAGGGCAGTTCCGCGACACTCGGAACGATGATCTCCGGCGAAAGAACGATGACGGCGCAACAGGCGACGATGAGGGCGTACTCGTCGGGCGCCAGAACGGGCTTCGACAGCGCCGCGTCAATCGATTTCCGGTCCAGGATCGGCGTGATGGGGTACTTGTGCGTGAAGAAGGCACCCATGCATCTCCTCATGACACCCCGCGTCACCTCTGTCGATGGACGAAATGTGCTGCTGCGCGTATGCGCATGGTCGTCCGACCTCGGAGGCGACGCCGGTGAGGCATCATCGCGACGACCACCACCACCATGACACAGCGAAAGAGCCGTAGTAGCCGCCCCATTGCCCGGCGCGCATCTGCTCAGCGGCACCGCATACGGGCGCCGCTCCGTCGCCGACCGCAGGACGGCCTGCGAGCGCGCGACGCGCCGGCCGCTCTTGGGGCCCGTCTTCTTCGGGACGGCGAGATAGGTGCAGGCGAGCGCCTGGGCCTCGCATCCGGCGCAGGGCCGGGCCCCGTCGCAGCGGACTTTGCGCGCGTGGCAGGCGTCGCAGGCCTGCTTAACCTTGTGGGGCTTGCAGCGTGCTTGCATCGCGGGCCATGCTGGATGTCAGTGCCGACTGGGTGTTGAGGTTGGAGGCATGGAAAGGGTCCGACGGAGGGGCCGTCCGTAGGGGGGGTGGTTCACCGGGATGGTATTCGTGGGTGGTTGATGAACGAGGGCAATTATTTCTTGGTGGTGTGACTGGCAGTCTGGCGGCACCATGAACTGATTATCGCCGGCGGGCAAAAGACCTGACTTGACCGTGGGGTGACCCCGCAATGCTTCCAAATCGGGTAATGTCGCTGAGATCGGGGCTCGGCGAGTCGGCGCCGCCCTGAGATTCACAAACTGTTGCTTCAGCCGCGATCTGATTATGTCCCTTTTTACGCATACCGTCCGACAGGTACTGAAAGAAATGACCTTTCACATGGAGTTGGAAGTTTCCTATGTCTCTTTGTCCGAAGTCGTGACCGTCGCTCATCACAAAGTCAAAGCACATAGTGGCTCAACCGTGAACAACCCCAACCAGACTTCACGGCGCTTTGAACATGAACGTCAACTCCACAATCGTACCAGAACAGAAGCATAGGTAGGGCCGTTTTAGACGAGAGTTAGTACCGAATCTCAATGGCGTTTCCCGACATCACCCTTGACCAGCTCTTCCCTGGCGTACTGTAGCATCAGCTAACGCCGGCTCGTCGGCCGATCAGCAGACGCACAGTCAAAGTATCAGGCGCCTTGGCAACCAATACTTGCAGACCAACAGCTTGCCACCGGCACTGCGGTCTGGGCATCGCATGATTACACCCATGATCTAACCTCTTTTCTTGTGCCGTACCTTACGAGCTGAACGGCAGGAGCCAGGCAATATCTATCCGCGTCCCCGCGCAACCCGCTGCCGGCGGCAAGATATTGCCTCCCACGTGCATGACTCGACTGGAACCAGCATGCAAGGCAATGGGGGCAATCTAGCCAAGGAGTGACACTGTTGCCGAGCACCGATTCCGAGCGGACTGGTTTCGATAATCCTGGCTGCGCCCTCTCATGAACCATACCCGCATAGCAACTATCTACCCCCCACATGTGCACGCCAAGTCGAAGCAGTGGCCTTCACGTTGTCTCGCCACTGGATGCGGCTTCGTTATGTTCACGTTTTCTTGGTATTGGTATTGCAACTACCGCAGATGTGAACCCCGACCAGTGCTTTTCGATCTCCTGAGTACATCTTTCAACATGAGTGGGGAGTATGAGCGTGGCCGTGTCGACGTCACTTCATGGCCCTCGCGTTTCAGCAGCTGCTCGGCGACGTATGTCCAAGCTCGACTCCGTTCGTAGGCGGGCGCATGATCGGCGCTACACAAAGTATTGGCAACGCCCAGTCGCACTTCCGAGATGGCGAGGAGCGCGTCCGCTATCGTAAAGTGATTTCTGCTGATCAGACTTTCCACGCACTCGAACCATGGGAGACCCGAATCCACACCACGCTCATGATGCCTGCCCCGTATCTCGTCGTAGTCTTGGCACAGGACGTTGATATTCACTTTACCAGATCCAATGAGGTACTCGGCACACGCAGCTTGACCCATCCCCACAGCAGCTCGCAAGGCAGCGTCCATGCCATCCTGTAGATCCTGCTTGGTCGCACTGAAAGCCGGTGCTTCAACTAGTAACTTCAGAACGTCCAAGTACCCAAGTCTTGCTGCTTCGCCTATCGGGCTGAGCCGGAACGGCCAACCTCCGTAACACGACACAGGACTGACTGCGCCTGTCGCCAGAAGGCATGCCGTTATCCCGACAAAGCCTCGTGATGAAGCCAGCCAGAGGGGCGTCTGGCCGTGTGAGCTCTTCACATCTGGATCAACCCCGCCGGTAGCCAACAGCGCTTCAAGTACACCCAGATGCCCATTTGCAGCGGCATACCATAGCGGTGTCTGCCAGAGCGGCTGGCTACGCGAGGCCGGGTCAGCTCCGTGGGTCAATAACGCATGGACGACCCCGAGGTAGCCCCGTTCTGCGGCGCACGACAACGCCGTCCGCCTCAGCGGCAGGCTTCGCGCGTCCACGTCCACATATCCGTGAGTCAGTAGCTGCTCGACAACCTCCAGGTGCCCGTTCTCCGCGGCGTGCGACAGGGGCGTCTGTTCCGAGGCCAGACTCCGCGCGTCTGGGTCAACAAGACCGGTCGCCAGCAGGAGGCTCACGATGCGAGCTTCGCCGCACTCGGCGGCCCAAGACAGTGGCGTGCGTCCGCCTGGGATCGACCTCTGGTCTGGATCTGCGCCCTCTTGCTCGAGGAGGAGCCTCAGAGTCGTCTCGTGCCCGTGCATGGCCGCGAGGTGCAGCGGGCCTCCGTGCAAATCGGGCGAATATGCCACGTCGGCGCCTGCTTGCAGCGCCATGCGGGCCGTCTCGTCTCTTCCTTGGCGCGACGCCCACGCCAGGGCGAGACTCCCATGATGCTTGATATCTCGGTCGTACAGGTACGTGTTGAGCGTCATGTACCAGTGCCAGCTGGTCCGAGCGAGGGCGCTTACGTCGCGCAGATCCTCGCAAGAGTCCGCGATGATGAGGCACAGTTCGCGTGGCAGTGCCCAAGCGCCCATATCCGGACCACCCGATATGATTGTGTGCGGTCTTGCGTACTTGGTACTTGACGATCTGTTTCGTATTGCTCAGGAAGTGACGACGGCAGTCCACGATTGGCAATACAGTGGCAGGTGAAGCGGACGAGCAGGGCAGGCGTCAGCATCGCTGAGACATCCAGCTCCTTCCAGGCTGACCTGAGTCACACGCCCGCGGCCCGGGGGCGTAAGCTGGCCGTCCACATTCGTCCCGGCGAGGACGCCGTGGCCCAGTCTCCCACGATGCTGGACACTGGATAAGCGGTGCGTCCCTCCCCAGCTTCCGGCTCCTGCTGATGAAGCCATTTGATCAGCCTCACATCGCTGCGTGGCGCACGTGCGATCAATGTCGGCTGCTGCGTGCAACCACGGGAGACCTCAGCTGCAGTGGATCTGACTTGCCCCTTGGCCTTGACGCATGCACGATGGGCCGTGCGAAGGCGCCCCGAGTTGCCGCAACGTCTATATACGACGATACGAAGTCGCCCCCAAAGATTGTATCGTTGTCAGGCAAATGCCGGAGAATTTAATGCATGGCTGGCGTGGCCCGACCGGCATCGTACCAGAGATCGGACTCTGCCGTCCGCCGACCGTATTATCGTGTTCTACGATTCATCTGACACATGGCCGTGGTGGCGTCAACTTACAGCCGTTCCACAACCCCGTAGACATCCTTCACTCAGCAAGGTACCAGTGTTCACAATAAAGAAAGTATCTCGCGCTCCATGCTTATTTTTGTTCTGGAAATTCCCGGTTAAACTTGTGCATGCATGCAGCCGGGCGTGTGAAGGCCTGCCTGAATGCATGACATGCGCTGTCGGGTAGGTGCCTGCATGTGGAACTGTTGAGGGCGAGGCCATCGCGTTCGCGCCAGCCAGCACGCACTGCGGAGAGTCTTGGTAACTTGCGTCTATGCAACACTTTAACCGTCTGCAGTGTACGCGATGTTTCCAGCCTTATCTGGCGTCGCATGGTTCGTAGACTCCGTCCCACTCACTCACTTGCCCCCTGTTGTTGTCCCTGCATCGGACGCAGGACGTTCAGAGACAGAGTTGCGAGAACAGACCACACCCGCCGGCGGCCACTGGCTGGCACGCACCAGGGCCACCAGACTGCGGGCCGTCGGGGACCGTTGCACCAGCGCGTAGAAGCGCGGGGTAAGCAGGCATTAGCCAGGGCCCGCCGTACAAGGTGCGCGCGTCCCATCGCCTCCAGTCAGTCCCCTGTGCGTGCTCTCTCCCCCCTCTGCCCTGCAAGTGAAGAGTGCAAAGTAACCTTGCGGCGTGCGTCCGCCATCCATATGCACGTCCCAAGTTCCGATGCCTAACCGGATGCGGTGGGTGAAGTCGCCCTGCGGCCCGGACCAACACGTTTGTGGCACGAGGCTTGTGCTGTCCCGCCCCCAAAGGCCCTTGATGCTCTGCCGTCTGCTGGTCTCTCCCTCACTTGCCAACACACGAGAAGGAGCCGCCACCGCGACAACGACGAACGCGAGCTGCCCAGGATGGTTACGACGCGGAGCATGAAGAGCGGACAAAAGTCGGCGTCGCCGCAGCAAGTCAACAGCGAGCAGAAACCGGAGCCGACTAGGAGCGCCACCACCAAGGAGGACAGGGCAGCGCCAACCATGCCCGTCGTTGTCGTCGACGGCGAGCAGAAGCAGACGCAGAAGCCACCGCCGCTGCGCACGTACAGAGGCAATTGTCACTGCAAGGCCTTTGTCTACGAAGTGGAGCTGCCGGAGATCAAGACCGTCTCCGAGTGCAATTGCAGCATCTGCCACAAGAAGGGCTACCTCTGGGTCTTTCCCGGCGATGGCAGGTTCGAAATTGTCAAGGGCACCGACGATACCCTCGCCCGGTATACCTTCGGACCGAAGAAGCTTACGCACAGGGTGCGGATCACGGCCCCCCCTCCCCTCCGGAGCGCTGCCGGTAGCCCCAGGTCCCCCCTCCATTGACGACGCTAATAACTGGAGGGACAGTTCTGCCCGACCTGTGCCACCCCGGTCATGGGGGAGTTCGTCGAGGGGAACATGCGAGCCCTCAACGTGCGTTGTTGGCCCGCCTGCCTGCCTGCCTCTCAGGGTGCGCATGCTGACGTGAACCGTCTGGTCTGTCACAGGTCCGCGCGATACAGGGCATCAACACATGGGTGTTGGAGAAGCAGCCGTAAGTCATGCATCGGCCGCCGCCGCTTGGACGGACGGACGGACGGACGGACGTCAACTCTAACAACCAAAATAGCTACGACGGCGCCGCACTAGGTGAAAAGTATGTGGCCCCAGAGCACCAAGGGCCCGTTCCTCCGGCAATCGACGGCCACAAGCTCTACACGGGCTCGTGCCACTGCGGCGCCGTTACGCTGGGGTTCATGAGCAAGCCGATCGACGAAACCTTCACCGAACTCACAGCCGAGTGCAATTGCAGCATCTGCGGACGGGTAAGGGTGCCCCAACTCCCTACTGCTGAGCGGCTTCCCTTTTCCCCCCTTTCTGTCTTCCCCCCCCCCCCCCCCCCCCCCCCCCCCCCCCCCCCAACGACAAGCCGCCAAGGTTGCAACGGTACGGTCTAACCGAGACGGACACAGAACGGCTATCGATGGACCTACCCGAGCAACAAACGGGTCGTCCTATTTGCCAGCGATCCTGCCAACCTCGGCCGGTACAGCTTCGCGCGCCACGTCCTCAACAAGACCTTTTGCAGGATTTGCGGCGTATGCATGACAAACGAGTACAGCAACATGACCGAGGACCAGCGCAAGGAGATGGGGGCGCTGCCGGCCCGCGGGTTCGCCAAGAGCATGAAGACGCAGCACCCGGTGAACCTGCGCGTCTTCCCCGATGTGGACTTGAGCAAGTTGAAGGCGCCGAAGCTGAACGACGGGGCCAAGATAATTTCGCCGCGGTACGTGAATCCGTAGACGATCTCTATATAAAAGTCCGGTTCGGCTCGATCGATCACAACTTCGCGTGTGCCCTTTTGGGGGGGTTTGGATGCCTGATTGGCCCTGATTTCTTGGTTCACTTGCCGGCAAGGCGTTGCCACTTCGTCATCAGTGCCATCGATCGCAGATTCTTTCAGCGCATAGAGCCGCATGCTGGGTCTCGCCAAAGAATACCCCTAGGAGCCTAGCAGGCACGGGACGACGTCGCTACGGCGGCAATGCCGTCTTGTTGTTTTTTTGGCCCCATCCAGCACCGGCCGTTGCCCGTCCCCTCGCGCCACTGAAATGGGTGGCTGTTCATCCATGCCTTGGCGCGGTGGGATATGCAGGCGATAATGCCTCGCCTGCCCATCCAAGCGGGCTGCCAAACGTGCGTCATGTACTATGTACGAGTCCATGTGGGATGTAGTTGAGTCGTCGTCGTTGGAGGGAGGGAGGGAGGGAGGCAACCCCCCCCCCCCTCCCCCCTTCTCGGCGCCAAACCATGAACATGGCCGGGCCATCGGTCGGTCCATCCTGGGCAGCTCGCGGAGCGTCGCGCCGCGCCGCGCCAGGCTCGCCCCTCCTCCACGTTCGCTTCGTCGCGGCGTGCATAGACGCTCACAGCTTGCCATCGACACGTGGAAGGCACAGTCGGTGGTGATTCAAAAAGGATCGACGCCAAGGTGGCGGGCGTGTGTCCCATGGAAAACGAAAAGCAGGCAGTCCACCACCACTGGCGCGTACGTAGTCCCAAACTCTGCAGCTCAGCCCGAGTACGCCTTACATTAGCGACTGCCCCATTGGCGTCCCTGAGGTAGTATTCCGCATCCGATAGGAAGCAAGCTGAGCTTCCAGTCGACGCACGCGCGTCCGCTATCGCTGCCCAGGCGTGGTGGTCGTCGCCAGCCAGGCTGGCCCTGGGCGGTCCCTGCGGTGGCCCATGTTTCTCGCGCCGCGTACGAGGTTACATTGCCGCCGTCGACTGAGGAAACAGATCAGCCGGCTGACAGTCTAGAACAGACCGTCCACGCCGACTCGCCAGCGCAGCGGCCACTTCGCTTACTCACAGTTTGGCCGTGCCGCCTGGGTGCCTCGGGATCGCGCCAACATTCCTCCTTCGAGAAGCTCATTCTCTCCGTCGCCGTCGGGGAAATCCCAAAGGTGTGGCGGCCGCGCTGTCTCGCCATGACCGATGCAGCAGTTGCCGTCTGTCGAATGGCAGTGGTGGGATGTAGAACAAGTGCCCCGTGGCTTGCCGCCCGCGCCTTGTCCCCTTTCCTCCTATCGCTGCCCCAGTGTCCCTGAGAACGCCCCCGTGGGCCGCAATTCATCGCGCGATGCCCCGTCCGGCAATTCGACCTTGTCCACGATCCGCTAGATCTGGGCAACGCCTAGCAGACGGCGAGGCGGCGCCCCCGCACCCTGAGGAGGAGCCCCCGGAGCCAATTGTGTCCACCAGATGGCGCCCCTGCCGTCGGTTTGGCTTGTACTAAGCTTGGTGCCGCATGTAAGACTCCTCTTCTAGCTGCGTGGACGCGGGCCGGGTTTGACCGCTGGGGGGACTTCATGCCGCGAGGCGGGACGCGCTGTAGGACCCGCGGAAGGAAGAGTGCGACAGGATAAGCCGCCATTTCTCACCCCAAGCTTTATACGTCGGCGCCAAGTGGAAGGGGCCGGCGCCCGACCGGATCGCTGCGATGCCTGGGCTAGCCGGGGCGGAATAGTGGCTTTGGGGCTGTGGCCTGCTAACTACGGACTACGGCTGTGGTTGTTCCCGGAGAGGCAATTCGGACGGCCGTCCACCGTATGTCTGCGCTCAGTTGCCACACAGAGGCCCGGTCTGGGGGGTGAAGTGAACTTTACTCTCAGTCTCAGCGAGATGGCAGGCTGTGTGTTGGAGCGTGCGCCAATCCAACAAGCTTTGCGTCGAATTGCAGGTAACCTCCGTGGCCGCACGTAGTCGTTCCGCTGGCCAAGCCCGCGAGACGTCACTGGGATTATCTTCATGCTGGCCACTTTCGGTTAGCGATGGAGGTCTCGCGGCGGCGTGTGCCTGCCGACTGGTGGGAGAGCGAAACACGGTCGACTATGCACGCTGCGCCGCCGACGTGATGGAGCAGCAAAGGCCCAAGGCAAGGCCCGGCCCTGACCTCGCTGCCTCGCGAGCGCGCGGAACGGGGACCAACGAGAGCTGCCGCCCTGCTTCGTCCCGCGCGGACCCGTCCCCCGGCACGCTGCGAACTGGAACTTCGAGGCAACCATCCAGCCAACGCTGACCATGTGCCAGTCGACCAACGGGGCCGCAGCCCAGCCCAGCCCTCACCCCCCCCATCCATCCCTGAAGCAACAAGTGAGACGGGCTGCACAGGCACACGCGGGGTGGCACCAGAGTCCCAGACCCTTGCCACGGAAGAAAAAAGGTGCTTGCAGCGAGTTGCGTTGCTGTGCCTCTCTCTTGACGGCGACGGGCTGCTCGATGCATATCAACTTTAAGACGGCCGCCTGCCCGTTTCTTTGGCCCCCCCCTGTTGCAACCCCCGAACCCGAAATTCGAGAGCCACATCCATCGCATAATAACCGTGGACAAAACGACGGGCAACCAACCGAGTGACTATGGCGCCATCGTCCAACACTTCGTGAGCCGCCCCCTTTCTTTCCCTCCCGTCCTTCTCCCATTCCAATCTTGATCCTGTCATGCTACTATTCCGAACTATTGGCGCTGACCAGCCAAGCAGCGAACAGGGCTTCTCGGGATGGGTCGCTAAGCCACCCCGCATGCGGACGGCTTGTACGCAGTGCCATGCCGCAAAGGTAGGGACATCAATCACCCCATCGACGCGTCGCTGACGTGCTTCCTCATGGCCACGGCTTGCTAATGAATGTCTGCCTTATCTCTAGATCCGGTGTAGCGGCGACAAAACTGGCTGCCAGAGATGCAATAGTCTCGGCCTTCACTGCGAATATGTCGTGTCCATGGTGGGCAGAACGCCGAAGCGGCAGCGCAAGAGCTCGGAGGCTCGATCCCAGAGAGCACACCCGTCGCCGCCGGAGAGTCAACCTTCTGAGCAATCCTTACCCAGGTCCTCCTGTCCGTCGACCAGTGGCTCCGTGAGCGAGACTCCTGTATCCACGGCGAACACATCGGCCGACAACTTTGACGTGTCGCGTACGATATTTGTTTCGGGTCCCGCGGTCACCCAGCCAGACTTTACCGACGACCAGCTGTTCGACTACCTCAATGACGACAGCTGGGCATCCGGGACTATGGCAGCCTGTCCCACGGGCATGGAGGAAGGACAAAACTTCCCAGAGGCGACGGGTTTCGAGATTGAAGGCTTCTCCATACCGTCCGACTTGAACTCTACGTCGACCACCGGACCACCATCATCCATGGCGATGTCAGTGCCACAACCTACGGCGCTATCCTCTGGCATGCCGAGCTTCTTTCCCATGAGCCCGCGATCGCCCAACCACAACCCTGGCGCGGCATCCACGCAGGGTGGTCAGGACTGGACCCAGTTCGTGCACGTCGTGGCTCTCTGCAAGATGGTGCGGTTGCTCGAAAGCCACGTACAGACCAAGTCCACAGCAGTTGATGAGGTCATGCGGCTGAACCAAGCCTGCATCAGAGACATCTCCAAGATATCTGCGAAAAAGGAGTACATGCAGTGCAGAAGCTGCCCTGCATTGATATCCACCATTATGGAGCTCGTCGTCACGCTGTATGAGGACATTACGAAGACACAAAATCAGGAGCACCTGTCGTCTTCGTTGCTGCCAAAGCCGAATGCCCCATTCTTGCAGTTTGGGGTATTTGAGCTTGACCCAGAAGAACAGACGGTGATTCGCAACAGAATCGTTCGCAAGGAGGCCCAAAAATGCGTTCAGATCATCCAGGTTTTGAAGCGGCTGCTCGAGTCCGAGGTCAACACCCCGGACAAGGCGTCGTCGCAATCCCTCGCCCTCGGCAACTGGTATGAAGGTATGGAGAGGAGGATGAGCGATCTCATTTCCAGCTTGGTGCCCACACCATAACATGAACAGTTCTAGAGATGGGACAGTCACGCGGTTCGAAGGTCTATCACGCAGTGCTACGTCAGCAAGGTGCTTGTTTCGGTGTGTAAATGTTCACAGGCTGCGCTACATGTACATATGCCTCGATTTAGCTTGAAGTCGCGTAACGTGTGTCGATCAAGGGCCATGATAGGGTAAGAAAAAGAACGCATCGTTTCAAACGTGTCTTGGCCGTTGAATCGTCTGAGCGCGAGGACAGCTGCACTGCTACGGTGCTTCGAGCTCTCCAACAAGAGCCCTCGGCTCCATCAATGCCACCAGCCTTCATTGAATGTGCACTACCTAGCGACGTCACACAGCAGACGCCAAATGTATGGGCCTGCGCCTCCGAATACTCGCTGCAGCAAGACGCTCACGGCTGACGTTCCGCACGAGGGTCTCGGCGGCCATGTAAGCTTACCCGATCGGAGACTACTCGTTCCAGCCACCCGTTTACTAACCGCTATGCAAGCTGCCCGATAGGTCGACTAAGACCTGGAGGCCGGCAGAGTGACGCTCCGACGCCACTGACTTCAGATCTGGGGGCCAGCGCAGGGTGGACGCCAGCGGACCGCGTCTCGGACCGATGCCCTTGGTGGATAGACGAGGAAACCTTTGCCAGGTATCAGCCGCGGGGAATGCGTCAGATATAAACGAACAAAGCTCTTAAATCTGCGTGTGATTGCGCGCGAGTACTTCACTCTTGCCAGGCATCTGTGGTGTCACAAGAAGACATCCTTCTTTGCTCTACTTGCGTCAAATTTGCAACACAACAATGGCGGGTACAAGCACAATTGGCTATTTTAGTAGCGCGGGCATGACCCCATTGGTCGTTGTCGCCGCAGTTGTCGTGTATGTCATATACTCGATTGCGCAGTATGCCAAACTTCGGGCTTTCAAGGGCCCAACCTGGGCTGCGTTCTCGAAGCTCTGGCTGCTTAATTGCGTTCAGAGTGGGAAGATGCACCACACCTTTCATGACATTAGCAGGAAATATGGTGCGCAAGAACAGCCCCCAACTGACAAAGGGAGATGCGATAGCTGACCGTGGCACCAGGCAAATTTGCTCGCATCGGACCTACAAGCCTGCTGGTTGCGGACGTGGAGTTCCTTCGCAAGGTCAACGCTCCCAAGAGCAAGTACCATCGCTCAGACTGGTACAAGGGGTCCCGGTTTACTCCGAACGAGGATACCCTCATCAGCATGACCGACGAGGTTGAGCACAAGTCTTTGAGATCGAGAATGATGGCCGGGGTACGTACTTCTCTGCTGTCTTGGGAGCATGGAGGTCACAAAGCTAACATCAACGGTGGTTCAGTACAATCTGAAGAAGGAGAATGAGCGTTGCGAGAGCGCCATCAACGGTCAGCTTGGCGTCATGCTTGATCTCATCGACTCAAAGTACCTTTCAGATCCAAACAATGGCAAAGTGCGCCCCTTGGACTGGGGATACCTGGCCAGCTACTTTTCCATTGATTCCATCACCGACATTTCGTTCAGTCAGCCACTCGGAGATCTGAAGGAGGACAAGGACAAATGGAACTTCCTGCACAACACCGAGGACAACCTCAAGCCCATGTCGTTTTTCACAATTTATCCAGAGATTCTGAACATTATTCCCACGACACTCATGGTCAAGTTCCTAGCCCCTCACCCGGACGACAATAGTCCATTTGGCATGGTTATGGGGTGAGTACTCAACGGCAGCCTCGGAAGCTGATGCGTCCCATCCTCTCCATCCTTGGCGAGGTTTATTTAACAACCGTTCATACAGCTTTGCGCGAAAGTGTGCTCGTGAACGCTACGGCCCGAACAAGGTCGAAAAGAACGACATGCTGGGCGTGTTCGTTCGCCAAGGCATGACACAACACGAGGCCGAGCGGACTGGGCTCCTCCAGCTGTAAGTTCGTTGTTGCACCTGCAGAAGACGCGGAAAGCGCTTGCTAATCTCGCGTCCTCAGCGTCGCTGGCTCCGATACTGTAGCCACTTCTCTCAGAGCAGCCATTCTCTACATCGCCAGTGACCCGGCCATTGTCCGTCGCATTCGTGCCGAGCTTGCCGCGGCCGGTGTCTCACCAACGCGCCCTACATCCGAGATCATCAGCTACAGCGATGCGCGAAACATCAAGTATCTCATTGCCGTTGTGCGCGAGGTCCTGCGTATTCACCCTCCCGCCATCGCAACCATGGAGAAGCAACTTGGCAACGAAGACGACGTCCTTCCCGACGGTCGCGTCATTCCCGCCCGGACCATCATCGCCCTGTCGCTAACGACTATTCTCCGAGACCCCGAAGTGTTTGGCCCTGACGCGGAGCTGTTCAGGCCCGAGCGCTGGCTCGAGGACATGGAAGAGGAGAGGAAGAAGAAGATGGATCGCGCTCATGAGCTCATCTTCGGATCAGGCAGGTTCATCTGCTTGGGACGAGAAATCGCGATGATGCATATTGTCAAGGTGGTCTCAGAGGTATGTGACACCCGCGGAACCCGTTGAACCTCACCACGACGGCTAACGGGACCAGATCTTCTACCGATATGATGTCAACATCATGACACCCGAGAAGCCGTGGCACAGCTTAGCGTTTGGCATCTTCGTACAACATGACCAATGGGTCAAGGTCACCAAGAGAGATCTTAGCCGGGAGGTCGTGCCGTTGTCCATCGGGGTGACGGAGAACGGGAAGGCAAACGGAGACTTGGTGCAGAAGGTTCCAGTGGAGGTGGCTGTTTCCAGCCAGTGAGGGAGGATTCGAATCCCGAGGTGGGAGGGTGCATGATTCCGAAAATTGAATTGACATGCATTAACTGTTGTTGAAGACTGAACGGACAGAATACGGGGTCACATAAATCACAAGCTTCCAGGATAGTCTGCGTTAAGCCCGTACTTGTAGCAACGTGCCGGCCGGCTCTGCGCATTCACAGGTCGGTGACCATTCATGTTTGTAATAATGATGTCATACGAAAGGAATTGGCCATTACATTCTCTGGTTCCACGTGTGCGCGCGTGGTTGAAGGCCCGCTAAGGTATCATACCAGATGACGATGTAATCGCTTATACTCCCTCCACGGCGCAAATAGGGCGACCATTATTACGCCTGCGCCGAACTGAAAGGACAACCGGAATGTAGCTTGGAGGCTCCTTCACTTAGTCTCGATGTCCAATCACGTATATGTTAGAACAAGTAACTCGCGTCCAACTTCATGTTGGAAAGAAATGCGACCGCTGGTGGCAATGGGTAATGGCAGCCGCCTGCTTCACGGCAGAGGAGCCACCACTTCAGGTGCGCTAAGCGTGTGTAAGCGGCCCGCCTGTCAGTGTGCCCCTGCATCTCAGCCAGAGGTCTCCGTGCAGCCTCCCGGAAGGCATAGGGACCTGCGTAAACCTCCGGTGGCAATTAGACTCAACAAGAGTCTGTGTCTGCCCGAGGATCAATGCTTGATCCAAGCACCTCTCGCAGCTCAGTTGTCGCAGCGTTCGGGCCGCTTGGCTCGTCTCGGCGACTTTCGCCGGAGACATTTTGGTGAGAGCGGACCGTGACGTGGTGGCGTCGGCCCAGCACACCAGGCCAGGTCCGATGCCCCTGGCCGTTCAATGATAAGATCAGTGCAAGGCCGGCAGCTACACTGCGTCGGCAGCCATTTTACACCAAAGAAGCCTGGGCGCTTGGTTAGACTGCTACTGTACGGTTACAGTATACAGCGAGAAATTGAGTGCCTCCAAGTACACAATCGTCGACATGGCCGCCACAATGGTAGCAAGCGCCAAATCCGTTGGCCAGCTCAATCGCGAGTGGTTCGAGTAAGTCGTTTTGGGCCCTGCCTCAGTAATTCGGTTTACTGACAGGGTTTGATGCTGTTCCAGCTCCATGGCCGGGTCTGCCTACAAGGCGGGCTGGGTTCGCGACCTTCTTCAGCAAATCAGCACTTTCCTGCGAGACAACGTCGAGTGGGTTGCAAAGCCGAAGGAAGGCGGCCTCAGAGTTCTCGACTACGCCTGTGGAGGAGGGATCGTATCGATGGTAAGAATCGGCCATCACCCCGGAAACCGTGTCCCGCACGCGCCCTAACTGTTGAGGCAGAGCATGGCTCCGCATGCCTCATTGCTCCGCGGGATTGACATTTCGGGCGGCATGGTGGAACAGTACAACGACACGGCGCGGCGTTTGGGTCTGTCGCCGGAGCAGATGCACGGAATCCGCGGGGACCTGCTGAATGATGCCGAGGCCATCGACGGACCGGAGTTTAGCGGCTTCGATGCAGCTCTCA
The DNA here is from genome assembly GCA_029168975.1 of Purpureocillium lavendulum. Classification (NCBI taxonomy): domain Eukaryota; kingdom Fungi; phylum Ascomycota; class Sordariomycetes; order Hypocreales; family Ophiocordycipitaceae; genus Purpureocillium; species Purpureocillium lavendulum. The sequence continues at coordinate 344,220 of JAQHRD010000001.1, forward strand.
TGTCGATGGCTCTCCACCACGTCGTCGACCCCGCGGCCATGGTCAAGAAACTTGCCGAGCGCCTGGCGCCCGGCGGATCGCTGGTGATCATTGACTGGGTCACACATGGAAGAACTCCGCCCGGGCAGACGCCGCACCCGGCATCGCATACCGTCACTCGTCACGGATTCAGCGAGGAGGAGATGCGGACAATGTTCGCCGACGCCGGGCTCAGCGACTTTGGCTATCTTCTGCACCCACAACGATCCAGGATGCCGATGGGAGGGGAGCAGCAGCTCTTTTTCGCGCGGGCAAAGGCACCTGCCTCCAATGGCCACCTGTAGTGCCGGGCCCTCAGGTAGACGAGGGCTGATTCAATGCGTGCGGCGTCTGTGTCGTTTTCGGGTAACATACAAGGTGCAAATATACTGATGCTTACATGTCTGGTGCCATTGTATATATGTGTCATAATAATATCGTCTTAGCTGTTTGCCATATCTCGACGCTCGCTCGCAACATGATGCACAGAGTCATCTTCGTAGCCATTGTCGCGGTGTTCACGCATACGTATATAAACAGGAAGTCGTTATCATCAAAATGGTATTACTGCAGTCTCTCAATAACAATCTCACAATTTTACACCTTATCCATATCTAAAGCACAGTGCCATCCATGCCTGTTACCAAGTTAATCAGAGCGCACAAAGTGCCAAAATCCACGTGCCGCCCATTTACGCCGTCTCAGATGCGTCCTTCTCATCGCTAGCTGGCTTCGCGGGTTGCTGGTTGGGGCGGAAGTCATTCCACTTTGGCACGAAGGAGAACAGGAACCCAACGCCGAGCAGGGCAATCGCAATTGCAAAGGAAACTCGCAATCCATCCATGTATGCCTGGAGCACGCCATGGAGCACGTCGCCTGAGAACTCCTCGCGCAGCTGTGTAGCGCCAAGGTGGAGCAGCTCGCTTGGGTCGACGCTGGGTGCATGGACGGCGACTCTCTTGACCAATGTAGAAGCAAAGGCAGCCTGGGCACATGCGACTGAAAACGAACCGCCAATGATCTGGAAGAAGAGGGTAATCGCGGACACGGACGCGATGTCCATGGGCTGAACCGTGGCTTGGTTTGCCATCAGAGGGATCTGCAGCGTCATGCCCATGCCCATACCGGCAATGAGCTGGAAGCCGACGTACTTCCCAGCAGAGGTATCGAGATCGAATGTGTACATGAGGCCGGCACCGATCGTAGCAATGGCGGCACCGATTGCCATGAGCGGAGCCCAAGTTCGGCCGTAGACGGAAACGACGAAGCCCGCGACAATGCTGAGGAAGCAGCCAATGTTGATGGGCAGATTGCGGACACCGGACGCGATGGGCGACGCGCCCTGTACAGACTGGAAGAAGATCGGGAGGTAGTAGATGAGGATGAAGAAGCCGCCCGAGACGAAGAAGACGTGGGCGCAGTTGGCCCAGACACGACGCATCTTCATCAGCCGGGGTTCGAGAATCGCTCGGTCGCCCATGTACAGCTCGTTGGCGACGAAGAGTGCCGAGATGAGAATGAATCCGACAATGGTTCCAATGACAGTGCTGTCAGACCAAGGCTTGAACGACCCACCCCACTGGAAGGCCAGGATGAAGCAGACGACGGCGGCCATGACCAAGAAGGTGCCGACGAGGTCCATCTGTAGGATCTTCTCCTTCATGGTGGCCTGCTGTGGCTGCGCCGCCTTGGGAGTCTTGTAGAAGAGGACCATGATCGCGGCCGTGACACCGCCGATGGGCAAGTTGATCCAGAAGCACCACCGCCAGGTCACCGACTGCGTGAGGACGCCACCAAGCAGAGGGCCAGCAAGCGACGCCACGGCATAGGTAGCGCCTCCGAGACCCATAAACGCCGGGACGTACTTGGGCGGTGCCGAGAAGGCAATGAGGATGAAGACCCCGGCTGTGACACCAGAGGCACCAAGGCCGGCAACGGCGCGACCGACGACGAGCGCCGTGCTGTTCGGAGCCAGGGCGCAAATGAGGCTGCCGACCTCGAAGATGAAGACGGAGAAGAGGAACGTCAACTTGATGGGGAAGTACTTGAAGATCTTGCCCCAGGTCGACTGAAAGGACGCGGAGACGAGCATGATGGCGGCGGCGTACCAGCTCACGTCCTTGATGGTATGGAATTCGTTGGTGATGTAGGGGATCGCCGTCGCCAAAATCGTCGTGTCGAGGTTGGCGGCGAACAGGGCCAGGAACAACCCGATCATGATGACCGCCAGGGCGCGAGGGCCCGGGAAGTCGGAGGTGTCCATGACCCAGGCTTGTGAGGCGTCGGCGCCGTCGTCTTGCTGTTTTTGCTGCTCGGGCTCGTTTGTGGCTTCGACTGGATTGTGCTCTGCGCTGCTCGTGTTTGAAGAGTTGGGCTCTTTTGACGACAGCCCGTCCAGGGATTTTTCGGCGTGCTTTTCAGCCATAGTGGCGGATTGGTCCATTGCTGGACAGTCGAGTTCAAAGGAGAAAGGCCAGGCAAGGTTGACTTTTTGTCACCGCACTGTGATGACGAGGATGGTATCCAGTGTACGTGACAGCCCAAGCACCCTTGCTCAGTTGTAGAAGGACAGCGGGCGATTTGACGAGATCGTGCGCTTCGTATTGTTCGTACTCGAGGTGCAATAGCTCGAGGACCGCGATCTTGGAAAGGATGATGGGAATCGGCGGACTGGATTGCGCTGATGGCCGAGCTTCAACAAGATGAATTGAACCCGGTGGCTGCTCTTTGATGTATTAGCGCGAGCCATGGTCGATCTCCCTGCATTAGTCTGAGGTGGGAGCAACGGCCCGTTGCGTGTTACCCACCGAGACAAGTGAAAGACGGGGTCACTGGGAGGTGCGGGCAGTGAGACACACAGGGCTGCAGTAACTGCCCTGCGGCGAGCACTGGCGGCGTCCGCGTTAGCTCGGACACTTTTGGGCCCGAGTTGGGCACCGTGCGGTAACTCTCCGTGACATTGACGCCAGGGGGCCCAACCGGATAGTTTGGCGAAAATGTGGCCGAGCCGCCACCGCATTGGCCGTCGGCAGGGACATCTACCGGCATATCTCTCCGCCACAGGGTGCTACGATCCGATAAGCTCATGGGGCATCTGGCGTTTGGCGTGATCCTGAATGTGTCCGGGTCACAGGGACATGGCCGCTTTGGTGACGCGGTGGCTGCGAAGCTCTGCACAGGGTTCTGAGCAACAGTGGCAGTGGGTTGTGCTGTTGGCCGTGTAAGTCGTCAAACAGAGCAATCACGAGATTCGGAAAGTTGCAGTAGATTTGTAATGCGTTTGAAAGGCTCCGTGATTTCAAATGATCTATGCCAGAGTTTCACGTCCCCCAGCAGCTACAGGACGATCCCTTTCGGCCAAGGATCTCACGCCGGGCGCAGGTCGATGGCCTGGACCCATGCGTTCCTCAGTGGGTAGATCTTATCAATCTTCCATCCAGCGTCTTCCACCAGCTTCCGCCACTGCGCCTCAGTCCGCTCTTGCCCATTGGCCGTCATCATCATGTTGATGTCTCCATACCGCGACAGCCTGCCCATGCGTCCATCGGACAGGATGGACTCGAACACGACCAGACGGCTCACCGGCCCGGGAACGATGGCCTTCCTGACATTACGGAGTATAGTCGTCGCCGGCTCGTCAGTCCAGTCGTGCAGGCACCACTTCATGACGTAGACCTCGGTCGGCGGCACCCACTTCATAAAGTCACCGCCGATCAAGTTGGCCTGCGGGACTCGATCCGTGAGATCCTCAAAGGTTCCGCCCTTGGAGAACAGGTCCGAGCTGTGTGCAATGACATGCGGCAGGTCATAGATGCTGCCGCGCATGGTGGGGAACTTTCGCAGCAGTGTCGCAATGAATGAGCCTCCGCCGCCACCAAGATCGAGCACCGTCTTCTCCGCGATCTCGTTCCAAGCATAATCCTCCACGATGCCCGGTGCCATGGCGGTTGCGCCACCGCCGAGCGTGCGATGGAGCCTGGGCATCCAGCCCTGCGCGTTGAAGTACTCAAACATGTTCATGTCTGTGTCGAAGTTGATCTGCGCAGCCCACCGGGTGGCATCGTTTTTTACCGACTTGGGTATGCCACGGGCAATGTCGTAGAACTCATTGCCGTACAAATCAACCCAATTGTGCCACTGCGTCCAGTGATCGGAGCGGAGAAGGGTCGAGACGTGGGTGTTGCCGTACTCTCCGGTGCTCGGGTTGTAGCTGAAGATGCCGTTGTTGCGGAGCGGCATGAGGATCTGGCCGAGACGGTCCGCTCGTGCATTGCTTGCCTTGGCGAGATCTTGGACCGTCAATGGGCCCTTGGCCAATATGTCGGCCAGCCGGAGCTCGTTTGCGGCGACCAGGCACTTCGTGTCGGTGTAGCCTAAAGTGCCGCCCCGTTAGCATCTGCTCTGGTCTCTCCGTCGTCAGGGGTGCCTGGCTAACATACCCAGAAAGTGATCGGCCAAGACCAGATGCGCCGGCTGGAGCAGCTGCTCCACTTCAGCCAAGAGATCAACCGTACCCGAGGCCAAGCTAGCGATGGCCTTGTCCGGGAGGCGCGTGTCGTCGTGCAGGGTCCCTTGCAGCTCAGCAGCTACGTTGGCCGTCTTGAGGGCATCGAGCGACGCACGGAGCGTCTGCTGCAGATTGCTGAGGACTGTAGCGAGGCTCTCCTCACCGAATGGCTGGGACGGCATGGCTTCGAGATGTTGAGCACAGTTTGGTTGATGAATTGGTGGTGGTCCTTTCAGTTGACGGTCAGGTGGCGCCAATGTAAGACGTCGACTCCTTGCACTGGCAATTCAACACTTGTAGATGCGGATTATCCTTTGCAGAGTTCCAATTGCAATTTTAACTACGACATACGGTGTTTAACTTCTTTGCGCGGCATCATCGCCATCGCCGGAAGGAGGCCGTACTCGGCTTACACGGATGGACCAAGGGTGGTTACAGCGGCGACCGATACAGCGCGGCCCGTTATGTAATAAAGCTCCGGCCCGGATACATTTCTCACAGGCGAGATGCTGCCATTTGTCGGACCCTGACACCCTCGCATGCCCTATCGAACGTTAGCAGCAGGGCCAAGGAGCTGTCCGCTCCTTGGGGGCCAGACGGGGATAAAAATGAAGCTCTTTCGACAAACGCCGGCGGCAGTGACTGGTGGTGGTACATTAACCATGCGATTCTACCTCGGCGCCGTCTCCCACCTCTTCCTGGTCTCCCAAGCCAGAGCCTGTCTCGCATCGACCGTCTCCAAAGTGCACGCGCCGCCCTCCTACTACCACACCAACGCAACCATGCCCGCTCTCGACGTGCTCATCATCGGTGGCGGCCCCGGCGGCCTCGCCGTCGCGACGGGCCTCGCGCGCCAGCTCTACACGGCCGTCGTCTTCGACTCGGGCGTCTACCGCAACGCCCGCACCAAGCACATGCACAACGTCCCGACCTGGGACCATCGCGACCCGGCCGACTTCAGGGCCAAGGCGCGCGCCGACATCCTCGCGCGCTACGACACGATCCAGTTCGAGGAGACCAAGGTCGACTCGGTCCGTCGCACCGACAACGGCCGCTTCGAGGCCACCGACGCCAAGGGCACCACCTGGACGGGCAAGAAGATTGTCCTGGCCTCTGGCGTGCGCGACGTGTACCCGGACATCCCCGGCTACGACGATGTTTGGGGCCGTGGAGTGTGGGTGCAGACCTCACCAACGCCTAGCTAGCAATTGGCTAACATGTGCGACTCAGGTACCACTGCTTGTTCTGCGACGGCTTCGAGGACCGTGACTCTCCCTCTGCCGGCGTCCTGGCCATCGGCGACATTGCCAAGGTCCCTCCCGCTCTGCACCTCTCTCGCATGGCCAAGCGCCTCGCTAAGAAGGTCATCATCTACACCGATGGCTCATCCGAGCTGTCGAACCAAATCGTGACGGCTTTGGGCAACGATTCTGTCATCTCAATTGACAACCGCCGCGTCACCCGGCTCCAAAAGGTCAAGGACGACTCGTCCGAGACGATTGTGCACCTAGACGACGGCACGAGCGTCTCACACGGGTTTGTTGTACGTCAGCCTCAGAACTGGAGTGATCAATTGAGCTGTTACTGATGAGAACTGCAGGTCCACAAGCCCAAGAGCCAGGTTAGCGGCCCGTTTGTCGAGCAGCTGGGTTTGGAAATGACCGAGATGGGCGTCATCAAGACGAACCAGCCGTTCTACGAGACGAGTGTTCAGGGCGTGTTTGCGGTCGGCGACTGCGCGTCGCCGATGCCCGCTGTGGTCAATGCCCTGGCGATGGGCGCATTCGCGGCCGGTGGACTCGTGGCCCAACTTGGAGCCGAGTGATCTCCGAAGAGCCTCTCATAGATAATGTAAATCATCATATCCTGTGTCAGTCTTTTCTCACGAGTCAAATTCTGTGATTACGCTGTTCAAGTACGTAAGATTGACCCAGACCTCAACACTGTCAATTGCTATGTAGTACTTCGTATGTCTCACTCGAGCGCCAGCGCTGTGCCAATGCGCTGCAGCGCGTCCTCGAGCACGTCAGCGGGCACTGCAAAGTTGATCCGCGCCCAGCCTTCCAAGGGCTCCGAGCTGGCACTGGTGTCTCGCATGTGGAAGGTCTTGCCAGGAGACACCAGCACCAGAGCTTTGTGTCGCAGGACATCAATGACGTCCTCGCCTTCGTTCTCGGACACGGACTTTCGTCGTCGCTTCGCAGATCCGTTTTGCATGTTCTCAGCGGGCGACGCGAGCGTGACGTCCTCGGCGTCACGGTCCGTCCGTTGCAGATCGCCGACTTTGACTCCGAGATATGCGAGAACGTACGGACCGCTCGTCGCTGGGACAAAAGGCGCTCCCCACTGGCGCAGTCTCCGTGTGATGATCCCGTGGTGTTCGCGCAGTCGCTGCCGATTGTTCGCAACGAGTGTGTCAAACGAGTCGGACGTCAGCAACGCATGCGTGAACAGCATTGAAATGGTTGGCAATTGAGTCGTCGATAGGAGACCGAGCGACGTGGTGAGCAAAGACGGTCCAGCCGTGGCCGCATCGCCTTCGCCAGAATGTCCATTGGGCGCGGCGTTCGAGGGGCGCCGCCTCTCTACATGGACGCCCATTCGGAATCCGCTTGAGCCCAGGTCCTTGGAGGTGCTCCAGATGACACTGATTGAGGGTGTTTTGTCGGCATCAAGTTCGAGCGCAAGTGCAGAGGTGAACGGTATAGCCTCCTTCTCCTCCGATCCATTGACCAGCGCCTCGCCGTTGGTTTCGCCTGCATTCTCCACATGCCCGTTCGTTGGAGTTGTTGTCCTGGAAAAGTCCGAGATCGCGTATACTTCGTCCGAGATGTAGTGGAGGCCTTGTTCACCACACCAGTGAATTGCTTCTTGCAGGACGTGCTTGGGGTAGCAGCGGGCAAATGGATTGTGAGGATTCGTAATCACCAGCGCTTTCACGCGGCTCCTGTCGTCACATTTCGCAATGGCTTGCTCAAGCGCTGGCACCAAAGACTGCGATAGCAGCTCTTCGGGTTTATCCAGGAAGCAGATGGCCTCTGTGTATACCGAAACGATGTTGATGTTTGGACGGAGTACAAAGTGAAAGTCGAAGCCGCCTACGACACGATTAGACTCGTCCTCATCACAGATGGGAGACGGCGGGCAACTTACTCCAGTACGGGGCCAAGACTAGGACGCTGTCGCCTGCTTCGCATAGACTGAAAAGAAGGGAGTCCAGACAGTTGCTGGCGCCGGGCGTGACGACAATGTCTTGGGTCTTTACCTCGGACACTGGATCGAAGTACTTGTTGAAGAAGGAGGCAAATGCCTGCTGTAGCTTGGGATCTCCACCAAACCCATCGGGGTATGACAGGGCCTGCGAGTACTGTTAGGGTATACCAAAATAGTTTGAATCCTCTATTGTCATCACTCACGGCCTCTGTCAAGCTCTTCTGGCTGGCGGTCTTGCAAATGTCGACGATTTCCGGTCTCAAGAGCCAATTCTCCGCCGTTGCAAGATCAGTCTTGCGCACAGCGCTGGTACGCTCAGCGATTGTGGCAGCGATTTTGGGCAGAATGGCCGAGGCCGTCTTTTGCATTCGTGATGATAACTCCGCCATGTTGCTTTGGTGCTCTGGGGTTCCTCCTACAGGACAAGATCGACTCTCTTCTATCTGTACTTGTGACTAGATGCCTAGTCCGACAAATGTGTGGATCGTGAAGAGATCAGCAATCTGCTGGTGCCAGCTCTGATCGGGGCCAGGACCAGCAGTCTACATTGTCGGTCACCACGAGCACCCAGTGTAGAGCTGTCGGACCGCTGAGGTGTGTGGCTTTGATACACGTAGAGCCGCGGTCCTTTCGTGTAAGCCGGGAACGGATCTTTGACAGACTACGGACTCCTGACTATGAAACCACCTTCTATTCGTTGGAATGCTTCTTCAAAAAGGGTCACACGCCGTGGTCTGCAGTTTGCCAATCCCAAGTGAGCTGCATCCAGTAGTGCAACAATCGCCGCAATATCCCTTTGTGCTCTACAACATTGACGCCTTAACCCGCCCCTCACACATTCATCAGCCATGGCCACTGCTACCAACGACACCGTCATCGCAAACGGCAAAGTAGCCGACTTGCAGAACGGTCAGGTAGTTGAAGGAGATCCTGAATTTGACGGAAGAGTCATCATCTACGTCATCAAAGGTAATACTCCGGCTGCGCCCTCGTGCCCTGCAAGCAAGGTGCACAACGGAGAGATGCCTAACGCGTGGCACAGCGGACGAGACATCGTACATCAATTACATCAAGCCGCTGATTCTTGCACGCGAATTGAACGCCCCTCACGTGCTGGCGATTATTGACACACACAGCCAATGGTACTATTCCATCCACCCCGAGCGATATGTGCCGGCCATTCGTGACAGGGACCCGGTCACCGGCGAGGACGCCATCGTGTTTGAGGGCACGGCCTGCATCCAATACCTCGCCGAGCGTTTTGACAAGAACGGCGATTGGACCGGCCGGACGGCAGCTGAAAAGGCCGCCGTCATGTCGTGGACCGAATACCAGACCGCCGGGATTGGGTATGTCGTCAGCGTGCCTGCAGACAACAAGAGGGGGTGGCGGCAATGCTGACGATCTCGCAGCGCCACGGCCAAGTACTGGCTCTACTTCCTTCGCGGCTACCCGACCCGAGCGAATCCGGTCCAGCTACCGCGCACCATTGAGAAGTAAGAAGCCGATGACGTCGTTGCCATGAGGCGTATCACAGCGGCAGACTCTGACATTTTCCCCATGTTCCAGGTTCCACTCCAACACCCTCAAGCAATGGGATGTCATGGAGAAGCAGCTATCAAAGCCCGGCCAAGACTACATCGCCGTAGGGAGCCGGCCGACGCTCGCCGACCTGGCCTACTACCCGTTTGCCATGCCGTGGATGTTCAAGTTTCTCAGCGTGGACATCAAAGACTGGCCACACATTGAGAAGTGGGCCGAGAGGATGTCAGCCCGGCCGGCCTTCAAGGAGGTGTTGGAGACCGCACCAACCATCGGGCACTAGCAAGTCCGCAGGGGCTGTATGTTTCCGGCCTTGAATTTGTAATGAGCAGAGTGTCCGAAATGTTTCCACCGGGAAAGACGTGGGCAATTTGGACAATCTCTCCGCAAAGTCTCCCGGTTGCCTAATTGGGAGCAGCGGACCGTTACTTGCAACGGGCCGGGCCGGTGTGGGTGGGTCTGGTCCCAACTCTGCTTAGCGCAATCTGTCGGTAGTTGAATGCATGCTTGTTGTCGCGAATCCAGCCTCATCGCGGTGCCTTTTCACAATACTGTAGGTAGTGTTGTAGGTGCACAAAGGCCCTTTGCGGTAGTTCTGTGGGAGAAATTTGCATCCCATAGGGCAGAGTTTGCTCCGGTGGCAGCGCGTCATGGAACATCTACCAGCGATGATGTCTTTGGGGATCTTTGCGCTATCCGATGGCAGGAAAGCTACCCGGGACTACATGAAGAACTGAGTATACGATGCACCCATCGTTCCATTTACATTTACAATCGGCGCTTCTGGAAGCAGAGTTCGAGCTGCACGAATTTGTGGTCATAACGTTTCTGTGATCCCTGGTGTACCTCATCAAGTCTATTATCCGAGTTTGTCGTTCACTTCTGTCCGCAGGTGCAGCGGATTTGGGATGGGAGGAGTTGGGCAATCCTGCTCTCGTTTCAAGGCCCCAGGTGCAGGCTGAGCTAGACAGTACAGATGTACGTGGCGCACACAGACTCCTACACGTAAGCCGGTCAGATGCTCTGCATGTTCCTGTGGCTTCACGGCCGGTCGTGTGTGCGGTGCCGCCGAGTGGCCACTAACAAGGCAGAATGTCCCCTGAGGCCCCAGCCCACACGGAGCGGCACCTTGGGCTATCCAAAGGGCTGTCCGAGCACGTATCTTGTCCACAGGCCGGCCGGCCTTTACCACCGGACCACTGGATCGCCTTATGCCGGCTGGCCAGGTGTAAGCTACGAAACACAGTCGTCTCTCTTGCCCGGTGGCCTGTGAGGGAGGGTCCAGTACGGCCATAGGGATTGCTAGCAGCCAGTGATGTGCCTTGGGTGCTTTTAACGGCGTGTTGAAATATTTACTACCAGAGCGGTGCAGTTGCTAAGGCCCAAGCTTTGCCCATACTCCACTGAAGAATAGAACATCGTCATGGAGCTCTCTATTATCTCGATCCAGTGGCAGGTGTTGGTTCCGTTCGTGACACTATTCTCCATCGCACTGAGGTGGAAGGCTTCGCGTCATCTTATTCAATCTAAGCTGAACGACTGTATATCTTGGGTTCTCAACGTACGGTGACCCTTGAACAGCTGCGAGCTGAACACTGACCCGTCGGCAGGTTTTCTTGACGCTCTGGCATCCAGTGCGCCATGTACACGATAAGACCTCGCTCCCATCTGCGCCATACACGTTTCCCAATGGACAAGGGGATGCGGGAAAGTTTCTTCACGGAAAGGAGAACAGCCTACTATGGGAGACGCAGTATGGGGCTCTCTATCGTATATGGTCCGGGACAACGCCAGAAGTGTAAGCAGTCGTCTCCAAAACTTGGCATGCCATGGCTAATCATGTAATAATTTAGGGTTTTGACGAAGCCCGAGCATATACAGGATGTCTTCAAGGACTCCGATAAGCATCTCAAGGCCAAGAACAATAACTCCGGGTACTTTCTGGGAGAGCTATTGGGTAAATGTGTCGGCCTTGTGAGCCAGAACGAGTGGAAGCAGCTGCGATCCGTTTGCGAAGTTCCGTTCGTCCGATCCAAGTCTGCGACATATATCCAACAGATGGAAAGGCGCACGGAGCGGCACTTCCGACAACTCTGGGAGACGTCGACCCTAGCCGAGTCGGTCATAGATGCAGCACAAGACCTGAAGATGCTTCCCTTTTGGATTGTTGCGGAGATACTCTACGGGGGCCTCACCACCGACATGGAGCGGCAGCTCGCAGAGCTGGCACCCGTGCGAGAGAAACTCTTCCAATACTTCCTTCAGGGCGGTGTCACCAGATACGAGTGGTCCAGATACCTTCCGACGACGGCGAACCGAAGACTCACCGAGTTCAAGACTCGCTGGGCAACTTTCAATCGCCAAGCACGAATTCGGGCTCACCCAAACACTCCTATTGCGTCATACTATGGTGCAATTGAAGAAGGCACCTTGGATGAGGAGTCCATTCTCCACACACTTGACGAAGCGCTCTTTGCCAATCTCGACGTAACACTTGGCGGCATATCCTGGAATCTTGTCTTTCTCGCCGCGTATCCCGAAGCCCAAGCCAGGCTTCGCGCCGAAATTGCGGAAGAAAGGGCAAAGGCTCGCGACGGCGGTATTTTCGAGTCTTACATTCTTCGGTCCGATACGTTTGTTGCCGCCTGTATTTCTGAGTCCTCTAGGCTCCGCCCTTTGGCAGCCTTCTCAGTCCCCCAGGCTGCACCAACAGGCAGAGTAGTTGGAGGCTATTACTTCCCGCCCGGCACAAACTTCATCATCGACTCGTATGCGCTCAATCAGCGTAACGACTACTGGGGCGAAGACTCGGAGAAGTATCGACCGGAAAGATTCCTCGAGCGAAACGCCGTCAAGGACAGATACAACTTTTGGCGATTTGGCTTTGGACCCAGGCAGTGCATGGGGAAATTCGTCGCAGACATGATGATCAGAGTTCTGCTTGTTCACTTGGTCGAGAACTATGACCTTGGAATGCTGGACACAGACAAGGAGTGGGAGAGAGACCCGGAGAACTGGATCAACCATCCATTGATGAAGCTGAAGTGTGAGCTTAGGAAGAACTCTGGGTCGAGTTTGTAGGCGAATGTTAGTCATTTCCACTGCTCCTTGCTTCAATAAATCGGTAAAGCAGGCGTTACAAACAACATCCTGTCTGTGAGCTTTCATGCTTCGCATCATATACTCAAGAACGAAGGTGGGCCCGAAACACCACAATGTGGGAGGCACAGGTCGGACATTGGCAGGGGCATGTGGCATCACTTTTACAACGTGAACCTCACTCATGGTAGTTTCAGCGGCAGTGATTTATAAGAAGCCCGTCAATTTTCGCAGTTCAAATTTAACGTTACATGTGCGATAAATCACATCATGACCCAGTCCGAATCCCCCTCGCGCCGTGTGAGTCACTTTCTGGCCTTAAAAAGGACTTCAGCAGTAGGGTCCGGCAAGATCGCCAATCCAAAGTGTTGCTGCTTCGGCTTGGGCTCGCCCGGCTTGAGCGTGACATCGTAGTGACGGAGGATGTAGGCCAGCACGACCTTGATCTCGGCGCTGGCAAAGAAGCGGCCGGGACATGCCCAAATTCCGTGCCCGAAGTTGATGTTGTCAATGCCCGTCGTCGCATGTTGGAACTTGTGTTCATTACCAGGCGTCTCACGAAGCTTTGAGAAGCGGAAAGGCTGGAACTCCGTCGGATTCGGATACAGCTCCGGGTTCTGATTGATGACGTGCGCATGGATCGTCATACGGGTTCCTTGAGGGAGGACCTGCCCAGTGGAGCACTGAAGTCCGTTGGGGTTGGTCACAATTCGGGGGATGTTCACTGCCTCGTGTTAGCCATTTCATCGACTTCGTGTTGAAGATTTGGCTGTCACCACTCACCCAGGGAAGGTGGTGACAGTCGCTGTGACTCTTTGGCGAAGCTGTCCAACCTCTTCAGCTTGGGTAGGTTCATCTTGTCGATTCTGCCGTCTGCCGGAACGTGCTGAAGCACTTCTTCTCGCATGAGCTCAACATCGTGCGGATCAAGCGCTGCCAGGTCGAAGATGATGTACGACAGCGCGTTTGACAAGTTGTAGATTGATGCAAAGGTGGCAAGAAGCTGGTCGCGACCGAGTTGCTGAGCGTTGGGAGGCTGGGAGTACTGAGAGATGAACCACTCGAGCATATCTCCACCCGGAATGCCCTTGTCTTTCTTCGCACCGGAGCGCTTCTCCGCAATGACAGGGGCCAGTTTCTGTTCGTTGATCTTCCGCTGTTGCTTCAATGCCTTGACTTGGGGGAGGAATGGAGCAACGAAAAAGCGAATGGGCCAAGGGATGAGGCGCAGGATCAGCCACGCGCGAGAAACGCCAGCGGTGTAATCCACTGTTGCCTCAACCCACTCCTCCTGTCGGCTGAGCGGCAATCCGACAAAGGCACGTCCCGACATGATTGAGGCGATTCTGGACATGGCGTATCTTGGCTTGATGGCAGTCCAGTCCTTGCAGGGTCCGATCATCTTGTTGACGGCCCATTCGACCTCGGCTGTGAAAGATGCCAAGACGGCCGGGGTGTTGCGAGTCAAGACGTTTCGCATGGTGCTGTCAAACTCATCCGCCTTGGTACCCATGTAGGAGTATTCACCGAGAAAAACGTCATAGTGGTGCTTCCTGAACGTTGCGATTAGAGACCGATGATAGCTTGGAGGAGAATCTCTGTGCTGTTTCTAACACTCACTTGATGGACACGTCGGTTTCAGGCAGGCCTCTTATTGTCTCAATCTCAGAGTCTGGCAAGACGGCCATCTCCATGCCCGGAAGGGAGAGCATGAATGGCTCCTTGGGGTACTGCACGGGGAACGTCTAATCAGTACAGCGGCACATGATTGCGACAGTCAATTGGAGGTCTCTCACCTTCTGATGGGCCTCTTCAAGCGTCTCAACGACATTGTTGCCGGTCACCTTCACGACAGGCAGGTTGTGTGGCTTAGGGCGGGAGCTCCAGAGGTAGATCAGGCCCAACGCGACCAGTGTTGCTACAGAGCCCAAGAACACCGGGTTCGCCAGCTGGCCCCCCTCGATCTGGTGAATGAGTTCCTGAATTGCACCCATGTTCACTTTCCTTCAATCAATGGCTTAAGTGACAGGCACGATGCCGCTGCAGGCAGGAAAGTAGTGACAAGGAAGTTGCGTGTGCACGCGATCAATGACAGAACATGGGCATTGACATCAAATCTTTGTATGGTTCGAGCTGGTTTTACTCTCACTGACCCCGCCACCACTGACGCCTGGCCGCCGCAGTCAGCATCCGCTGCAACCTGCATGTCTGGGCCGTAAGCACCTGGCAGGTCTCCGTTATAGGCGCCGTGGGCATCCTCGGCGTCCGTGACTTGACCAATGGATACCCGATTGCCATTAAATTAGAAGAAGTGCAAGTGGCCGGTCCCATCCCACCCCCATTGACGTATCCCTCCGATCGTGGCAGAGACACCCCTGCAGCAGCAATATGACCTCCGACGGCACCCTCGAAGTTGGCGACAAGGTCTGGTATTTCGCCTACGGCTCCAACATGAAGTCCTCGGTCATGGAGCGCCGAGGCATGAAGCCCTTCGCCGCGAAAAAGCTCGTTGTCCCTTCGCACGTTCTCACGTTCGACATTTTCGGCGTCCCGTACACTGAGCCGGCCATGGCGAGCATCGCTGAGCGTGACACTGCTGGGCAAGCGGGCCGTGGCAAGGAGTCGCCGCCGCCGCCTGTCCACGGCATTGGGTACCTCCTGTCGGCGGGCGACTTCAAGAATCTCGTGGTCTCCGAAGGCGCCGGGACGGCTTACACTGAGGTGGAGCTCGACGCACGGGTTCTTGATGACGACCAGAGCGACGCACTTCCGGTCCGCACGCTCGTCGGCCGGTATCCTTTCCGGCCCAATCCACTGCCAAGCGCACGCTACCTTGTAAGACGCCGCACACGGCACGAGATTCACACATCACCCACGCACGCTGACTGCTAACGCCCGAGTCTCGCAGGGGCTTCTCATTGACGGCGCGGAGGAGCATGACCTGCCGGTCTCATACCGATACTACCTTGCATCCCTGCCGAGCTACACCAAGTCGCTTTCTCCGGTCGAGGCTTTTGGTGCACGCGTCTTCCTGGGCCTGTGGATGCCAATCATCACCTGGACGATGAAGCGCATCAAGACTGCCGCCCGGCACACAGAATCGGGCCGATCAGACTCGCGTGCTGGCGTATTTGTGTGGCTTCTTTTCAATGCGGTTTGGTTGCACTACGATCTTGTCCATTGTTGGGTTTGGGGACATGGCGGTGGGAGGCGTTGATCATGCCGAGACACATCTGCCCAACGCACTTACTGCCGGTGCCGGACCTTAGATATCCAGAGTAGCACCCCAAGAAGACCATCATAACAACTTCGTTCTCGTTCGTGATTTTATCTCTCCGAGTCTGGTCATTCGTGCATCGCATCATTGAAGCAATGGAGGATCCTTCACCTCGAGCCCGAGCCCTCAAGCTTCTCGAGCAAGTTCCACTCATCGGTAGGTAGAACACCCAGCGTGGCGCGAATCCTTCCAGCCCTCGACTCCCTTCCGGCGCCCCGGACTCGAATGGCTTATTGGCTTGCAGATGGGCACAATGACTTCGCGTACATGGTTCGAGGGTGGTTCCGGAACAATCTCAGTCAACCAGACTTCGACATCCATGCCATGCCAATTGGACAGACCGATATCAGCAGACTCCACAAGGGAAAGCTGGGCGGTCAGTTCTGGAGCGCCTTTGTACCATGGTGTGTATATGTACTTTCTCACCCCGTCACACCCTTCCTGACGATGTGGTCACAGTCCCAAGGATGGAGACAGCAAGGATACAATCCTACTCTCCACCTTGCAGCAGGTTGATCTGTTGCACGGAATATTTGAGCAATACTCGAGCATATTTACCTTTGTAGCCCAATCCTCCGACATATTTCCCGCTTTCAAAGCTGGGAAACTTGTCAGTCTGCTTGGGATCGAAGGGTTACATCAGATTGGTGGCAGCCCCAGCGTGCTTCGGATGCTCTACAAGCTCGGAGTGAGGTATGCCACGCTATGCCACAACAAAGGCAACGAGTTTTCCGACAGTGCTGTGAGTAGATCGTGATTTTGAGTCTACATGTGTTTAGCTGATGTTAATCTGATCAGACCGCGGAGGATGTCCACGGAGGGCTTTCGAAGATGGGGAGAAAGGTCGTCCAAGAGATGAACAGAATTGGAATGTGAGTCATCGTCAAGAGCTAAATTTGAGCTGCCCAGCAGCTCATGCAAAACTCAGGATCGTGGACCTGGCTCATACGAGTCACAAGGCGCAGCTGGACGCCTTGAAGTACAGCGAAGCGCCTGTCATTTTCTCGCACTCGTCTTGGTGAGTACTCCGCGCAGAAGATTGAAGCTCGACTGACGGAAGATTTGGCAGCTACGAGCTCTGTCCGAATCCCCGAAACGTTCGAAACGAGGTACTACACAAGCTGAAAGCCAATCGGGGGCTGATTATGATTTGCTTCATACCGTCCCTTGTCACTCCGCCCCAGGCAGGTCAAAACGGCTCCGTGGGAGACCGCGGGGCTCCCAGCGTGGCATCAGTGGTTGATCACATCGTTTATGTGGGCGAAACGATCGGATACGCACATGTTGGCATCGGGTCTGACTTCGACGGTATGCTCGAAGGTCCTCCGGATTTGGACGACACGTCATGCTTCCCGAGCATTATCGAGGAGCTCATCAGGCGCGGAGTGGACGAAGACGACGTGAAACTAGTCATGGGACTGAACGTGATTCGAATCATGGAGGAGGTTGAGAGCGTGAGCAGGGTCGCTCAAAACATTGACAAGTGGGACGTGCTGTGTGATGACATCGCGTCCCCCTGGACTGACGAGCAGGTGTCACTGTTGGTGGCACGGGGCTCCTTGAGGAACACAAATGGCTCGAGCGGCCTCCACTGAGCACGAAAATAGGCTACAGCATCAAGTAATGTTATAATTATCATGAGTATGCTATCTCAGTAAAGACCGTCTTCCTGCCACGAGAGCGGACTCTTGCATCCGTGTCTGAACTCCGCGTTTCTACTCCCTTTGCTACTGTCAGCAAAAGCACTGATAACACAAACTACATCATACGAACTTAGATTGGATGTGATGAGACGATTCGGGGGGCGAAGCAAAGACGCAGCCGAGAGCAGGGCGCGGGTCGTCGGTGCGAGTGGCTCGCCTCGCTGGCTGTATGCCACGCCCCAAATTTGGGAGCAGGCAAGCCAGCGAAAACTGAATCACATTCCTGCCCAATCGTATTTGGGTGTCATGGGCGGTATTCGCCGAGGACTCAGGCGAGTCGCCCAGCAGGCGCGTGGTGTCAGGCATCTTTGGGGCGACTGGTCTGGCAGGATGACGAGGCCTCCCCCTCGGCTCCTCGTCCACTTCCCGTATTTGTCCCTCAGGCACAGACCTTCTCGGGAACGCCGATGACCCGACGAAATGCCTGGAAAACGAAGTCAGAGACGCTCAGCCGCAGGGGCGCACCTGCCTACACGGGCCGTTGGCGTGTCATGGTTGGCCGGGCCAAGCGACTATGCCCCCTTTGCCACCACCACGGCCACGGTCGCCGACCGGTCCGCAGCGCGACTTCCGTCCAAGGTAGGCAAGTATTGAATCCTATCATGACAGAAGGACACCAGTGAAGCGTATTACGCCACGATGATGAGGACAGGACCTCGGGAATGCCTGGCTGGTCGGCATTGCCGGCTGTTGTCAAGTTCCGGTCAGCTTATCCAGGAAGACCCTTGGGATTATTAGTTTAAGAAATGGATAGTCGGCGCCATCTGCATTGATATTCTGTAGTATATCACCAACTTTCAATAGTTCTAGCCTTCATCTAGAATTTTCTTTCCGTTAGCCTTGAACATTGTGTCATTAGCCTCTCCTACGACTCCGGTCGTCGTTGAAACATTGCTTGCGGCATATTGCTCACTACAGGGTCAGGGGGTATCCCTCTCCAAGACCAAATACTTCTTTCAACATGCTCGCCGTATCTGAGTTTCTTGTCCTGTTTGAGCTTTGCACTGTTCTCGACAAGAGTGCGCTCGACATCGACCTCGACACAGGCTTTATATCAAATGGCGGCGACTCACTCGGAGCTGTTGCACTCGCAGCAGCCTGCAAAGCACATGGCTTGAGCCTTCCGAGAGATAAAATATTGCGAAGTCAAACTCTTCGTGATGCCCTCGCACCAATTTCCGGCCTCGTCGGTGCAGAGCCTGCGCAAGTCAAGCACTACTTGTTGTCAAAGCTTGCCTTGGAGTCGACGCCGCTCTCCGATGTGTCATCAACCTCCTCGAGGAACACTACCCCATCAGTCGGCCAAGACACAGTGCCGATCAATCACTGGCCACAATCGGCAAACACAAGCCATGCAGGGTCCGTGGTCAAGGGCGGCCCCGTCGATACCCCCGATACGACACTGTCGATTCTGACCGAAACACCGTTGACTGAGATGCAACTCCACTTCATTCATGGATCGCTCAGGCAACCCGGGACCAATTTCATAGTACACACAGAAACATACGAAACGAATTATATCCCGATCTTAAAAGAGGCATGGAAGCAGGTCGTCGAGTCGGAGCCGATATTCAACCAGGATTTCCCCAGACACCATGCCGTCGAATACGGCCCTGTCGGGTTCAACTGGGATGATGCCACAAACGAAAACACCAATCGCTACGACTCGGAAACCCGCATTGGATCATTCTTCCGGGTTACTCCCGCTGAGGGTTCGACACAGCTCAGCCATATTACATGGACAGTTCACCATTCACTGATGGACGGCTACTCGGCTTCATTACTGTTTGATAAGGTGCTTCGCATTGCGAATGGAGAGTCTCGGCCCTTCCCGGGGCCATCGTTCCAACACTTCACTCGGGAACTTGATTTGTTCAGAAAGGCCAGCCGGGAGTTTGGGGCCGCGCACTGGGCTAGTAAGCAAGACGTCATGAGCACTGCCCAGCATGAGCTGCTTCTCCCCCCTGCCCTCCCTCACCAAAGCTACGCCGGGAGTCGGTCCATCTCGATGGACATCACGGACATTGCGCAAAACATTCAGTCGAGAGCAAAAAGGGTTGGCATTACCCCGGCTACCCTGTTCAACGCAGCCTGGGCCTTGACTTTGGCGCAGTTTACAGACTCCGACGTTGTCTCGTTTGGGGCTGTACTATGTGGCCGGAGCCTGGCAATACCTGGTGCATTGGACGTAGTTGGACCGCTGCTCAACACATTACCGCTCGCGATACACGTCGCGAGAAACATGACGACTGATGACTTTCTACGGAATATGTTTGACGAATTGATTGAGCTAGAAGAGTATCAATGGACGACATCTGAGCAAGGTTTTAGTCGCGCGTTTGAGACCGCACTAAGCGTTCAGATCGACGCACCAAACGTCGCGAACTGGAACATTCGTCCGGTCCAGCGAGCGACTCGGCAGGAGCATGAAGTCCCACTTGGAATCACTATCGATGCTGGGCACAAAGTTTCATTCGACTATCATGTAAACCGGTTCTCTGAAGACAACATTAACCGTCTTGCCAAGACCTATCGCCGCGCACTAGAGCTACTGTTGGAGCCCGCGCGAAGCCTTGATGATGTGGCGAAGCATCTTCTTCCGTCTACCAGCACTGAGATGCTTCATCACTTCGGCAACTGCTCACCGTCAACACTCACCTCCAGTATCAAGGAGGACCTTGTTACCCTGTTTGAGCGCCGGGCACGTGAGATTCCCGACAACATCGCCATCGAAAAGGGCTGCGACAAGATGACATACAGAGAAATGGACACAGCTGCTTCGAAAATTGCATCCCGACTCTCTCACCATATCACGCAAGGAGAAGTCGTCTGCGTCTACTCGGATCGGTCAATGCTCTGGCTTTGCGCCATCTTCGGTATCCTCAAGGCCGGCGGGGTGTATTGTTCGATGGACCCAACGGTGCCTCAGGAGGTCCGCGACAGAAACTTTGGCCTGTCAGGAGCAAAGACTTTCATTACAGGGAAGCCATGCCAGCTCAAGATCGTGCCGCCAGGATGTCCGATCTCTTTTACAGTTCAAAGCACCATGGAATCGACAGAATTTGAGCCTTTGGAGCACCGCGCCGTCGCCAACCCTCACTCCCCAGCGTATGTTTGCTTTACATCTGGGTCGACGGGTACTCCAAAGGGCGTTCTTTGCGCTCATGCAGGTCTTGTTGCATTCCAATCATCGCTGGACGTTCGCCTATTTGCCGCACCAGGACGAAAGGTTGCCCACGTCATGTCTGTCGCCTTTGATGGGAGTATCCACGAGCTCTTCTCTGCCCTGACCTACGGAGCTACTGTGGTGTTGCCATCTGGCTCTGATCCATTTGGACACCTGCACTCGGCTGACTCGGCGATTTTGACGCCGTCGTTGGCTCGGCTGCTTGATCCTGAGGAGTTTGAACGCCTAAAATGGGTAAGTCATCACATGCAGATTATATCGTTCTGTGCAAGTCACATATTCTGATCTTATTGGCAGGTTTATTTCGTCGGCGAGCCTGTCCCGCAAGCTGTGTGTGACCGGTGGGCGTCCGTGAAGCAACTGTACAACATGTACGGCCCAACTGAGGGCACTTGCGGGGCGACCATCAAAAGACTTCTTCCGGGGCAGCCAGTAACCATTGGCGTGCCGAATTCTACGACAAGAATTTACATCTTGAACTCGGAAAAGGCGCTCTCGCCCCCTGGAGCCGTTGGCGAGCTCTATCTCGCTGGGGTGCAAGTTGCGGGCGGCTACCTCGACTTGCCACAGCAGACACAGGAGCGCTTTTTGCCAGATACGATTTGGCTCCCCGGAGTTGGTGAGATGATGTACAAGACAGGTGACAGAGGCTACTGGACTGAAGACGGAGAAATCGCCCTGCTTGGTCGACGCGACCGCGAAATCAAGCTGAGAGGATACCGGCTGGACATGGGTGATCTAGAAATCCGGATCGCGAGAGCCTACCCTTCTCTGCAGGCCGTGGCAGTCACGCATCACAAGGATCAACTGATTACCATGGTTCAGCCTCAGGACGTCGATGTGACGAGCCTGCGGGAAGAACTCCGAAAGGCGCTGCCACAGTACGCCATGCCGCACATCATCATCAGCACAGAAAAGCTCCCTGTTACCGGAGCTGGGAAGGTTGACTACAAGGCCGTTTCAGAAGCGGCCGCCCAGCCCCGGAAGGCACTGGCGCAGAAGGATCAGCTTTCCACGTCGGCAGAGCGAGCTGTTGCCGAGGCCTACAAATTGGCCCTTCAGCTGCCGGATGATATGGAGGTTACGGCGTTGTCAAACTTCGTCGAGCTCGGCGGACACTCCCTCCGTCAGCTGGAGCTGCTGCGTCATCTCTCTGCAGCTTTTGATGTGCAACTGTCCTTGAAGTTGATTCTGGTCTCTCCGACCGTCAGGGACCTCGCCAAGGCAATCACTCAGTGCGTCAACTCTACTCCGACAGTCGTTCTGGATCAGAAGTTCCCTGTCAGCGAGGAGCGCGCGACGCCGATTGAGGTAGAGTGGATGCAAAAATACGAGACCTCGTCAGGCTCCTCGTCCTTCAATGTCTGCTTCTCGTCAACCTTTGACAGCGCCATCGTGAACAAGGAAAGGCTCATCGAGGCGTGGAACATGGTCCTCGCAAGGCATCAACTACTGGCTTGTCAGTACGCTTACCGCGGAGCCGACGAAGTCATCCGCATCAATCCAGGATATGTCCCTCGCGTTCAGACGCCTTGCTCGTTTGACCTTTGGGTGGAGGCAAACCGCCCCTTTGCCCTGGAGCTCGAGCAGCCCGTTCGCGTGTTCATCACCGATGATCGTCTGACAGTCGTCTTGAGTCACATCGTTGCCGACTACACTGCGCTAGGCATTTTGATGCGTGAAGCAGCCGACGCATACAGCGGGAAGCTCTTGGACGATGCGCCGCGCAGCTACTCTCTGGCAAATGTCTGGTACGAGCCGGCACCTCAGGATAGCCTTCGTTTTTGGACCGAGTATCTGCGGAATTGCCCCGAGAATCCTCATCCACTCGGTCGCGAAGTTGCCCGCTCAGACTACTCCGGCACGTCTGCACTCTCAATCATCGACGCTGGTGTTTTCGACCGGGCTCTGCAGTTCTCTGCCACCGCCAATGTTACGCTGCAGCAGATGGCAATTGCCTGCGTCGCAGTATGCCTGGATCAAAGCCAGGTTTCAACGGACATCGTACTTGGCGTGCCGCATATCAACAGAGAGACTGCAGAGGACCTCGACACGTTCGGTCTCTTCCTTCAACCGCTGCCAGTCCGGGTCACGCACGGGTCAAACACCACGGGTAGCCTCATGGAGTCTGTCAAGACTAGCTCGCAAATGGCACTTGCACACGCAATACCGTGGCATCAGCTGCTACAGCACCTCGACATGAAGCCGGACTATCCGAACCACCCGCTCTTCGATGTCATGGTAACAATGCACGACTTCAGGCAAACAAATGACCTGGACATGAAGGTTCCCGGGATGGAATCGTCATTTGTCTGGTCGGAGGGCGCAAAGTTCAAGCTCCTGTGCGAGTTTACGGCACTTCCCAATGGCAAACTATTGCTGCGCCTGGAGTATGACACAGGCGTGCTGTCACAAGTTCAAGTCGAGCGACTCCAGAATGCGATACCGCTCGCGATGAGTATGATCTCCGACAGCAGCGAGCATGGTGAAATTAAACAAGCCCTCATGGGAAGCGCTGATATGCCAAGCAATTTGGCGGGCAGCATCGTGGAGGATACAAAATGTTTCTTCGGAAAGACTTTGCAGGATATTTAGCTACATACTCGCATTAGATCAATTCAAGAGACCGCATGTTCAAGTCTGCAATGGCAATTCCCCGCGATCCATGAACGAGTCCCCAAATTTACATATTACAGCACGATATCTATGTTCAGCTTGCCTCAAGGCTTCGTCCCACGTTGGCCTAGTGATACCCCATAAGGAGCTGCCTTCAATGTTGGTTACTGGGTGCTGAGTGTGACGCCGCCTGTGACAAGCCGCCGAGCGGGCCCAAGGCGCCGCGGTCCAGAAGACCAAACACGAAGCGGCATCTCGTAGGGGCGCCGCAGTCTTGGCTCGGATGTCTTGATTCCTGGTGGAAGTGAACGTCATTGGCGATGGCCATGGCACCGGCCCTTACCATGCATGGACAGGAAAGTCGCCGAGACAGTGGTGGGAGACCCCTGCTACAGCGGCTGCCAGACCTGGTCGCCGCTGGTCTCCTCGCTGTGTGTACTCCGCACGGCATGCACAATGTGACCCCAATTCGTCGCCCCTGTGTCGGCAGCCGATCGGCCATGCACCAAGTGGCCGGCCCGCAACTGAAGGGGGCCGCATGTGTTGCTTAGTGTCCCAGACGCAATGGTGTATATCGAAGCGACAGATTGGGAGAAAGGGTAGATGCGCTCCGTATATATCCTTTGTACCGATTTTCGCACCAAAGTTCTGTATTCTCGCTATCAACTTCGAGATCTCAGCAACACTCCCATACATACTGCGGGTAAATCACAATCACACATCATGGCGACCCCTCGATTCAACTTCAATGTCTCCTACTCGGAGCCCGTGAACCGCCCCGGTGATGAGCCTGTCCTGAGCATGGACGACGTTTGGCAAGGAATCGCCCACGGTGCACGGTACCCCCAGGACATGGCCGAATATGTCGCCAACTGCGAGATCCTGTCGGGCGAGAAGCTCAAGTTCCGCCGCCGACTGACCATCGGAGGCGGCGGCGCTGTGCACACCGGCGCGGGCGAGGCCATTGATCAAGACGTGATCCTCCGCCCGATGCTCAACGTGAGTGCTTGGCCTGTTCCATCGCTACCGGTCTGACCAGCAGCAGGTTGAAGCGACGACCACTACATCCGGCGCGACGACCATCTTCGGCATGTCGCAGGGCACTCAGGACCCACCGAACGAAGAGCGACCGGAAATCTACTTCACCGGAGTCTACGAGCTTTGGATCGATGGCGTTGAGGATGGCAGCAAGGAGGCAGAGGAGGTCCGCATCAAGTACGGTGCCTTGGCAAAGGGCGCGACTCAGGATGGTGTCAAGACGTTCAGGCGGTGGAAGAAGGAGGGCAAGATTGAGCAGTGGGCGAAGCTCGAGAACGGGGCCTAGTTGTACTGCAATGCTTCGCTCACACGAGTAGATATTTGAATGGACATCATGTTGTAGAGACTGAGAAATTGTGCGACGCGGCGTGCGATTAATCATATAAGACGTTGTGCTGAAGAACGACTACGGTAGTATGGGAGTATCGTCTGTGGCCGTAGCCATCCAGAATTGGCCCGTTTGTAAGAGGCAAAGCTTGCGCATTTGGTGACGATACCAAACCTGTGAGCGCAGCCACGACACAGCAACTCGTCTACGTCAAAGCAAAGTCAGTCTCGTTCAGTATCCCAATCACAAGATTGCGCTTCGGTGTAAGAGGCGATCATTGTATACAATAACCTGCACGTCAAGTGGCTATGTATACGCTCGTCTTAGTCAATGTGATTCATGTCTCATTCTGTGCTCGCCCACCGCCGGCCAAAGTTACATAAACCTGGAATGCCCCATTCCCTTTGTGCATCTTCGGTTGTCACTTCCTAATTGCGTACCTACATGTAGGTGCATATACTTTTGCTATGACACAGACTAACATATCTTAGGCAAGGTACCGAGGGTCCCGTGGGATGAACTTGAGGAAGGGGCCGTTCTTGTCTCCGGCAGCAAAGTGATCCTTGACGTGGAACTCCAGCGGCAGCTCCTCCCGCGACTCAATTTCGAACAGGAAGGCAATCCGAGCCATGGTGAGATAGATGGTGCTGAGCGCCAGATTCTTGCCGATGCAGGCTCGCGGGCCGTAGCTAAATGGCAGGTGGGCAGAGCGAAGCTTCTCAATCTCGTCCTTGGACTCGGTGAGCCAGCGCTCGGGCTTGTAGACCTGCGGCTCCGGGAAGACATCTTCTCTGCGGTGCATGGCCCAGCCCGGCACGCCAATGTTGGCGTACGCGGGGATCATGTGGCCGTCGATGACACCGTCCTTGGGAGATTCCCGGACGAGGTAGCTCGGCACGCCGGGGGACATGCGCAGCGCTTCCTCGACGCAGGCGCGCAGATACTTGCATCCGAGGAGCTTGGGCCCGCTCACAATCTCTTCAAGGCTTGAGAATGTGGACCGGATCTCTTCCTTGAGTTTGCTGTAGCACTCTGGATACCTCGCGAGGTAGAATGACATGCCGGTCAGGGCTGTGCCGGTAGTGTCACTGGCTGCAAATGACGGTTAGCAGCCGGACCTCAACTCAGCAGGGAAGCGACTTACCAGCGATTATAAGAACAACAGCTTCGTCTGACAGCTCTTTAAACTCCATCTTCTCGCCGGTCTTCTTATCTTCAGCGTTGAGGAGCAGCTTGAAGATGTCGTCTGGGCCTTTTCCGGCCTTCTCCAGGTCAATCCGGTGGGTAACCTGACTGGCAACATAGTCACGGAACTTCTTGACAGCGGAAGCCATGCTGATGAACATCAGCGGTCCGAGGCCAAATCGCTCGACCCACGGAACGCATCCGAGGATGATCTGAATATGCTGAAACGTGTCGATGAGCGGCTGGATAAAGTGATCGTTGTCCTTGGTGAGCATGTTGTACTCATGGCCAAATGTGAGGTTGCCCATGATGTCGTACGTCAAGTACGAGAACCACCTTGACATGTTCTTGTAGTCTCCGTGGAAGGTGTTCGGGTCGGCGATCTGCTTGCAGAAAAGGCGGATCTTGTCCAACACAGTAGCCTCGTAGGATCGAATGGCCGCTTCGCTGAAAGCGTGCGAGATAATTCGGCGCTTGCGGGCGTGGATCTTCTTGTCGACAGCGCTGGCGAGGTTCTGTGCGTGTCAGTGTTGTTTACATGGCGACCACAAGTTTGGACTGGACTTACAACAAGGACTTGCTTCTCTACCGGCCCTCTTGAGTAGTAGTAGCCCTTGCCCCATTGCGACCCGGTTCCATAGACGGCTATAATTTCTGTTAATCGATCTGGGGCATAGCTCGTTGGGGTTTGAGAAGCGGTATGCCCTCACCTTGCACACTGTTGGGGCTCATAATTGACACGAAATTCGGCTCGATCCGCACGGCATCGCCTGGGCTGTGTCAGCTGCCGGTCTTCGCTCCCAGACCTGCCAAGACTTACCATATTTCTTGTGCAGTTCGTCGACTTTCAGATGTTTCGTCCCCTTCCAGGAATAATACAGGTTGGGCAAGATGGTCATGCGGAAAAGCAGCGGACCCGGAAGATGCGCGCAAGGGTGGAAGTAAATGTTGTAGATGTAGTCCCATATTTTCTACGTGCGCATTAGCACGTTAGCACTTGCGACACAGCAATGTCTTCCTCAGCGCGAAGGTTCACTTACCCAAACAAGAAGACTCAGCAGCGCGGTGCGAATCACGATGCCGCTGTCAATCTCTCCCGAGATGCCTTTCGCCAGTTCAATCAGTTGGCTGCTGAAGCCCTTGGGCGCCGTGGTGTTGTCTTGGAGGAGGCCACCTGCGCCCCCATCTCCGGGTAGCTTGACTTGGAGGAAGCTGCTCATGGTCACTTCTGAACAGGCCAGCGGTGACGGGCTATGCGACGAGCAGGGTGTGGAATTGCAAGGGCATCACATTTTGTGGCAGCAAGAACAGGACTATTACATGACATCTCGCAGACCGCGGGCTGTCCCAAGCCAGCCGCAATTGCTGCGGATAGGTCCAGCGGGCCGCTTCAATGCGGGTGTTGGCCATAAGCCGGCCGGCGATCCAAGGACCGGATCTAGATGGGCGCCACCAGACGGCAGCCAGCCCAAGGCCCCCCCAGTGGCCACCCACTACTTCGTAATCGGTGAGACGTCAGCCGGGCTGTAGTGAGCCGGACCGGTGCTTACGCCTCTGGGTCCCCCATGGAAATGGCCGGGGGTCGCCCCCCTCGGCCGCCGACGACGGGGCCCGAGTGGTGCAGGGCGGGATTCCGACCCCAAGAAGCCACGGGGGTTTCCGGTCAAGATGGAACCTGATTTGCTCAGAAAGGTGAGACGCATGCTGACATCCTGACGATTAATCCGGCATGCGTCATCATGGTGTTCGAAGCCGGCCTGGCGGCTGGGGATTGCAGCTTCTGGATCGAGGTGAATGATTGCGGCTCCCAGTCACACTCTAGGGGTTGCAGCATGGCAGCCGGCTGTCCAATACGTTTAATCAAATCATTGACTCTTGCCAGTAGTACGGAAGCAATGCCGGTGAGTAACGGTTCCATAACTCCATAACATGCTTCCTTTGCCACTACCCATACGTCTTCCCATACATGCGCTCACGATGAGCCCTCAGCTGGCCGGCGGTAGGTGATGCAGACTCTTTGTTCCACTCATTGGTGTTTAATCGCATTCCTCGCTCTGGCTGATCGAATATGTCCTCTCTTCTGAAATCGTCCTGGAGAAACTCGCGTGTATGAAGTATAGGTCGAGTGCCCTTGCGAGGGCAGTCGCACCACCCCTTGTCAATCCAGTGTTGGGTCACATGCTCCGTGGCGCCAAGCAGATTCTCGGCAAGGTGTCCCGCGGACGTGGTCGGTACAGTGCCAGCGCCAGGTGCGCGGCAGAGATCGGTGCAGAAGACCCTGACCAGCGATCTGTTATCCTTTCCAGTGATTGTCGGGTGGCATACTTCTCGCAGGACATCTTTCCAAGAGCGCAGCTGTGCATATAGACGGCGGCAACACAGAATAACATGGTGAAGTTCCAGGCTCTCAACCTGTGGGTGCCGGCGCATGAAAGCGACGAGATCGTCGCCGTTGACGCATACACCGCGCAACGTCAAGCGCCGCAACCTGGGAAGCTCCAGGTTCTGGTCTACCATGGCCTTGAAGACTCTTGAATAGAAGTGAAGCCGGGACGCTCCGTCGTAGGCCTCATACTCGAGCGTCTGGAACATGTGTAGGTCCAGAGACTCGATGTTCGGTGTCTGCTTGAGAAACAAGGCGACCCCGGGGAAGTTGTCCTCGCAAAGAGCTTGCGGCATGCTGTCGGAATAACGCCCTCGAATCTCGGATCCCTTGTCCGCTTGTATCCAGCCGTCCGCTTCGTCGTCGGTGTCGTAGTCGCTGCCATCCATGTCAAAGTCAACCGGGGCCATGTCCTCTGAAGCGGCGACGCCGTCCATTTCGTGCCACTCGACCTCGTCTCCGATTTGATCCCAGTATCGCCGCTGTCGTCGTTTCTCTACCGCAACGTGATGTGGCCCATACACTATTGGCAGGCGTTCCCACCCGTGGTCGACTCGAGTAGAGTAGCTCAGCGACAGATGCTTGAGCCCATGCCCGAGCTGAGCCAGGCCGTCCTTTAGACGTCGAGGCAAGCCAACCGAGATGTCGTAAGACGGAACACTGCAGCCGTAGGTGTTGCTATAGATTTGCAGGTCTCGTATCGGCGCCCTGCACTGCGCGAGAGCCGTCATCGTCAACCGATAAGTCTGCGATGCGCGAGCCCACAGGCGTTGTCGATCGAGGTCTGTAGCCTCACTATCTGCTGGTGCCGAGTATGCGTCAGGCCCTTCAATGAACCTCGCATCCAGCTCCAGAGTAGTCAAGGACATCCGTCCACCCCAGGTGAGGATATTGGCAAGCCGTCCCAAGACACGACCCTCTAATGCCATGTCGTAGGCGGGGTCGGCCTGCTGGATGATGGCTTCTCCCGTTGCGGCCCCATCTCCAATTCCCGGGAGGCGCCGCGCAAAATGGCTGGATGTGCATTCGGCCACTATTCGCAGGTGACAAGGCAAGTGGCCCAGAAATTGGTGTCCCATGAACTCCTCAGTCCGTGCCAGGGCGCGAGGCGTAAGGGAAGTGGTGTAGCGAGCAAAGCATGGTCCGGTCGCCAAGGCATTCAGCTGACGGTTCACCAGTCGAAGGCTCTTGAGATCTGCGACAGAAAGAGGACTAAAGATTTGCGCGCTGATCTCCCGGGGGACATGATGCAGTGTCGTGTGGCTGCTCATGGTGCCCCTGCGTTTCCTCTGAGACCAACCGCCAAGGTCTGTCGGATTGCAGAAGATGGTTAAAGGCCATGAGTCCTGACTCCACAGTGCGTGCTCACACTCGAATAATGATCGTGAGGCGAGGCCCGTGGCCAGGGCGACCGGGGGGCCCGGGGTTTTCGAGCCGCCGTCTTCCGAGTTCGTGCCAGGATACGGAGGCTAGTCCCCATCGCCCATTTACAGCACGGTGGAATCGCGCCGAGACGACTGGAGAAATCACATTTCATGGGCGAATACGGAGTATCTGCCGCACAGTACTGCGAAGTTGCCAGCTCAGCCAGGGCGAGTCTGGCGCCTGGCTCACATTTGTCGGCATCGCGAATCTGGTCCCTCCTGTCCGCACCACCGTTGATCCCACAGGTCGTGCGACAGAGCCCGGTGTAAAGATGCCCGCCTGCGCGACCGGGACGGCCTCGTCTCCCATGAGCTCACAGCTGGCCCGGCTCTGAGCATACTCACGGTTGACCCGGTACACTTGACATGACCTCAGTGAGGTCAACGTCAGCCGGCATCATCATATCACCTTGCTGTCTTATCACTGTAAGGACAGGGCAGCGAACCACAATTGCCAAACCGCGCGCCTGCGCTCAACTCGGCCATCGCATGAGTCGCTGCGGGCGCAATCGCCACATCGCCATCAGTAGAGCTCGGTTTCGACAAGTCCAGACCCCAGGAAAATGACGGAATTACGACAGCGACGATCCTTCATGATAATTGGGGGCTCGGCTGCATACCAGCGGCCGCTTCAGCTACATACGTAATGTCATGCAAGAGCGGCTCGCGAAGTGCCGGCATGGACCTCGTATCATCTCCCAACCACGGCAAAGCACCCTGGCAGGCAATGAGGGCGCCTCATAAATTTGCCGCAACGCAGTGGTATTACTTATCTTCGCGAAAGGTTTCACGACGGGTCGCGCCGAGTGCATTTTGTCGGTATTGCGAGTGACCAGCCGTCATAGGGATGGTTATCGAATGACGCAGCCTAATTGTTCCCTGCGACTGGCCCGGTGAGCGCATGGAGCTGCGCCGAGGGAAGGTTGTCTCTGCGCGCTGCGCCGCACATGCAGCCACCTCCCAGTAGCAAGTGTTCAATGGTTGATGGCGTCTGAAATCTGCATCTCGGCTTCGTCGTCGACTGAATGGGTAATGCGTCGCTTTCGGAACACACATTGAGCTCGCGGGGAAAGTGAGCCCCAGCATCTGAGCGGTGAGATACTGGCAAGTGCAGGATTCTTTGTGATCTCCGAAGAGCCGAGAGCGCGACAAAGGTTGAATGCCGTCTTCTAGTCCCTTTCTCTCAGTGATGACGTTGACGAATGACACTGGTCGTTTGTATGCAGTCCCTCTTAACCACTTGGCAGTGACGCAACACCATTTCCGGACCATCGTCAGGTGATGATGCATGGCGTTTGTGAGGTTTGTGGTTGCGCTCTGAAGTTGGCGGCACGCCCGGACGCGAATGAATGCAAGGAACGGTGAAAAGGCGCCAAGTCTGGTGGGAGACGCGCATGCCACATGTGCGTGACCTTGAACGGACCGTAGTATCCCGGCGTTATTAGCTGCAAAGACCAGCTTCCAGCCTGGAGGCACCAATCACTAACCTCGGGTCCCCTTGGTATTAGTGTCATGTTATCTCCTGGCAATGTAACCCATGCACCCACCCCCGGATTTCGTCTGCTCTCTGAAACGTGCCTATCCTGCATTCCCCTTACAGATAAGCGGGGTCCCCGCGCTTGGCCATGTGGTCCTAGAATGCCACCTTCTTCTAGCATCCTAGGAGCATTTATCCCCTATCGCCAGCGGCGAATACCAGGACACCATACTACGTTACGCGCCTACGCGGGGGCGCTTTTTCTCAGTCACGTTCACCAGATACAGCAGAGATGCCAGTTGAGGCCGTCTGCGATGCGCCGCTGGGATTGGCGTTTGCTCTATGCGTCCACCCGCCAAGTGGCCGAAATACCACCTCGGCGTCATGGACGATAGGGGCGTGAGTGGAGGCAGTGACCGCAATTGCAGAACGTGTTCACATAGAACCATGCCTAATACTGACCACGAGTGATTTGGTATAAAGAGGCCAGCTGTTGAGTCGAAAAGTACAGCTCTGGAGTCGTTCCGCACCGCTGCTTCATTTCGCCACTCCTTTCACTCCTTTGACTCAGGTCGACCCCGAGAAAATACTTGACAATGGCTGGACTACTCAAGACCAGCCTTATGTTGCTGCCCCTGGTGGGCTCAACCCTGGTGGCATCCGCTCCGTTATCCGAGCGGGCCGATACGTGTGCGACCAAGGGCAAACCAGCTGGTAGAGTGCTTCAGGGATATTGGGAGAACTGGGATGGATCGTCGAATGGTGTCCACCCTCCCTTTGGCTGGACGCCGATCCAGAATCCGCTGATCAAGCAACACGGCTACAATGTGATCAACGCCGCCTTCCCCGTCATTCTGTCAGACGGCACGGCCAAGTGGGAGGACGGCATGGACACAAATGTCAAGGTCGCGACGCCGGCCGAGATGTGCGAGGCCAAGGCTGCCGGTGCCACTATCCTCATGTCCATCGGCGGCGCAGCGGCAGGAATAGACCTGAGCTCCAGCACTGTCGCCGACAAATTCGTCTCGACAATCGTCCCAATCCTCAAGAAGTACAACTTTGATGGTGTCGACATCGACATCGAGACGGGCTTGTCCGGCAGCGGCAACATCAACACGTTGTCCGCGTCCCAGGCTAACTTGATCCGCATCATCGACGGCATCCTCAAGCAGATGCCGTCCAACTTTGGTCTCACCATGGCGCCCGAGACGGCATACGTCACGGGCGGCAGCGTGACATATGGATCCATCTGGGGCGCCTATCTGCCCATCATCAAGAAGTATGTCGACAATGGCCGACTGTGGTGGCTGAACATGCAATATTACAACGGCGCCATGTATGGCTGCTCTGGCGACTCGTACTCTGCCGGCACCGTTGAGGGCTTCGTTGCCCAGACGGATTGCTTGAACAAGGGACTCACCATCCAGGGCACCACTATCAAGCTCCCGTACAGCATGCAAGTCCCAGGCTTGCCTGCGCAATCAGGGGCCGGCGGCGGCTACATGTCACCGAGCCTGGTAGGACAGGCATGGGATCACTACGGCGGAGCGCTCAAGGGTTTGATGACCTGGTCAATCAACTGGGACGGATCCAAAGGCTGGACGTTTGGTGACAACATCAAGAGCAGACTGTAATCTTGAGATACAACGACCAGCGTACGACATTGGTTGCATATATAGTGCGCAAAAAGGGTCGTGTACATAGCATCAAAATTCGTTCGAACCGCACAATGTCTGCACTGTGAACAAGAGATGGCTGACCAAAACGCGATTGCGCATTTCAAGCGACATAAGCACATTGCAGTTTGATGACGGCCATGTTGGGCGTTTAACACTGACGCTGCACGGGTGGTGACGCGGCCTTCCCGCTTACAATGCAATTGTGTGAAGTCGTCAAACAACGGCGACAGTAATAAACGGGTCACGTATCACCAAATCGCTCTCGGTTGGGGCATTCTCGGTGTACGGAAATGGTCCTTGTGCTCAACAAGCCGCTGTTTACTTCCATGCATGGGGATGCGTGTTTTATGTTGAAACACGCATCACGCCCGGTGATCGGGCCGGGTATAAAAGTAGGGCAACGCGAAGACCAACAAGACGCTGCTTCTCGAAAGGCCGCAATCTATTACACACAACGTTGAACGTTTGACGAAGTACAGTCCGTCCGGAGAAGCCAAAATAGATCGTTGGGTGACGTGCCTGCTCCAGTGTTCATCAATGCAAGATAATGTGATAGATGGGCACCAAGGTGTATAAATTCTTCAACGCCATCACTCCGACGGCCGCAGTCAAATGGAGTTGGAGGAGTTGTCATTGTCAACTCCCTTCCACATTGGCTGACACTTTCCTCCGCTCGTATTTACGCTAGGCCACGCCCGTGTCATCCTCACTTTACCGCTACAATGGTCTCTCTCTCTTCCTGCCTCATCTTGCTTATCCATGGCGCTACGGCTGGTCGCCCTACTCTCCCTCCGAGTTTCGAGACCATCTATGAGGCCGAACAGGAGGCTTGGGCACAGAACCTCGAACTCGAGGGATACGAGGTAGGAATGATGCGCCAAATAGCCCCGATATCCTTCATCCTCTGGGCAGCTTGGATGACAGTAGATATCCAGTGCAGAAGCCTTGACGACAAGTGTTTCTTCCGCTATTTTGCGAGCAGCAGATACAGGACACAAGGCGGCACGGGTCTAATGGGCTACCGGGTACTAGGGGTGAAAGCGCATAGGCACTGCGGCCAAGAGACGAAGGTAAATTTCCTTGCGCTCGATCAAGCCTCCCTGCTAATTTCTGCAGTGCTCCGCGGAGGGCGGCTCTTGCTTCGTCACCGGATTTAGGACAAAGTACGAAAGGGTGGTATGTAAATAGCGTCATGTTGTTTCGATCTCAGCTCATGGAGCATGTATATATTCTTGAAGGTAGTTGGACCGGATATCTACATTGGCTCCTCTACCCAAGGCACATCTTTTACATGTAATTGGGTGCATCTTTGCCCATGTGATCAACATTTGATATGTTCGTGACGCTTGCTAGTAGCTCTAATATACATGTAACTCCAACCGTCACCGACATGATGTTACTTGTCAAGATGCCACCGCGTACCTCGCTTTGGTACATGGGCTACGGGTGGCATTGCATCGGCCCGAACTCTACTCTTTGAACGACGTGCGAGCACCCCGAGTCAGTCAATGTCGCACGATTGGGCCGCCGTTTTGTTCTGTCCTCCTAACTTGGAGCCTTGCTCAGATCCAGAGCCGCCTTACATGTAGTGCTCAAGCTGTCGCAACACAGCGTTCTAGAGTGCAGTGTCCGATCATCACGGTGGCTTGGACTGAGGTTTACTGTTTCATGACACATCACCATGTCGCGCATTGCGTCTTCGCCATTACGTCTTCGTTATCTGCGGTAATTGTTTCTGGGAATATACTTGACGAAATGAGTGCGTGAGTCATTGTGATGATGAAATATGCGTACATATAACTAGCCGCGTACCTGGACGATAATGCCACTCTGATCAACGTCTTGTCTCACCGAGCAGCATCAATCTCAGCCATTCACCCTGTACCTCTCCAGATGGCGCGTTTTGCTTCCGGCATCCTCTTGCTCTTTCTCGCTGGCTCTTCATCTGCCCAATCTTCATGGCAATCCTCATTTCTTCCCGGTCCCCTCAGCATGAGGCGCTACGACTCACTGAAAGCAGCTGAAGAGGCAGCAGTCAGAAACAACGCCTTTTTCCTGTGGGGAAAGGTAAGACTATAGGCGGCTAATAATGCGTCGCTTCGTAGCAGTGGTTGCTCTAACTCCATAGTAGTGCCAGAAAGCCGTCGAGGGGCATGAACCAAAAGATCAGTGCGCGATCCTTGAACGAATAGGTCACAAAGTGACCTTTCTGGGCAAGACGTGGTTTGAAACAAAGAGGAGTGAAATCCCACGCCGACTATCTTGTACCGAGGGACAAGTAAGTTCACGGTTGTCAACTCTCTTCAACAGGATCAAAATGCTCTAACCAAGGTGCCTAGTGTGGTGATCCGGGTGAATGCTATGTCATAGGATGGAAAGGCCCTACATGAAGCGTTAAGCCGAAGGTTACATGCCGCTAACTCATGAAGTATACGACCAGACCGCTTGGCAAGGTTCTATTGGTAGACAATCAAAGGGTCCTGCAAAACGGGCAGAATTTTACTGCGCTCTTCGGTTCTCCGGCCCTTGGGTGCTTGATAGACATGTTCACGCAGCCCCATCCCCCATCAGTTGCGAACGGCACGAACCCAATGAGTTGTTCTCATGCCCCATACTGCTGCGGCGTCACCATTCCGCCTACTGTAGCGGGACTTGCCGTCATGCTAGGGGGTCCTCGCCACGGCCCTGTGTTTTGCGCTGATACAGCCATATGATTGACCTTTACAGCATTTCCGCTCGCCGAAAGCAGAAGTCTGTGTATTTCAACGCCACACGAAGGGTTTTAGTGGCGTGGAAGGACAATAATAATACGTTCTGTCTTTATTCCAAGGCCCAATGTGTAGAAACATCGTCTATGTTGTAGCTCATGAGGTGGTATCATTACCGCATGGCGTCGGGAGTTATCTACAGCGGACACAGGGTACGGGATAGTAGCCGTAGATCCTGGAGTCTGGCGTTGATATGTCGGTGCTGTAGCTTGGCTAAGGCATCGTCTTCGCTATGAGAAGTGTCGTAGGACGTTCAAGGTTCATGTTTCGTTGCTGAAGTTCTTTTTCCACCCAACGCTGGGTGGTAGTGTCAACTCGCACAGAACTTTGCTATAAGGCTCGTGAGTATCAGATAGGGTGGTGATATTGTACGCGATCGTTCGCGTACCCAGGTTGTCTTGTTCTCTTGCAGCATTTTTCTCCTGCAACCACTCAACACCCGACAGTGTACTCGAATTCCCCATAGCCACGAACCTGCTGCTCAGTCGATGTGGTGGAAGTTAAACACCCGCATAGCGTAGGATTCCCGCACTTGGCCAACACTGCTCTCGAGAGCCAGAACGGAGAGAGATTCGCAGCTTCAATGTCCCGTCGTTGCGTGTCCAGCCCCGTCAGTCACCAGATTGATGGCTCGCGGCTCGAGTCAATTTTCGGGTATGGGTCGCCATACTTGACTCCACATGTCTTTGTCGGAGGAACGGCAGGCAAAATGATAGCCTTGGAGCGTGCTCTGGGTACACTTCAACGTTCCTCGGGTGAACTCGTCCACCAGGCGTCGCCTAGCCTCTTCTCTCGCCATGTGAAACGCCTTGACTCGGGGGTCCCGTACTCATGCTGGGACGAGTCCGGATGAGAGGCGTAACACAGACTCCGACCATCTTGCGGTCTCACCTCTGCAGTTGTAGAGGGACCGTCGAAGGGAGTCCTTGTCGACGACTTGCGCGCCGTGAGATGGACTTCTCGCCTCCCTCGCAAGGGCCCCCAAAGGCCTCCAGTGACTCCAGTCTTCCATGGCCCTCTCTGTGCCCGTCACCCCTCCGCGTCCTCCCTCCCCAGCGCGTACAAGTCCCGCTGCACCATGGCCAACCCCTCTCTCACATCCTGCGTCCTCTCATCATCCCTACCATACGCGCGCTCCCTCCCGCGCACCACCTCGCGGAACAGCGCCATCGCGCCGCGCAGGTCGCCTTGCATGGCGCGCAGCTGGCCCAGCTCGTACAGCGCGTCCTGCGTGCGCGTGTCCGTCCGCCCGCGCAGGCGCTCGTACCCTTCGGCCGCGCGCTCCATCAGCGGCGTTGCGTCCGCGGCGCGCCCGTGGCTCTTGTGCAGCAGCGCGAGGTCATGCGCAGCCGTCACCACGTCCGGGTGCGTCGCGCCCAGCGCCGCCTCCAGGTCCGTCGCCTGCCGAGCCCATAGGGCGGCCGCGTCGTCAGCGCGCGAGGCGCCGCCCAGGGTCGCGTAGAGGAGGCCGAGGTTGCCTGCGGTGCGCGCGGCCTCGACGCTGTGCGCGCCGTAGAGGGCCTCGCGCCCGCTCAGGGCCAGCCCGTAGTGCGCCTCGGCGGCGTCCGGCTCGCCGCGCCGCTTGTACAGGATGCCGAGCATGTTGTACGTGTTGTACATGCTGTCGCGGTCGGGCGTCTCCGTGGGCGGCGGGTCCATGGCCTCGTAGGCCGCCTTGACGCGCAGCAGCACCGGCTCGGCCTCGTCGAGGCGGCCCCGGTCGAGGAGGAAGTCGGCGAGGTTGTTGAGGCGAGCGAGCGTCGACACGTGCGCCGGCCCGCAGCCCGTCTCCTCGCAGCGCACGACGCGCCGGTGCATAGCCTCGGCGGCGTCGAGCAGGCCCCGCGCCTCGAGGATCTTGGCCACGGCGGCGAACTCGTCGACCGTCTCGCCCATGACCCTGGCGGGCGAGTCGACGCGGAGAAAGTCGCGCGTGTTGGGGAGGGTCGGGTTGTGGAAGCGGAAGAAGCCGATGACGGAGGGGTGGGCGATGTCGAAGCGCGAGCCGTCGCGTGCCTTGACGATCAGCGGGCCGCAAATGCGCAGGACATCACCTTCCGTGACGGCTGGATGCCGTCGATGGGACGGTAGGCCATTCTCTGCGTACCATGCGCTGGAGGTGTTGTGGTTGAGCAGCGAGGTAAGCGTCTCGCACATGTCCTCAACGCTTAGACGAGCCTCCTGCCAAAGCCCCGCGACGAGGACGTACTTGAGCACGCGGTTGAGGATGAACGAGGTCCGAGGATTGCCCTCGGACAGGACACTCTCGAGGTAGGACCCGTACGGGTACACGGCGGGAAGCACGTCCACCGGGTCGGGACCATACTGCCACTGTGAGGGTCTATCAGGGGGCGCATCTTGAGGTTGAGGCGTCCATTTCCCGAGACGGGCCAAGTTGCACTGCGCGTCGAGTTCACAAACAGCCCAGAGCCAACTAAAACAGTCAGTCATCACGTCTTCCCAGTGAGAGTAAATGGGGGCCATACGCGCCATTGCTCTTGTCGACAATGTACTTCTCGATGCCCATTCTGACTCCCTGGTCGTCCAGGTAGGTCATCCCGCGGGCTAACCTGCGTTCCAGCTCGCCGCGGACGTACATCCGAATATCCTCGGCCATGCCTATTGCATGTATCGCCCGGAAGCCGCTCTCTATGGCAAGCTCTCTATACTCGGCGGTAGAGGGCCCCGAGACGGCGATGCGAACCGAGACATCGCGAGCCCAGCTTGCGGCCCGGAGAGACATGACCATCTCGTGTCGCGCGTCCGCACCGATGCCGTCTATGGCAGCCACGAGGACAGACACGCGACCAAAGTGCCGGGCCATGGCCTCGAGTTGCAATCCGAGCTCAGCTGTGCTCTTCGCCACCACCTTCGCCTTCAGGGCTTGCGCGTCGTCGTTGCTAGACTGCAGCGTCACGGTGAGGTCCCGGAACGCCGCCTCGCTCTGCTGAGCCAGTTGCAGCAGCAGCGTCGCCATGACTTCCTGCGCCGAAAACCCAGCGCCCTCATCCCTGCAGAGGAAGAAACACACCGCATCGTGCCGTCCCTGATCCTGCGTCTGGTCTGCTCTCCGGATCATTTCGTGCGCCAGTGTCGCCATCAACACCGTCTTGCCTGAGCCATCGTTTCCGTACAGCCACAGGCTGGGCACGTCGGGGCTCCCGTCGATCCACGCTCTGATGCCCTCATCGTCAAACACCCACCTCAACGTGCCAGGTTCACGTCTTTGCAGCAGGGCCAGTAGAGGTGGGTCCATGGGCAGGATGACCGCGCCGTCGAGTATTGCAGCTGGTGAGGGCGAGATGCACCTTGGTAGCACGTGTCGCTGCTCCGACTGCGCCATGGCCACAGCGTGCTCACTGGCGCGACTGGAAGTCGAGAAGGTCTGATGTTTCATCGAGGCAAGCTGGGCCCAACTGTCATGGTGTCTTGAAAGGGTCCACGGCCTGGCGCGCGGACCTGGTTTGCCCGCGCTTACGCTGCATCTGTTCTCGGCTGTGGGCACTAGTTGCTTGACGGCGCCAGATCTCGAGCGATACCGGGCGGCACTTGCATCTGCTCATGTATTACACCGTGACTTGGGTCACGTCCGACTCGTTGGTCCTCGTCGAGTGCCGCCTATGCATTCTTTACGACTCCACGACCGCAGCCCTCAATCGTACAGATGCTCGACATACCTACTGACGCAATCTTCCAGCTTCGTCACCATGTCAGCCTCGACATCATCCACCGTGGCGCCAGATGCTGTCGTCAACGCCGGGTCCGCGCCGGCATCCAGCAATAGTCCCTTCATGTACAGCGCCTTGTCTCTCCTTTCCGTCGCTTCGTTTGGCGGCACACGCTCCAACGTCTCTCCTCGGTCCTGGCACTGTGAGCCTGCTGCACAGCACAAGGGCGTCCAGCCTGCACTGTCCTGACAGTTCGGGTCGGCGCCGAGGGTGACGAAAAGTTCGACCATGAGCACGTGGGCGAGCTCACAGGCCTGGTGCAGCGCCGTCAGGCCGTCTGCGTCTACGGCGTCGATGCCAATGTCCGGTTGCTCACGCAGCACCTCGCGTAGCAACTCCAGGCCGAGCATGTACGCGTTGTGTTCCGCCCCGCCAACGGGCGGCTTCGGCGCCGTGACCATGAAGTGGAACACGGTGAGCCCATTCTCATCTTGCATGGCCGGGCTTAGACCTCTGCGCACCAGAATGGCCATGGCTTCCCAGTAGCGATTCTGCGCAGCAAAGTGCAGCGCGCTCCTGCCTGAGCTATCCGTCTTACTTGGGTCTTGTATGAAGTTTAACAGCGTGGCAACCACATCGACTGGGGGAGACCACGGCGTGGCTTGTTGCTCCATTTGGGCCAGCCCGTACAGCTCACGGACATGTTGCATCAGAGAGGCTGGGTCGCGCATCTCTGTCCGAACGAAATCATCCCGTGTCAGAAAGCACCAATGTAGTGGCGTTCGACCGTGCTCATCGCACAGCGTTTGGGCCCCGGCCTCGAGGAGACATCTCACCGCGGCGGCATTGTGATAACCGGCAGCGACGTGAAGATATGTCACCTTCTCGCCGGTACGAATCGTTTCCAATGCGTACGACGCCTTATCGTGCCAGTCAATATAGGGAAGCTGCTGGTCGAGGCCCCCAGACACCGACTGGGCGAATCGACGAATGAGGGCGGCGCCGGCCCAACGACATGCGCACTGAAAGGCCGTCCTCCCTGCGCTGTCGGCGGCACCTGGGTTGGCCCCGGCGTCGAGCAGTCGATGAACCAATCTCTCCTGCCGCTCAACCCATGGACGCTGAGACAGCCATGGCCCGCCCTCGACAATGGGTGAGTCTGCCTCATCCAAAGGCTGTAAACGGTCCGTCGCTGCCAGCAAAAGCGCATCGAGAACGGTTAAATCGTTGTCGTGCGTGGCTGATATCCGCCTCGTCAGCAGAGACGAGTCCAGGCGGCGCAGCAAAACTTCAACGACGTCCTCCTGCCCTGATTCTGCCGCCGCCACCGAGGGTTCCGGGACGCCCTCCAAGGTGCCATGCGGCAGGCCCTGGGCGAAGGGGACGTACGCGGCGCCGAGATCGAGAAGCGCGTCGACCGTGCGCGCAGCGCCTTGACGCAAAGCCAGATCCCCCAGCCCAAGCGGCCCCCATGCATTCGCGAGGTCCACCTCGACCCCAGCGCGAATCAGGAGTCTCATGGCCTCTGGGCAGTCGTACTGGCCAGCGGATTCGATCAGGCCATATTTCATCCAGCGCTGAGCGTCTGGTCCAG
Source organism: Purpureocillium lavendulum (assembly GCA_029168975.1). Taxonomy (NCBI): domain Eukaryota; kingdom Fungi; phylum Ascomycota; class Sordariomycetes; order Hypocreales; family Ophiocordycipitaceae; genus Purpureocillium; species Purpureocillium lavendulum. The sequence goes on from JAQHRD010000001.1 coordinate 384,926, forward strand.
ACCGAGGCAGGGACGCTCCGCGATCCACGAGCAGCCGGAGAACGGCGAGGCTCGCGGGGCTCATGGCCCGTGTCGACCGATGGAGCTGCTTGTAGAAGGGGACCTTGGCGGCGAAGATGACGGCGGGCTCGGCCAGGAGACCCCTGTCACGCAGGAAAAAGCCGTCCTTTCGCTTGACTTCTCCCAGCCAGGCGCGATGCAGCAAGCCGTAGTGTCGGAGCTTGGCGCCGGCCAGGTCGGGGCTCCGATTCAAGACATGTTCCACGGCGTCGACGTCCTCGGCCCAGATGGCAGCGACCAAGAGGCCATGTGGTGTTTCAGGGTCTGCGGGAATTGAGGGCGGGGGCGACTCTGGCTGGTCCGCCGCCGCCGGCGTCGGTCGGCGCATGTCGTCGAGCGGCCAAGGGAAGCTCCGAGGAGGACAGGCCAGAGACGCGAATAATCCGGGTCGATATAGTCAGGGCTCGTCACCCCTTGGAGTCCGCGGGACAGAGCAGCGTTCCGGTCATGGCGTTGGAGCTGCGAGCTCTTGGAGAGAGGAGAACGGGCGAGGGCGAAGGGAAATCATGGGGAGCGTCGTGTTTTCAATGGGCCAGGTCCGCGCGCGCGCACGCACTCACGCACAGGAAGTTCGGCAGTCAGGGGTGCATTGGGCGCAGGACGGGAGGAGCTGACGTTGCCGGGGGGGTGGCGGCCACGGAGGGCTGATCCATGTGAGGATGGCTGATGAAGGGTGCTGCTGCAGGTGGGCCGTTGCGGGCGCCGGTTGGAGGCAGAGGTGGAGGCGACGGCGGATGAGGGGCGTGAGGTGGCTTGCGCGTCGAGAACGGGGGGGCAGCCGCTGCACCTAGTGCGCCATGGTGGAGGTGGAGGCGGTGGCGGCAGAGCACGCCGACGATTACCCGCCTCGCTGCTACCAGACCTGTCCCCCAGCAGCACAGCATACCCAGCTGCCTACCTTACCCCTCCAGGGCCTTCCCCACAGCGGGGCCGTCCACTGAGCTGCCGAAGCTCAAGCACTCAACTACGTACCTAGGCTTGCTAAGCTTGAAGCTCCCCTAGCCGCCTCCAGGACTCTCCAACACCAACAGCGGCACCCTTGGAGTGAGACGGTAGCACCATCACCGCCTCAGACTTCACATCATCCTCCCTCCCGTACCCCCTCCCCGCCATGAGCCAGCCGCCGACCACCCCCTCCGCGGGCCACTCTAGAAACAAGTCGTCCGTCACAAGATGTAAGTCACGCCCAATGGGCATATCGACCCCGCGCACCGGGCATCGGTAGCGGCCGCGGCTGACGGCGCCCGCGCCATGCCCGTCGATGAAACACCAGCTGACCCGGCCATCAACGTCCCAGCAACGAGACCGCGATCGTCCACCAAGGGGCCCCTCGACGCCGACGAGTGAGTCTCAGCCGTCGTGCCCGCGTCACAGCTCGAGTGCACGCCCGCTCGCCCGCCCGCCCGCTCCTCTTGACACCCTGACTGATGCACGCGCCAGCCATCCGTTGACGTCGCCGTCGGCGTCGTCGTCGACGCCTCATTCGCAGCCCAGCCCGCGCGCGACATTGACGCCCTCATCGACGACGCGGCAGCTCCCCCGGCGCGCCGCATCGCGCAATGCCGCCTCGCCCGTAGTCGCGCAGGTCGGCGAGGCGCGCCCCAAAGACTTCTCCTTCCTGCTGCATCCAGACATCTATCATCCGCTGACGCCCCTCAACGTGCCCCTGGCCTTTCGCAACTCGCCCAAGCAGCCCGATCCGGCCGCGTCCCTGGACGAACTGCTCGCGAGGGGCCACTTCCGCGCCGCTGCCATCTCGGCTGTGCAGCAGCTCACCGGGTCGGGCCTCGACGGCGGCGCCGTGGATCCCACCGACTCGGGCCGCATCTTCAGCCTACTCTACACGAGGCTGGCGTGCCTGACGCTCATCGACGCCACGCCCCTGGCCGCGCACGAGGTCAAGGTGCTCGAGGACCTTAACAATGCCCGCGCCTATGTCGATGACGCCACGGGCGAGCACCTAGTCCCCTGGGAGCTGCGCGTTCTCAACGTGCGGCTGCAGTCGCTCGGCTTCGGCGATCCGCGGCGCGCCGTCATGAGCTACCACGAGCTGGCCCGCGAGGCCCGGGACCGGGCCAAGCACGACGAGGCGGCGCGCGAGCTGTGGTGCGCGCGCCTGCACGACTTGGGACTCAAGGTCGCCGGAGCGCTCGTCGACATGGGCGACCTGCCTGGCGCCGCCCATCACCTAGCCGGCCTGCACGACACGGGCGACAACAAGGTCGTGCTGGCTCGCGCCTTGCTGTGGCTGCGGCTGGGCGACGCGGAAAGGGCCCGGGCTTGCGTAGCCCAGTGTGCCGACGCGCCGCAGATGGAGCAGCTGGTGCTGGCGCTGTGCGACATGGCCGACGCCGAGTACGGCGCAGCTCTAACGCGGTGGCAGCGACTGCGCAACGAACTCCCCGAAGACGAAATGGTCGGCGTCAACACCGCCGTCTGTCTCCTGTACCTGGGGCGCATGCACGAGGTGAGTTGCGCTCCCCCCTGTGTCACCGCCTGGCACGACTGACACAAATAGGGCCGGGAACTTCTCGAGGGGCTCGTCGCAGCGGGGCAGTCATCGCGTACTCTGCTCTTCAACCTGTCGACCATGTACGAACTATGCACAGAGCGCAACCGCAATCTGAAGCTGAAGCTGGCGGAACGCGTGGCGGGCATGGAGGAGTCACCCGCTGGGTGGGAACGCATGAATGCCGACTTTAAGTTGTAACCACGCCCATGGCATCACATGGCAGGAAAGGCAAGTACAGTCTAGACTTTGTATGGTTTCTACGTCTCGTCTACGTACTCGGGCGCAGGTTGGCGCGGATCTGGGCAACGTCCTCGTCGGAGAAGCCCAGCTGCCGCTTCATGTACCCCTCGGCGCCGCCGTGCTCACTGCGCAGGCGCTCGACGAAGCGGCGCATGACGACGGCGTAGGTGCCGAGCATCTCCCTCATCCCGGGCGTCTCGATGTCCATGGCGATCTCGGGCGTAGCTGCCGCAGACGCCTGTTGGTCCCCAACGTCTGGGTCCGTGGGACTGAAGGGCGTGTGGACGGCGAAGCTGCGGAGGGCGACGGGGAGCAGCCTCTCGCGCCAGGGCTCGGTGCCGATGCGCGTGAGGGCGTACTCGTCGGCGATGGCTTCGGCGGGGGCGCCGACGAGGTCGAGGATGAGGGCGGCCATGACGCCGGTGCGGTCCTTGCCGGCTGCGGAGACGCGATAGATCAGCGATTTGCGCCCCGTCAACCAGCAGATGAATTGTAGAAGCATTCCCACGGAGCTCACGCCCCCGGTGATGGCCCTCTCTCGCTCTCACTGACAATCACACACTCGCTCACTCACCGGTGCAGTGGAAAAGAACGGCGTCGCCCTCGCCGGCCGTGCGCAGCGCCTCGAAGACGGTCCTGTAGCCCGTCGTGTACCCCCGGAGGATGACGTCGTACATGTCGCCGTAGCCCGGCCCCAGCTCCTCGCCGTGCGGCGCTACGAAGTCTGCCGGACCCATCCTAACGGGCTTCTCCTTGCCGTCCATGAAGGGGCACGACAGGACCTTCAGGCCGTCAACGCCGTGGGGCAGGAGCGCCTCTTTCACCTCGTCGGCGCGGCGGAAGTCGACGACGCGCGAGACGCCCAGGCGGGAGCGCAGCAGGCCACGTGCGTCGACGGGCACGAAGTCGAGCGTGCCGGAGCGGAAGACGGCGCGCGGCCGCAGGTAGCCCGCGAGGGGCGCGTACGCGCCCAGGTCCCGGACGTTGAGCGCACCGGGGAGGAGGGCGGTGTCGACGAAGGGGGGCGCGGCGAGCGCGGCGGCGAGTGCGGCGGCGGGGAGGGGCGCGTCGACGGGCGTGGCGGCGAGCGCGGCGAGCGCGGCGGGGTCTTGGGCGGACATGGTGGCGCGCTGGTGGGCAGGGCACTGTGAGGTTGTCCTGTGGAGTGGTGATACTGCGTTCTGGTGGTAAGGGGGGATAGATGCGAGATGGTGAGGACGGCCTCGGGATGAGCGCGACAACGCCCTCACTTATAGCCCACCCATCATGGGCCTAAACGTCTTTTCGTCTCCACGTCGAGTGTGCGCACAGCCAGCGCAATACGAGCGACGCGAGGCTATCTCCGTCCCATCTTCGTACATCTCGGCGATGACCTCACCGGGTCGTTGATACGAGACGGCGTATGTCCGCCCTGAGCATTGCGCCGACGTCTCGACGCTCTGCAGCTCGATACCACAGCGAGGTGGTGTAGACAAAAAGTACGAGGGGGGCTCGGGGCGTTGGACCACCGGCGGTGGATGTACTGCAGCTCCTTCGCTGCTGCTGCTGCAGCTACCTAGCTAGCCCAGTTGCGAAAGCCGCCGCTGCGCAGTCGGCCGATTGGCTCGCGACGGCGACTGCGCGGAGGTGGCCGCGGCATCTTACACGGAACGGACGAACAGGTGTTTAAATTCACTGCGTGGGATGCGACCTTCCGGCGTGGAATTGCACCGTCTGTGACGTCGCTTTACTGTAGTTTTAGATTCTCCATCACACATCCCTTCTTGACTTTTTTTTTTTTCTTCTTCTTCTACATATTTCTTTGAAAGCGTGAGAGTAGTAGAGACCGCAGCGCTGCGAGTCGGTGTCGAGAGGCCATCCAGGGGCGGCAGGGGCCGAGCCTCGGAGCCGCGGGCGGGCGCTGGGGGAACGCGATTTGATTTACCCCGGCGGGGCCGGTTCCGTGCGGGGGACCTCGGCAGACCTGGGCGGTCCAAAGCGCCTGTACGAAGTAGTAGCATAGCTGTGGCTGCACTTCACAGAGCGCAACTTGCGACAGGCGGCATCATCTCACGACGTTTCATACTGTACCTACACCACACGCTCATACCCCGTCAACACCAGTGACAGAGTGTCCCGACCATCTTGCTCTGAACGCCCTTTCAGACTTCTGCATTCGCATACTCGCCTCTTGCCGAAAACAAAACAGACAACAGACAGACTCACCTGCACATCCCGCCATGGCCGACCGCGTCGCGCAGCTCGGCGCCCACCTCAACTACCCGCGCGGCCTGCTCGCCGGGCAGACAGCCATCGTCACGGGCAGCGGGCAGGGCATCGGGGCCGAGACGGCGCGCCTGTTTGCCAACGAGGGCGCCAAGGTGGTCGTCGCCGACATTGACGCCGGTACGTGAGGGCTCTCTCTGCCTTTTCGTGGCTTGCATTGCCTTGCCTTGCCTTGCCTCGGCCTCTCTCGCTCGTTCGCTCTCACTTATACACCGCACACGTGTGCTTATCCTCATGTTCCTCCCACCACGCCGCAATGTGGACGCATGCATTCACGGACGCATTTATTATCATTTAAATTCCGATGACTCACTGACGGACTGACTGACTGACTGATTGTTCCCAACAGCCAAGAGCCAGGCCGTCGCCGACGCCATCAACGCCGCCGGCGGGCAAGCCATCTCCGTGCCCGGCGACGTGCTGTCCGCCGACTACATCGCGACGCTCGTGCAGCGCGCGGCCTCGTTCGGCGGCGGCAAGATCCACATCATCGTCAACAACGCCGGGTACACGTGGGACGGGGTGATCCACAAGATGAGCGACGCGCAGTGGGAGACCATCATCGCGCTGCACTGCACCGCGCCCTTCCGCCTCGTCCGCGCCGCCGCCCCTTACTTCCGCGTGCGCGACGGCGAGCCGCGCTGCGTCGTCAACATCTCGAGCACGAGCGGCGTCCACGGCAACGCCGGCCAGATCAACTACGGCCTCGCAAAGGCCGGCGTCACGGGCATGACCAAGACCATCGCCAAGGAGTGGGGGCCGCAGTTTGGCGTCCGCTGCAACGCCGTTGCCTTTGGCCACATTGAGACGCGCCTCACCGCCGCCAAGGAGGACGGCGCGTTTGTCACGGCCCCCGACGGCCAGAAGATTCCGCTGGGCATCCCGCAGAAGCAGCGCGACGCCAAGAAGGGCAGCGCTGCCGGTGCTGGTGGTGCGGCTGCGGCGGCGGCGAAGCCTGCGTTCCCGGATATCCCCCTCGGCCGGCCCGGGTCCGCGACCGAAGCGGCGCGCAGCATCCTGGCCGTGGCGAGCCCGCTGTTTTCGTACGTCACGGGGCAGACGATTATGGTGACGGGCGGGCGGAACATGTAGGTGGGTGTCGGGGCTGTGGGTGGTTATTGGCGGGAGAGCCGCGGGTGTGCAAGAAGACTGGCTGTTGGGGCATCACGCCATGTGCTGTATACCAGGTAATCGCCTGCGGTCGAGAGAGACATATTCTGTAGGTAAACAGGAGCAGCGTCTTGTATGACATCAAACGTGTGCGCACCTCTGTGCTTGCGTGTATCTGTGCGTGTGTGCGTGTGTGCGTGTGTGTGCATCGTGTCTGGTATTAATGTGCCTAGCTGGTATTATATCCGCCCTCGCCGCCCGCCCCCCAATCATGGTGGGTTTGTTTCCCCCTACCTACACTACACCTTGAGCCACAGCGAAAAGACGCCCTTGGCGTACTCGACAATCTCGTCGCCGCCCAGCTTGCTCTCGCCGTAGAGGCGGTCGACAAAGGAAATGGGCACCTCGGCGACGCTGCAGCCCATGGCCTTTGCGCGGACAATCATCTCCATCTGGAAGGTGTAGCCCTTGCTCTCGGTGCTGGCGATGACGCGCTCGAGCACGCTCTTCTTGTAGAGGCGGAAGCTGCCCGTCACGTCGCTGACGCCCGGGCGCAGGACCGTGTCGGCGAAGAGGTTGGCGCCGCGGCTGACAAACTTGCGCTTGAGGTCCCAGCCGTAGACGCCGCCGTCGCCGGCGTAGCGCGTGCCCGTGACGATGTCGTAGCCGCCCTCGTGCTGCAGCGCCACCATCTGCGGGATGAACTTGGGGTGGTGGCTGAAGTCGGCGTCCATGATGATGACGAAGTTGCCCGTCGCGAACTGCAGGCCGTGCACGTACGCCGTGCCGAGGCCGAGCTTGCCCGCGCGCGGCTTGAGCACCACGTGCGGCTCGTACGCCTTGACGAGCTGGTGCGCCACCTCTTGCGTGCCGTCGGGCGAGCCGTCGTCGACGATGATGAGCTCCCAGTCGAGGTTGCTGTTGTTGCGCGGGGGGGGTGTGACAGTCAGCCTTCCGTGTCTTGCTCTCCGTGATGCTCTCCTTGATGCTCTTCTCGATGCTCTTCTTCTTCTTCTTCTTCTTCTTTCTCCTACTCCTCCTTCTTCCCCAATGGTATACAGGGCTGCTGCCTTACCTCTCGGTAAACGTCCGGTTCAGCAGCCACGCCATGATGGGCAGGTTGCGCCGCTCATTGTACGTCGGCAGGATGACCGAGTACTTGTCCTTGGTGGCCTTGGGCGCCATGGCTGCTTGCTTGCTTGCTTGCTTGCTTGCTTGCCTGTGCTGCTGTGAGGGCGGCGAGGGGTGCAGGGCGTCGCCGGTTCGCGTGCGTGCAGCGAGTGCGTGGACGGACGAGCGAAAGGCGGGCCGCGTGGGCTGGCTGCTCAATCGAGTCTCGACGGGGTCGCGCGGGGGAAAGGAGCGTCGGAAGTTGGGTTCTGGTCCGTTGTCGATGGCGGGTACGGATGCAGATGCGGATGCGGATGCTCGTCGTGGATTGTCTGTCTGTCTGGCCAGCTTGCGTCTCAGACCAGCAGCCGCCCCGGGTCTCGCGTCGTGGTGCTAGCGCGCAGAGCTCGGTGCTCGGATGACTCAGCAGATCAGCACCCCTGAAGAGCTGCTGCCCTCTCACCCTCTGTGCGCTGGAGCGTGGACTGCCTGCACGAGCTGCAATGGGAGGCGGCCAATGGCTCCGGCTCTCTAACCGAATGAATGGTGGAGCCCGCGCCCTATTCTTGCATCCATCGTCAACTCCAGCTCGCATCCGCCCCACACTAAACGACCATCGCCATGGGGCCTCAGCCATGAATCCATCATCAGTCCATCACCCGCGGGCCTCCGTCGCCAGCCCCGGCGCGCGTCGTCAGTCGTAACCAGCTCATGCTCCCCGGCCCGCCATGGCGCCCTCGAACACATGGCAGCACAGCCCGGCTGCGGGGCCGCTCGCAGAGTCCCAGCCCTGCTGCATCTTATTGCCGACGACCATGGCCCCCCCGGCGCGTGACATTGAATTAAGGTGCCGCTGCCGCGTCGTCGGTCCGCCGCCGTCATAAGCCGCGGCGCAAACCGCACGCTGATCCGGCTGCATCGCGCGCTCGGATGCATCGTCGATTGGGCCGGGCGGCACGTAAGACGGATCCCGCACGCGTGTGCCTCGGGGGCGCAGCCTGCCCGTCGAACCGAGTTTGGGAAGCGCCGGTTGATGTGAGACTTGTGAGTTGGCGGCACGGAGCGCATACATAACGTCGCCAACGTCGTCCTCGTAGCTATGCCGGATCATCATCTCAGCGTTCATCGACTCACAATGCGCCTCTTGCTGCTTGCCGGTCTCCTTTCCGCCGTTCAGGCCGCCACCGTCCCAGGCCCGCCGGGCCCTTACGGCGTGGCATCGCGCGTCCTCGCCCTCACCGACGATGCCCGGCAGGACCCGTTCTCGCCCAAGGACAAGCGCCGCATCGTCGTCTCGGCCTTTCTCCCGGTCGACAAGACCAGTCATGCGTGCCAGCTCGAGTCCAAGGCCCTGATGCCACCGCTGACGGCCTCTCTCTACGACCAGCAGGCCGTCACGGGCGGCCTCCCCAACGACACCTTCTCCCGCTTCGACATTCAGTACTGCAAGCTCCCCGCCAAGGCGACGTCCGGCAAGGACAGCTGTGCGGGATCCAAGCATCCCGTGGTCCTCTTCTCGCCCGGGCTCGGCGCCACGCGGCTCGCCTACTCGGCCGGTGCGCGCACCCTTGCCAGCCACGGCAACGTCGTCATCACGATCGACCACCCGCACGATGCCGCCGTCGTCGAGTTCCCCGATGCCGCCGTCGCGTACGGCAACGTCAACCAGACAGACCCCGCCGAAACCCTCAAGGCCCTCAACGTGCGTGCCTCCGTCCCCCTGCCCCTCGGCTTCTCTCTATCGGTTCGCACATACATGATGCGCACGCGCCCGCTGACCTGAGCACAGACCCGCGTCGCCGACGTCCTGTTCCTCGTCGAGCAGCTCCACGGAAAGTCCGAATCCCTCGTCAAGGCCCTGACCAAGGACTACCCGGGCCGCCTGGACGTCGACAAGCTGCTGCTCTACGGGCACTCGATCGGGGGCAACACGGCCGCCAACGCCATGCTGCGCGACGGGCGCATCCGCGCGGGCGCCAACCTCGACGGCCACGTCTACGGGCCCGTCGTCGACCAGGGCCTGGGCCTGCGCGCACCCTTCCTGCTCGTCGGCGTGCCCGGCCACGACGCCATGCCCGGCAGCAACTGGCCGCAGCTGTACGACCGCCTGCGCGCGGCCAAGATGGACGTCGAGATTGCGCAGACGCAGCACCTCACCTGGACCGACGTACCGCTGCTGGCGACGCAGATGGCCATTGCGCCCGAGAACCGCCCCCTCGTGGAGCAGTTCATCGGCACCATCGACGGGAAGCGGATGCAGGACGTGATGCTCGAGGTGCTGACCGGGCTGGTCGAGCTGGGCGTCAAGGGCAAGAGCCAGAAGCTGCGTGGCCTTGGGGACAAGTTTGATGAGGTCACCGTCGTCAAGAGCCGTCTCCCATGATGCTCAGGGGCGCGCCATGTATGAACAAAACATTCCGCTCATTTCGCTTCGTGGGACTATGCAGCAGAGAGCCGTGTGTGCCCTCTGCCCGCGTCCCTGTCTTGATACCTAGATAGATAGATTTTCTCATCCCCGATCAACCACCACATCGCCCCTGCCGCTGAGTCTTGTCAGTTGTCGTCGGCCACCGTCGTCCCCCGCACCCCCCGCAGCGCCTCCCACTCGCCCTCGGTCATGCCAAACTCAATCTCGTCGTGCCAGCGGCGGTCCATCCAGATGGTCTCGCGGCGGCGGCCCTCGCGCGCGAAGCCCATGCGCTCGTAGAGGGCGCATGCGCGCGCGTTGTAGCTCGCGGCGCTGATGGCGACGGTGTGCAGGCCCGCGTGCCGGAACGCCCAGTCGAGCATCCAGTCGATGGCCTCGCGCCCGTATCCGCGGCCCTGGTGCGCCGCCGCGAGGCTCACCCCGATGTGCGACCCGCGATGGTGCGCCGTCGCCGGGTTGGCGCCGCCCCAGCCGAGGCAGATGACGCCGACGATGGTGGGGGGCTGCGGCGGCGACCCTTCTGTTTTGTCTTCTTCACCTTGTCGTCGTTGTTCTTGTTGTTGTTGCTGCTGTTCGCCATCTGCCTTTTGTCCCTGCTGTAGCGAGTGTTGTCGTTGCTGTGGTTGTTGCTGTGGTAGTGTCTTCTGCGCCTCATCACTCCGCTGCTGCTGCTGCTGCTTCCCCTGCTGCTGCTGCTGCTGCCGCGCCGCCTCCTCCTCGGGCAGCAGGCAGATCATGACGCCGAGGGTCGCCGCCGCCACGCCCGCCGCGTACTCCTCAAAGTGGCGACGGCCCTTGGGCTGCAGCGCGGTGGGCGCGGCGTGAGCCTGGATGACGGGGTCCTGCTCGAGCTGCGGCACGAAGGCGAGGAAGCGCTCGTCGGCGGCGTCGGCGCGCACGTACTGCAGCCGCGCCGAGCGGTACGCGTCGACGAGGTGGTCGGCGGGGTCGTACGGCTTCGACATGGTTTTTGGTTGTTGTTGTGTCCTCCTGCAGGGTTTGAATGTGCCGCTCGCCTGGGCTAGGGATGCACGCGGTGTTGAGGCGGAGGGTTGAGAATGAGAGATGGGAGTGACACCTGTGGTGGGTGAGTGAGTGAGTGAGCGGGCTGAATGAAAAGTGAGACGGATTCCGGGCGAATCTAGAGCAGAATCGTGTTATCGTAAGTTATGTTTATAACAACTTCAATAAATCAAGCATATCCTGCGTCGTATTTATATCTATATCTCTTGCATACCCGTTAACAGCGCCTCTGGAACGATACCTGTGTTCCAACGCCAATTAACTGACCCGACCGATCAGAGATATCCACATCTCGTCGACCTGGGTCGTGGGCATGCCGACTGACTCACCTCACCGGAGGCGCGGCAATGGAGCTCATTTCTGCAGTGGCGTTTTCGGGGGTCCATTCGCGAGCACTTTCCAGGTTCCAGAATGCTGAGTTAGTGGACCGGCCGGCAATGCCCCAGTGTGGGGTCCCGGATATAAACGCAACGAGGGCTGTTCGGCTCGCGCCGGTGAGACTGAGCCTCTCTCTATGGGCAAACTTGAGACGAAACAAGGCATGTCCACGATCTTGTGCGGTCAGAACAAGCTGACAGAAACCCCCGGCATTCCGGCTCAGCGATGGAGGGTTTATTCATTTTTTTTTTCTGGTTTGGCTTTGTAGCATTCATTGAGGGGGGTTCGTCAAGGGACATGGAATCATCACCCGGTCTAGCAATGCGCCGCACCTTACGTTTCGACAGCACAGCGTGTAAGCAAGTTCCCTTGCCCTCAGCAGATCTGTAAGAACCTTATCGCCAAAACACAAGACTCCTTCTATATGCACTCATCCTGTGTCGCTCACAAACGCCCCAGCCCAGTCGCCGTGACATACGTCACACAATTAACCTCCTCAACCTCGTCACCCACTCCGCACCGTATCTATCCTTACGTCAAATCACCCATGCCATGTACCCTCACGAATAGTCCTTGAGCGCCTCCTCGGTCCAGTCCCACAGCTTGTCCGCAAGCTTCGCATCGTTCGAGTAGGCCGTCGTGCGCCGCGCCGCCACGCCCACGGGCTCGTAGTAGGTGCCCGTCTTGACGGCGTCGCGCGGGGCCGTCGCCGCCCACAGCTGGTTGTGGGCGCCCTCGTCGACCTGCAGGGTCTGGCCGATGGCGATGAAGAACACCGGCAGCTTGGTGAAGAAGGGCACGCCCGTGAAGAGGTCGGTGAAGATGTAGCCCGGGTGGACCGACACGCACAGCAGCTCCGGGTGGCGCGCGGCCAGGGCGTCGGCGTACAGCATGTTGGCCAGCTTGCTCTGCCCGTAGCGCGACCAGCGGTGGCCCGGGATGAGGGCGTTGCCGAGCGTCTCCTGCGGGGTGCGCAGCGTCGCGAAGTCGATGCCGCCGTGGGGGGCCTGGCGGTACGCCTGCGAGGTGAGGTTGACGATGCGCACGTCCGCACCGCCGCCATCAGCACCACCAGAAGCGGCCGTCGCGCGCAGCAGCGGCAGCAGCAGCTTGATGAGCAGCGCGTGGCCGAGGTGGTTCGTCTGCCACTCGACCTGGTAGCCGTCGGCGGCGGTGACGGCCGCGTCGACGCACATGATGCCGGCGTTGCAGACGAGCACGTCGAGGCGCCCGTGGCCGGCGGCGAGGAACGCGCGCGCCGCGTCGCGCACCGACGCGAGGCTCGCCATGTCGCACCGCACAAACGACACCGACGCGTCCGGGTGCCGCGCGCGCAAGCCCTCGACGACGGCCGCCGCCTTGGTGGCGTTGCGGCCCATGAAGCACACGTGCGCCGGCGCGTGCGCGGCGAGCGCCTCGACCGTCTGCAGGCCGAGGCCGGCGGTGCCTAGACGCGAGTCGTCAGTTCATAGTCCATGCCCGTTGTGCGTGGCTCTCCCCCCATCGAGCCAGTCCTCGTAGCCCGCTGGCCTTGTTGTTCGTGATCGTTCCATGCGGCAGATGCCAGGGTCATCAGGGTTGCGGCCATGACGTTACGTACCGCCCGTGACGAGAAAGACCTTGCCCTTGAGGTCGGGAATGTCCCGCGCCGGGTCGAATCCTGTCGGCATCGTGGGCGCGCTGGATTGATGGGGGACTGATGCGGATGGCGGATGAGCGTCGCAGTGCTACCAGTTAGTTGGTGGTTGGTCGATGGTGAGTTGAGAACTCGGCTTCGGGGCGTGTCTCAAATAGGGGCCGCGTGCTTTATAGTTTATGTCCCCTCGGTCCACGCCAGCGCCGGCGCCCAGGCAGCAAACACTACACGACGCGTTCCATGATGTAAGTTAGTTGACCTGGCGAGGCCATCGGTATCGCATTGGCATTGATTAGAATTATCGCATTGACTTTGATTAGAATGAGGTGCGCGTCGATCGGTCGGACTGGGCCCAGCCACTGGCATGCTATCGCCACCGTGTACGTCCGTACCCGTACACCCTCTGCGGCAGCTGCAGCAGTGCAGGACCTACGCCGAGTCAGGGCCAATGGCGCCGCCGCCACAGCGGATGCGAGTGCGAGCCCGGGCGGGCGGGAGCGCCACCGGGGCGCCGGGGGTGGGCGTGTGGTGGTTCGATCGGCGCGGAGCAACTGAAGCCGCCTGTGCTTGGTCACCAACGGCGCCCCGGAGCCGCTCGCGCCCCGAGTCCGAGACCCCCCGGCGGCGCGGACAGGCGTCGTGTCCGGGCCGCCCCCGGATCGTGGCCCTGCGCGCCGCAATGCTGCGGACAGACACCGAACTCAATTGAATCCGGCGGGACGCCGGGGTAACAGCAGCGGCGGACTACTCTACCGGCGACGGGATAGTGTACGCCCGTCTCCGCTACTGCTCCTTCTATGTCGACGGCTTGCACGTCGTGATTCTCGAAACTCGGTTGTTGTCGACGGATGCTCAATGCACCCGACATGGTCACGTCTACACATGCAGCAGTACTGTACACAAGTCTATTCTATCGTGTATAAGAAGTTGAATCACGAGTTTGGACCAACACCAGCCACAAAAATAACATTAAAAAACACGAGACCCTCCCCTCACAGCAAGCCGACCTTCATGCAGCCCTAGCCCGGCGGCGATCCGAGCCTCAGACCGTACCTTCGACGTCCCTCTCCAGGCGCCACGGCACTTAAAAGCACCAGCCGTCCCCTTCGCGCCTCGCCGGTCCAGCAAGGCGCCACCTGCTGTCCGCCTGCTGTCCGCCTCTGTCGCGGGGTCTGCCTAGCCCTGGCACGCCCTTGGCCGTTCCGCTCTCTCCGGGGACCCCGCCGCGCGGCAATACGCGTCGATGTTGGGCAGCACGTTGGCGCACCGGTTCCTGTTTGTCGTCTGCAGGAGGGACTGCACTTGGCCCGGTGACATGGCGGCGCCGTTCTGCGAAAACGTCCGCAGCGCGTTGACGACCTGATCAAACGACCCGCTCGTCAGTCTCTGGCTGGGCCCCGTCACCTGTCCTCTGCAGGCCTGGTCAAGTGTCGCCTTGTGGTTGAGCTCGTCCAGTTCGGCCTGGAGCGCCCGCTGCCCTTCCCTTGCGAGGGTGGGGCCCTGCAAGCGGCCGTTGCTATCCAGGAAGCTGGACACGATCCTCGTGTCGGCCACCCAGCGGCGGCAGGCGTCAACAGCTTGGGCGGTTTGGCAAGTGCTGCCGCCGACGACGGCGCCCGGGCCGGTGCCGACGGGAGCCCTCTGGGGTTGGCCAGTCCCACCGCCGACTCTCACTCCTTGGCCAGGCCTGATGGGACTTGTGGGAGCGCCCTGGGCTTGTCCGTTGGACACTCTTTGGCCGCCGTTGCCGCCGAACCGGCCATTGTTTAGAGCGCCGTTGGCGGGATTGGTATCGACCCGGTTGTCGCCGAGTCTGCCGCCCTGGACGGGGTTGGCCGTGCCGCCGCCACTCTGAGAACCTCCCGGCCTGACATTACCGGGCGAGCCTTGACCGGTACCGAACGGGCTGCCGCTGTTGGGTTGGCCGCCGCCTCTTTGAAAGCCTCCCGAGCCGACACCAACAGGAGACCCTTGAACGGGCTGGCCGCCGCCTCTTTGGAAGCCTCCGGAGCCGGCATTGACAGGAGATCCTTGAACAGGCTGACCGGCCCCTCGTTGGGAGCCTCCCGAACCACTGTTAACGTGGGAGGCTTGACCGGCAGGGAACGTGCTGCCGCCGTTGCCCGATCCGCTTGCGCCGGGTCCTCGAGTGCCACCGGCCTGAGGGTTTGCAGCTGGGGCGGACCCTTGGCCGCCGCCTTGAAAGCCCGAGCCGGGACCAAATTGCGGGTACGCGAGTGCGCCGCTGGCGTTGATGCTTGCGCCGAGGAGGCCGATGAGCCAGCCAGGCCGAAGTCCATGGACAGAGCCGGCCGCCAGAGCGAGGGCCGCGGCTGAAGAGAGCTTCATGCTGGTCTCGACACTTTCAATATGTGCAGTCCGTGTAAGTCTGTTTGCGACGTTTCCCGGAGCAATATAGATACTACACGGGAGGCGTTCGGTGATGATATAGAAAGGAGTGACGTGTGGTGAGTAGATGCCGATGCACACAAACTTGGTATCCAACATGCGCAGGCGGGTTGGGCATTAAATCCTTTACACATAGCATGCTTCTGCGTCCTGCGCGCGCATGGCAGCCCGCGAGCATGACGACCTCTGGCCGCAGCGCGCATAATCCCACGATCGACGAAACGTGGTGTCGTTTCACATGGCGCGCGCAACTCGCGCACAAGATCGGCCTTCCTTGCCCGCCGCCGACGGGCTCTGCCCGACAAGACGTCTCCCGGCTTCGGCGTGTCAAGGATGGTCTGTTGTTTTAGCTTCGGGGCCCAAACAGCGCGCGCCGTCGGTCGGGGCTACCGAGGGGGCGGCGACGCCGCAACCCCGTTATGCGAGCTCAGACGGCGGCTGAAGGGGCCTTTGAGGGCGTCGCATAGCTACTCTACTCATAAGTAAAGGCTGTTTACGTTTAGTCCAGCAGGGACTGGGCAGGGGCATGGAGGTTAATAAAGTAAGAGGCACGCGAGCCGCAGCGACCCAGCATGGCTCGCACGTGGGACCTGATGAACTCTTCGTATATGTCGCCCCCGCAACCATCATCTCCTGACACGGCATCGTCTACGCGAGACCGACCAAGTCCGCGCGAGCCGGCGCTGAGACCCGTCGGCCGGGTGGCACGCTTGTGACCCACCTGTGGCGAGTCCACCTCGAAGACAGCGAAGAGCGGGCGGAGACAACGGGAGGCAATCTACACGAAGTGGAGGTGCTGGCCGCGTCTGTGCGGCGGACGGGCGAAACATGAGGACGGGCATGGCGAGGCATGCGAGCAGGCCTGGATGCTGGGAGTCTCGGAGGTCGGGAACGCTCCTATTCTCGTCGCGTCTTCGGCTTGACCGACAGCTGCATTGTTCGTCTGCTGCAGGGGGAATTGTCTGAAGGCGATATTATGTTTGATTAAGTGCCGAACACGCCGCGTCGCAGGTCGTCTCCCCGTCTTTATAACGACTGAGAGCCTGAGACGACGTTGCTTGGCCCTGCTTGCATTGACGAGGGAGGGAGGGAGGGATGCAAGTTCGGTGGAGCCAGAGCACGCCGGCAGTTGCATTGAGGTCGGCCGGGTTGATGATGACTGTAGATGCTTGGCGCTGACTGAAGGTCTAAGGGCTCAAGGAGTCGGTGGCGGGCAGATGGACGGCCGGCAGAGAAAAGTCACGTGCCAAGGTCACGTGGGACCGCCTGCCCGGGAGCGAATCGCGAGCGCCCGCAAAGCTGTGAAAGCTCGAGGGTCGAGGGTCGAGACTGGGAGGTTCATTCCTCGTTCATGCGCGCCCGTGCCGATGGGGAGTCGGCCTGCAGCAATGCACGCACGCAGCGCTGTCTTGCAGTTGTGGCAGCCGACGTCCACTCGCTCACCCACCCGGCCGCAGCCAAGCGGACCCAGACGCCAGCCACCAGCCATCATCCATCTCAGCCAGGCGGCGACCGTTTGGCGCCAGCGAGCCAGCGATCACTTCTTCACCCACTCGCCCACGACGGGCGCAACTTGCTGACATCAAGGTAGGTACCTTAGCATGTACTCTTGGTCCCCTTACCTGTACGCAGCCGTGGCTGGGGGGCTGGACGGGCACCCCCATCCGGCCTCGAACCAGCCAGCCGGCCCAGCCAGCCAGCCAGCCAGCCAGCTCGCTCGTCGTTTGCGGCCCACCGATCCTGCACTGCAGCTCACACATACCAACTTCGCAGCAGCTAGTCCGTAGCCACCTTGGCCATCCTAGCTTCCCCGCAAATGGCCGACGGTATCGATCCGCGCCGCCCGCACGGCCTCGCGTGCGCCAGACGACTGCCGGCGGTACCGTGTGCATCTCGATCCCGCCGGCCGCCCCAGCCCGGTTCCCGCACTGTCGGCCGCAGCTCCCATGACGCCGCCGGATGCGCCTAGTGCGAGCTCCAAGCAAGCAAGGAAACGACCAAGCAAGCAAGCAAGCAAGACTGCCATGTTCGACGCAGACCGAGCGAGCGGCTGCTGTGGTCGACGGAGCACGGGTCGCAGCGGAGGGAGAATCAGAGCCGGCACGCGCCGCACGCACGCAAAGGTGCCTGCGTTCCACGGCCGCCGCTTCTCCGCCTGCCTTCTCCTCCCTGCGCTTCCGAGTCGAGCCAAGTCTGCCTGCGAGTGCACGAGTACACCAACGAGCGTGTACCTACGCGCCAGCCAGGCTCGCTGGTTGAGCTGCCATGCCCGCCGTGCCGTCTGACGACTCGCTGTGTGTCGCTCCGCAGACCCAAAAGTTACCTGAGTTTTAGCTGATGCTTACCTGCTCGGCAACGGGGCGTCAGGGAGGGAGGTGCTGGAGCAGGCAAGGTACTGAGCTACTACCAATTCGCGGATGCGGTACGAGTTCGGCGTCACCACTCCTCCTCATCATCCACTTCCGATGAGGTGAGCCCCCGGCCGCCGCCCATCTTGTACGAGGCGTGTATGTCCCTCGCCACTGTCGGCTCGCGGGCGAGAAACCTTGCTTCCATCGCCCACCCAGATTCAGCAAGGCCATTGATCCGACACCTGCGCCTGTGGAACCCGTCGTGGCCGCCTCTCCTCGCCTCGCCTCCTCACTCCTCTCCTTTCGTCTCCTCTCCGCCCGTCCCCCCCCCTCTGGTCACTCACCCTCTGGTCACTCTGGTGCAAGCCGAACCCAGACCAGACCCGGCCACCCAGCCCTGCTCGTCCCATCCCATCCCAGCCCAGCCCAGCCCTCGCCGGTAGCTTTCCATCCCGCTCGCCCTCCCCATCTCCGCCCTCTTCATCATCATTCCATCTCCCATCGCCAGCTCGCCCAGCCCGCAGCCCTCGCCCGCTCAGATCCCGCCTCGTCTGCGCTCTGTCCTGCATCTTCTCGTGGCCGGCCTGACGGACTGCACGTCGTGCCACTGTGAACGGGCCACGCCCCATCGTCTCCTCATCCTTCCCTTCTGCTCCCTCAGCGTCCGCTGCCGCCGGCCCGCCCCAAGCTTCAGCGAGTTCAGCGACTGCAGCCGCCGGCACCGTTTCGCACTCTTACGTCATCAGCCCGCCTGCGCGCGCGACAACGCCCCTCGTCCGCCCAACCGCCATCATGGCCGACGGAATCGCCCCAGCCGTTGACAAAGGTACTGCCCGTCGCATGCCGTCGCGCGTTGTTGCAATTGCTCCCCTCGGTGCTGCTGCTGTCTGTGTCTTCTCATTGCCTCGCCGCGGCTCCAATTGATTGCCAGGCTGCAGGCCGCGCTCCCGCTGTCCCGCCGAGTCGTCGACTCGTCTACGGCACCGCCGCCCTCCATCCGTCGTCGCGCACGGTAAGCTCTAATTGACATGGGATCAAGGCGCTGACAGCTTCTAGTCGGCGCGCCCGAGTCCTCTGCCCCTGAGGCTCAAGCTGGCGCCCCGACCCTGGATGCGCCTCCCGCTCCTCACCTCGCCGTCTGCCCTCCCGCGCCGCCCGGCCACCAGCCCCAGCAGCCGGACGCCGTCGAGCAGAACAAGCCCAAGCTCCCCGACGGCGCCGGCCCTGCGCTCGCCGCGCCGCGCCCCGTCGAGGTGCAGTCCGTGCCTGAGACCCCCGTCAATGGCGCGACGCCCGCCGGCGGCACGCCCCGGCCTGAGCTCAAGCTCACCGACGACGCCCCGGCCGAGGACTCACCCAAGGAGCCTGTCGTGATCACGGGCATCAATGAGCCGGCCCCCACTCCCACGGCCTCGATTCCCACCAGCGTGCCCTCGGGCGTTGAGACCCCGGCGAACTCGCTCGTCAATGGCGGCAGCCAGCCACTCCCCAGTGAGCCTATTGCGCCCCTCAAGGAGCCCTCACCTCCGAGCGCGCCCGCTGCTCCGGCCACCCACACCGGCCCTGCCTCGGAGCCTGTTCCGGCCCCCGCCCCCGCTCCTGCTCCCGATGCCGTTGTGAACCCCGTGCTGCCGGTCAATTCCGAGGCTTCACGGCCCGTCGAGCCGGAGCGAGAGATCCCTCCTGCGCCCGGCCGTCCTGGTAACGGCATCACGCCCGCCGAGCCGGGCAAGCCTGTCGTTCCTCTCGACGAGCCCTCGGTCGGCGAGAAGCGCAAGTTCGACGATGCGACCGCTGCCGCTCCCGCTGCCGTGCCCGCAGCCACCGAGGGCCCTGTCGTGCCTCTGACCGACGACAAGACCGATCTTCCTCCTAAGCCGGTCCCCGCACAGGCCGATCAGCCGACGGATAAGCGGGCCAAGGTCGACGACGACGCCACCGCCTCCAACAGTGCCGAGCTCAACGGCGGCGGCTCGTCCAACGGCAACACCAAGCCCGGCCCGGGACGGCCCAGGAAGGACAAGAAGGCCGCGCCCGCCGTCGGCAGGACGGCGCGCAAGACCCGCAGCCAGGGCCCCGCCGACGTCTGAGACACACGGAACCGGAAATGGAGGGAACAAATATTCCTCAAGCCGGGCTGCGCTTCCCCTTCGCGCGACGGGGAGCCCTGTTTAAAAGATGCGAAAGTTTGGAACACTACGTGCGTGCGCAAGGTACCGAGGGTAGGGCCCGGGGCCGGGGAGGGGGGGCGATAAGGCGAAAATGGCTTCCTGTGATTTTTGTTTTGGTGCCCCGACCCGCACGCTTGGCTGTTGTGGGCTTGCTTTTTCATGCTCGACTGATGCTCGATCGACTGTTCGCTTGACTGGTGTGGTGTTGAGTCTGTCGACGATTGGTTATTGTGACGCCCCGAATGTCCGGCCGGCAGCAGTCTGGCACGCGCGCGTCACCACTACTACATGTACTGCGTGTTGCCCAGCTACCTTGGCTTCTTGATTTTGAAAACCAGTTCGCTTTTGCTACGGGTCTCTCGGGGTAGCTTTCCTTTCTTTTCATTGTTTGTCATTGATGTTGTTGTCATCGCTGGTACGCAGATGGGGAGGCATATTCATCATCTTTTTTTTTCCCATCATGTTCACTCCACCACAAGATAGGACGCAAGACAACAAGCTAAGCCAGCTGGGTATACCTGGGCAGGTAGGCAGACACCTGGGTAGGTAGCTAGCTAGCTGCGGCAAACAAACACGGAAACATGCAAACAGCCGGGACTTTTGTTGTTGCGTGCATAAGGTAGCTGCGTACTTGTGCGTTATCTATCTAAGGTGGTAGGTGGGTAGGTAGGTATCTATCTAGCTTACCGCCGCGAAGGGCCGGGGTGTGAATGTAGAGGAGGGTGACCACGGTCTCCGCCTGATCGGCATATGCGATGCGGCCCAAGAATCCAAAGAAGTTTAATACAAACTCCTAGCATTCATCAGTTTGTCACGCTCGTGAGAAGATTCCGAGACAATCGCTCATGGTCGTGGATTTTGTCAGAGCCTGGTCAAGGTGCAGGGTAGTCAGGACTCAACGGCTTGTCCCAAGACAGTGCTCCACCGACAACTACATCACCACGAGGTAAAGAATTGAGCAGTCGACCTGTGTGCAGATTATACATCTGTTGCTATGTGCGCATTATGATGGGTTCCTATCCAGATAACTGCCTCGGACGAATCCCCCATCCGAGGCCGCAGCCGAGCCCAGTCTCTCCGACTCGCGGGAGAGCGGTCCCGGCGCAAGAGTCACCCCCTTCTAGTATCCATGGTAGTAGTAGTATAGTCTTCCTGAAAAACGCCACGCAGACCCTGTTGATGCTTTTGTGTCACAAATTACTCCCCCAGATGAACGCACGCGCGTCTCATCTCCAAGCGGACCAGGGGCGTCCCCTACCACCCGCTCCCGGGGGCTCGCGCGGGTCGGCTCCCCCCTCTAAAGTAGTTGTACTGAGACGGATCCGCCTCCGGGGCGTCCGTTTCCTCCGTTTGCGCCAGTCCACTGTATCCTCGCGGGCCGCCGCCGAGGGCGCCAATAGATGGGCCCGGCGTGGTGGCAGGCGAGGCGACGCGCCCAGGCGTCATCCGCCCGCGCTCCGCGCTGAAGTCCCGTCCGTAGCCAGGGGGCGGGCTCATGGGCGTGGCCGCGGCGTTACGGACCAAGCCCGAGGCGCTGCCGTTGTCGTGAGAATACAGCGGGCTGCGGCCGCGCGAGCTCGCGCCCTGGTAGCTCGTGTCCGTCATAGTCGTCGTGTTGGTCATAACACGCCTGGGTACCTGCCCAGGCACAAAGGGCGTCGACTTGCCCGACATGGGCGAGCCGGGCCGCGACATTGCCGGGTCGCTCCATTCGTCCATCGACCCGGGCGTACCAGGTCGTCCCATCTCGTTGGATCGTCCGTATATCTCACCGCCTCCGTGCTGGTCCGTGAACTCGGCCCGATTCTTGTAGTACTCAAAGTCCATGTGAGATTCGGACACGTACTCGAAGCCGGGCAGGTTGCTCGCCGTGACGCTCTTGCCGGGCTTGCCGCCCTGCATGGCGTCCAGTGCGTACATGTCAGAGTAGCCACTGACGCTCATGATGTCGGCTGCACCGCCCTCTCTGCCATCCGTCAGGCGACCGCGGTAAACCGAGGGCAGCAGGTTTTGCGCCTTGGAATGCACCATGGGCGTGATGAGCGGCTTGTACAAGGCCGGGTGGCCAAAGCGGCTCGCCAGCTTCTCGCTCCGCAGGCGGGCCTCCTTCTGGGGCAGACCAGCCTCCTGGTTCCTCGCAGACGCGCGCGTGCTGTAGTATCGCATCTTGTCGTCAAACGCCCGGCGGCAGTAGATCTTGAAGGCGACCATGATGAACGGGAGCGGCGTGCTGCAGTAGAATTGGAGCTTGAGCCCGCCGGTGCGTACCCAGCACGTAAGCAGGACGACCAGGTTCGAAAGAATGGTGCCGAAGATGAGTCGGTTGAAGAGGACGCGCCAGAACAAGCCCCCAGACTCCGTCTTGGTGACGAACCGATAGAGGATGAGATACTTCTTGAGGTACGAGTCGATGCAAAAGTACATGGCCGTCGCGGGCAGGACCAGAGGCTGGATGCCCATGAAGCACAGCGTCACGGTGGAGTAGAAGAGGAAGTAGTTGTAGTAGCTGGCGTACTCAAAGGGCGGCGGGGCCGTCAGCTCGATGAGCTCGCGCGGTGTCGGGCTCGAGAACTTCTTGAGGAAGAAGGCTTGGATCAGTGGCCAGATCTGGGCGAGGTCGATGGCGGCGCCGAGCTGGCGCTGGAGCAGGTAGGTAACCCAGAACGGGCTGTTGTTGCAAAAGGCCTGGAAGATGGCGTCGGCGAGCTTGCTGTTGCCGATGGCATCCCAGGCGTTGGTGCCCTTGCCCGTGTCCTTGACGATGTTGGCCACGAAGCTCCAGATGGTGCTGAAGAAGGAGAAGACGATGAGGTTGTTGAAGATGAAGAACGAGTACATCTTGGCCAGCACGTGCCTCTCGCGACCCGTCTTGGTCTGGTCGCCGGCCTTGATGGAGAGGCGGCGGAAGATGATGGGCAGCACCAGGTACACCAGAGACATGAGGGCGGGCGATGCGATACCCTGGACGACACCCCAGAAGGTGGTGTTGGCGGACAGCGACCGCTGGAAGGCAGGCCAGACCTTGCCGAGGTTGGACAAGTTGACGAGGAAGATGGCAATCATGGCGTTGGGTGCGATCCAGAGAAGGGTCAGGATGGTGATCCAGAGAGTGTTGATCCAGCGCCTTCGGCTGCGCGTGGCGCTCGAAAGCGGCATGTTCTTCCAGATGACGTCGACGGGCCGGGGCGCGAGCTTGATGGTGGCGCCGAGCGGCTTCTTCTTGCGGCACGCGTAGGCAATGTTGTGCGTTTCGGCAATGTCCGAGTAGCTGGCGAAGCCGTACGGCATGGTGCCTCGCTTGTCGACGCTGGCGCGTACCTCCTTGATCTCGAGCTCGAGGTCGCGGATGCGCTGTGTGTAATAGTCGATGGCGTCAAGCTTCTGACCCTTGGGGTACGAGTCGAAGGAGCGGTCCTTCTTGGAGGGCTTGCACGAGGGGCGGGCGGCGGGGAGCTGGTCCGGATTCTTGAGGTACTTGGCGAGCACCTTTTCGAGCTTGCGCACAGCCTTGCCGTGCTCCTCGATGAGGTCGGGCAGGTCCTTGACATTGCGTGCGACGACGGTGCGGGCGAAGGACGAGTTGGGTACAACCTGGTCGATGAGGCGGGCAATGCCCTCGTCGGAGCGACCCTGTTTGGGGATGTCGTACAGCTGTCGTGACACGTTAGCCACGTTTCCCACAACGCGGGGACAGGGGGCCGCTGGAGGAACGAACCATGAGCGTGCGCGCGTGGAGGCTGTTCTGGTACTCGTCGCTCTCAAAGTAGACTCTGCGCAGCGCCAGGACCTTGCGGTAATTCCACCAGAGGAAAAAGATGACGACAAAATTGGTCAGGTAGGCGACGACGACGCCGGCCCATTGAGGGTCGCCGTAGACGTCGCGGGGGGTGATTTGCATAATCCATTTTGTCGGCTGGCCCTGGTACTCCTTGACAGACTGCGTGGCGTAGACGGGCAAGAGAATGCCCAAGCCCAGGACCAAGAGCACGAGGAACATGTTGCGCAACATGCGGACGAAGCGCAGGAAGATGATGGCGTCCATGCCGATCTGGCTCATGAGGATCTTCTCATGGGTATGCAGGAGGGGCGTGACCCAGGCCCAGGGCTGCTTGCCAATGGGAGGCGGCGCATGCTTCTCGTCGGCGTGCTTGAGCTTGGGTGCGTAGATGGCCTGGTTGTAGGGTCGGAGGAAGGAGAAGCAGATGGCGATGAAGACGGTGAACCCTACGGAAATGCCCAAGGCAGAGAACAAGGACGCGGCGGCGAGCTGCAGAGGGCTGGTCAGTGCGTGTCCGAGGTCGGGTCGTGGGGGTTTATGGAGGCGGCGCCTACCGTGCCCTGGAAGGGATCCTTGAGCAGATCGAGCAGCTCCTGGCCTGCATCCTTGTTTTCGTCTCTGGCGAGAAGGCCGAGGACGGACCTCGAGGGGTCCATGTCAGCGACGGCTGTGGCAGCGATGTTCGCTGCGTCTGCCAAAGGCGACGGGTGGCCCGGGAGGGGGAGCTGCAACTCCACGAGGCAGCTCAAAGGCGCACGGGCCAGAGGGGCTGTCGTCTATGTATCGTGTTGAGCTCCGCGAGGCAAAGACGGGCAGACGGGACACGATAACGAACGGTCGGCTTGCGTCGTCGAAAACTCGTCACGGGGTCGGCGATGGTGAGGGGCGCCAAGGGATGGCCGTCGAAGACGCGTCGATCAGTGTCTCGCACAGGGAGGCGATGTCGGCGGATCGAGGCTTGTCGCTGGAACGTGGTGGACGGAATGCAGAAGGTAAAAATAGCGAGCGGACGGTGGGCGTCGACGGGCGGCGGGCGCCGCGACGGAGAGGTGGACGGATGTATGGACAGGCTGAAGCAAAAGGAAAAGGGAGAGGAAATGGCGGCAAACGATGGGCGGCTTCAGCTGTCGATGGTTACGGCGATGGCTGCGACGGGGCGCGACGTGGATGAGGAGGAGGAGGAGCAGGAGGAGGAGGAGGAGGAGGAGAAGGAGGGGAAGCCCGCTGGCAGAGGGAAGGTGAGGAGGGTCAAAGGGATCGAGGCAGAAGCAGTGGCAGAAGCAGAGGCACGGTCCGAGATGGATGGAGGCATGGCCGCATGGACGTTGGGGACGGGACAGCAGACTCCAGAGCATGCGATCGGGTGCATGGATGCATGGGTGGGTTGGATGGGATGGAGGGCCGGATGGATGAATGGCCAGCAGGGATGGAGGCATGGATGGATGGACCCCGTCTGGTAGCGGCGGCGGGCCCGAGCTTCCATTCTGACGGCGGCGGCGGCGGCGGCGGCGGCGGCCAGACGGCCAGACGGCGAGACAGCACAGGGCCAGGGCTGGATGGCAGGGCAGGCGCCTCAACTTGCAGGGGTCATGGCGGGCGGGTGGGCAGCCAGTGGGCGGATGGATAAAGGCCATCGTCACCTGCCTAAGGTACTTCGTGGTGGAGGACGCATCAGTGACGGATGGAACCCGACAGCGCTCCTGACCGCGCTGTCGGGTTCTATATCACAGATGCGGACAAAGAGCGCCCAGTGCTGCCCCTTCCGTCTCCGTCGGGAGGGCCCTGGTATGGACGGCCTACCTAGCGACGGGATGGGAGCACCTCGATGCCAGGCACGGCGAGGCGCAGCGCCGGCAGCTGCCAGGTACCTGACCGAGCTGCAAGTAATAAACTCACGGCAGCAAGGCACGAACGAACCTTGGCGACGGGTTCCTGGGAGGCAGAGGCGAGGACGGGGGACAGTAAAAGGGCTAGCGGCCCGCTGGCCAAACGTGGCACAGCCCTGGAGGTCACTCGCTGGGGTGGGCTAGGTTAGGTACCTTGGCTTGGGTTCTTCCAGTTGGCCTTAGTAAGTTGATGGAACAGCCGCTGAATTTTGGGGGGCGCAGCCTGGAGCGAGTACCTACTCGCAGAGTACCAACTTGTGGTGGGCCGCGCCAGTGGTGGGACAGGAGGACTCGACAGTGGAGGAGCCCGACTCGCACGACTTCCAGGTTGACGGCGGCTCTCACTGTGCGTCCCCAGTCCAGTGACTGCAGTCCAGTCCAGCCCAGTCCAGTGGATGCCTGGATGCCGTCCTGCCCCAGGGTTCGCCTCGGCCTCGCTCATTCAGTTGCTCAGCGCGGCGCGTGATTGGCCCACGTCGGCTGCTGGCCGGCCAGGCTCGACAAGGACGGTGCTATTTTTGACGCAGCCGACAGCCCAGCCTGTGCTCTCTCCGCCGCGACCCGCTAGCGCCTCGGGGCCGGTGGAGCCCGCCGCTGTGGAATACGAGAATGTGAGGGAGCATGACAGTGATCAGTGACGAACGAACGTGAGTGAGCGAGCGAGCCAGCAAAGCGGCCCAAGGCGGCCATTCTCCGTGTGTCAACAAAAAACAAAGGGGTCATGGATTGAGGATCTCGTGTTGGGAAACGGGACGGGCCACCGCGGTTGACGATGGCGGAGCTGGACGGCTGAAGGAGGCAGCCGGCGAGCAGACTGACCTTGGCGTCGCATCTTTCCCAAGGCCGTCTTTTTTTTTTTTTTTTTTTTTTGCCCAACCCCTTGGTCCACGACTCGGCCGGCTGGTGCAGACGACACTGGCCTGGACGAGGTCGAGACAGTGGCAGTGGAGGCTTGAATGGAACGAGGCGCCGCCCACGGATGGGGACCGAGCCCCTGGCGCGGTGGAGAGGAGCGTCGCCCCGACGGCCTTCTGTCACTGTGCACCTCAGTGTGCACCCGCTGTGGCGTTGAAGCCGAGCCAGTGAGCTGTCTCCATGCCCGGGTGCTTGGTGTGGGCAGCACAGGGCACTTGCCGCACGGTGTAATAACTGGAGCGCACTTCGAGCTTGCTAGGCCTCGACAGCTGGAGCTCCAGGGCAGCTCAACCTGGAAGGTACGAAATGCCCGACAGTGCATTCCGTTCCTCCGCAGCGTGAAGGCTCGCTGAGGTACTATCTTGGCTTAGGTATTGCTGCGCAGCCTCTGTTGTGAGATGGTGAGGCGAGGCAAACCTCGTGAGGACCTTGCAATGCTTGCGATCCAATGACGCGGCGCCTCGACTGTCGACACCTACCTCCCTCTGGTCGTCCTAGATAGCGTCCTAGGTAGGTATTTTGATCTTGGTCCACCTCAGGTACCTAACTTGCAGCAGATGCAGCGCTCACCAGATGGACGCCGCCATCTGCACGCACGCGACACTCACGCCCACCCGCTGTCAAAGTCGCACGAACCCCACGAAGAGGCGGGAGTAAAAAAGCTCCCGCCGGCCAGCCCGGGATCGGCCCTGCCCCAGGACCTTTTCCTTCCGCTTCCATCATGTCACCCATCAAGCCCAGTCACCCATGTCGCCGACCGATGCACGTCTGCGCCGTCGCCACTGGCGCGTCTGCAGGGCGACGATCTGGTCTCCCCTCCCCCCCGCCACAGCCACCGGGCTTGCGGGATCGCGATACGCAGGAAGGGAAAAAAAAAAAAAAACACTTACACGGGCGCAGACGCACATCGGAATCGGGCAATTGAGCCGAGCCCTGTCCTGGCCCTGGCAGCCCCTCCTTTTCAAGTTCGCCAACCTGCCTGCCTTTGTTTCGAAGCACCCTCCCGCCCGGATAAAAGACAAACGGAACGCAACAAAGGGACAAGAGAGAGAAAAAAATTGCCTCGAACGGCGGCTGCTTCTACGAGTAGTGTAGGTGCTCGTACGCGGCACACGGCCCTCACAGTGCAGCCATCTGAAACGCCCGTGGCGTCCACCTTTTGTTCCCTCCTTCTCCCCCTTCCCCTTCCCCGTCCCCTTCCCCATCTGGGCTCGCTCGTGAGACGCGTCAACGGGGGTGGTTCCCTTTGGTTCCCTCGACCCACCACCGCCACCCATACCCATCACCCACCCACCGTCAGAACAACCGCAGCAGAGGCACTACGGGCGCAAGCGCGGACCTTGGCACCTCCGGGGCGCGCGACCCCTGAACGGCTTCCCGCCGGCAGCTGCCGAGGCCTGGCTTGGCATCCAACGGAACGGTGCTGCCGCGCGCAGATGCCCACGGTTGACTGCACACGACACAGACGTATGGTCCGGGGCTGCTCTTCCGACGACGCCGGGGTTTGTCTTTCTTTGCCTTGATGACTCGTTTAGGATGATCACTTTACGTTTGTGTACTGCATTCATCTGTCCACGTAGTTCATTCACATCTCGAGAAGCCTCACATCCCATCCCGGTCATGTCATCACCACCCAGACATGCCTGTCCCTCCGCGGCGGGTTCTCATCTCTGGTACCGAATTAGAAACTGTACTTGAGTGACTAGACCAGCAAGATCGATTGACAAAACCTACGTGGCATAGCTAGATACAGTACGTCCACCGCCGGACGTACTGCTAGTCGTGGGACGCCGAGCTCTGGCGACAGAGAGTAGTCGGAATCCGTCAGACTAAAGCCATGTCAGATCGGATAGCGCATATCCAGCTAAACATGGGCATGCGAAAGCTTCGCATGAAGCGCATCAGTTACCAGTGTTTAAGCAGACAATTCTGCTTCGCAAAAGCGTACTCGTATGTGTTCCTCCGGGACGGCGCCGGTTCCGAGTTGGGGTCGCGCTGCATCCGCGCCGAGGGTTCGGCAGGCCGGCTCCCCGGCCGACGCGCAAGCCGAATGACGCCTCGACACGCGTGTTCCCGTTGGCCCACGAGGCTTGTGGTCGGTTCGTGTGGTCGGTTCTTGTGGAGGACAAGCGTCGCACCATGTTGCAATGACACCGCCGTGAGTTCCGGTCGCGTCACGTCTCTGGGCCAGGACTCGAGTCGATCAAAGCAGCCACCCGGGATGGCACGCGGCATCGACGCGGTGCTGCCATTCCTTACGTACCGGGCCTCAAGGCTAGAGTTGCGGAGATGAAAAGCGGCGTTGGCACTTGCTGCCTGCCGAAGATTGTCAGAGCTGGGGCAAGCCTGGGATAATTCGCTTGTATCTGCCGGCGCAGTTACAAAGATACCCGACGAGTCCATGACCACCCTTCCGCAGCTACGTTGGCCAAAACGCTCGGTGTGAAGTTGCTACGTCCGCTCCTCTCGCTCATCATTATGCTCGCTCTGCGACTTCAGTCCCTGGCTGCTTTGGGGATGTTTTCACACCGCCTCTGTTGCTCCCTATTCTCATCTCAAGTGGTGCCCCCATCAGCGTCGACAAGCTCCGAGTCAACGCCGGGACGCACTTCCAGCATGGGGCCTCCTTCCAACTTCAGCTTCGACGAGACCGCTTCTTCAGATCCATCTGGCGGTGTCCCGCATAGAGAAGATCGTATGTTAGAGTTTTCGGGTCTCACCGCTGTCCCGGGTAGCCACATCATCATGATCCCCACAGTCGGGACAAATATGCAGCTCTTGCCATCGTGCCCGGAGAACATCTCCCGCGAACTACCAGCTGTCGGTCTAATAAGCTTCTATTCCGCGATTTACCGCCTGGCTGACCCGCGTGAGGGATGGTTGCGACCCGGAGGCCCGACCCTGACTGACTGTCATGCGGCCGCCATCAATTGCACCTGTCGATAGGAGACAGTGCAACTGCAGAGCTTCGAGGCTGCTCCAGCAAGGGCAGCAGATTCTCTCGCCTGAAATTATCGCGTTGAACGTAGATACGAATTTGTCAAAGCTATTCGGAGGGACTGAGCCGCAAACAGTCTTCGCCCGTGACCATGAACGCACAATCGTGATGGCTGCCCGAACAAAGCTGTAAAGTACCAAGCCAATTGCTCAAGATTAGTGAAATAATGAGCGACACAGAAATGAAATAAGAAGCAACAAGTGAACAGAATCTTGGAAGAAAGAACGGGCTGAATTCGACCGCCATCGCGCGGCTGAGACTGCGTGTGGATGTGAGTACCAGGAGGAACGAGGGCCGATCGCGGCCTTGGACGTTGTTCACTATTGCATAACCTCCTTCAAATCATCCCGAAGCCCGACCTGAGTGGATTGAAGCCAGTCTTAGCTCCTCAGATGGGCAAGTCGCCATCGGCTGCGTGACGTTGGTGGTTCAGGGGCTGCCACTATCCGTGTTAGCGCGTATTCGTATTCGCACCTCGGGTTCGCAACGGACAGGATCAGGGAGAATGGAAAGCGAATGTTTGCATCGCATATAAAGCGATGGGCTTCACTGATAGAGTTGACGCGCGTGTCAAACCTGTCCTTCAGCTTTGGCGAAGATTTCGCACTTGTCGCATTCCACTGCCCCAGCATCTCACGACAATGGTGTCCCAAGCCCTCCTCCCGGCTGATCAAGCCAAGAACTCGGCGTTCGACGGAATACTGCATCGAAACTCCAACAAGTCGCAAGGCGGCCTGCGTGCCATGATCAACAAGGATAACGCAGCGCATGTTGCCGCCGTGGAAGAGTACTTCCATCACTGGGACAAGTCTGCCGAGCAGGAGACCGAAGATGCTCGGCAAGCCCGAACAAAAGACTATGCCAGCATCACAAGACAGTACGTTGGTAACAAGACAATAACAATGGCCTGAATTTCCAAGTAACCTTCGTCGCCCTTAGATACTACAATCTTGCCACCGATCTTTACGAATATGCCTGGGGCGAGTCCTTCCACTTCTGTCGCTTTGCCTTTGGTGAACCATTCGGCCAAGCCATCGCTCGACACGAACACTATCTGGCTGGACAGATGGGCATCAAAAGCGGTATGAAAGTGTTGGACGTTGGCTGCGGTGTGGGCGGCCCCGCGCGTGAAATGGTCAAGTTCACGGGCTGTCACGTCACGGGCCTCAACCTCAACGAGTACCAAATCCAGCGTGCGCGGAACTATGCCACCAGAGAAGGACTAGAGCACAAGCTGGATTTTGTTCAGAGCGACTTCATGGTATGCCATTGCGCGCATTCAATACACAGCCTCAAGGCCAGGATCCTCTTCAAAGACTGACCCTCTATTCGTGTGCAGAACATGCCGTTCCCCGACAACTCCTTCGATGCCGTCTACGTCATCGAAGCGACGTGTCATGCACCTTCTCTGCAAGGCGTATACAGCGAGATATTCCGCGTCCTCAAACCAGGCGGAGTCTTTGGCGTCTACGAGTGGCTTATGACGGACGCCTACGATAACGACGACCTTGAACACCGTCAAATACGTCTCGACATTGAGCAGGGCGACGGCATCGCGCAGCTATTCAACATTTCCGACGGCCTCGCTGCCTTTGCAGGCGCCGGCTTCGAGATGCAAGTCAATCACGACCTCGCCGCAGACGACGACGGCACAGCTCCTTGGTACTGGCCACTCGGCACCGACTTGAGATATGCGCAGACACTGTGGGATGCGCTCACGGTGTTGAGGATGAACAAATGGGGGAGGGAAGTCGCACACGCCTTCTTTGGCCTGCTGGAAGTCGTGCGCATAGCCCCGGCCGGGACGAGGACGACTGCTCAGAGTCTCGGCCGAGCGGCTGATGCCCTTGTCGAAGGAGGGAAGAGGAAACTCTTTACGCCAATGTACCTCATGGTGGGGAGGAAGCCTGCAGCATCCTGATTCCTCATAGCCTGGGCCCATGTCTTGCATTGCATAAACAGGACGACGTTCCCTGTCCCGCTGCATGTCGCAGCGCAGGCCCGTCATTCTCCAACGCTGTGGCATTGCAGGGTTGCGTCACAGACAGGGATAAATTGAACTGCATGGCGTGCTGTCATATTGTATATTTTGAATGGAGTTGGGCAAGTTTCTAAGAATGTCTCATGGCGCAAAGCGCGCGTATCCAGTCTGCAACGCTCGACATGACCTCCGGGGTAACAATAGACAAACTCCAGTCCCCACGTTCTGCGTGTTCAATCCCTCTAGCATCAAACAGTAGCCCGTAACAAAACAGATGCGCCGAACCTAGAAGTTCCGAAATCCATACCTGCCCTGACGTGAACACGTCCATCTCGCTTCTACACGCAAATCTCTCGTAGGTTGTACTCGACTGCTTTGCTCGGCTTCACAACTCCGCCAATGCACTTCTCCAAACCGGCCGAGTTGGGAAGCTCAATGTCGACCGTGGTGAGCAGCTCAACGAGCATCGTCTTCATCTGAATCATGACAAAGTTTGAGCTTGGGCACCCTCTTGGTCCAGCCAAGAACGGCATGTACTCGCAGCGGCTTTCTGCGGCGCTTGCACGAAGGCCCTCCCATCGTTCCGGGACAAATTCGTCGGCATTGTCTCCCCAAACTAACTTGTCGTGGTGCAGGAGAAGGATAGAAGCAAACAAGTGAGCCCCAGCCGGAATGACTGCAGTGTCGTTGGTCCGCGTCTGGACCGAGATTGGCTCCGTGACGATGCGCGATGTAGTCGAGATAGGCGGGTGCATCCTGAGTAGCTCTGACGTTACAGCGTCGAGATAAGGCATGGAACGGAGGGTTTCAAAGTCCATGTCGCCGTTGTCGGGCATATTCTGGAGTATCTCTTGTCGCAACTTGGTGATCACCTCCGGGTGGAGGCTCAGCTCATAAATGGCCCAGACTAAGAGCAGGGTCGGAGCCTCATGGCCGAGGGAGAAGACCTGCCGAGCCTGAGCGAGGACATCCTGGGTGACAGGAACCTCGGAGGTGCCTCCGGACTCTTTTGACGTGTTGCGAAGGAAGTTGTTCTTTCGGCCATCGCAATATAGGGACTGAGGGTCAAGGTTGGCGAGGTTGCGGTTCAGGAGCTTGTGAAGGACGCCGTTGATTTGCTCGCCAACGTTGCGTTCGACGTGATCTGGATCTTGGAAGGACTTGAAGGAGAAGAAGTTGCGAAGGAAATGTCGCCACAGATGAGACGGGTTACCGACAATGTCACCGTAGCCGGACATGACCGACGTGATGTCTGAAGAGGACTTGGAGACAGTGTCATCTCCAATGGTGACAGACCAAACGGTGTCCAAGGCATATGCCTCCATGACGCTAGAGAGATCCGACCCACGCTTTTCATCTCGCATCGCCTGCACATGCCTCTTGGCAATACGCCGTATATCATCGTAGGCCTGGCGAAGAGCGGTCGCATTGGAGAAGTCCTTGAGGAAACCCTTCCGCCAGCGGTGCCAGTCCTCGCCGTTGGCAGAGGCGGCAATGGTACCTGTGATGCGCTGCATGATGTTGAAAGGTCCACTGCCGTCGGGAGCCAGCCGAGTGATGCTGTTTGAGTTCTGTACGAGAACCTGGCGGATGATGGATGGGTCACGAACGAAAACGATCGGGACCCCAACGGCAGTGGAGGAGGAAATACCGCAGTCGCGAGCCGCCTCAAACAGGGACTTCATGGCTGACGAGTAAAGTCCCTCCTTACACATTTGCGGGAGAATTCCCAGAACAGGCCACCCGGTGACTTGAGGGATGTTTCGAATAGGGTTCCCGAGAAAGCTCGAGAGGTTGACTTGCTTGGAGACCGACCTCAAGTAGCGAGTCATGCTCGACAGCATCACTACAACTAGGGCCGAGACGGCCATGAGAATCGGCCCCAAGCTCTGCCGACGCTCATCCATCATCGCCTCCGGATAATGGTCGAGCGGCAAGGTTGTATGGTTTGCCATGATTGCAAAGTACGGGACAACAAGTGCAACGGTTTGAAACTCGAGAGAAGACGAGAACCTCGAACCCAGAGTCCGGCGCTCGGGCTCATACAAATACTCAGAACCTCG
Organism: Purpureocillium lavendulum; assembly: GCA_029168975.1. Lineage (NCBI taxonomy): Eukaryota > Fungi > Ascomycota > Sordariomycetes > Hypocreales > Ophiocordycipitaceae > Purpureocillium > Purpureocillium lavendulum. Next base: position 418,240 of record JAQHRD010000001.1, read on the forward strand.
GCATGACCTCCCTTGCCTCCGAACTTTGCGGGTCTCCCATTCCAGCCCCTATGCCGCAACTGGAGCGCGTGGTCCGGCAGCTCCAGACCAGACCAGACCAGACCTGTCACCACGGTTGGCCACGTCATACATCAGAAGGTCGGCAGAGGGCCCCTTCTGATGATGAGCCCGAAGGACCCCCCCGAGCTAGAAGTTAGTTGCGTCTCGGTTATGGCGGTTGAATGTTTGAGTAAGCCAAGCGGTTGACGTGTCTGTCTTCAACGCCCGGCAGTGCCCTAGCTGCATATCCTGCATGCATTAGCACAGCCAAAGTCGTCCCATAGCCTGCCCCCCATCGCCAATGAGAGTTTCGCCACAGGGAAAAGGGTAACCATTCAATTGGGTGCGCGCAGCGGACCTGCGGAGTTCGATTGGCTTGAACGGGCAGGCCGGTGATCCCATGCCCAGGCCGCCAGCAGCAAACGGGACGGGGCACACTCGACTCTGACCCGGTGTTTTGGGTCAAGCTGCATGAAAGTTGCGTCGGCGCCGAATCAAACCCTCGGCTTGGCCCCGCCGAATGCACGTCCCCATAGCCCGGCGCTGTCGAATACATGTACATGTATCATGCGGCCTGCACGCCGTCGAGCAGACCGTCGAGTCGTCGACCAAGTGAGGAGAACGGAGGTACTGTGGGCCGGCCGAGTTGGCCGAGACGATGATCCTCTCTGCTCCATTACTAAACTCTCCCCTCGTCAGGTGGCCGGTCACAAGATTCATGTTGTATGAAACCCAACTGCTTGTTGGGCAGCATCACGATATCTTCATGTGGCAACTCAGTATGTTTCCGGACGTAGCAAGAGGGTCACTTGCCCCCCGTTGAGGTGGGCTGTCACGAGCCTTATCTTGGTACGAAGCGTAAGTTGAGGGGAATAAGGCCGAAAGCCTGAACATGCGTCCTTCAGATCGTCGGGCAGATATTGATCTGCGGGACGCGCCGTGTCTCTCCCGTGACGCCGCGCGGGCCGTAGCGAGCCCATCAATCTTTGGCGACGCCAGGCCGGAAGCCACACGGGGAAGTGACTCGTCATTAGCCGGCCGGGGAAGCGGAAACGTCGCGACTCGCGACCTTGCGTGCCCATGCCATGTAAGCGAAGTGGATACGAAAGGGGTTACGGGCAGATGCAGTTGCATGCACGACGGCTCAGGCGGTACGGGACATCCGCGGGTACGCTGCACGAAATGACGACTGTAGTTGCTAGGAAACTCGAGCTGTCAAAGCGGACTGCGCGAATTTCGTCCCGGGGATGGATTTGCTGCGGTTGGTAAGATGCCACCGCGGTCCCGTTCCCGATGAGCGCGGCTGCAGCGTGTTGGGCCACGCTATCTGGGAGGCGGAAAGCGCTTGACCTCATGAACCTCGCGTGGGGGTCTATTTTCGTCAACGGCTTCTTGACACATGCACCTACGAAGTACGGACTAGTTACTGCAAGGTCCCCATCCCCCGCGGAAGCTCTCGTCAACCAACGCATCTGACAGCGCGCTTCTAGTCAGGGGTCGACCATCATATCGTCCCCAACATCAGATACCCCATCATCCAACGCACCTGTCGAAACACCGCAAATGTCAAAACCATCAGCGCGGGTCTTTCGGAAGAAATGTTCCGACCGCCTTTGTCGAGGACTAGATTTCAAAATTTGCGGAAAGGCCACATCCCCGCCGCGAGTGGGAGACTCGGCCAAATAGGACTCCTGGTCCACACCGAAGTCGCATGACGACCCCTCCGATTGCAACTCTTGACCCCCGTTGATTTGGAGATTCGGTTGGCTGTAGAATGGCTCCGGTTTGGACTTTTCTGACCGCCATCTGTCATCTGCGATGGACCCGGTTGCGCCGAAAATGACAGCCCCGTCGACTTCCAGCAACCCCGGACCAACAACCGACCCCTTTGAACGTGTCACAATGTGTTGTAGACGGCTGCAGCTGCACTGGAACTTTCGAGGCGTCTGACAAGGTTCGAACAAGGAAGATTTGCCCCGGTGCCAACGCAAGCGACTTGCACTCAGAAACTCTCGGTCGAGCCTGCACCCTGCCGCGTCGTACAAGTCGAGCAGTGTACTGACAGAGGCGGCAAGGTAGTCCTCGTTGGACGGAAGGCTTCTCCACTTATGGCAAATTGACTGATTGTCCGTATCTCTTGGGCGCATCACATTGCCGAAGCCGCTGGCGAAGAGAACAAGGGCATCGATGTCCTCGACTAACGAGACCCAACCGCCAGAGATCCCTCGCAGAGGCCATTCCTTCAAGGCGAGGGGAGATCTCTGCTCCACAATAGCCTTGTACTCGAACCCACCTAGTCTGCGGCCGATGTGCGGATTCATCGGCCTCCCTGGCATATGACGCTGGTCGGAGGTTCGCGCAATGAGAAACTCGACCATGGACCATATCTCGTTGATCAAGTCCCGGAGTGTGTATGGCTCGTCTTCGGCCAATCTCATATGGCAGTTCTCCAAGAGTCTTTCTTTCGCTGAACCTTTCGTCTCCAATGGTATCGTTTGGCCATTGTCCAAGAAATGTCTGTGTTGGGCAATGTGAAGCAGAACGGCCGTCGCTGGCACCAACCATCCTCGCCTCTCTGTTGTGTCGTAAAGCGCGACTGATGTTCTTTCAGCAGCCGAGACTATAGTTCTATACGGCCCTTCCCGGAGATAGTGATACTTAATGTCCTTGCGGCCAAGCTTGAAGTCGACTCTAGCCATTGCAAAATGCTGGAATCCAAAGCTTCCTCCTTCTAGTTGAGGCTCGAGACGAGCTATTGCAGCCTTGGAATAGTCTATGTCGGGATATTCATAGTCGGGGCTTCCTAGGTTTGTCTCCGCGGTGCTGCACCAGCCGATAATGGCACGAGTGCTCCGCAGTGATTTCGCGTCAAGTTGATCCAGGCCGACTCTGTTTTTGCATTGTGATATCCCTGCCTTGTACGAAATTGGCTCATCGTCGTCGACGTTGCGAATCAAGTGCCACTGAACCGTATTCGCGTTCTTCTTCACAGGTAGCAAGATTGTCGAGAATCCCTTGAGCACCACAGATCCTTGATACTCCACGGCATGCCTGACGCCTGCCAAGGCAGCCATGAGGTCGACACTCATTTCGATGCCCATCTCTAGTCCTCGTTCTGGGATGGGAAAGCCGTAAGCAATTGCGGCGTCATTGAAGAGTGGTAGCCAGCATGAGTCTTCTGAAGCGGTCAAGGGTGACCCGGAAGTCTCAAGATCAATCTGGAGCGCCATAGACGACCCAACAGATTGTCTACTTCCAGCAGGTTTATTTGTCATTTCGGACTCGCAATGAATGAGACCAGCTGCTTTTCTCGTGTGTGACAGCCGTGGCGGGCCGCTGACAAGCCCCACGGCGCTAAATATTCGAAGCTGTCACCATGGTTGAACTCAGCCATGCAAGTTGCTGTACTAGTTCGACAATGATACCAGAGGTGGCCCGAATCTTGATTTCGACACATGAACGATGATTCAAGCGGCATTTCAAGGTCCCGGAATGGCAAAATAGCCGTGAATACCGATCTGCAAGGCAAACATGGAAAATGTCAGTCTCTTGGCGAAGACGCAATCTTTTGCTGCTTAAGTGCGCACCGGATGGTAACTCATCGCCGTCCCATTGACGGTCAATTTCATATTGCACACAATGCAGCAAGGAGTCTTGAGTTTTCGGCCAGAATATTTGCATATAGGTTGATGCTGTCGTAGCGTAGGCGTATAGTGCAGAACCAGTTATCGTGACAGCAGAATCCAGTCGTCCGCCCTCTGGTCCAAACTGCCACAAGAGAAACGTTGTAGGGCTCCAGTCAGTGCGTATTGCCACGTCGTATAGGGCGTCGTCATGTCCACAAACCGATTTTTGCGCCTGGCTGTCTGGCTCGTTTGAGGGCGTGATGCAACATGAAGGGCAGATGTCCGGATTCTGGACACTTAGTGAATCTTTGACGCATCGTTCAATCTCCGCCATTCGACCTGCTTCGTTGAAATAGAATTCCCGCCTCAACCGTCTTGTCAGGAATGCGAACCATTCTGACGACGCCGGACCGCCAATGTCAAGGCCAGGAAACTTCTTGAGGATGTGAGCCTCCTGTATTGTGCCTGCTGCACGGCTGCGGTAATGGTCGCGCATGCGCTTGCGCCTCAGGTTCTTGACCAAGAATTCACTTGACCTGACCAGTGATTTCCAGTCATGGTAATATGGAGATGTTGTTTCCAACCTCATTGCCGTTCCTGCGAGAGCAGCTGCCCAGAAGTGTGTTGCCAAGTTCTCCCCAAACTCGGCCATATAGCTGCCTAGCCCCCCAGGTGCAGCTTTCCTGAATTGCAACTCCCGATCCAGTGATCTTGCTTCATCTGCGATGACTAGCAGGGGTTTCGTCAATCTCACGAGCTCGGGAAGCGAATACTTTTGCAGAGCCCGCTCCACCCATTTCTTCACACCCGTTGCCTCGACGAGAGCAAAGCTGATACGCTCGACATGTCGAGACCACCTTCTATTCTCCACTCGTGTAAGGGTCTGGTCGCTCAGATCTGTGGTCCATACTCGTGCTGTTCCGCCACTGACCTGAGCTTCAGACAACTTCGCGGATTCATCATCTGTTGGGGAGTCCTTAGCCACGCTAGACTCTCCACGAGTGCGGCTCGTAGATGTGCCTTGACTTCTTCTCGGATGAGGAGGTATGTCTTCTTCCGTGTAGCCGTCTTTAATTGCGTTCTTCTCCCAGTAGTCATCTCGGACTCTTCGCCCGTTTTCGATTATCTGGCACCCAAAGCAGCGAAACATGGACTTTGCAGTGACAATCGCAACCTCCATGTCGCGGTCCGAGTGCGACAGTATTCCATAGCGGATCAAGTGGTCCTTCTCATCGTGATCTGCGACCACTTTGTATAACGTCGGGTTATCGTTGAAGAGCGAGGATATGTCGCGATATCCCAGGGCCTTGGCACACTCAATCTCAGTCATGAAGAGCGTGTCGCCTCTTTTCGGGAGGGTGAATGTCTGAACGCGGTACGATCGGCCATCAAGAAGCTGTCCATTGGGCTGCACCTTCTTCTCTCCGGCTCTGTCGATCTTGGCCGGGAGATATTCATCGCCAGCCTCGTTAAGCTCGCTCAGTGTATGGAGCCTCGGGGTAGGCTTTGCATGTGCCGCTGTTGATGACGCGAACGTCGACTCTCGCTCTGGTCGCTTTCCGTCTTTGTCCTTGAAGCCAGGTCAGTGGATTCCTCTCAAACGTATGTTGGAGTTTACCTTGTAACTGTCGCTCGCCGAAGAAGCCATGCCACCAGATTCAAGTGCCCAAATGAGCTGGATATTGATATGACCCTGATCTCAATTTTCGTTGTTGATGCAAAGGCCAGCGACTCTTGATCAGAGGCTAAGATGGGGGGGAAAGAGAAGAAGGATTACGCGCCCATCACTGCGTGTCAACCTCAGCATTTGACCTCATGCAGGACAAGGATGCAACATCAGAAACAGCCAATTAGCTGCGTTACAAAATGCACTTTCAGCGCTGCTGCCTTGCAAAGTCGGGCGCGAAAATGTAATGCCGATTCGGAGCCGTGCTATATGTGCGCTTGCGTGGATCTCCTTGGAGAGTAACCAAGTCTCGTGTGCTAGAACGGCAACAGATGAACATCACTAGACTAAATGTAATAGTGCAGACGGGATTCGAGGCTGTGCGATACCTCGGTCAACTGCTTAGATCGTGTTCCCGAAAAAGGGCGAGCTTCCTGGAACCTCAATGCTTCACGACCGTAGCAAGTGCACATGGCCAGCCGACAAAGAGTAATGGTATCAATCTAAATCTGCGGCTGAGCAGCATCGCGACTCCAAATATTCGCGCTCCATTTCAGCCGTGTTGTGAACCGAACACTCTTATAATTGGGACTGGAATTGCGAGGATAGATTCATCCCGAGCAGCAAACGTAGTTGACGGCCAGGCCACAATTCATCTCCCCTTGTGACCCCGAATGCAATCCTCCTTTGTCTTCCATTTGGCATCCTTCACTTCACCTGTCCCAATCATGTCGCAATAGATGTTGGTGCCGCAGCGCTTATGCCCTTTGTTTTTGAGGCAACTTAGAAAGTCATATGTGTCGCGGTCTAGGACCGATTCGAGGTCTCTCGGCACAAACGCAGCCTCGCACTCGTCCGAACTAGTAAAGTCGTCACGCACGGCAGGATCGGTCGTCGGGAACAGTTGACAGTACCGCGTGGTGCCGCATTCCTCAGCTGTAAAGACGGTGATGCCACAATACTTCTGGCCTAGAGGTGTCCCGTCTTGCCTCTTGCGTTTTGTGCCAGGTTTCTTCAGGTGAGGGTCAGGCGCGCGTGCGTTGAAGCATTCCTCCGAGGTTTCATATTTTGGAACTCGACTCTTGTCGTATCCAGAAGAGGAGCCAAATGCAGCGCAATACAGTTGCGAGCCGCATTGCTTCTCGGTAGGCCATTTCCTGCACTGAAGTGAGTCGGGTCTACCGTATCCGTCTTCCCATGCCCGCTTTGGGGGGGCGTTCTTGTGGGCGCGGAGACATTGCTCTCGGGATCGGAACCTCGGGACTCTTTCGAAAGCATACTGACCATTTACCCCGAATGCCTTGCAGTACAAATCGGTCCCGCACGTATGGCTCAGAGGATACTGACGACATTCTTCGGAGTCGTGAGCGAGTGTCCCCCATTCCCACGGGAACTGCCCGGTTTCGTCTTCGTCGCCTTCTGGGCATGGTACAGAACCACCATGCTCGCCATACTTGGCCCAGAGATACTCGTCATCGGGGTCAGACGCGTTGCAGTGTGCGTAGCCTCCGCAGGCGACCACTTTTGGGTCTGGGGTGCATCGACCCAAGTGGTGGCCGATGGAGTTGCTGTAGATGCCCCGTCTGTACCAACGTCGAACGTTTACGTTCGATTTGCCCTGGGACTGGACTGAAAGTTCCGAGCCCATTGCGGTAATGATGAAAATGATCACAGACAGCTTCATTCTGAGATTGATCACGAGACCTAAAGCAGGACGAAAGTTAGAGAACCGTTGTAAACGGTCGAGATACGACCAGCCTGTAGTCTCTTAAGTTTGCGCTGACAAGTACCGAGCTTGTTAACTAAAGATTAGAATAGTATAATAGAAGAAGGATTCTATATGGTCTCCAGGCTAGTATCCGGACCACCCGTAGCCTCGTGTACTTGCAGACCGCCCATCTCGGTCTGATAGAGTCCGGACCACAACGTCAGCGACGGTTCAAATCGCGCTTGGCCGCCACACAAAATGAAAGTAGTTATCAAGGTAACTACGGCTCACTTCGAAGCAAGGGGCTAGACTCCGGGCAGATGGCTTTCTGAGCAATTGGACAATATAGCTATAGCTGACTCAACATTGAGGCTGGTAACACGGAATATATATCACGCAAGTATGTAGATGTACGCTTATTCGCGCTTTCACGTAAATCTATTCATATTGTTCCGGTCGTCCCAGAGGCTAAACTCATTCATTGGCCCGATTAAAGAGTACCATTTTAGGCCTCCACTTTAGTTCCATGTCGTGTGATGTGGTACGCCGTCTGCACTGACAGAGCTTCTGGTATGCCACAAGGTGGAGGCCTGATGTGGCAAGATCCCTTCGTCCGAGAGCAATAGATGTCAAGGAGTCACAGGGTCCATCCATCCCCTTGCCAGCTGGCATGAGTGGGTGGTAGTCTAATGAGCGAAGCGGAAATCCAATCGCTTGCTTCCCTCGTCAGTTGTCGTGGCCAAGTAGTCATCTTTCTCTTTAGGCGTCATGGCGTTCCATATCTTCTCCCGGGTCTTGTTGCGCCACACGTAATAAGCTTTAATGAGGATCGTAGCAACGGCGTTCCAGGCAATGATGCCAAGCAGCGCTGTATTACCCCTCCGGTACAGCGGAGCGTCGTCCTTGCGGTAAATCTTGACAGCACAGCATTAGCAATCTGCGGGCGGAACCCTGATCAAAGAATAGCATCGGCTCACGTTTGACGATATGATGCTACTGGCCTGTACTGTCATGTTGTACACAGCACTTCCCACAGTCCGCGTTCGGACCGAGCCTGCATTACGCGATGTCAAGCTCACTGCAAGCGATCAAATGTCAGCTAACTTATCCCTGTCATTTCCTTTAATATGGGCGTCGTTCACGTACCGAGAATAGAGTGGACGTATGGGTATCCGACGATGAGAGTCGTGATGGCGTATCTCACCCAGCTGTTTGCGTCGTCGGGCAATAGCCTCAGAGCAAGGATCAGAGGAAACACCCACACGGAGTAGAAGAAGGTGATAAGGAAGCGATTATTGATCCGCTCCGACACCCAAGTCCAAAAGATGAGCTGCACGCAAAAGAGCACATAGGACGGGATGGTGAGAAGGTTGGTCTGAAACGTGTCGAAGCCCAAGCTTCGCAGGTTGAGAGTCAAGTAGCTCTCCACTGGTGTGACGGGCTGCAGCAGAGTAAACCCGAGGATGTATATCGGCCAGAGGTCCCAGTCCAGAAGAGCCTGCCAGAGGAGCGGAAGGGTAAGCCCTTGACGGTTGTGCATGCCGCCCTGGAGTGTGTCAGTCATATCTCAAGACGCATCGGAAGCACTGATTTTGGTGCATGGGTCCTACCTTTGCCGGGTCATCGCGCAGAATGCGATTCACCATGATGATCTCTTCACGCTCTGAGAACCATCCGTCTTTGCCGCGAAACCAGCTCGCAGTCTGCGTTGGGCTCGGTGGTAGATAAAACCACGACAGCACCCCTATTATCGCCGTGAGTATGCCTTCGATGATAAACAGCCAGCGCCATCCACCCCAGTTACCGATTCCTCTCATGTGCAGCACTCCATAGGCTATGAATGCGGCGATGATCGGGGTAATGTGAGACGAGGTGTAGAAGTAGCTGACTCGCACGGGAAGCTCTTTGCTTTTGTAAAAGTAGGACAGATACAGGATCGCGTCTGGGATGAAGCCGCCCTCAAGCATTCCGAGGAGCGCACGGGTGGCAAAGAAACCGGCCCGATTGCGCATGGCAGCCTGGCAGCAGGTCACGGCGCTCCATGATACCATCTGGATGGGGATCCATACGTCTGGTCCGAGTTTTTTTGAGACCATCTGCGAAGGGAGCTCGGCGGCGAGGAAGCATACGAAAAATATGGTCATGCCTGTGTTGTAGTCGTTGGTGGTAAGGTGTAGGTCAGGCAACATGTTGTCCGACAAAGCCTGGGAAATATTGCCCCGGTCCAGCTGGAGTGCGAAGAACATAAGGCATACCCAGGAGCAGATCCTATAATCCAGCTATGCCATTCATGAGCTTATGTGTCTTTTACAAAGGATTGTTGCGACTCGTTACCTTTCGCACCAGGCGCTTCTCCTCCGTCGGATCCCATTCTGCCGTGGGATCGTACCGATGACGGCCTTCATACTCGGCTATTGGCTCGTAGTGTCCTGCTGATGCTCCAGCCGCCACTACCGCACTCGCAGTATGAACCTGGGACTTGGACTCCGATGATATCGATGGGGCTGAGTCCGAGAGGTTCGGGCTCACCTCCTCGGAGGGGATCTTGCCAACTGATAGCCCCGACCGGCGAGGCATCTTGTGTCAAGTGTCAAGTCACCGCGTTTGGTTGAAGGATCAAAGATGAAGGAGCTCATGGGCACACTGATGGTTGTATAGCCGCGGATCAGGGTGTGGGTTTGATGTCGTCACTTCGCCAGACTGCAGCTAGACCACATAGATTCATGGGTTGCGTGTCTAGCTCGGGCCAACGCGCATCAGATCCCCTCCGGTAACCCTCCGGTCTGTCACATCACCGCAAGGATTCCATTGCCATACTTTGAGCCACGGAGTCCAACCCGAGGGCCAAACCGTCCTGGATTAAGCATCTCCGAGGGAAGAGCTACTACTACTGCGTGTGGAGAGGCAAGCCACAGTGGGACGAACAACGAGCATACCAAGGGGGCCTCTTGCTTGTAAATCGAGACCATGAGGCTGGTTTCCTTTGTCGCGCTGTGTACTTCTGCGGGAGTTGGCGTTGATACCGGCGATTAGGTGGTAGTGTCGTGGGGTGGGTCGATCACGTCAACTTGGCGAGAGATCATCTCACACCAACCCTGCATATCCGGTGGTCTCTAACGCCGATGGTGCGCTCTGGCTTTCCGACGCTGGCAGCTACCCGAAGCTCATCCGTGCACGGGGAACAAGTCACTTACACCCAGTCCGTTGTGTCAGTGATTTGTAACGTGTTGGCCATCCGCACTTCCATTCCGCAGCAGACAGGCGCTTTGAAGCAGTCACGTCTCCGCCGGGTAAATCGTCCTGAGGGCCTCAGCAGGCAATACCGCCCGTCCAGTTCACTAAGAAGTCGAGGACACTTCACTGTGTCAGCACTCGCGAAGGATCTGTGGGCAGTGAATTGTCAGGCAACAGCCTACCAGAAGGGCCGCGCGCGTGTTTCATGACATCGCCAAACTCGGAAAGCCTACGTAGCGCACTACGATGGCTTCCGTACTAAGTAATGATAACATAATGATGCATTCAGAAACCATTTCTATGACTATCAACATGAATTTGCTCATATCTTGATGACTTTGTCAGCCACGCCTCCTCGTCGTTTTCACCCTTCTTTCTTTGCCTCATCAGCCTTGTCAACTAGGCTCTGCCAGACTTTGCTCGCCATTTGCCTGAGCCGAGCCATAAAACCCAATGGCCGTCCGACAATACCACGCCTTGAGCCGGAGACACCCTTGGAGTTCTCCTTGGCATCCGCTAGTCCGCCGAGGCGGGGGTCCCACAAGAGATCCAGGACAAATCTTCGGAGGCAAGGGCACACCCGTGACGACATTGCTGGACGCTGCGAAGACAGCCGGTATCTGGCCAGTTGCACTCAGGCCAGACGCTGACAGGACGCTCGACATTTGCTGGATCAAGATCAATACCGAGGCAGAACGAGCAAGCCTAGAACACCGTCTGTGCCAACAGTTTTGTCCGGGTTTCAAGATCTATCATGCGGCGACATCTCGCTATCGCCTGCGGGTCTGGCAGGAGCAACCCCTCGACGGTGTCGCTCAGCATATCATCAGCATCCCGTTCGACAACAAGGCGCTTGGGTGTGCGCGCAGCGCTATTTCCAAGTTGGCGGAGGAATACATGGATTCGCTGGATTTTATGCTGACCAGTGAGCTTGGACGTGAGTGAATACACCCCATGGCTGATTTCCAACCCACATGCAGAGAACTAAATTTATGGCCAGCAAACGGCTTGTCGAGACACTGGTACAAGACGGCAGCAGAGCTGGGGATATGCCACCATTAGGGCTGCTTGTTGCAGCGCAGGTGTTTGTGAGGCAGCCGTGACTTGGGGAGACTTCCAAATGTTGTTGGGTTTTGGTGATAAGCCTCTGCTCCCTTTGCGAACTAGTCTTTATTTACATGGCTGCTGTATTTCAACTGCCTTCGCCGTCGTGGTAGTGAAACTACCTTAGGGTCTCCCGCACCGTAATAGCACGAGTTGTGCCACATGACAAGTCACGGGAGTCTAAGACCAGATATCAAATACATAGCGCTCCCAAAACAACAACGTGTCGGGTCATGTCGTCGATTGATTGGAATGTGCTTCATCTTTGATTCTGTTTATACTGTGTGGCATTTCTACATGTACGTTTCCACTCGTCTATTTAATCGGTCGTTACCTCTAGATTCGCTTCACGCCTCTGTCTTTTGCGCTCGGCCTTGATCCTGACCTCCTCTCGCCATGCCATCCCCCACCGCAGTATGGCCAGCAGCGGCAGGAAGCAGACAAAGTAGAGCCCCCCGATAAGTGAAAAGGCACCCCCAACACCCATGGCGTTGATCATGGGCACGACTGCAGCCGTCGCCCCAGCGCCGACAAGACACCGCGTTAAGTTGTTGGCCGCCGTCGCGGTTCCAGCCTTGCCCGGGTGGATATCGATGAGAAGTATATTGGTTGCGTTGCTATAGCCGATCATGCCGATGCCAACAAACACGGCAATCACGCACAGAACCGCGACATGGGTCACGGCGTGCATGGCCCAACCCCAGGCAATGAGGCTGGTGCCGCCTAGGGCGAGCAACGGAAATCCAATCTCGAGGCGGACACGCTCTATGGGGAAGTTGGAGAGATCCTGCTGCCGGGAGCGGTCATACGGGATGCCCAACCTAATACAGTGTCTCTTATAGTTCCAGTTGATCACAGGCCCGACGACGACGGCGGCAGCGACAGACCCGCCGGCCAAAGGCAGGTACATCAAGCCGACCTTGATCTGATCGTAGCCATAGCGATCGGCGAAGAGCGAGGGCATGGCGGTTGCAATGCAGTAGAAGCCCGCGAATACTACGCTGCTTGTCCACAGCAGCAGAGAAGTCTGCTTCTCGAAGAGCATGAAGAGCGAGCCGAGGATGTTGGGCGGCTTGAACTTGAACTTATTGGCGGTAGTCGCGACACTCGCAGTCTCGCAGTCCTGAGTCTCTCGCGACCGCCTCCGTCGACGAGTTAGGGTTTGCCATAGCGATCGATACATGGGAGGCGGAGGGATCGAGCCATCTCCGACGATGTGGCGGCAGGTTTCGGGCAAGAACACGGCAAGGACCACCACAGTCGCTCCAGACGTGATGACCAGGAACCAGAAGATGGACCGCCACCCTAGGTATTGGGAGAGCAAGCCTCCGATGACGGGACCGAGTGCCGGGGCCAACACGGCGGGGACGACGGTAAAGCCGATGTACTGCCCTCGCTCGGCGGACGTAACAACATCGGCGACGACCGCGGTGCAGAGCGCGACCGTGGTGCTGGACCCGGCAGACTGCAAGCAGCGAAGACCCAGCAACGCGTTATAGCTCGGCGCAAGAGCGAGGCCGATGTTGGCGGCGATGTAGATGACGAAGCAGACAATGTAAGCGGGCCGCCTACCGCCGCTGTCGGCGAGCGAGCCGATGAACATGGGCGTGACACCCTGGAAGACCATGTACGTCGTGATGGTTAGGTTGATCTGCGAGCTCGTGACCTCAAAGTCCTTGGCAATGGCCGTCAGGGCGGGCAGGTAGATTTGCGCGGTGAGGGGCGAGAAGAAGGCCGTCAGCGAGGCGCCCAGCACCATGGCGCGTTTCTGCCATGTCGTGAAGACGGAGTAGCGGGCCGGTTCGAGATTCTGAGATTGGACGGTCTGCTTCTCGGCGTCTCGCTGGTCGCCATTTTGTGGCGGCGTCACATCCGCGGCGGCCCGTGCCGTCAGCCCCTGCGCGGTTGATGAGGAATTCGAGGTCATTCTGGTGAACTAGTGCTCTGTCGATGATGGCCCATTCTGAGGACCGCAGACACTGCGACGGCTAGATGTACTGTACCTCTTGCCGAGGCATATTGACATGATGCAGAAAGGAAAGAGGATCCAGTCCTTTATTCATTGGAGCATGAATGGTGCATTCGCCCGGTCTCGTGCCGGCAATGCGGTGTCGCGGGCCGGAGACAGCCTGTAAGTATAGCGTATATCCAGTCGGCGCCGGCTCGGTGCCGACGTCGGCGAGTAGTTGGCTAAGACGGCGCCGATGGTCGGTAGTAGCTAGATGGCACGGCACTGCGCTCGGTTGCTGCATGAAATAGCCTTCTTCCTCCTCCGTACGAAGTGGTCGTCGCTAAATAGCTTCCAGGGCTCCTATTAGCGATGTACGGACTACATGTACGCCCGGTGTTATCAGTACACGCTATGAGCAGCAGACCTGCTCTCACCCAGGGCCGCTCCGATGTCTTCGACGGCCGCGATGATGTAATTGGAGTCTCCGAATGTAGGCTGCCAAACGCTCCTAGCTCCAAACAAACACTTTTAGCTGCTTTCTGTAATGATTTTAGTCGAGGGGCCATTTGATGGTCGCGAGTCGCGACTGTGCTACCAGACAGCATGAAGATGAGAACATGAATGCGGTACTGCCGCGCGTGGTCTTGTGACTCGATGCAGACATGGCGTTCGTGTCATCGTCCAGCACTTCGTAACTCCGACTGGGGGTCATCGACCGTGTTTTATTTTTATTTTTATTTTATTTTTTTAAAAAAATTGAACAGGGCAACAAATATCCTTGGTGAAATCTTCAATGGATTGGCGGGGTGGGTTTCGGGAGCCGCGGATGGGGCATGGCGTTAGAAGGAGATTGCATGTTCTAACATAAGCAGTCGTCGGCTCAAGATCCCAAAGTCAGAACTCGGTCCATAAACCACCGGTATGAAGGTCTTCTTGACGCGCCGCAACTGACAACAGATTGGAATGTGCGGCTCAATGTTGTCACCAGACAGCATGGCCGCTGAAGGAGCGCAACATTAACCCAATGAATGATGATTGGTCAGAGGCATAACTAGCCTGTAGTTGCGACAGGCTTGTTAGAGACAGCGATGTGCGTTCTACATACATGTACCTTGTACCCCAGAGTCAGGGGGAAAGACCGGTTTGTCGCCATAAGTAGGTAGTTCTTTAGCCGTCGACAGGCGCGGGTATACATGGGCACACAAACAGTTACTACATGACTTACAACAACCAGCGTGGCCGTAGGTCTTAGCGGGACAAGGGAGGCTCACGCTCTATATGTTGAGCGTGAACCGCGACGAAAACCCAGTGGCCTGTGGAACCGTGACCAGACATGACTCCTGCACGGCAGCCAGGGCCCTGTGGTTTCGATCCTGTGGTCAGATTGGAGCCATGGGCCCGACGTGGCTCAAGTCAATGCCATCCACCCACCCACATGCACCCACTGGTTCCCTTGGCAGCGTCGGCATGTTCCATCATCAACGAACAGTTCCTACTTTCGTATGAAGAGGAGCGTGGCAGCAGCCACATCACGCACAGCACTCAGCACAGGTTATGTGCGCAACGCTCGGATCCGCAACGCAGACAGTCGACAACTCCCGCCCGTCGCGATTGATTCTCCTCCGTATTTTCCACTTCCATATACGCCTTCTCCGAATTCTTGGAGCCGGGCTGATGCTGCGACTTGCCATGCTGGGGCTGGTTCTTTTCCTTACCACCCTTCATTCATGTGCTGCCCAACGATCATGGCGGTACCTCGGAGGCTCAGTGGAGGGGTGGTATGGTAGGTACAAGTATCTCCAACGCCTGCGTTTTGAGCCGAATGTAGTGTGCACAAAGCTGACCTATGTGGTCTAGGCCAGCCTGCCATTGTATCCTGGGGCACCAACAGGACGGACATCTTTATCCGCGGGCGCGAAAACAACGTGCTATACAAATGCCAGGTTCACGGGACCGGTTCACGCTGGTACCCAAACGACGGTAGCTTTTACGACCTCGGCGGGACTATCACAAGCAACATCAGTGCCGTGTCAAGAGTCGAGAACCGCATCGACCTCTTCGGTATAGGGCCTGATGGCACGAGCTGGCACCAGTGGTGGAATGGCGCTGCCTGGCTCGGATGGGAATCTTTCGGGGGTAGCTTCGTAGGAGACATGTCTGCCGTCTCTTGGGGAGCTAGACGACTAGATGTGTTCGCCCGGGGCCGGGATAACGCCGCGTATCACAGGTTCTGGAACGGCAACAAGTGGAGCTCCTGGAGATGTCTCGGCGGCATCATGGCCACAAGCCCACAGGCAGTATCCCGACAGAACGCCAGTATCGACGTCTTCTTCGTTGGGGTTGACAATCGCCTACATCATAAGAACTTGGAAGAGTACCAGTGGACTCCGCCCGGGCACGCCTGGGAGGACCTCGGTGGACATGAGCACGAGACTCTCAAAGAGATGACAGTCGCATCCGCGGGTCCCTACCGTATGGATATATTCACGCGCGATGCCACGACGGCCATCTTTCACAAGGGTTGGGTCTCATCGCGATGGTCTTCCTGGACGAGTCTAGGCGGACGGAGTCTATCGCAGATTTCCGCTATACCGCGAGCCGGAGGGAGTGTCACCATCGGCGTACGTGGCTTCGACAATCAGATATATACCAAGACACGATGCCGAGACACGTGGACAGACTGGGAGCTGGTAGTCGGGGGCCTCCTGACGGATGGCCCGGTCATACATCCGCGGTTCGGACACGGCATGGACGCGGTCTTCTTCGCACGGGGACCGCACAATTTTAGCGAAGGGCTGCACACGGGGCTTTATACTTTGTACTAGTGAGCGTGATTGGGAAGTCCGAAGCCGGCGCCGAGGTGGCACGAAAACCCGTGATGTTGGCTTTCGTTGCTGTTGATCTATCGTTGATGTCTAAATCATGGTTCACGACCGTACATGACGGCGCTGTTCGAAAGCACCACTCGGTCAGTAAATTCAGCATGGCACCACTCCAGTCCAGAGACAACATGGACGTAGTTTCGGACGCAGTGGACTGGCCCAGGAATACCCAAGCATAGAGCCTGTTGATATCAAGATCCCTGTTTTTTTATGTCCCGACGGTACAGGTGACGAGAATCGAATAGAGGGTGAGAGCGCTACAGATATCTGTAGTGGTTTCGGAGAACCCATGGCTATTATAGCCCTTGTTCTTCGTTTGCATTAATGGTAAAGGACTAGTTGAGCTAACAGACATGCTCCATGTCCCATAAACACCCGAAGCGCACGCGTGCCCACATCACATTATTTCAAGAAGACCAATGGGGACGATGTTTTGCTTTCCGTTCAAGGTGCACAGTTGTAGGCTTCCCATCGCTGCTGGCGTCCCATATTAACGTTAACAGTCCAGATATCTCTTGCCCCACTGAGTGCACAAGAAGTGGTTATCCGGCGGTGCGGGTAGCCATTGGCCATGTCAGTTACATGTACGCCTACTACCCATCTAGAAACCATCGAACGCATACGGTTTGCAGTGTTGAAACTGTACTGCGCGGAGGATTTTGCCCGCTCGCTCGGCGTACTCAAACGGGATGCTAACGATATATTGGCGTGGAGAGGCCCGCCAGGCATCCGGATCTACGAATGGTGAGAAAGGGTGGGGAGTCTGCGAGGCGTGATAAATCTTGAGACCAGGAGCAAAGTCATCGGCCAGCTCCCGCTCTATTTTCGCTCGTTCCTCTTCGCTATCGATTTGAATCCACATGATGTCGAGCGTCTTTTCCGAGTTGGGGCGCCGGACAATCTTCATCACGCCCGCTCTCCTCTGTGCCTCGTAGGCCGTGGTGATGGTGGGATCGGGGCTCGGGAGCTTCCCAGCGGCCTTGGTGTCGGATTCTCCTGCTGAACTTTCTGCTCGCCGGGTGGGCGGCTGCCGAAGTCCATCCCATGGGTTCATATGACGACCGACTAGTGAGTGATGGACTGGAAGAAGCATGGTAGGCTGTATCTAGATCGGTACGTGTGTCATTAATGCTTAGAATGAAGGTTACAGGGGTCGCAACATGAAGAATTGGGTTGACGGGGACGAGATGGAGATGGTACGTCAGACACCTGGTTCTTATATAGTTGGAGAGATGCGAGAATTTATGTTCGTGTTGTGATAAAAAGCGATCATATATGTTTGTCATGTATTTACTCACGAAAATTTGATGACGGCACAACATTGAATCTATATGTGGTAGGTCGAGTTCGGGCGTGTGATGAAACGCCTCCTGCCATGGATTGACCGCGCGATGTGCCCCCTGTGATCAGGCGCAGTCATGTCACGGTCCGCCCAGTGGAGGGTTCGTTCTACCAGATATGGTTGGAAATAAGCACAGAGACAGAACTAGCCAGTCTCTGGCGGAATGATCTCTGGTGTGATCTCACGGGAGTCCACCCGTGTTTTTGCCATCATGTCACTACAAGAGGTGACACCAAAGCGTGAAGTTGGAGTTGTGCTGGTCAACATTAAAGTCACATCAGACCATTCACGATCGCAAACCCAACAAGACAGTAGTAAACCGTCAGAATGTGCCACGAAATCAGGCCGGCGTTGTTATGCTGGGATCGGAGCTCTCAGAAGGATTTCCGACCCTATCCTGATTTGGCGGGCGCCGAGGATCCTTGACTCGCGTGCCTGGCGCATCAACAACACATGCTCCACGGTTTTCAGCCGCGTCGATCGTGAACGACGCAACTCGTCAAACTGTCTCAATTGAACGACAAGAGCTCTGGCGCATGAGAACCATGAGTCCCGCCACGACGGCCTGGGACTTTTTCCTAGTCGTAGGCTCCCGTCTAGCGTCTGTCGCCAGCTGAATGTTCGCCGACTGACATTATGTTGCACCGCAGGAAAACTACACGCCGGGCGCGACAATATCTGACCTCGCGGACCGGTTCGTCTCACTGGGAGACGATGGCCGCACGCCCTACTACCAGTCGTACCTCGCGCTCAGGAATGGCCAGATGCCAGACGTGCCCAGCGTTCCCTGTGATCTCCAGACCCTGCAGGAGCGCAACCCGCCCTCCGGAGTGCCCATCTCGGTGCGCACATACTACGGCGACGAGGGCGGCGGCATGGACAGGCTGAGGGGCATCGTCGGCGACGCGACGTACGACGACGTCCGCTACGATGGCATGTCATCGAGGGACTTCCTGTGCCGAATACCACAGAAGATCGAGGCGTATGGCTTCGATCAGCAGGGCAACCAATTCCTCCTCGACCCCGCGGAGAACGACACCTCCGAATCCGACGCCGACGACGCAGACAGCAGCGGCGACGCCTCCGACTCGGAAGACGACGGGTCCGACGTCCTGCAGCGCGTCCTGGTCATCGAGTACGACCGGGAGGCGCAGGCCACGGGCTGGGTCAAGGTGACGGCGTTCGGGGCGCGCGGCGAGGTCGCGCTCGAGAACAGGATCAAGGCCGGCAAGCTGGGCGACGCGGCCGCCGCCTTCTCGAGCGGCGTGTCCCTCGCCGAGCACAGCGGGGGATGGGGCAGAGTCGGCGCCGGCGATGGCTGGGACGTGGACGATTGGGGGTCCGGGCATGGTGTCCTGCCGCCGGGCCTGCAGGAGATTTACGATGCGCAGCGCCGTGGGGCCGAAGCGGCGGCTTTGGGTGGTGGACAGCCGTGACGGACGGGCGGAGAGGCGTGGCTTTTCGCTGCCATGTGTGTCACAGTAGGATAGGCCGCTTGGATTACGTGCGTGGCTGGAGTTGCGTGGACGCATGAGCTGATGGGAAGAGACCTGAGCGATGAAAGGGAGTCTCGTCCCAAGTTGGCCCTTGGTCCCCGCGAGAGTATTTCCCTTTATTCTCATTTTGCTCTGTTTGTGATCAGGGACGGTTTCCAGGGAGTCCACCGCGAGACTAGATGCACGTACGGCAGATGCAACTGGACGCGGCAACATCCAGTCCTGTCCCGGTGCCATACGTGTGTCGAGGTTGAGGTTGAAAGCACCTCAAGCATCGGTAGGTGCGCATCGCAAGCACGCACCCAATGTGAGCCCGTGAATATCGACATTCTTGTCAATGCCGCTCTCAACCACCAGACGCAACTCGTCCCGCTCCCGATTTGTTCCTATAACACAGCCACTCTCCAAGTTCGTCACAACATCAACGCTTACCACTCTCCAGCTCACGTAGCCAGACGCATGTGATGGAGTCACTGCCCCGTATTCGTCAACGAACCGCAAGGTAATGCAATACGTAACTAGGCATCGTCGCACGGATCGACTTGAATGCCGTGTCGTCGCATGTGGCCGCCTTTCACGTGCAGCATGTGATACTCGCCCGTCCTTCAAGGATGACGATGACGCAGCAGAGCTCTGTGCTTTGGCGGGTGCCTGCATGTGGCTTTGTTTCACTGCGTGTGCTCTTCGCGCAGAAAAGGGCCGTGACGAAAAGCACTGTCTGGGATCTGGATTCTGGAACTCTCCGCTCCCCAGCTGGACAGCAATCCACCACTACGATCAACGTTGCACCGAGTGCCCCAGCGCAACGGCGCCCCGAGACCAGGCAGGTAAAAGGATTCTAGCCGGCGTGACGAAACATTAACACTAGAATTATTAATGATTACTTGCGGACGAGCGCCAAGGTCTATGGGAAGAATGTGCCCGCCTCGTGGAGGCGTCGCGTGTAAGTCGAGAGGTCTCGCTCAAGACTGTCGACCAATGCCTCGGGAACGACAGTGTCCTGCCACGATATTCCGGCCGTCAGGGTGCTCTTTTCGGCGCTGGCCATGTTCACTCCCAGTGCGGGTCCGGCAACCATGGAGCCGTTGGTGAAGAGCAGCCGCGTGATGGACCATGTTGCGCCTGGGGGCGGCTTTGGCAAGATGCCAATGTTGCTCACTTCCCATGACTCGGTGCGGGTTTTACCCTTCTTTTTCTCCCAGAAATCGAACCAGTCGCCGACATATTTCATGAGGCCGTTGATGTCGTCCTTGGGCAGGCTGGCCAGTTTTTCGACAAGCTCGTCCTTGATCTGTTTGGCAGTCTTCCAGACGAGGGAGTCGAGATCCGCGCCCGGTCGTCGCACAGCCGCAACGGCATCAGCCGGATATTCATGAGAAAAACTGGTGATGAGGCAGCGCAGGAGGTCTTTGCGTTCCGGGTCCGCATTGGGGCCAAAGTACGGGCGCAGGTTGATGGGGGTGCTAGCGGCAAAGGACTCGGCCTCGCTGGCGGGGAGATGCAGTGCGTACGACACAAGCGTCAATGCGTGGAACAGGGCAGTCAAGGAGGTCGAGTGCTCTCTGCAAGCTTTGAGAAGGCTGCCGACAACCTCGTGCGGGATGTCGACCGGTCGCACCCGAGTCCTATGCGGTATGTCGAAGTCGATGGCTTTGCCGTGCCAGGGAACAACCTTGCGGGGTTTGAGCATTTCGGGACCGAGCTCGCTCCAAAGCGTCTTGACCACGTACGGGATGCTGTTGGTGAATGGAATCACGTCTTCCTGGGCCTCTGGCAGCTTGGGGGCGTTGGGGAAGGACAGCAGATGCGGGGTGTCGGGAGAAGAGCATGTCGGCTGAGACGACTGGTTGAGGGCGGCCAGGAGCAGTTCATGGAATCTCCGCCCACTAGTTCCGTCCATGAGAGAGTGATGGAACGCAAACACAAGGTCCACGGACTGGATCTCTTGATGAACAGCGGCGTTGGGTTGTAGCACCGCCAGTCGCCAGGGCGGCCGACTCTCAAGCTCCGGCCAAAGCTGGTCGTGGTGCCATCCTTGCTGCTCGGCAACAAGAGCCTCATACTCGCTCACTGATTCGCAGTCTAGAGGCTTGAAGGAGACGTGGCTGCGCAGATCGACTTCATGTATGTGAGAGAAGTGGGCCTGGTTGGTGTCTTGGTCAAGAATCCCGACGCGAAGCATGGGCTGGTCGGCGATGACGGTAGCAAGGGCCGGATACAGCTTGGCCGCATCCAATTGAACTGGTGAGTCTGCATGGTACCTGCAGGTGACGGTGACGCAGCGGTAGATGCCGATATGGTGGCGCGTGGACGAGAAGTGCTCGCTGCAGGGGTCAGCAGCTGTGTATGGACCGTGGACTAGCATCGGAGGCCTCATGGCTGAGGATCCAACTTACATGTGTGAGAGACGGCGCAGGGCCGTGGGCTCGTCAGTGGGAGCCATGATGCTGAGATGATGAATGAGTGCGAGGCTAAGTTGCGGAATGGAGGTTGCGAACCAAGAGCCGTCTCGGGAGCGGACTTGGCAGTTCGTATGTCAACGGAAGGCGCAGACTATTGACCGCATAGGGGAGGGACGCTTGACAGGCCAAACGCCGAGCCCGCACACACGCGTTGTCGCCCTTTGGTAGGAGTTGTGCGGCAACGAGTGAATGGGACTACAAGAGGTTTGGAGGCTGGATGGTGACTCTGGTGTCGTGTCCAGGAGAGTTTTGGATGCATGTCAATGGAGAAGTAAAAGCAGCAGGAACGACGGACGGGAGCTCCCTCCGGAACCCGGACCCCGAACCGTCCCCATCGCGCGACCAAGGACAAGGCAGAGCTCGGGTTCCATATCCACGGGATCGTCCCACGCTATGCCCTTCACTGAAGGTCCGCTGTGGACGCTGTAGGTGCTCGAGGGTGACTCAGCGGCAAACCTGCACCGTCGACGGCTAAATGTCGGCGTCTGCGTGACCAGCTGGCGACGGGCCAGGAGTGACAGCGGCTAGCAGGGCAGGAGCTCCCGGTCCAGTGCAGCCAGCCCTGGAGGTCGGCCCCACAAGCAGCATCAGTGACCAAACCAAACGGGCGACTGGAGGCAATGGATTGGGGAAGCTGCGACCGCCCGCCCCCCACGCGGTTGCCCCATCCATCCAGCTGCCGCCCGCGCCCAGGCCCAGCCAATCCATTTGATCGCCCAGCGGAGCGCCCGCCACGAAGCTGCCAGCCAGACGCGCCTCTCGACCTCGCAGCTGGACCTGTTCACAACACACCGCAAGACACTACAACAAAACACTACCCGACTATCCCCGCGACAATTCGTTCAGCGTACAAACGCCGCCGACACCCCGTCGTCCTGCCTGTCCGAAACCCATCACGCGCCCGACCTCTCGCTGTTTGCTTCGACGCGCTCAACCGCGGCCCATCACGACCGGCCACCTCATTTTCGACATTGCGACGAGCTTGCCATGACGCGCCGTGACCGCCCGGACGAGACCACGCCGTAGTTTCAGAGCAGGTCCTGCGGCAATGAACCCGCTCGCGACCCTTTGAGCTACTCATCTGCCCAGGGCTTGTTACGGGATCCGCCAACGCCATGGAGCCCGACCTCGCGCCTGGACCGGCGCGCACGAGCGCATCGCGATCAGCTTCCAGCGAGCTTCAGGTGAAGCACGAGGGCAGAAAGCCGCTTTTCGGGAGCGCCAAGGGCAGCAGCCGAACGGACGGAAGCAACAATCCCGCAGAGTCGCCGCGGCCGAGGACGAGATACGCCGCTGATCCGGCAGGACGACAGCCCTTGGCCATAGACCGCCGCACCACGTCAGACCCCCAGTCGGTGCGGCGGGAGCGGAGAGATAGCAACAGCAACAACAGCGTCTCGTCATCTGGCGGCACGCGCATCCCGCGCCCGAGCAGCGCCACGTTTCGACAGCGGCGGCCGTTGTCGCTGTCCGAGGCCTTCAGGCTTGCCGAGGACGAGGAGAGGGCTGCGCGAGGTGTGGATGGATCCCCCAGTCCCGCTCCGCGAACGTGGCGGGCCAGGGGTGGCCAAGATGAGGCAAAGCAGAGGGACCAGAGGGACCAGCTCGGGCACGATCACCTCGACGTCAAGGCGCGGAGCAAACAGTCGCAGAGCCCCCGCAGCGGTCTGTATTCGCGGGAGCGTTTCGAGCAGCTTAAGAGTATGGCTCGACAAGACCCCGGCGCTGCTGCAGACCAAGACTCCAGCGATAGTCTCAACATTCCAGCCCTCGTTCCCGGCATCGAGGACGTACCCGTGCGCTCCATCGAAACGGATGATCGCCCCTTTGGTCGGTCACCGCTGAAGAGCGCCGAGAACAGATCGCCACACAAGAGCTTTGGCTGGGGCGACTTTGACGAAGACTTTACGGGAGGCGACTTGCAGGTATCCGACAGCCCTAGAATCAAAGTCGGAAGCAACAAGCCTTTTGCGCACCGCCCCTCATTGATCAGCAGCGAGGAGAAACTTGCCGTCCGCTCGCCCGCGCGCCTGACGCAGCCCGGCTCGCGCAATACCAAGCTGGACGAGATTAGAGATCGCGAACGCGAGTTGACGACCGGCGCGCTCGCTGACCGCCCGCAGCCGAGACAGCGGAACTCCAGGCTGGACGAGATCCGGGCACGCGAGAAGCTGGCGGAACAGCAGATACCCATTCCAGATCGGAAGCTCCCGCGCCCCAAGAACACCAAGCTGGACGACATTCGCCAACGAGAGAGTGAGGGCCTTTCGCGAAAGGCGTGGGCCGCGGCGCGCCTTGAGGAGATACGGGAGCAAAACTCCATGTCGCGCTCGTTATCCCCGGAGGAGGCGAGGCCGGTGTCCAGCCACCATCCACAAACGACCACGCCAGGAAGGATACCCACGAGATCCAAGTCAGCCTTCGAAAGGGGCGGGGAGAGGATACCAGACACGCCCGTCACCGTCTACAAGAACGAGCGCAACACCGACCTTGCGGCGAATTTGAAAAGCAGCCCGGCCGCGGCGACTGGCCGCGCAGGCGACAACCTCGATTCGTACGACTGGCTACGACGACTGGCGAGAGCTACCAGTGCGAGCCCCGTCCCTGATGCTGGGAGCAAGCAGACCATCGACGAGCCGCGAAGCGACGCGGACAGACCCTTGGACAAGCTGCCGAAGCCCGCCCTGTCCGGGCGCCCTTCCGACGATGGTCGCAAGCCACTGTCCAACACGAGCAGTAACGGCAGGAACGATAACCCCCGCCTGACGGTGGGCTTTGCCGGCATTCCCCGGGAGCGCTCGAGCGACTCGGCTAAGAGCAAGAGGTCGAGCATGCACTCGGACAATGACCCAACCGACAGATATGACTCGGAGATGAAGCTGTTCGCCCCTCACGAGAACCACTCGGAACGGGGGTCCGTCCGGGCACCGTCACCGCCATCCGACACGGACCAAGACAGCAAGATTACAGAGGCAACGCCTAAGCCGCAAAAGCCCGATCCGTTGACCATGCCGACGCCCAAGGTTACCGGTGCCTACGTCGAAACGCCCGCCACCGTCAAGGTTGGCAAGGTGACGGAGGCGGCAGACGCAGCGGACAGCAAGGTGTCGGCTTCCTCGCTGTTTCGTGATAGGAAGACGAGCAACGCGTGGAGGGCCCGGGACCAAGACTCGGCATCCGACCCTGGTGCGAGCGACAGCAAGGGCAACGAAGCGCCAACTAAGAGACGGCCCCGTTCCCGGTCGCTGCCGCGCCGCAGACCGCCTCTGAAGAACTCGGCCAAGCTTCCGTCCGTACGAGACGACCTGCTGGAGCTGCAGCGGATGCACAACATTGACGACTCGACAATGGACGACCTGGAGGACATTCTTAGCGGCCGCAAGTCTGCATCTCCAAAGCTGGATCAGATCCTCAAAGAGCTTCCGCGGCGCGTCGACGAGCCTACCGTTAAGCGCGAGTCGAGCGAAGAGGCCGCGCCGAAGAGCAAGAAGAGTGACAAGGACACGTCCGAGGGCGATTCGGCTCTTCTCGGCCGTCTGACGCAGAGACTGGCGTCAGGACTCCTGGGCATCCGCAGCGCCAAGCAGGGCATCGAGCGGCTCGAGGACCAATTTGCCCACGCCGAGAAGAAGCCAGCCGTCGCCGCTCCGGAACCCATGGAGAAGAAGCCCGTCGCGCGGTCCACGAAGCGCCACACCCACGCGACGTCGCCGAAACACGACGAGCAGTGTACCGACTGCCTCACAAAGACGCCCGCCCCCGCCGTCTCGTACGTCCACCTCCCAGTCCCGCGCCTGTACACGACCACGCCGCAGTTCCGCCTCACCCTGCTGGGCCTGATGCTGTGCTTGCTCTCGGTCTGGTACGCGGCCGAGTCGGCCATGTGCGCCAAGTACTGCCGCCCGACGACGTGCTCGCCGTCCAAGCCGTGCATCTACTCGTACGACGACCCCACGTTCGGCTCCGCCCTGCCGGTTAAGCTCGACCAGTGGACGACGGGGGGCCACGGGCGGGCGCTGGTGGCGTGGGCGGCGGAGGAGCTCGGCGACCTGGCGGCCGACGCCGAGGACGCCCTCCGGGGGCGGCACATGACGGACGTGCCGCTCCGGGGCATGTCGATCGAGCAGAAACGCAGGCACCGGCGGCGACTGCTCAAGAAGGGCCTTGTCGCGCCGCTGCCGGACCCGACGCCCGAGCAGCAGGCGACGTGGGATGCGTGGCGGCGCACGCGCCTCGCCAGGGAGCGCGTGCGCGAGGCGCGCGAGATGGGCTACGACGTGGCCGCCGAGGAGGACTACGACGACACGGCCGCCGTCGGCGACGACCAGCCCGCGTGGGACTGAGGACGCATGCGTCGTGCGTTGCGCTCGTGCCGTGCCGTGCCGGACGTGCAGTTTCGAATGACAGGTCGTTGTACCTTATTCCGTCGTCGACATGCCGGCGCTGTTGTTTTGCGTGATGGATAGGGGCGTTTATACCGGCACGCTGGACTGGTTGGCCTTGTTGGCATTTGAATTCGTTGATTCCAGAAAAGCAACCCCCGGGATAGGGGCAACAACAACACATCGGTGGTTTGACTGGCGTTTTGTGGGGTGTTTTGTTGGCAGGTGGCGCGAAGACGGAGAGTTGGCCCGTCATGGACCTATCTCCCTTGGCGAGGGACGCGGGACACGGGGCATGGGATGGAGTTGTCTGTTCATTGATGTAGGGAATAGCAGGGCAGAGCAGAGCAGAGCAAAGCAGGCCAGGCGATAGCAAGGCACGGGTGGGTGGGCACAGCCAGACCAGGGAGTAGTAGCAAGGCACAGCAGGGCAGGGCACAGCAGGCAGAGCCGAGCGAGGCTCTTTGCGTGTAACCCCCCCGGCTCGAAATTAACCCCCTTCGCGATGGGCAAGTCTTTCTTGTCGTCTATGTATAAATCACACCGCGTGCCCGGATATGCAAACGCCGCAAACACCGTCCCAATGTCGCCTTCCCCCGCCCGTCGTTCTCCGGTAGCGAGGAAACCACGCGTCACCTCCTCATCGCTTCTCCACTCCCTCACTCCCTCACTCCCTCATGCCATCCTCTGCCTCAACATCCACAGCTCAGTCCTCGATGCCGCCCCATCCATCCTCGGAATCGTCATCGCCACCGCCCTCGCCCATGTCCTCGTCCCCGTCCTCGTCGTCGGACGCGGCGGCCGGCGTGCCCCACGGCAGGCGCTCGTCGTCGTACGTGTCCTGGGCGCGGGCGCGCACGCTCCGGACGGGGCTGCGGCGCAGGCGCTCGACCATGGCGCCGACGCGGGCGACGAAGGCGGCGCGGCGGGCCTCGGCGTCGGGTTCGGGAAGCGGGGCGAGGCAACCCTCGCGCTCGAGCTCGTCGACCCAGAGGTCGAGGAGGTGGAGGCGCAGGCCGAGGGCGGTGCGGGACTCCTCGTCGACGTCGAAGGCGGCTTGCTCGAGGACGCGCAGGACGTCCTCGACGGGGTCGTCGCCGTCCGCGTATGTTTTCCGCTCATCACCTCCCTCCTTTTGTTGCTGTTGCTGCTCGTCATCCTCCTCCTGCTCACGCTGCAGCCGCCGCTGATCCTCGCGACAGTAGCCGCGCTCGCGGATCCAGCGGAGGTGCGCAGCGAAGACGCGGCGGACGAGGAGGAGGAACTTGTCCATGCGAAGGGCGTCGACGCGGGCCCAGTTGGCGGAGAGGACGGCCCAGAAGGCGCGCAGCCAGGGGGCGGCGCAGGCGTGGTCCCCCGGGCGCAGGGCGAAGAGCAGGCCGGCGAGGTCGGCGGCGAGGGCCTGCTGCGGGCGCGGGCGGTCCGTCATCCACAGCGCGTAGTACAGGCCCGTCCACAGCTTGGCGGCGTCGGCGGCGGGGAGCGGCGGGCGCGTCGAGAGGAAGGACTGCAGCGCGGCGAGGGACTGCGTGCGGAGCTTGCGGTCTGTTGTGCACGACACGACATTGTCGGGTTAGAGTCTTGGAACGAGGAGCGGGATGGGATGGGATAGGTCTGCAAGGGCGAGGGCTGAGGCGTACCGCTCGAGGCGAGGTTCTTGATAAAGGGCATCTGCGCCGCTTGGGCGTCGGCGGCGGCGGCCATGTCGGCGGCAGGACTCGACCTGGTGGTCTCAGTCGTCGCTGGATCTCGGTCGGGGGGGGTTGCAACGAGGGGGATGTCGCAGAGCCGGCAACCGTGCGGTGGTTCCGAAAATGCGTCAATCGCGCAGGAATTGGGCACTGCGTCCGGGCGTAATCGATTGCGGTGTCGTCGCTGGCTGTTTGAGAGCTGGTGCAGCGCAGGTGTTCAGGTTCAGTCCAGCCAGCATGTCGCCGAGTGAGAGAGTGAGAGCGTGTTGCGCGAGGGGAGGTGAAAAGAAAAAATCAAGGTGAGCGCTCGGTGAGGCGCGCACCCCACCTGGGCCGGGGTTCGGTGTGGGTGGGCCCTTGACCGAGCTGGGCTGGCTGGCTGGTGGAGGAGGAGGACCCTTGATGAGTCTTGGTTGGACTGGGCCCCCGAGTTCCGGCGCTGACTGACTGGGCCGCATGTGCGAATGCCTTGCTCTGGTCTACGACGTCACGAGAGACAGCGACAGCGCGGCGAAGGAAGAGTGTCCTGCTTTCATGATTTGCTTTCTATCCATTTGCTTCAGCGTAGAAAGTACATCTGGCGCGCAAGGTCCACAGCCCTCTACCGTCTGTACTTATTCTGTGACCGCAGTGAACGGCTTCCACGTACCTCGGTGACCTTGGAGCTCATCGCGCATCGGCGCAGTGGCCTCCGTTCCAGGAACACGGCCGACGGGCTCAACGGCACGCTGCGGCGACAGCACAACCGCCTCAGCCCCTCGACGATTAAAGTCCCATCCCGTGCACAAATCCCCCTCAAGCAACCCAAGGTACGAAGTAGCCTCCACCGCATCCCCAGAGCGCTGCACTCGACGCCGTGGGCGCCAGCCGCGCCTGCCGTCCAGCCGGCCGGTCGGAGAGTTAGGCCCAGTGCCCTAATAAGCTCCAAAGCATCCACCACATCCATGGGGACCTGGTACGTTAACCACTGCCCACTATTCATAGGTAGGTAGCCACTGTAACCCCAGCGCTCCCCGTTGCGCACATCGGTGCCACAGCACAGGCCCCATCCGCTGCCTAGATCCATCTCAGCAACGCCCTTCCATCCTCCCGGCGGCAGTCCCAACTTCCATCCCCCACCATCGTCATAGCTGCCACACCAAACCACACCAAACCACACCAAACCACACCACACCACACCACACCACACCTCTCGCACCTCTTGCAACCCGTCATCGTCACACACTGCACCACGCCTCGCAACACCAGGCGCAACGGCAAAACATCGACGCCTCACCCGGCACGCGCATATTTCCCCCTGTCCTTACCCGCTGCTCGTCTGGCAGCTACGTATATAGGTAACTTGCAGGTTCCGTCCCGTCCGCAACCGCCCCTCAACACCACACGGGTGTTGGGCGCTCTGCATCGCGACATCGCGACATCGTCATCGACAACACAACACAACACAGCACAGCACACTCGACCCGCGCCCGTCCGACTCCGCAGCTTCCGCCGCCGCCACCATGTCGACCAAGCGCATCACCAAGGTTCGCACCCTCCCTCTCCATCCCTCATCCCCATCCCCATTCCCATCCCCCTCCACCATCATCCATCACCATGATCATCACCATCCACCCACCGACTGACCGCCTCGCTCTTTCCACCCTAGGAATTCGCCGAAGCCTCTCAAACCCCGCCGCCCAACTTCACCGTCGCCCTCCCGCCCTCGCAGTCCCTGCACACCTGGCACGTCGTCGCCGCCCCGCCCCCGCCCTCGCCCTACCACCCGGGCCGCTTCGCCCTCGTCCTCACCCTGCCCGCCGACTACCCCTTCAAGCCCCCGCAGCTCCGCTTCGCCACCCGCATCTACCACCCCAACGTCACAAACGACTCCCTCGGCAACGTCTGCCTCGCCGTCCTCAAGCCCGACCAGTGGAAGCCATCCACCAAGATCGCCGCCGTCCTCGACGCCGTCCGCAACCTCCTCGTCGAGCCCCAGCCCGACGACCCCCTCGAGGACCGCATCGCCGACGAGTTCCGCAACGATAGGGACGCCTTTGACAAGAACGCCAAGCAGCACGTCCAAAAGTACGCCATGGGCGAGCCCGTCTTTCCCCCCGCCCCGTGAGCGAGCGTCGTCCCCTCCCCCTCCCCTCCCCTCCCCTCCCCGGTCTGGACTAGGGGGGCATGGGCCAGAGGCACTTGAGGATGGAGGCACTGGGACCACACGCGCCGGTCGTGCACGCTGGCTGGTAGCCCCCGTCGTTGGACCCGGTCCCAAACGGCCACAATGGCTTCGACACTCTGCATGGCATCATCGGGAGGCGGTACGCACGGTAGACCGACGCCTGGCGCGCGTCACATCACATACATCCATGCACACACCAGTGTCACGCCCCTCTTTGCAGCAACTGAGCACAGCATGTAATTGAACATTGTCTCCCGCTCGTCGTCCAACTGCATCCGTGTGTGCGAGCGTGCCGGTCATTACGCCCGCCAGCCGGGCTAGCCATGTACTCCGGTCCCTCTATCCAAGCATTTTACATGTCCATGTCCGTCTATGCACACCAGAACTCGCTCAAAGCAAACACCCCCAATATGTCCCCAAGCTCTCCAGCCATCTGTCTTGCCCCGCCACCGTCTGCCGGGACCCTCCCCCGGCCGTCCAAGCCGTAATCGTCATAAGTGAATCGAGAAGCGAAAGTGTCCTGTGCCAAGCCTTCTTGGCCAGGCGCATGCAATGTTTGTTGGACCCAATGGAAACCAGTACGTGCAATGTCGTGAGCCTGAGATGCGGCTCTGTCTCCGTGTCCGTCTCAGCGCTCGGCAGCGCCTGCGACGCGCATATATGTGAGTACCAAAAAGAACAAGAAACAAAATCATGGGGGTGATGCTCGCCCCGTCAACGAATTAGTAGGTATCGGGTCCCTTCAAGGGATCGTCATCATCTCCGCCTAGACCTCTGCAGGTCGCGGCATCGGGACATCGGCGCGCTTCTTGCCAAAGAGTGTGCCTTTTCGGACCATCGGCTCGTCCACTTCCGTCAGGTTGCCACCGCCCGTCCTGTTGCGTTGCTGTTGCGCCTGCTCCTGGTGCGCCTTGTCGCGACGCTCTTGGCGCCGCTCGTCGATCGTGCCCTGACTCAGGTGTCCGAACCCGTTGCGCCGCTTGAAACACGTCTCCATCAGCACGTTGGCGTCCAGCATGCGTCGCGGCAGCGCCTGTACCACGCCAAACATCTCCATCGGGTCCGAGACGGCCTTGATCTCCGACTCCCCCGTCTTGAATATGGCAAGCGCAATGCGGAACAGCGTCTTGGAGCCCTCATAGAAGAACACGTCCCACACGCGGAGCGTCGTCTCGATGGGCAGGGTCCCGATGTAGCAGCTCATGAACCACGCCGTCATGCACAGCGTGATGGGCGGCAGCCGCTCTGTCGAGAGGTTGGCGTGGTCGCGGCGCTTGATCAGCGGGATCGTGGCCTTGCGGAGAGACTTGCTCGTCCCCGGCCGCGGCCCGGGTGCGCCGTCCAGCTCGCCCCCAATCTTGTCCCACACGGCTGGCATCGTGTCTCTCAGCTCTGTCATCAAGACGCCCAGGTCAACCTTGGAGCCCTCGAGGCTCATCTCGTGTGTGCCCGGGAGATAGATGATGGTGATGACATTGAGCAACCAGAAGCACTGCTCTTCGGTCTCGACGAAGAGCAGGAGCAGACCAGCCAGGAAGTTGAGGCTCTGGCAGTAGCCGATGCGCGGGTTGTACACGGCAAAGGCGTGCAACACTCTGCGCAGCGACGTGATAATGGGCGGTTCCCCTTCCGAGCCCAGGGGACCGCGATGGCCGCTCTCGCCAGACGTCGAGCCCGTCGTGGTCGATCGGCTCGCGCGGTCACTGTTGGACGACGTCTCAAAGCGCGCCGAAGGCTTGAACTGGATATTGTCGGGAAACGTGCGATGCAGGTCCCGCTCAATGGCCTCGACGTCAATTTGCTTGGCGGATGTGGACAGGAGCTTCTCATACAGGCCGGAGTGTTTCGCCAGGATGGCCGGGCCGCCGGCATAATAGAACCAGGCGGCGCCGCGCCAGTCGGGCGGGATGCCTTTCCGAACAAATCGCTTTGTTTTGGCGTTGGGTGGAGGGAAACGAATGGGTCGGTCCGTCATGAGAGCACAGTCCTTGAGGTAGGCAACCCACTTCTTGCGTCTGCGAGCCAGGTATTGCGAGTAGCCCTTGTTCCACGAATCGTACTGCTGTCTCGTAACAAACTGGTTCTGCTTCTTGAAGCCGTACCGGTCGCGAGAGCCGGGGTCCTCGGGTTCCGAGGGCGGAGGGGGCACGGGCGAGGGGAGGGTGAGGGAGATGCCGAAGGCGAGGGCGCTCGGGAGCGGGCTGGGGAGTGAAGAGGTGATGCGAAGGTGGGAGTGGCGGCCATAATGTTGGGCTTCATGGCGCCCATTGGCGCCGAGCCAGACAGCACGGACCGTTCCGAGTCGAGCGACTTGGCCGAGTCTCGCTTCTCGGGGGCGTAGGTGTCGACGCCGCCAGATATGGCGGGAACCGACGACGTAAAGTCTGGGCTCGTGAATATCATTTTGGATTGTCGGATTTCGGCATCCAGCGTGGAGCGGACGTTGGGGAGGGAGTGTTCAAGGTCGCTGTCGGCGGGCTCCTCGACGAGGATGCCGGGTTCCTCGGGCGTCGTCGACAGCTCGACCGCGTCTACCGCGTCGCGGACAGCCGAATCGGGGCGACGGGCGTCAGCGTCGACGTCGGCGTCGTCGGGGGTGTCAATTGCGTCCGTGGCACCTGGCTGGTCGTACTCGTAGTCGTTGTCGTCGTCCTCGTCGTCGGCGAAGCCCTTTTCGTACATGCCCATAACATCCTCCAAGCTGGGCTCGTCGTTGGCGTAGACGGAGGCGACTGAGCTGTCCTTTGTAAGGACACTGCTGCGCTCGGTCGCCGCGGTGCCAGGAGCTGACGAGGCAGTGAGTTGGGATCTGAAACTGGAACGCAGCTCATCCCCGGCGAGCCAGGGTGGCGGCGCCCCACCAGCGCCGGGGGGAGGCGCGGAGCCGTCAGCGCGGCTGGGCGCGAAGGGGGGCCGAGCCCCCGTCAGGGGAGGCCCAGTGGCATTCCTGGGGCGAGGAACCCGAAACTCGGACGATTCAGCATTGACGGGCGGCCGCGGCGACGAAAACGTTGACGCGGATTTGCACGACGACACCGAGGGGCGTCGCGGCCGCTGCCAGGGCAGTGTCGTCGTCGTCGTCGTCGTCGTCTGCGGCCCTTGCTCGTGCAACCAGTGCGTGGGTGAACGGCTCGCCAGAGGCGGCAGGGCGGGCTCCGAAGGGGCAGCGTACTCGGGCCAGGCGACGGGCTGGCGAATGCTCTGCTTCCGGGGCCGAGAGAAGTTCTCGACCACGACGCCGCCGCTGCCGTCGGCAAGCCGCAAGTCGGCAAACGAAGACTTGGCCGTCAGCGGCACGGGCGGCGACCCACTGCGCGGTGACGGAGTGCCGGCCAGTGCGTCTCTTGGAGACGGTATTGGCCCGAATCCGGGGCCCATGGGTGAGGCCATGGGCGGGGCAATGGCTTGATGAGGGTGAGCGTCCGGGAGAACGTCGTACGGTGACGGGGACGCCCTGGAGGAGGTCGGGCTGCGGTTCATGAGGTGGGCGCCGTTGGACAGCGAGTCCCAGCGCGGGGAGACGGGCAACGGGGGGAGGTCGGGCAGGCGAGGGGTCCGCTCCGCCATGTTGGGGCGGTCGAGGTCGAGGGCGAGGGGCGCGACGACGGGTTTGATGCGCGAGGCGTAGAGGGAGATCTGGCGGTTGTTGCCGCTCCGAGAGCGCTCGATGCGAGCGTCGTCGGGTGGTGCAACGGCCATGGCGGAGTTCATGGCGCTCGGAAGCTCAAAAGTCTCGGCGCCCGGGTGTTGGTCGACGGCTCGCGTGGCTCGGATGGCGGGTGAGCGTGCCGTGGCCAGCCCGCGGGCGGTTTTGAGACACGGCTGGAAGCTTCAGGCTCAGAGCACGAGAACGAGGCAGCGGGAACAGCCGGTGCGTTGGCGGCGCTCGAGATGTGGCGACTCGGGTTCCGACAGGATGTGTATGAAGCAATGGGCCATTTCCTCGCAAAAGTGGTGGGATCGTGGAGGAGTCGGTGAGGGGCGAGTCCGGACGGAAAGCGAGAGGCACGTCGTCGGCCGTCGAGACGAGAAGTTGCGCAGGCGAGCGGGCGAGATAAGAGAGTGCGACGTCGAGCGGCGGGCAGGTGGTGCCAGGCGAGGTACGAGTACTTGGTACGTCGTCGTCGAAAGAGCGTGTGTGGCGGCGGCAAGTCGAGCGGCGTGGACCAAGGAGAGGCATTCGCGACTGGGACGAGTGATGCTGCGCGTGATTCAAGAGCGATGCAGCAGGTCTCGTGGCATGAAGCCGATGTGCCTTGGGTGCGGCGGGTGCGTCGAGGTTTTGGGTGGCGCTTCCAGAATGAGCGTGGAAAGTGTCAGATCCGATCCAGCTGTTGCAATGCAGGCAGGCAGGCTCTTGGGCTGTTCGTTCGTTGGTTCGTCGGGGGCGGCGGCGGCAGGCTCAGTCTGTGTAACGCCGGGAGAGGGTGGGTGCGATGTCGAAGGAAGGAAGTCGAGTCGACGCTGCGTCGAAGCCGGTCGTGTGCCGTCGAGGCAGTGCGGGCGTGTCGTGTGCCGTCGTCGCTTCTGTCGCCGCCGACGGGAGAAAAAAAATGGGCGACTCGTCCGGGAGCTAGTGAGCGCTTGCCGTCGTCGTGGATTGCTGACGCCCAACTACGTAAGAAAACGATGGCGGTGCCTGTGCCAGTGCCTGTGCCTGTGCCTGGTACAGCTGGGGATCGGCGAGAGGATCCGCCGGCACCCAAGCGAGGCACGCGGGCAGACAATTCGGGGCGACTGGAATGCCGCGGAGCGACGGCGACTGCCGGGCACCAGCGCGGGTCGGGTCGGCCACGGCCTTCGGGTTGACGCTTCTGTCCTGTCCGGGTCCTGTCCGGATCCTCACGACACGCAACGCAGCTCTCCGGGGTGGTGGGATCCAGGAGCGCAGGCGTGTGCCGTCGGGAGGAGTTGGTGGGAGGACGAGAGGAGATTCGAGTCGAGTGCAGGAGGATCTGGGACGGCGGACGGGAGGAGAGATGGTTGATGAGGTAGGCGCACCAGCATGCCTGCATGGATGGAGGCAAGGCAGCGTACCTTGCGGTGCCCACCTCAGGTGTAGGTACCTGAGCCACTCCAGCGGCCGGCCACCCACCTCACTGGAACCGGATCGACGCCGCCCGTCCACGCACCGGGTGTGCGTCCCCCGTCGCGTCCCAAGCTGGAACCTAACGCAACGGCCGGCCAGTTCTGGCGTTGCCGCTAACGGCTACGAGGCAGGACCTGCTGCTCCGTACCTGCGGACGCACAACCAATTGCCTTGTTTCTCTTGATGAACTGTCGCTCGCCTGGAGCCCACCGGACGGGACCTGACCAAGCAACCTAACATGACTTTACCTTTGCAGCCCAAGGCGTGCTAGTGAGTGTTACAGGAGTCGCGCGCGCAGGGGAGAAAAAGGAAGCAGGCACCGACAGGACCCACGAAGTTCAGCGCACGGGAGACATTGGGGCCGCCCCGTCGTCCAATGGCGGCTCCGGCCTGGTCTTGCCGGGCGCAGGGCGCTGAGTCGCCGTCACCGGTCAGGGCACCTGCAGTCGGGCAGGCACGTCAGGGCAGTCACGTCTGGTCTGGTCGCTCCCGTCCGGAATCAAATGGTGGAAGGAAGCTGCCCAGGGGAGCTGGAGGGCCCGCAGCGCGCCTTGTGGGCCCTGGCCCTCGTCCGGGGCCCATCCAACCATCGCAGGCCAACTTGCCAACCTACCTGAGGCTCGCCATTGATGACCACCGCTGGCCGCCGCCCACTCCCACTGCAGGTGGTGACGCGCTTGCATTGGTACCTTGCAGGTGTAGGTTCCGTGCCTGCGAGTAGTGCAGGTTTTCCCTCCCATCCCGACGCTGGTGCTGCTGCTGATGAACCAGAGTCTGAGCCGTCTCTGCCAGCATCGAGCCTCCCACCGTGAAAGGCTTGAGAGGGTACCTGGTAGTGCCCGCCGCAACCCTCCCGATTCTCCCCCGCCAGCTCGGCGTTTCTTCAGGGCACTCAGCTCATTCAGGCACGAGACCCGGCCTCGGGGCAAAGACCAGGACCTCGCCCCCTCCCCGCCCTCGACTCGAAAACAAACACACAAACAAACAAACGGTCCCCAATGTTCCAGGAACGGCCGCAGACAGAGTCATGTTGAGAATCAGCGTCCCATCCGATCCAATCTCGGGTCGATGCCCCTTTGGTGCCTGACACTGACGCTAGTGCCGCCGCCCAGGTCGCTGTACCTGTGCCGCTGCCGCGCTGCCGACGCGCAGGGCTGTACCGGTACTCGGCGGGCACAGGCGGCGCAGGCCCCCCCCGACCCGCGGCTTCGGCGGGCGTTCCGCGCTATTGCCCGCCAGGCCCAGGAACCGATGCTCGCCAGGGGCAGCTCCAGCTGCTCGCCGCGTGCTCTGCAGACGTTGAATGCGGGCAACCTCTGGAACTTGCAGCAAGCGGCAGCCACCAAATTTTGACCCCCCGCCGCCATGCCGCCCGCCGCTTCCTCGAGTCCACCACACCACCTCCACTCCTCTCCACTCCTCCACGCACCGACCGCGGGAATGCCTTGCCTCGTTCGCCTTCTTGGGTCGCCTCCTCAGCAGCGCGAATAATAATAAGCTTTGCGACTTGTTTTGCCCCGGCGCGCGTCGCCGTCGTCGTCTTCGATGTTTGTTTGGGGTCCTCGGCGTCAGCGGTGCATCGATTCGTCCGCCTGGTCGTCACGCTTCGGCCAACATCCTTATTCTCAACCATCGTCGGCAGCCTCGAATCCTTCACATGTGCCCCTCCCCTAATAAGCTTGCCTAGTCACAGAAGCATCCTGTCCTGAGTCGCCGCCCGCGTCCAGCGCAGCGACTCGACTCGCGACGCCAACGGTACGGCCCGGTGCCACCGAGCTCTTGGTGCTCGTCCCCGAGTCAGGTGGCGGACGCGTCGACCGCGAGCTCGGGCCAGTCCTGCGCTGATCACCGTCGACATTGAGCGCTCCTCCGGGCCTCCCTTGTGTCCTGTCATCCCGGGCGTTCCGTCTGCTCCATTCTGGCGCTGGCGACGCCGCGACGACGAGGGCTGACGATGGCCGGACACGACTGGCGACAGCCACACCTGCTCCTGGGGCAAGCAAGCAAGGCATGGCCTATGGACGCAAAATGATTCTAGAGTGTCGCGATCCCTGTCGGAGCCGGGTTTGCTCGCGTGGCTCGGCCAGGGCCTGGGGTGCCTGCGCTGCCCAATTTCCCGGAACGCCCAGGACCCCGGCTCGCCTGTCCTCCCTTGAGATGTCTGCCGCTGCTCGTTTTCTCGTACAGCTGGGTGCTCGCTGCTCAACAAAGTCGATTGATTCACGGACGAATGCTCGGCTGCAACCCACGGCCGAGTGGGTGGTGGGCGGATGCAACGGTACGGGACAGAGCTGCACGGCTGCTACCACCCTCCGGTGCGGCGCATTGCTTTTGTTCCGACAGGCCGGCGTGACGTTGAAACATGAGATGCGATTCATTACCGCCCCAGCCCGCGCGACCAAGCGCGAACCCGTTCGTTGGGTCTCCCGTCGTTCGTCGCCCTCAAGTCTTGGCTCTGTCGTGCGATCGGCAATCAAGACCATATCCTAATACCTGGCCAAGCCAGCGGCACTCGGCCCTTTGCGCGTTGCGCATCGATGCCACCGCTTCGCTTCGTACGAGATGCGAGTATCATTGACGAGTCGTAACACATGACGTTGAGGCATGCAGGGGTTTGCTTGGCACCCAATATGACAGCTGCCGCCGTTTCACCGCACCAACTTGGGCGACCGTCGTCCACATCGGGCCTCGCCTTGCCTCGCCTTGGGTCCAGCCGGCGCTCTGCTCTGTGCCCTGTGCCTTGCTCGGACGCTTGCGCTTTGACGCCAATGTATGCATCGCGAGATGCATGTGCGAAAGGTGCGCTTCCATAGGTCGCCGGGCCCGGCATGACGCCGCCCGCGCTGTCCATCAGACGCGCATGAGACGACGGGCTGCCGCGCGCATGCACGGCACAGACGGACCTACATGCTCTACTTCGTAACGTTATGTTGCCGCCTACGAGTACGGAGTAGTCTGTACTACGGAGTACGTCCGTATGCCTTCTGGTACTCCGGTCACTAGAATCAAAACGCGGTCAAGGCCGCGGGAGGGCTGTGTCCGAGCCACCTGCGTCTTTGACGCGTCTTGCCTCCATCACGATAGCTGCTGCGTAACTTCTTTTGTAGCCCCTGCGCAGAAGCGACCGCGACCGTAACCACCGACCGACGACGACGATGGCGCGGATCACCAACCACATCGCGTATGGCGGCGCCACACCAACTTCATCTCCGCGCGCCGCGGCCCTACTGCCCGAAACTTAACCCAATTGTCCAGCACGCTCGCTCCCCCTCCCCTCACGTTCCCCCTCCCCAGGCCGCGCAGATCACTCAGGTCAATCAATCAGTAATCAGTCAGTCATCGTCGTGGCCGTCCTCCCTTCCCTTGGCTTTTCCCTTTCCCCACGGTCTGTCTCATCGTCTCGTCGCCGCCGCCACCCGAGGCCGGGGTCGACATCGAGTTCGCATCTCAGACCTCCATCTCGCCTGTCTCGGGCCACTTAGACAATTACGGCGCCGATCGTCGACACCCACAGCGGCAGCAGCAGGAGCGCGACACAGACACGATGCAGGTACAGTACGAGTACTTCGTAGGTAGGAGCACATACGCGCCCGAGAGGGAAAAGGAAAACAAAGCAGAATAACACACTGGAGTTGCGAGCTGGTTGCCCGTCGTCAGTTTCCATCCATTAGCGCGCCGCAGCTTCAGCTGCGCTCGTCCACGCATCCAGAGTGCTGCGTCGCTTGTTGCTTGTCCCTCATGGCGCACAGGGCAGGCGACACTGGAGTAAACTAACACCAGAGCGGTGGCGGCCCCGGCCGAGGTGCTTGTCGATATTACTGAGCCTATATAGCTCGTCGCGGTCTCTTTGTGGCGCAGGGTGATGCTGGCGTCGGCGGTAGAGACGATTGCCGGTAGGTATGCCCCCGACACAGCAGTCGTGGTTTGCCCTTTTGCCCCTTCTGCGTGGTAGGTAGTACGGACTAGTCAGTATACTGTATCTCGTTCCTCACTGACTCGCGTTCGATCTGTCGCTGCGGTGTGCGTACAGCCCTGTCGCTGGATGGGTTTGGGCTGAGAATGCCCAGCAGTTGTGGCGTTGCGTTGACGAGACATCCATCACACGCATGTCCGTAGACAGCCCTGGACTGTATCAATCAGATTCGTACATGTAGAGCATGGCGGAGTGGCGTCGTCTTCGCTCCATGATGACGGTTTTGGGCAACTTTGCCCTGGCCGTGGCTATCTCCTCCCACCTTGGACCGTCCCAGGCATGGCGCCCAGTCACGGGCAATAAGTGTCGTGCGTAGTTCGCCTTGAAGAGTGTAGTGTTCTTCGGCCAAGTTCATGGCTGTCTATGTGGCGACTGGCTCCTTGCATCTCCTTCAACGGTTGTCGATGCCTCGTTGTCTTTGGTCGTGGATGAGGCGATGAGAGTAGTCGTGTTAGTGTTCTGTCGGAGTACGTGGTAACACCAATGAGACTGATGTCGTAGTCGCTGAGCGCTGAGCGTATGTTCAGTCTCGCTAAGTCTTGTACGTGCTGGTCGCCATGTTGTGAGGGGGCGGTTGCCTGATGAAGCAGCTGTTGCGCAACGGCAGCTTAGAGGTGGCTGTACGGGATACATCTGCCCGTATAATGACTATGTTGTGTCTAGCTTAAGAGACCGAAGGATCCATGGCACGGTACGGCAAGTCCCAGTGTGGATTTATGAGTTTTGTGTCCGCCATTATATAGTCATGACTAGATTGTTCTCTGTCTACTTGTGCAACGAACGACATGGTTCATGCTGATATGTGCAGCTCAACGCCACGGATATTGTCCAACCAACCATGAAAGGCTTCGACCAAGGCAATTACAATTCAGATATGCCACTATTTTGACAGCGTACGCGAATTCGATAAGTGTATGCATGTTTCGGGATCCATGCCGGCGTGGTGCTGAGGACTTGTGGTAGTAGTAGTAGTGTATTTTTCGTCCAGCGACCTTTAGGTCGCTCAGGTCCCCGAGACGGGGCACAGGACGTGCTGAGCTAGACTATCCGGAAACAATTGACTATGACTGGCACCCATAGCCAATTCCCCCAATGTCCATCCAGCATATCATCGGCTCGAAGGCGCTGCGTGTCGAAGCCCCCATTCCGTCAGCGGAAACATGAGGCAGTATGGTCAACCCTTGGTTTTCACCGGTCAGAATTCTCTCGCTCACTCAGCCAACGCTGCTGCCGCAGTCCCAAGCTCCAGTAACCAAGCGTAGGAAATGGCCGAGGAGCGGCGGCAGGGAAAAACCCTCGGAAGGAATCAGAGGCTGTCGGCGCAGCTTGCCTTCAGGGAGAAAAACCTCCGCAACCGGTCACCGTGATTGGAGAGTGAACCCTCCAATTGCCCAATAGCTCCTTGGTTCCGAAGGAAAGCTATAGGCCAAAGTGCAATTGTCAAGACCGGCTTCGCAGAGGAATATGAACTCTCCTAAGGTCTTCCTCTGTGCTGTTAGGGCCGCGATGGCCTTGGCAGCGAAAGCGCGGTCGGGTGGCCTGCCAAATCCGCCCCGGCTAACGAGCCGCTAACAGCTCCACGGAGTGCAGGATTTTTACAGGGGAGAGTTGGCTGAGGACTTGTGGCGAGTTCGGGCGTCGGGTGTAGGGTAGGCCAAGATGAGGACTCGATCATAGGTGGGATTCGCACAAGATGCACGAGCGCTTTTGGGGCCATGTTGTACTGCAGTCTTTGAGAAAACATTTGAGGTTTATCTCTGACCCAAGGAAAAGGCGATGGGGGAAAATATTGTGGTGTTCAGCAGTGGTGTGGTTTGGTGCTCACAGGATGAAGCAGACTTACACGAAGAATCTTAGGCGCCAGCCCGTCAAGACTGTGATGGGCGTTCGCAGTAACTCGAGCATTTCTAGCTCGAGAATACACCATTGGGCAAGGAAATTGGGCATTAGAGTGTTGCGCTGAACGTATAACGAGGAGAACTCGGGTTTGTACTCCGTAGTGGAGGACCAGCCTCGGTGTTGCTGGTTAGGGTTGACACACCATGGAGCCGTGATGCGTACTCAGAAGCGACCAAGATCCATTTTCAGCAGGGCAGTATAAACAGTGCTTTCAGGTACAGGGAGGCAAGCATCAGATCACCTTCAAAGACTTGAGGGGTTGCTTCAAGAAGGGGGCTGTTGCGAACCCTCCACGTCCCTGTGCGTACTCGGACCGTGACACTCTGAACCATAACACCGGTGCCTTCAGCGTCTCTGCCAGACGCCTGGCACATTGAAGTGAGTGCTGGCTCTCTCATGATAGTGATAGGGCGCGTGAGCCTTTAGACGGATGTGTTTATACTATACCGCTCGTCCATGTCGGGACGTCTAGACATCAACATTAGAGCGCGCCACTGTGGCCACGCCAGACTACGCAGTAAGTTGATAGAGATATACAAAGACGCAGCGGAACAGAGCGCAAGACGCATGACTTGGGGCCTTCGCTGACAATAAAACGAACACGGGAA
Organism: Purpureocillium lavendulum; assembly: GCA_029168975.1. Lineage (NCBI taxonomy): Eukaryota > Fungi > Ascomycota > Sordariomycetes > Hypocreales > Ophiocordycipitaceae > Purpureocillium > Purpureocillium lavendulum. Next base: position 459,559 of record JAQHRD010000001.1, read on the forward strand.
TATACCACCATGGCGGTGCGCGGTCTACATACGGAGCCCCCGATGCAGGCTCGTCTCCGTGGCTGCTAGAGACACCTACATGGTACCCGCCACCAGCATGGTATACCTTGTGATAGGCCGAGATCCAAAGGTCGGCAACGCAGGACGACTGCAGTTCATGGATGGGCACAGCCGCCGCCGGATGCTGCCCAACCCGTTGGGCCGGACGGCCCGCCGCACACCCCAGACTCCAGAGGGCGGAGGAACGAATGGCGGCCGTGCCGGCGTCTGGAAGAGGCAAGTGATGCTGCAAGCAGGACGCAAAGCAGGAACAAGAAGACGACGCGAAGTCCCTATTGAGCCAGCTGTCGTGTCGGGCTCAGGGCCAACAAACGGCGCACACCCTCTGTCAATGAGCACCTACCTTAGCTTCCCCGAGGGACCGGGTCGCATTACGGGTCCCGCCCGCGCGTGGGGTTCGTGCCAGAAAATTGCCGGGCCCGATCGCCGATGCGCCATGCAAGCAATTTGGCAGCAGCGCGCGCCCCCGAGGGTGGGTGGGGAGGTGGGCTTTGGGGGGTTTGTCGGTTGTTGTTTTTCTCGCTTGCGTTGTCTTGGGACGTTGTGTCTGTTTTTGTTTTGTGTTTGTTTACTTTACTTGCCTGGCCGCTGGGGAAGGAGGGTAGGGAATGGCGGGACACGGGGCTTTGTAAATCCGAGACGAGGGGACGAGGGCTCCGGACGCCCATCGTGCCATTCCACGTGACGTGCCCAGCTCGCAGGAAGAACGTGGCCAAGCTGCCGCCACCGAGCTCCCCCGCCTCACCTCGTCGTTCTTGGTGCTCCGCTCAACGCTGATCAATGACGAAAAGTCCGCCAGCGAAAAGAAAGCTTCCCCAGCCCCCGGTCCCCGCACGCGCCCCAGCACCGCACCGACGGCGAAGGCTGCTCTCCGTTTGCGGCGGGATGCTTACCTTGGGAGCGGTGCGCCTTTCATGACCTGCGGCGAAGTACGGACTACTTGGGTCGCAAAGGCCGAGGTACAGGACTTATTACGTTCGGGGCCATGCATGCACACACGCACAGCTAGCTGCTCAGGCGCAGGACGCACGACCCGGGACCGCGTCGTTTGTCGCCCGGCTCCGGCAGTAGCGCGGCCAACTGGTCGTCCCTGGACGTGCGGGCAAACCAACAGCGTGCGTGCCTGGCTGGCGTTTGTTGGGTGGAACGGGACAGCGACAAGGAGCTTGGTGATGAATGAATGAATCAATGAAAGGAAATGGGAAAGCAATGCACGAGAGCACACTGACACGATCGAGACTCACAACAGGCAGAAAGAAAGCGCGCACACAAAGGCATGGCCTGGCGAGCGGCTGATGAGGCGGACATGCCGGCTGCACGGGCCTGGCTCAAGCTCCCAGGCCATCTCCATCTCACCCTGGAGCGGGACGGCGACAAAGCAGGGCCGTGGCCATCACCTCATCAGCGCGAAGCCCCGAGCAGGAGCAGGAGCAGCAGCACAGCAAAGAACGGCGGCACAGCTGTTGGCCACCCCTCTTCCCACTGGCGGCACCAGTGGCTGCAGCCGCCCAGCCTTGGTTGCCCGCAGCGGAGGCCAGGTCCGTTGTAACGCTGTTCGTGCAGGGACAAAGGGTCTGGCTCCGCCTCGAGCGACCCCCCGAGCTCCAGCCAGCTCGCGGAGCTCCGTCCCGGGGGCAGGGCATTTGGGGGGAATGGGCGGGGGAACCAGGCAAGAAAGCCGCAGCACCTCGTCGCAGGCGGACGAGGCGGACGAACAGCCAGCCCAGCCCGACCCAGCCACCCCACGACGACGGACGCACAAGCTCGTCCAAGCACACACAAGCGCACAAGCTCGCGCGCGGAACACGGGAGGCCTGGGAAGCATTGGAGGCATGATGCGATGGGATGGGGGTCCCCCCCGGCCCAATTGCGTCGTGCGGGAGGGACGAGGAGGGACGGTAGGTTTCGTCTCCCGCCTTGGAGCGCGCGCCGACGCCGAGCGAGCACGAAACGAACAGGTTCCAGTCCCCAGTTCCAGGCTCCATGCCGCCACGCCCACGGCGCCCACGCCCACCTCCCTCGCTCCGATGAGGTGCTCTGCGGTGCGGTGCGGTGCCCTGCCCAACGACGGGGGACGACGACGCCCACGCCCTCCCCGTGCGCCGAGCGACTGATGGGCGGATGGGACCTGGGCTGGGCTGGGCTGTTTGGCTGGCCTGGCTGGCTGGCTGTCTGTCTGTCTGTCTGTCTGTCTGTCTGGCTGGCTGGCCGGCCGGCTGGATGGATGGATGGTCCCCTCTCCGTTGCGCGCCGCCCACGCCCACGCCCACGCCCACGCCCGCCCGCCTCCCTCCAACTCGTCGCTCTCCCTCGCGCTCCCTCTCTCCCTCTCTCGCTCGCTCGTCGCTCTCCCGCAGTCAGTGCTGCACCGTCCCGCATGTACGCCCACAGCTCTGCTGATTGAGGCTGACGCGACCTCGACCTAGCTAGTACCAACCCACCGCGCCCGTACCAGTGACATGCCCACCCGCTGCCTTTGACGACGTGCTTCCCCTACTTCGCACACAAACTCGGTCCTCCTGGGCACCCGGCCTCAGTCTCTCCCCTCCCTGCCCGTCTCCCTTCCTGCTCATCGTAGTACCGGTACCAGCCTCGATACCAGCTCCGCTAGCAGCAGTGGTACCTACCTTACCTCTCCGGCCGGTGCTGCCAGTACCGGTGCAACCATTGCGTAGCTTGTAGCCTTGCCTCGCCCTGCCTCGTCTTGCCGCCGCCCCCGTCTGTCCATCTGTCTGTCTGTCTCCCACACAGCCAGCCAGCCAGCCAGCCAGGTCGTTCCCGCTCCTCTCCCCTCTCCCTCTCCCTCTCTTCCTCTCCTCTCCCGTCTCTCGCCCATAAATACCTGCCCTCCCATCTTCCATTCCCTCCCATCCCATCCCAGGGCCCTGTTGTAAGATAGGCAGCTGCTTAGACGCCCAATTGCTCCACCAACCACCACCTACACACTCACACAGCAACATGTCTTCCCGCAAGAGAAAGCAAGACGAGGAGGAGGAGGAGCTGGTCTCCCTCCCCGAGGACGACGATGGTGAGGAGGAAGAGGAGTGAGTGACCCGGCCCCCCCGTTCGTGTCGATGGACCTGGCTTCGTGCGATGCCCTGCTGCCGCCGGCGCATCCATTGAGTCCCTGGCGCCGGCTCGATAAGCCGTATGATGGGGCCACCCTGCTGACGACACCTACGCATAGGTACATCTCCACCGGCGACGAAGAGGACGAGGTCGACGACGATGAGGAGGAGGAAGACGAGGAGGGTGACGAGGAGGAAGAGGAAGAAGACGAGGAGGCTGAAGGCGACGCCGACGCTGGCGAGAAGCCCAAGAACGGCGTCAAGGGTAAGGCCACAACCACAGCAACCTTGATCAATCGCGCACGTATAGCTGACCAGCCCGCCGCAGACGACCGGCCACCCGTCAAGAAGCGCAAGACGGCCGAGGCGTCCACCGAGGAAGTCCCCAACGGCGACGATGCCGAAGAGGAGGCCGACGAGGAGGCCGACGAGGAGGCCGAGGACGCCGAGGCCGACGATGCCGCCGCGGCGCCGCCAGCCAAGGAGGCCGTCAAGGCGGCGACCGAAAAGGCGCCTGCGGACGCTGGTGCCGAGGCCGAGCCCGAGGCCGTCGCGGCCGGCGGCGACGACGAGGAGGACTGAGCGGCGGACGCACACGTCTGGCGCCTGGTGGCGCGCGCGCGCTCGTGTGCGCATGCATGCGCCTGCTGCGTGCTGCGTGCTGCGCCATTTCGCAATGGGGACGCGCATTGCGACGCGGCAGGATGCGATGCGATGCGCCGTCGCCGCCATCGCAGGCGCATCGCAAGCAGGGGCGCGCGGTCGTCTGCGCGTCTACTGTAGCTTGCAGCTTACGGTACTTGTAGTAGCAGTAGAGTAGCAGCAGGTCGTGCGAGCCGACAATCCATCCATCCATCCACATCTCCATCAATGGCCCCCATGGGACCTGGTAGTTACTGCGCGCTGCGTACGGACTATATATCTCGCTGTGGTGGTGATGAGGCAGGCAATTGACCTGCCGACGACGCTGTGCGCGCCCATCATTGATTGACACACGTCCAATTCGCGCCGTAGCTCATCGCGCCATGCAAGTAGACTGGACTGGACAGCTTCCCGACTCGCGAGCGAGGAGCCTGGTTTGGCGCCCGCCCGGGCCGCACCGACACCCGACACCCGACACGGCGCGCGCCTTGATTCGCCCAATGTGTCGTGCAGTTCGTGCGCTGTCGCCATGCTGCTGTGCTGTCGCTGCTGGTGGTGGTGGTCCTTCAGGTGCGGTCGATCGCAAATTGCCGGGACTTTTCGTTCAGGGCAAACGCAGATGCGCCAGCGAGGGAGGTAGGTGGCTCCGGCAGTGCTTGTTGGTCGCCAATCGTATGACCTTTGTTGACGGCCATTCATTCATTCATTCATTCATTCACCTTGGGATGAGCCCCGGCGCCTCTGTAGGTAAAGCACCTGCCTAGGGAGGCTGATTGCTTTGTCCAAGTCGCTGGTGACGTGTATCTATCTACATTGGTAGGCAGGTTAACGGAGAGTTTCTTCTTCTTCGTTGCCAAGGGGAACTACTGTTAGTACTACCTACATTCGATTGCGTTTCAATCCGCATGTGAAGCGCCCATCGCGCCCATCGGTCTGGTCTGGATCATGGAGAGACCTATATGCACGTCAGGACCTCGTTCAGTATATTCATATTCAAGACCGGTGTGACTGACTGTTCTTTAGCGGCGTAGGGCGCGAGGCCACATGATGTGCAAGTCCCAATCACACTGTCCTGACTGACTCCTCCGAGCCAGTGTCTCCCACTTGAGGCATGACTTGACGTTATATCCTCCCACATATCATCCACGTCCTTCCTACCCAATGCATCTCGTCTATCTACTCTAACCGAGCGCTCATCCCATCACCAACACGTCGCTTTCCGATCTACCCACGCCACCCGTGCCGAGGGGGCCACCGCCAGGGCCGTCTTCATCTTTGCAACGTTGGAACTCATCACCATCATCATAACTTCATAATCATCATCACCACCATCATAAGCGCCCACCCTCATCCGCCGCGGGCGCCGTCGACGACAGGCCGCGCGTGCAGCTTCCAGATGCGCGCAAACGGCGCCAGGCCCAGCCGTCGCGCCACGGCCTGCGAGGCGGCGTTGTCAGCGCTCGTGCTGTAAAAGACGGTGAAGCGCCCCCTTCCGTTGCCGCTGCTGCCGCTGTCGTCGTCGTCTTCAGCGCCACCACCACCACTGCCGCCGTCGCTGTTATTGTGGTGTGACCTGCGGCCGTTCGCCTCCGCCGAGGGAACAGCGTCATGTAAATGGGGCAGAGTTACAGGGAGAGGAGATGACGGCGACGACGACGACGACTCCTGCTGAGTGAGGCCCGCCCATGCCGCGACGACGGCCGGCGCGATGCGTCGCCCCCGGTGCGCGGGATGCGTCCATATGCCAGCCTCAGCCGCCGACGGTGTGCGTCGCGCGCAGAAGCATATCGACACGGGGGTCATACGGGTGACGCTGCTGCTGCTGACCTCGTCGCTGTCTCGGACGTGCCAGTCACCGGCGGCGCCGAGGGCGGCATCGGCATCAGCAGCAACGACAGCCATGGCCCAGGGCCCGAGCGCACCCGCCGTGAGGTCCGCCCACTCGCCGGGTTCCCAGTTTCCCGGCCGGACGAGTGCCGTCGCCGCGACACCGACGCCGTCGCCGTTGGAGGAAGCGGAGGTGATGAGGTCGACGCCTGGTGGCAGGGGCCACGAATGCGGCGTGTAGGTGGCGGCGAACGTCGCGGGAAAGACGTAGCTGGGCCCGTGGGCGACGCATTCGACGCCGAGGCCGAGGGCGACGCGGAGCTGTGTGATGGATGAGGGAGGCTGATGGTCGGGCGGTGCGTGTGGCCGTGAGTGGGATGATGGAGGTGAAGGGGTGAGGAGATGGGGGTAGGAGGCGGCGTGACCTGCGGCGAGGGCCAGGAAAGATGAGTGGGATGAGAGAGCGTGCACGGCGTGCAGGTCGGGGGCGAGCAGCGTCGCAGGGGATGTGCTGCGGTCGAGCCCGAAGATGGCGTCGATCTCTGCCTCGAGGACTGCGGCGTCGAGAGCCATGGCGGCAGTAGTCGCACTCACCAGTCAGGTCACTCGCCGGAGACGATGAGTGAGGCTATAGTGATGCTATCATGGCCCTTCAGGCCCGTCTCTGATGCCGAGGCTCGGGGTCACAAGACCAGCCTTCTGCAACCGGGCCAAGGATGTCCAGATAGAGGGCACTCACAACCGCAATGACAATGAAAAGTCACAAGCGAAACCGTTGTCTCGTGCGAAGCTGTCTGAACCCGTGGGCGTGGTGAGATGACTCGATTCGGCCTCCCGGGCGGGGAATGGGGACTGCCGGCCGGAAGGGCGGGGGCCGCTTCGGCATCGGCCCGGCTGGTGACGTCTTACACGCACATGTGCTTATGGGCGGCGTCGTATAAGAGGACGTGCCATCCGCGCCCTGCGAGGCTCGAGGCTCGATTTCCCAGACGCGTGCTCATCACGTTCACCCATCGACGCTTGACGCTTACAGTCACACCGACTACGAGCCCAGTGACCAGTGCAGCCCCGACATCATCAGTACCACCTGGCTCTCCAGATTCCAGACCGTCTGCATCCCACCATGCCCGACACGCCGCCGACGAAGCCGCCCCTCGCGCCCGTGCGCGACATCGACCACCTCGTCCTCACGTGCGCCGACATCCCCGCGACCATCGCCTGGTACACGACGTACCTGGGCATGACGGCGACGAGCTTCGCCTCCGAGGCGGACCCCGGCGTGACGCGGCACGCGCTGCGCTTCGGCACGCACAAGATCAACCTGCACCAGCGGGGCCGCGAGTTCGAGCCGAAAGCCGCCGTCGCCGCCCCGGGCACCGCCGACCTGTGCTTCCTCGTGGACGAGGCGGCCGACCTGGAGCGCGTGCGGGAGGGGTTCGCGGCGGCGGGCGTGGACGTGCTCGAGGGGGGCCGCGTCGTGGGCCGGACGGGCGCGAGGGGCAGGCTTCGGAGCGTGTATGTGCGGGACCCGGATGGGAATCTGATTGAGTGAGTTGAGCGCCTGGCATGTGTTGATGTGATGCGAGAGGGGCGTGATTGAGCGGTGGCTGACTGGCGCAGACTTTCCCAATATGTCGAGTAGTGAGTGATGGTTGCTGTCGCATTTCTAGAGGCGTCGTAGCGTTCATTGAAACCCAGCCAGACAGATGTAATCGCTGTGGAACGAGCTGGACTGAGGGGGTAATTCATCGAGAATTTAGCCACGCAGATTGCCTGCGAATGCCTCTTCATGAATTGGGGTAGCAGAGGGGTCTCGTTGTATCTGTACGAAATATCTCAAACTATCAACGCGCTCCCGCGTTTCCAGTCGTGTGGGTTGACGCCCTTCTCGATCAAGGCGCCCACCGGAGGCCCGGGCAAGAGGGTCGACATCGCAGCCAACTTCAGAGGTATGCCGACCGGTTACCGTTTCTCCGCGGTATACATTCAAAACGTCATCTCATGAGAGCACCTTTGCCATCAGACTGCCTGATGTGTCACCGCAGATATGTCTTCATACAAGTCAGAATCCCACCCAGACCTGTGCTCAAAAGTGTGCAATCGGACACCAGCATCGGCTGCTGGACCTCGAAACGACGTCCGCTTTGGGCAATATGCATTCTAATTGTATTACTCGTTGCCCGAAGCTTACTTCGCGGCAGGCCGAGGCGACACCAGCACAGTGCTGGCAGATGGCCGCCGAGCCGAAACCTAGACAGCCACCAGACCGCTCGCGCTCGGCTCATCCTCTCCGGGCGGGCCCGGAGAGGACTCCAGCCCTCCTGGCTCGGGCTCGGTCGCAGCCAGCTATGTGGCCTCTTTGTTGGTGCGCCTCGTCGTCGTCGTCCTATTCGGGAAATCGTGGGGTGGCTGCTCCCCGAGTATTGGGCTGACTGGACGGCGCAAAGTTAATCGCGTGTGCTCGTGGCTGGCAGCTTCAGCTCTGCGACCGGGCCACGTTCAGCCCGGGGGGGTGAGGCAACAGAATGAACAGCGGGACAATAAATGAATCGGTTGTGCCGGAAGTCAGAACATATATTTGGAATGCAATGATCCTCATCATTTCTCATCAGCTACCGTGGTGGTGGTATCCTGTCGCCGTGAAGCTCATCCCAAGACGTTGACTTACACGGGTTCACTTACCACTCGATCAACCGCATCGGAGCAACCGCCATGTCGCGCCCGTTGGACTTTTACGACCGCGTCGCCATCGCGACCATCGTCGTCTTCTCCTTCTACCTCATCGGCGGCGTGTGGCTCTCCGTCAAGCACGGCTTCCAAAAGTCGTCGGGCTGGCGCTTCCTCATCATCCTCTCGCTCGCGCGCCTCATCGGCTCGAGCCTGCGCCTCGCGACCATCGACGACCCGACCAACGAGAACCTCTACGTCGGGTGGATGGTGCTCAACGGGCTCGGGCTGGGCCCGCTCGTCGCCATGCTCACCGGCGTGCTGAACCGCGCCTTCGAGGGCATCTGGGAGAACCGCGGCGGCGCCTTTGTCTTCCGCCCCGCGTACCAGAAGCCCGTCGACCTGCTCATGCTCGTGGGCCTCATCCTCGTCATCGTCGGCGGCACCGAGTCCGACTTCAACGTCCCCGCCGACGGCGCCAACCCCTCCATCGACTACGCGGGGCTGACCGTCGCCGGTATCGCCATCTTCGTCGCCGTCACCGGCATCCTGCTGCTCGAGGTGGCGCTCGCGGCCATCAACTGGACGTACGTGTCGCGCGGGGAGCACCGCATCGTGGGCACCGTCGCCGCCGCGCTGCCCTTTGTCATCGTCCGCCTCGTGTACTCGTGCATCGAGGTGTTTGGCGACGTGACGCCCTCGCGGGGCGAGTACCTGGGCATGTTTGTCATCATGGAGATGATCATCGTCTTCATGTGCGAGGTGCTCGGCTTCAGTCTCGACAAGGGGCCGAGGCGGAGCCGCCAGGGCGGGGGCAGCATGCCCGGCATGGGGCGTCCGGGCATGGCGCACCTTCGGAGGCCGGATCTTCGCATCGTACGGCGGAAGCTGCAATCGCGGTTTTGAGGCCGCCGAGATGGGCGACTGCAGATGGGCTTGGTTGGGGTGTGCAAGGGTTGAGTCGGTTACATGTACAGCAGATGCTCCATGGCACGCACACGAACTGGTTTGAGAGTGCTTCTCCATCCGCACATGATTGTAGAGACCTCAAAATGGAAGCAATAAGCCATTGGGCTGATTTGTCGAAATAATTAGTTACCGCCACGCGGACTAAGACTTATTGTATGCGATTTACCCTCAGCCAGATGGCGACTTACAGCTTACACGGCATCAGTGCCCAGCCGTCGGCAAGGACACGAGGCTCTCATGAGCATGAAACTACCTTGTAGCAATTAAAGAATTTACGCTACGAGAGCTAGCTGGATTCAAGAGACAAGAATGCATACTTGCCATGAGAATCGGCTCACAAAGACCCTTAGTGGTTAACTAGTATCTCGAGTCACGCGTATCGATCCGTGGACGCGATGTCAACGCCATGCAGTACTTCTTGTCCCAGAATAACATACGCATATCTGTACATCCATCAAGTCCGCTACAGCGCCGAGCCCGGCGTCTCAAAAAACACCGTGACGTCCCGCGCCAGACGCAAACCTGGCCGCCCCCTGAACGCTCTCCGTCGCGATGACCCTCGCCCCCTCGTCAAACTCGCGCCGCATCGCGTCCTCAAACGACGACGCCTCAAACGCGGCGTAGTAGCAGCTCGCGCGGTCCGCGTTCATGCACGCCTGCGGAAACGCCAGCAGGCCCTCGGCGATGCGCGTCGCCTCGCGCAGGGCCTCGCCGCGCGGGACGACGCGGTTCGCGAGTCCCATCTGCAGGGCTTCCTGCGCCGCGACGGGCCGCCCCGTGAGGATCATGTCGAGCGCGCGGCCGAGCCCCACGACGGCCTGCAGGCGCACCGTCCCGCCGTCGACGAGCGGCACGCCGAAGCGCCGGCAGAAGACGCCGAAGACGGCGCCCTCCTCGGCGACGCGCATGTCCCCCAGCAGCGCGAGCTCGAGGCCGCCGGCGACGGCGTGGCCCGCGACGGCGCAGATGACGGGCTTGGCGATTTGCATGCGCGAGGGCCCGATGGGGCCGATGTTGCGGCCCTGCACGCCGTGGCGGGCGTCGATGATGGGGCCCTTGTACGCTTCGCCGCCGCCGCCGTCGTTAGTGGTGCTGTTGTTGTCGTCGTTATTGCTGTTGTTGTTACTGTTGTTGCTGTTGTTCCCCGGGCGGAACTTGGCCACCTCGTGCAGGTCAAAGCCCGCGCAGAACGTGCCGTGGGCGCCGTGGAAGACGCATACCTTTTGCGATGCGTCTTGCTCGAAGTCGAGGAACGCGTCTGTCAGCTTCCGGCCCGTAGGTCCGTCGATGGCGTTGCGCCGATGGTGCCGGTTTATGGTGATGGTGGTGATGCCGTGCTCCGTCTTGGAGACTTGCACGGCGTTGGGCTCGGGGTCAGCCATATTGATGAGGCGATGTTTCTGTCGAAGTTGAGTTTACAACGCCTGCTTGCTGGCCGACTCAGTATGGGAAATAGACAATGTAGTCAGTCATTGTATTGTCGCGCAGGATATGCTAAACTCTACTCGTCTTATATCCGCAGCATTGGTGCGGGGATGGCGACAGCCGCATTATCCGAACACCCAGCCTGCAATGGCACCAAGATCCGCTCGCCCGGCAGTGTTGGCGTCTATCCAATGTAGTCGGCTCGTAGGGCGTAGCGTCGGTTCCTCGATGGCCTGGCCGTGCCGTGCGTACATGCATGCACATGTCTCGATGCGGCTGGCCTCCGGCGACATCGGAGGGCGTGGCATACTGCCCAGAGTGGTCCTGTCCTGTAAGGCTCGTGGTCTCAATCAGAAACTACGTAGGGTTATTTTCATATCAAATGACTTGCAACAATAGATAGCATCGGTGCATGTCTGATTGTTGTCATAGTGCCTGCCATATTTATTTGCGCCGTGCCCGCCATTTGACTTACACGACAACGCAAGGAGTCACAACTACTTGCCAGATCTCTCCGCCAGCTCTAGGGGTAGTGCTCGCTCATCCACTATGTCCCCTGTTCTTCCTTTTCCTTCTTCATACTCCAAGTGCCAAGCACATGCACCGCTCCGTTCCGCCACTGGGGCAGCCACGTGTATTTTATGTAACCTCGTCGTGCTCGCATACCCATCCATGCCCTCTATCACGCCCAACTCTTCATCGCCGTTCGTCGGCGGCGCGCTCCTCTGCTGTCGATGTGCATCGGGCCGCGATCCCGGCTCCCAGTCGGCGCGCGACTCGGTTCCGAATATGCGCGGCCACAGGCGCACGAGCACGAGCCGCACGGCGGGGAGGCACGTACAGATGATGCCCACGTTGAGCTCGATGGTGGACCACCAGACGATATTCCACTGTTCCCACGTGGGGTCCGAGGTCTTGGAGAAGTGAATGATGGAGTGAAGGCGAAGGATGGACACAATCGTGACTCTAGTACCCGGGGCGTTAGCGGAGGGCGACTGGACTGGTCGCAGCCGTGTGGTACAGCACTTACAGTGCCCCCGTCAGGAACATGAGGGCCGCTCCGACCTTCTTCTTCCAATGCAGATTCAGCTTCCTGATCTGACTGAGTGGTAGAGCCAGCAGCCACACGTCGACGGCCACGCCAATCGCCGCGTACGCCCAACCCGACGCGTTGATGTTGATGCACCACCCGGTGGCCGGCCCCCTGGAAAAGTCGTACTGCTCCCAGTAGAAGCGAATCGGGCTGCACTGGAAGACGACCTTGACGACAAACGCCACGCCGAACGCGACGTGGAACGCCACGGTGCCCCAAAGCAGCCGGCGGATGGTCGGGCCGGAGAAGATGTCGAGGTAGAAGAAGTTGAGGGTGAGCTTGACGAGCGTCATGAGGGTGAGGTACAACATCTCCATGATGTAAAAGTAGAGCGCAAAGGTGCGCACGTCGGACGGGGCCAGGCCCCAGATGTCGCGCCCCATGCCGTGCGCCGTGAGGCCAAACACCATGATGGCGATGCTCAGCGCCCCGAGCACGATGGTGACGAGGATGGTCCAGTCGTCGCGGCCCAGGCGCTGGTTCCGGCTGAAGAACTGCTTGTAGATGAGGCGGGTGAAGACGAAGACGGTGGTCAAGGCCCCGAGCGTCAGGTTCATGACGTTGAACGCCTGGCGTCGGTCGCGGACCGGTGTTTGGCACGCCGTCTCGGTGACGTTTCTTGAGTCTGCAGCTGTCAGCTGAAGATATGCCGATGCGAGCATGTCGAGACATACTAATGGCTATGGGTTGCGAGCAGCTTGCCAGCACGCACGAGTCGACATCGTCTCTTGCCCGTTCGTCGCTGCAGATGCACGTAACGTTTGACAGGTCGCAGCTTGCCATCATACAGGGAATCTGTGGCTATCAACAAGACGATCGTCATGACGAGCAAGAGTTCAGGCCACTTACAGCACACTCGGGCAGCTGCGACAAGCCGTCCAGCGCCGGCGAGGCCGACAGCCCTATGGCGCGTTCCCATATACGTGGCACGCCTGTGTTGAAGGGAGGCCCCCCCAGCGAGGAGCTGGCACTCGTGCTCAGTCCCATTGCACATTCATCGGGCGGGCGGGACTGAGTCAAATCGCTTCGGCCGGAGCCAGACGAAGCGGGCTGACATGTCAATTGTTGGTATAATAAAGCAGGTGTTGAGTTGCCCGCTGTATGTGAGGAGGTGAGGACTAAAGGAGGGACCACGGGCAACCGTCCATTAAATCGTCCATGTCATCTCAAGTGCACCCCAGAGTCCAGAGTCTAGAGAGGGTCAAGGCGCGCCAGACACCAGCAGGCCCGTCGATGGACAGCTGCCAAACCCAAAACCGAGTCATGGCCCCAAAGCAACATTGATTTCTTGGCTCGCCGCGCCGACTCGCCCCGTGTCTGCGCCGATGTTACCTGGCCAGGCTGCCAGCCAGCCAGGCATGTAATTAATCAATTAATCTGAATCGGGCCAAGGATTCAGATTAATTACTGAATCGGGAGTAGGATTCAATGATTAATTAATGATTCAGCGATTAATTAACTTTGGGCTGTCGTACGCTTCTTTGCCTGTTCACAGTGGTATTGCTGCTTCCTGGGCTGGGTCGTTGAGGACTCTTCGACCACCTCTGTCCCGATACACCTCAGTTGTGTCAGGGGACATGAAGGCGCGGTCCAGCAAGCCACTCTTCATCCAGTGCTTTAAGCACTCTGTTTGCTCTATAGTTTTCACGGACAACCGACTTCTGTCCCAGGTTATCGTCCGGCGCGCTCCGCTAAACACTCGTTCCGCCTCGGCAGACATTGCTGGTATCGAGAAAATGTTGACAGCAAGGCGGTACAGGTTTGGAAATGAAGTTGCTTGGGTTGGCTCAAGCCACCAAGAAAGAGCAGATGACGAGCCAATGGGCAATGTTGGGCCATCTATAAATCGATTGAATTCGTCATGGGAAGACGGCGGTTGATAGATACGCTGTTTGTACGCCTCGTATGCAGAAAGGTCCTCGTTGATTGTCGGCACTTGCCGCGGCTTGTAATCTTCCCACAACTTGCGAACGGCCTCCACTGCTGGGCCGATATACTGTGACTGATCTTTCCACGCCTCATGCAGATGTGCTCGTCGGAGGCTCGGATGAAGCAAGATTGCAGCGGCGTAGACTGGGGAGTCATCTGTGCGCCTGTAATAGTCGTCGAACTTGTACCAACTGGTCATGATGCGATCAGTCATGGTAAGGCTGTGTCGAAACTTCTCTGTGGAGGCCTTGTAATGCGTGATAAGAAAATCCATAGAGCAAATCACCTCATCTAGAGATGAATTGTCCCATTGGGTGTCTTTGGTGATCTCGTGGAATGGCTGCAGAAAGTCGTGGATCTCCTGAAGCTCCTGCCAGTGCTCGGGGTGGAGATAATCGAGGCTGATGTCGCCTTCCGTGTAGTGGTCATCGATAAAGCTGTTCACTTCTTTGCGGGCTTTTATCGCAACGTGAATCATCAGATACCAGGAGTTCCATCTGGTGGAGTTGTCCTGGGGAATCATGCGACCGGCAGCTTTGGAAAACGCTTGATAGCGCTGGCCAGATGAGCGTACCCATACCACAAGGTTGTGAAGCATCCCAAGTGCGCCATGGCGCCGCCATGCAGTTGCCGTGTCTCGCCTGTCAGCAACACCCTCCTGTTCGTCCTTGGATAGCTGTGACACCTGGCGCAATGCTTCATCGGAGGCATCCTTATTCCTGCCAAACAAGAACGCCTGCACAGCTAGATTAATGATGTGTCCGTTACAGCGGAGTCGGCGATGAGCGGTGTCGAAGTCGCAGGCCTTCGCAATGGCTTGCAGCATTGTGTCGTTGTTATAAGCGTTGTCAAGCGTAAAGTACCCAACCTGGCCATGCAGTCCATAAGAATCAATGACCGTGAGGAAGGTCTCTGCAATTGCTTCCCCGCTATGCGCGCCCTCAAGCTCCCGGAGCGCAAGCAAGGCCTTGCGCAACTGCCGGCACTCCCGATCAATGAAGTGGGCCACGATCCCGAGGAGGCTGTGGTGGTTGGGAGAGGACCAGATGTCAATGCTGAAGTGCACCTGTGTAAGTGAGGACTTTAACTTTGATCTCAGTTTCTCGCGATGCGTGATAAAGCTGGCTTCCAGCAGCTTGGGAACTTGGCCCCGACTTTGCGTAACGACTCCTGGGGCCATGTAGTTGACTGTGTGGAGCATGGCGTACCACTCAGGCCACTCGACCAGGCTGTGTGGCAGGCTATGAGCCGTCAAAAGGTTGACCAGGGCTTGGTTGTACAACTCGTCATCCACCGCCGCAAGAAGATGATGCTCCTGCTCAATATCATGCCCTTCCTGTCTCGCAGCTTGTTGCTCAAATAGCCTGTCGATTGCGTTTTGTTGACCAATCATTTTTGCGGTCCTTGTTTCGGAAATTCGTATGCAGTGTTTGTCCCGGAGGTGATCGCGAACTCTGTTGTGGGCTGTTTGAGTGTAGGCACACCGTTTGCAATACCATATTCTTTGGCCGTGCCGGTTCCGCTCTGGTTCGCTTTTCGCTGGCTGTCGGCTTTCAGCCCAGACATCGATTGCTGTTGGGGTGCGAAAGCGCTTCCTTGATGCTGCAGTATCAGAGGCCTCGGAGGACGGTGCAGGTTCTCCAGCGACGCCGAAGTCCTCACGAGGCCTCTTGGTCCCGGCCCGACTGTCGAGATCCTCGGCAAGGGCACACGACTGATCCGCAGAAACCATGATATTTGAGAGCGGCGACGTGGCT
This sequence comes from Purpureocillium lavendulum, assembly GCA_029168975.1. Taxonomy (NCBI): domain Eukaryota; kingdom Fungi; phylum Ascomycota; class Sordariomycetes; order Hypocreales; family Ophiocordycipitaceae; genus Purpureocillium; species Purpureocillium lavendulum. Next base: position 474,996 of record JAQHRD010000001.1, read on the forward strand.
CGGTGCTTCAGCACCTCATTGCAGAATTGAAGGAAAGCTGCTGTTGGCATCCTTTAATCTAGGTTACGGGTACAGATTGGATCAACACTCTATGCCGACGTGCTACCTCCGTCTCTCCGTGTGGCAACGGCCAAGCAAATGTGCCAAACGGAGCCAATGAATTAGGAGCAAGTCCGCTGTATCCACTTTAATTAATCACTGAAACTTAATTAATCCTGCAGAGCTACGATTCAGATAAATAATCCAACCTCAGATTCAGATTCATTGAATCGCTAATTAATCGCCGGGATTAATTACATCACTGCAGCCAGCCAGCCGCCGTTTGATGTCCGTGCGCGCTACATACATACACATACCGTCAATAGGGTAGTAACTTGTAACCGTATGTAGATGCCGCTGCCGACGAATCTGGTCTGTCGATCTGCACACGCAAGGCGCGAGTTCCGGGACATGAACGCCCCCCCCGTTGAGCCCGCCCCTTCCTTCGCCCCGGCCGGCCGCGCAGACGCGTGTGAGGGCGGCTCTCGCCAGGCCGACCGGCGGTGCCGGCCGCAAACCCCGTCAACGCCACGGGAGCGTCCCGACTCCCGCGTGAGGATCGCCCCCCCAAGCCGCATTGGGCCTGACTCTGTCTGTCCGTCTAACAGGGATCAGTCCTGAAGCCCAAGTTCCGTGGACACGGAAGCTATGGCATTGGTGCTGCCTGGTGATGGAAGCGGCCTGATTCCACGCCTGGTGTCGAAGACATCTTCAATCACTGACCCAAGCGCGCGGACGTTTTGGCTGTCAACACACGATGTCAGGCCCGTCATCGGCGATGCTCCCACATGTACGGAGTATCTGCGCACTAACTAGCGCGGTGCCTGGGCTCGTCAAGGCAGCTGTTGACTTGCCCTGACGAAAGTGCTTCATGTCTCGAACCGGCTGCAAGGAAACGTGCTGCTAGGTCAGGGTCCCCCCATGTCCCGGGATCAGAGGCCATTCGACCGGCAGTGCTAGCCTCGCGCCATTGTTCAAGGAAAGGAAAGGGGCTAATGCAGCGTGTCTCACTTTCTGGCTCGTCAGCGAGTTACGAGTTCAGGAAAGCTGTTGTCTCGTGGCCTGGTTCGCCGACGATGTGGTGCAGAGAGAGAGAGAGAGAGCACATGCAGCACCTGCCCATTCGGCGTGTGCAGAGACTGTGCCATCGACCTGATCTGGGCCGTGGGCTTGTTGACTTGGGCGCCTCGGAAGGCGTACGAGATGTGAGGACTCCGAAAAGGCTCCCGAGACCCTTGTACTCGCAAGCTGCCTGCGCCGCAGCTCAGGGGGAGCGACTGCCGGTGGCGCAGACACAGTGACGCGCGCGCCGCCTTGGGCCTGACAGTCGAGATCGGAAAACACATGGTGCGACGTCTCTGCATGGAAAAAGGAACCCATTGTACGGAGTATGCGGGATGCAGCTTTGGCGAGAAGGGGGGGGGGGGGGGGGGGGCCTCGCGTTGCTCTGGCCGCTGTCCTCGTCGTCATTCCTGTCCCAGTCGGCGCAGTCTCAACGGTGAGGACAAATGGTCCGTTACACAATAGTCGTCCTGACAGTCGCCATTCGCCCGCGTCAATCGGCCCATCTTTCGTTTCGAGTCAGGTCGTCGATATCTGGTCTGGGGTCTCCGCGTCACGATAGAGGGTGCAGCAGCATCAGCAAGCTGCCCAGCGCCGCTGATCGAGTGCAACGCCAAATATAGGAAACGTGCTGGAGTGACACCCAACGGCCGCCGCCAATCGCGTGCGCGCGCGACGGGGAGCCGACGTGCAGCGGGCACGAGTCGGGACATGGGAGGGGGGCGGCGGACGCTCCATCCATCTATTCGTACATACCTGCGGCTCATCAGGAGCTCACAGCCTCACAGCTCACTCACTGCCATCAATGCTGTGCGACGGAGCTGTCAGGCGGAGGTCCCGGGGCCGCTGGTGAAAAGTGCGCCCTGCGTGTGCGACCCTGCTGCCTCGCCCGCCCTGCCTGCCCCTCCTCGCGTTGCGACTCGGATTCGCTGCCCGTTGGCCGCGCGGGAGGGGTCGCACAGAGGCCGGTGGTGGTTCGGGCATGACAGGTTGCGGGCTTGGGGTGTTGGCGCGAGCTCAACTGCGCGTGGTCAAGTGGCTCTGGGTGAGGCTTCACGATGCCGCTCGTCCCGCGTCGCTGGGGGCCCCCAACCAACATGTGCCGGCAGAGCGAGAGTGAGTGGTGGCAGCCTGTTCGGGAGCTAATTAATCATTACATAGTTATGCACTAATGGAGTATGTATTGTAAACCGCCAATATCAAATAGGCCCATGTCACACATTGCCCCCAACTCGGTACTGCTGTAGTTAGTCCGTACTCCGTACTGTACTTACACCAAATTTGCATCAACCGCGATATTGGACCCGGCCCAACACGGCGTTGGATGCCGGAGAGCAGTTGAGGTGCGCCGCCACGGGAGGTGAGTGAGACCAGGGGGGGGCCGCCCAAGATTTCGCGATGCGTGTAAGACGAGCGAGCGCACCAAACCCTCCGGGCCTGCTGGCAGCTGGACCTGCGCCAGCCTCACCCAAGGGGTCCGTCCGGTGCGGCTCGCGGGGACGGCGTGCGGCTCCGCGTTCCCCGCTGCGCTGGACGTGGCGTCCCGAGTCAACAGGCTCAAAGAGTTCAAAACTGCCCGGGCCCGAGGCCGGGACCGATTTCTTGCAAAAATGCCCTGGGCCGCGCTGCTATTTCCTCAAGCCTCAAGGCGTCAAACAAGGAAGGCCACGTTGCCACTGCGTTTTTAACCAACGAGGAGGACCCTTATCAGCCTTGAAGAGAGTCGGCAAAATTCACGATGGGTTCTTCTTCATCATCAGTGCCCGGCAATGGGCCCCCCTCGACTCGCAACTCGTTCGGTGCTACTACTATTAGTCAAGTCGCGCGTGCGCCATCTTTTCTCCAATCGACGAGCCGGCGATGGATCAAAAACGCGGCGAGCCCGTCCTGGTAAAAGTGGTTCATCCACACGGCTTCGGCCAGACAGCCGCGCCAATGACCCGGCGGCAAAATGCACACACACGCACACACAGCTGGGGGGGGAAGAGGCACACGCTCTCCCCTACCCTGCCTGCCCCTCCACGGGCTCGCCTCGCGGGGCAGCAGACGGGCGGGCGTGGGTATGTGTGGGGTTTGCCTTCCCCCCCCAGGGACGCCGGGTAAATTGCCTGCTAAATGGCCACTCTATCTGGTCCAGAGACGTCATGGAGGGGAGCCGGAGGGATCATCAAGGAAGCAGCAGCAGCAGCAGGAGGGCGAGGAGGGGCCGTGACCCTTTGCTGTTGGGCCCCCCTTCCGCTCGCGACGCAGACCCGGAAGGTCCACGACGGGCGCTGCTGGGGTGGCCGGGTAAGGGAGCCATGGGCTAACAGGGAGAGCTACGCCGAGGATGGACAAGGTTGCCTTTCTTCTAGAATGCATTGATTGAAAAAGGGCCGTTGCTGCCGCGGGGTTGCGTTGGGCCTCGCCGTTCCGTCAAGTCTCGTCTCTGTCTCTGTCTCTCTCAGCACAGTCCAGTCCAGTCCAGTCGCATTGAGTCTCAAGAGTCTCTCACTTTGAGAACCAAGGACTCACTCCCAGCCGACCTCTTAGACGAACCGTCCAGACGTCGACGTAGCCAAATTTGAAACAAAAAGCACAAGCGCATCACCATGGCGTCTCCTAAGCATACCGAGTACGGGAACCTTGTCCTCCACCACCGCTGAAGCGCGACGCGACACTGTCACTCACTCACTACCTTGCCCATCACGCCACCATTGAGATCCCAAGATCCCAAGATCCCAAGATCCAAGATCCAAGATCACCTGCCCCCCCTTCTCGCCCCCGCTCTTCACACCGCGCCGCGCATAACAAGTCCACTCACAAGCCCCAAACGATCGAACCATGTTCCCGCGCTGACACTCACCCTCCCCCCGGCGCAGGCGCACGTACACGCTCAACACGGGGGCCAAGATGCCGGCCGTCGGGCTCGGCACGTGGCAGTCGGGCCCCAACGAGGTGCAGGCGGCCGTCGAGGCGGCGCTCCGCGCGGGCTACCGGCACATCGACACGGCGGCGGCCTACGGCAACGAGGCCGAGGTGGGCGCCGGCATCAAGGCCTCGGGCGTCCCCCGCGCCGACATCTGGCTCACCACCAAGCTCAACAACCCCGACCACAAGGAGGCCGCCAAGGCCCTCGACCTGAGCCTCGAGCGCCTCGGCACCGACTACGTCGACCTCTACCTCATGCACTGGCCCAGCTCCACCGACCCTGCCGACCTCAAGAAGCACTACCCGGACTGGGACTTCCGCGACACCTGGCGCGAGATGCAGAAGCTCGTCGAGACGGGCAAGGCGCGCAACATTGGCGTCTCCAACTTTGAGACGGTCAACCTGGAGAAGCTGCTGAGCAGCCCGGACTGCAAGGTGCGTTTCCTGTCTCTCACGCTCCCTGAACCCGCTGTCCTGTCCCCCCTGTGCTGTGCCCCTGATCTGTTCTGTCTCTTTGCAACTATCTCACCCTCTCCGCTTGATGGCCCCCCCTCTCATGTATACTTCGTGCAATTGCGTATATATATACATGCCCGCTGACGACGAGCGCAAAACCCACCAGGTCGTCCCCGCCGTCAACCAGATCGAGCTGCACCCCGGCTACCCCTCGCCCGCCCTCGTCGCCCTCAACACGAGCAAGGGCATCCACAGCACCGGCTACTCGTGCCTCGGCTCGAGCGACTCGCCCTTCTACAAGGACGCCACGCTGCTCAAGATCGCCGAGGCCAAGGGCAAGACGCCCCAGCAGGTCCTGCTCGTCTGGGGCCTCACCAAGGGCTGGAGCGTCATCCCCAAGAGCGTCACGCCCTCGCGCATCGAGTCCAACTGGCAGATCGACGGCATCGCCCTCACCGACGAGGAAATCAAGGCCATCGACGGCATCGCCCAGACGCTCGGCCAGTACAAGGTCTGCGACGACGAGTGGCTGCCCATCCGCGTCTTCGACAGCAAGCTGCCCAAGAACTGAGCGTGTGGCGGCTGGCTGTCTTGTTGAGCTGCGCGGGGACGTGGGAGGGGGGGGGGGGGGGGAGAGCGGAGGAGTGAATGTCTGGACCTGGCCGAATATAGAGCATATAGAAGCAAGGATCAAGATCAATGAAAGTTCTTTCAAACCACAGTGACCTGACTCGTCGCGCGCCCCAAAGTCCCCATGCTTGTATATGTGTGTATATATGCCTGTATGTACATGTATGTATGTGTATCATCGTGTCGTAATCGACGGGGTATCATCACAGCTTGGCCTTTCTCGGCGGCCCCTCCCGCTCCTCGTCATCCTGCTCCTGCTCCTCGGCCAGCACGGCCGCCGCCTCCCTGCGTATCGCGGCGGCGAGCTTCTCGGCGTCGTCGTCGTCGAGCTCCTCGCGGCGCCCCTTGCCGAACATGGTGAAGCTCTCGCTCAGGCGCCCGCTGGCGCGTATCTCGGGCCGCGGGATGAGGTGGTAGTGGACGTGGGGGACGACCTGGGAGGCGGCGGCGCCGTTGTTCTGCACCACGTTCCAGTCGTCGACGCCCGTGGCGCGCGCCAGGGCCGCCGACAGGACGCGCACGTAGGCGCCCAGCTCGCGGGCCTCGGCGGGCGTGGCGTCGGTGAGCTTGGGCCGGTGCGGGCGCGGGCACAGCAGCAGGTGGCCCGGCGACAGGGGCATGATGTCGAGGAAGGCGACGAGGCGCGGCGTCGAGAGCACGACAAACGACGCCGGCGTCGTGAGGTCGGCGTCGAGCGAGGCGGGCGGCCGGCGCGGGTCGTAGGGGGCGTGCGCGGCCGCGATGGCGCAGAAGGGGCACTCGTCGATGGAGGGCGGCGACGTCGGGTCGAACATGGTGGCTGCCGTGGACTCGTGGCCGTGGTGATGCCGACGGGGAGACGACGGCGATGGTGGTGATGGTGATGGTGAGGGTGGTTGTGGTTGTGGTGGTGGGCGCTTGCGGGCGGGTGGGGGTCAATGCGGCGGCGTCGTGTTGGTGGACATGTCAATGGATTCGGTTCGACGCGCGGGCAGAGCGGGTGCGTATGCGAGACCGGATGGGGTTGAGGCCGTGGCGATGGGCGATGCGGGAGGGAAGCTCGTCAGCGCGTGGTGGACACTGGACATGGAGGAGGCGCTGGAGGGAGCTGGCGGGCGAGGGAGAGTGGGAGGGTCCAGTCCAGGCGCAAACTAGTGCGCACTGCGTAGGCACGCAAGCACGCACCCTGGCTGAGCCGAGGTTGGTCGGTCGCGCCTTCCGCCAGTCGGTGTCCGCGCCACGGGCCAGCGCCGGACTCGACCGACCCTCCGGCTCCGGCATCGCGCCGACCACTTACATGGTCCCGCACCCGAAGGGGCATTGGACTGAATGGCGAACTGGTGGGATTCTATGCTCGTGGACTGTTGGTGCCGTTCATGCTCGCTTGAATATGGAACGCTGCAACCTGATTTCCTATGACGCAGAGCCATGCATGATGCATCCAACGGTTCATGCATGTGCCGTGCTCAATCGCCAACCCGATCCTAAGCCTGGGCAGTGCAACTGCGCCCAGGCGGAACCAGCACATGAAATCTTCTGAAAGCGCCGTTGTGGGAGTCCGAGTCTTCGGAGTCTTTACTCCCTTCTACTTCTCCCACCCGCCTTGTTAGCCATCTGTCTGGTCCCCGCATCAAGCCGGCACGAGCTTGAGATGCCTCACGACATGGACACTGATCTCGAAGGCAGGCGTATTCGTCAAGAGGTGCTCGCCCATAGCATCGGCCGCTTGTGCCTATACACGACCGGCTCCGAGGCGTTAGCAACATGAAGTAAGCCCTCCAAGCACACAGACGCCCTGCCAACATGAACATTGTCCCTCACGCCACCAAAACATCCCGACTGCCGGCGGTCATCATGATCGTGGCCACATACACAACGGGACACACACATTCCCACCCATTTCTCGCCCGTTGCCCTTGCCTACTCTCTCCGCTACTCGCCCGAGCTCAATCTCTTCGCCGCTCACAGCCCCAGCACCGACATCATCTTCACCGAGCGGGCTTGCTGTATAAATAGTTCCGGTAGAAGCGAGCGAACGCACAGCCACCTGCAGGGCCAGCGTGACGCCAGTCGCGCGGGGGAGCGTTTCCCACAAAGGCTCGCCAGCGGCTCCATGTCGCCGCTTGACTTCTCCAAGCTTTAGTCTCTGACTGTACGAGTACATGAAGCTTCCTAATGGACGAGCGTATTATCTTCCGTCCTGACTAGCACATTGTGAAACTGTTGCCGCCACATTATGCGCCCTATGATATTCTCTTGTCCCTTGCTCTCGTGTCTCCTTAAACCTTACATGAAGTCTCCCTGAAAGCTTTCCGTACCTTTACTATCTTTGTCAGGCCGAACACGGAGCGGTGCAATCACGGTTTCCTCTTTGAAGTAGTTTGTCTCGCTCGTGTACTTCCATGCAACATAAAAGAGGATCGGCCAGCACATCGTGGTTAGTGCAAAATACGCTGCGTTCTCGTTCTCGTAGGGTTGGTCGGTGGCGTCAACACCAAACGAGACAGCCGTACCTGCGCTGAGCCCTGGGTGTAGGAAAGAGTTATTTTGTTGAGCGTCTGAAAAACAAAAATCCTTCATTTCGAGGCTGCAACTTACAGGCAACAAACAAGCCAGCTATGGAAGCTGACTTGTAAGGATCGTTGGTCAAAGTTCCCATGACATACACGACGACGTTCTGGAACATCCCGTACTGTGCCGCGTAGATCATGTAGATGACAATGGCACCTGGGTACGCTGGATCCGTGCAGTCAATCGACGGGCCCGGGACTGAGCGGTCAAACTTCCAGCTCGAGAGCCATACTGTCTGGGCAATATATGCAGCAGAGATCCACACGGCATCGAAACCGATCCCTAACATGGCGCGCTTCTTGCGGCTCTTGATCTTTGGAGTGTCGAGCAATAATCCCATGAACATTGTCGTAGGGATCTGTATGAGGTTGTTGAGAAGAGAGTTGAGCGTCCTCGTCCGTAGGTTGAACGCGTATGCGTTCATGGACGATTGAAAGGGGAAGAACATTTCTGGAACGAAAAAGGCGGGCATCATCAACACAATTCTCCAGTCCTGGAAGAGCTTGGCTGTCATCTTGAGCGATTCCCACAGCGTGATTTTTTCAAATGACGCCAGAGCTGTGCCGTCTGCCCGCCGTATTTGGTCAGGCGGCAGAAGAAGGAATGCCATGGAGACGGACGCACACTGGATGACGATGAAAGTGATGTAAACCGAGTGCGGAACGCTAAGTGACCCTTCGTTCCAACTCAGTCCAAGCGCGACAGACGCGCCGACTGCGGATCCGGTGATGTTTGACGTCCACTGTATGGCTCGGTAGAGGCCCTTGTCCTTTTCTTCGGCATACGCGTTGGCAGTGTAGGCTGCTGTGGTCCAGAGGCACCCTGCAGTGAGTCCGAGGTAGGCGCCAGCCAAAATTGGATACCACATTTTGCCGTATGTGTCGTAATACCACATGGCCCCGATGTAAATCGGATACCCGGTGATGGCGAACATCATTGTGAGTCGAGGCCCAAGCGTGTTTAGTACGGATCCTGCCATGAGAGCTGAGAAGGTGAAAACTCCATAAAGGACGCCGTTGCTGGTGTTGGCCATGTTTATGGACGATGCTCTGCCGCCGCCCGCTCCGAGGAGCTTGGACACCAGAAACATCATGGTTAGCGAATTCGGTTTTATGGCCTATCCCCCTGCAAAACGTACCGTGATTGCCAGATACAAGCCCGGGTTGCAAAACAGGCATGACGACGCGATGAGATTCTGGATGAACGGGCTTTCACGTCGTCAGAGGTTAGCGAAACGCGGTACATGTAATGCCAATGGGGCACACATACCTGTTGCGCCGCAGAAAAGGAAGTTTTGCCGCCTGTTCAGCCATGGTTGCGATCAAATTGCAAGCTCCTGTCGTGCAGCTCCGATGCCTTGTTAGTTAGCTCCAGAGATATGTACTCTGCGGCTTTGAAGTCTGTGCCGCTTGGTTATCCCTGCTCCCAAAGTGCTGCCTCCTGCCACCAGCGCCAGAGGGCTAGGCGGGGTATGAGAGATCGGATCTGGCTTGACGCTGAGCCTAAGCTTCGACCTAACCAACATTGAAGCCCAAATAACGGGGCATTCACAAGTTCACAATAGCTTCGTAGACTCCGGCCCACGTTGAAGCTGGACACCTTGCAAGGACCTCCTTCTTTGGGTCAGGGACTCAAGTTCAGTACATCAGTGGTCTGGTGGGGACTTGCTCGAGACTAAATGTTCACCTTCCTCGGAACTCAACCGAAGCGGTTCGGGCCATGACGAGTTCCGAGACAAAAGCGAAGATCATGCCCCGCACCAGATGTGATCCCGCGGGGTTACCAAGACCGCAAGGCCCGATTCAGTCGCGGCTGGTAAAATGATGTTTGCTTACGTCGATGGGTCAGCAATGCACACCTGTGTGCAAAGGTAGGCGCGTTGTCCAAGTCATCGGTGATGTATGTTGTACTCGAAATACATGGAGGGCAGTTTCATTGACCGAGCTCGCGACGCCGCCATGGCAATTACCAGGTGCACGGGAAGAGAACGTCCACCGCGCATAAAATCGAGTAGGTGGATATCGAGACCTTGTCATTCACTACATCGGTAGAGCTCCTCGTAGATAATGGAAAACATGAGGCAGAGTCGTATCTTTATATTAAATCTCCAGGTCTGTAGGACAGACCTATGGGACACGTCTGAACGAGGTCTGCAAGCAGAGCAGTACGATATTCAAGAGCGCCCAAAGATTCCGGTAAAGTCCCTGATTCTCGGGTGTAAGCAACCGACAGAGGGGTCTTGTCTCCGCAGATTTGTCCGCGGGGCCGAGTTCCTGGCCAGGAACCAAGCCAAGGAGCTAACATCCACGGATTTGGGCCTGATCCACCCCCGCATTGCCCCCGCTGGGGTTCTCTATCCCGGTTTCGGATCCAGCATGTTGAGTTACTGGCCTCCATAAAACTGGGAGGTTGTCCGGGTCCTCTATTGTCGCATACATCACGTCTCCCTTTACCTGAGTGGTTGAATACACTCCTCTGTACTTCATGTTAGAATTACGTACATACATCTCCTAAAGAATCTCATTTGCTGTTACACTGCAGAGCTCATCATGGGATCATGGCAGGATGTAGCTGCGGCCGCCCAGGCCGCGGTCGTCAACGCCATCCCGCGGCGCTGGCATCTCGCAGAACGACCCGCCCCTTCTGTTCAAGATGTCCGAGACATTCCGGCGAAATGCGGACTGTTGACAGAAAGGCAACTGACTATCACAGAGCAAAGGGCTCATAAGCTCGTGTCACAGCTGCAGGCCGGGGAGCTCACCTCTGAAGAGGTCACTGAGGCTTTCTGCGCCCGCGCAGCCATAGCACATCAATGTGTACGTAAAAGTTCATATCACGGTCCTGAAACTCGCTACAGCTTGGTCAGGTGAACTGCCTCACGGATTTCTTTTACGAAGAGGCCATATCACGAGCCTCGCAGCTCGACAGGATCTTGAAGGACACCGGCAAACCTATTGGGCCGCTACATGGGCTTCCAGTTGCCATCAAGGTGCGTATATGAATACCGCCGTGATGTAAGTGGTACCTGGCATCGATCGGTAGCTGATCCGCAAACAACCAGGACACATTTGAGCTGGAAGATAAGGCAGGGACCTTTGGGCTCATGGCCTGGAGGAACAACAAAGGCAAGCATGACGCCTCTATTGTCAAGTTGCTCCAGGAAGCAGGAGGTACGTCCGCCGCGCGTTATTTTCTCAGGATTCTGACCCCCGATAATAACGGCATCCCGTCACACAGCCGTAATTTTCGCACGAACCACTATGCCACAGACCGGCATGCTTCTTGAGACAGTCAGCAACCTCTGGGGTCGAACCAAGAACCCGTACAATCGAAATTTCTCAGCAGGAGGCTCCTCCGGCGGCGACGGGGCGCTCGTGGCCATGCACGGATCTCCGTTCTGCCCGTCGACTGATATAGGTGGAAGCATCCGAGCTCCAGCGACTTTCAATGGCCTATATGGCATCCGGCCAACGTCTGATAGGATTCCAAAGACGGGCCTCATTACCCCAGCTCCGGGCCAGATCTCAATCAAAGTCTCGTGTGGGCCGACATGCCATAGCATGGCGGACGTGCGGATGATAACAAAATTGCTGTTGACGCATTACGATTACATTGGTGTTGACCCGACGGCTGTTCCACTTCCTTGGAAAAACCAGGTCCAGCGACAGGATCAGTTGGTGTTTGGCGTTATGCGGACGGATGGTTGTGTTACGCCACAGCCATATGTTTCTCGCGCAATCAATGAGGTCGTAGAACGCGCTCGGGCTGCTGGCCACAAAGGTGAGGAGAATACACGAGACTCTGAACTGTAGATCGAAGTCCCTCCGGCACAGTGACGCTAACTACTTCATTAGTGGTCGAGATCGAGCCCCCATTTAACCTGTGGGAAGCATCACAAGTCACGGTAAGGCCTACACATCCGGGACGGCGTTGCAGTTCACGTTCGTGATACAGCTAATGCGCTATGCCAGTGGAAACTCTACTTCCAGACAGGGGCCAAGGAGGTTCAGAAGTTCATTGCCTCTGCTGGGGAGCCGGTTCTCCCAAATTTCACTTGGTACCTGAACACCTTCAACATCAAGGAACTCAGCGTTCCGGAACTTTTCCAGGTACAGAGCGGGATGAGCCCTCTTCTTCGAGCCAGTTGGAGCCCAAAAGGTTCAATTAACTGATCTCCCCACAGTGTAACCAACAACAAGCCGCATATAAGCGCCAGTTTGCCCAGGCCTGGGCGGAAACGGTGAACGTGACCGGGTCTGGGAGACCGATCGACGGACTCCTGTGCCCGTGTGCTCCTTCAGCAGGATTCCCTCACGACTTTCCAATTTGGTGGGGTTACTTTTCCATTTGGAATCTCCTGGACTACCCAAGTGTTATCCTACCTCTCAAGGAGTTTCAGATCGACCCAGTAAAGGATGCCAAAGACAATCACTACGTGCCAAAAGACAATGTGTTTGACAGAATGAACTGGGAGGCTTGTAAGTTCGGCCCTGCCTTGCTCATAGTCGTTCCCTGCTCATTCAACTCTCATACCGATCATGATGCTTATCGTACTAGACGATCCCGAGTTGTGGCGCAACCAGCCAGTTTGCGTGCAAATTGTGAAGCCGCCTTATCAGGACGAGGAACTGATAGCAGTTGCCGATGTCATTGACAATTTGTATAACGGCACTTCTTCATAGGAGCATCCATGTTTGAGATATGGAGCTACGGTATGCACATCAGCTACGGGCAATACTGCTTGGTTTCTGTTCGCTAGAAAATGCCCGTGTTCCAACACGCATCTGCTTCCCAAGTGGTTTCCTGGTGCCATGATGATTCCAGGATGTCTGACCAGTTCACCGCTGTCATCTCGCTACCAATAGAAGCGTCCGGGAGGGTGACATCACTTGGTTCCTGAATACTGCGAACGATGGCGGTAAACTTGTCCAGGAGGCTACGAAATACCTTTCGGACCCCCTCTGCGTTGGGCCAATATTCAGAGAGATGCTCAGCGGCTAGACAAACCCTGTCCAATAGATGGAGATCATTGAGAGCAGCCATGATGCCCGAGTCTCCTAGTTGTCTCTGTATCTCCTTTGACGTATGTATAGCCGCGGCCGTGAGTGCCACCAGGGCCGTGAAGTGGCAGTGGCCAACCATGTCTCTCATTCGTATCACCTCGAATGCTGAGACGATTGCACTGGTTGCACCACCAACAACACTCCACGCTTCACGCTTCACACGGTCTGGGCAGGCAACGTCATCTGATATCAGTCTGTAGAGATGAAGTACGGCAGTGTGGTAATGCAAGCGCAGATTCAGGTCCGCAAAGGTTTCAGAGCTGATGGAAGATGGCAAGTTTAACATCCATGACGCGAGTCGTGAATTCAGCAAGGACGCCTGCGCCGCGAGGGGGGATTTCCGGGAGACGCGCGGCGCACTGAGAGCGAGAATATCAAGAATGATATGGCAAAGTCCAATGTTTTGGGTGCAGTAGTCAAAATCGAGCGAGGCATTCAGGACGCCGTTGGACTCGATGAAGTCGTCCATCACCAGCGGCTCTTGATCGAAGTCCTCGAATCGGATCATCGGTGGCCGCCCATGTTCCAGGGCGGAGAGCGCATCAACCTGGAACAGAGTCCACCACACCCGTCGCCAGTGCCGCCGGTCTTCCGCGGGCATATTGTTCGCATGCGGGTTGATGCTGGCGACGGACAAGTTTCTGTGCATGCCAATGCCAAAGGCGATGCGGCACGCCACGCCAGTCCAATAGTAGGCGTTGGCGCTCGCGGTATCACCGTTTTGCAGATGCCAGGTGAATAGCAACGCGGTTTGGACAAGGTGCACCCGGTCGTTCTCGTGGCGCATGTCGAACAGGTGCTTGGCGCGGCGGAACAGCGTTGCCTTGAGCATGTAGCGAGCTGGCACCACGCGAGGATGGGTTGAAACATGGGCTCCGGCCAGTAGGACTGCATGCAATAGCATCAGTGGCGACTGGCTGTCCATTGTGCGGTACCGATCGCGGAAAGCGGCCTCGTCCACCACGGGAAAGAAGGGGTTGATGGCGGCAAAGTAGGCGTCGACGAGGCTGTCCCGCACGTCCTTGGCCGGGAACGAGATGACATCTTGCACCGTCTCCGTCGCGATACCGCCCTGCACGGCGCTGGATTTCCACAGATGGGGAGGGTGGATCTGCGGAAAGGGAAGGACGAGACACGACGAGTTGGGCTTATTGAGACGTATCAGATGCGTCATGTTGGAGACGTCGGTGCCGACGTAAACCACCCTCATCCGGTCGCAGCTGTCAAAGACGTTCCATGTCGAGGACGAGATGCCGTCCCTGAAGAAGCGGAAGAGCCCGTTCTTGGCCAGCCCAAGCGAGACGGCCTCCTCGGAGCTCGGTGCAGGTGTGGCGTTGCCGGGGGCAGCCGTCGATGCCCGCGGGGAAAGGAGTTCCGGGGGTGTTTGCACCGGTATGCGAGGCACAGTGGATTCTCCAGAACTCGTCTTCATGCTCCCGCCTTGCGATGCTATCGTGCGTGACGGCATTGACCGGTTCTTGCGACCATGTTGCTTCTTCCGGCGCCAACCGATGGTGAATCTGCAGTGGGATGAAAAGGTCAGACGATACCGTCCTCAATGGAAACCTCAAAAAAATCGAGCCACAAACTTCACAACAGCCTGCCACGAAGGGGGGTCCGCATACTCGCAAGTGGCATTGGCCTTGGAGCAGGCACTGCATGGCGCAGACGGGTCGGTGCTGCCACGGTCGCAGCGCACTTTTCGGCGCCTGCAGGCGTCGCACGAGTGCATCTGTTGCCTCCTCGGGCTCGCTTCGTGAGGCATCTTGGTTCGGCGAATCTAATCTGGTGGGGGGAGCGTCAACCGACGACTTGGAACACCGGCGCTCGGAGACATTTACATCGAGCAGCGGGTAACGGAACTAATAACTACCCCGCGATGCTGGCGGGAGGGGTCAACGTCCACTTTTCGGTGATGGTTTGCCAATGGCACCTGAGCTAGTTTCCCTTTTGCGTAGGTTGTCTCGGCCAAGCGGAGCCCGGAACTGGTCTGCTCGCAACTCGGAACTCGAATCCAGCTGAGATCAGGCCCGACAGACAAGTTGTTGGCGAAGTGAGGCGGCTCGGGATCGCAGTTGCGGCGCCCTGCGTGTCATGTTGTTCTGTTTAAAGTCCAGTCTGAGCGGCTGCTGTACGAGCATGACTGCCTCGCTGCCAACTGTTGTGCAAGTCGGTATTCACACGGAATCACAGCTGCTCAAGACGTCGCCTCCTCCTTCCTAGATACGCAACAATCGTCACAGAGCAAACGAACAAAATGCCTTCCCCTAGGCCAAATGTCTTTGCCATCGATCCCCACAACCTTTTTGACAGCCGGCCTACCTTCTCTCATGTGGCCGTCTCAGCACCCGGCAGCCGCGTTGTCATGACCGCAGGTCAGGTCGGGGCCGACGTGAATGGCAAAGTCCCAGGGAACGTCGAGGAGCAAATCCGCCTTGCATTTGCCAACCTCACGCGATGTCTGGAGTCGGTCGGAGCACACGTCACCGATATAGTCAAGCTTGTGTACTACATTGTTGATTACGACCATACCAAGCGAAACCACGCGAAACCTTTGCTCGACTTCCTCGGCGGACATCGCCCCGCAACCACCTTGGTCCCTGTGCCGAAACTTGCGAGGCCCGAATTCTTGTTCGAGGTGGAAGCATACGTTTCGTTGCCACAGCTGCCGTCGCAGGACGTGGACGTCGTGGTCATCGGCGCTGGTCTGAGCGGCCTCAAGGCCGCGTACGAGGTGCAGCAGGCCGGGTACTCGTGCGCTGTAGTCGAAGCCCGAGACAGGGTCGGAGGGAAGACGTGGTCGAGCGACCGCACCGACAAGGGCAAGTTTGTCGACGTGGGCGCGGCGTGGATCAACGATACCAACCAGTCCGAGGTCTTTCGGCTTGTCCAAGAGCTTGGCCTCGAGACTGTGGTTCAGAACACAACGGGAAATGTAATCCAAGAGGACACTGACGGGCCATATCGCAGTTCAGATATGGAGACTTGCCTGAGGTATGATCATGCGTGCACATGGTCCCCATTGCCCTTGAGACACACCCAAGCGGCAGGCACACCACTGACACTGAGGCAGAAACTTTCCGAGGCCAATGGCGTCGAGAGCATGTTGTTCCTTCGCAACAAAGCTGAGGAGGTGTGCCAGTCACTCGACATTCGCGATCCACTGCGTAACGGTAGCCACCTGGACAATATGTCGTTCGAGGACTGGGTCAGGTCAGTGACAGGGCCGAGCGAGTCAGCCCTGGCGTCCGCGAGCATATGGACCAGGGCCATGCTCGGCATGGAGCCGCGTGAAGTTAGCGCCTTGTTCTTCCTCAACTACTGCAAGAGTGGTGGAGGACTGCTGCAGATGCGGTCGGACCAGAAGAACGGGGGCCAATACCTCCGACTCGCAAAAGGTTCGTTCCACTTGCTCGGTTATTGAGCCAAGATTCCAAGTGCCGCTTACCATATACTTGGTGGACTGACTGTACTTGACAGGCACTCAGAAAATCGCGATAGGCTTGGCCAACCTCCTCCGGCCAGACACTATCACACTGAGCTCACCTGTGCGGGTTGTGGAACAGGCGGCGTCAGCGATACAGGTGCATTCTACAAGGCGGACATACACCTGCAAGCGCGTCATTGTGTCGGTCCCGACGCCGCTGTACAAGGAAATCACATTCCATCCCGCGCTGCCGGCCGACAAGCTCGAGCTGAGTCGGCTCAACCGCCACGGCTACACCAACAAGGTCATGGTTCGCTACTCGAGCCCCTGGTGGCGCGGTTACGGGCTCTGCGGCATGCTCCAGTCGTTTGCGGGCCCAGTGACGGTGACGCGAGACTCAAGTGTCGACGAGCTGGGCCAGTTCTCGCTCACATGCTTCTGCGTGGGAGACTGGGGCCGCCAGTTGTCCAAGCTGTCACAGGCGGAGCGATTCGCCGCCGTCGTGGAGCACGTTACGAAGACTCTCGGGTCCGCTGGCTCTGTACCGCAGCCCATCGGCATCGAGGAGCATGAATGGCAATGGGATCAGTGGTCGCAAGGGTGTCCGTGCCCCGCTGCGCCGCCGAGGGTCATGACCCGACTTGAGCCGGCTCTGCGTGCGTCTCACGGCAAGATTCATTTCGTGGGTACGGAGACGGCGTATGAATGGAAGGGATACATGGATGGGGCGCTGCGTTCGGGTGCGAGGGGCGGCAGAGAGGTTATTGACGCCCTTGGACATGGGAAGCTTTAGAAGAACACCGCGAATCGCAGGTTGAACTGTCATCTAGGCTCGTCAGCTCCGTACAGCAGGACTTTTGTCATTCCACAATCTTCGCCCTGCTCGCAGTTTCAATCCTCGCATCCGGTACTCACAGGCCGATGTCCGTTTTAGGTTTTAAGCTACAATCGATATCTGCAGCATAATTACTTACACCTCTAGATCGGTGCAGGGTCGCCCGACAGCTCAGCCTGGGACTCAGCTTCGAAGTATGCAATCGCCCTTGCTTAGTCGGAAGGTCCAGGTAACTGCACCCGTGGATGAGTTTGGCTGCTGGGGAGTTCACTTTTGCGACAGCCTTCAAGGTGTCCACGACAGGATAGTAAATCACTTCACACCCATCTTGAGATTTCGGACCCTGTCGGTTCCTCACATGAAGGTGTACTGATACAACATTGTTGTTGAGCCTTCTTCGTAGCTCCGACCGTGAAGCCCGAGATGTCCCACGTTTACCCAAATTCACTTCCTGGACGGTACTAAAGTGACACCGCCTGCTCCATAGAGCACGTCGCGTATAATACAAAAAACAATTAGTAGAAAATAAAAAGAAACGCGTTCGACGCCTGCAAGGTTGGAGGCTGGGCGGGGGAACAACAAAAAAACGACACCTGCAGGATTCGAACCTGCGCGTACGAATACAATGCCTTGAAACTGTGCTAGTAGCAGGGCATCGCCTTAACCACTCGGCCAAAGTGTCTGTTTTCGATATTTGCACTGTGCTTACGTTCCATTATAGGCGTAGTTTCTGTAGACACCAAGTGGAGGCGCGTCATGACTAGACCGAGACAGACGGGGCGGGGCGGCACATCATCATCCGCAGCACGCGGGCGCAAGAGCCAACCTGCAAGCTACGCTGCCTGCCGAAAGCTCACCAAGGAACGTGAGCCATGCTTTCGCCTCCCTCCGAGCAATACTGGTGTGTGTTCAGGATGTGGTTGCATGGTCTCGGGGGTTCGGCTTTAGAAACGCATTGTTCGTGTACGCATTGAGGGTGCGCGCAGTTAGAATGCGCATGCCGGTCATCGTTGAGCCCCCGGACCAGCGCCGGTACTAGATTTGTGCTCACTTCTTCAACCGAGCCGTCTTCACCCTGATAGATCGAGTGCGCCTCTTCGGGCCCTCGCTTCGTTGATGCCGCGCTTTCGCTGCCAGCCGGAACCTCGCTGTATGCGGCGGCGGTGGTGCGAGCAGTAGCCGGGTAGGCAGTCTTGCTGGTGTCGGGTGCAAAAATGTCACACCACAGAGCAAGATGGTGTAAGCAAATTCTTCAACGAGAGATGGGGAAAGGTGACCCGACAACGACAACGACAAAAAGAAAGGAAGGGCACCTGTACGATTCGACTCTGCGCTTCTTCAAACAGAGGTGTAAATAGGCGACAACGACAAAAAAACGACACCTGCAGGATTCGAACCTGCGCGGGCGAACCCAATGCCTTGAGACTAGCTAGTGATAGTAGCAGGGCATCGCCTTAACCACTCGGCCAAAGTGTCCGAATCGTTGTTAGACTGGGGAGCTGTTTGATTATATAATTGCTGTGCATGACCCACCCCGCCCGTTTCTTCACTTACAACGGTTGCAACGCGGAATGTCAACGGCTGCGATGAAAGTTAAACAGGGAATAGACAATCGCAATGTTCATCATCCGGTTTTCAATCAGTCTCACAGTTCCATGCGGGTGCCGTTCCACACGCCCGATCGTGCGACGACCTGCTGCTTCAGTAACAGCGCAAGGCTCATAGCTGCTTCTTTCGTTCCATGGCGAGGGCGCGTTGCTCGACTTTACCAATTCAATCTGAAATCGCGAGCTCTCGAATCACAACCCCGGGGCTCTTGTTTATTTTTACGCGCGCGCTAACGAGCGGCGGTTCGATCGCGCAAGGGGCATCGACTCGGCAGGGCACCACCGCCAGCAGGCCATGTTCGCTGACAGCTGGAGATCAGCCGTGCCCCAGACTGCAGTCATTCGTCGTGTGGAATCACCGTTGACAAGGACTAGTACTAGTAAAAACGCCCACGGACGCTGGCTCGGTCTTACGGTAGTTATTAGCGTCCCGATTATCGCATTGACCAGCTACCTGATCATGCTGATGCCTCGGCCAACTGCTGCAGTACATGCATGGCGCATTCGCAGTCTCGCCCTGATGGCTCCGCTTCTGGACGAGTGGCTGGGACCCGGGGGGACTTTCTGGCGTTTTACCTGCTAGTAAATGCCGTGGCCATACGTATCTGACGCCTCGTCGATACCTAACGGGAGTGCGAGTGACTGGTGTGCTGGCTAGCCTCAAGCTGGCTACAGACGTAAGCTCCATCGCGATTCGCGAAGCAGCCCCCTCCGTCTCACCCGCGACGTCCAACGCCTCCCTCCTCTTATAAGGGGGCGCGACGCGTGCTGCAAACGATTGTAGAATTGCTACCATGACGCACCTCGAGCCAAATATGCCGCCGTTGCAGCATCAATGAACTTATAAGGGTTCATGTGGAATCTCTTCATGTTTCCGCTTCCGAGGTGACGCAGCTCGCTCGCACAGCCATACAACGCAAACCACCGGCGCAGCTTCAGCGATCGCTTGCCTCGCCATCATGGTTCTCACTTCGTATCTCTACGTCATCTCATCGGCGAGCCTCGCGGTGCTCATCTACGCCATTCTCAAACTTGTTCAGCACCGCAAGTTCTACACGGACCTGGTATGCATCTCCAATTGAGCTGTGAGCCCTGAGCCGTTCAATTCCGGGCCGCACATCCTCAAAATGTGATGTGACGCTGACAGTGGAGGATGACGCAGCCCAAACCCCCAGGCCATTCTCTTCTTTTTGGACACCTGAAGCTGTTTGGCGAAATTGTCAAGCTCTTCCCCGCCGGGACTCACCCCCAATACTACTACACGTATCTGGCGCGCAAGTACTCGCTGCCGGATGTCTTCTACGTGGACCTTTGGCCGATCGGGCCGTCGCAGGTCGTCATCACGGGCTGCGACGCATCGGCACAGGTCACCGCCGTCCGCTCATACCCGATGCACCCGGCGGCCGAGGAGTACTTGGCGCCGATGATCGGGGAGAATGTCATCGCGGCCGCCAACGGAGCCCTGTGGAAGAAGCTACACCACATGCTGGCCCCGGCGTTCACTCCGAGATCCGTGAAGACGCTTCTTGGCCCTATTGCGGACAAGGTGCTGCTCTTCCACGGCAGGCTACGAGAACTCGCCAGTGCGGGCGATGCGTTCGCCATGGAGGAAGAGATGGCGAGATTGGTGTTCGACGTCATCGGCGGCATCGTGTTCGGCGTGTCGTTGAACGCCCAGAAGTCTGGATCGCCTATTTTGGCAGACTTGAGAGCCATCTTGGACCTGTCGCAGCTCATTCGGACGTCGTGGAATCCCATCGTGGCGGTCAGGGCACGGTGGTCGAGACGGCAGGCAGTCAAGCGCTCCGACACGTTTCTACGGACTAGATTGGTGAGCAGATACCAAGCTATGAAGAGCGAGAAGGATACATCGACAAGACAAGGCCAAGGCGCCTTGAGCATCCTTGATCGTATTGTGCTGGATCGAATACAGAACCCGACTAGTGCTGCAGACGACGGCCTCGATCAAGACTTTCTCAAAATTGCGGTAAACAAGTGAGTGTCCTCATCATTTATGACCCTATCTACCCATCACATAGCTCACAACTCCGGATACAGTCTCAAAGGCTTGCTCATTGGTGGACACGGTACCACCACGGACACTCTATGCGTAAGAATCTCCGCAATCCAACACGTCGTTGTCAAGTAGCATGCTAATCTGCGAGCTGTTAAAGTTCATCTACATGATGCTCGGCCTCTACCCAGAGGTCCTGTCCCGTTTGCGCCAGGAGCACGACCAGATCTTTGCCCCGTCTCTGCAAACAACGTGCGACATGCTGCGAGAAAGCCCTGCAAAGACAAACGAGCTCGAGTACACGTCATCCGTGATCATGGAGACGCTGCGCATTTTCCCGGTCGGGTTTGGAATCCGCCAGTCGCCACCAAACGAGTACGTCCAAGTTTCTGTTCCACTCCACTTCACTTCACTTGACTGCATGCAATTCTTGCAGACAGGGCACCAGCAATTGCACGTTCTGACACACATGACGACGCCAGGCCCAAACTGCACCTCAAATCGGGCTCGTACCCAACGGCAGACCACATGATTATCCTCTGCCAACACGCCACGCACTTTGACCCGACAAACTTCCCCGAGCCGTCGGCCTTTGTGCCCGATCGGTTCCTGAGCTCGTACAGCGGGCCGAAGCCTCACCGCTTTGCGTGGCGACCGTTCGAGAGGGGTCCCCGCGCGTGCATGGGCCAGGAACTGGCCATGGAAGAGATGCGGATCGTGCTGCTGCTCACTGTGCGGTGGTTCGACTTTGAGGCCGTCGTGAACCCTCAAACCATCAGCAAGGTGCCCAAGGTGGCTTACACGGACTGGGACACGAAAATTGGGGACCTGGCATTTCAGGAGCTGAAGCTCGGAGCTTCCCCGCGGGACGGGATGAGGATGCGGGTCAGTGCGTCACAAGAAAGGGCACAAAGCGACGTGTAGTTGTTTGGCATTGTGTGGTATGACTTTCCGCAAATACAGACACCCACGATGAACCATGAGCCAACCTTGCAGGAAGATGGGAAACATGTCATACGCTGAACCGAGTCAAAGGAAACGACAGAACCATGTGCGAGTACACCGTCACTGTGGGGTATGCATGCTCCCTATAGGGCTGAGACAGCGGTTCCCTCGCCTCTCTCTCTCTCTCCCCGTTCTAGGTGCATGCACCCTTCCATGGGCAGAGCGTTCATGCGGGTACCTGCTGCCGTCGGCCGTGGGGCAAAACGGCGTGGCGCCTCGTATTCATCAAGCATCTCGCCGGCCCGCGGGACGGAGCTATTGCCGTTCTCGAAGCTCCATCGCCAATCGACGGAATTGCGCCGATCTATGAGTACGAAGTATATCATCATATCCTACCCAAAGGAGCTCACGCATGGCCGTGCAGTGTCGAGACGGTGGCCCGCTCCGCTCCGTGGCTCGTATTTTTTCATTCCCCGGCGATCCAACGATTGCCCCTGGGACGCCCCAGCCCTGCCACTGTGCTGTGCTGCGCTGTGCTGTGCTGCGCTGCGCTGCGCTGTGCTTGCGGTGCTGGTCAGGACTCAGGAGTCAGGACCGACCAGGGGGAATGCCGCCGCCAACGGCCTCGTCGCCTGCTGGTGTTCCATAGGTAGTCCAGACTCCAGAGTCGACTCGGACAACGCCCGAGCGCGAGTCAAACCGCCCCTCCCCCGTGACGAGCAGCACGTCGTTTGTTTGTTGCAGCGCCTCATCCGCATGGCCACGCGGGCAATTGCCGTGTCGGTCCATTGCGCCCAAGAGCGGTGCATCGCCTCACCGCGCAGCGCAAGCGCAGCCGAGTGCGGAGGCTGATGGGCGGTGCGATGCCATCAAGATGATGTCTATACAGGGAGAAGAAGCCCACCCGTGCTGTGCTGCTGCTGCTGTGCTGCTGCTGCTCCTGCTGCTGCGCATTGTCAATTTCCTCGACCGACCGACGCGCGCGCCACGTTATGACGAGCCTGAGCAGCCTGACGTGACGTGACGTGCGCCCGCCCGTCGCCGGAAGAGAGTTGCCGTGGCGCAGCGTAAAATATTGGGCGGATTCGTCTTCCTCTTATAAAGCTCCAGTCGCCCTCGGGCTCGCGGCCCAACACCGTTTGTCTGGTCCTTGCTTCTCTCTCCTCCCTCCCATCCCCCCCGTCGACGTATCTCGTACATGCATCCTGCATTCCTCGCTACGTAATTCCCACGCTGCGGGGAAACGGACCTTTGCGACAGTCTGAGACACTGCGGCGCGACAGACGTGGGCAACGAACGTGTCTGCTCGGCTACGGGAGCTGGACAACTAGTAGCTACCAGCTCACACGGAGTGTGTCAACGCCGACGGCATTGAGGGTCGCAACAAGGCGTCACGGACAGACTCATTCATACTCGCACGCAAACAAACGCCGCAGTCCAGTCGCAATGGCCGCATCACAAGAGGCCGCCACCACAGCCCCGGCGCCGCCTTCTGGCCTCCGCGCCCTGCGGCACGTCTACACGGCGCACGACACGCAGGCCGACACGGCCGTCTTCACCAAGATCCGCCGCGGCTCGCCCACGCCGTACGACGACGGGCGCCTGGCCATCGACGACGTCTACGCCGCGTCCACCGTCTCGGGCGCCCCGGGCCGCGTCCACAGCCCGCACGACCGCGACGCCATCGACGGCCGACGGACCACGTGCGGCGTGCTGTCCGCCGGCGTCGCCAGCCCCGGCGGCGGGACCGTGTGCCGCGTCGTCGACATGGCGCCGGGCCACGAGTGCGAGACGCACCGCGGCGGCGGCGATGGCGGTGCAGGCGGCCGAGGCCAAGGCCATGGCCGAGGTCACGGCGTGGGTTCCGGTGCTGGTGCCGGCGCCGGCGCCGGCGCCATGAACATCGACTACGCCATCGTCGTCGAGGGCGAGGTCACGCTGCGGCTGGCCTCGGGCGAGGAGACGGTCCTCGGGCCCGGGGACGTGGCCGTCCAGCGCGCGGGGAGCCACGCGTGGAGGAACCCGAGCGACACGGCGTGGGCGCGCATGGTGCTCGTGCTGCAGGACTGCCGGGGCCCCTCGAGCGTCGACCGCGACGGCATGCGCTTTCGGTGACACGTGCTGTCGCAGGAGCTATGACGGGCTTCTTTGTGGTTCAGTCCAGTCCGTGGTACTGATGCATGTGTGACCCCATCACGAGGGCAGTGGGCACGCCGATGGGGGTGCATGGATGGCGGTTCGGTGTTCCCGCGGGTTTGGCAGAATCACCACAAGTCGGGCGTACTTGGCTACAGCTCAGATACCGCCCATTGATGGTTAGTGTTCCGATATAAGCCACTTACTTTTCTATTTGCCATATATCAAGGCCTGCCAAGAGCACAATAGCCATGTTATACAAAGAACAATGTGAAGATGTGCGGTTGTCATATACAGGTACCTTAGCAAACATGGGGTTTGCGACCGTCACGATAGTCATAACAGTGTTGTTGCGAGAGTTATGACGGTGAAGACGGTGACGACGGTCACGGCATTCATGATATCATGATGGTCACGTATCCCAGAAGCCAAGCGAAAGATCTCGGTATCTGGGTCCGCGGCAATTGTAGGTGACTTGCATGTAAACGAGCGGCCGGCCCGCCACCTTCTATATGGCAACGGTCACCACTAAAGGACAGAATTGCCGTTGGATCGGTTCTTTGGAGACCAACCACGCGGCTTCTAGCGAGTGGCTACACACCTATGTATGCTCCTGCCTGCGCTGACATTTCCGTTGCGGAGGCCTCCTCAATTCTCGCCAAATTCGATCCCGTCTCTAGCATTGAGGTCATGCCATCCCCTCGGTAGTTATCGCGCGTGACACTTCGGCCAGCGCGGCAGACAGCGAGACGACCTCCGTTGTCTTCCCTCCCCCCCCCCCCCCACCCGGCCCGCCGGGTGGGGCCGCTGCGCCCAACAGGATCATTGCTGAAAGTTGATCCAGCCGCCATAGGGGAATATGTCACAGTTACTCAGTGGATCTTCCATACCTGTCGCTTCTAACCCGGGGATCCCCATCCAGTGCGAGCCGCCTCTGCCCCGGCCTCTTCAATCGGGACGTTCTGGACACCAAGATGGGGCGGGACTGTCTCCGAATCAAGGTAAGCCGGGAACGTCTGGCCATCAAAATGGCACGGGACGGTCTGGTCAACAAATTGAACCGGCGCCGCCTGGCCATCAAAATGGCATGGGACGGCCTGGTCAACAAATTGAACCGGGACGGTCTGGTCATCAAATTGAGCCTGGGCCGTCTGGATATCGACATGAGTTGTTTCTGCTCCAAGCTCGAGGTCCTGGCTGTAAGGGCCGAAATTTGACGACAGCTCGGAGACAGTGAACTGAGTTCCCACGGCGAGTGTTGATTCTCCATGTCGTCGCGTGTCTGTACCCTGGTCGACCTGACCGTGGCGGCCCCAGGCGAAGCTCTCCTCCAAGTACGCTTGCGCGTCGTCACTGGAGCACGGAACATCCTGCTGAGATTCGATCAAAGTTGAACCATCCGTCAGAGGAGTGCCGTTTGCAGCCAACGAACTGACATTGCGTGCAGTATACTCCTCGAATGAGGTTCGAAGTTGGCTCCCGATCAGTAGTTCCATTTGCTCCTGCTTTTCAGCCTGGGAAGTCCTTTGCATTGCCTCGATTGTGCTCTCGTTCAAATGCTCCATAACCGCTTTGGCAATCCGAGGCGCACAGTAACGCTCAAAGTCCTCAAGATCGAAGGACTTCATGTCCTCAGACTCCAGGTACGGGGACTGAGGGGGTATGGAATCTTCGAAAAGGATATCCCAAATGGCGTACCATTGCTCCTCCCAGGTCTTCTTCCGGCTGGATCTCTTTGCGAGCTGGGTTTTCTGGTAGTTGGTTACGTGCACGCAACCCGACGGCGCGTCAGGTCGTGGCGGGCACCGCTCCATCTCGGTGGTTGACATGACGTGCGCATGGTGGTCGGCCTGCGACTTGAAGACCTCGAAGCATCTCTCGCAGAAGAAATCCGGCGAATGCTTCCTTCCTATATGCTGCTTCAGGTCCTTGATCTTGATCCACTTCAGCTTGGCGCAGGCTGCGTGCATCGCGGAGCACTTCTTCCAGAAAGGACAGGCGAATGGTTTTTTTGGCGCTTCATCTCTTGTTCTCGTCTTTTTGGGGCCGCTCGCGCCTGGAGATTTCTCTCCGTCCGAGTCGTCGTCCGAATTGTTCGATGGGTTTGCCCTCTTGCGACGAGGCCTTAAAGGTTTGGCTGTTGACGACTTCGCAGCGCGGCGCCTGACTGGTCCTGTCGTGCGCTGGCCGTGATTGTCGGATGAGGCCTGGCGGCCGGTCGCTGCTTTTTTGCCTTCTTCTAGCAGCTGAGACACGGAGGTGAGAGTGCCGAATAGGCCAGGGCGCAGTCCGAGCAGGCCAAGACGTCCTGAGGACTGCGATGCGCTTGGCATGTCCGTGTCAAGCGCTGCTGTGGCGGCCGCTTTGGCCTGGCAAAGTGAGCCCTCTGAAGCTACGCTCCCTTCATCCTCAGCTGCGCCTTGCTGAGTGCTTCCATCACCAGAGTCAAGTTGCGTAGAGGGTGTCGACAACTGGGCTCCGGGGGATGCTACAACAGGGGGCGTATTCGGTGCTTCAAGAGGGTCATAAATGCAGCCCGAATGTCGGCCATCCGCTCGTTCCTTGGATCCTTCATGAACCTCCGGGCTGGCTTCCGAGTCAGCCTTGCGAGTACCGCCACCGGGGGCTTCGTATCGTTCCTTCTCCAGCAGGAACTGTCTGATGCCACGCGCAGCCTGATCGGACTGGTAATCTTCTTACAGGTTAGCATGCGCAGAGAGTGCTTCAACTGACGGCCTACCTACGCTCGCTGATGTAATTCTGTTTCACGCTTCTGTCACCGAGGTATGGTTTTGATCGCCGACGTGGATTGTTTGCCCCGCTGGAAGGGCCATCGAAACGAAGGTTGTTCGTGAGTTCAGAGAGCGTCCTGCGGGTATACTCATCGTGAAGAGTAGGTCGTGTAAAGACGTGAGAGGGTCCACCCTCCTGAGGACGCGCCTCATGCTTGACTAAAGAAAGACGGGCCAACCGCCCCATGCCATCCTTGGACCACAAGTCCATTTTGTCAGACAGCAAAAAGGGGTCAGAGTTGAGGTCGACCAGATGTCCGAGGCTTGTAGCGACCCGAGCGGCTGGCGCGGGAAGGCTGGACCATCCCGTTGACGGGAACCTGCCATCCCTTTTCGCCAACGCGTTGGTCAGCGACTCGCCCCGTCGAACTTCCCTGCATGCCATTTCTTTGGCAAGACGACAGGGCTCGATCAAGCTGCCACGCAGCCTGGCATCGAAGTCGAGTGAGGTGACGGAACACATAATGTTCCGCAGCTGCGGTATAACGTTGCCTAGCAGGTTGGGGTACGCGAGGCGGAGACACGTGCTATGTTCAACCGTCAGCTGCGTACATGGCGAACGTCTGCAAGGAGATGGCGAGCGCCGCACGTGAAATGCGGTCAACGATGCAACGATTATACGATCGGATGGAGTGATGGCAGCCACATAGCCCACGAATCGCGCGCTCATAGAAAACCAACACACCTTTGGCAGGATTATTTTTGTTGGGTCGGGAGACCTCAGTCTGGTGCGCCGTGTTTGAAAGTGTATGAGTTCAACTGCGGTCTCATGAGAGGTATCACGGTGGACGGGCAGGACTATTTATGTATTTTGTGGGTGCGCGAAACACGGCGTCGCAGGTCTGTCAGACTGATCAATCAGGACCGTCACATTGCTTGATCGATGAAAAGCACCCTGTGCGTTTACCATGACGTACCAACTCTCTCAGCCGCGCCATAAACGCCTTCGAACTTGCAAGTGAGGCAGTGCTGGTTCATCGCTATGAGCTCGTCAGGGGTCGACGAGTAAGGCACATGGTGCGTTAAGGAGGGCAAGCTTAAGGCCACTTGCGTTGGAGCCGTTGCTCGCCTCAGGGATGAACACGGTGATGAACGGGAGCGCTTTTGACTCGGGCCATCTGGAGGTTTTGATAGTAGATATCGCCTTGGTTTGTTTTCTGCAACATAAGATTCCGCTGATGAAAGCACATGCTTAGGTACTACACGCAGGCCCAAATAGGCCTTTCTTTCAGTGGCCATGGTCAGTGACGGCCCGAGGGTCCAAGCTACTGCACAGTTTGCACCGCCACAGGGTTGCCTGGAAACTGGACCGCCGCGCTCAAGTTCATTACCATTTCGAGGCAGTTTCAGTTTCTCGAGCTCTGGCGAACCACTCGGGGGCGTATGAATTGCATCGGGTTAGCTCCAGCTTTAGCGCAAGGCGACACAGTCGTACGAACTTACCAAGTACCCGCACGTAGGTGCGCGGCAGCGGAAGCGTATTACCAGACAAAGTGAAACATTGAGCGTCGACGAGGTCCATGGATCGCATCAACACGGCATCGTGTCTTACAACCCTGTCCTCCATTTCGTGTCGATGGCGCTGCCCCCATGCACGTGCCGACAGAGCCGATTCAGAACTACATGTAGGCAACCAAACGACTGCGCCGCGCAGACCTGACAGACGAGACCAGAGTCCGGCCATGTTGACTCGTTGGGGAACTGATGGACCCGGCACTGGTTGGCCCCGGCGTCCAGACCCGTAGGCTTTGGCTGGCAGTGGCACGATGGCTGGTGTTGTTGCTCGAGCATAGGGACCTATGCTGTGTCGTTGAGCGCCCCAGACGCTAACGAAAGTACGCCACGCCTTATCGGGCGATGCCTTCACGTGGGAACCAGTGTCCGCCATGCGTTCGTTCCAAGTCCGGCAGACGGCGGTGCGTTGGAAATTCAATGACGAGGGTATCGCTGATTCGCCATTGTGGGGGAAAGCACTGGAAGGAATCATCACGCATCTATCTGCATTGTTTCCTAGCACGTGGGGGTGTTTCAGGCAGTTGTCGAGAGAAGGCCAGCCAGCGGGGGGGAGAAAGCGGGACTTGGACGGTACTGACCTCCTCCTGACGCCTCGAGTCACGTCTGCCGCAGCATCTCCGTGGACTAAGCAGACCGGCCCGGGGCCTTATCGCCCATGCCACAGATGACAAACAGCCGCCTGCGACTCGCTGGACCGACCCGGCGCGGCCCCTCCAGCGTCGGCCCAGCTGCCAATAGCGGGCGCAAGAGGCCTCACTCGCCCCCCTGCCCAGGGTCCTGTAGGGCTCCAGGCCTGTGGCCGGCGTCTGGGCGGGCAACTGACTAATGCGGCCCGGCAATTTTTACCAATCACCCCGCAGCATTTTTCACAGGCGCAGCCGAACTCGGATCCAGCGCAGAGTTACAGGATCCATTTCCCAGTGCCCTTAACACACGCCACCCTCCCCCTCCAGCGCTACCACCTGCAACCATCACTTCCGTCCGATATCGTGAAGAGCGTCCGGCAGAGAGAAAGAGAGAAAAAAGTTGAACACGCCCCGACACCACACAGCGCCGCCGCGAGAATACGACGACGACGCCCCGAAGCTCCTCCCTCGCCATGGCCCCCTCACCCATCATCATCGACACGTCCGACGACATCGACCTGCGCCCCGCCGCCGCCATGACGAAATCAACCTCCTCCCCCCCTGCGGGCCGCACGCTGCTGCTCGCCCCGCCGTCGGTCGCCGCCCACGAGGAGCGCCTGCGCGACGCCCTCGCCGGCCTCGACCGCGCCCGCACCGACATCCAGATGCTCGACCGCCTCGCCGCGGGCTTCGTCGCCCTGCCCCCCGCCGCCTACGACGGCGTCCTCGTCCTCGCCGACCCCGAGAGCGTCCCGCTGCAGCAGCTCTCGCGCGACGTCTACGCCCTGCTCGTGCCCGCCATGCGCGCCGGCGCCGCCCTGCGCTTCCAGAGCGGCCGCCCCGGCGCCCGCGACGCCAAGGAGGCTATCCTCGCCGGCCTCGTCGAGCGCGACGCCGGCGCCGCCTTTGACAAGGTTGACGACGAGGAGACGGTCGTCCCCCTGCGCCTCGGCGGCAAGAAGAGGACGACGACGACCAACGGTGCCACGCCGCTGCCGCACAAGACCAACGGTGCCACGCCGCTGCCGCACAAGACCAACGGTGCGCCTGTCGTCGACGACAACGCCGTCAAGTTTGACCTGAGCGCCCTCAACGACCTCGACGGCGATGACGACTTTGACATCATCGACGAGGACGACCTGCTCACAGAGGAAGACCTCAAGCGACGTCCCGTCCAGCGTCAGTGCCCCTACTAACCCCCATCCCCCAATTGCACGCCCCCTGCCCCTCTGCCATGATCCCCAAGAGACGCATCATCGCTGACCCTCCTTCGCAGCCGAGAACTGCAACCCCCAGAAGCGCCGCCGCCCCTGCAAGGACTGCACGTGCGGCCTCGCGGCCAAGTTCGAGGCCGAGGACCGCCAGCGCCGCGCCGACGCCGACGCCGGCCTCGGCGCCCTCAAGCTCGACGCAAACGACCTCAACGAGCTCGACTTCACCGTCGAGGGCAAGACGGGCTCCTGCAACAACTGCTCCCTCGGCGACGCCTTCCGCTGCAGCACCTGCCCCTACATCGGCCTGCCCGCCTTCAAGCCCGGCGAGGAGGTGCGTCTGCTCAACGACGTGGCCCAGCTGTGAGGGAGGCCTACATTGTTTCTTCACCGTCGCGGGGGTGGGGCCTTGTTTTGCCCACCCATACGTTTTTTTTTATGTTGCAATGCCAAAGAATCATGGGGCGGACTGGGGTCAAGCATGTCGGTGTGATTTTGTGTTTTCTTTTGGTTTTCTCTTGGTCCTATTCTCATGGGATGGCGTTTGAGGCGCCGAGCGGGCTAGTGCTACTTCGGCGGATACATCATGTGAAGGGACGCACGCGGGCATTGGTTTCGGAATGATACACAAAGAGGCACACGGGATACAGATAGACTATGCGAGCCACCCCCGTCAGCTGCTGCGGCGGCGGGGGGAGGACAAGAAGAATGACAAGTTGTTCACGGAGCACAGCGTGAGACCTAGGCATCTGGGCCATTCCCAGTCGTATCTTTCTTTACCCGTCTGCCCGCTCACGCCGGCTCTCACCTTGGCTCTCTCACCTTAGCTCTCTCACCTTGGCGTGCTCACATGTCACTGGAGGTTGCGCGACTCACGTCAGCGCCTCGCCAACAAAGCCGTTTACCTGCTTAGTCTCGTCTCCACGCCACGGGCTGCAGAGGAGACGCCAAAGACGACCAACTTCCTGGGTCCGAGTCTGAACGGCATGCGCGTCGCTGACGAGTTGTCGAGACGATCAATCGATCGATACACGCAAGACGGGAGAACGCACACATGCAACTAAGGTAAATAGTGGTGGTGGAGGCAGGCTGGCACCCGCGCCGCCGCAGTCCGAGTCTGGGTTTCCCTCTTCGCGTTGGCCCCCCCATCGCCACAGCGTTCGCCACAGGGTCCAATAATCCAATACCCTTTGCCGTGAACTCATTTAGCGCTTTTCGCCTGTACTCGGTAGCCTATCGGTAAAAGGTATTGGGCTGACATGGGACGACATGGCGCTGGGGAGAGAGGGACACACGAAACAGAGGAGGGAGGGAGGGCCTTCAGCCGCACCCGCACCGAGTTGAGTTGCTCGAGGCGCTGCAGCTGAGGGCGCGGGAACGGGTATCGCGGCCTAAGGCTGACGAGACGGCTCTTACAAAGTATTAAACACGAAGGGCGCCGCTCGAGGCCGCTGCCGCGGGGGATTGTGTCATGTTACATGCGCCCTGTCAGGTCATCCACCGGCTGCCATGTGTGTGCTCGTCCTTGAAATCACACCGGTGAGTACCCAGGTGCTACGTGCTACGCTCTAGGCCTCTTCTACAATGATGTCTACGACGGTCGTAATGCCAGCGCCGGGCGGCGGCGGCGGCGAGGAAACAATGTTCACGGACGGCATACGAGAGAACGGTGTCGTCACGTACAAGAAAGGAGAGGTGCAGGCGCAGGGCACGACGGTCGAAGTGTGCGAGGTAGTGGCATCGCCACCGCCCCCGACGGCGACGCAGCGCGCCCTCGCAACGAGCGAGCTCCTCGAGTTGATCCTCCTGCACGTCGACATGCAGACGCTGCTCGTCGCGGCGCAGCGCGCGAGCCGCACGTGGCACGACACCATCGCGGCGTCACCCGCCCTGCAGCGGCGGCTCTTCTTCCTGCCCGAGCGGCCGTGGCGGCACACCGACGACGGTGCGCCGACCGACGACGACAACGACAGGAGGTACGAGGCCGAGGCGCGGCGCGTCGACAACCCGCTGCTCAAGGCGCATTTCCCGCCTTTCTTCGACGACGCCGTCGACCCGCTGCGGCTCGTGCCCTCGGCGGCGGGCGAGGTGACGCTCGAGAACGCCCTGTGGGAGCTCGACGAGGAGCTCGAGGTGCCGTGCGCCAAGCTCACCTTGGGCAAGCTGCCGCTGCATCGCTCCCCCTGCTGCGGCGGCAACTGCGACGACGATGAAGATGATGACGGGGGTCCGTACCGGCGCGAGGGCGCGTCGTGGAAGCGCATGCTCACATCGCAGCCGCCCGTTACGTGCGTGGGGTTCCTGCGCCACCCCCGGACGCGCGACGACCCGGAGATGCAGCTATTCGAGCCGCCGCCAGAGCCGTCATGCAGCAGCGTCAGCGCGTCGCCAGACGACGGCCACTCGACTTCGTCATTGCCGCCATCATCATCATCATCATCATCGTCATCATCACGGTCGTCGTCGTCGTCGTCGTCGAGCGGTGCCGCGCACCACGGGCTCCGCATGGCGCACCTCTACGCCGAGGTGCTCACGCGCGTGCGCTGGGCCGACGCCGACGCGTGCAAGTTCCAGGTGCTCGCGCACGCACAGGCCCTGCCGCGGGACGAGTTCGTGCGGCGCGCGACGCTGCCGCGACCCTGGAGTGCCGTGCTCGGCGACGAGGACGCGTCCGGGCCGGGCGCCGCGGCGGCCTCGACGGCGGCCGGCGACGGGCGCAGCAAGGCCGCTGGCCGCGCCGCCCTGCGCGCCATGCACGACGCCGGCGCGCAGGTCGTCATCCTGTCGTACTGCAGCGGCGGCGGCAGTTTCGTCGTGGACGACGGCGCCTGGGATCGCGAGTTTGACTTTTGGCGTGCGTGCAACCCGGGCAAGTGAGCGAGTCTTGGTTGGCGCTCCCGTCCAGGAGTGAATTGAGGAAGCGGGAATGGATGGCATGTATACTAGGGTTAGAGTCGGCGTCGGCCATGAGAATGCTGCTTTGTGATTCCCGTCCATGTTGTCGACGTCGCGCAGAGGTACGTAGAGATGTCCAGGGTCTCACGTCAACTCGAGCCGAGTCGTGGCGCTGGCGGCAGTGGAGGTCCCGCCACTCACCGCCTAATTCTGCCGGACTTTTTTCAAACTTGTCCGACCGCCACCACTTTTGCGCCTCCACTCCCGCGAGCCTCGCTCGACACCCTCACAACCTCATCCTCAACCTCGACTTCAACCTCCTCCTCCTGCTCCCCCTCCACCGGCCTTTGCGCAGACTCCACGACCCGACCTCGTCTCTTTCCACCCACGAGTCGACACGGGCAACATTCAGAGGGCTAGGCCCAGACACACGCGCATAAACGAAAATGCCCCGCGAAGAGTACCAGGTCCCTACAGCCGGCGGCAGCGGCGGCGCCGCCTCGGGCGCCCGCGGCGCGACGCACGACACGCACGCCTCGGCCGCGGGCTCGCGCTCCGCCATGACGTACCTGTGCGGCGACTGCGGCGGCAGCGTGACGCTCAGCAAGGACGCGCTGGTGGCGTGCCCGCACTGCGCCGGCCGCGTGCTGTACAAGGAGCGCACGAAGCGGTGAGTCTTTGGGCTGTCTCTTCTCTTCTCTTCCCTTCCTCTCTCCCTGTGTTTCTCTCCTCCGGAGTTGCCGAGTGGGCAGTTGGGGCGCCGGCGCTGAGTGAAACGACCGAGTCGAGTGCTGACGAGAGTGTGCGGCGCAGAATGGTGCAGTTTGAGGCGCGATAGAGTAGGAACGGGGCGTGGGACGAGACGACGTGAATGCGCTGTGTCGCAGCGGACGTGAGCTGCGGGCCCACGGGAGGCAACGACGGACGGGGACGGTGTTTGGAGTTTTGACATGGCACGGACAGATATTCTTCAGTCGGCAACCAGCATCTGCATATATAACCGCTTTGGCGGCATTGTTCATGACTCTTTCTGCTTGGCCCATGATGTGAACCTGTGACCGGCATCTAAAAGCGATTGATAACCCAAACATGTAGGCCCCCGGAACCCCAAAACGCCGACCCATGAGCAAACAAGTCCTCTCGCGCGCGGCGCCGTACTACTGCCGCTGCTGGTGCAGGTACTTGGCGAAGCTAGCGTCCGCGACAATAGAGTTCTCGTTGTCGCCCATGGCCGCCTGGTACCGCTCTTGCAGCCCCTCCTTTTTGATCTCCTCGTCCGAGTCGTCCGAGTCGTCGTCGCTGGCCACGTCAACCTCGTCGTCGTCGTCGTTGATGGCCGCCGCCGCCCGTTGCTGCCCCTGCTCCTGCTGCTGCTGTTGGTCCACCGACATGCCCTCCATCATTTTGCCGAGCTCCTTGTCGCGCGCCGCCTTGCGCTGCTCCTCGCGCTCCTCGCGCCGCCGCTGCAGCTCCGGGTAGTAGTCGCGCATGAACTCGCCGCGCTTCTCCTCGACGGCCTCGAAGAAGTCGTCGATGCCGGTGCCAAGGTGGGAGCTCACGCCGACCATGCTGAGGTGGGAGTAGAACTCCTCGAGCATGAGGCTCATCGAGTTGAGCAGGCTGCCCATGTAGCCGCTGCCGCCGTGGCCACCGCCGGCGCCCTCAACGCCGCCCAGGGCGTCCGACTCCTCGTCGCGCTGCAGTGCGGCCTGGAAGGCCTCAAAGTCCGTCATCCACTCCTTGGCGAAGGAGGCGTCCTTGACATCCGTCTTGTTGAAGACGAGGATCATGGGCAGCTTCGTCTTGTAGAGGATGGAGCACGCGTAGAGCATGTTGGACATGAAGGTCGACGTCGACGCGGTTCGCGGCGTGTCGATGACGTAGGCGATGACGGTGGGGAAGCTCGAGGCCAGCGACTCGAGCAGGATGGTGCCCGAGGCGGACCAGACGAAGACCTCGATCTGGCCGGGCGTGTCGACGAGGATCTTGTCGATGGGCGCGCGGTCGGGCTTCTGCGGGTCGGGCTGGGCGCGCTTCTCCAGCAGGTTGACGATCTGGTCGACCTTTGTGGCAAAGAGGTTGAGCGACGTGAGGATGCCGCCGTTGGGGCCCAGGTTGTACTGCTTCATGACCTCCTCGTAGTTGACCGAGTCGCGGATGTCGATGTTGGACTCGAAAGGCACCGACAGCACCGCCGGGTCGAGGTTGATGACGTACGGCGGCGCCTGCTTCTCGTGGAGGTGCGCGTTGATGCGCTGCATAAAGGTCGTCTTGCCGGAGCCTGTAGAGGGGGGCGTCAGCGTGAGCCGCCATCCTTGGTCCATCGCGGCAGGGCAGGGCTGGCGAGAGACGGCGAGGAGGGGGCTACTAACCTGCCATGCCGACGCAGACAATGGCCACCGGCGGCGAGCCCGAGGCCGGGTCTGTTGACGAGGTTGCCATGATGGGTGCGTATCTGACGGCCGACCGCGTGCAGTTGTGGGATGGCTGTTGCAATGCGCCGCCTCGGGGTCGGGTGTAGATACGGCGCGGGTGTCGTCGAGTGTCGTCGAGTGTCGTCGGCGGGTGGTGTTGATGGAAGCTCCGGCGCTCTCCAAAAATTTGGCCGCCCGTCAACGTGCCCCGCACACCTGTCTCGCTGTCGACGGGACCCCTCTATGACGGATGCGGAGCTTCACGAGGCGCGCTAGTCACGGCAACGCGACATGGCGCTACCCTGCACTTTGGCAGCTTCATCACTTGAACACAAAAAAGCATGCTGTGCACCCGCTACAATTACTTCGCGTGCAAGACGACTTACTTAGAAACTCTTCACGGATCTACAGACCGCCTCTGTAATTACCAAGAGCCTGGCATTGCCGCTTCGCTACCGAGAGCTAAGCACTACATATACACAAGGTATCCTCCACCATCTGCATGTTCTCGCCAGCTATCTACCCATACCCATTCCTCACCCGCGCTCGCCCCCTTCACACTCCACGCGTCACCTGCCTCGATAGCCCTAGCCATCCGTCCCGCTGCTGCGGAAGGTTGCGCACAGCGCCGCGTAATGGTGCGTCAAGTCCAGCACATTCTGCGGCAGGCTCGTCGCTTGAATGATGCTCCGCACCTTGACCGCGCCCTCGTCCTCGATCAGCGTCCGGATCGTGTGCAGCAGCTCCGGGCTGAACTCGCTGTACCACCGGTACTGCCACGTCACTAGCCGGATCACCGATGCCACCGTCTCGCGCGTGCTCTTCGTCTTCTCGAACACGCGCAGCACGCCGGCCAGCGCCTTAGGGCTGAAGCGCAGCGTGAGGCACGCCCGGTACGCCTCGACTGCCTCGTCCAGGTGCTGCAGCCGCTCCGCCAGCGCTCCCAGAATCTCCCACTCCTCAGCCGACTTCTTGTACTGCATCTGCTGCGCGCGGTACTGCGCCATCTGCGTGCGCCAAATCGTATACACGCGTAGGTCTTCGTACAGCACCATGAACAGGCTGTCCAGCCATCTCTCGCAGAGACGCTTCGTATTGAGCTTGGATAGGTGCTCATCGTTGGAGGTATTCTGGACATTGTCAGTGTTGGCACGGTTTCCTGCGGTGAGACGCGCGCGTACATTATCGCTGTCCGCCTTGACCTCCTGCGGATCAATCGTGTTCGAAGGCTTTTCGAGCCCGTTGCTGTGGCCGTTGGGAGCGAGCGACTCCTCCGACTCCTCGTCTTCCTTGTCCTCATCCTTGTCCTCTTCCTTCTCATCCTTCTCCGAGTCGTCGTTTTCTGTCTCTTCCTTGTCGTCTGGCTCGCGGCCGTTCGCGGTGGGATCCGGGGTGCCACGCAGGCCGTCCAGGCTCGGGCTCCGTTTTGAAGGAGCGCTGGTGGCCTCCTGCTTCTCCGTCCGGTATTCGTCTTCCATGACAAAGACGTTGCTCCGAATCTTGAGAAGCTGGTCCCAGCCAATCTTGGCCGTCATTTCCGTCAAGATTTTGTACGCCTCCTTGAACGTTCCGCGATACGCCGCGGCGCGCAGGCCGAGCAGGCTGGCGTCGACCTGCTCCGAAAAGCGCGACTCGGGCTCGCTGTCGATCTCGTCCAATCTCGTCTCCGGCAGGATCGGCAGGTGCACCTCCTTCGGCTCAGGCATGACGGGCGTATCCTTATCCTGATACGTAAACATGGGACACGAGTTGAGTGTGGTGAGGGCGTTCTCCCAGTCTTCCATCGCGACGTAGACTTGGGCCAGCCTGGCCCACGTTCCGAACTCGCTCGGCGCGGCAATGGTGCTGCGGTCCGCACAACCCAGGGCCATCCGGAGTCTCTCCTCCTTGACCTCCGGGGTCTCCGCCTTATGAGCTTTCTTCATGAGGAACTCGGCCTGCGCATCGAGCATGACATAGTCCATGGGCGTCTCCTGCAACGAGTGGTAGAGCGTCTTGACGCCCGAAACCTCCTCATTGCCCATGAACATGACCTTGGCCAGCAGAGACGACACCTCGACGCTCTGTGTCCGTAGCTTTTCGAACAGGTTGATTCCCGAGGCATATCGACCGGTCGTCTGGAGGTATTTCAGGAGGCCGGTAGTGAGGTGGTTCGACACGTTTGTCGGGACTTGGACGACGGAATCCGAACCCAGTTGCCACCCTACCAATTGTCAATATGAGTACTAGGGACGGCGCTTATGACCGTACCTCGAAAGAAGAGCTGCTCAGCAGCATGGAGGAAGCGGTGCTCCGTCTCGGTGTTGGTCACGGGGTTGAAACGCCGGACCCCCACAATGCGCCGGATCGTATCACCGCTACCGTCGTCGGCATACGAGTACGCTCGAAGGACGCTACAGAGGTACGTCTCCAGCCAGAGCTCGTCTGACGCCTTTCGCTTCTCGCCTCGCTCGTCAACGCAGTAGCTCTCGACGGTGCCGGGGATGGACACGTGCACGCGCATGTCCAATCTCGAAAACGCATTATAGCAGCTGGAAAGTGCCCGTCAGAGCGTGCCTGTCATAAATCCAACGCAGAACATACCAGTATACGCCTTCGACAATTTTTGACGTGGCATTGGGGCCGTTGTCTTTGTAGGTCAAGGTGTTGATGTACGCGGCAAGACTCGCGGAAGAGGAGGCGTCGACGCCGGTGACATGGTGATAGATGCCGGTCTCGGAAGTGTTAGCACCTGAGCAATAGTCGCGTTCGTCCGGAAGTGCCAGTTACCTGTTTGCCGTGATTGCGCACGCCCTGTTTGAGGAGGTGGACGAGATCCGGCGGACCCAGCTCCCGCAGCGCAACAAGCGACTCGGTCCTGGCGTCGATGGACTCGTGGAGGACCTCCTCGGTCAGGCTGGAAGAGAATCAGCACATGCGCGTGCTCGCAGCGACACGTGAGGGTCGTCTTACTCAGGCACGGCCGGCGCGACCATGGTGCCGGGCAGCTATCAGGAGTCGCAGAGCCCGTCGGCTGTGTGAAGTAGATTGACGGAGCGAACGCGGGTAGGCACGGACGAGGCAATCAGATCCTCATGCGCACGATTCCGGAGTTAGGCACAGGAGCAGGGAGCGGAATCGTGCATCGAACGAGGCCGGTCGGACGCGACTGGCGCTGAGGTTGAAGCCGGCAAACAAGATCTGGCTTGAATGGGAGGAAGCTCACATTGGTGGTTTGGCTCAGGAACGAGTAGGGAGGTACCCCACCAGGTAGGTAGCCCGGGCAGGGCAGCTTGCGCAGCAACGCCTGCCCGGTTGCCCGCCCATTGCCCGCCCGTCAATGGCTCGAATGCCCCAGCCTCGTGACTGCGCCACTGCGCGGCACACGTGGCGGCGACCTCCTCACCTCCCGTCACCGTAGGCAAGGGCCAAGTAACTACAGCGGGTCCCACCGCCTGATCCCGGCGCAGGCCAGGTCATCCAGGCCTCTCCGGCACCGTCCAGTGAGGTGGACCGCCAGATCAGCGCCACACGCTAACAATCGGCGCCAGGCAATGCGCGACCTGGCCAGCTCCTGTCGGCGGTGCGCCAGACAGGGCAGCTGCGGCAGTGGAGTGAATCGCGCGTCGCGCTTCGGCCAGGTCGCCGTCAATTTAACCTCGAGCCTCTTTGTCCATCTCAATCCATGCCACCGATGCTTGAGCGACGCCCGGCATACAGACGCTGAGGCGCGCTCCCTTTCGCCAATACACGCATGCGTCGTTCCTCGTGAATGCCCGCTCGCGACAATGGTACGCTCGGAAATCCGCGTCCGCCCAGTGCGCACCGCTAACGATTCGCTGCAGCCTGCCTTCCAGGCCATCAACCTCGAACCCGAGGAGAACGTTGACGAGCAGATTGATACCACCAAGGAGCTCCACGTGAGTCGCGCCGACGTCTGCAACATGCTCCGCCTATGCTGATTCTATCCAGGTCGACGAAGCCCTCAAGCGGTTCCAAACTGCGCTGAAACTCCACGCCCAAGGTCCTCGAGCTCGCGAAGCCGCTGCCGCTGCCTACAAGGAGCTGTTTGCCTCCGAGATCTTCGACTATCGAGAAGCGAAAACCGACTACGAGCGAACCGAGCGACAGGCCGATGGCCGCCCCGAGGTTTCTGCCGTTGAATCCTTCTTGGCTGGACTAGACATTGACGCCGGCGGCGCCGACGGCGTGGCGGCCAACTTGTCTCAGGCCCTATATCTCTCCTACAAGAATTTCGGGCAGTTTAATCTGGACAAGCTCAAAGATGAATCCAAGTCGGACCCAGAGTGGAAGGCCAAGGCCCGCTTGCGGTACCAGGACGAGGCCGCGAGCAAGGTTATTGATAACTGGACCGCTGCGCTGGACCAAGACCCCTCGGACCCCGAGCTATGGAGACGCGCAGCTCGCTTCGCCGCCTCGATGAACAGTGGCCGCGTCAAGCGATACTGCTTGGAGGCCGCCGTGGAGCTCGACGATGATCCTGCAATCATGGAGGTTGAGCCGCCGTCCCTGGCCGAAGGACTTGCCGGTCAACAGTTGAAGGATTATCTGCATGTACTCGACGATAACATGTCCCTTTCGCACCCGGTCATGGCTCCTTGGCTCAACAAGGAGATGCCGGCTCTCATCAAGAGACACCTGGATCCGATTCCTTTTCTACCCGACCCGAGCGCGACCCTCACGCCGCCACCGTCGAGCCCCGAACCACCGAAATCTCTGCCTGATACTGTCGGGGACGATGCAGAGTCCGCGGACGGAGAGGCATCAGAAGCCATCACCAGCTGGA
This sequence comes from Purpureocillium lavendulum, assembly GCA_029168975.1. Taxonomy (NCBI): domain Eukaryota; kingdom Fungi; phylum Ascomycota; class Sordariomycetes; order Hypocreales; family Ophiocordycipitaceae; genus Purpureocillium; species Purpureocillium lavendulum. The sequence goes on from JAQHRD010000001.1 coordinate 514,909, forward strand.
CAGACTTCGGCCTCGAACTCATGAAGTGCCTTCAGGATACGGACGGCGCGTTGAGAGCCTGTCGCCAGGTGCTCAAGGCCGCACAAGAGGATGCAGAGATGGCGGACGATGATCAGTCGAAGAAGCCGTCAGGAGTCACAACAACCCCCGCAGCGGGCGATCGCTCGGGGGGCACAGATGCCAAAGACAAGCCAAAGCAGCTGGAGCGACAGACATCTAACATCACCGACGAGGGCTCAAAAGTGTCTGAGCCGTCACAAAAGGAGCGCGAGACTTCAATGTCCACGAGGAAGAGATCGCAATCTACAGCTGGTCTCCCGGAGGCGGCTGAAGAGAACGGCGCCGAGAAGCGGAGCAAGCGAGTCCGCAGACGAACTGAGACAAAGGACCTCGAGGAAGCTACCGACCCCAGCACCCTCATCGCGAACCAAATCCAGTCGTACCAGGAAGTCGACCTACACCTGTTCGAGATGACCAAGAATATCCTGGAAAGCCTTGGCGTCGAGGACAAGGACACCTTTGACTGCTTGCAAGAGCTGCTGGACTCGTGTACCGTTGAGGACAGGCCCTCCAAGGTCGCACGAAGAGGCGCCTTGGACCTGCGCAGTATCATGACGGGCTTCAACGAAGAGACGGCCATGGTCCTGCTGAATAAAAAGGAGCAGGCAACGCTAGGCCTCTCCTCATTCCTCGACCACGCTAAATCGGGGTCCCAGGAGAAGCCGCAAGTGTCTGCTTTCAACGAGTCGCAGGGGCTGCGCAAATTCGCCGAAAAGATGTCCAAGCACCAGGGCTGGATGACGAGTGACGATATTGCTTTTGAATGGGTGCAATCCATGAGTCAGAGCTATACTGACTCGAAGTGGTCCGACTCCATGAAAGTTGCCGTTGTCCAGATGCTCAACCGCGTCGACGCCGTCGTCTATGAGCGCATCATGGGCCAGTTCGAGATGTTTGCCGACGCGCCAGACAAGTTGACGGATTTGGAAACCCTGGTCCCAATGCTGTTCGAGCTGCACCTCGACATATATGAAAGAATCACGAACCCAAACAGCGCGGTCGACTACGCTACGCGCATGGAGACCAAGTACCGGCTGGACCGCTGGCTGGACGTCGCGTCGACCTATGTGCGGCTGCTAGATCGTCCTGATACGGACCCTCTGTGCGTCCGATTCCTCTGGGCATCGGTGCTTTCTTCCTCGTTGGCCGATAGTCCTGTCCGAGAACACATTCTGTTGCTGTGGACATCGCTCCGAGACTTTCTGACCACCGAGAACATCGCACCGATCAACCTGCCAAACAATGTCGTCATGCCGACAATATCCGCTGCTGCGGCCGATCGCGAGATCTCCAAGCTCACGACTATGGACTTCTTTCTCGGCCTATTCCAAGAGGAAATGGAGGACCCAGTGCATGTCATTGAGACTTTGGAGCCTGTTCTCAACCCGTCATCTGTCTATATATCTGCTGGCTCGCCTAGAAGCTCCGCAGGCCCCGACGAGCCATCAGAAGAGGACAAGGCAGTGGATGGGCAGCCCATCTCTGAGTGCGCCAACCAAGGCCTCCGCGATCTATGGAAGTTCTTGCTCAACAGCAGCACAGAGCTACGCCTATTTCTGTGGTCACGGCTTGGAGACGCCTACGCCAAGATCAAGTACCCAACCAAGCGCTTCTCCTGTCTTCTGAAGAGCATTGAGATGATTGTCGCGGACCTCGAAGGCGACATGTATGCGCAGACCCCAGACGAGTCACGCAGGCTCCTCTTCATGAGAACGCTCAAGTCTCTCGACGAGTTGCTGATTCAGGCTCTTTCCACTGCGCTCAACGACGGAAGCGCCTTTGATATCATTGACGAGGGCCACATTAGGTCCAGCAGTTGCGCCATCGCAAAGATTAGCTGTATGCTCCACGTCGCCCCTCTCTGCGAAGACGAGGCTCGCATTGGCATCACCAACGCCCCATCAAACAACAGCACATTCATGAGCCTCGTGAACAAGCTGCGAGAGATGCAGGTGCGTGCCTGGTCCTTGCAGTACACCATGTTCAAGGCGGCTCTGCCGCAGCAGGAGAGCGCCATTTCGCCAGAAAACGACCTGGCCGAGTTCCTCGCCGCGGTCCATCGAGCCATCGGCCTGCGCAAGTTCTGCAAGGCGTCCAACAAGATCTTTTTGAAGATGATGCGTCTCGAGCTGCTCAAGTTCAAGATCATTGAGAACTGGGAGCACCACCTGGGCCAGGTGCTGTATGACCTGCACGGCCTCAAGCTTGGCGTTGGTGTCTGGGAAGTACAGGACCACGGCTGCCCATACGACAAACTGGAGAAGCGTCAATCCATGCAGTTGGTCGAAAAGATTATGATTCTTGCGAACCGCATGCCGATGAAGGATCTCCTTAAGTCGGATCTCAAGACCACAATCGAGCACATGCAACAGACAATCGGCCAACCCAAGTCCACGCCGCAGATGTACCACAACCTGCGCAACTTCACCGAGATCCTCAAGAAGCCCATTCACCCTCTACGCTTGTACCAAGCCCTCTCGGGCGGCGTATCAGTGGACTCGGTGACTGCAAATGTGCCGGAGGCAGCGTTGGCTAAATTTGGATGGTTCTTCCTGCTTGGCATGATTGCCTTGACCAAGTTCAAGGGCGTCGATCTCAACCGCCGTCAGACTCCGGGTGCTACTGACGACTTGCGCATCGGCGCCACGTTCTTGAGATTGCAGCTGCAGTTCACTGCCGACAACTGGGAGGCGTGGTTCCGCCTCGCGGAGTGCTTCGACTATGAGCTCGATGAGTCGGTCCTGTGGTCAGCGGACAAGATGAACAAAGATCGCGCAGAACTGGTTAAATTCCAGCGCAATGCCATCCACTGCTACACACTCGCCCTATCCCATTCGCGGCACCTGGATATCGCGGTCAACGATATCGATCCGCTGCACGATCTGTACCACAAGTTCGCCATGCGAATGTATTCGTCGAGCCGCGAGCCCTTTGGCATGGAACCTTTCAAACACTCTGACCAAGAGCGTTTCTTCATCGAGACCATGGGTGCAGGGACGTTCAAGAAAATACTGCACGATGAAATGTCGGAGTACAAAGTGTGGAAGTTTGCGGCCAAGCTCTTCCGAATGGCGATTGCGCGAAGGCCAGCGAACTGGAAGAACCCTTATATGCTGGCCAAGTGCTACTGGAAAATGTTTCAGACGCCCGAGGAAAAGCTGGACGCGACGGACCAGAAAACCAGGATCACAACGCAACTTGTCGTGGACACTCTGAAGAAGTCAATCGAGGTGGCTACCAACGCTCAGAAGTCCCGTCGCAGCGACCCCATCCTGGAGCCTCATTACAAGATTGCGTCCGTCCTGCACAAAATGGTTACTCGTGGCGAGATGCCTGCCAAAGAAGCCGCTGCCATTCTGTCCGAGCAGCCTTTTGGTGTGCCGCTGAACCCAGAAGACCACTACGCTGCCTTTTCTGAGCCGGAAGACTGGGAGGAATACATCATCCGCAACCTGACCAAGCTCCGCGACAAGGATAAATCCAACTGGCACCATCGAATAGTCATGCGGCACGCCCGAATCTTGTTCGAAGAGAGCCGGTCGACTGATGACGGTGAAGGCTTGGTCGAGGCCAAGGCTGCGTTTGCGATTCTCAAAGAAAACATGTTCACCAAAACCATGGTCATGAATGTGTGGAAGTGCGACGCCGAGCGTCCAGGTCGCCACTACGTCTTCACTGAGCAGTACGTGCGCTTCATGACCAAGCTGCTTCTCATCATGGACGATCGCACCAATCTGGAACTGTTACTCCGGCGACTGCGGAAGAAAGGTGCCGACTTTTATCACTTCACGGATTTGTGGGCGACCTGCTGCATGGCCTACATCAAGCTCCTTCGCGCCGCATACAAGGTTCAGCCCGCGTTGGACGACGCGTACAAGTCCTTGTCTACCGAGGAATTCGAGATCATCAGCGAGCGAATCACGGAGTGGGCTGCCGGGGACGGGCCGCACATCGAGGAGTTCTCCTGCATGAAAGAGGCGGTTGAGTTGAAAAAGCTCAATGTCAACCTCATGAAGGCCACCCCGATCGACGATCTCATCAATGACTGCTACACCAAGATCTATCTCGATATTGCCCCCACGCTACCGGGCGTCGAGCCGAGCAAGATCATTGCCGAGCGGAACCACGCCAAGGAGGTCGCTGCCCAGCTGGAGGCGGTTGCACAAGCTGATGCAAAGCAGCCCAAGTCGCTGAGCAGCCTGCTCAATCCGACCAACGGGCAGGACAGCGCGGCAGGGAGTGCAACGCCCCTCGATGCCGACAAGTCCGAGTCTGCGCCGAGGGCCAGGAAGGGTGTCAGAAGGCCCGACATCCTCCGCAAGGCGGAGCAGGCCGTTGTTCGCGCAATGGAAGTGCCAAAGCCAGTCACAGCCAAGAGCCGCGTTGGCAGCATTTCCAGCAAAAGGGGCAGTCAGACGCCGGCCGTCGCACTCAGCGACGCTGGGAGTGACGCTGGGAGCGACGACGAAGACGAAGGTCCCGACGCCCAAGTTCGCCGAGAGGCCGCAGAAAATCTCGATGAGGAGATGCAGGATGCGGACGGACACGACGAGGGCGAGGACGATGTCGACGGCCATGATGACTCTCGGGCAGACAAGGAGCACGACACGGAAGTGGGCAGCATACACGACTCTGCAGACGACGAAAGCGATCTGAGCGATGTGCCAGAGGGCTACGACGAAGAAGTTCCGCCCGGTCTGCTGTTCCCCAACTTGAGCCGCGCCGAAGCAAGCGGCGAGACGAGCGGCGAGGAAGCAGACAGCGAGAGCGAGGGCGAAGACGAAGCCGAGGAGGCCGAAGCCGAAGAGCATATGGGTACCGAGGAAGAGCACGAGGAGCTAGAAGGCGAGGAGCATGAGCTCGAGCACGATGAAGAAGAGGGCACTGAGGCGGAGCAACTCGCTCACGATGACGAACCTGAGGAGCACGAGGAGGAGCACGAAGAAGAGGTCGAGGAGGACGTCGAGGAAGAGGAAGAGGTTGAGGAAGAGGCCGAGGACGAGCATGATGGCGAAGAAGAGGGTGAGGAGGATGACGAAGACGAGGACGAGGATGAGGATGAGGAGGGCGAGGGCGAGGCTGATGAAGAAGACGACGGAGGCGAGGACGGCAACGAGGACACAGAGATGGATGACGCGGACGCACAGCCGGGCTCAGAGCATGACGCATCCCACGCGTAGGGAGCGCTGGAGCAATGCCGTGTCAATTAGGCAGGGCAACGGGAAGGGAGGCGTTCAGGTTGTACGATACCGCGGTTCATTAGACTTGACGGGCCCTTTTGAGGCGTCGGAAGAGGGGCAATCGGTTCCGCAGCATACATTAGCGACACAGCGCAGGATCGTCGCAACGTTGGAGGCCCAACAAGTGCCAAGCGCGGGTGTGCTTCGTTGGAGATGGTACGAAGAAAACGCAAAACAGCAGCAGCGTAAAGGCGATGGCCCGGTTGCGCACTTGCCTACCTATGCACACAAAGGTGTGCTTCCACGACCTTGAAGGGCACCATGCCCCATTGCCACCTTACGTATTCGTCCCCGAGTGCTACCCACGGATCATGAATGAGTGGTTGGATATGGCGACCGGCTCGGGGCAGGCGAATCGTGAAGCTCCCAGTCGCATCCCGACAGGCAGGCTCACCGTACCATGTCGTGCCTGAGCTGCCGCCTTGCAGTTAGCGACGCCTTCATCTAGGAGATGGTTGGATTGGGCTTTACTTGTTGGCCAACGAGCCCGACATGCCGGAGCTGTCGCGGGTCTGCATTTCGCAGTGGCTAGGCTCGCAAGGTGCAGAATGAGATACACGAGTGAGATCGCCAGAACCTGCCAGCGGAGACATCTAGGCTTGGCGGTCCGGTGACTGAGCACACGTAAAACCGCCGAGGCCCGGCACCCGTCATGCCATCTATGGCATGTACCTGCAGGACATGCAGCCGCAGTCTCTACAGGTTGATAGACTGGTAGACCGGCCGTGCCAACACGTGGAGGGGCCCGTCATGCAGCAGGGATTCCCCGGCCACCGCTCCAGGACCAGCTCCCTTGACCTCAAGAAATGTCTCCATCTCTTTCACACGTTGTTGTCTCTCCGCGTCGCTTACTGTACACGAGAAGTGAGAGGTTAAAAGGGCCGTCGGGGAAGCTTCGTGCATGTGCCTTGTGCATGAACCCATGGCACCGAGACCAGAGCCAAGGACGGGCCCGCTGCCACCGGAGCGCGCGCCCTGGTTCGCGCGCGCTTGGCGTCTGGCGAGAGAGAATTGCGGACATGGATCAGTACACGAAGTATCCCCCTTTCGGTACTGTAGTAAACCTGGGAAACTCAAAAAGAGATAATCCATCACCCGGCCCACTTTGTTGACGTCGAGAGCCCGAGGCCCAGGGAGGGGGCCATATGCCTGCCAATGGGGCAAGTCAGTCAGTCAGTCAGTCAATGCTGCTGTCTGGTGGGTGCCCGTAATAACCCAGCAATGCGGTTCACCGGGACGGGGGCAGGGATCCGCATCGAAGCGACGAGACGATTGGTCGTCATGCGGTGCTCGGTACATTTGATGTGTATGTTGATCTTACAAATCTTCCACGGAGACGGAGTTAATACATATGATATTCAGGCGTTATGCGACGACGACCAGCACGGAGCATATGCAGTGCCATCGTGGACGAAATGATTTTATGCTACGATGTTACTTTGGTGCCACTTGAAGATGGCACTGACATCAAGCACTCCCCTTTCCCAGTCTCGTTTTCCTGCAGTGATGTCTCCACTCATGAACATGGGATAAGGACAATCGACGTGACGCAGGAGAAAGAGACGACGGGCCCCCCTCCCATGCTGTCTGTGTCGGGCCAGGCCTCCCTGTCGTGGACGACGAGCACGGACTATTCCATGAGTCGCCGCCCGTACACTTGGCGGCCCATGCCAGAGAGTCCAGTGACCGGACGGACGAGGGGGCTTCTCTGCGCACGAGCCGCCCCCCCCCCCGCGCCATCGTGCCGGTGAGTGGATGCTGGCAGCCTGGCACATACGGCCTGGCCGGGTACCAGGCGGGCTGCCCGCCAGTACGTGTACACGTATATACCATGCCAACGCTGGTAGTTGGGAAGGGAGGTCCCTAGCCAGTGCTATAGTCACAACGCGTTCTCACGGCCCAAGTATGGGAAGCTCGAGGAGCTTGAACGCAAGCATGGTATGTATCGCCACAGCACATGCACAGAGGAGCTTGAGGAATGGTGGTAACAGCATCCAGGGCACATGACCGCGTGTACATGCGTGGGGGAGGGCAGCACCATGCCATGAAGGCCCCCCCCATGAAGGTGCCCGAGGATATGCCTCCCGTGGTACTGGGACATGCACAGACGCGGACGCCCGAGTCGGCGGACGCGCGCTCATGCCATGGCATCAAGATCAGACGAGACCATCCCATGGATGGGGACTCACGGGTAAGATGACCGTGTAGGTAGATGTTGTCTACATAAAGGATGGATGGCCTCCCATCGACTAGCAACAACACCTTTGAGTGTGTGGACAGACACCAGACATCAAGCATCGCGGCTTTCTCTTGTCCCCTCACCCCCAAGCCCCTGCCAACGACTTCGTGCCCTGTACCCCTCCGTGGGTTTACGTCAACGAAACATGCGCAGGCTCAGAAACTTTGTCAAGGTCGTGGGCCTGAGGGTGCTCGCCGCGCTGTCGCCCGGGGGTGGTCCGCTCCGTAAAGCGTACGGCGGCATTTATGGCGGCAGCGGTAGTGGTGGTGGCACCGGCAGCGGCAGCGTCGCTGGCGATCTGGCTCTCGTCGGGCAAGTCGTCAACATCAACAACGGTATGTATGTCTTATAAACAACCCCCCTCATGTCCCTCCGCCGGGTACGACCGTCTCCGTCCAAGTCTTCCATGTGCTCACCCCCCCTCCCCCCCTCCCGGATAGTGCCACTCCAGGACATCTACACCTTCGCTGCGTACTCGCACGCGGCGTACTGTCCGGACAACTGGGACGGGCTTCTCGGAAACCCCGTCTGCCACGCCGACCAGGCGACGAGCAGCCCCGACGAGAACAACCTCGCGCGCAGCGGGTGCGCCATCTACCGCGGCTCGGAGACGGTGGCGGAGATCACCGAGGAGCACGACATCGCGGGCAACGTGGTGGTCAACGACGAGAAGCGGCTCATCGTGGTGAGCTTCCGCGGCACGTCGCGCGCGTGGGAGTGGATGCGCGACGTGCAGGCGACGCAGGTGCAGGCGTACGACCTGTGCAGCGAGTGCTGGCTGCACAGCGGCTTCAACGCGGCGTTCCGCGGCGTCGAGCCGCTCGTCACGGGCAATGTGACGGCGTGCCTGCGGGACAAGCCGGGTTACCGCGTCGTCGTGACGGGCCACTCGTACGGCGGCGCCGTCGCCACCATCACGGGCGCGTGGCTGCGCTTCCGGCACGGCATCGACGCCGACATCTTCACCTACGGGGCGCCCCGCGCCGGCAACTCCGTCTTCGCCGAGCTCGTCAGCCGGACGGCCGCGTCGACGGCCGCGCGCAGGGCCGCCGGCCGCGCGCTCGTCACGGCGCGCGTCACCAACCGCATGGACATTGTGACGGTGCAGCCGCCCATGGTCTGGGACTACGCGCACACGACGCCCGAGTACTGGTTCTCGAGCGGCTTCGGCGACGCGCTCGCGCCCGGGCAGCAGAACCTGCGCAAGTGCGAGGGCGTGCTGCACGTCGGGTGCTCCGCGGCCTTTTCCTTCTGGGAGATGCTCGGGAGGCTGGCCGAGAGGATCAAGGACCACGGCGGCTACCACGTGCTCTCGGCGCCGTGCCCGGCGGCCGAGGACGGGCGCGAGGGGCGCAAGCGCCGGATCGAGGACATTCTGCCGCCGCTCAAGGAGGTCAAGAAGTGGCACTGGGGCCCCAAGGCCGAGGGCCGGCGGCGCGGTGGTTGGCGTGGTCGATGGCGGGCGTATTAATTGCGCACGCTACGACGGAGATGCGTGGTGTCCTGTCCATGTGGCCGGGACGGGGCGAGGGCGATTATGTGGGATAGCCATGAGCTGCCTAGAAGTAAGCGTAGACGATCTTCGTGTACATACTACTTATCGAGCAATATGTTGGAGTCAAGTTGTCCGTAGTCAAACTGCCCGCCGAGTCTGCGATGAATCTGAATCCCACCGTCATTGACAGGAGCCGCTTGTATTTGTGCGACGCGACTTGCTGCCCGGCGGCATTTTGTCAAGCAACGGTGTGTCAGTCATCCTTCGGAGAGTGCATGCGACCTTGGGAACGGCTTGACATTAGGGTATAAGAAAACGAAGGCGAGCCGCGCTCGTGGTACGGTTAGCCGTCCTCCTTGTCCATATCGTCCCTCCTCCGCTTGCCCCGCTCCTTGCCCCGCCCTCTGTTATTCCGCGCCTCCGTGATGGCCTTCATCTCTACCCTGGCGTGCCGCTGTGCTTCCTCGACGCGGCTCTGGAACGCCATGACCTCTTCCTTCTCTGTCGGATACGCATCGAGCTTCTTACCCATGGCTGCCTCTATCCGCTGGTACAGCTCCAGATCATACTGCGTGACGAGACTCAAGGCGATACCGGACTTGCCGGCACGGGCGGTACGACCGACACGGTGAATGTACGTCTTGGAGTCGGCGGGCAGATCGTAATTGAGCACCACGTCCACCTTGGGGATATCGAGACCACGGGCGGCCACGTCGGTGGCGACCAAGATGTCGCGGGTACCGGCCCTGAACTTGTTGAGGGCGCCAAGGCGAGCAGACTGCGAGAGCTGGCCGTGAAGCGGGATGGCGCCGAAGCCCAGCGTCCGCAGCAGGATAGCGACACGCTGCGTCTCGAAGACGGTACGGGAGAAGATAATGGTTGACTTTCCAGCGAACTCGTTGACGAGGTAGATGAGATATGTGTCCTTGCGGACCTGAGGGATGAAGATGTAGTGCTGCAGGAGGGTCGAGACGGTCTGGTACTTGTTGGAGCTGATGCTGACCTTGACGGGGTCCCGCAGACTGGCGCGCTGCAAGCTCTCGACCTTGGAGCTCATGGTAGCCGAGAACAAAAAGGTGCGGCGCTCGCGCGGGATGAACTTGAGCAGCTTGTCGATGCTGGGGCCAAAGTCCATGTCCAGCAGGCGATCGGCCTCGTCCATGACCAGGTACTTGAGCGTCCGCAAGGAGAAGCCCTTTGTCTTTTCGAGGTGGTCGACGAGGCGGCCCGGGGTGGCAACGATGACGTGCGGCTTCTTGCCAAGGGCGATGGCCTGGGGGACCATGTCGAGGCCGCCCACGATGACAGCGCACCGGAGCGATATCATGGACCCGAGGGCTTCAAAGGCCTGTCCAATCTGGGCCGCCAGCTCGCGCGTCGGGGCCAGGACGAGGCCGAACAGCGGCTGCGGCTTGTCGAGAAGCGCCTGCAGCATGGGCAGGGCAAAGGCGGCCGTCTTTCCGCTGCCCGTCTCGGCGAGGCCGATGATGTCGCGGTTCTGGAGGGCGACGGGAATTGACTTTTCCTGGATGGGCGTCGGGAACTTGTAGTTGAGGGCCTCGCAGGCCTCGCACAGCGCATCTACAATGCCCTGGGAGGAGGGGTCAGTAGGGGCGTCACAGGGCGTAAGGGGGTGATAGACGGGCATACCAATTCCTTGAACGTCTTGGGCGTCTCATCGGCCTCGTCGACGGGGACGCCATCGACCGTCGTCGACTCCTCCGTGGACTCGGGTGATGCGGCCGGCGCGCTCTGTTCGGGGGCGCTCTTCTTGCTCCTCTTGGGCGCGGTGGGCGCATCGTGCGCGACCTTGCGCCTCTTGACGTCGCTCATTGTGCCGGTCGCATGCGCTGCGGCGGATGAACAGGGTCGCGAGGTTGCTTGCAAGAGTGAGAGACGATGGTCTGGCGGCGATGAGGTGTGGGTGGTGAAGCAAAAATTTAGCGGGGCGGGCTTATCTTCTTATCGCGTCCCCGCCAGAACTTTTTTTTGCTGGACGACGTCGGGTCTTCCATCACGACGACCAGCAGAGCCCCCAGCGACGCCTCCAAGTTCCAACACACAACACCACCGCATCGCCAGCCCGACAGACGCAATGGCGCGCAAACGCACAAAGAAGAGAACCCATGTCGGCGCCAACAACCCCGAGACGGCTTCCGCCGGGCACGCCACCGCGCGCGACCCCAAGAGCCTGGTGATCCGCATCGGCGCCGGCGAGGTCGGCTCGAGCATCAGCCAGCTCGCCACGGACGTGCGTCGCGTCATGGAGCCCGGAACCGCGAGCAGGCTCAAGGAGCGCCGCGGCAACAAGCTCAAAGACTACGTCGTCATGTGCGGGCCCCTCGGAGTCACCCACATGCTGCTCTTCTCGCGGTCCGAGAGCGGCAACACGAACCTGCGCCTGGCCCTCGCCCCGCGCGGCCCGACGATGCACTTTCGCGTCGAGCAGTACTCGCTGTGCAAGGATGTCCAGAAGATTCAGAGGCATCCGCGCGGTGGCGGCAAGGAGTTCCTCACGCCTCCCCTGGTGAGTCGCAGCCCCCCTTCCCGGCGCTTGGTGCGTCCACGACTAACCACCAGCGGCATCGCAGCTCGTCATGAACAACTTTACCTCGCCTGACGCCGACGCCAAGTCCAAGGTCCCCAAGCACCTCGAGTCCCTCGCCACGACCGCCTTCCGATCCCTGTTCCCGCCCGTCAACCCCCAAGTCACACCTCTCAAGTCTATCCGTCGTGTGCTGCTTCTCAACCGCGAAAAGTCACCCGAGGACGATGGTACCTTCATTGTCAACTTCAGGCACTACGCCATCACGACGCGGTCGGCCGGCGTCTCGAAGCCCCTGCGCCGCATCAAGAACGCTGAAAAGTTCCTGGCCACCAAGTCGAGCCGCCAGAGCAAGATGCCCAACCTCGGCAAGCTGGAAGACATTGCCGACTACATGATTGGTGGCGAGGAAGGGGAGGGCTACGTCTCGGATGCGACGAGTGGCAGCGAGGTTGACACCGACGCCGAGGTCGAGGTTCTCGACAATGCGCCCCGGCGGGTGCTGTCCACCAAGGCTAGGCTAGCCGCCGAGCAGAGCGGCGATGCCGGTGCCGAGGAAGAGGAAGAGGACCACGTCGAGCGCCGCGCGGTCAAGCTGGTCGAGTTGGGGCCGCGCATGAGGCTGCGCCTGACCAAGGTTGAGGAGGGCCTTTGCGCTGGCAAGATCATGTGGCACGAGTACGTCCACAAGAGCAAGGAGGAACTCAAGGAGCTCGAGCGGCGGTGGGAGAAGCGGCGGCAAGAGAAGGAGGCGCGTCGCAAGGAGCAAAAGGCCAACGTTGAGAAGAAGAAGGCGGCCAAGGCGGCCAACAAGAAGAGTGGGGGCGCCGGCGACGACGAGGACGAAGATGACGAGGACGACTACTACAGCGACATGGACGTGGACGACTTTGACAGCGAGGGGCTCGCCGGCGATGCCGAGTACCAGGTCAACGAAAAGGCCGAAGCCGACGGCGAGTGGGAAGACGAGGAGGCAGAGATTGGCAGGGACATTTGATGGGCTTTGTATCAATGGCGTTGGGCGGGTACACTAGTTGAGTTTATATTCTTCATGGGTCATTTGTCGCTTCAATATCATGATGGGCGGATGCGGTCAAGGGCCCTATATACACAAGCGGCTCACTCATCGCCTACAGCTGGTCCATGAGCTTCTCCGCCACATAGTGGATGTTGGTGCCAAAGTACTGCGGCACCGTCTGCAGGTACAGCACGCCGTCCTCGATGACGCACTCGTTGTACGACGACTTCATGCTGCCCTCGTCGACGATGCGGAACGCCACCTTGCCCTTGTCCACGGCCTCGTTGACGCCCTCGCGGACCATCTCGTCCTCGGCGGCCTTGTTGCTCGCCAGCCAGTCGGCAAACGCCTCGATGTAGCGCTTGGTGAAGTCGCCGAGGTTGTGCTGCCAGTCGGTGACGCCGGCGGCCGTGAGCTTGGCGAAGGAGGCCTCGAAGTTGGGCTCCAGGGCGACCTCGCGGCCGAGCGCGGCGTTGATGCGCTCGCCGACCTTGTCGATGTCGCCGTCGTAGTCGGCGCGGATGGAGGCGCGCGCCACAAACGACATGGGCAGCGAGGGCGCGGTGGTCGCGACGTTGAGCGCCTGCGCGAGGGTGTCGACGGCGACGGCGTGGTCGATGTTGGTGCCGAGGTTGCCCTCGCGGAACAGCATGACGAGCTTGCCGTCGGACGAGACCTCGGGCCCGCAGTACGAGTACTTGGCCTCGGTGTCGAGGTCCATGGTCAGGACGCGCGCCGGGCACAGCGCGTTGAGCTCGCTGCGCGCCGTGTCGCCGTGCTTCTCGACAAAGTACTTGAGCTGGTACTCGGCGCCGGAGACGTATCTGCGCAGATTCCGCTGTGTCAACTTTGTTCTCTCACGGGATGAAAGTGGCGGCTCGGGGGTAGGTAGGAGGAGACGCACGCGGCGAGCATGGAGCCCAGAGACTCCTTGGCGTAGCCGTCGATGGCATAGGCGTAGATTTGGTTCGGGTTGATGTCAATGGTCCACGACTCGCCGAGGATGTCGGAGATGGACTTTTCGAACTCGGCCTTTTTGCTTTCCCAGTCGTCGCGGACTGGAAGCGGCGGGTGTTAGCGATGGCCGCGACTATCGTGCACTCGCAACGTCAGGCCCTGCTGGGAAGGTTGCCTACCATTCTTGCGGAGCGCCAGGGGCAGCTTCTCGACGGGCGGGAGGCGACTCATGGTGACGATGGGGGGTTTTTTTGTTGTATTGTTTTGAGCGTGTAAGTGGTTACAGCTTATGACGGGCGTGTAAGTGGATCGTGTCGTCGCGATAGCAGATGCGGATGTTTCACTCCAACGTCAAGCTTACAAACGAGCTTAATATATACTTGGCGAGCTGTCTGACATCGACACAAAACGAAAGCCTGCCTAGGCCAGGTATCTGCGGCACTTGCCCCGTTCGCGAATTCAGCCCTGCCGAGCCGTGCGCTCAACCTCGCCCAACCGAACGGCATCGTCAAACCCGTCTGGCAAACGCCTCTCTGTCCATCCCGAAATCTCCACAAGCTAGCTATGCCTATTCCCCCGTCTCATTTCTCCGCCCGCCAAGGCACCAGGGCCCAGACAGACCCATCACCCCCGGCGTCCGAACCCATTGGCTGTCCGCCCCCCCCTCCCGCCGTCATGAGTCCCTAGCTAGCCGGGGGGACGGGGCTGAGTTGTTTTGAAGAATTGCCTGTCTGGGAAAGGGGGGCGGGCGTGTTCCTCGTTAGGCGAGGCTCGAGAGACATAGAGAAGTGGACGAGCGGGAAGCCAACGAGCCCCAGACTGCGCAACTGTTCCGCGGCAGCTCGTGTTCGTGAGCCGCGCGCAATTCACGCGTCCATCACGGTGCCGTGGCGCCGCGCGGCGCCGCAATGTTGCTTCAACGTCCCGTGCGGCTGCCTTCGCCCCCCCGCAACGCCCGCATGTGACGGAGTTGGCATGGGGCGGCTCGCGGGTGCGCGCGTTTGAGCCTCCTCAGCCTCCCGAGCCTCCTAGATGCCGGGAGGCCGGCACGAGCTGAAAAGGCCTCGGACAGACTATCGATGGCGGTAGGCGTTCTTTGGACCCCTGGTTCCTTGCAGCAAGGGTTCGTGGCTTGAAAGCGGGGAACGGCTGAAGCTTCAACTTGACTCGACTCGCTCCTTCGGTTGCGGTGATGGTGCTGCGGCTCCGGGACGAGCCCGCCGCCCTCAGCGGGATGATGGGATGGGATGACGAGATGAAGGCTGGGGTGCGGTTTGTTGAGCTCTCTTGTTCGGGCGGGTCGAGAGTTGAGGGGCAGGGTTCTTACTTCTGCCTTGCCAAGCGATGGGATCTGCTCTGCCTGGTCGTCCGTATGTCCGCGACTAGTCAAGTCGCTTGATGTGAAGCTACAGTATCACACATAGGATCCGTGCAAGGAAGGTTTCCGTGTGTAAAATAAACGGCCTTGAACCTGACGTTGCGTCGGTCGCGGTCGCGCATCTGTTGGCGATAACGTCCCCCCTTCCCAGCATCACAAACCCACGACGCACACCAACCATGTCACTGTAAGCCCAGGCACACAACTCTCAAGACCCCCAAGTCTCACACAGAAGCAGTCCTCTCAAGGCCCGCGTCACCGTCCGCGACCACTTCGACGCGCCCGACTGCGCCGCGCGCAAGGCTATCCAGGCCCTCGGCGACGCCCTCGGGCGCACGGTGCAGTGCGAGCCTGAATGGCCGCTGCTCGTCACGGCCCTGCAGGCTGCGTACGGCTCCGTCCCGGTCGTCGAGACTATCGCCGGGCTGGTCCACGCGTGGTGCCGAGCCGTGCTGGAGCTCCTAGAGGATGGCGACGACGGCGAGGCGTGGGGCGAGACGCTGCTGGAAGCCATGGACGGAGGCTCACTGAAGCTCACAGTAGACGTGAGTTCCCATTTGTAGCCGCTCTGACGAGGACTGATCTGAAACGGCTTTAGGTTGTCGATGGTGAGCTGCCGTCAACAGCATGGAACTCCACGCTCAAGGCCTTTACGCTGCGTATCCCCAAGTCCAGCCCAGCTCACGACGCACTCGCGCTGGTTCCCCATCTGCGCCTCCAAGCCGAGGGTGCCTTCAAGGGGCAGACCACGACGGCCGAGGACTGGACCAGCGTCGCGGCGTCTGGCGAGAGCACGACAGTGACGGCTCCTGCCGCGGGACCCGCGCTCGTGGTGGCCGCGAAGAGCAGCTACATGCCCAGCGTGGCATCGCTCCCGCCCCCGGACAAGCTCCTCCTGCGGCCACCGTACCACATGATTGTGTACGGCGGGCACGAGGTGCGCATCCAGTGCAGCCACGGGCCGTCGCTCGAGTTCCTGGCGGCCTATCTCAAGAAGTGGTGCCGCGCGAACACACGCCGCTCCGACAAGGTAGGTTCGACTGCCGGTGTTCGTCTGAATTGCTCAATTCCCTCTATCGATATACTGTGAGCGAAGGAACATGGTGGTACGTGCGACTGACCGAACCTCTTGCGAAGCTTCCCTTAGTCGCCGCGACTCTCGGCGCCAGCGCATTCGGCATATCGCCGATGCACGATACGCTGACCGTGGCTTGGGCGGACCGACATGCGGGCGATGGCTCGTCCATCTGCCTGCCGCTGCTGTTTCATCTCATTGAAGGGGCGCTGGGCTACGAGCGCGTGTACGTCGACGCGTCGTGCTGGCAGTACCGGCGCGACGAGGCGTGGAGGGAGTAGAAGAAGATGTTGGAATAGACGAGCTGAGGCATAGGAACCAGATGACTACCACGGCGAGGTCAAAGGCTGTTGCTGTAAGACATGTACGCGCCGTCATACCCACAGGCCCTATTTGCCTAGCGGTGTGATGGCACATCGTGTAGGTTGGGCTGGTATCGTAACTATCATTATTGACGCGAATCTTATGCTCATGCTCGGCGTGCTTCTTGCGTCTCCTATAGTGGTTGTGCATCTGAATCAAGTAAGTACATAGATCATAGTCATTGCGAATCACTGGAACTCTTAGGCTATCGGCTCACGAGAATCGAACATTGGGCTGCAACTAAGCCTGACTAGGTGCTAGCCACGGTGGGCCAGCTACGAAGTACATAAATCTGCAACGCGGCCTACTTTGCTCACTCCTCAGATCATATGGATACATGCTTCCCTCTAAACCTCGAGCTTGTTCCCGTTCAGGTCGTCGACGAAAATGACCTTCACCTCGCGCGCCATGGCGTCTATGTCCTTGGGAGGTGGAAGCTTCTTCTTCTCGCCCCTCCTGGTAACCCCACTGCCAGTCACCTTTCGTTCAAGGATAACCTGTGTGCTCTTTACGCCCCCGTCAGGGTTCCTCAGCAATTCCCTGTACGTGCAGGTCGATCGAGTCTTGTACTGAGCGCCGTACGCCTTGCCCGGCTGCCAGACCCCGTTGTGCTCCTCCAGCGGAACTTTACTAGCAGATTGTGCGACGCTACCGCCGACGTAGTAACGGTTCACCACAGTCTCCCAGCTCTTGTGGATACCTCGCAGGGGCAGGAGCTCGATCGACTGCTTCTTGTCGGATGCCGAAAACATGTCCACCGCGCCGGTGTTGTTGGCCCAAACCCTCGTGGCACGCTGGGCGTCGGGCCAGCTGCAGGTGGCTTCATATACGGGCATAGTGGTGCAGTCTCCTTGCATCTCCAAGACAAAGGTCCACGTCTGCACCGAGCAGGCATGATCTTCCGGGCACTCAAACGTCGTGCTCACTTGCTTGGTCTGCTCCGTCTGCTTCGTGTTCTCTTGATTGACGCCCTCGTTTCGGGAATGGGAGCCGGACACGGTCGCCGACGCGCCGATTCCAGCGAAGCTGCCACCGACCGAGGCCGAGGCCTCGACCGAGGTAGCTTTTCCGAGGCTCCACCCTTGGGAGGAGATGTCGACCCTCGAGGTCGAGGTGGTGATGTCCCTGGTGACGGGCCTCGATCCGGCGATGAACTCGGCCTGGTCCTCGTTGGCCACGAGCTGGATGCGAATGCGGTTTCGAGCAAACACCGACCTCTCCGCGAGGCACCCGGCAGCCCAAACCCCGGCCGCGGCGCTCTCTTTGAATGGAGTGTTTTCACTCCACTGCTTGGGAAGTTGCGCTCTGAGCTTCTCCCTCAGATCTCTAACCACGAACTTGCCCTCTTTGGTTTTGGAAGACACAGACGACATGTCGTAGGTGGGAGCTTTGTTCAGCCCGGCAGCAAGAATGCTCTGGGCGAGGGATAGAGCAACAAGAACATGCATGGCGGTCATATGCATTTTGAATATCCCAACAAGAGGCTTGTACGAAAGACCTTGCCGGTCAAGGGCACTGATGTAGTTGGCTAATGGAATAGAGACAGGATGAAGAGAAACAAGAGTAGTGTGTCGTCTCCAACTCATGTCGTCTGGTCTCTGAGGTCCGACGGAACGCCTCAAGTACTCCGTGCTACAGACGAGAACGTCCGTCTGCCGACCCAGCACGCAAATCTACGTGCATCCCATAATTGACATGGCAGTGGAGTCTCGTCTCGTGGCACACGCTCACTGCTGACTCGCGCGTATTTTCATGCGCTGCTCAGATCGCACCATCGACGTGGCGTGAGATGTGCAATATCCAAATCCGAGGTGCGCTACTTGCATTTGTAACCGCCTACCCCTGAGCGTCTTGGCTTCTAGTCGCGTGTTGATGATTTCTCCTCGGGTAGCCGCGGAGGTTGTCTGTACATGTAGACTAATAAATATGACAGTGGGACATCCAAATTGATGACGTATGTGCTCTATACCCGTAGTTTTAACCAAAATATCGTCCCCAGCGGTATTGTCATTTTACTTGAGGCGAAGTTACCTGGGGAGAACTGAAACTCGACTCTGCACGAACTGCCGAGGTCGGGTGTCTGGTGCTAGATTAACACGAACCTATAGTTCTTGTCTTTCATGCACGTTGCCCCAGACACGAGAAAATACTGGTATGTTTTACTTCTAACGTCGGATGTCACGATCGAAAGATGCGGAATTCACTTGCGGCTGTTGCGTGACTTTACATGTAGCTAAGATGAACCTGTGGCATCGATTTGACGAGATCCATGACCGAGTTATCACCCGATGTGCTTTATGCGCAGTATCTTGGCGTCAATATAATGCCAAACACGAGCTAGAGGACGTGCCTCATGCGATGTCATATGGTATTGAAGCATACGGCCCAGTCGCGCTGAGCCCTCTTCCTTCGGAATAGCCGCAGCGGCTCCGAGGGCGTCCGGCCGGGACAATGTCATCGCAGAAGTGTCTCACCTTCTTGCATCGAACCTGGCTTCTGGAGTGAGAGTTTTGGAAGTATTAGCCAAGAATCAGCGATACCATGCGAGTATTTCTCCAAGCTCTGAACTGCATGAACCCAGAGTCTGCCATCGACAGAGCCGGTATAGACATTGATGGCTGCACAGTTATCAGAGCCATACGACTTCCATGCATTTGTGCGCTTCACTGCCGTCCATGATCTCGAAAATACCAGATAGATCAGAGATCCATCAACGAACAGTATTCTTCATCGTTATGCTCTGCGTAAAGCCGCTTCTGTGCCTCCTCGGCTCCCTCGCCTCCGTGGCGGGCTACTCCCTGCCCGGCGGGTACGAGCGCATGATGTTCTACTACGCGTATCTCATGGATTGCGACTCCAACGGAGGAGCAGCGAAAATCATCGCGCCAGGGTGCGCCAAGGCCGCGGGCCACGCAGCTGGGACGAAGTGCACGCTCCGCCAGTTCATCAACTACATCGCCAAGACGAAGCCCAGCAAGACCAACATCGCGCAAGTCCCCGAAGGCGACGGCGACGACGTCGTGCCCACCGTGGCGACGGCCGAGAAGCTCGTCCAACTGGAACTGACCGGCGCCGTCAACCTCGGGCTCGTCAACTCGCACGTCAAGCAAGGCGAGACGTACGACGTGCTGCTCAGCAAAACGGGCGAGTTCCTCGCCGGCAAGATGGCCTCGGACAAGGTGCGCTCGCAAGTCAAGGACCTCGCGCACGTAGCGCTCCGCTCGGTGCTCAAGTCGCGCATGGAGGCGGCCACGGACTCGTTCAAGCAGGCCAACGGGGGGGACCTGGTGGTGGAGCTCAAGGACATGGAGCTGGACCCCGAGGACAGGGTCAAGATCCTGGACGTGAAGAAGACGGCGCAGGCGAGCGGCAGGACGGACCGCGAGGTGATGCGCCTGTTTGCCGCGCACCTCGAAGGCGGGCACAAGGCCAACATCAACACGCTGCGCGGGTGCTTCGACCAGTCGCGCACGATGCGGGAGTGCATGCGTCTCGGGCGCAAGCGAGCGCTCGACGATGCGTGCGCCAGGGGGATACGAGATGGTGACGTGGACGGCTGGCGCATCTTTCAGGATCAAGGGCACGATGGCGGCGCCAATGTTGGAAACGACGACGGGGTCGGAGTCGGAGTCGGAGGCGTGGACAAGAACCGAGGCAGTGGCGGAAAGGAGGACAAGCGCTGCAGGAACAAGTCCTTCTTTGGCAGCAAGAAAGACCAGGCTCGTGATAAAAAGTACCACCGACCAAAGGGCTATTTCTGGAGGCGACGCGCCAAGTGCAAGACGCCGGGGAGCAAGCGACCTTAAGCGAGCATGTAGTTAAAGGAGTACTGTGCCGAGCATTGGGCACCGTCTCGTGCAAGGCTTTGTGTTATACTATATGCCATCTAGTCGAGCGTAGGAGAAGCTTCAGTACCAGCTCGGGGCGGCCAGTCTCGGTAGTCTAGCTCGACACCTCTCCCCGTGCTGGGCTGCCACTCCGCTGGCGCAGACGCAAAGAGTTCCGCCGCCGAGGCGTCGGCCCATATGCCGTCGTAGATACCGGGCTCCTGCACTGTGGCCAGGACCCCCGGTGCGTCGTACAGCCAGCGGTCGCTGGGCAGCATGCCGTTGCGTGCGCCGCTGCGCACCGTGTAGCGCTTCCAGACGTGGGCGCCAAAGGTGCGCACTGCATACTCGCTGACGGCGCTGCTGACGTCCAGGCCGAGCTCCTCGGCGCGTGCGAGCAGGCGGCGGGCAAAGTAGCCGTCCACGGCGTCGTCTTCGCCCCGAGCCTCGATCAGCACGTACGGGTCCGGGGCGACGCCATGTTCGTCGAGCATGGCGTCGAAAAGTGCCTGGTCACGCGCGTAAACGGCCGCGCGGAGGACGGCAGGCCGCATGGCGGGCAGTCGCCGAGCGAGCTCCGAGTACGTGGTGGACTGGGCTACGGAGGGGTACCAGATCAGGTACGGGAGGTGATGCCTGGGGGTCCGCGTCGTCAGCCGACTGAGGTCGTTGCTCATGATCATGCGCGCGTTGATGGCCTTGGCGATCCAGTCTCCAAAGGGGCTATCCGGCAACGGCTGCGTGGTCCACCAAGTTGCAAACAGGGGGTTGTGGTATATGCCGCGGACAAGGCAGCCGGCTTCCTGGTCAATAATGACGGGCCGTCGGAGGCGGGCGTAGCGGTCTATGTCGCCGTTGAAGGCCGCGGCGAGGATGAGCACGTTCTTGTTGCCGGACGGTAGGTCGGCGGGCAGGGGCCGTGCCAGGAGAGCAGCCATTTCGGCACCGGTGTCCTCTTGGGGCTCATCTGGAATCGTCGTCTCGTCGATGTTCATATCTTCAGTGATATTGAACATGTTGGTCGTGAACCCAGCCTCCGGAAACATGTCCAAATCAAGCAGGTCATCGTCGTCGTCACTCGTCTCCTCCGTCCTGGAGTCAGCGACACCCGCGCGACGCTGTTCCCGTCCGCGTGGTTTTTTGAAGCCCTGCTTGACAAGTAGAGATGAGAGCACGGCTGTATCCCCGTTCAAGCATGACGGACGAGGATCATCTATGTTGACAGTTCTGGTGTAGTCGTCCATAACTCGGTATTTGACGGGGCTCCGCATGATGTCGCCAAATATATCTTGGCTACCGCATGCCCTCGCCTCCTCGGCCACGGACACATCGGGCAGGACGTCCAGCTCGCGGTAGAGGTCCGTGTAGCCGGCGACGGCGCATGCCCTCGCGACCTGGTACGCCATGGACGGGTAGCACCGCACCAGCTCCCGGTAGGCGCCCTCGGTGGCGGTGTCCGGGTGCCAGATGCAGTAGGGGACGTCGTCGGCAGCGGGCATGTCCGGCACAATGTTGCTCATGATAGCCCGCGCATTGATGGCTCGCGAGAACAGGGGCAGGGCGGCGCGCAGGCGCTGGAGCTCGGCATGTCTGGCGAACGAGTCGTGGTAGCGGATGCCGCGGACGACACAGAGGCGGAGGAGCTGGCGGCCAAGGGAGCGAGGGACTGCACGGCCGCGGATGGCATCGACGGCCTCGGAGGTGCTGAAGGACAAGGAGCGCAGGCGGACGTCGAGTGTAGCGACGGCGGGGTCACCCGCCATGGTGAGATTTGTGATGATGAATCTGATGATGCTGGTGATGGATGGGGATGAGCTGCACATGTGTTCTGACATTGGTGGAGACGACTCCGTAGACCAGAGACGAGTCGTTCATCTCGATAAACGACCCGACTGCTTGGGACGGCCATGCGGACAGCACCCCATGTCGCAAGCTGAGTGGATTTGCGTGCATTAATGAAGCATTGGAGACGGCCATGTTCATGCGCCACGCAGCGAGAGCAGTCCCTCACTCACGCGGGAGAACCCAGCCTGACTTATTCATGCAACCCAGAGCACGGCAGTTCTGACCGCAATGCTGTCAGGGGGCGAATGTCGTGGGAAGGCGAACCGGGGTGCACCCCTGAGACCACCGAATTACTTCGTAGAGCCCATCTCCTCGGGATGTAAGTATGTAGGGTGGGTGAGTTGGCCGTCGAAACCGGCGCGCTGGACTGCTATCAACACGAGCATTGGCATGCCCAGCTGGACGTAACAAACCACTGCTAGGATGGATTGGTCGCCTTACGCAGGCGCGTGGGAAAAGTCTCTCCAAGACTGCTGACCCAGGGCAGTGAATGGTGCAATCAACTGTTGATGCCCGGGAGTCTAGGGCGCTCATGGGAGTGTCAGTGAATGCCATTCATGAATGCACACTGAGGCGGCCAACTGGCGCCGGCTCTGACAGGGCATTTACAGGGCTTAATGTTGACGCGCTGGACTTGTACGTGGGCTGAGCTCCAGGTACCTAGGTATGGAGGTTCCCGTCCCTGTTGGCGGGGGCCACGGCGGGGAAGCACCAGCAGTCGCCGCCCGCCACCCGATCTGGCAATTCAGAAACCTCGACACGCCGTGAATCCATCCATTTCCTTTTCATCATGCACCGCGGGCGTTGACGATTTCATCACCGTCGCCCAGTGTGCAAGCGCGTAACCATGCTCCCACGGGCCGCAGTCGCACTCCGCAGCGGCGGCGCCTCCCGCCTGCTTCGTGCTCCGTCTGGCTGGCGACACGCCCGTCACGCCTCATCCTCATCCAGAGTCGGACAAACATCGTCGACCGCCGCCTCCACCACACACCAGCTCCGCAGCTCCGCCAGCAAGCCCGCGTGGGCCATTGGGGTGCTCCTCGCCGGCGGAGCCGGGTACTATCTTGGCAGGGGCGGCGATGCTCCACTGGCCGTGAAGCCCACGTCCGCCCTCCTCCCCGGCGGCGGCCGCGTCGGCGTCCCGTCCGTCCCCGCAGACGCCTCGGAGCACGAGATCCCCGTCGAGTCGCCCGTCGAGGTGCGCCGTCTCGCGGCTGCCGACGCCTGGATCCGCGAGCAGGCGCGTAGCTTCGTCTTTGTGAGCGACGCCGACGGCGGGAGGGGCCGCGTCGACGTGGTGCGCGTGTCGAGCAACAACCCCGTCGAGGACGAATGGGCTGTTGGTTGCGGTCGCGGTCTTGGCGGTGCCGACGCTCCTAAGACGTTGTACGCGGGCGTCTACGACGGGCATGCGTGAGTGCAAGCCAAGTTGAGTCACGGCGACTTCAAAGCTGACCCATCGGCAGAGGCTGGGCCACGTCTGCCGTCCTCAAGGACGCCCTGATCCGCTACGTCTCCGCCTCGCTCGGCAAGCTGCCGTCCGCGAGCGACGACGCCTCCGTCGACGCTGCCATCCAGGCCGCCTTTGTCCGCCTCGATGACCGCATCATGACCACGGCCAGACGCGCCCTGAACGCGGACCACGAGCACGGCGCCGCCGCCGCCATCCGGGACCTCGCCCCCGCCATCGCCGGCTCGTGTGCCCTCCTGTCCGTGTACGAGCCATCGTCGCGCACGCTGCGCACTGCCGTGACGGGCGACTCGCGTGCCGTGCTCGGATCCCGGACCCCCGGCGGCGACTACGTGGCCGAGGCGCTCAGCAAGGACCAGACGGGTTTCAATCCTGACGAATGTGCGCGTCTCGAGAGGGAGCACCCCGGCGAGCTGGCCGACGTCATCGACCCCAAGAGCGGCCGCCTCCTGGGCATCGCCGTCACCCGCGGCTTCGGTGACCACCGCTGGAAGTGGTCCAACGAGGACGTGTCGTCGGCGCAGGGCCGCTTCTTCGGATTTCCCCCGCGACCCAAATCCAAGACGCCGCCGTACATGACGGCGCGGCCCGAGGTGACGACGCGCCGCGTCGCGTCCGACGACTTTGCCATCCTCGCCTCCGACGGCCTGTGGGACGTCATGTCCAACGACGACGCCGTGGCCTGCGTGCAGCGCTGGCTGGCCGCCAAGCGCCGCGGCCGTCCCGACGACGTGCAGCCCATGGAGTCGCGGCTCACCGTCGGCTCGGGCGGCTACGGCGAGTGGAAGGCGACGCCCGACACGTTCGCCATCGAGGACCTGGACAGCGCGGCCGTGTGCCTGGTGAAGAACGCGCTGGGAGGGCGGCGGAGGGCCTTGCTCTGCGGCGCGGCGACGGTCGGTGCGCCCCAGAGCAGGTACGTGCGCGACGACATGACGGTGCAGGTGATTTTCTTCAAGGACCCGTACGCGTAGTGCGGAGGCAATAGCAAGGCACATGGGAAGGCACAGCGGAGCAGAGTCGGATGCTTATGCTGACCGTCTCCTGGTTTGGTTTTGTTGAGACGTTATGAGATGTTGGCCTCCAACGACGCGACAGCCATCCATTGACAAGACCTGCGACATACCTATACAGGCACATATACACAGACCCAAATACACATACACCTACACATACTCATACACGAGGTGCCCGTCGCTGTCGCCTTTGCGAATCCAAAACCAAGCACGACCACTCTACGACGACAACCAGTTGCCGTAGACGACGCCCTCGTACGGCTTGAGCGCGACCCCATGCGTGGTGAGCGGCTCTCTGTCCTCGGCGCCCATGACCTTGCCCCAGCCCTCGAAGCCCTCACCGCCAAACGCCCGCTCGCCGTCGGAGAAGTTGAGCAGCACGAGCGCCTTCCTGGCGCCGCCGCCACCACCACCGCCGCCGTCGCGGCTGCTCGTCATGGTGTAGGCGAAGACATCGTCGCCGCTGCGGTCGACGGGCAGCATCGCGTACAGGCCGTGGACGAAGACATCGCGCTCGCGCTTGCGCGTCGCCAGGGCCTCGCGCCAGTACGCGAGGACGCTGTCCGGGCGGCCCTCCTGCGCGGCGACGTTCCACTCGCGGTAGTCGTCGTTGACTCGCATCCACGGCCGCTCGGCCTCGGTGAAGCCGCCGTGGCGCTCGGCCGTCCACTGCATGGGCAGGCGGCCGTTGTCGCGGGCCTTGAGGCGCATCTGCGCGAGCACGTCGCTCATGTCCACGTCTGCGTCGTCTGCGTCGTCTGCATCGTCTGCGTCGGCGCCCGCGCCCGCGCCCACACCCGCTCCTTGGCCCCCCTTCTCCTTCTTCTCCTCCTTCTTCTCGGCACGCCGCCGCTTCAGCTCGGCGTGGTAGTAGCCGCGGGCCTCGACGTCAATGTACTCGTCGACGCCCCACGAGGGCGGCGCGTTGGCCATGCCAATCTCCTGGCCCTGCAGCAGGTACAGCGTGCCGCTCAGGGTGGTCAGGTACGTGGCAAGCATCTTGGCGGCGCGGGCACGGTGGCGCGGGTCGTCGCTCGCGTAGCGCGACAGGCTGCGGCCCGAGTCGTGGTTGTCCATGTAGACGGCGTTCCAGCCGTCGCAGCGCGGCATGGCGCCCTGCCAGAGGTTGGTGATGCCGCGCAGCGTGTCGAGCCGGAACTTGCCCTCGCCGTACTTGTGCCCGGCGGCGCCAAAGTCCATGTCGACAATGTCGCCGGTGAAGACCATGTTGAGCTCGTGGCGCGCGGCAGCCACGTACGACGCGACGCTCGCCTCGTCCTTTGTGAAGCCGAGCTCGCCGACGGTCATGACGCCGCCGCGGCCGTTGCCGTTGTACTTGTCGAAGACGCGCCGCCGCATCTCCTGCAGGTACTCGTGCATGCGCGGCCCGCTGGCGAACCACTCGGCGCCCGACTGGTACTCGGCGGCCGGGTCGGTGACGGCGGCGTCGGGCAGGTCCGGGTGCTTGGACATGAGGTTCATCGAGTCGATGCGGAAGCCGTCGGCGCCGCGGTCGAGCCAGAACTCCATGTCGGCGTAGGCGGCGGCGCGCATGCCCTCGTCGGCCCAGTTGAGGTCGGGCTGCGAGGGGAGGAAGAGGCTGAGGTAGTACTGCTGGGAGCCCTCGTCCCAGGTCCAGGCGCTGCCGCCAAAGATGCTCGCCCAGTTGTTGGGGGGCAGGCGCTCGCCGCGGGGGCCCCGGCGGGCGTCGCGCCAAAAGTACCAGCCGCGTTTGGGCCCGTCGCGGGAGGCGCGCGACTCGCGGAACCAGGCGTGCTCGTCGCTCGTGTGGTTGACGACGAGGTCGAGGAGGACGCGCAGGCCGCGGGCGTGGCAGGCGGCGATGAGGGTCTCGGCGTCGGCGAGCGTGCCGTAGGGCGGGTGGATGGCGCGGTAGTCGGACACGTCGTAGCCCATGTCGCGCTGGGGGCTGGCGAAGATGGGCGACAGCCAGATGGCCGTGGCGCCGAGGTCGCGGATGTGGTCGAGCCGCGACGTGATGCCCGCGATGTCGCCGAGCCCGTCGCCGTTGGAGTCGCGGAAGCTGGCCGGGTAGATTTGGTAGACGACGGCGTCCTTCCACCAGGGGTGGTGGTCGTCGTCCCCGCCGCCGCCGCCGCTCCTCACGGCCGTCGTGGCCATGGTGATGGGTGTGAGGTGTTGGCGCGGGTGGTGTTGTTGAGGCTGATTATGATTATGATGAGGATGGATGACGTTGACTAAGGTGTTGTAGACGTGACTGATGAGTGAGTGAGTGAGTGGGTAGGTGAGTGAGTGAGAGAGAAGTGAAGTGTCTTGGATGGAATCGATGATGGCGAGGCGCTTCCCTGCAGTGTCCACGGTCGGAGACGTCTTATACCGCCCTTGCAGTCGTTCGACACAACAAGTCCACACCACGCGATGCTAGAGAATCGCACGAGGAAGCACCCTGGAGCAACCAAGCGTGCCTGGCTGAATTCCAATTCGCGCGTCCCGCCCCCGTGGGCTGCTGGCATCCTTGGTCCGGGGAACAAAGAGGCTCGGCATCCCGGAGCCCCGGCGGGGGAGGAGCACGCAGGACTCAGGAGACGCAGACGAGGAGGGGCGGCCGGCCGGCTGGTCACGGAGCCGAAGCGCCACATGCGCCCGCTAATTACACCAGCGGCCGGCCGGCCGCCCCATCCCGCCATCAGGCGCCGCTGGAGGGACGGAATTGCTGGTTTGGGGCCATGGGTGAATTTTGATTCGCCAGCTGGGTATGTGAGCTGACGGGGGTGGTGCTGGCGATGGTGGATCAGGTCGTCTGACCAGCGGAACCTGTCACGTCGAACTGTCGATGAACTAACTAAACAAACAAACTGTGGGCTCGTGTGCGCTCCGTCGGCCAACTTGCCTGTTTGTTTGTCCTCGTGCAATGTACTTGCAATTGTGGAGTTGCGTGTTAGTCTATCCGTATGGCAATGGGAAATATGTTGCCGGGCCCGTGTTTTTGGCGACACATGTGCTGCTGTCAGGCAGTGGAGAGTCGCCAAGATTCCCGTGGGGGTGAGGCACTGGCACTTGCACGAGGCATGACAGGCAGGGGTCAAGAAGACGTGCCAACATGCGCCCCAAAAGGCGTGACACCTGAGTACGATCAGGCAATGGAGAATTGTCGGGCACACGAAACGAGAGTGAAAGACTACGAACAGTTGTGCGACGGACTCGTCTGGTGGTCGGTTAACCGCACATGTCAGTCTCATAGCTCATGTTGCTATTGAATGCGATGATGAGAGCTGCCCAGGCGCAATTCACATTGGGCGCGCCGGTAGAACAATCAGCCACGACAACATCGGGTACGTTTAAGCATCGGAACAATAGTTCAATCACAGACTCGGGTGCTCTCCTTCGTGGCTCTACACCCACCACACCAACGGGAAACGCGGGCTTAGTCTAACATCGTGTTCTTCATGCACCTGTGTGACAAACAAGGCTCAAGCCGTGACTGCGTCCACTGGCAACACCTCCACGGCCCCCATCGCCGCCTCTTTCCCACGCGCCCGCTCCCTGCGCAGCGGATGCATCTCCTCAAACAAGTGCGCGCCTGCCTCTCTCCTTGGCCACGCGCCCCGGAGGCCCTCCCAAACCGCGACCCTCGCGCTGCTGTCATCGTATTCCTCGCCGCCCAGCGCGCACGACGCCCCCAGCGACTCGTCCAGGCTCGGGTACACCCGCGACGTGAGCGCGAACCGTTCGTTGGCAAACACCTCGACGAGCGAGCCGTCGACGAAGAGCCGCAGCCGCAGCTCCTCCTCCCCGGGGAGCAGCGCGAAGCGCCCCGCGTCGGGCGTGCTGGCGCCGAGGGACCCCAGCGATGAGCGTGAGCGGTCGACGGTGATGTGGCCGTCGCGCAGGTTGATGATGACCTTGGTCACTTCCCTGTCGCCGGGTGCCTGTCGCACGTTGACCGTAAACACCTCGGAGCCAGTGATGTTGGGAAACGTCGCCTCGATCTCGTAGTTGGTCGATCGCAGGCGCTCCAGGTCTCGCAGCGAGGAACCGAACTTCTCGCGCCGCAGCGACGCCAGTTCCTTCGCTGGCCTGATGCCCAGAGTGGTCATCAAACCGCTCGTTTCGTCGACCTTCCACTCCGTCGTGCGGTGCTGTTCTTCCCCTGCAGGCCGGGTGATCTCAAAGAGCTCGCGCGGGTGGCCCATGCAGCCCGCCCAGCCCTGCTCTCTGACCGTGGCCGGCGTGGCCGTCTCGTCGGCCCAGCCCAGCTGCAGCAGGCGGTCGTCCTTCCCACGGAAAATGTGCGCCGCGTAGAGCACCCCATGGTCCAAGAGCCCGTGGCTCTCAATCCCAAACGTTGGAGTCCCATCTTCGTGGAGGCTGAGCTTCCCGCCCAGCCAAGCCTCGTAGTGATGGTTGTGTCGCTTGCTGGTCACGTCTTCCTCGACCCCCAGGATGATGTAGTCATTGTTCCCGACAGTCGCAAATGTCCCGCACTCAAAGTTCATGCCGAACTCCCAGTCACTGCCCGGCTGTACTCGCTCGCCCTGC
Source organism: Purpureocillium lavendulum (assembly GCA_029168975.1). Classification (NCBI taxonomy): domain Eukaryota; kingdom Fungi; phylum Ascomycota; class Sordariomycetes; order Hypocreales; family Ophiocordycipitaceae; genus Purpureocillium; species Purpureocillium lavendulum. The sequence continues at coordinate 543,959 of JAQHRD010000001.1, forward strand.
TTCACGTCGAGGAGGACGCCAAGATACGCCCAGCTGACAAGATCATTTGCCACGTAGAGGTGAAGCTGCGAGCCCTGGCCCTGCACGCCGGATGCAATCATCATGTACATGGTGCCGTCACTGACGCCGCGTAGCTTTGAGAGCGACGGCCACTTTGAGACAAACGGGTCCCGCCATCCCGTCGTCGCCTCCATCTTCGGCGGGAGCTTGATGAGGGGATTGCGCTCGTGACGCTGCCACGTCCGGCCGTAGTCGCGCGACACGGCCACGCTCTGCGTCTCGCACCCAGGCTTGTACGGCTTTGACCAGTGGATCGGCATGTGTGAGACGCTCGTATAGAAGAGGTACAGGACGCGCTGGCCGCCTTCCAGCCGCGAGATGATGCTTCCAGAAAAGACGCCAAGCGCGTCGTACGAGCCCGCGGGGCCGTTCCAGAGCGCCGGCGCGCAGTCTTCCCAGGTGATGAGGTCGCGGCTGCGGGCGGCGCCCCAGGCGCAGTTGCCGCCCTTGGATGTGCCCGGGTTCCATTGGTAGCAGAAGAGATACTCGTCCGTCTCGGGGATGTAGACGGCGCCGCAGGGGTCGTTGGCCCAGGAGTGAGGCGCGATGAAGTGCGATTGCGGACGAAACCGCGTAAACGCCACGGAGGCGGACGGCGTAGAGGGGTCGTCAATAGCCATCGAGTGAAAGAGTGGCCGCTATCCAGTTGAGAATGGACATACGCATGGGCGGGAAGTGTGAAACAGAGCAGAAAGACGAGAGTTGAAATGGCTGTGGTCAAGACACCAGAGCTGCATGTGCTGGTGCTTACTCCATGTTGTCTACTAGACCATCATCGTCTCCGTCTTCCGACGACCCGCATCCACCGGCTGAACCCCCTCGGCGAACCGGTCCCCGGGGGAGCTCTCTGACCTCGGCGCGTGATTTCGTCTTCTTGGCAGGAAACAACAGGTGTTCCAGGAACACAGTCCGGGGTGCAGTCATGAGATTATCCACGCGGAGGCTTAGCCTACCAACATAACCGGGCTGGCCCCCTGAGTCCCTGATGACGGGCCGGCAACGGTGCCACCCGCCCAGATCACTCATTGACCAGATGCAAAGAACAGAAAACGAACGCCCGGGACGATTGCCGGCTGGCGTCTCCAATCAAAATTCACCCACCGCTCGGCTGTCAGCGCCGGCGCGTCGATTAGCTCGAGCAGCGGGACGCCACCACCGCCGTCCGTCCCATCAGCCTCGAGTCAAGCCATCCATCACCAACGGGCAGCAGGAATGGGAGCATGCCCGGAAAGCCCACAAATTTCGACGAAGAAAATTCACCCTACTGGCCGGGCGGCCGCGTTACGGCCTGCCAAGTGTGGCAATCGGCTTTTGCTCCGTTGTCGCCTCCTCGCTGCGTCTCCCCATGGGGGGGACATGGAGCCGGCCGTCCTGTCACCAGTTTTGTCTCCTGACAACCATGGACGACGGCTAGGTTCTGCACCCCAGACAATAGTCGCGTGGGGTGAAATTGAACCGAACGCGAAAGCTCGGCTGAAGCTCTCCTTTTTCTTGTTCCATCGGGCAACGTCTGCTCGTGGCGTTGGGGAGAACCAGACTGGACCGGACGCCGCGTCGTGAGACTTGGACTCTCGGCCCCCACGGCCTCCCATCCGACATAAAATACAACGCCGTCGCCCGGCCACGAGGCACCGTTCAGGATCATCACCACTTCTCCAACAGCTCATCTACTTGTCGCTACCCTCTTACTCCTTTCCATTCTTCGTCTTCATCATCGTGCCCTGTCATCCGCACGGATAACAACACAGACCATGGAGAAGGACACCCCAACGGCGGTGTCACAATTCGACATCACGCCGCCACCCAAGACAAAACAAACCGAGCACGCCGAGGATGTCAATGGCATCGAGGCACAAGAGGACCTCAAGAAGGTTGTCTCCGACGAGCACGACCTGACGCCCCGAGAGCAGTACCACAAGCTGTGGACGAACCTCAAGAAGGACCGCCACTATGTCTATTGGGCCCTCTATGTCATGTCCCTCGTCTTCGGCTGGGGCTACGACGCCGGTCTCTCTGGCGTCGCCATCGCCTTCCCGCAATTCCGCGAGGACTACGGCAACTACTACGCCAACGGCGACCAGTGGGTTATCCCCGCCATGTGGCAGTCGCTGTGGAACGCGGCCAGCACCATCGGCCAGGTCTTTGGCGCCTTCCTGACTGGCCAATTTGCCGACTACACCGGCCGCCGCTTCATGTTCTGCAGCGCCGTCGCCCTGTCCTGGGCGTCGTCCTTTGCCCTGGTCTTCGCGCCCAACCTGCCCGTCCTCTTCGTCTCCAAGCTCCTCCTCGGCTTCTCCGTCGGCATCTCGACCGTCACGCCGCCGCTGTACGTCACTGAGAACGCGCCTGCCGCGCTGCGCAGCACCCTCAGCTCCTTGACCAACGTCATCATCGTGCTGGGCTTCTTCCTGTCGTCGTTGACTGGGTACGGCTCCTCTCACATCAAGGGCGAGTGGAGCTACAAGCTCTCCTTTGTCATGACATTCCTCATGCCTACGGTGTTCGCGATAGGACTACCTTTCCTACCCGAATCTCCCGTCTGGTATGTCAAGCGTGGCAGAGAGGACAACGCACGCAAGGCAATCTACAAGCTCTATGGCAAGAATGTGGACATGGAGGAGAGGCTCGCCTTCATCCGATCCGAGCTCGAGGCTGAGGCTGGTGAGGAAGCCATGGCCAAACAGACCACCTGGAAGGCTATATTCTCCAAGGAGCATCGCGCACGGACATTTGTTGCTGTCCTCGGTCTTCAGTCACAGAACTTCTCCGGCGGCTATTTTGCGAGTAAGTGAATATTGATGATGCTTCTGTCGCCAGACTTGGTATGCTGACAGCCCTAGACACGTACCAGACATACTACTTCCAACTCATCGGCCAGACCAACTCCTTCGGCTTGACGGCCATCTCCTCGACATTACAGTTCTGCTCCAACCTCTTCGCCGTCTGTCTCTCCGATGTCCTGCCGCGACGCCGCTCGCTCATCGGTGGCGGCTCTCTCCTGTGCGGCTGGTCGCTCATCATTGCTGGTACCTCAATGGCCGGCACACAGAACCACGCGGCCAACACAGCGCTGCTCGTCTTCATGCTCACCTGGTCGATGCTTTATACCGCCACCGTGGGCTGCTTCGGCTGGGCCGTCGCGCAGGAGACGGCCGCTCAGGCGACACGACCCAAGACGATTGCGTTCTGCCTCGTGTGCCAGCAGCTCACGGCGCTGATGCTGTCATCGGTGTTCCCGTACTTCATCAACCCGGATCAGCTCAACTGGGGCGGCAAGGTCATGTTCTTGTTCGTGGCGTGCGAGGTGGTTATCCTCACCGGCCTCTTCTTCTTCCAACCGGAGACAAAGAACCGCACGTACCACGACATTGACACTCTATTCGCCGAGAAGATCCCGCCGCGCAAATTTTCCAAGTTTGTGGTTCGCGATGGCGTCGTCATGAAGAAGAAGCATGCCTAAAGTAATGAACCAAGCGAAGCGGAAGAACATATAATGGTGTAAGCGGGTAATGTTCTAATTTATAGCACATGTATCTATACGTTTAGGGTCTATCATATAGGCTCCAATCATTGCCACCGCGTTGTACTTTGTCGAGCCGCGTGAACGATATACCGCTGGATATGCTTCAGCTAGGCCTCGTGGGGTGGCTCGTGTCCATTTGTGTTGCCTTGACACCCCTTGGGACGACACGAGCACAACCGCTCTAGTATCGGCAGTACGGCACCGCACCAGATGATGCTGAACACAACCCACCCTGTTCCAAAGATGAAGCCATGCGTTTCTTTGAACTGTGGTGCTTGTGATACCGGAAACATTGTCTGCTGCGCCACGGTACCCAGCGTGCTAAGCATCGCATGTCAGACCAGGTCACAGGGCAAACGAAAGAGAGAAACAAGGACACGGGATCAGAGTATACTTACAATCCAACTGATGACATGAGAGCCGAGGAGAGAGCTCTGAGTATCTTGTCGCCCCCAGAGCACGAATTGAGCCACGACCCGAGCAGGGGCCCGATGGCACCGTACGCGCTGGTGACGTAGAAGGCCGCCATGATGGCGCTTTCGCTGTCCGGCCACACGGAGAAGATGATGTATCCTATCAGTTGCACTCCAGCGAGAGCAGCAATGACGACGGAGGCGTTTTGCAAATAGTCTGCCGTGAAGGAGCTGAGGAGCATCCATACCAGTTGCTGAGAATTGATTAGAACAATGTTAGCTATCGATGATTGGGTCATGGCATATGTAGATGCTTCGGGCACAGGTTTCGTTGGATGCCACATACCAGACAGCCGATGACTGTGGGCAACGCATTGATCTGTTCAATACTGTACTTGGGATGCCCGTTTTCCTTGAGCGATTTGAGCCAGAGGCCCATCCACCGCTGCAAGTTGACGGCGCAGGTCAACTCCAGGGTCCTGTTCGAGTCAGCGAGGTGCGCCCATTCAATGACGTTGCAGCGCGCGCAGGCCTGACTGACCCCCAAGCAATGCAGAAGCCGTACAGCTGCCAGCACTTGAACAGCTGGCGGAACGACGCCCAGTTCCAGCGGACTGGCTCCGAGTCGCGGTCTTCTTCCGCTAACCGCTGGATGCAGCGCTGCCTCTCGTCCTCGGTCATCCACCACATCCTGCGTGCTTTGGGCTCGTCTGGATCTCGCAATGTTAGTGAATCGCGCAGTTCTTGAGGGTGGTGCACGGGGAAGGCCATCAATGGCTAACCTGGGCAGACAAAGAAACCCAGTACCGCAATCGGAATACTGATGATGAAGTCGAAGATGAACAGCCATCGCCACGCAGCGAGCCCAAGTCGATTGTTCATGTTGTGGTAGCTAGGATGTCATTGCAGGTCAGCCAGCAATCGCAGCACACAGAATCTCCTCGCCTGGACTTACAGGCCGGCCTGGATGTAGCCGGAGAGCATCAAGCCCCCGATAGCGGAGAAGTAAAACAGAGCCGTCCGCCGAGCGATCTCGGATTTCCGGTACCAGCTCCCAATCTTTGTCCGCAGGTTAGTCTTTACACCGCCAGGAGGGGAAAGACCAGACCATGCGGGACTCACGATGTACCATGCGCCGGGCATGACTCCCGACTCGGCCAAGCCGCAGAAGAAGCTGGGAAATATTTAGTGATGCTTTGCCCCGGAGGAGAGGACATCTTTCTTCATTGCCACGTCTTACCGGAGGATGTAAAGCGTCTTTACGTCTGTCGCTTTGTACATGCACAGAACGAAGACCGACCAGGTCGCCGTGCAGGCTGGAAGCCAGTATCTGGGATGGACCACAGTAAGCGCCGTCGTCGTAAATGGGCTGCCGATAATTATGCCAATGTTGAAGTAGGTCGACAGCCAATTGAGCTCGTTTTGCCCTGCTCACAAAATGAGAATCAGCCCCTTGCGCCCAAGTTTCGCCTGCGGCTCGGTTTCGTTCAGGCCCCGCCTACTCAAATCGAGATCCTCCTTCATGCCCGAAATATAGGCATTTGTGATATTTGTCTGATCCAAGTACTTCACAAAAAAGGTCTGCAGGCATCCCGTGTTAGCATGGCTCATTATGCCCAAAAGTACGCTCAGTTGCTTACTAGGCAGGTGTAGGTGAGGATGAAGAAGTCGAGTTTGAATAGCAGCCATTTCTCCTCCTTGCTTGTGCCCGGCTCATACCAGTGGAACCACCTCTTGGGCGAAGCGCGTCGTGACGAGTCGCAGCACGATGAGGTACCCAGTGGCCGATCGGTTTGTGCGACACCGGTTTTCGCCGCTGCAGCCATTTCGTTGTCGACGAAGACTGCGCTCTGTGCAATGTAAGCTCTCCAGGCGGTGATTGACGATCGCTCAAGAACAACGATACACGCGATCAGCTACCCGCTGAATGGCCTGTAGATGCGATGTCACAATTTGAAGTGTTACAACATCCACGATTCAATCTACTTCTACAAGCCTGCGTGCCGACGCCCGTTCTGGGTTTTATTGTAATCCGACAAGAGAAGACGCCCGCGAGATGCCGCACCTTGAGGAACGATGCTTGCCGACTTTGCCGTCGCGAGCACGAAACCAAGCCAGTCTTGCATGTACAGAATCTGATAACGCTCTGCAGTGGAGACGAAGCCAAACCGTGGGATCTGGCACCCTGAAGCTGTCCAGGTCATTCGATACTGCACGTCGGTACCCGCTTGACGGGATGGTGGCGGGAACTCAAATCCACCACGCGCTTGGCCCTCAAGGTGCGAGCAACAGGTGCCATTAGTGGGTAACACGCGACACGCCCACTGCCCGACCTCATCGTTTGATCGAAGTGGTCTTCCATACATCAGATAGTCGGCCTGCTGTAGGAATGAATGGGCGTGGACCAATGGATGCTGACTTTCGGCGTTCAAGTTGGACCTTGCCTTGTAGGGGCCGCCCGTTGGAGGTTGCGTTGCCTCAGTTCTTCGGGGAACCTTTGAGTTGCCAGTTCCGTGAAAGGACCTAGGTCAAAAGACCCCAGGTACCCATTTGCACTGCCTCCTAACCCGCACTGAATCCGACCCTGATAGACTGCAGACTTGTGACTTTGCAGGGGCAGGTGGGCAACATGAGGTCGGGCCGCGCCGGGCACAGCCCCGTGGCGACGTCGGCACCCTGTCGAGGTGCTACGTCCGATGTGATACTGCGCTGCAAAAATGACTGGAAAAGATGCATGGGCGACTGGTCGGGCTGTATAGACATTTGGCGAACATGGTTCCGCTTCACCTTGTTATGAATGGCTACGCCACATGTCGCGTGTACGGCGTATTTCCATCACATCAACTGGCGCCGAAACGGACGGAGAAAGTAAATGACTTCTATACGGTGCTAATTCGACATGTCCAACATTCAAAACCACTTTTCGCCATAATCATTCCCATCTTCACGCCATTGCCCTCGCGAGGAACTCACTCACGCCGTTGGCCGACGGCTCGTTCAGCATATTGAAGTGGTGTGCTCCGTGAAGCCTTTCGATCGTCATGTTGTCGCGGCCGACCAGCTGGTCCCATCCATTCGGCCCCAGTACCGACTCCGTCCTGGTCCTCAGTAGCCACGTCACGTTCGGCGGGTCACTGGGGAATATCTTAATCGACCCATCCGCCGACACACCGTCCGTGGCCCAGACCACCCACGTCTTCAGCTCTGCTTGACCGGATCTTGCCGCCCGGAAAGGCGCAGGCTCGTATGCGTGAAGCATGGTGTTGAAGCCCTCGAAGTGATGCCGCAGCCACTCGGGGGGCGCTCGCCCCGACGTGCCAAACACACCCAGTCGGTTGAAATCATCAAAGAGTCTGAACGGCAGCTTTTCCAACCCAATGGGATTCGGGCTGTCAATGAGAATGAGCCTCTCTACCGTCTCGCCTTCGTCGATCAAGCGTTGGGCGGCAAGAAACGCGCATGTTCCTCCCGCAGACCATCCGCCGAGGTAATACGGCCCATGGGGCTGTCGCCGGCGAATCTCAACAATGTAGGACGCAACAAGGTCGCCAAACGAGTATTCTGACATGCCTTCTGTGCGTTTGACGAACGGACTGTTTAGGCCATAAACCGCAACGTTGCGGGTATCGACGTCAGGGAGAGCAAGGTATGATGTTGCGAGGCCAGAGCCGTCAGCGACTAGCCAAAGGTTCTTGGTGGCAGTGGTGGGATAGCCCTGCAGCAGCACTGACGTGGCCTTGATTGCCGGGCCGGCAGGCTTCTCCTCGACAATTTTGATCACTTCGCCTAGGTTTCTGTTAGCATACCGGCGATTCAAGATCGCATTGCTCGGGGCACTTACTCCCACCAGCGCTTGACATTGGCGATGCGTCCGCATCATCGCAACCGTCAAGTGAGTCGCTGCTTGATGGCGGTGTGGTAGGCGCCGACGATTCCTCAATAGATGGCGTTGACGTCCCCGTGATGCGCTCAATGACCTCTTGAACTGTGATGCTATCGAGGAATGCGGTGGAGTCGATGGTGGCACCCAACTCTTCTTGAATGCGATCCGAGATTGTGAGTGCCAGGAGAGAGTCAACTCCGAGAGCGACAAGGTCGTCGTCATCCTTGAGCTCGTGGATTGCCACACCGACCTCGTCAGCAAGCAGTGACCTAATTTTCGCTGGAACATCTGAGGCCGCAGGAGCTTTAGCCTCTGTCGTATCGGGGGATCCAAAGCTTTCGACTGGAGTTTCCACCGAAATGGTGCGTGAAATGTCTCGCGGGGCTTTCTCTTCCACCTTGGAACTGGCCACGGCTCCAGGCCGCGGCACGACCTTCTCAAAGACTTTCCTGCTCAAGGCCTTGAAGGTTACACCCTCGTAAATGCCGGCTATCTCCATCTTCGAGTCGAACAGGTACAGGTCGCCAGAGTATGTCTCTCCGTCGTCCGTCTCCATCTTGACGTAAGTTCGGTACGTCTCATCGGGTGAGAGCTGTTTCAGGAATCGCACGCAACTCCAACCATGGTTGATGAAGACGAAGTTCTGGCAGTCGAGGGCATCGTTTCCATTCAGCGAGAAGCCAGTGATTTGTCCCAAGCTCTCGATCCAGTATGGTGCGCACCCCCACTTGTCACCCTCGCCCGGGGCCGTGTTGAACTTGACTCTAGCCGTGCACTCAAGGCCTGAGGAGTTCATGATAACCTCTCGTATGCCTCGGAACGGGCCATCGTACTCGACGATTGAGGCAAACAGCTTGTAAAACATCCCCGGCTTCAGGAGATGGACAGACTCATCGTCTCTGTGAACGGCGTGCTGCAAATGGTCAATCCTCGATTTCACGAGGAAGTCGCGACGCTTCAGCTCCGTCGTCGTTTTGGACCTGCTCGAGAATGTTCCTGTACATCTAGCATTGGTCGCTGTGACTTTGCCGTCTGCTGTGACGCTGCAGAGTGTAAATGTTGCCGTCTTGCTTGACCAATCCGCAACCGCCTTCAACTCAATGAGTTGGAGCGCATCACTGGTCAGAAGAAGAGTCTTATCAGCAGCCATATTGCACACGCCGACGCAGATATCAGCCTTGTCCTGAAGACCGGAGTTATCCAACAGGCGAGTGAAGAGAGTCAGAGCCATGTCGGCGTAGGTGGAAGACGGGCACATTGGCCGACCGTTGATCCTGTGTCCCTGAAGGATTGCCAGCAGATCTGGGTACTTGACGTTTGACCGAGCCGTGATACGCGACTCTGTCGCAGAGTGTTTCTCCTCGACAATACGCTGCACAGATGCCGTGAAGATCTTCTCGGGCTCCTCAGCTACAGCTGAGATCGAGGGTTGGGGCAGTGCCGGCGGGTCGCCTTTGGTCAGACACCAGTCGTGTCGATACTGGATCCAGAACTCCTTCAACTCCCATTGATACGCAGGAAGTCTGATGACGCGGACGGAGCTCCTGAATCCGCTGTGATATTCGCTCCAGTTGATTGAGAGTCCGCACTCGTACAGAGACGTAAGTGTTGAAACTAGTACCTTCCAGTCGTCCTCGCCGCGTCGCAAGCTCGGGAATGCCCTCGCTTTTGGACCGAGGGTATTCTTGACCATATTGGAGCAGATTGGGTGCGGGCCGACTTCCACCCAGATTGTCTTCTCAGAAACGATTCCCTCCTGGCTGCCTGCAAGGACAGCTTCGGCAAACTTGACAGGTTGCCGACAGTGGCTTGCCAGGTATTCAGCGGGGGTACCAAAGTCGGAAGCTGTCGTCAGGACCTTGCCCATTGATGACGAGAGGACGGGAATGGTCGGGTCTTTAAAGGTAACAGATTTGCACGCCTGGCGATACGAATCCAGCATGGAGTCGACTTGGGCCGAGTGAAAGGCGAATTGCACTTTCAAGGTCGTTCCCTTGACACCAAGTCTCGCCAACGACTCGGAAAGTGTGGCAACATCGACGTTCGTTCCGGCGACAACTGTTTCTGAAGGCCCATTGATGCAAGCAATCTCCAGGCCCGGAAGTGACTCGATGAGCGACTCCACCTGCTCAAGGGTCGCCTTGATTGCGAGCATGGCGTGGGTTCCCATCGCGCAGTGCTTCTTGAGCAATGCCGCCCGGGTCCCCACGAGATGAATCGTCTCCGCATCAGAGAGGACTCCGGCAATGTTTAGCGCGGCATACTCTCCGAGACTATGGCCAATAACCGCGGATGGAACAATGCCCAACATCTTCCAGAACTTGCCCAGAGCCATTTCAAGGCATGTTATCGACAACTGGAGCACCTGTGGCGAAATATCCTCCATCGCGATGTCGCAAGTCCCACTCAATATTGGGACAATGGATTGGAAGCCCTGGATGCTGAGGATATCGTCCAGACCCAAGACAATAGACCGGAACTGGGGAATGTCCAGCAGCTGTCGGCCCATTCCAAAGTATTGTGACCCTTGCCCCGTGAAGCAGAACGCAGCAGTCGGATTTGCTGAAGCAGTGGAGAGGTACCCCTCCTTTGTCTCTGCAGCCTTCAGGGCGAGGCGAATGTCGTCGATACTCGCTCCGGATACCATGGACCTGAAGCCGTACTGCATGCGCCTCGCGGTCGTGGTATAAGACAACGAAGGCAAACTCGTGTCTGGATGGGTATCGAGGTATTCGCGCAAAACTCGCAGGTTGTCTTTCAAGGCTGTCTGCGATTTGGCTGACACCGCCACCATGTGCAATGGTCGCGAATCGCCCACCGTCACCTTCTCCAGCGGCGCGTCCTCCAGCAACACCGACGAGTTCCCGCCAGCGGCTCCGAAGTTGTTGACAAAGGCTCTCCGCCCGTAGGTAGTTGTTGTCGGCCTTGGCCAGGACGCTGGTTTCAGGGCAATGTGAACATTTCGCTCGGTCAGGTCCGTTGGGAAGTTCCTATTGATACGAGTCTTGATGCCGACATGCGGAGGGATGACGTTTTTCTCCATCATCATCAAGACTTTGATCAAAGACGAAACTCCAGACGCAGATTCAGCGTGGCCGATATTTGCCTTTGTCGAGCCCAAATGCAGTGATTGTTTCCGCCGAACGCCGGGTTCGGGGTTGAAGACGCTCAGAACAGAGTCCATCTCACATGCATCTCCGTGCTGAGTGCCCGTGCCATGCATTTCAACATAGCTCACATCATTGCTGTCGACTCCGGCGCCTGTCATAATCCTGCTGAATATGGCCCGCTGCGCACCCGAGTGCGGTCTTGTCATGGATACCGCCTCGGCGGAGTGGTTCGTGTAGGCGCCGAGGATGGTGCCAAAGATCGGGTCCCCGTCCATCTCGGCATCTTCGAGACGCTTCATAAGGATAGTGGCAACGGCCTCAGACCGACAGTATCCGTCGGCGCCGTCATCGAACGTATTGCAATTGCCTGTTCGCGACAAGAAATGCGCTCTATCCAGCCCCGCCCAGTTGTCTGGGTTGGTGAGAATGTTCGTGCCTCCAGCGATGGCGGTGTCGCAGTCGCGCTGCCAAAGACTGGTACACGCCAAATGAATGGCAGCAAGGCTTGACGAGCATGCTGTATCTACATCGAAACTCGGGCCGCTGAAGCGCCACTGATAGTTGATGCGAGCGGGCAGAAACGCACGGCTTCCTCCCGGGACAAAGTACGTATCGACGTCCTGCCCACTGTTGCACTCGCGATAATCGTCGCTAGCTGTGCCATAGAAGACGCCGACTCGATCGCGTCGCGATGACGGCGTGGCATCTGGAACAAAACCGGCCATTTCCATAGCTTCGTACGCCGTCATCATCGCCAACCGTTGGGCAGGGTCGGCTTGTTCCGCTTCTCTTGGAGAGAGTCCGAAGAATCGTGCATCAAACATCCAAGGGGTCTTGACAAAGCAGCCCTTGGTGACGCCACTTGTGTTCTTCTTCTTGCCGGTGGGGTCGTAGTAGAGCCAGGGGTCAAAGCGAGATTTGGGGATTTCCTTGACCACGTCAAGCCCAGCGAAGAGGAGGTCCCAGAACTCATCATTGTTGTCAGCCTCTGGATAACGACCAGAAAAGCCTATGATGGCAATTTTAGACCTTTTGGACTCCGGCACGCTGGCGGCCGCGGTATTCACGACTTGTACCTTCTTGTCGCCAGGGCCGCTCAGGGCTGCCACGAAACTTGCCAGGCTGCCCGATGCAAAGGGAAGCACGGCCGCTTGCAGCGCACCGGCGTCCTTCACGACAGAAGAAGCGCTGTCGGTGACGAGATCCCATCGAAGTTCTTTGGAGACAATCTCCCAAACAGCGGCCTTGAGGAGACCCTCGCATGAGGTGAATGTGAAAGCCTGTCCATTAGAGTTGGACAATACGGCCATCCGGGGGACCTTGGCCTTGATATGGTCGGCTATCTTGTCCACCTCTGCATCTGTCTCCGAGAGGGCGTACAGATGGGGAGAGTGAAATAGGCCGCGGACAGCAACCTTGGCCGACCGTAAAGTCGAGTGTTGGGAGCAGAAATGTCGCAATTGTTCTTCTGGGCCAGACACTGTGACATTGTCGTGGCCAACAGCACTGATGTACAGGCGTGACAAGGCCGACAAGTGATATTTGTCACAGTATGTATTGACAAGGCTGGACGCGGTCTCCTTGTCAATGCCGCCCACCACTACCGAGTAGGACGACGATCGACTCGGTGGCGTTGAGATCAAAGACGATGTCCTTGTCTCCACCAGGAGCCCGATCTTGAAAGCCAAGGCCACAATCTGTGGGCCTATTGTGAGGATATCGACAATGTTCTGAGCGCAGCTAACAGCAGTAGCGGCAAGAAGGCCAATACACCTTCCAACGACGCACGATGATTCTGGCTGCGGAAACTCGGCAAGCCCCTCAGTTATATAACTTGCCAAAGTTAGCACAAGCTTAGCTCGCGTATGTGACAGTGCTGTGACTTGACTTACGCGATGAAGGCACCTATCTGATGCAAGCAAGCCAACGCGCTGTCCAGAGCGCAGTGAGGCAAGAGTGAAGCACGATGAGCAGCCAACAACTCTGCAAGAGTCGAGGGGGCAGGGAAGTGCGATTGTATGCCCAGAGGAAGTTGCCCGATCTCGGCTCTGAGGATGCGGTAAGCTTCCGCAAGAAACGCAGCAAGGATATGGTTGTCCTTGCGCGCTACCAGAGATCCAAGCTCGGAAAGGAAGGGAACAGCCTGGTCTCCGAAGACTATGACACGGAGCATTTGCTTGCCGGCCATGTTGCTGCTGGTCATCGTGAAGACCACACGTGATCTCGGACAACAGTGATTCAGAGGAGATTGCGATAGTCTTGTCCCCAACTGATGAATCAGAACGGAGGGTGTCAAGCTGGTGGGAACGGTTCAATATTCTTGTAACGCAAGGGAGTTTACTGACGGAGCGATTTTCCGGCTTCTGCGTCAGCAGTAAAGAATCTCATGAGCAGCTGATTTCCGGACACTACATATTGGCCTGGAAACCGTCCTCAACCGTCTAATATATATACTTTCACCCAGAAGGACACCACTCCCCGATCTTAGCAGACTCTGTCAAGGCATTGTCTGATTCCTATGGACATTGTACCACGCCGACAATCGAGCAAACCACCGTGAACGTGAAGCCACCTGTAGCATCGTCGGCCGCGCCTTGCCTGGCCAGCTCTCAGTCTCGCTCACGCCGAGGAGCATACGGTGCCTCCCACGTTCGGGCTACTCCCCGGTGTAGTCCGTGCCGGGCGCCGCGAGCTACCGGGTTGGGATTGGATCATGAACACGAGCAGCGGCACAGCCGGGATATTGATGGAGCCAAAAGTGCCATGGTGTCCACTTTCAGCCAGTACAAAGGTGCTTCAGCATTGAACTGGGATTTTGCTAAGACGTTCACGGCACCGGCGATCGCCCGACCAAAACACATTTTGCATGAGTCGCGACATGGACGGCCCTTGAGCCGGCATAGACTGGCAGCCACAGATAAGGTCGCGTTCCGTGTTCGCTGCTGTGTAACGGCATCGGCTGAGCCTTTCCAACTGGCGCCGCAGTCTGTTACTAGTCAGACTCTGTCGCCGACGTCATGTCTATGGCTCTGCCGTATCTGGTCAGTGTGGACGGGTTGTGGATGCTGACCACATTGGACCATGCTGGGCCTGTGTCCCTCAGACTGTGCAGCCCGGCATGCTTCCCCTTGGCGACATCCCCTTGGCACGCCACACTGCCGGATTTGTGACAGCTGAGACACGAATCCCTGCCACTGTTTCGGCATGCAGACTGACTATCTAATTAAGCATATGGAGAAATCATTGTGCCATGTACATACACCCCTTCTTACAGCTTACCAAACTCGCACTGCCCGTGTCTCGGCGGCTTTGGCCATGAGGCTGAACGCCTGGGTCTGTGTGACTGAGGCGTCCATATGGAAGCGTTCGCACTAGCCAGAGAATCCCGGTGTCGACTTACATCCTGATTGACGCATCGGACACTCCAGTCACATATCACAGGGTACCAAGCCTAACCGCCAGGTGTGGGCGCGTTCCTTGAGATCCAACGCCACCTCGGTCCAAGCACAAGGCACCAACAAGGAACTGCCGCTCGAATATAGCACAATAAAGCCAATCAGAACGCATCGCCTACACGGATCAAGTCATTCAGGGGCAAGAACGTGGATGCAACCTCGCCAGACGGGCAGCCCAGGCTGTGCCGCGGCCCGATGGCAGAGCTTGTATCACAGAGCTACCAACCCCCTCCCACGACGCCGCATATCAGCCAGCCCCTATCATTGCCCGGATCTTCTGCGATGATCTGATACGGAATACGGAGCACATCCCCGAACTGCTTGCCCTGGTCGACGCAGCAGAGACATGGAGCGCCCGGATTACACGGCATGATGCCTGCAGTGTCTTCAACAGGGCATCCCGCGAGGTAGCCCTTTAAGACGGCACAGCTGATGTCAAGGGTGCGCATGTTAAATGCGGTCCCAATAGCCGATGGGCGGCAGATGACACCCGGCCGTTGACTCATCTGATGGAGGAGGGGGGCTTCCATGGCAAGGACTGATGCCACGAAAGCCTGAGACGGCAAGAATATTATGGCAATACCGATTGCGTGATTGCGAAAACGAGAAAGTCAGAATATGAAGTGGCGTGCTGTACACGTTGCATTAGTTCTATCTAGTATGCCGCCGGGCATCATATCCCTGGTATTCCAAGTGTGCAAGACGATTCAATGCAGCTCGATAGCATCACCATGATGCGGCTTACCGCAGAAGTGGAAAGAAAGGGTCAATATTGACACGTGTCGTAGTTGATGCATGCAAGTATCGACAGGGCTTGCTCCGCGCAACCATGTCCGGGTGCATGTATCAGTAACGACTCGAACAGAATGTGGACATCCTTTTAATGCAAGTGCAACGTCGAGCTGATGCTCAGCCTTTGCCGATTGTCCGCTCATCGACGGCGCTGCTCATGCTTCCAGTCCTTTGAGCAAGTTCTGGTCCAACCATCAGATCAGACCCCATCGTCAACTTGGAAACATCCTCATCGGTTGCATTGTAGCAAGATGGATACTAGCAAGAAGCATCTTTGCCTCCATATCCTTGGCTTCAAGAAGTCAGGCGTTTCGTATGCCGACTATCGAGGCTACATGGTCAACGTTCATGGACCGCTGGTTCGTGACCTCCTCGTCCAGCATGGAATCATACACTGGACAATGGTCAGTTACCTTCTTCCCATGCAGTGGTGTCATCGACCCTTGAAGGGGGTCGACTGCAGATCACAGCGCCGTCCCATCAAGTCGGAACCCGCGCCGCGATGGTGCTTCACATCCTAGGAACTCTGCTGATGTGCATTAGACTCATGCGGATGAGGACACTCCAGAAATGTTTGACAAGATCCGGGACGGGCTCTTCAGTAACATGGCACCATTCGATGTCTGCGTGTCGATTGTCATGCCCGACATCGAGACGTTCATACGCTTCAAGTCCGATCCATTTTTTCAGCAGGATGTCGAGTCCGATCACGACAAGTTCGCGGACGCCCGGCGCTCGCAAATGCTCCTTGGATGGTACACGCCGCTCATCAAGGATGGAAAGGTCATCGCGCCGCCACCATTCTGATTCCATTCCGATGAGTCAACAATCACTTGCATGATGCCATGTCTAACAGGACAGGCGGCTCGACGGATGGAGGGATCGGCCGAACGACGTGAGATGCAATAGGATATAAGTCTACGAGCTATTTCTAAAGCGAGATGATCCATTCTTCTTAGACGTGTATGTCGTCAAGGGGTGAGGAGAAATCGACTGTTTTCGTGAGAGTAACAACACGGCCTACCCCAAGTCCCAGCATGTATCATGATGCTATGACAGGGGCCGTTCAAATTTTAGGGGCCCTACACTTTCGGGACTTATCCAATGTCCACTCCGCGCTTCACTCATCAAATGGACTGTGGTCGGAGCCTTTGATGCTTTTCCATTCCACAAACAGCCCACCAAATATGGACAGGGCTGCAACAGCGACCGCGACGTAGAAGACTGACGTGAGAGACTTGTTGTAGGCAAGCTGCAGCTTCTGGAGGTCAGCTTCGCTGCTCACAAGCCTGCCCAGCTGAGTTGCCCCGGTGTGGAGGACGGCGTATGGGTCCAGGCCCGGTATCCTTGCGTCCTTGAGCGACCCTATCAGTTTCTGGTTGAGTACATTCTGCCCTATGCAGACGCACACGGAACCGCCGAGCTGCATGCCAAAGAAGAAGAGCGAAATTGCCGAATTGAAGTCTTCCTTGCTGAGGATTGCCTGCACTGCGTTCGACGACTGCTGCATGCCAAACCCGAGGCCAAAGCCGAAAATAACCTGGTACCCTATCCATTCGGCATGGCCCGATGTGATTTTGAGCGTCGTGAGTAGGCCGGTGCCAATCGACATGATAACCGAGGCGGCAATCATGAAGGGTGGCGCATAACCAACTACCTTGGATACCAAGACACCGGCTATGATGGACGACAGGGACTGGGAAAGCAGAAGCGGGATGGTCATCTCGCCCGATTTGACAGGGCTGGCAGCTTTGATGGCTTGAAACCAAATCGGAATCCAGTACACCACAACCATCATGGCGCCGCCATTGCAGGTCGAGTAGAGGAGGCATGCCAGGACCGAGCGCTGGCGAATGACCTTGGGGGCTACTGTTGCCGTGTCGGGCATCTTGGCCTGCACGACAACAAAGGCGATGCCCAAGACACACGCGAAAACGAGAAGCAGTATAATGCGCCAGCTGCTCCAGGCATACTCTGCGCCACCCCATTGCAGGGCAAGGACGAGACAAATGACGCTGGGAACGAGCACGGCCGCCCCGACTGGGTCAAGGTGCTTCAGTTTCTCGACGCTCGACTTGGACGTCTCCTCCTTGCCGGGTATGTGCTTGACGGTCAGGTACACGATGGCGATGGTAGCTATACCCAGGGGTATGTTGATGATGAAGCACCACCGCCATCCAGGTCCGTCTGTCAGCGCTCCGCCAATCAGCGGACCAATGATGGACGAAATGCTCATGACGGCCATGACGGCCCCCACGTACATCGGGCGTTTCTGCAATGGGAGGCTGCCCATGAGCAGGATGATGGAGCCGGAGAAGACGCCGGCACATCCGACGCCCTGAACGGCACGCCCGACGATGACGGCGGTCGAGCTTGGGGCCCCGGCTCCGATTGCGGACCCAATAATAAATATGAAGAGGAGGACCGAATAGACCATCTTTGGCGAATAAAAACTGTAGAATCGGCCGATTGGGAGCTGCATGGCGCAGCCGGAGAGGGCGTAAGCGCCGGCATACCAGCCTATGTCCCCGAAGGAGTGGAACTCGTCGGTGAGGCGCGGGATAGCTGTCGCGACCACGGTCCGGTCCTGAACGGTCAGTCAGTATGCAGGTTTGCTCAGCTGCGACGGGGTCGTTCAGCTTGACTTACGAGAGAGACCAGGAAAGTGGCGACGCATATGGCCACCATCAACAGATTGGCCGCAACCGTGCCGGGATATTCAGTCTTGTCTTCAACAGGGGTAGGAGTTTTCTCCTGGCTGGCATCGCCGGTCTTATCATGAGCTTCGCCATCGTGGCTGGACGGACTGTGCGTCTCGTCCACCTTTGTGTCCGCCTCGACCATGCTGCTGTGTGGTACTTTTCGCGGGGCTCGGGTTATCGAGTCCTGAGGTGAAGGTGAGGAAAACAGCAAAAGATTCACTGTTGGAAAGGCAGGACCATAGCACGGACTACGGATTGAACAGGTTGACGATGCTAGAGTATGGAAGTCTGCAGATTTACTGTTGCACCACTTGTTGGTTTGGTCTTATACCGAACGCTCCCTACCAGCCTAGCTCCAGCCCGATGACCCGGTCTTTGCTCGTCCTCGCCTCCAAAATCGAAATGAACAGACCAACACTGGTACCCCGCCAATCTGTACGACTATGCACAACTGTCGCTGAGCACGAGCCTTTTGTTCTGTTGGGCCCCCTTCCATGTCCATGTCATCTACCGGGCGGTTGCGCGATCCTTCATTGAGAGGCCCATCATCCCAAGATAGAGAGGTCATATCTCCCTAGGATGAGCATTTCAGGGGGGCTGAGATGATCACGGCGTGACATCCCTGAATGTCGATGGGGCTAATGCGGCCGGGAGAACCCCAAACAAACGGTAACTTTGTTGCGAGCGTTAACCCCGGGCTCAACGACCTCGTCGTTACACTTGTCACCTGGAATGTCAATCTGGCGCCACTCGAATAATTTCGAGTCCGGTTTGAAGGGCATGGCCAGCACGACGCGACCGAGTCGAGTGGCGTCTTAGCCTGTGCTACTTCAACAGAGACGTTCGGGCCCGAGGCTGCCCCCCTCGGGCACGAGCCAGTCCGACCAACAACGCGTCCAATCGGACTGATACCGTGTCGGGGTATTCGGACGGACGGGAACTAGCGCTCCTCTCCCGCCCCTTGTCGCAATGCAACGCACCCGAACGGTCCCAGGGTCCGTTGCTTGATGCCGGCTGCCGACGACCCTGCTCATCAGCCTTGTCTGTCAACTCTGATCGTCTCTTTTCAGGTCGGGCAGCGGCCCCGGAGGCGCTGTAGGCGGATAGTCCGAGAGCTGAGCCAGACAACGACGTGACACAAGCTGACGGATGTAACGGAGCGGCCCGGCCGATACCAGACATGGCCGGCCCTGGACTGGCCTTGCTTTCGTACGTTGCTATCCGCCAACGCTTCTTTGTTTATCGTGCTCTGTATGGACTACTTTGTGCTTGTACCAGAACTTTGGTCTCGATGTGCGTCCATGCAGCACAAGCAAGCCGACGGCCGCGACCTTCGACGCCGCCAAGGCCACGGGCCCAGTTATCCCATGTACATGCGGTGCTCGCAAGTGGAAAGTCTGGTTGGCCTAAGCACGGCGTCGGTCTCCTCGTATCAATATCCGGTTCAAAGCAGCAGCACAAAGGTTCTCAGCTGTGGGATACTGGCCAATATCAGCCGTGTTCCTTGATGGTGGCTTGACGCCCAAGTCGCCCGCAGCGTCCTGGGCTGCCGGCATCGGTGTTCTTGTCGCCGATGACCGACCGAGACAGAATTTGAGATTTCACAACTTCGGAGAGCATGAGCAATATATCAAACTATTTCTTCGTACCAACGAAGGACAGCTTGCTCAGATGCAATTGCGTGGTTACGGACTCCCAATCCTAGGAACGATTGCTCAACATGTACCGCAGCCTTGTCCTTGCGGTGCTTGTCGCCTCGACGTGGGCGGCGACGGTGCGGAAAACATTGCGGCTCTCCTGGGAAGAGGGCGCACCGAATGGCCAGTCCAGGGAGCTCATCTACACCAACGGCCAGTTCCCAGCGCCGCCACTGATACTCGACGAAGATGATGATGCAGAAGTGAGCTCCCTGCTCTCCCATCTAGTCCGCATGCTAACCAGTTGCCACGATTAGATTACCGTTTGCAACGATATGCAACGAAATGTTACTATCCATTGGCATGGACTTGCGTAGGCACTCCAGTCGCTTCCCACTCGATCCTCTGACCTGCTGCTAACGTGCGCTGCGAAAAGCCAACCGGGCACTCCCTGGTCCGATGGAGTTCCCGGGTTGACGCAGAAGCCCATCCTTCCCGGCGAAGTCTTCGTGTATCGGTTCAAGGCGACCCCCGCGGGGACACACTGGTACCATTCGCACGACCGTATGTCTCTCGTGGATGGATTGTACGGCGCTATCTGGATAAAGTGAGCTGAAGTCAACACGAGCTGAAACAATCATTGCTGATTTCAGATTAGGCCAAAAGAGGATCAAACGGATCTCTGGGCCCGGATCAGTGACGACCCCGAGGACATACGGGCTCTTGCCAAAGCCGCAGCGAAGCCGGAACTCATCGTTGTCTCGGACTGGTCCAGATATACATCGGAGGAGTACTGGAAAGCGAATGTGGAATCAGGCCTGCAGATTTTGTAAGTCGTCTGATGTGGATACCGGGTCTTGCAGCATTGACTATTGAACTGCGGAGTCTGACCCGTGTACAGTTGCGTTGACTCCATCCTCATCAACGGCGTCGGCGAGCTTTATTGTCCGCCGCACGAATATCTCATCAATCAGACTCAGCCTGACATTCAGAAATATGGCTTCGGCGAAGAGCATGTGTCTGACAAGGGGTACACCACGATTGCCATGACACAGACACAGCATGCGCGGTACTGACCAATATTATTTCGTTAGGTGCTTCCCGTTCCGAACGACAATCGAAGGCGGCCCCTGGAACTACACGGCACGACCAGAGCTTATTCCTCCGCACATGGTGGATGGCTGCGTCCCATCTGCGCACCGAAACGCCACATTCATTGTCGACCCTGCAGATCGCTGGGTTAGCTTAAACTTTATCTCCGCCGCTACAACCGCACAGTTCGTATTTACGGTTGACGACCATGATTTCTGGGTGTACGAAGTCGACGGCAACTATGTCAACCCACGCAAATTTGTGACCGCGACAATGTCTGCAGGTGAGACATTCTCGGTCATGATGCGGCTCGACAAGCCACCTGGCGCGTACAAAATGCGAGTGCCGGATTCTGGAGCCACACAGGTTGTATCCGCATTCGCCGACTTCATCTACAAAGGCGCAGAACATGTTCCAAAAACTTCGGCAACACAGTACGTGACGTACGGTGGTTTGTTTCCGTCTCTGGAGATCTTGAACAACAGTTACACCCCATACGCCTTTGAGAACGACACTATGGCCCCATGGCCGTCCAGCCTGCGCCCCCGCCCTGGGCCCGCCGACGAAGAGTATCTTCTTGTCATGGGCCGAATTCACACCTCGACAAACTACACGATGAACTATACTTACATGTACCCCGTGAACTTCCAGGCTGATAGACCACTTTTGTTCTATCCCAACGCGACAGTAGGAACGCCTGACGAGAACCTCGTCATTCGCACCAAGAATGGGTCTTGGGTCGACCTGATCCTTCAAATATCTACCCTGCCTGGTGACCTTGCCGCGTTTGAGCATTTCATGCACAAACACGGCAGCAAGACTTGGCGAGTTGGATATGGCCATGGCGTATGGAACTACAGCAGTGTCTCGGAAGCCTTGGCAGAAAGGCCGCAGGATTTCAATTTCGAGAACCCTGGATACAGAGACAGTTGGCTGACACAGTTCTCTCCGGTGCCTCAAGGTGGCTGGTGGAGTGTACTGCGATACTATGTGAACAATCCCGGACCGTGGCTGTTTCATTGTCACATTGAGCTACACCTTATGGGCGGCATGTCTGTTGCAATCTTAGACGGCGTTGATGCCTGGCCCCAGGTGCCACCGGAGTACAGCTTGCAAGCTCCTGGTAGCGGGTGCAAGGGCTAGTGTGTGTTGCTTGAATTGAGACCAACAATAGACTGTTCTCTGCGTCATCCTTGTCTGTACTGTGCTATTCCACTGACGGCCAGCTGCCGCACCAATTGGGTCTTAAAAAAAACATCCCGATGCCCCTGGCTTTGTGTTTCTCATCCAGTGTCATTAGCAGGAAGGCTTCCTGTGATACATCAACGTGGTGTTGCCTGTATTGCTTCGGCTTTCTCTGTGCCGAACCCAGGCAGATGCATAATATTGCACATAAAGTCAGTGCAGTCAGCAGATAATGGGCTCATACAGGGGATCCGGAGCTGAGTTGCCACTTCACAGAGACCGATATAACAATGTCTGCTGTGTCACCGACTCAGACGTCGCCCGAGGAGGCTGCTTGGTCCAGTCTGAACCGGTGATATGCATTGGAGGGTAGGATTGAGCCGTCACCAGTAGTGAGAAGCAAGCCACGTTATGCGTTCAGGCAGGATTGAGCTTCATGACTGCAGGACTATGGCTGATAGGCAGTCTAGTGTGGGCACTGGGTGTGCTCGGGCGCTGAAAAAAAAACCTCATCTGCCATCCCGACAATGCATGAGGAAGAGGCCAGACCTGTGGACCTGCTTGATGTATACTGTATGTGCTGTTTCATGATGACTGGTCCAGGCCCCGTTTGATCGCGTTTGATCAGACCGGGCCAACGGCAAGATGCATGAGGTTGTGCTATATATGACCGCGAATTTTGGTAGAGGCTGTCATCGTAATTGTCGTGCATGCACTCGACTGCTTGAATTTGATCACAAATGTCTGCCATAGTGGATGAGTTCAGGTCTGCAATTGCAACGGAGCTGGGGATCGATCCCGGGGGCATTCACCTGGATGTCCCGTTCGATGAGCTCGGCATGGATCCGCTTGCCGCCATCGCTGTGCTAGAGGTCGTCAATCGCAACTCCGGGACTGAACTTCCCGCTTCTCTGTTCAGGGACTGCAAATGCCTTGCCGACATTGGGAAAAGGAGCGGGAGCACAAATCACAACGGTAAGTCTTGGACAACTCCCAAGAGTATGTTTAGCAATAGGCTCTAACAAATCTTACTACAGCGTGCCTTCATGTTACGTCTGTTCCGATGCCGACTACAGTTCATGCAGCCTATGCGGATACAATCATTTGCGTAGGCGTCTATGCCGAGGAGTCTGGCGTTGCAGACTTCTGGACCAACGTGTACCCTACACAGAAGCGCCTAGTGCTCGCTTATGTCGTCGAGGCTCTATCGCAGCTGGAACGGCCTCTGGATCAAGCACTTCCGGGGGAGACATACGAAGCTCCTGAAAATATCTTGAAGAGGCACGAGAAACTTATGAAAGTCTTGTTCGACATCCTCGTTGACGGAACCATTCTTGAGCGAGTTGGGTCGAAAGTTGTTCGAACACGGGCAGTGGTGGACTCAACGCCATCAGGGAGGATTTACGAACAACTCATCAAAACATATCCACAGCATTCGGATACTCACCGACTACTCAATGTCACTGGCCCGCATCTTGCGGCATGTCTTGTCGGCTCTATGGATCCCATCAAGCTCCTCTTCGGCTCGAGCTTGGGACGAGATTTACTCTTCGAGTTTTATACCAATGCTCCAATGTCGATAGCCGCCTCTAAGCAGCTCTCAGATCTTTTCAGACGCATCTTCACAAACACAGAAGATGTCGTTGAGATTTTGGAGATTGGCGCGGGCTTCGGCGGTACAACGAGATTTGTGATCGACATGCTCGTCAGGGCCGGGATTCGTTTCAAGTATACTTTTACCGACATCTCTGCTTCATTCTTCAAGACGGCTAAGAAACGCTTTTCGGAGCTCATTGGACCTGGAAGCGCTCTTGAGTACGAAGTCCTGGACGTTGAGAAGCCAGTCCCTCACAAGTTCCGCGGTCGGTTCCATGCTGTCCTTTCCACGAATTGCATACACGCGACGAAGAACTTGACGCATTCTTGCACGAATGCTAGAGCACTGCTCCGACCAGGAGGCATTTTTGCGGTAGTCGAGTTCTCGACGCGGCTGTACTGGCTTGACTTGGTTTTTGGCTTGCTAGAAGGGTGGTGGCTTTTTGACGATGGCCGGAGCCATTGCATTGCCGACGAGCAATTCTGGAAGAAGAGCATGCAGGCTGCAGGGTTTAGTGATGTAATTTGGACGAAGGTTTTGGTGGACGGGAAGCGACCTAACCCTCAAGTTATTGTTGGTACGACGGAGTAGGCTGTGGTGTTGCTCTCTGTATTGTCAAATGTATTGTTGCTGGGAACATTGAAGATGGTCCCGTTAATTCGGAATTTCATTACGCTGATACACATGTTTCATTTACCCCGAAAGTAGTCCACCTGGAGCTCGTGGACGAATTCCCAAACACATCTCGGCCAGGCATACTCTCGGCCACCTACGTGCTCGATTGCAACAACTCTATTTTCAACGGCCAAAGACACACAGAACACGCACGGGCTGCCAGTACCGTATGGAGCGGGATTGATATACACGCCATCTTTGATTGAACGATATCTAGATACCAAGCCGTGCTTCATCGACGTTGTTGCACGCAGATGCGGGATTCGCCATGTTCTTCCTGCACTTTCCCAATATTGCCGCTCCGCAGGCGAACCAAGATGCAATTGTCTCAGAGGTCATCCTTGCGGACATTTGACACAATCTTGATGATGATGCCCTCGGGAGTATAACCCGATTCCTCGTACTTGTCGGTGTGGTAGGAAGGATCCGTCTCATTGACGAGGACGCCTAGAGAGCCACCACTTGTCGAACAGCCGATCAGAGCCTTCGCTTTCTCTTCCTCGGATGCAGATGGACCACCATCAATTGTCGTCGCGATATCTTCGTAAAGGACCGAAGTATTGACATCTGGGTCAATGTGTTTCGCGAGAGCAAGGACAGTTTGATACGCGAAGATGTTCCACTCAGCGCAGTCCGGGGAGTTCTCTGCCGTCATGGTAAGGAATCGGCCCCCTTCAACCTCGCGACCGTAATCACGGAGTGCTTGGGCGACGTGAGCAACATTGTCGACGCTCACATCTTGAGGGGTATCGCCTTCGCCATTGTAGCAGTGCAGAGCAGAGGTCTCCCCTTCATAGCAGGTCTGGATATGGACGCTTGAGGTTGAGGTGAGGGCAACAGTATTCGTAGCGAGAAGCAAAGGGCTTATGGCCAGGAGTCGCTGGAATGAAGGCATTGTAGAGATTTGCGACGTCGTGCTAGTACGATAATTTTCCACTCCAAGGGAGGATATGGGACAACGTTCGCCATGGAGTGGAATAGCGCAGTTGGGGGCGACAGTGCTTGAGCCTTTTAATGCACTCTGTAGCTTCTGATACATTGCGCAAGTAGAGACACCAGGTCCTGGACTACGGGTAAGCATCATTGCCAGAAATGTGTCGTTGCAGCTGCCGTGACTGAGTCCTGCAGTCGGAGGGTCTCACACATTTGCTAGCTATTCCCGCAG
Source organism: Purpureocillium lavendulum (assembly GCA_029168975.1). NCBI lineage: Eukaryota > Fungi > Ascomycota > Sordariomycetes > Hypocreales > Ophiocordycipitaceae > Purpureocillium > Purpureocillium lavendulum. Next base: position 569,248 of record JAQHRD010000001.1, read on the forward strand.
TTTTGTTGACGTGGAGTCTCGAGATCATTGTTTCGTCGGTCGTGACCCTGACGCCACCGCCTCTCATCGGATACATGCGCAGCGAGACAGGTCCGTGGACACCACGGGACGGAGCTCCCGTGTGAGCCAACCTATGAAGATGCGTTGAGTAAAACACGGCTGCAGACGGGAACTGGCTGTTGCACACCTTTCTTGCTTTGGTGTGACTCTGATCTGTTTGTTGTCTCAGCCACCAAAGGTTCTTGCCTTCCCGTCATTGATGCCAGCCTGGCGCGAGACGATATCGACGTCACCTCGGATGACAGTAACTAGTAAGCACATTCTTCCTAGTGATCTGTGCGGGACCAGTGCTTCGGCAGACGTCCATGCGGCCCTCGCTACCCTACTCGGTGTACCCTCCGACTTCCTCGAGAAAGCGATAGTACCGGGGCCCTTTGGCAGTTCGCCAGCGTTTACCAAAGACGAGCAGTGGAATAGCCATCAATACAGAGGCCAAAACACACAGGCCAAAGAAAAGAAAAGTCCACCCGTAGCCTGCGGCCTCAATAAAGGGCTGAACTGAGTACGAAATTGCAAAGTTGACTGCCGACGAGCACATTGCCAACACCACGACCAATTCACCCGAGATCTACCCGGTTAGACAAGGACAGAAGAAGAGGATATGCTGATACAGTGGTGACTTACCCCAGGGAAACAATCCATGGCGTATGCCGTGGCAATGGTGCAAGCGCCGACCTGGTGCGAGATCATCGCGCCGATGCCTATTGCGACTGTGATCCAGTGCGCCTGCGTCTGTGCGCCCCATCCATACAGCATGTATCCAGCTGCAGCGAGGACAAAACACGGAGCCAGCATGTACAGGCGCATTTCGGGCTCTTTGACGCCGCCGTTTCGTCGAGAGAGAGCAATGACTACGTGGTCGCTTGCGACACCAATGGACCAGCCGACGATGTTGCCCACAAGTGCAGCAAAGAAGACGAGACCGGTGGATGTCGTGCTGAAATTGTACGGCGCTTCCGTGAGGATCTCTGAGATGGTGTTGAAGGACACAATGCCCGCCGTGGCTCCAAAGGCGTATATGAATCCTGCCTGTGTTGACGTTGTGTTAGCTCGCTGTTCGGTTGTCAATCGCATCACCGACGCAAAGGTCTCGCACTGTCGGCAGCCTGTACTTACAATAACGACGTTTGGAAACCCCCACAGGAAGAATGGCCGGCGAAAGTATTGCCAGAATGTGGTCTTGTTTTGTGGGTATCGAGTCCACGGTTTCAGCGTCTCGAGATACGTTCGTCGTGGAAACTGGCCAGCGCTGACAGACGACTGTACTTGCTGGGTGGTTTCTCCGAGTTCATTCTTGCTGGTGGAGCGCCCTGGAAGAGACGACTCGGTGTCCGGCACCCGATTAACCCGAGGTGCTGCGCCCTGCGAGAACAAGAAGCGGGGGAATAACGTCTCCTCAAACGAGAAGAAGAACATGAGAAGCACTACTGTGAAGCCTAGTCCGCATATTCTTTGGCTCCAGCGCCAGCCAACAGTATCAGACATGCTTCCTCCCGTGATGAGCCCGATGCTGGTATGTGTCAACGCTGCCCAAGTGGCCAGTGGAGGGCCGTTGCGACTCACATGGAGCCCAATTGCTGGGCGAACAAATAGACAGAGAGCATGCGACCTCGTTCATGGACGAAGAACATGTCGAATATCTAGCCATACGTCGTCAATCACTCGAATCATCCAGATGGTTGTCAGACTCACGGCAAGTTGCACAATGGCCTGATACGCCGAAGTCCCGATGCCGTTGACGATCATGTTGAGCATCCATTGAGCTGTGCCGTGTACCGCAGCAAGCCAAAACCCCGTGGCCAGACATAGTGCCGTGGTCGTAAGATACACGAGTCTTCGGCCTAGGATATTGGCCGTGGGCATCCACCAAATGTTGACAAATCCCTGCACAGACGCTTAATTCTCGCCTCGATCAGGACATGGAGGTTGGCGCTTGCAATGGGGACACGTACCAGCAGAAGATAGTTCAGCGCACTGCCTCCATTCATGTTTGTCAACGAAACGCCAGTGTCTTTGCTGACCGTCGTCCATGCCGCTGCAGTCACTTAGCCCTGGTTGAGGCCGTGCTGGGTTCATGTCATAATCCGTGGCCTACCTCCTAGAGTGTTCTCGCCAAACGAGAATGCACAGGCATAGAGCGCTACAAGGAAGAGCTGGTAGTGCTTCTTCCATTTTGGCCAATTCTGCCTTCGATAAGACCCCACACAGTGACATGTCGACAAGTTTTGGATGCTTACCAAGGGGTCTCCTGAGCATTCGGAAGGCTGCGGAATGAGCACAATGTCAGACTGCCCGGCGTGAGCTAATGCCTCGGCTTCATGTTTATTGTTACCTGCAGTGCTCAAGTTAGCATGTACCATGCCATTGTTAAGGAGGGTCTCAACCCACAATCGATGAGCTGCTCTGTTCCTGGAACCGCCTCGTAGTCAATGTTGAGAGCCATCGTAGGAGGTTTCCAAGGGCGTGCACGAAACGCCTCTCCGACGGAGCAGTGATACCTCTGCAGGGCTCGGTAGCAGTTGTCTCGTCTATATATACACGATGCATTGTCATCGAACCTCAAGTTGGTTCCTCGTCGTCGGCGCAGCCTCAAGTGTTGCGGCAGCTCTCGGACCTCGCCAGTGGCGGCCAATCAAGGGCGTCGCGCCGAAGCCAGGCAGGTCCAAGCCGATCGTGAGCCCTGATCGCCGCGTGAGAGGAGAGCCATGGAGAGCCACCCCCGCACTCTGGGGAAGTGGAGGCAGCTGGTCTTGCTGGTGAGGCAGGTTTACCCCGCATTCCCCTCCATGAGATCCTTGTCAGATTATTGAAGCCGTCGGGATGGACCTTCCTTGTCACCATCCGGACGAGTCTGTCCGGTGTCGGGACTCCACATTGCCGTGACGGTCCATTCTTGCTGTAAGCGACGGAGATGATCCTATCCTGCCCCTTGTACATGTAATGGCATGGCGCCGCTCATAAATGGTCCTCGTGATGTTTCGCGTTTCTTCCGTGCTCCTCGGCGGCCGCGTAACCACAATCGAGCACTCTCGCAGCCTGTGAATCGCGAGCTTCTCGCCAACCTTTCCAACTGGTGATTTTGGTACAAGTGCCAGAGTGGCACGCGAGAGACTATCATGGCTGTGCCGGTCAGTCACGACTCCAAGATACTAATCGTCGGTGGAGGCACTTGGGCATGTTCAACTGCACTGCACCTTGTGCGCCGCGGGTACTCCAACGTCACCGTCTTAGATGCTCACCCTATTCCTTCGGCCATATCCGCGGGGAATGACGTGAACAAGATCGCAGAACTGGGTAAGCATGTTCAATCCATCAGCACCCGCCTAGTCGCCCAGGCTGATCTCAACCACAGCTTCTCCCACACAAGGCGACGACCCCGAATCCGTCGCCCAAGCAGCAGCCGCCGCCGCCGCTGATGGTTGGCTCCACGACCCGGTGTTCTCCCCATACTACCACGACACCGGATTTATTGTCTCTGGCTCCAGCCTCGACGCATTGAAGCATGTTATCGAGTCTGAAATTCGAGGCCGTGAGCAAGAATACACCAAGCTCGATTCGGCTGACGCCTTTCGAGCCTGTATGCCCAAAGGGGTGCTGACAGGCGAATTCCCGCGTTGGAAAGGCTGGTATAAGTCCAAGGGCGCCGGATGGGTTCACGCGCGGAAAGCCCTCGTCTCGGCTTACACGGAAGCAAAGCGGTTGGGCGCTACGTTCATCACCGGCTCGCCACAGGGAGAGGTTGTCAGTCTGTTGAGGAATGACGGAGACATCCGTGGGGCAAAGACGGCAGATGGCCTGGAGCACATCGCACATCGCACCATACTGGCCGTCGGCGCTTCTGCCACACAGCTTCTCGACTTTGAGAACCAGCTTCGCCCAACGGCTTGGACTTTGGGGCACATAAAGATGACGCAAGAAGAGGCACAACTTTACAAGAACCTGCCGGTGCTGTTCAACGTTGAGAAGGGGTTTTTCATGGAGCCCGACGAGGACAAGCACGAGCTCAAGATCTGTGATGAGCATCCTGGGTACTGCAATTGGGTCACTCAGTCCGGTTCCGATATTCCCAAATCAATTCCCTTCGCAAAACAGCAGGTTCCCCTTGATTCTGAGCAGAGGATCAAGCAGTTTCTGTCGGAGACCATGCCGCATCTTGCCGATCGACCTTTGGTACATGCGCGCATATGCTGGTGCGCAGACACCCGCGACAGAGGCTTCCTCATCACTTATCACCCATCCCATCCGTCGCTCGTCATTGCTGCAGGGGATTCAGGTCATGGCTTCGCGCACATTCCATCTATTGGAGGTTACATCAGTGATTGTTTGGAGGGCAAGCTGGAAGAAAGATTTGCCAGGCAGTGGCGCTGGCGTCCTGAGATTGCGAAGGGTTTCTGGGGCAAGGATCCCCTCGACAGGTTTGGCGCAGGGAGAGAGGTCATGGATCTGCCTCCGCCATCTGCCGAGGGCAGGTGGACGCATATTAAGCGAGAAAGCGACGGAGGAACGTAGCGTGGAGAATCGCTAGATTACAGGTCAAAGTACTCCGTACGGACGTCCCTTTGCGACGGCGAAGAGCATTGGTCATCAAGCTGCTCTCGGTGAAGCGCAACCTGTCTGGGCGGCGACAGATTGCCTGTGTGCACTCTTCAACTGTCTCTCATGACTGGTCAAATACTTCTTCGTGCTGGGAGACGTGATGTAACCGTCGCAGTTCTTGAATCGTAAGAACGGTGCCATGAACTTCGTATGTATCAGACCCTTTTCGTCGATGTCGAGGCGGATCGGCTTCGGACCGCCGGGTGTAACCTCGCAGCATGCTTGCACGAAGGCACCTCGTGTCTTTCGGCTGTATTCAAGTGAAGAGAGTTGGCCGTTTATGTGCGGGGTCGCGGCGTAAGAACATTACAGCGGCAGTCGGTGCCCCTGCCGATGACGGACGTGACGCCTGCGCAGTTGCAGAAGGTCAGCGACGGTGCCGTACTCCGCTCGGCAACCGGCCCTGGATGCTTCTAGCTGGGGTTCTGTCGATCACCCCAGCGGCGAATAAGACACGACGCCGATCCCTTGCTTATCCTTCCCCGCGAGACAATGATTTGAGCGCATCATGAGCTAGCTCAGTCAAGCAAGCACCGGAAGCTCAGGCCGCTCCATCTCTCTCAACAACGAACCCGGTGTCGTAACGTAGCATGCGCTCTGCAGCGGCGGCGGGTCTCTTGGCGACAATGTGGCACATTGTGCAGAGCTCCAATGTATATGACGGCTGGGACCCCCGCCGTTCTCCGGGCTTTGCTTGAATTGGGCAGATGCCGCAGAGCGAGCAATTCTAGCCACCATGGTTTCCTTTCTAAGGCTGGCCGTCATCTTGGCGTCCATTGCGTGCTCAGCAGTGGCAAAGAAGCAGTCGGTCAGCGGCATCAAGGGCCTCGCAGATCGTCTGTTGAACGGCCACGGCGATGCATTTGAGTTTTCCTTGACGACGGAGCATGACAATTGGTCGCGCTGGAATCACCCGTCCAACGACAACTACACTGTATCGGCCGGCAATAACGGAAAGATTCACATACAAGGCACGACTTTGAACTCCTTGGCGAGAGGGCAAGTCTTCCCCAGTGCCACCAGCCAAACCCGAGCAGCGTTTAGAGGGTCTTTATGACTAGGCTAACCGCGAGGTTCGCGATGATTAGACTACGGCACTATGCGACTGAGACGCTTCATCTGGATGAGTACTGGTTTGTCGACAGCAACAGAAAGGTGTCCACGCCGCTGCCGAAACCGAAAGGCACCCTGACTGGCGCCAGTGTGGTGCCTTGGCGATACAACTTCAATACCGGTTCGCGTTCCGTTTTACCAGTGTTGCATGGTGCATCAGGAGCTAACAAGTGGAAATAGTTACCTTCTCCTATACCTTCGCCTGGTACAAATGGGAGGACTGGGAGAAGCTCCTCGATTGGGCAGCTTGGAGGGGCGTCAACCTTCAACTTGCCTGGGTTGGCTACGAAAAGATCTTTCTCGACAGCTTTCGCGACCTGGGCATGACCGACGAAGAAATCCTGCCGTTCTTCAGCGGTCCTGCCTTCCAGGCCTGGAACAGATTCGGAAACATCAAGGGCTCCTGGGGCGGGGTGGGGGAGCTGCCGATTGCCTGGATCGAGTCGCAGTTCGACATGCAGAAGAAGATTGTCGCCAGAATGGTCGAGCTCGGCATGGTGCCAGTCCTGCCAGCGTTCCCAGGGTTCGTGCCAGACGCGATCAAGCGTGTGCGGCCCAGCGCCAATGTCACCAAAGCGCCGGACTGGTCCGGCGTGCCAGTCTACAGCCAGGATCTCTTTCTGAGCCCGCTTGACGATTTATATGCCGAACTACAACACTCATTCGTGACGAAGCAGATCGAGGCCTTTGGAAACGTGACGAACATCTACACGCTTGATCAATTCAATGAAATGAGTCCCGCGTCCGGCGACACGGAATACCTATCTGGTGTCTCTGAGCAAACGTACAAGGGTCTCACAGCAGCAAATCCGGCAGCGATTTGGCTCATGCAGGGATGGTTGTTCTACTCGAGCTCATCCTTCTGGACCCAAGAGCGCATTGACGCGTATCTCGGGGGTGTCAAGGACAAGCAAAGCATGATCATCCTGGACCTCTTTTCGGAGAATAACCCCCAGTGGCAAAGAACCAACAGTTACTCCGGACGGCCGTGGATTTGGTGTCAACTCCATGACTTTGGCGGAAACATGAACCTCTTTGGCCAAGTCACAAACATCACAGTCGATCCGATCGAAGCATTGGGCGCATCGGATACACTGGCGGGATTTGGCCTTACTCCTGAAGCATACGAAGGCAATGAAGTCGTCTACGACTTGCTTCTAGACCAGGCCTGGTCCGCAAAGCCAATCGACACCAAGGATTACTTCCACAGCTGGGTAGCGTCTCGATATGGTGGCGTTTCGTCTATCCCTGCAGCCCTGTATCAAGCTTGGGAGATCATGCGAGAGCACGTCTACGACAGCAAAGATCCAGATATCCCCAACGCGGGAGTGGGCATATACCAGCTTGCGCCGAACTTGACTGGCCTCGTCGATCGCCGAGGGCACTTTCCTGCTCCGACGGCCCTGCAGTATGATCCCAAGGTATTGAGGCAAGCACTGGGATTGATGATGAAGGCTGCATCGCAGAAGCTGTCGCTCTGGGAAGTGCCAGCCTTTCAACTCGACCTCGTCGACGTGACCAGGCAGGTGATGAGCAACGCCTTTATCGACGTCTATCAGGATCTCGTTAAAACTTACAACAGCACAATGCAAGGGTCCCGCAAAGAGCGAAGCAACCGCCCGTCTGACTCGTCTCGAGCCGTCGCCGCCAAGGGACAAAAGCTGCTTTTGCTTCTCGATGCGCTCGATCTTGTTCTCTCCACCAATGAGCACTTTACGCTTGACAAGTGGCTGAGCGACGCACAGTATTGGGCAAAGATCAGCCATAACGACAAGCTCTTGTCTTTCAACGCTCGCAGTCAGGTCACGGTCTGGATCTGGGAGTCGATCGGCCTTAACGATTATTCCGCGCGGGCCTGGAGCGGGCTCGCCGGGGACTACTACAAGACGAGATGGTCTATCTTCATTGACGGTCTGAAAAACGCCACGAAGACCGGCTCGTTGGACGAGGGAGCATTGCACAACAAGATCAGAGCCTTTGAGAAAGATTGGCAGTACGGCGGCTTCTCGTTAGGCAAGTCTAGGGTGGCTCACAGTAGTCTCAAGGACACATTGAGCAACGTGCAGAAGCAGTGGCCAGACGTTTTTGCAGTGTAGATTAATTTCAGGCACTTATTTTTCGTAAAGAACGTCATGTTTCACACCCCGAGTTCGTGCAGCCTCAAAGGTGAATTAATAGTAAATTCCCACATGTCGAAGGCCTCGTCTGTATATGTAGGGCGGTTGGCGTTTGGGGGGCTGGGGTCTGGTGAACCCAGGCATCTGTCCCTGCCAGAACGGCCTAGGCAAATTCCGGGCCACGATAACGTCATGGGTCATCCTGAGACCTGGGGTGCAAGTGACCTACAAGGCTTGGCTGTCTGGTGAAAGTTCACCGCGGCCGCCGGTTACAGGAATGGCTCGGCTCACAGCCGACGAGCGGAGCCGCCAGCCCCTCGCCGAGCTCCGTTCCCGTTTCTCCACTTTAATGACCCGAAAGGGGCGCGGGATTGACCCGAAGGTCCGTTCCGAGCGGCACACTGCCCGGAGCTGGGCTGCCGTGGATACTGACAGGCGAACTCGCAGAGCAAGACGCCTCAAAACACTTCCAAGTACTGGAAAGGTCGACCGCGGAATCGCTACATAATTGAGACGCCGATGTGGGATGAATCCGCAAGCTACGAAAAAAATAAACAACAGCTTTTGAGCATGTTGCGAAAATGGTAACAACCGACGTGATGCATCTGATGTGTCTGTTGTACAACCAAAACTTGAACCTGCGCAGAGCAAGGCCACCAATCGCTTTGTGACCAAATGAGACGTGATAAACCTTAGAAACGCAAAATATCGTCAGGATCGTCCTGGGAGTCGACGTCTCACTTGGTGAGAGGCTCCCGAACCCACTCCAGGCCCTTGACTGCACCATGCTTGGCCAGGAAATTGTCCTCCAAGTAGCTCTTCCGGGGCGCGAACGGCCCTGTCGTCGCGGCCTTGGGCATGATGCTCCCTGCGTTCTTGACGTATGTGGAATTGAGGTTCAACAGCGCCGTTTCCTGCAGATCGTCTGGGTTTTCTACTCTGGGGATGACGCTTGAGAAGCCCTGGCTGTCCATCTTGGTGAGCAGCCTGACAATCATTGTCGCAGTCGCCTCGGCGCCCAGAGTCCACGATGCGTTGGTGTATCCGATAACGAAAGAGGCGTTGGGCACGTCCTGGATCATTTGGCCTCGCCAAATGAACTTATCCGAGGGGGAAACAGCCTTGCCGTCGACGTGGATTTTCACTCCTCCGGCTAGCTGTAGCTTCAGGCCAGTGGCGGTGACGATGATGTCGGCGTCCAGCACCTGCCCAGACTTGAGGTTGATTCCGGTTGACGTCATAGTGTCTATCACCCCGGTGGCGATGTCGGCGTGCCCTGTATGCAAGGCCTTGTAGAAGTCACCATCCGGGCAGAGACACAGGCGCTGCGTCCACGGATCGTACGTCGGGTTGAAGTGAGGGTCGAAGGAGACGTGCCCAGGCAGCTGGCTTTTCGTCCGTCGCCCGAGAGCCCAGCGCGCCAATCGAGGGAAGCCAACGCAGAACGCAAAGACAATGCGAGCCGTCAGGATCCATCGGAGCCGCTTCAGGCGCAGAGCGACGGCGCGCGGCGCGATATAGTCAATCAACGATTTTGACGTCCTATTTGGCAGTACGGCAATGTATGTCGGGCTCCGCTGAAGCATGGTGACTATGTCGGCCTTTTCCGCCAGCTTCGGTACGAGGGTGACTGCCGTGGCGCCGGAGCCGATGACGACCACTTTCTTGTCTGTGTAGTTGAGGTCCTCTGGCCAGAACTGGGGATGAACGACTTGGCCCTTGAAGTTGTCGATGCCAGGGATATTTGCTTGAAGGGGCGTGCTGTAGTCGTAGTACCCGGTGCCAAAGATGATGTATCGGGCGGAGAGGGTCGTCGGCTCTCCGTTCCGCTCTAGCGACAGCGCCCATTCCTGGTGCGCCGAAGACCACGAGGCGTTCTTGACGTGGTGCTGGAAGCGAATGTGCTTGTCGATCCCATATTTAGACGTGGCGTCCCCGAGGTACTCGAGAATGGACTCGCCCGTGGCGATGGGGTTGTTCTTGTTCCATGGGTACCACTGGAAGCCGAACGTGAAGAGGTCCGAGTCGGAGCGGATGCCAGGGTATTTGAACAGGTCCCAGGTGCCACCGATGGTGTCGCGGGCCTCGAGAATGCAGTATTTGTAGTTTGGGAACGCAGACTGGATTCGGTACGCCGCGTTGATCCCCGAAATGCCAGCGCCGATAATCACGACGTCAAAGTCGGCGGTGCTCGCCATGGTGACGACGTTACTGCTGCGCGTTTGAACTTGGGGGCCGTGAGAGATGGACGGTCCAACCTTGGGTGGTTATGAGCGAGCGGCAGGGACCGACACGGGGGGGATCAATGGTTGAGAGGGCCTGCAAAGTTGATGGGAGGTCACGGACTGCAGTTCCTAGTGTATTGGCACGAGCAGTGCTTTATAAATGAATCGTCGCTGGTTGCGCGTCATGGTCATTCATGTGTATGCCCGCAGTGACCCTCGGAATTGACCCGCTAACCGGACTCACAGTAGACTGCCAACTCCGCTGGAACGGGAGCGGGCGCATCGTGTTGTGGCGGGTCCGTTTCGATGCCACTGCCGAGGTAGCGTACTCATAGAGTCTCCAGACTGAGTCAAACGCCGATCATCCAAGCGCGACAGCCTCGCCCTGGGCTCCGTGTGCACGGCGCGGGGGCGAGACGAGCAGTTGAGCATTCTTCAGACCCGTGCATGATGGCCCAACTTTGCACATGAGGCGCGATGTAGAGATCAGATGTATTGTCAGCCTCGGGGTCCATTGCACGTCATCACAATATACAGCATGCATCGCCGATTCATGCAAAATGGCATGGCTGGTGCAAAGCAAACGGGCAATCCATCTTTGCCGACGGTCTGTTGCGCCGCACTGGACTACAAGCTGCATCAGAAAGGACGATGTTGTGCAGCCCGCGGTTGGCTCCGAATCTCGTGATCTATTTCCAACATCGGTCAGCCAGGAGCAGTCATCCTGACAACGCGGCAGCCCCTCAAAGGCTGCCCCAGCCGCGGCTTTGATCCGGTCACGCCAGACGGCAATGTTGGAGTCGGGATCAATCCGTCGGCACGCTAGGGGTTCGGGTTGTTTTTTGGTGTGGCGACTTCCCCGCGTAGATCCATCCACCCGCAGGCCTGCTGCTTCATCGACAGGGTCCGTCGGGATGGAGCCGTCCCGGCCGCGGCACATGCCAACGAGACGTCCCTATTGCTGGATGGAAAAGATATTATGGCGCACCAAGTTCTGGACATATAGGCCGGTCTGTTACATGGAATTTTACAGTTGTCGTATGAAGATAAGGATTGCCTTTTGCAGAAATCTCGCAACGAGCATGCACGGCCATGCTCTCGCTCAATGATCCCCGCCTAAGCATTCAGTGCCTCACGTTTGCGCGCCCCATAAAGACAGCGTTCCAGTGACATGGAACCGTTCGTGAACTCACAGCAGTTTCTTTGGACTCTTAATTAGCTCCAACATTGTAGATTCCATTGCGGATCGATGTATGCGATCGTGTGGTCAATTTTCGCAGAGAGTGGCAAGCGATGGCGGTCTGTTGTGGACAACAGACCGCCACTGGACAACAGACCGCCACTGGACAACAGACCGCCACCTTCGATGTTCCGTAGTCAAACTATTGGTGATTGGCCATATGTTTGGCACGAGGATAGGCAATAGTGGATCTCTGAGCGCGAATCTATATAGGTGCCTTGTAATTTATGCTGCGGACGCTGGCCGGAACATGAAAGGAAAGCAGCGAAAGTGGTTCGGAGCTGGGCGCAACCAAGTGCCTTGTCCTGCTCGCCTGTTGGACCAGCACCCAAACCAGATGCAAATGCAGACAAGATGTCGACCAGTGTGGTGAAACGCTCCAAAAAAACAGGCGACTTGCTACTATGTGAGTACACCTGACCCTAGATATGACTTACATATTTTTCTTGCCATATTCTGCTGTTGGGACTTGGTCGTCGGGACTCCCGCGTTAGGGAATACCACTTGACCAGATGGCGGACGCCCCTGCCTCGCATACGGGCGGCCAAACTCCCCCTCCCAGCAGGCGGTGGAGCGAGGTCGTGTTGCCCCTCGCTGAACATGAAGGATGAGATGGAAGATCCGGAGCGCTCCAAGCAATAAGACACCCCTTGCAGATAGCATTCGGAGTCCTCCGCAACTCAAACATAAATTCCTTGACCGACACCGAATTTGGCAACCTTAGATTGGCTCTGAGCCGCTAAAGCCGCGGAGGTCACCGCCCTCCTATAGGTCCAGCGGATACGCCATGCGTCTTGAAACGCCTGGCGCTTCCATTGCCGAATCTCCGCGCTTCTGCATTGCCGATCCAGGCCACCTACTAAATTAGGCACGTTGGCCGGCGACCCGCCAATAGCACGCGCCAGTCATGCCTCGAGGTGTGAACTGAGCTGATCGCTCGGACGGCTTATCGTCCGTATTACCTGCCTTTTCATGCCCCTTTCTTATGGGAGAGACCCAAGCGATAATACTCCTGCCGAGCAAGCGAGTGTGGTGAAGCAGGCTTGACCATCAAGGTACATATAAGAGGCGCGCTCTGTCGTGCCAATGTGCGGCAGCTAGCTGGATCGCCCTACGCAATCCACGATCTCGGGCTCGATCCAAGCGCATGTTCTACTAGTGTACCGCCTCCCCCGCGTGCTGCCAACTTATATACAATGCCAAGTCTTTCCAAGGCCACACTCGTGGCTCTGGGGTCGCTGCAGGGTGCCAGTGCGTGGGGAGTCCTCGGCCACGCAACTGTGGCTTATGTCGCTCAGCATTATCTCACCCCTGAGACTGCATCATGGTACGCCGCCGGATGAGCTACCTGCAGAGCTTCATCATCCTGTCAGAGTTCGCCAGCTGACTGTTTCGGCATCCAGGGCACAAGGCCTCCTAGGCGACTCGTCGGACGCATACCTAGCCAACATTGCGTCCTGGGCTGATCAATACCGCGCCACGGCCGCCGGCAAGTGGTCTGCGCCGTTCCACTTCATCGACGCGCAGGACAACCCGCCCAGCTCGTGCAACGTCGACTACGAGCGCGACTGCGGCAGCTCCGGGTGCTCCATCTCCGCCATCGCCAACTACACGCAGCGCGTGGGCGACGGCCGCCTCAGCACGGCCCAGACAGCCGAGGCGCTCAAGTTCCTGGTGCACTTCCTCGGCGACCTGACCCAGCCGCTGCACGACGAGGCGTACAAGGTCGGCGGCAACCAGATCAACGTGACGTTTGACGGGTACCAGGACAACCTGCACGCCGACTGGGACACGTACATCCCGCAGAAGCTCATCGGCGGCAAGGACCTGGCCCACGCGCAGACCTGGGCCAACACGCTGGTGCAAGACATCGAGTCGGGGAGCTACAAGGCGCAGGCGCCGGACTGGATCAAGGGCGACAATGTCAGCGACGCCATCGGCACCGCCACGCGCTGGGCCACCGACGCCAACTCGTACGTATGCTCCGTCGTCATGCCCGACGGCGAGGCCGCGCTGCAAAAGGGGGACCTGTACCCGACGTACTACAACTCCGTCACCGCGACCATTGAGCTGCAGATCGCAAAGGGAGGGTACCGTCTGGGGCACTGGCTTAACACGGTCTACACGGCCAAGGTCGCCAAGCGCGACGAGGGCGGGCTGCTGTCGACGAGGGACATGCCGTTGCCGGACTTGACGGGCCGGGATCTGCTGCCGGCGCCGCGACCGCTGAGCCGTGCCGAGTTGGCTCGGGCGGCCATGTCTGGGTCGTGCTGCACGCATTCGCATTAGTACGAGCGGGCGTGGATGATGCTCCTTATTTTGATGTTTCCCGTCCATGGCGAAGGGAAAGCGAGTGAGATCTATTGCAGTGCAAAAGGGTATATATGCTCAGTTTACCATCAATTCAGAGCTGTCGTGAGTACAGTCATATTCGATGCCGCGATACGACTTGGATCCGGATCGACTACCCGTCAAGCCTATTTAGCGCCCTCATGAATCTGACCTGCGTCGAGGAGCTCGGCCCGGCCCCAACGCGGTATGGTCGTGCATGCGGGCGCTGGTCATTCTGGGTACGAGACCCTCGCCAAAGTGCAAGTCGAGCAGACCTATAAGTTGCATGAAGTACGGGGCTGCATGACTGTCGCGAAGCACAAACAATCCACGATTGTCTTCGCACCCCTGTTCTTATCGCGGCCAGGTCCAAGCATTCGATCATGGACATGCTTCCCGTCGACAAGCCAACATCATCGTACTGGCTTTCGGACCCTCACCCGCTAGCCAAGCATCGCTCCTCCGACAATGTCCCCGAGGAAACAGACATTGCCATTGTCGGCACCGGGTTAGCCGGCGTCGCCACAGCGCACCACATCCTCAAGCACTGCAAGTCCGCATCGCCGCCGCCGTCAATCACCCTCCTCGACGCACGCGACGCTTGCTCTGGCGCGACCGGTCGAAACGGCGGCCACGCAAAGACGAAGCTGGACTCCATCAAGAAGTGGTATGAGGCTCACGGTGCCGAGGCTGCGGCGGAGCTCGTCACCTGGGTTGACAAGCAACGTCGCGCCCTCAAGAAGACCGTCGAGGAAGAAGACCTGGATTGCGAGTTTCTCGTGCGGAGGACGTACGATGTCTTCTATGATTCGCAGCATGCTGCTGAGCTGAAGAGCTGGCTATCTGACCGTCGCAAGGAGGGCGCTGAGTGGCTAGACGAACACCAGTGGTTGGAGGGGCCGCATCTCGATAGAGCACGTCTAAGACCCCAACTTCAAGCACAGACAGCCATTGCTGACCTCGCGTAGATCACCGGTGCAAAGGGAGCTGTTGCGGCCGTCGGCGGGCCAGCCGTGTCGATGTGGCCCTACAAGCTCGTCATGGGCCTGCTAGCTCTCGTCGTGGACAAGGGCGCAAAGCTCTACACAAACACCCCCGTGCAGGCCGTCGAAAGCGAGGCCGACACAGTCAAACTGTCCACGTCTCGTGGCGTCGTCCGCGCGAAGAAGGTTGTATACGCAACCAACGGCTACGTCGCGGGGCTACTGCCGCAGTATCGCAAGGTCATCGTCCCCTTTCTCGGCCAGAACTCGAGGCTCGTGCCCAACGAGTCCACCCTCCGGCAAAGTCCGAGCCTAGCGGCGACGTTCAACCTGCACCACACGGCCGAGTTCGTCGACTACCTCAACCCGCGCCCCGATGGGTCGGTCACGCACGGAGGCGGCATGCGCAACTTTCGGAGAAATGCAGAGGATCGCAACAAGCTGTGGTTCGACACGGTGGACGACTCCCAGCTCATATCCGATAAAGTGGCTGCGGATTTTGAGAAAATTGACCGAGAGCGACTGTACGGTTGGGAAGACAGCGAGGCCAAAGTTGACTCGATGTGGACCGGCGGTGAGTAGTACATGACCAGACAGACCGCTCCTGACACCGGAAGATATGTCTCGTCACTAACCCTGCACACAGTCATGGGCGTGACCGCAGATGGGCTTCCGCACGTCGGTCGAGTTCCCGGAACGAGCAATCAGTTCATATTGGCAGGCTTCAACGGCGGAGGGATGACAGTCATCTTCACCATGACGCAAGGCATAGCAGACATGGTCCTTGAAGGCAAGGAGTTTGAACAGACAGATATCCCTGCACTCTTCAAGACGACCGAGGAGAGACTGCAGAAGCAGGTTTCCGGAGCTAGGTAACGGGATATGTTCATGGTATGTATATTTACATGTCAAGCACATCGCACATCAGCCAGGGCACACATATTCCATTCATCATCACAACGCAATGGCCGCGCACGCCGACTCGGCGCTGCCCTGTATGTCCCTCCCCTTCTTGTCCTTCAGGAAGCAATTCCCGCCCTGTCGTCCCGTCTCGATGATGCTCGTCAAGTTGGAGTTGTACGTGACGCCTTGACACCGCGTGTCACCAGACTTGACCCTGCTGTTGAACTTGACGCACGCGCCCATGCAGTCCTCAAACGTGTACACAATCGTCCGCGCAATGTCGCGGATCTTGCCCGAGCCGTCGGCCGCGTCCTCGCCGTTGGGCCAGTCGGTGAAGCAGTACTGCACAAAGGTCACGTCGTTGCTGGCGTGGTACGTCCGCGGCGCCGTGAAGTTGCAGCTGTTGTCGGCGAGCCCGTGCGTGCCCGAGGTGACGGCCGCCGTCGCCGCGGAACTCGTCGACGACTGCGTGCTGCTCGTCGTTTGCGAGCTCGTGGCCGTCTGTGAGCCGGTGGATATTATACCCGTCGGGGTTGGCAATGACGGCGCGGGAGGCGAGTCGGTGGTGATGGGCTCGGCGTTGGCGTTCTTCAGCCCGACGCCGACGCCGACGCCGATGCCGATGCCGAGCACGATGAGGATTATCAAGGCGACGAGTATCCAGAACGCGGCGACCGGGAGGCCGAGGATTCGTTTTCGATTGGTGTTTCCTTCCTGTGCGCCCTGTGTCGGCGCCACCACTTCTGGCGCACTATCGCCAGTCTTCTCCCACGGCGCCAGTTGCTTGTGCTGAGACGTGTCCCCGTAGTACTCCAGTGGCGGCTGGTGTGTTGTCTGGTACGGCACCGCCTCGGGGCCGTAGCTGTTCTGAAGCGGATTGCCGTTGCCAGACATCGCGTCCTTGTTCGGCTCGCCGTCAAGTCGACGGCATGGACCGTCCTGGCCAGGGGGGATTCGTCGTCTCGTCTGAGCGGCGCAGCGGAGCACGCCGAGGGTTTGCAAAGGCAAAGAGCCTCAGGGCCAAGCAAAGCAGGACGAAGGAGCCTCATGGCGGCTACGTACGGGCTCCATACCCATGGGAGCGGGCCGCGTTGAGCTTGATCGTCCAAATCGTTGGCCCCCATGGGCCCCCTTTCATCGCGGCACAGTCGCCTTGATTGGCGATATGCGAGCCGTGAGACCTAGGATGAAACGGGTCAAGGACACGGGAGCCCCCGGTCGCTTGAGCTTGAGGCGTCTACGGGCGCTTGTGCTGGCCCCCATCAAGAGGATAGTTGTCGCTTCGGCCTGTTGAATTGAAGGATCCCGACACTGGTTTCCCGACGGCCGGAAGGCTCTGAAGCGCATTGCGGCTTCGAGTGACCCGGAACTAATCATAAAGATACTGCATCCATCGTGACAATCGACACAGAAAGTTGGGCGACATGAGTGAATGGCCTCCGCGTTGCCGCCGGGTCGACCCTCAACTAGCGCTGCCTAGCCGAACTGGGGTGTTTTCATGGGTGATCGCCAATGCAAAACGGCGCAACGCGGTTGGACAAAGTGCCATTCAGGTATTTAACTGGTCGGATTTACCATATTTACGTCAGGCTAAAGTGAAGGCTTCTAGTTCTTGACGGATTTCTCAGGCACCTCCGTCTCAGTATACTGGGCGACGTTGGAGTCGTCCTTGTGCATTCCCAGCTGGGCCGTGTCCCAGCCCTGGCTCTCGAGATACTCGCGGAAGCGCTTGTCCTCGTACGTGATGGTGTCCTGGCCGATGTTGGGGACGAACAGGAAGGCGATGATGGCCGACAGCAGCGCCAAGCTCGACGCGACCCAGAAGGGGTACTGCGCGGACTCGGTCTCGTTGCCGCCCGCCTTCTGGATGTAGGGGAAGACCCAGGTGCCGACAAAGGCGCCGATCTTGCCGACGGCGGCGGCGATGCCGTAGTAGCGGCCACGGACGCCCGTCGCGCACGTCTTGGCCGCCAAAAGACCGATGTTGTTGCCGGGGCCCAGCTCGCCGAGGGACATGAAGATGCCGTACACGACGGCGAAGGCGGCAATGTGCGACGAGATCTTGTTGTACACGCCCGCGAGGATGTATCCGACCACGGCTTGCGTGGTGACGCCGAGAATCAGGGTATACTTGGGGCCGATCCAGTCAGACACGAAAGCACCGATCAGGGTACCGGGCAGGTAGAAGATGTTGATGACGGTGTTCCAGCCGAAGACGGTCGTGAGCGGCGCGTCGTCGCCGTAGATGCCGCTGAGGATGGACGACGAGTAGATGCCGAAGGCATAGGAGCTGAACTGCGGCGGTTGTCAGTTCATGTCAACGCTTCAGGGGGGTACATGTACTGGACGCGGCTCACGTTGTACAGGAACCAGATCAAGCTGACGCAGAGCAGGCGCGGCCAGTAAAACTTGAGGACGAGCCAGTACGGCGTCTGGCGACGCATCGACTCCTTGGCGAACTCTTCGGGCTCCTTGAGGCGCAGACGCAGGACGAACAGGACGAGGGGGAAGACGACACCGATGCCGAGGGAAACGCGCCAGATGGTGCTGTAGTGGCCGTTGTGGGCGGCCGCCGCGACGACATCTGCAAGAGGCGTGTAAGTCACAAGTTCACATATCCACAACCTGAGTGTCACCGGTCTGGGTTTCACGTACAGGGAACAAAGGCGCCAAAGACGAAACCGAGGTCGATCATGCTGTTGGTGAAGAGGATGAACCAGCGGTTGCGCGTGCCCTTCTTGAGCTCGCCGCTCGACTCGGCGCAGCCCACACTGCCGGCAGGATACTCGCCTAGAAACAGTCAGTGTCAACAACTCAATATCCTTCCCACGCCAAGCCGTGGCGCACATGGCGCGGCAGGCAGCCAAGAGCAGGCGCATGGTGCCGCGAGGCTAGGGAGTCGGGAGTCGGGCGTCGGGACGTACCGCCAATGCCCACGCCGACGAAAAAACGCCACGCCGTCAGCATGTTGAACATGCCGACCGCCTCGCCCTTGAAATAGGATCCCGTGGCGAGGGCCGTGAAGACGATGAGGATGACGGTCGAGAGCAGGAGCGAGTTGTTGCGCGACCAGTAGTCCGAGGTGAAGCCAAAGATGAGCTGGCCGACGACGGTACCGGCAAAGGCGATGTCGGCGACGTACTTGGCGGCCTGCGAGTTCTTGTAGACGTCACCGTACTGCAGCTTGAGGACCGTGTTGACGGAACCGATGACCTAGGCGGCAAAGTTAGTTTTTCATTTCGATCAAATCTCGACGAGCCTCGCTCCTGCGCTGGCCGACCGCGGCGACAAGTGGCCTCGAGCGTGAACTCGATGCCGTTTTTTTGTTCTTTCACCGCTGGCGTCGTCGCCGCCGCCGCAAGAGAGCCAGAGGGGGGTTGACCAACGTTGTTGATGTAACCGTCGGAGAAGAGACCGGCGCCGCAGGCAAAGACGGGCATCGCAGCCTCCATAAACGTCTTGTGCTGGACGACCGTCTCGAGGTCGTTGTCAGACGCATTCTGCGCCTCGCCTTCGCGGCGGTCCTCCGCATCCTTGTCGCGGCCAAAGTTGAACATGGCGGGCAGCGGTTGTCGAAGGGGGAAGACCTCGCTTGACTCTCGCTTATTGTGTGTTTGGTTCGTTGTCGTCGGCGACGATTGGGAGGCGGTGGTGGTCGGATTGGGCGCGCGCGCTCATGAGACACGGCCACAGCAGCAGCACGAACAGCACGCTACCTCACTCGCGCGTCGTCGAGCGAGAGGCCGAGAAAGAAGAGGAAGTCACCACCACACCAGAGGAGAGGAAACCAAGGAGTCGTTGGGGCCACTCTGCTCCTGCTTCGGCTTCGGGCTCTGCACTGGCACACTGGGCGAGAAGCAAAAAGCTACGGCTACGACACACCAGGAAACACGAAGGGAGAGAGAGGGAGGGAGGGGGCAAAGGGAAAGAGAGGCGAGCCACCCGTTCGAGCGTGTCGCCCGTGGGGAGGGAGAGACCTCATCAACTCTTATACTGCGGGACCGTCCGCGGGGGCCCTGGGGGATCCGCACCGAGACCGACAGGCGGCCGGGCGCATGGCAGCGAGACTGGCCGCCCTGGTGCTCGTGCCGGACTGACTGACGACACCCAGCACGAGTCGATCATGGCTGGGTGGATGGATGGATGGAGGGATGGGCGTGGCGCGGCGCGGGCCCCCCACCCGCGACATGAACTGGAGATGTCCATCCATGCCCATGCACAAAGTACATGTAGTAAGACGCCCATGCCGAGACTACCTCTACCTACCCACGCGACGTGCCTTGCCGGCTCCGCGACGGCGACGACGACGACGACGACAGCGTCGACAACGGGGCGGGATGCGCGCCCCTCCCCTCCCCTCCCCTGCCCTCCTCCTCGTCGTCGTCCTCCACCTCCACCCCCAGTAGCAGCAGCCCTGCAGGGACCAGGCCGGCCGGCCGACGGACCAGTTGAAGAAGCTTCGGGCGGCGCGACCATGCCCGTTGGAGGCAGGCGGGCGGGCCAGGTTCTGACGGCAAGCCCGCCGCCGGTCTGGTGGCAGCCAGCGCGTGTCCTCGTACCAACAATTCGGCGAAATAGAGGGCTCGAGGGACGGACTCGTAGGTAGTGCTGCATCTGCGAGAGAAACTCGTACAGTACAAGTACGTGTACAGTACCTACGAGGCTAGTAGCAGCAGCGCAGCGCAAGCATGGGACGGCCGGTGGACCTCGCCGCCCACAGCGGGTGGTGGTCCCTGTCATGTCCTGTCCTGACCTGTCCTGACCTGTCCTGTCCTGTCTGCGAGCACGCGCGCGGCGCCGTCACCACCATAGGCACCACGCCTGCTGGTCTGAGCACGAAGCGAAGAAACGGGCAAAGAGGTCGTCTCGTGAATTTTGGGGGGCCCCGCCCTCCTCCTCCTCCCCCCTTCCGTCTCGGCTCTCGATGCTCTCGGAGCGGGTCATGGCCCAGCAGCGCAGCGCTCCAGCTCCAGTTCCAGTTCCAGAATCCAGACGACAAGATTTAAACCTGCGCTACCCGAGCGAGCGCGACGAGCCCGCCCGCACGCATGGCTGGAGACTGGACACGAGGGGACACTGGGGGTCATGGACCTTGCACAGACACGGGGAAAGAGGGCCGCCCGCTCACGCGGTGTGACGTCGTCGTGCGCGACACGCCGCGCGACAGACTGGGTGAGGGAGCGCGCGGGCTGTCGACGACGACGACGACACCACGCAACAGGGCGAGTGGCGTCGGCGCTCCCCGTGATGGTGGTGGCGGCGGCGGCGGTCGTCGACTCCTCAGCGCGCCCGGCACCTGACATTCTCTTCTCGTCCGGCGTCCGTGCTCTGGACAAGACAAGGCCGGGGCACGGCAGAACATGACAGACAGCACGAGCGAGGCGTCAATGCATGCGAGCAGGCAGGTGAAAAATCTGGCGGCGGGAGAGCCAACAACAACAACAACACCACCAGCAACACCGGCAGCAGCAGCCAGCAACCCAAGCGGCTCCAGCAGGGGGGGATGATGATGGAGACCAGCCTCTCCACCGGCAGGGCTACCCACGTTTCCTCGCATGACGGGACGACTGTCCGTGGAACCCTCACGCCCTCCCGTCCGCTGGCCCATCAGCAGGAACGAACCAGTTCCCGTGTGCGTCGGCAGCACGTGTCCTGTCCTGTCCTGTCCTGTCCTGTCCTGTCCCTGCTGGCATTTGCAAAGAGACGAAGCCAGAAGGGAAAAAAAAAAAAAAAAAAAAAAAAAAAGGCCAGCGAGAGTGGACGGTGGAGTCGTCCATCGTCATGCTCGGCCCAGGAGGCGGGCGTGTGGTCTCCACGCAAAAAAAAGTTCCCATCGAGCCCAGCCTGTCGATTTTCCGTCTCTCTCTGATTTTCTTCGCCCAAATGCCACTTTCGGAGGGCGTGCCCCAGCGCGCTGTGTATCTTACGAGTGCAAGTAGGTGTCAGTGTCAGTGTCAGTGTCAGTGCTCAGTCCCAGTTCCCAGCGCCGCCGCCGCCGCCAGTGTTGTCGTGCCCAGAGCGCCACAATCTCTCGGCCCGGGTGCGCGGCACAGGGGCTGGGCGATCTCTCTCGCTCGCTGCTGAACCCGCTGGTGGCGGCGGCGGCGGCGCCTCCCCCCCTTTGGGTCCATGTTTCTTCCCCTTGGGTGGGTGCCCGTCTGTCTCGTGTGCGAGGCGTCGCGCCAGGAACTCCCGCCCAGGCCCAGCCACACGCGGCGTAATTCGACACGACGACTCGATCACGACGACGGCACCGGCCCCGAGATCGAGTCCATGTACTCACCGCGCGCAATTCATCACCCTTTGGCAGCCTCCGGCGCGCGTTTGGGTGCCCACGTGCGTCTTCTCCTCTTCCAGCGACGGCCACGCTACCACCCCCTGTCGGGGTCCTGGTCCGCTAACTACTGCTGGTGCTGCATTGCCGGCTCTCGGCCAAAAGCGAGCCAGGCCACTCGCGTTGGCGCCGCTAGGCTAGGCGAGCGAGCCAAGAGAGGAGGAGCCGGCGCGGCAGGCGTCTGGCTTCTGCGCCGGGGATGGCAGGGCCTTGGGCGGGGGTCCAGCGCCGTCGGCCGTATCCACACAACCAACCACTCTTGCAAGTCGCAACGGATCCCTCGCCGCGCTTATTACGGAGCACACTGCACCCCAAACGTCAGTCTGTCTTGTCTGCTCCCCCTGCCGGCCGTTGAACTGTCTGTCACATGCGCAATCTTGCGAGTCTGCAATCCTTCAGCCTGGCAGCCTGGCCTGCCCAAATATCGATTTCTTGCACTGCTGGGGCCCCGGCGGTCCAACGACCCGCCCACACCGTGCTTTTACAACGATTCATGTATAATTTAAACAAGAAAATAAGTAATACAGCAACGCGGAACTGAAGATACGTATGCCACGACGCCGGCTTACATCGGCGTCTCCCCACCGAACCTTCCGAACATGATGAATCCACCAGACCTGCCCAGACAATAACTGACGGCCGACCAACGGCCCCCTCCATGTCGTCAAACGGCGATTCGTTCCCATGTCACTCAGCAGTCCTCCGAGCGGTAGATGACGTTCCAATCCGTGTAGTGGAAGATCTGGCCCCCGAGGACGTAGTCGGGGAAGATTGTGCCGCACTTGTCGATGATGGCCATGAGGCCGTCCCGCACCGACCTCCACGACAGGAGCGTCTTGACCGCTGGAGTCTGTGTCCGAGGGGGAAAAGCCACGTTGTTAGCAGACGGTTCGGCATGTACATGGTCAAGCCGCGCGGGTAGAGAGCAGAGTGATCAAGTGTGTGTCAGACGGAAACAACAAGACCTCTTTCGAGGCGGGTGCGCACTCACATCGTTGCATACGTAGACAGCGCCCCCGTAGCTGCAGCTCACCCTCCCGCACACCCGCGGCCCCGCAGGCAGGCTCGGCTGGCCCCCGTGCCGCAGCAGGTAGGCGGCCGCCTCGTTGAAGGATATGGACTTGATGTGGCCAAAGGGCGGGAACGGGGATATGCCGCTGGAGCAGACCGCCGCGGCGTCGTCAAAGTTGGTGCGCCGGCCGAGCTGCGGCGCCCCCATGGCCGCCGCCGAGGCCATCATGGCGTCGTGGTCGTGGTCGTGGCCATCGGCGAGCATGTGGGCAAAGTCTATCTCGTAGTTGGGGTTCATGGCCCCCAGCTGCCGCCGCACCTCCTGCACCGTCCCCTCGAGCTTCACCGGTTCCCCGCCCGGGAACGCCTGCACCTCCCACCCGACCGGCACGACGGTGAAGTTGTCGGTCCATGCCGCCGTCGCCGCCTGGGACGCGTCGTCCAGCAGCGCCCCTGCACCACCGCCCGAACCTGCGGGGTGAGGCGCCGCAATGGCCGCGGCCGCGATGCCGTACAGAACTGCTGCCAATTCGGACTTCATCATGGCGGGGCTTTGCGGGCTGCTAATACTGAGAGCTGGATTCTAGCACATAAGACGAACCGAATCGAGTCGTGGTTTTCTGACGAGATATTGAAGCTTTCTTTCGGCGATGACATGCCGCGTTTCATGACATGAACCATTCTGGCCTTATAACTGACAAGACGCCGTCCCCATCCCCAGCCGTGTTCACTTTTCTCCTTGCGTCGACAAAAGACATCAGAAGCTCCGAGCTTCAGATTATTGCTTCGAAGCTGCTATATCGATCGGTGTCCCTTTGTCTGAACACGAGTTGAGGGGGGGCGCATTGGCGCTCTTGGTTTGTTCGCGGCTTCAACATCATTGTTTGCCCCCCCCCCCCCCCCCCCGGGCGTTCAGGCGCTCGGGGCCGACTTGCTTGGTGCGCGCGTCCAGTGCGGATTCCCCAGTGCGGGCTCGACAGCGAAACTGGCTGTGAAATGTGAACTTGGGAACCCGAGGCACTTTGGCGTGGTCCATTCAGTGGGCAATTTGGCTGATGGGCCAGCCGCCCAGCGAAGGGTAACTGTCGGTTGTGGGTGGACTCGGTGAAACCGCCGGCACTACTGCGCCAGAGCGGCGTGGAGCAAGCTAGGTACACTTGCAAGTGCACCTGTACTTCCACTTACACGAACGTGTACATACGGAATGGGGAGGGGATCGGCACGTGGTATCCTTCTGCCAGCTTGACTCGCGCTCTGTGCTGGGCTGGGCAGGGCAGGGCTGGCAAGCTGGGCTGCTTCTTCACCGGGTCACCGCTGGACGCAGAGCGGGACTGGAACTGGAAACATGGCGCCAGGCGTCGAGTGTGGATCGGGGTGGCCGACAACCACGCCAAACCCAAGACGACCTTAGCCCGTGGCCGTGCCGTCAACCCGTTTGGGGTGTCTGCCGGAAGGTGTTGGTCTCTCTCGCAGACTTGCGCGGATCCCACCAACCGGCGGCGTCCCCCCAAACAAGCCAACTGCCTGCCCTGCCTTGCCGGCTTGCTTGCCTACCGTCCAGGTTTCCTTGCCCCTGGCGGTTGGCGCCCCCGATGCGGTAGCGAGCCCACCCTTCCCCCAAGCAGCCTGGACAGGTAGGGGACTCGTACGAGTAGCAGGTGTGCGCCACAGCGCGCTCCGCCGTTAGTTGACACCCGCCTGTCCCAGCAGAAGTGCCCTGAGCACATGGCACTGATAACGGGAATGGGCGATGTACTACGTATGGCGAACCCCCGAACAGGCAGCGCGGTCCGGCGAGGGATCGTCGCCCGCGCAGTTTGTTAGTTACCTACTACATACCCTGCTCCCGGTCCTTCGGTGCTGCACCTCGCGAAACAACCCCCGAGATTCTACTGCAGCTTCGTGCTAGAGAGACTGGGTGGCTTGCGCCTCTCGTGCTCGCGTGCGTGCGTCCAGCCAGACCACCATCCAGATGGATCGCTAAATAAGCGACGTCAGAGCGCCAGACGTGTGCTCGGTCGGAAAACGCGGGGAGAGAACCCCCAGCTGGGGTAGACCTGGGGTAGAGCAGCGGATACACATGAGTCACTGTCGCGCCTTGCAGACAGAACATTAAAGGAGGGTTGGCGTGATCGACCTGGTGCTCGCGTGACCTCTTCGCGAGGAGTACGTAGAGTGCGGCGAGTAAGTTAAACGGCGGTCACGTCAGTGAGAAAAAGCAGCAAGCGCCATGGGCATGTCCTCGGGCGGCACGTTCCGGTCAATATCCGGAGCCCTGCCAAGGATGTCGGCTCGCGCTCAACGCGCCACGCCAAGGCCGGCCAAGGCAGGGCAGCGCGGGCGGTTTGCAGTCAGGGTTGTTTTTAGACCTCTTCAAACTCTTGGCGGGCAACAGGCGGACAGCAGGTGCACGGGTGACAGCAGGTGAACAGCAGGTTGACACATGCAGCCCGGCGAACCCCAGGTAGACACCAGGCAGGCAGGCAGGCAACCGAATAGTTGACAAACTACCTATTCCTAGAGGCACACGCATCAAATGCAAGGAAAGCCAGGCGTGGTAGAGTCACGCTCAGTGGCAAACCAAAGTCCAATTGTGACTTGGACTCTTTGCAGGGCATAGATCGCAGTCGCGTCCGTGCCCCGGGTTGTTGGCTGCAAGAGTTGAAGGGATGCCTGCATCGAATTGAACTGCGGCTGAGATGCTCTGCATCCTCCAAGTCGGCATCACCGAACCTCCTCGTACGACATGTGAGCTTGTGCTTGTCACTTGTACGAAATCCATAAGTGTCGCTCGGTGCTTGCCCAGCCGAGACATGAAGCAGGGCCTCTCATGGCTAAAACGGAGCAAATCACCCGCCAACCGAAGACCGTAGCTCGTACCCGGGTATCCAATCTATTATGTAAAGTCTATGTAGTCCGTAGTCTATCAACCAACGCCTATTATTTGCAGTTTCCGGGGCTGAGCCCTGCATGTGTTGTGGCCTACTCGGCTTTCTTGGACGTCTTGGTCCGCAGCTTCATCAGCGCATACACCAGCGCGTACGAGCTGAACACCATGAGCACCACAATGCCCGTGTCTCTCCAGCCGTAGTAATACTCCTTCAAGTTCAATGTCCTCAAGTAATCCTCGCCCTTGGTGTACGTGCACACCCGGCAGTCGGCCGTCGCGTCGGGGTTAATGAGGTTGCCCGTCGCACCCATACCCTGGGACAAGTAACTCGACAGGTATTTGGCACATGTCGTTCCGTTCGGGGGATTGAAGACGGCAAATTCACTGTCCGCGCAATGAACGTCCGTCCCCCACATGCTAAAGACCAGCATGCTTCCCATGAGGTAGTTGAAGGGGTTGAGGTAGTACATCCAGTAGCGCCAGAAAGCCTGGATCTGCTGGTAAGGAACCAACACACCGCAGAAGGACACCAGGGTACCGATAACGACCGGGTTGACGAGTGACGCGAACACCTCGTTAGGCGCATAGGCTGCAATGAACTGACCCATGCCCGTGTACAGGAACTCGTACATGAGCATGACGAAGAATGTCGAACCCGCGCGGTCCGAAGCGGACGGGAAGCCAACGGTGTAATACCAGCAAACAAAGTAGAGTACGCCGCAAATGATGAGGTAGGGGATCTCGGAAACGACGAGGCCCGTGACAAAGGCAACCCACGAATACATCTTCGACTTCTTCTCGCGTGTCTCGAAAATGTCACGTCGGTGGATGAACAGCGGCTGCAGTTGAGCGAGCACACCGGGGGCCACGAAGATGAAGGTGAATACGGTGAAGAGCTTGAGCTGCAGGTCGCCAAATGATTCGCCAATATTCCAATAAGAGAAGCCGTTGAATAGGGCAGAGAAGATGTGCAACGCCATCTTGTTGTTCACATAGTCGGCGTTCCGATACAGTGAGACGTTCATACGCTGAGTGACGAGCTTGATCTGATACCACATGGGCATCGCAAATTCATGACCGTCGTCGACGGTGCCGGGCGGCTTCGAGGCTGCGTCGCTGATGATGTGGTCCAGCTCCTCTGTCATCTTCTCATACTCGGGCGATGACAGCCAGACCTCGTTCCAATCTTTGCCCTGCGAGAGGGACCCCGAGACCACGTCGATCATGTGTTCGGCAGGGTTCGCCTCTGGCGGGCATGGGGCTCCATAGCGGCCAAAGTATCTCTTGATGGTGCTTGCCTGGTCGCCAATGTCGCCAAAGTAGACTGTCTTGCCACCCTTGGCCAGCAGCAGCAGGGTGTCGAACTGGGCAAAGAGTTGCGCAGAGGGCTGATGGATTGTGACGAGCACTGCCTGCCCCACGGCGGCCAGCTTGCGCAAGAATCGAACGGTGTGGAAAGCCGACTGTCCGTCCAGGCCAGACGTCGGCTCATCCAGGAAGATCAAGATGCTCGGCTTAGACACCAGCTCGACGCCGATTGTGACTCGCTTTCGCTGTTCCACACTCAGGCCAGCGCCAACTTCACCGATAAGGGTGTCGGCGAGGTCATGCAGCTCCAGTAGGTCAATGATCGTATCGACGTACGCCAGCTTCTCCTCCCGTGGCGTCTCGCGGCTCTGTCGGAGGAGTGCCGAGAACTCGAGAGCTTCACGAACGGTGGCGTAAGACTCGTGAACATCGAGCTGTTCGCAGTAACCAGCTGAGCGTTGGAACGAGATTGGCAGGGGCCGTCCGTCAACCAAGATAGATCCGTGAATCGTTCCCTCAGTCTTTCGTTGAGCAAGAACGTCAAGCAGCGTCGTCTTGCCCGCACCGGACGAGCCCATGAGAGCCGTAAGATTGCCCGGCTTGACCCAGCCCTGGACATTGTCGAGCAGAAGGCGATCGCCAGAAGGCGTCTTGACCGTGTATGAAAGATTCTTCCAGGTGAAAACCGAGGTGTTGCGCATAAGGTTGGGCGGCGCGGAGTCATCTCCGGAGTTCTCTCCAGAGGGCGAACCGCTGGCGACCTCCTTGCCGGTGGCTTGGCCTTCCTCATCTTTCTGACGCTGGCTGTTGACAACGTGGGCGTTTTCTCGGGGAATCAACAAACTCGGCCCATTCTCTGACGAGGAGCGCCACCTCGAGGTGGAAATGACCGTGATGGCAACAAAGAGCGCCCACCAGACCCAGACGATGCCAAAGTTCCTCCAGAGGTGCGCGTGGCTGTACGACAGGGATGCAAGATACGCGTCTCCGTCAACGAAGTTCTGTCCAGGGACAGCACCACCGACGCCAGAGCAGGCCTGGCTGGCACCATCGGTGTAGTCCGGTCCACTCGGGATCAGGTTGTTACCAACGCAGGGGATTTTCTTATTGTGGAACTCGTTGGAAAGTAGGGCATCGAACGCGTATGCCTGCGGGTTAATCCAAAAGATCCAGACAAACCAGGGATGCATGTGTGGCTTCTGAAGCTGGTATCCGGCGTACAAAATACTGGCGGAAATGGTGAAGCCAGAAACCTTGGAGGCGCCGTCAAATGTGCTAAAAGCGGCACCGATGGCTCTAAAGAGCGCGGTCATGCAAAAGGTAGTGGCGATGACGATGATCCAGAAGGTGAAGAAATGACCAGCGTCCATGGTCAAGCCCACCATAAAGTACAATGGAAGAGAAAATACGGAAACCTGGAAGAGAATGACGGGAACATCTGCTGCGATTTGCGCCAGGCAAAACGCAGCGGGGTGGAAGTAAGCGAACGACTTGTGCTTGACGAGCACCGGTCGGCCAGTGAAAGAGTCTGTAACCTCGGCCATGGCGAGCAAGCTGTTGAAGAGGAGAGCGAAGAACAGTGCGCCTGACTTCATGAACAAGCCGCCTGATGTGTTGGGGGCGTTATAGAACAGGGAACCAGCAATCAGGGCCTGCACGACCGTCGACACCTGCTTGATGATGAAGGTGGCCTTGTCACCCCAGAGGATCTGGTATTGACGCTGGACGCAAGCTTTAATCTGCTCCATGATGCCGACAGTGAACGGGCTCTTGCCTGGCAGCCTCTTGTCCTTTTCCATAGAGACGCCCTCTCGGAAGAGCGTGGTCTTTTGCTTGGCATCCTCGGTTGACGGGTAGTCATATTCGGCCTGCATCCGGCCACTGATTGGGGAGTTTTGGTACTCGGTGCGGATGGCGTCGGCGGTGCGCGGGAATTTGTGCTGCATCTCAGCTCTGACCTTGCGCTCCGTCGGCACGGTGATGCCTGTGAGGAAGTCGGCGACGTTGGCGCCATCGTCGCAGATGAAACCCAGTTGCTCCATGAAGGGCCTTGCCTCTTTCATTGGTCCGTAGTAGATCTCCTTGCCCTCATCAAGCACAAGGACCTTGTCGAACAGGTTGTAAATGCCGTTGCCTGCCTGGTATAGGGTGACAATGCTGGCGAGGCCCAGGACATCCGTCATGGCTCGGACAGCCCTGGTATACTCGAGTGCGCTAGCAAGTGTTAGAGGATGACACGATAGATAAGGCCGCGGATAACTTACGTGCTGGCGTCCAAGCCGCGGGTAGAGTTGTCCCAGCAGAAGACGCTCCCCCGCGATGCCAGACATTCGATGATGGAAACCCGCTTGCGCTCGCCACCCGAGACACCGCGGACAAAGGCGTTGCCTACTTTGGTGTCCAAAGTATGCTCAATACCCATTGACTTGAGCAAAAAGTCCCGCGTCTCGGTTCGAAGCTCCTCCTTGGAGCTGACACCGTCTGGGAGCCTGAAAGGCACCTTGAGCCGCGTGGCAAAGTCCATTGTCTGGCCGACGGTGAGAGAGGGAAAGAACAGCTCTTCCTCAGTATTCATGACGACCTGGCCGCGGAACTGGTCCATCTCTTCGGCCTTCATGGAGCCGTAGTGCACGTCGCCAGCGACGTTGGCATAGCCTTTCCGATGATTGGCGAGCATGTTGAGGAGGGTGGTGCATCCGGAACCGGGCCGGCCGAGGACGAGCAGCATCTCGCCGGGCTTAACGCAGCCATGGCTGTTGTCGAGGATCGTCTTTAGCGGGAGCTTTCGTCGCGACTCTTTGATGAGCTTCGGAATATTGAACTGCGAAATGACATTCTCGTGGAGTGCGGCGTCGGCGCTGACAGCTTCGACACTCAGGTTCTGCCAGGTCACGCCAAGCTCCCGAGCAGGAAAGCCAGAAGCATGGTCTCTAGCGCGGATGCCGACAACCTGCGGCTTCAGGGACCATTCGTTGTCGCCATAGCCTTGTTCGCTCATGACAGAGCGGTCTGTCTCCGTGAGCGTCTCATCGCCGTTGGACTCCATGGTGTCGTCCTGTCCGGGGCGCAAGAGATGGGAGTCAGGCAAAAGAAGACTGGAAGAGAATGATCCAGATCTTACTTCCACCCTGAACAGGCAACCAAGTCTATATCAACGAAAGGAGGGAGGCGAGGGAGGGGTACCCAGGATCCCAAGGAGTCAGGGACCGACATGTCGATATCTCGCCGAGGATCCATTTAAGGCATATGGCAGCGGGCCTCGGGGTGGGACGGGACGCCAGCTCCGAGCGGCGGCATGCGGATGCGGCGCACGCTGGCCGGGAACTCGTGGTTTCCCGGCATCTCGTTTGCTGAGAAATCTTCAGTCAGGCACCGAAGGCTTTGCATCCCGGCGCACTGGCGGACACGGAGGGATATTGACGGCGAGAGTCGCGTACGATCCACAGTGGCTCCGCCCAGGGCATCGCACTCGGATACTTGCCGCAGTCGCGCGAACGCCACGCCCGCCGTGGACCCCCTGAAGCCCCAGCCGGAAGGCGCATTCGCCGCTTAGTCAGGAGATCGGACGCGCTGGAGGTGGTTGAAAGCCGAGAAGTGATGCATTACTTCGAACGAAGCAGTTACTTCACAGATGGCGGTCGGAAAGGTCGTGCCAAGTCGTACAGAGCGTTATCGCGCGCGTTGATCGCTGCAGGGTGCAGCTCGCTTCAATCGGGCGGCCTCAGCCAGCCCGGCAGCTTCATTGCCACGTTGCACCACCTGCACAGAGTGAAGGCGGGCGCGACGAGACACGAACAGCCAGGGGCAGTAGCTAGCCTCCACAGGCTGAGGCTGAAATGCTGCAAGTGCAGGCCGGGACGCAAGATGGTGGCGGATCTGATGGTGCTGGACCGCTGGTGCAATGGTGATGGTTGCGATGGGCGGCGCCGTCATCGAAAATGCCGGGGGTGGTCCCTGACTCCCTGTGCGTGTATCTGCCACTGCCGCTGTCTGTCCCATCGCACCTGCCCTCACGGCCGCCTCGTCGTTGTCCGAGGAAAGTGCGCAAGCGCTCCTGCTCGTGTCCAGCGCGTGACGGCCCGCCAGATCGCACTCGGAAGGAAGCCCAAAGTGACCTTATTAAGCGGCGTTTCCCCCCCGCAAACACGTCGGCCGCTGTGGAGAAAGGAAACGGCCCATCTGATTCCTGTCGTCTTGCGAGATCCCGGGACGACCCCATGTCGCTGGCCGCCGCGGCGCCAGAACTTCTGCACTCTTCGTCGACTGTCGCATTCGCTCTCGGTTCCACGGCGAGCGTCGTCATTGTCCGGCAACTGCAAGAACTAATGCTCGAATTGTGCGTGTCACAGGCCCCGACGCGACCGAGTCGGTCGGATCTTGGTCCCGTCAGCCCTGCAGCGCAAGGCAACTCGCGCGTAGTGCGACCGGCGGCGCTAGAGCTTCGGGCCTAAAAACCTTCAAGGTTCTGGTGTCGTGTCAAGCGTGTCAAAGGGTGGGAAATCGCCGCTGACTCAGCGGACAAACTGCCACAGTACCGCGAACCGTCTCTTACAGCGACTCGGCCTCCTCGTCACTCCCAATCAGCGGGACCTTCGGTCGCTCTCAATCTTTCTACGCCGGCTTCCTCAACATCCCTGTAGGGTCGTGACGTTCCAGACGGATGAGTCAAACTTGCCGCGCGCTGCGGATCTCTGGCCGGCCAGTACGTGGCGCCGTGGAGTGCCAAGCAAGGACGGGGCCTTTGCACGGCCATCGCCTCGTCGACGTCCCACGCCCCGCCACAAACGGCCTTCGCGGCTCGCGTCTACCGGACACTTTTTATCAATCGGATTCCGATCCTGCTCGGCTGTCGCAGACCCCCTCGGAGTTTGCCGGCCTGTCTGGCCGTCTGCTTTGTCCGGTCTTGTCTTGTGACGGCCCGGGGCGCCTGGCCCTAGGGCCCGCCATCTGAGACGGCTCAGACGGGTGTCCTTGAAACATAGTACGGCCCGGGGAATTCCAAGCTTCTTTCCATACGCCGGAGTGCATTGTTGCGCTGTAAAAGTCGGCATGGAGAAGAAGAAGCGTGCGTGCGATGCATGCTACCGGCGAAAGGTACGTTGAATCAGGCGCGGCATGTCATGCAGTGCCGTGCCCCCTTGGCAGCCTGGTACACGACCAACAAGAGCGGTTCCGCGCCACCGGAGACTCCCCAGTTCTCTGGTTCCGAGCACTGCCATCGTGTCTGCAAACCTGCGCTTACACATCATGCCTGGCGGCACAGATCCAATGCGACGCGTCTCAGGCAGGGGAGCGGTGCGACTGGTGCCTCCACCACAACCTCCCCTGTACCTTTGACCGTGTGAGGGGGCGGAAGAAGCGACCAAGGTGTGTTTGTTATTTCCATTGATGGCTGGGTGCATGTCTGCATGCCTCTCTACTCGATACCGGCTGACACGGGCTAGTGCCGAAACCGCTGCCCGGCAGAGTCTCGCCAAGCGCCTCGAGCGCGTCGAGGAGGCCATCGCCCGCACGGAGGCTCTGAAAGAGGGCAGCCGTACACCATCGGATATTTCATCCGGCTCCACACCTCACGGGCTCGACCAGACGATCCGGCAAAATAGCGTCGTCACCAATCACGGCTGCCCTGTATGCCGCTCCAAGTCGTCCGTTCAGTTGCCTTCCTCGCGCAGCGCCAACGCCCCCCTCGGGCAGATCTACTTTGCAGGTCAGAACTTTGGAGCCATTTGCTCCCGCAATGGCGTGCCGCACTTTACCTCTAGTGGTGAGCAATGGATATACTCTCAGACGGGCCAGTGGCCGCGGTTTGAGGACATCTATGGCACCGACCTCGCGGGTCCTGGGGGCGCTGCAGCTGCGTCGACCTTGTACTCCCTATCCAACCGTTCCCAACAAGGGAGTGAGGCTCAACTACCTCCAAAATGGGTGGTTCAGTCTTTGCTGGACGAATTTCTCGCTTCCGACTTCAGCCTCGTGTTTCCACTGATAGACCGTGTCATGTTCGACGAGACGCTCAAATTGGCATACAGTCGGCAAAAGCAACCGCTTCTGTGCGAATTTGTCGGCGCCAAGGCCTGCGTGTTTGCATTTGTGTCCATGGCGAGCTCCCGTTTCACTGAGCTCGAAGCCGCTTCCTATATCGACCCCGATGCTTGTGCAAAGGAGGCCCAGGTCCTGCTAGCAGACTTCCTGGAGGATGCAAGCGTCACGACCCTCCAAACAATCTTCATGTTGGTATGCAAAACATCTCTGGAGGTTGGGATGAAAGTGCCCGCTCGCTGATATGCTATAGCTACTCCATGAGACCCTGTATGGCCATTTACAGGCCGCCATCATGTACCACGCCGTGGCTTGTCGGACCGTCTTTGCATTGGGAGCACATACCACCACGGTGTCCCGGTCCACCGGGCGCGCACTTACGCCCGCAGAGAGAGAGGATCGCCATGTTAGGCATCTCTTTTGGCTCTGCTACTCGTTCGACAAGGATATTGCACTTCGCACAGGCCAGCCACCCATCATCCGGGACGACTTCTGCGACATGACCCTGCCGGATGGCTATGTGCAAGACCGCTATGACCGTCATCGATGTGGCAGCGACTCGAAGGCACCGTGGTTCCCCAACGACCTTCGCCTGAGCTTGATCAAGTCGAAAGCCGTTGACGCAATCTACTCCAACGTGGCGCTCCGCAAGTCGGACGCGGAGCTTCTCCGGACCATACGCGAAATGGACGATGAGCTGGAGCGCTGGCGCGTGTCCATCCCAGCCGAGTTCTCTCCCGCACTCTCAGTGCGGCGGGCCGTCCAGCTCGATGACCTCGACAAGTCGAGGAGCATGCTGCATATCGAGCTGCACCTCGATTACCACTACTTACTAAACATCATTCACTGCGCTAGCGGACGGTGTGTCTTCAACCAGGAAGGGCCTGATAAAGACAAGACGTATGGCGTTGAGTCGAGTCTGGATTTGGCCATGGAGGCTAGCAGGTCAACGCTCGTCTACCTGAGCGCCATGGCGCCTCGCCTTGCGAGTGAGACATTCTGGTTAGATTTCTTGTCGCGCCTCCCTATGGCCGTGTGCTGACTTAGTTACAGGGTGTTCATCTTCTACCCCGTTTCGGCTCTCATGACTGTCTTTTTTAACCTACTCAGAAACCCACAGAGCGAGAATGCCGTCCACGACGTGGAGCTGCTGAGTACAGCCTCCGATGTGATACGAAGCATGCCACTGCACAGGGAGACGGCGTACGAGACGGCGTACCTCCGGCGGATGGACTGCTTCGTCGCCGAGTTAAGCCGTTTGGGCAAGTGTGCCATGGCGCGGGCGCGCGGAGAGCGCAATGGGTTTCCTGGATCCGGGGGATGATGAAACGACTGCATTGTTGACTATTTGCTTTCGGGGTGTTATAGGGTTCGGGGCGGCGTTGACTGGTGGGAATTTTGCTCTGTTTATATAGACCAGGGGTATTGAGGTCGGCCTGGTAAATGGCCACGGCGAACGATACAAATGAACACATGCCACTCTCGTAATATTCGTCTCATGTTCAAGCGGTGAGTGTAGTTTCTTTAACGCCCTGGCCTGCGCCAACACTTCGGGGCGCGCGACTGGACCATGTACAGCCACGTCGGTCGCACAGGGCGCTATATCTCAATCACCTTGTCCGCATCAAAGTCGTAGGCCTCCTCCCGCCCGTACCCCCGCTGGTTCGCCACGACACGCTTCCCCGTCGCTCTTCTACCGCCGTTGCCGCCGTGTCCGTCGCCATGGTCGTCGTCGTCGTCGTCGTCGATCTCATCTACAAAGTCGCAGTTAAAGTGCGTATGACCAAACGCCCACGCCGCGACGGCGTCGCCGCGCCAGCACGGCTCGTCGCGCAGGTCCGTCACAAAGGCGCTCTGCACGCCGCGCGCGTCCTCGAGGTGCTCCGGGTCGTTGGCGCGCGGGTCGCTCGTCGGGCTGTAGTGCGTGAGGATGAGGACTCGGCGCTGTCTAGTACGCTGCTGGTGCTGCTGCGGCTGCTGCTGTGGACTCCCTTGCTCGACCTCTTGCTGCCTCCCTTGCCGACCCTTCTCCTGACCCTGTTGCTGGCCCTCTTTTTGCGCCTGCGAACCGGCGAGGTCGGTCGACGCGGTGGCGGCGGCGGTGGTGTTGGTGATGCTTGCGGGGAAGGAGAGAGCGCAGACTTCATCGTTGAGCCAGGCGAGGTCACGCACGTGGCTTGCGTTATGCGAGTCCACGTCCCAGGACGGGATGGAGGCAAAGTCGGAGACGAATAACGCGGCGGTGGACTCCTGCTCGGGGGTGATGTGCGAGAAGAGCGTGCACCCCAGCACGGTGACGTCGTCGGAGAGGTCGAACCGCCGCCGGTCCATGAACACGAACTGCCCGGTAGTGCCGCTTCCTTGGCCGCTGCTTGCCTCCGCCCGCCTCGTCTCCTCATTCGCGCGCTCGAAGCGGCGCATCGCGAGCAGCGCATCATTGTACGTCCGCGGCGGCACGACACCACCAGCACCGTCATCGACATCGTCATCAGCACCAGCACCAGCACCAGCAACGTCATCGAGGCAGTACGGCTCATGGTTGCCGAGGACATAGAAGACGACGGCAAACTGGCGCAGCTGGCGCTCGAGGAACGCGTACAGCCGCGGGTCGTGCGCGTTGCCCACGTCCCCGAGGAGCGCGAGGTGCGGCGCGCGCGGCGCGATGGCGAAGTCGCCGTACATGGGCAGGTAGCGCGGCGTCTCGAGGTGCAGGTCCGACATGACCTGGATGCGGGCCGGCACACCCGCGCCCGACGCCGGCGAGTCTTGGAGAGTCGGACTCTGGTGATGAGACGAGCTGGCCATGATGAGTGTAGGTGTTTTTCAACATGTGCGCGCGGGATGATTCCCTCAGGCGGGGTTGGTTTGGTCGATGTCTTCCATCGTTGTCGTCGTCGTCTGTCTGCCCGAGAGCTACTTCATGTGCTCTGAAGCGCGGACGGTAGATCCATGGCGGTGCGGGTAGGTGTCGACGGCGCGTAGTGAAACATGAACGTTGGAGTTTGTGAATCGGGTTCGTGGTGGGCCTCTGCCAGCTAAAAATAACGAGGGGTGACGCTGAACCGCCCCTGGATGCTTCGTAGGTAATTTTCTTACATCACCAAACAGCCACTGGACTCATCCACGTCAATAATTAGGTGAACGCCTCCCCAATCTCGACAAACTCCCAATCCAGAACTTATTTCGAATACGTCTGGTACCGATAACAGTACTCCGCAGGTCATTTGCCCAATAATAATAATAATAAAATGTCAAGGCCATCATTTCGGGCGGAGGGCAAAGGTACCGGGTAAGCGAAGTCGTTACCACATGTGCAAGTCTACTGGCTGGTCACGCTACTCACGCATCGCCAGCTCAAACAACCGTCTCCACCATGCCAACACCACACGGCTTCGCCGTGTTGGAGGCACGACATCACTTCGCCCAATGACTCCATCACGGCATAACCCGTTTCCAAGATGGCTGTCCGCGTTACGGCGCATCTCCACACGCTGGGCGGAACGAGCCTCCACCACGCGCTCGACACCAGGACACGAAGCGTCCACCAACAATGAACCGCAATCTCGCTACGATCCATGCAGTATCCTCGCCCGAAAGGGCATCCCGAGCGCTGTCTGGTTCGAAGACGCGCTGTTTTTCTACGGCAGCGACACGGCGGTCTTCGATCTCTACATGCTCGTCCCAGACGTTGGCGCGGCCTCCGCCATTCTGCAAAGCGATGGATTCCGCGAGACGGGCGTTGGCAGCCTCTTCCCAAACGACGAGCGTGCGAGCAGGGCTAGCGGAGGCGTCCGCCTCAAACGCGTCGGTGCCGATGAAGACGCTGATGGAACCGTGCTCCTCGGCGCCGCCGACTGGAAGTTCGACCTGCGGAACACAGAGCTGAGCTCGCCGGCGCCCGTGCCACAGCTGAGCAGCTTCCTGGAGTCCATCATGGAGCGCTGGCTGTCCATGTCCGGAGAAGTGTGCGACGAACACTACCTGTGGTTCCTGTCACTCGCCAACTTGATCGGCTACGCCTATACGCTCCAAGGCCCGAACCGAGAACTCGTCCGCCGGCCCGAGTACGCCGAGCAGCTGCAGCCCCGATTTCGCGAGCTTCACTACGACATGGTGGCAGAGTACCCCAAGAAAAGCGGCATCTTGAGCTACGGCAAGCACGAGTATCACGTCATCCGGTATCGTGAGATCCAGGAGGGGAAATTCACTCCCAGGCCATATCCCAGCGGCAACTTCCCACCGTCTTTGGCCGAATACCCCCGTCTGACTGGGCTTGATGCATCGACCCCAACGCCGCGCCGCAAAAGGCGATCTCCGGTGAGTCGTGGCCTGCATTCCACCCACGTAGCTTTCACATTCTGACAACGCCGTAGAAGCCGCTGCAGAGCATTGATGAAATCGTTGCTTAGGCGCCTCCGCCCGACCATGCTGGGCGCTATCAGCTTGCAATCACGACCTCGGGTTGCTCACCGCGCGGAACAATGCGGCCACTACGAGAGTCAACATCATGTTGGCTACCTGGGCTCATTCTGGGAGTGTCATACAAAGGCGCCGTGCCACTGGGAATGAACTAGGTGGCTCCTTTACTGGGGCATTGAAGTATGGCCGTGGCCATGAGCCGAAAGGATCGCTGGCCCCAGACGGCCCTGGTGTTCTCGCTGCATCAAGTCAAGGAACGCTGGACTGGTACGCCACAGGCATGACGGGTGATGCCCATCTCGTAGCGCCCACAGCCCACCTTGCTCACGTCGTGTGAGGTGGGCAATCGCTGGGCAAGATGGGCCCACCCGAGTTCCCCGCATCAAGACAGGAGTCCAAGGACCAGGACCATCTCGGTATGGCGAGGCCATGTCTCGCCGCCGAGCTAGTTACAGCATTCTGTTTTGTAGAGAGCGTAGCAGACAAGATGTGTTCAACCTCTGCCTCTGGCATTCAGAATCTCGCAGGCAATGGAGCCCCCGGCCGGAACCTGGGCTGATGCGTCACCTCTGATCAGTTGGATTGCGCCTTTGGTCGTCCCCCCGCTGAACGAGTCAGTGCAGCCAAGTGTCGAAGGGCGCGATGTTGACGGGCGTTTGTCAGCGTCTTTTTGATTACATACCCAGAAATCCCATGTTTCCCATACCCGTCTACCAACTGTGCCGCTCTTGCCCCTCACCACAGGATCAACAACCCCTCACGAGATTGTCGATAGTTGACTTGCGCCCGACTACCTTCTCACATAAAAGCTCCGGATCTCAATTCGTTCAAACAGGCGAATAGCCAGTCACCGAATCTAGCAGCGAGCCAGTCACTCGATATCACTCCAGACACAATGGCTCCCAAGTACGAAGCGGTTCACACCACTGGTGCGCCCCAGCCGCTGCCTCAGTTCTCCCAGGCGGTCAAGTACAATGGCATGGTGTACTTGTCTGGAAACATTGGCGCCATTCCCGGAAAGGCGTTTGAGCTCGTGCAGGGCACTGTGAAGGACCGAGCAGTGAGTAACTCCCATACGCTGCCACTGGTTACCCCTGCAACCCCCTTCGGTCATCCGCCTGGACAACATTGAAGTCTAGACATCAATGATACCCCAACCGGATATGTTTTGAGCGCGGCATGTTTGCCGCACCGTCATGACCAGCTACTGACTCGCCGGCATAGAGACAAGCGATCCGCAACATTGCCGCCATACTTGAAGCCTCTGGCAGCCGGCTCGAGAACATTGTCAAGCTCAACATCTACATCACGACCATGAAGGACTTTGCTCTTGTCAACGAGGCGTACGACGAGTTCTTCACCTGGGACCCCAAGCCGGTGAGTCCGACGGAGATGACCTCCTGCACCTGCTGCGACTGCGACTGACTTTTCAGCAGGCGAGGACATGCGTGGCTGTTCATGAGCTGCCGCTGGGGACTGATGTTGAAATAGAGTGCACTGCGCACCTGGACCAGGCCGCCCGACTGTAGATGTGCATTAGTTCAATGTTATTAAGCAGACAATTAAACCTGGCAACTGGTCGCACGATCCGTCCGATTTCCGTGCCCTCTTATCAAGAGCCTCATTTCTCCTCCGGACCAACTCGTCCTGCGCCAAGCTGTGGCTGTCTTGGCGCTCTTGCCGAGCTCAGGGCCGGAAAGACGTGGCTTACGGAGCGTCGGACACAGAAAGCGCTCCGGCCCGAAACGCCGGCCGTCGGGGAACTGCATGTTGCATTCGTCATCAATACATGTACGCGTCGACTGATAGTGTTCGAGACAGTCAAGTCGGCAACCATTCGATGTGTTGCGCACAAGTTCAGTAAATAATATATCCACGCTTGCAAGTCAACCAGAAACCCCGCCCTCGTGCCCCTTGTTCCCTGAAAATGGCGCTTCTTTGGCGGTTCCTGGGCTTAGACCGGAGCTAGAGATCGTCCAGGCCTCCAAGCAATCTCCCCCCATGGTGGACAAGTGATGACCGCCAAGCACCGTCGCCTGGCCAGTTCAGAGAGCGTCTCCCCGCCGGCTGAAAATATGCATATTTATAGCTTTAAAATGTGGATTTCATTGGACGACTTTTGGAGTTGACATCCCGACCGCCGTTGTCTGCCCCCATCTGCCTTTCCTGATCGGGCCTGCATGGCGACACTTGCAGGCCTGCTCCGAATCACGGGGCTCTGAAGTTGACCAGGCCTCGGGATAAATATGGCTGATGGCGGCCTTTCCGCGCCCGCGGTGGCCGGATCGCTTGATCTATCTTTTCTTCTCTCGAATTTCCCTGTGAGCGGTCGCGATCTGCTACACTACGGCTGCGGCGCAGAACAACGACACGAATTCGGCGCTCTCGACTTGACGATGCAACTCACGCGCGCTCTGGCCCTGCTTGGCGCATGCGCCGCCGTCTCGGCGAGCAAGCCGCGGGTCGCGGTGGAGAAGCTCGTCGACTCCAAGAGCCCATCCAAGCCCGCCGGCGGACGATCTGCGGAGCTTGACAGCAACGGCACGCAGATACTCTTTGGACGGGACTTTGACGGCCTCAACGTCTTTTCCCCGCGGGACTGCGATCCCGGGAGATGTACGTATCTTGACGAGCCGAAGAACTGAGCGCGCAGCTGTATAAGCCGTCCGATCAAATGCTAACCAGCCCGCCGCGTGCAGACCTGTGCTCCACGGGCGGCTGTTGCCGGACGACGCAGAACTGCACCCCAGACGGCTGCTGCGACAAGCCCATGGTCGGCTGCGGCGCCGACGGCTGCTACGACCCGTCCAAGAACACATGCTGCCAGGCGCGCGGCACGACGTGCCGGCTCGGCAAAGAGTGCGTCCCCGAGGGCGGCTGCTGCACGACGGGCTACAAGGGCTGCGGCGCCGAGGGCTGCTACAACCCCAAGACGGACGTGTGCTGCAAGGAGAGGGGCACGACGTGCGACGTCGGCTACGAGTGCCAGACGGGCGGCGGGTGCTGCCGGACGGGCACCAAGTCGTGCGG
This sequence comes from Purpureocillium lavendulum, assembly GCA_029168975.1. NCBI lineage: Eukaryota > Fungi > Ascomycota > Sordariomycetes > Hypocreales > Ophiocordycipitaceae > Purpureocillium > Purpureocillium lavendulum. The sequence goes on from JAQHRD010000001.1 coordinate 609,847, forward strand.
CGAGGACAAGTGCTACAACGCCGACACGTCCATCTGCTGCACGAGCGGCTCCGACGCGTGGACGTGCACCAAGGGCGAGAAGTGCTGCAGCGCGTCCAAGTCGTGCTACGACCCGGACAAGGAGGCGTGCTGCTCCGGCGGCGCGTGCTCCCTCTCCGGGTCGTGCTGCGGCGAGACCTGCTGCGACAGCGACGAGACGTGCGGGCTCGACAAGGTGTGCACGGCAAAGTCCACGTCGCGGCCGACGTCTACCACTACTTCGAGTGCTTCGCCCTCGACCTCGGGTGATGATGCTTCGGCGTCGAGCTCGCTGACCGGCAGCGGGACGGACGCCACCGCCGCGACGGGCGACGGCGGCAACGGCATCGGCCCGGGCGCGCGGCCGACGGGCCAGGGCGGCGACGGGGCGACGGGCACCGAGGGGTCTGGTTCTCCGACCGCCACGCCGTCTGCGGCGACGAGCGGTCGGCTCTACTTGGCTGGGATGCACGTTGCGCTTCTGTGCCCCGTATTCGTGGCGATTACGCTTCTCGTGTTGTAGTCAGGCAGTTATGAGACAATGAGCAATGATTGTTGATATGCAGTGAGAGATGTGTTTGCCACGGCCGAATAGGTTTTGTCTCTTGGAAATGACATGCACGGGTCCTGTGGCCAGCGGAATACATGAAGGGCCAAGTCTGCGCGCTGCATGGAGCTGTGCGGAAAGATGAACAAGCTCACTTTCAACATGCTCACTGGATACGAGTGCAACTGTTCTGCCATGAAAAAAAAAACCAGTACCAAGGTTGATAGATAGGTAAGTGCCCAAGCCGTATGACCACGCGCTCGCATGTTCGATACAGCCTGTGCTGCTAGTGGTCCGCCATCCACTTACACGCACTCTCTTACACGCAATGCACCCTGTGACAAGGAAGGTATCCAGACCACGTCATCCACTCACATTAATGCACTCATATCAATTGATGTGTAGTAAATGCCTCGGAATGGGACTGGATTCCGAACGTACACGTCACCTCATTGCGGGCGGCCCATTTGTCTTGCTTGGGTAACGAGAGCGTCACGTAACGATTATGAACCCTCACTGCTCACAAAGATGACAAGGTATGCCAAGAAGCATTTTTCGTGGATGAAACGAGATACCTTCCCCGCGAACCCGGTACATTAACGTGCTTATAATTGGAAAGCGTTAATCGAGCGAATATCATGCTGCCTTCCAACTATTTCGGTGTAAATAATGCACTAAATCTAACGTAATTGTTACCGCTTCTTACGAATTGTCTCAAACGGCCAGACATTTGCCCTCGTATTTCAGGTTCGTGTTGGTCATGCAGGGCAAACATGAAGTCTCCAAGTTGACAACCACAATCAGTCAGTGGTGGTACATTCCGTACCAGATACATATAGTCTCCTAATTACACCGAAAGCAGGTATCTGCTGGAAAGAGAAAGGAATCTAGACGAGCATTCGGTCCCTTCGAGATGCTCCTCGCGCAAGCTTCTCTGCTTAAGCTGATTGTCAGCGCCATAGCTCCATGTCCAGTCACGTCGATTACTCTTCCGAGCCGTCATAGGGTCCACTGCGAGTCGCCTCCGCCGATCGACGAACGATGCCTTCCGCCTCTCTCCAACTGCTGGGGCTCCAAGTACGAGGCCTATCACTTCTCACCGACCGGTGATTCGCACCAGGAGCTGAGCCGATGCGGGCAGTGCACTTGCTTTCCGATTCGTGGGTGTGTCCCCATCATGACTTTCGCTTGGCTCGTCCTGCCCGCATATTGAATAGCTGACATCTTCACGTTCCAGGGGAACTGAAATTGCCTTCCGTCCAATATAGCGCTCCTTCAGACACTACACACCTAGAATTCATTTGAACCACGAAGCGAACTGATTGAGAGCTAGATAAGGTTTTGGTTGTCTTTGGATGTTAGTTATTCTCACGTTGATACGGAGTGTGGCCGAATAGTCTTTGTCCTAAACTCATTGAAGACAACATCATGAGAAGCATCGATCTCCTCTGGGATCAAACTAGCCAACACGGCCAGAATAGTTGATAGAACGCTATGCCTCAGCCTGAGGGCCAAAGTCTTCTCGTCTCTCTTCTATATTCTCTATAACACTGCGGCTTGAGACCATTTCCCGACCGTTCCTCAGCGTTTGCTGTTTCGTAATTGTCTTGAAGTGAAGACTTGAACAAAGAGCATATCATTGACATACCCAAATGGCCAGCTCTCCACGCTTGCATAGTTGCTAACCATATGTTGTCCATCAAAAGAACCTGACATCTTCTGCCGTCCGTCGACCCAGCGACAGCACTCAAAAACCTTTCTGCCCGCACACGCGCCTCTGGTGTATCTTTCTTCAACCTATTGGACTCCCGCTAGGTCCAATGCCAAACGATCCCGGATTGAAGCACTCCCCAGGGTGCGGCATTCTGCCAGCTCTCATAACTTGCGGAGTGGGCTTTCTGAACCCAAGGAAGCCGGCCAAGGTCCATGGAAAATACCATACGGCAACGCCCTGTCGCCCGAAAGCCTTGAAGATCTCTTGCGCTTTGGGGGCGTCGACGAACCGGATGATGATTCGGTGTTTTTTCTCACACTCGGGCTCCGACTTATTGTCTATCCTTTCGACTGTGAGGGTGCTGACGTCTAGAAACTCCAGTTGAAGTTCTCTCATGATGAGGTTGGCTTTACACTGGAGCCATTTCAAATTCTGCGCGTGACATATTTTCAACGCTGGATTCGCCTGGTCTCTCTCGACTTTTGTTATTGGATTGGCGTAGCCGATGACGATTTCGTCGTCGGTGAATGCGTCCTCTATAGTCAGGACACGTGCCGCCCGTTGTGCCGCAGGCAGAGACCTTGGCGGACCTCTCGGTTCAAGATGATGAGGGAACGGTTCGTGATGAATGGCAACCATGGCTTAGACAAGTGAAGTCTTCATGCCGCCGCCGGCGCAAGATGGTTTTGGAGTTAGCCATGGACGACGCTCAAGTTGAGAATCAGACGTTCATTTTAAGGAGACGATATGGCAAGATGAAGACAGGACATCAATGCCATTCAACAATCGCATTGCTCCCACGTGGGAAGCACACGGCAGTGGCTGTTTGAGCTTCTGCACATGACAACTATTCTGGAGATGTTTGTTGGTAACAGAAACCGAGACCGACATCGTGACATTGTGAGCACGAATGCCGTACGTAACCTGGTATTAGGTATTAAGAACTACTGCAGAAGAACACGGACTATGCGGCCCGATTGAAGGCTGTCACGCCTACGAATAGCCGCGTTATTAGAAGGCACGTCTGTTCTATGAAACCTGCATTGACATGGTCCGTGTCTCTCCCTCAACTCACGTGGTGGAGGAGACAACGTGAAGAGAAGTAGAACAAAGAGGACTAGAGCGGAACGGCAAAGGGAGGAAATGAATTGAGTACGGCTTTCGAGACTCCGGCTACGGTATAGTGACCATGGCATATCCGATCCCTATTATGCCTCACGTATCTCAGGCGAGCGACATCTACGCGCCAGCAAGTCTGCGGATAGGCCGCGCGCACCGGGCCGCGTATCTTCAGTGCAGACACTCCCTTCTGCTTCATACGGGGATAGGTGTAAACTACGCCAACGCAACACTGCCACTTCTGAGCCAAGAACCCATGTCGTTTCACCGCTGCCTAGAGCTGAGCGAGGGAATTGAGCAAGCGCCCATGTGCCCGACCTAGTCAGGACTCCCCGGCGAACCCTGCGCAGCAACTCATTACATCACGAAACAGCGTTGATGGTGCCAGGAAGCAGGCCATCAGGCGCACAGACATTGACAGTCCACGCCCAATGCCAAGGCCGTCGCAATGGCTGAGTCTGTGCGCACTGCGCTGCTGTGCAGTCGTTCGGCTGTTCGGCTTGCGCCTGCACTTACGTCAGTTTGTTGACCATCGACATTTGATCCCGTGTTTTCCCCATGGTGTTTGTTTGACTGGAGTCTGTTGTTGACATGCTGGAGCCTGGAGCATCCACATTCCAGCCACCGAGCAGGTCCCACAGACGTCCAGTCCACAACGCGCCGAGTCTATCTTGACGAAACCCCCAAATGGCGTCTTGCCTCCTTGGCAGATGCACCGCCATGGGCTAGCTCCCACGGATTGTCTCCTGACACTCGAACGATTTCAGGCGGTCCACCACGGCCGCGTCCCTCCCCCCCACCGTTCATACACTCGCCTGTGGCCGCCAGGGGGACCACCGGGAATGACAAGCCGTGGGGGAGACCCGCGATAGTCTTAGCACGCACCCCGTCTTCAACACGAGCTCGCTGGGGCGGCGGCGGCGGCGGCGGCTTCGGCGCCATCCGGGGCGACGTGGTCAGTGCTTGTTCACCACCAAAGAGCGACCGTCGTCTCGCCCTGTCGTTTGGGGGCCCGTCGCAACGTTATCGATGGCGGCTGTCACTCGACTGCAACGCCGACGTCTGTGCGGCTCGATCGTGGGCAGATGGTACGCGTCCAACACGGCTCCCGACCCAGCTCGCTTGCGAGGATGACGGTACAGTAGCTGGCATATGGGGTTGCCTTGGCGTGCAGTTGTCGGGAACCGGAGGCGAGAGTTGCCGCGCGTTGCAATGGCGCCATGCCAGGCAACGGTTGCATCGGGAATTAGCATCACACGTCCAGTCGTAGATCGGCTGCCGCCCTCGCTGCCATCTCGGAGAATTTGAGTTGGACCGGGCACACGGGCGGTTCGCAGTCGGGCAAAGTCAGGGCCGATGCGGCGCCCCGTCCGAGGCAAAAGTGCAATCATCGCGATGGCCAGAGCATGATCAACATGGAACAGCAACGCCCGGCAGCTTGTTATCTCTCGCGTCGAAGAACATTCCGTCCGTTCCATCGCGCAGCCTATCCGGTGCAAGGACGAACTCACCAGGACCAACCCGCTTTATCCTTGCCGCCTCCAAACCTTGTTCTAGCGGGGACCCAGTCGAGGCCGGGCACGACGGGTCGGCCGCCGCAGGCCCGCAGTCGGCGTCCTAGGCAGCGGGCACCGAGTGTGGGGCCTTCCGTCGGCGGCCGGACCTCGACCGGGCGACTCCACTTTTTCACCGGTCGCCCTCCGGGCGCCTCCCGGTGGGTTGCATTCGATCTGACATGCGTCTGGACTCTGGGCCGCATCGCGCCTCGGCCGCTCTTGCGCGAGAGCGCGTCTCTGTGGCGCCGGCAGATGGGCTGGCGAATCTCGGCTCGTGGTAGTTAGTGCGCGGACGCGGTCGGCCGACTTGGCTTCTCGCGGATGTAACATCGAGCAACGGGAGGCCTGCCTCGTTCCTTCAGCCCCCAAAGGCGATCGCCGCGTCAACGGGCCGACCGCTTGTCATCTCGTTTCTTTCCGCAGAGAGCCCAGCCCCCAAACCCGCAAGGTCAACTCCTCGCACAAGTGAGTGCATCTCGCAGAGAGGGGTGACATCCGGTCGTGACCATCGCCACCGGTGCGCCACCACCGCCCCGATCACGCCAGCGCCGGGCCTTTCAGAGGGTCACCCGTCAATACACCACGGGCTGGTGGGAGGAAAAGACAGACATGAAACCCTGAAGCGTGCATGTACGAAGCAGCCAAAGGCCCGGGGCCTGGGGCGGACGGGAATTGCGCCACAGATGGCTGCCGCTGCATCGATGCCACCCTGGTGACACAAGGTGCATGCGAATGGCACCCTCTCCGCTGGGAGGCACACAGGGGGCGGGGGTGTCCGCTACGTGGCGCGCCGAGAGCGCAGGACGCGTCGGGACCGGGGGGCTTCACGAGGACGACTCGCCTCGTGAGGATGGGCGGAGCGCAGCAGCCCATGGACGACCACCCGCGACGGAACAATGAGGTGGTGGGTGAACTGTATGTACTGTATGTACGAGGTCGGATAGTGTTGAGTGCAGCGCATAGCCCTGCAGGATCGCGAGTCACGCTCCGGGCCACATGAGCGATAAAGCTTTACTACCGCATGCCTTGGGGGCCCCATGTGCGGCCATGATTCCTTTGCCCACGATGTGGCACTGCAGCCTGGTGCAAGACAAGGGCAGCCAAGTCAACCGACCGACCGACTGACCGACCCTCTCCCAGCAGCGCCTTCGTTGCACTCCGTGTTGATGCACTCGGTGCGGTCATTTGTCCCGCGGCAGTTGCACGTCCCTCATGCAAAGACGATCCATGGTGCATGACACCGGCCGTCGTCGTCCTGACATACGTTAACAGCGAGGCGGTGAACGAACGGGGAAAGCAAAACTGCTCCCTGAGCGATTTGGAAGCGGCACGGCAGCAGTAGCGGCGGCGTGGAACGACACATGGTGTGTTGGCGGGGGGGCCCCGAGCCAGAAGCAAGCAACACCACAGGAGCAGGCCAAGTCGCGAGTCAATAAGGCTGGCGATGGCCGAGGAAAAGAAAGCAGCGCCGCAGGAGGGGGGATCGTTGGACGTCACCTCACGTCACGTCACGGCGACGCTGCCGCTTTGCGGCCACGAGGCAGACCCTCCGCGTGAGGAAAACCTTCCTTCTTTTCCAGCGTCTGCGAGTGATTCACTCGGTCCCTGGGACTCCCTTGCATGAGGCTATGCGTGTGTCTCTGCCGAGCGCCGGGCCCTTTTGCCTCGGATCGACGCCGCCGCGGCTTCAAACCACGGGAGCCTGCTGCGGCTTCTCTGGCTGGAGGCTTTGAGTCTGCACGCCAAAAAACGCCCATCCACTCCGCAATGGTCCGCGACAATGCGATGCGTTGCCCTCGGACACTCTCTAGCTTTCTTTTTGTCCCGCGTATCACCACAGACATGGCGGTGAGGCCCTCGAAACCGCGCCAGGCGAGCGCAGTCGGGCCAAGGCGCACGGCAGGCCAGCCGGGACGAATGATATTAGCCAACTGCGCGAGTCTGCACGGGGTGGACTCGGCCGTCTGCCGCCTATGGACGGGCTGGTGAGGCCGGAGGAGGGACGCACGCATACCGACATGGGTCGTACTGCATCCGCGCAGGCGCGTTGCGCCGCAGTGCAGCAGCAGCGGCATCATGCAGGCCGGCCGGCCGGCCGGTGGCCCCCCCTCCGTTGTGGTTGCAGGAGAAGTGCCTCTGCGTCTCCCAACCTCCGTGCCGAGCAGGACGTAGACATGGGAGGCAGGGCGCGGGGGCTAGATCGATGCGCCTCGTACAGGGACGGGGCAGTGGGAGACATGGGCGCTCTCACAGCGCGTACACACGCGCGTCGAGATGAGACGATGGCGATGCAGTAACAGTAGCTGCTGCTGGTGCTGATGGTGGTGGTGGTGATTTGATGCTACTGCTGCAGCCGCAACGGACATGCATCTTCGTCTGCCCCAGCCCGTGCAAGGGCATCATCCAAATATCTCCTCCACTCGAGCCGCGAGCGCATGCAAACCGGTAGCGGCCTTGAGATTAAGTCAACTACTGCAGCATCAGGAGCAGCGAGATCAACTCTACCTATCGTAGGAGCAGCCGCAGCAGCAGCGGGATGCATACTGCCGCCCGCGCGTCGCGATAGATGTCTGCATGTAAGTGAGCTGTAAGTGAGCAGCAGGCGTGGAGGCAGGCAAACAGGCAAGCAAGCAAGCAAGCAGGCAAGCAACACCACGGCAACAGGCCACCCCCCATGAATGGCTACCCACTGGTCGTCGCTCTCGCAAGGTGGGAGGCTAGACTCCTACAACTGCAGGCAACTTGCTCATCATCGTCGTCGTCGTCGCTCTTCTTCCTGAGTGGCGACAGCAGCCTCTCTCTCTCGGTCGACCTGTCAGTCGGTCTTGCTGAGCTGCATGTTTGTCTGCCTCCGCGCGCGCTCTCTCCATCTCTCGCGGAGCTTGAAATCACGCGACTGGTGCATGTTCACGACTCGCGACCCCCAAACGCCACTTGAATCGTCCGCCAGCCCATCGCTCGCATCGGACCCCTTCCATTCCTTCATGGTCCAGCTCCCGTACGGCGCGGCCACACGAGATGCCAACCGACGCGCTTGCTCACTTACATGGCGTTTCCCAACCCAGGGCAGGCACACTCTCTCCACCAGGCCACATACAGTCCGCCTTGGCCGGCCCCTTCCCCTCTGAGCATCGCGAGCAGCATCATCCGTGGTCCGCCAATCCATCCCCTACCAAGTCTGCCCAACGGAGCAGCCTCGCCACCCTCCCCCCGGCCTATGCCCCTTGATCCATCGCATGTAGGCCAGGTTCGTATGCATGTACGTGTACGGCAACACACGCAAGCCCTTCCCACCTCTGGGAGCGCCCGTCCAGTCGGCGTCCCATGCACTACCCGCACGCACACACGCACGCCAACCGTCCTCTCCCGTCCATCCATCCAGCCAGCCCCTCTCTCCCTCCCGAAGAGCTCTCTCTCGCTCTCCTCCAGCCCCCGCCGCCATCGCCCCAATCATCGACGTCCGCCCGCCGCCGGGGCGCCGCGTCCGTCGAGACCTCGTTGGCCGTCCTCCCCCATGCGAGGTGGCAGCCAGCTCTGGCCAATTCTAGCATGCACGCACGCATGCCCGCACCACGCAAGCACGCATGCATGCACATGCGTGTCGGAGGGCCGCACTAACGCACGCACTTTAAACCGCGAGGGGCCACCATCGCGCGAGCGGAGCGGACAACTGTGGGCTCGACAGCGTCCAAGTGCTTCGTGCCTCTCTCCCAAGTCTGAAGCCCCCAAACCAGCCACACGCACTCTCTCTATGTGTCTCGCCTCGCGGGTACGGTGCTGGGTGCTGTGGGAGCACGGTCACTGTCCCAGTCTATGGTCTCGCTCCCATCGCGGTGCTTTGCTCCAGCTCCACTGTCCCACGGCCTGCCATGCCAACCCCGCCGGTCTTCCCGTCCGGCCGCCCGCCCGCCCACCACCAGCAGCGTCATCATGGTCACGGCCCATGGGCATCAGCCGGCATCACATCATCATCAACGACGTCGACGTCGACATCGTCCTCGTCTTCCTCGTCGCCGGCAGCCGAAGCAGCCATCGAACGCTCCATGTCCCAAACGGGGCAAACGGGGGGACGACGAGGCTAGTGGCCACCGGGACCCCGTCTCTCGGCACTTGGGCGTGTTGCTTTCTCATGCCTGGCCACGGCGCAGCAGCGTCGTCTTGCATCATGTGTAAGCAGCGGCGGCGGCGGCCGGACGGGCGGGCGAGCGGCTGGACGAACGACCAAAATCTCCCCTCGCCTCCGAGGTGCCCATCTCGCAGTCTGGCCAGTCTCGGCATTTGTTTGTTTTACTTCCCTTGCCCCTTTGTCGATTAGACTTCCCGCCGCAGCAACTCACGCACCTCTAGTCCGTACTCATCACCTAGTTCTGCCGCCAGGCCAGGTCAAAAGTGGCCGGCGAGAGAGTAAGCAGCCACCAGACAACAATGTAACCCTGGGCCCCCCAGGCAAAGCACGCAGCAAGCAGCGCCAAGCAGCACGCAGAGAAGGACTGTTCTCATACGTAGCGACACCCACCCAGCACACTCCACTCATCACCACCACCAGGGAATGCACCAACCGGGCCCAGGCCCCATCAAACCACAGACACAGGCATCATATCATCACATCCCATCACATCACAGACGTGCATCCGCCACTACATCCACTGCCCGTGCCCGCGTGCCTTTGCCCTCTCCCACTCGGGTGTCCTCCTCGCCCCCCCACCAGCACCAGCACCAGCACGCATCTCACCTAGGGCCCGGCAAAAAGCACAGACTGGACACACAGACACAGGATAGAGCGGCCAGAGAGGTGAGAGAGTGGTGAGAGAGCCGTGGAGGTAGGGTTGCAGCGAACCTGCTAGCACGCAGCGGCGTCTCCACCGACGGCAGTGCGGTAAGTCGCTACCGTATGTACGTAGATGCACTCGTACTTCGTATGTGACACTTGTTTGGTGGACGAGGTTGTCTCGAGAGGGGCCCAGATGAAGCTGTTGCGTGCGCGGCCAGCCATCAGCGATCCATGCCTTCTCATCCTATGCCATCCATGTAGCCACAACGTCCCGTCGAATCACCACCACCGCCATCATCACCTCCTCCTCCTCCTCCTCCTCCTCCTCCTCCTCTATCCCATCACCACCCCCTCCACCGGCGGGCCTTGTGGCCTCTTTCGTACCGTCGCGTTGCCCAAAAAGTCCAACGCCATCTGCCGCAGCACCGCACCCCAAAGGTCCTCTTGGCGCTCCCTCTTCCTCCGTGCCTCCACTTTCTGCCCGCCGCCACCGGAAAGCGTAAACCGCCGCCACCACCACCATCACCACCCCAAGCCATCCCAGCGAAGCCCGAGCGTGCCTCCCACTCTCACTCACTCACTCACTCACTCACTCACTCACTCACTCTCTGCCCCTCTCCGCCCCCGGGTCTCGCCAATCTAGCTCCCCGTGACACCTGCGCCCTCCGCCCAACCCCCATCTCACCCAACCAACAGACCCAGCTCGGCATCGCCTCCCTCCTCCACCACCACCAACAACACCCACCAGCACCATCCCGGCGGATCCAGCCACGCAGCCATCCCAAGCCGTCGCCGCCGCCGCCGCCGCCGCCATGGCACCACGCTGAGGGCCAAGCTCCCCCCAGCAGGTCCTCCTCCTCCCTCCTGCGCGTGTCTGTCTGATGCCATCGCCCAGCCCGCGACAAAGCCGGCCGCTAGCTAGCTCATCTCGCACTACGGAGTACTTTACTTCGTACGGAGTAGTTACCAAGCGTGCGTCTCGCGCCGCCCCAGCCAGCCTACCACAACAAGCCCCCCGATGACCAAGCCAAGCAAGCCAAGCAAAGCCCAGCTGTCGTCAGTCAACCTGTCTGCCATCCATACATGCCGACCGGCCATGCCCACTTTACTATCCACCCGGGGCGGCCCCACCGACCCCGGTCCTCGCTCGGCTTTCGACCCAGCTTCTTCGACGTTTCCTGTCGCAGTACGCACCACGCACCACGCACCTTGCACCACCACGCAACATCAGCCATCAGCACCCAGCAGCGGCGCGGCGGCGCGGCGCACGCTCGCGGCCGACGCCGTGGCGCCACGCCTTTGTGCCCGTACCGTGGCGTCCGTGGCAGCACGTTAGTCAATAGGTAGTCCCATTGGTTTCGTGCGGTGCGTGCCCGCCAACCACAGTACCTACCTTGCCTACCTAGCCGCTTCGAAAGCTGGCACTTGGGAGGAGTTTCCTTGCCGGGGCGGCACAGCCGCTCCCTCCGTGGCCTGGTGCTAGTAGCAGTTCGTGGCCCTGCGTGCGTGGCATGTGGCTGGCTTCCTCGGTCCATCTGCACGGGAGCGGCCACCGCGCGCGCCCCCAACGTAATAGTACTGCAAGTACATCTGGAAGCCCGGCCGAGCTCTCCATTTTGACTTTGGCGTCGGGCTTTGCCAGTCCCGCGCCGTGCCTCGTCGGCTTACGCAGCGAAGCCTCGCTCCCACGTTCTAGATCGTCGCATCTCCCCTCCGCGCGTGCGTTGGTGCGTTGGAGCAAAAGTCCATCCGCGCCACCGCGGCGGCATCGTACCTGTCGACTTGCGAGGACCGTAAACTCCGTGGACGGGACTTGTCCGCCTGAGATGGCTCCAACCGCTCACCCTGGGTAAGCACGGCACATTACAGACATGTACGCATGTCACTGTCACTCGCGGTAGTACATCCGTGTGCACACGTATGTGAGCCAAAGCATGTCGGGAGGTATCAACGTATGATTGTACTATTCACGCCGCTCAGGCATTCCAGCCTGGCGGCTTCTCCCTACTCGTACCCCAACGTGTTCTGCCGCATCGACCCATCCAGGCCGCGCGGGGGCCATGAGAGCCCGTCTTTCTATCCTTTGTTTGGGAAACACAAGAACACCGGGCCCAATTTCCGTTCCTGTTCCATTTGGTCGCAATGTCCATTGCCCAACCAAAAACATAGTCCAAAGAAAAAATGAGACTGGTCTTCTCGACCTGACGTCTCCGCAAGTGAGTGTCTCGGTCAGCCGCCCACCCCGCGACGTCGCGGGCGTGGCTCGGCGGCTGGCGATTAAGATATGTTGATGTGTCGTAACTCTCGCGGCCGTATCCTGTCTCGTTCCCAGCAAGCAAAGAAAAAAACTCCCGCTTCTTTTCCAGAGGCACCGAACTGCAGATGCAACTGTATGAATGATCTGCACCGTGCAAAGGGGAAAGTCCGGGGGTAAGCGCGCGTGCGCCTTACCGACAACAAAAACTCCTCGCTAACAATAAACAAAAGTAGTGTGAAGTTGATCAAAAAGTGACATCGAAGCGGAGAACCAAGTGTGGCCAATAGATACAAGGTCGTTGAATCGAAATGTTTTGTTTTGGCGCTTTTTCCGCTCTATTGGCAATCCAGCCAGTTTTTGGAGCGCTTTTTCCGCATACCTCCGGAAGGGGGACACAGGTATCCCGGAATCCAGGGGTCGATGGCAAACGTGGCATTAGAAGTGAGTCGTCGTGAGAGCCCCCCCAAGTCACCTTGGGCGGGCGAGAAGCCTCGGTTCGAATCGAATGGCATCCAAGAGGTCCAAGACGTACCGCGTTGAAGCAGGGGCTAATAGCAACCTTGAAACGACGGCATGAAGGGCACCTGGTGGAAGGCAGCGGAGTGCTGCATGATGGGAACCTGTTGAACGTATTTGACGACTTCCCACAAGGGGAAGAATGATCGGGGCGGGCAGGGTTGCACAGGAACCGGCGCCTGTATAGGTACGGGTGCCGGCATCTGTTGGCAGGACATGGGCTGTGGTGGTACTTGTACCTGTAGCGGAGTAGGGACTGGGCCCATATACTGCTGAGGCACAAATTCCTGTCCATGGTACATGGGCATGTCCGTGGGCTCCTCTGGCTCGTACGTGTGGGGCACGTAGTCCTGTGGGATGTCCTGCTGCTCCTGGATGAAGTCGTCGTCCAAGTCGTCGACTGTCGACACGCTCGAGGCGAGCGAGCCTTCGTCCGACGTTGTTGAGGCGGGTGAGAGGGGCGCGTCGTACTCGTAGTCGTCGATAATCGCGTCCTCGTTGGAAACGTATTCAGTGATGTGTGGTGGCGTGGAGGGTGGTGTTGGCATCGGCACGGCTCCCATTGGTGGCATGGTGAACTGGGTGCAGGCCAGGATCCTGGACCGCAGTTCCGAAACGGTGATCCTGAGTTCCGGAATAGGGTTGAAGATACGGGCCAAGATGTCGTTGAGCTCGTCCGTCAAGGGGAGAATGGTCTTCAGGAAGTCCCTGGAGCGCGCATACGCCCGGTACGTCGAGTCCTGGAAAGAAGCCTGCTTCCATGGGTTGCGGCCGCAGGTCAGGTTGACCAGAATGACTCCCAGCGACCAGACGTCGTTGGGGGCGCACATGTAATAGGGCTTCCTTGTTGAGGGATCCAGGCACTCTGAGAAGGAAAGAAAAGCCTTGGTCAGTTCGTCTGCGGAGATGGGCAACAGCAAAGCAAGGGACAAAGAGAAATTTACCTGGACTCATGTAGAAAGTAGAGCCACATCCGTAGTCTTCGGATCGGTCATCGCCAGTAGCCAGGCCAAAGTCGGCAAGCTTGACGGTCTCTCCGTTGTCCGTAACCAGGATGTTCTCCGGCTTGAGGTCACGGTGATAGATCCCGAGCTTGTGGCAGTGCTCCACGGCATCCAGAATCTGGAGGAAGACCTTCTTGGACAGGGCATCCTTCCCGACGTACTGGCCGAGTTCGGTAATGTTGAGGAACAAGTCGCCTTCGGGGCAGTACTCCAGGATAACGTAGATGCAGTCTGGGTCGTCCACAATCTTGAGCATCGAGACCACGTTGGGGTGGGCGGACGCAAGGTAGTGGAGGCGGATCTCCCGTTGTTGGTAGGCAACCTGGCGGCGCTCCAAGGGAGTCCCATCGGCGTTGAACTTGCTGAGGCACTTGACGGCGTATCGAACGCCCGTCTTGATGTCGACGGCCGAGTAGACAACGCCATAGGCACCGGTCCCCAGGATGTCGGTCAACTGCAACTTGCCTTCGAGCAGGCTACCAAGCCTCTCCTCGGGAGCGAGCGGGACGCATCGCGCCTGGAATGGCCGTGTCGCGAACGCAGGCTGGATGCTGCACTTCAGGTTGTCGTAGGCGGGCGAGGCGGGAGGCGTGGGATATCCAAAGGGCACATGGTGCTGCATGTTATGCGGCTGCGCTGTTATACTCTCCAGGTGGGTTCTTCAAACGGTCCTCTGGGCCGGGGGCGAGACTTTGGACTCTGGAGGTCCAAAGGGAACACCAAAAGGAAAATACAGCAGGAGAAGTAGAAGGAGAAAGAAGCCACCAGCGACGTTGTCGAAGTATGTCCAGGGAGCAGAGCAACAAGGAATCCAGTTCCGAAGAAATTAGAAATGGGTCGGGCGGCTGGATACTCCTGTATAGGGCCAAAGTCGCAACGGAATCCTTGAGGGCCGAATCAACGGGTCAAGGGCATGAAGAGAGACAGCAAACGGAAAAGGGGTTTGCTGGAGAGAGATGGGAGAAGGGTCGGCTCTGTAAGAAAAGAGGTTGGAGACTCGCGAGAAGCGCAAGGGCGACTCTGTTGACACGAGCCCGGTGGATGGCTGGCGGGAGGAGGTTGAAGGAACGTCGTGAAGAGGCCGATTGCAGGGACGGACAGTGCTGCATGTAAGTCCCAAGGCCCGGGAGTGGTGCGGGCAGCCAGAGGTTGATAACGAAACGGGCGGGCAGACTCCACATCGAGGCGACCAGCGACGTTGGTGGTGTACGATGAGTACGTACCGGCCGGCGATTGCGTGGTACAGGACTTGAGGACGTGCATGCACAGCAGCAGGAGGCGGGTCCACAGGCCTCATCAGAATGGACGCAAAGATTGATGACATGGAAGCGCTAGCGGCCTGTCTTGGCTGGCAGGGGTGGGTGGGTTGGATGGGTGGATGGATGTGTGGGTATGCCGGTCTAATGCAGCAGCTATTCTTAACACTGCGCCGCAAGGTTCGCCCGCCCGCCTCGAAAGCATGCCTGGTGGGTGCATGCTCCACGGAGGAAGTGGAGGGGAGGGGGGGGGGGGGGGGCAACGCCGCGGCCAGGGATGGGTCGACGGATGGGTCGACCCTCTGTCGCTAGCGAGCGCAGGGATCCGTGTCGCCGTGACGCTGATGAGCAATATACGAGAGGCGAGGGCTTGCGCAGCGGGCAGAGTCTGACACACACCTGAGCCGAGTGGTCCCGTTCCCCCCAAGCCCCCCTCCCCTCCCTCAGTGTGTCATGGGCCCAGCCAATTTTGCCTTTGCCTTCTGGGCGAACGCCAGGCCAGGCATGGTGACCCACGCCACCCGAGGGCGAGGGCGGCAAGGCGGGCGCGAGTGCGTGAGTGCGTGGTGAGTGACAAAGTGAGAGGCGAGCCAGCCCCGGCCCAGGCCACCGTGCCGTCACGGTCCCTCCTCTGTGACTGATTCACTCCCGCGGATGTTTCCTGGCTGCCGTGTCCGACGCTGGCGCGGCGGCGAAGACTGCGACTGTGACGCTGCCTGTGGGTTTGTCGGTTGTCGGCTGCCCCAGTCTGGACCGTGGCGTGTCCTGCCTGGCCCATCTGGCCCATCTCACAAGACACTCATGACTGGCATGGATTGTTCTCGTTGCCGGTCCCGCGTCGCCATCTGACGTTCCTCGAGAGTCCGCGAAGAGCGGGGCGTCGCAGGACCCCGAGCACGACGTGCTGGTGTTGCTGCCCGTCCCGACTGCTGCGATGCCGTTCCGCGTGGCGGCTCCGCAACAGGCGCCCCGTCGGGGGCCTGACATGGTATGCAACGGGCGCCAAACCTCGGACAGCGCAGCGCTGGAATCCTGGTGCACCACCAGAGCCCTGAGCTCGAATTGTCCCTGTGCTGGCCTGTGGCAGTCAGTCGGCCTAGCGAGACAGGCGCCGGCCCGCAGAGCGACCACCGTGTTTTTCTTGTTGGTGGGCCGGAATGCATGAAGTCATGGCCCCCCTTTGGCCGGTTGTGTCTCCGTCTGAGACTGGCAGCGACGTGGGTCATGGTCCCAGAGGCGGCGCTGCCTCACGAGCCAGAGCAGCGTTTTCCTGAGCGCTCAGTTCGCGCTCACCAGACCTGCCTGTCAGGCAACCAGTGGGCGGGTTCGACTAGGTTTGGCCCCGTTGGATGGCAGCCAGGCGGCGACGGAGCCGGCGGAGGCGGCAGACTGATGGGGTCTGGACGCGCAGATCGGTGACGGCTTCCCACAGCGTCCGGCCTCGTCGGGAAGGCCACGAGAAGCTCGGGCGCGCCGGCAGTTTGCATTTGCATCGCCTTGTCGGCCGCCCCAGCCATCTCCACAGGCCCAGCGTCGATTGTTCGCCCAGAAGGCCAAGACCAGCCAATTGGCTTGGTTAGCCGCCCCCTCTGCATATGGTGCAGCAGAAGGATCGTCGCCACTCCTGACGCGTCTGAGTGGTTGGATCCCCGTCATGCACACACAGCCTGTCACAACCGCTAGCAGGCAGCCGCAGCGTGTGGAGGAGACAAGCCGGCGCCATCGCATCGAAGCTGGTCCGCTGGCTGGCACTGGTCCGTGACGCTTGCCGCTCATCGACATGGCCCCGAGCCCCCGAGACCAGGCCAGAGCCAGAGCAGGCAGCGCGGCGAGGACCTGCTGTTAGACAAGACTCAGAAGGCCAGGCAGAGGAGGACCCTGGATCGTCGACTGGTTGGGCCACGTTGCGGAAATTGGGCGCCATGGGCACTTGGCCGGTGCACGCGCCGTCGAGCATCAAAGAGCGACGTCATCTTCAGCCCGGAGGGAGACCGTGACGAGCACGCGGGCAAGCTGCCAGAACAGAAGCAACGAGGGCCGGGCGTCTCCTTGGAGATTGCGGACGCTGCCTCGTCTCATCACAGACTCGGGGTGGTTTGTCGACGAGACGGAGGTCGGGAATGAGCAGGCGGTGATGTGCAGCTCCACCGTCGCCGCACCCACCAAGGATGCCATGCCAGGCCAGGTATCGCCAGAGAGCCCATTCGACCCGTCAAACGTGGCGACCGCACACGCACGACGAGCCCCCCGGCAGCAGGGCCTGGGGAACACGGGCGATGGCCCAAAGAGGAGACCTGCGTGCGAGGGCCGCTCATGATTGGACCTCCCGGAGCCAGATCCCGGGCAAGCTCACACCCATCTCAGATGGCGGCGTCTGGCAGGCCTGCGGGCAGCCTCGCTCTGCCTTGTGCCGCGCAGAGATTGAACAGTGAGGCTGTTGCGCGGCGCCGGGTTGGACGGGGCTGCAGAAGGGAGGGCGCCCAATGGGCAGCGGGCACCGGGCGCGCCCATGGATGCCATGATGATGCTGGTGGTGGTGATGGGTTGTGCCAATCTCCTGGCCGGCTGGGCGGTCGGTGGTGGCCCTCATCCCTCCCACGCCAAGCTCTCGTTGGCGGTCGATGCGGTCGTGTGCGTCCCTCCAACTGCAGACTGCACCTCGTTAGCGCCATCCACGCATGCATGCACGCACGCATGTGTGCATTCACTCATTCATCCATTCCTTGGGGCCGTTGCATCGAGGCGACGCCAACGGCCAAGGCGACGGGCGGTGCGAAGGACGCCATGGTGCGAGGCGCAGGGCCAGACAACCGATGAAGCCCAGGCGATCATTAATCGTCGACACGAGGGCCGCATCGCACCGTAGTCGGCAAGGTAGCTTCACGTAGCATCTCGGATCAACATGTTGCGTTTTAATTAACGGCGACAGGCATGTCGGTGTCGCGAGCCGGGGGCGAACCGGGCGGAGATGTGTCTCTGACCAGCGAGGCGGGTGACCTGGCGCAATGAGAGGGAAATGGGCGTGTCCGATCCCGTGCCCGGCATGCCGGCCTGGCTGCGCCTGCGAGGCAGCTGGGAGGTGAAATGCAGTCCCGTCGCAAAGCACCAGCCAGGTCGAGCGCGCTGGGCGCTGTGTCTCAACGTGTGGCGAGTACATACCCAAGCGGCGGCGGTGCGGGTGGTGCTCAGGCGGTGCTGGTGCTGGCGGTTTGGCGAGGTGTGGAGCGGAGGACTGGCGGCGGGATGGAGTCCTGAGCTGGCTGGCCAGTAGCATCGAGCGGGCGTTTGCTTGTTCCCGCTGCCAACGAGGCCGGGGGGCTCTCGGGGCTGTTCTCGCCTAGGCTGGCTTGGCCAGGCAGGGGAGGGCAGGGGTCATTGTTGGATCCTTCGCTCCTTCCCGTTGTTGCTGCAACCATGTCCTGGAGCCAGCGGTGGTCAGTTGCTGGTGGTGCTGGTGGTGCTGGCGGTGCTGAATTTCAGGGGGCGGGAGGTTCGGGAGGCAGGAGCGCGCACCACCAGCACCGCCTGCACCTGCGCTTGCACCTGCACCCGGTGAACCAGCCGCAACCGAGCTGCACCAAGGCAGGCACGCGACCGGGGGGGCTTTGGGGCCTGGCGGGGGCCTTGCTGGAGCCTCTGGAGCCTCCGGAGCCTCTGGAGCCTCTGGAGACTCTGGAGTTTCCAGGGCCTCAGGTACGAAGCACTAGCGCGAGAGGCAATTCGGCAGCCTCGAAGGCACCGGGACATTCCATCCATCCGCCATCCCAGACAAGCGAGCCAGATGGCAGGCAGACAACCAGCCCGCAACAACCAAGCCAAGAGGCCGGTGGACAGGCACCTCGCCGTGCGCAGGCGGCTCGTCGTCCCAGCCCTTGCCTCCCGTCCCCCGGCATGGGAGCACCCACGCACTGGATCCCACACTGGCTCCCACACCCGCGCGTTGGCGCTGACGCCGCCGTGTGAGCCACCGCAGACGACCTGCGGCCTGAGACGCCGGGACGGCATGACGAACGCTGCCGCCGGGTAATACTGTAAACGTTCGCTACTGCGGCGCACCTCAGGCACAAGTTACGGACTACAACAGGCAGAATGGCGGTCTGCAGCCCCTTGGCCGTCACGGGCGCTTGCCTCCCACCACCCCAAGGCGGGCGAGCGAGCGAGCGAGTGAGCCTGCCTACCTCCCTGCCTGCAGCTGGCCCTGCTCTGGCGCGGCGCCCCATCGGCGCGCTGCCGCACACGGTGTTTAGGAGCGAGGGTCATGGTGAAGGCGCGCATGTTTCGTCATGGGCGTGGAGGTATTCCGTTACAGTACCAGTACCATACCTTGTGCGCCCGGAGAACTCTGCAAGCGGTGGAGTTCCAGCCATGCCGCCACGGACAGCAGCGCAAGGCAAATTAATTGCCTTGATATGATATCTGTCAGGGACTCAGGGACCGACCCCATCTACGGATACGAGGAGACATCAGACTCCAGCGCAATGCTGGCGGCTCAGCGTTATGCGAGGTGATTGTCCCCTCGGGCCCTCAGGCACCCCGCTATGTAGCAGTTCTAGGGCCACCGTGGACGCCTGCTGCAAGTCACGGGAGCGGCCCTGAGTTAGGTAGGTACCAGCGGCCTGCTCGCACCGCTGAGATGGCTGAGGGTCGGCCTTGTCCCTATCCGGCCTCGCGCCAGATCTGCTGCTTCGTCAGCCCCTCTGTCATTGCATTGCATTGTTCGCCAACCACTCACTGCCCCTGCTTGCCCTGCATCGTCAGCCATCGCATGCCGCCCGTCTCCACCTCGACCTCGATAGCGTGCGGCCGGTGCTTCATCTGCCACCTCGTTTCGTCGAAATTCCATTCATCTAATCTCTGACGTGTGGGGGGAGCCGACGACGATCGAGCGGAGCGGAGCATCAGCGCGCAGCATGTAGAGGATGAGGCAGTCCAGACAAGCCATACACAGACACACCAGACACACCAGACTGGACCCCGGCGTGGCGTGGCGTGGCGTGGCACGGCAGCCTCCTGGCTTGCCTTGCTTGCCATGCTTGCTTGCTTGCTTGCTTGCTTGCTTGCCGGACGCCAACCATGGCGCCCCCTCGACAGGTCGCGCACGGCCCCAGCATGGCGTGGCGGCGAGCCGGTCGATGGTCCACGGATGCACTGCGAGCCTGCAAGCCTCCTCGGGCCAGGCCCTGGTCCTTGCCGGGCGGCGGCGCTTGCACACGGACCACCTGCTGGCCGGCAGCATTACGATCCGCAGGTCGATCTCGCCGCCTGGTGCCTCGACGGTGTTTCGTCTGCGCTGAGCGTCCCGACCCTGACACCGATGCCGTGCCCGCTGCGTTTCTTGGATGCCCCCTCGAGCCAAACTGCCTGAATGGCAGAGTGCCGGCACTTGCACGACACTCGTGCTCCTGGCGCGCCCATAGTGGTGCGGGTTCAGCGACGGCACCAGAGGGGACGCAATGTGAAACTCAGCCGCCGGCGCCGTCATACCGCTGTTCCAGGATGCACGGGTCCAGCTCCGCCGCCGCAGACCCAAAGGGACGGCCCATGTTCGGTCAGCGAGGCGGGTTGCTTTGCTTTGCTTCTTCCGACTTTCGATATCCCCTGCGGTTGGCTTCTCGAAGGGAATGACCACGCGTGCTCGCTCTGGACGGACCCACGAGACGTCCCCCGAGACGTTGAGGCTGGCACGGCGCCACCTGCGTGCCCGGCAAACTCACCATTGGTTGATGCTCGGCGATATCGATATCGTGCGTGTTGGCTCTGCTGCGGGGCGCGCACAGATGTCAGTCAGCCTGGGGCGAACAGACGACTTGGAAGCTTCCCGCCTCGTCAAGCCAATGGAGGCGCTGCCATTTACGTATCACCGAGGGCCGTCGCCAACTGCCCGTCACACCTCGCCCGCATGCCGCATCCCGCCAACCCGCGTCCATGGTCGCCGCGGTGGCTGCTGACTAGCCCTCAGCTGAACGACGCCTTCGAGCCCACCCGCCGGCGCCCCGTGGCCGCCAACCACGCAGCTCTGGCGGTTGTCGGTGGTCTTTGTTGGCAGCTTTTTGGGATAATGATAGTCCGAGCCCACCACCATCACGATGATGGTGCCCGTCGCTTCTCCGGGCCAGGCCCAGGTGACGCCGTGTCCGTGATGCCCACTGCACAGACTCCCGGCAGGCGAGCGGATGGGATGGATGGCCGCCGAAGCCACCAGCCGCCGTCTGTCGAGATGTCCCCTATTCAACCGCCACCCACTGCCTATTCTTGATCCGTTGGCCTGGTACTCCCGCCGGCGCCTCGCCGACTGGGTTGTCTCGTGCCCGACGCCTCGACAGCCCCGTCCGTCCCCTTGGAGCCTCCGCGGACCGTGCTCCAGCCTCACGATGGCGGTTGCGCCGGACCCACGTCCGAACAGGATCATCGCCATCACGGCGATCCCCCCAAATCGGCGACTGCTGCGTGTGGCCTTGCCCACCATGTCGAGTGTGGCCACTAGATGCGCTGCTCTCGATTGTGAGCGTGTAAGACGATCAGAATTTCACCTTGCACCCCGGCGATGGGCGCCAACGTAACTGCATCAGAGCAGGCCGGGGGCTCTGGTTCATGACCACGCGGCGATGGCTGCTTGCTTCTGACCAACCGCCATCGCACCTCGCCTCGGAAATGGCTCTGCCCCCTCAAGTGTTCGGCTGCATCTGCGGGATCCGCGGTCATGACCGGGCAATGGGGCTCTGACCACCTTGGGTGATCCTGTTTCGCGCAACCGACGTTGCTTTCACTGAGATGAGATGCTGCCCCGCGACTCTAGGATGCAAACAACTGTGTCACGCACGGTGACTGGGGCCTAACGTTCAACCAGCACTGCACGGGCCAAGACACTCTCCGGCCAGTGCAAATCCTCGCCCTCAGGCGCTTGACGCCCGGCCGGTCGGCCTCATGTTTGCTCACTGGCGCATGTCTGTTGGCGCAGGGCACCAGCAGCCTGGTAGACGGCGCGCTATTGAAGGGAGCTCCGTCCGTTGGCACCGTCTCTGCCTCCCGTCGGCGGGCCCGGCCGCTCTGCAGTACGTACACTCAGCACAGCGCGGGCACGGGCGGCGGCCAGACCATGAGCTGCTGAAGGTCATCGGTCAAGTGACCGTTGCTACTGGACCAATATGCAGCGGCCGTGGAGTGGAGGGTCGCGGCAGGAAGCGGCAGAGAGCAAAGCGGGCTGCGGACGGCCCGGGGATCCACCCGATCCCGTTCCACTCCCGGATGGGACCCACTTCGGGTCCGGAGCGTGGCACTTGCATGACCGCCGGCAAAGGCCCGACAAGGTCGCGTCGAGCGGCTCTCGCCAATTTTCTTAAGAAGTTTCCTCGAGTTCGCCGTTGCCTCGATGGCTTGAGTATGCTATGGCTATCAGTCGCGCCACAATAAGGCGGATAAAGCTGACAGTCCACCACTCTCTGACGTTTGTCTAACCAAAGTGGCCTTGTTGACTACATACAAAGACAAGCACGAGCGCGACAACCGATCTCGTGATGCGACACTCTTCCACATATTGCGGTGTCTCGGTGATCCATCCGCGTCGGTTGATTCAGAGGGTCACGAGCTTCATTCGATGTGCACGCAAAGCACCGCAAGGGACGAGTTAGTTATCAGGCATGTAGCTACGAAGTAGGTGCGTGCGCGCTCCCTCTCCTTGCACCAGTGGGGGGATGGGGGCCTGACGACTGTGGAACGAATGCAGAGCATGGCTAATTCTGGCAGGTCTGTGACGCTAGGCATGTCCGTACGTACGCACAAACGACGTCCTCAGGGTCTGAGACAGGAGCGACCAGCAGGGTCGGGGCGTCGTGTCTTGCGGGAGAAGGGGGGATATGGAATGGAATGCAGCTGGCTGGTCCGCGGGTGGGTGGCCGTGGCGACGGCCCGTCCGCGCGGCGAGAAATGCGCAGGCGCTACGGGGTGAAGGAGCACGTCGAAGCGAACAATCACCACACTTTCATCCATTCATCTATCCCATTCATTCGTCCGCCCAGTCAACGCCTTCCGATGTCCGGTGCCATGTCTCGGGGACGCGCATCCCAGGGCGGGTCGCATCCCAGGGCGGGCAGGGCAAGACGGCAGGGTCCAGCCCCCCGCGCCCGCCGTGGCAGGCCCGAGCTACGCACGACGGGGTCCGGCGTGTTGAAGCGCGGCACCTCCCTCGCTTGCGGCATCATGAGTGAGGCCCGGGTGAGCGGGCGGGGGGGGCTCAACTCGGGTGCATGTGGTGTACCTGGTACCCAGCGCCGCCCGGGGCTCCCTGTACCGACGGCGCTGCTGGGGCCAGGAAGGAAGCTTCGCCGAGGGCTTCTATTGTTGGCGCTGGCCGAGGGCGTCGGCACGCCGGACGGGCTGGGCTGAACAAGACCTGGATTGGACTGGGCTAGACGGGACTTGACTGGGCTGGGCTGAAGCGAGGGTCCAACTACAGACTACAGGTGGTGCCGCTCTGTCTGTTTTGCGTTGTCTCCCTTGCGTCGAAAGGCCCCTAGGGCCCTCGTGTCTCGTGCGTGCGGGACGATGTGGGTTTTTCGTCCCCGATGAAGTAGAGCACGTCAGCCAGTAACTACCGTAAACTAACGACAGTGCACTAGTAACAACACGCCAACCCCGCGACTCGAGGCCAGGCCTCTTTGCTTTTGCGTTTCACATTGAAGGCTGGCCCTCCGGCCGCCCCCTTGCGTCCGTGTCGCGTGTCAAGCAGGGCTGACGGACGGTTTACGGTCTACGGGGCTGCAACTGACTAACTAACTAATTAATTAACTACCGAGCGGCGCTACTTTGTCGCAAAACATGTGTTCGCCTCACCGCCTGTTTTGCGTGCTTTTTCGTTCTGCTCCGTTCCTTCCTTCCTTCCTTTACTATTACAGTACCGTTCCGTCGTCGTATGAGGTGTGTGTGTGTGTTCCATTCTATTTGAGGCACGGCAGGCATCCTGTGGGGGCATGGAGGCGGGGCGCGCGCTTGTTCACTCACTCACAGAGTGACAGAGCAATACCGCCGAGGCGGGGCACGGAGGACTGACTGAACGGCTGACTGACTGGTGTGACGGCGTGTGTGTTGCTTTGGGGGTCCCGGATGGGCTCTATTGGTTTCACGAGCGATGCGCAGGGAGGGGTCACCTTCGGTCAGTACGGAGTACGCGCACTTACGTACGAGAGAGCGGATGGATTCATGGATTGATTGATTGACAGAGCGTTTGGGGCGACACGAGGTCAGCCGACCGACCGGCCATGGAGAAAAGGGGCGATACGGCATGGCGCGGCCAGGCGCGGGCCGTTTCGTCGTCGCGACGGGTCGTCTTCAAGGGATACGAGGCCGGTCCGTCGTGTGTCGTCGAATGATGGTTGGTGGGAGGGAGGGTGGACGAGGAGGAGAGCTGCGTGGTGAGACCGGCCGGACGGTGTGCGCTGGCGTTGGTGTTGTCGACGGCGGACGCGGCGGCGGCGGCGGCGCCTCCCGGGGGGTGGAGGCGGCTGGTCGGCGGGCACTGGGGGTTGGGCGGCGGCCGGGACACGGGGGGGCTACGGGGGATGGGAGGGGGCTGCGATCGGCGGAGGGCGGGAGGGCGCCGGGGCATGCTACACTGGCCGCCGGGAAACGTCATCTTCGCAGTTGCCATTGCCATTGAAGGTGGCAAGGCGCTGTAAGACGGCGTAGACGACTACTGTTGATCTCAACTGCTGGTGTGCTTCGGCGCCGATCTGCTTGAGTCCTCGCAGAACGCAATCGTCACGGGGATGTCGACGTGTGCAGCCGGACGGACACCAGACCACGCAGCCGCCCCGGATGCTCCAAAGGATCCATTTGAGCTGGGCTGTTGATCCCCAACCCCGGTAGGCATGTGCGGTGCACTGCACCCTGAACCCCCTGAGGCATTCGGCCGAGGACACCTCATGGAGGGCATCCAGTACCACTGGAACGCAGCGGCTAAACACTCGTTGACCAGTAAACAGTTGGATGAGGCCCGGTCCCATGGACAGCCAGTGGCCACCAGCCTCCAGCACGGGCTCCAGCTCCCTTCGTTTGCCCACTAATTACAGGACACCCTCCAGCCCTCAAGCTGCGCTGGTTCCGATCTGGGCGCTGCGTGGGGCCAACCTCCAGCGGCCCCCACCTACAATTCGAGGTCTCCAACCATCGGGCCACGGACGTCAAAACTTCAATGTCTTCCCCGCCTCAACCCTGAGCATCGCGATCCCGCCATGACATCAACCCTCGCCTCCTTCCCCCCCTCCATCTCTCTCCCTTCGTTCGAAGGGCCTTCCCCACGCGCCACCGCGTGCTGCGAGTAAAAGCTTGGCCTGTGTGTGCCTGCCTTTGTGCCCTCACGCTTTACCACAAGGGATCGACACGTTCTGCACGAAGGCACACCTGCTTCCCGCTGTCCACTGCCTGCCCGCCGTCGTCTCCCTTGCGCGTGCGCCTTCGATTCTCGATTCGATCTCTGCTTCGATCCGGGCCTCTGGTCGATCTGGGCTCCCACTGCGATCTCCGCGGGCACGCCGCCGGCCGCACGTTGCACGCGATCCACCACGCAAACCACCTCCACCACCACCACCACCGCCGCAGCTCAGCACTGGCATGGCTGGGCTGTGAACCAGCCGCTGGCGTCTCCTCGGTCCCGTATCTCGTTCGACTATCGAATCGAGCAAGGGGTCCCGTCCTCAACCGGGACGTCCGTTCGCTCTTGAGCCACGGAGACACACGCGCGCACAGAGGCATACACACCATCACCGCCGCAACGTCAGTGCGTGCTCTCTGCGCCCCCGCGCCGGACCGTCTGTTCCCACTACTATAGTACTGTACTAGGTCGAACCGTGGGTTACGGCGGTGCGCGCGACCCTCCATCACGGGAACGACGATGAGAAGAAACTTGGGCGCCTCCTCTCAGCTAGGAATATCATCTGTGCGTGCGGACGGACGGGACGCGCGAAACCGGTCCGGGAAAGCGTGCACGACCGGCGGTCCCGCAACTCAGCTCGACCAACGTCGCACGCCGCCGGCACGATCGATGAGTCCGTCCGGCTTCCCAAGAGGTGAGCAGCCAACGGAGCATGGCAACCTGGCCCCCTCGTGGAGAGAATGTTTCATCGGCTACGACGCCGTTGCGTCTTGTGCCGGTGCTCGCCCTGTGCGCGTGTATCGACTACACGTCACAACTCTGTCAGCTCTCGGCGATCGTCGTCCTCGTCTTGGGCAGCCGCTCTCGCGAACATCGCTCGTTCTAGTCCCTCGCATCCTCGCCGTGCAAGGCAAGTCCTACAACGAACCTCAGCGCGGACACAGTGCTCCCCGCCGTGTCCTCTGTCGTCACCATGTTTCACTCCCTGATGGCTTGGGGCACGCTGGCACTCACTCCGACTTAATCAAGCTGCGACGCGGCAAGTAGCTAAGCCCAGGGGCCAAGACAGTGACGCCAGCGCGCGCACAACAGCAGCAGGCGAGCGCAGAGCTCAACGGCTTCGTCCCCCTTGTCCTCCTCGTCCTCTGTCGTCATGGTCGCACGCGGGCACGCGGCGATCGTCGTGAAACGTCGACCTGCCGGATGTAGATGACTGGCCGGCCGCGGCCGCCGCCCTGCCTTTCGGGGGCCTGCCGTGGTCCCTTGCCGTCGCCGCCGTGGGCCCTCGGGCAGACTATCTGCGACCCGCCGGCGCGTTCCTGCTCGGGAGCGAAACCTGGGCTTTGCCACCCGGCGATGGCTTCGTGCGCGACAGACGGTGTGTTGACACGGAGGACGCGACAATAAGCAGCGCACATGACGCATCGTGCTCTGCGCAGCCGAGACGCGCGACCCCTTGCGTCGGAGGCCGCCCCATCGCCCCTCACTCACCTCGTCGGCATCGGCAAACGAGAGCCACCGGGCTGCCGCGCGACATTCTTCTGTGACGTGCCTGCGAACCCGGCAGTTGGGTCGGTCGCCGTCGCAGCAGAGGCAGGGCGGACGGGGAGGCAGGCGGGCGTGCGGTGGATGTCCTGCCCTGTGGATGACTCGCAGCGGCAGCCGCCGTAGGTGCCGCTCCGCAGCCCGCCCGCTGCAGGTGGCGCTGCCCTTCCCGCCCGGCGGGGGGGCCGTTTGTCTGTCTAGGGGTCCCGGCTGGGCTTGACTGGCGCGCGCCGGCGAGGCTTGGACGTCGTCTGTGCTCCTCCGGGCGCAGCGCTCACCGCCTGGGACCCGACAACGACGATGCCATGGAACGCCCGCGGCGGCCACGACGGGCACCGCCCTGCTGCGGCTGGGGACGGGGGCTCGGCTGTTTCGTTGCCCGCAGCGCGCAAAGCAGGGCGACGGGAGGTCGTGCGTGCGTGCGTGCGTGCGTGCGTGCGTGCGTGCGTGCGTGCGTGCGCGTATGCGCTGTGCCCTGCGACGGGCCAGATCAGATCAGGCCAGACCACCCTGCCTCTCTTCTCTGTCCGAGGCACAAAGTCGACGTGCTCACATCGTGCTCGTACTTCGCAGCAGCCGTGTCACGGCTTCACCAGCCTCGCCAACGGCGCTCGCTCGTCTATCCCCTGCGCCCTCGCCGCGTCAACGCCGTCCAGCCATTGCCAATGGCTAGCCAATTGCCAATTTGCCAACCGCATATGGCCAATTGCACATTGTCGTAGTCCGTAGAACTCGCGATGGGAGTCTCGCCGCCTTGCCTATCCCGCTCGGGCGTGCGCCCTTTGCCAGTTTGTGCGCTGTTTGTTGCACACGCCGCGTGTAAGACGGCTGGCTGGCTGGCTGGCTGGCTGGTCGGCCAACCTCTCCAACACCACTCCTCGCCTCAGCTTCTCATCACCCAGCCAGCCTCCGCCCTTGTAACCACCACGCCGCGACACGAGGCACAGGGCCCTGGGCTTGTGCGAGTGCGAGCGTCTACGTGTCGGCGTACCATCCCTCTCTCGATATTTTCCTCTTTCGCGATTGCGTGCTGTCATGGCGGTCGGTTGTGGTACATACATGTCATGATGGGTCTTTTAGAGTAGCGATTGTGGTGTAGGGTAGCTTGCTCAACGCCAACAGTTCACGACTCTGTCAACACGACAAACAACAACAACAACAAAACAACAAGAGTATCGACAGGACATATTAAGGTGTCGATCAATGCTATATACACAGTCTACTGAGGCGGACACATTCATGACAACGTAGCCTGTGAAGTCGCGGAAGGATATTGCCCGCATCGCCATGCCGTGCCTCGTCGCCACGTACGCATCGCCACGTGCATGTGTCTGTCTGTTGTCTGCCATAGACACTTCACGATTCACGACACCTTCACCCTCAGGCTGTCCCGCTCAGTCGTGCCGTTTAGTTCGAATTACATCCTTACCATGAGGTATACTCTTACGACAAAGTATACCCGATCACGTAGCGACGTGTCCTGTGCTTCTAGTCTTTGTCCCAGGCCCGGCCAGGCCAGGCCAGGCCGACTCGGTCCGTTAGACAAATACACGTACACACGCAGACCCGTCACCACCGCAGGGCGCGCCCTGTCGCGACAGGAAGGAGGCGAAGCGAAGCGAAACCAGAACAAGACGAAATAAAGTGCGCAGTTGTTGTTATTATTTTTGTTGGACTGCATGCATGCTCTGCGCGTAGACAA
Source organism: Purpureocillium lavendulum (assembly GCA_029168975.1). Lineage (NCBI taxonomy): Eukaryota > Fungi > Ascomycota > Sordariomycetes > Hypocreales > Ophiocordycipitaceae > Purpureocillium > Purpureocillium lavendulum. The sequence goes on from JAQHRD010000001.1 coordinate 638,218, forward strand.
GCACTCAAGCACGCATAAAGCAGGCAAGGTAACAGACAACATCACCAATACCACCAACATCAGCAACGCCAGCAGCACCGGCACCGACATGAGCACCGCAGAAAAGGACACGGGCCGGAGCGTCTGCGCCGTGCGGTGGCGGCCACGGCTGGCTGGGCCGCCAACGGCGTGAATGGGCCAGGGACACCATGTGCGACGCGGTGCTGTGCGAAGTGAGGCGAGGCGAGGCGAGACCAGGCGAGGTGAGGCAAAACCAGGCAGAACCGGGCGACAGGCTACGCGACGCGACGCGCTGCGGCTGAGCAGCATTGATCACAGCGCATCGAGCCACGGGCATGGTCCTGGCCCGTCTCTCGAGGCAACATATCCACGCAAGCAGCCTCGCCGACGTGACACGACAGCTTCGCAGATTGTCTTGATCCGTGCTCGCATTTCCCCTTCTACTCCAACACCGGTATCCTATGCTAGACGGACCGCGGCCGCCGACAGGGCCAGCTCAGCTCTACTCGAGCACAGCCTCTTGTCGCCGTGCACCGGCTGATGCAGCACCTCCGAGGTGACCCAAGTGTCGGCACCCTTGTACGCAGCACAACCGTCCAACGCCATCGCAGTGTCGTCTGTTGAAACACGCGCAATGTCCATCCGCCCCCGGCAAGCGTCACGACTCCGCGACATGCATCCCGTCCCGCCCAGCACTCAAGCTCGTTTCCACATGCCCCTCTTATCCTAGCGTGGGTGCGTACCGACTCGTTTCTGGTGGAAGAAGGAGTGCTGCAGCGCCTCGGCGGCCGTGATGCGTCTCTCCGGGTGCAGCACGAGGCAGTTCTCCAGCAGGTCTCGGAACCGGTCTAGATCCTGCTTCTCGGATGGCGACATGCCTGAGGCGGCGTCGTCGAGGCGCGAGCCCAGGCTGCGCGTCGGCGTGACAATCATGGTCTTCATGACCTCCTAGATCAGATGCACGTCAGCGACCGCCTTCAATGCCGGGCGTCGAAGGGGCGAGGCTCGGGTGGCGACATGCAAAGACCGTGCAGAAACAGGGCAACGCAGCCGCCGGGCAAGCCAATATTAGGTCCACATCGAGAATGAGGCTGACGGGATGTGCCTGGTCGGCCGCGGCTGCGACCATTGTGGCAGACAGGCATCTGACAGCCCTGGAGCCTGCAGAGCCCGCAGAGCCGCTGACAGGAATTGTGGGGCAGCCACTGGGCAATAGTCCGACAATAATCCTGACGCTTGGCTTCACGATCCTTTGCGGCGCGCTGTCGTCCTGCGACGCACTTACGCCGCGCCTGGTCCCGGCCCGACATGGCCCACAGTCATAGTCGTCGCTCGCTCGCCGTCTGCGCGAAAATCATCGGCCGCCAACTAAAGCAATACTCACCCTGTTGGTGAGCTTGTCGCGCGAGACGCTCACAAAGTTGTCGCGGTCGTCGAAGTGGTGCGGCCACATCTGTCCGCGCTTGTAGTACTTGGGGTACATGCGGCCCCGGAGCTCCATCATGAGCTTCAGCATCTGGTTGTTGTTCTCCCCTGGAAACAGGATCTTGCCCGTGAATAGCTCGAAGAGTGTGCAGCCAATGGACCACACGTCGATAGCGTAGTCATAGTCCATGCCGAGAATCACTTCGGGCGCTCGATAGAATCGACTGATGAGGTACGGAGTCACCTGCGAGTGCGCCGTCGCCGCGTCGTCCCTGTCGATTGCCGTGCCCAGGTCGCAAATCTTGACAAACTGGCGCGTTTCGTGAATCTAGATCAGTTTCGTTAGCACCTGTCGCACCCGGACCAAGAGCTTCGCTGGATGACCTACCAAGATGTTGTCGGGCTTCAAGTCGGCATGGATGATGCTGCTCTTGCGCATGTGGTCTAGCGCGACAAAGACCTGGCGGGCGAAACGTCGCGTGCCTTCGAGATTGATGCCGACGTTCTTGCCAAACTTCTTCAACACCTCGCGAAGGTTCATTTCGAGGCCCTCGAAAACCATGCAGAGATGTCCCTGATGGTCAAATGACTGCTCAAACCGGACAATGTACTTCTTATTTGACGGATCTCCATCGTTGAGCTTTTTGAGGATCGCAATTTCCGTGAGCGCTCCCTTTCGCAGCGCTGCGTTGTTGCGAATGATTTTGACGGCCACCACCTTCTTGTTCTCCTGGTTCACGGCGCGGGCGACTCGAGCAAACATACCCTGGCCGAGGACCGACTGGACCTTGTAGTGTCCGTTGAGAATCTCGCCGACGCGGATTTTGTAGAAGCCTTCCGAGTCATCGCCTTCCAGAATGCCACCCTGCGTCTGGCGCTGATCCGAGGCCTTGGCACGCTGAGCCGCATACTTGACCTCGTCAAAATCTTCAGCAAACATGTCGAAGTCGTCTTCATCATCGCCAGAGTCTTGTTGCTGCTTGGGACTTTCGGCGAGGGGTGCTTCGACCGGCTGTGCTTCGCCGTGCATCACCGCCTGTCCGTGTCGAAGCTCATCTCTCCGTTCATCTTCCTGCATGTCGACCGTAGGGTCGTAGTCAGCAGCCGATGGCCCTTCTGGTTCCGCGGCCTCTGTGTTGACATGAGTGTTCATCAGGCCCTTGTCGTCCAACGGCTCGTCGCGCGAGGCGGGCGAGCGAGGCGACGGCCAGTCTAAAAAATGTTCGTTACTCGCACATTACTCTCCAAGTTGGGTGGTGTCTTACCAGAGCCGGGCGTTCGAGGGGTACGGGCCTCTATCGATTGCTGGCGAGGCTCTGGTTGTGTGGAAGCGGGCGACACCGCGTGGCCAGCCTTTTCGGCGGCGGCCCCGACGGCATGGAGGAGCAGAGGCGTAGCCGAGCTGGACTTGGCCAGGAGCTCCTCGCGCCGCTTCCGGCGCCGCTCAATCTCGGCGTCCTCGTCGATGGGCTCCGGGACTTCGTAGTCCGGCTCCGGAGACGACTCTTTCACCGTCTCTCTGTCCAATAGTCAGAACATCCTCTTGACGTCGCGGAGGGGGAGGACTTGATGGGAGGGGAGGGGGAGAAGTAGACGGAGGTGGAGGGGGAGGAGTAGCCGGAGGAGCAGGCGAAGTCATTCCCAGAGAAGGGGAGGGAGAAGGCGTTCGCTGCTCCGAGGGAGGGGCCGGCGAACCCGTTCCCGGAGAAGGGGAGGGAGAAGGCGCTCGCCGCTCTGGGGAAGCGGGACGCCGGAAAACTTCTTTGGGGGAAGAACTAGGGGGGTAAGAGGAGCGTGGTCCCCACCAGTCAGGGGGGACGACTCCCCTCTCCGACGGTGCTCCAGACGATGAGGAACTCATCTGCGGTCCCGACACAATGGATGAGGAACTCATCGGCAGTCCCGACATGGCGGACGAGGAACTCCTCTGCTGTCCCGACACAGTGCTAGGTGGAGTTGTCTGCAACGAAAGGGAGTGCGAACCACTCGTCGAAGTAGGGACAGGTGAAGGTGTCGGCATGGGGGGCAGCATATCCCACCGCGAAGGACGCGGAGCACCCGGCGAAGGAGGGACAGCTCGAGGGGTCTGCAGGCCAGGTGGAGGCACATCCCACCGCGAAGGACGGAGACGCGGACCACCCGACGAAGCAGGGACAGCTGGAGGTGTCTGCAGGCCAGGTGGAGGCACATCCCACCGCGAAGGACGGAGACGCGGACCGCCCGTCGAAGCAGGGACAGGTGGAGGTGTTCGCGGAGAAGACGGACTGGTATCACGCCGCGAAGAGGGATCACGCGATTCTTCTTGGGAGGGAAGGGTAGGGGAGCGACGCAAAGGGGGCACCAACATTGTGGATGTCGCGGCTCCGGAAGCCGTGGCATTGGGATCCTCCGACGTGCGATGGTCGTTCCGCAAGGGCAACGAAGATCTGTTTCCGCCGTTCTCTCGATCGCGTCGTCCGGAATCACTAGTCTCGCGTCGTCCATAGCCACTCGCATCGCGTCGTCCGTAGTCGCCTGCATCGTGTCGTGGCATGACGGGGGAGCGACTGCGGCGTCGTGCGTGTTCGTCGCGGTAGGAGTCTAGGTGACGGTTGTCATGGCGATCGTCGTGTCGGCCGTAACCCCCATCGCGAGGCCGGTAGCCGTGTCGGTCGCGATCCTGGTCACTGTCATCGCGATATTGACGCGAAGACTCGTTGTAGCTCGAGCCGTAGGCAGCCGACGGGTGGTCTAGGTCCTCGTAGGAGGTGCGAGACCGGCGGTGGTAGTGGTCGATGCGCGGGGATTCATCGTAGTCATAGGATCGCGTGTTGTTGCGATCTCGTCCCTGGCGGCCGCCGTCGCGGTACCGATCGTCGCGGTAACGGTCGTCGCGACGAGAGCGGGAAGGCCGCGCGTCGTAGTCTCGTCCACCACCATAGTGGTCTTCTCCGTCGTCACGCAGCCTCTTGTAGCCGCGGGGGGAGCGACTCCGGCGAGACGAGCTGGCGCTCCCTCGCGAAGCAGCGTCGTCGTGAGCGGGCAACGTGTCGCGCGGTCTGGCTTGACGGTCAACTCCATTTCCTGCTCGAGAAGTCTGGTGAGATGCCTTCAGGTCCCCGTTTCCATCGTCCCTAATCTCACCCTCGTCCGAGCTCGGCGCCATGGTGACAAGCCGGCAGTAGGTGGATCAAGAGAGGATGTGTGCCGAGGGCAGAAGGAGCGTCAGCGAGCGTTCTTGAGATGCGGGCAGCGCGTGTCAGAAGGAAGCGTCCAACCAGATCAGCGACAAACGTTTAGCTCTCCGCCATGAGCGAGCGGCGACAGATGCAGGGGGGGAAGAGAAGGAGGGTTTTTGGAGTGAATTGAAAGTCTTCTTTTTTTTTTTTTTTTTTTGAGAAGCGACACGGGCAGCGAGAAAGACGGCAGTGCTCCGCGGCAGCTCGAGGCCTTGCAAACGAGACCGATTTTCGAAGGCGAGCAGCGCGGGCAGCACGGTGCCTGAAGCGTGTCACTCGACTAGACGGAAGGGGGCCAAAGTCAGATGAAGAAGATGTGACGATGACGGGATGGCGCGGCGTGGTTGTGATGACAGGAGCACGCGGCGAGGTTCAGAGGAGGAGGTGTTGTGAGGTGGGAAGCGGGTGATGCGATGTCGCTGCCCGCGAGATGCGGATCTAAGCAGCTGTTCGGCCACTGGCCCCACCCACTGGCACAAGCCACTGGCAGCACCTGCCGCAACTGCTGGGATTGGCAGCCAGAACCGTCGCCAGCTGCCCGCGGTGGAGCCGTGACCAGCCGCCGGTGGACTGCCTTACATAACATTCTGCCCCGCAGGGTCCCCCTCCGAACAGTCTTCACCGCCCGCCAAAAATATCGCCCTCTCTGGTGGGGGGAGAATTAATACCAAGTCCTCCGTAGTCCGTGAGTCCGTACCCATCCAGCCATTGCCATCGCAAGCCGACGAGCGTCGTTCCGCCATCTTCAGTCTCTTCCCCGAACACAACTCGCTACAGCAAAATGGGCGGTGCCAACAGAGAAGGTACGAGACCGACCGCGTCGCGCGCAACCCCCCCGACCGGCGGACTGGCTCGGCGAGGTCGCGACCGATCGGGGCACGAGCGCTTTGCGAGGTCCCGCTGACACACACACTGCGCAGGCGGCAAGGCCAAGCCGTTGAAGGCGGCCAAGAAGGCCAACAAGGAGCTCGACGAGGACGACATGGCCTATCTCGAGAAGAAGCGTGCCGGTGCGCAACCTCCCCCCCTTTCCTTCCGCGGACCCGACGACGATGCGACGTCAGAATACAGGGCGACGAGGCTAACAGCACGCCGCAGAGGAAAAGGCGCGCAAGGAGATGGCCGCCAAGGCCGGCGGCAAGGGCCCCCTCAACACCGGGTCCCAGGGCATCAAGAAGAGCGGCAAGAAATAAAGTGAAGGTGACGGCTCACGCGTGGAGCAGGCATTTCGTCGCCGTGATGGCTAACCTTGGCTGTCGCGCCACTGCATCACCGCGCCGCGCACGCATGCTAACGAGGGATGGGTGTGTTTGGGGGGATCAGCCATGTTCGATACCACGGGCTCGCAGCTGTGTGACTGCTAATGAGAAACGATGAACGCCCAAGCGTCGGTTCCTGGCCTCGTGATGTACTTGTGGTGTCTCGATGTGCGATTTGAGTGCGTGGCGCCGTCTCGCCCTATCTGTATATGTATCGATGTGGCGGCTGCACAATGAGTGGCGCCGCGAGCCGTCGACGTCGACCTGCACACTCGACAATTTCGCAAATGCGTCATGCCCATCAATCCAGCCAAACCTCCGCGAATGGCCCCAGTCCCATGCTTCCCTGGGCAGAGACCATCCTCAGCAGAAACGCTGGTGGTGGATCGCCGTCAGCGCAGCCTCGGAGTGTCGGACTTACACGTGCTTGTCACCTCGAAATCCCAACAAATTCAACAAGGCCCCAAAATCAACCACCTCCCATCATCCACACCGTCCACTTTAAAACCACAAAGGGCGTCGCCTCGCCTCGCCCTTCCGGCCCTGGTCTCAACATCATGACACGCGACGCCCTCAGGCCACTCCCGTAGACCGCATCCCCTCTCCTTCTCGCGCGCACGTCAGCCATGGCCGCGCCGCCACCGCCGCCCGCCACCAAGGGCAGCAGCAGCAGCGCCGCAGACGACGGCATGCGTCGTCGTGGCCACCGCCGCGCTTCCTCGTCGTCCTCGGCCGCCGCCGACGCCATCGTCCACGCCGTCAAGGCGCTCGAGCAGCGGGCCGAGCACACGCTGCTCCAGCTGTGGGACGACCTGCCGGCCTGGCGCCGCGACAACGCCTTCATCCGCTCCGGCTACCGCCAGATCCGCGCCTCGTACGCCCACGCCCTGCGCTCCCTCTTCTACCTGCACAACGAGTCCGTCAACATCTGGACGCACCTCCTCGGCGCGCTCGTCGCCGCCGTCGTCGCCCTCTGGTGCCTGTACGGCGTTGTGCGCGAGCGCTATGCCTTTGCGTCGAGCGCCGACGTCTGCGCCTTTGCGTGCTTCTTTGGTGGCGCCGTCGTGTGCCTGGGCATGAGCGCCACGTTCCATGCCCTCGTCGACCACAGCCAGGAGGTCGCCCGCTGGGGCAACAAGCTCGACTACACGGGCATCGTGGCCTTGATTGTCGGGAGCTACGTGCCGGCGCTGTACTATGGCTTCTTTTGCCAGCCGGTCTTGCTCACGGGATATCTAGGGTTGGTAAGTAGTTGTCGGCTGACCTGTCCGATGGCCGGCTCCTGTTAACATGAATCAGATCTGTCTCCTCGGGACTGGCTGCGCTGCCGTATCCTGGATAGAGAGGTTCCGCACCCCTCAATGGCGACCGTACAGAGCCAGCATGTTCATCGGCCTGGGCCTCTCGGGCATTATCCCCGTTCTCCATGGCATGTCCATTTACGGGTACCAGGAGCTCGAGGACCGCATGAGCATCAGCTGGGTCATTGGCCACGGCGCCATGTACATCTTTGGCGCAGTGCTGTACGCAGTAAGTCTAACGATGGAGCCAAGTCAGGTTCGATAATGAGTTCTGACACTCGCAGGTCCGCTGGCCCGAGCGGAGCTCACCCGGTGCCTTCGACATCTGGGGCAGCTCGCACCAAATCTTCCACATGTGCGTCCTGCTCGCCGCGGGGACGCACTTCTACGGCATGACCAAGGCGTTTGACTACCATCACACAGTCATGGGATCGCAGTGCCTCAACGAATAGCATTTCTTCATGGGTATCATAGAACATCACTCATCAGCAGCAACATTTTCCAGTCCGAGGTCCATGACGCGCACGAGACCTGACCCAAGCGCCGCCGCCGCCCAGCAGCCGTATGCCTCGTTTGGGTTCCATTCTACGACCGTGACGCGGGTGCCTGGCTCGTGGACGACGGCGCGCGACGGATCCATGAGCGAACTGGGCTCGTCATCGCCTCCGCCTCCGCCTTCATCGGCTTCCTCGCTCTTCTTTGGCTTCTTGCCCTTCTGCGGCGGGGCTTTGGTCTCCGTACCGTGCGTGTTATTCTCCATGGCGAAACCCTGGACTATTCTCGCCGCACCGCGAGCAGACGCAGGAGATTCTGCAGGGAACTGTTCCGCCGGGCGGTGCTGGTGCTGCATCAGGCGTATGCGATCCGTCGGCGGCCGCCGCGCCTTGAACAGCTCGCACTGCGGGTTCAGGCTCCATAGCGATCCGTCCGTCGTTCCGACGAGCATACACGGGTGCGTCTTGCCGACGGACAGGCACGACGGGAAGCACTCGGCCGTGAAGATGCGCCGCACAAGGGGGAACTGGCGGTGGTGCATAAAGCCGACCATTGTGTTGAGCGCGTTGGCGGACGGGTACGTCGAGAAGTAGCCCTGCAGGTGGTCGCTCCAGGCGAGCATGTTGGGCTGCCAGTTGACGGCGTTGATCTGCACCTCGGTCGTCTCGTAGCTCGGGCAGCGCAGGTCGACGAGCTTGACGGAGCCGCCCACTGGCACGGAGGCGACGAGGTATGGCTGGGAGGGGTAGCCCGTGGCGAGGGCGATGACGTCGCTGTGGTGGACGGGATGGCGAAGGAGCAGGCGATTCGGGAAGATGGACCACAGGGCCACAGACCCGTCTGAGTAGCCGGCGACGAGCCGGTTCACCGAGGCCCAGGCCATGGTGGTGGCCTTGATGCCCTGCTCGTTGGCAAATCTCAAAACGGCGAGAGGATTGCCAACGTGCTCTGTCCCATGTTAGCATTAACTCACACACAGTTGTAAGCGCGCATCGATAGATAGACGCACCATATGAGCCGTCACCGTCGCCCTTGACCTCGAGCACGCGAATACTTCCATCGCCGCAAAGCACCGCCAGCAAGTCTTCACAGCCAGGACTCCACCCGGCTCGCCTCACCCTGCCACAATCAAGACACAGCGTCCTCTGCAGCCGGGGCGCAGTCGCCACGGGCCGCACCACCCCAGCCTTGTGCCTCTCGCCGCGAAACTCCCAGACCTGCACCGTGCCGTGCCGCTGGAAGTCGGGCTTCTGGTGCTCCTCTTCGTAGTCGTACATGTCGTGGTCCGCGCTCGGGACGACGGCCAGGGCGAGGACCTGGGAGGTGGACTCGCCTCGTCGCGGGGCCCAGTCCATGCCCACGACCACACCGCCCGTGTCTAGCGTCCACCCCGCCGGGACCTTGGCTTCGTGCTGGTCTTTGTCGAAAGGGAGGCCGTCTTGCGATGTTGCGTAAGCATCGCCGGGGTTGAACCGCACTTCTGTCTGGTCGGGGTACGGCCCCAAGAAGACGGGTAGTGACCGTTCTGGCGGCCGATACGGCGCCGCCTCTTCCGGCGACAGTATCCTCGTCTGCTCCGCTCCATCACCCAGCGCACCCGCCCACCTCTCCCTCCACTTCCCGCCCATGTCAAATTCCCTGTCGAAGAAGCCGGGAGCCCAGACGCCGCGGTCCGGCAGCCGTGCCAGGTCCTCGGCGTCGAGCACTTTGGGCGGCAGGACGGTCCATCCTATCCAGCGGTCGAGCAGCTGCTGCGTGGTGCGCACCGCGTCCCTACCGGGTCCGTACCACACGTGGACGAGCGACTGGCCGCGGATGGTACGCTCGTAGGGGCCGCAGTACGTCTTGACGGCGTGCGAGTCGGGCGGCACGGGCTCGACGTCGCGGTACTGCGCCGCGGCGATGGACGGGCCGGAAGACGCGGCGGCGGCGGCGGCGGCGCTGCGACGAGGCGGCTTGCGAGCGGCGGCGCGTCGAGCCTTTGGCGCCTCAGAGGGCTGCTCGTCCTCGTCCACATCTTCATCCTCGTCAACGACCATGGCATCCTCATCGACGTCTACATCGTCGTCGTCGTCGTCGTCGGGGACCTGGTCCGCGGCCTCGTCAAAGTTTGCGTCCTGCTCTTCGGCGTCCTTGCGCCGCCGGCGGGACGGGGTGGCGACTACCTCATCGGAGCTGCTCTCGAAGTCGTACTTTTCGACCGTGTAGCGCTTTTCGCGGTTCGAGGTGCGTGTGCGCATTGCGCGGGCGTCGTGGGGAAGGGATGTGAGATGAGCAGCAGCTCAGGTGAGGTGACGCGAAGTCGGGAAGCTATAGTGGGGCTCTGGGTGTCAAGACTGAGTTGCGGGGTGCCCACGGTCGCCCAGCAGCCGGGTCGCATAACAGGCCGCAGGTTGGGGGCCAACGGCGCAACTACACGGAGTCCCAGACAAAGCAGCAAAAATGTAGCATCTCTCGCCTTCAAGAAGGTGAATTGGCATAGAAACAGTGCAAAAATTACCAAAAAAAACATACAACAGCCGGTGTTCGCTGGTCGTCACCGACCCAACTACTAATCTGCCCCTTACCAGCTTAACTATGGGAGAGCGGACGGGATCCCGTGCTTTCTAGTAGGTATGGTCGTATGTACTTGGACTCTGACAATACTAGCATATATCCAACACCCAAGGCAACGCCTAGACGACCCGATTCGTGCATTCCATTTGGTAACCTAGGGCAGCTACCACTTGCCTGAGGGGCCTTGGTATGGCAATGACGATCTGTATCGTGAACCAGTCGCCACTGACCTTCAACCGAGTGAACCGCTGACAGCCCTCCAATCTTTTGTCTCTACTAGCCCGCCGCCCCTTGCCAGCGCCAACAGACAAACAATGTCATTACTATTACCTCCAAATCGCAGTGTCAGCGGTTCACGAGCAGCTTCATGCGCAGCCATGCTCAGTTGTCATGGCCGCGACAGCAGCTAGTTGCGTTTCCGATATAGCTGTCGGCGTCAGAAAAACACTGGAAGCAGAGGCCCGGAAAAGACGCCACCAGGTTGTCAACCGCCTTGGGCACGTTCTCTCGAAGCAGCGGCCTTGCGTTTACGCTGCAGCGATGGCGATCCGCAGTGGCATTGTCGAATCCCAGATGGGAGAAATAGTCAACATCGTTTTCGAGGTCGTGGATGCTGAGCGGCATCAGGGTGACGAGTCTGATGGCGCCGGTTCGACAGTTTGTGCCCCTACCGGAGTTGAGAACAGGGAACCAGAGACCGACCCGATCCTGCTTGTCCAAAGGGCAACAGCACGAGATGGGAGTTGTCGTAACGCTCGCATTGACGGCTTCGACGATCTCTGCGTGGATAGAGGACCGCGCCTGTTCCAGTGCCACTAGCAACCAGGCCGTCAGCATTTCGTCGTCACCCCCAATCAGAGCACGCGAAGACAGTCATGAACGCGTACTTATGAGCTCGCAGGCCAAAACGTCAATGTCGGGTATTGCGGTCTTCAGATTGAAGCACGAGCCGGCGCAGCTCGTAATGAGCTCACAGCTCAAAGCGGCGAAAGCTGGCTGAACAGCCAGTTTGTACGCGGCCATGAGGCCAAGCAGGAGTTGAGGGCAGTCTCCCGAGTCGGCAAGGTCCATCAGCCAGGCCTTGGCGGAGAAGCTCACCCGCTCCACGAGATCATACTTGTCGGCGGCGTTGGCCAGGTCGAGGAGCTTCTGCCCGTCTCCGGGGTTGTTGCCCGCGTCCGGGGTGCAGTGCAAGATCTTGCATATGGTTCCGATGGCCGCAGCGTCGTCCTCGGGGAGCGTGATCTCGACTGGGTTCTTGTTCTGCGCGTTGAGGTACAGCTGGGCGCCTTCGGCGAAGTTGGGGCCCAGCATGGCCTCGAAGACGCGAGACGTGTTCTTGAGGACCGCGGAGAGAACGCGAATCTTGACGGGGACTTTGCCAACCACGAGCACGAGGTCGCCGCCAGGCGCGACAATCACGTCGTTGGGCCCTGGTGCGTGTTCCTCGTTGGACGAGGAGGCCGGCACCGGCGCAGCGCTACTGCTGCCGTCGTCTGGCAAGTCGCTCGTGAAGGTCGTCATGGCGTTCTCGTCGGTGCGGCGTGGCGGTGATGTGACGAAGGGTTGGAATGACGAGAGAGAAGACCGGGGCGATGAATGGGTGTTCAAGTGTGCACAGAATATGCCTGTCGGTGCAGAGCTGGCGGCAGGTTGTAGCGGCCGACGCATCTGTGAACAGCTGCCGCGCGGTTCAGGAGGCAGGTACCTAGGCAGCCATGGAGGGACCCGCGCTGCCCTGTTCAAGCTCGGCTGCCTGATGCCTAATCCCGGCTCCATACCTGTAGCAACGGCCACCGACTGGAAATTCTGATATCTACGATACCCATGCCTTGGGGTAAACGGCGCAAGGTAGCTGCAACGTCCAACCCCAGCAGCGATGTTTAGTTCAGCCCGAGTTGTGTGCGAACCGGATCGCCTCCTCACGTCTTGCACGAGGTGGAAACAGCACAGGATTGAAGAAGAAACTGATGCATCCCAGACCACATCGAGAAATCTGATTTGGGCGCTTCACCGAGGCATACACGACCTGGCATTCACTGTCATTCCGCTGTAACCTGTGAGGGGGCCAGGGAGTTGGATCGTGCCGCCAGCGACTCAGCGTATAGGTATGCCTCTCAGATCTGCGGCGCTGCCAGCAAACGTCTCCATTCCAGGCTTGCACAGCCCGCCCGGCGTCCCATGATCGGAAACCAATTTAGAGAGCAGCAAAATCGCAAGTACGTGCTGCGGCTTTTTACTTCCCCAGACCTTGCCATCAAAACCACAGCCCCGATCCGCGAAGATGCACTTGACGCTGACGCTGACGCTGTCCCAGGCCGTCCAACCACAGGCCGCACGCCCTCCCGAAACGGGCAATCCCCAAATGTCGCCAAAAGCGCAGGCGCACGGAACATGGCCGAAGCGTGGACGGTGGGCCACCAGCGCACCGGCGCGCGATGCAATACGAGCATGACAAGCTTGTTTGGACCTCAACTCTTTCGGATGCGCATGGGATTGCTGTGGGATGCGTGTTGGAATACCCGCTGGGATGAAATTTGTGGCGTTCGTCGCAGAGGAGGCCGGTGGTGGCCTGGCCAGGCAAACGGCACTTATCGCCAGACACAGCAATGACGGTATTGCGGCCGCAGAGCCACAGACACAGCAGGGCGGTCAAACGAAACGATTTAATATCTCAACTTGGACGCCAACGCCTCGTGTGGCTACCCGGAACCCTATGTATTGTATGTCGGGCGAAAATATACAGCCGCCACCCTACATGCCCGATGCAGTGGCCGTCCCTCGCCGCTCCAGCGTAAACGACCCAGGACGCTGCTGCGCCCGTGAACGGAAGAGAAACCTCACCCCCAAACCATCATGCACTCCAGTGGCCTCCCCACCCTCTAGATGAGCTGATACGTGACGAGCACCCGCCGCAGGGCGAAAAACATGAGCACGCCGACCACCAGCCAGAGCAGGTACCGCAGCGCGACATTGTACATCTGGCTCCTGTTCCTGCGGCGCGAGCGCGTCACAAAGTCCGAGTTGTCGTTGACGTTGGGGAACGGGCAGCCCTTGGGCACGGGCTCGCCGAGGAACTCGCACAGCGGCGCCCACCCGTCGGTGACGCGGTACTCGAGCAGGCGGTCCTTGGGCACGAGGGCGCGCACCTCTGCGTAGTGGCGGCGGAACACGTCCTTGCCGCGGCCGGGGAAGTCGCCCTCGAAGAAGGTGTCGAAGAACTTCTTGAGCATGGGGTAGTACATGGAGGCGGCCCAGTCGAAGCGCGAGAGCCAGCGCAGCTCGCGGTCCGTGACGCGCCAGTAGACCGTCTTCATCGTCGAGGCGTGCCACGAGTCGACGTCGCGGTTCGTCAGCACCACTTTCGCCTCGGGGTACGCCTCGATGAGCTCGCGCGCGAAGGCGATGCTCGGCCAGTCGCACACGGCCTGCGCGTTGCCCAGCAGCTGGTCCCAGTCGGCGCGCGTGAACTTGGCGCCCTGCCCGTCGTACTTGGCGCACAGCGCGTCCATCCACATGAGCGCGTCGGGCGGGTTCTCGATGGAGCAGTTCATCATGTGGTACGTGTCGACGTAGCCGAGCTGCTTCATGGCGGCGCGCATGGCTGCGGGAGGGGCGGAGGGGTTGCGTCAGTACGTACGTAGACTTCCTTTCCCTGCGCGGGAAACGGAGCATGATGGCGGGAGATGGGGAGGAGGATTGTACTCACAAGCGGTGCCGGTGCGGCCGAGGCCGAGGATGAGCACCTTCATGGGCACGGTGCGGCCGCAGTTACGGCGGTTGATGTCGGTGTCGCTGGTGAAGACATCCGTCACCGGCCGCGGCTTGTAGGTGGACGAGTAGGACATGGCTGTGATACGTGTAGGAGGCGGAGAGAGAAACAGGGAGAGAGAGACGAGAGTGAAACGGCAAAGATGAGATGATCAACGGGGAAAGGGGTATCAGGTATTGGACGACAAACGACAAGAAAGCTGCAAAGAGAAGAGCGAGTGACAGTGGGATTGGCAAGAGCTCGTCGATGGTCCAGTCGTCTGCACGAGACCCTCAAATCGCCTGCGAGTGGAAGCAAAACGAGAGACTGGAGGCCGAGATGGGGAGTACAGTGCAGTCCACAAAATAGAAGACGAAGCTACAATCGCAACGACGGCCCAATTCCCTTTTAACAGCCAGCCAGCCCAAGTTGCCGTCCATGCTCGCTGCTGGAGACGGTCGTTGCTGATCCGGGAGACGGGCAGGGAAGGCGGATGGATGGGATTGACGGCATGCTACGGGCACCTTGGGGGCGTGCGGGACAGCGCGGCCGGTGGGCGGCAGGTCTCCTGAATCGAGCATTCATCACCATAATCATCATCATGGCTCGGACCTGGGGGGGAGTCTCCTCCGTGGGTCGCTTGAACACGATAAACTCGCACGACGTCGAGAGCTCCAGTCCGGGCCCGGGTCCAGTCCATCGACACGCAACACCAAAACACCGGACTTGAAACGCACGCCGCCAAGGTACAAGTACTCGTAATTGTACAGCTACAAGCAGCACCCATGAATTGAAAGGGCCAGCTTTAAAACTGGTCGACCAATAATGCGGCTGCCGGCCTCCATTGTTTGAACAAAAAAACCGGAGACCGTTTTCTTCGTCTATCCATGAGACGCCCCCTCGGGGCCTTGGTTGCTTGGAACCCTCCCGCAGCCGGGTCCTCCGTCCTTCGGAGTTGGGCATGTGGCGCCGCTGGATCCCCTCTGGTCCCCCCCCGGGCATCTCCACCATTCCCATTGCGCTGGCTTGGCTGCCCTGGGTCTTGAAGGCCATTCATTCGCCTGCCCCTGAACATCACCAGTGCTGGCCCATGGCCGTTCCCACCTGCCAGACTCGACGCGCCTACCTACTTTGTACGGAGGGGGGGGCTCTTTGCCTCTGATCGTCTGCTCATCCATGCGTATGGACTTTTTACTTGGGGGCACTTGCGGACCTCGCTACCACCTGTCGAAAAAAAAAAAAATAACCTTGTTTCCCTTGCTTGGCTTCTGCTCGAGCCGACCATCCATCAGAGAGAGCCGTCGTTCTCGGCCGGGCCAGCTCGTACGGGAACACATGGCCGGGCGAACCATGCAAAGAGGGCGCAGTGCACCGCTCCGCTCGACGGTGGGATCTGGCATCTACTTCGTACACACCGGCGGACGCCTCCACGATTGATTGATGATGCTTTTTTCAATCTCCGTAGTTACGAGTACTGTAGTCCGTATGTGCGAGCAAGAATGCAGGCCGCACCCCCATGCCCGCTGCCCGCCGCGAGCCACCGCTGCTCATGTTGATCGTCGAGCCGACTCCCTCCATGTCCCCAAGAGCACCCGCCAAGACTGATAATCGGCTCGTCGGCGGCCGACCGCTGCCGACGTGACGCCACCAGCACTCACTTGCGCGGCTCGTCGCCCTTTTCCCCTCCTGCCCTGCTCTGCACCGCACCGCATCGGCGCTGCGATAGTACGACGAGTACGTACTGCTTCGTACTGCGCGATGGCCTTGCCTGAGCAAGCGCCTTGGCATGCCGACGTACGAGTACGAAATCCCAGATGTTTTGCCCTCAACTATAACTACTCGCCTCGTCGACCGTGCGGAATGTGGCGGGCCGGCGCCGACGACGACGCGCGTTTGCTGCCCCGCCGGCGTCCGTCTCGGCCGGACCGGTCGTTGCGCTGGGGGGACCCATCTGCATTTGCATCTGCATCTGCATCTGCTCAGCAAACAAGTCCCGGCCTCCGGCTGACGTGGGAGGCCCTCTTGTGAAACACACTGACGGGATGCCTTCTTCGGCTGCGAGGCTGTGTTCGGAGCGGAAGCGACTCGCTCGATATGAGCGCCGACCAGGCCTCACTCACTCGCCGCCGACTGGGACGGGTCGTCGCGGATATACACCACGCGCTTCCACCAGTCTCAGACGCCTTCCATTGAATGTAGAAGGCGCTTAATGAGGATGCGCGCTGCGTCAGCCTCCCCCGGACCCTGGGCGACCCCGCCGTTGCATCCCTCTTAATCCACGATCCAGCAGCCGCCTCTACGCGCACGCCCCCTCCCCATTCCGTCGTGCACAATGAGAACTCCGAGGCTGAATGGAGAACGAAGCACAGCGCAGCTCGCATGTGCGAGTACGAGTGGGGATAGGATAGCATTTACAGATGAACGAGGGACAATTTGCTTATAGTCCGATATTGACCGGCTATTTCCTTTGTCGCTGCACAAATGTACCGTGGTGCCTTGGCATAGATGGTATCGAGTCTGTCGACGCTGACCCCAGATTCCCAGAGTGTTGGTCGTGACACGCCTGTGATGCATGCGTCCCATTCAGAGCCCTTGCTGAATACGACGAGCTCTCTTTGAATGGCTAACCAACAGGCCCAATCTCATTCCTTTGAATAAATCAGTAGTCGACGGATCTCTTGTAGTTTTAGTCCGTATCCTTAGACAAACTGCTCCCAATATCTCCTGGGCATGAAAGCCGCCTCAAGGTGACCCAAAGCCGCCCGCACGCCTTCCCTGCCCATCCGATATCAAAGTTCCCAAAACCCTTCGAGAAAATGAGCGATAGCAAGACCCCATCAACATGGACATGTGGACCTCCGCCACCACCAGACGATTATGACTGGAAATTTTGCTACGGACCGCCTAGGTCAAAAGTATGGTGATGACCCCTTTGTTCGTGCTGCGCGGGATCCGCAGGCTGTGCGGCGGCTCCTCAGTGATGGCCTGCCAGTGACACCGGCGGGCTTCTTTGCCGCCGTCGATAGTGGTCATGTTGACACAGTGGAGGTCCTTATGGAAGCAGGTACTTCGCCAAACGTTAGATCCGAGACGGCCTCCTCGTCGCATGCTGGAGTGCGTGCAGGCTGGGAAATGCGGGATGTTGGCGTCTCGTTCCGTGATGAGGTGTACTTTCTGGAGTGGCAAGAGTGGTTTCCCTTACGCGCCGCCGCACGCACCATTATACCAACGGAGTGCGAAGAGGATCGGACCCGACAGATTGATATGGTTCGTTTCTTGTTGAAGAGGGGAGCTGATCCGTACGAATTGTATCGACAGGCGCTTGCACCGTTAGAACCTTACCCGTTCCCCGGCGACGAGCCTGATGACCAGCTCGATCCGCCTCAAGAGGACCTTGACACTGAGTTTCCGCCAGCGCAGGGTCGCTTATATGGCACTCGCACCGTCATCCATTCGTTGTTTGAAGATGGGGCCCTGGTGCGACCGTTCTTTGACCCGGATTTTCCTCTTGTTTTGGAACATCGAGATCCACAAGGACGCACCATTCTTCATTCAGCCTGCCGCAGTGCGTTGGGCGCCGACGCACTGCTGGATGCGTACCTCCTGGACACTGAATCACGGCACTACAGCCGCAATGTGTTTGTCCCTTCCGATGACAGCAGTCTGTCGTTGTTCCACGCCCTACGGCTACGGGGTGCCGACGTATTCGCGGTTGACAAGAACGACAAACACATACTCCATCACCTTCTCGAAGCCCGAACGCCCTGGCCACAAAATTACGCGCCACCCATGATTAAGGGAACGCTCTGTTATATCCTCAGCAACCTTCCTGAACTAATCAATACGCCGGACCGACATGGCACGCTTCCGATTCCTTCGGCTCTCCAACGCTGGAGCCGCCATCAGACCATCAGCGTGGAGGATGAACCGGAATGCCTCGAATCTGTGATCGAGCTACTTCTCGACGCCGGCGCCGATCCCCTCGCCTGCGACGGTCGTGGCAACACGGCGCTGCACTACATTGCCGCCAACGGTCTCGCGTTGCAGCTCCACAGTGAAGCTGCACGACGAATGTTTCGCAAGTTCCTTCAGCTAGGCTTGGACGTCAACATCCGAAACGCCGCGGGACGCAGGGCCATTGAAATATTGTTCGACGACGACGGCAGCTTGGACGATGACCGCGGGGCGGTATATAGGCTGGAATGGTTGGCCAAACGCTACCCAAAGTTGGAAGAGGTACATGAAGAGGTATTGGGGCTGTTTGACGGAGCTGGCGTGCGGTGGAAGGAAGTAGATGGCCAGGGGCGGAGCTTGTTGCATGTCGTGGCGAGACACCCCACGGTCGACGCCGAGGTGCCGGCGGAGTACTTGCTTGACAAGGGCTTGGATGTGCTGGCGAGGGCTGCGGATGGGAAGACTGCGATTGATGTTGCAGAGGAGAATGGATGCAAGGCGATGCTGGCCCTGATGCGCACGTATATTTAACGTTGCCGCATTGTGGCGTTGTCATTTTTGCATGCAATCAATCGATAGCATTGCGCGCGGTATCGTATTGCCTGGGAAGGGTTTATGAGGTGAACATCTTTACATTAATACACAAGAGCTTCATTATCTTGCTCACTTGAGCGCATCCTTATCGAGATGTCATGAGCAGTCACAATCGGTACATGTACCGGCATAAGAGACTGCATGATTAAGAGAAGTAATACGCGAGCCACTTTCGCTACGGTAGCTCAAAGTTGCACTGACAGACAGGTCTTGTCTGATGGCAATGCGCACCCGGCTCTGCTTGCTTGCAGCCGGTCAGCGTCGGTGACCCCTATCGCCGATTGACGCAGTCGACCGACCCGAAAGGCGTGCCAGCTGCGAACCGCCCCGTAGACTAACATGCCCGACCTTTTGGACTTGGACACTCTTGTAGAGCAGAGGAGCTTGCGCATGCCCTCGTGCCGAGGATCCGCGCAGGGCTTGGCGGACGGACTGCCTGTGGGTGCAGATCTCGGTTGGGGAAGGCTATTTTGAGCCTTGTGTCAAATGCTTGGGTTGCACCTTAATCCTCTGTAGATTGTTTGATGGCAGATTGACTGCAGTAGCTGCCCAAAAAACCGCACCGGGACCTTTGATCGTGGCGTCGCGGCAGTCAAAGTCCAGTACAGCCCAGCCCAGTCCAGTCCGGTCCAGTCCGTTGGACCCCAGTGCCGCAGTGTATCGGCGTTGCAATCGTCCACATGTAGATAGACACCCTCCGCTCACAGATAACCGAGCGTGATCTGCGGGCCGCCCGTGTCCGAAATAAGCATCTCGACTGCTTGATGGACCATGATTGCGACTCGTTTAGGAAGTCACATCACGTTTCAGCAGTTGGTGTGATTGAACATGAACACGAGGCGATTGAGGCGGGTCAGCCGCTCAATCTCAATGTCCTTCGTCTCAGCAAGATGACGCAGGAACTTTGCCATCACAGCGGCTGCGCTATTACTCTGCTTGCTGCATGCAACGCGTGAGATGGCGCTTGGGAGTCTAAGCCGTAAAACAGAAGCAAGCCGATAGCTCCGCGTGCCGCCGTCAGTTGTACGCGTAACCGCCAAGCCGGCAAGCCAGTGCCATAGCTGGCCCTTCTCGAGCGTTCCCTTTCGTTTTTTTTTACCGCGAGAAGAACCGTCGGATCGATCGCCACGCGGCAGCCCATTCTAAGACACACGCCCCCCCATTCTCTTTCCCCACAACCACACACACAAGCACCCCCAGCACCGGGCGGGCCATCGGTCCCCCGTCCGGCGCCGTCTTTCTGAAACACGCCGTGCAAATATGGCAATCTATGGCGGAATGCAGAAGCTGAGGTGAGGGCCCAGAGGGAGGATCAAAGTGATACCTGCTCGAATGGTGCTGCGAAACGCGAATCTCTCGGCCGGCATTGAAAGGTCCTGCTATTCAGGCAGGCGGGAATTTACATGTGCAATGCGCTGGGTAATCATGTCCCATATCGTTGCAAATGTGTGCACCAAGTCCCACTACGGTCGATTTCATGCGGGCTTGTAAACTGTCCGCGAACAAAGCTCCTAATCCAACCACTTCTGAACAGCAATGCGCCCTGTTAACAACGCCTGAACCCAGTACCAAGCATGCAAGTGCAAGGTCGAACAACGCCCTCTCGTCCCGGTGCATCCAAACATCACATGGCCTCTGACCATGCGCCCACCTCCCCCGTAGATAATTTTCTGTACCGGGCCGCCTTTCGCCTGAGGCCGTGCCGCCTCCACGCTGCCCATGCTGGTCGCGCCATGACGCACATGCCCGCGAGGGCAACACCGGCCATGACACCCGCGGATAGAGCCACAGTCTCGCGGATGTACGATGGATCCTCGGCGAGTCGAGCCTTGTCGACATTGTAGTCCTGCACATGTGTCAGCTGCGATCGCCACCGTGAAGCTGTCCAGGGATACGCACAACAACCGCTTCGCTGGCGTCCAGAACTTTGCTCGTCCCCAAGGCGTTACCTTTGCCGTCCATGGCTACGGCCCTTAGATACTTGGGATGATCCGCGGCGAGCACGAAATCCGTCTCAAACCCATCTTTAGGCACCGTTTCTAAAGCCCTCCAGTTGGTAGTGGTATTCCCGTCCTCCGCGGTCGCACCTTGAAGCACCCACTCCGCCACTTCCGTGGCGCCGTTCCAGCTCGTGTAGGCGCGCCAAACACCGGCATCGTCACGCACGACGGCCAGGTCCGGGTCGGTCGTGGGGAGCCCCCTCCATGCGAACTTGAGCACGCGGTAGGACTGCACGTCGCCTGTGCCGAAGCGGCTCTGTGCGCCGTAGTGCACGTCGCACAGCGGCGTGCCGTCGTGAGCGAACTCGGTCCAGGCGGCCGTGAACCCAAAGCCAACGATGACATTGCCCCCCGGTAGCGTCTGTGTCGAGCCCTGCGACTCGGCAGGGATGTGTCGCGGGTTGCGATAGTCGGCCACAAGTCGAGCCGTCTTCAACTCCTGGTCCAGGAGAATGCGCATCCCTCGCGGGCGGGACGCGTCTGAAAGCTTTCCGATATCGCTGTTGTCGAAAAGAGTAATCTCTGTGTAATCGTTGTCCCATCTGGCATCATGTTGGTAGCGGAAGTCGGTCGCTTTGCCCCCCGACAGGTCCTTGAACATGTTGCTCTTGCCACCCAGAATCCATAGCAACTCGCCTGTCCGGCCGTCGATGTACCCAAGGCAATTAAGGTAGCGACTCGAGATGAGATAGTTGCCTTTGGGATCTTTATCGATGCTGTTGATGTGGAACCAGTCGAAAGGGGCGCCGCCAGGGTCTCCCTCGCCGCCGATGGCGCGGAACGTGTCGGAGACGTTGAAATGCTCCGAGGCGCGCCACTGGAAGACGACTTTGCCTGTTTCAACTTCTGCCTCCTGGATTAGGCAATCCCATATGGGCCCCTTCTTTTTCCCGAGGGACGAGAGATCATGTTCGCGCACTTCATATACCGTCATCAGAGCCGTGCCGTTGTCTGTCAGGCGAAACTCGTGCAAGTCGCCCTCGAGTCCGTTGCCGGCCTTGATCGTGTGTCGATGCGAGTATGTATCGTCGAGCTGCACCTTGGTCAGAGCCTCCGATCACACGCATAGCAGGGGACAGAAGATGCGACTCAATTGTGCACGCACCATGTAAAATGTGCCGGCGCCATGCCCACCCACGGCATCGTTGCCTGCCCAAAAGGTAAGGTAGTTATGCCCCCTGTAGCGCTGCACCATGAGGTTGTAGATCTGCTTGCCCTCCCACTTTGACGTCCAGACAAGGTGCCCCCTCTGGTCGAGGATGGTCATCTGGGGGTTCCTGGCGGCGTCGACGTACCCGCGCGGGGTTAGGAAGGTGTATAGATCGCCCTCGCAGCGGCTGTCCTGGAGGAGGAAGTTCGGCCGCGGGGCGACAATCCCCGTCGACTTGAACGTCTGCACGGGGTACTTGCCGAATGTCGCATTGTCGAAGTCGTCGCTATCGGTGAATACGGGCTGTTCCGCACTGGCCAGCGTCGCATGGAGGAGGAGCGCTGTCCACGATTGGAAGATCGTGATAGCGGCGCAGGAGAAAATACATGATGGCCGCATGGTGGACGGCCTGGTCGAGACGATACACGCTCAAAACAATTAAAAAGCCACTATGAGAATCCAAACGAACCGCGATCTCACCGGGAAAGAAAAAAAATTAAGAGAAGTAGAATGGAGACGAAGCGGAAAGCAAAGCAACTCTGCACCGGGCACGACTCCTGCGTCGATGTCTCTTGCCGCGGGTAGACGGCAACAACTATCTGATCTAGTTTAGATGGCACGCGAGCACCGGCATGGTCTTGTTCGTCAGCGCATACGAACGCGGCATGCGCCGCGCCGCGCCGCCGACTCATGCCTGCAGGAGTCTACATGGTGCTTGCAAAGCAGCGGTTAAAGAGCTTCAGCCGATACCTGAGGTACAGTAGCATAGACCGGGACCAGGGGACTGCGAAGCGTGAGCAACTCGATTCGCTCGTAAGGGGCAGACTTACACGCTTGGCAGGAGGCGATGATGACTTGGCCCTGCCCTGCCTGCCGCCGAGTCCGCTGGGCGCGATGGGCCAAGCGCGAGTGAGTGATGCTGAATTTCTGACTGAGCTGGAGGCACGTCGCTGTTCAGGGATGCCATCAACTCCAGACCCCCCCTGTGCCTGGATTTCGGCATTGCTTCGCCCACGCCCCTCCACCAACCCGCAATGTGTGGGCCAGTCTCCATCACACAACGAATACTCCGCTGGGGGGCTCTGCCAAACGCGCAGCGAGCGAGAGGGCACAGCTGCTCGCCGAAGCCTGCCGCTGTGCAAGCGAGCAGGCGATCAGCGTCGTCTCGTCCTCAATCGCCAAGCATAACCCGCTGATCAGACGCGCGCGCTCCCCGTCTCGCCGCCCAGCGCCCTCGGCAGCGCCCGTCGCTGATCGTGCAACAGCGGGCGGGCCTCGCGCACGAATCGAGCAGCTGAGAAAGGTCAAGACCCAAAGGTCCTCCCGATATGGCGAGATCAAACTCCCGTCGATGGCGGCGTGGCTAGGGACCTGTCTGTTCCACGGCGGCGTGCGTGTAAGTCGTCCGCCACAATGCCACGCCGTTCCGGGATTGCCCTGCTATTTCCGCGACATGTACCAGTACTTGCTTGTAGGTCGAGGTGTCCGCTTGCCGGGGCTCAGGGGCGCCACACACGCCGGCTCTTGGCATCGTGGGGAGGCGGCCCTGCTCCTTATCCAACGGTGTGGCTTCCGCTGCCCGTCGTCGGCCCGTCGCTCGACAATGGACGACGTGCGTACGTCACCACGTTCCGGCGATTTACTATTTTCTTCTTCTCTGCTTCCGCTCCCATGAAAGTCTTTGCGTACGTATGTCCCTGCAGTGTAACTACTGTGGACACACGCCCTTGGAGTTTTTGTTGCAAGTGGCCGCGTCCGGCTGGCGACGACTCGTAGCTCCGTTGTCAAACGCACTCCCGCTGCGTGACTCGTGCGCTTCACTTCTATCGGCTTTCGCTCAAAGGAGCTTCCTGGAGATTTCTCGTTCGAACGCGGCCTTGGCAGGTGCCGGTTGCCGAACGCACCACGCAAGCACACGGACGCCACGGACTCCTGCGCCAAGTCGTCGCATTCGAGGAGGCATCGTCAAGTTGTCACATCGGCATTGGCGCCGCGCGCGCCCTGCGGTTCCTGTAAATTGAGCTTCCTGTTTTCGCTCCCACATTCCGTTACAGGCTCCTCCTTCCCACGGAACATTTTATTTTCATGCATCGGCATCGGCAATACGCACCTCAGGCACGCCTCCTCCTCCTTCCGTTCACCCCTTCCCTCGACCCCCCCAACTCGCCTTCGCCATGCCTCCGGCATCGCCGCCGACCTCGTCATCAAGCTCAAAGAAGCATGCGCATGCCAGGTCCTTCAGCAATGACTACTCTGCCGGCCAAGCCCCAGAGGCGCGTCGCAACCGTCGCGGACGGACGCTGAACATGGTGGCCCGCGACCTGCATCCGCAACAAATCCTCGGACAGGCTGTGTCTCCTGGTGGCACTCTCACCCTCACGTCTACTACCATAGCCGGACCATCATCGCGTCTCTCTGAAGCGGCATTACCGGATCCTGCACGAGTCTCCCCCGACCCTAATCCTCGACCGCCCACGCCTTCACAGATGTCGGAGCTCAAGCCGGCAGCCCCGGGTCCTGTATCATGGGCGTCCCTTCCACACAAAGACCAGCTCGCAATCCTCTTTCTTGCCAGGCTCGTCGACTTCTTGCAGGTCGCCTCCCTGCAGGCCTATGTATTCTACCAGCTGAAGTCGCTAGACCCGAGTGGTGATGCATCGGACGCTCGCATATCGCAGCAAGCTGGGATCCTCCAGGGCTGCTTCACCGGCGCGCAAGTGGCTACCGCGATGCTTTGGGGCAAGGCGGCCGACGCAGGCTGGTGCGGGCGGAAAAGGGTCCTCGTCATCGGCCTCGGAGGCACAGCGCTATCATGCCTTGGATACGGCTTTGCAACGACGTTTTTCTGGGCGGCCTTTTGGAGAGCGTTCGGCGGTGCCATCAACGGCACAGTAGGCATCATGTAAGTGAACCACGGCCTGGCCCTTACGTACCGGTGCCGATACCGCCGACTAACACGGCGACAGTCGCACCATGATTGCGGAGATTACCAAAGAGAAAAAGTATCAGTCGCGAGCATTTCTCATTCTTCCCATGAGCTTCAACGTCGCTGGCATTTTCGGTCCTATACTGGGTGGCGTGTTAGCCGAACCGATGAAGACGATGCCCAGCTTGTTCGGTGAGGGTGCCGTCTTTGGCTTCCAGTGGATCCACGACTACCCTTATGCTCTGCCAAGTCTCGTAAATTGCATCTCTCTGACGATATGCACTGCTGTCGTCTTCTTGTTCCTAGAAGAGGTAAGCCGTGGACGCACCAACCTCACCTGTGACTACAACAATCCTAACATGTTCCCAGACATCAAAGGAGAGGAAGAACAAATTTGACTACGGGCTACATTTAGGGAACCGCATCAAGCAAATGGTCCTGGGCGGTAACGCGATTGACCAGTACACGCGCATTTCTTCCCAGGACGAGGACGTTCACCTCGAAAGATTTCACGAAAAGCCAGTCGCCAAAATCCCAGCTCGCCGACTGCCGTTCAAGCGGCTGTGGACGCGCAACGTCCTCTTCACCCTCATCACAGGCGCCTTTTACGACTTTCACCTGGGCGCTTTCGGCAACATCTGGTCCCTGTTCCTTTCAACGCCGAGATACGGCACGCCTCAGGCGACCCATCGTCGACGCGACTTGCCGCTGCTCTTTACAGGCGGTCTCGGTATGCCAGCGTCTACGGTGGGCTTCGCGACATCGTTTCTTGGTATGCTGGGCATGTTGCTGCAAGTAACCCTCTACCCGCCAATCCAGGCGCGCCTGGGCACAATCCGCTCATTTCGCTACTTTCTTTTCCTCTTCCCTGTCGCCTATTTCGTTGCACCGTACCTATCCATCCTCCCCTCGTCAACAGCACCACCCGAACCAGCCGGAGGTGGTTTTATATGGGTTGGCATCATCCTCGTCCTACTCTTGCAGGTCACGGCACGAACCTTTACCCTCCCTGCGAGTATCATCTTGCTCAACAACTGCAGCCCCCATCCCAGCGTGCTGGGCACTATCCATGGCCTTGGCCAAAGCGTCTCCGCGGGATTCCGAACTGTCGGACCCGTCGTGGGAGGTTGGTGGTACGGATACGGGCTCGACATTGGCATGGTGGCCTGGGGCTGGTGGGGGGTCGCGGCCATGTCCGCCTTTGCCTGCGGATCGGCGATGGGGATGTATGAAGGCTCTGGTCATGAGGTATTTCTGGAAGGTGAAGACGAATAGAAGAAGACCTGATGCTGTTGTTTCATGGGTACACGGGCGGTAGTGGTGAAAGCATTGAGTCCTGGCATACGTAGGCGAGACTGGGGCCAGGCTGGAGTTTTTGGAATAAAAAAACTTTTCTAGATGTCACGAATGCACGCTCCTTGCGCACTTTCTGTTTCTGTTATGTCATCATTGGGGTTGGAGCTCTGAATTCTTCCAACTTTGAGCCGAGCCCACGAAGGGCCTGGTACGAGCGCGCGGACCTATTTTTTTTCTTCTTCACATACGAGAATGATTTACTCCACATAAAAAGCGTAGCACTATAGTAATATTTACGTAGGTGTAGAAACATGAACCATGTCACAGATTATTATAGACAGAAATCGACGTTTGTTGCATCTCGACGCATCTTCATCTCCCCTAGCCAACATCAGTGTCACCAGGCGGAAAATGACGCACAATTGGCCCGATTGAGTACATCGATTTGTCCAGCTCTGTGCTGGCTTCTTATAATTCTGTGATGAAGCCTAAAATGGAAATAAAGCATCTTGTTGCGTAATCGTAAAGCAAGACATGCTTTGCGAGGGCTAACGTTATAAAGGACATCCCATCTTCGTCTCTCGTGCTCGTTTCCGCAAAGAGCAAGTAAATTTCTGCGCAAGACGTTACTTTGTGCCGCGACGTTCTGCCCCTTCTGAACCACCAACGGAGCTTATACACCCAGAGACCACAACTTGCCTAAAGCCAACAACGGTGACCTATCCGCATCGTTGTTCGATACGATGCCCCAGATGATGCAGATCTGGGATGCCACAATCGCTGTCGACCCTTCGCTAGGCAAGGCCCACTGTATCTCACTTATCCTCGACCACCTGCGCAGCCAGGGGTTCCCTGACACCTATGTCGAGAGAACCGGAAACCGCGACTGGATTCAGCTTGCTTTCAAGGGGCTGCTAGATAGACAAGACGGCCCTTCCGGGTTCCTCGCGCTGGAAAAGTATCTTGTTGATGCCGGATATCAAAAGGAAAATAACCATTTCGTAAAGGGTCAGCTTTTCGTCAAGGCGCATGGGAGCAGCAGCAGTTAATTGATGGTTGTTTATCATTTGCAGAGTTGGGTACCGAGAAGGGGGGAAGGGGACATGGAGGACGCAATTCAATATCATCTGGTTCTTTCAAAACGCACCATTTCTGTTTGCAAGCCTTCCGCACATGTGTGATGCAAGGACTCGAGTGGGCGGCCTTTGGGCTGAACGTCGCAGCAAAGCTTGTGTTTGCACCCACGCTCTGCACCGACCATGCACCACCACCGCACACGGCGAGACTCTTTGACGGCGGCAGCCTACAATGCAACCGGTGTTCAGCAGCTCATGAATGAACAGAAAGCAGCCATGAGTCTCATTTATATGGCCTAGATCACCAGCAGTCTTTTGCTCTGGTGGCTCTGCATTATTTACGGCGCTTCCGTCCACGAGAGCGACGAAAGTCGCGTTGGAGATCTCATTCAAAACTAACTACCAATATCTACAAACCCGCCAAGACAAACCGTCGACATGCCTCGCTCAACCGGCAGCAGTACTGATGACGGGGACGCTGCGCTGCAATATTCCATCTTCGCTGTTGGACCCGAGTGGGATGAAATTGCTCAGGCGATAGACCGTGAGGTATCCCGCCAAATCTCGGATGTGCCCTACGATGACATGGAAGGACCGCTGCTCGGATCAAATGAAGAAGCTTCAGATGCGCCTTGGAGTATGGAGCCCATGAATGCTCTGGGGTGCCGTGAGGCGCGGGAGGGCGAGGAGGTGTGGTGGTCAGATACGTTTGCGACACGACTCGCCTCTGGGGATTCGACAGCGGAACCTAAATGCACCGGCTGCGTGAGCGAGTGCCAGGCAGAACCCGAGTCGGAGTTTCTGAGCGTATCTTCTTCGGCGCAGAGCGAGTCTGTGTCGGGGGATGAGGGCGACGACGAACGCGAGGCGGAGCTTCGGGGTGCACCGCTGATGACGAAGCCTGAATCTCAGTCTCCTGCACCGTGCTCGGATCGTCAACGCGACTCTACGACGTCGTACACAGAAGGCAATCATAATGGGGACGAGTACATCGGCTTGGCGTGCGATAGATGCTGCGGCGTCGACCGTGCCTGCTTAGGCTGCAGCGACAGTGACGACGCAACAGGCGGCGTTTCCATCGCTAGACCACCAACTGAATATGGGTCTCAAGAATTAAGTTTACACGAGAGTCGATACGCCGAAGACTCTGACGCGAGTGTCGCCATGGCAGTTGCTGGGCTAGGCATCATCGATCGCGCCGACGCACGATCCATAGACAGCGACAACTTCGACGCCGTCGCTCGTCTCTTCTCGACGGAATCTCTATCCGAGCGGCTGCTCCAGCCGCACGATGACAAGGAGAACGACGCAGACGGAGAGTCCAACGCTGACGACGAGGAGGAGGAGGTGGCAGTGAGCGCCGCGACGACGCTCCTCCCGGCTTACATGTTCGATGGGCAGATGGGGGCGCACCATGGAGATCGACAGCGAGGACGTGCCAAGTCTCTTTGGGCCATTGAACTGGGCAGGCGGCGGCGAAATCCATACAGCGACGATCAAAGTTCGTCAACGGATGAGTCTGGGCAAGAGAAGAAGCACGAAAAGAGGCGCAGGACTGGACCGTGGGTATCAGTTCGGAGCATCCGCTCCGTGGGTCGCAGACGCAGCAGGGCAGGGGTCCGGCCAAGGCGTGGCGGTATTAAAGCAGGTCGCAGGACGTAAATCGACATATCAGGGCTTCATTTCCAGGAGGCGGCGTATTAGACGACCATTTGATTGTGCAAATATAAGCTCATTGCTTGCCCGATTGCGCGTACCAGGCAGACATGGGTTCCGAGGGTACTTGAGGTACGCCCAGTGCTTCGCGCAGGTCCCATCGCCATTGTCGCACAGACTTGTCGCCCTCTTTGAGGTCCTTGTAGAATGTCCGCAGCGGTTCTGGCAGTAAATCAACATCAAGGAAGCCGTCTTCGTCGACGTACAGCTCCATGTAGTCGACCATGGCCATCGAATACGAGCCAATCTGCTTCCCAGAGTCGCGCGCGAATAAGCGCATGTAGGCCTCCAGAAGGACGTGCGACTTGAGAACAACGACCGCGTCCTCGGGATGGGCGAAGACGCCAGAACCTCGGCCAGGGCGGTCGCGTGGAGGAAGTGATGCCTGGTCTGTCGAGAGCAGGTATTGCGGTGGCAAGAGGCCAGCCTCTGTGGGGAGAAGGGAGCTGCCAAAGGGCGGGAGAAACCAGAGCACCTCGGACTGCGGGAATATGTTCAACGGCACCTCGGACGATTCGATGTGAAAATGGTATGCGGGCGGGGGGTGTAGCCGCACAACGGGGAAGTCTGGACAGGACTCGTCCTCTCTGCAGAATTGGAGGGCTTCATGTCCACGTAGCGACGCTTGTGCAGCTGTCAGTTCGCAGTCTGGCACCACAAAGTCCAAAGACTATTCGTCACGGCCGTCCGTCAGTATCATCCCTCCTTGCACTGCACTGGGCCAGGTCTCACACACGGGGGGTTGGATTGGCAAGCATACCCCGACGATGGTTGGGACGCCGTGCACGCGCAGCAGGCAATGGCCCCAAAGAACGCAAGAGACCTGGGCCGAGTTGAGCGCGTGCGCCACGCCAGCCACGAACGATTCCGAGAGCGTAAAGGTGTTGAGGCGCCGTGAAGCTTCGACCTGCATGTTGTGCGGTGAGGAGGCGGGGAGCAACCAGAGACGGGCCAGGCAACGAGTTTGTGAGGACGATGAAGTGCACTCGGCAAACTAGTGGCGGAGGAGCCCAAGCGGTGTTGGCATGCGCCTTGTTGTCCCGTCGAGATAAGAATTAGGCACACAAAGCCAGGCAGGCACCAGCACAACTGCCGCTGAAACACCAGCGAGTGAGTCTGACACATTGATCCCGCCCGTCAGTGAGCACAACGCGCCAAATCTGCGGCCACGCGCCATTCCCTCTAGCGACTGTCAAACGCCCAACCGCCATGGATATGATCGGACATGACGACAGTGCTGTATGCCGCCAAGGCAAGACTGAACCGAGGTAATTAGGGCCGAAGGTCTGTCATCCATCGAATTCGTCATTGGGATGTGAGCGGAGTCCACCACGCCCGAGCTGGCTCAGATCAGATTGTCACCACCTTCTCTCCGTCAAACCCCTCCGACTGCGAAAAGTAATAGCCCCTCTGGTTGGCGACTATCCGCAGAGGACCAACGCCTTGTCCCCTCTCCATGGAAAAATCGCAGTTGTAGTGCGTGTGGCCAAACGCCCAGAGCTTGACGCTGTCGCTCGCGAAGCACCTCTCCCCAGAGAGGTCTGTGGAGAAGCCGCTGGTGATGGGACTCTGGGCGTGTCTCGGGTCAATCGCGCTCGCGTGAGTCGTCGGACTCCAGT
Source organism: Purpureocillium lavendulum (assembly GCA_029168975.1). Taxonomy (NCBI): domain Eukaryota; kingdom Fungi; phylum Ascomycota; class Sordariomycetes; order Hypocreales; family Ophiocordycipitaceae; genus Purpureocillium; species Purpureocillium lavendulum. The sequence continues at coordinate 668,554 of JAQHRD010000001.1, forward strand.
GTGTGAAGATGATGATCTTCCTGTCCGATTGTTCCAGCTCCATGACTTGGTCATTGAGCCAGGCAAGATCGCGCGCATGCGCCTTGTTGTGGGCAGATACGTCCCAGTCATTGGTCTGGAAGAAGTCGTTGATGCCGAGGCTGACGTTCATTTCACTCTGGCGCGGGACAAACGAGAACAGGCTGCATCCCAAGATGACCACGTCTGTCTCCGGCAAGCGATACGATGCGCGATCTAGCAGGACAAACTCCCCGATGGAGTCGTCGCTCCGGACCTGGTGCTCAAAGGCGCGGAGCGCATCGAGAGTCTTGGGCCAATCCGAGTGGTACGCCTCATGGTTCCCGGGGACGAACAGCACAGCGCGAAATTGTGCAAGCTGTCTGCTGAAGAAGTCCAGGCAGTCTTCCTTGTGCAGCACAATGTTGCCTATGTCGCCCAGAAGCGCGAGGACCGGTGCCTTGGGCACGACGTCGAAAATATCGTACGCCTTGGGCGTTTCCAGGTGGAGGTCAGACAGGATCTGCACGGCCATTGAAGCACAGAGGGGGGAAGCGATATGGTGAATTATTGCGGGCTTTGAGACGTGAGGACGGTGAGACGCGTGGATGGTGAGGTGTTTCGTCCGCCGTCCACGCAGGAGTCAGGGCCAGGGTGCATGTGGTCTTGGTGCGGTGGCAGGGGATGATTGTGGATTGCCCAGGCAGCACGTTTCGTAGCTCCCTTGTCCCGCCCGGCTTGCTGGCACGTGCAGCGCTGTAAACTAGGTCAGCGAGTTAGCCACGCCAGCGTTGGACTAGAACAAGATTGAAAGGCTACCAACACCTCACATAGATATGGTGGCATCGAACTTGCCTCCTTCGGTGTCATCAGAAGGATGAAATGGCAAACGAGCGCCAAAGGTACCAAAATTGCCTCAGCTCACCCGATTGCCTGACGAACTGTGAGTAAATACCTTGAAATGGCCGTGCGATGACCGCGCTGACCGTGCAACGTCGAATAGAATCTTCGATAATAGAACGTTCTACGTTCTACGCGGAACATACGCCGAATTTACCTGCTACGTCTCATGGCCGCTTTCCTGCTTGTTCGTGCGTCGTGATTTGAGGCCACGCCGTATTTCTATGACTTCAATTGCGCCTTGCCCGTACCGGTGGCGGTCCCGTGTCAGTGCCACGGATGGCTACCCTGGTCCTGCACGTACCAAGTGCCTCAAAGTTGCGCCGCGAGCACTGGGAGCCATTCATGCTTTCGGGCCGGATATGAGTTAATTATGTGCTAATGTCGAGTTTAGCCCCATTTTGCATTTATTCTGGAAGAGTTTAGTCGCTGCTTTGACTGTTTGGCCGGAGACGATGGCCACACGTGCATTGATTACATGTACTGCTAGAAATTCGAACGCACGGTTTGAGTTCGCAGAAGCTTCTCGATGACAACGATAGCACCTATTTCGTTTGCTAGTATGTTGCCTATAGTTCAACTTGAATTGCAATAGACGGCTGTGTTCTGAATTTGGGCTATATCGTGCTTTTGCACAGAATTCGTGGTCAAGAGCCTATGTGCTGTTGCGGTCATGTTGTCAACTATTTATGCAGTCGTTGATTGAAACCCAGAGCATACTGCGTTCTCGCACCAGAATTGGCCGTACCGCGTAGCCAATAGGGCCAGCAGCAATCAGCCGCATAGACCCGGCCGCATCCAGTCGACTATGTCCATGCTCCATGTGAAGATAGACGACACGCGCTATAGCGATGTATTTACATATACGTTGCGTCAGTCGAAGCTCGAACCTCGAGTTCCAGAATATTGATGCGTGAACAAATGCCTCTGCAAGCACCAGCCGAGGGCCGGCTACCCAACTATGAGCTCAATGCTCGTGGCTCTGCGGACCAAGAACGTCATGCAAAGTTCCGCACCGGCCAGTCCAGCGCCACCGGGGCCCAAGCTCGCAAGACGTGCCAACAGCCGATACCGCCCGCCCGTCGAAAAAAGAGCCCATTACGTTTCGCGACCGGCCCGTGCCACAGTCGAAACCGACCGTACGTAAGCACCAGACGTCGACGCGAGGCAGCATGGGGCCCTGCTTTGGAACCCGAGCGGCCCAGTCCGCCGCCCGTCTTGACCCCTTTACGTGTGTGTGTGCCGTTGACTGCACCGGCAGGCGGGTAACGGGACTGGCTGGACGCGGTTCTGCAGCAGACCTGGACCTAGACGCGTCGACGGGCACGTTGACCGGACCTGTGCTGGACTTCATGTTGCGTGATGCCACGGGCGCCATTTGATGGCCTGTGTTGGTCATCTTACTCGAGTCGTCAGCAGAGAGATGCTGGTCGCGCCGAATGGCACATGCCCGGTGTCTCATTCTATTTCGTACAGTAACAGTTACGTCAAGGCCTCGCAACGAAGCCGTACTCACGGCGCAAGCTAGTCACAGCTTCGTTTCGCCCGTTTCTGTACTCTTTTTTTTTTTCGCTCCTGCTTAGAACCCGCGACGACGAAAGGTATAAAGACGGGCGTTCGTCGCTTGTTTCCTGGCTTCTTCTTCTCATCACCAACCAGCACTCCAATCAACAATCCACTACTACCACTACTCTTCTACATTATCTCACCAACCTTTTCTTGCTCAACGCAACAACCACCACAACAACCAACCATCAAAATGAAGTTCTCTGCCGCCATCCTCCTCGCCGCCGTCACTGGCACCCTGGCTGCCCCTCCTGTCCCGGCTCAGGGCGGCGCCGTTGCCGGTGGCGCCGCCGCCGCTCCTACCCCTGTTCAGCACCAGGGTGCCGCCGCCACCGCGCCGGTTGCCCCGGGTGGCGCTCCTCCCCGTCAGAGCGGTGCCCCCAAGGCCTGCCCGGCGCCCATCAAGGCCGCCAACACCCAGCAGCAGCAGAAGGGTGCTGCCAGCCCCAACTCGCCTCCCCACGGTGGCAGCCAGCCTGGCGCCCCTCAGGGCGGTGCCCCTGTGTCTGGTTCCGCTCACGCTGCCCAGGGCGGTGCTCAGGGTGCCCAGGGCGGCGCTCACGCTGCCCCCCAGGGTGTCCCCAACAAGTCCACCACCATTTAAGTCGTCCATCTTATACCTCAGGCACAGGGCATCTGTTCGGTAGAGCTCGGACATCCGGATCCGCCTGGCAAGCATCGCTGAGAGAAAACGGAGAGGGCTTTGGGCTTATAGAGAGAGAGACTGCGATGGGATTGGTGCTTCGAGATCGAGGGTGTCGGGTGGCTGCCATGGCAGTTAGCATTTCTTGAGAGTCGACCTGCTGGAGATTGTCGGATGGGTCTGGCGAATCTGCCTTCCCCAGCATGTCTGCTTCTTCCCAGATTGCTCATGGCTGCTATCTTCAGCCTTAGATAGATCCTGTCGTTATAGATTTTCTTATTGTTTTACTTTCTCATTTGATCCAAGCCGTACATGTAAATGTGTGCCTACTCCCATACGAACTGGACATACTCGTCCTTGATTCTTCCACATCTCTATCACCAGAGGCTGCCGAACTTGGCAGGTTCATGTTGGTATCACTCATTCTTGGGAAACGTGCCAATTATTCTGGACGAATAGTCACCCGGTTCCTGTCTGCATGTCTGGTGGGCGGGGTCCATTCTCAGCATCGCAGAAGTTCAACAACCCGGCCATTGACAACATTGAAACTAGCTCGTCAACATCTGGAGCGCGCATCTGGCCCGAGGGGCGCGTTACCGTCTCCGCCATCAACTGAAGAGAACACATCAACTACAAAAGTGGACGGTTATTGACTGCATGTGGCACCAGACATTCTGGATTCTACGTCAATAAGACCAGACATTGATCGATCAAAACCACACATACCGCCACGAGAAACAGCCTTGGGCACCACATTCAGATTGCCGTGTACATGCCGCTTGCTTATACTAGGTGATATGGAGTTTGTAGTCTGGTACTAGTAAAGCCCAGTCACGATGCGGGAAAGCCCATTTTTGTTGTGGCGGAATTTGATTATTACCCTGCAAAGATGAAATAGGTGACTTCAAGGCGTGATGGGCTCCCGAGTTGCTCATGCTCGCTGAGCAGTGCTTGGCGGGAGGCTTGATTCGGTCGTTCCCGCCGTGCTTTCATGTCATGTTGGCGCCTGGCGCCTATGCCACGGACGGCGATTGACCGTGCACCATCAAATGTACATGAAAGAAGTCGAATGTCCTGTGCCAAACTGGCACGGCCGGTTTGCGTTTGAGATGATTCGGGCCGCCCAGTTGAGGCTGAGTGGAGGAAAGGTGCGTCACAGAACGCCGCGCTTTGATCAGTCTCGGGTTCGTCACCGCTCGCCAGTCGATTCAGTGACCCAACAATGACAACAGGTTATTCGCCTGGCCAGTATTATTTTGCCCGTTCCACGCCGCAAAGGCCAACCGCCCAACGCACGAATGCCGCTCGCCGTGGCTTGACGTGAAACGAGCTACTACGTTCATACCTGCGTGTACACGTACAAAGGGCGACAACGCGAAACAGGGCAAAGTCAACAGCGGCCTCAATGCGGCCATATTGGAGCGCTGAGGCTACGGTACACGTCAACTACTTCGTCAAGTCGTAGGCGTCGTTTCGGAGTCCTGAAGTCTGTCGCTATATGTACCGAGGCGCCGGCCGGCTTAGAGTCGGCATCTGCAGCCGCCCCAGCCGCCTTGGAACCGCCGCAAGCATTACATCTCCAACTTCATGTTGGCATTGAAGATGTGGGCGGAACTCGTTGCTCCTCTCCTTTTCCTGTGCGGCCTGACATCGGCCGTCCATGTCGGGGTCACCAACCTATCGCACGGAGACATCTGCCCGCGCAGTCCTCTACAGTCCATAGCATGTAGGCGGCCAGTGGTCTACGAGCTCGGGAAAGAGCTGCGAAACCTGACCGAGGTCACGTCCCCTTGGACCTTTCCACCGCAATGCGTCACGCCGATCGACGGGTCCGCGCCGCTTTGCGTGTTCACCTCACAGGAATTCGACAACGGCCGCGGCATCTCCATCGTCACGTCGCCGAGACTCGCGACCAACATCCAGAGCCTCAAGTCCTTCGAGCAGTCTGGCAAGCTGACAGAGGCTGGACGACTCGTGGCCACGCCGTTTGAGGTGAGGGACCTCCCGGGACGGGGCAAGGGCGGCATCGCCAACACGACGCTGCACCGCGGCGATCGGCTCCTGGCGGCCACGCCGGCCCTGCTGATCGATACGAGGCTTTACCTTGTCTTGAGCCAGATGGAAGGCATCGAACTGGAGCGGATTGCCGTACGCCAACTGCCTCAGAGAGCTTCCGAGATGTTCTGGGAGCTGCACAACCAGCCGAGAACGGGCTCGGTGCGTGATCGAATCTCCGTCAACGCCTTTGCGGTAGATGTCGGAGGCGGGACGTTTTCAGGCGTCGTGCTTGAGACGTCGGTGAGTGGTCTCGATATTCACTGGTGTGTTTGTGCCCGTACAGAGACTAATAACATGCATGCGCAGCGCTTCAACCATGACTGCCGACCCAACACGGGCTACTACTTCGACGAGGAGACGCTCACACACTACACGCATGCCAGCACCGATATTGCCCCCGGGACCGAAATCTCCGTCACGTACATCAGCCCGCTGGGGCCGCGGGTGCACCGACAGCGCCAGCTCGGCAGGGCCTGGGGGTTCAAGTGCACCTGCAGCCAGTGCAGCATGCACCCGAAGATGGTCAAGCAGTCCGACATGCGCGTCGCCCACATCAACAACATGACGGAGCTCGTCTTCACATGGCACGCGCGCTTCTCCAATATCATAGAGCGACCGGACGCCTTGGATCAGGACTCGGAGCCCCCGATGGGCCCGTACGACGGGCCGGACCTCGACCAGCGCCAAAAGGCCAAGTACGAGGCCGCCCACGCCCAGCACCTGGAAAACATCCGCAGGCGAGTCGATGCGATGCCCGTGCTCACCGTCGCGGAGGCCATCGAGACGTCAGAGGCGATCATCAGCCTGCTCCACCAGGAGCGCCTGCACGTCTACGCCTCCGACATCCACCTGGTCGCGAGCATGGCATACTGCGCCGAGGGGCGCGGCGCGCAGGCCATCAAGCACGCGCAGCTGTCGCTGGAGACGGGACTTGTCCACGAGGGTCTCGACGATGCGCTGCACGAGGACATTATGCAGATCTCGGAGAATCCAGCCTCGCATCCGTGCTGGCAGAAGAAGGCGGCGGTGGAGGCGGCGTTGTCGTCGTAGCTGTCGCCTGCGGGCCACGGCGGTGCCTTGGGGCCATGACATGGAAGTCGGCTTTGGGATTTCCCTGCTGTCTGGTGTGGTGGAGGAGGCATGTATAGATAGATGCGCTCACACGCTATGGGGCATTGGACGGTTTCGAGACTTGGGACTGCTTTTCGGATAGACAAAAAATACAATACATTCGCTAACCACTCATCGTCAAGCTGGCTGTCCCGTGTCGTGTCAACCGGCGCATGTCTCGTTTGATTCCGACCAGACGCCGTCTGCGCACATGTAGCTGTGCTCGCGGGGCATGCGCCTCTCGCGAGGACAGCGCGGACGTGGTACCCATGGCGGAGTCCTTGGAGTAAACTGGCCCGTCGCCAACACTTCGAGTACAAGGAGGAAAGATAACATGAGTTCGCTAGTTACAATGGGATTTTCACTACACAGCCACAGAGATGGAGTAGCTGCGGGACCAGACGTGATTGAACCGGCGGGAACAGGAGATCTGGAACCTGGATCGAGATCGCAAAGGCTACTCGGCACTGCAGCTGATCCCAGGGCCACAATCCATTTGTGATGGACGCATCTTGGAAGCAGCGCCGTGCCGACTCCCGAGCGCAACCCGGAGGTGCCCCGAGTGTGCCGCCGCAACAACAAGCACCGCATCGTCAGCCCTATGTATTTGAGGAGACGAGCAAACCGCCACGCGGGAGCAATGAAGCCGCCGCGCACATCACCGAGCAGGATCCTGCAGCCTGCTCCCCTCACCTCACCCATCGGCGCGCTGATGTCATTCCGGGGTAATGGTGGCGCCCTCGCCCTGGGTGCTGCGCCCCGCTCGGCACGGAAAACGGCTGCCGCTCGGCACGGCGTGCCGGGGCTCCAACGGCGCTCCTCCAGTGGCCGAGACGAGGTGGGTGTGTGTGCCTTGACTTGCCTTGCCTTGTACGTTGTGCGTCTGGGCCCTTGGCGGGCGAGCGCATGTATATTGTGGGTGCCGAGGGGGCCCTGTTTGGCGGCCGGATGACGTTGGCCGCGCCGGGCGATGGCCGCGTCGGGATATACCAACTTAAATCCTAGACGGCCGCCCTCGATGGTTATATCCTAGATGTCGCAGTCTTAGATTGTGGCAATGACCGACTGCCCGTAACGATCCATGGCAAGACGGTAGGCAGCCATGGTTTCCGACCGCGTGCTACGGCTCTGTCAGGCGCAAGAGACGCTCAGCTCCGTGTTAGCCGCGAACCCATCCGAGGCGCCCGGCGACATTGTCAAGCGGCTCTACTACAGCGGACAGGGCAACAACGGCTACGATAACGGCAATGGGGACGGCAACGGCAACGGCAGAGACAACGCCAACCACAACGCCGATGGCAACGGCAAAGATACCGGCAATGTGCACAACGCCAATGGCAAGCCCAACGGACCGGATCCGCTCGAGACGACGGCCCTCGAGTGCGGCAACTGGGGCCCGACGACGCCCAGCCCGCTCTTCCTCCAGGCCTACGCCGACGCGCTCGCCTGCCTCGACGGCGGCGACCCCCTGTGCGGCGTCGTGTCACCGCCGCTCATGGGCTCGCACGGCACGATCCCCCTCACGGCCGTTGCGCCGCTGGCCGACGTGATGCGCCACTGCGCCAACCTCATCGCGCGCGCCGAGCGCGAGGTCGTCTTGGTCACCTGCGCGTGGTCGCCGTCGCTGGCGCAGCGCCTCGTGCGCGACGCCCTCGTCGAGCTGTCGCGGCGCGCCGGCCGGGGGGGCCGCCGCGTCGTCGTCAAGATCATGTACGACCGCGCCGCGCCGACCAACGCGCTGGATCCGCACCAGGAGATCAAGCCGGCGGCGTACGCGGCGACCGGCGTGCAGCTGCCCGCGCCCGAGGAGATCCCCCACGTCGACCTGCAGGTGGTGAGCCTGCACAGGTTCTTCCTCGGGACGCTGCACGCCAAGTTCTGCGTCGTGGACCGCAAGATGGCCCTGGTCATGAGCAACAACGTCGAGGACAACGACAACATGGAGATGATGGTGCACCTCGAGGGCCCCATCGTCGACAGCATCTACGACTCGGCGCTGATGATATGGAGCAAGCCGCTCGACCCGCCGCTGCCGTGCCTCCTCGCCGCTGCGCAGTCGCCGACACGGACCGCCGAGCAGCAGCAGGACGAGACGGAGGGCCCGGCCGACGAGCCGCTGTATCTCGCCCGCGGGCCGAGCCGGGTGACCCAGGAGGACATCGTCGCCGAGGCCGAGACGGCCGCGCCCCTCGCGGAGCACACGCCCGAGGACCCGCACTACGACGACGACCTGGCGGGCGAGATCCGGCGCATGCAGTCGTGCTACGCGGCCAAGCCGGACGAGACGCGCCTGCAGGCGGCCAACCGGCTGCTCAACCTCGCCGTCAAGAACCCGATCCCGCCGACGGGGCCCGAGATAGCCGACGGCGAGGAGATGACGCCGTACCTGGCCACGTCGACGCCGCAGCCCGTGCCCATGGCGCTCGTGTCGCGGCCGGCCTACGGGCCGTTCGACTCCAAGAGCGTGCGCGTGCCGCAGAACGAGGCCTGGCTGTCGCTGATCCGGCACGCGCGGCGCTCCATCTTCATCCAGACGCCGGACCTCAACGCGGCGCCGCTGCTGCAGGCGCTGGCCGGGGCGCTGCGGCGCGGCGTCGAGGTCACCTACTACGTGTGCTTCGGGTACAACGACCTCGGGGAGATGATACCGGGCCAGGGCGGGACCAACGACCAGGCGGCGCAGGCGCTCGTCGCGTCGCTGCCGCCCGACGGCCCGGAGCGCGCGCGGCTGCGCATCCACGACTACGTGGGCAAGGACCAGGCGCGGCCGGTGCACCACTCGTTCAAGGCGCGGTCGTGCCACGTCAAGCTGCTCATCGCCGACGGCGCCGTGGCCGTCCAGGGCAGCGGCAACCAGGACACGCAGTCGTGGTTCCACAGCCTCGAGGTCAACATCATGGTCGACGGCGCCGACGTGTGCGCCCGCTGGCGCGAGGGCCTTGAGCGCAACCAGAACACGGCGCGCTTCGGTCGCGTCGCCGCCGACGGGATCTGGCGCGACGCGAGCGGCAACCCGGCCGACGGCTACCAGGGCGACCCGGGGCGCGTGTCCGGGCTGGTCCGGGGCGTGACGGGCATGGCGCTCAAGGCCAAGGGCATGGGGGGGTTCTGATCTTCGCCTTTCGGATCTCTCCCACCGAGTCCCCTCGGCTCTCCTTTCCATGTTTTTTATTTTTTTTTTTTGTTTGGGGGGGGGGGTTGGATTTTGCTGAGCGCGCGGACATGGCAAGCGTGGGCATGGCATTGTATTATAATTTTAAGTGTCTTTTCCAAGTGTCACGATATCACGATAGGGGCGGCGGCGGCGGCAGTGGCACATGCATCAATATATGTATATCGGCGCACCGCTGCGATTACCGTTACGTACTACGGACTACCCCCGGCCTGGCCGCGTCGCCCGGTGTGGGGCCGCCTCCGATTCCGGCTGCGCGCCGGCGCCCTCTGCCCAACTCTGCCCTCCACGCGACCACGAGAGGGTGGTGCCCAAGTGGACCCGTCGATGCATCTATCGGCTTCGATATGGGGCCCGGTGACTGACTGGCGCCCTGGCGACGACGAAGGGGGGGTGGCTGCACTGCCCGGGGATTCCAGGGAATATGATAGACATGCAGATGGTCTGGTGCCTTTTAGCCATGCCGTCCGGCGTCGGCTACATCCGGGGTAGCAGATGATCTCGCACCGAGCGGCGCGGGTCTCGATATAAAAAAAAAAAAGATAGATATAGATATCGTCGCTGCACCACCACACGCATGGGCATATGACTGGACTCACACACAAAGTGCACAAAACTCGCGTCGCCCAGAGCGCTCGCATTTCAGTTTGAGGCCTGGGACTCCTCGCCGCCGCCTCCAAGCGCGCCATGTCGATCCAGCTGCAGCCCGTCCCGCCGCCGCCGCCCCCGGCACCGCCCTCGGACGTCGACGAGCGGGAGGAGCTGGACAATGACCAGGGCCACCTGATCCCCTCGCTGCCGCCGACCGACGAGGGCGTCGGCGCGTGGAAGTACCTGCTCGGGTGCTTTCTCGTCGAGGCCCTTCTCTGGGGTGAGTCTCGTCCTCGGTAGCATTACTAGCAAATATCGAGACCCCCCCCCCCCCGGTGACTGACGCAAGCAGCAGGCTTCCCCCTCGCGTTCGGCGTCTTCCAAGAGTACTACGCGCGGCAGCCCGAGTTTGCGGGCGACGGCAACATCGCCGCCATCGGCACCATCGCGACGAGCATGTACTTCCTCGGCGCGCCCCTCGCGGCGCCCCTCGTCCGCCGCTTCCAGTGGTGGCAGCAGTACATGCTCGCCACGGGCTGGGCCCTGTGCGCCGCGTCGCTGCTCATGGCCTCGGCCGTGGACTCGGTCGCGGGGCTCGTCGCCACGCAGGGCGTGCTCTACGGGCTCGGCTTCCTCATCCTCTACTTCCCCGTGCTGAGCATGCTCAACGAGTGGTTCGTCCAGCGCCGGGGGCTGGCCTACGGCGTGCTCTACGCGGGGGGCGGCGTCGCCGGCGCGGGGCTGCCCTTCCTGCTCGAGTGGCTGCTGTCCACCAAGGGCCACCGCGTGACGCTCCGCGTCGTCGCCATCGCGCAGTTCGCCGGCCTCGTGCCGGGGCTGCTGCTGCTGCGCCCGCGCCTCCCCCCCGCGGGCACGGCGGCCCTGCGCGCCGTCGACGTGGCGTTCCTGCGGCGGCCGCTCTTCTGGGCGTTCGCGGCGTCCAACTTCTGCCAGGGGCTCGGCTACTTCATCCCGGCGCTGTACCTGCCGACGTTCGCGACGGCCATGGGGCTGTCCGGGTCCATGGGCGCGCTGATCCTCGCCGTCAACAACATGGCGTGCGTCGTCGGGCAGGTCGCCTTCGGGCACCTGACGGACCGGCAGGCCAACATCCACGTGCTCGTGTGCGCGACGACGTTTGTGGCCGGCGTGGCGACGCTGACGCTGTGGGGGCTGGCGCGCTCGCTCGCCGCGCTGCTGGCCTTCAGCGCCGTCTACGGCGCCTTTGCCGGCGCGTACATTGTCTTCTGGCCCAAGTTCGGCTCGCTGCTGAGCGAGGACCCGCAGACCGTGTACAGCCTCATGGCCTTCGGCAAGGGCATCGGCAACGTCGTCACCGGCCCCGTGTCGGCGAGCCTGATCCGCGGGCAGGCGACCGTGGGCGGCTACGGCCTGGGGCGGTTCGGCGGCCTCGTCGTCTTCGTGGGCAGCCTGATGCTGCTGTCGAGCCTCGAGGGCGTGTGGCTCCCCGCGCGGCACTTGATGCGCCGGGGGCTGCGGTTCGGGTGAGCTGCTGGTCTGTCCGTTGGGCGAATCGTTTTTACAAAAAGTTGCACGGTGCGCGATTGTGAGGGTGATAACGGATGTTGTTGGCGGGGAGGAAAGCACAGAGGAGTTATTGTGGTAATTTGATAGAGATTAAAGACATGTCAATGTGCAAGTACAGTACAGTACTGTACAGAGTACATACAAACATGGGACAAGTTGTGAGCGCACGAGGGCTGCATTTGGCCTGCTTGCCAAGATTGCACTGTATTGCAGCGAGCCATTGCTTTTCGGAAGGAGCATCACATTTCCATTTGCTTTTGATGATATGGACCTTCTTGAAGGGGCACAGCTTCCCCGCAGTCGTGCTCGATGCCAAGCAAACATCGCCGAACGTATCTTGCGGCACAATGGTGCGGTTAAAGGCTATCGGCACCGATCGGCATCATGGCCGGCTGCCGGCGTGCCGACCCGTGGTCTGCGGCACGGAGCACGCTCACCACCCCTGAGGCCTGTCCGGGGGTTGGGGTTGGCTCGGCTGGCGGCTGGTCAGGTACGGCGGCCGCCAGGCGTGCGATTCGTCACTTGGGCGCGCGCGCGCAAACTGCCGTGTGCAGGCAGGCAGGGCAGGCTTGCCGGATCCGCGCCCGTCCAGAGCAACAGCCGGTGGCGGCGTGTGGGTCTCGGACGTCGGACGCATGTCACCGCATTGCAGCTCCCAGAGCTTGTCATGACCCTTGACTGAGCATGGAGCTATGTTCTCCCATAGCTTATACGGTACTGTACCTAAGGCAGCTGGGAAATTGTAACTTGAATGGATCAACGTGATGGTCGTGGGCGGAGAGCGCCTCGAGCACGTCTCTCAAGAAGCTGCGGTTGTGTGTTGTTAATCCATAATCTCCCCGAGATTTGCTTTTGTCGGGTATCGCCTCGCCGGGACCAGCAAGCGGCTTCAACATGTCCATGTCCGTTGGCTTGGACGCGACGATTGCCAGACTCTGACCAACATTGAACAGACGTACGTACCGTACTGCAGCGCAATCGTTGATCCATTGCTCACCGTCCATTGTCTTGGCTATTCAGCTGAATAGCATCCACTTGTCGTGGTCGTCCTCATCGAGGAGACGTCCCATTCTCATTGTCAATTACGCCGCCAGCACAGCCAGCGCCTTTGGAGCCTGCATCGTGATGCATGTACTCAAAAGACTCGAGCATCAATTGCGAGGTGCCAGGTGATGCCAACGCATCCCCTTCTCTGCCAGTACCCGTCTCCCCGGCGCGGGTCCGATTCGCCCGCGCCGGGCCCGCGGCTTCCACTCCGAGCCTCGGCGCCGGTGCACCATGGGCGCTAAACCAAGACAGGAAGCCAAGGCGCAGGCGTGACGGCCGGTGACGACCTGCGGGTCCCGGGGGGGCGGACGCGGCCCCACAATTCCTGGCATAAGCCTCTCGCCGTGCGCCCTCGGACACACCAGCGCGTGTTAGTGCCGTCCAGCCCATTGTTCGGGGCCCTTGTGGACGAGGCGGGCCAAACTCATTTGGCCGGTGGCGGCACGAGCGTGCTGAAATTTCGAGTAACAGAGTCCACGCAGAGTGACTCGGGCCCTGGCGTGACGCCCGCGTGCAGCACCGTGACGACGCTGACGCCCTCGACTCGGCGGCCCCCCCGGCCTCCTCTCCCCCATTGCCCGCCTGTCTCGCCGTCGTCTGCCCCAGTTCCCGCGTCCGCTAGGACCCTGCTGGCGCTGCGATTTCGATGCCCCTAGTGTCCTGCTTTCTAAGCTCTTCGCCATTCACGTTCCCAAAGAGGAAGCCAAGACGCAGCCGCACGTGGTAAATGCCTGTCTGTGCCCATGTTCGGAAACGCTTTCACAGGTCGACTGGTCACTTCACTTCGCGCTGGCCCTGGACATGGTTTGCATCGCGCAACTTGGATTTCTCAGCCATTTCTGCATTTCTGTGCTATAAAGATTTGCGCACCTCTCGTCCTGGCCCAGATCTGAATGGATCCCCCTTGGACGGCTTTCTTATAATCTTGACGCCATACCAAGGCATTGCCAAGCACGGGTGTACCTGTTGTTCGCACGATACCTACCCGAGCTACCCAGACCCGTACGTTCCGGGAGGGCTTCAGATCTGAGCTGGAGTTGCATCTCGCGCCGCGCCAAGAGACAGACAGACACACATACGCCGCCACGGGTGCGACGACCCGTCAACGGTTCACCTCACACCCCCCATGACGGCCGCGCTGGTGTCCAAGGCCTCGACGCCAACGCTGGCCGAGGCCACAGGCACGCCGCCCGCGTACGCCGACGACGGGCAGAGCTGCTTCAACGGCACCACCAACTGCAACAGCGACGTCGAGAGCGCCGCGCCGTACACGTGCACCTCGGACAAGGAGAAGGAGGCGGCACAGCTTGGAGCGCGGACACCGGGCCGCGACTCGGTGCTCCAGGACCACGGTAACGACAATGGTGATGATGAACAAGACGCAGGGGGCGCGCGCACGCCCAACGGCGCGGCCCTCCTCTCCGACGCCGACATCCGGCGCCTCGGCCGCGAGCGCCCGGCCGTCTTCTCCGGGTGGGTGTCCGAGACGCTCTTCGTCTTCACCGTTGTCTTCTCCATGATGATGAGCGAGTACTTCATCAGCGGCTTCAACATCATCCTGCCGCCGCTGTCCGAGGCGCTACGCATCCCGCCCGCCTCGCGCACCTGGCCCGCCGGCGTCACCAACCTCACCATCGCCGCGCTGCTGCAGCCCTGCGCCCGCGCCTGCGACATGTTCGGCGCCAAGCGCGTTTTTCTCGTCGGCCACGCCTGGCTCTTCGCCTGGTCGCTCGGCTGCGGCTTCAGCAGCGGGCCTACCGTCCTCATCGTCTGCCGCGCCATGCAGGGCATCGGCGCCGCCGCCTTCCTCCCCGCGGGCCTCGCCCTCCTCAGCAGCGCCTACCGCCCGGGCCCGCGCAAGAACCTCATGTTCGCCGTCTACGGCGCCTTTGCCGTTATCGGCTTCTACTTTGGCATCATCATCGGCGCCGTCGCCGCCGAGTACCTCAGCTGGCGCTGGTACTTTTGGATCGGCACCATCCTCGTCCTGCTCGTCGCCGCCGTCGGCGCCGTCTACATCCCGCACTCGGCGAGCGACGTCGACCCCGCCGCGCGCTTGGACTGGCTCGGCGTCGTCACCATCGTGCCCGGCCTCGTCCTCGTCGTCTTTGCCTTTACCGACGGCGGCCACGCCCCGCAGGGCTGGCGCACGCCCTACGTCTACGTGACCCTCATCCTCGGCGTGCTGTTCCTCGCCGCCGCCGTCTACGTCCAGGGCTGGGTCTCGGCGCAGCCCATGTTGCCGCCGGACCTGTTCAAGCACAAGTACATGAAGCGGCTGATGGCGGGGCTGTTTTGCTCGTACGGCGTGTTTGGCCTGTTTTTGTTCTACGCGAGTTTCTAGTGAGTTCCCCCCCAGCCGTTGCCGGTCCTGGTGATCGTTTGAAAGAGGTGAAACCCATACTAACAGCGCTCCAGTGTCGAAAGTGTCATGCATCAGTCGCCGATGATGACGGCCGCGTGGTTTACGCCCCTCGCCGTCGGCGGCCTGTTCCTCGCCATTGGCGGCGGCCTCGTCATGCACATCATCCCCAACCGGCTGCTCATGATCATCTCGGGCCTGGGCTTCTTCCTGTCGCAGATCCTCTTCGCGCTCATCCCGGACAAGGAGTCGTCGGGCAAGTCGACGAGCTTCCTGTACTGGGCGTACATCTTCCCGGCGATGCTGGGTGGCACCATCGGCGTCGACATCACCTTCAACGTGACAAACGTCTTCATCACGACGGCCATGCCCAAGCGCCACCAGGCGGCGGCCAGCGGCGTCATCAACAGCCTACTGTACCTGGGCTACGCCTTCTGGCTGGGCATCGCCGAGCTGGCCGTCTCGGCCAAGGTGCAGACCGAGGGCGGCGAGGGCGGCGACATCGAGGCCGTCCTGGCGCCCCGCGAGCAGTACCAGATCGGCTTCTGGACCGGCGTCGCCCTGGCCGTCACGGCGCTGTCTCTGACGTCGACGGTGAGCATGGGCCAGGCCGAGGCGGGCCTGACGGCCGACGAGAAGGCCGAGCTAGCGGCAGAGCAGGAGGCCGCGACAGCAAGGGGTTGAGAGGACGACGGGGGGGGGCAGAGTGGCGTTGACGAACGGTATGACTGCATAGCTTTTTGCAGCTAGTTCTTGCGAAGCGATTCGGGACACGGTGCATGGCGCGGCGCATTGCATTGCATTTTCACAGGAGCGAGCATTCGCATGGCGTGGCGACGATGACTATCAGTGGCACGCGGCCTCTGGAATCCCTCGTGCTGGTAGCTTGAGTTATAGTTGGCCACATGAGGACGCATGTCAGAGCACAAATGTCAGTGGCTAAGAACCTAATTGAATAAGTATGCTCAGTCGTCTCAAATGGCATTGATTCTATGAGCACTGAGCCCGAGCGTGTCTCCATGTGAAACCAAACTCGACTTCGCTCGTACATGTGAACAACTCCGGTCAGCCGCTCCGCCAGGCCGTCCGGAGGCGGACGCCAAACGTCCAAAGCAGGATTCCCCGGTTGGAGACAAACAGCAACATGTCCCCGTCGCCGTGAACGCATGGCTGCTCGTGGCCCACGCTAGCGTTGATGGCCTCTTGAACCGCAGTGATATCGACACCGCTCCTCGTTATAGGCCTTCCTTGGTAACGAGGCTCGGTTTGTAAGCACATTATCAGCCCGTTCTCTCTCGATGTTGCCTTGAAGATGTGTTTATCCCAAGCCAGTACATTCCAGCTTGTTGTCCAGACGTCACGCCCAATTGACCCGTGGGTCCTGAAGCGAGGGGCCGCACTGCCGTATTCGTCAACGTAGATGCGTTCGACGAAGCGCTCCGTTGTGGTTTGAAACGCAATCGTGCCTGTACTCACGTTTGCTACCCGAGTGTAGGAGTCTTCTGCCGTGTATTCCGCAGTTTTGGAGGTCATGTAGGCCAGCAAGAAGAGCCCGTCATTGTTCATTATCTTGCACTGAGGACGGACCTCGGTCCACTCCCTTTGCTTCAAAGCCCCTGTCACGGGGTCGGTATACTCCATCCGGAGAAGCTTCACGAAGCGGTCAACGGCTACGCCATGCTCGTACTTTGCAATGACGAGCTCTGGCAAGGGCTGCCCGTGCGCTGAAATCCAGAATGTTAGAAAATGCTTCTCAAGAGAGCAAACATCTGCAAGCGCCAACCGCAATGGATGATCCCCGTCGTAGTGACTGACCTGCCGAGGCGTAGGGCCGGTGGTATACCTGTGACACGAAAACCACGTCTGGGCGCCCTGGATGCCAAAACACTTTTGGCACTTCCGATGAAGTAGACACCTCCGTCGGACGACTGAAGCTGTTCCGGATGTCTAGCTCTCTGGTGTCTCCGCCCCAAGTCCAAAGGCGAACGGAGCGACCAAATTCTGCGACGAAGGCTATATTCTCTCCATCCGCATAGCAGTCATCAAGCTCTGCCGGTAGAGAAACCTTGACCCAGATCTGAAGCCGCAAATGCCAGACTTTTCTGCGGTGGTGACATTAGGATTCTTCTGTTTTAAAGGGCCTGGTCGGGCTGTCTTACGAGATGTGACGATGATTGAGGCCATTAGGACGCCGTTCTCGCAGATATAACACCAGTAAATTTTGACTTAAAGAAGAAAGCCGTATAGAGGAATTCGCTGTGGCAAAATGACGTGTAGGGCAAACAAGGCGATGTCCAGTCCGAATGTCATCGACAATGACGCAAGATGAGTCGGGCATCCACGCGACCTTGCCGTGGCCATACAAAAGAGAAGGGCGCTTAAACTTCGAACTGTAGTACTGGCAATGATCCGGAATCCTTGGTGGACTTTTGGACGGTACTTGGCTATCCTGGAAGAGCGTCGTGCTCGGTCGGGGATTCCAGAAGAGAAAGGCTTGCTGTGTCGGCGTGCAAGTACATCTACTTATGTACTTTGCCGATTCGCGCAGAAATGTCTCTCGCGCTGGAGACTGAGCCGCGTCCGGCCCTTGCGTTACGGTCGCCCCTGTCTTGCTCGAAAAGTGTTGGTGATAAAGTGCTGACATGACCACGTCATGATCCCATCTCTCAAGCCATGCATGGGAAACGAGACGGCAACAAGGGACGTCTTCCAAGTAAAGCATTCCGCCTATAATGCAGATGATTTCCGGTGGCAAGTCGGAAAAGGAAGCCGACTTTCCTTCCATGACCAGCTTGTGTATTTGCACGTGTTTGGGAGGCTTGTTCTGTTGCCCTCTGCTGTTTTCAATTCCCGAGGAAGACTTCAAGTTGACATTTGATCGCAGTCGTGGATGCGCGGCAACGTCATCCCGGTGGTTTGGAGCTTGGGGGTCGCTCTGCCTTTTCGATCATCTGTACAGAAAATGGAAAATAAAGAGGCCTATTGAGAGTCTGTCGACTGGAAATGGAACGGTGCGATCTTTCATGTTTGTTTTCGGGTCCTGGTTCTGTGTGCTCGCGGTTGCGCGGGGGCGGCGCGGATTGCTTTGAGGCGGAGTCACCTACTACTCACCACACAAGGCAGACACTGGGTGGCTTTGGCGACTGCCTGCTCGCCAGTTCTTGCAGGTTGCCCAACGATCCCTGACACCAGTTGACCAGTCTCGCCTGGCCGGCTCTGCCCGTACCCCACACCACGCCCTAGTCGTGTAAGCATCGGGTTGACTATGGCGACTAGTCGCTCAAACGGACATGAAGGCTCAGGTATGGTGCAATGGCATGGACTTGTGGCCATGGATATGTTCCCTGCCACGAAGGGTTTCGCACATGACCCGTTGCATAAAACTTGCGATGCTAACTTGAGCAATATCACCAACCGGAATCCAGTTTTCCATCTTCTGATCGTGAAGCAGGTACTCCCTACATGTAGTCGAGCCATGCAGCTGACAGGTCATGATTTAGGACCTAGAAGTGCTACTCATTCCATGTCATCCTGCGGCTGGTTACAAATGGGCGTGTTCGCTCGCTGGATCGCAGTCCTGCAGCCACCGTGCACGACCTTGGCTAACTTTCACAACGACGTATCGATAATCCTTCACCGTCGACTTGTCCGGGAAGCTATATCCCAGTCTCCTCGTTTATTCGGCCGCAACTTCGCAGCTGAGGAGTGAATTTCGCCAACACCTCAATGCTCGAGCACACGTGGATGGCGCCCAATCGGATATCGGAGTCCGGTCTATGTTCTTCGGGCACTATCCGTGCTGTGCTGACATGTATGTTGATCCTCATTATGCCGAGCATTTACTTGGCCTATACCGTAACAACATCACAGAAGCGCCCGCAGGGCGTCTGTTTCAAGCGTAGCTGAGGGGATGTGTACATGCAACATGATTCTCCGGCTGCAAGTACATGCTACACCTCGTTCTAGATTCATGTAGGTCAAATGTACGGCTCGGCTGACGCTGAACGACAACTCAGAGAAATGAGTGGAGTAGCGTCGTACCGGCTGCCACGGTGGGTTAGGATCATGTCTACGAAGTAAGGTTGCGAACATTCCCACACGCTCGCTACGCTTGGGGTCGCACTGAGTGTCAGCCGCCTCACGTCTCTCATTCTTGTTCCAGAACTCGGGGGCCTTTGCTTGCAACATTGGCGAAACCCGACTGTCAGCATCTCTTCAGATATTGGGAACTAAGCAATGTTTTCACTTTGCAAATGTCTTATTGCAATTGTCTGCGCATGGTGTCTCCCTGTTAAGCGCCGTCATAACAGGCGAGGCTCTTCATATTGCCGCTTACCTGCATGATGAGTCCACAATTATCATGAACCCGGACGGATCGGATGATCCACCGTCGGCGCATATCACCTCGGCAGGCACGAACCAGGAAGGACCTCTTCTTTTAGTGACGGGCTGCTTGGTTGTCACTCCTGGCGGTTAAGAGCGCGCAGTACACAAAGCGAGACAACAAGCGGCACAACATTCTCGAAATAGACAAGCGCTAGTGACACGGAAGCGAATCCAGCTCCACCCGGGCGAGGGACTAACTCTCATCAATCTATCCTTGACCTTGCTGTCTATACGCGTATCGTACCACTATGTTCGAGATGTGGACAAAGTTCCAAGCAGAGCAGACCACATGCAGTCACTCCGTGCGAGGCAGGCGGATATAAAATGGGCAGAGCTTGCTCATAAGCTACGAAAGAAACGAAACCTCGTGAAATACAACCTCTGAAAAGAAGCCAACACTCCCATCTTCCACACGAAATCAAGCAACTCTCTTCCACAATGCATTTCTCGGGATCAGTGACCCAACTCGTTGTCGGGCTCGCCATGACGGCCCTCCCCGTGGTCAACGGCGCCATCGCCATCGGCAACCAGATCAGAGAGGGCGGCACTCACTTCAACGTCGCCTGGATCGAGGGCTTGAGCCCCTGCACCACGGACGTCTCCATCGCGCCCGAGAGCGCGAAGCTCTGCAACCGCAACTTCCGGCTCGACGGCACCGACTACTACCTCGTCGGCTGCTCGGGCGGCAAGCCGTACGCGCAGAACCCCAAGAGGCTCCGCCGCGTCAAGGACAACTCGCTCTACGGCACGTGCTCGGCGGTCTCGAAGAAGGAGATTGACTGCAAGGGGAACACCCACAACGTCGTGAAGCGCTACATCTGTGGTTAAGTGCCTCAACCAGGCGGCCGGCTCCAACATAACTCTACCATCACCCACGCTGGTGGTCGACTCGGGTCGAAAGTCGAGGGGAATATATGGCGGGTTGGGCCCGACTTCTGTGAATATCTGATGGTTTTACAACAGGGGCCAAGACTGGGCTGGTGTTTCGTTCTTGTCAATCGTTTATAAAAACATTGCATCATCGTAGTGACATATCTCTAGCCGTGCAATCTCCAGAGCACCGTCGCTTACTCTGCCTTCTGTGTGCCATACTTGCGGACATTTTCCATCAAGCATTGTCTTAGACCAACCGCCCGGTGGTAGCACAAACGACGAACCGAGTGCAACTTCAGATTCGAACGAACAACGACGCCGCCTCAAAGAGGTATATTAAGTAAGAACACCTCATGTTTGGTTTGCAAGCGAAATGCAACTCTATCGTCTCCGTGTCACGCATGTACGTGGAACTCGGCGACCAAAACCAGCACGTAAGCTCACTGAACCAGTACTGGAACAGGTACAGTGTAGCGCCGCTGCTGACGTGCATTCAGTGCAACTCCAGATTTCCATCTCCCCATGAGTGCTTTTCGCAGAATGCCGTTGCGAACTCGGCCACTGCCATTTGCGTCATGGGTCGGCGAAGCTGCAGGGATACCCGATCGGCAGCACACGCTGCGACTCGAACATTCTGGTCGCTTCGAATCATCGATGCTAAGGAATGCGTCGAAGCCAAAGTCGATGTTTCAACCAGGTACATTTAAAGATATGTTCGCCTTCCTGTCAGCCGTGAAACCCCAACCTGTCGTTGCTCATTCCCTGAGGAAATGGCTGCCTACGCTAGACTTCCTGAGAGCGCCACTCTCAAGGTGACGCCCTTCAAGGCGCATGTTGCAGAGGAGAAACTGCAGCACTTCAAGAAGCTGCTCGAGCTGTCTCCCATCGCACCACCGACATTCGAGAACACGCATGCCGGGCGCAAGTTCGGCGTGCAGCGCGACTGGCTGGCGAATGCCAAGCGGGTGTGGCTTAATGACTTTGACTGGCGCGACCACGAGAACCGCATCAACTCGTTTCCCAACTTCAAGGCGCCGGTCGAGGATGCAGCCGGGAGCGTCATCGACATACAGTTCTTGGCCCTCTTTTCCGAAAGGGCCGACGCTGTCCCGCTTGCGTTTCTTCACAGCTGGCCAGGATCCATCTGCGAGTTCCTGGACGTGCTGGACCTCCTGCGGGCTAAGTACGCGCCCAAAGACCTGCCTTACCACGTCATCGTACCCTCGCTTCCTGGTTACGCGTATTCGTCCAACATCCCGGTCGATGCGGACTATGGAGTCGACATCGCAGCCGGCGCCGTCCGTAACCTCATGCATGGGTTGGGCTTCGGGTCCGGATACTTGGTGCAAGGGGGTGATCTCGGCAGCTTCATGGCCCGGATCCTCGCCATGAGCGACGATGCGTGCAGGGGAGTGCACCTCACCATGATGGGCATGCCAGCGCTGGAGGACCGCGATTCGGCTACACTAAGTGATGATGAAAAGCGATCGCTGTCTCGGGCCACGGAATTCGTCGAGACCGGTATGGGCTTTGCCCTGGAGCAGGGGACAAGAGCAGCGACTGTCGGACTCGCGCTGAGCTCAAGTCCATTGGCTCTCCTCGCGTGGTGAGTAACACATTGTTGAGCATTAGCGCTCGTGTGAACTTGTTCTGACAGACTGGAGGTAGGCTTGGAGAAAAGTTTCTCGAATGGACAGATGACGACCCAACGCTCGAAAAGATACTCGAGTCGGTTACCTTGTACTGGCTGACGGATACCATCCCTCGATGCTTCTACCACAACAGGAGTGTGAGTTGGCTCTACCCGTGCCGATTGAGTAACAGCCAGCTGATGATTAAACAGGCTGGAAACCCGGACGAAAAGCCAAAGATTGCGAGAACCAGTGTTGTAGGTTTACAGGTCCCCTTCCCTTACAGCACGGCGCCGAGAGTTGAGCTGATTGTGTCCCAGATCACGGGCATGAATGCAATCAAGCTGCCTTACATCGAGAAACCATGTGGGTATTCCATGTTTGCGGATGAGATACTCGCCGTGCCGCGCAGCTGGGCGACCAAGAGCTGTAACCTCGTCACGTTCAAACACCACGACCGCGGTGGTCACTTTGCGGTATGTTGAGCCACTACTCGAGAGATCAGCTGCATAGCTAACGTTTCATAGGCTATGGAACAGCCCGGTGAGCTGCTTGCCGACGTCGAAGAGTATGTCGCGAAGGCGTGGAAGACGTCTGGTCTCATCGAATGACTGGAGGTACGTTGGCTGGAAGACTACGTTAGGCAGTGCGGCGTGCTCTTTGCTGTTGTATTCTAGGCTGCAATTGGAATCGAATCACCCCTATCTTGCACTTCACAACCGCGATATCGTAATATTTCGATCAGTACCAGATGTCGGGGCAGACAGTATGTGAGCCTGTGCAGTTCTCCCGGATCCGTCGATGGCAGGGCTTAAATCTTTTATGATCTGCGTCAGTCACAGTACACCACATGCCCTGCGCGGCTCGACGCGGCACGAGACGGTATCCTTCGGCTCGCGATATCCGGTGTGATGTGATGTGGTGTGGTGTGGTGTTGTGTTGTCGGCGCTCCGCTGGGCCGGGCCCGACGTCGGCGGCGGATAATGTGCCGAGGCAGACGCCCTTGCAGGTCACACGTCTACGCCCTGTACAGGTTTCCTCGTCCGATGTTGACATGAGGAGACCATTCCGAGACTACCTTACTTACTTGGTCGTGTACTTATATTCGTCTGATCCACCGACGCTTCGTTTCCCTGCCAGCTATTGACGCTCCGCCCAGGTTCGGCGAACATTACTCCACTGACTTACACCACCCTTCCCCACAACACGCCGCCCACCTCATCCATCCGACCTCAACCTCAACCTCATCTTCATCTTCAACCCTCATCAGAGTCATCACAGCCACAACCGCAACTCTATCCCCTCCCGCCATGCCGGCGCCCCCGCCCCCCGACCGCTCCGCGCTCTCCCCGCGCGCCATCGTCCGCGACCTCTGGACCAACACCCTCGGCCTGCCCGCCTCGCTGCTCGACAGCAACAACCGCAATGGCCAAGACGATGGCCCTGGTTATGACGATGACTACGACGGCAGCGGCGCCGCCACCGGACCGCTCGCCCTCCCTGGCCTCGACGGCCGCACCGAGTCCCGCGCGGGTGTCGACGCCCAGGAGCCAGCCCTGCCGTCGTCTTTTCGCATCGGCGCGCTGGCGCAGAGCGTCGTCGCGCTCGCGGCGCTGACTGCCGCGCTGGCCGACGCGACCCGTGCCGTGTCCGACTCACGCTCGCGCTCACAGGCACAAGCACAACCAGCAGCGGCGAGGACATCATCATCCGCCCCAGCTCCAGCATCAGACTCCGGTCCTGACACAGGTCCATCATCATCATCTTCTTCTTCTTCCGTCCCGCCACCCCTCGCCCTCGACGAGATTCGCCTCCCGAGGGTCACGGTGCCGCTCCGCCACGCCGTCGCCGAGTTCCACTCGGAGCGCATCTACACCCTCGCAGCCTCGTCGTCGTCCGAGCCGCCAAAGCCCCCAGCGTCGGTATGGGGCTCCGTCGGCGGCCTTTACGCCACGCCGCGGGACGGGTCGTTTGTGCGCATTCACGACGCGCTGCCGAACCACGCGGCCGCGGCGCTGCGCCTGCTCGGCCTGCGCTCGCCAGATGACGACCGGGACCCTGCTGCTGCGGATGACGGGCATCGCCGTGTCGAGGGTGATGCCGCTGCCGGTACTGCCGGTGATGATGTCGCCGCTGGAGGACGTGGTGATAGTAATAGCAACAAGGCTCGTGTCGGAGTCATCTCCCGCGCACAAATCGCCGAGAAAGTCGCCCGCCACACGAGCGTCGCCCTCGAGTCCCTCGCGCACGACACGCCCTCGGGCGCCGTCCTCTACGCGCTGCGGTCGTACGGCCAGTGGGACGCGCACCCGCAGGCCGCGTGCACGCCCGACACGCCCATCCTCATCCGCCGCCTCCTCCCAGGCCCGTCGCCGTCTCTACCGCTATCCTTGGTCCCTTCCTCCCCATCGCCGCTGCGGACCTGCCTCCCCGCCTTGGGTGACGACCCAGCAGCACTCTGGTCATCGTCATCGTCGTCGTCGACAGGACATACCCGCGGCTGCCTCGCCGGCCTCCGCGTCCTCGAGCTGAGCCGCGTCATCGCCGCCCCCGTCGCGGGCCGCACCCTCGCCGCCCACGGCGCCGACGTCCTCTGGGTCACGTCCCCGTCGCTGCCCGCGCTGCCCGCCCTCGACGCCGACCTCGCGCGCGGCAAGCGCACCATCCAGCTGGACCTCGCCGTGGATGCAGACGCGCGCACGCTGCGTCGCCTCGTCCGTGATGCCGATGTCTTCATCCAGGGGTACCGCCCGGGCAGCAGCCTCACTACCAGCGGCGACGCCGCGACGACGACAGGAGAGAAGGAGCGAGGCCTGGGCTTCGCGCCCGCAGACCTCGCGCTCCTCAACCCCAACCTCATCGTCGCCAACCTCTCGGCCTTTGGGCCCGACGGGCCTTGGGCGAGACGACGCGGGTTCGACTCCCTGGTGCAGACGTGCACGGGCATGAACGTGTCCGAGGCGGCGCACCGCGCGGGCCGCGACGATGATGACGGTGCCGCCATCGACCGCCGTGAGCAGCAGGAGGAGGAGGAACAACGGCGTGGCGAGGCGGCGGAAAAGGATGGAAGTGGAGAGGAAAAGGAGAAGGATGAAGAAACGACGAAGCCCGCCGCTGCCGCCGCCCTCCCCATGCCTTGCCAGGCCCTCGACCACGCGAGCGGCTACCTCCTCGCGGCCGGCATATGCGCAGCCCTCCACCGCCGCGCCGCCGCCGCCGCCGCGGACCCCAACCCGGACCCGGACCGGGACCCGAGCACCACGCGCGCAGTCATGGGCGTGCAGGTCGTCAACGTCTCCCTCGCCGCCGCGGCGCGGTACCTGCGCAGCCTGGGCCAGTACCCCGGCGCCAGGGGGTTCGACGCCCCCGGGGCCGAGGCGCGCCGCATTGCCGCTCAGAGCGACGTCGACGCTACATTCTTCGAGACGCGAGGGTCCGGGCTCGGCACGCTCACGGCGCTGCGGCACAGCGCGGCCGTCGAGGGCCGGGCCGTCGGCTGGCGCGAGATGCCCAAGCCCCTGGGGAGCGACGAGCCGCGCTGGCTGTAGAAGGACGGACGAAATAGGTGAGGTATTCATTCAGGAGGTGTACGCGTATGGCTGTACGAGATATGACGACATGACATGAACATCACTTCACTCTGCAAGCTTGCATCTTGACGGACCGAAACTGCGTGTGTAGACAAGACATATCGTCTCGGCAGGTACTCATTCAGTAGGGCAGGCCACATGGCCGCGGCCACGAGGCGCGGCTCGCCTCATAGCAACTATCCCGCCGTGCGCGGCTCCTCGGCCCGCAACCACGACTACAACTGCATTGCAACTGCGCCGCCGTTTGGCGCCCCAACTTTTGTGCTTCGCGCCCAGATCGCATTAACTGCACAAACTCCGCCAGTGAAACAGGTATGAAAGAACATGACTAGAAGATGGTGAATGCTCGTCGGCCGTCCGCCGTCCGCCTCGTGTGCTGCGGCTAGCCGTGCAGGCCCGACGTTCTTTGCCGCATCAGCTCTCTTCGCTTCTTGTCCTTTTCTGTGCGGTTGTCAGCGCGGTTCATCATCACACACGTTATATGCGGCTGTGCTCACCTCCGTCAAACACCAAGAACTCGTGCAGGGCCGAGCCCGCCGGCACCATGGGCAGGACGGGCACCTTCTTGTCCGTCACCACCTCCAGCAGGGCCGGGCCGTCCGTGTTGATCAGCCACTTCAGGCTGTCGACCACGTCGTCGGGATCCACGACGCGCCGTCCCTGGACGCGCATCGACTCGGCCAGCTTCATAAAGTCGGGGTTGACCTGGTGCGTGTGCGCGTAGCGGTCCTCGTAGAAGAGGTTCTGCCACTGCGTCACCATGCCCTGCTCCTCGTTGTTGAGCACGATGACCTTGACGCCAATGTTGAACTGCGCGGCCGTCGCCAGCTCCGTCAGGGTCATGCCGAACGAGGCGTCGCCGTCAATGTCGACGACGAGGGCGTCGGGCTGCGCCACCTTGGCGCCGATGGCCGCCGGCAGGCCGAAGCCCATGGTGCCGAGGCCGCCCGACGTGATCATGCTGCGCGGGTGCCTCCATCGGAAGTGCTGCGCCGTCCACATCTGGTGCTGGCCGACCCCCGTCGCAATGTACGTCTTGTCCTTGCGGTCCGCCGTCAGCTTGCTCAGCTCCTCGATGAGGGTCTGCGGCTTGATGAGGCCGTGACGCTCGGCCCGCTCGTAGTGCGACAGGGGCCACTTCGCCTTCCACTCGTTGATCTTAGTGAACCACGCCTTGCGGTCGTCCATCGTCTTGGCCTGCACCTCGGGCAGGAGGAGCTTGAGGTTCGCCGCGACGTCGCCCTCGACAGCCTCGGTGGCCTGCACGACCTTGTTGATGTTCTTGGGCATCACCTCGAAGTGGACGATGCCGCCGCGCTTCTCGGCGGCCGCGGCCTTGGCGCCGGGCGCGAACTTGGCCACGTTGAGGGTGACGCGGTCGTCGAACCGCGCGCCGAGGGCGATGATGAGGTCAGCCTCCTGCATGGCCATGTTCGCGTAGGCGGAGCCGTGCATGCCGAGCATGTGCAGCGACTTCTCGTCGAGCTCGTCGAAGCCGCCCAGGCCCTGGAGGGTCGTGGTGACGGGGATGGAGGCCTTGTCGGCGAGCTCCTTGAGGAGCTCGGGGCCGCCCTCGGACTGGATGATGCCCTGGCCGGCGTAGATGATGGGCTGCTTGGCAATGTTGACGAGGTCGGCGACGCGCTTGATGGAGTGGTCGAGCTGTTTCCGGCTCATCTCCATGGCGGCGCGTGAGGCGGCGCTGGGCAGGGCGGGGAGAGCCGTCTCGGTGGGGATGGCTTTCCTGAGGATGCCGGCGGTGACGTCCTTGGGCAGGTCGACGAGGACGGGGCCGGGGCGGCCGCTCGTGGCGATCTCGAAGGCCTCGTTGATTCTCCGGGGCAGCTCGGCGACGTTCTTGACCATAACGTTCCACTTGGTGCAGGCGCGAGAGATGCCGACGACGTCGGCCTCCTGGAAGGCGTCGCTGCCAATGGCCGAGGTCGGGACCTGGCCGCAGAAGACGACGAGGGGCGTGCCATCAGACAGGGCGTCCTGCATGGGCGTCACGACGTTGGTGGCGCCGGGGCCCGACGTGACAAGGACGACACCAGGTTTGCCCGAGGCGCGCGCGTAGCCCTCGGCCATGTGGCCGGCGCCCTGCTCATGTCTGGGCAGGATGAAGTCGAAGTGTTTTGAGTTGTAGATGGCATCGAAGACGGGCAGGATGGCGCCGCCGGGGTATCCAACTGTGAGTCACGTCTGTCAGTACAGAGGCACGAAACGGCGACGCGGGCCGGTGGTGGCCAGGCGGGCCGACGTACAGATGTGCTTGACGCCTTGTCTCAGCATCATTTCGTGAAAGATCTCGCCGCCCGTCTTGCCGATGAACCTGGCGCAGCAACGTGGTCAGCTCGCGATGCGTGCATCCGGAGGGCACCAAGGGGGGTAGGCGTACGACTCATCCATGTCGCTCTTCTGGGGATTGACCAGCGGCTGGACATGATTGTGTTTTTGGTCCTCTGCGTTGAACGCAGGACTCGGCGTGGCGCGGACATTGCTGCAACGATTGTACCGTCAGTCTCGTCGTCGTCGTGCATCCTTGCTCGCCCTCGTCTGCGGATGTGGGCTTTGGGCAGTGAGTGGGTGCCGATGCCGGCGCCCTTGTTTTTCCTGGCTGCAGCGCAGCACAACCACCACCAAAAGAGGGCAGGCAAAAATACTCACGGTGCGGCAGAAGACGTGGCCGTCGCGGCCGTCGCTTGATTCCGCTGTCCGGAAGCGACTTTTCTCGGTGCCTGGACGGCGGCGGGCTGTGTCGTCGAGGTGAAGTGCCGGGCCCGGCCCAAGGTCCTCAAGGCCTTGGAGGCCTGGCGACTTCGGAGCATCATGGCGGCGGCTGTGTGGGGTGTGTATGAACGCTGCTGCTGGGTGCAGTCGCTCGTCTCGCCAGGTAATGCGCACGTTTGCAGGCAACAGTAAAGTGCGTGAGAGGCAGCCGAGATGGGGACGGGGGAGGAGCGCGACGGGAAACGAGGAAAAAGAGGCGAGAATTCCTCGTCAATTGACGGCGTTGGCTGGTGGTGGGAAAAAAGCCAAAGTGCAGCGACCTGGGGGAGGGAAGGGAAGGGGGAAAAAAAGCGGGAGCTCCAGGCCTATGAAAACGGGCGAGGGAGCTGGTGGTGGGCGGCGTTGCCGGTGGCGAGCAGCCCCGAGACGGGAGGGGGCAGGCTGGAGGTGGAGGAGTCAGAGGGCAGTCGAGCGCTGGGAAGACTCACTCACCACGGGGCTGCGGGAGCGATGCCGGGGCACGCACTCTCACTGACTGCAGGTGCTGCTGGTGCTGGTACCTGGTATGGTGCTGGTGCTGGGGTTGCCCACTGGGTGCCCGTGGCCGGCCCCCGGCTGTCGTAATATCACAAGCCAGAGCCCAGTCAGCCAAAGGAGCAGCTTCCAGTCCACCAGCGTCTCCAGGGGACTCGCGGGGAGGCGTTGCAACAAGTGGGGTCGCCGCCCACGGCTCGTGAAAGTACCGTTGCGCGCGGTGTTGGCGCATTGAGGTACCTGAGCCACGGCGACGCACGAGCCAACACACCAAGCGCCCAAGTCCCGACGAGCCAATCCCGTCGCGTGCGTCCCCACAGCCCAGCCAATCACCGCGCGGCAATGGTCAGTCAGGCAGTCAACCGCGACCGACGCCGGGGGAAGCGAGGGGGGCAGCAATGCACCACCAGACAGTTGCCCAATGGGCGAATGCGGAGGGGACGGGCGGGAGGGATGGATGCCAGGAGCGGTCTCGCGATAGTTTTCTATCCATGATCCATCCATCCATCCACGATCCATTCTGGGCGTGCGTCCGCGTCCACTCCCGTTGGCCATCGAGCGCCATGCGAGCCCCCGATTCGCACTCGACGCAGGGCCGTTGACGAGAAGGGCGCGCCGCAGATCCAGCGCAAGGCAGTTGCCATGTGCAGGACTTCGTAGTCCGTACTTGCAGGGCATCATCAATCGGGCGCGGGCATCGGAAGCGGGGAGGAGATGGTGCTCGTGCCGGTGGCGCAGGCTATTGTTGTCGACGGGGCATATCCTCTGCCCGCTCGAGGCGCCAATTGTGTTGCAAAGGGACGTCTACTCGACCTTTTTCATGGTCCGGTCCTATTTCCGTCGCAGCCACAATCCATCCGTGGGTGATGGTCCTGCTGCCCTGCAACGTTGAGGGAGAAATCAAAGGAACCGTTCATCGTCGTCGGGGATCGTTGACTCAATGGCCTGCGAACATCAGATCAGCTCATGAGCCTGTCCGACGCCGGCGTCGGCCTGCGTGCATACATACCTTTGTTGCATCGATGCCTGTCCATCCATCCATTGCCAGCACCCTGCGCCCCCCGTATGCAGGTCGAGCAACCGCCAGTGCCTGACCGCATATCCACCCCGTCCGGTCTGCCGCCAACCTGCCTCGGGTTCCTCTCCCCACTCTCCTCTTTCTCCCCGTCCGGTCCCTCGACTCGACCCTGGCCTCGCTGGCCGACCGACCGGCGCCCTTTCGTTCCCACACCTTCCTTCCCTTCCAAGCCTTCCCCGCGGGCTCCGATTTTTCGAGCCGACGTGAATGGCGCGTTGCTCACGGCAGTTCCTCGACTCGACAGGCACAAACAGTTGTATCACAATGTAACTTTGTACCAACTTGATCGATGCATCTGGTGCGCAGTACTGTGGGTGTGAGCCAACCTTCTTCACCGCAGGCCACACATCCTCCACGTTTCACATATACACCTCTCACGCCTTTTACCTGCTGCCGCACCAGTCCATTGCGTGTCTGTCATCAATCAAATCGCCTTGCCTGGCTGGCCTGCTTGGCCTGTCGTTCCCATGCATCCATCGTCCCATGCAGGCCGGTCGGCGCCAGCGCGTCCGCTTTCGGCGACCCGCTTGGCCGCCCAGCGAGCGACTTCGGGGCCGCGTGCCAGAGGGGCGCGCTCCATGGCTAGCTAACTACTCGCCAGGTACCCTGCCAAATGGGCTAAGACAGGGCAGGGAGCTGAGGTGGCGGCGCTACCAACGAGGACAGCAGTGGAAGTCCGTGTCCGCCGAGCTCGACGCGCCAAGTTTCAACCAGCGAAGAGCGGCCCCGCAGTGGCAGAACAGGTGCATCGAAAGCTCGCTTGCATTCTGGGCCACGAAGTACGCAAAACGCAATCCATCCATGGCCCTTTCTTACCGATACCTGTCGAACTCCAGTGACCGGTGTACGTACTTAATGTATAAACTCGATGAGTGCTTTACGACGTGACTGCATCAGGCAATGCCTGTGTAGGTGCGTTCCTCGGCCGAGCATTGGATCTCGACACCCCCGCTGCGCCCATGAACCGCATAGCTACCCTGCACTATACTCCGTACCGTACCTGTTTGAATCACACGACAACGCTGCAGATTCATCTGAGTGCCTCCGTGTTTATCCTGCTTGCCCTGCTTATCCTGCCAAGCAGCGCGTGGCGGCGGTCGAGAAAGTAAATCAAAGCAAAGCACGCGTGCATGAACGCACGCAGATCCCCCCGTCTCGCTGCACCGACACTGACACTGACACTGCCGGGAACCGCCTCGGAACAAGACGGTGGAGTTCACGGCTGCCGAGTAATGGACATCCAACGTGACACGCCTGACTTCCATGAGTTTGCATCCCACCGGTCGATTCGACCTGACGCGCATCGCCACCACTGCCTGCATGACCACATGCCTGCCAGCTTGATGGGCTGACTGACTGACTGACTGACGGACTGACGACCAGACAGGCGGATGCCACTGCTCGTCATGCATCCCACTTGTCTAGTCACGTCGAAACAGCACTCACCGTCTTGCCACTCCCAAAACATGGATCACCCAGTCTTGCCAGCGACTTACACCTACCTGACACGTTGTTCACTTGCACGCACAGCCTCAGTCTTCGCCACAGAACAGCAGGGTATATAGTAGTAGTAGTAGTAGTAGTATATGGCATATATCTGTTACTCATGCATCCTGTCGCTCGCTCGCTCGCTCGCTCTTCTGCGCGCAATGCAATGCCATGCCATGCCATCAACGCAGCACAAAGTCATGCCATGCCGTGGCGCGTCGAGTCGTGTCTCCCACCCGGCGCTGCCGACAAATCGCTTTCCGCACCCATCCCGATAGCCAGACTGAAAACTAAACAAAAAAACACATTCAAGGAAAGACAAGAAGAAACGCCGCCAGGCACTGCGTGCCGCTCTGGATATCTTTTCGCCAAAACACTCCCTCCACCCACACCCCATGGTCCGGGTCGCCGCCGCCTTGTCCTGCCCCCTTCCTCCCTCCTCTCTAGTTTGGCAGCAAATGGTATCTCAGTGTTCGCAATCAAATAAAGGAAATGCATTTCGTCTCCGCCGCTGTGGCTTGGCCGTGTTTCAGTATTAATATATGTGTGTATGCGTATCCGTTGGCTGCTGCGGCTGACGTCTGGAGCGTGTAGAGCGTGTAAGACTGGTCGGGAAAAGGAGAAGAATGGGAGTGGTGGCGTGAAAATACAACTGTGTAGGTCGAGATGGGCAAACCATGCGCATCCCGCGTCGACGTCGAGCGTGAGTCCCGCCGTGCCCCCGTTTGCACCATGCGAGGCGTCCTCGCATCATTAGCAATATGTAAAGTGTCCACTTCGGCGTAAAGTCAAGCCTACATGCCCAGCATGGTCGGCATCATCTCCGGGGGGCACGATGGGCTGTCGTGTGGGACCGACTTCTTGACCGGCCGCATGCTCTCCATGCTCACGACGCGTCCCCACGACGCCGGGCGTTTGTGCTGCGAGTGCTGCGACGGCACCGGCGTCGCGGGTCGCACCGTCGACACCTCGCTCGCGTTCATGGTATAGTCGTAAAGCCCGTGCGGCATGCCGACCGGGGCGGCGTACGGGTCGTACGGCATGCACCACGACTGGTGCGGGTCTTGCTCCATCTGCATCGCGTACATGAGGTGAGGGTTGTCGACGGGCGGCGGCGTGTTCAGTTGCTTGGGGAGCACATGAGCATGAGCAGCCTCGGGCGCGAACTTGGGCGCGTCGACGGGCCACACCGCTTCGTTCGGGATCGGGAACGGCGTGCCTGGGTGCGGTCCGGTAGTCGGGTCGTCCGCCATGATGGTGTCGTCGCCGCCGCCGCCGCCGCCGCCCATGCCGACGCCGTTGAACCCTTGCACGGGTGGCGTCGTACTCGGTGCGCTCGTCATGCCGCCCATGACGCTCGCCGGCGTCGGAGGTCGCGAGGACCGCTTCCCTTGGCGGCTCGGCAGTCGGAAGACGGACTGTGTCAGGCTCGACCGGCTCGATCGCCGCTTGGGAAAGGTCAGCGTGGAGGAGCTGTCGTCTTCTTCCATCTTGGGGCTCGGGGTCGACGTCGTCAGGCAATGGCCAGGCGTATCGATCAAACAGAGGCTCCGTACGGGGAGTTGGAAGTAGGAATCGATTTCGCTCGGTGGAGGCGTGGCCGCCGCTGTGAAGGGCGCCGTGCCGAGGATATAGGCTAGGCGGACCAGGGTGGAGATGTCGTTGCCCAGGTGCCGGCACTCGAGCATGCGCTTCAGGTCTCCCGAGGAACGCGGTCGCCAGGAGAGTTGCTGGCGCTTCTCCTTGGGCCAGATGCCCGTCTTCCAGGTCTGCTTGACCTGAGGCTGGCGCATGAGGTTCTGGATCTGCACCCTGTATTCCCACTGACGGACGTCACACCGGTCCTCAAAGTGCTTGGCGATGTGCTCAAAGTGCCTGTCGCGCGTCGCCGAGGAGTCGTCGGCTGTCTGGGCCTCGAAAATTCGGTCCTTGCACGAGGCGAAGCCGCAAGCGAAGACGACCTGCGTGCACAGCTCGGTGCGGGCGGTGCTGTTGGGCAGGGCCTTCATGCGATGGGCGTCCTTGGCATGCGTGCTGTAGGCGCGCTCGGTGGAAAAGCTGAGGTGGCAGCCCTTGGTGCGGCAGATCCAGACGACGTCGGAGCCGTGGAAGTTGTGGAGGTGCTTCTTGAAGTCGCTCTTGCGGCCAAAGCCGACGGGGCTGCTGTCAAGAAAGCACATGGGGCACTGGTACTTTTTGGACGTCGGCGAAAGGAGCTGCGGCGACGGGTGCGAGGTCACGTCGGTCGGGGGCAGCGGCGAAGGGACCGGGCCAGGCGAGTCGAGCCACGATCGTTCCATGATCTTGGCCGGCTCGGGCTCGTGCAGGGACGGCATGTCTTGCGCTAGCTCGGGCCACGTGCACTGCGTGTGGATGGAGGCATCGTCGGAGCGGCACTGGGAGGCGTCCGAGTTGGTCCAGGCCAGCGACGGAGCGCTGATGCTGCTGATGAGGGTGCTCGCCGAGAAGGTCGAGGCGCCGGCTGGGGCGAGTCAGTCGTGGTGCCTGGTGACCGGCACGGAGCGATCTCGTGGACTTACATGAGTTGGGTGAGCCGGTCAGGGCGCACAGAAGACTGGGGATGCCATAACGCTGGACGAGACGAAGGAGCTGCTGGTGATCCTCATCGGTCA
This sequence comes from Purpureocillium lavendulum, assembly GCA_029168975.1. Lineage (NCBI taxonomy): Eukaryota > Fungi > Ascomycota > Sordariomycetes > Hypocreales > Ophiocordycipitaceae > Purpureocillium > Purpureocillium lavendulum. The sequence continues at coordinate 702,491 of JAQHRD010000001.1, forward strand.
AGGGGCGGACGTTGGCGTCGTCGGTGGGACGAAGCGGGAACATGCTGGACTGGTGGCGGGGGTTCAGAGGCGCCGCCGAGGTCGTGGCACGACGGGATGATGTCGATCGGGCAGCGTGTGCAATGGCATACGCAGGGAAAAGGGACGCACGAGAGCACGTCGAGGTGTCGAAGAGGGACGCGGCGTGGTGGTGACGACGGCGGACCGTGTCGTCTGCGGCCGCTCACCGCGCGCAAGAAGCGCGGCGGATGGTGAGAAGAGGAAGGCACGAAACGGCACAGCGGCAACGAGGGACGAGGACGGTAAAGTCGTTGACGAGACGAGGAAAGCAAGCCGGCGCGTGTATGCGGTGGAGCCGTGCAAGTCGATCGCGGTGACGAGTCTGTGGTTGATGTGTTGTAGTGAGAGCGGTGATGCTGGCGATGGCGGGCGCAGGATTGAGCTGTCACTCGAGGCGTCGACAGAAGCCCCAGGTGAGACGAGAGACGGACGGACGGACGGATGGACGGGAAGGGGACACGGGCCAGGACAATGGAAGAAATGGAGACGAAAGGAACCGGGGGGGAGAGGGCTTCTAGAAGATCTGGGAGAAGGACGCAGGCACGCACGCAGCTCAGCCGCGGGTGGTGAAATAACACCGGGTTCGTGTGCCTGGCCTGGCCGGCCGGGTCTTGTCTTCATCACAGCGTGGGCATGGCATCCCTGTCGAAAGGGGCCCAGCCGTTTCAGGAACGGAGTCATTTCTCACCGCAGGTCTCAACGCATTCTGAAACGCGCCTCGTAGCGGTGCCTGGGCTTGCTGGGGCCCAAATTGGTCGCCGTCTGGAGTCCCCGACAGCCAACCACCAGGGGCGCCTGACCACCCGCTCGCAAATGAGGTGCGTCGGGCATCCCTGCCATGTGCGACAGGGTCCGGGGGGGCCTGGCTTTCTGCCGTCCTTCTAGAAACCGGCTCGCGCTGGGGATGGTCACGACGAGGACGCTTGGTGGTGGTGGTGGTGGTGGTGGTGTTGCAGCACGCAACCACCACGACCACCACCACGAGCGACCCATGGATTGGGCCGACGTCGACAGCTAGCGAGCGACAATGGTGATGATGGAGGGTTGGGGGCCACGCGAGGCCATTGGACGGCGACAGCGTCGCATCACCCAAAGCAGCATGCAGCCGGTTCGTGTTGGCGACGCAGAGAAACGAATGGTTGCATGCGTCAACGACGGCTGGGACGAGGCGGTCGGACGGCGCGGTCGTCGCGGTCGTCACGGTGGCATTGGGTCGATTGCCCGCCGCCCGGCATCCCAAACACTCGCATCACGAAGGCCGTCGTCTCGTAGCTAGCCGCCGTTATCGCCGTGTCTCCTCCTCGTTCATCGTGTCCGGCCGGGCAGGCGTGAGTGGGGGACCACGGGCGGTTTCGCAGAGGCGGAGGATCCTCGCGCTGGGGGGCAGGATGGACGAGCCAAGCGACAGGGCCCAGCAAAAGGGAATGGCTTGCGATGATGGCGGCCGGATGACGCTGATGATTTGCATGGATCATGATGAGGGAACCAAAAGGGGACCTGGCCCAGGTGGGCTCAATCAGGCACACACGGGGATGGGGGGGCCACCATCCCGGCCAGTGTAGTCGCGCTAGGCAGCCGCTAAGCCCGCCCTGGACACGCTGGAGCTGCTGGCGCCAGGGCCCACGGCCGGCCTGAGGCGCGGGTGGCTCCAGGCAACTCCACAGCGCCGAGCGGCTATGGAAGGATGGGCCACCGGATGTTGTCGCGTTCCTGCGAAATACTATACAGAGGGTACCTCGTGAACAATCCGATAATTACAAACGGAAACGGGGAAGGAAGCGAGCAAATAGAAGAAGGGAAAAAAATTGTTTACAAGGTCGTCCGTACTCTTTTCGATGTCAGAAGCACTACCAGCCGCAGAGCGAGCGGTTCGTGCGGAAATGAAGGCTGCACGAGGGGAGGGGAGCAAAAATCAAGACGAGACGAGACTGTCGCAGGTGTCTTTTCTCGGATGGCCAGGCGGACGGGCAGACCTGGAGCCAACGTGGGCGTAGGCTTGGGGCGGATGACACGCGATGCCCGCGAAACGGTGAAGATTGACGCTGCACGGCACCCTAAGAAAAAGCAAAAATGAACCTCACGACGGGGACACAACAAAAAGGCACGCACGCACGCACGCATTCCGGTGGAAGTGTCTCACTTGGGGCTGCGGCCCCCAACCTCGTGGGTGGATGGCATGGTGGCTTGGAGGGGGGCCTGCCATGGATATGGATGGAAGCCGGGCTGGAAGGCCCATGGAAGCAGAGAACGAAGAAAGAGAGAAGAAGCACAGACAGATGCAGAAGAAGAAACCTGGAATCACCCCAGGCCGAGAAGCAACTCGGACACGAGGCCGCCGCGTGCGTGCGTCAACCTCATCATTCGACCTGCAGCCGGGCCAAGATTGCCTCGCCTCGCCTCGCCTCGCCCTGCCATCAATCAATCTCAATCTCGCCTCGCCTCGACAACCGGCGCGGCGGCAGCGAAGCTGACAGGACACGTCGCCGGCCCTGTGCAACGACGCAGGCATTGGTTTACTGACTGGCGCCATTCGTCCATCGACGCCGGGCCTGCTGCCGCACTAGACGCGGAGGAACATGGTATTCCTGCACCAGGTTGTTGCTCTTTGCCGAGCCCGCCGCGCGCCCACGCGACGTGCCTGACGTAGGCTGTACCCTCCATCGGCATCGCCGTGCGTCAAACCAAGCCGGACGAGGAGAGCGAGAGAGCCCCTGCAGGGGTCGCAATCTTATATCGCCTCTCTTGTCCGAGTTGCTCGCACCTGCTCGTACCAGGTCGGCGCCTCTCGCGCGTGCAGACGCCGGCCCATGTCAGCTAGCCAGTAAATAGCCATGGGCCGCTTCGTCAATCGTCGGCCGGCCGGCCCCCCGGGTTCCACGGCGTCGGACCTGCAGGGGCTGCAGGGCTGTGGTGACGATGATGCAACGGAAGGGCGGGGGCAGGAGGAGGCTTGCGGGTTTCTATTCTTGTTCGCGCGTGTGTCCAGTGTTTTCGCGCCGCCGGGCCCTGCCCTGGTTCGTCTCGTCGTGTCGACGGCGGCCAGATCGTCATCCCGTGGGCTGGCTCATCAGGGGAGCACCTGGGCAAGCACGTCAAACAACGGCATGGGAGGCGGACGACAAGCCACGGCGCCGAGGCTCGCAAGCCTCTCCCCGGATTCCAGAATTCCTGAGCAGCTCGCGTGTCGTGCCCAGCCACGGCCACCCCCGGGTCAATGAGGCTTGAGGGCGCAGACTTTTCGCAGGGCGGTGGCATGGACGACGGTTGGAGCGTTGGAGGCGCTGGCTCGGCACGGGGCTCTTCCAGTTCCATCGACTGCAGCCACTGAAGCCACTGCAGCCACTGAAGCCACTGCAGCCACTGAACCCATTGCAGCCACCGCAGCCACTCCCCCGGCGCTCGGCGGAAGGAGGCCAGCCAGGCACCAGGGCGCTCAAGGTTGGTTGGTTGGCTCCAGGGCTCTCTCTCCACTCCCCACTGGCTCCCGCCTTGCTGGCCTCCAATTCTTCCAATCCCCCCCCTCGGCCAACACGCAACCCGCACGCACCTCATGCATCCCATCGTCGACAGTAAACAACACAACACCGCACCACACCACCGTTTCGTCGACGAGCCCCCCGAGCTGATGCCGCCCTGCAGCAGCCACCTTCATCCTTCGACGAAGCCACCCGGCGGCCCCATTGGGCCTCGTCGCCGTCAGCCTCGTGCCACGGCGGCCGACATCCTCCCGCAAATGTAACCCTTCTCCGTTGCCGCGCATGTGCTCGCCGCGTGCCGTCCCTGGCCCCAAGGGTGCGTATGGCTCGATCGCTCGTTCGTCCGTTACTCTGTTGTCTCGGCGTCGCTGTTTCATGTCATGCCGTTCGCAGCAGGTCCGAAGCATGGCGGCCATGCACGCGCGCCAACACGACGTCGGCCATGACAATTCATAGCAACCACCACGAGCTCCACGACCACCAATCCGCCAAACTGACACCGTCCGCGGGCCAGATTGCCAATCAACGGCGGCAGGCAGGCGGGCAGCATCCAATCCAGCAAAGGCCCCAAAACTCGACGCAGCTCGCGTCCGAGCGTCTCGCCCATCCCTTCTTGGCCCAACCACCTCGACCCGGCTGCGCTCGCGCCACGTGGTTCCCCGGACGTCCCGTCGCGACCCCATGCAGCTCATCTATGAGTGTGCCTCCGCGTCGAGGCCCTTGCGCGGCGTGCACCTTTTCGCTTGTCCTCCCCAGCTGCGTGCAAAAGGTCGCCCGATGCGAGTCTGCGCTACTTCGAGATGTCGCCTTCCCTGCGTTCTGTGACACGACGCCTCCGTCGCTTTACAGCGGCTCTCTCCCGCTTTCGTCGCCGCCCCCCGATGCCGTGCGACCGTGAGGCGTCTTCAGCTCTGCCGCGTGGCTTGTGCTCGATGCGCCGTCGGCCCTCTGCGTCCCTTGCCAGTGGACCGCCGAGCCGCGCCGTCGGGTTGCACACGGACTGATGTTGGACGAACCCCGCGTTGGCTCGACGGCCGGCAAGGCAACGTCACCAGCTGGCGGAACTCCATGGCCCGACTCCGCCCCTGGCACGCGAGAACGAGGCATTGTTGCTTCGACGGAGCCTTCCTACGCATCCACCCGTGATCCTGCCGTGCTTGCCATCGTGGTCGAACGGCCCGCTGCATGGGCCGCCACGTGCCTCGGGCTCCCTGACCCGTTGAGCCTCAACAGAGTCCTCACATCCTGGCCATTAACATTCATAGTGGGATCTACTGCCGTTCGCCGTAAGCGATACGACACCGAGACCTTCGGAGAATGCCCAGGGGATATTGACGGCACCAACCTCCGTGTCACTCTTCTATGAGCCGCGTCCCAGGCATCTGCCAGCCACCGGGCAATCAAACGGCTCTAGAGTCGAGGACAGTGCCGCTGTTTCGAGAAGCCGACGTCGGTCCTCCTGGATATGACCGGCATCGGTATATTTGGCGTAGACTATTTTAAACGCGCGTGTCACTCCTTGAAGCCGCAGGGTCCGTGATGCGCAACTCCTCACTGCATTGAGCCGCCCACCATGCACACGTTTCCCCTTTCCCCCGGTCCAATACCGACTGAGAAGTTAATGCCGCCTCCATCTTCGTCGTGGCACATGTGGTAATATCCCCGCGCCCGGGATGCCATCTCGTCCTATCACATCCGATCCACGGCAGGACCGGAACCGGGCGCCCTCCCCGACACGTTTCGCCCGGCTGCCCCTGGACAAACACAAACACCCAGACCCTGCTTTCTCAGTCGTGCGACACGGAACAGCACGTCCAGAGGCCTCAAGGCAGAAGCAGGAGGCAGAAGCAGAAGCAGCCACAACAACAGGAGAAGACGAAGAAGAAGAAGACGAAGAGGACGAAGAGGGTGAAGACGCTACACCAGATCCTCCGTGTTCATCCTCACGCAGTCCTCGAGGCTCGTCCACCCGTCGCGGCCCATCTCCCGCAGCAAGGCCTCGGCGCGCGCCATGCCCGGCACGACGCTCCCGTCGAGCGCGGCGGCGGCCACGTCGGGCGCGAAGCTACGCTGCGGGTACAGCGTCTGCATGACCTGCTGGATCGTGCGCCACGTGTAGGGCCCGGCGTAGGCGAAGACGCGCTCCTCGCGCACCTCGGGGTGCAGCAGCGCGGCGACGTGCAGCCGCGCCGTGTCCTGCACGTCGATGTAGAAGTCTACAGCGGTCGAGGGTCAGTCAGCGTGCGTGTTGTCGAGATGGCCTATGGACGAAGGGACATGGATGAAGGAACACAGGGAGCACATGGATAGGGGGAGAAGGGAGGGAGGCAACGTACATTGCGCGGCCGAGGCGAGCACCTCGTGGTTGCCCATGAAGAGTGCCTGGACGAGCCCCGACGTCGAGGCGTGGCCCTGGTGCTCCAGGTCCAGGCTCTTGCCCATGTTCATGCTCGGAAGCACTAGTAGTATCGCACCGGGATCAGCGTTGCTCGTCGTCGGTGGCTTAGACGTAGCAGATTCATTCACGATGGTGGAGGGGGGCGCGGGCAAAACGGATCTCCCAACTCACCGGCATTGAGCACAAACGCGGGCTTCTCCTCGCGGTACCACGTCCACAGCGCGCGCTCGGCCTCGGTCTTGCACGCGGCATACACGGCGAACCCGCGGGACGGCTCGTACGGCGGCGGCGCCCACGCCTGCGCGACGGTCGCGTCGTTCCACGTCTCGGCCGTCACCGTCGGGTAGTCCGGGCCCGGTCCGGGGCTCGTGGCCGCGGCGCAGCTCGACGTCTGCACGAAGCGCCGCACCGAGGGCGAGCGGGCGGCCGCGCGGATGAGGTTCGCGGCGCCGGCGACGGTGGGCGTGATGACGGCGTTGGGGTCCGGGGCGAAGCTCGTGTCCGAGGCGGCGTTGACGACGCCGGATGCACCTGGGCTGTGTAAGTGTCTGAATATTATGCCGGGCTGACGACCAGATAGTGTATAAGTTATACGGCGACGACCGTTCTTCACGGTCCACGACAGGCAGGCAACTCACCGTGTACGATGCCTTCAAAGGCGCCCTCCTTGGCCATGTCCGGGACCTCGTGCAGCTCAAACTTGTCCGCGCCATACCTGCCCTCGAACAGGGCCGCGAGCCACGCGCTCTTGGCGGCGTCGCGCGTCGTGCCGCGGACCGAGTAGCCGGCGGCGAGGAGCTGGTCTGCGATGTGGCTGCCGATGAAGCCGCTGACGCCCGTCACGACGACGACGGCGCCGGACGGCAGGACGGGCTCGTGGGAGGCAAACATGTTATGTTTCTCCTTGTCGGAAGAGTAAGAGTCGTTTTACTCGGTGATTTTTCGGCGCGAGAAGGGAGAGTGTGGTTCCTGTGATGCCGTCTTGTGCCTGCTGCTTCTTGATGCCAGTTGAGGTCTCCCGTGGCAATGTTCGGATCAATGGGCTTCTTATACCGCCAACTCGACGATGGGGACTTGTGCCTCGCGACGCGAGGTCGTGGGACTTCATCTCCGGGTACTGGTATGATGACCCGTCTGGGCTGGCGTGGTGTTGTTCGCATGGCCGTGTCGTGAGCCGCCTTGCTGCCGATGTGGCCAATGTGGGAGCGGTCGACTCGCGCGGCCATATCGAAAGCAACGCTTGCGGCCAAAGAGTCACCTCGGCTCTGGCTTGTCTTACAAATCGAACACTTAGTAAATCGATCAGATTTATGGTTAAAGATATAATTCCGTGCGATCTTGCGGTCGATCTCTGTCATCGCGGCACGTCGTGAGGGTGAGGATTTTGCCCCTGGCGTAGCCTGGTGCCAGCCCTCGAAGTGGCCGCCTCGTTTCTACGGCATACTTTATCCTGCCGACGGGATCAGGCCTGAACTGGTGAGTTAGTGTCAAATAACAAGAGTTCCCATGTACGATGCGACACCTTCATCGGCCTAACCGCTCTGCGGTAACAAGTATGACAACCAGACCATGCGCATGGCCTCTACTGCAAATTATACCATCGCCATCCGATCTCACGGCCGCGCCGCCGGATTGATTTAAAGTCAATTGTACTCTTCGACTCGAAAGGCTGCAAATACACGGCCCTATCCATCAACACATGCATCCATCGACCCAAGGTCCCATTGTCTGTCCGGGGCATCGGGGGTCCTTCCAGTGCTGCCAGTCCTCGCCTTTGGTCTCCACGTGTGCACCATTGCGTCACGACAGGTTTGCCAAAACTATACTTAACATCGAAGGCTATTTCTGTTATCTATTACTTCATAGCGAGCCATTTACGCGCATCGCAAACATTCTTCTGACCCAAGGACCAAGCTTCAAGAACGTGTCGTCAGTGCCTAGTATTGAGGGGCGCATGCACCCCCAGCTCGCCCGGCAATCAGTGCGCGCAGGCACTTGCCTACCCGCGGGACTTTTCGACAACGATTCAGAGCGATGACGCACATGCACTTGCGCGGCCTCTCTCCCGCCTGCGACACCCAGCGAAAGAGATGCTGCCCGGTGACGCCGCACGGCCCAGCCTGCTTTTGCGCGGCTCTGCTCTGCGCAAGCCTCACTCCGCCCCGAGCGGCGAAGACGACCTGACCTCTGGCGGAGAAGATTCTAGCGCAGTGCGCAGAGATGGCTTTGTCATATATTGGAGTCCGGACGCGAGAGCGATATTTCGGACCATTCATTGTTGGCGGCGTTGTCTTTGATGGTGACGGGGCGGACTTGGGGCGTTGGGGGCGTCGCGTGGACAAGCGGACGGACGCACTGGTAGCCGAACTGGTTATAGTCGTCAAGCCAAGGGCGCGCGCATGCAGTGTCAAGTCCGCAACGCTCCTCAAGGGCGCTGGCGCTGGCGGCGATCTGCAGGACTGGTTTTGAGGCCAGGGTCTAGGCTTATGTATAGAAGGGATTCGATTGGCGCAACGATTCAAGCATACTTTCAATGTTTGTTTAAAAAGCTTTACAAGTTATAGCAACGATTTACAAGATAGTTGTGACTCGTGAGAGCCATCGCCGAGGGTCAGGGTCAGCCAGGCCGTTCACTAACTAGACTCGTTACCCAATACACAGAGAGAGACAGGGACGCCGCGGCCGCAATTCCGTCATGACCGTCACGTTCCCAGACCTCGCCTCCTTTGGCGTCTCCCGGACACGGGGCTTCCTGTCCGACGACGCCCCCCTGGCCGCGTTCCGCGACGACTACTACGCCCCGTGGGACGACCTCGCCGCGCGGCTGCCCGAGCTTATCGCCTCGCGCAAGCTGGGCGGCCTAATCAAGGCGCTGCCCGTGCTCAGCACGAGGAGGCTGGCGACGGAGCTCGACCTGCGGCGGGCGTATGTGGTCCTCGCGTTCCTCGTCCACGGCCACGTCTGGGCCGGCGGCGGCGACGACGACGACGCCGCCCCCCTGGACGTCGTGCCGCCGCAGCTCAGCGAGCCGTTCCTGCACGTCTGCGAACGCCTCGGCATGGAGCCCGTGCTGAGCTACGCGGGACTCTGCCTGTGGAACTGGGGCGTGCGCGAGGGCGCCGTGCAGGGCGACGACGACTACGACCACGAGGGCTTCTACGGCCTGGACCAGCTCGTTTCGTTTGGCTCCTTCACGGGCACGCGCGGCGAGGACGCCTTCTACCACGTCCCCGTGCTCATCGAGGCCGAGGGCGGGCCGCTCCTCGCCCTCCTGCTCGACGGCCTCGCCGCGGCGCTGCTCAACGACAACAACAACAACAACAGCAGCAGCAGCAGCAGCGGCAACGGTGCCGCGGCGGCACTCACGGCGGCGCTGGACCGGTCCGCCGCGGCCTTTGCGCGCATGGCCAAGCACCTGCCCAAGATGTACGCGGTGCTGGACGCGCACGCCTTCTTTCACGAGCTGCGGCCCTTCTTCAGCGGCGGCAAGGGCATGGAGGCAAAGGGCCTGCCGCGGGGCGTCGTGTTCCGGCGCGCCGACGGGTCGGAGCGCGAGGCCCGGTGCGTCGGCGGCAGCGCGGGCCAGAGCTGTCTGTTCCAGGCGCTGGACCGCGTGCTGGGCGTGCGGCACGAGGGGCCGGGCGGCGGGCGTGAGTCTGTGTTTGAGGTGAGTGAGTTTTAAGCTTAAGACGATGCGGAGGAGCAAGCGGCCGGGCCGGCGTCAAGACACGGACCCCCCCCCTTGGGCGTTGACATGAACGCGCGCTGACGACTCCCCGGCGATGGGGGTGGCTATGCAGGAGATGAGGCCGTACATGCCCGGCAAGCACCGCGAGCTGCTCGAGCAGCTGTCCCGCGTGCCGACCGTGCGCGGCTACGTCGAGGACAACCGGGCGAACGAGGCGCTGGCGCGGGCGTACGACGGATGCATCGCGGAGCTGCGGTCGTGGCGCGGGCGGCACATTGCCGTCGTGTCCAAGTACATTGTGCAGCCTGCCCGGCGAGCACAGGAGGAGGACAAGGAGACGAGCAGCGCAAACGGCACAAACGGACACGGGCGGCCGGTGGGCAAAGATGGCAACAGCAACGGCGCTCATAAGGGCATTGATGGGTTGGAGGCGGCAAAGGGGGACGAGCTGCAGGGCACGGGCGGGTCGGCGCTGGTGCCGTTTCTGCGGCAGGCGAGGGACGAGACGGTGGGCTTGGCGCAGCGGTAATGAGACCTACCTGCTTGGTAGCTTAATGAATTCATGTTGTGTAAGTGAACCAGCAGTGTCTGGTAAGTCGTTGCTGCTGGGGCCGTTGGGTAGGAGATGTGGAAGCGGCAACGGCACTTACACGGACGACCAGTAGGGAGGGTCCTTTACGGGTTCGGTCCTTGGAGCCCAACTTGGCGATGAACGGTTAATTGGCGGCATGTACGAACGTAAAATATAAATGGAATGACGATTGATTGTGCATGATCGTCTCGACCGGTGGTGGCGCCAGGCGCACGAGTCTTGAATGGTGGGATGCTCACCGTTGGGGGGTCTCTGGGCCGAACAAAGTCGACGCATCATGCTGATGTCAGGCAACGCTGGTGCCAGCACCACGCAGGCGCAGTGAGTCCCATGGCCCGTGATCAGCGCATACTTTCTTTCCAATGAGACAATGTCGACGGCGACTAGTCGATGGCGGCTACTAGTGGTGAGGAGCTTAGGATAGCGGCCCAAGATTGTTATGATAGCCTTGCGTGACGACTCGTGCACATCACATCTCACTGCGCTGCGACTCGTCACTCACCCACAATGCCGCGGCGCTCATGACCGGGCAGACGAGATACGTCTGTTAAACGCCGAGCAAGCGTTGATTCATCCCACCGCAGACATGGAATCGCTTGTCGACGACAACGGCTCCCCCAGCCGCAGCAGCAGCAGCAGCAGAAGCAAAGGCGGCGGCGGCGGCGAGCACCTCTCCAGCCTCCCGCCGGAGCTCATCTTGGCCATCGCGCGGTTCGTCGACTCGGGGCGGGACCTCTCGGCGCTGGCGCGGACGAGCCGCGGGTTCTACGCCGCGCTGCTGCGGTACCGCTACCGGCAGGGCGTGCGGGCGGCGGGCGGCGACGGGCTGGGGCTCCTGACGTGGGCGATCCGGCGGCGGCGGCGCGAGACGCTGCGCGAGGCCCTCGCCGCCGGGGCGCCCGCCGCGTGCCCGCTGCCGTCGTGCGCGGCGCCGGGCCCGCTGGAGCTGGCGGCGCAGTACAACTTTGAGGAGCTGGTGGCGGAGCTGCTCAAGCTTCGCCCGGCGGCGGAGGCGGAGGCGGAGGCGGATGCGCAGGTGCGGTGCGCCGGCGATGATGGTGGTGATGCCGGTGATAGTGACGGGAGAGCAGCAGACGCCGCCCCCGGTGGTACTGGCAGGAGAGCTGCCGGTGCCGTCGTCGACATCGACGTCAACGTCCGGTCGGCGCGCGGCCAGGCGCCGCTGTGCTGGGCGGCGGCGCACCGCAACGCCGAGCTCGCGCGCATGCTGCTGCGCGTCGAGGGCGTCGACCTCGAGACGCGGGATCCCTACGGACGCACGCCGCTGGCCATCGCGGCGGGCCACGGCGACGCGGCGCTCGTCGACGTGCTGCTGGGCCACGGCGCCGACGCCAACAGCCCCGTCGTGCCCGAGGCGAAAGCCGCCTCCCAGCAGCAGCATAGTCCCGGCGGCGGCGGCGGCGGCGGCGCCCCCGAGACGAGGGACGCCGCGGCCGTGGTGGTGGACGCGGCGATTCAGGAGGTGCTGTCGAAGCTGCTCGAGGAGAGGGCCGCTGCTGTCCAGTCGAAGCATCACAACATGAATGGGGACGTTGACTCTGCCCCCGGCAGCAGCAACAGCAGCAGCAACAGCAGCAGCAACAACAGCAACGTGCTGTCGACGACACGGGCTGGCTGGCTCCATGTCTATGACTCGTGCAGCGTGCCGCTGCTGCTGGCCGTGGGGTCGGGCCATCTGGACATTGCGCGGACCCTCGTCGCGCACGGCGCCCACCTGCATCTGGAGACGACGACGGCAGCAGCAGCAACAACAGCGAGAGAGAGGGCCGTGGAGTGCCGCTGCGGCGACATGTATGCGGCCGCAGCGGCCGTCGGGGCCACAGGGGGACAGGTGCATACATGATGGAGCCCGGCCCAGGCAACTGCCGTCGCGTCTGATGATGGGAATTGATGGCGAGGACAGGCATGCAGTGAGTAGAGGACAGAGGGACAACACGCAATGGAGGAGGGTGGTCTCTGCGCGCGTTGGGGGAAGGGGGTCTGTGTGCTGCGTGTCGGGGATCGAGATCCTCGTGTGTGTGCATGACACGACGCAGAGACGGCAGCATATGCAGCCTTGGGAGTTTTCTGCCTCCAGTCCAGTCTCCAGTCCGAATAACGGCTAATAAGAACTGGCCCCTTGACATTATCGTCAGGGTTCAATGGCAGCATGAACACGACTCTTATGACGCATAGCCGAGGACGGAATATGCCGAGAAGTGGAAACGAGCAATCTCGGCCGCCACGGCGGACAGTTGATTAGCAAATGATGGATGGAACCTGAGCTGTCCCCGGACATGGACCGAACTGAACCGAACCCACCACGCATGTTCATGTCGGTGCGACCAGGCGACACAGCTGTCCCGTCCGGTGTCGTCAGCAGAGGCGTTTACACAGCAGGAACAGCGCTTGGCGGGCGGGCGTCGTCGTCGTCGATGGAGAAGACCCGGGGGGGCGGCGGATAGGACCGACTCGACTGGCTGGGCAGGGCCAGGGCCAGGGCCAGGGCTCGGGTCGGACAGAGCGTCCTGCGTAACGACAACGACGAAGACGACGACGACAACGACAAGCAGGCGCCTAAACGGGAAGCCAGCACAGGGCCCGAGCGAAGGAAGCATCGATGCGAGGCCGCGGGCTGGACATGGGGATGGGATGGGACCTTTTGCGCGGCCGGCTGGGCCTCAACTGTGTCTGCCGCGTCATGAATGGCACAGATTGAGCATATTCGCGCGGCTGCGGCATATATTGAAGTTTCTGTGCCGTCACGTAAAAAGCGTAGGTACAATGTCCCTCGTGCGCGCGCTGAAACGGTCCGCGACGCATAGGCGGCAAGTCATGAGATGCATCAATGTGTGGCCGTGTGATGATGGGCGTTAGGTAATGCCCGGTTGGCATGGATCGCTCGCTCGCTCGCTCGCTCGACGCAGGGGAAGAAAAGAAGCGCTGGGTTAACAAGTGCACCAGGTGCAGGTGCAGTGCAGTGCAGTGCCGCTGCAAGCCCCGCGTCGCAGGCACACGGATCAACGATGAACGTCTCCTCGATGGAAGCAAAACACACGCAACCCACGGAACGTGAATTGGTAAAAGGTGCTCCGTAGTTGGTGCGTGGCTGCACCACACCGCACTGCACTGCGCTGCACTCCATGGGGAAGGGAAGGGGGGTGGGTGTGAAGGAAGTGGTGGTGTTCCCAGGGTCGACGCCGGAGCCGAGCGCGCGCGCCAAGTCGGTGGCATGTGAAACCCCGTCGTGCTGGGCGCGGATTGCTGCAAGGGACGAGCTTGGGATGGACGGACGGACCGTGTTGTTAGGTGGTCTGGTGGTGGACGAGATGGGATTTTTGGGAGGCATTGGAGCGCGGCTAGCCAGGCCAGGGGGGTCGGTCCATGGTGGACTGGCGGGAGGCTGTGGTCATACGAGCAGACCGAACGAACGAACGGCTTTGCGACAAAGATTGTTGTTGCCGCGCTGTACCATCGTTATTACTGTGCTGTTCTTTCATGTCCGTAAGCCAGTACTCCACGTTGCTCCGTAGCACGCGCGCTATTGCCCTCGCAGGTCGGGATCCGGCAAGCGATCCCCTCCCCCCGGTCGCCGCCACCACCGGCGCCGCCGTCCCAGGACCAGCAGCAACAGCAGCAGCAGCAGCGCCAGAAAGCACACCCATCCGGGCGGGCATGGGAAAAAGCCACCGCATCTGGGGGTGGCCGCCGCCCGCTGCGGGGTTTGGAGGCGCATCCATGGCAGGTGTGGGGGCGGCCCATCATGGCCCTTGCAAGCCCTGTTACCCTGCTGGGCGGGTGTCAAGTCGGATCAGACTGACGAGGTTGGATGGCGTCGCCGGCCGGGGAGGGGCGGAGGAGGGACTTGGAGGGGGGAACCTTTGGAGGCGCGGCGGGACGACCAGCAGCCCTCGATCGGGCCTAGCCGACGTGGCTTGCAAGTATTCACGTTTACGGGTGCTGCTGCTGCTGCTGCGGCGGTCCGTTTTGCTGCGCTGGGTTGGGCGACTACGAGTTTACAACTACGGACGAAGAAAGATATGGAGCCTCCGCTCGCTTCGGGGTTCGACCCCCAAAAAACCAAACTTGCAACCCAGCCAGCCAGCCCGCGCTGGCGGACGCCGGAGGTGACGCACTCCCACCCACCCTCCTTTCAGTCCCCTTCTTCTTCCCTTTCCCACCCCCCTCCGTTCATGTTCCGTCTGAAGGCGTGCGTCTGCCCGGACGCACAGGGCTGGCCGGCTGGGGCTGGGCTGGGCTGGGCTGCGACACGCCGCCGTCTGCTCCGGGCCGGGAGGCGCCCAAGGCTGCTGCATTCGCCGCTCGATGCATCATCGCCCGCCCGCCGCCGCGGGAGGGACCTGGAGGAGGAGGAGGGCAAGCAAGGATAGCAGGGCAGCCCCGACGACGGCCGTGTCCCCGTGGGTGTCGCTCGTTGGGCTCGTTGCCCCGTCTCGCTGGGCTAGGTAACTACGTAGGTAACTACTTTAGGTACGTAGGTTCGTAAGGTAGCTGAACGGAGGAGACACAGCTGCTGCACTTTCGCGGAGAAGGATGCACACGCGTGCATGGGACTAACACACACGCTTCGCCGAGCGACTAGCTAGTACAAGTACCTGGGGTGGGAAGCTCCTCTTTTTCTCTTCTCTCTCTCTCGCCTGCTTCTTGCTCTTGCTTGCTTGCTGGCTTGCTTGCTCTCCGTCGTGCTGTTGTCTTGTCTGTCTGTCGTCTTTCTTTCTTTCCAGCTGTGGCTTCTCTCGTCGCTGCTCGACCCAATTGCCCGTGGCCTCGTTGACGGAGCGGCCGACGCCGACGGAGTTGCGACTCGCTGCCGACCAGACGTTGCTGGACCTGTGAAGCCCACGATAGCCTCACTTCACCTTGTCTCACCTCACCTCGCCTCGTCTCGCCCTCTTGCCGCGAGACCATCCCGCAAGACACACACACACACCACACACACATAGACGGCCACCTCGGTCCACACGTCGACAACACCGACCAAGATGCGCACCGCCAGCACCCTCGCCGCCCTGCTCCTCGCAGGCGGCATCGCATCGGCCGCGCCGAGCGGCAGCGGCAACAGCACGACGACGACATGCGCTAAGGGCCTGTACGTCTTGGTGG
Organism: Purpureocillium lavendulum; assembly: GCA_029168975.1. Lineage (NCBI taxonomy): Eukaryota > Fungi > Ascomycota > Sordariomycetes > Hypocreales > Ophiocordycipitaceae > Purpureocillium > Purpureocillium lavendulum. Next base: position 717,829 of record JAQHRD010000001.1, read on the forward strand.
CGCGCGGCACGACGGAGCCGCAGGGCGCGGGCGTGACGGGCCAGCTGGCCAACAACATCACGGCCAAGATCCCCGGGTCCAAGGTCGAGGCGCTCGTCTACCCGGCCACCTTCACGGACCCGGCGTACCAGGACTCGGTCGCCGCCGGCGTCAAGAGCATGCAGGTCCTCGTCAACCGCTACCTCGACGCCTGCCCCGACGGCAAGGTCGCCATCATGGGCTACTCGCAGGGCGCCCACGTCGGCATGGACGCCGTGTGCGGCGGCAGCGGCGGCATCTTTGACGCGGCGCGCGCGCTGCCCAAGCCCGACGTGGAGAAGAATGGTGAGTTTCGCGAGTGCGCGGATGGCGTCTTATCATTCGCATGCTTTCATGATGTGACATGACTTTCTAAGCCTACGGCATGGATGGGAACGAACGTACGGTGGCTGACTGGGTTTGTTCTTTCTGCAGTCGTCGCCATGGTCTTCTTTGGCGACCCAACCCACGTCGCCAACGTCACCTACGACAAAGGCACGAGCATCAAGAACGGCGTACGTACCCCCTCACAAACCCCAACCCTGACAAAGGAACCAAAATCCCAAAAAAAGCTATCGAAGGTAAACTAACCAAATAAATAAAACAGCTCTTCGAGCGCAGCAACGCCTCCGTCACCACGTGCAAGCAGTACTCGGACCGGCTCGTCTCCTACTGCGACACGGGCGACGTCTACTGCGACGGCGGCAGCAACAAAAAGGTCCACGGCGGCTACGTCGGCAAGTACGGCGACGAGGTGGTCAAGTACGTCGTCGACAAGTACAATGCGGCGACCGGCGGCGGCAACTCGACCAGCAGCGCTACCGGCACGGCCACGGCCACGACGGCGGCGCCCACGGGCTCTGGCTCGGCCACGGCCACCGGCAGCGGCGGTGCCTCGGCGACGGGATCGGGCACACCTACGCCCACGCACACCGGCGCGGCGGCGGGGCTGAGCGTCGGCGCGGGCGCGTACGTGGCGCCGCTGGTGGTGATGGGCGCGGCGGCCTGGGCGGCGCTGTGAGGCTAACAAGCACGATCGATGAAGACGATGATGATGATGTGGTGAGGCGGAGGGCAGTGGGCGATGTCTGCTGGTTGTTGACGTGCTTGTTGGTGTGTCAGTCAGGAGGGAGTGAGGGAGCGACGGGGGTGATTTTCTGTCTGATGTCTGGAAGACTGGCTTGCTGGTCGCTGCGGGCGCAAGAGCTGCTTTTCTTGTATACATGGGTCATCGGTCTTTCTTTCATGTTCATTCATGTTTTGCGTATTATAGCTGAGCAAAGCGATCATGTCAAGTGCCATGGATGAACCGAATTAGCAACATTGAGCTCGTGAGACGGAGCGTCTGTCAGTTGTCACTTTGCAGCCTGCCGCACCCTTCACCGCCATAGTCGATAAGCACGAGAATTCGGAGAGCCTCAATTGCGACACCTGCCACAGTGGCCGTGGTATAGGCACACAGGACGATGCGGCACGTCCCGCTGCCCTTGCTGGGGTCGGCGTTGTACATACTGTACGGGCGTGTGGCGTTGCGCGGCTCCGGGCTCCCACTAACAACGATGCAGCCACCCGGAGTGAGTGGGTATCGAAATTCGGGAAATCTGAGACACGCTGTACAGTCACTGGCCGACTCGCCGCCCTTCACCGTCGCCCGCCTCATCAACGTGCGCCTTCCACCCGGTGATTCACAGCCTTCAACGGCCGCGGCTTTGCCTGAGTGCAGCAGCAACTTCCTCGGCGAAAGCACTCCCACTCATGCCTGTCGCCTACCTGCCCTGAGCCCGTCTGCCTCGCCCCGTGGTCTGCGCCTCGCCGGGCGGCTCTGCGCTGCGCTGCGCTGCGCCGCGCTGACTCACAACCTCAACTGCGCTATCGCTATCACCAACTGCGACGTCGCGGTGTCGAGTCGGCGTGCGGCTCTTGACGGGCATGAGAACCTGCTGACACACTCACTTTTGGTTCACGCGCATGCAAGCTGGGCCATCGTCAAACGGCCACGCTTCTATCCGGTACTAAGGCAACACCACCAGACAGACGGCGCTCCCTATGCTGCAGTGTCGTGACGGCATGCCACATGCACACCCTAGACCACGACGACACGCTTCATCCTGATCCTCGCCTGCCGCATCGTCTTCGACATTGATCCCAACACAAGATTCATCGGGGCTCAAGTCTCTCGTTCTGACGTGCCCTGCGCAGAGCAGTGTGACTCCATCGCCGCGACTTGGTCATCCTCGCAGATGGCGTGTTCCCCCGGCGATAGACTTTGTGCCCAGCCGCGCGAATGAGAAACACAACGACCATATCGACTGCTGTGTGAGGCTGTGAGGCTCTATGGAGCTGTCTCCGACACTCGGCCTCGCTTGTGACGCATTTTCGTCCTCATTGAATCTTTTGCACTTCTTCAGCCGTTTGCTCTACCTTTCCCTCGGTCAGTTTCTGGCACCCACTTGATCGCTGCGCTTCACTACCTGGACTCGTCCCGACGTCGCTCCCCTAAATCGCAACCTGATACAAAGCTCACGTCGCTTGACAACACTGTCGCTCTACTGCACCGGTGCGCACAATGGGCGGCTCTGCGTTCAGCGCCGGCGACCGGCCGCTGCACACGCCGCGCATGCCGAAGCCCGTCTACGAGCAGGTCAAGCGCCGCTGCATGGCCATTCTCCGAGAATCATTCTCATGCGTGGCATGTCCCATTGAGGGGCCCGGCAAGCAGGACTTTGGTGACATCGACATCCTCGTGGCGTGGCCCAAGAAGGACATCACCAGCACCCGCGACAGCCTGCGCGCCATGGGCGAGGCCCTGGGCGCGGCAAGAATCATCATCAACGAAGCCGCCTCATCTAACCTTGCCCTGCCGTGGCCTCGGTCTCCAGCCACAGAGTTAGACTCTACTAACGCCGACGGCGACGAGTCGCAAGAAAAATACATACAGGTCGACCTGCGCATCTGCAAGACCCTCGAGGAAATGCAGTGGATGCTCTTCAAGCACGCGCACGGCGACATCTGGAACATCCTGGGCTCGACCATCCGCCCCTACGGCCTGACCGTCGACGACGGCGCCATGTGGCTGCGCGTGCCCGAGATCGAGAACACCAACCGCAACCGCGCCAAGGTCTTCCTCACGTCCGAGCCCGCCAAGGTGCTCAGCTTCCTCGGCCTGCCCATCGGCGGCTACTGGGACCGACCATTCGAGAGCCTCGACGCCATGTTCGAGTACGCCGCGCGGTGCCGCATGATGTACGTCCCGCCGCGCGACCCGAGCAGCAGCAGCAACGACGGCGGCGGCGGCGGCGCCGACGACGAGCCGCCAGCCAGCAGCAGCACGGGCGGACGTCAAGCGGCGGCAGAGGAGGACCGGCGGCGGCTCAAGTCCAACGACCGCAGGCGCATGAAGGGCCGGCCGGCGTTTCGCGCGTGGATCGACGACTTCATCCCCGCGTGCCGGCAGGCGGGACGCTTCTCAGATGCGCCGCCACGCACGACGCGCGAGCGCATCACCGAGGAGGCGCTCGACGCGTTCCGGGCGCGCGACGAGTTCGACGCCCGGCGCGACGCCTTCCTGCAGGACCGCCAGCGGGAGACCATCTGGAACACGCTCATCAAGGGCGCCGCCCCCGAGCCGGACCGCGCGACGGCCACCGGCGCCGCCGTCACCTACCGCGCGTGCCTGGTCAAGGCCCTCAAGCGCATCGTCCTCGAGGGCGACGACTCGTACGGCGTGCGCTACGAGCATGCCTTTCGCGACGACAGGGGCTTCTGGCGCTTCGATCGCGTCGTCGACTTTATCGACCGGTACAAGGACCGCGTCGGCGAGGCGGCGTACGAGCGCCAGCATGGGCGGTACATGGAGCATCTCAAGGCGAAAAAGCTAAAGGCAGAAGGAGGTCAGCGGTCGTAATTATTCGGCATGTGGGCGTCCTCTGGGTCAATGGGCGGACCTTGACGTATCGCATCGCGCTCATGCGTGTTTGTTGAGTCGGCGCATGAGCCTCGAATTCATCCGTCCCTCTGATGCCACGCGTCGACTAATTTGCCACTGCAAACCTTGTGAAGTATGCTTAAAGTGACACCAGCAACGAGATTACGATACTAAACACTGCGTGTATCCGATGATCCGACAGAGCGCCTCCCCTGCTCGCGACTGCCCAGCGTGAATCCGATCGCATTACGGGCGTCGGCTCCGCCCATCTCAGCCACACCCGCCGATCCCCTGGCTGACGTCCGCGCCAAGATACCAAGTTACTACACCCAGCTCCTCGGGTACAAGATGTCGCCCGAAGGCCCATAGAAATCTAGGAGGGCATCAGGTATCGGCAGAGAATGAACCTCGTACGCGACGAATACGGTCGGCGTCGATTGAGCCTTTCATCATCTTCTGCGCCGGACTTGAGTCGACATAGCCTCGTTCACCATGACGGGGCTGCGTGACGCGGCGGCGCGATGCCGGTGACCAGAGCACTCCGTGAGCGCGACGGCTTGCGTCGATGGACGTATAAGTAACACCCGTACTCGCGGCTTTGGATGCTTCTCTTGTTGCTGCATCACCGTTGAGGAATCTACCTGCAGAGTATCGACTGTTGCAAGACTTCAACAATGCATCTCCCTCTCCTTCTCGCCTCACTCACCGCCGCCGTCTCCAGCGCCGCGACAAGCCCCCCGGCGGGCAAGTCATGCAAAGCGCACCCCCGCGGCCCAGACTGGCCCTCCGCACGCGACTGGAAGCGCCTGAACGAGACGCTCGGCGGCCGCCTCATCAAGCCGGCGGCTCCCGCAGCGGCCTGCCATCCTGGAAACACAGGCTACGGCCCGGCGCGCTGCGATGAGCTGACGAAGGCGTGGCAGGGCACCGAGTTTCACTGCGGCAACCCCGTGTCGGTGCTGCTCGACCAGTACACCAACTACACGTGCCTGCCGGACGCGGCATATCCCTGCACGGCGGAGGGATATCCTGCGTACGTGGTCAATGCGACGACGGCCGAGCACATTAAGCTTGGAGTTGACTTTGGTACGTACGCAATGTAGCAATCTCCTCCTTCGTGAGGTTCCCTGCGCGAGATCCTTTTGCGTGAGGTAGCAACTCCGTTGACATGGACTGTTCTCAGCACGGCGACAAAACGTCAGGCTGGTCGTCAAAGGCACCGGCCACGACTTCCTCGGCCGCTCCATCGCTCCCGGGGCGCTCTCCATCTGGACGCATCACCTCCGGGATGCCAAGTACCACGCGGGCAAGTTCAGGCTGTCTGGCTCCGGCAGGGTGATTCGCGGGAATGCCATGACATTCGGCGCCGGCACGCGCATGTTCGAGGCGTATGCCGCCGCCGACAAGCACGGGCAGGCCGTCGTCGGCGGCTACGGCCGCACCGTGGGCATCGTGGGCTACGTCACCGGCGGCGGACACTCCCCCCTCGGCCCGCGCTACGGCATGGCCGCCGACAACGTGCTGGAGATGCTCGTCGTGACCCCTGCGGGCAAGGTTGTCGCCGTCAACGAGGACCGGCACCCGGATCTCTTCTGGGCCATGAGAGGCGTGAGTCAAGCGCGCCGGACCTCTCTCTCTTTCTCTCTCTCTCTCTGTGCAGGCGCATGTGCTAACTCCCAGCAGGGCGGAGGGTCGACGTTTGGCGTCGTCGTTTCCGTGACGCTCAGGACCTATCCTACGCCACAGGTGACCAGCGCTGGCTTCGTTGTCTTCACCGATCCCAAAGAGCGCGTGGTTGCCAACGAGTTGCTGGCCCTTATCTCGTCTCAGTTTCCGGCCTTGATGGACAAAGGACTGTCCGGCTACGTCTTTCTGTCCCCAGGCATGAAGCTGCCAACCTCAGTCCCCGACGTGCCGCCTGAAATTGCCGGCGCGTTCGGCACCGTGCTGGTTCAGGACGCGGCCGATCGGGACGCGGCCATCCCGCGCATCCTGAAGCCACTGAACGAGACTATCCACGAGCGGTGGCCGGGCAAAGTGACTCTCATGACCTTTCCGAAGCATTACAAGACGTTCCTGGAGTGGTACAACGAAAATCATGACGCGGGCAGTGGAGGAGGGAGCTCGTATGTCGCGTCGAGGCTCCTGGAGAGGGATGTGCTGCAGGGCAACAGCACGAGATTCCCGTCCGCCTTGAAGGAGGCCTTCAAAGCCAACAAGCGCTTCGACATCTTCATGGTTGGTGGCAAGGGCGTGAGGGATGCGCAGCCAAGGGGAGGCAGTAATGCTGTCCACCCCGCTTGGCGTCGAGCTGCGGTGCAGGGGAGTAAGTGCTCATACCAGACTTCGTCAAGACACAAACAGCCCCTTTGCACCCGAGTCTAACCACCGGTTGCAGTGACGTCGGTCAGCTTTCCCCCGTTGAACAAGACGGCAGAGCAAGACGCCAAAAAGCTATTGGACGGCTCTTTCCAGCCCATGAGAGACCTGTCCCCACGATCGGGGTCCTACATCAACGAGGTGAGCACCAGAGCGACCTGCTGGCACACAACTCTCATTGATGCATGTACTGACACCTCTCATAGGCTTTCCTCTTTGAGAAGAACTGGCAGCGTGCGTTTTGGGGCGACAACTACCCCAGGCTCCTGCGCGTCAAGAAGGCAGTCGACCCGTCCGACGTGTTTTGGTGCAAAACTTGCGTGGGCAGCGAGGGATGGGCAGAGACGCAGGACGGCGAGCTCTGCAAGCTAAACTAGACGTGGCAGCATGAGCGAGTCGTATTGACGCGTCCAGGTCTCGCCAGGTTGGTTCGAGCAATCAAGATGCTTTTGCGTCCACATTACGTGTGATTTGAGAGATATTTGCAATCATTGGCGATCGTTATGCCGGCCTTGCGGCTTGTTTACAGACTGGAGGCACCGGCTCTCGGTGAATATGCGGTCCCGGACATTAGACACTCGCGGCCAAAATGGTCCCGATATATGCTTCATTTTACTCAATGTTGCTGGCTCAGACGCACTGTACTTTGTAAGACCACGAAAATAACAATCGGTGCCATCTATGTGCCGCCTCATTGCATGCGGCCGTTTTGAAGGTTGGCCGCATTCACGTTGCACGCAGTAGCGCGACACGATTGTAGTTGGAAGTAGATCCGTATTTGGAACACTTCTTCGTGGTGCTACGATGCACAAGTGACTGGTATTGATTGTTTCACAACTGGAAGCGGCGGCACAAAGGTACTGTACAGTATCGCGCAAAGTGTGCATGGAACGAAGCATCAGGACGTAGCAGTGCTTTGATGGGCTGATCAACCCGACCGGGTCACCTTGGTAACAGTTTTATATACATTTATTATCCATAAACATGAAGGCACTGCGGCCCTATTAATAGTCCACTCTATAGATCAATGCAGCACAGCCAGGCCAGGGTCGGCGGTCTCAGCAGCACAGGACAGGACAGTTGAAAGATCAATTTTCATGCTCCCTTGGCGTGGGAGGCATAAACGGCGTAAATACCGGGTGGGGACGCCTCGCCACGAGTGAGAAGGGCAAGATTTTAAACTTTGGGGTCATATAATCGCATTGCATGACTGCATCTGCGCAGAGCCCGGTGCCAGGGAAGTGTATATTGTGCATGACGGCCGTAAATTGCCGGGTCGTGGGCAACCGTCGAGGATGTGAGGCCTCGCTGTTGAGCCAGTGCATGATAAATTCGGCACGTATCTCCCCGTCTTGTGAACTGCCATTCAACCAACCCATTCGAATACTCACTCACAGACACTCGTTGAACAGCACACATACACACACACCTCTATTTCAGTATGAAGAACTCTGTCGTCGCCCTTTCCGCATTTGCGGCCACGGCCCTGGCCCACGGCGGCCATGCCGATACCAAGGTCTTCAACGTGGACAAGGCAGGCCTGGAGGTCGCTGTTGGCCAAGACCTGACGCTTGACGTTCAGAATCGCTGCCCCGGCGGTTGCAAGGTGTTCTTCTTGAGCGGCAAGGACAAGGACACGTTGGATGAGTCGAAGCAGACTCTTTTGACTGGTGAGAGGCCACCAGATGGCAGCAGCTCCAGCCCACATGAGTGCACCTGTACTAATCCCCAACCCTACATGCAGACAAGTGTCAGGGCCCAATGTGCACTGTTCAGATCGCGTCGTCGAACCACGAGGACAACGCCGTTTTCGGCCTCAAGCTGATTCCCAGCTCTGGCATCCCTTTCTACAGCGCCTCTATTAAGGTCACCGGCCAGGTTGAGGTCAGCGGCGGGAGCAGCAAGCCTGACGCTACATTGGAGGGCAACACCATCGACGGTAAAGAAACCGCCTCGACTGGCTCGACCTCGACGCCCGGGGGCAACACCACCGAGGTCGATGAGACTAACCCTTCCGTGGACTCGACCCCGACAGAATCAACGGACATTGCCGCGACCCCGACAGGCTCTTCAGACTCGACCGGCTTGGGCCCTACGAACTCGACCGGTTTGGGCTCTACGAACTCCACTGACTCGGACTCTACTGCTGGGTTGACTGACTCCACTGACTCGGGCACCGAGACTACGGTGGGAGTTCCGGAGGCCACGGAGTCTTCGAGCAATTCTTCCGGTAGGCTCTCCAGCGCGTCTGTTGGCAACTCTCGTGCAGAGTATTCTAACACAGTATTAGGTCTTCTTCCCACTTCCATCAATAACTCGACCGTCATCACCAACGTTGGCGGACGCGTCGCGATACCCATGGCGCTCCTCACGGGTGCCATTGTCGGCGCTTTGGCCCTTGTTTAAGAAATCCCAGGATGTTTGGAGGCTTAATGGCTCACGCCGCTTATATGAAGGTTCACAGTGGCTGCGTTTGCTCGTGTAGAGGTTGTTGGCGTGGCCATACAAAGATTAAGAACGTTGATACATTGCGGTGACACTACGACGCTGGAAATCCTTTAATAAACCCTCCGTTTTCATCTACTTCTCGTTTCCTCACCAATGTCTTGAAGTGATCGTAGCCGCACATGGCGCACAAACAAAAGATTCTGCCTACTTCGGTACAATTGTTATCCCATCATCCCGCAGCGACCCCTTTCTTAACGCGTACCCGCCCACCCCGACTGGACGACCGGGTATTTAGGAAATGCAGGAGCGTAGACCTAGCAGTCGTTATTAAAGACTTCAGCATTCAATCGAGAATCCCGAGTCTTACCTTCTTGCAAAGAGCGTTATAGTCCGCCGTCGAACCGTCAACCCTGGTCAGCTCCGTGTTGGCACCGGGCATCCCGAGCTTGACGAGCGGACCCGATCCGGGCGACGCCTTGGCCCATCCGGGCCCAGCGGCTGGGTTCTTTATCCACGCAACGAACCAATCGTGTGTGAAGTCTGCCAGCGCCTGCTGTTCCGAAGTCACTCCTTCTAACGAGTCGAAGCATTCGTGGCCGCCATGGAAGAATGGTACCTCAGTGCCATGTGTAGGTGCTGTGTTCGGCGGGCCCACGACGTTGTCATACTTGCCGAAGAATCGGTACACCCAAGTCGACTGTGTCCCGCTGCGCATATCGATGAGGTAGTCGACCGGGCAGTTGAACCGGGCATCGCCGTACTGTGTGCCGATGCGACGCGACTCGCTGTCCAGGTCCTTGTAGGCGCCTCGCAAAACGCAGTCGGGGATATGCGCGCAGTCGGCGTCAAACGTATTGATCCACGATGAGAAGTTCCCGGCTTTGCCGTAGACAAGGCTGAAAATGTTTCCCTCCTTGTCCGCCGTTCCCGTCAGCAGCGAGACATGCGATGGATACTTTCCCTGGTTGAATCGAAACGCGTAGTCGGCGTGTCGAGTAATGTCGTCAATCACTGGCGTGAACCATGTGTTCAGAGTCGAGTTGAACATGGCCGTCTCCAGTGTATATATGTCGACCTTTCGGAGGCATTCCAGCTGCCTGTTACCCGCAGCTGGGCATCCTACTTCTGCGGCGACGGCATCCATGGCCTCATCCATTGGCGCGTATGCGGGGCCCGACATGGCGTTGGCACTCATCTGCACGGCGCCCTTGAGCCAAGTGTCGGGATGGTTCCAGAGATAGTGGTCCACCTGAACGGAGCCGGAGGAATGCCCTCCAAAGACGATGTGGTCGGGGTTACCACCGAAGGCTTTGATGAAAGATTGTCAGTGAGATCTTTGTCCATGCTGTTGATTCCAGTATGTTTCTGGCTATGCTTACCTCGAATATTGCTGTGAACCCACTCCAAGGCCTTGTTGACGTCCAGAATACCCAAATTCTGCGACTGTCCTGGATATGCCTCATCGATCTCTGATGAGTGGGGGTAGGCGAAAATACTCTCACGAGTATTGAAGTTGACGTAAATGACGTCTTTGCGGGCAAAGTTGGTGCCCTGCAACTGAGGGTTGCTGTTGGACCCGGTGACCATGGCACCGCCGTACATGAACACGAAGACGGGCAATGCGCTGCTTTTTCTTGCATCTGGAGGCGCCCAAATGTTAAGATTCAAGCAGTCCTCCCCCTGGCGACTGTACTGCTTCTTGACTTTGGCCTGCGGACAGGTTGCGCCATACGAAACAGCCTCGACCTGTGACGTCGACGGTCGAACATCTTGAGGCGGGTGCCAGCTTCGAATACCAAATTAGTCTTGCATTGGGGGTCGTCTGGTGGCACGCAGCCTCCCTCATCGCCAAGGCGGACATACCGGTTCTTTCCTCCTGTTGTCGCGGCGAACGGAATGCCCAGGTAGACGGAGTTGCAGTGGGCGTCACGGAATCCCTTGATAGTTCCTTGGGGGATGACGGCACTTGGTGCGGCACTGCAGGCGGCATTCGCTCCCGTTGCGCTGCACCCAACACCAAGGACGAGACAGGCCCCCGCTGCAGTCGCTTTGATGAGCACCATGGCAGGCTAACCGTAGAGATGTTTCCAAAGACGAGAAGATAAGCAATCGCCACTTAACATAAGGGCGTGATGACGGCGTCTAGGCGGTTACATACGTGAACAATGGGGGAAGTTCCGTGACATTGTTTGGGGACATGAGTGCAGTGATCAAAGTGATCATGGTGGAGAGGAGCCACATCGTGGCAAGCATCATAAGGACAAGAACTGCCGGACATTGCCGGCCCGCTTCATGTCGATTCGTGATGGAGCCGCTCCAGTCTTGTAAGCGGCGCTCGTGTTGGCGGGTCCAAGTTCAATGTTCCCGATGGACCAGCTCGGCCACTACCGACATCAGGGGCTTTTCCTCCGGGCACATGCGAGTATTCACGGCCTTCACTCAGAGGCATTAAGTTCTGCCATTCCCCTAAAGCTACTGTACCGCCGGCCCACCTGTCACCGTGATTGTTGGTGGACAACAGGCCGCCAGGGCTCTTGGATCAGTTCATGTGACCGGCACGGCGGATTCAGGGGCTGCCCTTGCATGAATCTGCCAATTCTGTACGGCGCGCAACTCCTCCCCTGGCACCTTGGCCCAGGGCGGTCCCACTGTAGCCAGCCAGCACGCTCGAGTCGAGTGGGAACACGCCAATCCTTCTGCGCATGGATCATGACTCCGCGGATCAGCGCGCCGGTTAAAGCAGCCCATCGACATGGCGGCCTGAGTGGATCAACCCTTAATAAATTCACGGGAGAAGTCCACATTTGCGAAGTTGGCAATAGGCGGTGGAATACATGTATTGGGTCCAGAAACCACGGGTGATGGAATCAGATGGGCATGGCCGGTAAGAACTCAATCGCAATCGTGTCCGCCCGTAACGGGTCCGCAATCGCAGGGACCGGACGCCAATTACGCCAACGAGAGTGAGCAGCCGTCTAGGTAATTGTACGGCAGAGTTATGCCACGATCCCTGCGCGCTGTCACCAATAAACTCAGCTCGGTGGGACAACGTCGAGCATGCAAACGCTTACCGAGCCACAAATCGAGAAATAAAACAAGGTCCGTCCAGAACTTCATGTTGACTTCTGATCAAATGGTCTGCTCGTAAAGCAAGTGCGCTGGCGATTGCTGGCTCATCAGACTTCGCGATGGCGGATAGTCTTGGTCACATTGTAGGCTAAAAACCTTGACCCCATCACCTGGAAACCCTCAAAATCTGGACGTACTAACGAATGACAAGGTATCGTGGTACCTTTGCACTGCCACTGCGTGCATATTTCTGGTCGCGCGGCTGTGGATTCGTATCCGCCGATTCAACGGCCTAGGCCCCGAGGATGGTCTCATTATCCTCGCTGCAGCCTGCCTCATTGCGGATCTAGTCATCCAGCAGTATATGTCCAACCTGGGGATGGCTGACATCAAAAAGACGAGCAGAGATAACTTCATCAAGATGATGCAGGTGAGATGACTTCATTGCGGTCCTACTGTCATTCTTGTGCTGACTGGGCCAGATGATTGTTCCTGGATCGATCCTCTATGTGTCGTCATTATGGGCTGTCAAGGTTGCGATGGTGTTGTTCTACAAAAGGCTCGCAGCTCCAAAGTCCACGCTTCAGGTCATTTACAATGTCGCCCTTGGACTACTGGTCTTTTTCTGGGGTGTAATTACATTGCACATTTTCTTCCAGTGCTATCCCCACGACAGACGATGGTCGAAAGACCCAGCATGTCAGACTCCCGTCTAATCTAGTATCAGTCTATGCGCAAGGTGAACTAACAGTCATCAGATAAATGCGACGCCCAAAACAAGATCATCAACTATTGGCTGACAGTTGTTTGTGAGTCCACGAAGTGTCCTGTCTCGGTCTCACGCTAATCTGTAGAAGTGAATATTGGCACAGATATTGCTAGTAAGTCACAAACCCGAGCCGACAGCTTGCTTCTCTGCAGCATTGGGCTCACAGTTCCCAGCCATAAGCTTGCCCATCTCGATGGTCCTCAAACTGCAAATGAAGTTGAAGCAGAAACTCGCAGTGGCTGCAGTCTTCGCACTTGGCCTTTTTGTGGTCATCGCTAGCAGTATGTTCCCCATTTGCATATTCGGCAGTCGTCTGGGGACAGATTGCCTGCTGACAAGTATGTCTACATGTAGTCGTCAGGGCATACTACGCCAAGCGTAAGGAGATTATGCTTACATGCACCGTGTCCATGATTGAGACGGCTGTCGCGATAATCGCATCATGTCTTCCGCGTACGTCTGTAGGCAGTAAATAAGAGCCTTGTTTTCCAAACTGACCTGTCTGCAGCCCTTCGCTCGCTCTTCCTTGGTTCGCCTGCATCTGCTCGAGTCGGCGGAAAGTATCGGCGCTTCGAGCTCACCTCTCCAGTCAACAGTAAGAACGCACAGAACATAAGTACCAGCCGAGTTGCAGCCAGCGGATCGAGGGACAAGAGCAATTCCGAGGAGGAGTTGATCGTTAGTGACAAGGCTCATTTGGACGTCAAAGCCGGCATGAACTTGCAAGATGGCGTCACGGTGACCAAGACATTCCAGGTGCATGACGGGACGGCATCTGTTGCATCCTTACACCACTCTTAGATACAACATGGAAAGGAACTCAACTTGCCCTAACCCTTAGAACGATACTTTTTGGCTTAACCTGCGGATAAAAGAGGCCAAGAGCACTGTTTGAAGATGTTCTACCTTGAAAAGGGCTTCCTCTGGGCATTCAAGGGGTACGCTAGACCTTTTGGGGCCTATAATCGGAACTCGACACTTCCATGCGAGGGGATATATTCTTGGGGACTTTCAGTAGATGTTGTTAGCGCAATATGCACACATTTTATTCCCAACAGCAAGCAGCCACCGTTCCTGAAGAGATTGTCGGGTGATCGTCGCTTCACATCAGAGTAACGGGGACACAAATATATCGCTGCCTACTGTGACGGTGTTGAAGCCTGATGGTACAAATCTGTGGTCTACGCATTCTCGTTGATGGCCTTGTCAATGTGTCAAATGCGGAGCCGGACCATCGCAAGCTCTCCAGTGCGTAATGAAGTATTGGTGGCCTCCCCGCAGCGCCGTGCTCCTGCTGTGAACTCCACAGCTCTTTTGGCGGAAGGAAATTTCCCAAATGAACACTGTAGTTACTGTACTGTAACGTGCGTTTTAGGTCTACATCAAAGCCTTGCGGCCACGTGGTCTCGAGGTGTACAGCATGGAAGCGGAATCAGATGCCGAATGTTAGAAGCGCTCCATGTCTCCGATGAAGTCCGAGTCAGCCTTGTGAACGGCTCAAGCGTCCACGGTCGACGCTAATTCGGTCTTAATAACGACATACCGGTGGCTCAGTAATCACGTTGGGTGCGTTTAGCCCCTCTGGCCCGTCAAGGCGCCGCGGGAGGACGTCCCCGTTTGGAAGGCGGAGTACCTTCCCGCATCGGTGATTCTGTGTGAGCAGCCCAACATAGCCCAAAGAGCCTCTCCCGACAACATTACGTGCTATGAACAGTCAGGCTGCCACAGCACTGGCGTGATTACGAGCGGCTCTGTATGCATCGCTCGACCAACGCTGTGCGTTGGCAAGGGTGGCAGCACAGCTAAGAGTTGAGTTGGATTCTCCTTGTCATCACACCATTTAAGACCAGACAAGTCAATAGACGTTGCGTTCCGGTTTCTTTTATCCATTTTACTTCCAAAAGCATTTTCCGGAGTGCACTACTTAGTTTGCGAGCAATACTAAGACAAGCTACCATGGCCGACCTGTCGGTCTCGTCTGTTAGGAACAGAGCCTCGGACCCCGGTACCCCACGCATGGCATCTCCGGCCATTCTGTCAGATCTCCCGAGGATTGCCTTGACTCCCTCATGTTCATCGGGTGCGTTTGGGACGCCCGAGTCGTCTGATGCCGAGGACGATGTGCACGATTCTATGGGAGCCCATGGACCAGATTCACTTGCGGAGCACAGAACACCACCAGACACGATGAGTATGGCAAGGATTGCATCCACACTCGACGAAGTATCCCAGGAGCCCAACCAGAACGCATCGGCTACAAGAGACATGGAGCGCCCCAAGGCGCGACGCCTTTCATCCACCCCGCAGCGCACTTCTAGGTCACGAAATCGATCAAACTTAGAGCCTAAGGCGACTCGGTACGATATTTCCAAAGAAAAGCCCCCGACGTATGCATTCAATGATCCAAAGTTTCAGACGGCATTTCGAACTTCCAAGCAAGCAATGGGCGAACTGGCAGCCGCTCTTGCAAGTAGCTCGCTACAATTGAACCAAAATTCGGAAATATACAGCTTGCATAAGGACGCACGCAAATTGGCCGATTTTTCATGCTCTAATAAACGCACTGTCGGTTTCGTTGGAGACATGGGTACAGGTAAGGCCGTATAGCAGTCTCGAGTTGAAGATCGCACTAATATTTGACAAACAGGCAAGAGCCATCTTATCAACTCGATACTCGATATGAAAGATCTCGCGAAAACCGTATGCCTATTGTCAATCACCAAACTGCTAGTCAACGCTGATGACATTCCCAGGGCTCTTCTGGAAGCGCATGTACCCACGTCGCGACAGAATATCACTTTCACGACTCTCAAGATTTCACTGTGGATGTCGAGCTGTTTTCGGCAGGTGAGCTTGACAAACAGCTGATCGATCCGCTACGACGCTACAGAAATTATCATTTGAAGAGTGACGACACGACGAAGGACAAGTTAGACAACAAAAACGAAGCAGAAGAAACAGAAAAGGTGTTTGCGCTCATGTTCGGTGCGCGACTCCACGACAAGACGTTTCTGCTCAACGATTCAGACAGGATGTAATCGCTGCATTGAGCGCTTGGGCAACAGATGTTGTCCAATCAAATTCGGCGCGTTCATACTGAAGACTCACTCTGGAAGAGTGTTCTGAGAAATTGATGGAGCTTTCATCAGAACAGGATCCGTCCTCTGAGCCAGTTCTTTGGCCATATGTAAGCAAGATTAGGTTTGTTGACTCTTTGGATGGCACACAAGCTATTTCTGACAGGATACCACTGAAGAGTGTCCTTGAACTCATACATTTTGAGAAAAGGCATGATTCTAGTCGATCTTCCAGGTATGCTCCACTTGAAGGCTAGGCGGTGAAAAGCAAACGGCTCACGCCGGTTTGCTCTGGCTCCATAGGACTTCGAGACCGGAACCCAGCTCGCCAAATTGTTACGGAACGATATCTACGCAATTGCGATGAAATCTTCGTCACTTGTGACATCATGCGGGCTACCAGCGACCTAACAGTTCAGAGAGTGCTTGAGCTCGTGCGCTCAGCAGGTATCTCCACGACTGGCATTATTTGCACCAAAGCGGATGTAAGTAGCTGTTGATCTTGAAAGAACTTACGGCCTGTGTATTGATCTTTGGTTCTGGTGTAGGGCGGCGAATACGGAATCAACTACAGAAGCCGCCGAAGTCGAAAACTGGCAGGATTTCCAAAAGACGCTCGACTCCGTCGAAGCATTATTCACCAAGGTAGGCTGAAGGCCTTGGCTCGGAGTTGCTTTTACTTGTTAATAGTCGTTACAGGATCTAGCACGCAGTCCCTTGATACGCGGTATATCACAGAGATTATATCGTAGCTTCGATGAAAATGTGTACAGACGTATGTATCTGGTAAAACTGGTTTGTAATATTCCATTCAACCCAGCTCACAGGCTCCAATACAGACTGCAGGTTTCCAGCCTGGGCACAGGCTGCTCAGCACGCGGAGAGGATGTGGACCGGGGTAATATTCTCTCCAATCCTACTTTCTCCTTTGCTAGTCATCAGCTAATACGTTTTAGATGGCACATCGTAGGTGGTTCTGGGCATTCCGCCCAGGTGTAACTCCGTGTGGATGAAGGAGCGGATCATACACGCTAACAGTTCATAGAGTCCTATGCAGCCTTTTGCCGAAAGTATGGTGTTCACACCGTCAGCATGCAGGAAACGCGCAGCTGGAACAAAGAGATCACCGGTCGTATGGTCATGGATGTTGAAGATTTATGGAAAATTGTCAGATCGGAGCCATACACCCAACGACAAGAGATCTACGACTTAATCAAAACGTCGAACTCTGAAGCTGCTTCCCTTTTAGGTACGCTTGGTGGCTTGCAAAGCCTCTTCACCTTGATTCCAGCTTCTGCACACTCAAATTTGTATTGGAAAGGCCTGATCATGACTGCAGAGACACATGACCAACTTGAAACTTCTTCTTTGATCCAGTCACTTGACAGCCAGTCATCAATGTTGAGCCGCAGCATTTCCAAAGCGTACATGGAGCTCAGTAGAGAGATGAGGTCTGGTCTGACTGAATTGTTGTCGTCGAGTTTACAATCACTTACTGAGTTTGTTGGCAGCTCTCTTGAGACAGATGCCCTCTCTGATATAAGAACATCATTCATCGGGAGCTTGATGGAAGATGCATATTCCCAATGCAATCTTGTATGCGGTAAGTTGGCGCACTGTGGTGATTGCTAGGGAATGCGGCACACCTTGAAATGCGTGGCGCCCCGCTAATCAATTCAGGGACGGGGAGCTTTAAACGCAAGAAAGAGATAATGCGTCAAAGACTCCAAGGGCAGAAAATCTTCGAGAAGCTCATGGACCAGTGGCGGGAGTGCTACTTCGATATGGCGGATGACCTACAGGATGGCATGAACAGTATCGTGAAGTCTTACGTGGCCACGGTCAAACGTCTTCTAGATCTGAAGCGCTGTGGGGATCCGACGACAGAAGCTGATGGAGATGCTGAGTTTCACGACCGAGTTGAGGATGCGTTGAAAAAAGCGCAAGCTATTCATCGGGGAGTCTTGGAGAGCATCGGGGTGGTATCTGGTACCGTTCGAACCGCAAAATGCTTGGGACATGTAAAACTGCACGTCAGCACTCCAGGAAGCAGACTTGCCCCTATTGTTTCAACTGCACGACTATGGGGAAAACAAGACATTATGACAGTGTTTATCTGCTGTGCCTTCCCTCTGGCCGCAAAGATCGATCGTCGTCTAGCTGTCGTACCGTTGTCGATTCGTTCGCATGCCACTCCTGACACTGGTGTGCTATGGGAATACCTAATATAGGCCCTGATTTTAGAAGACATTGTCAACTTGAAACCGAAAAACACTATCAGGAGTCCGAAGTCTGCTGGTAGCACATGAATCAAACGGAGGGAAATACTAACGACGGTGGGTAGACCCCAGTGTGACTGACCATTTTCCAGGAGGATCAAGCGACGAAAACGTTGAAATAGTTCTCTCTAAGGGCTTAGAAGTACCATGAGGCGTGTTTTCTATCGATGTGCTGTTGGATCAAGTGTGGTAGAGAATATCAAGACGGAGGCGGTGCAGCCCCTGGATGCCGACAGGGGAGACCAATCTTGTAATACATGTACTGTCCTAGCTCCGGAGAATCTGGAACAAACACTCCGAGCACAGCCAACGACTTGGCCGTTATCTCGTCGGCTTTTTGCATTGCCTGGCAGTGGATCCGTCAAGGTCCAGCAGCAAACGGCCCGAACCGCAACCCACCCAGCCCCGTCCCCCGGCAGCACTCGGCCAGCAGACCAGACACCACAGGAATCAGGATTCCCAAACGTGCAGCCTCACTCTGCACGTCTTGAACTCTCTCCATACACGATTTGGCCCCCGTCTGAGCAGGTTGGAGGTATCTCGGCGGACCGGCCGATTCAGGGGCTCGAGCTGGCTGTAGTCCCCACACAGCACCACGGCCACCCGTTCGGTCATGGGGGAGGGGACAACTTGGCATTGACAGAGCTGTGGGCTGATTTGATGCCCGATAAGGCCTCTTCAATGATCTTCAATATGCTTTGTTTGTTCTCTTTTGGCAGAAGCTACAGCAATGGGAACAATAGGCGGCCGCGCGGCGTAGCACCCTGAGGCACCCCCTGGAGCGATATTTCGCCTACGCCCCAAAGTTCACAGCACTGGTGTGGCCTCGAAGGACCTGGGACGAAATTTTCGCACTACAAAGTACAAATAGCCGGCATCACTCTGCTTCTTCCTTCTGCTCTTCTCTGTCCTCAAGTTTTCCCTCGCAGCGCAGGCGAATTTTCTTTGCCCCCTTCTCGCCCTCCAGTCTCTCTGTTGAGCATTTAGCTGTGCTTCCCGGCCACATCCTGAACCTCCCAACAACTCGCCAGGTCCTCAAGATGGATGACGATACGGTCTACGTCATTCGTCTGCACATTGGAGCGGATGAGGTGGAAGAGACGATGACCGATGCCCATGAGGCGATTGCCGTCCAGCCTGCCGTCGGAGAGAACGCCAACGAGGAACAGAGTACTCTCGACGACCAGGCCAAAGACACTATCGGTGGCCTGTCCGAGAACACTCTCGACAATCATGCTGCCACTATGGCCATCATGAGCGACAACCAGGTAAGACGGTCCAACCCTGTCCCTCCTATTCGCAGAATAACCCTTGGAGACACCGTGCTGTCGGGCCGATACTCACAATCAGCAGGCATCTGTGGTTGATCAGGGGAACGCTGTGGCCATTGTGGCGGACGCTGAGGCCCCTGAGGCCTTTGACGGTCTCCTCATTGCCCAGGAGGCTGTCACTGACGGCCGCCACGATGAGGATGACGAGACCGAGGGAGACTTGGGCTGTTCTAGCTTCTTTCTAATCCCCGGATCCGTATGTACATTCCGTCTTCAAGATTTCGCAGAATGTCACCAGTCTTACCTGATGATAGGATCACTTCAATGAGATACTTCCCCCTCTCAACGGAGCCTGCAACCGTCAGGCGCACAGTTGGCAAGCGCCCCTTCTTATTGCACAACTCGGTCCTTATGTTTTGATATCGCGCTAACCATGCCTTTATCTCCAGTCCCCGTGTGGCGATTTTCTGTGACACCGGTACCTTTAGCATCCGCTACTGCCTCCTCAAGCCTTACCTGTTCTTCGCGATCCTGATCAACCTTCTCCGTCACGCGACTGTCATCAAGCTCCCCGGCATCAACCGCCCTGTCTTCGGTCTTGTCGTCGACGTCCTCTTCTCCGGCTACCCCTTCCACGGCGATGAGATGCAGCTCAACCTCCCACGCCTCGTCGCAGCCCTCCAGCTCGCCATTCGCTGGGGTATGCATGCCGAAGCCAAGCTCCTCCGTTCTAGTCTCTGGGCCTACATCCAACGCCGCCTTCTGCACGCGAACCCCCACCGTCAAAGCCAGGACGCCGACGCCGTGGACGAGCGTCCCGACCGCTTCGTGTTCGACTGGGACTACTTCGTCTACCGCTCCCAGGAGCTCTACCGCGCGTGGCGCCTCGTCCGCGGATCCGCCCACAGCCAGGTCGCGCTCTCCGCGTTCGAGATCTCCATCCTGTTCGTGCTCGCCGTGCCCTGTTGCCTGTGGCCCGCCCTCACGCTGCGCATGGACGACGCGTTCCGCCGCGACCTGGAGCACGTCATGTCCGGCCGCCTGGCCGTCGCAGCCGACGACGACACCACCGCTGCCGCAACCCTAGACGCGGCCTTTAAGCAAGCCAAGGTCCTTTACATGCAGTCCATCGTCATGTCAGGCGCGGGATACGCGACATTCCCAGGGCGCCCACTACTGGGCCTCCTGGCGCAGCTGGACGTCCGCGTACCGGTCCACCACATGGTCGGCCAGGGAGGCGTGTACGACCCTGACTTGACGACGTTGTGCCCGGACAATCTCGACACCTGGATCCGCGACGCGCGCTGGTTCGCAGACCATCCGGACAACGCGGCCGGTCGCGGCTGGTTCTAATTGTGGTCAGTCCTGGGGATGATCTGGGATTTTTTCTTGTCGCGTCTGAGGGATTGGCTTCCAGATCGGACACCGGTGTCAAGGGCCACTGGAAGCTCAAATCACCGGGCGGCTGGTCTCAACTTCCAATCAGTCGGACAGCACTGTACCAGGCTGACTTGTTTGTCCCTGGCGCGTTTGATCGTCCGGTCCCGGCGCTTGGCATGCGGCGTTTGCACTTTATATCTATTATGGAGACCACGGCAAGGCGTTTGGTACGGTTAAGGCAAAAGACCTCGGGGCCTCAAGGCGCAAACGGGGAGTTCGATTTGCATTGATGAAAGAAAAGGGGTTCAGGAACGGATCAATCGTCGTGGATGTTTCCACGATACTAATAATGACATGTTCTACGCAATTTTCGTCCGTCTGTTCTACCGCCTGTGATGTCCGCTCTTGTATGTGACTTCTTGGAGAAGAAAACGACGGTTTCGGCAAGCTGCTCCTGGTGGTGTTTGCAGAAAAGCATGGTGCACATGGGTATGGCCAGCAAAGCCAGCCCGCCTTCAGCCACTCCTTCACAGCACAGTATCGTGGGGTAAGGCCGCACAAGCACGTAATTCTGGGTTTCTATGCACTCACAAAGAGCAGATTGATAGAACGAGTAATATGTACAGCGAATACAGTGACCTTGCGTGGCCGCCACACGTAGGGCTCCCATCCCAATCCCAGACACGGACATTCCGAGGCTCCGCATACGACCAAGGGGTTTACAGCCACCGCGCGGAGGAAAAATCTTGGGCCCTACTGGTTGCTGCTGCCGTGGACACCCTCCATGGTCGTCTTGATCACTTGCGCCGCG
Source organism: Purpureocillium lavendulum (assembly GCA_029168975.1). Taxonomy (NCBI): domain Eukaryota; kingdom Fungi; phylum Ascomycota; class Sordariomycetes; order Hypocreales; family Ophiocordycipitaceae; genus Purpureocillium; species Purpureocillium lavendulum. The sequence continues at coordinate 739,255 of JAQHRD010000001.1, forward strand.
GCGTCGTTGGCGCCCCAGTTCGGGGTGACGACGTCCCTGCGGCCGCGGCTTCGGCGCGTGTTGCCCAGCTTGCCTGCCGCGCCCTTGAAAGCGCCCGCCGCGTCGCCCTCGACGCTCAGGCGGTCATGCTTGCCGTCGGCGTCCTTGCCGTTGCCGCTGCCACTCTTGCTGCTCGTGTCGGGCGACAGGGGCGTGTTGCCGGGGATCAGGAGCGGCTGCTTCTCCTTCTCCGCCTTCACATCCTTCGGCAGTCCCAACGGGCCCAGCTCCTGGGATGGGTCGAACGGCTCGTTGTCGAGCATGGCGGCGGGCTGCTCCTGCGGCACCAGGTCCGCGCGCGAGGTGAGGCCGTTGGCCTTGGAGGCGAGGTCGCTCGTCGACGGCACGGCATCCGGCTTGCCGGGCAGGCCGGCGAGGGTCTGGTCGAGGCTCGAGGTCGTATCCTGTCCAGTCTGGGGGTGTCTCTCGCGTCAGCGTCATGTGTGTGCCTTCTCTCTATCCACGCAACCATAGACTGCGAAGTACTTGGTGTCTGCTAGATGGTTGGCTGTAGACGACTTACTCCCTGGAGAAGGGGCGCGGCCGAGACCGTGGCGACAAAGGCGGCGATGCGGAGGAACTTCATGGCTGCTGCTATTTCTGGTGCGATGTTTCAGAGAACTGGCAAAAAGGAGTGTCGAGGAATTCACAGAGACTGAGTCGATGGCGAGTTTTGTAAAAGAGTGTAAATGGTTGGATGCTCGCTGTTCGGGTGTAAGTAAAAGGACATACATGGGAGGGCATCACGCTCGATTTATATGTCCCTCTCGAACAGCGCAGCTACCAATGTTTCTCCTTTCCCCCTGGCCGTTCCTTTGCCCACGGTCATTTCCTCGATATGTGTGCTTTTTTGCCCGCCGCCGCCGCCGCCTCACTACCCAGACAGGCATACGGACATCGCGGGATGGACGTCCCCCGATCGACCGGTACCGCGGCGACTCCCGCGGCGGTAGCGGATCATCCACGGTACGGCTGGTGAATAGTCTCATTTCGTCGGCGGGCGCACGGGGCGACTCGTGCGATGTCATGCCCGTTGCGTTTCTCGTACAGTCTATGGCAGAGAGTGCACAGGCAGTTTCAGGGCCGAAATCTCCGAGGGGGGAAGTGATCTGCGTCGAGCAAATGGACATGTCAATCGAAAATGATAGGTTATGCCGTTGACAGACGAGCGCGGCACGGGACAATGTAATGACTGAAAGTGGGATGTTTCATTAATTTTTCTGACACGCTCTGTATGAGAAGCACATGATGGCGCTGGCGGCTGGTGGGCTTGCTTTTTGCGAAAGCCAAGAACAAGCCGTGTCTCGCCTCGGCGGCGGGAGCAATTCTTCCACGCTGAGATTCCCGCCAGAACGTCCACCCTGACCCGTCTGAAGAACGCAGCACGCGGTGGTGGTGGTGGTGGTGGTGGTGGTGGTGGTGGTGGTCACTGCCGCCGTCGTCCTTGTATCGTCGTCGTGGTCGTCATCGTCATCGTATATAATGGCACACGCGCCGACTGAGCGCCTACGCACGCAACTGCAGACGGCAGTCCATGCGGGGCCGCTCACTCGGTAGACATCTTCCACAGGCCGTCGCCGAGAAAGTGCGCGTCCTCGACCACGGGCCCCTTGCCCTTGGCCTTGACCTCGTCGGTGGGGGCGACGAGGGTGCCGACGGCGCAGGCCTCCTGCTTGCCCTCGGCCATGATGACGACGGGCTCGCCCACCTCGAGCTCCCTGCTCCAGCGGCCCTCGTCGTCGACGCGCTGGTCCATCTCGCGGCCCTCTTCGAGCGGGCCCTTGTGGGCGCCCTCGCGCGGCAGGCGGCCGCCCTTGGAGGTGAGGCCTGGGGCCATGAGGGTGGCGCCCGAGAGGACGAAGCGGATGGCGCCGCGGTCGATGCGTATCGTGGGAAAGCTCTGGGGGAAGCGGTGGACGAGGCGCAGGTGCGGCAGGATGGTCGACGACACGTCCTGCTGGTAGAAGAGAGGCTCGGTGTCGAGGACATAGAGGGTGTTGCGGTCCGTCAGCTTCATGCTCGAGAGGGACGCCTTCTTAGGCAGGATCTCGTCGATGTGAGGCGTGAGGAGCGGGTACGTCGCGAGGAGGGACTGGCGCAGCGAGCGCTGGACGGAACTCTTAAGCTTCTGCTTAGGCGACGGCTGGATGCTGTGGAGGCAAGGACGGTCAGAATGGCGAGGACACGGCGTGGTCGTGGCAGTGGTGCTGGAGCTGGTGCTGGTGCTGGTGCAGCGGGGTGGGGAGGAACTTGCTCTTTTTTGAACATGATGGGCGGTTGTGCGGCGCGCTTTCAATAAACGGGACAGTGTCAGAGGCGGCCGCGGGCAGGCTGGGCTCGCGTTGGGTTCGTTTGCGGGCGTGAATGAACGGGTAACGGCGATGGTGGGGTTGGAGTTGAGGCGATGGAGGGGAAAAGTCGAGGACACGGCAAGACGTGGTCTGGTGGTGGTGCTCCTGCTGCTGCCCCGCGGCCGGCGGCTGGCGCTTCCATGGCGGGGTAAATTCCGCTGGTCGCGCGACGCGGCTGCAGTGTGCACCACCACGGCACGGGCACGACGAGCCGGTGCAATGGTCGGCAGCCCGATTTGACGAGGCACCGGCATAGATACCTTGGGTAAAGAAGCATCGATATCTGTTTACGTAGGGCAATGTACAGCTAGACAAAAAAGCCATTCCATCATCGACACTCTCCGCAATCGTAGTCCGTCCCCGCCCGCACGATGCACCATGTCCCGGCGAGCGACGCGCACGCCCTGCGCTCGCTCCCGGCTGTCCTTCTTCTTCTTAGCCGTGCGTGACGGAGGAGACGGCGCCGCTGTCGTCGAGGTGGACGTTGAGGCGGTCCTCGTTGAAGTCCTTAGTCACGAGCTGTCCGGGCTTGATGACGCGGTGCTGCTCGGGCAGGTCCTTCTTGCAGAACATCTGTAGGCGGTGCGGCCCGGTGCGTCAGTTCAGTCCACTTCAAAGGTTTGCTTGCCGACAAGATAGGGTGCCGAGGCTCACCGTCTCGTTGGACTCGCTCTCGGAAAACTTCTTGCCCATGAGCTTGTTCTGCCACTCCTCCGTCTTGTTGGACGAGGCGGTTGTGACGCCGGGAACGACGAGAGGCATGGTGGCGGTATAGTAGATTTACTAGGGGTCACAGTTCGCGCGAGTGCAGGAAGTAGATGTCGCTACTCTGAGCACGAGGATTCGAAGCAAGGTATTTACGTGTTTATGGGGGAGATGGTGCGAGGGGCAGAAACGGGGGAGATGGCCTGGAGTTTTAAGTTGAGTTGGCGACGCTCGCTGCATAAAATTGCTAACAACCAGCAAGGTTCATCCGTCGGCTTCCATTCAGGGCAGGTAGGCGACCTGCTGTGTCTACTCCCGGTGGCAGCGGAGGTCGCCCACTGACGACGGCGTGTCGTAGGCGATGACGTCGGCTCACGTGGAAACCTGCGATCGAATCGGCAGCCACAACCAGCTCTTGACAGCCTTTATGCGGCGCCAAATCTGCCGCGACGACGGGCTCGCGGCCCGGCTCGCGGGTACTGTACCTGGAGGACCCGATTCGAGGCTCTACTCATTCAACAAGGATAATCTACTCGAAGCATGCAAGACGGAGACGCACGTCGGATCGTCGCAGCTTTGCCTAGCTACCCTGCACCAGGAGTGATGAAGCGAAGCACCAGCCACACCTAAACTGGCGACGGGAGCCCAGCCACAGCGACTGCAGCCCGCTGTGGCTCAACTTCGAGGCCAAGGTGTCACAACTCACCAGCCGGGCTGCGCTGCAAAGTTCAAAGCCGTGATTCATGGCCTGTGCGGATTCTCGCGTCCCGGCCGCCCGCAGCGACCAATGGCTCGCTGTGGCGGTGATACGGGCAGCTCGTTGGACACGGCTACGTGCTCGTTCATCCGTCTCGTCCCACCTCACGCCCAAACAGGGGCCAGGAGGAGGCAGCTTGTCTCACGAAGGCGTCTCGAACAGTGAGCGGCAGCAAACCGCAACAACAGACGCACGTTGCAGATCATAGGCGATTCCCATCCGGCCCGAGGCAGGCACCCTAGCTCGCTGGCTGACAGCATCTGTCAGATGCCCTGGTGTTGAAGGAATGCAGTGGCCAGTCTCGAACAGGGGCACAACGAAAGATTGACTGTCCTGTCCCTTCCCGCGTCGCTAAAAATAACGAAGCACCAACAAATTCCCATCAGCGCAGAGGCAAGGCTAGCTTGATTAGCTCGGATACTCTTCCACCCGTGTGGCGGGCAGGCTGATGAGGCGATGACGGGCTGGGGCGCGCTGGGCCCTGGGAGGAGGGCCCGTCACAATTTACGCGTGCAGTGGCTCGGACAAAGGACAGGACGGAATGGGCTTGGACGGGCTCTCGCGGCGGACATTGCAGGGCGTCGCGCCTCGCGTCCGTGCAGATAATAGATGGAAACCTGAGGGCCCGTTTCCCTGCCCTCCCAATTTTGCACAGAGGGCCGGTGACGTTCAGCTGCAGGAGGAGAAACGCACGGCACCGTGGACTGCTTTGCCGTGGCTGTGGCTAACGGCAAACGCTGGAACGCGACGTGGGCCGCCAACGGGCGGGCAGAAACAGCTCAAACGGCTTTGGCGGCGGCGACGCCATATTCGTCTGATGATGATGAGGATTCAATCGCCATCGTCTCACGTCGTCGGACAGAGATTTCCCTTGGCACGCAGGTCCCTGACCTGTCAGCGCGTCACATAATACCAGGGCAATCTGGCAACCCGGACAGGTGCCGCATGCTAGAACCGCGTTGCGCAGGGGCAGCACAGCACTGGAAGAGCGCAGGACACACCGCACCACTGGAACCACACGGCGTGGCACAGCCGAGCCTCCCGCCAAAGTCAATCCCACCTCATCCACTGCGTCCCCCCCCCCCGACGAGGCTCGTCAGCGCTGCGCGGAGGCTCCCTCCCGTCCCGCCGCAGCGCGCTCAGCCCCCGTGCCCCATGCCCCATCCGTCCTGGCTCCGTCCCGTCGCCATCTTCGTCCTCCCCATGCCCCCCCCCCCCCCCTATTGCACGCTGTGAACCGTGAACCCCCCCAGTCCCGTTGGACGGCATTGGACGGTGACACCCGGACCCATCGTCACCGTGAGCCTCTTTTCTCCCCCCCAGCCACACTCGCTCGGCACCTCCATCCAGCTGCCACGCCGGCGGCCAGCCTAGGCTGACCTGCCTGAGTGCCCGGGCCTAAAAAAATGGGAGAGCTGGGATTCCTTTCCCGCCGCACCACACTGTGAGTGTACCAGCTGCCAGCCCATTAGAAGCAGCACCTCGCACCCTGAATTCCCAGCTACTCCTATTCGGGTTTGCTGACAGGGTCTTGTCTCTCCAGCTTTCAACGACGTCCTCTCTTCCTTGCATTCCTTTTCTCTCCAGCCCCCATCCTGCCTTGTCCCGGCCGTCTGCTTCTCCATTACCTTGAAGCTCGTCGAATCTCGACTGCATCATCCTCTCCTGGCGGGAATTGCTCCAGCGCCTTTTCGGAGACGACCCTCGACTATACGCAACATCCGGGGACCCCCCTTTTCTCTGTACCTATCCAGGTCACTGAACCCCCCCGGAGCTGGTCCTTCGCGCAGAAAAAGGCACATCGATCGTCGGTGCTTTTTTCCCGCCGTCCTCCCCCCTTACCCCTTCTCCTTCTCCACGGGGTGAACCCTTTTTTTCGGTGTACACAGATTGGCGGATCGTCCCGACCCTCTTCGTGCTCGCCTTCTTTTTTCCTTTGGGTGTCTGTCTCTCAGCCGTGGGTTTGTCGCATCGCAGCCCTACAACGCGCCTCCGCTTCCTGCCCGTCAACCTTCCGAACGACCTGTGACAACACGACGGCGATACGCCTCAAAGACACGAAGAAGCTGCTCTGCTGCTCCTTGGTTGCGCCCGCGCGTAGGCACGCCAGACACGCTCCCTCCCGCTTTGACGCACAGGGTTCTCCCCTCTTTCTTGAGACGAACCCCCCCCGGCGCTCGCTCCTCCGTCCGAACCAACGACCACAACTCATAACTTTCCCGCCCTCGACCCTATTACACCGCCGCAGGAGCTAGGCATAGCTGTAAAGGCCCAACCCCGAGCCTCCCGCGACACATTGTCCTCGAGCCACCGACTACCCTACCTACCACACCGACACCGACACCAACACCAACAAAGACAAACGGTCACCCACACGATGCGCTCACAACTCGTCTCCGCCACGGCCGCCGCGCTGCTCTTCGGCACGTCGGCCCTCGGCGCGGCCCTCGCCCACCCCGTTGAGGCTGCCGCCGCCGCCGCCGTCACTCCCGCCGTCGAGTACGAGGTGGACATGGACTTCCTCCTCGGCCGCCGCGCCGACGCCACCACGACCGCCGCAGCGGGCACAACCAACCTCCTCCAGGGCACGCTGTGCTTCACCACGTCGACCACGACGACGACGTCGTGCCCGCTCACCACGTCGGGCAAGCACGTCCTGACGCAGACGTGCTTCCCCACGGCCGTGCCCGCCTCGGAGTGCAAGAAGGACCTCATGTGCACCATCGACTCCAACAACGAGGACATTTGCATGCACCGCCGCGACGCCCTCGACATTGGCGGCATCATCATCGCCATTGTCTTCGCCGTCCTCATCACTCTCGGCCTCGGCACCCTCACCTTCCTCTGCTGCAAGGACCGCCGTGAGCAGAAGCGCCTCGCCGCAAAGGCCGAGGCCGTCGCCCTCGCACGCGCCCAGACCAAGAAGAAGCGCGCCCAGGAGCAGCGCACCCCGCTCATGCAGCAGCAGCAGACCCTCGGCGGCGCCGGCGCCGGCGGTCCCGGCTCCGGCCGCGGGAGCCCCAACCCCTTCAACGACACCGCGCACTGAGTGTGAGCAGGGTGTTAGTTACTCGCCGTGTTGGAACGGTGTTGGCCGCCTCGCCGCGTGCCCGACCCCACCAGCGAGGACAAAAGTACAGACTGCACTAGATCTACGAAGGAGAAAATTCACGGAGCAGGCGAGAATAGGGCGGGCCACGCCATGACCGACCGAGCTACATACATACCTACGATTTTCGTCGTTGACCTCGTTCGGCATCACGACAATGGCCCGACCGACTGACCGACCGACTACCCGGCTGAATGAAGGGTGGGGGAAAGAGTCACGATGCCACATGTACAGATGGATGGGGACAAGGGGAAGAGGAACTGACTGCACTTTCATGTCACTTTGGAGATACCTACTGGAGGAGGATCTGGTCTGGGTCTGGATCTGTTCATGCACAGCAATCTACCGGGTTGGGGGGTTTTAGAACGTACAAATTTTCACACATTGTCAACATTGCTGACACTGCCAACCCTCGCTGCCGATGTGGCTGTGTGCTGCCACTCCTGCTGTCCACGTCCACTACCGCGCCAGTCGGTGACTCGACGGGCGCAGTCTACGCTCTACGTGCTTAGCAAAGAGGTCGCTCGCCGGCCGTGTGCTGCGAATGTACCCCGCCGGGGTATCCTTGATATCTGCTAATCGAACAGGAAATATTCACATCGCTGTCATCTCCCTGCCGGTGAGCCTGTCGCCCACTCGGCGGAGCTTCCTCACATCTCCCCCGGCGGTGCTGCGGCTTCAAAAATCGCTGTGCCACTTGCGCGGGCCGCCGCCGCCGCTCCCTGGGCCACTCCCTGGCTCGAAGAACCCCTCCCACGTGTCGACCTTGCCTGAGCTTCCGTCGTCGTCCGTCTTGACGCCGGTGCCGGTGCCGGCACCGCCGAGTCGGCCAGTCAACGTCTCTCGCCTCAAGTCGGCGCTTGCCGAGGCGCGCGTCGTCGGCCGCGTTGGCGGGCTGCTGGGCGGTACGATGCCGATCCTCTGCAGTAGGTTCGACCTCTTCGTGGGACTTCCGGTCTGGCCCGGCTTGCTGTACATGTCCTACATGCCTCGCAACGATGCCTGACCAACGAGCGGGCTGCCAATCTCTCCGGGGGCGCCGACGGCGCGATACGGCGCGTTCAGCCCGTCGCTGAGGTCTGGCACCCAGCGGATCGCATCCTTCCCCATGCCGCCTGCATCTCGCCGCGTGTCGAATGTGCCACCTCCGTTGGAGCTGTTGCCTTCGGTGTCGCACAAGTTCAGCAGGTCCTGTTCCATGATACTCGAGTCACCCGACTGGGACTCGATCTGCGACTTGATTATGCCCACGCCGATGAACCCGTCCCCATCGGCATTGCTCGTGCTACTCAACGCTTGGCAGGCTTGGCAAAGCATGAGCCTCAGGGCTGCGTGACGCGACTGAGGCGGGCGCACTGAGCCTAGCCCGGCAGGCGAGCCGAACCCGGGAGGAATCGTTGGTGAGCTCCACGCGGCGTTCCCAAAACCAGGAGGCGGAAAGGCTGGTGTCGTCCCGGAAGAAGGAGCCCACGGATTATTTGCAGGTGCGAATGGGGGATCAACGAATGGATTCGAGACAAACCCGCGAAATCCCGGCGGCTGGTGTCGTAAGCTGCCTGTGTTGATATCGGACGACGGCAGGGGCTCGTCGTCGTCGAGCAGCGCGCGGCTGCCGAGGTGCTGCTTGGCGTCCTCGTCCTCGTCTCGCTGTCCGTGGTTGACACTGCCAGGCCTACCTATGGGTGCAGGCCTTCCGATGGGCTGTGAAGGCGGAGCCACTCCCTCGTAGCCGGTCGAGCCTTGTCGCGTGTGAGTCGGCGGCGGGATGTCCTTGGGCACTGCGTATCCATGACCGATCGAATACTGATCGTTGGCACCGAGAGGAAATCCAGGGGGCGGGACGGGAGGCATCGGCGGAAATCCGCGACCACCCGGGCTGTTGATACCAGGCGGAGGTCCCATCATGTTGGGACTCGGGCGGTACGGCAGGGGGAACATGGGTTCGTGTCCCATGGGGCTGGAGAATCCCGGAGGTGTTTGGTGGTGCGCCAGGCCCGGAGGAGGCTGCATTCTCATCGGAGGAAGTTGGAACGGCGGCGTGTGACTAGGCGGCCGCGACTGCGAGCTCTGTGGCGACATGGGCTGCGCCGAATGCTGCATCGCAATCGTGCTGCCTCCACTTGCTTTCCGTTCCTGTCCAATGGGTCCAGGGCTGGCGTGAGCTGGGGTCGCCGAAAGGGGAGAATGGTTCTGACTCGGCCCTGGGGCGGTCTGAGGCGCTGTCGAGTTCAGCTGGCCGGGTTCCATCTGCTGCGACGTGGTCCGCGGTCGGATCGGCGTCGGGGCCTTGGGGATCGCGGGTGTGGCCACAGGTATCTTGGGAGACGCGAAGCTTGTCGGGTTGGTCGGCAGCTGGGGGAGGGCGGCAGGCACAGGAGCGGCATGCTGCTGACCGCGCTTCGTGGGCTGAGACCTGTGCGCCTTGTCGTCCCTGGCCCTCTCCCGGGCCTCGTTCGCCTCCTGGGCTTCCCTCTGAGCCTTGGCGGCGCGGGCCTCCTTTTCCCGCTTGTCGCGGTCTTGCTTCTCCTTCCGCTCTTGCGCCTCGCGCTCTCGCTGTTCCCGGGCCTCCTTGTCCTTTAGACGCTGCTCCTCCTTGAGCCGCTTCTCCCGGTCCTTGGCTTCGCGGGCTTTGCGCTCCTGCTCGGCCTGCTTCTCCCGCTGCTCGTGAATCCGTCGCTGCCGTTCGGCTTCCTTCTTCAGCCGTGCGTCCTCCTCGGCTTTGCGCTGGGCCTCCTTCTGCCTGCGTCGTTCTTCGGCCTTCGCCTTCTGCTCGGCCAGCTTCTTTTGCTCGGCCTCGAGTCGAGCGGCCTCCTCGGCTGCCTTTTCGGCTTCCTTCCGTGCCTTCTCCTCGGCGAGAGCTTGTTTCTTCTGGGCGGCCTTGTCCTTCTTCTTCTGGGCGTTCTTGGCCTTCTTGGCTTTCTGGTCCTCGACTTGACGACTCTCCTCCTCGAGTTCCTCCAACAGCTTCTGTTGGCGTTCCTTAGCCACCTTCTCTTTGTAAGCGGATAGCACGCGTTGCTCAAACATGCGGGCTGCAAAGATCTGGAACATGCGGCGCCCTTCCTCCATGCGTTGCTCTTCGGTCAAGGATTCCTGGCAGCAGCATTCAGTATGGACCCCCGGCGGCATTTCAGAGGGGTTCGAGTATACCTCATCGTCCTCATACTCCTCGTCTTGGCTGTCCTCATAGTCGTCTTCCTCGTCCTCTTCGTCTTCGTACTCGTCTTCTTCCGGAGGCGGGTGACTATGAGGATTGGAGTATGAGCCGTTGGAATGACCGTAGGCGCGGGAGAAGTGCTCGCGGGCATCTTCCTCTCGCGCCATGCGACGCTCGGCAAGCTGCTCCATCATCTCGATGAAGCGCTTGCCGTCGTTCTTAAGGAGGTCATCCGCCACGGTGAGAATGCCGCCTAAGTCCATGTTACCATATGCGCTGAGAAGATTTTCAAGGAGCTGCGTACCCTTGACTTGCAGGCTGTTCCCGAATGTCAAGAAATCGGCTACGTCTCGGTCGTGGGCGTTGTGAAATTCTTCGGGGGGTTCGTCGTCGCTAAATTCGTCGTCCTCGACTTCGTCCTCACTCAAGACTTCCTCGGGCTCATCGTCCTCGTCGTCACCCACGTGCTCGACTATCCTGCCGCGTGACGGTGATTGTTGAGCCACATAGCCTGCCGGAAGCCGGTGCGAGGGTTGGATGGGGAAATCGCGGGAGGTCGGAGGCATCAGCGGGGGGCCTTCCCCTTGGTTGGCGAATTGCTCGAGCTCGAGATAGTAGGCGTCATACAACCCTTCGAGTTCTTCCTCGATGGCAGTTCGCTTGCGTCCGCACACGGTGCAGCTGCACGTGTGCTTCTGTTGCTCCTTCATCTTCTTGAGAACGGCATCTTTCTCCACCTTGACGAGCGACTTACGCTCGTCCTCGCCGAGGCCGAGCCAGAACTCCTTGATCCGCTCCCGCTCTTCGTGGTTGCTAGTGCTCCAAATTTTGTCTCGGGACATGCCAGGGCCACGCGGGACGGCGGCCTGGCTGGGTTGGGTGTCCAAAGTCGTGGGCAAGGGCGACTCGTCGGCCGTCTGCTTCTTCTTTTTCTTCTTGTTTTTCTTGGACTTGGCGATGGCGGCCAAGTCACCGTTAGTCGTCGAGTGGGAAGATTCGGCAGGAGCCGTGAAATCAGCCTCGTCCTCGCTCGGGGCGGCGTCTTGATCGTCAGCGGCGGGAGCATCGAGGAATTGATGAGCTGGCGGTGCGGGGTTCGGATGGCCATTGGCCGCCTGCTCGGCGGCGGCCTTCGCGGCGGCCTTTTGACGACGCTTCTGCTTCTTTCGGTTCACGGCCGGAGCGGGAGCGTCGTCGACGGGTGGCGGCGGCGGTGGAGGAGGAGCGGACGGGTGGTGGTTTGCCCGGGTCGGGGTCGAGGGCAGGGACGAATCCGAGGGCGAGACACCCTTGGGGACCGTGATGAACTTGGAGCCATCCTTGTTGGTGTACTTTGAGGTGCTGCTGCGAGGCGATGCCGGCGTAGGAGCGGCCGGGGTCTGTTTGGAGGCCGGCATCGTACGTCTTACGGAGCGCAGGCCGACGACACCATCAAGAGGGCTCGCGGCGGGTGGCGGGATTCGGGGACCGGGGGGGGGGCGCGCGGGACAGATAGATGGAAATGCACCGGCGTGTCGGCTGGACGCAACGTGTCGGCCTCGAGCCGGCGGGCGCACGCGAGTACTGAGCTGCTGGCGGCTGGCCTAGGGGGTCGCGCGCGGTCGGTGGTGTCGGCAGGGGCGCGAGGGAGGCGTGGAGGTAGGTGAGGTGAGGTGAGGTGAGGGATGTATGAATCTATGCAGGTGGTGTTTGGCGTTGGTGTGGAGCGGGCGAGAGAGATTGATGGAGGCTCCAGCGCCATGTGTAGTGGCTGTCCCAAATTGATAGGCGCTCAAGGCGCTGCCCAGCCCGGACTGCCTGAGCAGACACACACGGGCGCGCTTGCCCAGCCCGGTCCAGCCCAGCCCAGCCCAGCCTTGGGGCCGTCAGAGTCAGGGTTACAGCGCCTTTAGCTGCCTTAGGTCAGCAATGACGCAGTGGGGTCGGCGGGCCACCCCAAGGATGCCAGTTTGCCGACAGAAGGGGCAAGCGCTGATGCGTGTTCGCGCCGCCAGAGTCGCCTTGCACTTTATTCTGCAACAAGCTGTTTGTGGACGGCGCATTGTGACTTTTTAGGACTACGGCCCGCGTGAAGCATGTACGTCACGCGAAGGCAAGAGGCCGTGGCTTGGGGCAGCTCGCCGTCGGTTGTTGACGTGATCCGTGCATTTCGAGGCCCTGGGTTTTGCGCTGAAGCGACGGACCCAGAAGTCACTTATGGTGCCGTTGTCTAGCGTTGGGTACCTGAGCCCGAAGCCGTCAGGGCGGGACGTCAGGCACACTGGACGTTGGGCCCCTGCAGCTCAACGCACCTGCTAACCTCCTGCTGAAAGTCGGGGCGGTCCAGCGCAGTCCGACAAGGTCTGAAATCCATCACGTGACCTCGACGGATGCCGAATTTTCGATGTGGACGCTCGTTTCATTGGCCGGTGCCTTGTTAGGCGTTGGCTCTCGTCGGACACCTTGATGAACTGCCAGATCCGCTCACTGCACGCCCATCCGTCTCCTGCCCAGCCCAAACCCCAATTCGATGCGACGACGGCCTCGCTCCCGAGTGCGATTCTGCTGCGCGCGGAACAAGCCTGCTCGCGTGTCAATGGCTACGGCGCTGCCGTGCGGGTACCGCGCAGATACACTCGGAATATCCAAGGGGCCTGGAGCCCGTTCTCGTCTGGTCACACAACCGTCGAGTTACCTCTCCACGAGACGCCGCCGTTCCATTGTTGCGTCCGAAATGCACATGCGATTGGACCGCTCACCGGACGGTTCGTCTGATGCGCGCACAGGCTTCTCTCCTACTGGCGGGATGGGGCACCGCGACTGGGCGTGTCGTCGTTGCGTGCCTCGTACCCTGCTGCCCGTCAACGACACGTGCTGGTCGGCCTCAACTGACATGCATCAACGTCTCGTCACGTCGTGCCATGTCGTCCTATCTGGGAGGGGCGGTGGTGGTCGTCGAGCCGTGCCACGTACTAATGCCGTGTGAGTTGCAGCAGCATACCTGCTCAGACATGCGCATTGTTTATCATCATTAGGACCGGCAATCGCCATGGTTTGGCGCCGGCCCGCGGGCAGGTGGACGAGCGTCAGACCCGCGACGCTGGGAAGCGGCTGCAAGGACTCTGTTGGTTGACGTGTTGGACGGGTCGGCCGATCATCTCGGGCCAGATATTATAACTATATCGCGGCCCGTTTCGCCTTGCACCAAACAATCTTCACCCGGATTCACGGTACCGGAGACGCAAACTGCCGAAGCTGGGCCGCCAGCGACCAAGCCTGCAACCCGCCCGAGCGCCTGTCCTGGATCAGCCCTGCTCCACGCTGTCAAAGGATGCTCGTGTCGTGAGGTGGGCAGGCTGCGGATGGGACGGGAGTCCGCCATCCCTGCGGCCGACAGCCAATGGCGATGCCAGGCACGCCTGGTCGTGTCCCACGCGGCGCCGCGTCCGTTGGCCCCGACGTCCTAGTTTGCGGTTGATGTCTTGCTTGGACGGGTGGCATAGCCTCATCCGCCGCGGCCGCAGTCCTGCAAGTCCTGTTCCTGAGCGCGGGTGACGACGGGCAGCAGCGGGAAGCCCGGCCGAGTCAGCACCCTGAACCGGGAAGCAAAGAAGGGTCCCTGACGGAGGCCGCGCGCGGAGTGCCTTACGATAGGTGCGCTGGACGATCGGAGTTTGCCTCGTTCCCGTACTCGCCGTCGTCTCCGCCAGGTGTGGCAGCGCCGGCTCTTCAGACAATTGCCTTGGTACAAGCACCGTCGCCCAAGGGCCAGGAGCCAAGAGCCAAGAAGGGGAGCCGCTCAACGAGCTCAAGGGGCTTGTTGGGTTTTGTCGCTGCCGCAGCCGTAGCCGTAGCCGTGACCGCAGCCGTGCGCGCGCGACGTAGCAAATGAGACCGCCGCCGACTCGGCGTAATCAATCAGGTCGACCTGCACAGCATCTCGCTTGCTGTTACACGGCGAAGCCGCTCGCATCAGCTCCCGCTCAGCCCGACGTGCGAGGAAGCAGGCCGGTATCTAAGGAACGGCGCTCCTAGCGCCGCGCAGCACGGGCAGATCCAGCGCACAGCGGCGCCTGTCACGAACCGCGTTGCTGTTATGTAAGCCGGGGCGCCGCCTGTAGGTACCTGAAGGTAGCGGAGGCTCCAGCTGCTTGGCGCTTGGTAGGACTGCCATGGCTGGGGCCGGGGACCCCCCATTTCCGCCGCCCGCCGGCTGAGGTGGTGGACCAGTCAATCAGTCCATGTCCTCCATCTGTCGACGCCCCCCCCCGGCCGCCGTGCACCTCTGCCACCTCGCCCGCCGGCCGCCTCGAAGCCAAGCTCGTCCTTTGCATTGCATGAGCTCTTCTTGGACCCCCTTTGCTTCCTCCACCTCCCGTCCTGCCGTCTTGTCAACAATCCGCCTCAGGAGCTCCCGCCCATCCACCTTGACTGCCCCAGTGTCGCCGTTGGGGCCGCTGGCAGACCGCAGCCCGGGACGCGAGCGCCGACGTACCTGCTTCGTACGTACGTACGGGTGCTTCTTCAGCTCGTATTCGACGAAAAGCTTGTCCTTCCAGACAGGCCGTCCCACCGCACCGGCAGACCGACCGATCGAGTCTACGGCCTCCGACGACGACCGCGCCTTGCGAGCCGTCTCCCTTTGTTTCGACATCTGGTCCCGAGCACAGAATAAAAGGGGCAGCACCCGGGAAGGCGAAGCCACGATTCTCGCTGCATCACCACCCGAGCGCCCGCCGAGACGACTCGCCCCGGACCCTACGAGGTCTCGCGTTTCAGCCTGCACATTGGCAATCGAGCCAAGCAGCAGTTTTCGACCCACGACGACCCCAATTGAGAGCCTTGCCTGAGGAGCTCAGCTTGGTCCATCATGGCGAGTGCAAATCCGCAGAATGTTATCCGCAGGTACGACCACTCAATTGCGGTGCCGTGTTGTTGCACCTGTTGCTCCCCCGTCTGCACCTCTGGAGGCAATCCCCGTTGCAACCTTGCTCGCTCCCCGGAGCTGAGTGCTCGATTGTCGTTGCGGCCCCGCTGACAGGTGTGTGTACAGGAAACTGGTCATTATCGGAGACGGTGCCTGCGGCAAGACGAGTCTGCTGAGCGTCTTCACCCTCGGCTACTTCCCTACAGCAAGTCCACCCTCCGTCCATGTCTCGCTGCGACCCTGCTAACCAAGCCGCAGCATTACGTGAGCCTCCTCGCGCGCCGGCCGCGTCTCGATCGGCAACCCCGAGCCCTGATCTGCAGCTGACGAGAACGACAAACAGATTCCCACAGTCTTCGAAAATTACGTGACTGATTGCAGAGTAGACGGCAAGTCGGTACAGCTGGCCCTCTGGGATACGGCTGGCCAAGAAGACTACGAGCGATTACGGCCCCTGGCGTACTCCAAGGCGCACGTCATCTTAATAGGCTTCTCAATTGACACGCCCGACTCTCTGGACAATGTCAAGCACAAGGTCGGCCGCTTCCCCCCTCCATCTTCCCCTCGAGCCCGGCGGCATCGCTCGCGGACGAAGACGACGAGCTGACACGTCACGCAGTGGATCGAGGAGGCGACACGCCTGTGCGCTGGCGTACCCATCATCCTCGTGGGGCTGAAAAAGGACCTCCGCGAGGACCCTGTCGCCATCGAGGAGATGCGCAAGAAGTCGCTGCGGTTCGTCTCGCCGCACGACGGCGAGGTGGCCGCCCGCGAGGTCGGCGCCCGGAGATACCTCGAGTGCTCGAGCCTGAGCGGCGAGGGCGTCGACGACGTCTTCGAGGCCGCCACGCGCGCCGCCCTGTTGACCTTTGAGAAGGGCGAAGGGTCCGGCTGCTGCGTCGTCCTATAGTGCCCCGTGCGCTTTGCTTCGCTGGGCTGCCTGCCATGGCGCAGCCGCCACCACCACGACCGGCGCGCCACCCAGCCTCACGGAGACGCTCAAGGACCCGAGGACCAAACACCAGCGAGCGGTTGCAAGGACGGCACCGGGCGGGGTGCCTTCAACATCTTGGAATAGTTGTCTTTGTTCTGCGGCCACGAACTAGTTAGCTGCCCGCTACCGGCCGGCCACCTGATGGTGCGCGTGCGCACACACGCACGGCCGTACAGGGGCTCTCTTACCCGCACTCTCATGGCACGCGGCATCAGCATGTCTTTCTTGGATTGTTTTGGCAAGCGACGTCTTTCACAGTCTCTCTCACTCTCCTTTCTCACTCTCTGTCTTACTCTCACTCTCGCTCCATCTCTGTATCTGCATGTATTTCTTTTCCTTCTTGTCCCACGCTCTCTTACACGCGACGGAACGCGCCGCGCCCGCCGCCCGAGAGGAGAGCCAGCAGCAGCAGCACATGCATCGGGTGGGAAGGAAGGAAGAAAAGAACAACAAAAGTCTGGTCTGTTCGACGGAGAGAGAGGAGGTAAAAGAACAAAAAGCAGCTTCGCTCTCTGTATTAATAATGCGCACGCCGGGCGAGCGCGCGTGGCCGCGGAGGCATAGAACAGCAGCAGCATGCACGATCCATCATATCAACCTTTGGCCCGTTCGTTCGTTCGTTTGTCTCTTTGGGCCCCCCCTGCCTGCCTGCTTTTCTGCGCGTATTTTTGAGTGCGTCGCGATTTTGGTTGGTTTCGCTCCTCTCTTGTTGCGCTGCCTCAGTGACGCGATTGCATCCATCACGGCCTTTTAAAAGATTGTGGCTTTTCTTCTTCGAGGTCGACTGACGAAGAGAACGAAACAAACAGCGGGCGTCGGGCATTGTGGAGCGCGGGTGCACGTGTCCCATAGCATAGATGAGCAGAAAATTTGTTGTTCTCGTCTCGTCACTGCTGCCTACCAAAGGTGCCGCCCAACGTGATGCACCGTCTCCTCGTGCTCAAT
This sequence comes from Purpureocillium lavendulum, assembly GCA_029168975.1. Classification (NCBI taxonomy): domain Eukaryota; kingdom Fungi; phylum Ascomycota; class Sordariomycetes; order Hypocreales; family Ophiocordycipitaceae; genus Purpureocillium; species Purpureocillium lavendulum. The sequence continues at coordinate 756,218 of JAQHRD010000001.1, forward strand.
GCTAGTGATACAACGATGCTACACTTTATACAGAAAAAGAAAAACAAAGAAAGAAACGCATGGTCCATCCTCGTAGTCATACACCTCCGGACGTCCATCTACCTCTTCCAGTCATGGTTCCAGGCCTCTTTGGCGGGCGTGTCCGTTTGGAAGCGGGCGTACTCGATGGGCACACCGTCGACGCCGTAGACGCCCTTCTTCTCCATGGCGACGCGGTACAAGTAGCCTTCGCCGCGGCCCTCAGGCCCGACAGTGCGGCGCAGCTCCTCGCACGCGTTGAACATGCCCGCGTGCATGCGGTGCCGCTCGCGGTCCAGCGCCTCGTGCTGCTGCCGGCGGAAGAGCTGCCACGCGCGGTGGATCGTCCAGTGCCGCAGGTACCGCTGGCGCGCCATGCGCAGCGGCGGCGGCGCCGGCGAGAACATGTTCTGCTTGAGGATCTTGATGCGCAGGTGGTTCTCGGATCGCGGCGCCTGTCGGTTCTTGCGGGCGGGTTTGCTGCCCGCGCTGCCGCCGGCGGGCTTGGGGGGCACGCGCGCGGCTGCCGACGGCGTCGTAGAGAAGAGCCGGGTGGTTGTGCATGTTGTGGGCTGGGTGGCGGGCGTGGCGCGACGGGCAAAGAACCCCCGGAGGGAGAAGAGAGAAGCCATTGTGCTCGTTCTGGCCTGCTCAAGCGTCGGGGACGGCACTTGTCGCCACGTTCCTCTTCGGCTGTTGGACCAAAATTCCCGTCGCTAGCAACGGGACGGTTGAAGTATAGGACAGACTTTGGCGTCCGTCCTCGTCGCTGGGGCTTCTTCACGTCTCGGCCCGTTTCCGCTTCTTCGGCGTGGCGTCGGCCTCTGTCGCGTTCTTGCGGCGTCGCTTTCTCGGGCGGCCGTTGCGATCGTCGTCTCGTGCCTCCTGTGGCTTTTCAGCGTCGGTTGGAGGCCCGTACAGCAATGCTTCCACAGCGGCAAGCGACGCGACTTGAGCGATCCTTGGTTTGATGTCGGAGAGCTTGCGGCTGTCCAATTCGTCGAGATCCAAATCGGTATCGTCTGCCTCCTCCAAGGTCGCAACCGTATCGTCGGAGTCGATATCTCGGTGGAGCTTCTGAAAGACGTCCAGAGCGTCACGGAGGTCTAGGCGGGTGTAGACGCGGCTGGGATGGTTGGGGGCGTTGAGGAAGACGTCGTCGGAGTAAAACTGGTGGATGTCCTGGCGTGTGGAAAATGTTAGCGCAAAGTGATCCAATTGGGCCGACGCCGGATCTCGGATTAACAGCCAGCCGACTAACACGCGACCCCTCCTCTGCAACTGCCCCCAAAACCTCCGGTCAATCATCACATCAATCGCGAGAGGAGAGATACTAACCGCTGTGTTCTCATCCTTCCGGGTTTGGAAGATGAGGATGTTATCGAGCTTCCTCTCCTCGAAAAGCAGGTGAGTCGCCCTGCGCGCCGTGTACAGATCTGCTTCGTCCACAAGCCGCAAGTAGGCCCAGCCCGTGACTCTTTCGAGAACCCGAATGACGGGCAGCATGGGCTTCAGAGCTTCGGGCAATCCTACCGCGCGCATCTTGGGAAGAAGATGCACGAACTCGAGGGCCCTCTCGCTGCTGCGTACCTTGGCACGAGCCCATTCCAGCGGCGCCTTGTCGGCGTTCTGGAGGATGTCTCCCCAGCACTCACACAAGTCGTGGAGTGCCTGGGCCGAGATGCTCTGCCCCAAGAGCCTCTCCTCCTTCACAGACGCGTCATCCGAGCCACCAGCTCCCGGAAACACGGCGAAAATGCTGCCCAGCGTTCGAATAAGTGCCGGGAAAACGACCTCCATGCGCTGCGTATACTCGCGTAGAGGTCGTGGCACCTGCCCACAGTACACGAACGAGTCTCTGAATTCGACTGCGTCGTCGCTGCTCGGGAACTCGAAACGCGGCTCTTCAGTCTTCTCCGAAGACGACGTCGGGGGCGAACAGTCCTGTTCGGAGCTGCCAGTGTGACGGAAGATGTAATCGCCGCCTTCATGGCCGTGGTAGTACCATGCTCGGTAGAGCGACGTCGCCACTTCCGCTTCTACGGCGTCGGGAGCACCGACGTCGCCAAATCGCACCTTGGTCTTGCCATAGAGCCGAGGAAAGCTGCATTCCGACTTCGACTGCGCTCTCATGTGCCGGTGGTTGGCAGCCTGTCGACCCTCGCGGCTTTGCTGAATGCGCGCAGCTTCGTCGGCAATGTACCGGAGCCTTCCTCGGTACAACCCGAGATCCGTCCCTTTTCCGCCGCTTTGCCATCGTGACAAAACCATGTTGCGGCGGAGGATGGCGTCCTCGTCCTCCTTTCGTTCCCGTTCGAGCTCGGCAAGCTCGACGCGGATGGAGGCGTACCGGGCCTCTTCCGACTCGTCCTCGAACGTCGGAGGCTCGAGACCGTGCGCAGATATGTAGCGCCTCCAAGTCGTCTCGAGTTCGCCCATTTCGATAACGGTCCTGTGGGTTATCGCCCGCGTCAGCGGATCTTCGTTGCCACAGTCAACAAGCAGATCCACTTACTGAGATTGCATCGCGATAACGTGCAATGCGGTTCGGGCCAAGGTTATTCAGTAATGAAGAATGAACCGCTTTCTGGACTCTTGAGTCTTTATTCGTCACGACTTGGATGCCTCCGACAAAATCCAAATTTTACGCTGCCGGAAACGACAGGAAGAACTGGCGAGAAATTTGCAGCCCAGGCCTTGTTCTTATTCAACGACAGGGCCACACCTGTCAATTATTAGAGAGCCATAACAAAGAAAGCCTGCAGTCTCGCTTGAGGCTTATAATGTTGTAACTTTCCTCCGTCGTGGCCATGGTCAAGGCGGCGCTTGCCTAGTCGCAAGAGAGTTTGCTCCTTTCGCACTGGCGAGCGCCAACCACCGCTGCGAAGTAGTACCGTAGGAATTCTGGGGTTTCTCCTCGCCGTCTATTGCGTGATTCACTGGTGACTCTTCCGCGTTGCCTTTTCGCGTCGAACTTTGCTCGCCTCTCCTTCACTTATTTACCTGCCCCCGTCCCAGTGAGTTCTTCTGACCGCAAACCCTCGCTTCGCAAGACAGTCAAGCATGTCTACTGGAAGCTCACGACTGTGGATCTATTTAGGCAGGACCGCTACGGACAGCGGTATGTTTTCAACTAATGATCTATCTAGCATAGGTGGTTACTGACACACCGCGTCTTTCATAGGACGCGCCCCTGCCCCTGAGGACACACCGGGTAGAAGCCAAATTCCGTCCGTCGAGTCGCCGTACAATGTACCTGAGCCTTCACGAGATTCTCTCTTGGAAGTTGCTGCAGTTTCAGGAGACGACGACTCCATAGGTGGCAGGTCTGATGGGAGCGACGGGTGGGTGTTGGCAGGCGACTCTCCTCGCCCCGCGGGAGATGATCCCGCGGGCCCGCGTTCGTCGACGCCTGATGACAGAGCGGAATCGGGCCACGACTCTGCGGACGTAAACGCGGCTGCTGAGAACTCCTTGCGTTTTGACGATGCCAATGTGGAGTACTTGTGGTCGTCGGCGTCCACTCTGAAGTGGGAGAACGGCCCTTTCGACTACGAGATCCCGTTCGACCGTCCGTTACTGCACGAGATGTACGACTTCGAGACTACATACCCTCGCGCCGCGCCCGTAATACGGGCCCTGAGAAGTCTCCCCCGTCAGGCACAGAGAGCCGGAGATGCGGCCACTAGTGCAGCGACGAGCACGGTGGCTTCGGTTCAGGGGCGCGTCGTTGACACCTACAACGAGTGCACCGTGGGCGAGCAGGCTTCCCAGGCTGCGCAGTACATTCTCCGCGAGATCGGGCGTGTAGGCGAGAGCGTGGCGGACGAGGCTCGTCGGAGAAGTCAGGAGATATCTGGCACTGTGACGAGGGAGTGGCCGGAGTTGGTGGGTGCCCTTGGGGACGGGTGGTTGGGTATGGTCGCGGACCTGGCTCGAGAGGGAGTTGCGGCGTTGCCTGGGTTGGAGCAGAAGTATGACCCGGCAACAAGTACGCCTCAATGATGAGCGCTTACAGGGGAGCGGGTCTGTTTTCGAGACAAACGTATGCTTTGGTTGGTTATTTTACGATACCCAGGAGCAGCTTTTGCATTTAGTGTTTGCACTTGTTCGCATGATGTACTCATTCGGACGTTGTCGCAGCGTCTCTTTGTCGTTCGGGCAACGAAGGCCCTCTATCCCACAATGACTGATCTATGAGCGACGAATATATAGTTTAGTGTCAACTCAAGAGTGAAAGTGGCGCACTGGATTCAGGTCGCGGAACTCGCCCCTGAGACTATCCACCCCATCTCGCCTTACGTCCTCTACCAGTTTCGCCACCTCCGGTGCGATCACATACTCATCAAACCCAAAGTACTTGTACGCATCTTTACCTGGAAGACTCTTACCAAAAGTCGACATGGAGAAGCCAGCGTCGGCGTAACGCTCCCACCCATTGATGGCATACGCCTCGATGACAACCCGCGGCGTGTTGCTCTGATATCGCAGCGTCTGGCGCTTGTACTCGAGAGGCTGGGCGTCGAAGAGGCGCTGGCACGGGAACGACACTACTCGAGCCTTGATGCCGAATCTTTGACCAAGCACGTGCCGCGTCTTTACGGCAAAGCTTAACTCTGCGCCGACGCCGATGAGTGTGACGTCGGCGTCTTCCTCCTCGATGAAGACGTACGCGCCGCGGATGACGCCGTCGCGGCTTGAGTGCTGCGGGTACTGCTCGACGGCTTGTCGGGAAAGGGAGATGATGGAGGGCGTATCTCGCGCCTCGAGGGCGGCCGTGTACGCGCCGGCGACCTCTTCGGAGTCGCAGGGGCGGATGTATAGTATGTTGGGCATGGCGCGGTAGAGGGCGGCGAGTTCGACGGGTTGGTGCGTTGGTCCGTCCTCGCCGGTGCCGATCGAGTCGTGTGTGGCGATGTGGATGGCTTGAAGGTGTTGGAGTGCGCCCATGCGAACGCCAGGAGCGGCGTACTACCGTCCGTGTTAGCAACTGGCCGTTGATGGTGTGCAAGGGGAAGACCTACGATGTAGAACATGAAGAAGCTGGATGTGACGGGCAAAAATGTCCCTTTGTTGAAAGCGGCTATTCCGTTCGAGATGGATGCCATGGCGTGTTCGCGGACTCCCCAGTGGATATAGCGGCCGGAGTAGTCGCCGTTGATGCCGCAAGATGTTTGCAGTTCGGGCTGTTTGTGGTCAGCGACGAAGGTCCGAGAGGTGCACACCATGCAAGACTTACATGCTGAAAGTCGACCTTGCCCTTCCAGATCATGTTGACAGAAGGTGACAGATCGGCCGTTCCGACCATCATGTTTTTCAGCTTCTCGGCGAGTGGATTGCACACCAGGCCCGACGAGTTGCGCGTTGGAGTTGGTGCTGTGGGAAGGTCCTCTTTGCGTGGGATGAGCGCCTTCCAGTCTTGTGTGAAGCGGCCCTCCACTCTCTTCATGAACTCCTCATGCAGATCGGGATACTCCTGCCTATATCTGGCGACCAGCGCTTCCCAATCCCGTTCCAAAGCGTCGCCTCGCGGCACCAGCTCTCTGAAGAACCCGTACACCTCGTCGTGGAGCACGAAGTGCTCGTCCGGGTTCATGCCAAACGCCTGCTTGATGCTCCTAACATCTTCAGCGCCGTACGCTGCGCCATGGGCCTTGGCGTCGCCGGCGACCTTGCTGCCGATGCCGATCACCGTGCGAACGTTGATGAATGTCGGTTTTTCGCTCGACCCTTTGGCTGTGAGCAACGCCGCGACCAGGCTCTCGACGTCATAGCATCCGTCATCGACATTGAGCACGGCCCACCCGCAGGCTCGCATCTTGGCGTCCACGTCCTCTGTGTTGCACAAGTCGACACTCCCGTCGCAGGTAATCTGGTTGTTGTCGTAGATGACGACGAGGTTGTTGAGTCGCCAGTGGCCGGCTAGCTGGATCGCCTCGAGGGCGACACCTTCTTGGAGGCATGCATCGCCAATCATGCACCAAGTTGTGTTGTCCACGAGATTGAGCCCTGCCTCGGGCCGGTTGTAGGTGGCGGCGAGGTTCTTGGTCGCCATCGCGAGACCGACCGCGTTCGCGATTCCCTGACCAAGAGGCCCCGTCGTGACCTCGATGCCCGGGTGCTCAATCTCCGGGTGGCCTGGGCAGAGAGAGTCGGTGCGCGAGGAGTGGTACGACTTGAGTTGGTCCAGGGTCATGGCCGAGTAGCCGGTGAGGTGTAAGAAGGCGTATTGGAACAGGCACGTGTGCCCGTTGGACAGCACGAAGCGATCGCGGTTAAAGAAGTTCGGGTTTCGCGGTGAGTATCTCATGGCGTACTTCCAGAGGGCGGCGCCAATGGCCGCCATGCCCATGGCGCTCCTGCACTCGTCAGCTTGTGTTGGGCTAGGCTCTGGGAGGCCGTTGTGATTCACGTACCCTGGGTGACCTCCATTGAATTGCTGGCACAGGTCGGCAATAAGACACCGGAACTGGCGCAGCACCAGGTCTATCGTCTTTCCATCTTCTGCTTTCAGGCGACTGAAGAAAACTGACTTGGCGTGCGGCACGCGATTTTGGAAGCTCGTAGTCACGGCAGCCGGCGCCATCACGATGCTCTGGCCCTTAGTTGTTTGGTGAGAAGTCCGCTCGGCAAGACTAGTGTGTAGCTAACCAGGTCGAAGAGATCAATACCACTGGGATGTTATAAGCATCTACTACTGCTCCCCTCTCACGAAGGCTCGACATCATTTACCGGATTGGGCAACCCGGACGGTGGCATGCCACCACACCTATTTCCGAAATAGGCAATTTAGTGCGCCTCCACTGTTGCTGTCCGATTTCAGGATACGCTGCGCCTCACGACAGCGGCCATGGAGTAGTTAGGCGGCATCAAGTCGGCCACCGCAAACTTCATAATTGCCCTAGTTCGAAGGAGTTTCGTCATTTGTGGCACATGTGCCTTGATTAATAGCTAGGGTGGCTCCGACATCGGGTTGGTATGATTCGTACGTTCAGTTCTGGCGATGGGTTGATGCGAATGAAGAAGAGCACCATGAGATAAACAGTGGTTCATTTGAAATGCTATGTTACGTGAATTGCGCACTTGGAACATAGAAGAACGCAATCAAACCTTGCCAATTCATTGCCCCGATCTGCAGACGACAGGGGCTTGTACCTGGCAACTCTCCATCAGCAAATAGGGGGTAGTCCTCAGAGAATACCAATTCCCGGCTTAAGCCGAAGCCCTCTTCACCATTGAAGGAATAGGGCAGCATTCTCATCGCCGTGTCGTTTCGCAAGTCCATACACACTAACTTCCAACTGCGATCAGCCCTGACCACACAGGCCATGAGCAGCCCACAACTAAACAAAGTCCACATTGCCAATGGGACGTCTATGGAGAATCCATCATCTGACTTGCGTTCAAAAAGAATATTGTAAGGTCCTCGAGTTTGAAGGAATGAACTGGACTCCTCCTCAATTAGTTTCATCAAGATATGCTGGGGATTGACCCCTGTTACGGACGACAGCTCTGAGAGGCTTTGACAGAGCACCCTCCCATGCACGAAGTCGTTCCAGAACCATGACCTGACACGAACGCTCTTACCTATTAGCATTGTAAACGCGGCCAAAATCCAGGAGAACGATGCTAAGTTGAAAGGGTCGACACCTGGGATTCGGGTGCCAACCGCAAGGCCCATGGCGATGCCGCCGCCGACCAATGACGTGCAGATGAGCGCGAGAATGGCGACGTACTTCTTAGTGGAAACCATGACACCTTTCTCTTGCAAGACCCATGAGCTCATTTCCTTCTTGTCCCGTCCTAGGTCTTCTGCGTATTGGCCCAACTTTGGAATGTGACGGAGAAGTCTCATCCAGTCCTCCTCTATAACGGAGACGGGGCCTCGTGATTCCATGGTATCGTTCAACTGCACAGTTGCAGTTTTCCTCGCCTGAGCCGGGTGAAAAACTCCATCTCTGAACCCGGTGTCAGTCGACTTGATGTATTCTGCGGTCACATACAGAGCGGCCGGATTGACGAACATGAGGGGCACGATGACACTGATGACGTCGCCCATGGAACGAAGTAGCGTCCGACATAGAATCCAAGGCGTTGACTCCCAGCAATCACCGGTATTCCGGATGTTGAGAGATATGACGGTACCTCGTGACGGGGCAGGCATTGGTTCTTCCACTGGGGAGAATTGCCGATTCCCGATAGTCGAAGATGTGGGATTGGCACCCTGATCTGTCATGATGTTTTCAAGACTCGATTCACTTGTGAACTCGCTTTCCCCTGGCGCTGGTCCTGTGCTAGAATTCGCCCCGAGATGCGTTTTCCGGATCTCATCCACTGTACTCCTTATCATGTCGATGGCCGACCAAGCGTTGCTCGCAGAGACGCTGTCCGAGCAGCCAGACAAGGTACCTAGGCCTTCAAACACCAACTTTGCCTTGCCCGCGAATGGTGTCTGGTATATACCCGCGGATATGCTGAAAACCGGGGACATGAGGGCAGTACCCCGTCGCAAAGGCGAGAGTGTGATGCGAAGCAACTCGAGAATGGCGCACCGATGTTGGACTGCGTGGACGTAGTACCGCATTTCCACAGCCTTGCGGTCCGTTGTTGAACCGAAGTCATCTACTCCGTTATTGTATCGCGTGCATATGCGCAATACTGGTAAAAGGGGCATCTTGTCGTGATTTGGGATGCCCTGTGCGGACCCGCCAACCTCATCGTTGAACAAATAGCCGCAGGTGTTCCTGGCATTGACGAGCGAAACTTGGGCAAATTTTCGGGGGTCTTGCGACAGATATTTGAACTTGGCAGATATCTTAACCAGTTGACCAACGAAACTGGTCCGCATGGGCCAAGTTGATTCATCGCCGGGAACCAGTTCGCATATGAAGCGTGCTAGAGATGTGGTGCAGTGATCAACGAAGTTGCAATACTCTTCTTCCAGGGGAAACTCGTTCTGAGCGTGGCTGTTGCTCTCATTCTCTTCCCGTTCAAGGATTGACTCGAGACGCATCTGGCTCTGGGTGAAAGTGTCATGACTGAAGAGGTTCTTGCAGTGCGCTGCCAGCGCAACCTGTGAGTCATAGGTGACTATATCGATGGCGTCCCACAGTCGCTCCACGAAGCTTGAGACTACTTTATACGCGTCAAGTGAGTCAAGAGCTAGCATCTCAGAACCACGGGCAGTTGATGGCCGAAAAATGGCTGTGCCTGGGAACATTGCGGCGCACATTCGTGGGGCCTCTTCAGTCCACAACTCCTCTTGGCGTGCCTCAGACACGCCATGCATGGTGAGATCATCCAAATTAGGCAGGTTTCTAACGATGACAGTTCGAGAGAGTCGAGAGGAAGAAAATGCTTTGTGTGCTTTAGCCGCTTTAATCAAGTTTTCCTCCGATGGCCTCAGCCTCCCATCCACATTGAAAGGCTCATCGTTGGTCGGCATGAAGGAGTCGATGCGCGGTGGAGGATGTGCAGGCTCTATATCGTGGAGTTCTATTGAGTCTCGTGGTGTGGCGGCCATCTGGGCTAGCATGTTTTCGGATGCCTCGTACTTTTGTTCGCAGTTCGTACATGTAAGATAGTTCATACCCATCAATACGAATTGGGACATGGAACGACGCAAGCGATTTGCGACCGAACGATAGGAGGAGAGAGACAAGCACCCGCGTATTTATGACTTCCGTCTTATACGGTCTGCTTTAGCACAACGACTGAACTTCGTTTTCTCCTCTTTGCGCGCAGTTCTTTTGTCAGTGCAGGAACTAGCCCCCCAATGAGTCGAGACAGGTTCCATCTGTCGTTGGGTCAACAAGACCACAGCATTCAACTGCATGGGAGATTATGTGGCTGTGCAGAAATAAAGGCAACCGAATGCAGGATACGAGGTACATCTAGCCGTGTGTCTGCATGAAACAGCTCGGGAGTTCATGTTGGTCAGCATCGCATCGGTTTCGTGAAACGATCTCAGGCCAGCCCCTTTGTTTTGCCTCTTCGCACAGCCCGGATGAGAGCAGCCGACTCGGCAGTTGCAGGTGCTTGTCGTCGCTTCCGTGGCGAAGTTCGGTTGCCTTGCGGTTGCGGCCGAGCCGGCTCGCGCTTGGGATTGCCCAAACAACATGTCCCACAATTTGGTAGTCCACGCCCGCTTGCACATGCCTTGTGCCGTCGATATGGCACTTGACATCAAAGTAGCAGAGAAATTATTGATGGTATATTTAAACGCCATACAATCTCGGGCGTGTAGGTCTGCGACTCTGCAAGGGCAGATCGATTGACATCTCATCTCAATTCTCCCCCCTTAGCTTTCTTAATTCCTGCGAAAGGACGCCAAGGTGCGGCGGCCACGACGGGCACTCCAGTTACCCACAATGGCCCCCTCCCTCATCAGCGACCTCGAGCATCCCTCGCATGCCGTTCCTGAGTCGTTCCAGACCCCGACTGCAGCGGCCGCAGTTCCGGCCCTGTTCAGCCTCGCGGGCAAGACCGTTGCAATCACCGGGGGCGGCCGCGGCCTGGGCATCACCATGGCCACGGCCGTCGTCGAGGCTGGCGGCAGCGTTGCATGTCTCGACGTCCTCTCCTCTCCCACCTCTGAATGGACGAAGCTCGAAAAGGCCGCCGCAGCCAACAGCGCCTCTGCGTCGTACCGCATATGCGACGTCACTGATGAGGCCGCCGTGGGGGCCGCCATCAGCGAGATTGCAGCTGAAGCTGAGGCGCAGGACGCGCCGCTCTGGGGCGCAATCGCATGCGCGGGGATCCAACAGCAGATTCCGGCACTCGAGTGTCCGGCGGCCGACTTCGACCGGATGATGAAGGTCAACGTGACGGGCGTGTTCAATACGTGCAAACACACGGCTCGGATATTGCAGGACGCGCGGCGCCCGGGGAGCATAGTCATAATTGCCAGCATCTCTGGGAACATTGCCAATCGGGTGAGTCGCGCGGCCGCATGTGGCGCGGGGATGAAGCAACGAACACATGCTGAGATGAGATGCAGGGACTTACATGCACGGCGTACAACTCGAGCAAGGCGGCCGTGCAGCAAATGTGCCGCTCGCTGGCGCAGGAATGGGGCGAGTACGGCATCCGCGTCAACACCATCTCTCCCGGTGTAAGTGGTCGGTCAAATCCTCGTGCGACGAGGCAGCGCAACGCGGGAACATGCCGAGCTTGGCTAATTTTGGATCTCAGTATATTCGTACCGCCATGACGGACCAACTCCTCGAGGAGAACCCCAAGGTCAAAGACAAATGGATGGCTGGTGCGCTGCTCGGTAGGCTGGGCGCGCCCGAGGACTTCAAGGCGCCGGCGGTGTTTCTGCTCTCGGAGGGGTCGTCGTTTGTGCACGGGGCGGACCTACGTGTTGACGGGGGACATTGCGCATCTGCATAGCTGTGTCGCGAGCGACCACTGTACCTACAGAAGAGGGGCAGTAGTAGAGCTGGAGTCTTGACTCTTGACCCTTCTGCATGAGACAATCTGCAGCTACTGAGTCATGTCAGCATATTCACATTGTTGGTGGCCTCGCGGCCCAGCCCGCACCCGGTGAAGAGGCGCTTAGACTGTCAGAAGCCAACTTGTGCAGGGTGAGTTGTCTCAGAAAACCGTTGCTGCGGCTGAAGGCCGGTGGATCAACTCGCGATGCCTCAAGTCTGCCTAGCGGTTGGCGAGGCTCCTTCATTTGGTGGCTGCCTTGACAGGCTGCAGCTGAAGGTGGCATTGAAACAGCACATCGGCCCGTCCCTGTGCAACACCAGGAACAACAACTTCATCAACCATGGACAAACTCCTGCTATCGCAAGGCGGCGCGCAATGCCTGGCCAGGGCGGGCCTGCACGACAGCATTGTTGGCTGCCTCATCGGGTCCGCCCTGGGCGACGCCGTCGGGCTCTACACCGAGTTCCTCTCTGCCGACATGTCAGCCGCAGCGTATCCCGCCCGCAAGTTCATCCTGGATCCGGCGTTGCAGGCGACCCCCTTCCGCAGGGATTCGCATCGAGGGCCCCATCGACCGGGCGACTGGACCGACGACACCGACCATGCCATGCTGCTCCTGCTCTCCTGCTTGCACACGGACCTGAAAGCTCTCGACCCAAAGGACCTGGCCGCGCGGCTGCATACGTGGGTGCAGTTTGGCTTCCTTCCGCTTGAGACCCTGCCGCTGGGTCTGGGCCGTACCGTGGGCGCCATTGTGAGGACGAAGACGTATCTTGACGACCCTGAGGGGACAGCCCGGCGGCACTGGGCCAACTCCAAGTACAATGCGGCACCGAATGGCAGTCTCATGAGAACACACCCTTTGGGGTTGGTGTGCCTGAGCAAGACCCTGGAGGAGACCTTTGAGACTGCAGCCGCGTTTTCTTCCGTCACGCACGTTGACCCCCGATGCGTCGTCGCATGTGCCATTGGCACGGCACTCGTCCGCGGGTTGGTCTTGCGGGAGGTGCGCAAGGAGGCAGACATTGAAGGAATGGTCGATGCAGCCATTGACTGGTACGCAAAGCACCGGGCTCAGGCGTTGCAAGACGACCCGGAAAGGCGAGACGAGCCCGACTTGGATGCCTCGGAGCTGCGCCGACACACCAAGGTCGAGAACCTCAAAGATCTGGAGCTCGACGACAGCTACAAAATCGGCTACGTGTACAAGACGCTGGGGTCCGGCCTGCACCTCCTCCGCCTCGCCATGCGCAACACATCCCACGGCACGCTCCAGTCACGGGCGCTGGCGTTCGAGCCTCTCATCACCGACCTCATCATGCTCGGCGGCGACGCCGACACAAACGCGTGCTTCGCGGGCGCGCTGCTGGGTGCGCATCTCGGCTACGCCAACCTGCCCCTCAACTGGCGCAGCGGGCTGCGGCACGGTGCGTGGCTCATGGACAAGGCCGAGGGCCTGTGCCAGATGCTGGGCGTCGCCGACGGCGTGTACGTTGGGTCGGCGGACAAGGACACGGCGCGGGACGCCGGGCGCGGCGGGATGCCGTCCGAGGCGGACATGGAGAGGAAGGTCATGGTGCTGCAGGCGTGGATGGCGGAGCAGGAGCAGGAGGCGAAGAGGAGGGCCAGCAAGGTGGAGGAGAAGAAGTGGTTCAAGTGGAAGAGCTAGTCATACGCGTATAGAAACATCGTCAGTCGCGACCATGAAGACAACGACGACCGTTTGCCTCGGCAGAGCTCGCTGGCCACTCCCTACCTAGTGCCCAACTTACAGGGCAAGTCCAGGCCCGTTTGGCGGGCGCTTGCACATTCCCCTTTGGGGCCCACCCCTCTCGCCCACATTCGCTGGTTCAACCACTGCCGATGTCGCTGCAATTGCAGCCGAATTCGATCGGAGCTCCATCAGTGCGATTCCCAGTGGCGACGACAGAGCTGCAAGTGACTCTGCAAGCCGACAGACCAATGGATTTCATACTGGTCCAAGGACATCGGTGAAGCAATATCGCGGGTCCCTACTTCTCGACTTTGCACTTGCAGCTCCTTCCCATCGCGAAGCCCAAAGAGACTTGGCAGGAAGCACCAACCGCTACGTTGCTCCACTTGCCTCAGCGGCTGCGCCTGCCACAACTGCCAGCACCAGGCAATCCGGGCATGACCACCTCGATCCCCCATCGGCACTGTCAACTGCCCAGTGCCCATTGAACTGGGCATGAGTTCTCCGCCATCCGCGCCGGCCAAGCGCAGCCGCACGCGCACCGGATGCCTCAACTGCCGCCGCAAGAAGCGCAAATGCGACGAGCGCCGCCCCTCGTGCGGCGGCTGCTGCCGACGCGGCCAGCGCTGCGAATGGGGCGTCCGCCTCAACTTCCGCGCTGAGAACGCCCGCTGTCTCGAAGGCTCGCATCCGTCCATGGCCCGGACGAGGAGGCGGCCGCCCAAGGAGTATGAGATTCTGGATGTCACGTCTGATGTCATTCGCGACTACAACGCCCTGTCACCGCCGCCTATTCAGCTTCATGTGCCCACGGGCGAGTCTGATGATGGGCTCAACGGGGACGCGCCTTCGCCCGTGCCTGCCACATTGGCGACTGCTCGCGGCCAGGCTCCGCCTCAATTGACCGACCCATTCATCCGCGGCACCAATTCGCGCGTTGCCGCGACGGACAGCTCCCCCGGTGCTCAACACCAGACCGAGAGCGCCGTCGCGAACCTCCTCTACTTCAGCCAGGGCGGACACGGCTCGCCTATCTTGCCCATCGGCCTGGATGTCACTGAATACCTTGACCACCAGCTCCAGGTCATCACCCCGGACGGAAGCAATTCCATCGAAGACGGCATCTTTCTCCCCGGGTCAGCCTACCACGAATTACACTCGACCTTGCGCAATCACCTGATACAGGAAGTTAAGTCCAATGCCCCGACTCGCCAGGCAACACCGAGGTTCGAATTCGATGATGACAACGACGATTTCAACGAGGAATCTGGCAAGGCAATTGAGATTGCGCTAGAACTGCCCACGTCCATCGCCGAGATACCTTCCCTGCTGTCCGAAGAGGACGAGTGCATTCTCTGGCGCAATTGGTTCGACGAAGTCGCCCCTTGGCTTGACAAGTTCGACAACGACCGCAGCTTCCAGCAGATCCTTCCTACCATGGCTCCAGACCACGGCCACCTACGTTACTCTATACTAGCCGTCTCTGCCCGACAGATGGAGCTCAAACAGACCACGTCGCCAACCGACCGCTCCCTCGCCTTGTACCAACAAGCGATCCACCATCTCCTGCCGCACCTCCCTTCGCGCAGCACTGCCGTCATCGCCTCGTGCGTGATTCTATGCGTTCTCGAGATGATGAGCTGCTCGCCCAAGGCCTGGCAACGCCATCTCGACGGCTGCGCCAGCCTCATGGCAGCGGTGGGCATCAACGGCTTTGTTGGCGGCGTAGAACAGGCCCTCTTTTGGTGCTTCGCCCGCATGGATGTCTGCGGAGGGCTCATCTCCTCCGTAACCACTCTCATTCCTGTATCTCACTGGGCATCCAAGTCCAGCAACGGCAATAATTGCCTCGACCAAGATGTCCAGAGATTCCGAGCCGTCAAAGACTTCACCGGCTGGTCCAACTATGCCGTCTACCTCGCGGCGCAGGTCCTCGACCTTCTTGCCCCATTATCTGATACAGCCGCCCTGCATGTCGGTAATCGCTCCGATCCTGGGTTCCGTGCTCGATGGCTCAAGCTTTGGCGCTACATATCCGAGTGGCACGATGCCCGTCCGGCTCCGCTTCTCCCCGTCATGACCATTCCTTCGTCCTCCAAGTCCCCATTTCCCACCGTCATTTTCTCAAACCCTGCCGCCATCTCTGGCAACCAGCTTTATCACACAGCCTCTCTGCTCATGCTTCAAAACCAGCCCCCAGGAGTCAGACTGAGTCCGCGCCCTCGTACTATCCTTTGGCACGCCAGGAGAGTATGTGCTATAAGCTTGTCCAACGAACACCACGGGGCATGGACGAACGGTATCCAACCCCTCTGGATTGCAGGACGCTGCATGAGCCACCCTGACGAACATCGAACCATTTTGGACCTTCTCGACAGAATAGAGCGGGAAAGCGGGTGGAGGACGCGATGGCGTGCAGAAGACCTCAAAGCATATTGGGGGGACTTGGAGGAATGAGATGCTAATCCTCGTCTCGCGGACTCATTGCGTCCAATATCGGAACCAAACACGGCTGTTCTATCACTACAAACGCCACCATCGCCACCGTGTAGCCTCACGCCCGGGGCTGAGCACTCTTACAAACGGTCTTGTCAACAGCCCAAGCCACGAACCAACATCGGCCCAAACCTCGTTCATTCGGCATTCTGTCCGCTCATATCTTCAGAATCGGCCCTGGATTCGCTCGGCCGCAACCGAGTATGCCGTCATGTCCTCGACGCCGACCTCGTTTGGATCAAATCCAAACTCGACATGCTCCAACCCTGCCGGACGATCCTTTTCGAGCGCCAACTTGGCCATTTCCGCCTGGTTTCTGTATGAGCCGAATCGCCACTCGAGGACCCGCCGTCCTCGTGCGTGAATGAGTTCATGGACTCCGTCTCCCTGCCAGACGATGCGTCGGTCAAACCACTCGCGCAGCGTCTGCTCGTTGACAAACTCATCTCGTCCGGTGATGATGAGCACGCGGCATTGGCGGCCTGAAACGTGTACCTCGCCACTTTTGATGCGGTTGAGCGTGATGCGGGTTCGATGACCGCGGACAAAGAAGCCCGGATGAGCCGCCTCGTCGCGAAGCCTCTGCGCAGGTCCAGGAGCAAAGAAGACCACTTTAGCGGCGGCCGTGTGGAATTTGACACCGTCGGGATTGTTGATGAAGGAGCAGTATATGCGACCACGGCGGCCGACACTCTCGAGGAGCTCTGTGTAGGTGACGTTCTCGGGAAGGTTGGTGATCCAAACGGAGCAGTTGTACCTGTCTGGCAAAGTATCATTGCTGGCGTTTTTGATGGTGTGCATGCCCTTGTACCTCGTCGAAAACTTGGCCGAACAGCACAGGTGGCCGAACGTGACCGGCTTTACCGCTGCCGTGAGATTATCCTGCTGGCCCTCATCCTTTGCCAAACAAGCACGCATGGGAGTGAAACCCGAGGCCGAGAGGCTTCGTCCGCTCTTGGGCGTGATTTCAGGAGAGATGGGAAGAGTCGTCATGGGCTGGAGCAAGGAGGTGCTGCGACCAGCCCTGGGAAGTGCGGGTTGTACCTCAGACCGTTTGAGAGCTAGATCGGCAGACCTGGAAGCGACATGGCCTTTGGTAGCGCTGTGTGAGCTGGTGTTGTCTTCTGGTGGGCAGCTTTCGAGCAGCGCAGGCAAAGCGGCGAGAAGGTGCGGCATGTGAAAGGAAGTTTGCCTTTCGGGATTCTCTGCGTGAGCAAATCCCTCTCGAAAGCTATTATCCTCATCGATGACTGCGGAAAACATTTCAGTCTCGTCAGCTTGAGGGGCCCAAAAAGGGTCATCGGCGTTCTCGAAGCCGCGCGCCACGCCCGGCAGACAGTTTGGCACACCTTTGCCTCCAACTCGCAACTCGGGGACTGCGTCCTGATGCCACAATGGGGCGGGAAACGGAGGCACTGCGGTCGCAGTCGGATCATGAAACGCCACACTTGGAAACATCTCCGTCGGAAGAGGGGACTCTCGCTGCTGCCCATTGTACAGTGGGGAGTCGAGCCTCCGATGGTAACCGTCCCTCATCATGAGTGAGCCAGGCATGCTCAGGCCCCGTTGATGGAGCGAACCACCGGTTCTGCCAAGCGGACGAGAAGCCGCGGACCCGACGGAGCCGTAAGCGCTGTCTGCATTTTGGTTGTCGAAGGGCGGGCGAGGGTAGGGGACGATGGATAGACCGGTTGCGTCTGGTGGACCGAACGACTCCATCATTATGCCGCTGTGGGCGATGCCATCAGCGGGGGTTGCG
This sequence comes from Purpureocillium lavendulum, assembly GCA_029168975.1. Taxonomy (NCBI): domain Eukaryota; kingdom Fungi; phylum Ascomycota; class Sordariomycetes; order Hypocreales; family Ophiocordycipitaceae; genus Purpureocillium; species Purpureocillium lavendulum. Next base: position 773,647 of record JAQHRD010000001.1, read on the forward strand.
GCGCTCTTCTGGCTCAGGTCGGATTCGACATTGTCCTGGATCTGGACTGGAGTGTGCGGCCTTTCGTCCCGGGGAAAGTAGCGAACGTCATATGGGCTTGGTGTGAAGCGCGCCGACGAGCCTTCCGACGACACTGGTCCCAGGTCCGTGACGCTCGTGTCAACCACCAGCGCCTTGCGATTCTTGGTACCCTCGTTCGGCTTACGAGGCTGCGTGGGTTCCATGCTGGACGGCGCCTCTCTGATTTCGTCAGGCTGGTCGCACTTCAGGTCCCTTCAATGTTGAATGCCGTCGTATGTCTCTGACTCGTCGCTGACTCGATGTGACGGAGATGCGATGACGATGTGATGGAGCCTGCAGATGGCATGGAACGGGGTGCTTTTGACGGTGCAGAGAGGGTGCTTGAGATGAAGATTGGAGTCCCGGGGGGCTGCGAAGCGGCGGGCGGCCTGTTTTATGTAGGTACTGCCAGCTGGCTGGCGGCCGTTTGCCCGACGGCAGTGACTCCAGGCGAGTGCGAGCGCGGGTTACAGTTGAATGCTATGGACAATAGGTCACTGCGGCAGCGGTGCTGTTCACTCAAGCTGCTGTTCCGGGTTGCCACTCGGCGTTGCAGTGAGCGATGGGGCCTCGACGGTTGATTCAGTGAATGGCGGGCTGGGTGTGCATGCGAATATGCGCTCTGACTCTCCTCTACTGGTTTGTCTATCTTTCCCCGCGTTCTCCTGCCGTGTATGCAGCCCGCCGACTGGTCGAAGTGCTGTCGCAAACGCCGTTCGTGGGGGGGCTGCGGCTGTGCGCAGCTGCCCAAGGAACTTCTTAGTGGGATGGACCGCGAGCAACTCAAGTCATCTCAAGTGAAGTCTGGACAAATCAATTTGGTCCACTGTCTTACTGGCTACGCGATTGCCATCAGCATGTACTAGCAGACCAGATGAAAGCGGCTACATGTAAGGAGGGGTGCATGTGAGGTCTCGGGAGACCGAACACCGGCTGGGCGTTTCACTGGCAGTGGGCGGTCATCTGCGCGAAGTCTGATTGAGTTGAGTAACGGAGCATGCAAAGAGCATACATGGGGATGTCACGCTGCGTCTTGGCTGGTGAGTTACTTCCTCGTACGGAGTTCACTGATCGTCGTTTGAGAGCGACGTCCCATGACTTGTCGGCGTTCATGGAATCCAGACGTTGGAGTATATCCCGTCCAAGCCGCATCACGCGCAGCAAAGTTATAAGGCTCTCGCCTCAGCTCATTGTTGCTTGCATGCCTGCACCGTTTGAAGGTTTCCGCTTGCTCTGGTCGGGGGGACGGAACATGGTGTCCTGTGCGCGGTTCGCCTGACAAACGAAAACGGGACAACGAAACGGCATCGAGCGAAAAGCGCGCTGGGTCGACGGGTGAGTAGAGTAGAGTGTTTTCTGCAACTGGTGGATTGGCATTGCTGCTGTTTGAACATTCTGTCGGGCTGTGGTCGTCAAGTTAGGACAAGTGTTTCAGGTTTTTGAGCCGATACATCGGCACAGCCAGTTTAAACCGCGAGATGCGGACAAGGTCGATGTTTGTCGTCATGTTGATGAGCCATTCGGACGCAGCATCGATAACATGGATGGCCTCCTGGATTGTTTGAGCGGCTTCATACTGGTCCTTATAAGCCTGTAAGATGCCCCAGCCAGGCTTCGTCCAAGTTCCTAGGAGGGCTAGGCTACCACAACAACATTACGAGGACTGAACTGATTCGCGAAACAGTAACTCGCCCACCAGAGACAATCTCGGTCTTCACCCTCAACGATTCATCCGCGGGCGCCTCGTCCGACCGACACGAGCAGTCGTCGGCGCCGCAGCATGAGGCGAGGAGGCAGGCTGTTGGTGGTGGTCCCAAGTCTGGTTTGATCGCCGCTGGGCTAACGGCAATTGGCGCCTCACGCAACGCAACTCGCCTCGTGCACATCTTACGCAAGACTCGCTGGGGTCAGCACTCAGCAGTCGCCGTTTTAGGCAGATTACGCAGCGAAAGAGTCACCGCTGGTGGAGTGCCGCGAATGTGCAGACGACGCCGGGTCAAGTCTGGTGTTTGGTCGACACGGAGGGCGCGGCGGCGGCGTAAGGCGATATATGAGGCGTGGAAGCACACCATCTACATGGACGAGGGGAGAAGATAAAGTCATTCCTCTATCCCGAGCAAACGCATATAGAGAGACGCAGCACGATTGCTATACGTACTAGCCACGGAACTTATCCCCGGCTTATCACCTAACTCATCAATATGGACTCGGTCATATCCACGGCTAGGGACATCTGGCGCTCGGAGCGGCTCGTCTACCGCCCGTTCGATCCGCAGGACGAGGAGCTGCAGGCGTGGATGCACGAGAACGTCTCCAACGACCCGGTCGTCGAGGCGCTCTCGACGGGCGACCTGCTGCGGCCGCAGACGCGCAAGCAGAGCGCGGCGTACACCGAGGTCATCGCAGGGTGCCTCATCGCCGTGACTGTGTGCCTGCCGGAAGCCTCATCTGCGGGTGCCAACGACGACGACGACAACAGCAACAACAACAACAACTCCAGCAGCAGCAACAGCAGCAACCAAGGGGAGACAAGCCGGGATGAGCCACGCAGCAAGCCGCGGATCATCGGGTTCGCGGCGTTGCACGCGACGGCGCCGTCGGCGGCGCACCACCGCTCGGCCAACGTGGCGCTATGCCTGGCGGACGGGGCGCAGGGCCGCGGGCTCGGCGGCGAGGCGCTCGGCTGGCTCGTCGACTGGGGGTTCCGGCACGGCGGGCTGCACCGCGTCGGGCTGCAGGCGGCGGCGTACAACGAGCGCGCGCTCGGGCTGTACCGGCGCGCGGGCTTCGTCGAGGAGGGGCGGCTGCGCGGGCGCGTGCGCTTCGACAGGCGGTGGTGGGACCTGGTCGAGATGGGGATGCTGGAGGAGGAGTGGGAGGCGATACGGGCGAAGGGAGAGGATGGGGGAAAGGGTGGTGATGGTGCTGGTGATGGTGCTGCTTGAGGGCGCTGCACGACTTCGGACACAATAAGATTGGGTGCGCTTATACGTGTCAATACAAGCAAATAATCTAAAGTCTAGACTCAAGAGACTTCCATGTTCATGCTCTGTCGAGCCATCAGCTCTATATCTCACCGAAACTCCAACATCTTGTATGCAGCCAACCCTTTGACAAACTCCTCGTCGCGCTTCTCCGAAAGCCCGAAACTATAACACCGTCCCACGTGCTCCCAGTACCCGTTCCTCTCTCGGACCACAGAGGCACAGTCGCTCTTGTGTAGCAGACAGAGCTCATCGCCCACCTTGGTCCCAATCGGGACCACGCCTAGGTACCCCTTCGCCGTCGTGGCAATGCTCGCGTAGTCGAGCTCCCTGATCTCCAGCACGGTGCGGAGGCATAAGTCCAACACACCCGGGTCCTGCCAGTCTCCGTCCCAAGCCGGCTGGAGCAGCAGCAAAAGCCACTTCTGAGCCCACGCGACGGTATCTGTGCTCATGTCTCGCAGGTACACCTCGCGGAATGAGTAGGCAAACTCTGCGGCAGACGCAGTCGAGAACCCAAGTCTCTGCAATGCCTCCTCTGGCTTCATCTTTATAACTCCCGTCTCGGGGCCGTGGATCAGAGCGCGGATGAACCCGAAGAACCGTATCATCACATCTTGATCCTGTGGGTCGGCGTCACCCAAGATATCCTTCATGAGACTCCGAAAGACACCCTGCAGAGGCTGGCACCTGTTCGGGTATGACTTGTGCTGCAAAACGTAGGATACGACAAAGCCCAGCAACCCGCTAGCCTTTTTCGTCGTTTTGACCTTGTTCACTGCGGTGACAGAGTCTAGGATGATGGCTGGAACAAAGAGGCTCAGATCTTGGACCCGCGGGATTGGTGCGTCGGCCGGAAAGATATCACCATCCGCATCCTTCTGGGACGTCAGGATGTGCGGAGTGTAGATCTTTCCGTGCAAGGGAAAATTAGGAGCCCATGAGGGAAGGCAACGTGCGAGATCCGTGTTCTCGTCATCATCGTCTACCTGGCCAACTCCAGCTTGGCCAAGTAGATCCAGATGATTCAGAGTCCAGTCCTCGTCCTCAGCCTGCAAAGCAGTGACTTGCTCCAGCCACCAAGCCATGAACATCGCATACAGCCTGCCCAGTGACGAAGTTGGAGAGTAGTCTGGCTCAAAGCCCATCTTGGTCAAGCCCATGGTTCCGTAGATGAGGTCTCTGGGGTCAGTCGCTCGAAGGTCGTTGCCTGCGCAAGACAACAGGAGCTTGTAGAAACGGCTGTCTCTGTCAGAAGTCCTCGCCCATTCAATGCGCAGGACAGCTTTCCACCCCAGCAAGTTGTCGTAGGTGAGAAAGTTCCACACCGAAGGGATAAGCCACGCCGGACGGCGCGCATTCTGCTGCGCGGCGATCTGTCTGGTCGTCTTGAACCATTGAAGGGTGGTAAACAGGGCTTCGGGGTCAAGCGCATGGTCTTCTGCGAAGAACAGAAGCCGCTTCGCCAGGACTACTTCCTGGACGATCCAGGCGCGGCGCCAATATTGCATGTAGAGAAACTCGCGAAGCGCTTTCCATGACTTGTTGGCGTCGAACTGATCCCCGGGAAGCCCGACGTCGGCCTCGGTCAGCACCGTGTGTTTCTGCATCCAGTTCACGCTCGCCTCGAGCGATTCGTCATCGTCTAGCCCCTGGACCTCGCTGTGCACAAGGAGGAGGGTGTCGATGGCCAGCTTGATGGACTCGTTGGACGGGCCGAGAGAACCCATGACGAGCTCGGCGGCTGAGTAGAGGCGGCCCATCAGTTTGACCTGATGTCCGCGCTCGGCAATGTCGTCCTGATTGATGCACAAGGCGTCAACCCAGAGACGAAACTCTTCCACGCCTCGACCCGGGAACTGGTGTCGCCATTGCTGCTGTATGTGTCTCAGTGCGCATGCAAGGCTGGATGTCACTGTCATCAGCTCGCCATTGATGCTGATGTCCACCGTATCCTTGGAGTCTCCCCAGAGGTATGACAGCGCAGCAAAGGGTGGGGAAACGTCGAGGGCGAATGTTGTCAGCTTCCATCTTGTCCCAGATTCTGCATGTGGCGATGCAACGGGGGAAAGCAGTCGAATCTGGTGTGCATCGCGATCCAAGCTGCGGTAGATGCTGGGCGACATGGCGGCGCCCACCGGGCCGCGACACGCAAGCGATGCAAGAAGCAGTGCAGCAGACGATGAAATGAGCAGTAACTGTGGCACTCTGTCTTGCTCCCGTTTGCCTTGCCACTGATCGCCGGAGCTAAGCCTCCCACACCGATGCACCCAGAAATGCGATCTATCGATTACGAACTACAGGTGCCGCGTCCCGCGATGTGGCACTGAAGCGCCGAGCGGCGTCGCCATTCAAAATCACCCGACTTAAAGGGGTCCCAGGACTCCCAGCCTACCTACAAATTGGACGGCTCGCGTGCTGCAGTTTAATCTACAAAGTGCCGAGCTTGTGTTCAAAGGCGTAGCCATTGGCCATGACCTGCAGGACATGTTACCATCGGCCTCTTGGCCCCGCCGCAGCCTCGACTGTACTTGTAAATTTGAGGGCCGAAACATCCTTCGGATTTTGTAGCCGGTGCTTCGTACCCTCCAGTGCCTCCACTCCACTGGACGGCTCCCGCTGGACCCCTGCCGCGGCCCGCTACCCCCGGAACGGCGCGGAGCTGATGAATTGAGGTGAGCTCCGCCCCGCCACTTCCGCCTCCACCTCCACGTCTCGCAGGTGCCGCCTCGCTGCCCTGCGGCTGCTTCGTCCTCCTCAACATCACCTGTCGACATCGCATTCATCCGCGCACGCGTCACGCACGCACGTATCGCCAGCGCCATGGACTACGTCGAGCACCGCATGGCCCAAGAGGCCGCCAAGCAGCCCGCCAGGTATTCATCCCCTCTCCCTCCCAATTCCATCCCTCGTCTTCACCCCGCCTCCATCACAACCCAGCCCAGTCCAGCCCAGCCGTCGACCCCAATACTATACTAACAGCAAACTCGACGCAGCGCCGCCCTCGTCACGCCCCTCAACGCCATCCTCCTCACCCTCGTCCTCTACGCCCTCTACACGACCTTCATCGCCCGCCCCTCCGCCGCGAGCGCTTACCCGTCGACGCTGCCCCGCGGGCCCCCGCCCACCGTCTTCCGCACGTACACGCCGCACACGCTCCTCCCCTTCAACGGCACCGCCGCGCAGGACGCCCCCGTGTACTTTGCCGTCCGCGGGCGCGTCTTCGACGTCTCGCGCGGGCGCAACTTTTACGGCCCCGGCGGGCCGTACGCCAACTTTGCCGGCCGCGACGCCAGCAGGGGCCTCGCCTGCGGCTCCTTCGACGAGGACATGCTCACAAAGGACCTCGATGGCCCGCTCGATGCCCTCGCTGACCTGGGCGCCGATGAGATGGAGGCTCTGCGCGGCTGGGAGGAGCGCTTCCTCGAAAAGTACGACGTCGTCGGTAGGCTCGTGTCCGTGGCCGACTACAACGACGGGAAGAAGCAGCCTGTGAGCGCCGAGTAGACTGGTGCCTAGGCACCTACCATAGACTCTTGGATTATGTCAATGCTAGACCATGGCAGTGTGGTGGATTACGCATGCGCGAGGAAATGTCGCAACTCGTTCAATGTCCGTCCACTGATTTGATGTATTTCGCACAACGCTACCACAGGCGATGGACAAGAATTCGACGTCGACGATGCTTCTGCCCGCCCACCAGCCCCTTTCAGAACAGACACGCCGCCTCGGCAATCTTTCCCGAGGCAAGCCCCAAGCAAATCCCAACTCCATGCAATGAACGCTCTGCCAGGCCCCTTGGAGCACACACACACACACGCCCACACCCACACCCACACACATAGGCTGCCCCCGGGCCCGTCCAGACGTAAAACCAAACAAAGAGAACAAGAATACGAAAGTAAAGAAAATATCGGCGCTGGCCAAGTACTGATGCTGCTTCTTCTTCTCGTTGGGCAAAGCAAAGCACGCCCGTTCACCCTTTCGTCACCGGGAATCCAAACCCCAAATTGTACAAGAATGTCGGTCGGTCCGCCTCCCGCATATCTACTATAACTTACTACTCCATCTGGAGGACTGTCGCCGCCCCGCGCAGGATCGCCGCCGTCTTGGCCATGATCCGCCGAGCCAGGTCCCAGTCGCCCGCCTCGACCGTGTCGCGGATCGCCGGGAAGTAGCTCTCGTCGTATCCGGACCACAGCTGCGGCCCGAATACGACGTGCTTGAATTGCGTGCGGTTGGGAATCTACATGTCTTGTTAGCATGGCGCTCGTCAATGTCAAGAGGCGGAAGGGCGACTTACGCCACCGCCGAGCTCAAGGTCCAGCAGCGCCGTCTCGAACGCGGCCAATTTGTCGTTGAAGATGATGCGCTTCGCCCCCAGGTCGTTGGCCTCCCATCCTGCCGTCTGCAGCACCTGGTGATCCCACTCGAGCTCCCACTTGGCAAACTCCTCCGCATTGCTCTTGACGAGCGCAACCGCGTCCTCGAGCTCTTTGATTGGCAGATTCGTCTTCCCGTCTTTGTTGGCGCCCTTGTCGTTTATCCACTTGCTCAGCTCATGCACCCACCCCTTGAGCGCCTCGGCGTAGGCCACGGCGTCAAACGGCAGCACCGCCCGATCCGCCAGGTCGAGGATGATCAGGCCCACGACTTGGGCCAGCACCTGGTGGTAGATGAAGCCAGGGTCGATGACGTTCTCCACCAGCGCAAAATCGGCGTAGCTGGAGTGATACGGGAACTTTTCGCCCTCGAACATGAGGTCCAGTGAGCTCGTTCCGGCAATGTCCTGGAACGCAACGTAGTCGCTGCCCGCTCCCAGCCCGTCCATACGCCCCTTGGCTGGCTTCCACGACTGGTGGAGCGTCGTGTTCGTTTTCGGGTCCGTGACCCTGTCCAGGGCCCGGAGCAAGGCCTTCTCCAGGATCGGCGAGCCCGCAGCACGGAACTCTGTGCCAGTCACGACCGTGTCGAGGTTGATGTAGGCATAGGCACCTTGTCGCAGAAGCTCGAGGTTGTTCTCGACGAACTCGGTCGACCCGATCAGGTTGTACTCTTCGGCGTCCCACGACATGAACTCGATGGTCCGCAGCGGCCTCCAACCTCTGGAGACGAGGTCGCCAAAAATGCGCGCCAACTCGATCATGATGGCCGTTCCCGAGTGCGGATCCGTCGCGCCAAAGGCCCATGCGTCCCGGTGGTTGCCGAGGATGATGGTCCTATCGCTCTGCTCCATGCCGATGATCTTTCCGTACACGTTCCAGATGGGCTGCTGCTCGTTCTCGTCCTGCTCGTTCTTGAGTCGCACAATCGGTGACGAATGGTCGCCGGTCCACCACTCGACGTCCGGGACGCCTCCCTTCCACCCGTCAGGTACCTTTTCGCCGTGGCCCTTGAGGTGCTGGAGTAGGACCTGGGCGTCCCTCCACGCTAGTGGAAGGCTGGGAATCTTGACCAAGCCCGCCGTCTCATTGACCTTCATGCGCGGCCTGTCCTTCTTGCTCTCCCATCCCGGCGTCAGCACGTCGCCCACGACCCAGCTCATCAGGCTGACGGCGCCGCGCTGGACGCCATCTTTGGGCATGTAGCGTCCCTCGGGCGCAACGGGGCCCTTGAGGAATCCGTCTTCGGCAGGGTCGCTGTAGATGAGGCAGCCTGCAAAGCCTGCCAGTTCGGCGGCCTTGACCTTGAGCGCGCGGTCGGTCTCGGTGCCGTAGTACCGTACCAGGGCGATGGCGCCTTTCGTGTCGATGCCCTTATCCTTGAGCTTTTTGAAATCTTCCCGCGATCCGTAGTTGGCGTAGATGAGCGGTCCCTTGACGTCTCCAGACTTGGAGTGTCCGTGGAACGCGTACGTTTGTCGCCCGGCCGTCTCGCCGCCACGCTCCTCCTCTTCCAGCTTCGCCGTCCAAATTGCCTTGTCGCCCTTGCCATCCATTATCTGCACGGTCCGGCCGTCCTTTGTCGGATAATTGACGTAAACGTAGTATTCGTCCACCGACACCTTGTCGAGTCCAGCCCTGCTGAACATGCTCTTCACGTCCATGGCTGTGGCATAGTCGCCCTCGGTGCCGGCAATGTGGGCGTAGTTGGAAAAGTGCTGCACCGAGGCGCGCAGCCGCATGGGCTCGACCCTCGCCTGCAGGAACTGGCGCAGGTCCTCCGGGTCGAAGCGCATGCCGCCGTTGAGGCGCGACGACAGGTTGCCGAAGACGCCGCTGGCGAAGAGGAAGTAGAGGAAGCCGAGGACGATGAAGAGAGCGATGATGCGGGCGAGCACCAGCACCATGGTCAGCCTGTCGAGCTTGGGCCAGCGCCATCGCCGCGTCTCCGTCGCTTCCTCGCCATCTTCGTTGGTCTCGGCGCCCTCGGGGGGTGCGGCGGGCGCCCGCGATGGCAGCCGGATACGGAAGCGCGGTAGCCTCGGCCTCCACGACCACTTCCACCGCGGCAGCGAGAGTCCGAAACCTATCCTCTTCCCCCACGACGATCCCCGTGAGCGCGACGGCTCTTCTATTTCCATCTCTTGCATCTCGCGCCGCACCTGGGCGGCCTCCTCGTCCTCGTCATCATCGCTGTCGCTGCCAAAGAGGCTCGACTCTTCGTCCGTCTCTACCGTCGGCGCCCGGTAGCCATTAGGCCGTCTAGAGGAGCTCGCAGAGGATTCGGCGTGAGGGAGGAGCGATTGCGCCTCGACCTCGTCGGCGTCGCGCTCGTCGGCCCAGGCCCGCGGGTCGCGGCGACTGCTCCCGGCGACAGCCTCATCGTACGTCGGCGGGACGGGGTCGTAAAAGGGCTGCTTCTCCGAAGGCATGGCGGACTAGGCGCAACTGTCGGGCAGTCGCGTGCGTGTCCGGTCGGCGGGGGCACGGTCGGCGGCCATGCAGGCCAACAGCGGCGGTCGAGGAATCGTAGTCGTCGTCGATGGGATCGCCAGGGACCAAAGGGGGGGCGCGGCCAGGGAATGAGCGACGGGGGGCCGAGAGATTGGACACGCGAGCGAGGGAATGGGCCCGAAGCCGTCAGCGTCGATGCAGCGAGGAGGAAGGATGGCGCATCTGGTCGATCAGCCGCAGTCGCTGTGGCACCACGTCGATACCTCCGGAAGACGACTCGGCGGTAGAAATTAAAGTGTGTCGAGTTGAAGATGAGGAGGCGCGGCGGAACGGGAACATGGCAGCCACGTAACCTTGGCTTGGCTGGGCACTTCATGGACGCTGGCTGGCTCGCCCGCACACGCGCCGCCGCCCAGGACCGACTCCGACAGCGTGGTCTGGGTGGTGCAGCACCCAACTCTAGCTACCCGAATGACGCTAACAACTCGGAGCCCCTGAAAACCGCGAGTGCAGAAGCAAAACGGCGGGCAGGGACGCTGTAACCCGCTGAGGCCGCCACCGGGTCAAATGAAAACCTCCTGTATTCTCCGCCCTCCAGCGGCTCAGGTTTAACTTGATGGACCTATGGATGGTCGCTGCCCCCGAGTGGCGGAGTTTTAGTGGGGTGCCCATAATCCATGTGCTTGGCGCTCCATCCCCCGGAATCGAGCAGCGTTCGGTGCGCTTCCTGCGCTCTCCTAATGTCCGCATCCAGCGTCTCCATCCGTCCGTCGCCGCGCACCCAATCCAGCTCCTGTCCAAGCACCTGCAGGTGAGGTGTGCAGCCGGGTCAGGCTCAGCCACAGCCGAGGTGGCAGGCCTCTGCGCAGCAGTCACGACGCGCTGCGGGCTGGTAAAGTAGTACCGCCGAGAGATGAGGGAATAACCTACGCCCTTCAAGAGTCGCAACACAACTGTCGTGGCCAAGGTAAGCAAGGTAAAGTAGGTAGGTATTTACACTGAACAAGTACACTGTCATCATGCTGGCACCTCCCCGTCACCCACGGCATGCTACGCGGCTATCTACACGCTCGAATGAATGCTCCTTTTGGCGCCACGCATCCGCCTCACCCTCAACTGGGATACAGCACCACGCCCTCGTACTGCCTGCTCCGGATGTTCTCGAGCGTCTGGTGGAAGTGCTTCTTGCTCGTCTCGATCGACCCCGTCTCCTGCTGGTTGCCCGCCAGGTTGGAGTGTATCAGCTCAATCAGACCGTTGAGGTATTTTGTCGTCACCTGCGCGCGGTCAGCAATCCGAAGTGACATGTCAGTTGGCCGACGACGTATGCCTACCGATTCGTTTTGCTGGTCAAAGTAGTAGACGTAGCGGTCCAAGATCTCGACGAAGAGCTCGATCGACGTCGCCGTCTCCATGCACGAGTCGGCCACGCGGAGGGCTCGCTGCAGGCACTCGAGCACTCGTTTGCCGTCACGGTACAGCTGAGGAGGCCATGTTAGTTCCACGTTCCGTCCAGCCGATACCTGATGCACTGACCTCGGTCTCCTCCGTCTCGCCGTTGTTGGCATTGGGCGTCGCCCACCACAGGTGGCTCGCCAGGTACACCGCCCGGCACTGATCCGGCTTCCGCAGCAGCTTGCTTCCGTGTTGCGCGCACTTGGTGATGAGCGTGTCGTAGTTCTCCTTGCCGAAGTTCCGCGTCTGGTGCAGCGAGGACGCGATGACGCATACGGCCTGGAACTGGGCCTTGGAGTCCGAGACGGCCTCCTCGTACACGGTGAAGGCCTGCGCATAAAACTCGTACGCGACCTCCTCGAACCCGTTCAAGTCCGCGGCCTGGCCCGCGCTGCAGAACAGTCGCAGCGCCAGCTCCGATGTTCCCGCGCCGTTGACCCGCGTGTATAGCGTGCTCAGCGCCGAGTGCATGAACTTGTACAAGGCGTTGCTCTGTGTCTCCCAGTTGTCGTCATAGTGCTCGCGGAGCTTGAATCTCCTCGCCAGCTTCAGGCAGGCCGTGATCAGCGGCGGCGTCGTCGTGCGGATCCGGTCATTGCCCTCGCTGTACGCTTTGCGCGTCATCTGCAGCAGCTTGAACTGCGTGTCGTTGTCCTCTGCTTGCAGCAGATGGACTATCCTCGCCAGCCAGCCCTGCTCTTCCATCGTCTCATCCGTCTCCACGGCTCGCCGCTGTGCTGCGCTAGGATATCCTTGCGGCGCCTGCGAGCCTTCTTTGACGAGTACCGACAGAATCTCGAGCACATTCTCCAGCTGCTCCGTCTTCACAATCTTAGTCTGGTCCTTCAACAGCGCCCGAGCAATGCCACCCGCCACGGCCCGTCGCGTAGGATACGACTGGCATTGGAACAGGGGAACATAAGTCGGGAGGGACAGGGCGGTAAAGATGGAGACGTAACGTGTCAGCGGTGCCTGGAGGAGGGCGAGGAGGCTTTGCTGGGCCGGGGCGGAATGCAGATCGGCATTGTTCATGTTCTCTTTCGTCTTTGCCGCGGCAAACGCGAGGATCTGGTCGACGTAGTCGAGGCGGTCGGGGTAGTTGTTGAGGGCCAGGTTGCACAGCGAAACAAGAAGAGCAATGGTATCCTGGACGGGGAGGTGCTGTGCCTCGACGAGGTTCTTGACTTGCGAGAAGAAGACCTCGTACAAGTGGACGTTCGCACCATCCGTATCTTGACCGTTGACGGCAGTCGTTTCTGTGTCGGCAACAGAGGCGGCAGATTCGCCAGCCAGCGTACTGCTGTCGTCGCCGACCGGCGCTGCCGTCTCTTCCCCTTCTGCTTCCTCGCCATTCGTGCCCGTCGCGGCGGGCTCGGCGGGCTCCCCTTGGTCTGCTGATTCGGGCTCGGGCTCGGCGGCCGGCTTGGGCACGGGGGCGTCCTTTTCTAGCCTGACCTTCTCGAGCAAGTTGGTCAACGCCTCAGCCTCGGCCTTCTCTTGATCCGGGCCCTTCTCCTTCGGGCCTTCGCGGTCGGCATACTCGGACAGGCGGTCCATCAGCCCAATGACGATTGACTTGACGTCGACATGGGGGTTCAGGCGCGAGACGGCAGCGAGGAACTGGTCCAGCGTGTGGAGGTGGAACTCGTCGGGGAAGACCTGCGTGATGACCTCGAGCAGGTACTCCTGAGCCAAGACGTCGCGGCACTGCACCACCTGCTCCAGCAAGGGACCCAGAATCCCCGACTTGTAGGTCTCCAGGTCGACGAGCTGGCTCAGGCGCACAATGTTGCTCCCGACAAGCAGCTGCAGCTCCTTGCGCTCGCGAATACGCTGCTCTCGCTCTCGCGAGTGGCCCTGGTGCTGTAAGCGGACCCACAGTTTGTTCATCTCGACAAAGTTGGTGAGGATAAAGTTTATGGAGTCGCCCAGGTTGCCCTCGGGCCCTTCGCTATCGGTCGTGGGCAGGTAGTCCCTAGCCTGGCCGGACAAGTAGTACCGCAGGAAGAGGCCGCGGATGGGGTGCTGGACGCCTCTGCTCATGTCCATCATGTCCTTCATGAGCTCCTTGACGGGAGCGTCCTCGATGGACATGTAGGCGGTGCCGACCGTGATCATGAGGTACAGACGGGGAATGATATTCCCCGCATATTGTACCAGCTCGTACAGGTCGGCGAGGTGGTTGACGGGGTGGTTCTCGCGAAGGTGAACCGACAGGTAGCGCAGGGCGTCGAAGACGGACATGTAGAGCTCATAGTACTGCTTGGGACCGAGGCTGCTGGTGCGGAGCTCGGAAACGAGTGTCGAGCTGGCGCAGGCACACAATTGTCAGCCGACGCGCGGCGGGCGGGTGCGTGGCTCCTCTCAGCGCGGGAGGGCGCGGGGAGGTCAGGTCGCGATCACCTACCAGCACTTGAGGGCATCCATGAGCTTGCCCGGGGTGTCGAGGCATTTCCGCATGAGCGAGGTCTGCTGCCGCACTGCCACGAGGGCATCCTCGAGCAGGCGGGCCTGGTCCTCTGGCAGCGCAGGCGTCGTCATGGCGGGCGAGGTTTCGTCGACGGACGGCGGCGACGGAGGCGAGGCTCACGGGGGCTCGGTTTCGGTTCGGCGGCAGCGGGGTAGCTCGGACGACGGGGTCGGAGGAGGGATTGCGCTGGACTGTGCTTCTAGGCCGTCATTGACTGCCGCGACGGGGGACGGCCGACGCGTGCAACGAGCCCGGTGGTGGTGAAGATGCTGCTGCGGGCGGGCGTGGATGGTGCGTAGACGGGAGCGCAACGGCCGGGCGCTGGTGACGACGGTTTTGGGGGCGCAGACGAGGTGAGATGCGGCGGCAGGGCCATGGAGCTCTTGCCTGTCCGGTCAACTGGTCTGGCCAGCAGGAGTCCAGGTCCGGGGCTAGCACGGCGCAGGCGCTATTAGTGCCTGGCCGCGACGCGCACGCAACGTAATATCACGTGAGCCGTCGCTCTTGTCTCTCGCCTTGCAACACGTCGCCTGAGATGAACACTACGGGACCTGGATTATTTGGACCCGCGCATCCAGGCACCGCTGATGTGCTGTGACGGGTCTGCTCTTTCTCTGATACAATTGCGTAATGCGTACGCCAAACGAAACTACGAAATGCCCGCGGGCGCACGTCCGGAGACGTGCGAGCCCGCACACGTCGTTGCGCCATGCGCCTGGAGTAAATAGCCATGGAGCCGCCTGATGATGTACCAAGTCTCGCCAAACGCCCAATGCTCACGCAACGACAATGACATCAGCACTGCAACAGTGCCGCGAAGTATCGTTCACATCCCAATCTTCGACTGAGCCCTCGGCACGGCCACCGCAGGCAGGCCGAGATGCGATCTCAGAAACTCGACGAGCGTCGTCTCAATGGACCCCGACAGCGCCGCAAAGATGAGCGTCGCCGACGTCCGCGGCATCGGCAGCGGCGCCAGGTCCGCCGATATCTCCAGCCTCTCGAGTCCGTCGAGGCCCGCCAGCGCCCTGACCCAATGCAGAGCCTCGTGCCGCGTCGCGTACAGCAGCTGCAGGTCCGACACGCTCAGCTCCGTCGGCCCGTCCCACGGCGCACGGGGCTTTCCTCCCTCGACAACGATGCTCAGCGTCCGGAGCCGCGGCAGCGTCTGCAGGAGCTCGCACGCATGCGCCCAGCCTGGGCATTCGCCGTCGTGCAGGGTCGCCAGGCTGCGCTTACGAAGCGTGATGTGCTGCACGAGGCCTCTGGTGGGCATGGAGAGGTCGCCGAGTAGGTGAATAGCGGCCTCGATGTCACCGTCAAAGTGAAAGCAGTGCTTGGCGTACAGCAGCGTCGACGCCTCGGACCTGATCTTGCGGTTCACGGCCAGCAGTGCAGCGGCGATTTCACGCCGGTCCACGAGGACGTACGTTGTCTTGCACGACCGCCGTCCTGGCATGGGCTCCAATGAATTGTAGATGGTCCGCCGCAGTCGCCTGTCGCCATTGGTTTTTGGTTGCGGATGCAAGCACCGGTTCCGGATGTTGAGGACCTTGCTGTCACCTGCGTCGAGGAGATGTTCGTAGATGATGAGCCGTATCTCCGGGGGCATCCGGAGCAGCGGCGAGTCCGCCATGGCTGGCGACGGAGCGCTACGTCTTCCGGCTTAACAACGAAGTTGGTCCTTGTTCGGTTCGGTTTGAAGTATGGGCTTCTCAGGGATTCAATATCGCGGATGCGCCCTATATGAGAGACGGATTGCTCGAGGTTGCGAATTTCGATTATCTGGTATGCGCATCGAGGATATCAGCCGCACGCCGGCGAGAGGGTGTCAGCTGGCTATAGTTGGCGCGCCACGAACCCAGCGCCGATGAACCAACAACGAGAGATCGGACTCTAGATTCAGCTGTGAAAGAAACGCGAAGCCGCGTTTCGACCTGTGTATGGACGGGCTCTCCATCAGGGTGCCAGACACGCTCACCATCCGCCTTCACCGAGTCAATGCGTTGCCTCCCCTTTTCGGCCGCCCCACATCGCGAGCCCGATGACATTGTCGAGCCGAGGTCAAGGCCACCAACACGAGGAATCTCCAGAGGCTCGAGGGCAAGGCTGCTCACTCAGCAGGCGACGCGGCGTTATCACCTGCCAAACGGGGTCTTTTCTTCAGGGACTGGCCTCCAAAGTCGACGACGGCTAGCACGACATACTAGATCCGTATCGCTTGGTGCGCGATCGAAGTCTGGGGTAGGCGTCTCGGCTGACAACTTACACCAGACGCAGATGCATTCCTTAGCTGCATGATCGTACCCTCATCCAACAATGCAGCTTCGGCTACGCCTCCCGCGGTCAACGAGCCGTCGCCGCGTCAGCTACGAGACTCGCATCCAATTTTTCCTCCACCGCATCGCAACCGAACGCGTGGCTATCAAGTGTCGCCAATGTCGCCGCCACGCACCGTCTTCCATGTCCGCGATGCCGGCCTCTGGCCCCACGACGCCGACTTCATGGTCGCCGCCTTCGACTCCACCATCCCGCATCTCGCCGCCGCCGGCAACGTCGGCCAGTGGGGAGACCAGCCCTTCTCAGACAAAGACGGCTTCGTACATGACACGCACGAGGATGTCCGCCTCTCAGAAGCCTACCGTCTGACCGGCGTGGGGCAGCCGGTGCGCACCTTTATCGCCGAGGTCCGTATTGGCCAAGACGACAACAACAACGGCGCTAACAGCAGCTACAACAACGATGACGACGGTGTCGCCGCTGCTGTAGATGGCGGTGGAAGTGAACACGGCAATGGCGAGAAGCGCAGAGACGACCACCGGCAAGCCGCCTTGCCGACCAGGACGACCCCTTCCGGCGCGAGGTACCTCCCCGTTGGGCTCATGACGATCCGCGACGGCGCCTTCTCCCGCCACGTCTCCGCCAACCTGCAGCTGCGGCCGCATACGCAGCGCGCTCGCGACGAGCACAGTGGCGGCTTCATCTACATCGACGTGGTCGTTACCGACTTCCGCGCCGGGCGGCATCGCGTTGGCGCCGGCGCCGCCCTCCTGCGCGCGGCCACGGCGTACGCGCGGGACCGCGGCCGGCGCGCCGTCTACCTCGACTGCTGGACGGGCGGGACGCGCAAACTCGTGCCGTGCGTACAAACCCGCCTCGCGGAATGGGGCCCGGGAGGCGCCGCGCCACCTGACCCCCAGGCTATGCGGGTGTGTACCTTGCTGACCGAACGTACGTCTGTGTGACGGACCTAGGTACTACGAGAGTTTCGGGTTCCAGTCCGTTCAGGACTTTGCTGCTAAGCGCAAGGATGGAAGCGTGTGGCCGGGGAAGCTCATGCGTCTTGACTTGCACGGGGAGTGAAGGCCGGATGCTCGATTACCCAGGCACGGTGAATATGTATTGAAGCAACCCTCTCATACATCATATAACTTTGGTCATGGCATTGATACCCTCAAAAAGACAACCGTCTTGCGCGCTAATTCTATCATCAGACTTGTCATGCTGACTTGCAAATGACATCCAAAATAGGGGAAAACAGAAAAGAGACAAGCAAATTTGTTCGTTAAAACACATCCAAGAACCGCATGCTCGACCCGCAATCTACTCTACCACTTGATCACCCTCTGCGGGAAAAACTCGTCAATGAGCTCCATGTAGTAGGGCTTGAGCTCCTCGGCCGACGGCACGCCGTCGCTCTTGCTGTAGAGGTCGTAGGGGTTGAAGGCCTCGACGGCCTTGAGCATGGCGTGGTCCTTGTCGCACATGAGGTGGCGGTACGCGCCCTCACGGTGCCAGGGGTAGAAGGAGTGGTAGCGGATCATGGCGAGCGCCTCGTCGGGCAGCGTCGACTGGTCCTTGACGACGTGGTAGAGGTACTCGTCGTGGCCCCAGCTGAGCATGACGTTGTCGAGCCCGCACCCGGGCGTGTAGATGCCGAGCTTGGTGCTGTACACGGGGTCGCGTGTGTCGGGGTTCTTGGCAAACGTCTCGGGCAGGATGATGCGCGCATCGAAGGCGCACCCGACGGGGAACGTGTCGCCCACCACGTCCCACTGGCCCTGCGTCTCGAGCTCCGGGAAGAAGAGCATGAGCTTGCCGAGGTCGTGGATGAGCCCCGTCAGCTGCATCCAGCGCGGCTTGCCGTCGCGCCGGATCGCCTCGGCCGACTGCAGCAGGTGCTCAATCTGCGAGAGCGACGTGTCCGGGTCCGACTCGTCGACAAGCGTGTTGAGCTTCTCCATGGCCTCCCAGATGGTCATCTCGGGCCGCGCGCGCGACGCGTTGTAGAAGCGGTTGCGCGCCGCCAGGTTGTACGCCACCGTCTGCTTCTCGTGCTGCTCGCGGTAAAAGTTCTTGACCCGGTCGCACGCGTCCTCGTACTGCCGGAACTGCGTCTTGTCCTTGGCGGCGTCGAACTTGGACGCCGAGTCGTACTTCATGCAGTTGACGTCGTCGATGGCGTCTGAGATGTCCTCGAGGTCCTGACCGACACGGTTGGTCTCGCTGACCTCTACGATCGCTGAGGGTGCCATGGCGACGGAGCTTGGGATGTGAAGGGTGTGCCGACGGTCGTGCTGTCTGGGGCGGAAAGGGGACCGAGGTGAGGAACAGCGGCTGACGCCCGGCGAACGTCTAGAAACCCGAAAGACAAGAAACAGAAAGTCTCGTGCTCGTGTCTATGGGGATTGTGTGGCTGGTCTGCGTGCAAAGAAATAGTGCCGCCTCTGTGTGTCTGAGCCGAGTCGAGGGTTGGCGAGGACTCCGAGGAGGGTTGAAGCCTCTCGACTTTATGTATCTCGCTCAGCAGGCCCTCAGACCCCGCGACCCGCAGCGCGCTTCCAGATGTTTACCGCACTTGGCCATTTTCTCCGCGAAAAAATCCCCACGATTTGCTTTACGTCACGTCACGTTGGTGAGATCTCTTACCCCTCCGCGGCCTTTGAGACAGCACTACGCTGGGTAATGCCATGGTGTTGATTGCTGCAGCGGGCCCAGAAATACTGGACCACCAAGGGCCAAGACCCGGCGGCCTCTACTCTATTTGGCAGAAACTAATATTAGCTCCGCCACGTATTCCCCTTTCTGGTGCTGCCGCCAACGCTGGCGCCAATAGACACGGCGAAGGGTCCCTTGATCTTGAATGTGCCGGCGCCGCTTGCCTATAATAGACCTTGCGGGGTGCTGGCACTGCTGGGGAGTTGTTCAGATCTCATCGCCCCCCCCACGAGCCCACAAGCGGTCCAGTTATCATCAGATTAATATCGACTTTTCTTCGCGCAGGAGATTCTGTTTGACGCAGGGATAGGCACACGACCTCAGGGTTCGTGTGCCCGGGCAAGCACGTTCCGAAGGCGCCATGTGCCTGCGTTTGTCACAGCACCTCTTTCAGCTTTTTCCGGGCAAACGTGAGTCGAGCCAACGCCCGAGAATCCGAGCCTGCTGGGCCGACCCGTCGCTGTTGGAAGTGCTGATCGCAGCGGTATCGTGGCTACGGCTTCGTGTACCGTAAAGTTACCTGATCTCACTCCAGCTGCCTCCATGTATCGCAAGTCTGGGCCTGCTCCGGGGTGCTGGACAGCTGTCACGGTCACTTCGCCTCCCCGTGAACTTGCCAACACATAGCGGCGCTGGGGTAGCCCAACTGGACGCTGTCATTAGCCGAACCGATCAGATCATGAGCTTCTTGCTTTTGCACTTGAAACTTCCCCTCGGCCGAGAGCATCGGCGCCCGTCAGGCGATCAGCTGACGGCAACGCGTGTTGGCTCCCGAACACAGTTGTACGCGCCGACTTTCACCTCATCGGAGATTGCTGCTTGCTGTTCTGAGCGACATTTACATAGAAGGCTCTACTTGTAGCGTGTTTATGAACGGATACGTTCACAGGGCTTCCCTTTTCGGGCAGTCCTGCCTTCTAGGAGAGTTGGGCACAAACTTACCCCCTCAACCCCACGGGGCGAATTCTTCCGCACGATAAGAGCCGGAGTTGGTACCATTGGTCATGTCCAGCACGGGGGCGAGACGTCGTCATGCAGTCATCGCCTGATCTGAAAGCGAGCGTCGAAGTCTGCTGGCTCGGGCGGCCCCGATGTTCGTCAGTTTCGGGGACCGTGGTGAGTCGTTTGAACAGCACGCGCGTCCAACAACCGGCTCGGTCTACTCGCTCTATGCAGGCTGGGTGTACTTCGGAAAGGTACGAGCACTATCGACTGGTGCCTCGCTTTCACGCATTGTGCAGTGCGCCACATTTGTGGCGAACCCCGAGCCTCATCGAAGCCTCCAACCGCCCCTGTGGACAGCTCCCGCTACATATGCCGTGTAGGCAGGGCTACCAACGAAACCAGTGTGGCCCGATTGATAAGTCATCTGTAGGTGACGTGTTCTGTCCCTTTTGGTGGACATATAAACCGTGGTGCATCCCCTTGAACTTCCACAAAAGCTGTCAACAATGCTCACCGCGCGGTTCGTCTACTGCGCAAGAGTGCCAGAATTGCGGCCGGCCACATGCGGCCAGGTCTGCCGAGTCGTTACGGAGTCTATAATGCAACTGGCCTCGAACGACTTTAACGAAGCCTCACTGCTTTCAGCCGGCCGTTACCCAAGAAAATGCAGGAAACGCAGCAGCCAGGGCGTTACAAACCTGTCGAAGGCCAAGCGGAATGGGCGAGTGCTGGTGTTGTGCTGAGTCCTGGCACCAAATGCGCCAACGGGAGGGTGGCGTGGCAAGTACAGCTATCAGGCGAGGACAATGGCACGAACGATACATCACGGCCAAGGGCCCGAACCATGTCGTGTTGCGCGCCGTTGTCCTGGAATATGTCCCAGCACTAGTCTGGTCTGTCCAGGCTGACCGCCAGAACGAGTGGCATGGCGGTCGGCCGGACACCTGCATTTGTCGGGATTGTTGACCGCGTTCGATTGGACCCAGGAGGCGAGACATGCAGCTTCCGAGGCTGGGGTTGGAGCTTATCGGTCATGGAGGCTGGGCTACAATGCCGGCAAGACCGGGCAGGTCAGGTGTTGGCGTGCAGGGATCAGCTGCAGGCGAGGAGCTCGACGCCCGCACCATGATCACCCGGTGCAGACTGAGGAGGAGAGTGTGCCGCTTGGGGCTGACGGTGCCACCCTGGGCTTGCTGGGCAACGAAACGCCACGGATCAAGGCCTAACGGCGCGGTGTGCCGGGAGCTGTCGAGACAAGCCCAAGGTGGCGCGACGGTGCCGCTCTGGGTCGTTTGATTTGCTACCGATGCGGCGGCGCCGTTGAGGGTTGGCCAGGTCGCGTTTCAAATGCTGTGAGACGTTGGAATGTACGTGTATGTACTGACGGTTCGAGGGCTGACGACATCTTGGATCGGGGGGCGCTGACGAGAAATTAGAGCGGCGACTGTCTGCTTTGGGCCCTCGAAGGCCTCAAGTCAGTGCGTCGCGCGTGGCGATGGCGGTGCGGAGTCACGGACTGCGGGCAGTGCGGAGCATGGCGATGGGTTTGGTCGGCGACAGAGGCCCGGTGAGCTTGCGGTGGCGCCTTGGTTGGACCCCTCGTTGGGCCGGGCCGTGTGGAGAGCGAATCCAAGGTACGAGGATGTCAACCTGAAAGTCGAAAACCTCGAGAAGTCGAGGACTTTTTGCAGAGCGGTGCTCGTACGAATGACCTGGCAGGTGCCAAGGAGCACTCAGTATGCTTGGTACCGTGACAATGGATGGCCCAAGATGGTGGGTGCAAAGCCTAGACAGCGCAGCTTTCGGGCTCACCGATGAGGCTCACTTGCATCCTGTCCGATCAATGGCAACCAGGCACCTGCGTCACACGCTGCGGCCGCCGTCGCGGGCCAATTAGCACCGTTAAGCAGCCGGCGCCGCGGTGATGCTTGGGCATCCAACCTCCTCAGGCAATTGATGGCGGTTGCTGTCAACGGCAGGCGCATCGTCGCTTCTTGGGTTGGCAGGCAGTTGGGGTGAGAGAAGAGGTTGAGGCAGAAGACGGGCGCCGTAGTCGAACCGGAGGGGAGCCCGAGGCCAGTTGGTGGGACCTGCAGGTACGCCGAGCGCGCCAGGTTCTGGACATGCAACAGACGGGATGGAACCTAACAGCGGTTGGAGCTCTGACGAAGGCGACGAGGTGTGTCTGAGCCTCCGAGTCTGAGGTGTCCATGCATTCTGGTGAATCTGGTTCGCCCATGGACGCCGTTGGGCAATTCCAAGTTCCACTGTTGTGGCGGTACTACGTGAATTGTACCTCGTGCCTGCCTTGCGTGGCCGACCGACTGCCTTGCGCTGTCGTTCGGCGCTATGCACTGCACTGCACTGCGGCGCGGCTGGCTGGTTGGCTGGCTTGCCGGACGAGCTAACAGTCTAGGCATGGAAGGTACATTGGTTTGGGTGCCTGGGCCCTGGGGTGAGGCAGGTGAGATCACCACCAGCTGTTGCAGCTGCCTCCATCCACCTCCTCCACCATCGCTTCGCCGCCTCCGCAGTGACAGGACAGGACAACTTCCAGGGCTGCTGCCGCCACCGCAGTGACGGTGAGCAAAGGAAGTCGCCGCCCGTCAATGGTCGGGACTCGGCAGCAGTGGGCACTGGGCACTGACAACCTGGAACTGGGCGCTCGGCAACGGCTGCTGCAACGACATCAGCAAGAGACACTGCTTCCTTCTTTCACGAGCCGTGGCTGTTGCCTCGGGCCTCCCAGCCGGACAGTACTTTCCAGACGCACCTCACTGTGCTCTGTCGACCAGCATTGCGCAGCGCACAGTAGGTAACTCTCCCGGCGGGCAACAAAACCAGCCAGGTAGCATCATCACGATTCACGTCACGGCCGTGTCCCCCAAGACCTCTTGACTTTGAGTCTTGAGCATCGAGGGCCCGGCAGCATCCATCACTCACGCAACCACCCAACCGCGAGCGTCTCCGTCGGCAGTCTCTGCACAACCCGCGTAGCCCGCCCACGCTGCTGCTGCTGCAGCCGCAGGCACCCCAGCTCGCCCGCCATCCCGTCGTCATACCCACGACTCCACGAGTAGCCTTCGCGCATTGCATCACGCAAAGGTAAGCCAGCGTCCTTGCCGCAGCCACTGCTGCCGTGTTACCGCGACTGTTGGGCTTGTGGAACTGCTGCATGTCCCTCAACCGGTGCAGACGCCGCTCGATTGTTGACTCTTTGACGACACAGAACACGCATCTCGGTCCACCGCATCCTGTTGCTCAAGCTCGGACACACACGTGCTCCTCACTTCTCATCTCTTGTTGCCCGAGATTCCGCCAGGCTTATCTCTGCGGGATTCCTCTATTTCCCCCATCGCGCCTGTACTTGCGATCCCGTTTGTCTTGTGTGCATTGCGGTTCCTCGCTGAGCAGGACGCCGTTGATCGGTCGCCTTAATCGCAAGTGGCCTTGGTTACCGACTCCATCACGCCGTTTGCCTCAGTCTCGACCCTGGAAGCTCCCGTCTGACTCTCCGATTTACCTTACCCATACCTCCCACACGCCGGCTCGGCGTGCCCACCGAACAGCCCGCCACCTCTGCAGAGACCGCCACGGACGCCTTGCATGGATCTCACGCCCGAGACGCCTTCGGCGGTCCTGCCAGCCCTGTACTACACGTACCCGGCCGCCGTGTTTCTCTACTTCCTAGGCTCTTCGCTTGCATCGGTCTGCACGCTTCAGCGCCTGAAGGATGATAAAGACAGCAAACCAGCCCGGCCTAGCCGCCGCATTGTCTTGAGTCTTTTGGGTGTCTTTGTGTTCACCTACGCCGCCCAACTCGCCGTCCTTATAGCGAGTTCGGTCAGTGACCAGCGATGGCCACCCGATGACCATCTCGTCGTCGGCGCGTTGTCGTGCCTCCTCATCTTCGGCATCCAAGTTACCTGCCTCTCCGACTGGATCAGCCCCCCTGGCTACCCGTTTCTCGGTTCTTGGCTGCTGGCATTATCCTTTGAAGCAGCCATCGGCGGTCTTGTAGCTGCAAAGGTTTCCCACCGCGACCGCATTGCCGCCAGTTATGAGATAGCAGAACTGGCTTTCATCGCAGCCAGGATCGCAACCATGTTGATGCTTGTCACTTGGCCACTCGCAGTGTCATGGACTTGTCCATCACCGCATGGAACAGACGAGGAACATCAATCGCTACTGCCAAAGGTCGTGGCGGCCGATGAATCCCAAGACACCACCAGTACGGCCAATTATGGCGCCACGGCAGCCTCCGATGAATCATCGGACGGAACGGCAGAGTTCACCTGGGAGCGCCGTGAGCGGGAAGCCCGCGAAGCCATGGAGAAGAGGCTCAAAGAGGGGGGTAACTGGTTCGAGTATGCCAAGGGCTTTATGGTACGGCATTACTCTTCCATGGGCCGGGCCCTGTTAGCCGACTTGCTGCTGATTCAATCCAGATCTTCTTCCCTTATGTCTGGCCGGTCAACAGCTCACCACTCCAATTGCGTGCGGCGGCGGTTGTCCTTTGCCTATTTGCGTCCAACGCTCTCCATCTCCTGATTCCTCGACAAACTGGCATTATCATGGACAGTCTAAGCGGTGCGACCAACACGAACCCCTGGATTGCCGTCGTCTTCTTCGCAGTCTTGCGACTCGCCGCCTCGGAGTCTGGCATTGAGCTCGTTCGCCAATGGTTATGGATCCCAGTCAAGTACTACGCCCACGATTCCATCACGCGCGCCGCATATTCCCACATGATGCACTTGTCCGCCGACTTCCACGACTCCAAAAGCTCATCCGACATGATGATGGCTATATACGGGGGCGCTGCCGTGTCCAATGTTGTGGAGAGCGTACTACTTCAGGCCCTACCCATGCTCATCGACATGTGCGTGGCTGTCGTTTATTTGTCAGTGACCTTTGGTCCGTACGAGGGTCTCATCACCGTTGCAACTGGCACCGTCTTTTTCATCATGGCGGGGCGTCTGGTTGCTGAATCGAAGGCCGCGAGTCGGAAGAGGGTCAATGCCCTGTATCAGGAACATTACGTACGACAGACTGGCCTACTTGGATGGCAGACGGTCAGTGCCTTCAACCAGATTGGCTACGAGGACAACCGTCACGCAAACGCAGTCACGAATCGCTGGCTTAGTGAGCAGCACTATGTCATGAGCTGGTACATCTCGATTGCCTTCCAGACCATAATTCTCACATCAGGTCTGCTGGTGAGCGCCTTTCTGGCCGTGTCAAGGATTCAAAGCGGACATGCCACATCAGGCCAGTTTGCCATGCTACTCATGTACTGGTCACAGCTCACTTCCCCGCTGCAATTCTTTGCCAAGCTCGGCAAGAGCATGAGCGATGACTTTATTGATGCAGAGCGTCTGCTGGACATCATGAAGACGAAGCCAACCGTGGAAAACAAGAAAGGAGCGCGACCCCTCAAGTTCGTTTCCGGCAATGTCAATTTTGAGGATGTGTGCTTCAGCTACGACGGCCGCAAAGGAACCATCAAAGGCATCAGCTTGAGCGTCCCCGCCGGGGAGACGGTGGCTTTCGTCGGTGCAACAGGCGCTGGCAAATCAACACTCCTGAAGCTGCTCGATCGCTTCTATGATGTCACAAAGGGCTGCATTCGCATCGACGGCCAGGATGTCCGCGATGTTGATCTGTTCAGGTATGTGAGGGGTGCGATGTGCTTCGAAGAACAAAGTTGACAGCCAATAGTCTCCGCGACCGAATCGGCATCGTCCCCCAAAACCCAATCCTGTTTGACGACACCATTATGAACAATGTCCGCTATGGCCGAATAACCGCAAGCGACGAGGAGGTATTCGAGGCATGCCAGGCCGCATGTATACATGATAAGATCAAGGGCTTCACAAACGGTTCGTCCAATACTTTGCCCCGCTTTACGTCGCTGACAACTTGCTAGGGTACGAAACTCGGGTCGGCGAGCGAGGAGTGTGAGGCAATTCCTCAACCGTGCCTGCTCTTACCTTCGCTGACGCACCTACAGGAAACTTTCTGGTGGCGAACTGCAGCGTGTCGCCATCGCAAGGGCCATTCTGAAAAGGGCAGATATCGTTCTCTTGGACGAAGCCACCAGCGCGGTCGACACAGATACGGAACAGCAGATTCAGCAGTCATTCAAGGTCCTCTGCCAAGGGCGCACCACATTCATCGTTGCGTATGTATCGCCTCTCGATACTGCCAAGGGCGTATGCTAATGTCTTCAGTCACCGACTGTCAACTATTATGAACGCAGACCGTATTGTGGTCGTCGAGCACGGAGAGCTGATCGAGCAGGGGAGTCATCATGAGCTCATCGCTAAAAAGGGCCGATACGCAGACCTGTGGTCTAAGCAGGTGTTCCTTCGGCCGCGAGAAAAGACTCAAGACGTTGTTGAGATTGTCGATGACAGACCGGACTTTACCGACGACGTGTCATCTGAACAAACTGCGGCCGATCCAGATAGATGTGGGACAACTGATAGTGACAGTGAGATGTTCTGCACGGATAACGAGCATCCGGCTGAGAATATTGAGCCAAAGAACCATGTCAAAGAGGTTTGTTCAGTGCCATGTTCTTCGTCAACATGCTGACGACTTAACAGGGCTCCAAGCTAAATCCAGTCGCACCAGAATTCACCCCTCGAGCGATGAACTCATCGATCAAGCACAATGTGGACGATGTCACCTCACGTGCTGCAACCAGCACCACTCGTGTGGCTCCGGCCACCCTTGAGCCTTCTGCCACCCTTGAGCCTTCTGCCCATCGGCAGTGGTCCGACGAAGTCGCGAGTTGCGAAACTGCAAACGACGAGCCAAACTCCTTGCCCGCATCTGCAGGCGGCTCCGCCGGCGATCAACAGGAACCAGGCACGCCGTCGCATCCCACAATCGGTGGAACACCGAAGGGATCAACATCGGGCGCGGATCAATTGGTCACGGGAGCACACCAGGCTGACGGGAAAACCCCCCAAACCACCAGCGGTGAGTAACTGCCGCCCAATGGCTGATATGGGTCGGGCTGATGTGAAAAGGAACATCCCCTGATGCTTAGAGGGCCTCGGGAGAGCAACGAAAACACGAACAAGGGCGAACTCCGGGCGTGGACCTCAAGCACCCGCGATATTCGAGGCGCGTACAGTCCAAGAGTGAGCCTTCTCAGGCCGCATCAGAGACATGCTCGATACCTGTTCTACCCGTCATCTCGGACGTCCCTGATGAAACACAGGAAACATCGGTATGGCCTGGAAACCCAGCACCTTGGGACTGGGCTAACGATGCACAGCGTCGCGTGTCCGCTCCACCAGTTCATCCGCAGGCCCAGCTGTCTCATATTCCCAGGCCAACCAGCCGTGGGTCGACAAGCATACGACCAACTGCCGCTACTGAGTCTGATCAAGGAACTGAGATGGCGACTGGGAACAAGGTCAGAGGAGCAGACGCGGCGGAGGCATCAAAATCAGGCATACCTTGCAGAGAGGAAACCGAGCTGCGGCATAAACCAGTCAGCACCCCTTCGGCCACAAGTTCGGGACGGATGTATCGACCTGGCCGACGAGGCCGGGGCTCCTGGATTCGGGGTCGTCGCTCTCGGGGCGGGGTTCGGGCAGAAGCAACGCCCTCCCCAAAGACTTAGGGGCCGTGCGAATACATTGGGGGTCGTGGAATCAGTCGCGGCAGTTAATCGTAAAAGTATACCTCTGGGACGGTGCAGCATCCGAATGGTATCGTCCAGCCGAGACATCGGGGCTCTTGTTGGGAATGACGCCTCTGCAGACGGAACTACAAGACATGTTATTGTTACACCTAATGAATCCTTGTCAAGATACTGCCGAGAAGCCTTGGGAAGCCAATGAGGGCGTTGGGGGTATTCTAGTAACAGGCATGTCCCTGCAACAGTTCAGTCGCTCTTTGCTGAGGTATCTATCTGTATTGAAGAGGTACTCCCGATGTCCGAATGCCAACCGTGTCTTCTCTTTTCCCAAACAACGCGACCAATGTCACAAAACCTCCGCGAACCTGCGCAAAACAAAAGGGCTTACGAGCTGCTGTTGTCATTGTTGCCGCCGTTGCCACCGGCTCCGCGGCCAGCGCCGCCTCCCATCATATTGCGGGCCCTGTTCCGTCATTAGCGACTCCGAATCACAAAGGGTATTGGGAACAACGAGTCGCTTTTGGTACTTACATCTCAGCGACGCTGGGGTCAGACATGAGGCTGTTCAGGTCGGGCATGCCGCCGCTGCCAAACTGGTTGGCCATCTCGCGAAGGCGAGGGTTGTTCATGAGGCCGGCCATCATGTCTGGGTTGCTCATGAGGTTCTGGGCCATGCTGGCGAACATGGGGTTGTTCATGATGGAGGCAAAGTCGGGCATGCCCCCGGCGCCGCCCGCGCCACCAGCACCACCGGCACCACCACCGAGCATGGACGCGAGGCTGCCAAAGTCGGGCATGCCGCCGGCGGCGCCGGAATCGGGGGTGTTGGAGGAGCCACGGGCGAGGTCAGCCTCCTCGGCCTGCATCTCCTCGACGCGGCGCTTGGCCGTCTCGAAGCCCTTCTTCATGGCGTCGGAGCCGCCGTTACCCTCGTGCTCGATGCCGCGGGCGTAGGCCTCCATAGCGCCCTTTGCGTCGCCGAGAGCGAAGCGGGCGAGGCCGAGGCGCGACCAGGCCTTGGTGTAGGAGGGGTCGACGGCGACGGCGGCCTCGGCGTCGATGCGGGCCGAGGCGTGGTCCTTGGCGGCGGAGTGGGCGGCGGCGCGGTTGGAGAGGAAGATGGCGTTGGCGGGGTGCAGGCGCAGGGCCTGGGTGTAGAGGTCGATGGCGGAGGCGTAGTCCTTTTGCGCCATGGCGGCGTTACCCTTGGACTTGAGGCCCTCGGCCTCCTTCTTCTGCTCGTCGGTCGGGGCGGTGCCGGCGGAGGAGGACGTGCCGTCGGCACCGGCGGGGGGCGGGGGGCCGGCCGAGGCCTTGAGCTTGTCGTAGACGGAGTAGATCTGCAGCAGGGACTGGCTGCCGGCGAGGGCCTGCTTGTCGGCCGCCGGGTCGACCTTGAAGGACTCGGCGATGCAGTTGACGGCCACGTCAACCGAGTCCTTGTCGTCGGCGGTGAGGGTGCCGTCGGCGGCCGACGTCGTGAGGAAGTCGCAGATGGAGAGCGCGAGGCGCTGCTTGGGCGTGAGTTGGGAGGCCTGCGGAAGCGTTTTGAGGTTAGCATTGCAGTATTGATTGCGAAGGCTCTCCAGAGGGCCCTGGCCGAAGCACGATGGGGTGAGAGGGGTGGTAGGAAGGGCTTACCATGGCGCCGACGAGAGAAAGGAAGGAGGAGAAGCGTGGGTGGTTGCGGGAGGGAGGATGTGTGGCAGCGACGTGAGGTGAGGCGAGGTGAGGTGGGCGGTGATGCGATGGAATTGTCGGCCGGCTCGTTGTTCGTCGACATGAGCCCCGCGCTGCGCGATGTGGCGGGCCGGTCGGGCAGCCACCTAGCCTGGAACATTCTCGTGCTGGCCGCGCGGGGCACTTCAGCCTTGGCCGTCTGGCCCTCCACTGAGTCCAGTCTAAGCTACATAACCATACCCGCAAAGGGACGTCCCGGCTTACCCTGTACTATAATGTACGCGACCACTTTTGACGAAAACCACCGTCTTCCTTGATAAAACCTGCCTCCAGGTCATCATGGCAGTCGTTGGAGCTACCTGTATGTGCTGTAGATATTTACCTTGTCGGTTCTCCTGCTCTCAAGTACTCTGGCAGAATGACATGACCGACGGACACAACCTCCATGACGACACGTTGAGCCTCCAGGCTACTGTTCCAGAAACATGTCTACGAAGCAATTACGTGGCTGCGGACAAATACCTACCCCCACTCTTCGCATGGGCTGCAGTGACGGGAGAAGACTGAAGCTGCGTGGCCTTGGGCAACCAACAGACGGGCGTACACAGGAACTCCCCCCCCTGTCATTGACCGCCTGACGTGCGGGCGGTCATGGGTAGGACCAACCGCAAGCATAACCAGTTTGCGCTTGTCGCTTTGCGACTTCCTCCTGAATGTCGCGAAATTCTCGACGCATGATACGGCCGTAGACGTCTAGGGACCCATGCCTCAGCCAGAGTCCCGCAGCTCCTCGGAGCAGACCGAGATGCTGTCACGACACCGAGCGCGCCCGAGCTCATCGCGTCGGGCGGCGCCGTACTGTACCAACCCAGGTGCGAGGGACGGCTCAAAGGTTCCCATCGCGTGAGTTTGACTCCAAAAGCCGATTATCTCGTTCGTTTGCCCCTAAACGAATGAGATGCCTTAGGACATCAAGGCACCGGGTGACTGACACCGAAACAGCTGCTTGACGTGCCGGACGAAGAAAGTGAAATGCTCGGGATCCCTTCCGTGTTCGTATTGCGTGAAACGGGGTCTCGAGTGTAGCATGGCCGAGCATGGCAGGAGGAGAGTCTATTCCGTGGCGTAGGTCTGGCCACGAATTGCTGCATATCGGGTGCCGTCTAAACGGTCTAGGCGAATCCAGGAACTAGAGGCGCGATTGGCAGCCTATGAGAACTCAGCTCACACCCAAGCCGACAGTAGGTACCTCTGCCCATGAATATGAATGGGGTAAGCACTGATATAGGCACCGTGGTCCAACAGACTCGAACGCCGGGGCGTTCGTAGCTACAGACACCCTGGCCGAGGTGACTCTTACAAGAGCACCGGCATCTGCCGTGGAGCAAGCGCCGTATTCGGCCGTTGTCCTAGAGAGTCTGTTGTCTGCAGCTGACTTGAATCCACCTCGTCGCGAGAATCGTTCAATGTCGACAATCAGTGCGGAGGCATCTGAGCTATTGCTGGGAGCAAGTATGCACCATGTGTCCTGTCTCGCGTCTACGACTCGGTCTAAGTGATTACCTTCAATAGCTATCTCTGCAGACTCGTCACTCAGCTCCAGTTACACGTTTGGCTCAAGAGTGCAAAGACTGTTTCAGGGACCCAAGTCGGTTCGACAGCATCATGATATCAGCCCCCGTGCGAGCGAGGTTTTGAACCAATCGAGATCTCACGTCAGTGTTTTCGACTTGCCTTCATTCCCGTCGGAGAAAGAGGCGCTCGAACTACTGGAAACGCAGGTATTCTACATTGGCTACACCCAGAACCACGTCGATCCACGTGAGATCTCCGACAAGATCAGCCTGCTCTTTGCCAACAGACATGACCCGGTGCATACTGAGAGCACATGGACGCTCGAAATCCTGCTCATCTGTGCCAATGCAAGGTTATTCAGGGGCGACTTCGGCAGCAGTGCCCATGAGACAGACGTTTTCCCTGGTTACTCGCTCTTCAACCATGTTTGCGAACGCATCCCGTCGCTGAGTCGACTGCATTCTTTTGGACGATCTGGTGTGGAAGTACTGGCTTTGGTTGCCGTGTACCTCGTCAATATTAATCGCAAAGAGGAGGCCTACATTTATGTACGTGCGACACATACACAACTGAATGTTGCTTGATTGGGCTACATGTAACTCTTCCTACAGATCAGCACTGCCCTACGATTAGCAATATCGCACGGGTTCCACAGGAAATCCCCCAAGTCGCGTCTGCTCCAGTCCGAAGTCAGTCACATTAACCGCTTGTGGTGGTCGGTCTATCTGCAGGAGAGGTGAGGACCTGTCACCTTGATGTCGTATTGACCCGGCTGATGGTGATAGACGACTGGCTGCAGCCACTGGGCATCCATCTGGAATCAGCGACGCCGTTATAGAACAGGACCTTCCTTCGGACTGCATCGGATCCACACCAGCGACGCCCATGAGGACAAGCATCAAATTGGCGCGGGTCTACGGATTGATCATCACTGGTATTACCACGCTTGACATGCACGAGCTTGCGTCCAGGCAGCTAACGATATTTGGAGTTCTTTACGGCTCTGTTCTCCAAGAAGAAGCAGTATTTGTCTCCAAAGTTCAGGAGATCGTGAAAAGCTTGTACAATATCTCTGACGAAATTCCCGTGGAGCTGGCAACGGGATTTCCCATGCTCGGCCAAGACGTATCCATGAGAACGTCAGGGGCACTTCATTTGATCTTTTATCATGTAGGAGGCTGTACTACTTTCATCCTTGCTTGTGCGTCTAGCTGACTTGGACTCAGGCGCTGCTTCTCACAATCCGCCCTATCATGCTACATATGGCTCAGCTGATCTTGAACGGAAAGGCGCCGCAGCCTGAGACTCTGTATCTTTCGCCCCTGGGGAAGCTTTGTAAAACGTGTACCGAAGCGGCGAGAAGACTCTTGGAGGTGCTCATGACGCTAAGGCAGCACAAGTTCATCAGTAAGACGCAAATTAGATTCCCCGTCATGCAACGGGACCTGGCTCACGCCCTTTACCGTAGCATTGTTTGGGTTCTTTGACCTAGACGGCATGTCTTCTGTGGCATTCATCATGATTCTGACAGAGGTGTTGGACTCGGCGTGTGCAGATGATCTGAAGATCAACCCTTCTCCCGGCCTAGGAGAGGCTCTTGACCTCATGGAACACGTCGCGAGCTACGGGAACAAGTTTGCCCAGCAATCCCTCGAAGACATTCGCAAAACCTGGATTCAGCTATGCTCCCGCCTCAACATTGACCGTCCCATTCGATGCGCCGCCCCGAGCCCGCTCTTTGACGATGGAATGAGCGGCGACACAGGTACTACAAAGAGAGCGGATCCAATTGACCCGTTGATGTTTCCACAGACTCAGAACTACCGGCGAGATTCACCACCGCAGGATCCGAGCATGTCTGATATCGGGAGTTGTTCGCTCGGGGCCGTGCCACACGGTACCCAATCTATCCTTGCGGACCTAGACATCCGGGAGCACATGAGTCACTTGTGGGCACCCCTGCTCGAGGACGAGATGGACCTGCAGAATGAAGACGGCGGGACAAACGCACACAACTTCTACCAGAATCTGTACGGGAACCCGCAATGGCAATTTACGGGAGAGGGCATGGGGGACTTTGCGGAGTTTGGCCGCCACATTGTCAACTGGGATCATGCGTCGTAGGCCTAGACGAGGGCCATGGGCTTTCCCCTTGGATGTAGCTTCCTAGAGCTATTTCACAGTCCCAGTTGTTTCTCCAATGTGATGATCCTCCCTAATGGCCCGTCTTCAGTAGCGTGGAAGGCCTTTGGGCTCACCGTCGGTAGTGGCATGCGTGCCTTTCCCGTTCCATAGTCGAATGCACGTTGGCACGCCGTCTTTACCCCAGATATCCCCAGCTTCAACAACTCCCAATCAGACGTGGAGAGCTCGTTCTGAAGACTGATAGCCTTGTTCAAGTCCCCAGCCTGATAGAGCCTCACGAGCTCCACGTGGGCCTTTGGGACAACATTCGCGAGCGCCGAGATCACGCCGCATGACCCGGCGACGAGCCCAGGGAGCATGAAGTCAGCTTTGCCGGCGAAAGCCGCGAACTCGGAGCTCGGTAGTGTCGCAGAGATTCTCTGGAGCTTTCCAAGGTTGCCGCAAGTCAGTTTGACGCCAACGATGCTGGGCTGCTGTCTCGCCAAATCGATGATCATGTCTGAGTCGAGGTCAATACCGCCGGCGACTCCAGGGAAATTGTAAATAAGTATAGGCGAAGATGAATCGGTCGCCACCTAGAGAAAGGTTCAGCTCAATCGAACACAGTCTCATCAGTAATCTCACCTCCGCATAGAACGATTTAATCACGGGCTTGGTCATCGCGGCCACCCAGTAACTGGGAGGCAGCACCAGGGCGTAATCAGCCCCAGAATCATGGGCATCTTTGACAAGCCGCCGCGTCTCACGGACGCTGTTTGCGCTGCATCCGCTTATGATGACCGCATTGCTCTCCAGTTCCTGCACCAAGGTTCGGATGTGGCGAATGACTTGGAGCCGCTCTTCATGCGAAAGGTGTGTCGCTTCCCCGTTGCTACCATGGACCACAAGTCCTCGAACTCCAGAGCCCAAAAGTCTCTTCACATGTTGTTTGATGCTCTCAAAGTCTATCTCCTCGTCGTCTGTGAAGAAACATACCACGGGCGCGTACACACCAAAGGGAGGAGGGCGGTACATTCTTCCCTAGCAACTGATGTCTGGATGAAGACACTTCTCAACAGTTCTAAAGTCGGTCTGAGACGGAAGGTTTTCAAGAAGGTTTGTACTCGTGTCTTTCAGTAGAGATAATGGCGCTTTCTTGATAGTTCCTTATGACATGGAGCAACAATTGGGAAAATAGGTTCGCGATATCGGGGCTGGGCTACTGTACCGATACAGTTCGGAGGCTGAGGAAGTTATGGTGGTCCGCGATGATACAGTACTGCAGTATGCTCCCGACGCATGACGTACATGTGCATCATCGGATCCTACCCACGGGTCCTGTTTCCGAAAGGTTAACACCGAGGGGACCAACTTCGGCGTCACATACCGACATATACTATTGGACAATTCACCCGAGATCTCTCCCGTTTGAACATCCCGTAGCTGTAGCCTTTCCGTTTACTGCCCGACCGCCGATACATATTCCCGCGCACTTGGATGGATATGAGCTGCGGTTGGCACTAGAACTGTGATAGCACAGACTCACGACACCAACGCCGACTATGTGTATGAAAGCCCTGCCGAGTTGCTGGCTCTGTTTGGATCCTTGGCTGTGTGGAAGGAATCGGTGATGATCTCGAATCCCGCCACATAGTACATCAAAAGTGTACACATCGCGGACCCTGCAAACACGAGCATCTGTCTTCCGAACTGATTTGCTAGGAACAGGGATGCGATGACGGCAGCGGTGCCCTTAATGAGACGGCAAATGCCCGTGAAGAGCGATTTAGCCGACTGGCAAAGTGGTTTGCTTCCAGATAAATGCACGGGCACAGGAAACCCTCCGATCGAGTGCTGCTGCCGCGTCCTTGCGAACATTGAACGAGAAGTCCATCGTGGTGTTTGTATGCCCTTAGGAGCGAAACGGAGGTTATGTTTAGGGAAGGTTGTACGTAAGGATGTGGAAGTTGTTTCTAATGAGGCTAATAGCGACACGTCCACACGTATACTGAACACACTCGGCTCACTACCTCAGCGTCATTGGCCAAGTCGAAACAACGTGACCGGGGCTACAGGTACTACAGAGTCGGCGATGCGTTGTACTGTACCATCCCGAAATTTCCCCATTGACGACTGAGCGCATTTTATGGTGAGGTCGGTATACTGTACAGTAGTATGATGGTGTGGATAAGAGCTCTGTGTCACATTCGGACATGGGTTCCGAACGGGTGTTGGGAGTGAAATTCGCCAGGTAGTTGTCCGAGTCCGGACTACACATCCGGCGGGGGTCTCGGCGTCCTTCCCCGGTCTCTGCATGTGTTTCAACCGAGATCAGTAATACTGTACTCCACACTGCAGCAGACGCAAACACATGAAGTCATCGTTTAAAGTCCCGTGACACGGGCTGGATTATATGTCACAGAGATTTTCTGTGCGCAACATGAATCCTGGGTAGAACTACTCATTTCAGAATGGGTTCACTTGGACCAGCTCAAGGAGGAGACATCAAGGTCGCGATAGGTGAGTTACAACGGTAGAATTGGTTCATATTCTTCACACAAGGCTGGTGACACATGCTTACGCTATTTGACAGATAGAGGAGGAACCTTTACAGATGTTATCGTTCTTCATCCAGATGGATCCGAAAACGTGTTCAAGCTGCTATCAAAAGACCCAATAAATTACGATGACGCCCCCATTGAGGCCCTCCGGCGAATTATTGAGGGAGCACCTGGAGTTACCACCCCGAGAGGGGCGCTTCTGGACTTGAGTTGCATAGGTATGCCAATCCTGCCCGATCTTTGACAAGACCCTACTCATCAACGTCTAGGCTCTCTGCGAATGGGTACCACCGTGGCAACAAATGCGCTGCTTGAGCGACAAGGCGCCCGCACGGCATTGTTCATTACACGGGGCTTTCGAGTAAGCGGAATATGCCAATTTTGACAGCAGCGGCTCTTTCGACTATTCTCTGACCAAACTCGTTAGGACCTTCTCAAAATTGGCAACCAGTCTCGCCCACACATGTTTGCCCTGGATGTGAAGAGACCTGAGCTTCTATATTCTAAGGTTGTGGAGGTTTCCGAACGCGTGACTCTGCACGACTCTACGTCCTACAGGAGGACTGATGGGCACGGTTCTGATTCGACTCCAACAAACCATCAGCCCCTAAAACCACTCAGCAAACTCCAGTCCTCAACTGCTAGCGAAGTAGTGACTGGCCTATCTGGTGAGAAGATTCGGATCGTAGAAAAGCTCGACCTGGAAAGCACAAAGAGGGCCTTAGAGGAGACCTTCGCGGAAGGCTATCGCAGTGTCGCAATCTGTTTGTTGCACTCGTACACCTTTCCGGATCACGAGCTGCGTATAGCCGAGGAGGCGAAGAGAATTGGTTTCACGCAGATTTCAGTATCAAGTGAACTATCACCGGCCATCAGAATGCTCTCCAGGGCCAACTCAGCAGTGACCGACGCATACTTGACCCCTGAGATACAGAAATATCTCGAAGGGTTCAAATCTGGTGTCGACACAACAAGCCTCGAGGCCGTGAACTGGAGAATCATGCAGTCTGACGGGGGCTTGGTTCATCCGTCCAAGCTTTCAGGCTTGAGGGCACTGTTGTCAGGCCCAGCTGGAGGTGTCATTGGATACGCACGAACTTGTTTCATGCCGGACAAGCCAAGAGCAGTGGTAGGATTCGACATGGGAGGCACCTCGACAGATGTCTCCAGGTACTCGGGATCATTAGAACACGTTTTCGAATCCACAACCGCAGGGGTCTCCGTTCAAGTCCCCCAGCTGGACATAAACACAGTTGCTGCCGGTGGTGGTAGCATTCTTTCATGGCAGAAGGGTATCTTGGCAGTTGGACCTGCGAGCGCAGGCTCTCATCCTGGCCCAGCATGTTATCGTAAGGGGGGCCCGGCAACCATAACAGATGCTAACTTGGCGCTGGGCCGGATCCTCCCTGAATGCTTTCCGTCAATCTTCGGACCAACTCAGGATCAGCCTCTTGATTTCCAGGCGTCATATGACAAGCTCAGTGCCTTGGCTGAGGAAATCAACAGGGATGAAGGCACCAATCTTAGCGTTCAGGAGGTAGCCAGCGGGTTCATCACCGTCGCGAACGAGACAATGTGTCGGCCAATTCGCGCATTGACAGAAGCCAGGGGTCATGCGGCTTCAGATCATATCCTTGCGGCGTTTGGAGGCGCCGGTGGACAACACGCCTGCGATATTGCTCGGACGCTCGGCATCACTCGGGTCGCAATACATAAATACTCGTCCGTACTGTCTGCGTACGGGATGGCTTTGGCAGACACCGTTCAGGAGGAGAGAAAGCCGTGTTCGGAGGCTCTTGCGACGCCAACGCAGCCCAGCATACGACTAGCGTTTGATGAGCTGGAAGAACAAACAGTCAGGTCAATACGAGAGATGGACGCGACATGTACGAAGATGGAGTCGACATACTTCCTCAACCTTCGGTACGAAGGAAGCGACACTTCTTTGATGACAGAGAAGCCGGTCAACTCCTGGGATTTTGCCGCAAAGTTCACCGAAGAACACCACCAAGAGTTTGGCTTCACGCCCACTGGTCGGCATATCATTGTCGATGATATCAGAGTGCGAACCACGGCCAAAACAACGGTGATGGCGACGCCCGGATTGAGTGAGCTAGAGTCTATCAAGGAGACCCGAGAAATCACCTCCAGCCACACAACACAGATCTTCTTCAGCGAGACGGGACTAGTCGATGCACCGGTGTTCCACCTCCACGATATCAGCGCAGGGGAGGTCATTCGTGGACCGGCCATTGTCATTGACCAAACGCAAACAATTGTCATTACGCCGAACGCCACAGCTACAGCTCTCTCGTCAATGTTGGTAATTGACGTCAAGAATCCACCAGCCACAAACTCGGACGCCGTTGTTGAACCGATCAAGCTGTCAGTGTTCGCCAATCGATTCATGGGCATAGCAGAACAGATGGGTCGTGCGCTCCAGAAAACGTCAGTGAGCACCAACATCAAAGAGCGCCTTGATTTTAGCTGTGCTATTTTCTCGGCGGACGGCGGGCTCGTGGCAAACGCGCCCCATGTCCCCGCCATGCTGGGCAGCATGGCTTTTGCGGTGCGTTGGCAGATTGAGCACTGGAAAGGGAACATCCAGAAGGGGGATGTATTCTTAAGCAACGCCCCAGCGGCCGGCGGTGCTCACCTTCCTGACATTACCGTGATTAGCCCCGTGTTTGATGAGCACGGAGAGAAGATACTCTTCTGGACCGCTTCGCGGGGTCACCATGCGGATGTTGGTGGCATTGTGCCTGGGTCCATGCCGGCGAACTCAAAAGAGATTTGGGAAGAGGGGGCGGTGATTGAAGCCATGAAGATTGTCGAAAACGGCGCGTTCCAGGAAGAGAAGCTCTATGAGGAGATGGTGGTGGCACCAAGTCGATACCCTGGATGCGAAGGAGCGCGGTCGTTCCAAGATAACGTGACCGACATCAAAGCGCAAACTGCTGCCAACCAGAAAGGGAACAATCTTATCGCATCGCTCATAAAGGAGTATACAC
The DNA here is from genome assembly GCA_029168975.1 of Purpureocillium lavendulum. Classification (NCBI taxonomy): domain Eukaryota; kingdom Fungi; phylum Ascomycota; class Sordariomycetes; order Hypocreales; family Ophiocordycipitaceae; genus Purpureocillium; species Purpureocillium lavendulum. Next base: position 812,003 of record JAQHRD010000001.1, read on the forward strand.
TAGATACAGTCATGGTACGTTACAACCTGCCCCCTCTGCACCTTTCTTCCGAACCGGACCTAATCTAGACAATCTAGTTGTACATGGATGAGGTCCAGAGAGCATCAGAAAATGCCGTCAGGGATTTCTTCAAGAAGATCGCTCATCAAAAAGGACAGACTGTGTTCGATTCGGAGGACTTTATGGACGACGGATCGAGGATTAAGCTGCAAATCAGAATCGATCTCGAGACTGGCAGCGCGGACTTTGACTTTACTGGGACCAGTCCACAAGCTTACGGTGAGTCCGTTGACTCCTAACTCGCATGGGCCCTCACCAACAAGAGTCCGCTCTCAGGAAACTGGAATGCTCCTCAAGCAGTGTGCAACGCAGCAATCATCTACACATTGCGCTGTCTGGTGGATGCGGACATCCCCCTAAACCAGGGATGCATACTCCCCGTCAACGCCATCATCCCTGAGGGGAGCCTTCTGAAGCCATCGAAAGATGCAGCCGTGGCGGCAGGCAACGGTCTCACGAACCAACGCCTCGTTGATGTCATCCTGAAAGCCTTTGAAGTTTGCGCCGCAAGCAACGGCTGCATGACGAATTTCACGTTTGGCTTGGCGCAGAAAAACGGCTTCGGGTACTATGAGACTATAGCAGGTGGCAGTGGCGCCGGCCCATGGTGGGTTGGCGAGGATGGCATTCATTGCCACATGACAAACACGCGAGCCACAGACCCAGAAGTCCTGGAACGCCGATATCCGGTGCTGCTGAGGGAGTTCAGCCTCCGCAGGGGCACTGGAGGGGACGGCCAATTTAGAGGGGGTGCCGGAGTGACCCGGGAACTCGAGTTTCTAATCGACATGCACGCAGGGATACTCTCTGAGCGGCGCGTGTTTCAGCCATATGGCCTGGCGGGTGGGCAACCGGGTGCGAGGGGCGAGAACCTCTGGCTTCGAGGCAACGGGCAAGTCATCAACGTGGGAGGAAAAGCCTCATGCTACGTCAAGGCTGGCGACCGTATGCGGATTGGCACACCAGGCGGTGGAGGCTATGGTCCGCCGATTACACTGTCTGCAAGCTCCAACATGTAGGCAGATGTGCAGGATCAGGCTGGCCGTTTGAGTATGCAAATCAGAAATTAAGTCGAGAGTGGACACTGAGATCTGAACAATTGTACCAAGCAGAAGACGTATATTTGCCGTTAGTCCTGTCCAGTAGCATCGCAGATAATGTCAAACGTGGCAGACGCAACGCCGCCTACTACAGGAACCGCCTCCAAGGCACTGCTAGCCACAGTCCCGACGATACCGCTGCAGACATCGATCCCCGACGTGCACTTGTCGGTACTGAGTGAGATAGCCAACTGGGCCTTGATCGCTCCGCTGTTGTCAACGATGACAATCTGAGCAAAGGACGGTATGTCAAAGGTCAGGACCAGGTTCGTGGGGTTCCCGCTCGCATCTACGACCTCGTTTGCGCCGTCCTGCTTGATATTGGTCATAAATGTCTGCATAGCCGTGGCGAGAACATTCGTCATGTAATCTCGTTCGTCGGTTGAATCAAAGCTGCCTGATGCGCTTCCGTGTTGCTCGCACTTTTTCAGGAAGTGATCGAAAACAGACGTGAACGGCGTGTTTGGATCGCAGCCCCGGTCAGCACATCCGCTCGAGACTGCATCTCGAATCCACTGGTCGGGATTTATGTCTGTGTTGATCGACGATTTGCCGATTGTCACACGCGCTGTGGTCTCGAAGAACGGGTTGTCGAACTCGGCCTGGGCAAAGCATTCGACTCCTTGGCCCTCGGTGCTGTCGCAGACGCGGTCGGAGACTGACTTGATGAAGTTGTTGCAGGACGTGTCGCTGTAGAGATTGCATTTAAACCCGCTGTCTGCATTGGCAATGTTGACCGATTTGTAGTCGCCCACTGGGATGCATCCACTGTTTTGTTCCGGATTGCCTGCTTGTGACTCGACGTGATCAAAGGGGTCGCCGGGGCATCCAGCATCTTTAAACGCGAGAAGAGAAATGTTGCCAGCCACTGAGGCGACAAATAAGGAAAAGATGGTTACCTTCATATTTGGACAAGAGCAGGTTTTCCACTATGTTCTTCCACTACGTTAGAAGAGAAAGCCGAGTGCCCCTTTATCGTTTTGGAGATTCGTTGCATGTCAAGGTGCCCCTTTATATGAGACTGTTTGAGGCGTTGCTTCGAATCAAGAACTAGTGGGAATATAATTAGGCTCCCGGTATCCAGTGGGAATGCTATTCTTGAGCTCGGTCACTGATTGTAGCCACGAATATGTGGCTGCAACATAATAGGATAAAATCTTATTAGCCGGCCAGAGCTTTCAAAGTGGCTCATGAGCTCACCCGATACGCTCTGAGCTGGAGTCGTCCCACTCTAACAGACTCCGCCACACGAGGCTACCTAGTTTGCGGGCATGTCCCAGCGCAACTTATGGACGCTTTGCCTGTAAGAATAGCTTGCTAGCGCGGCATATGGATCATCAGCACCGATGCCGTAGTTGCCGACTGCTTCCGAGAGGCGCGCGGGACGAGAGTGGGTGGTTTGTTCGGCTCTGATCGAGGGCCCGGCAAGAGGCCTTGGGGGACGGCTCAATGCCTCGTGGAGCCGGCACATGATGCTCCGTGCTAAGGTAAGCGCTTAGGAGAGCACTAAAGCCTTTGGTTCTATCGGACAGTCGTGAGCCGCGCCTCTGGTCGCCGCTGGTTAGCGCAGACGAAAGAGCTGCGGCGATTTACAGTCTGCCTCTGCGATCGATACCATCGTAGTCATGTCGCATGAGCTGTCATGAGACAAGTCTGGCTCAGTCGAGCATTTCGCCTGCTCAGTTCTACATGTGAATGGGGACAACAACATGGCGTCCACAGATCCATAGACAAGGGCTCGTCGCATAGTCAAACTTGAGGACAAGCAACATGAAGCCAAGATTGTTTAAGACCGGAGATGGCATGAAAGACTACACCACGCAACCAAGCACTTGCTACCGTTGGTGTCTCTTTCGCCCAAGCCAATCAACAGTGCTTTCGCCGGAGCAATTCACGTGGCTCCTATGGACCAAATGTATGATACCTCGGCCTGTCCCAGCCTATGTCTGTCAGCCGGCCAAGAACGATAGGGCTTGGGTAAAAAACAGTACAGTATTGAAGGACGCCGGTCGCGAGGTCGCTATGCTTGCGCGCGGGCAGGCAATGGCGCGATAGGCCCTGAAGTCCTTGCCGCCACAGCGTATCCTCAGGTCGGCGATTTTGTCGTTCAGGAACGGGCCACCAAGGGCTGAATAGTTAGAACTCTCCTGTTGGGAGTCACTACGGACATTCCGGGTCTCTGTGGGGGCTATTGTGTCGAGCACAACGAAAAAATTGGGGACGGGGAATCGGATTCTGCTTTGACGAGGCTGCAAGATGAGAGTAGACTTGTAGACCAGGAGCGAGGGGGCTGCCGAAGCACACGCCACTTACACCGGCGAAACACCCACTTGGCCTATCCTGCTGGTACCTGTGAAACGCGACGGGCCCAGTGTCATCTTTAATTCTAAATTTCTATGCGTGTACGAATAAAAAGCCTGAACTCAGCATTGAAGGTCCATGATGCAAAGGACGAGTCATTGACATCGCCCAACCCTTCGCAAAAAAGAGGAGATGCACCACTCAGCGACCCGCACTCTTACATTATCTCACCTACATGTACCCTCGCGGGCTGCTCTGAACGTGGCTTCATGTTCATGTTGACCGTCCAGGAACTAATAAACGTCAAAGTACAACCAAGCAAACAGCGTACATTCATTCAAGGCTTAGACACCCAAATCATTTCCGGCCCTGCTAGAGCGTCGTTATACAGGTCCCGAAGCGATGCGTCCTTGGCCTTCGTCATCACCACCCAGACATACGCATAAAGATTTGGCGGCACTTCTGCGGTGTTGTCCTTGTTCAAGGGTGAGTAGAGAACCTGTCCGTATGGCCCGAGGAACGCGACGTATCGCTGATCGTCGCTCTTCAAGGAGTCGACGTGAGATATCTGGATTGTCTTCAGGCGGCCCGTCGCGGGGTCGTTGACTCGCCCGATTATGTTCAACGGGGCCAGCGGCGCGCTCCAACCCTGCAGAGTATCGGAGGGGCACGAGTGGATGCAGTTCCTGCGGAGGTAGGAATATACCAGATCAGGGGGCAGAGCTACCTCACGTGGTGCTGGGGAAGCAGTGTGGTTTTGCATGAGGCCGATGACACCGGCCATGCTGGACTTTGCCCCGATGGCTGATGCCATGCAGGGCGCCAGCCAGGGATCTGTTGAGGCTATCGCTGCCACCGTGTCGAGAAGCAGGGCGGTTTCAAGCATCAATACCTTGAGGATAGTCTCGACGTAGTCGTCGATAGAAGAGCCCGGCCATTGGTACTGACATACGTCAGGAATGGACTTGTGAAAATGCTGCAGCACGTCGCTGGCCGTCGAGCGGTGGAAGTACGCCTGCCCGGCCATAGACTGGAAAGTGTCGACAATTGTCTGCGGATAAACGCCACTCCAGTCACCATTGGTGAGCTTGCCAACACCCGTGGTCAGGTAGACGAGCAGGGCGTTGTCGAGGTAGTGTAAGAGCTGCAACCGGCGAGTCGCGTCGTCCGAGATGGTGCCGTTACCCCAGTTGTAGTTGGCGATGGCGCCGCCCCCGGCCACGCCCATCATGTACTGGTCATTGTCGCCTGGCTTAGGCACTTGCATGATGTAGTCGCTCCAGGCCGTCACATTCAGAACGTTGCCGTTCAGCGAGCTGATGACGCTGCCGTTGACGCTCAGAGAACCTCCAAGAGGTGCATGAGGGGGTATTGTGCTTGGTGGCGGGGCCTTGGCGGCCAGGTCTACAAAAGCGGCAAATGTTTTGTCTCCAGTTGTGGCCCTATTGCAAGGAGTGTCAGTCGTCTCAACAACGGCAAGTTGTCACCATTGACGTGTGATCACAGGCGATGGCACACGTACGCGTTGATGCTACCGACCATCCCGCTCTGGCAATGAGCTCCATTGGTCTGCGCGCAGTAGTACCAGATGGGTTTTGTATCATTGATTGTGATCTGGAACTGGACACCTGAGTTGGGCGATGACGTGGGGATAAAGCCGCTGCTGAATCCGCTTCCAGCGAGCGGCTGGCAGGGCTTGTCGAAGGAAGACTGGACGACGGAGTGGTTCTACATGGCTTATTAGCATTTTGCAACGTTGAAGTCAAGTTCAGCAGGGACCGGAGGCACCTTTGGATTGAAACCGAACTGGACAACAGTTCCCACGAGTTCCGTGACGTTGTTGGGCGAAAACGAGAGTCCGTTCAATCCAACATCGACATGCAGGACGCGAGTGCCACCCACGGGGAGTCCGTTTGCCGGGGATGTGCTCGTTGGCGCGTTCTTGGCTTTGTCTCTATATGCGTCGATGGTGTTGCCAGTTGTGGGCCTGCAATGGTATGATTCAGGTCAGCCTCTGAACAAGGTGATGCCAGTGGCCCCCCTGTTGGAGCTCAACTGCCAACGTACGCGTTAATGGCATGCACCATGCCGCTCTGGCAGTGGTTGCCATTGGTTTGTGCGCAATACACCCACACCGGCTTGGTGTCGTTCACGGTGATTGTGAAGGTGGTCGGCGCTTCGATGCTGTCGGAGGCAGTCGGCGTGAACCCGGAGAAGAAGCCGCCCGTCTCCAATAACTCGCAGGGCTTGTCAAAAGATGACTGTGTGACGGCATGGTTCTATAGAGAGAGTTCGTGGTTAGAATTCGGCGTAGAGATCCCATGATGGCGGCTGACCATATTCGATAGATGTAGTCAAGGTCGCGTCTGGTGGCATTGGCACGCCAAGACAGAAAACCAGGTACGAATCAAGCTACTTGCCTTGGAGAAGAAGTGGTATGTGACGGTGTCGCCCACCCGCGCCGTGATCGTCTCAGGGTCAAACTTTAACTTGCTGCCTTTGCCCACCGTGACATCCCAATTGGACGCGTCGACCAGGCTGTCCGCCAGGAGGGCAGACGCCGCTAACAAAGTCGACAAGACCCTCATTGTGTGTTGTGCAGAATGTCTGGAGAGTCTCGCTGTCGCGGGCAGCTCCCGACTGTATATCAGACAACGAGCTTCGAATGATCAATACCAGACGTCTATGTGCGCGCTGAGATGGTGGAGCAAAGCAGAGACATGCCGTGTACAGCAGCTGGATGGCCATTACACACGACATATACAAGCCCATCCGTGTTGAATCAAGTCCTAGGCTATTTCTGGATTGGAGAAAACGCCGGAAATATCACGCAGCCTTATGGGCAACTTCCCCTCCGGCGTGGGCCCGGCAGTACGGCATGTATCTTAGCGCAGCCGTGATCAATGCCACAGGGGCAACCAGCGGCCGAGCCTTTCTCTCGAGATGTTTCTACCAAGCCACGTTTTGCTAGTACCGAGGTCCCTCGCCCCCAGTTGGAAGCACGTCTCTGCTTGCCTGTGTGCGACTCGATCATCCGCCAGCCTTGCAAAAAGATTCCAGGGGTAAGGTAAAGCCTGGGCAGGGCGTGTCTTCGCATTGTCGCTCAGCCCCCGGAAAGGGAGGTTTCCAGCTCGGTTATCTCAACTTCCGGGCTCCTGGCGAGCATTGCCCGGATTCATTAGTGCAGTGGGCGCAACATGGGGACAGGGGGTGTCAGACGGGATATTCTAGGCCCTCACGTCAGCAAAGCGCCGGCCCTCAGGGCAGGGCCACGGACTGGCCGGTAATCCGGCAAGCTCTTGTGGACTGCAATGCGCGCCCGCGTCTGTGCTGGTGCACTGATTGACTCGAGCCTCCAGACTTGAACAGGGTTGATTTGAAAGAGGGGCGATGCTTCGGCTGGGACCGAGCCCATGAGAGGTCGACGCAGGGGAGATGGCTATCGTGGAGACTTGCCGTATATAGACATTAGCCGTTCTGCATTTACACGCCGCTAAAAATGCGTAGAGGCGCTTCTTTGAAGGCCGCCTTGAAGGTGATCATGCTCTGGTACTGACGCTCGTTCATACTACTACAATCCTTTGCCTGAAGACCTCTCATTCCAGCGTCTTAATCGTCGACTTATTTCGTACAGACTCCTCGGCCTGCCTGCGGTCGTTATCGCAATGGCGAGGCTCACAAGAGGAAGGGGGCATCTTGCCTTGGCAAGTTTGCCTTTCGTACTATCATTATTTACCGCCATCATTTTTGTCCTCATATTCGCCGCCGGCACCAAACCTGGAACCCTGGAAAACCTCTCACTCTTCCAGGTCAGTGCCCAACTGAATTCTGCCTCCAGAAAGACTGGAGAGAACTATCATGAGGTCATCAGTGTGACTCGTCTCATAGACTAACAGCCTATCTTGTGCAGGTAAACGTTGGATCGCTTACAATCCCGTCGAAGCTTTCCTCGTCCAAGTTTCTCCAGGATCTGGAAAAGGTCTCGGGGGGCGATCTCACTGGCAGCTCAGCGTCTCCCGAGTCACTTGGGCTCGCGTCGCGTTATTCTGTCTACATCTACACGACCTGCGCGCACTTCGTTGCGGAAACGACGTGCAGCCCATTCAAGGTCGGCTCGTGGTTCAACCCTCAGACGACACTGAAGCTCGATAGCATTGCAAGCTCCATTAGGCTTTCAGATGACTTCGAGCATACGGTCGATACCTACAAGAAGGCGGCATACTTCATAGGCATTGGAATCATCCTCGCGTTTGTCTGCCTGGTTCTCTCGGTGGCTCTGTCGGGGGCGAGCAGGCGATTCCGTACCTTGACAATCTGGGCAGCTGCTCTGTCGTGGGTTAGCACGGCTTTGCTACTGGCCAGCTCTATCACCACGGTCGTCACGGCGCGACGGATTTCACGGTCCATCACCTCCGAATTAGGAGGTGCTGGGATAAGTGCCGAGCTGGGCAAGATTGTCTATCTTCCTTTCTTCGCTTTCGCGCTATCACTCATCATTTCCGTCTTACTCACCACGGGCACCCGCGGCACAACACCCCGTCGCATCAGGTCAACCACCAAGAAGCCCCTGATCGTGGGTGAGCAGGCTCGTGAGCTAGGCGGAGCTACAGCAGCGGCCGGGCCAGGAAACGCGCCGGCCGCCTCACCCAAGCCTGGACTTCTGCAGCGCGTCACGACTTGGTCGCGCCACCGCTATGTGCAGGTCGAAAAGCAGCCTGTCATCTTCAACGCGCCCGACCACAACGACGCGGTCATGGCGAACCAGCCGAATGCCCTCCGTGGCCAGCGCGACTTCGACTACGGCAACCCCGCTGATGAGCGCGACATTGCCATGGTGTCTCTCGGCGGGGGAGGCGACGGCCGTGACCAGGGGGCGCATTCCGAAGCTCCCCAACTGCCCCGCGAGCTCGCCTACGAGCCGTATTCCACACAGCTCCCACCTCGCCTGTCTTTGACACACGACCGCGATTTGCACCAGCTTCCGGGAGATGACGATGATATTCTCCGCCCAGCGTCGCGAATTTCAGATGTCAGGGACCCGGAGGACGATCGTCCGCTGATTCACAGCTCAGGGGTGTAAGATAGCTACGGAAGATGCCTACATGTAGCTCTGGTCGCCAGCATGAACGTCTGTCTTTGTGTCTATTGTATGTGGATGCCGCTGTCTGAAGCAGCTTGCTAGGGGCCTTTTAATAGTCCAGAACAGATCTTGGCGCCAGGCCCGACATTGTGTCGTAGATCCTGCACTCTATGTCATTACGTTCCCTGGTCAGTCTGACCACGCTCCTCAGTCTCAGCACAACTGTCCCAGGCAGGCCACAGGAAGACGCGTAGATGATGTTCCTCATGCGATGAGATATCCCAGTGGGCCTGTCAGCAGGAAGTGGCGTTAAGGTGACAAATCCAGCCCAGCCGCTTCAAGGTGGTGTCTTGTCCAACGTCTCACGGGCACGATCGTGTGCAGCGCCAACAAGGGGGCACGCCAGTCCATCCAGGGCAGTCCCTCCGTCCATCCAGTCATGATGAGAAACTCGAGGCACCTCGCATCTGAGAAACGTGAAGCAAGAACCTCGGCTTCTTCAAATTTTTTTTTTTTTTTTTTTTGCTCGCCCTGTCTGCCAGTCTCCCCAGATTTGCGTGTTCGGTCTCACCGTCAGCCCTAGGCCAACGGTGGCGCCTCTTCTTCAACAGCCTATATAACACCCGCCCTACGCGAGTCGCGCCGTGTGATCCCCTATCCCAGGAGTCTCGCGTCTCATTTCCACATGTCAGTGCGCAGTCTAGCGAAAATAATGCCGCGCAAGATGGGTGGGAAGATTGATTGCTACATCGACATCTGTAAGTAGCACATATCCTTTCGCTTCGACGGGGCAACCGGCTAAGGCTCTCAGCTTCCTTTTACAGCTATCTCGCGTTCTATTATCTCATCAGGAACTTGGACACCTTGAAGGATCATGGCGTCGAGGTCGAGTATGCAGCACTTTGCCACATGGGGTCCCGCTGTCGTCCGGTCGTGTTCACACTGACATGGCAACGCCTCCAGGTTCCACCCGGTCTTTGCCGGTGTGGTCCAGTCAAGCGCAGGTGAGTTGTTGCACGAGCATCAGCCTCAAATGCTCGCTCGCACACACTGACTCACGACGCAGACAACACTCCGCCCTGGGCCGTGAGCAAGCAGAAGCGAGACTACCTCGCCAAATACGAGACCGGACGTGCCAAGGTCGCGTTTGGCAAGCCGGAGATTGTCATCCCGGAAGACCTCAGGGATCTCTTGGAGCTTGGGTGGACGCAGAAGGTAAGAGCCCCTGTTGTGGAAATTGGCGTGGCGTATGTAGACATAGTGACCTCGCAGTCGTGCCGCGCACTCCTGTACATCAAGGACAACCATCCGCGGCGCGCATACCACACGACATGGCACTACCTGTTTCATTGCTTCTGGACGGTCCCCAGAAGGCGAGTGAGGGACGAATCGGTGCTGGCAGAGGTCCTTGCCGAAGTGCCGGCCGACTTTGACGGAGCCGGCACCGGACGCGGGTCCGCGCCCCTATTCTCCAACGACGATGTGGCTGCCATCATGGCGAACCAGGGAAACGACAAGTACAAGGCCATGCTCAAGGACCACTCTGCGGTCTTGAATCAGGCTGGCGCATTCGGCGTGCCGTGGCTAATTATCCAGAACCAAAGCGGCCTGAAAGAACCGTTCTTTGGGAGCGACAGGTATGGAGAGATCTTGGGTCTCGGATGGACGGCGAACACTAACATGTGTGCAGGTTCCGCCAAATCTTTCAGTTCCTCGATGTCCCCGTACAAGAGTTTGAGCTGCTCCCTCTCAAAAAGTCTGTCGCAGGCGTCAACTCCAAACTTTAAAGTCGATGATGGCCTCAACTACACCGCAATAAGAGTGTGAATATCCATGCCGCACCAAAACTTAGAAGGATCAGGTCAAATTATCACCTTCATCCTAGAGCTTCTGCCCCAAAGTTGTGTAGACACACGTAGTACCAGCAGTATCGTATCGTGTGCAGATTGCGAAGTTGTGGATCCGAAGATTTCGTCTATTCGGCGTCGTTCTGCAGTTGAACGGCGCCGATGGACCTTCCAAATACTTTACAAAAACGCTTTCCCACCTTGATGCCTGCCGTTCTATTGCCAAACTCCGAGCATGTCTCACAGACCCCATACCGATACATAAAGAGCCGACGCCAAGCAAGGCGGCCAAAGCTACTTGTCTCGCCGCCGGCGATCGACGTTCTTGACCCGACGGTTACCCATGGCTGCCACCCGACGTGACTTGGTGTAAAGACGAACCGCATCCTTAAGCACAACATACAAGCAACCGCCCACCAGGCTGCGTCCCCACTGCTGCTGCAAGAGACCCGGGCGGCCGACCATGCCATACCGCGACCACGGGTTGCGGGGGCCCATGCTCGTCCACGTCTTGGGCAGTACCAGCCGCAACGCCTCGCCCATGGCGAAGGAGATGCCCGGCATTATGAGCGCGCCAACGATGGCGTTAGAAACGTTGGACAAGATGGCTCCGATGCCCATCCTGCGAGGCGGCGCCTGAGGAGCCTCGTGCCCACCTTCATTCTGGTCCGGGACGTCTTGGACGGCAACTGCCGGTGGCCCGCCGTGGTCACCGCCCTGTAGTGGCGCGTCTTCGCCCCAAACGTCTGGATGGGGTTCGGGCTCTTCGTCTTCGAGAGGGTTGGGCGGTTGCTCCTGTGCTACCGGTTCGCCATTCGCGTCCAGCTCAATCTCCTCAATCTGTAGTTCGACCATGATCTCGCCACCTTGGTCATCATCGAGTACGTCGGCCCCATCCTGCACAATCTCGATGCGGTCGATGTCATTCCCGCCGGCGGCGTGCCCTTCATCATCGTCTGGATCCAGCGCATCAAGGATGGCTTGCAGGAGACCAACTATGCCTCCATCTGCGTTGCGCTCCTGCTCGTTACGCTGATTGTTCGCCGCCCCTTGCCGCGGTGCCTGGCCACGGCCCGGTCCCTGCCCGTCTTCTACCGGTGGCAGACCGGCGAGCTGCCGGTTGAGCCTCGCCTCACGAGGCAAGACGAATTCCTTCCACAAGTTGAAGTAAACGGAGCGGATATAGGGGAATATGGCCATGGCGAGCTGGGGTGAGGGCGGCCACGTCATAAAGTCGTCTTCGTGCATGACGTGATACATGCCATACTAAACGGTACATGTCAAATTAGCATGGTCCTAGATGGTAGAAAGGGCTGGGGTGTAGAACTCACCACTGAAGCTGCCGGAAGGAATATCTTGTTACTCAGACTAGGTAGTAGTCTGCCAAATAGGAGTGCGGGGGCAATATTCATCATGACGAGCGCGTTCCACACCCGCTCCTTGAGGAACCGAGCGTTGCCCGAGGTACGGCCATCGATGACCATTTCGGGCCCCAGCATGAAGCGCATGAGGCTGTCTTTGCCTGCAAAGGTCCACAGAGCGAGGGCGCCGTACATCTGCAGGCTGAACTGCACGCCCATGGAGACGCCGGTAAAAAGCAGATACGGGCTCGCGCGCGTGAAGCGGCGCTGGACGATGTCGGAGGCGGCGACGACGAGGTCCCAGGGCCCCTCGAGCTCGATGGCGGACTTGCACACCGGGCACTGGAGGGGCTTATTAGAGCGTTCGCAGTCGGTGACCCAGGAGAGCATGCAGTCCTGATGGGCCTCGAGCGTACACGGGCACGGGTCGACCCAAGAGCCGGGAGGATCGGCGGGGTCCTCGTCCGTCAGGCAGATAAAGCATCGTCGCGGCGCGTCGGGGGCGCGGGGTGCGGTGATGGCCTGCATGGCGGCAGGCGGCAGCGTCGGGGCCTCGTTCGATGTTGGTTGTGAAGCCATCGTCGGTCGGGCGTCCGAGGCGGCGTCGTGGCGGAGGGGGGACGGCGGGGAGGCGTGCTGTCGGCGGCGATGGAGGCGGGCTCACAAGCCCATGCTGGATCTGGATCGGCGGATGGCCAAGCGCCACACGGCGAGTCGAGGATGGGACTGTGGGTGGAGGTGAGACGGAGCGTAGGCAGGGGACGTTGAGGGACGGAGCCGCAGCAACGTTGAGGTGCCGACGGAGGAAGAAGTGGCTTCTTCGCGGGGGAGATTGGCCTGATGATGCGAGATGGACCGGGACCGGGGACGGCAGGAGCTGGAGGCGCGGCAGATCCGAGGCTCCTGCCTCCACAGTGGGCAGTGAGGTGGGCACCACAACCAGTGTGCAGCGGACCTCAACAGTACCTCGTGGTTGGTGAGCACCTGTCGAGTGCTGATGTCACCGCCAGGCCAAGGCATGGGACCCCCTGCCCGCACCACCACGGCCTGGCGCCCCCCGCCAATCACGCGCCGCGCTGGCATCACCAGCGACCCTCATTCGAGATGGCACCAGGCACGCTCGCTCAACCTTGTCCTTGCACTGCCTTTCTCACACGGACACGCAACGCAATGGGCGAAGCTTCCCCAAAGCACAAGAGGTGATTTGCCAGTCGTGTCATGTCTGCTCGCTCACATGTGTTGGCCATCGTCGAGTCGGCTAGAGACGAGGAGTTGTCGACATTCTATCTGCGTAGGTACCTTACCTCGCACGTGGGCGGTCTGGTACTTTTTCTACCTGTGCTCGTCTTTTCCTATCCTGCTCTGGCCACTGTTCCCCTTCTCCCCCAATTCAACGCGGGTCTGCTGCTTCCCCTTGGTACTCGGAGCTTGCGCAGCAGGGCCATCGTCGACAATGCGCCAGTCGCGCGGGTCGATGGAGCCCTTCCAAACCTCGGCCATATCCTCCGCGTACGGCCGCTCCAAGTCGTTGGACTGATAGTGAGAGTATCTCTCCATGGCCACTTGCTTGTCTGAATGCGCGCAGTGTGCGCGCAGCGTCACGCCTTGATGGAAGCGCAAGCGCGTTAGTTCTCACTCGCCCGAGGAATAGGTCTTCACGAGACCCAACTAAACGATGGTTGAGGGAGGCAGAGAGGGGGGCTTGCCTGCAAAATGCCACTTGAGGTTCGGCTCGGGAATGCTCAAGATATATCGCGCCTTCGAGTACAGCGAAACGTGACGTATCTTGCTCAACCGGACTTCGTTGGCATGGAAGACGTCCGTCAGGTTGACTTCCGTCGTACCCTCGTAGCTACCGGATGGGCCGTCGACCAGCGGTACAAGCGTCGAGGACCCCAATCCGGCCAGTACGGCGTCCCAGGTCCCGGAGAGCCAGCCGCCGAGCTTCAACGTTATTGTGAGCTTGTTGACGACGGGGCATTCTTGCAAGGAGAGTGTGGTGTTCCCGGTGCACCGGATGGAGCTGAAGGGGTACCGCAACTTGATACGTCGGGCCTCGCGTCCGTGAAGACCGACGAGCGATGGCTCCCCGATGCAGCCAGAGTTGCTGAGCGCGGTCAGATATGGGAACTCGCATCGACTATATGGAACGATAATGGGGGCTCTCACCTGTACACGTCGCAGTCACCGGCCTCGACGTTCGGCTGGCTTGTGCCGCCAACGTCCACGACCCAACTGGGCACCGTGACTATATGTGACGGCTTACGTGTTAGTCGAGTCCGTGTTGGCAGCGAGCATGCGACTTATACGACGCCGCCTAGCACCGACCGTGATTATGCTAAAGTTGAAAGACGACGACGTACCACACTGCCCCGGAGGCGCTTCGGTGTTGATGCATCTCGGCCACGGCTTAGTAGGGCCACAAAACAAGATGCTAGGCTTTTGGTAAACCAGAGCGTTTAGTCGCTTGCAAACATCCTTTCGGACTTGCCCTGAAGAGCGTTGTCAGTGTCAGGCAGGCTACGGGATCAGACGGGGGGGTGTAGGCGTAACTTACAGCGTGGATCACCGCGTGGCGGGCCCATGGCAGGCGCCGATCGTCTGGCAGGACTCTCCCTACCCCTAGGGCTCGGCTCGTGGCACGAAAGTGGGGAGAACCCGTTCAGGTATGCCTCCCACATAGTGTCGAATACCTCGGGATACATGTCCCTCATGGCTGTCCACGTCGCGTCGTCGTTTGCACTGAACCAGTCCGGGCCTTGGTTTATCACCTCGACCAACTGCTCCAGCGAGACGCCGCGGGCCTCCTCGTGCTCGACGAAGCCGTTCCACTGCACGAGCGGCACGGTGTCGTTCTGATCCGGCTGCTGGTCGACCTGACCGACCGCCCGGGCGACCCCGACGCAGTTGTGGCGCACCATGTCCGCCTCGCGAGCGAGGTTATCACGAAGGTCTCGGTCGGCACTATTACCGTCTCTCTCTTGCGACGCGTGCCTAAATGCCTGAGCGACTCTTTCTCGGCATCGGTCTTGCGGCATCGTTTGTTAGTTACGAGGAACGGCGAAAGGACGGAGGGGTCTGGCCACCGCCTCATACCTTGGTCATCAGCACACACTGTTTGCGGGAGATCGATCCATTCCGACAAATTGTCTAGTACCACGTCTGGTTTGTTCCGGAGCATGGAGATGGTGACGATGTCCTTGCAGATGTCTCAAGACGGGTCTCTTAGCAACAGAATGCACCAACGTAGACAGCCTGAGTTCCCAGGCAGAGGAGAGCGTACCCGTTCCCAACAGGCAGACCATGTCTTGAAATGACATTGCGACGGCTGACTGGTTTGTATTTCCTCGGGAATCTTCGAGTCGCTCTAGTACTTCTTCCGCGCGGGCCCTCTTCGATTCGCATACCTGCGTCCTTGCCTCGACTGCAGCCGTGGTTAGGGCATATGCGTTGCAGCCGTGGTTATCACCCACTTGCCTGTCACTTGGCTAGAATTTCTTGGCTGACTCGTACTTGGACCAGGATCGTCCCAGCTCATACTCGGAACAAGATTCTGCCAGCTCGTACCTGGGCCGGGGTCAATCACGGAGCTGCTAGCTTTCAACGTCGTCAGCAAAGGCTGTAACCACCCGCCATGGCAAGGAGCCTGCAGGCTCTGTACCTACTTGTACTTGATATACGGTCGTCTTGCTCGCTACTGTGCTTCCTCTTCAAGTTCGTCGCGGTCTTGGCTAGAGTCGTGCAAGCCTGCGAGGGGTCATCCTCGGCCGGACCATCAGGCACGTAATTCATTTCCGACAATCTTCTGATTCCTTGTAGACATAGTGCGGGCCCCGGGATACCACCTCTCAGTGTCATTTGCTGCGCTCCGGTGAGCCCGTCGACGGCCCTCCAGTCGATGCTCATCAACGCCCACGAGGCAAGGGTGGGAACTGCGTTTTTAGCAAAGAAACTGTCACTTTAGCGGAGCGAGGTATATCATACCATAGAACCGTCGAAGCAGAGGGAAATCCCGGCTCGGGTCACGCTGATTGTCCCAGTCGAGGAGATCCCTGAGCGTTTGGAGGCTTGCTGGGTTCAAGGCCGGGTTTCGCAGACTGGTGAGCTCGTCCATGAATAGCCTCTCTGGGGACAAGATCACGCGACCTTGCAGCCTCTCCCGCTGCTCTTGCCACCCAGGGCCGCCGGTAATGAGGGGCTGCGGCGGGCTGTACGTGTAGTTCAGCCACCTTGGGTCGAAGTCTGGGTTGGCGACCCAGATCAGCTCTGACGCGGCTACCTCTTCTCCAGTCGTCGCCGCGTAGGACTGCACTTGAGACCAAAGTATCGCCCCTATGGCGTACGATATTTCGGACTCCTGCCCGACCGCGTTGACCGGTCCGGAAATGATGTTCGGAGATGCCACTATCCGGTATATGAATGAAGCGCGACCGCCCATGAAGATCCGGGATTGTCGAAATGCCAAATCGTCTGTCGCCCAGACGGGGAGACGCGTAGGGCGCCTAAATGAGTTGGTAAAGTACTGAATGCCACCTTGTTGCCTGTAATACGCCGGGTGTATAACGGGAAGTGGTATGTCAAGACCGTCAAAAGCCGTGGGCACACTGAATTGGATCAGGCGCTGATAGTTGTGGTCGTTGTACCAGAATACCTGGCGGCGCGGCTCACCGTTTGACGGCTCTTGCAGGTTGAAGACGGGTGGCAAAATTGCGTGAACATGGCTTACCTGTAGACATGGCAGCAAGCATGTGAGGATAGAGGCAAGGCTGCAGCGGCATCCGTACATTTTGCTTCTCCAACATCCAGCGTCGGGGCAAAGACAGATATCTTGTCAAGACCTTGTCGTGGTGGAATGAGACGATGTCGGTGTTGAATACATGGAGTCCGTGTCAGGGTCATGTAGCGTCTCGAGTCTTATATGTACATTTGACAGTTCGACAGGCATCATAACGCTCTTTGGCCACAAAGTGAATACACATATCGCACGTGAAATTGCGTTGAGATAAGGCATGAAAACAGCCGTAATTCGGTCGCCAAGCGGGCTGCAAAGGTTTAAGTCAGGCGCTGGAGGTTGCGGTGGGGGGGAAAGACGTCTGGCAGAGCTCTTTGGCTAGGCAGTTGGGCCAATACAACGAGAAAATATCGCTGCGCATTGTCCAGCATCGTATAGCAGTCGCGAAAAACACTCTCCACTTTAGCCTACAGTGCTTTCATGCGTTGCTATAGGTAAATGATCTTGAGAGCCTCTGGCTGGAGAGCCGTCTACCTCGGCATCGACCTCACAACCCGTGCCCGCCACGGTTCCGCTCAAGAGCCTTGCGGTGGGATCAGGCCAGAAAAGTGTTCATCACATGTTGTACTGCATCGCAAAGGTCAATGTGAAAGGCCAGAAGTCGTGTTTCCTCCCAAGACGCAGTACACAGGCACCTTCTGTACTTCAGCGGGGCATCCAGATAGGCCTTTCAGTGTGCCGGCAGGATGCGTCATGTAAGAATTTGAGTCATGAATTATGTGTCTCCGATAAGCCTGCGGTCCGCTCCTTGGTACTGGTGCCCATGAGATTCATCATCCCATGAGCTCCCGCCGGTGCCATGCCAGTGCCAACGGGCACACGAATGGCACATAACAGAGTCGGCAGAGTATGTGTCGGTCATCGAGAAGGGCCAAACATATGCGTGCCAACTTAGACACGGTAATGGAAAGCGCAGGCGCGTCGGTCACCTACCGCGAAAGCACTCTCCTCGTACGTACGTACGTACACATATAGCTGGGATCATTATACTCAATGCACGTCGTGCCGTGTCGTCTCACGGCAGCTTCGCCCGTCATCCGCCTAAGGTATCCATGCATGACTATAGGTCGACGTGGGCGATCCTGCCGGCGAGAGCGGTCTGGCGACGCTCTCTCGCATCCGCCTGTCGAGACGTCGGATGTGTGTAGTGAGTCCTCGAGGGTCGGATCCCGCAGAGGGCGATGGGAGGGGGGCGCCACGGGCGCGCGGTGGAACATACACGAGAAGACGCGTGACGGTCGGCGTGCGACGTTTGGCGTGTGATGTGCGACGCCGCGACACAAGAAGAGCATAGGAGGAGGAGCAGGAGTGGAAGATGGGGGTTGGACGGTGCCCGGGACGTGTGGGCTCCATTCTCGGCCCGGGTTATAGGATATGGATTGTGGTTGTGGATATGGATATGGATATGGATATACACGCAGCAGCCCTGGCTTGTCCAGGCGGTAGAGACAGGACCTGCGCCATGCACGGCGCGCGGTCAAGAGAGCGGCCGTATTCAAGGCCGTTATGGTCTCCTCGCCCCCTCCTCATCACTTCGTCAACCCCCGGCGGGCCCCCCCGCCTCGAAAAGCCGACCCCCGAAGGAAACCCCTGCCCTCAAAAGGAGACCATGGAAATAAAATGGGCGTTGGACCCCATGTCGCGCGAGGAGTGGTTTATTTGTGCTGCAGCAAGAAACGGTCAGCTAGACGAACGCGAAAAACGGCGACGGCGGCGCAACACGGCGGAAGGGAGTGGGAGTGGGAGAGTGGCGTGGCGTGACGTGACGTGACGTACAGGGCAGTTGGCGCAAGTGCAGCTGGAGCCGCAGTTGCAGGAACCAGAGGTGGAGCATCCGCAGTCGCCCATGATGATGATGGTTTTGATGTTTGGTGGTGAGGAGTGTTGTTGTTTGTTTGCTTGTTGGATTGTCTGTTGTGGGATGGCGGTGGTGGACGGAAAGTGAGAAGGCGAGAAGGATCTGGCGAGAGAGGGGTCTGGTCCCCTTTTAAGCTAAACGACGGCTTGGCTGGTTGCAGCAGTTGTCCCGTCTGAATGGATGCATGGATGGCTGGACGGATGGCTCTCGCCCGCAGCGCAGCGCTCGTGCCGCCGCCGGCGCCCGTCGAGCGACTGCCCGCGACGACGAGTGCCGACGCAAAGCTTGGGTCGGCCACTCACAGGAGCCGCGAGCGTGGGAGGCAAGCTTCCGTGGGGAGGAATCATGGTTTAGACACACCCGACAGGACAGGCGGGGCCATGGGATGGGTCTGTCATGGATGCCGCACGGACGGAGCGCAGGTGTCCCGAGCGAGCGCTGTGGCGGCGAATGACGTCGATCTTCAGGTGCTGTGGTGGTGGGGGCGGGGGGTTCTTTGGTAGGTAGACAGGTGAGGTGCACTGTTCGGGTCTTTTTGCTGGTGCTCCCGTCCTGTTCTCTGCTGGTCGGAAGGGCAGCTGGGCGCGCAGAAGTCACCTCACTGGAGGCACAAATCCCGTTGGCGGGGCTCGGTCCCTCTCCAGTGGGCGGCCACCTCAGGTTTCAGGGCGGTCAGGCAGCCTAGGGGTCACGGTGTCACCTCACATGGGGGCGCGCCGGCAAGGTTAGGCATGCCAAACTCGGCACCAGTAGCCTCCAGCCCTGCCTCTCTAGCCGGGGCGACAGCGGGTCGTCGGGGCGCCGCAGAAACCGTGGGCACAGCGGCGGCGGCGTTGTCATGACAGACGGGAGGCAGTTGTGGCTCGAGGGCGCCGCACAAGTCGCGCAGGACCCCCACAGTCCGCATGCGCCTCCACCGGGCTGCTCTCTTTTTGCCCCGCGGCAGCACAAATGGCGCGCCCGTCTCCACGACAAAGCTGGAGAGCATCTTGAGATGACTGTCGGTGATGGGGCGATGAGTGGCCGAGCTGGCTGCCCTAGGTTGGAGACGGACAGGCGCTCTAGATGTACAACCGACGGGCCGGACGGTGGCTGCGCTGCCTGTGCTGCAAGCCGACGCAGATGGTGGTGATCAGGCACGGCGGACAGGGTCGGGTTCCTGAGATGGGTGCCCTAGGTGGGCTGTTCCACGATAAGATAAAGCACCCGACCCCTCCAAAGTGCCGCTGCCGAGAGCAGCTACCTACCTTACCTAGGTAACGTGCCCTGCTGTTTCCAGCACAGCAAGATGAACTAAGGTACCTACCTAGGTACTTCCTACCTTAGTCGCGGCGCCGCTGAAGAAGCGAGGTGCCCGTGCAGAGGAATCCGACATACAACACGGCTCGTCTCAGCGCAGACACGATGGACGTCTCGCCAGTGCAACAACACCTCATCGATCAGAGAGCAACGACCCCTCTGCGGGGTACTGTAGTCAACCTGTGCTGTCTTCTGCACGCGCCGCGGTGTCTCACTGTCAGCAGGCCCGTCACGCGTCCGCCTCGCTGCGGCGCACACCGTCAGAGCTTACCTACACACGCTCCCGCTCAGCTCCCATCATCACCAACCCCTCTCCCTCTCTTGCCTTCTTCTGGGAGACCGGCATAGCCATGCCGTCCTTTTCAACACAATCCCGGACGCCAGAAAAAGAAAAAAAAAGGAAAATAGTGATCTGCAGTGTGGAATCTGCATCTCCGTCCGCATCCGTCGTCGTCGTTCGTCGCCGTCGTCGAATCCGCAGGCGCGGGTTCAGCCCAGACGCAGCTGGGCCTAGATGATCGCCTCGCATCACATCGCCTTGCAGCGCATCGCATCGCGTCGCGGGCGCCGCGACTGACTGCACTGACTGACTGAGCGCCGCAACACGTGGGACGCCGCCCGCCAATCGACCACCTACGTAACTTGTTGTCACCACCAGCTACTTCGTATTTCCCGCGTGCCTGCGTATAGGACTGGGCGTTGAACTTGCACAACGCGCAAGACAGGGACCGTTGTCACGCGAGTCTCGCCATCATCAGCGAGCGTTCCGTTCTGGAGCCCGCCGCCGCCGGCCCTAGGTAGTGGTATCCCGCGCCGGGTCTCCGAGCCCATCCTCCTCCCGGCCCATCGTCGTTCCCGCGCGGCACTCGGGAACGGACGACTCCGTCGCTCGGATCGGGCTCGGGGAGAGAGGCTGAAGGAGGCTTGCCGCACTCTTGGTCAACGGCGTACGTGTGGGTAATCGACGGCATGTTATAAAGGGTATGGCGGCAGGCGGCAGGCGGCAGGTCCGTGCCGTAACATGGTGTGGTGAGGTAAAGTGCGGTGATGGTCACGGCACCACCGCGACGTCCCCGAGTTTGTCCCCGCGGGGCTGGCTGGCTGGCTGCCGGCCGCCGACTGACCGGGCTCTTTGCGTCGCTCGCGCGCCGCGCACGGGACCGAAAGAGAAGGCCCTTTTTTGGGGGGAGTCTCGTGTAAGCCGCCGTGCCCTTGTTCTTCTCCTTCTTGCGCTCTGCTCTGTATGGAGCGCATATGTTCGGCGGCGGGGGCGGCAGGCGGGACGCGGAGATGGACAGTATGGAGATGGGGAATGGAGATGCAGCCCTCGTTGTTCCCCAACGGCCGCGCCGCTCCGTCCCTTTCCCCGGAACGCACAACGCCAACACGCGCCAGAGAGGGCTGCAAAAAAAAATTGAGATGGAAAACGCATTCATACACTGTTTTTCCTCGCGCTTCCCGAAGCGCGGCTGGGGGCCCTGTCGGGGATGTCGGCTGTCCGCTGCCCATCAGCCAGGGGCAGTTCGGGGCTCTGCATGCCGGCAACGAGAAAAGACAGCGAGGATGAGCTGCGCTCGCGACGCCGTGTGTTATGCGCGCGAATCAGCGGCCGCGGAATGGGCCAAGAGACGGGCCGAGAGATTGCCTCGCCTGGCGCGCGCTCTCTCTTCAGATCGGGGCCGCCGCCCGCCAGACCTGTGGCTCCACCACCCACCCACCTGGGCACCAGCACCCACCGGCCGGCGGGGGTTGATTGACCAAGGCGTGGAAGGGCCATGGCCCAACGAACGTGCCTCGCTGGGTCATGCCACGACGACGACGACGGCGGCGGCGGCGGCGGCGGCGGCGGCGGGCGGGCAGCGGGCGACCCTCTTTTTTCTGGCCCCGTCGTGCCCGTCCATTTGCATGCCAGGGCCCGCCCGAGTGCCACCGAACCGCCTCCGACACGCCGCTCCGTCTCCAGCAGCTGTCACCCGCATTGGGAAACAAACGAAACGGTCGGACGGATGCTCGTTCGTTCGTTCGTTCGTTCGTTCGTTCCATCGAACGCCATGGCATGACCGTCTCGTGCTCTCGCCCTCGTCAAGCCGCCCCGCCGCCAACCTCTCATTCTTCTTCTTTCTCCTGTCTGTCCACCGCGCGCTCTTTTTATCATCTCCCGGTCCCTCGTGCCCCTCGTTGAACCCCTCCGCGCTTCTCCCTCCCTGCTTGTGTCCGTCTTGTCTGGCTGTCTAATAAGTTAGTGTCCGTCTCTCCCTCGCTACAGCTGCCTACGTCACAACATACCGACTAATACCCACACAGACCTACAAACACACTCGCACACACAATCGTGCGACACCTCCCGTCCTCTCGCCCTCGCCAATCCTTCACCTTTCTCGCCCGCAACGACGACAACCGCCACCACACACGCGCGTGTCCATCCACCGGACCCGAGTCACGCGCGCCCACCTGAAATCCTACCCGGTTGGCTCACAGAAGCAAGCAACCGAGGGGCAGCAGCACTGCGGGGTCGTCGTCATCCGCCCTCGCCATCACCATCGCCGTCAACGCCATCGACGCTCGCCGCTGCGCCCGCGTCGCCTTTCGTCGCCGAACATTCTCGCGAGCCGGCACGCCGATATCCGAATCCAAATCGCACCCATCCACCCCCCTCAACCATGTCCGGCCCCGTCCCCGTCGCGGCCGCCCTCGCCGACGTCTACCCGACCCCGGCCCTCGCCCACGAGGCCCCGCGATGGAACCACCTCCTCGCCACCTTTGAGGCTGTCTACGGCCACCGCGCCGACTTCGTCTCCCGCTCCCCCGGCCGCGTCAACATCATCGGCGAGCACATCGACTACTCGCTCTACTCCGTCCTCCCCATGGCCATCACCTTTGACGCCCTCCTCGCCGTCAGCGCCACCCCCGTCCCCGACGGCGCCACCTCCTTCACCCTCCGCGTCGCCAACGTCGAGCCCGACAAGTTCCCCGCAAAGGACTTTTCCGTGCCCCTCGACGGCAACGTCGACATCGACGCCGCCCAGTTCGAGTGGACAAACTACTTCAAGAGCGGCCTCCGTGGCGCCCTCGAGCTGCTGCGCAAGAAGAGGGGCCCCAGCTGCCGCCCCTGCAACATGGAGGTCCTCATGGACGGCAACGTCCCCGTCGGCGGCGGCCTGAGCTCCAGCGCCGCCTTCACCAGCGCCGCTGCCCTCGCCGTCATGGTCGCCAACGGCGAGAAGTCTGTCGACAAGACGGAGCTGACCGAGCTCGCCATTGTGAGCGAGCGCGCTGTCGGCGTCAACTCTGGCGGGTATGCGCTTCCCGGCACCATCCCCCCATCTCCCTTCTCCCATCCCCCACGACCTTCGCTCCGCGTTGCTAACCCGCTCCCACGACAGTATGGACCAGTCTGCCTCCGTCTTCTCTGAGCCCGGCTCTGCACTCTTCGTCTCCTTCTGCCCGCGTCTTGAAGCTCGACCCGTCCAGTTCCCGCCGACGAACCCCGAGCTGTGCTTCATCATCGCCCAGAGCTTCGTCACCTCCAACAAGCAGGTCTCCGGCCCCATTCACTACAACTTGCGCGTCGTCGAGGTCACGCTCGCCGCCGCGTATCTCAACGCCGTCCTCAATCCCCCGGGTACCCAGCTGCCCGCCGACGCCGGCCCGCTGGGCACCAGCCTCCGCGGGTTCCACGACACCTACTTCTACCATCAGAACGCGTCCGACTATGGCGCTGTCAAGAGCCTCGCGCAGGAGGACGAGCTCCAGAAGCTCATCGAGCTGACCAGGGAGACGCTTACCCAGGAGGAGGGGTACACGCGCGAGGACATCGCAAAGGTCCTCAACCTGTCGACGCCCGACTTCGAGAAGCGCTTCCTGTCGAGCTTCCCCGTGCGCGCTGAGTGCTTCAAGCTACGGCAACGCGCGCTCCACGTCTTCACCGAGGCGCTGCGCGTCCTCAAGTTCATCACCCTTCTCGAGCGACCCGTCCACACCGGCCGATCTGACACGACGCCTTTCAACGAGGAGCTCGGCGCCCTGATGAACGCGACACAGGTATCTTGCCGCGATCTCTACGACTGCAGCTGCCCTGAACTCGACGACATCTGCAGCATAGCCCGCAATGCGGGCGCCTACGGCAGCAGGCTGACAGGCGCCGGCTGGGGCGGCTGCAGCGTCCATCTCGTCCCCGTGGACAAGGTGGCCGACGTCAAGGCCGCGCTCGAGCGCGAGTACTACTCCAAGAAGGAGCTCACCGACGAGCAGCGCGAAAACGCCGTCGTCGTAAGCCGTCCGGCCGGCGGGAGCGCCATCTACCGCGTCGACGACACGACTGTCAGGAGCTGAAGCCGTAGCAAGAAGTGAGGCGACCAGAAGAGATGTCGTGCGACGTCGCTCCAGGGATTGTTGGCCGATGGCTGGCTTACGGCAAACATGGTGTTCATGGCGAGGCGAGCGTGCCTTCGGGACCGAGCTGTCTGTTGTCGGAGGCGCCGTCCACCCGCTGCTCGAGTCTCGTGCCATATGTACACCCCGGCAACCCCATGCGTGGGCGTGTCGCGACGCCGTCGTGCATTGCGTCAATGAGCTACCGTCGCCATTGATACAGTCATCCGACGTGGCTTCATGGGTTGGATACAATGCCTGCAGGAAGAATACAGTGCAGTACAATACGACAGGCAAAACAATCCCACGCAGTTACTCATCCAGACATGGATCTCGCCCCGTGCATGCACGTGTGAATGTGTTGTAAGTATTTGCCCGCATGAATAGATGGGTGAGGGTGTCCCCGACAGAAAGTTCCAGAGCGCCGCACCAGGTAGGGAACAGGGGTGGCGAGAACGGACGAGATTCCGACCCGCCGCTTCGCGTCTGTATCCAGTACGTACGTAGGACACTCGTACCGACGGCGCGGCACCTGCAATGTAATGGTGACCTTGAGCCAGGAGTCTTGCAGGTCACCGGGGAGTGCATCGCAGGGTCGTGCTCGCGCCCGCACTATGCAGCCGATATCCGGATGGCAGCCGCGCTCGCTCGTTATGTCCCCCGTTCGGGACACCTGACCTGCCCGACAAAACTGTTATCGAAGCCGAGAAACAGTCGGGTGGTAGGCGGGTTGAACAAGTCGACGGCGACTTTTGGTGCGAGAGCCCACGGCCGCGGGGTAGACGATCGACGGCCCGTGCACGCGTTCCCAAAGCGAGGCGAAGCGTGAAACTCTATCGGGGAGCTAGTATGCGAGCGATGGAGGGCGTGCCAATGCAACGACGCCGCACGCGAAGTAAGGTCCCCGTGCTTCCGGGGTAGAGGTGCTACTGAAGCGGCGCCGTTGCCGGATCGGTCGCTCCCGTCGGTGCGACAGTAGCAAAAGGCGCTTCCGGGAGCGAATTCAGCCTGGTATTCGGCGAGAGGGCGGCCGAGTGCCATGTCGCCACACCGACGTCTCGCTCGGAAGGTTGGCTGGCTATGGCATTCGGGCAAGCGTTGCCGGCCGGCGAGCAAGAGAAGCGGTCGATTACGGTGCCGGATGGCTCGCCATGGCGGCATCTGTCATCTCCGACCATCCTTTTGTTGGCTTCAAGTGTGACGGGCATGTACTATTGTGCGGAGGCTAGTCTTCACAGGCAAGGGCGACCCTGTCGCGCGCTGCCTGCGGAGACGCCGTGTAACACGACCTGCGCGGCGCCCACGAGGCAGCCGTCGGATAGGGCAAGATTCGAGGGGACAAACATGTCAGGTCAAGGGCCTGGCTCGATTTGTTGGAAGATTGCGTTCGCGACGCCAACTTCGAGTCCCAGGTGCAAGCACTGGGTGTCGTTGGGTGTTTTCCTAGCGGAAGATGCGGCTCTCCTCTGTCGGGCTTCTCGGCCGGAAAAGTGGATCCCCGGCCCGGGCAGTCGGGAATCGACGCCCAGGGGAAACAAGGCTTAGCCTGTTGGTGTCCGTGCGGCTCGACTGGGGTTCTCGGCGTCCATACCAACCATTGCCCGTACTCAGTCCACAGACAATAGCATCAGAACGAGATCCAACATCTTCCAGTGACACCATGCGGGCATGCCAGCCGTATAATTCGTAAACGCAGAAGCCGCGTGCGTTGCGATAACTGACAGAGGCTGCGGTCCCCAGCTTGTACTTCGTAGTAAGCGGCGAATACTGAAAGGTAGGTCCCCGGCAAGCCGACACCTGTCAAGGCCGCGTTGCGCGTCTCACCTACCCTACAAGCGGGTATGCGCTGCCCACGACTTTGGCCTTTGCAAACATCTCAACGGCTTTGCGAGGAGTAACCAACGTGAGCAGCCAAAGTGCCATAGCGGGTGTCGCCAGGACTGAGTCCGACAGGTGGGAGGTGTCATCGCTGCTCACACTCGCCATCTCCGTGCCGGGCAAGACGTCGTGAATGGGCAGGCGGGAGTTGATCTCGAGCAGTTGGACGCAGAGCTCTTGGGCTCCTTGCGATCACTCCGTAGCTGCCCATCGTGACCTTTGCCCAGGTTGGTGACCGAACGCGCAAACGCCACGGACGTGCCCCAGACACAGGCTGCAGCAGCTCTTGGGGGCCAGAGCCACCGCCCACTGTCGACGACTGTCACCGACAAGTCGTGGAGGGTTCCCGCCCTCCAGATTAAGCCTAGCGGGCTGGAGACCTCCGTCAGTCCATCCGCAAAAAATAAACGCCTCCATCTCATCTCCTTGATCGCCCCCGTCCAGCCATGCCAAACGGAGGGCATCCGAGCCGAAAAGCGGGTGTGCAGGTAATAATGGAGGACCGCATGGCGTCGCAAAGACTGCGCGACCGTATTAGCCGCCGTCGGATTCACGACGAAGCCCTGCGCTCCGTTCGTCTGCATCGCCATGTTCCCTCAACGCGGGCGCCAACCAATGGCCAAGCCGTCGGTCCCCTCTGCGTGTTGCCTGCTTCGTTGTCGCCGTTCTTTCTTTTCCCCTCCTGATCTGGTGTGGACCACGACCCTGTCACTCCCGGCAAGGGGCCGCTTGGTGCCCCGTTCGCAGTGGCGCGTGGGATGAGCAGCCGGACCTGGGTCCCGGGAGCAATGGCTGAGCCAGCTTCTGAGGAGTGAGGATCGTGCCCGACCTCCCAACCCAAGCTGCAACTAGCGCTCGTGGGGGAAGTTCATGTTCCGTGAGGATAAACACGCAGACGTAAAACGCCTTGCAAAGCTTTGAGGTCGCCACGTTTCTGCGCCATGAGTCTTTCCGTTGCCACAGTTCTGCATGCCTATCTATCGGCTGGTCAGCACGTACTTCGGTCAGAACGCACCCGAATGCCCGTTTTTTTGGTCTGTGCCCTTGACGTTCATTTCATCTACATGACAAGTTGATGCCGTCTCCGACCCATCGCCGCTAAACAGGACAAGACCAGCACCATCTGGTGCCAAGACGGCCATGGTATCTCAACTCCTGCAAGCAGGGACACCGGGGCGTGGCATGGCACGGGTGAGCAGAGCAACGATCCGCTGTGCTCGAGGGACCGTTTCGAGCGACTTGCGCGCCTGCTCCAACCGGGAAGACTGAAACCCACGCGCCCAGAACCTTGTCCGTCGATCCTTGCCCACTTCCCGTGGCGGTCCGTCAGCCGCAGGAGAGCAGGCGGTGGGGACGTGTTTAATTCTGGTTCAAGAGACGAAGATGTCGACGTGCTGATGGACCACCAGCTTGGTTCGCGGGTGGCACACAGTGGGGGTGCAAGCGCCACGGCGTGAGAGAGAGAAACCTGTCCACGCCAGACAACCCAAGTCGAGCCACGGGGTAAAATACATAGCCAGCGACAGGCTGGGGGAGAGACATGGCGGTAGTGTCGCATTTGGTGGCGCCCGGAATGATCGGCTGCTGGGGTTCCAGCCTGGTGTCGATGATGAGCAGAAGACATACAGCTGTCACTCTCAATCTCCGGCAGATGGAACATCAACTGAGGTCAGAAATAGCAGCGGCGGCGTGTTGGGCACGCGGGCGGACTGTCAGGGCCCCCCTCTCTCAAAGGTGAGTCAACCCGTTTTTGGCTCTTGCGCGCTACATCTCAGCCTCCCGAGTCCCTTGAGTCCCTACCCACCATCTGCCCCCCCGTGGCACCGGGAGCAAATGGCGTTCGGCTTTCGGTGTGGCTGGCGCTACAAGCGCGCCGTCCCACGAACCATGCCTGCGACGGACTGTCCAACCGCGTGTGACCTGAGGCATATGGCTGGTCAGACGGCCCATCGCGGGTTGGGCCCTCGCAAGGCTGTGTGTCGGCTTCCGAGAGCAGTGTTAAGCACGCCAGGCATCAGTGGCGCGCTCATCACGCCTCGTTTGGTTCCGCGTGCCGCGTCGATGAGTGCGTCGTCGCATCCCTGCAAGCCCGACACCAACGGGCGGCGCCAGAGCGTCCCAATGGGAGTCCCGGAAAAAGACGCCAGCTCAGCTCCCCAGCCGGAGAATTATAGAGTGAGACCCCACTCATGAACGGCTGGGAAGCGGTTGACAGATGGAGTACCACCATTTACTTGGAGTACTCGTACCTCGTTCGCTCTTGGTCAGCTCGAGGTAACATCGCTGGTGAGCCCGCGAAGGACTCGAATTGGTGCTGCCGCCAGTGAGCTCTCGCATAGTCCGGTTCTTGTTTCGTTATTGGGGCCTAACGAGTGACGCGGCAACGCGGCTCGTCGACTAGCCGCGGGACAAGTGGCAGGTGCACGAGGGCGAGAAACGGCGCTGCATGGTGCGTCTGGCTCACGGCCTCGTGCTTGGTGTTTCATCATGTCTCTCCTTGCCCGGCCGTGGGACCGGAAAGCCTGGCTGTCGCACTCGAGAGGGCGCTCTGTCTACGGGAGAGGGTTCCGCTGTGCCAGGTTGAAGGCTCGGGGCCGTCTGGGCTGATCCTGGACGTGGCTGCTGCAGAACAGACTCAGAACCGCCGCGGGTGTTGGTCGACTCCCTGGTCAGCCCATTGATTAGGGTGAATCATCAGTCTCTCCTATTTTGTGTTGCAGGCACGCACTTCACGGCTGCGCGCATGACACCTGGGGAGGAGGCACCATAAGATGCCTCACCCTTGGATTCCCGCACGCCAACAGACTGGACCCATTTGATCGCCTGTTGGGTCATCAACGCCCGCTTCCGAGTGTTGTTGAAACGTTTCTGGGAGAGAAACGACCGTCAAGCGGGGATGGCGCTGGACTGTGCTTGTGCGAAGGGCGAGGATCTGGCGCCGCCCTGCAGGGCAGGCCTTGTCCGTCCTCGACTCCCTCCCCTGTCCGCCCTGTGCACGGAATGCGGGACAATCAACCTTGAGCGAACCTTGACGCCCCGGGCGCGGCATCGTCGATGGAAAACTCCGGAGCCAAACTCGGGGTGTTCGCCAGGTGCAGATCTTAAAGGTAGGTACTTCGTACGGACGTACGAGTACGGACTACTCTGTAATCTAGGTAGCTAGAATTTATGCCCTATTCCGACGGTGCTCTGATATGCATACGACGCATGACGGCCGTCAGGTCGCACCAGCTAAGCCGGGCTGCAGCAAACGATGGCGGGTGCCAATCGTGACCAACCCGAATCGATCACGAGGCTGTGCGGTGCGTGTGCTGTACTTTGTGCAATACTGTACTGTACTGTAGGTACAGTACTGTCCGCATCGTAGCTTGGGTTGGCTGTTGTTGACCCCGACCAGCAACTGGGGCAACAGAGGGAGGGAGGTACTGTAGGTGTGCGAGCCAGAGAGGTCGCAGGTCGCGGGCGGCATGCAGAGTTGCAGACAGACAGTGCAGGACCCAGCCCGCCGGCCTGGTGTTGCACCCCCCCCATGTTGTCCATCGACTGTATCTCGCCCATGTCCAGTGGCGCAACGTCCCTTGAGCCCCATCCCTTCCTCGCGCTCTCGCCCCCTTCCCTCCATGCCTCCTCCCTCTTTCCTTCCCGCCCATCCCCAGGCCGGCTCCTTCCCAGCTGCCGCCGCCCGGCTCCAGCCCACACCGCAGCACCCCGACGAAAAGGGAAACCAGACAGGGCCACGCGTGCCTCTCCCCGCCTGCCGCTGCTGTGCACCAATTGCACGTCTGGGCTTCGTGTTGGGGTCAGAACGTGCGGTACCTGAGGTACCTGGACAGGTACCTGGAACATGTACTTCGTGCTGTGCTTCCAGCGAGTCCACGGGATGCTTGCACTCCGTCCGGGGTACCTGAGGCACACGCGCGTACAGGGGCCTGGCGGCTGTACAGTGTACACCCTCCCCCATCCATCCCATCCAGCCCCATCGCCCATCTCATGGATACCATCCCATCCCATCCCATCCCATCCCATCCCATCCCAGGGCCGCGGCGCCAGCTTCCACCACCATCTCACCTCGCCCCTCGTTGTCACCACCTGTGCCAACCAGGGCCGAAGCCACCAACGACACCAGCACCACCACCGTCGCCAGCGCCAGCGCCAGCGCCGCCGGCACCGGCACCGTCTGGCCTCTACGCTGCGGCAACGCCTCCGTCGTCGCTCTCGCCCCCTCCACCCCCCTTTCTTCCGCCCTTCGTCCCCAGATCGATGTGCTCACCCACGCCCGCGTGCGAGTACATCGAACGGCCCTCAGTTACTCGGCTCGCACCCTCTGTCCGCTATGGGCTCCCTCCGCTCCACTTCCCGCCGCTGGACAATGCACGGGGGCCGGGCTGTCTCCTCCACACCTGCTGCGACCCTATTCCTCATGCGTCGCAAGCCCTCTTGGTCCTGTGCATCTCGTTATCGCCCAGGCCAGGGCTCGATGTCGAGGGTCCTTGTCGGGCAGGCCTGCCTTGTCCCGGCGGGTGGCGACCTGCCCCGGATCGCCGGCGTCGCCAGGCTCGGTAGATGGACAGACACAGCTCGCAGGGCCACGCCGTGACGAACGCCATAAAGCCAGGCCCTGTCCCGCAGATGTTGGCTTGCCTATGCCCCGGATGCCTCCTCGTATTCTTCTCGCCATCGTTTGTTCTGTCGTCCCGTGTTCGCCAACTCTACTCCCGAGTGCCTCGCTCTTTTAGAGTTTACAAGCTCGCAATTATACAGCGGGACGTCCCGCTCCCTCTCCCTCCTTGCCACGCAAAATACCTCGGCCGCCGGCTTCATTGCTACCGTTGATAACTTAACACTTGACCGTGCAACGGCACGTCTCTAGCTCTGGCGTGCCTCGGACTTACAACATTCGGTCGTTTGCCGTGCGTGACAACTCGGCCAACGACCTTCCGACAGCCGCCCGCTCCTTGTGTCCTGACTATATATGCGTGTCCGGAACTACAAGAAGCGCCTTGGAACGCAACGTTTCATCGCCAGACGTGAATGAGAGCCACCAGAAAGGATTTGTTCGAATACTGCCGTGGCATCATGTCTTCCGCATCCAGCCCGACTTCAGTCATGACACCCGACTCAGAAACGAGCAATTTCATGCCCGCTTCGCCATGCTTAGACACCCAGGAGCATCGGGCGATGGTTCGCCATCTGCTTTCCAAATACAGCAGACACGAAATAGACCAGTTGGTGGAAGAGGTGGCTGGTGAAGCACCATGTATGTCGGACTACGCAGCCTGGGTCCTGGCTAGCCCCCAGTCGTCGTCTCGAGCCTCTAATGCCTGACTGTTTCTCTAGGTGACCCGAGGACACCCATGCTGCCACAGTCCAGCCTCTTTGGCTTCATAGTCGCAGATGACATCCGGGCTGGCGTACACCACCCAACAGCGGCGCACATGGAGTCGCTTCAGAGTTTCACCCCGCATCGAACGCAAAGATCTGCATCAGGGTTATCAGCGTCGATTCCGCCTCAATCGTCGATATCTCCCAGAAGCTCGATATCTTCCGCTCCGGGGCAAAGGTCCAGTGGCCGCCCAGCATCCTATCGATCGGACTACGCCTGTGGCTTCTGCGCCGAGGTTGGCATCACCAAAACCTGCACACGGCGAAATGATCTTCGCCGTCACATTGACCAGTTCCACAACACAAACGCACAGTGGCTATGTCAGCATCGCGGCTGTCGAATGGCATTTGACTGGCAGACAGCCTACCAAATCCACCTCCGCAGCGAGCACGGCGGCTCCCAGATGAGGATGGAGGAGGCCAAGGTTGTGCTCTGCCCACAAACCGTCTTTGCCTGTGGCTACGAAGGTTGCCTACAGATTTTCGAGGCGACTGACGACCACAGTGCCGGGGCGACGTGGAAAGTGTACACGGCCCATCTCATCAGGCACTGCGAAGAGGGACGCGGCATGGGGCGCTGGTCATATTCCCAGAGGATGCACAACCTGCTCAGGCAATCTCGCCTTGAATCTGCGTGGGCAAGGTCCTGGTCGGACGACGACCCAGGTCGCCTCCGGTGGGATCCATCTTCGACGCGCACGCTGCGAAAGCTGCTGGAGACCAGGCACCTCGACAACATATCAAAGATTATCAATTGCGTTCTATTATTGGGCTCATCTCAACAAGGCAGCGAACAGCCGGATATCGATCTCGACCTCCACCTCCCTGTGAGAAAAGTCTGCCCTGCGGCAGCGGTCAGACATGAGATTCGCGCCATCTCGCCGCCAGCGCAACCATCGCCTCAGGAAGAGGCAAACGGTGTAGCAGAATCCAACGTGGGGCCTCATCAAAACGGCAACTCTCAGTCTCAGTTGCCCCTGTCCGCTATGCATTTCCATGCAGCTGGGTATTCGGGCTACAACGCATCTGAAACCAGTGGCACGCCCATGACACCGCCGGCGGCAGTGTTTGCTCTGCCGGGCTCGACGATATATCAGACGTCCGGTCAACCTTCTCAACAACAGTACGCGGCCTTCGAGCCCGCCACCGGACCTATGAGGCAATCAACGATGGGTTCCATGGCACCAGGTGGCCCGAATGCCGTGTTGGCAGAGGATTTCACAGTTCACGATGCCTCAGCCGTGCCTCGTGGGCAACACTACGGTTGGACGCAAGTTTACAGAGCCGGGGGCCTCAACAGCCCAACGTTGACAGATGTGTGCAACGACATGGGCAGTCCCATTGTACCAATGGAGCAAGGGCTGATGGCGAGCTACTGCTCCCCGCGGGCTCTGTGACGCAGAGGGGCGCAAGTTGTCCTGTCGAAATTATCCATGGTGACGAATAGAACGCGAAACTATCAGCCACCGAGAATGGCAAGCGTCATGGCGGTGACGGAACGGTTCGTAGGGGAGACGTTGTGGAAGAGGCGGACCCGGCAACGGGATCAGAGGCGTGCAGGGATCTGCTCCCGGGGGGGTGAGTCGAGCGTGTCTCGCTCTGCACGCGTGTGACACGATGTGAGGGCTGGGCGGGAGGTGAGCGGGGTCGGGCAAGATACCACAGGAGCAAGCATTGGAGCACAGGCGCTTCGACGCCAGTGATCTGTTTTTAGAATCGTTTGCACAACAAATTTATCAGTCACCAGCCCGTTATGAAGGCGCCCACGGAAGAGCGCCAGACGTGAGTTGATGACTGCCTGCCGGGAGTAGCTAGCTGTGGTGTCTGGCCTGGCCCTTAGGGGGGTCAGAACTTGGCTTTCGCCAAGACACGGCACACGCAGCACGTTGTCGTCGAGACGTTGAGCCGAAGGTGTTGTCTCGAGCGGTGCGGAGAAGTATGCAGAGCGATGGCGAGACCAGCATGCCAGGCCGACCGATACATGCACACGTGGATCGGTGAGACCGCCAAGCAGGGGTGCAGACGCTGCGACCGGCTCACTTTGTACAAGTATTATTACTCAACAGGAATATCTCCGCAGAAGGCGGGATAATCTCGATGTGTTTGGGCTGGTCTTGCGATTGGAGGAACTGGCGACGACATGGCACACGACGGGAGCGGAACGGTGCGCAAGAGGGCAATCAGGGCCGGGAAGTGTAAACGAGGCTTTGATGGCTTGGAGAATGAGCGTGTGAGAGGGCCTTGGGATTGACGATCGGGGGCTCGGGAGGTGGCCACGGCATGGCGGAGAACCGGGGGGGAAGGCGGCCGGGGTATCTTGGGGGTGTGTGGGAGGGAGAGCAGGGATGCTTTCCGCGGGCACGGCAGGGCAGGTGAAGGCTGACCTTTGACAGGCGAGACAGACAGGGCGCCACCGCGAGCAGTGGCCATGCCATGTTGGAGGCAGTCTCAGCCGTATTTCCGTCAGGGCTGGGGGCGGCGCTGGGGGCCGTCTCATTGAGGTATTCAGGACGCATGTTCCTGCAGTGAGCAGCCAAGTCGGGCAAACCATCGGGACGCATACACATACACGACGATGGCGATGCGACGGCGAGAAAAGGAGGGGGGGGACCAACGGTCGACCGGCTCTACACGAGCAAGCGTAATATCTATCTTCACGGTGAATGATGGCTTCAAACGTGCGAGTTACTGCTCACCACCGCGGGCCTGTGTCAGACTATCACCCGTGCCGTCTGCGGACTGGGGTCCATGGAGGACGTCAGCCTGCGCCCAGCGAGCAAGCAGGTTTTAGACGGCGGCCGACCGTTGGTGTCGTTTATCCGTTCTGGCGGCGGCCGTTCCGATTCTTGGCCCCTTCGCGCGCGGGACGGACGGACGGACGGACGGACGGGTGAGACGGGATGCGCGCGTTGCGGGTCGATGGTCTGGGGCGAGGCACGTCCGGATCTCACTTGCTCGTCCACCACTGCCGGGTCGTCTCCAGAACGGGAGTCTGCGCCGGCGCCGCTGGCAGGGCTGGCAAGATCTTACTTGCCGTGATGGGCAGCACTGCAGCAGCAGCAGCAGCAGACCCGGAGCACGCGTGGCTCGGCGTCACATCATCTGTACGGATTTTGGGGGGTTGCAATCTGCGCCGCACTCACCACGCGGCCTTCACCTCGGACACATCCGCAGCGGGTGAGGCTCTGCCGTCGGGCCGGGTCACACGGCTCGTCCCCGGCCGCGACGAGCCGCGCGCGGTGTGGACGGATTCCACGGATGGCCATTACTAATTCTTCCGTCTCGGTGAGACGACGACGTGCGCTCGAGAACACGAGGAGCCGCTTTGGTCTTAGGCCCCTGACTCTTGACTTGGCACCTTGGTTATTGTTCTCGGAGACGATGATGCCCCGAGAATGGGGCCAAGATCTCGGGCTCACACCGCCTCGTCCGCGTATGAAGACGTCTCGGCATCCCTCCGTACCGAGTCGTCGCGCCCTTGATCGGCGGCATTCGTGGATATCGCCATGTACGCCCAGAGGCGCACTTCACGTGAGGAAGATAGACGCGAACCGGACCTCGAGATTGAGATCCGAAAGACCTCGGCCGAGAGCCGGATGTCAACCTGCCAAATGCAACACCAGTTGCTGATGCGATTGGCCTCGATTTCACGATCCAACGCTGGTGCGAGTCCGACTGCTCGCTAGCCGCGACAGTGCGCATCAGCCAAACGACGATGCCCGGGTGGTATTGTTCATATGCTTTTTTTCGCCACCGCGAACGACGGAATTCACCGAGAACGCCTTGCCCGATCACTGCGGCCAGCTTTGCTGACATCGTCGCTTGGCTCGAGACGGCTTGGGTCTGTTGACCTGCTTGCTAGCTTAGCGCGCGCTGAGTGTAGTAGTGTCATCTGGGGGATCGTCCGCCCTAGCCTGCGCCGCCGCCCAAGTCATACCTATGCGTGTACTCGGCCTGATGTACAACATGTCCCGGGGCATGTAGATTGACTTGCGTGGCGCCATCTACCTAAATTCGAGGGGGGAGTTCGCCACAGATACCAGACTTGCCCGAGAATGGCAAATGGTATGCGAACTGGGACCCCGAGACTGGTGTTCCTCCTCTTCACGATGACCGCCTTACTTGGCGCCAACTCGACCCCAGATTTGACTGCCAATCGAAATGTCGGTGGCGAGCACGGGGCTGTCGAATGACAAGAGTAACACTTACAATTTGACCATAGTACACATTGACAGGCGTGCCCTCTCTGAAGTGAAATGGCGTCGCTCGCTAGCTCTGCGGTTATCCCACCTAACCCCGCCGTCCCCGACGCCACTTCATAGCTGCAATGAGCTAATGGGGCCCGTAGACGCCCTTATCTGCCCAAGAATGATGAATCACCTTTGGATCTCATCCAAAGGCTCGGCACAAGCATTCCGATTCGAAGCTCTCCCCGCATTCTCGATCTGGCGGGGTGACTTCACGACCTTGGCTTGCAAGCTTGCGACTCCAGGAGCTTGTCCATGACGAATCGACTCAAATTGGGAATGTTGCCAGAAATAGCAATAATGCTCCATATCGACCAAAGCCGATTAATTTCAAGTTTAAGCACGATAGTGGGATAGTGATGGAGGTGTGCTCCCGTCGCGGCTGAATTACATGTACTATGGTGATCGCGTGCCAAGCGGCATGTAGCCTTGAAACGGTACCGGTATTGACGCCGACTTCTGTTTATCGAGGACAAACGTAGCACAATATTACAGCGGGTTTCCACTCTTCTCTGGGCGTGGAAATCGGTGGGCATGCTAGCTGGCTGGACTCGTATACTCGTATGTGTAAGCGCATGCTTGCACATAGACGATGGCAATTAATCGTGAAACATATCAGCCGGACAAGAGGATAGATATAAGCGTGCCGATAGTTGCGCACATAGGTTCTCAGTTCTTGGTTGTCTACGAGCTGAGCCCGAGTGCACCTTGACGTTCACGTAAATTCGCGGCAATTCGCTTATGCGAGAATCTACCATCACCCCTACACCATTTCCCCATCGTCAGAGGTGTTGTGGAGCTGGCTTATTGCCATGTGCGGAGCATTTAGAATGTGCGTCGAATATGCTGGCCATGGGGCGTTGAGAGTACAGTCTAAGAAGGCGACCAGAGCGACCAGTGAAACCTCACCTCCCATGTCCCCATGTCAAAGGGTTGTCTGTGGTCGCAAACTGCGTCTTTGATGCCACTAGGTCACAACTGGTCTTTTGGTTCAGATCATCAACACGCCCTGTGCTCCTGGCGTTGGATGCCACCCCCTTGGCTGGATCAAAGGAAGCACGCGGCGGGCGGGGTATCCCGCCCGCCGGTGGTGTCTCAGTCCCCGTCTCTCACGATAAATTGGCATCTACAATGTCGCAACGTGTTCGAGTGCACATAGAACCTTCCAGGAACATTCTGGTACACCCGGGAAGATTCGACGGCCGAATGCGTTCGCGCACCTTTCCATATGGCCAGTGTCTGAGATGGTGGCTGGCTGAGTTGACGTAGATTCTTGCTGAGGAATTTGTGAGATACTCCAATTTCATTGAGTCAGTACAATTGTCTCGCCACACGACGATTTGTGTACATACAATCTCTCCAGGAGAACAAGGCTATGGGAGAACAAGACGGGCGCATGGCCGCATCGCCCTGACTCTCTGAGTCCCTGATACATGTCGCTCATGGTGCCACGCCGTGTCGCCGCGCGACACGGGTTCGCGGATGTCAGACAAGGATTGAGATATCTCCATCGCCTAGGTTTCCATATGGGACTCGACTTCTAGAAGTCTTTCTCACCCATGCTAGCTCACGGCGCAGTCGGCGGTCCGCTGGGGTGACGCAGGGCCGGGGTGGGTGGGGCCGGATGTGGGGCCGTGGTGTGGCGGAAGAACCGGCCACATACCCTCACCATGAGGGATATACATTGCAATAAGCCAGGTCCACAACACCTCTGACGATGGGGAAATGGTGTAGGGGAATCAAAGGCTCAACGGGCGAGAATGTGATTGTCTATTCAGGACTTGGATGTACGAGAAGACACATGCGGAGTTCGCCTGCTGCTAGTTTTGCGGATGCGAACTGCGCCATAAGTGTACGGCACCGAAGGTGCGTTAACGCGCCCGCAGATTCTTGTCGGAGGCATATGGAAGGGAAAATAAATATACACACCATAAACGGGCAAACCAGCACGATCTCGTCGAACAGGGATTGAGCGACACACGATCCAGGACGTGGATCACATATCGCAAGGTAAATCACCTCGGCCGCTGGCAAACCCATCAACGTCACGAACAGCGCGGGCTACAAAGAAAGAAATGAACCTTTAGCAAGCCAAAAAAGATGCCAAACAGAAATGTAGGACCACACTGTAGAGGATTGCACAACTGACGGCCAATACATCCGGAACAGCCAGAAGAGTCGCAAAAAAAAAAAAAGAGTTGGAGAAACGGGGATTTGAACCCCGGACCTACTGCAGTTGACATGATATCATGCAAAGCAGGTGTGCTACCCCTACACCATTTCCCCAGATCAGTGTGAGTGGAGCGCGCTATTAAATTCTATATTGTTCGTGATGGGTGTCATGGGTGAGACCCAAGGCGCTTTGGTGGCACATGTGGGCCTGCAGCGATTGGGTACGTAGTACTAACGATACCCGCAATGCTCCACCATGCTGCAGGCCTTGCTTTTAACACGCCTGCCATGTTTCCAGGTCATCTCAGTGCGTGAACCAAAGCACCAAATATGTCACCACTTTTGGAGCTCCGCTTCACAGCTAAACATCTCTCAACTGGATGTGTACAATGTGTATTTCGATAAAGAAAAGCCAATAAAGCTCAGAGCATGCATTTGTCTGTTATTTTGCTTGTCTTGTCTTCAGCAAGATTTTCGCATGGCACGTGAACCTGTCGACCCTGCGCAGGCCTGCGTCGTCTGTTTGACTGTGCAGCGCCATGCCATGGATTAGACAGGTGGTCTGGAAAATGCTTTTCAAATATCATGAAACAATTGCCAGTAGCTACAAGCTGCTTGGTCGCTTCCTTTGCGATGCATGTTGAGTCGACCTATGCCATGTCGCGTGTTCAGGGATGGATGGAGAGGCTTACACTCGTGCGAGAAACCGGGAAGAGCGCGAACCGCGAGTGTACATCTCACAGCCACCTCAGTTAGCACAAGTCATACTTTACTTCCATGTCACAACATGACTAATACAAACTGTATAATACGGGATTCAATGGCCAACGGGTCTGCCACTTCGTTGTCAATGTCATGCGTCGCTTGCCACTTCCTGTTTGCCGCGGGCCGGTCCAAAATCCCACAGGATTCTGAATCGAATCGACCGATGGGAGACCCCAAGGTAACATTGGAGGCGGGCGTGCCATCACGATCCCCTGATCGCTCAGTATTGGCCTGCTCGCTCGAAGCAGCCCCACTCGCGAGTTCTCTCTGGGCTGGGCTCAGTGGTTACAATTCCGATCTGGCATTGTATGATTGCTTAAAGAATTGGATTTGGGGGGTGCATTCGCGAAGGTGACGACTACATTGCCTACTAGTGGTAGTGTGAGTGCTACTTCGTAAGGTACCTAGCTCTTGAACGTGATTCCTATGACGGCTTACCGAGAGCGAGATCCGCCTGATTGACAGTACAATAATGCATATTTGTTGATCGCCCCTCTCCGGCAGTACTAGGAATGGCCCCAACAGTTGCAGAAGTGTTCGCAGACCCAGGTCATTGCCCGCGCTCAAGCTAGGATCGTGAGGTCCTCCACAAATTGACGCGGAAGTGCCGGACCGCAACAGCAGAATATGTCGTGTTCTCAGACTGGGACCTTGCAATTAACTCGGCAAAATAGGGTCGCCCCTTGAGGCGTGAGCACCACGGAACCCGCTGTCTTGCTTTTTTCCTGTTGATGGACCTAAGATTAAATATTCGCTTGTTCTGCTGACCGCCTCCATTTTCGAACTCGCCGGTGGAAGTCAGTATATGTCAGTCAGGCAGTGAGGCGGAAATTAAGGCCGTAGTCGAGCCCGGAGACACATGCACACAAGTACCCATGAACCTCGCTATGACAACATCTAAGTAGGCGGTTGAACCGGTGGTCTTCGTGCCCACCGGAAGCCCGATGGATTTTAGGACTTCTAAGTCCACGAAGAATGCCATGAAGAACCCATCTACGAAATGTACCTATACCTTGACTTCATGCAATCTAAGGTTTAGTTAGGGGACGTACTATTTCCTCTTACCGCAAGACTACTTAGTCTCACATAGCCACACGCACAGTCGCTAGGTCCCGACATCGCAGTCCCTCGCCAGCAAAGGGCGTAGCTACTGTTGTCGCAACTTCGGAGAACCTCTAGCCTGCCTCATCGCTGGGCTGGCTGCTTTATTGCTTGCCTGGCTGCCTCTCGCGAACCTGGCGCCTCGCGTTGACGGCTGGATTGACGATATGCTAGATTGACTACGTGCTGGATGGACCGCGCCTTCAATTGACCACACGCTGAACTGTTGATTGCGCGCTGGATTGACGATATGCTGGATTGAGTGGCCGCCGCCGGTACCTGAGAGGATCCGGCATCGGCCCCTTGGGCGATATCCTGTGGCTGTGTGAGAGGAAGTAGTCGGGCGGTGAGTGGGAATAGCCTGTCCTTGCTGTCGCTGCTATCGCTACTATCGTTTGATACTATTGCTGCTATCGCTACTGCCGTCGCTATCGCTACTGTCGCTGTCGCTACTGTCGCTGCTGTCGCTACTGTCGCTGCTGTCGCTACTGTCGCTGCTGTTTCTGGTGTCGTTGCTATCGTTGCCATCGCTGGTGCCGTTGCTGTCCCTAGTGTCGCTGCTATCGCTGCTGCCACTGGTGTCGCTATTGTCGCGCACTGGCAGGTGAGGCACTTCAACCCTGGAGGGCTCTAGGCCTGAATCGCCGGGGCCATCCTGCCCTAGCCGTCAATGATACCTAACGGGGCGAAGGTCCGGGCCGCTCACGTACGAGTAAGCCCGGTGTACAGTCACGCAGCCAAGCTGGCAGCCAAGACGGCAGTCAATCCAGCAGTCAATCTAGCAGTCAATCCGGCAGTTAATCAAGCAGTCAAGTCAATAGGCAATCTGATAAGGTAAGACAGCAAGCATGCCCTCTGCGAGTAGCGGGGCATGTAAGGCAGCTAGACCGGGCGACCTGAGGGCGTCTTGATCCGCTCCGAGAAATTGTCGGTGACCTAAATTGGAGGCAATGGGCGGGCTTTTTACAAGCAGTACTGGGCGCGGGCGTCCAGGTTCCTATGGACACCGTTCTGGTCCTTTAGATGCTTCAACCATAGGCGACATCAACGGAAGACAGACAACTGCATGTCGACCTCACTAGTTCCTAGGACATGGCATGAAATGACGATGGGACGAAATGAAGATATTTTCGCAAAAAAAAAATTAAAAAAAAAAAAGGAAAAATTACATGGCGGCCATGTCCATGTCCCCGTCAGGGGCAGGGCCCTTGCCGCCATCGGCCTCGTCCTTCTTCTCCTTCTTCTCCTTCTTGTTCTTCTTCTTGTTCTTCTTCTTGCCGCCCTTGGCGGCGGGCGGCGCGAGTGAGCCCTGTTTATTATACATTAGCATCGGATGAAAGCATCGAATAGAATAAACTTAGAATAGATGAAAGAAAACTACCTACCGCGGCAAAAACGCTGCTGCCGGGGGCGAGCCGGATGTGGTTGACCACGGTGGCTACATAGGCGCATTAGTATCTAGTCGAGATCGGATGAAAGGCGTTCACTCACGCGGGGCGGGGCGGGGGCGCCAACACACAGCGGCCGTGCGGCCCCAACGATGGCAGTTTGTGCATTTGGTCCGGGCCCGCCCGGGCCCGGACCCGGCCGCGGCGGCGGCGGCGGCGGCGGCGGTGGTGGTGGTGGTGGTGGGGGTGGTGGTGCCGGCGGCCGGACGGCCGCGGAGACGCTGCGCCATCTACGCCGGTATCAGTATTAAAATCTGACAGGTTCGGGGCAGACTTGCGGGCTTGTGGTTCACCTGCCCGAATGTTAGCAGATTCGTCAGTGGATATATACGAAGCAGAAGGGCCCAAACGAACCATGGTGGACGGCAAAGGCTAGTAGAAGGGTATACTCGTCAGCCTTAGTCTCATCTCCACACCACGCTGAAGATACATACCAACAGTTTTTTTTTTTTTCTTTAAAAAAAAACTGTCAAACGCGGGATGTAGTTAGCACTATTGTTGCAGATCGCTGAATCCGACCAAAAGCGGCAGAATGTCGTATGCGTGGTGAACACGCTGGAGAGCTCGGCTTGACACTACAAGATAGAGGACTCACTGACACAGAACTTCGCAAACTATCGCAAGTTAGCATTTGCGTTAAGGCTGCCACGTTGAAGGAGTTCATGGACGATGGACGTGGAGGGAAGTTGTGAAAGCGTGGTGCCGGGTACGGTGGACTTACTTCAATTTGATCTCTACCATCGCACACGCAAAACAAGTTAGCGCCTTGACATGCTCGCTGGCACACAGTTCGGGGCAAGGTGGACATATAGTGCGGCCATGCTTGGGATTTCACGCTCGGGGGTTTCACGTGTACTTTGCGCTGAAGTCGTTGACCTGGGGAATTGGACTTCCAAAGCGCAAAAGCTGCTTCGATAAGAAGCAATCCGCTGGGACAAATGCATCTTTTCAATGTCAGGGGTCACCAAAAAGGGACCAAAATGCAAGAGGTGCGAGGTTTGGAGGGGGGTTCGGTGCCTGTGGGCAGTGCGGTCTGGTCAAGGTAAAAACTGGTCGTGCGAGCGACGAAGGTGAAACACAGCAGGTTGCTGCAATAACGACGGATTCCTTGCCGTCCCAAAGCACACATGTGGTTCTGGACATTGGCTTGCAAGAAGTCTCCGAGCAGAGGCACTGCCGACGGCAATTGGGGTCAAAATGGGGTTGGATTGAGGGGGGTCGTACCGAATGCGTGAAGGATGAGAGGAAGAGAGAAAGAGATCAGACCTTGGCCACTGAAGTGGGAGATATCACTACCCCGCCGCAGTTCTCGGCTGCGAGGTAACCGCATCGCACCAACACTCTACTTCCTAAACTTCATCATGTACTCAAGAGCATTGGGTGGGAAACTGGACAGGTGCTG
This sequence comes from Purpureocillium lavendulum, assembly GCA_029168975.1. NCBI lineage: Eukaryota > Fungi > Ascomycota > Sordariomycetes > Hypocreales > Ophiocordycipitaceae > Purpureocillium > Purpureocillium lavendulum. Next base: position 854,467 of record JAQHRD010000001.1, read on the forward strand.
AACAGGTCCCTGTCCGCTGAAGTGCTACTGCTTGCCTTGATCATAATGCAGTTGCATGCCTGCATAAGCCCGAAAAATAGTCGCATTCTTATCTCGAGGAAAGTGACCATGGCATTGTATATGCCGATTGGGTGGTGAAACGAATGCTTGCGTGGATGCACATTCCGTGTGGAAGGACCTCCAGTGTGAATGAACCTTCAGTGTTGATGGACCTTCAGTGTTGATGAACCTTTAGTGGTAGGAGTGCTGTGATCTTGGGAAGCCACCAGACCAGGAAATAGGTAAGATCGAGGTCACGGTAGCGGTGCACGACTTGGGCGCTGCTTCAGTCCTGGAGCGTGTCATATTGAGTTGGAAGGTATCCCGGGAGGCTACCAGAGGAAGGAGCAGTGCCTCAGTGGGATACAGGCCAAAACCTTTTAGAAATGATGCCCAACCTGATCTCTTGAACGAACAACCAACACGGAACACACGAAGAACCTGTTGCCATTGACCTACAATCGCAATTTCAGCAAGTGTCCATCCCTCATTCCGTTGAGCTACTAGCAAAATGGACAGCAACACGATCTTCAACCAGACCGGCCTGGACGACCTGCTCTTCGGGGCAGTCGGCGGAACTGAGCCAGCCGGAGAACAAATCTCAGTCCTTCCCGGTCCCAATGACCAGTTTATTGGGACCAGTGCTAATCACGTTGCAGGATTCAGCACGCAGCTGCTCCCGGATGCTGTCAAAAGCACAGCACGGGCCATCGGCAGCGAGACGGAGGCGGTCTCGTACAAAGCCTTCCTTCTCTCCCTCGTCGACGAATGCCCCCTCAAGCGACAGCTTGTGGACTTTGTCGATGCGGAGGTCCCAGCCGTCGAGCAGTCACTCGTTCCGATTGACGCATTTGTCGGCAACCCCGACCGATCGAGCTGGGATATCCATTGCCCAGTCGTCAACAAGCTCTGGGACGAATTTTGCTCGACTGTACGACAGTTGTCGAACGGGCAAATCGAGGTGCCCGAAATGACGGCGCCTTCTGGGCCTTCCAAAGCGAAGGCTACTTTTCTGTGGCACTACCCAACTTTCTCGTCACCGAATACGCATTTTGGCCATGTCATGGACCCTCAGAGCGCCAGCCTAAAGGTCCAGAAGGTAAGTGCATCCCTCCATCAATAGTAATACCGATCCACAGCCGCTGACACCTGACCAGTTCAAGATTGGCCTGCCGCGAGATGTTCGCACGCAGAACATCATTCCCATTCGTGTCGACTACGACAAGCAGAATGGCCCCGAATGGGACGATACTTTCGATAATTGGCCGGCAATCATGCAAGCCTGCCTCGAGCTCAACATAGAGCTCACCAAAAATGATCGCTTTCTGGTCCTATTCGGAGAAGCACTTCTTCCGGACCTGAAGGCCATGACTCAACAGCGAGGATGGTCTCTGAAGCCACTGGAGCTCTCAGTCACCATCAAAATGTTCGGAAAAGCACCGCGCTTTTACCTCGCCGTTGATGCCCAAGGCACTGTACGGCAAGTCATATTCCACCTCTATCATGGCCAATTCGTCTACCACAACTCGGAAGAGTCTGCGGGGGCGCTTTGGGACCTGTTGTGGAATGCCGTCTTTGAATTCGCTACCATTCCCGTAATCAACAATGGTTACCTCGCCTGGGCAGCTTGCAACCCCTGGAGAGGAAAAAGCATAGACCTTGCCCGGGACCGAGAGCGAATTGGATCCCACTCTATTTTCCAGAAGCTCATCGCAACACAAAAGGAGCAGCACCGAGAGGTGTCAATTCTGGAAATCCAGACCAATCTGCCCGAACTGCTGGCCAAAGAGCCTGGATTGGTCGCCGACATGGAGCAGGCGGTAGCCAAGGGTTATACTCCCCTGTCCGCCATCCAGCAACACTTCATCGGCAAAACCATGGCAACAAGAAGCCAAAATCGGGCCACGAAGCGAGCTGCCGACCCGGCTGACTGCCCATCACCGAAGAAGACCAAGCGGGTCGATGAGTCCAAGGTTGTCGGAGCCATGAAGTCCGCTGAAGTTCGGCAAGGCACCCAAGCCAAGAAATGGGAGGCCCTCCGCAACACGTACCAGGTACGCCAGGCCGTGGCCGCCCGTGGTACACCTCAGTGTACGGTGGAGCAGAAGCGCCTCCTGGAGCGCCTGGACAGACTGGAGACGAACTTCAAAACCGATCCCAAGAAGTTCTCGTCAGACCTCAGCGGCCTTGTCGTCTGGTACGACGAAAAGAAGTACCCCCGTGGCCTCAAGTTCCTCCCAGAACATGGCCCTGACCCTTTCGCTGACAGGGATCACCCTGCAGTAGCACTATCCTGGGCTGACAGGATTAAAGGCGTCGCGATGCGCGCCGAAATAGCCGGCCCAGTTCAGGATGGCACCTAGTTTGCCTACCCTAGCCAACATGATCCCCCAACAGGCCGACATTGACCGTGTCGCAAGGCACCGGCTCGATGACACACAGTCACTGGCTCATCAAGTCAGGAAGGTCTTCGCTGGGCCCTCAGCTTGGCGCGACTTTAAACGCACTGTTCGCAAGAACAGGAAAGTCTATGCTATGCTTCCTGTGTGGCGTGGACTTAACCTCGCTGTTCGCAAGAGCAGGAAGACCAGTAGATGATTCACGTCATCTACGGGTACCTCTGGGACGCGCAAGCTGTACCAGCAGATGACCTTCAAAGAAGGGGCCCTTGACGGGTTGGGTGACGAAGTCGGACTCTGCACCTCCACGTGGTGTCGCCTGGTAATGCCTTCTAGGCAGCCAACGCAGAGACGCATGGTAAGGTTGATATGTTCAGACTTTCGTAGCACTTAGCTCGTTTGATCCTTCATTAAATCAATGATCATTTGTTACCCGCGCATTGCATCGTGCGGAATGGACCAACAGGACGGAAGTCGCGAGCCGCGGCGCATCATGCTAGAGGCCTCTTATCAAGAGGAAAAGCGGCAGAGCAGGCAAAAGAGATGAATCAGATGATGCTATAGGAAGAGCTAGCTGGGCGGCCACGGCCGAGAGGCTGTGAGAAAGCCGGCTAAACGGACAAACGGCAGGCTGACCAATATCTCAACATCGCCCCTCAGAGGAGCTCTCGAGAACACGGTGACCGTGACGCCCACTGCGTGCTATGCCTCTTCCTTCGTGGTGTTTTAGGGGCTGCCTTGCCTTGCCGTGCCTGACCTTGCCTTATCTTATCTTGCCTTATTTGATCTTGCCTCCGATGATAACGATTGGCTCCGGTGCTGTCTTGCGAACGAAAGTCCCGTAATATGCCCCATCTTATCGGACCGGTAGCAGCAATGGCAGCGATAGCGGCGACAGCAGCGACAGCAGCAATTGTATCAAGCAATAGCAACAATAGCAGTAACAGTAGCAATAGCAGCAAGCAATCATAGCAACAGCAGCAACAGCAGCGACAGCGACAGTAGCGATAGCGACAGTAGCGATAGCGATGGCAGCAAGCGACAACAGCGAGCGATAGCGATAGCTGCGGCGGCACCGAGCGAGGCCGATGTCTCCCGTATAGATCGGCTTGTCGAAAACCGCATCGAGGCTGAAGACCGAAGTTGGGTGACCTATCTCGTGCATGCGACACACTGCACTCACATCTGCTTTGCATTGAAGCCTGTAGAAGGTCCGGGGTTCAAATCCCCGTTTCTCCAACTTTTTGCTCGTCCGGAGGCCATCCCGGCCACCAAATGGTGTTGAAAGTGACTTTGATTCTTTTTTGGGCGCTCGACTTCCGTTTTTGGCGGTCAATCCGCTCAAGGAAGGAGGACCACGGGTGCACCCGCGCTGTCGTGAGGCAGGAGCGCAGTGACGCTTGCGCGCCCAACCTTTCGGGCCTGACACTGCGCAGTTGGAGGCTGTCGTCAGAGCGGTGATGGGGGTTGCGACTTGCGATTGCGCTGTCGATTTTTTTCCGGTCTGCCTGTTTGCTTCGGAGCAAGCCGCGGCCGAGCCTGGTGCAGCTGGACGAGAGATGTCGTGGCGTTCATCCTTTGTCCATTCACGCTGGTGTTCGCGGCGAAGTCGTCATCCTTGGACAGACACAGATCACCACGTCCACGGCATTTTGGATGCCCCTCATCTCCCGACTGTTTTGATACCAACGAGATAGCCACCCAGTCCTATATCGCGACCTGTCGTGTCGTACGGCGCTGTCGCAAACGGCACAGGGCCGGCCCTGTACATGTAGCTGGCAGGTAACAGCAGCGCATCAGCAGGATCATCGGCATGTCCGTCCGGATCGCGATGTCTATCACACCCGCCGTGTACGTTGTGTTTGTCGTGCGTGTCTTCTCTGCTGTACCATCCTGCCTGTCGTCCCTATGATGTTTCTATGACCGTCGCCTCTATCCCGCCCGTCGTCTGTCATTACCGTCGTGATCGTCGTTGCCGTCGTTACCGTCGTGACTATCGTGACTGCCGTTGCTGTCGTGACTGTCGTTGCTATTGTGACTGTCGTTGCTATTGTGACTGTCGTTCCCGTCGTCTCCCTCGCTACCGTCATGACCGTCGTCACCGTCGTGCCCCCATGTCTACTGTATCTGTCGGGTCTATGGTATCCGAGATGCCTATGATATCCGCTGTGTCTGTCCGGCCCATCCTGCCCATAATATAATGGCTGTGTTGTTCAACGAGTCTGTCTATAAAGGGCCGAGTCGTCTTGTCGACCACATGTTTTCCTCAATTTTGGTAGGCTCGGATGCAGATCAAAGCGATGGGCATTCCCACATTGCTGCTCATGTCCCGCAACCTTCACTCAGTATTTTAATTCACTACCGATCCCTATTCCGAATGTGACGCGGTGAAGCCAGCGCTGGCACCCGTTCAACGCAACGCTCGCGCGGCCATGACTTCACTTCGCCGACTATCACCATTGGACGTTGTAGTCACAGTCAATCGGTTTCGCAGCGCAAAGATCAACAGGTCCTTTTATTTCCTCACACCTTCTCTCATGTAATGTCCACCCTGATACGGACTACCCGCCACTGAATTTCCAGGCCTTGTCCAGTCCTGTTCGCCGTCTCTCGGTTCGCGGACTACCCTAGAGTGCATTTCATCTTTCCTGCAACATGCCAACGTCAGATCGTTTCACGTCGCGACGCGGGTTCAGCAAGGTCAAAGAAAATTGTTAATGACCGCTTACAGTTGCGGATTGCGCCGATTGCGCAACTGAGCTGTCCTCTGGCCATCTTGAAAGCTGTGGTCCTGCTTCGCCGCGTGACTCAACCAAGGCAGTCCCTCGTTCGTGCCTTGGGGTCAGCCTCGAGCACCCTCAAAATGTGCCGCTGGCTCTCCTTTATTCACCCATCAAACAAGCCACTGCATGATTTGGCTCACCACATATCGTTACGCGCGTCACGCATACGCACGAACAATGGCAGACACGGCGCCCTTCTCACTCGATTCGGCGTCTCTGCCGCTACGCAACTTGCCGTCGGGAAGCTATCTCGTGCATGCGACAAATTGCATCGCGACCTGGGGTGCGGGCATCGCCGCCGAGATGGCCGACATCTTCCCGGCCGCGTGCCGCGAGTACAAGCGCTTCTGCATCGAAGAAGGTGGCAGCAGCGATAATGGCACGAAAGATGGCGACGACCCGTCCCGTCGGCAGCAGCAGCAGCAGCGTCGCCGGTGGCCGACGCGCTCTCCCATCGGAGGCCGGTGCCTCGTCATCCCGCCTCAGGACGCCGACGTGCGCGCCGGCGCCCCGCGCGTGCACATTGTGTGCCTCTTCACGAGCAGCGGCTACGGCAGGGCGGACCCGGCGCGCGGGAAGCCGGGCAGGGACGCGCCGGCGCGGATCCTCGAGCAGACAGCGAGCAGCCTACGGGCGTTTCGCGCGGCGCTCGCGGAGACTCCAGCGCCGACAGTGAAGAAGACGAAGGCGGAGGCGGGGGCGGGGGTGAGAGAGGCTACTGCCGATATCAATGCCGCGGACGGGCGTGCCGTCATCTACTCGCCCATGTTCAACTCGGGCGCGTTCAAGGTGCCGTGGGACAAGACGGAAGCGTTGATACGGGACGAGTTTCGGGACTGGCCGGGAAGATGGGCTGTGCTTGCGCCTCCGCGCTCGGGATGATCAAGCAGTTTCGACTGCGGAGTTGAGAGAGGGGGCGAAGGAGGTGCGAGATGACAGAGGAGCTCTGGTGTTATGTTGTGTTATGTAGGGGCACGCGCATTCATCAAGTCTTTTCGGTAGCGAGATATTCAGAGCGGATCTCATGTACATAGTTGGTCGAGTCAACAGCGTGCCGACTCAAACGGCGGTCCTTTGATAATTCTCGTCTCACCCTTCCATGTTGCGCGAGATGGGACAGCACCAGACCGACAACACGAGAGAGGCAAATAACTTAGGCCATCGCCAGCAGCAGGAGCCGCGGCCGGCCAGCCGGCGACCCCGCAACCCGCGGCACGCCAATGCAAGTGTTGGTCGTTTATGCGCCGATCCGATTCGACAATGCGCCCCTCGCGTCCCCGGGATTGCGATCCCAGAGGCACCACGCCTTTCCTCATCCGACCTGAACGAGGAGTGCGCGACCAAGGTGCTCAGGACTTGCGGTCGGGCGAGCCAACAAGGCGACGCGTTGCCTGCACGAACAGCTCCGATTGGGGACGGACACAAGAGACGAGAAGGGCAGTTGGCACTTGGCGCTCGTTCTGAACGATGCTCGTCGTGAGCGCGAAGACGCGAGATGGAGGAAATGGCGCGCCCCGAGGACGGACTACTTATACCGCCGCCGCGACTGCGTCACAGGATGGGACTGATAGCGGGATGAGAGCAGCACGACAGCATCACGCGTGCCACAGCGAAGCAAGATCGCGCATGGTACCGAGCCGCCGCGGACGCACGTTCAGCCCCAGCCGTCTCGAGGTAACACCCTCAGACTCGCCGACATGGCGGACAATGCGACGATGCTGCAGCTCAACGCAGACCCAAACTTCCACTTTGGGCTGCTGCGGCCCATGGCGCTGAGCGTGTACGACGGCGCCGACATCAGCGAGGTGCTCATGGCCGCCAGAGACATCGTGCCGGGCGACTTTGAGAGCTTCGCGGGCGCCTTTGCGAGCATCGCCAACCGCGTGTACGAGCGAGCCAAGGGCATCCTGAGCAAGAAGTTCCCAGTGTCGGCGCGCACCGCCTTCTTCAGCGCGGCGACGTACTTTCGCAGCGCCGACTTTTACCTGCATGGCAACCCGGGCGACCCGCGCATCATGGACTTCTGGGCCAAGCAGACGGACGCGTTCGACCGAGGGCTGGCGCTGCTGGAGACGCCGGCGCGGCGGGTGACGGTCAAGACGTCCGACTTTGACATACCCGGCATATGGATGAGACCCGACGACCAGGTCAAGCGGCGGCCGACCATCATCATGGGCAACGGGTACGACGGCGCGCAGGAGGAGATGTACCACGTCTTTGGGCTCGCGGCCCTCGAGCGCGGCTACAACGTGCTCACGTACGAAGGCCCCGGTCAGCCCACGGTGCGGCGACATCAGGAGCTCGGCTTCATCCCCGACTGGGAGCGCGTCGTGACGCCGCTCGTGGACCACGTGCTCGAGATGACGGACCACGTCGACGCGGACGCCATCGGCCTGCTGGGCCTCTCGTTTGGCGGCTACCAGGCGCCGCGGGCGGCGGCGTTTGAGCACCGGCTGGCGGCCGTCATGGCGATTGACGGCGTGTGGGACTTTGGCGACATGATCCACAGGAGCTTCGGGCCAGAGCTCATGGCGATCCACGCCGCCGGCAACAAGACGCGCTTTGACGAGATTGCGCAGAAGTTCCTCCAGCCTTCGGCGCCGACGGACCTCCGGTGGGGGCTGGAGCAGGGCATGTGGTCGTTCAAGACGCGCTCGCCGTTTGATTTTGCGACGCTCGTGAGCAACTACACGCTGGCCGAAGTCGCGCACCTTGTGCGCACGCCCACGTTTGTCGGGGACGCCGAGGGCGACGCCCAGTTCAAAGGCCAGCCACCGCTGCTGGCCGCGGCGCTGGGCAGATGGGGCCACCTGCACGCCTTCAAGAACGACGACGCCATCGGCACGCACTCGGGCATCGGGGCGCTCAAGCAGCAGAGCGCCGTGGTGCTGGACTGGTTCCAGGGAATTTTGGACGCGAAGCAGCGGCGAAAGTGACCGGGGGGGGGGGGGGGGGGGGGGGGGGGGGGAGGGGGGGGAGGGCAGGGGGAGAAGGCGGAGAGGCGTGAGAGGAGGAGGGAGTTGAACAGCACACGCGTTGTTGTGGATGTGATGGCCGCTCGCATCGCGAATGCGTCGGAGCAGTCCCCGCGCCTATGTATATGCATGCATGTATGTACGTACGAGTATGCAAGGTGTGGTTACGCATGGAAAGCTCAGAGGGATGGTATCGCTGCGGAGCCGAGGCCAAGCTACTCCTACCCGTACGTAATGACCGCCAACATATAACCAGGACACACAGTACGAATTGCATCGCCCAGATGCCCAAGGGAGTCGAGTCCGCTGGTGCTCAAAATAAAGTCCACGGCGACGCTAGCGATGGCCGGGCCCGCCTCGTATTCCGTTTGCCGCGACTCATCAGCAGCTCATGCCTCGCTGCCGAAAGGGCCGTTGCCCCTTTGGGCCTCGCAAATGCGGAGGGCTTGTTCCACCCCGAGCCGAGGACGACGAATAGCGCGCCGCAGCGAGCAGACAAGCTTCTTGCCCTGTCTCGTTGGCGCGTGGCAGGGCTGGCGGGCGGGTGGCAGATTGGCCGCCGCCATCGCCGCGGCCTCAGAGTTGGAGGGGGTGTGGCGGTGATGGGTGGCATCATGCATGGGGGCGCCTGCGAGGCGGTCGCGGTTGGTTCACGAATCTGCAATCCCGTCAGCCAGGGCGCGAAGCATGGAGGGACGGCAGAGGCGGGCGGAAAACCCGAGTGCAGGCAGAGCGGAGGCATAAGGAATAGAGGGTGGATGGAACAGCAAGACTCATTTGGCGGAGACTGCGGGATCCACGGATCGCATACTCGCACCGTCACTCGCCCGCCCGCTTGGAGGGAGGAGGGGGCATTGCAGGAGAAAGGATGGAAGCGCAGCGAAGAGGGCACATATCAGATGAACCACGTCGTGGAACTGAAGAGTTCCAGCTTGCACAATCGCCGTCCCCCATTGCAGGTCAGGGCACAGGTCACCTGCAGCACGAGAAAATAGAGTCCTGGAGGGCACCATTGATGGAAGGCACCCGACCTCGACTCGGGGGCGTGGGCGGGTGGCACCTCATGGCGCACAGAGCACCGGCCGGCGGAGACAGGGGACCAACTTGGCAATTTGGGCGACCAGGGTCCCAGCCCAGGCGGCCAGACCCAGACGACCAGGACCCAACCTCCACTGACTGGACCTGGACCGTCCTGCGGCACGTGCCCCACTGCCCTGTTGGGCTCCATGGCTCTCACCACCACATCAAGGTCCAGGATACCCTGCGACTTCAAGTATTCCTCGCAGCACCCGTGCTTCGTACCTAGGTAGTCCGTCGACCCCAGGTCAACGCACGAGTTCCAATCTCAATGCCGCCGAGCCGCAGTTGCTGCGCCCCCCGCCCCGGCGTCTCCCGGTTGGGGGTTCGTGCCGTCCACATGCATCCGTACGGACTGCCACAAAGGTGGGTTGATGGGATGGATCCACGGGTCCGTCGTCGCCAGCAAGAGCCCCAACCCGGAGGCCACGGCGATGCGTTTGGCGCTGAACAACATGGATGGACGGAATGGATGTCCTGGGTTAAAAGTTAGGTGACACATCAGCTGCGCCAGGCGGGGCGGGGCCAGGGCTTGCCCAGGCGCACCACCAGCAACGCCTGGGACGCCTCCGACGTGCACTGTTGCGCCCTGGCGCCCACCTCGCAAGGTTCCATCGATCGTCGCCGAGCGCGTTACAGTTTGTCTTTTGTTTGAGCCGGAATCGACAATGATGCTCGCCCCGTGCATTCCTCGCCGAGGGATTGACGTGACTCGACTTGCGCGGCCTGCTTGCTGGTCCATCAGAGGGAGGGCCTTGGGGGCGAGGGGGATCCAGGCATCCATGGAACTTGGTAGCCCTCATGGGCCATGGCCCTGTCCCTGTCGTCTGTGCTTTCACTGCCGCAGCAGCAGAGAGTCGTCGTCGGTCGAAGAAAGCACCTGGAACATTGACACAATCCGTGTGGACGGACCCAACTGCTTGACGTCAGGCATCGTGATTGGCGTCGGCGTAGCGCCTGCGGCGGCGGCGGGAGGAGGACAAGGAGGCGTGGGGGCTTGGGGGCTTTGGGCTTAGAGGCGGAGGGCGGAAAGGGATGAAACCCACCCGCCGCCCGACAGCACGAGTACCGCCGTCAACACAGCATCCCAGTTGCTCAGGCGTTGTTTCGCCGCACGAGGAGCTACGAGTACGAGTATGCACCGTAGTTCATGTTTGTCCAACCCGGTCCCCTGACGGACCCCCTTTTTCTCGAACAAACGACTCGAGTTCATCATGTGCCGCAGCAGCGAGGACAGCTTGCGGCAGTGGGGATCGCCATCTGTCGCGAAACCCGTCTAAGCTCTCTTCGACAAGACAGGGCCTTTGCTTCAGGGCTCACCGACGGCAGCAGCACGTCGTCGGACCAGGCGGCCGCGTGGCGGGTGTTTGAAAGTCGCAGCAGCGTGCCCGGCACTGGCGTCAATGTCCACAATACACGAGTAACAGCCAGATGGGGCGTCGATCCTCAGCCACTGGTCCGCGCGCAGCCCAGCACTGCGCACCGGCCACATCCTGAAAAAGCAGGCGTGTGAGAGTGAGCTGGCTGGAGGTGGATGCCGAGCCAGACCGGCCGGGTCAGGTCGTCGTCGGCGGCGGCCGCGGCGTCGTCTCGCCGTATTTTGGTGTGCGAGAGCTTGCCGGACCTATGTGGATCGTAAAGAGGAGGCAGCAGGATTGCATGCGCCAAGTTTGGTAATTGGCGCGGCGCGCACGGTATTCCGGGGCACGGCGTACCTCTGACGGCCAACGTCATCGCCGAGACGGCCGCGTACCTCGAGCACCGTGTGCGTCTGGGACTGCGCTCTGCGGCGTCCGCCCGTTCCAGGCAAGCGCAACAGCCTTTCTCCTCCATGTTGCACGTAGCCGCTGCTCAAGCGAGTTCCCGTACCTCGCGAGTAAGGCGGCCTCGGAGTCTGTCCGTGGAGCGCAGCAATGGGGGGGAGGGCAAAGCAGCCCACCGCATCGCCGCATCGTCAGCCCATCGGACGGTCCTGGCCCATCCGTCGTGATCCGTCTCGCCCACTGACAACCCCGTGGTTGCGATTGTGATTGCGATTGTCCCTCGCCCGCTTTGCGCTACGAAGACTCGAACGTCTTGCTTCCTTTCCTTTGTCGTGCCAGTTTCATCCGATCCTCGACGGCGATTCTGGTATAACTCAGGTACCTGGTACCAAGGGTATCTACAGAGTATCTTTCTGCAACTGCAGGAGCGACGGGTCGGAAGCACTGCCTGCCTGCCTCAGCCTCCAATCCATCCATCCCGTCCATCCCTCCTCCCTCCTCCCTGCTTCATCCTCCATCCTCCATCCTGACGCCCTTTCCTGTCTCGAACGCCCCCCCGGTCCGCCGCCCGACCCTCCCGCGGCGCCTGTGCATCGCGCATCCATCCATCCCAGCTTTGACAACCGCACATCACACACGCACTCGCTTGAACGGGAACGGCGGCCCTTCTTTCATGGAGCTTGATCCAACCTCGCTGCCCGCCCACCCTTCTTCTTCGACTACTGCTGCTTCATAAGAGCACCCTCCTCCCCACCGCCCGCTGCGACCCCAATTCGGGCATACACCTGGCCGACCTCTACCCATAAGTCGCCTTTCTTCGACGACGACGACGACGACGACGACGACGACGACGACAACGACAACGACAACCGCCGCTCATTTCGACCGTCTTGACCTGTCTCGTTACGCTGCCGTTTCTGCCGTTGGCGTCGTCGCCGCCCGCCCCCCAGCCCCTGGTGCCGCTGCCGCTGCCGCTGCCGCCGCCGCCGCCACTCCCGATTCGCGCCCGGACAGCATCGCCTCATAACTATTCCAACATCGGCCTCGCCCGCCTTCGGCTCATGTCGGTTGTGCCCGCCAGCTGCGTCGATGCTGGCCCGGCATGCATCCAACTTTCGTCTGCTTCATCTTCGCCGTCTTCTGCGTCTCGGTCCTCGTCACCAAGGCTCTTCGCCTGAGCCAAAACGCACACTCGTTCAACGTTGTCGCGTACTTCATCTACCTGCCCGTCCTATTGGTGCCTGACTTGCTGCTCATCTGCGCCGAGTGGTTGCTGCTGCGCCGCAAGAATGGCATCCTCCTCTCAGTTCTGGGCATAACTGCCGCTTGCTTGATCAGGTATGTGCGCACGTGTCCACGCGAAACAGGGTAGTCAAGTCGGTCTCACAAGCTGACACCCGATCCGTTAACTAGCGCCACGACGCTTTTCGCCGCCACATCGCAGCTCAGCTTCTGGTGGCAGACGGGCGGCGACATCGAATGGGCCGACGCCGCCGCATTTGCGCTCCATGATGAGGGCCGAAAGGTCCTCATGAGCGGCTCGAGCACCGCGCTCGCCATCGGCAGTGCCATCGCGGTCGTCGCCTGGATCACAAAGGGCCTCCTCTCCCGCTTCATCAGCGCTTTTGTTGCCGGCGTAGAGGCCCGGATATTCGCATGTACGTTCAACCGTCTTGCGACACTCTACCAACGTGTGGATGCTGACAGATACACGCAGTGCTACGGTGGGCGGCGGTAAAGTTCGGTTTGACGAAGCCCGTCAAGGGCGGTGGTGACGAACATTCCTTGTTGCCCATGCGAGAAATGTACCACAACGATTCCGACTCGGACCTCGACGACGATGCGTCCAGCGACCGCACTCTCACCGTCGGCGATGGCAACCTCCCGCCCGAGCATCCCACGACGCGCCGCCGCGTGGTGTCCTACTTTGTTGCAGGCGCCTTCATGTTGGTCTTCATGACCTCGGCCCTGATCTTCGATCCTGATCGGCCCTATGGCCGCGTGTTGACCACGCTGCCGCTCCCACTTTTGGATGTTTTCAAATCCAAAACTATCAACTGTGACGGTAGCACCTGGCCGCTTCCTGACCTCGTCGACAAATCCCTGTGGGAGAGGCCAAATGGCGACTACAAGGGCTGGGCCCCCGCCGGCGCCGATAACCGGTTCATCCGCAAATACCGCGAGCGCAAGCCCGATTGGTTACCTGCCAGTCTGCCGTCAGGCTTCGGGCGTTGGGATCCAGAAGAGAGGAGAAAGGGCATGGAGGCCGCCAATTCCGCTCCGTCGGAAACAGAGGCAGAGGTCCCAGCCAGTATCTCCGCGCCGGCTCGCGACCATCGGTGTCCGGAACCTGTCATCGAGGACCCCTTTTACAACCCCGTCAACGACCCCATGAAGATCAGCAATCTGGACTCGGACATCTTGCAGCCGCTTCAGAAGGCTCTACAAGGCGTTAAAATCAGACACGTCGCACTCATCCAGATGGAGAGCATGCGTGAGGAGCTGTTCCCACTGCAACACGGATCTGACTTCCACAAGCTACTCATGAAGTCCCACGAGGAGGGTGATTTGGACGAAGCCAATGCCAGATTCGCAAACATGACGATCAACACGGAACGGCTCACCGGGAAGCTGGGCAACTTTCAGACTGTTGCGGGAGACGCTCTCACTGGCGTATCGCCCGAGTGGAACGACAAGACCGACGAGGGCTTCGGCGGCATCAACATCGTCGGTGCCCACACGACAAGCAGCGTCTCGACGAAGAGCACCGCTGCGATTCACTGCGGCCTTTGGCCCATGCCCGTGGACATGTTTGAGGAATCCCAGCTTCCCAATTACCAACCATGTCTGCCGCAGCTGCTGGAGCTCTTCAACAGGATGAAGGGCAACTCGTCCAACAAAGATTTTCGCGACTACCAGTGGTACCCTGCATTCTTCCAGTCCGTAACCGATGGCTACGATAGACAAGACCAGTTTGATGATCGCATTGGTTTCAAGTATATCGTGACCAAGAAACGTCTCAAGTCGGATTCATTTAGCAACCCCGATCTGGAGGAGATCAACTACTTTGGTTATCCCGAGACGGCACTCAAGGACTACATCCGCGACTACGTCACCAACGCGACCGCCAACAACAAGCGAATGTTCCTTTCACACTTTACGAGCACGACGCACCACCCGTGGGCGACGCCAAAAGGCTTCGACACGCTCGACTATATGGGCGCGGCCCACGGTGGGCTAACGGACTTTCACAAAGACATGAACAAGTACCTCAACACGATACGCTGGACCGATGCCTGGTTGGGTAACCTAATGAAAATACTCGACGAGACTGGTGTTGCCAACGAGACGCTGGTCGTGTTTGTTGGCGACCACGGGCAGGCCTTTAAGGAAGACCACAAGAAAACTGGCACATACGAGAACGGACATATCAGCAACTTCCGCGTGCCCATCACATTCCGGCACCCAAAAATCCCCCGCGTGCAGCATCACGTTAATTCGACCTCAATTAGCATTCTGCCCACCATTCTCGACCTTCTCATCAATACGGATTCCCTTAGTGATAAGGATAGATCGGCGGCATCGGACTTGATTCAGGATTACGAGGGTCAGTCTCTGATCCGACCGTACAAGGTGACGCACCGCGGCCGACGGTCGTGGAACTTTGGCGTCGTCAATCCCGGTGGCAGGATATTGACCGTGACATCGGCCGACGCGCCGTGGCGACTGGTGATGCCGCTTGACGGGAAAACGGAATACAAATTCACGGATCTGGCGCGAGACCCGATGGAGCTACACCGGCGGGAGAAGTGGTCAATCAAGGGCCTTGTCTCCGATGTGCGGCGGCACCACGGCGAAGATGCAGCGGCTTGGCTTACCGAGGCGAACTCGGTGGCACAGTGGTGGGGAGCGGAAAGAAAGCGGCTGTGGCAGTACGAGGAGTCGGAGTGAGCCTAATCTGCCTCGGATATATGCATGTGTCTACTTTCACCCATAGCGACAGCTGAAAGAGCGGACTTGGCTAAGCCGCGCTGTTTTGTATCGAAGGCGAGGAACTCCTGGATTGGCATCATTGGCACATGGATACTTGTCGTCATGGTTTGGCTCGACCATTCTGAGCGGGTTCTGGATTGAAAAGTGCAGCGGCTGCACATGTACACTGTATATTTCTGCGCGGCCGGTTAGCATCTGGGAGTTTGGCTGCGAGCTTCTCGCAAGCCGACGAGGGCCTATGTCCGATATGTTGGATCTTGTCTGCATAACTAGACATGATGGCTGGGGATGTCCAGCATGGTGCCTTGCGAGGCTGATAGAGAACATGTTATGATTTCAGCGTTGAGCAAGATGTTGATCTCGCATTTGCGGACGTGTCGTGAAGGCAGATGCCAATGGACCGACCCCGTACCAGTTTGTGTGCCGGGCGTGCACCGCGTCACGGATCCCGCTTTTAACGTCACCGCACGGAGCCATTCAAAACGGGGTGGTCAACGTCTTCTCCCACGCTTTCGCGTTGTGTCGTGCACGATCCGAGCCCGGTGAGTCAAGCGGTCATGATGACAGCCGCCCCCGCGAGTCAACCTCACGCGGAGGCCCCTGGCTTAGCGCTGCAAACGGGGATTCAGCCCCAGCTGATTATCGAACAGTCACGACTGGGCCACACGCGACGACGCGACGGGGATGGTACGTCGTCACAGCTTGTGACGCTTGCCCATTTAAGTCTCGCGTGCAGGACGACAATCTTTGCCGAGCGCTGAAGCGGTGATTGCGCATACGAAGAATCAGGAGAAGAAGAAGAAGAAGAAGAAGAAGAGGAAGAAGAAGAATAGCCCGAAGGGCAGGAAGATCACGAAAAAAAAACCAGAAGAAGCCGAATCATGGCCGACAAGGACCAGCAACCACTCTACTTTTGGCGCGAGACGGACCCCACGACGGGCTGGCTCTCGCAGTGGTACTACTGCCCGTTCCGCGACGACGAGGACGAGTCCATCGTGTACGACACGGCCGAGCAGTGCGTGAAATCCCCTCGAGTCCCGCTTTCTCTCTCTCCATTTCCCGCTGCGCTTCTCTATCCTGTCCGCTCCTGGGGCGAGGAGGGGTGAAAGGGCGCTGGGGAAAAGGAGACTGTCTGCATTTGTCCTGTCCGTCTCTGTCGCTGACTGACACTCGTCGCCGCAGCTACATGATGTACCAGAAGGCGCTGCTGTTCAACGACGCTCTCGTCGCCGCGCGGGTCCTCACTGCGGCGCAGCACCCGCGTGCCATCAAAGCGCTGGGCCGCAAGGTCGCGGGCTTCAATGAGGAGACGTGGGCGGCGCATCGGGAGGACATTGTGCGCAGGGGCAACGTCCTCAAGTTTACGCGTGCCGTGTCTGAGCTGCCTACCGGTGGTGAGGGCGGTGGCGGTGGCGGCGGCGCTACTGGTGGTGATGGCAGCAAGAAGAATGATAAGAAGAAGAGGACGGCGGCGGGTAAGCGTGACGCGCTTGAGGGAAGCAACGGCAGCACTCTGAAAGAGATACTCCTCGCGACGGGGGAGCGCGAGATCGTCGAGGCCAGCCCCTACGATGCCATCTGGGGCATCGGCTTCACGGAGCGTGACGCCGAAGGCATGAGAGACCATTGGGGGCTCAACTTGCTGGGCAAGGCGCTCATGGAGGTGCGCGACGAGCTCAGGGAACACGAGTAAGGGCATCGGACGAGGGACGGGCTTGTGTTTGTTTGTTACAAGTGCGCCTTGCGCCCATCATGACGATGATGATGATTAGCGTCTATACTTTTGTCTATTCGACACATCGCTCCCGCTGCCTCCCTCGCCATTTCCAATCGTACAGGGGCCCCTCCCTTCCTGCAGGGACCCCGAGCAGAGCGGTGTGTTGGGTTTTTGTACGGTGCCAGAGTTGCCTTTTCACCTCCTCATTCTTGACGCCCTCATCATCATACACGGCCGGACCGGACCGGCCCCTCCCGTGCCCCTCCCCGTAGATGCAAAGAGGTATTGTACAATATTCACACACAAAAAACAAAGAATGCTGCTTCCCAGTCGCCGCGCGAAACGAAACACGCCTCCCTTTGCTGCCGGAATCGCCTTTTGTTGGCTGGTTGGTCGCCGCTTAATACCAGTCCCTGCCGCTCTTCTGCATCTCGATCAATCGCCAGCCCCTCGTCTCGGGGTTGTTGACATCCTCGGGCACGCGCGTGATGCCAATGGCGTACGTCACCAGCTGCACCTTGTCCTCCATGCCCGCCGCGAGCTCGTTGGTCTTGGCGTTGCGGTACACGTGCACCTCCTGCGTGCGGCAGGTGATGATGAAGACAGGCACCTCGCCCGGGTCCAGCATCCGCGCCCGCAGGATGTCGACGTTCCTGATGTCCAGGATCCGGCCGTCCGACTTCATGCCCGCCTGCAGGTACTGCTTGGTCAGCGCCTCGTAAACAGAGTACTGCGCCGCCGACAGCCACAGCTTGAGCGTCTCCGTGTCACCCTTTACGTAGGCGTCAAGCACCTCCGGCAGCATGTACTCCCGCAGCTCCTGGAGGAACGGCTCCACTTGGAAGTTGGGGTCCATGGCGCGGAACTTCTTAATCACCATGGCCGTCTCGTTCTCCGCAAAGAACCCGCCGATGCGGTCCGTGATGCTTCGCGCCGTCGAGATCAAAGGGTTCTCCGATTCCTCGTACTTGCCCCTCATACTGAACAGACCTTGAACGAACTTGTTCTGGTCGCGGAAGTCTCTCCAGGCCTCCTTCCAGGCGGCGTCCTTGTGCAGCGTGATGTTGGTGCCAGCTCTGCAATTGGCGGTCAGTACGGTCCATTGAGTCACTGTGAATTGCGTCGAAACTTACTCCGGGTCTTCTTGCAAGACTTCACCACTGGCACCGCGCTGCGCCTCGAGCGCCGCCCGCTTCTTTCTCCGCTCCTCCTTCTCGACCCAGCCGCCGTACCTCGACGAGCTGCCGTCGTCGATAACATCCTTGACATTCTTGTAGGCCTCCGTGTCACGGATGGGCTTGGTCGCCTTGTCCATGGCATCGCCAGTCACGTTGGCGGCCTTGCGGACGCCCTTCATGACAGAGGTGTCCCACGTCCAGGCGGCGCCCTTGCCGATGGCGCCAGCCGTGGACTTGACGGCCTTGGCAGCGGTCGAGGACACGGCGCCGGTGGACTTCTCGTACGCCTCACGGGCCTTGCGGACCGATTCGCTCTCGGAGAATTGGTGGGCTGCGGCGCCAATCTGCTTGGTCGACTCGTTCCACTCCTTGGACGCCTGGAACTCAGTGTTCATGGTTTCCATGAACACCTGCCAGGGCGTCTTGTCGCCATGAGGAGGAGGAGGGGGGAGGTCCTCCTTCTTCTCCTTGCCCTCCTCTTTGCCGTCCTTGCCGTCCTTGCCCTCGGGCTTGTCGCCGTTCTCGCCGTCCTCCGTCTTCTTGGCCTCTTCTTCCTCGGGCTTCTTCTCGGACTCGGGAGCGGGTTCGGATGGCTTCGCCTTGGGCTCGTCCTTGGCTTCTGTCTTGGTGGCCTTGTCCTCCTGAAGACGGCGGCCGGTGAGGTGGAGCTGTCGCGCCTGCGTTACCGGCGCGGAGGTGAGGCGCAGCTCGGCGGGAAGAAACTGTGATCGCAGAGGGGAGAGAATCGCGCCCACGAAGGCGCTCGATGGCGCGCCCGCGACCGGGCGGCTTGTGGCCTGGGAGAGTTGGGAGGCTAGCCTCCGGTACGCGGGCGATCGGCCATTGGAGTGGGTGATATGGCTGGAGGCCCGCGACAGGGCATTTTCCGTGTTCGCGGCACTTCGGGCAAAATAAGTCATGCTGAACCGGGCGGGAGGAGCGGTGCGGTCCACACAGAAAGGCTTCTCTCCTGCTCGGGGACGAGGACGAGGAGATGGGCGGGTGCTGCGGGTGCGGGCTGGGGGAGGCGGATGGAGGCGAGAGAAGCCCGTGGCTGCGGAAGGAAATTTCGGTTTTTGGCGACTTCGGCTGCCGGCGGCGGCAAGGAGTCGGAGGGAGCTTGGAAGGCATTGGCAGGCGGCGTCGCGGCAAAACCGCGGCAGAACGCGCTTGGGCTTGGGGCCGCTGGACTGACTATAGGACCCCTGCGCTGGGCTGCTGGCTAGCCGTCTCTGTCCGCTGGGACGCAGAGGCGGTAAAACCGGGAATGGATCCGTGCCGTCGCCTCGAAAATTGAACCACCAGCTCCAAAGTCCCCCAACCATCGCCGTCACCGTCGGGACCTCGCGTCTAAGGGTCATGCCAGCGAGATGAGCCGCCCTCTGACGAGTCGCCTCGCGGCGCTGATGCTGCCTCGGTCATTGCGATCACGGGCTCTGACGCCTCAATGCGCCCTCCGAGGCGCCCAATCCTTCTCGCACTCGAGCACGCGATGGGACGACGAACCCAAGGGCGGGGACAAGCCGAAGCGCGTGCAGGCGCGGCCCCGGACCGAGTCGCTCCTTGAGAACATCTACGGTGCCTCGCAGCCGGGGCGCGGCCGGCCCACGCCGCGGGAGCACCAACAGCAGCCCAACGCCATGTCGGACCTCTCGCAGAGCATGGTCTTCCAGGCCCTCAACAAGTCCAACATCGACACGAGCGCCCTGTCGGGCAAGCCCTCCGAGGCGGTCCAGCCCCGAGACGACGAGCTGGAGCCGTTCCACTTCCACATCCACTCCCACAAGCACAACACGCACATCACCTGCACCAAGCCCAACCGCGAGCCCATCATCTCCATGTCCTGCGGCAACATCGGCTTCAAGAAGTCGCGCCGCGGCACCTTCGACTCGGCCTACTCGCTGACCAAGTACGTCCTCGAGCGCCTCATCCACACCGGCTGGCCCATGAAGATCAGGCGGCTCGAGCTGGTGCTGCGCGGCTTTGGCCAGGGCAGGGAGGCCGCCGTCAAGGTGCTCATGAGCCCAGAGGGCAAGGTCTTTCGCGACAAGATTGTTCGCGTGGCCGACTCGACGAGGATCAAGTTTGGAGGAACGAGGAGCGAGAAGCCGAGACGCCTGTAACGCACCCGCGTCCACCTGGTGCACGGCGACGGGCGTTTGAGGGGAAAGGCACGAGGACGCATAATTGTACTATATTTGTACGAGCTAGACCATGCACAGAAACTACACGTCCCATGGCAGGGGCAGTTTTGCCTAAACGGAGCACGTCGGCGACAGGACTGCTTGTGCCTGGTCGACTACGAAGCAGGAGAATCGAGATATAAGCCATGGTATCGCGCTTTAATCCCTTTCAAACGAAGAATCCCAAACACCCAAAACACCATGCGTGAGCCGTTGCAATGTCTCGAGGCAGATTACGGCATCGCCCATGTCCTACCAGGTGGGCGCTCTCTCCGCCGCGGGGAGCTGGCGGCCGGCGGAATCCCGCACGACCTGCTTCCCCTTGCCGCTGCCGCCCCGGCGCCGCTCCTCTTCACTATCCCATTCCGTCGCCTCGTCGCTGGTAGCGCCGTCGGAGAGGAAGTGCGGCCGCGACTGGCCCAGCATGCGGGAATGCTCGTCCGTATGCTGGTCGTCGTCGTCGAGCAGCTCACCGTCGGCCGTGTCGTACTCGGGAGGCTCTATCCACTCGCGCGGGACCACGCAGGGCAACGCGACGCCGATGCTGGCGGCGCGATTCAACCAGCCCGGGCTAGGCGAGCCGGTGAGCTTCTGGCAGAGGTACGCGGTGAAGTGGTTGCAGTTCCGGGTGAGGAGGTTGTAGGAGGTTCCGAGGAACTCGTCCGAGGCTTGGCGTAGTGTGGCGTCGATCTCTTCCTGGCTCGCGAGGGTGAAGCCGTGGAGTATCTCGCAGCGAAATGTGCCGCCGGGAGGCTCGGTCTTTGGCTTGGTCCAGTACACACCCGTGACGCCGCGCTTGTCGTGCCCGCCGTATGCGTACTCGCGACCGTTGACGACGACGCCGGAGTGTAGAAGCGACGCCCCGACGGTCCAGAGAACGGTCGATATCCTGCCGGGCTGCGTCTTGTCAGCGCGAGACGAGCAATGCGCACGAGGCACGCGCGCGGGCGGGCGGCAGGTGGCGGGCGAAAGGAAGAGAAAGGGGGGGGGGGAGCTCACGGGTAACAGGTCGTAGACGTGAATGGTGATCTCCGTCTTTTGCAGCGAGAGCGTCGAGCGGTGCCGGCCGCTTGACTGTCTCGTGCCATTCTCACGCGCGGGCATGGCGGGCGGCGGTTTGACTGGGAGAGCAGTCGGGGAAGGCGCCGAGCCGACGACGACTTGGTTCTGATGGAGATGGAGATGGGCGTGGGCGTGGGCGTCTCGGCGATGGATCGACTGAGCCGGGCGAGACGATGGAGAGACGGGAAGGGTCCTGGGGCTCTTGGTGGCTGTCTCAGCAGTCACACCGGCCGAAGCTTACTCGTACGTGATGCTTCGTACAGTACGAGGAGCTTGATGCGACACCGGATCGGGAGTGTCTCAGAGTGTTCAGGGTTTGTGGTGGCGGCAGCACCAGCGGGCGGACGGGCGCGACAGGCCTGGTCGAGCATATATTATGTTGATTGTCGGAGCAGGACAAAGAACAGCACAGTACAGTACAGGGAGGAAGTTGCGCGCATGGCGGCCAACAAGGCGAGGCTTTATTCAGCGTGCACGAGTAAGCAAGCCAAGGTTGCGCGTCTTGGCTGTGGCGGCCGGGCAGCGGAGCGGGAGGAGAGGGAACCTTGGAACGCACCGGGAAGCGACGGCGGCGGTTGCGGATGGACGCTGCAGGCGGGAGGGAGCAAGTGCGCCAACCTGCAGGCGATCTGGAATACTGTACTTACCTTCCCAGGTAAGGTAGTTAGTCTGTAAAGTTCCAACAGCCTGGGCGGGCCAGTCGCACCAGTCCAGTGATGATGGGTGACGCTCTGCGTGCACGTCAGTCACCACTGACCACAGTCAGCCGGGGCACCTGGGCGGGCCGGGAATGACGCACGGCGGGTGGCTCTCCGGGAAAACACAGCCTCCGCCCTCCGGCGCTGGGGTGCACCTCAGCTCACAGCTCCCTGGCACCAGCACAGCAGAGACCACAGGGACAGCACCGCACAGCAACGCACCGCACCGCGCACCCCACTCGCCTCGCCCGAATGGTGGGGAGCATCAAATTTCGTTGCTGCCCTCTCATTTTTCTTCCCATCATCATCCCATCCCATCCCCCTCCAGCCTCGCCCTCTTCTCCCTTTTCCTCCACAAGGCGCATTTCGCCCGCCTTTAGGCTCCTTTGAAGCGAATCT
Source organism: Purpureocillium lavendulum (assembly GCA_029168975.1). Taxonomy (NCBI): domain Eukaryota; kingdom Fungi; phylum Ascomycota; class Sordariomycetes; order Hypocreales; family Ophiocordycipitaceae; genus Purpureocillium; species Purpureocillium lavendulum. The sequence continues at coordinate 876,733 of JAQHRD010000001.1, forward strand.
CGAGGCTGGCGGCAGCCAATTCCTTCACCACGACGTCCCTCGCCGCCTCTCACTCCCTCCCCTTCGCTTCTCTCCCTCCCGCTTTTCTCCCCCGCGCAGCCAGGTCTGTCGCCCTTGCGCAAGCACAAGCACCAGCTGCGGCCTCTCGGCGAATAATCGTCGCATATACCCCGTGCCGCTACTACGCAAAATCAAGAAAGATGCCTCCCAAGAAGCAGGTTGTGGAGGAGAAGATTCCTCTGGGCAGGCCCGGGAACAACCTCAAGAGCGGTATTGTGAGCTTCAACCCCCTCCCTGCCCCTCCCGGCTCCCCAGATTGCGCAGCTCGGCTAACCGCTTCCTCCACCAGGTCGGCCTCGCCAACGTTGGCAAATCCACTCTGTTCCAGGCCATCACCAAATGTAACCTGGGCAACCCGGCTGTATGACGCCTCCCCCTTTGTCGCTCGCTCTGCATTCGGGGTGCTGACAGCTTCGCAAGAACTTCCCCTATGCCACCATCGAACCTGAGGAGGCCCGCGTCATCGTCCCCGATGACCGCTACGACTGGCTCGTTGAAAAGTACAAGCCCAAGTCGCAGGTCCCTGCCAACCTGACTGTCTACGACATCGCTGGCCTGACCCGCGGATCCTCCACTGGCGCCGGTCTGGGCAACTCTTTCCTGTCCCACATCCGTGCCGTCGATGCCATCTTCCAGGTGGTCCGGTGTTTTGACGACGCCGAGATCATCCACGTCGAGGGCGACGTCAACCCCACCCGTGATCTCGACATCATCAGCGAGGAGCTGAGACTCAAGGACATTGAGTTCGTCGAGAAGGCCCTCGAGGCCCAGAAGAAGAAGACCCGCATGGGTGGCCAAAGTCTGGAGCTCAAGAAGGCCAAGATAGAGCAGGAAATCATTGAGAAGATTCTCGCCTGGCTCCAGGATGGCAAGGATATCCGAAAGGGTGACTGGGCCCCCAAGGAGGTGAGTTTTCTTTCTTTCTTATGCATCTGCGCTTCATCCCCCCTGCTTTGCGTGATGACAAAAGGCCATTGGCCTGATAATCCCAGCTCGTCGAATGCCTCACCAAAAACAACGCTTAGAGTGCATACTGAGATAACGTCCCGTCTGATTGCAATGCCCTTCTATATCTTCTCTCTTTTTTCTTGCCATATTTGTCTGCAGAGCTGTCGCTGACTCAATTGGCTCAGGTCGAGGTCATCAACCCGTTGTTCCTCCTGACGGCCAAGCCCGTCGTCTACCTGGTCAACCTGTCTGAGAAGGACTACGTCCGCAAGAAGAACAAGCACCTTCCCAAGGTTGCTGAGTGGATCAAGGAGAACGCGTCGGGCGACCCCATCATCCCCATCTCTGTGTCGTACGAGGAGCGACTGACGCGCTTCGAGACGGAGGAGGCCTCCAAGGAGGAGCAGAAGAACGTCGGCGCCGAGTCTGCGCTGCCCAAGATCATCTTGCAGATGCGCAAGGCCTTGCGGCTGGGCAGCTTCTTCACGACGGGTACTGACGAGGTCCGGCAGTGGACCATCCGCACCGGCACCAAGGCCCCGCAGGCCGCCGGTGTCATCCACACCGACTTCGAGAAGACGTTCATCCAGGCCATCGTCTACAACTATAGCGCCATCAAGGAGCTTGGCGACGAAAGCGAGGTCAAGGCCAAGGGAAAGATGATGACCAAGGGCAAGGACTACGTTGTCGAGGACGGCGATATCCTGCTCATCAAGGCCGGTGCTGCCAAGGGCTGAGATTTACCCCCTCGCCCGTTGAAAAGGTTGACGATAGCCATGAACAATGAACAAATAAAAAACAAAGTAAAATGTCAAATGAAGCGGTCACCCAGTAACGGCACAGATGGTGAGAACGCCTCACTTGCACGTTGTGTGTGGTACTGCTCGTCTACATCAACACCATGAGTCCCGCAGCAACATTTGGCCAGGGACCCACGCCTCTTGCAAAAGTGATGTCCATCCATCCGAGGAGACAAATAGCAGCTTCAGAAGTAGCGCCAGTGCGGAATGCCTTGTCATGCCGTCATTGTCTTCGTATCTCATCAGTCGTGGAAGCAGCCTTCCATCAGAGAGGGAAGGCAGGACAAAGGAAATTGGGATAGGCCAGGGAGTGGCTCTCCTGTATTTGTTGGAAAGGATGACAGCAAAAAGATTCAAAAGTTTCCGTACTTGACACCTCGCTTCCCCATCTCCTTCCTGCCAATGGCGTCCTCGGGCCAGACCCAGCCGCGGCTGCGCTTGGCCTCTCGCTTCTCGGCGAGCTGCGGCTGGGGCATCCAGTTGTCGCGAGCGCGCGCCTTACGGCGGGTGCCTTCGGCGGGCGCACCGATCTCGGCTCTCCAGTGAGGGTGGCCGGCGGGCATTTTGTCTCCCACGAGCTGGCAGAGACCCCAAAGGGCGAGGCAAGCCGTCAGCGCCTGGGGGGTGTCCTCTGACGGCGCGCTCGTCGTGTCGCCCTCTGGGTTCGAAGCGGCCAGCTGCACCGAGGCGATCTCAAGGTCGCCAAAGAAGGGCGTCGACTCTGTGCCGGCTCGCACAACCACGAGCTCGATCTCGGTCAAGATGAAGCCGTAGCGGCAACCATGCTCGCGCATGGCGTGGTGAATCGCCGAGAGGCCACGGAGGTATTCCACGCGTTTGATGTTGCCCTCGACGCGCATGCCAGTATTGAAGCGGTCGAAGCTGCGGACTAGGCCGACGACACGAGCAGAGGGTTTGCCACCGAACATCGTCGCCGCGGTGGCGGACTCGCCGGCGGCGTTGACAAGGAAGAGAAGGTCGTTCACGCCATTTGCCGCCTTGGCCGGCACAGACATCTGTAGGGCCCGGTTCGAGGATATGGCGAGAGCTGCATTCAGCTTTGGCAGATAGAATGAAGCATAGATACCATGGAGAGCGGCCTCTGTCTCAGGATGCCTTGCCGTCATGCTCGGCTGGGACAAGACGGGCGCAGGGACAGGGGTGGTTAGGAGAGCTCGTGCCCCGGGCAGAGACATTACGGCGGCGGCGTTGAACGAGTTCCAGGAGCGGACGCTGCGGACATCCCACCAAAAATACCTGATGCTGGGGTCCCGTAGAGGAAACGAGATGTTACGGACCAGCGACGCGGCGGGGTTGGGAGCCGTGAGAAAGTTGATGAGCGTTGTGGAAGGAGTGGCAGTCTCGTTCAGGGAGGCAGCAAGAGCCAGGGGAGAGGAGTCTCTCGGGGCATAGGACGAAAAGCCGCAGTCTGTCTGGCTTGTCATACTGTCGGCTGTAACCGACGAGAACGGCATCCGGCGATATGTGGGGTAACCGTACTGATCAATGACAGCCGCGTCGACGCTAAAGGACGTTGACGCCCCACGGGATGGCAGTTCGGAGCACATGCCTGAAGTCATGAGGTCCGGCTCCGAGGATAGTGTGCCGTTTTGCGCAAACGAGGCGGGAGAACAGAGCAGAGGCGCCGGGTCAGAAGCGCCAACATGATGAGCGGCAGCGTTCACGGGTGTCCCGGCCAAGGAAGACATATGTGCATAGGCCATGCTGGTGAGCGTCTCAGGGTTGGTGTAGCTGCGAGCATGACTGGAGCGAGCTGGCTTAGCAGATGTAGCCCTTAAGCGAGGCGGAGGTGTCGTCTGAGCCTTCTTGACGCGGCGCGCGTTGACCTTGGCGGCAGGTATATGTGCAATGTCGAGGTTCTGATCTTGCGGCCTAATCTTGGGAAGTAAGAGCGGGCCATGTCGGACGACAGGCGGGCTGGCACGTGGTGGAGTGGTCAGACGTGTGCAGACAGAGTCGGGCGTGGACTCGACGGTCGACACGGCCGAGTAGATGGACGACGCCTGGGAGGCAGAACGGGCATGGCGGTGCTCATGATGGCCGTATGGAATCTCGAGGAAGGCGGGGTCAAAAGTGAAGGCACCATCCAGGGTGAAGCCATATGACGGTGGCGGAGGGGTCGAAGGGGAAGGAAATGTGAAGTCGAAGGCGACGTCGGCTTCCAGACTATGGCGATAGGTCAGTATCGGCTGTCGTATCGGCTGTCTTGTTGACGCCTGGGAGAGTGGGTGGTCGTCTTACGCAGACATGGCTTCAGATAATGGTTCGCTATTATCAAATACCGAATATTACGTGTCCTTTGTTCGTGGAGGCCGGCTCCAGGGTCAAAGCGACTATGTCGTTGACCGTGTATGTAAAACAACGAGTGCGGGGGAGCTGCAAAGGTCTTTCCAGAAGACAACGAGTTGATGAGGAGTGCCTATCTCTCAGTCGTGGGGCAGCGCTAGGGTGATTATGCGGCCAGGCGGTCTATGGTGATGTGTTTGCGTGAGATGTACGTGGAAGGTATGGCATATGTAGAAGGAATATTGACGGGAGTGGATGGAGGAGAGGGAGTCTCTAGCCTCCACGGGGAGACGGGGGACGAGAGGAGGTTGGAGAATGAGGTAGAGAGAGAAAGGCACGAAGCGGAATGAGTAGATGGATGATTGGAGATGGGAAGACGACGGCGGCCGGTCTGGGATGAGGCCGTCTTCTTGTACTCGTCAAGGATGATGGCGGCCGGTCACGACGACGGGCCTGCGGCGCTGCATTGTGAAACGCGGGCAGGTGGCACTCGGCAGTGAGAAGCGAAGGTCTGGCCGAGGGCGCGAACGACGGATCCGGGTATTCGACGTGCTGGGGTCGCCGCAGTCTGTGTTTTTCGCGTGTGCGTGTCTGCGTGTGCGTCCTGAGTGCGTGTACCCGCGAGGCGTGCCGGACGGCGGCGCACGCACAATGGCTGGAGCCAGGTGCTCGTCGCGCGCGCGGAGCGTGGTGGCGGCGGTGGTGGTGGTGGTGTGTAAGTCGGTGGAGGACAAACGGGCGGGTGAGGCGAGTGTGGATCATCAACCGTCCAGTCCAGCCCAGCCAGGCCGCCTGGGGTTGAGCCGGTTGCTGCAGGCGCCGGCCTCGTGAGTGGCCAGCGTCTAAGTGACTCATTTTTAGATGCAGCGCTCCTTCCTCCTCACTGGAACAATCGAAGCACATCTACCGACGCGGCACTGTCCGCCCATGAGGCTGCGGCAGGCGCGTTGGGCGTGTTCGTCGTCGCGAGAAATAATGCGTGCCGTTGGTCCGTCAACGGCAGTCAGCACCTCTTCTTCTTCAACTGTCGCGTCCCTGTGCTCGCGACTCTGCCATCCCATCCAGACACGTCGCGCGCGTTCTGCTCTCTCGTCCCATGCCGAGCCAGTCCGCGCCAGTCCGCGCCATGCCGACCTTCCTCTGTGCTCTCTCGCCTGCCGCTGTCCCAGCACCGCGCGCGAGGGCGCCAGCAGAGGCGCGCCGTGCGACGTCGCACCGCGTGAACCGGGCCCGCTGACGGGGATCGGATCCCATGGAATGGCACATCACCTGCCTCAGCATCAGCATCCTTCCTTCCTGGATCGAGGCTCTGCTATGCTATTTTTTGTTCGCGGCGCCTACGGCATCGCACAGCACGACGACCCGACAGAGCACATTGCAGGTATTCATTTACCTACCCAAGGTATCTTCAACAATGCGCCGCCGCCCTGCCCAATGGCAGCGCGCACGTCGCCTCGGCGGCTACGGCTCTCGGGTCTCGGGGTCTGCAAGGCGCTTACCCACACAGACGGTCCTCATTTAGGTGCTGTACCTAGCAAAAGCATATGGGAGTAGCGAGCCGGCGCGCCGCCGTCGTCGCACCAGGCTCGCTTCTTCCGGCAAGTGGCTGGCCGCCTCAGCGCCGTCTCCGTCGTCGTCAGCGTGCAGCGGCCGCGGCTGCGGAGATTCGACCGTCTGCACAGCCACCGCGGCCGCTGATGATGTCTGTCGCGGCGGGCGAGAAAGCACCTGCTGAAGCGCGTACCGACTGCGGCGCTCCCATTGGCTCCGCGCCACGCGCTCGCAAAGGCGACGCGCCGTGATGGACCAGCAAATCGAATGGCGTCGCTCGTGGCGGCCGTCCAATCGGAGCCCGGACCCGGCTTGCACCGCGTCGCCCCGATCGACTGGCTGACGGCTTCCCACTGTTTCCCGTCGTCGTGTTTCATCCCGTTCTTGTTGGCAATGTCTCGTTGGACCCTTGCAGGTTGGCCTCTGATTACTTTGTTTCGAGTCCGTTTCTCGACTTGACTCCACGAGACTCGGCGACGACCGCAGTCACCAGACAGGCTGAGGCGTCGGTATCTGCAGGCAACGTTGCCCGTGATGCAGAGTGGAGCACTTTGCTCGTCTCGTCACACTGCCACAAGGCGGCCTGATGTATTCATATTGTGCCAAAATGCAAATGTGTGTCGCGACAAAATCCCGTCGCCCCCACCGATCGTGACGGTCGGCCCAGAGTGTCTGTTGCCTTCGTCGCTCGCCTCCAGCGCCTAAACACCTCGTTAATCGCAAATGCAGCAGGGCAGGAGCCTGGTCGACGGAAAGAGACTGAGCACATGGCTGCCGGCGTCCACGTTCTGACTACAGTTAAGCTGGCCTATAGTGATTTTCTAAGTGTAACCTATTGTATTATTATAATGCGACTATTACTATAGCCCCTTGATTAGGTCTAAAGTACCTTCCCTAGTAAATTATATATAAAGATACTTCTCAATCGATGACTGGCTAAGATATGCGTGTCTTATTGCCTACGCCTCCTTACTAAGAGCCCATTAATGCTATTAAAGCTAATATATATATATGATGTTAAGACTTTAGCGTTACTCTTCGAATTTAATTAATTAATCGATAGCTTAAGATATAGTTTATATAGAGATTAGCTCTAGCTCTTATCCTTTAGCTAGGTTATCGTTATTAGCAATAGAGACTTACGAGAATATTATAGCGATATATTAAATTAGCTCTATATCTATCTCTTAGATTGCCTTAATAGTAAGCTTAATAAAGGCATTAAATATTAGGCTTTCTATAGTTATAATACTTATAACGTTATTAATATATATCGCCTACTAGATATACTAGCTTTTTAGTAGCTTAAGTAATTAATAATAGGCTTTATCCTAATCCTATAGCTAGCGCTATAGGCCCTATATTAGCCTAAGGATCTCTAAGGTAGTAAAGTAATTAGCGATAGTTACTTATATAATATAATTAGTCTAGGCATTAATAAGCTAAAGGATCGACTTTAAAAGAGTAATATTATAGCTTAGATTATAGCCTTTAAAGATTACTTAAGTATAGTAAGTTAACTAGATCTTATAGTAATAGACCTTAATATTATTAATAATGCCTTAATCTATTAGTTAATACTTAGCTATTAAATTAGCTAATAGGAATTTAAGTCTTATATAGGGTAAAGTAGGTAATTTACTTACCTTAAGGTCTCTTATAATAACTTTATAGGCGCTAAAATTATTAACTAAAAGTAAGACCTTATATAGCTAGACTTATTAGTTAAACTAGCGAAGCTAATTATAGAAGATCTCGCTAGTTATCTAGGCAATCTTATTGCTTCGATATTATATTAGAAGGTCTTAGACCTAGCTATTATTATAGCTAAAGTAATAAGGGTTCCTATTCTTTTTAATAATCTAAAGATTAAGTAAATATATACCTAATATATTAATATAAAGGAAGACTATAATCCTAGCCCTATTTTACTTCTAGCCGCTTTAGGGCCTAGTAGTAAGCGTTATTTAAGGTATAGCTAGCTAAAAGAGACTAGTCTCGTTAGTATTATAGATATCGTTCGAATCGTATATCTTATAGAGCTCTTAGATCGCAGTAAGGGCTATTATAAAGTTATGGTCTTATATAGAGGAAATCTCGCTATACTAGGCATATTGTTTAAAGCTATGCTAGCGTTTAAAGCTATCGAGCTAGCCCTTCGAGAAGCTAAGGTAGTTAATGCCTTCGAAGTTAGGCATTTACTATTAAAGCCGGCGGGCAAGGTCCTAAATAATATCTCTAGTTAGTAGGTAACCTTAGTCATTATAGCGAAGAAGTAGCTCTTTAAGAGCTCTCTCGAGAAGGTTATATTAGCTAGACTATTGCCTTTTAGTATTAGAAGGGCCGGCTATATCGATAAAAGCATATCGGCTACTAAGGGTATATAAAATTATACTTTAAGGGATTTTCTAGCCGAAATAACTAATAGCCTAATTAACGATATTACGCTAACGCTAGAGGGGGTTTTTATAGGCTTAAGCGCGAATAATGCGTCTCTTATTAATCGAAATAGCGATATGCTTATTTTAGCTAATAGAATATATTATAAATTGATGCTTTAATGCATTAAAAATGCCATTATTTTTATGTTTTTATAGTATTATGATTGTTATAGCCAATATAGGGTAGGCAGCTGCCTGCAGCTATATTACTATATAGGTCTGGTTGTATGTATTAATAAGCAGCCTAGGTATCGTTATCCTAGTATCCTTATAGGTCTAAATTTACACTAAAAAATCGGCCTGCCGGCCGGACCAATCACTATAACCCGGGTATCACTAAAACACGTGATCACTATAGGCCAGCTTGACTGTACTCGGTTTGCCATGCCCGCAGCCAACGACAGCATGCACTGGCTTCCGGTGCGGGCTCCATGATGTTGCATGCGCCGTGCAGTAGATCGCCGACTCCGCCTTCACCAATGCGCGACGCGCGTGGCTAAACCACCAACCACGGCCTGTCGTCGCCGTGATCATGACACGAGACGCCTCCCTCCACCTCACAGATCCGCCTCATTCGGCTGCCTCAGCCCCGTCGCCGTTCTCGCGGGAACGCTCGCATTCTGCCTCAGAGGGCATGGCCCATTGCTGCCCGTCGCTTTGTGGCCGTGCGCCGCCGCCGTCATCAGCAGACCGCACCTTTCTGAGCGCGCGCAGCATGCCGTCCAGCCTTGACCGCTCCTGAATCACCATGCCCCGGGCGAACTCGCGAACGGCCCGCCTGCCCATCTTCTCGTGCATGTCCTGCCAGCCCGCCAGTTCGCTCGCGACCGTCTGCTGGGTGTACCGCAGCTCGCGGCAGAGATATTCGGCCTCTTGGCGCGATTTTTTGGCCCGCTGCTCCCGACCATCCTGCATCCGCTGCCGCGTCTCGTCGAGTAAGCCCAGCGGCCATCGTGAAGACCGCCCCGCTGAGCTTTCGTTTCTGTCTGCCTCTCGCCTCGCCGCCGCGATTTGGCCGATGAGTGTCGCTGGCCGTCCGAGGGAAGATAGAAGAGCCTGCACCGTACACTGTATTGCCAGCAGCGTCGTGTGAAGCGTGCCCTGGGGGCCGGCCTGTGCGGGAGCCATGGCTCTGACATATGCTTCGAGCGCGCCGACGTGCGACGACGGTATGTACTCTACCGCCGCCACCTGCCGGTGGAGCAGCACCATGGAGTCGTACAAATCTGTGCGACGAAAGTCAGTAACTCTGCCCATATTTCAGCGTCTCAACGCTGTTGAAGCAACGAAACGTACCTGACGCGGCCTGCCCGAGACCGTTCGCACGGCGAGCGACGCTCTTGGTAGAGTAGCTTACGCTCCTTACCATTTCTCGGGCATGATTGGCAAACTGCTCCACTTCCCTGACGTCCTCCACGGGCTCGTACTCGTCTTTGATCTTCTCGGCCTTCATCTCCACCTTCAGCTTGGTGCGCGCCTCCATGGCGTCCAGCTGCAGCTCCGGGACCAGGAAGAACTCCCAGAGCATTTCGTGCGTCCCGAGTGTAGGGTGGCCAAGCATAATCCTCAAAAACCAGTCCGTCTTGGCCTGGATGTCGCGCAGCAGCGACCGCGATGGCTTCGTCGGCAGCTGGAAAGGTGAACGCGTATCTGACATTGACGGAATCCAGGACGCTGGGTGCTCGAGGGTCAACAGGTGCGCCAGCTGTTCAAACTCGTTGAGAGAGCGACGGCTTGTCGTCACCGTGTAGCTGTCGTGGTCCGTCGGCGCTGCCGATTTAAGCACGAGGCGAACGCTGCCGTCCTCGACGAAGAATGCCCGCACAACCCCTGTGATGCGCCCGTCCCTTCCAGCGGGCATGCTGAACAGCCCCAAGTCATCGATTTTGTTGCGAACGTCGTCGTCCTTGGCCAGTTCAACCGCGGTGAGTCCGCGCACTTCCCTCGCGGCAACATCCACCCGAGGATCTGCAAAGAGACATCTCACCATGTCGTATCTCCCGTATTTGCTGGCCACCATCAACGCTGTGAATCTCTTCTCGTTCGTCGCGTTGACATCGACATCGCAGTAATGCAGGATCCTCATGGCCAGTCGTGGGTCGTTGATAATGTGTAGGAGTGTGTTGCCCTTGCCATCAACGTGCTCGTCGACATGTAATGGCTGCTTATCGCCCTGCGCCTCGCGTGCTACGCGCAGGCCGGTTTCTACCATGTCGAAGTAATCGGCGTGATCGTAGGACCGGCACAGCGCAAACAGTGGCGTCCGCCCATTCTTATCTCGCTGCCGCCACGGCAATAGCCCACCTATCCGAGTGATCAATGATGGAGCGTGAAACAGATAGTGGCCGATGCTGCGACCCCATATGTCCTGATCGGATAGGTACTGAACTAGCTGCTCCCGCGTCGCCAGCGAGCTGACGCGATCCAGAATCATGTCAATAAGCTCATCGTTGCCCAGTTGGACTGCAGCACTGAGTAGTGTCGTGTCTTCGTTGTTTATGTCCTCCAGAATCACTTCCACAGGGTAGTATCCGGAAAGAGACAGCAGATAGCGCAGAGTGTCGGGCTGCTCGTGTTGAACCGCCATCATCAATATTGACTCGCCAAAGGCGTCACTTGTCTGGGCCAGTCTCTCCACTGACACGTCCCCTTCGAGGGCGCTCCCGAGCGTTGCGAGACTCCCCGTGCGTGAGTGGAACGAAATTTCGGATCCGCTCGACAGGCTCCTGGTGTCCATTGCTACTCTCTTGATGCGTTTTATGGGTGGAAACGACCCCTCGCAGTCGCCGTTCGACTGGAACGGGAAGACGTGGCCGAGGCCAGATCCATGCGAGAAGCGGTCCGATGCCGTTAGGGCAAGGGAAGATCTCCGCGAAGAGCCATTCGCAAAGCTCCAGGTAAACGATGGCCGGCTACTAGCGCGTGAGCTTTCACGCGCAACGATTTCGTCCGCTTCGTCGTCGGTAACGGCGGAAGCACTGGGCTCCATGATATTCCTCAGCTCGTCGAGGTGCCCATGCTTCGTGGCTTCCCAAAGAGCCTTGTTCTTCCGACTCGCTTTCCGCAAGCCTGCAGAATCCATGGTGAGGTACGCCAAAACAGCCTCAAATGTGCTGAGCGCATACCCCATCTCGCCGCTGTCGACATCGTCCACAAAAATAAAGTTGCGAACGTATATGAGCCGCGCCTGGAGGTTCTTGACTTGCGAACGAATGACCACGTAGAGTAGGAGCGAGACCAGAGTGTCGGCATTGACAGTCATGACGGTCTTCTCAGTAGTAGCTGCCTCGCCATTCTCTGGCGATTTTGACGTGTCCGTGAGCTGGGACACGGCTTTCATGGTTGTCAGGAGCGTGTCCATCATCTCCACGGGGCTCCTGGCGAGCGATATTTTTTTGAACTCCTCCACGACGGGGCCGAGTTGGATGAGCAGGTCGTGCTTTGCTCTCGAACCACCGTCGATGGCGATGCCAAGTTGCGAAATGTCTATGAACTCCATCTGCCGAATCTTTGCCTCCAATTCGAGATCCTCGGGCCGCTTCAGGCCGGTGAGCTTGGGAAACAGCAGGTGATGGACGTGCTCGGTGACATATCGCTCTATCAGCTTCTCGACGAGTGGTCCGGTAAGGTCGGTAGTCGCTCCGAGTAGAGACAATTGCTGCTTGTCCACACTCTGAAATAGGTCAATGGCCGTTGTCACAGCCGTCTCCAGCGACGCCCTCATGACATCTTCGTCGTCTTCCGCGTAGAAGTCTTCAGTGACTGGTAGGCTGTCCGGGCTGTCTCTTCCGCTGTGTGCTGTAAAGCTATTGGGCCGCGCCCTCTTCATAGCGGCCATAATCGGACCTTCGGGTTGAGGGTCGGGTATGCTGGGAGCTGAGGGAGGGGGCGGCAGGGGCTTCTCAAAGACAGCCGTGAATTCCAGAAACAGCTTCTCCAGGCCAGATTGCATTTGACGCGCAATCATGGGGAAGTTGTTCAGGAGATCGTGGAAGGTCTTGATGTCCTTTTTGCGCGGCACGACGTCGTCGGCGGCCGATTCGCCTTTTTGCGCCTTGCTCTGCGCCGCCGACGCTTTCTTGCCGGCGCCGGGGACAAGGATGGCGGGCGCGATCTTGACCTCCTCCCAGATGCCCACCAAAGGCTTTGATATGAAGTATACCAGCCATTGCCGCGGTTCGAAGACGTCGGGGTACCAGATTGCGTCGTTAAGGAGCTGGGCTTGGGCAAGTGCCTTGAAGCCTACCAAGGGAAGACGGGTCAGCACGGTCGCAAAGGTGAAGCACCATGCTTCAGCAGGGCGGGAGGGCGGCACGATTCTACCTTTATTGCTGTACACGAAGGAATCCTTGATGACAACGCTCCGTCCGTTGAGCGTCGAGAACTGCTTGGCCTTGCCCCTCACGTCGCGCAGGTTCTGGGTCGCCTCCTTGCCCGCGCTGGCGCTGGCGCTCGGTATGCGCAGCACATGGCTGCCCAAGAACTCCTCGGAGGCGACGAGCACCTGGGCGGAGGAGCCGCTATCGGTCTCCTTGTAGGTGAGGAGCACATCCGTTAGGGGCACGAGCAGGACGTGGTGGTGGACGGGGGAGCACTGGGCGACGACGGAGCTCTTGAAGAAGGCGGCAAGGAAAGGGTTTAGCGGTTGCATTCATTCGACGACGCGGGCGACGATGGTGGGCTTTGTCGGCGCCGTGGTATGCGCGCGCTGCCGGCCGGCTGCGTGGTGTGCGGAAGGAGAGAGGGAGGCGGCTTGCTGGAGGACGACGGCGCGAGCAGAAGCAGGGAGTGAGGGCGAGGTGCGATCGACATGTGACGGGTGGGTGGCTCGAGACGGGTGGTGTGCGCTGTTGCTGTTGCTCAAGGGGCCGCTCGGTGTGCTCGGTCACGTGGACGGGGTGTGGGTGTACGATCGAAGTCGCAGGTCGGAGATGTCGCTGTTCTGGTTGCGAGGCTTGAGAGATAGAGAAACGGCGCAGGTTTCGTTCAAAGCAGCGAGTGCACGGGAGGATGGGACAGGTCGAGGTTGAGGTGCCTTGCGTGAGGTCCCTGAGACGGACGCCCTGTGCGAGAGGTCGCAGGTACCTCAGCTCAGGCGGTGGTGGAGTGGATTTGGAGCGGGAGGGGCCACCTCGACCACAGTGGGCTCGATGGGAGCTTACCTCGTGCTCGCCTCACCCTCCGCTGTCCTGGTCACCCTGTGGGACCCCCTGTCGTCAGCACCGGCACTGGCGCCCTCACCTTCCAGCGACCCAGCAGCGACGTTTCCTTCAACCCGGTTGGCACTACTCCGTAGTACCTAAAAGGTACCTAGGTAGGTTCGAGGCGGGAGCGCACGGGCCACGGCCACCTCGACTGTGGCGGGCGGGCGGCCGATCAGGGGGCCCCCGTCCACCTTGGCCCAACACCAGCCAAGACAAGCACCTCGGGGAGGTTTGCCGTCTCTCATCACATCATTCATCACCATATGCGTGTCACCATCAGTCCCGAGGATTTTGCATCCAAATCGCCCACTATCGGTAATATATTGGAACCGCCAATTCGCGAGCCACGGAGGGCCGCCGCTACCCTTCGCTCGTCACGCCTCCAGGCCAGAGCCGTACCGCCGTTCCCACCGCACAATCGCAGGCTCCTTGGGCCGTGACAGCAGCGAGGAGTAATCCGTCTCGGGCACCGTACCCTTGCCGTCGACCGTGTAGAACCGGAAGCTGCGCACGAGTGTCGCGACGATGACCCCGAGGTTGAGGTACGCGAATTTCTCCCCGACGCACCTGTGTCGACCGGCGCCAAAGGGCAGGTAGGGGCTGCGCGTACCCTTGGACATGGACTCGTCCTTGTCGTCGTCTACGCCGCCGCCGCCGCCGCTTATCGCTTCTGGCCCGGAATCCCACCGGTGCGGGTCCCATTCGCTGGCGTTTTTGAAATGCTCATCGCTCAATGCCGTAACCGATGGCGACGCCAGAAGCACCATGCCCGGCGTCACCACGAAGGGCGTACCAGGCACCGCGATGGGACGCGTGACCTTGCGCATGACGGAATGGATGGCCGAGTGCACTCTCAGAGTCTCTCTGATCACACTGCTCAGCAGCGGCAGCTTTGCCAGGTCTGAGTACGTCAGCGGCTCCAAGTGCCCGTCCTTCCCGGCGCCCAGGTTGGCCACTTGCTCCTGATACAGCTGTTCGCCTATATCCGGCCGGGCGGCCAGGCGCAGCATGATCCACGAGCTCGCCGAGGCGGACGTGTGCTGCCCTGCCATGAGCAGTGTGATCATCAAGTGCGCGATCTCCTTGTCGGGTACTGCCATTCCATCCTTGTACTTGCAGTTCATGAGGTTCCAAATCATATCTGAGCTCTGCGCCGCGTCCCTCTGTCGGCGCCCCGCAATGATCTCCATGTACACGTCTCGCATCTTTGAATGGGCCTCGTCCCTCTTCCGGTTGTGTGGCAGCGGCGCCCATGGCACCAAAAAGTTGATGGGCTGGAAGCCCATGTCCAGGTCATGATATAGCGCCGCGAACTCCGCCGTCAGCTTGGCCCGCACCTCGTCCCCTTGCAAGGCCCTCCCCGCGGTGAATATTGTTATCTCGGACATGGTCTTGCTGACATCCATCGCTCCGTTCTCGCCCTTGAAGGCGGCGGCACCTTTGATGTATTCGAGCACTTCTCGCTCGATGAGGGGAACGTGGCACTCGAGGGCCTGTTGCGTGAGTCCAAACTTGACAAACTTCTTCTGTTCCATGAGCTTTGAGTTGGGGCAGTCGTAGATGACGTCGGACCCGAAGACGGGTGTTGTCAGGGGGCTATATATCTCTTCGGCATTGAGATCGTGTTGCTTGCCGTTCAGGATAAACTCGTTCCCTTCCAGTCCGAAATAGCAGGTGATTCTTTTCCCGAGAAGTACAAACGTAAAAATGTCGCCGTGCTGGGACAGTACCAATGTTAGACTTGCGCACAAATGCCAACCCTGTCTTGGGGACACTAAGTCGGAGGTGCGTTGCGTACCTGTTCGCGACACCGTGCAAAGAAGCTGTGAGGATTCATGCCGTACGATATCGCATTTCCAAGGAATGGAAACCAGTGAAACACTGTCGGCGGCTCGGAGCGCCGTTTCGGAAGCAGTTGCCAGATGATGCTGCTCGCCCAGAGGGCAACGGGCAAGATAACAACCCAAGAAAACATGTTCAAAGGGGGAAATCGCAACGGTAATAGAAAAGCGATTGAAGAAAAGTGAATCTGTCAGGCATGTAGAGTCTTATCGACACCTGTTGAGCGGGCAGTTGCCGACTCTTATACAAGGTCAAGGGCGATTGTCTTGGCACCGACGGTGCAGACTCTTTCATCGAAGGAGGCAATGAAGCACTACAGCTTGCACGCTGACAGGCGTCTATTCCAACCAAAAACTCCCTGTTACTGGATCCATTGCTGCCCTCACGCACCGCGTAGGAGGACACCCGCTCATTACAGGACGGGCGGTCGCCGGTTGTCGTATTCGTATTCGGTCCGGCGGCTCCCAAATGAGGACGCGCAAACAGGGTCTGGGGAGCACGACATAATCAAACATCGTGTTTGAATGATATATTATACAGCTTCGGAATGAGATTGCGTTCGCCCACCTGTGGTGGTGACTGCTGCTGCTGCTCCAGTGGCAGACTGCTCATCGCTAATAATGTCGACAACTTCGCTGCCCCCCCCCCTCCCTTTGGTGTCACCACAGAGGACTACATGGCTTTGTTCGCGATCAAATCAATTCACGAGAGTGTTTTTGACTACGAATAGTATTCATTTACACTAAGAATTCGGGGAATACAGAGACGGCGGACACAGATCCAGAACGCGAGGCTCGACATCTGAAGGAAGTTATGCACCAGCATTGCACACCACTTCCAGCGTACGGACTAATCCTACGCGACCAGACTCAGAGGACCAATTTGGGCGGGCTAAGATGTCCCCGGACTCGACATCATTTTGGGCCTCATACTCCGTCCACAGATGGGCCAGGAAGCAAGAAACCACGAGTCGAGCATGGTAAGCCAAGAAACTAAGTAATGGTAAGGCCTAACATCGGCACCATATTTTTATCCGATTCTTGGCCAAGACGGGCGCGGATCCCCCGTCGTGTTCGCTTGGCGCGTTTAGTCTTGCTATGGAGCAAGCGACTACAAAACTAACAAACGTCATCTCAACCCCCGACCACTTCGCAGGGCGACGTCAGTAGCACCATGCTCTACGCTATGTCCAGAATTCCAACTACCATATAGGATATCCTGTGTTTCATCATACTCCGCTTCCACGAACAGTAATGCCCGTGGCAAAGAACGCCCGCGTCTGCAATCATGCAGTACAAATCCAGCGCTGACCGTGCGGAGTCTTTACAGCCAACTCCAAAGCTTCTTCCAGAACGGAACCTGTTCCGAGCGCACCAACTCTTCGTCTTCCGGTAAAACCCCCTTCTGATCCAGGTCCGTTCTCCTGCCGCTGTCAAGATCAATCTCCCAACTGCGCTTGAACTTATCTCGGCCCCGCCAATAAAGTTTGCCCGCCACGTATATGATGCCGAATAACGGCAGGAGGATGTACGCGTCCACAAAATTGCCGGCGTCAAATGGTGCCAGGGTTGTCCATCCCTGGACCAGGGCCAGGAAAATGTTGATGGCGACGCCAAAGTATGCAACATATGGGTACCACAGACTCTTATACGGAATCTCGTTGACGTCTCGGTTCTGAGCCGCCCAGGCGCGGCGAAACCGGATGTGAATGAAGCTGATGCTTCCCCACACCAGGAAGGTACTCACACCGGACAGGTTGACAATGTACTGGTAAGCCTTGGAGGCACCGGTCGAAACGTTCATCATGGAGATGGCCCCGACGGCGTTCGTGATAAGTATGGCCCAGATCGGAACGCCTCGCTTACTTGTCCAGCCAATGAACCGAGGTGCTTTGCCAGACTGAGCCATGTACAGGATGGTACGCGAGCCGATGTAGATGGAGGAGTTGACTGCGGACAAGCAGGTGACAAGGATGAATGCGTTGATGAGATGAACGCCTGACATCATGTCAGCACCTTGAACAAAAGGTTAGATATACGGGGCATCGTAATCATACCTCCTTCCCAACCAGCATTTTGGATAGCAATTGTCATTGGGCTTTGCAAAGCCTTGGCTCCTCCATTTACGAGCCCATCGGCATTGGCAGGGCAGGTGATGCCAAAGAAGAAGGCAGAGCCCATGTAGACGAAGATGATGCGCCAAAAAACTTGACGAATGGCCTGCGGCACTGCGACGCCTGGGTTCCTCGTCTCAGTGGCCGCGACCGCAACGGATTCCACGCCGGCGTAGAATGTGCTTGTGAAAACGAAGACTTGTGCAACGCCCTTGAAGCCGTTGCCGTTGAAAGGACCCGGATCGTGCCAGTAGCGGAAGCCGACCGCGTCCTGTTGGCCGATGAGGCCACCTGCGGCGTAAATGATGGCAAAGATGAAGTAAGCCGTCAGGCCAAGGAGCTTGAAGAGGGCGAGCCAGAACTCGGCCTCTCCGAACGCCTCCACGCCCAGGAGCTGAAAACCCGTGAAGAGGACCCAAAGAATTAGGAACCAGCCCCAGAGCGGAACTTGAGGCACCCAGTAGGTGAGGATGCTACAGATGACATTGTACTCGTTGGCGAGTACGGCGGCCCAAATGATGAAATAATTCCACCCCACGGCCACGGAGAATGACTTGTCGACCATGCGCTCGGCGAGCGAGACGAAAGAGCCTCCGCCAGGGAAAATCGTAGTAATTTCACCCAGGGACTGCATGATGGCGAAGGCAATAATACCTATGGAGACGAGCACGGTTAGCCATTGTCTTGAGCGCTTGTTTGCGGCAAGACATACCAATGACACCAAAGCCAATGAGCAGCGAGGCGGGACCGCCGTTTCTCAGGGCGCCGCCCGCGCCGACCAGCAAACCAGGGCCAATGATGCCGGCCAGGGCCATCATGGAAAGATGGCGATTCTTCAGGCCGCGCCTCACTCCAGAGTCGGGATCCATGGTGCTGCCGTCGCTGGGCACGAAATTCGGCACGTCGCCGTAGGCGTCATAGCGAGCGGCCTCGTCGTCGTAACCCCCGCCGGAGCTGTCTGCCGGATGCGGGTCGCCAGCCAACTTGCCTCCGCCCCCGTCACTTTTCCGAGGTCCGAACATTGGCGGCAACTTGGCTGTATGATCGTGCCGGGAAGGAAGGATGGAGGCCCGGGGGAGGACGAGAATTTAAAAGGGATTTTGATACGGGGAGAGAAAAGAGGGGAACGTCAATGAGTGAGAGAGAGGGGGGACGGGGGGAGGAGGGCAGAGAGCGAGGACGGGGCAAAGGTCAGGATGGGAAAGAGCGACTGACCGCGATGGGATGCCCATATCTGTCAGCGCGCGCGATGCGCAAGGTACCTTCTGCCTAAGCACGCGCAGCCATGCGACAAATGCGCTAGCAAAACCAGATATCCAGACGCGGACGGCCAGCAGACTTTCACGGCTCCAGACAGCAGCAGCACTGTACGTCTGCGTGGACGGACTACGAGGACGGACTACCCGTACCTTACAACATCGACGACGACGACCCGCCGCCGAGCCTAACGCACACGGGTAGCGCGCGCAGGGTTGGTCCGGTCTGCTGTGGTGATGAGGCTGCTTGACTCGCCCGCCGCGAGGATGACGTGATGAGCCTCGACCAGGTCCCAGGTCGTCGAGGAGATTTGAAGGCCCCTCCCCCAACGAGCAACGAGGGGAGACGAGGCAAGGGACGATGGCGGGTGAGACAGGGTCGACCGGTGTAGAGGCCAGGTCAGTCCAGGCCAGGCCAGGCCAATTCAGCGGCCGCGATCGACGGCCGTCACATCTGCGTCGAGCTCGACGCTGCGACGACGGCCCGGATGGAACATCGGCTCTATGCCAACGTCGCGCTTGCGTGGGATGGGCGACTGTCCGAGGCTCGATGGAGCTTGGGAGGGAGGGACAGCAGAGCGCGTCGCATCTGGCGGACTTAGCGCCGTAAAACCCGCCTGGGGGGTTGGCAGTGGACGAAGCACGTCATGATGCCATTCCGCCAAGGGTGGTGCATTCGACCATGTCCATGTGAGAACCGCCGCACACGTTGCTCCGCGCGATCATGGGTCTCCAGCAGCGAGCGCCACTAGACGATCGTCCCTGGCTGGCTGGCTGGCTGGCTGTCTGGCTGCCACAGCAGAGCTAAAAGTTCAGCCATGAATGAGCTTTTTTTTTCTCATCTGCAACCCATCCATGGTTGGGCGGGCCCGGGGGGCTGGCTCATCGTTCACAGGCTTCAGCATGTCGCACACGCGTGCGTGACGCCCGGGACGAGCACGCCAGAATATTGCCCGCTGTCGCCAGACCCTTTTTACTTCTCCCCTTTTGGCTCCGTACAGTGCCGCCGCTGACCTCGGTGAGCCAATGGCGGTGTGGGTTCCGCCACAAATCGAGCAATCCCGAGGCTGTGGGCTGTGGGCTGTGGGATGTGGGCTGTGGGCGGCGGCAGCGGCGGCGGCGGGTCCGGATCCGGTCGCCGGCACATGCTTTTCTGCGCACGAGGTAGTGTCTCGGCATCGCGAACTGGATCTGCAACTCTAACTGGGCCGTGTCGAGATCTCAGATGTCCGTCTCCCGAATCTGCACTCCCTTGCATGGGTAGGAATACGTACATGATGTATCATCCGTAGAATGCGGGTTAGCACGCGAACTACTTCTTTCGAAGTACCTATCGATCGAAACAAACATGAGCGTCTTCCCCGCCAGCTGGTCGGGAGACGGAACCCTGAAAACATAGGCGCTTGCTAGGTACCCAGGCCGTACGTGGAAGACTGAGGCACGGTAAGTGGAATCAAATCATGCCCGACCATCACACCTCCTGGCCACCCAATATCTCCTCAAACACCTCAAAATTGCCCTCGTTTCGCTTGTCGTAGACGGCGAACCAGACTTCCTCCCACCACCCACCCTGGAACTCCGACTCGCGCAGCACCTCGAGCCAGCACTTGGCCACCTCCTCCTTGGGGTTCCTAAAGGCGCCGCAGCCCAGCGCTCCGAGCACCAGCAGCCCGTGGCCTCGCTGCGCCGCCATGCGCAGGCACAGTCTCATCTTGTCCTTGGTGAGCATCCGCGACCTGG
Organism: Purpureocillium lavendulum; assembly: GCA_029168975.1. Taxonomy (NCBI): domain Eukaryota; kingdom Fungi; phylum Ascomycota; class Sordariomycetes; order Hypocreales; family Ophiocordycipitaceae; genus Purpureocillium; species Purpureocillium lavendulum. The sequence goes on from JAQHRD010000001.1 coordinate 896,995, forward strand.
GGTCCGCGTACACGAGCCGCTCGTGCACGGCGCCAGCGAGCGTGTTACCGCGGACGCGCTTCGTCTCGGGCTGTCGGAGCGCCGCGACGCTGAGCACGCTCACCACCGGTAGGTCCTCGGGCTTGACGTCGGGCAGGAGCAGTTTGTGGCCGGACGGCATGTCGGAGCGGATGACGACGACCTCGGGGGTATACAGGCCCATGCGCTGCTTGAAGGGGTAGTATCGCCTGTGCAGAGACAGCGCCAGCGAGCTCCTGTAGCAGAGCGCTTCCTCTTGGGCGCGCGCACCTTTGAGCCAGCCGCCCCCCGGGTTGGCATGGCTGGCCATGTTGAGCACGGCGACGCGTCCGGACGTCGGCGTCGACGCCTTGGACGCGGCAAGCTCGATGGCGACGTTGAAGGAGTCGTCATTAACGATGCGGATCGTGGCCTTGCCGGATGCGGTCCGCTTGGGACAGTCGGACGCCTTCAGGGGCGTCAGCGTGTCCAGGTAGAGTGCTTCCGACTTGGCGGCCTGGACATCAGGGAGGTTCTTGAGAATGTCCGGCAGGACAGTTCTGGTCTCCTTGGCCGTCGCGGCGAGGTCCTCTCGCTGCCGATTCGAGTCGCGCTTTGCCTGGTGCTGCAATGAAGTGCCCGGTCTGGCGCTCCGGCTGGCGCCACCCGCAGACGACATCCACTTGTCCAGCGTTCTTTGGTTCGGATCTGACATTTTTTTCGTCGATGATGGCGAGATTGAAGCCCCATCAATTGCAACAGACTTGCGGGCGATGAAATGACATAGTCAGATTGGTAGGGAGAGGTGGCTTGATTGTGACTAACACCCGGTCGTGATTCACGACCATCGCAGCAGAAAATACCCCATCCATAGGCGTCTTTGCTGGCGGAAAGCTCCACCGCGGAGAGCCCCTGCCTGCCTGGGCCAGGCAGACTCGAACTCCGTGGCCGCTCAGCCCAGCGACTGAATCGACACCGACCCCTCCTCACGACCAGCAGCCAGTCGCGCGATGCCAGCCTCATCCACGCGCAGCGCGACCCAGTCATCTTTTCTCGTCGCACCCAACTTGTCATAAAACGCCAGCGCGCGCTGATTGTCCTTGAGGCACAGCCACTCCAGCTTGACGCAGCCCGCCTTCTGCGCCTCGCGAGCCATGGCTTCGATCAAGAGCTTGCCGTATCCCCGACGCCGATACTGGGGCACGACGTAGAACTCCTCCAAGCAGACACCCGGCGCGGCCTTCCACGTCGTGTAATTGTAAAAGTAGATGGCCATGCCAGCGATGTCTCCCTCCGGCGCGACGATGAGGAGCGGCCAGGCGAAGCGGTGCGCCGTGCCCGCCGCTGCGGCAATGGTCCCGGACTCGGCGTCGGCGAAGTGCAGCGTCGCGGCCAGCCCGGCTTCCGTCACCGGGATCGCAGTGCCGGGAGCCTGGTCATCGCCGCCGGCTATGATGAATGAGCGGATGGTTGGCACATCTGCATGTCCCATCTGGCTCGGTTAGTTCAAGTCGACGTGGGCGGTCGGGGCGGCGGAGGACTTGCCGTCCGTGGTCGCAAAGCGAATGACTGGTTCCGGTATCATCGCTCCGTACTGTATCGAGGATTAGTAGATGGTGCAGAAGGCGTGCGTCTGGTCGCGTGCTCCGGCTTCACAGTTGATCGTCTTTTGGCGCTTGCTTGGCGGCGTCCCGGAACCCCATAATTAACAGGTAAGGCGCGCCCTCTGAATCCGGACCAGAGCTCGCTAGTTTTGGCTCAAAGTTCAGTGAACTGAGCAGCTTGTCACTCTCACATGAACCGTTTCTGTGTGCCTGATTCTGTGCCATTGAAGGTGTCCCTCTAACAAGACACATTCCGTGGTGGTTTCGGCGAATATCGTACAGATGACGAGGGTATCTTGCGTATCATGTAATGTACAGGTCATATAGTACAAGCCGCGAGCTGAGCAAGGTGCCCTGCTTCGCATCCAGCGCCCGCTCACGCCGGCGTCTTTATTGCTCCCTCGGGTGACGTGTCTTCGGGTTCGAACTTGCGCGGAATCAGACCCTCGGTCATGTCAATGGCCCCCTGCATGTCGTTCTTGTTGAACAAGAACAAGCCCTGGATCGCGGCAGTGCTGGTGTGTCTGTTTGACGGCTTCCCGTCCTTGTCCGTCCCGAAAAGACCAAGCTCATCCAGTCGTTCCAAGAAGCGCTGTCTGCCAGAGCCATCCTGGTCCACGTCGCCGTAGAAGCGATCCCACATTTGCGAGGCCTGGTACTTGGAGGCCTCGCCAATCCGCAGCATCATGTCAACCCGGCCGGGTCGAATGAGCGCCGGATCGAGACGGTCAATGTGGTTCGTTGTCAGGAAAGCTATGCGCTCTTCTCCGGCTGCAAGGCCGTCGAGTGCATTGAGCAAGCCTGAGAAGGTGACGCTGGCACCCGAGTAGCCATCGGCATCGCGCTGACGTCGGTTGACAAACGCTGCATCAGCGTCTTCGAGCAACAGAAGGCTCCTCTTCGGCAGCTTCGTCAGAAGATATGCCAGCTTGTCGTCCGTCATGCCCATCTCGCTCAGGTTGACCATGGCCACGCCAAAGTCCAACTCTCCAGCCAGCGCTTGGATGAAAGAGCTCTTGCCACTTCCTGGCGGCCCAAACAGCAGATAACCCCTCCGATACGGGATGCCTCGGTCCACATACCATTGCTGCCTCGACAAAAAGTCCTTGACGTCGGCCACGACGCTCTCTTTGACTCCTTCGTCGAGCACGACGGACCCCAGTGGGCGCTTCTTCCTCGGCTCCCCAAGAGGTGCCCAGTCCATTCCCCGAGCCGCATATACAATGGTTCTGCCCTCGTTCGCCTTGGCAGCAAGCTGATGGGCCTCGGAAAAGATGGCCTCGAATGCGTGTCGGTGGGCCCAGAGCGTGGTCAACTGCACAATCTCGTGCGGCTCTCCCGTATTCATATTGGCCGTGCTGTGCTTTTCCCTGTTGACGGCAATGTACGCGCCACCGAACTTGACAATGTGACGCCCGTAGCCGGGTTGAAGGAAGAAGTGCGCATTCGCAGGGCCGCCGAGGTTGGAGGTCCGGGAGCTTGTCGTCGTCGTCACCGAGAGGTTATGTATACGCGTGAGCCGCGCAGCAATGAACCCGGGATTCTCGCGCGGCTGCGACAGCCATGCGAGAATCCACGGGTACGCAGGGTCCTGCTTGCTGATCTCGACATTGACAAGCAGGCGACGGCGGGCGGCGCCGAGGGCAACGATGGCGCCTTTGCGCGCAAACGCTGCGGCGGCGCCAAGCGAGGCCAGGCCGATGCCTCCTGCAAAGAGCGGATTGTCGAAAAGCGCATCGAGGCTGAAGAGCGAGCTTGGAACTGATGAGGTTGACATGCCGTTGCGCGTGCTCCTGTGAGGTCGGCTGGAGTTTCGCTTTCAGCAGGTCGAGGAGGGTGAGAAAATTTGGGTGACTAAGCACGTCTTTCGCGAAAGGCGTCTTGGTGCCGCGTTGGTCCTGCAGGAATCCTTCGCGCGGGACTGTGCTTCAGTGTCCACTGCAACTTTAGGGATAGAGTAAAGCAGAGGCATCGCCTTGATGGGGCGCCCTATATGATCGCTTATGGCAGGCACCCGACTAGCGACATCACTGCCGATCATAGCTATGAAGCCGCGAGGTATGTCGAGCCTGGCGTGTATAAGATCAAGCAAACGTCTCAAAGCACCGTTACAAGCTTGCAACAGAAGCTTGGGGCGAGTGCGGGTCCATGATTTCAGCGAGCTCCATCCGGGCTGCTTGTTCGTTTGGTGGGCGCACAAGGGCAAGGTAGGTAAGTACGAGTAACTACGAGGACCTGGCGAGTGGCAATTGCGGTTGGCGAAAGGAGGGGTAGGAGGGCCAGAATGTGCGCGGGCTGTTTCGGCGGGACAAAGGTCATAGAGGGGCAACAATGAGCTCGCCGACAGAGCGGCGACAGATGATGGTGCGCGCAATGGTTCGTTTGACACGGCTCCGAGGGGGGCATTAAGCTTTGCATCGCGGCAATCATGGCCAGAGGTGCACGGGTGCATGGCCAGAACCAGTTTGGCCTCAGCGGCGGCAGACAGTGCTTCCCGATGGGCCGCAGGTGCCCCCTCGCTGCCTGCCCACGTCAGATCGGGATCGGAGAGCTCCTTTGGCTTTGGGGAAGAACATGGACGAAGCTTGGGGCAAGTTCAACATCCTTTTAGCTACGGGTTAGCTGAGCGGGCACGCAACTAGCCGCCCGAGGCGGGGGGGCCGTCGATCGGCTTGTGCTCGGGGCTGGGCGGCAAGCGACGGAACGAGACGCGATAGAGCCCGCCTGGCCGGCTGTCACCAGTGACGACGACGGGCAGGCACGCTGCTTCGGCATGCGCTGGTGTGAAGAAATGCGCTTCATGCATCACGTGCTTGGGACCGGACCGGACGCAGATGAAAGGCACGCAGCCAGTCAATGGGCGAGGGGCCGGACGAGGCGGGTTGCAGCGACACAGCGGCGCAACAATGGCTCCCGTATGCATCACCTCACGGGTGGACGACGGATGCACTGGAGCTTGATCTCACTGCTGTTTGGAGGGCAAGAAGGCTTGCCTGCTGGTGTGTTGCGTCCGTCCGTCCCGCATGTTTCCGCCAGCGCCCCGAGACGTCGGCTGCGGCAGGAAGTCGCCCGGCAATGACGAGCCTTGAGGTCACCCAAAGCAGCAACGGCGCCCCGCCAGTCGCTCTGGGCACGTACCTACCTTGCCTTACCTACTTCCGACAATTGCCATCTTTCTTCTTCCTACCCGCTCCTCTCCTCTCTTACCGTCTGCCATCTCCGCCTTCCACTCTCTGTCCAACTGAGCTCTGCATCCCAGACGCACGACACGCCAGCTTGCTGCGAACCCCTGCGTCCCACTCGACCTTCACGGCCCGACCTCATCAATCCCGTAAGTTGTTGAGCCCCTCTTCTGCCCTCCTCCTCGCTGCACAATGCCACAATCTGCCCCACTCAGGTGAGAGTCTCTTCGACTGGCGAAACGGCACACCCAGTCAACCACGGCCAAAGGGTGCCATGGCCTGGGCGACGCCCCGCGGCGGCGCACGACGTTGGCGGCCTGGCCGAGGCCACGGCGCGACAAGGTGTCGTCACCGCCATGGCAATGAAAGACGTTTCGTCGCGGAGCTCGAGCGATTTCGGTGGCCCGTCACCGCCCCAGCGCCAATTGACGCCGAGCCATGCGGCCCTCTCACCTCATTCGCGCTGTCATCGTGGGGCGTGCCACTGCCCAGGGCTGCCCCTCCATCCTCAGATAACGATAAACTCGACTGAAAACCCCGCGTGCCTCACACGACGACTGCCACCGGTCCGACGCTGCTTCACGCTGGTGGGACCAGCCTCGAGTCGGGGGCTTGCTCTGCCGCTACCGGTCGTTGCAGTACCTAAGTTACAGTACGCTATTATTCCATTGATGAGCCGCCCATGCCAGCGCAGCGCAGCCCGTCCCGTCAACGCGGAATAATTTGACGCCCACCTCTTCTGCGCCCATCGTCCCTCTTCATCCAAGCCACAACCTGCCTTCTCCCAACTCTACCTTGATCTCAACTTACACTTATTGAAGTAGAATCCCCGACTCGAAAACCGCAAACATGGGTGTTACCGAAGTCCTCAAGCGCAAGTCCGGCGTCATCGTCGGCGATGACGTCCTGCGCCTGTTCGAGTACGCCCGCGAGAAGCAGTTTGCTGTCCCCGCCATCGTAAGCTCTCCCGGTCACGACGCCGCCGCGCCCATTCTGACGAGGCGCGACGCGAAATTTTCCCCGTCGCCAGCTAACACACGCCACTAGAACGTCACTTCCTCCTCCACAGCCGTCGCCGCTCTCGAGGCCGCCCGCGATGCCAAGGCTCCCATCATCCTCCAGATGTCCCAGGGCGGCGCCGCCTACTTTGCTGGCAAGGTATGCACTCGAGAATACTCACAGTCCGGATATGGAACGTGAAATCAACGCTGACACCATGAACCTAGGGCGTCCCCAACGGCGACCAGGCTGCGTCCATTGCCGGTGCAGTTGCCGGTGCTCAGTACATCCGCTCCATCGCTCCCACGTACGGCGTCCCCGTCATCCTGCACACTGACCACTGCGCCAAGAAGCTCCTGCCTTGGCTCGACGGCATGCTCGACGCCGATGAGGCCTACTTCAAGGCCAACGGCGAGCCTCTCTTCAGCTCCCACATGATTGACCTCTCCGAGGAGGAGGTTGCGTGGAACGTTGAGACCACCGCCAAGTACCTGAAGCGCGCTGCCCCAATGAAGCAGTGGCTCGAGATGGAGATTGGCATCACGGGTGGCGAGGAGGACGGCGTCAACAACGAGGATGTCGACAACAACTCCCTCTACACCCAACCCGAGGATATCCTCAACATCTACAACACACTCTCGCCCATCTCCCCCTACTTCTCCATCGCCGCTGGCTTCGGCAACGTCCACGGTGTCTACAAGCCCGGAAACGTTCGCCTGCACCCTGAGCTCCTCGGCAAGCACCAGGCCCACGTCAAGGAGGCCCTGAAGTCCAAGCTGGACAAGCCCGTCTTCTTCGTCTTCCATGGCGGCTCTGGCTCCTCCAAGAAGGAGTACCTCGACGCCATCAGCCACGGTGTCGTCAAGGTCAACATGGACACGGATATGCAGTACGCCTACATGGCGGGCATCCGCGACTACATGCTCAACAAGCAGGACTACCTCAAGACCGCTGTAGGCAACCCCGATGGCGATGACAAGCCCAACAAGAAGTACTTTGATGTGAGTCGCGCGGCCCCTTGCGTGTCGTGCCCAGCCGTGCTAACGTGGATGCAATAGCCCCGTGTGTGGGTTCGAGAGGGCGAGAAGACGATGGCCGCTCGTGTCGCCGAGGCCCTCAAGGACTTCAACTGCGCCGGTCAGGTGTAAATGTTCAACAGCGAGACGTGAGCAACGATATGGATAGGAGTTGGCTGCATGTGCTCTCGCACCCCGAACGGTTAGAGTTGTCTTTCCTCGGGGTGACGGGTTGTCTGTCTGTTGAATGGAGATTGGCAAGTTTGATCGCAGTTGATGATTGGCGTAGCCAGGGCTGTCTAGCATGGTGGGTGTTGAAAATGAGAACGTGGGAAATACAAAGATATTGCTATTGACACTTGTGATGCTATCGTCATGCGGCGTTTGGCTTCTGCGAGTTGGTCTACCCCAAAATGCCGCTATTGCCCAGCGACTACCTGTGGGAAAGCAGCAATGCGGTCGCAATCTTACCCGTCCCTTTTCCCGCGACCACGCCGCTGCTATTAGGAATCTGCCCGGTCCTCTATCAGTCAGTCTCGTCATTCTCGACTTCAATCTAGCCACTACTGGCCCAGAATCTCCTTCTGGATCTTCTTGACTTCATCGTCGCTCAACTGCTCGGCCGTGGCCTTGGCAGCCTTTTCGGGGCTGAACCTCCAGAGGCCACCGGTCTTGTCCTGTTCACCGTCTACGGGAACGCCAGCTGCCTTGCCGAGGGCCTCGAGAGTCGCATCGGCCCCTTGAACGGCAGAGAAGTAGCGCCGCTCCCAGGAACTGTCCTCAGACTTCTCCTTGGTCCGCAGGTTGCGCTGCGCCTGCTCGATCTTGCCCTTTTCGACCGAAACGGCTTCCATGTCGCCACTCGCGATGGCCTCGGCGACCTTTGCCCAGGCGCGGCGTGACTCGAGCGGGTGCTGCTTCTCGAGGGGCGCGATCTGCAGTTCTGTCGGGGCCGTGGCGACGGCATCGTACGTCTCCAGAAGCGTGGACTTGGAGTTCTTCTTGGCAGGGCCCTCGTAGATCTCGAATTCCTTGGTCCACTGGCCCGTGATGTTGTACAGAACGTCCTTGTCCTTGCCGGTAGGGTGGAGGACGGCAGTGACGCTGTTCTTCTTGCCAGACAACCACCCCCTGCCGCTGTAGTCGATCTTGGCGGTGTATCCGCTTGAACTGGAGATGGTGCTTCCTCCATCAAGCTCGACGAACGGTGTCCCGAAGATGAGGCCCTCAATGTGCAGAGAGGGCAGTGTGATGAGGTAGCGTTCGGTCTCTCCGCCCACTGGGATCGTGAGCACCGCATGGCCGATCTGCTTGACGATTATGGTGCTCTTGAACGTGGCCTTTTGCGCATTGTAGCCCTCGAGCTGCACGCCCGACTTGTCGTTGCGGATGCAGTAGGCGGTGGCCGGCGGATGGTGGCTGACCTGCTCCGAGACGAGCGTCGTCTCACCAGCCTCATCCTTCCAGGAGCCGAGGAAGAGCTCGCCGAGGAAAGGATTCAGAGGCTTCTTCTCGTTGCCGTATTTCTCGCTGCGGCTGGCGTACTGGTGCTTAAGGGTCGCGATGAACCACTTGAGGACGAGCAGGGCGCGCTTGGCGGGGTCGGATTCGGCAGCCGGGGCGGTGAGCAAGGGGGGGTGCGTGCCCCAATACGACGAGAATTCGGTCAAGGACTGGGCAGACAGGATGAAGGGTGGCGCGGTCAGGGAGGCGAGGTCGCCGTTGAAAGAGGCGATGGACTGCAAGGCGCGGTCAGCTGGAGAAAAGGCCCAGCAGTCGCCGCGCGACGCACCTTGAGAAAGGCAGACCAGCTGCCGCTGCTGGCCTGGGCAGGCGTCGTGGTTCCGGAAGCAGACATGGCCGTCGGGACGTGTTATGCCTTGGGGCGCAGGGGACGGTTGTTGAGCACGCGATGACAGCGAGCGGGTTGAGACGTCGGAGTGCCTCGTGGAGGATAGTCGGCCGCGTAGCACAAAGGAGCTACTGCGGCTGTATGCGTCCGAAAAGTCGCAAAGTCAAAAAACCGCGGAAATGGTCTCGCACGACGAGGGATCAGAATGCAGGACAAATGGAAAGGGGGCGGGCGAGGTACGTCTTGAAGGATCGTGGGTGGCGTGGAGACTTGATGATGTTGAGGAGAGACCCTGGGTCGCTGGGTGGTGTCTGGACTCAGGACTGTGGAATGTCGCCCATGTGCCGCCTCGCTGGTGCACACAACCGTGCTCTTATTCGTATAGGGCAATACGTTAATTACGGCACGTCCAAAGTGCAGCACTCACTCACTACGAAGTAAGGTACCTTGCAATGCATTGGTCGCCCCGTCGAAGCTTCACCTCCCCGGCGCAGAAGATCATGCAATCGCTTCCCACCGGCCGCCCCAGAAGAGTAGAGGAGACAGTTGGCCCCCCATCGCGGGGCCTCACACGTCACCACAGCGCTGCTCGCTCGAAGTTACAGCACGATTGCGCCCGCTTCGGCATCGGTCCCTGGCCGGCGGCCTGCCGGTGCGGTGGGCGATAGCCTGCCTGACCAGTATTAACCAACCTCAGGGTCGGCAGTGCGGGCGCCTCAGCCACACACACGCGAGCAACCCCGCTGCTGGGCCCTGTTCGCCCTGTCCTGTTCCCTGCCCTGTTCCCTGCCCCCTGCGCCGTGGCTGCCGCTGAGGTCATTGCTCAGCGCCGGTGCAACAAGTCCAGCCAGCCGCCCAGTGGTCGCGGATCTTTGTTCCTCCGCAAGGGAGGGGAGCCGCCAGAGCTCCACATCAAGATGGAAATCCACGGAGGCTTACCCAGCAGGCTGGCACAGTTGAGCTGGTGTGGGCCAGGTTGTGGCCGGGCGGGCAACACCGGCTCGGTGGCGATCATTCAAGTCGTCGCTTACTCCCACCTGAATGTCGCGATACCTGTCCTGAGAGAAACGTACCGACTCGTATTTAATGCACTTGGTTCCGTCTTCTCGTCTGTAAGCCTGACACGACCGGATCACAGTCTCCATCCCATTTACACACCTTCGCGCTGGCTCAGCTACTTTGGAACTCCAAGGCGGCCGCAGCTCCGGATGGTTCGAGCTGGCCAACGCCGACCCGGCCGCCGACGATGACACAGCTTCCGGGCCAGCCGAACTTGTCGCCGCAGTTCTGCTTCTCTACTGGGACTCTACGTGGTAAGTCTTCCTTTCCCGCCATCGCACTGTCGAGGGGTGCTGACGCGTCCCGTGCTAGACTTTCTGCGGCTTTCAAGATCATCCATAGACGACTCCATCGCTCAGAACCTCAACGCGCTCATCACGCCATCAGATGCTGGCTTCGACCCGCAATCGACGTCCCGACGTACCTTGCCGTCCGCTTCCCGCGAAATAAGCCAGCCGGCCTGCCAGGCCTTCAAGGAGCGAGTGCTCTTTCCGGCATGGCAGGCCCGAGCCGAGGTGCTCAACTACTGCGGCGTCGTGGCCACAAGCCCGGACCCGGATGACCCCGAGACGGCGCTTCGCGAAGTGGAAAACCAACGGGACCGGGAGCGCGTCGTGGATGAGCGGCTGGACCCGTACTCGGGGAGGTTCTTCCCTCGGGAGCCTCGGACGGAGACGTTGGCCATGCTCGTGCGCCAGGAGCGAGGCGTAGAGAACATTGTGCGCAGCCGCACGTGGGACGTGGTCCAGCAACGCTGCGCTGCGCCGTACGAGCGCTGGGAGGACGCCGTCTCGCGATGGAGCGATAAACACCACACGAACAAGCCGCCACCCGGGCGGTGATGAGAAAGGACAAGGGGGGACAGACGTGTAAGAGTAGCACCGACCCTGGATGCGTGAGGGATTTCCAGATCCCACGGCGGGAATTTGCAGCGGATCTTTGAAGCGACGTGCGCTTTGGATAAAGATGTGCCATTGTACAACAGCAGCCAACCATACCCGACTATACGAATTAACATACCACTCGAACCGAATACTGCCAAGAGTGCATCCAGATATTTCTGTATCATGAAATCGCTTCCACAGTGTCGGCGGGAGGTGGACAGCTCCAGTTCCGGTAGCAGGTCGTGTGCAACTGCCCGTGTACCTATCGTTGAGACCCACTGACGCCGAGGCCAAGTCGGAAGGTTCAATTACGCCAAAGGTGGCATGTACGAAGTACACTATAACGTTTCGCCGGGAAGAACCCAATTCCGAGGATCCGCCGGTTCAAGGCGCACGTCGGCTTCGACTACCTTAGCATCTTTCTTGCCTGACCTTGACCTGACCGAATGCACTACTCTGGCCCTTGGGTTTTTTCGTGAACTTGTGATACCAACAGCTCGAGTGCACGAGGCGCCAGACGATCTGTTGGGCAATTAAACGCCAACAGCAGCTCCCACTCTGCTCGTCACTCTTCACGAGGCCCACTCGCTCTCGTGCCCTGACAGGACATCCAGTTCCAGCATCGTCCTCCGACCACACACTCCTCGACGCCGTCGCGCACGTCGCCGAGCACGCACCCACACCTGCACCTGCGTTTGCATCTGCAGCCTGCCGACCAACTCGAGACCTTCCGGTCGACCGCGCTCCTTCGCCTCCGTTCATAGCAGCCTGTCTGCCGATCGCATTGCTCCCCGCACAGCTCCGTTCCGGTTCCGCCGCCACAATGCCGCAACCGCTGCCGCCAAAGGAAGCGGCGCAGTTCCGGACTGTCATCCGAAGCTATGAAGACAAGCAGTACAAGCGCGGCATCAAGACGGCCGACCTCATTCTCAAGAAAGTCCCCAAGCATGGCGACACCATGGCCATGAAGGCTCTGATCCTCAGCGCCCAGGGAAGGACGGACGAGGCCTTTTCGCTGGCCAAGGAGGCTCTGACGGTGGACATGAAGTCGCACATCTGCTGGCACGTCTACGGTCTGTTATACCGCGCCAACAAGAACTTCGAGGAGGCCATCAAGGCGTACAAGTTCGCGCTGAAGCTGGAGCCCGAGTCGCCGCAGATCCAGCGCGACCTCGCCATCCTCCAAGTCCAGATGCGTGACTACCAGGGATACATCCAGAGCCGCACCGCCATGCTCCAGGCGCGCCCCCAGCTGCGCCAAAGCTGGACGGCCCTGGCTATTGCCAACCACCTCGCCGGCAACCTGTCCGAGGCCGAGAACGTCCTGACCACCTACGAGGGCACTCTCAAGACGACGCCCTCGCGCCACGACATTGAGCACTCCGAATCCATCATGTACAAGAACTCTCTCATCGCTGAGCAAGGCGACTACCAGCGCGCGCTGGACCACCTCAACGGCGACGCCAAGCACAACCTCGATCGTCTGGCGGTCTTGGAGGCCCGCGCAGAGTATCTGAGCAAGCTCGGGAGGAAAGATGACGCCGCCAAGGCGTACAGGGCACTCCTCGACCGCAACGCGGAACATCCTGACTACTACGAAAAGCTGGCTGCCGCGCTGGACATTTCAGTCGAGGATCACAAGGCACGGAAAGCCATATACGACGAGTACGTCCAAAAGGCGCCACGCAGTGACGCGGCGCGGCGCATTCCGCTCGACTTCCTCAAGGGTCAGTCATCAGCTACACGACCGCGATTGCGGCATCATACTAAACAGTTCTACAGGCGATGAGTTCAAGCAGGCTGCCGATGCATACCTGACCCTGATGCTCAACAAGGGTGTCCCGTCGACGTTTGCGAACCTGAAACACCTGTACTCGGATACCTTCAAGAAGAACACGCTCAAGGAGCTGGCGGAGAAGTATCTGGCCTCGCAGCCATCAGACTCGGCAAGCAAGGACAAGGGCGAGGCCGCTGGGCTGTACTTCCTTGCCCAGCATTACAACTACCACCTTAGTCGAGACCTGCCCAAGGCCACGGAATACATCGACAAAGCCATCGAGAAGGATCCGAAGAGTGTCGACTTCCACATGACCAAGGCACGGATAATCAAGCACGAGGGCAACCTGCAGCTTGCGTCCGAAATGATGGATCGCGCGCGCAAGGTGGACCTTAAGGATCGCTACATCAACAGCAAGGCCGCCAAGTACCAGCTGCGCAACAACGAGAACGACAAAGCATTGAAGACTGTCGGTTTGTTCACGCGAGCGGAGACGGTGGGGGGCCCTCTTGCGGACCTGTTGGAAATGCAGTGCATCTGGTTCTTGACGGAAGACGGCGAGGCCTATGCTCGGCAAGGCAACATTGGCATGGCGCTCAAGCGGTTCCACGCGATCGGGAACATCTTTGACGTCTGGCAGGAGGACCAGTTCGACTTCCACAGCTTCTCGCTGAGAAAGGGCCACATCCGAGCGTACGTAGACATGTTGCGATGGGAGGATCACGTCCGCGATCACCCCTTTTTCTCGCGGGCCGCGCTGGACGCCATCGACGTCTACCTCAAGATGGCTGACAAGCCGTCGGCAAATGGCGTCAATGGAGCCGACGAGGAGAACAGCGAAGACGCGCTGGCGAGGAAGAAGGCGGCCAAGAAGGCAAAGAAGGAGCAGCAGCGTTTGGAGCGGGAGGCAGCAGAGAAACAAGCCAAGCAGGACCCCAACAAGTCCACCCAGACGGGTGAGCCTAAGAAGAAGGATGAGGACCCGCTCGGGCTGAAGCTGGCCGCCACGACCGACCCCCTTGGCGAAGCCATGAAGTACCTGGGGCCCTTGCTGCAGGCATGCCCAGAGAGCATCGAGGCCCAGATCGCCGGTTTCGAGGTGTACATGCGACGAGGTAAGCGCCGGGCTCTGTGGTCTAGGAGCAGCGCGGCGGCAGATGAAGTGGCTAACGGCTCGGTCTTACAGGAAAATACGTCTTGGCTCTGCGCTGTCTCAACAATGCCTTGAGTCTCGATGCGACCCACCCCAGGGTCTACGAGCAGGCAGTTGCGTTCAGGAGCCTGCTCAACTCTTCCCCCGAACTGGCCCCCAAGGTCGCCGAGGTCCTCAAGACGCAGTTCCAGGCCGTGGATGAATCGACCAAGCTGAGCACGTACATTGAGCAGTTTGAGGCCAAGCACAAGGCGAGCCCTCTCCACGTGCTGTCAGCCATTGCGGCCAGGCGGAGCACCGGGGAAGACAAGAGCAAGTGCGACGAGCGTGTCCTTGACCTTTTGAGCATGAACGGCGTATCGTCAGGCGACGCGATAGAGATGCTGGAGCGGCTGAAGAGCTGGAGGAGCCCGGCAGTGGCGGAATTCAGGGGCGCCGCACAGGCCAAGTGGCCCGATGTGACGCGGCTGGCGTGAACGGGACGAAACGGGGCGATGGGCGGGATGGATTTGGGTGATTCGGGTCAAAATAGGAGGGCGGCGGGCTGGCGGGGCGCACTCTTTGGGCGGCATGGTTGGCGTCTTGAGTTGAAAAGCATTTCCGAAGCGCTGTTGTGTCGCGGGGGGCGTGGATGAGGCTCAGAAGCGGTGCCGCTGGTATACCTCGGACGGAGCATATAAGTGCCGACCTAGACGGGTGACGCCCAGGCCTCGAGGAATACGAGATATGCGTTGGCGAGTGATTAGACGAGCAGAGAGTTGTGTTTCTGGGCCATTGTCGTGCCCGCGTGGGGGAGCATATAGACGTTGGGATACAGTGTCGGAAGGCTTTGGAGTGCGGAGGACAGTTGATTGAAGTATGTCGACTCCAATGCAACATCGCCAGTCACCGACGCAATGGCGAGGACATAACTACACTATGTCTGCGGCCGTGAAGCTACTGGGCGATGAATGCCTACCTACCTTAACTACCAAGCTACGTGGCAGCTAGGCGATCGTGGAGTGACCAGCAGATGCATGAGATGTACGAAGTACGAGTAACTCAGCAACGGTCCGGCGGGGGCTGCACGGAGACCTCCGAGAATCCTTCCATGTCACTGGGAGGACGCATGAGGTACCTAGGTAGAGGTAGTTACGCAGGTCCAGTGGGTAGCTGGGTGTTTACGAGTACAGAATGGTTCGAGCATCAACACGTAGTGTCGTACTATGGGAATGGATGAGACGAGGCCCCGTCGGTTCCTGCCATCCACATGCATTACAACGTTTAGGTTCTGAAGACGAAGATGCAGGTGCTTTCCATTCAGCGCTTCACTCAGGCATATCAATCATAAAGAGAAGGGCGGGGCTTCTCCCTAGGTGGGTTCACCCTTTGGTATCCGCAGGAGGCGCGCCAATGGCTGGGTGCCCAGACGGGAGCAACCTGGAAGTAACACTGGCCAGTCCTCGCCCTCGGCCCCTTCATGTTGGCTTTCGATATCTACAGCCCCAGTTGGCAACGTCAACGTCGAGTCTCATCTCATGCACTGTTGCGTTTTGGGACCTCGTTGCAGGTCCCCAGGTTGTACGAAGTACTGTACGTCGTATGACAGCTACCTACCTTAGGGTTCCCTCGGTCGGTGGTGCTGCACCTCACCTGAGCTAGGGCTGCAAGCCCCTGGGTTGAGGTCCCTGGCGGTGGCTTGGCCCCTGGTGCCGGCCCCGAGTACGAGCATGCCAGAGGTGCCTTCCGACGGGTTGTGTGAAGACAGGAGCCAGCAAGAACGCTACCACGAAAGTGGTGTCTGTCGCTGTGGACAACCAACTCACTGTCAGTGGTCAACGCCAGCCACGGAAGGGGAAGCCGAGGTTCAAAAGGGTGCGTCAGGTCGGTACTGTACCTTGTGCGCCGTGCCAACCAAGGCGGGCGAGGAGGGGAGGGCTGGCGAGCCAGGCAACCCGGCACGCCAGGCTTGCCTTGCTTGCCCCAACCGTCCAATGCCATGGAACCTGCGGTGGATGGCAACCTGGCCCCTGTGGAGGTCCACCACATGGCGCCGAGCGGGTCGGCAGCACTGAGTTACCTGAAGGTATTCGTCCGCTGCCATTGAAGTACCTAGGTAAGTACAGACGGACGGCCTGGAACTCGACAGCGTCGACGCGGTCCGCGCCAGCCGAAAGCCCCGGACGACCGAGCTCGTTGGCGGTGCAAGACCGGGGGCGCTCGTACCCGAGGAGCTTGCGCGCACACAAGTACCTCACTTACGAGTACGAGTATAGGTACCTACCTAGGCAGGCATGGGTACCTTACCTACCTACCGGCAAAGGGGCAGATGTGCTGTGAGAGATGCCCAGCTGCCCAGGTGGCAGCAACCTGCTCGTTGGGTCCATACCTAGGTAGGTTGCTGTGCGAACCCGCAGCACGACAAGGTGAGGTACAGTACCGTACCTGACGCAAGGGTACCGATACTCGTACCGACGGGAGGCTTGTGTTCAATGTCAATTCCTTCCAATTTGGCAGGTACTGCCTGGTCCGGCCCTTCCCCTCCACACCTCCAGCATTTAACATCGTCCCGCGCGTTGGGCCCAGACCAGCAAGCTTCCGGTTCTCCGTCCGGGTGCGAATAACTAAGGCATCGACGATACCTTGGCTATCTCGCACGTGTGAGCGTCGCTCTTTTGGCCCGCCCGCGCGCCGTCCCCAACCTCTGCGGCTCTTCTGTTCCTGCTTCGTACCTGCTTCACCGTACCTTACCCTTCCTTAACTTAACTTTGTCCAGCCGGTGCTGTCGTTTCTCACCTGTCCAGCGCTCGTTCCCGTCGCCGCCTCGTGCAACCCGCCGTGTCCCGCACACTTGGCCAGGTTGCTGCCGCGGTGCACCCGCATCGTGCACTCGCGTCTCTGCCGGCCCGACGAGCACATGTGATTTACCGCCCTCATGGACACCCAACAGGCGACCTCGTCCGCAGTCAACGGCCAGAACGGACACGCACCGCCATCGGCCAACGGCGAGAATGGCACCGCACCCCATGGCCCCAGCGCCATGCCTCTTGCTCTCGCTGATGGGCGCACGCTGGCCGTTACTGAGAAGCACCTCGTCGTTGGCGGTATGTTGCGTCTCTCGACCCTGCACAGTTGTTGTATAGGGCACTGGTCCCGTCTTTCCGTCCACCCGGCATACCGGCGGCACGCGTGAAAGGGCAGCCGTGCACATGGTTTCTCTCGACGTCCCTCGTTGGCTGACGCTCGCCTTCCAGAATCAGCAGCCAAGAAGAAGCAGGTCAAGGCTTCTGCATGCGCCTTGATACAGACAGGTAATTGGATGTCCCTGAAGTTACGTGTGCGAGACACGCCCGCTCATGCATGTGCCGCATGCTCACAGATGCATCTGGTGACAAGCTGGTTCCGCTCTACAACGTCCTCTGGGCGAGCGTCACCGGCCACCACCTCCTGATTAGCTACGCCGCGCAGCCCTCCAAGACGTCCATCAAGCTTGAGAGCTGGGCTTTTGACTTGGATGACTGCCGGCAGCCTGCCGATGCGCCCAAGCCTGAGGACTTCGCTGCTGGTCTCATCTCCCGCGCCTACGCCGATGCCCAGCCTCAGAAACGCGCATATGTGCTCATCAACCCCAACGCCGGGCCCGGAGGGAGCTTGCGCAAGTGGGAAAAGAGCGTGAAGCCGCTCTTTGAGGCTGCCCGCATGCATGTCGACACTGTTGTGCTCTCCAAAGGTGGTGAGGCTGTGGGTCTGGTCGAGAAGGTCGATATCGACAAGTACGACACCATCGTAGCCTGTTCGGGTGATGGGACGCCGCATGAAATCTTCAACGGACTTGCCAAGCGCCCAGACGCCACGAGGGCCCTCTCAAAGATCGCTGTCAGCCACATACCCTGCGGCTCGGGCAACGCCATGGCCTGCAATCTCTACGGCTCGCACCGTCCCGCACTGGCCGCGCTCGCAATTATCAAGGGAGTCGTAACGCCTCTGGATCTTGTCTCCATTACTCAGGGTGGTCGGCGCTTGATATCGTTCCTGTCCCAGTCTCTCGGCATCATCGCCGAGAGCGACTTGGGCACCGAGCATCTACGATGGATGGGCAGCAAGCGATTCGACTTTGGTGTGATCACGCGAGTCTTCCGCCGAAGGTGTTACCCATGCGACCTGGCGGTCAAGGTCGAGGTGGAGCAAAAGGACGGCGTCAGGGAGCACTACAAGCGCCATGCCAGCGACGCCAGCCTGCGTGGAGCCTTCCTGACGTCCAATGACGGCGACCACGGTGGCGAGGGCCTGCCCCCGCTCAAGTACGGAACGGTTGAGGATGCTCTGCCCGAGGGCTGGGAGTTGGTTTCTTACGACAAGATTGGCAACTTTTATTGCGGAAATGTACGTGGCGGGGCGGTACTGGCGCAATCCCTGCAGCCGCACCGTTGCTAACAGGACATTGCAGATGGCGTATATGGCGCCCGACCTCAACTTCTTCTCGGCAGCCGTTGCGGCGGACGGCTGCATGGACCTGGTAACCATAAACGGTGACCTCTCACCAGTGACGGCCGCCAAGACACTGATGTCGGTTGAGACGGGCAAATTCTTCGACAGCCCGCATGTCTCGTACAAAAAGATCTCGGCGTACCGCATCATACCCCGGGACCAAGAAGACGGATACATCAGTATTGATGGCGAGCGGATTCCATTTGGCCCTTTCCAGGCAGAGGTGCACCAGGGGATGGGGCGAGTCATTTCAAAGCGCGGCGGCTATGAGGCATTCGGTCCGTCGAACTGGGACTCTGTCACGGTGGCAGAGAGGCTCCACGCTTGAAGGATGTCACCTCGAACTTGTCGTATTGGAGATGGCCACACTGGCAGCGAGGAGGTGTTAAGCAGAAGCGAGCGTTGTGATACCCATGGTTGCGTGGCTGTCTGTGTAAGGCAGACTAAACGGGAGGAATTAGATTGCAGAGTGGATTGTCCTAGATAATGGAGATGAGCTCTTCCGATGCAATCCATATTGCTCTGACTGCCTCTGATTGCGACATGCTAGCCGTCAGAGCCGACCTTCACCAAGTATTGTTATATGTTGAGGTGCGAAGTAGTCCCGCGCAAGTCGTGCCTACCTGCATAAAGCGCGACCTGGGTGCGGGGGAGGCGGCGATAAGATAACGCTTGGAGGACGGCGCCAACGGCCACTACAGCCGCCAACATCGACTACATTCACTCACTACAGCGTCGTCTCACGACTTGCGCCACGTTGACCGCGCCGCCGACCGACCAACCGTCACTCAGCCTGTTCAGCTCTGAGCCCATGCGGGAATGGTGGTCGCTGGCAGTTGAGAGGTGATGCCAAACAGAGGCGCCAAGGTCCCGTCGGGACCGTGGGGGAGACTCAAGCAGGTCGAGCAAGACCCCCTCGAGAGCATGGGCCTGCCCTCCAAGGGGGATACACGGTAGGTGCACCCTGTGATCCATCTGCTACATGGTTTTGTGGCGGCAGTCTTCCGGCGTTAACGGAGGTTGGATATGAGCCTTCTCTATTCCAAGACGCAGGAGAAGTATTACACCACCATCGTGGAACGGTACATGACGTTCTGCTCCGATGCGGGCCAGCGCGACGAGCTGCTCCGTAGGTTCTCCTCCCTCGCCATTGGCGAAGCGGCAGGCTCAAGGTCAGCCCCGGCGAGCCCGTCAGTGGAAGCACTGGAAAACCCAGCAAACACCAAGGCACTCTCGGACGTGATGTCGGGGCTCCGCAAGCTCCGGGAGGGCATTGTGGCATCGAAGCGGGCCGACGACTTCGCCGTTCAGGTCTACCTCTTTTGCATCCGCCTGTCGGTGCTCGCAAAGCAGCCTGAGTCGTACCACCCGGCGATCCTGTATCTCCTGCGCGAGCTCCATCCACAACAACCTCTCACCTCGGTGGAGCTAGACGAGGTCGTCGGCTATCTGGTTCTCGACGCGGCATGCCGGCGGCGACAGCTGGCCGAAGCGTTTGCGCTCCGGCAGAGGTATGGCCTGCGGGATGCCAAGGTCAGCGCCGCGTTGGCTGCCTTGGTCCACGACAACTCGCTGCTCTTCCACAGGGTCAAACGAGCCGTAGACGGGCACAAGGCGCGCGTCATGGAGTGGGCCGAGGCGGGCGTGCGGATGCACGCGCTCAAGAGCATCGGCAAGACGTACATGTCGGTCGACATGGGTTTTCTCGAGCGGATGACGGGGTCGACTTGGGACGAGCTCAAGACAAACGATGGTGTTGGCTGGGAGCTCGAGCAGGAGCGGGTAGTGATTCGCAGGCCGAGGGCCCGGTGAGCGGCCGAGGGCACGCGTCCCTGGGCAGCGCAGCCGGCTCACCAACCAGTGCGACTAGTTCTATGGCATCAACTTCTTTCGCCCCCCACGTACGTGTGAACAGCCGTGTGCAGCTGGCCGCCGAGTGCGCCCGGGCAACAAGCCTCTATGAACGCAGGCCACAGCAAACAACTGCCAGCACGCAACCTGCGACGTTCATTATCCCGTTGACTCCTACGTCTCCACCCCCACGCTCCTCCGCCTTCGGTCTCAAGAAGTCAAGCGACACGACGCCTTCGCGTCGGCACTGGCATCGTCGTCCGGTCGTTTCTCCCGCACAACGAAGCTACCGTTGACAGGAGCTAGCCAGGGTACGACTTCCACTGCACCGAGTTCGTCCGAGTCCTTTTTCATCGCGGCAAATCCTCTAACCTCCCCGAGCCCTTGTTACCGATGCCTGTGTCACGTAAGAAGCCGAAGGCAAACGCGGGCCCCAAAACGCCTTCGGTCCTGCTCGCGGATTATCGCACCGCGTGGCTCGTTAAGTAAGGATCTTCTCTATCTCTCATGTCTTAGCCCAATCATCCTGCTCTGTCCGTCCCCTTTGTCTCGGGGCGCAGACTTCGCACCTCGCCTACGTAAATTCGACACCCAGCCGCTCTGCGAAGAGGCAGCATATGCCCGCGCCTGCATCATGCTTCTGCTTCGCTACACGTGCTGACCTTGTTGCCGCAGGACCGACGAACCAGCCATAGAGATTAAGGTTAAAAGCGAGACCTTTACTATTCACAAGAGCATCCTCACAAAGAACTCCGAATACTTCGACACCTGCCTCAATAGACCGTACGCCGAAGCTTGGGACAATAGGGTCGAGTTCGACGACATCGAGCCAAAGTACATGGCCTACTATCTCGGCTTGGCTGCCAGCTACTCGACCATCGTGCCGCACTCGCCCCCGAGCCCGTTGGACAATCCCGAGGCAGAGCCCAGACGAGCTCCCATGAGAGACTATGTCGAGGTCTACAAGCTGTGCGACCGTTTCATGAGCAAGGAAATGGGCGATTTTATAGTGGAGTGCCTCTACGCGGCGATTGGGGACGGCCACCGGGCGCTGTATCGATCGCAGGCAGATACTGGCCTGCAGAAAATCGTCACGAACGACTTTGCCGACGCCTTCGAGGCTCTGTTGCGGGAGCACCCGCGCCAGGCCCAGCTGGGCGACCTCATGATCCGTTACTTCGCCGACGGCGTCAACTACAAGTCGTGGATGGAGTGCGTCGATGAAGTCATGAATCGGCCGCATTTCGTGGGCCATGTGTCCAAGCGCTTTGCGTTCAAGTTGGCGGATCAGGCAGACTCCCGTGGGAAGATCAGGCGCAGAGAGCTGCGCGGCCCATAGTCTTGGAGCTGAGCTGCGCTGCACCTGGTCGAGGCCGGGGTTCCGGATGCGCGGTAAGAGCCCGTTCTTTCACAGGGACCTGACGCGCCCCTGACGGGAATTTGTGCTCTTTCAGTGTTCGGTTGTCATTGCGCAAGGGTATCTACAAAGAGCTGACCTGGGACAATCCGCGGAATGGTGCCCCTGAGGTTGGGGCTTGGTGCAGCTTCACCTGGAAGTTGGGGACGCGGCGTGCAGGATTTATAACTATGTGCCCATGAGATACGCCTACAAGGGGCGGGTCAGTGAGTTGCAGGCTGTTGGGTCTTGAGTCTTGGCTGTGTCGTCACTGTCATCGCTTGTCAGATGCACGGTAAGTGGAGGATCCCTAGTACTCTTCCGATTCACACATGTTACCCCGGACATGGATCATTCGTCCGGCTAACTCGTTACAGGCAACGTCGACATTGACGGATTTGATGGCCGTGGAGAACACATGACCATGCAACGACTAGAGATTAGGTATGAGAAATTCGAGAGAGAAGTCAATTGCGCACATGGTGTCAAGTCTTTGAAAGTTGGTTCAATGTTGCTCACCCCGTTCGGTCCTTCGGGCCTCGACCGCACCTATGGTTTCGTGGAGAAATGCGGGCGGCCGCACGAAGGAGAACAATCAAGCATCCCCAAAGTACCAGGGCAGCTGCTGGTATAGTCCTCAGGGGCAGACCGGCGCGTCAAGGCTGGTGCAATTCAACGCTTACCTTTCCGAACGACGACACAGGCACTGCAGGACCGCAGTTTCAATGGTCTCGATTTCAGGTCATTGAACCACTGATCGGCTGAAAAACGACAGCATACGAGACGGGTGATCCAGGCGGCTTCGCTCAACAGTCAAGAGTGTCTACGGTGGCAGTGCGGCAGTGTGGCTCAGCACCGCTGATAGTTGCAACAGGGACTTTTTTCCAGAACGAACTGCAGCCAAGAACAATGGCTGATCCTTCTCCGCACGGGCTGGAAAAATGCCAATTCCTCCAGACAGCGTCTATTGGTCTGATACCCCGGTTGGTGTCAAGGGCATGCTACCATCAGCGGGATGGATCGCAAGCTGCCACCAAACGGGGGCTTGGAAGGGGGCTGTTGGCGACCACGCATGCCACGGTCGGGCAACACAGGGGTGACTGGTGTGCTTCGCAGGCGCTTGTGCAGACACCCATGGGCGGCCGTTTCTTGATGCAGCAGCTGGCCGTGAACAGGGCAGGTCTGGGAGGCCGCCTGATACCCTCCCCGATCTTGGCGTGTACAACATGGTGGCCATGGTATAAGCCTGGGAGTTCTGCCCTCGAGGCGCACCAGGATCTGTCTCCACGCCTCTGGGGAAAAACCCGTCATTGTCGCCCCTACATTGTCCTTGATCGTTCTTACATTGAAGATTCTGCTTCCGTGCCTAAGAAACGCCTTCAAGCGCATAGAGAGTCTTGCAACCAGAAGGGTACGTGGCGGTTTCCTGTGCCGGTGCCGCAAGCTGTCGGGGCATGATCGACGTCAGTCATCAAGGCTAATATGGTTTAAATAGATTTGATCTCGGTATTCAGAAGGCAATATGCGAGCCAACTCAGCAGTCGTGACCGCCTTGGCCGCCTTGGCCGCCTTTGCGAGTGCCGCAGATGACAAGGATGTCATCTACACCGGCCCCAAGGCGCAGGACATCTCGACCGAGACGTGGCAGAAGGTGCTCGACTCGCCCACCAACAGCAGCACAGCCCACTTCACGGGTTTCGACATCACCAAGGCGTACCCAAGCTCGGAGCAGGAGGGCTGGCAGCTCAAAATTGGCGTCAAGGGCGGCCTCGACGGCGACGGCACGACGGGTACCGTCATGTCTCTGTCTGCGCCGGGCGGCGGCAAGCTCGCCAACGTCAGTGACACCTGGCACCTCTGCGTCTACGCGTTCAATGTCAAGGTCTCCAGCGCGACCAGCTGGGGCAGTGGCAAGAAGCCCAGCTGCAAGGGCCTTGTCGCCAACGAGTGCATCGACCAGATCTCCAAGGATGCTGCGGCGGTGTACTCGTCGGGAAAATGCCCGGTGTATGACACAAAGCCCGCGTGTCTGAGGGACCTACCCGAGCAGACGGCCATGGCACTGTCACTTCCCGGTAAGAAATTCACGTCTCCCTTTCCGCGTCCCGTGAAGAGCATCGCGGCAAGGTTGCGGTTCGTCGCTGCTGACTTTTGTCCGTCGACGCAGCCAGGGACATATCGTCCGTTCTGAACGGCAACACGAGTTTTTTCCGTCGCAACGATGGCGCCGAGAAAGAAGCGTTTGAGACGGCCGCAGGCCAGCCCATGGCTGTTGTGACTCTGTGGGGGGGATCGGGCAACTCGGACAAGGCGCCAGTGGCGGAAGTGGCATGCGTCATGCCCAACGCCAAGGAGGCGGCCAGCAGCTCGACCCGAGCTGTTGCGTTCCTGGGCTGGTCGGCCGTCACTCTCGCCGTCGCTGCCAAGCTCGTCATGTGAGTGATGCAGTGTAGATGGGCCGTGTCGCCGGCTCGCAGAGGAGAGGTTCCCACGAGGGACAGGCACTTGGCCTCCGTGTACACTGTAGTTCACATCTTCAACACGCCCTTCGTTCGAGTCGCCACGGTGAAAGCGCAATAAATTGAGACTCGTAGCTTGATATGTGCATGAAGGTGCCTGCTCTTGCCGTGGACGTTGAGATGTTGACAGTCTGAGATGAGGATATAACGCTAAGAGGAAGAATGGAGCGACAAAACACGCCCAGATACATGCCCGTGAATATCCAAAAACGCCTTGCCCTGCCTGTCAACGCTGCACGTTTGGTTATAGTTGCCCACACGCAACATGAGATGCTCTCGTGAATGAATGCCTGCTCAACAAGGGCGTGTCAAGGGGTTAGCGCCTCTTTTCATAGAACTCGACGGCCTTCTCCAGGGCCTCGAGGCTCGAGCGGTCCCCGTAGACGTCGAGGAGGGCGTTGTCGCGCCGCAGCCGCTCGGCCGCATCCCGCTCGGCCGCGAGCATCTGCGCAGCGCGACGCCGGCCCGCGGCGTCGACGTACGCCTTGACGGCGAAGCCGGCGACGGAGACGGCGATGATGGGTTTGAGCCTGTCCCAGCAATTGGTCAGTCTGACGGTTTTCACGCGAATATTTGTTCTCTCGCTTCCCCCTTCAGTTCCATGTGTGGCAGGCCGCTCAGCCGTGTGGGCGGTGTGAGCCAACAACGATCATGGCTGGGTGCGAGAGGAATGACCAAGGAGCTTCGCGTACCAGCGAAAGGACATGTGGCGGGAGTGACGCAGATGAGGGAGGAAGCTAGGGTGCACTCTGGCCGACGTCGAGAAGCTCCTGGGGCCGCGGTACATTGTGTCGTGTGGGCGGGGGAGGTGCCTTCGGGGCCTTGTCGACGATGCGCGTAGGAGAGGCTCACGGGGAGCAAGGCGAGCCGAGGCCGGCGCAGGCTGCGGGTCGGGCAGGGTGAATCGCAGCTACTCGTACTGAACGTGGCGGCCGAAGGCGCTCGCGTTCAGAGGGAACAAGGTCTCGCTCGTGGAGAGGAATTTCAGTGTGCAGGGAGCAGGACATGAAGCGGAAGAAGTTGAAGAATCTCACGGCACACCTTCCAGAGAGCCAAGGTAGGTAAGGTAGTTAGCTGGCTGTTGTAATGGGCAGGCGCCTCTTCAGGTTGTTATTACCTCATGTCAGTGCCTCAACTTAGCTACAGTAGGCGCCGTGCGGACCACTCACCTTACCTCAGGAACTAGGTAGTTAGGTGGTAGTACCTAATGAGGTACGAGCACGCTCTCCGGCACCTGCTGCGCCCCATGAACTCCGTCGGTTTCCACGCCGGAGCAGCAGCACATTGGGACTCCACGGTCTCCCCCCGCCTGGGGCAGGAGAGTGCGCCACCTAGCCACCATGGACAGGCCATGTCAGGCCAGCCCAGGCACCTGGAGCTTGTCTGGGGAAGGAAGCACCTGCAGCTTGGCCCCGCACATGTGACGCTGGGGAGGGGGTCAATTTCGACGGAGCAAATGGGCGGGCCCCCGCACTCGTCCCGGTCGTCAACTGGCCCCTCTGACCGCGCCCCCCTTTAGCAGGAGTCCCTCGGCTGGACCCGGCTCTGCCAGAGTTGCCGACGCGCTCTCGCTCACGACACGCCGCTCACGCGCGCTGCGTGACGAGTAGTGGCATGACTTGTGGCATGATGGCAGCCTCCTCGCGTCTACTCCTTCAGGCCGGTCGCCGCGGCCGAAGCCACCACGTCTTGGTCGACTTCCACGACGTCGCCACGAGGCTCTCGCGGGTCGTCAACCCTTCGCCGTCGTCATCGTCTCCCCAGCCCCCAGGTCCATCTCGACGAACCTGGCTTGGTTCACCCTCGGCCTCGGGCGGCGGCGGGCACGGTTTGGATCATGACTTCGCCCCACAGCTCCGTCCAGCGCGGCCCATCGATGACCTCGTCCAGATCGAGGCTCGCCTCGCCGTCCGCCGTCCGGGGTATTAATACAAAGTGCCGCGAGCGCCGCCACGTTTCCATCCGCAGCAGAAAGTGCATCGGCATGTTGCGCAGCTCTAGGTCGTCTTCCGGACTTCTTGGGGCGGGCAAAGGCGAGCTCAGCCTTTGCTTCTCGTTGCGTGGACCCTCACAGGGTCGAGGGACCGATGTTGGGCGGCCCTCGTCGGGCCAGATCCGGTCGGCGACTTGATGGGTGAGCTCCGCCAGACGT
This sequence comes from Purpureocillium lavendulum, assembly GCA_029168975.1. Classification (NCBI taxonomy): domain Eukaryota; kingdom Fungi; phylum Ascomycota; class Sordariomycetes; order Hypocreales; family Ophiocordycipitaceae; genus Purpureocillium; species Purpureocillium lavendulum. Next base: position 922,903 of record JAQHRD010000001.1, read on the forward strand.
CATCAGCTCAATGTCCGCCCCGACTCGTGCCCCGGTCTCGCAAATTCGGCGCCGGGCCCTCTTGGCGCCGGCACGGAAGTAAATCTCACCAAGCATCGCTGCCTCACCAACTTGCATTGGCCGGTCTGCCAATGGCCAGCTGCTCCTTGGTATGCGTGTCGTGTCCGTGTCGTTGTCCGGCGGCCGTCGCCGGGCCATGGAGACTGGGTGAGGGGTCCGGCTGCTTATGGTCAACCACTGGCCAAGCCTTGGTGCCCGCCCGCCATTCTCGCGCGTGCACTCGCCCACGCCAAGCGTGAAGTGCCAATTGAGGTAACTCAATCTGGGCGTCGCAGCCAAGGACCCTCATATGTTTCGCCGTGACGACGTGGATGAAGGCCCATGGCGACACAGGCTGGATGGTCGAGACTGTTCGCACACAACTGAAATGCATTATCGATGGTGGCAACTGGCGCGACTCTTGCCCTCGGAGTATTCACGTCGTCTCTGGACATGAGACATGGACAAGGCCCAACGCGGTTAGGTATCACTCTGAGACGATGTTCGTGCAGGCACCACCAGATTTGCTACCCTACTTGCCTAGGTAGTAAGGCATGCAGTGCGGCAGACAGGAGGAAACTTGTTGGAACTATGACAGCTTGGTAACAACGTTGGGTACTGGACCTGGGTATTTTCGCTAGACGGATCAGCCGTTGGGCGGCATTTACAGTACACGAGGCTGCCGGCTTAGGGTGTGCCGTCTCTCACACGATGCTTGATGAGGTGCCAACAGTCGGATGCTGGGCTCGTATAGTCCCTGCCTAGGTAGGAACCTTGCAGCAGCATCGGACATGGTGCGGTGCATGAGGTAAGTTAGGTGCAGTTTCTTGACTGAGCGCGCATCCGTACTACACAATACTGTGTAGTATTCAGTCACAATGCAAAATGTTTTTGGTTGGCGCGATTTTGCACACATTGGCAAGCTTGATAGATGGGCACCTCCATGTCGTGACTTCTGCGGTACCATCCTCCGAGGCCACGCCCGTGAGATGGACTTGGCCGAGTCAACCTGACTGCGTGGATGGGTCCATTCAGGTACCACGACACCGACCCGTGCGATGCTGGGACGCAACTCGTCGCTCGAGATATCCATCCGATATGAGGTGGCTGAGTGCTAATTTAGGCATCCAGCGGCCATGGATTGCCACATCATCCGTGGACTAACATACCTCCAGGTACCTATGTAAGGTACCTACCTAGATAGTAGTATTCCTTAGGGACGGCAAGGTACGAAGTACTTCATACGGAGTACCTCAGGTACATATCTGTGCGGAGTACCTAGCTAGGTACCAGTTACCTCGGGATATCGGTGGGTCACCTGATAAAAAGTACCTTAAGATCTTTCGGCACACACTACACAGGCGAGAAAGCGCGGGTATATCGGATATCTGAGAAGGCCAAGGTACTGAGTCGGGGCGGCGCAGCAGGTACTGCGTACCGCCAGCCTGTATTGGAAGCGGCCTGTTGCCAGGCGAGCTGGTATTAATTAGTCGTGACACGACAGAGGCCAGAATGAACCTGGAAGGTTGGAGCGGAGCAGGACCTTGGAGCTCCCCCATCCCAGCCTTGGCCTGGCCAGGCCCGGCCTGCAATCCTCTACCTGAATTGAGGGTCATCAAGTCATCAACCACCACTCCACAACTGTCACTTCGAGTTCGTGCCTCTTCTTGCTCCTCCTCCTCCTTCTTCTCCTCCACCTTCCCCCCTCACCAACCTCAGCCTCAACCACCGCTCGTCTCCTTGTGACGTCTACTCACCCCCCGCCCTTCGCTGCCGGTACTTACCTTCCTTTCTCGAGCCATCCATCCGTCCCCCGTCCGTCGCCGTCATTCTGCCATCAGCATCGCGGCCCAGCTTGCTCCATTCCCTGCCACACCCTGTCGAGCGGAGCCTCCTGTCGCAGCGCATCGTTTCGACGCCCCGATTTCGCTTTCCTCTGTGCTCACTTTCCTCTGTGCTTTGCTCTACTCTTCTCGCCGTCGCGCGCCTACAAGCACGGAGCGGCAAACTGCATGTGCTGCACTCGCACGAGCGCCGAACTAGCGCACCTCGCTGTCATCGTTGCTACTGAAGCTCGGCCCCGGGCCGCTGGGATCGCGAGAAACTTCACACTTTGCGGCACCGCCGCACTGATAAAGTTGACGGCTGTTTCCTGTTGAGGATCCAGCAGTTGGAATGGACCGGCCGTGACGACACGCCGGGCTTCCTTGCAGCGCAACGATACACCATCTTCTTCCCGACATCGACTGTCGCCTTGTCTGTTGGCCGCGCCTTGATACCCAGGCGGTGCCGCACCAGTCGCCATGGTATGCCACACCCTCTTGCCTGGCCGCTGCTTCGGATAGCTGCTGTCGCGCCTCCTCGAACCCCTCCGCCGTGCCCCAACGCTAACACTAGTTGTCCTCGTCGCAGGGCTGTTGCTTCTCCCGGTCCGCAGGCCCGAATTCGCCATACCCAGGCGGCGCTCCCAACTCGTCCGCCCGACACATTAACCCTCCCCCCCTGACCCTACCAGAGGGCGTTCAGAGCGGCAGCCACGGTACAGCCCAGTCCGCGGCGACCTCGCACCACCGTCGCCGCCGGCGGGACCCGGGGCCGCTAGACCAACATATCAATAAGCCGCTGCGCCATCACGAATGGGCGTCGAAAGACCGCCGATGGACGCGTCGGGACCTGGACAAGGAGCGCGCCGACTTCTTTGACACCAGAGTCACCGGCCGGCCCGAAATATGGCAGACCATCCATGCTGCTCTCCACGTCCTCTGGGATCCCGCCACAGAAGACTCCAACGATGACGGCCTCAACGGTCTTGGCACCGCACAATCGATCCTGTCCGCCGCCGAAATCTCCCTGCCCACAGGCGATCTTTCTAATGGCGTCTACGACTCGCTTGGGAACTATTACCAGCTGCCGCAATGGGTCGTCGCCGACCCGACCAATCTAGCCGACGATAGCGACCCGGATGGCAAGGGTGGTGACGTATCGACAGCTGCGGGAGAAACAATCGTTGATGATTTTGACAACACGCCAGTGAACGACGCCGAGCGAAGGCGGGAAGAAAAGGGAAAGCGCGTGCTCGACGCGCGAGAACAGGTTCGAGTCCGAGCGCGACTGAGTGATTCGGGTCGTGATATCGAAGTGTCGGTCGGGAAAGCAGACCCGGTGCGCATCGTCATCAGGACCATTGCGTCAGAATCAGCGGTAAGGAGGCCTGTTAGGGGATGCACCTCATCTCTCAACCTTTCACCATAGTCGCCGGGCCATGCTGATGCGGCATTTATTCTCCAGATTCCCTCCACCAAGAAAATCCGGATAGCCTACATGGGCAAGATGCTCAAGGAGGGCACATCTCTGGAGGAACAAGGCTGGCAAACAGACCACATCGTCAACGCCCTCGTTTTCAACCGATAGCATCATGAGCAGTCGGACTGTACGAACCGGGGCGTCGCAATGATGCCCTTTCGGACCCCTTCGGCTCTCCTTTAAGTCAGGCGCCGGTGCGTCAAGCGCATCACGTACTTGGCATAGCATGCGCGATCGCCGCACCCGATAGGCAGGCTTGATTCGTCTGCATGATTTCCCGAGCGCTGCTGCGTCATGGCTGGATACGGCTCCATATTGGCGCGCCTTCTTTTCAGCATGTACATGGGATACCCGCACCTTCAGGAGTTGGAGGCTATCTGGCTCTGTCTTCATCCTTGTTTTTCCCTTGACATAGGTCAGCTTGTTGTTCAATATACCCCCCCCCCCCCCCTCGGGGGCATTATGTCCTCTGGCTTTTGCAGGATAGCTTCGTTTGGTGAGCCTACAATCCCCTCCCCAAACTAAGCATCCGGGGCTCGGTCAGAGTATCATAGCGAAGGCAGCAAGCGTGTTAACATTTTGATTTATGCATCTGAATGACGAAACACTATCAAAAAGAGCCGTGGTCTCAGATACGTCGTCTACCACCCAGCCTTTGCCCCTCCGACCTGCCTCGTGACTGTGCGGGTGCTCCCTTCTAATTTTCAACATTGCCTCTTTCGCAACATGATTCCTACACCGTCGTAGAACCGGGTAATCCACCACAAACAGGGCATATATGCCACGCACACGCCCGTGCTTTCTCATGACCACGTTCCGTATGTATGACTGCCCCGCGCAGACTACCACACCACAGCGCAAGCTCCGGGCGACTCGACGAAGCTATGTAGCAGGCGCTCACGAAGAGCCGATCTTGTTGAGTCCCTTGAGGGAGCCCAGGCTAAGCGCGAGACCTTGCGATCGGCTTCGAATGCGGACAAAGCCCGTGATTGGCCCGTCTTCGCCCTCCTTTTCGATGCTCAGATTGGCAAGCGCATCCTCCCCTAGACACCTGTTAACAGCAAGTCTCGTGGATGGGGGACTCGGAACTTACCAAACACACTGCGAGCATACAGGTTGGCGCTTAAGAATTGGCAGTCTCCCTTCAGGCTGGCTTCGGGGGTAAGACAGTTCATATTCGTGCACGCTTTCAACTGCTCCAGGAAGTCCCGAAGCGACTTCGCCTTCGAGTTGATGTTGACCTTGTTCTCCCACTCAAACTCAGTCCACATGGTGCGGAACTGGGTTTCTGTGCATGTCGCTGGCTGGATGTAGTCCATAATGTCCACATGCAAATCGTTCAGGATGACAACGTTCGTGTCCGTCGAGTGGGCGCCATCGTAGACGACGTTTCCAAAGATGACACCAGTGTCGGTTGACGACACCTTGATGGTGCATTGCACGTTGTGGAAATCGTGCGGCCCCAGGTTCTGCGTTGTCGGCCGCTCTACGACTTTGAGATCGCCAAGCGTCGCGAACTCGACCGAGAGGTTTTGAAGAGTCTCCGTAGTCTGGTTCACCAAGAGCACGTCTAGGACGATGTCAAACTGGTGCACCTTGACATAGGCCTCGGCGTAGACGGGATCGGAGAAGCCAGTCAACTGCACGACGCGGCTGAGCTTGGAGCTGAGGTCCTCTGCGGTCGACTCGCCTCCGGTAGCCCTCTCCAGGTCGACCTCCATCTCGTCCAGGCCGTCGGTCGCGTTCTTCTTTGAGAGTTGCCTGATCTGGACCACGTCGTCAACCTGAACAGCGGTCTTGGCCCTCTCGTATGCTTCCTTGGCGGCACGCTTCTTCTCTTCGACTTGAACCATGGCGCGGAAGGCCTTTCTCGTGTCGTCCAGCCACACTGTCTCCAGCTCCTTCTTCTCCTGGAACTCGGCCAAAGACCGTACGCAAGACATGATACGGTCCACCGAGTCCTCGTCAATTGGCGCTTTGACGAACTGTGACTGGCCGACACGGAGGACCGAGATCATGATGAGCATCGCTTCAGCTCTCAGGGCATTGGTCCGCGCCTTGTCGGCCGAGATCTCAGCGTGCCGCATGACAAGCTTGACAAGGGTGGATGAGAGGACAGTGGCCAGGTAATAGTCTCCGTCGAGTATGAGTTGTCGCAGGGGCGGCTTCTGCGCAGCCTTGACGGCCTCTAGCTTGGCGGCTGCCGATGACTGACTGGTGAGTGCTGTTTCGGTTGCGTAGGTGCCGTCAGCCAGTACCTTCCGGGACCCGCTTGGTGCTGAGGGCTTCGAGTGGCCATTGACTTGCTCCTCGGGCTTGTCCTCGCTGTCCTGTTCCTCCAGCAATCGCTGTTCCGAGGCAAGGATGGGAATTTCACCTAGGCTGGCTCGTATCCGCTTCCATGCGTCCCGAATATCCTTCTCCTCGAGAGAGTATTCGCCGATGATCCACATGATTCCTCGGTAAACCTTGCCGGCACGAACCTCGCCGAGAGTGGCCACGAGGCGCTCGACAATGGTCTTGCGCAAAGCGGGAAATTTCTCGACCACTTCCTTGACAAAGTTGATAACGTCGACGGCAGAGGCGTTATTGAAGTCTGTGATGAAGTCCATGAGAAGTTCCACGACACTGGCGGCAACCTCCGAGAACTTGATGGCGCACTGATGGATCGAATGGATGAGAAGAGATCGGTATTCCGTGTTCTTCTCATATTCCTGATCGACTGTCTTGGCCAGCTCCTTCTTCAGGAGAAGAACGACTTCTTCGACGTTCTTGCTCGACACCATGTCCAAGGCGATCCCTAAGGCCTTCTTGCGAACGTCAATGTCGGTGCTGGACAGGACGCGCAGAATCTCCATAGTCAAGTCGTCAAGGATGCCCTCGTTCTTCTTGCGCAGCTGGTCGACTCGATCAAGCACAATTAGCTTCACGTTGTTGTCGGCCTCCTTGATGCTCAGCTCGATGAATTTGGCAGCAGCAGCCTTAACGGCCACGGGGTTGTTGGTCAGAGCCGTGAGCGATGAGGCTGCCTCGTAGACCACAGTGGAAGCACCGGCCTCCAACAAGTCAAAAATTAGCCTCAAATAACGCGCCTTGTTCTGTGAGTTCTGAACAGCGTCCTTGCGGATAAACTCCAGCTCGACCAGCTGGAGGAGCTCTTCGGCATTGGGGATTCCATCGAAAACGGAGCTCAAGTAAACCAAGGCAGCGTCGTGATTGATGCTTGCCAATGCGGCGAATGCATTCCGCTTGCATGTAGCATCCGTTTCGCCCTCCAGGAATGTTGCGATGAGTTCCGCAGCATCAGGGATAAGGGACGGGGAATGGATGTGGATTGAGGAGATGGCGAAGACAGCATTTTTGCGGACGTATGCATGTCGGTGCTCGAGGCAAGATCGCGCAGATGACAGGAGCGGTTCGATGAGTTCGGGTTCGCGAAGTTTGCAAAGGAAGCGCAGAGTGTTGCCTCGAATGTACTCGTTGGGGTGCTGGAGGTCATTCCGGATGCCGTTGCTATGCGTGAGAGTTGGTGTTAGCCGCCGCCCGCCTCGCGCAGCATTCTCACGTCACGGAACAGCCAGGTGGTGCATACCAAACCAAAATCATCTCTTGCTTGAGCTTGCCACTCGAATCAAGCTTGGGACATATCTCGTAGTAGAAGTACAGAAGCTTCTTGAGAGGCTTGTACTTGGAGGGCATAACGAATCGGATGATGTGCATAAGCAGCGTCGGCATTGGGTCGCCGTTGAGCATAACGGTCAAAATGCGCTTCATGGTCTCGACCTTTGTCTCGTCGGTGCCCTTCTCCAGCTGCATGCGCAGGTCCGAAACGGACGGCACATCGGCCGCATTGTCCTGGTGGACCAGGCTGTAGGCATTCTCGAGGAAGCCAGACATGGTCAGGGGAGGCTGGCAGCGGATGTGCTATGCTGAGAGGAGGTATATTGGTGAAGAGTATTGGTTCGGGGCCACCGGCTTCGGGTGCGTCACGTCGTCAGCGTCTTTGACGTCGTTGTCGATATCGTCCTCTCCTCGGGGAGATAGGGGAGATAGGTGGCCGGGGAGAAGGGGGGGGGGGGGGGGGGGGGGGGAGGGGGTCGCACCCAAGACGACGGAAAGCTGGCAGGGAAGGAAGCTTTCACGATAGACAAGGATGTGGTGAGCCCATTCGATGTCGGAGGAGGGTTGTGGCGGTATGCCAGTCCTTGTTGGCCGAAAGGCGGTTGTTCGAGCCAGCTCTCCTGTAGTCCTGGGGTAAACGAGCAGCTTTCGTCAACAGACCATGGAAGCGACCTTAGGGAGAGATCTGGCCCTGGCCGGTGCCCGCATTGCTAGAACAGGTGGCACCAACGGCACAAGCTGGGCGAGTCACGTGCAAGGGGGATCCCCACATCCCATTGAACTCCCTTCCCTTGTTGAATGCCTGACAGCCCGCCGTTGGTTCAGCTCAGGCACGGGTCGTTGCCCCACTTGCTTAGCTAAGGATAGCTCACTGACGTCCTTTTCCGCCCCGCCATGACTTTGCAGCTCCAGAGCCCTGTCGCGGACAAGACCAGCCTCAGAAAGCAACTCGGCGCGTGCGATTCCACGCCGAGCAGCCACCATGCCTGCCACAAACGAACCGTTCTATATCCGATACTAGTACGTCGTGCGATTTGACTCTGCTTGCGCTGCCTGCTGACGTTGTGCCAGTTCGGGTCACATGGGTCGTTTCGGCCATGAATTCCTCGGTTCGTCGCACCCATATTCGCCGGTTCATCTTCGTCGAACAATTTTGTTTCCTAATGTCGTCGCACTCAGAATTCGACTTTCGTGTCGTCGGAGATGGCCGCAGCGCGGTGGCCAGATACGCAAACAACTCGAACTATCGCAACGATAGTTTGATCAGAAAAGAGAGTGCGTGTCGAATCGCGACCTCTGCTTGTTTCCGACGGCAACGCTGACCGATCAACGATAGTGTGCGTGAGCTCCGTCATAGTCGATGAGATCAAGCGCATCATTACTTCGAGCGAGATCATAAAGTATGTAGACGGACATCTGGCACCGCGCCAACCAACAACTAATGCCTAGTGCAGAGAGGATGATTCCAAGTGGCCGCAGAAGAACAAAGATGGACGCCAGGAGCTGGAGATACGGCTGGGGAACGATCATATATCCTTCGAGGTATGTTTGTAGCGCAGCTTCGGCTTCAGCCCGCCTGCGCAGCCGCTGACTGTCCTGCAGACGGCCAAAATAGGCTCGCTCGTCGATGTCACCGAATCCGCCGACCCGGAAGGCCTACGCGTGTTCTACTATCTCGTCCAAGACCTCAAGGCCCTAGTGTTCAGCCTCATTGCGCTGCACTTCAAGATCAAACCTATCTAGCGCGACCACGATTGGGCTGGAAGCTGAGATGCCCGTGGTCGACAACAAGATGCCTGCCGGGCTTGCCCTTGCGGGTCAAAGTACTTCGTACGATGCACTATATAGACTCTTTTGGGGGGCTGAAGTGCTTTTTTTTCTCTCTGACAATGGCGGGGATTCCGGTGTTCCCGCGAGGCAAGGCGTTGGTCGTGGGGTTAGTTTTCCGGTTGACGAGGTTGGAGGTACCAAAAGGGCCAGGGGCCAAGGCGACGCACATGGGTAGGATCTGCGCCACGACAACGTGCTGCAGCGACGGTAGACGCGTTGACGTGAGGGCCGAGCACGGTTGCCATGAACCCGACCGTGCTGAAGAGCACCGCTGCTTGACCATGGGATTTGGTGTTTGAGGAAGCAGACATCCTGGGGCACCTCCTGGAGTTCATATGCGACGCATGTCTGCGGACAAACGCCCTGCTGCAGTTCCAGACAGAGACGCGAAGACGGCGAGCATGTGTGAATCTGCGGTCTCGATGAATGCAATACCTTGGTCCAGCCGGCTAGTCATTCAACTGGGAAGCCATGAATTACGTCACAGATTATACCGGCTAAGAAGGGGGTGATCCCATGCACTTGCCCCTAACCCAGCGGCGCGACGCATTGCGTGGAGTTCATTTCAAGTCACCGCACTGAAACCCTTCAAAGCGACAGAAGAGCATGAACCAGAGTCCTTCGTATCCTGTCGTAGGATGTGAGGCCTGGAGTCGCGAAGCGAATGCGGCGAGTGGAGTCCGTCATGTCCATCCCGTGTGGCCTGGGGAAACGGAGCTTAGCGGACAGGAGCATAGGAGGGAAGGGGGCGCCCTGAACCGTCCCGTGCTGTCCAGCATTAGCTCCGGGCGGGGCCCGCCACCAGTCTCGCGCTGGATATCATGGTGGTGAATGTGATGGTGGTGGAGGTGGTGCTTGTAGTGGGTGGGCGGCGGCCGAGCTGCGGTGCGGTGCAGACATCCACCACCAGGCCCACTTGGATCCAATTCCATCATGAATGCATTGGCCGCCCACCCAGCAGGAGCTGATGATTCTCGTGGGTGCTGTCGAACACCGCGCCCGGCGCCCAGCGGCGACGCCGCCTCTTCAATTATCCGCAGCGCTCGGATGCGCGCCTCCAGGGCTTACGCAGCCCTCTCGTCCTCCTTGGCAAAGCTTACCTCCCCGTACGAAGTGGCAGCCAGGGACTTCGTGCTTCTGCCTCAGGAACTTGGGCACCCAGTGCTTGCGGGTCGGGCCAAAGCCCATCGTCTCTCTCAGCTAGAAACATCAGTCCTCAAGGTGACTTACCTACGCAGCGCATCAAGTCGCTAGGGGCCCAGGGTCCGAATCCAGCGCACCCGGGTACCGATTTCTTTATGGTGGCTTGAGTGGCAGCGGGAGAGACCAGCGTCAAAAGCGCGAACAGTCAACTAAGCCAGTTCCAGGTTGACGGATGCGTTCCGACACGCGCACTGTCTTGCTCCGTCGCAGCTGTCCCACGAAGAGCATGGCAGATCGGCGGATGGTGCCATGGATTGTGGGGTCGCAGTACCTAGTCATACCGTGCGGATAATCCATTCCTTCGCCACTCTCAAACTGAGAGGCCAGCGCCGTTGTCGACCGCCTGCAAACCGTGCCGCTCATCGGCCGGTACGTCTGCCCATCTCCGCCGCCCGCCTGATTAAGGACCGTAGTCACCTCGTGCCTGCCTGCCTGACATTGAACGAGGCCGTTCGCGCAACTCATCCCCGTCCATCCATCAGAGCCCTTCTTCCTCCCTCGCCCGCCTTCCATCCTTGCCGTCTCCAACTTCCTCCTGCGACATTTCTTTCCATCCCGTCGGTGCAACCCGCCTCGGGCTTCCGCCCCGACCTGCAATCCAGGACGAGGCTCTGTTCTGTGGCCATGCACTGCTGATCAGCCCGACCGACCGACCGACCGACCACACCCATGCTATCGCCCCGGCTTGACTGTGCCGACGTCTGAAGCCAGCCATTGCGAAGCATCGCCGCTTCTGCTCGAGGGCTGGCGCGCGCACACGCCTAGCGACGCTTGTATTTGCGTTTCCGCTGCTCGTGACGTTCCGCGACACCCCGTCGCCGCCCTCGCCACGCAGGGTAGCCGATCCTGGAGGCTCTGCCGGCTCAGACCCGTCTCGCCGTGACCCTGCGACCCTCCGCTCCTCACCCATCACCCATCCGACTCTCTCTCGCCGCAACGATGCCGACTCCATCTCCCAACCCGCCGCCCGGGCCGTCTTCGCCTCCTCCCTACGCCTTTTCGACCTGTCCCGACGACGTCCAACAGTCCCCGCGCCCCGCCCGCCAAATCCACGTCACTACAGAGTCGCCCGAGGCCGGTTCGCTCCAGCCCGAACCCAGCTCGTCCGTCGATGGGCCATCGCCATCATCTTCGACTGCCCGACATGGTGGCGACGATATCTCCGCGGCCGATGCCCTCATGCTCGGCAGTGGGGTGTCGGTAGAACCGTCGTCGAGAGCCACGACCGTCTCACCAGGCCCACACTCTAGCATCACAGGCATCACCTCCCCAACCCCGAGCGCGCCCGACAGCGACCTTGCCAAGGGCCATGCCATTGCCCCGGATGGACCCTTGAGCCACATGAATACAGCCCCAACCTCGCGGTTGCGGCCATCGCCTGATGGTACTTCCAGCTCGTCGTTAAGTCGCGATTTTGACACCCCCGATTCGATCTTGTATGACGACGAAGACGACCGATTCTGTTCTCCTTCCATGGGCTCTGACGTACCCAACTTACGTGTGAGTCCAGTTACTTGTCCCCACCACATGCACTGTCGGCGAGGCATTACTGACACGTGCAAGGCCATTCCAACGCTGCCCTCCTCGTTTCTGCGACCGGGCAGCAAGTTTCATGGCACGCAGCAGTCGGAGAGGCAGGTCTACGACGTGCAGGTTGAGATAAAGCATGTCGACATGCGGGAATCGTTCCTGTGCGGCTATCTTCGCATACAAGGTATGCCAAGACCCTGACTGTACAGCACCTTACGTGTTCCGCCACGCTGACGCACATCATTACTTAGGCCTCACCGAGGATCACCCAACACTTACAACATTTTTCGAGGGCGAAATCATCGGCTCCAAATATGGTTTTGAAACCCTTCACGAGGACTGGGGAGCCAATTACAAGACGGACATGAGTCACTGGGGCAAGTTCAGCGCCTTCAGACCGCTTCACAAACAGGCCCGGAAAGGACGCGTCACAATTCAAGACGTTGCGCAGAGGGAAAATATCTTTATGCGCTGGAAAGAACACTTCTTGGTTCCTGATCACCGCGTGCGAACCATCACCGGTGCGAGCTTCGAGGGATTTTATTACATCTGCTTCAATCAGCTGAAAGGCGAAGTGAGCGGGATCTACTTTCATTCAAAGAGCGAAAAGTAAGTCTTCATGCTCCAAAAGGTGCCTTTACCTTGTCGTCAGAGCTAATGTTCCCTTTCAGATTTCAACAGTTGGAGTTGAAGCATGTGCCCAACAAGGGCTGCTTCAGTGCAACGGAGTTCCGGTAACGTCTTTCGCCATATCGATAAATGGCATGATACCTTGATTTAGCGACGGAAGGGATGTAACGGGAATGATATATGACTGTGCAGTGGACGATGGCACGTTTTTCAGCCTGCGGCGCAGCAGCCGGATGCGACGCCCAACCCGATGCACTTCGTCAGAAGGACATGACATACAAGATGTGGAAGGACGGAGAAATTTGTGCTTCGAGTCCCCGATGGTGGTTCAAAAACCACAGGTTTCTTGACCAGAGGCGGTCAATACATCAAATACAAGCACTGTCTCGGCCTGACATTTCTTGACTGTGCCATGACATCTATTCGTCTGCCTCGAACTTTCGGAAATAGCCACGGCGAAAGGGGTTCAGCTCGTCTGCAGTCGTGCCGAAGCTTTCGGCTTTGTCCCTGGCGTGGTACGCCCCAAGTGCCTTTGGTGCGACCTGGTCGTCCGATATCCGCCGATACGTGATAAGTCGCCGGGACCCTATATTCGAGTCAGCGAATAATCATGTAGGGGAACTTGTGCTCCAGGTGAGCGCCGGATCCCGAAGGGACCAGGCTGGAGGCGAAGACGGCGAGCACTACATTTGTTGAAGACCTGGACGCACACAGCCACAACCTCGAGGCACGGATGTGTAGGCACGGGGATCTCTTGTTCCTCGTCGTTTGCCGTCGGCATCCAGAACGATAGTCTCCCATTGTCCACGAGGGTTTCCGATGCGAAATCGAGGATGTCGTTGAGCATGGCGAAGAAGCTGTACGGCTTCTTAGGCGGCACAAAGTCGGGGAGCCTAGAGCAGGTCAGTGGCGGCACCCTATCATTCGAGCGCACTTGTGCTTTAACACTCCACGTACGATCCATCCTTTTTCCCCTTTTCTATGAGCCAAGGAGTCTTCTCGGGGTCTCTGAGACCCAGAACCCTCAGGCCTTCTCGCACTCCGTAAGGGGGGTCGCACACGATGCCATCCCATATTCTCCTGCCTCGTTTTATCGGGCTGTTTATCAGATCCGCGGCAAAGACGTCACCCAGACATGACTGAAGATTGTACTGCTCAAAGTTGCCACGCAGGCTCTTTTGCCCGCCCGCACCGCGAATGCTTCGCCCATCAATGTCGCTTCCCCAGCCCATAGCGCCAAAGTACGCGCACGCTACGGGGAAGGAGCCTGTACCGACAAAGGGGTCGTAAAAGAGCTTTCCTGGTGCCGCCAGGGCGATGTTGGCTGTGACCAGTGACAGTTCCGAGTCCATGCTGGTGGTGGAGATGTATCCTCGCTTTTTGAGGTCAAACCTCAAGATGACGTCGCGAGATGAAGCGGCGACGAAGCGGCCAAAGTAAACCATGTCTGGGTTCTCAATTCCCAGAGGCACGCTGTCGAAGGGCCAGATCTCAAAGACGGTGAAGATGTGATCGGGGTCTTTCATGCGTATGGGCCCGTCGAAGGGCAAATAATCGAAGGAGTTGATGATGGCGAGACGCTGGGCAGCCGTGCGCCCCCCCTGGAAGTACTCGACATCGAACTTGAATGAGGGTTCCTTGAATTGCGACCAGAGGTGGGCGGTCCGTAGCTTGACAGATTCGTGGAGGGCAGCCAATGTGGTGCCTTTGGCCCAGAACTCGTGAATGGACTGGGCCAGGATCGATCGTCTGATGAGTTTTTGCGCCGCCTCAGCTGAGGGGAGTGAGACCAAGCATAATGGCGACTAACACGGGCATAAGTGAGCAGTTCTCTTGCATGTCGTATCTGTTGGGGAAACCATACCTGGTCGCTGTACTCGACGACCTTCAAGTCGACTCCTTCAATGAGGGCGAGGGCTCGGATCTCCGCCAGACGGAAGGTTTCGTGCGTCTGCGCAAACTTGATGATGAAGTCCATGGCTCGGCGACCTCAAAATCCGTGTCAACTGGTGAGCAGTGGTTGTTCTTCCGCCACTTGCCCCGCGGCATCCACGCTGGCGTCGGCGGGTTTGCTTCTTGGCAATTGGGCGATGAGAACGGCTCAGGTGTGCCTCTGCCGGAGGACAGGCTAAGTTAGGGCCAAGAGGCTGCAAGAGGCCTAGCAGGTAAGGAACCAGGTAGATGAATCATGAATCATGGCAACGGAGAGTCAAGTGACATGGTGCATTGGCGATCGCGCATCGAGGGCACGAGGTTGAGGTGTGCCAAGTGGTGTAGCGAAGTGGTGTAGGGTGCGATGGGCAGAGAACAGTGTAGTTTAAGTGCTAGAAAAATTCGCCCCGGAAATGTCCCGCCGCGCCCACATCCCTCCTCACCAGCGACAGGAACGTCGCGCATCACTTGTTATAGTCTTTCATCAAGGGTCACCAGCAGCAATCTACGTCGAATTTCGGACTATTTCGTCCACTTGGTAGATTTACCAGACCAGCATAGCGGGTTGCCTCCCCGAGCACCCGGCCATGTTTCCCCAGACCGCGTATCGGTCGTCGACATGCTTCGTCACATACGGCACGCTGGGTTATGTTGACCCGAAGCAGCCGCCGCACCGGAGCAAACCATGGACGGACATTGCCTCGCAAGAGTTCATATACAAGGTAGTCCCGTCTCACCTCTCCTTGCCAGATCTGTACCGCGTCGACGAGTCGACTGACTATCGACCAGGTCGACCTTGTCGTTCCTCAGCTTTGTTACGATGCACTGCACGAGAGACTCACTGAAAGCAGTCGGCAGCCACATCACTGGCAAGTGACCGCGAGCCTGGGCCAGCTGCTGCAGGGTAACTTCTTCACCGAATACGTCAAGACGGGTACGCTGCTAGTGCGAGACTGGATGACCGACTGTGCTAATCTCGACGCAGGCCATGCTCTCATGCTCTCGGATGGTCGAGCCAACGCCGACAGATTTACATTGCACAAAGGTAGCCCACTCACGAATATGATTTTCTTTATCCTAACGCGCAGTTGCAGGCTTCTTGAAGTTATATCTCGACCGAGAGAGTTTCGAGCGGGCTGGCCTGGAAGGCAAGCCCTATGGCACCAAGGGTAACCGAGGAGACAAGCCGAGATGGAGTACGTACGGCACTTCTAGACCCTGCAGATACTGGTGATGCGATTCCTAACCCACACTAACTTCTGCTTTAGTCGTGTCATTTGACCTCACTAGTCCAGCCATGACCCCCGGCAAAAGGGGATTCGACAGGTTACGGCGAGCCTGTGAGACCGTCTTTAAAAGCCCCGTGCAGTGGCTGATGTGCAGAGCGGCAGTACCAGGTCTGCATACCCCCCTCAACTCAGCTTTACACTCCATCACTGCTGCGCTCGTCTTGCCTTGGATCCTGACCTTGGCAGCTCTCAATCCTGACCCCTTGGATGAGCTACGGTCAACTCGCCGTGATTCTCGAGCCTCCGTAGCCACCCTTGTCGAGGTTCTGGATGTTGCGATGGACATAACGCCCTCGATCCTGTCTGATGGCGACAGGCCGGGTCTCGAGGAGGCAGCCGCAGACTTGTACGAATGGCTCTCTCTCGTGAGGCTTCAAAGTCCACGAACGGCCGCTAACGACAACATTGACCCTTACTTATCGCGGTACAGCATGCCGCCCAGGCACATCGAGACCAACCGGGACGGCATGCAAGTATGCATGTTCAGCTGGCAAGGCTTGATTTCCCCACGATGGTTTCGCGGTTTAGTCACAGATGTCCTTGCCGCATGTCCCCCGACGCAATGGTTTGCTGCCAGCGCCACCGGTTTCGCCGAGGACCCAGTGGGCATTGGAAACGACCTAACGCTGATCTGCCCCTCCAGAGCAAAGGGGGAGTATCTTTTGCTGGCCACACAGAAGTCAAGCTGAGGCCTCAGCCGTGTTTTGGGCGGACATTTCGCCCCTCACCGAGCTCCTGGTCCAGGATGGCATCCTCCACAAGTTTGCGCAGGTCAGCCTGGCCGCTTGGAGCGTCGAAGTCCTGCCTCTGCGCTAGTTCTTCAATACGTCGGCGAAACTCGGGATCGAACTGGCTGGGGATGTCCTCGGTTTGGTCCATGGTGCCAACCGTCACCTTGAGACCGTCGGGCGGTTGTTGAATGACATCGGGGATGGCGTTGGCAGCAATGGACTGTATGTCGTGGTCGCCAGTTTTCTCTTCAACGGAATCAAGATATCTGGCGACGTCGGGAAAATCCCCTTCAGCCTCGATCTTCTCTCTGGCCGTCACGCCTTCGGAACCGCGATGGTACATGTCGGCCGAAAGCTCCTCGACAAGAACTCGGGCGGCGTCGACGGTTTCTACGACGAAGAGGGCCGTTTCGTCGTCCTCGTCCTTGAGATTTGCGTCGACTTTGAACTCTTGCACAAGGGCACGGAGCAGATCGAGGTGGTTGTAGCTGGCAGCAGCGTGGATGAGCGAGTAGCCATGCTCGTCTTGGGCGGAAGCCAGGTCCGGGTTCTCGCGGAGGAGGGGCAGCAGCGCCGGGCTGTTGTCTGCGGCGAGGAGGAAGGGGTTTTGGCTTGGGGCCATGGCGGTGGGTTTGTGCAATGCAACAAGCTGTCCAAGGGATGGGTGGACGGACCCGATGGCGGACGACAACGACGAGGGTTGCGGCAATGCTTCTTCTGCTTTTCAGCGGCGACGCTGCGAGATGTGGGATGAACATGGCCGACTCCACTGCTAAAGGTGGGTGGTGGTGGAAGTTTTTGTCTGCCCTGCCCCTCACCTCAGCTGCCATGCACTGCATGCCCCTCTGACTGGAAGGGTCCACGGGTGGGAATTCCAATGGAACGTAGCTGGAGCCCTCAAGCTGGGGCTACCTAAGGTACCTTGCCTAGGTACCTGAGGTACATTACAGAGGGTAGCTTGGTACCTTACCTAGCAAACCTCACGTGCCTGGTATACCTGAAGAGTCCATTTCGACGCTGGAAAACCGATCCCACGCCCCAGGCTCCCGTCCAGTTGCAGTTCTCGTTGCCTGGATTCGGCCTCACAGGTGCACCGCGCGACAACAGAAATCCGTTGCGCGCCCAACGTGCTGTTGTTTGCAATGCGCGAGTCACACGTCCGACCAAGCGTTGGAGTCTCGAGGCATGCGGCGAGGAGTACCTACCTGGTAGCAATTACCAATACTTACCATTCGTACCTCAGGGCAGGTACCCAAGGCAGGCGACGTTCGCCGTGACGAGGCAGTGCGCCCCCCCCCCCTCCCCCCCCCCCCCCCAGGCGGGACGGCAAATGAATCAAGGACGGATACAGCCCGTCAGGCATCGCAGTCGGGAACCCTGCAGTCAGCCCCGACTTGTCCGTTTGTTCGCGTCGCAGTCGTGAGTCACTGCCGCGAAGGCATTGGAGGCCCGCGACCCAACATCTCCCGATAACAGTGCTGTCGTGCAAGCATCCCGCCTGTTGTCAATTTCCAGGTTCTTTTCATCGCACTTTGGACCCTGCCTTCTCAGTGCTCACTGTGCTGTACCCAATACCTGGCTGCTTGTTGGTGGCCACCAGTGCCTCAGGCCACCCCACTTACCGGCCGGAGTCACTCATCAGTGAATCTTGCCAATAAGGGCACCACCTACCTGCCTCAGTACCTGCTACCCGCCCACCTCACTTCACCTCTCACGTCTCATTCTCCCTGAGCTGCAGATTGGACCTTGACTGTCACAGGTGCTCCTCTCGCAGACCGACTTTGCGAAGGTATCTCCTCCTTCAACGAACTCTTACCAAGCCCGGGACGACAGCATCGTACTCGGATCGGGTTTTTCTCCACGAAGCCCCGCCACGATATCAACACTGCCTTCAACCTGTGAGAGGCTTCCCATCTTGACAGCCAGGCTGTGAGCCTGTCCAGGTAGGGAGTTTCTCCAGAGCAAGGAGAAACAGTCAGTTGACCATAGTTTCCCTGCAGGAAGGCCCGGGAAACCGAGCAAGTCTCCTTCTGCTCCTCTCCGACCCGTGCCGCAGCGTGCGCCCCAAGCACCTCCTGGCGGGCGAGCTGTGCAGAGTCCACCATCGGTCCGCAAGCACGCATAGAAAAAAGGACTCGCGCATGATTCAATGAGACTTGGACCCTCGTGGCCCTGCCGACCTATATCTACTCTCGCCCGCAGACCAAGTTCGTCGCCTGTCGCCACTAGACTCGCCCTTTCTGTATCGAAAACACAACTCCACTCGCTCAGAATGGCCGCCCCCTTCGTTTCCCAAGATGTCCAAGAGGTATCCCGAGTCCTCGGAACCCTTGAACAGGCTCGGAAAGAGAAGAAGCGCGGCGCCTTCTCCATCAAAAAGACGACGTTCAGTGTCAAGGACTCCCAGGATGGGATACAGGTCGACTCCTGGAGACTGCAGGATTGGGACTACAAGAGGCGAGATTTGCCCACATACGCCCGTGGTCTATTCACTACCCGAAATCGCTCCAAGGAGCCAGAGATTGCTGTCAGGGGCTATGACAAGTTCTTCAACGTCGGAGAGGTCAATGAGACCAAGTGGGAGAATATCACCGCAAGGACGCAGCCTCCATATGAGTTGACTCTCAAAGAGAACGGCTGCATCATCTTTGTTTCTGGACTCGAAGACGACACATTGCTAGTCTGCAGCAAACACTCCACAGGCGACCGCTCCGACGTTGATGTCAGCCATGCCTCTGCCGGGGAGCTTCGGTTGGAGAGGCAGCTTGCCGCCATCGACAAGACAAAGGCAGACCTGGCGCGTGAGCTACGCCAGCGTAACGCCACAGCTGTTGCTGAGTTGTGTGACGACTCCTTCGAAGAACACATTCTTGCCTACGGTCCCGACAAAGCCGGTCTCTATCTTCATGGCATCAACCTGAATCTGCCCGAGTTCGTTACATATCCCAGTCCCGCAGTTCAGGAGTTCGCCGATCAATGGGGCTTCCGCAAGACTGGCCTGATAGTCATGGAAGACATAAACCAAGTCAAGGCCTTTTTGGAGGACAGGGCCGAGACTGGCGCGCATGATGGCCGAGACGTCGAGGGTTTTGTCATTCGCTGCAAAATGAGTGTCAACCCAGGTTCGCAGCCCTATCAAGATTGGTTCTTCAAGTACAAATTTGAAGAGCCTTATTTGATGTATCGGCAGTGGCGCGAATGCACCAAAGCTCTCATTTCCGGCAAGGCGCCCAAGTTCAAGAAACATGTACGCATCACCGAGGAGTATCTATTGTACGCCCGCAAGCGTCTCACCACCGACCCACGACTCGGGAAATCGTACAACCAGAATCATGGAATCATCGCTCTGCGTGATGACTTTCTGAAGTTTAAGAACCTCAATGGTTCCGACGCCGCCAATATGGACGATCCGAACCCTGTCGCTATGCCCGAGGTCACGAGAGACGTTATCCTATGTCCTATTGCAACAATTGGTTGCGGAAAGACCACCATTGCCCTGGCATTAGTACATCTCTTTCGTTGGGGCCACATACAGAACGACAACATATCTGGCAAGGGCCGCCCACCCAGGTTCACTCGAGCGGTGTTGGAGCAGCTAAGGCATCACCCTGTGGTGTTTGCTGACCGAAACAACGCGCAGAGACACGAGAGGAAGCAGATTATCACCGACGTAAAAATGCAGCATGCGACGGCCAAATTAGTCTGTCTCAACTGGCGCCACGATGACGACGCTATCGACGAGATTCGCCGAGTCACACAAGCAAGGGTACTGGCACGTGGTGACAATCACCAAACTATTCATGCCGCCACGGACAAGAACAAGTATCTGGGAGTTATGGAGGGGTTCATCAACCGCTTTGAGCGTTGTAGCCCTCACTCACGGCCTGACGACGGTTTCGATGCCGTTATCGACCTGGACCCGACGGCTGGCAGCCGCACCAATCTAGAAACTGCCGTGAAGCAGCTGCAACGGTACTTTCCCAATCTGATCAAGGACATGCCATCGGGCGATCAACTTGACGCCGCCATCGAGGCCACCATTGGATATCGGCCGGATTTCAAGCACGAGCTGCCAGATCGGACAAATGGCGGTGGGAAGAACATGCAGCAGACTCAGCCACAAGAACATCAGAGAAACCCAAGGCGGAAGCAACTCGAGTATATGTCTATTGACGTACCGACCAATGTCATCGCCAAGGCGCTCGATCAGGCTTTTCAAGGCGTCGACCCGGAGACGTCCCGGTTTTATTTGCAGCTCAAGCAAACGCGGAGAGCGCAAAATAAGTTTCACGTAACTCTCATGCACCGCGCAACGGCCAAGCAATTCCCCGATTTGTGGAAGAAGTACACAACTCAGTTCGATGCCTCGGGCAGGACTGAAGATAAGCTCGGCGAGTGTGACCTCGTTTTGGAAAGAGTATGTCCCGGCTGTCCTCAGCGAGAGTACTTTCAAACGCTGACATGATGCTCCCTCACCTCAGGTTGTCTTTGACGATCGCATCATGGCTATCGTAGTTCGCCTGGTCGATGCGGAGGGCAAGTGGGATTGCGTAAACCGCGTCGCTCATATCACAGTGGGGACACGCGATAACACGGTGAAGCCAAAGGAGAGCAATGACTTGTTGGCGAAGTGGCTAGATGATGGTGTCTCGGACGGCGGGATAGGAGACCGGGTATTCGAGCCAAAACTCACCATCAAGGGCGACGTAAGAGGTGTGGCGTCCAGGTAAAGTGGACAGGAGTTAAGCCTGGGGCAATTGTCACTACAAACAATCATGCATGTACTTGAGTCGCATCTAAACGGTCTTCAGATGCCCATGCAGGAGGCGCAATCGTGTTGGGCTCCTGGGTCGGGGACACAGGGACCAAGCATCCGTATCCCATTCCGCAATAACTACCTGGTATAGTCTGCGGTTCCTCAGCGACGCTATAATAGACTGCTAAATACATGTTCATTGCGCGCGTACTCGCTAGTTGTAGAGAAAATTCAAGCTTGGTCTCTGGGGATTACAGGGGTATATGCAAAGAATACAACACACGCATTTGTGTGAACGTCAGGAGGAGCCAGAAAATGCGAATGTGGGAACGCGTCTATACAGCACAGCCGGTGTGGCAAGCAGAGTGCGGCGCCTCGAGCCCTCGTCTCCTCCGGCTCTACTCATCGTCCAAAAACCGGCTTGCTATCCTGCCAAAGAATGGCACCTCGAACCTATGTGATGGGAGACAACAACGTCAGCACACACCCTGCGACAAAGAGAGAAAAGCGGAGCGGGGGTCACAGTCTTACCTGTCCAGGATCTCGGCGTCACGATATGCTCGCAAGGAAAGAAACGCGATGAGAGCAATATCGCCTATGAAGAAGAGCCAGCTAAGGAATGAAGACCATGAGAAGATTAGGTGGAACACCATGATTGCCGTGAAGACGAGGGCGGACTGCCAAGCATGGAACCTGCGCGCGCTCAGCATCAGCCAATGCGCTCTGAGCATTCTGAACAGAGGCATCCAAGACCTTACCGAACATAGTCGCTCTTGCGTTCGAGGATAAGAAGGAGAATAGCGCCAACGGGTGGCAGGGCAAGGTACGCGAGGCAGGCTTCGTGGTCGAGTCGTAGGCCAAGACTGGTGTCGAACTCGCTTAACTCGACTGCAGGGTATGCCCCCGGCATGGCCTCGCTGCCGCCGCCACCGCCGCCGCCGCCGATCCAAGTACCAGCTTGCGTCTGTCCATCAAAGTCACCGCCCCAGGCGCGCTGTGGCTGCGGGTGCTGGAGGGGCGGGGGGCTTCTCGCGTTGACGGCTGAGGGCGAGTATGGGCGCCGGCCACCGGCGTCGTGGGACGGCCGCGGGGATGTCGCGTTTCCGGCGAACTCGGGTGAGGCCACGCGCGAGTGCTCCGGGGGCGACGACTGGTAGGGAGCGAAGTCCATGCTTCAGTGCGGGAGAGGCGTGGTGACCAGGATCGTAGGCAGCAGAGTGTGACCACAGGCGTGTCGCGTTCCGCCGTGCCGCCGTGTGATGTGCCCGACTTCGATGGCCTTGGACAGCTCTGCTTAGACCCGGGTTCTGCAAGCTGCGACGGCTGGCGTACGATGCCTGGTGTTGGGCTCCGAGTCGGGCAGAGCAGGTCGTCGAGCTTCTCTGGGATGATGAACGGGCAGGGTGAGGCCGGGCGCCTGCTGCGGCCAGCGCACTAGGATTGGCAAGAACAACAGGCAGTTGTCGTTCGACCAGCTTTGTTTCAGGGGTGGTGCAGTGGGCGATTTGTGCCTTGAGGATGCGCAACCGGAGTGTGTGTTGCATTGGTGAGCGCCTTGGCCGCACGACTAACGTGACCTCGAGTCAAGGGTGTATTGCTGATTGCGGGACAGTCCAGCTTGGAGTGGGTGGGTGGGTGGGTGAGTGGGGGGGGGGTAAGCATTAGTGCCTCGAGCCTTGACGTGACATCCACGGATCCTTGTCGCCTGGCCTCGCACGTGCATTGCGATGTCACTCAGCGCGACACGTTGACTGATGATAGTGATTACTTCGTACGGTATACAAGTCTAGACATGGCTCCAGTATTGCCGTGCCAGATGCCCTGGCGGCCTCGCCTCTCGCTACATATATATTTTACATGACCCTCGCCTGCAGCCCTGGTGGGCCTGTCCAACATAGTGGTTCCTCCACGGGTTTCCAAGGGGTTTTCATGGCCTTGGCTCCTCCTCTAGCTGGGCTTTCCGCCCTTCCAAGGTCAGCCAAAGGTTCCGGCTGCCGCCGTCCAGAGCACTCGTGATACCCAGGCCGGCGCCCTGAAGGATAGCAACCAGCTGAGCGCGCAGCCCATCCAACCCGCCTTGAATGCCGCCAACCCAGTTGACGCCAGCCTGGTCAAACACCTTGCCTTCAATCCGCCCACCTACGAGCAACAGCTTCGCCAAACCGTTTTGGCATGTTGCATCGTGGTAGCCCGGGTTCTTCTTCCTCGTTGGCGCCGGGAATCTCCCTGGCACTGGGCCAAGGACGCTCAGGGCGGCAGCCAGATGGGCTGGGGAGACTGCAGGCATCACAAGAGCTGCCAGTGGCCCGACCATGAGCGGTTCGATTTCCGCGTACATAGAGTCGGGGGGAATCTCCGTTCTGCGGACGGTCTCGTACGCTGCCCGCGACAAGTCGTGCACAAGCGGTCCCCGCTCCGTACGCGCCGTGTGAACCGAGGCGGCGGCCGTTTCCGGATCGTAGAATTCGACAATCCTCAGGGCCACGTCAAACATGTTGGTGCGCAGGACCTGCAGTTGAACTCGAGGAGAGAGATCCATGGGCTCCGTTCCATTAGTGGCAACCGGTACTGGGACGGCGGCGACGGCCTTTTTGAGTTCTCGCCTGACCGCCGCCCACTCCACAGCTGTCAGATTGCTGTGCTGAAAAAACAGAACTAGCGGCGTCGTCCGCAACAGAGACGTGTATGTGCGGATGAGCTGACTCTTTCTCGTGTCGATCGGTCGCGCGCTCGGTGGTTTCGAGGTAGGGGCATAGTCGATCGGCTGCAACCCCGGAGGTGTCAGAGAAGCCGAGGCGACTTGCGATGAGCGACGTGTGGCTGAGGAAAAGTCCCGGGCAGCAGAGGCAGCCCAGGAGACGCGAATGGCTAGTTGCTCACGACCAAGCTGTCGTAGACAAGGCCTCGCGGCACGAGACAGTCTTTGGACCATGGCTGCACCCGGGATTCACTTAGTAGTGGAGCAAGACGCGGAATTTTCTTCAATGGTTACCCTACCTGTAGTGTGTATCGTCGCACGTTGCGGCGATAGTCGTGGGCGATCCCGCCGTGTCGTACAGGCACAGTCCGACAAACGAGTATATTTCTGAACAGCGGTCCAGGTACGCCGGATCAACCTTGGACCGCGCCGGCCCACATGGAGCAGGAGTACCTCGTAAAAGTGGGTCTTTATGCATTTTTGCAGGTAAAAGACGCTTTTGAGTACACTGGCTGGTCCACCTCTGCAAGTACTGTTTCTGTGGTCGCCAGCTTAGTAAGACGCGACGGGCTAGGTTCAATTGCTACGGGCGATTGCGCGCCAGCTCACTGCCTAAGGTCCAGCCTCAGAGGTAGGGTACCTTGTTTGACTCGCACTCGCCATCTCGTTACCTGGCAAGCAGCAACCTTGCCGGCTCGACATCTTTGTCATTTCTCAACTACCTCCCCGCATCCCATCTACCTCCCTCAGTGCACTCACATTCGCAGCCGCTGCGTCCCTCTATCTTCTCGGGTTCCCTGTCCACATCCCGAGGCCCGGTTGAGCTACTCCCTTGCTCTCCTCTTGATACCCACAAGCTCGTGGGTGACGTTACCGGCACAATGTCGACCCTCGAGGAGCTCGATGACCTCGACCGCAGGGAAAAGGACGATCGGAAGCGAGATGGTGGCAAGGATGATGACAAGAAAATGGACAAGGATGGCGATGAGGCCATGAAGGATAAGGATGAAGACGACATCCTCGACGACGAAATCCGCAGTCTCAGCACGCAAGACATTCAAACCCGGAAGCGACTTCTGGAGAATGATTCGAGAATCATGAAGAGCGAGCTGTCTCGGTTGTCACACGAGAAAGCAGCCATGGGCGAGAAGATCAAAGACAACGTGGACAAGATTGCGAACAACAGGTAGGCTCACAGCAGCCGATGTTCCCGCCCCCAGTGGGCAAGGGGGGGCGAGCAGCGACTGACTTTAGACGACAGGCAACTGCCGTACCTTGTCGGAAATGTCGTTGAGCTTCTCGACCTGGATCCGACTGCCGAATCGTCCGAGGAGGGTGCCAACATCGACCTGGACGCCACGAGAGTGGGCAAGTCGGCTGTTATCAAGACTTCCACGCGGCAAACCATTTTTCTCCCTCTTATTGGCCTTGTGGATTCGGACAAGCTCAAGCCAGGCGACCTCATTGGCGTCAACAAGGACTCCTACCTCATTCTCGACACGCTTCCCGCCGAGTACGACAGCAGAGTCAAGGCCATGGAAGTCGACGAGAAACCGACAGAGCAGTACACGGATGTTGGCGGCTTGGATAAGCAGATTGAAGAACTGGTCGAGGCCATCGTGTGGCCGATGAAGGAGGCCGACCGGTTCAAGAAGATTGGCATCAAGGCACCAAAGGGTAAGAAGCCAGCAGGCCCGCTCCGCCTGGTAGGACAGTCGCGTCAAGACACCGGCCAAGGCGAGCTCAGTGCGGAATTCGAACTTTGGCTGACACGTCCCATAGGCGCGTTGATGTATGGACCTCCTGGTACAGGCAAGACGTTACTTGCGAGGGCCTGCGCTGCACAGACGGACGCAACGTTCCTGAAGCTCGCTGGGCCACAGCTTGTCCAAATGTTCATAGGCGACGGCGCCAAGCTCGTCCGCGACTGCTTCGCGCTTGCAAAGGAGAAGGCACCGGCCATCATCTTCATCGACGAGTTGGACGCGGTAGGCACCAAGCGGTTCGACAGCGAAAAGAGCGGCGACCGAGAAGTGCAGCGGACCATGCTGGAGCTCCTTAACCAGCTGGACGGCTTTGCGTCGGACGACCGCATCAAGGTGTTGGCGGCAACGAACAGGGTTGACGTTCTGGATCCTGCGCTACTTCGTTCCGGACGATTGGACCGCAAGATCGAGTTCCCGCTGCCGAACGAGGAAGCGCGAGCGCAGATCCTCAAGATTCACTCGCGCAAGATGAAGGTCGACCCGGGAGTCAACTGGGGAGAGTTGGCACGCAGCACGGACGAATTCGGCGGCGCCATGCTCAAAGCAGTTTGTGTCGAGGCAGGCATGATCGCTCTACGGTCTGGCAAGAACAAGATTGGACACGAGCACTACGTGGACGCGATTGCCGAGGTTCAAGCCAAGAAGAAGGACGTGAGTTACAGCACAAGTGCAGAACGTGACGAATGCGATGAACTGACAACTGGGTGCAGACGGTCAACTTTTATGCATGAGGGCCTTCATCATCCGGGGGGGCATCCGGGGGGCTGCTCGGAGCAACAGCGTCGCGGGGCGTGCATGGTGATGATAAGGCGTGCGCGGATATGGGGATATTGGGCCGATGCCGCGTGGGTGTGGATCTTACCTGCTAGCAGTTGCCTCATAGACGTACGAAGTAGATTATGTAACAATACGGCGACACATGGCCCCGACGCTCCCGCACCCACTTGCCTGCGTGAGGCGGTGCTCGCATTACGATTAGGGACTATATTTGCCTGCTCAACGCCCAGAGAATGCGAGGCCCCGAGCGGTCACGTTCGGGAGTCAACGTGTCTACGAGCTACAGGCCTCGCACATGTCGCAAGTTCGGTCCCAGACATGTGGCTGGGCCGGAGGTTTTGTTCCCTTGTTACCCGGATATCGCCCCACGGGCTGGCGATGACCGACCCTCGAACTATTGCCCGCGGCCTAAGGTGGCTAGACTGGGTCGGCTCAAAGCTCCCCACCGCCCGTATGCCATTGCGTCATTGCAGTGGCAGTCTGGGGCACCCTGACTGTGATGAGAGTCTTCGAACAAGTAAGTGCGAGTACCTTGGCCCGGGGATCCAGAGACGCAATGAGCATGCATCGGCCATTTATCTAATTATTTATTTAGTATCATTCTTTGGGAAGCGTTGCGGTGGAGCGGGGGAACCTGTGGTCCTTTTGGTGGTGAGACCGTCCATCGATCCCGGCGGCGAAGGCTGCCAAGAGGAATCAAGGCAGCTAGACGGGAGCTGCAGGCGCGGCGACCACCAAATTTGGAGCTACTCGCAGGTGCCGAGGTGGCCCGAGCACAAACAAAAAGTCATGGCGAGGCGGGTGGAGGGGGCAGCACATCACAAAATTCATAAAGCTACTAGGTAATAAAGCTCCCTGGTCAGTGTGTCAGTGTGTCCCGCCAGGCAGGCACGTTTTAGCGCAAGCAATGGTACCCGCATGAGCCTGGTGAGGTAGGCAAGTAGGCAAGCATGCAAGGCAGCAAAGGGTTGCAAGGGGGCAAGTGATAAGTTGGTAAGGCGCCTAAGTTTGGGCGGGACAGATCGAGATGCGGGGACGAAATCGAAGCCCAGTGACGAGGTTGGCTTGTCACTCGGCGCCGCATTCCAGCCACGGGCTCGCCCCAGTGACGACATGGACTGGACCCGACGACGCATGAGGAAGCGGTAGCAGCTACAAAGTACCCTGCGAGGTACTTGAAACGCTTGAGCAAGTTGCTTGAGGAGACGAGTTGATCTGATGTACAGTGCTGGCGCGGCAGCAGGACAGGGGCGAGGCATCGAGTACCTTCCTTACCTTGTCTGTCTACGAGTACGGTACCTACCTGAGGTACCTTACCTACCACCTACCTAAGATACCTTACCCGCCCTTGCTACCTTCCTGACCTTATTATGACCTCGGAGCATCTGCCGTCGTCATCGCCCGTCATCCCTTCCCGGAGCAACGTCCCAAACGTACTTTTTTCCTGCGGCCCTCTTCCCAACTCCTCGCACCTCGTTGCGTCCGTCTCAACGTCCATAACGTCTGCCGACAGACAATAGCTTGGTTGCAAACTCCCAGCAGACAAGGCATTGACCGACGGCGACCAACACCATGCGGTGCCTCGCCCCCCTACTGACGGTGGCCATGGCCGCCTCTGGCGTCGTCGCCAGCAGCTGGTTTCCCGGCTCCAAAGCCAGTGCGTTCAAGTCCAAGTTTTCATTCATGAACCTGATCCTCTTGTAATGCGCGCTTTGCAAGCCTTCGCTAACCGCCCCGCAGTCTACAACAAGTGGCATGAGACGGAGCTTGAGCGCTGGCTGTCCGATCATGAGATCCCATACCCAACGCCAGCTGACCGCAAGGATCTGGAGTCGCTTGTCGAGAAAAACTGGAACGACCTCATCATTGAGCCCTACAACAAGTGGGACACTGCCCGCCTGAGCTCCTATCTCAAAGCCAAGGGCAAGGATGCGAGGGCTGATGCGGACGAGGCAAAGGACAGCCTTGTTTCCCAGGTCAAGGCCAACTGGTATGAGACCGAGGAAGCTACCCAAAATGGCTGGGCCAATGTCAAGGACTGGATCCTCGACACCTGGACTGAAAGCCAGCTCAAGTCGTTCTGCGACAAGCATGGCATCCCAGGTATGTCGGCTCCCCCCCCCCGGTCAACCGCTCCCGAAAACCGCTGACACGAGTGGACAGTTCCCCAGCCGCGCCATCGTGACACTATTCTTCAAAAGGCACGCTCTGCCTACGAGACCGCAGCGAGGAAGGCTGGCGAAACCGCGTCCTATCCCGGAAACTGGCTCTATGCTTCCTGGTCCGAGTCTGATCTCAAATCATGGTTGGACACCCATGGCTTTCCAGCCCCGCAGCCTTCCACGCGCGACAGGCTCGTAGCCTCAGTTCGCCGTAACTCAAGGTTGGCGTATCTGAACGCTCAGAGTCAAGCTGCCAGCGCCAGCGCCAGCGCCCAGGCGGCATACGCCACGCTGACTGACATGATCATTGATGCGTGGAGCGAGTCGCAGCTCAAAGATTTTGCCGACAAGAACGGCATTCCTGTCCCCCAAGGCACTCGTGTCAATGAGCTCCGCGCTCTCCTTCGCAAGCACCGTGCAGAATTTCTTGGGGACACCGTCGGCGCCAGCGCCAAATCGGCCTTCGGCGCCGCCACGTCCAATGCGCGCAACGAGTACGCCAAGGCCACCGACAGCGCATCCCTCGCGGCGCAGGATGCTTTCAACCAGGCCGTTGGGCTCTGGTCTGAGAGCAGGCTCAAGGCGTATCTGGACGCTCGAGGCGTTCCAGTCCCCCAGCGGTCAAGCGTCGACGACCTTCGCGCGCTTGTGAGGAAACACTCACACAAGGCGGCGTCGGGCTGGACGGCGTGGACCTTTGATGACTTTTCGCGCAAAAATCTCGAAGAATATCTGTCCAAGCACGGCGACAAGGCAGCCAGGACGGCGGCCAAGAAGAAGGATGCGTCTCGGGACGACCTTGTCAAGGCGGCGCAGTCGGCTTATTCGTCTGCGTCCACGGCCGGTGGTGCGACGTACGCTTCTGCAACCAGCTACATCTCCTCTGCCACTGCCGCCGCCAAGGATAGTGCCTTTGACTCCTGGTCTCACTCCGACCTCAAAGCATACCTTGACAGCTACGGTGTTCCCGTGCCTCAAGGGTCCAAGATTGACGAGCTGAGGGCTCTCGCACGCAGGCAGTCGACGTACTTCAAACACGGGACTTCGTCCCCTGGAGGCACCATTTTTGCTAAGATCGAAGAGACGGCCAGGGAAGGGTGGAACTGGATTTCTCACCAGCTGAACCTGGGCAGTCAAGCCGCTCAGGAGAAGGCAGCCGAGGCCGAGGCTGTGGTGAAGGCGAAGGCAAAGCAAGCTAGAGAAGAGCTGTAAGTGGACGGCGAAAGCAACCACAACTGCCGCCTTAGCATCTCCAGCAGGAGGGTTGCTGCTTTTGCCTCTCAGCTCCGACGCTTCCAAGAGAAGCTCCACAGCGTCGCGGGCGGGTGCGACGGCTGTTGAGCGAGCAGGGAGTGGAGAGGTTGCTACGCCAGAGGGGCGACGTCAGACTTGGAGTCATGTGTTCGCACTGGTGCGAAGTGTCGTGAGAGGAGAGTGCGATGTTGTGGGGTTATCTGCGATTGCTCTTTCTCCGATTTGCTACGATGTTGGCGTGAGGTGTACTTCGTATGTTGTCAGTGGATAGAATCAATGGCGTCACGTTGTTGAAATGGAGCCTACTGTGTGGTTGCGACGGATATCGCAAACTCTTGGAAGCTGCCTCCTGTGCGTCGTATTGGGGAGCCTTTGCGATCATGCCTCTGCATTCATGAAAGCATGTACCAGAAATCCGTCAGTAATAAACTCACCCAGCAGAAGGAAGCCGAGCTAAAGTTGGAATGAAGCTCGTGAGACAGACGCATCGATCTGCCGCAAGTGGCATGAAGTCGTTGCGGCGCCGTGCACAGTGCACCACTGCACATGACAGAGCGGCCCCACATGCCTTGTCCAAGACTCCTGCTCTGAACTCCAAGTTCTCACCGTCTGCCTGGATTTTGGTACCATTGGTGGTTCTCAAGGCAATCACCATCGGAGCACCTGGGCAACGGTTCAGGCGCGCATTGCTCACTCTTCGCGCTCACCGTTGACCTGTTTTTTTTCTCGCGTCTCGATGAGCGGCAAGAGTAGCATCGTCGCAACGATTTTGTCTCTTTCTCTTTCGATGCCTTGTCGATCAAACGTGCCCTCGCAGCGTTGGGCCAGCGTGCAAGCTCACGAACTGACGTAGGAAGTGTCGGCCACGCCTCGCCCCCCCTTGCATCACGCACCAGTGGTCCGTGGATTCAGCACGCTTCTGCCCGCCCGTCCACCCGCTTGTTCGCAGCTCGCAGGACAGGCCGGCACTCGGACAGACACGCCATACGTGGGCTTTGGACCCGGCCGCCTCGCACTTCGTCCCCAACGGTACCGACATGGAAGAGGTGGCGAGAAAGCACTTCTTCCACCACGGCAAGGACGTAAGTCTGTGGGCCTCGTGCTTCGCCGATGTACTCACCGTCTTGAACCACGGTTCGCCGCTAACCTCGGCCATCCAGCAGAATGCCCATGAGCGAGACGCCTGCCATTGGTGTCAGCTCCGGCAGTTTCCGTCGCACCTCGTCGCACCAGTTACCGTCGTGAATGATGTCGATGATCAAATTCTCCCGCGTGGGTTCCGCTTCATCGACAAGAGCGTCCTCGGCACCGGCGTCACCCCGGCAGATGAGAGTTTCCGCAGCGGGTGTAACTGCTGGGACTCGGCCAGCTGCCAGTTTGCCGGGTGCCAGTGCCTTGCCGAGCTCGACGAAGACATTGACAGCGACGATGGCAGCAGTGGCAACGAGAGACCTGGCACGGGTGGGGACCTCGAGAGGAAGGCTTACGCCTATCACACACATGGCGCCAAGGCTGGCCTCTTGAGGTCGAAACTCTACGACTCCAAGATTCCACTATACGAATGCCACCAGGGCTGCTCTTGCGCGTCTGACTGTCCCAACCGGGTAGTCGAGCGCGGCAGGACTATTTCGCTACAAATCTTTCGAACCGAAGACCGTGGATGGGGTATGTTGCCAAAGGGGCCTGTTCCGTGTTAACCTACTCGGACACACGCTGACCAGCCTATCCCAGGTGTTCGCACTCAGGAGGCCCTTAAGAAGGGACAATTTGTGGACCGTTATCTTGGAGAGATAATAACATCGGTCGAGGCCGACCGTCGCCGAGACGCCGCGGCCGTCTCTCAGCGCAAGGACGTCTACTTGTTCGCGCTCGACAAGTTTACAGACCCGGACTCCCTTGATCCTCGCCTTCGAGGGCCGCCTCTAGAAGTAGACGGCGAGTTCATGTCAGGCCCGACGCGCTTCATTAACCACTCCTGCGAACCCAACCTGCGAATATTCGCCCGCGTCGGTGATCACGCCGACAAACACCTGCACGACCTCGCCCTGTTTGCTATCAGGGACATTCAGCCTGGCGAAGAGCTCACCTTTGACTACGTCGACGGTGTATCCCAGGATCCTGACGATGAGCAGGACGGAATGACGCGATGTTTGTGTGGAAGCTCCAGATGCAGGGGATATCTGTGGTAGAAAACACCACTGCCGCCTCAGCGGAGCATCACTAACGCCCATGGGGAGTGCACATATGAACTTGGGCGGCTCTGCTTTTGCTTTACATATGTTAGCTACAGCCCTACTGACACCTTCGCTACTACAAAGATGATATGCCCCCCCTAGGCGTCCACGCTCTCATGTCCACAGCCTGCATGTACCATCAGCTCCGGCGCTCAGGCACCAGGGATGTTTAGGATGCCAATCCACGTCCAGCACTCCCAACTTGTTGACGACCGTGTGCCCGCGGAGCATCTTGACCGGCACGATTGTAGCACTTTCCATCAAATCGCTCACGACCTTGCCATGGAAAACCTGCAGCGTACCATCGTCGCTGGCATCGGCGAAGAGGGGTAGCCCTCGGTGATATTTGACCGAGCGAATTGCTTGCCCATGGAACCTCATGGTCTTGTATGGACGACTCGAGAGGTCCAGGTCGTGCCAGAGCAGGCGTCGGTCGTAGGATCCAACAATGAGGTTGTCGCCGCCGGAGTGGACGTCAAAGGATGATATCCAGCGGGCACCCGGTTGAATGATCTTGACCAGTTCCTGCTTCTGCAGGTCGTAGCATCTGATCATTCGCTGCGTGGCGACGAAGAAGAGTGGCCGGGACGGGTGGAATTGAGCTGTTTGTGCAAGACCCGGCAGGCGGCGGAAAGGAATTTGGCTGAGGTGTTTGGATATGGTGTGGATGGCAACAGAGCTTCGCTGGCCGGTGGGCGAGACAGAGCAGAGGAAGTCGCCGCGCCTGTGCCAGTTGAGGGTCTTGATCGGGGAACGAACTGTCACCTTGAGGAGCACGCCCGCCTCCTCGAGCTTGGAGCCAGGTCTCGACCATCGGGCTGTGGGCTCCTGGTTCGTGGCGGCGGCAGGTTTGGCGCCATTGGCGGCGTACCCAAACCCGGCGTCCAGCATATCCCGACTCGTCTTGTCGATGGCATCGCTGCACAATGGGGGGACCATGAGGAAGATGTCCTCACCGGCCGCGGCTGCGAGAACGAAGGACTCTTTGCCCGGCCGCCATCTGACCACATCAACAGGTTCCTCGGATGTGAGCTTGACGGTCCAATCCAAGTGGCCGTTGAGAGCCCACACCCGGACGGTGCCGTCGTCGCCGCCCGAAGCCACCCACTCACCATCGGGGCTGAATGCCGCCGACCGCACGCGTCCCTCATGGCCCCTGAATATCGTCTGGCAGACGGTGGGGAACGGCTTCAGGTCTTCAGGCCGAGGGAGCTTGGGGAGCAGAGAGCTCGGGTCGATGTTGAGCCTGTTCTTCCGGATGCGAGGAGCCAGATACAGATCCAAGCATCGCTCAAACCTCTCCTTGACGAATTCGCCATAACCGGGAACCTTGCGCAACGAGTCAAACTTATTTGGAAGATACTCTTTCTCGCGGTCTTCGGGGTCAGCAGCCTCCCAAGCCTGCCGCTCTTCATCGTTGGGGAGGTATTCTGCAGGGGGGTTGTAACTGAGGTCGTACCCAGGAGGGGCAAGCTTTGGCGCGGGGATGTTCATGACGTGCGGATCCTGTGGTTCTTCATTGGCCCAGATATCGTAGTACGTTTCTTTCTCGCCTTCTTTCTCTTTCTCTCGCTCCTCGGGCGGTTTGTAAGGCAGGATGCGACCCTCTCGGATGGCTCGTACGAGCTGAGCTACGCGCTTTGCTTCGTGTTTGGACGGAACAAAGCGGCGTTTAGGCTCGGGAGCCGCACTGAGAGGCATCTTCTCTTCAATGCTGGTAAAGTATGGGACCATGTCCTGATGTTATGCTGATCAGCCAGGCAAGGTGACGAAAGCCGCTCAGGAGCAGGAGCGCCTGGCGACAGGAACTAGACAACATACCGGGTAAGGGTCGTAACCCTCCTCGGGAACTTCCCCCATCTGTAGCCGACGAAGGAGTTCGAGTTCGTCCTGGGTGAGGTTGAGTGGCTTGCCGGTCTGAGGATCAGTCAGGCCCGTCCAGCCCTGAGGCAGCTCAATACTGTCCAGCAGGGCATCCAGGGCTTCTCCTGTGGCAGGGCGCATTATCTTCTTGCCGTTGATGTCATACCCGATATGCGGGTATGAGTCGTAGAAGGAAAGAGGAATATTGCCAATGGTATTTGCGGGCTCTTTGGCGTCGCTGTCGTCGCTATCGTAGACGGGGTCAATCTCGTCGTATTCATAGCGCTCGCCGCCATTGGCATCGGTCACTATGCGATAATTGAGCTCTTCTTCGGGGCTGTGCTCATCGCTCCTGTCGTCGCCACTCAATTCCTGTTCGTCGGCACTGTCTTGGGCGTTCTCGTCGCGTTCGTCGGCGCTGAAGATGGCATCGGCTTCCTCCTCGGACTCCGATGAGCCGACATCACCAGCCTCGGACGCGCCGTCGTCGCCGTCGTCGCTTTGTGAAAGGATGCCCTCGAGAAGGTCCCCATCAAAGCCATCCTCATCGTGCCGGGAGGAGACGGTTTCGGCGTTGGAGCCTTTTCGCTTTCGCGACGCCGATGGAGGCGCCATTGGGACTGCCTGAATGCAACACCAGACGTGAAGGCGGCAGTCTCAGGTGTCGCGGTGCGATGTGGTACGGTATCGCAACAAACGGCGCCAGTCGTTTCCGGGGACGGTTACGGGCGCAGTCGTCCAAGGCAACGCGGCTCGGGGTTGTGTGGTAGACAGGATATCACGATCACGGCTGTGAGCCAGGATTCAACTTGCGCCTGACCGAGCCGGTAGACTTTTTTTTTTTTTTTTGGTCCCTGACCTGCTCCATCGACGACCAGTCTTATCTTATCGCTTCGGGGGTGGGGGGATGCTCCCGGCCGCTACTCTCGGAGTGGTGGGACGAATAGAAGTGGATCCCCAACGGCGAGGTCCAGTGGTCGTACTTCGTAACATGTAATGCCACTGGCCGAAAAGATCCCGTCCTCGTGCACAAAGGACAAACGACGTAGAGGTGCCTGGACAATTGACCTTGCCGTAGGCGAATACGCGACTTATTGGAGGAAAAGGTGTTTTGGAGGAAAAGGTGTCTTTCAAACTGGCTCGATCACCAAAGGATGTCCCCAATAAATCCATTGTCCGTGTCTATTAGTCCGTACAATTGGCCCTTCTATTTTTCAGGGCGTGCTTCTGACACAAAACCATGCCAAACTAACTTACAGCGGGCGCCCCAGCCAAGTAATCTATCTACCCGGCACCCTCGACACCCAACGACCGGCAGTCTAGCGCGCGAACGAATCGAGCTACAATCAAAGTCGTACCTCGGCGGGGGGAATCAGCAAACAGTTTCATGTCGTCGTAACAGCCCCAGAAGAGCAATGTGCTTATGCCCCGATCACCGGGTCATGGCGGCATCTTCATCCGTCGCAGTCAGACTGGCTGTTCTACTTGCATTTGTTACGATGGAGGAAACGGCTTACAGACTCGAGCCTCCCACTTCTGCGCGGAGCGTGCCCCGCTGTTCGTTGCAGAAGCCTTGGACTTGGAGGAGGCGTGAGACAAGCTGTCGGGATTGGCGTCCCCTGGAACGGGGAGGTCAGAGGACGGGTGAATACCAGCTGGCGACACCAGGGAAACTCACTGGCCAGCCTGTCGGGAGCCGCCTTGGTGTGGTCCACGAGCGTCGCCTCAGATGCCGTCTTGTGCGAATAAGGGCTACCCGGGGCCATGGCCGTCTTCTTGTGCAGGTTGAA
Organism: Purpureocillium lavendulum; assembly: GCA_029168975.1. Classification (NCBI taxonomy): domain Eukaryota; kingdom Fungi; phylum Ascomycota; class Sordariomycetes; order Hypocreales; family Ophiocordycipitaceae; genus Purpureocillium; species Purpureocillium lavendulum. The sequence goes on from JAQHRD010000001.1 coordinate 958,311, forward strand.
GGGCATCGTGGCGTTGGCGAGTTGTCGGGAATCGACCAGCTTAAGGGTAGCGAAGAGCGAAGGCAGGGGTGCGGTGATGAGATGTATAGGATCCAGCTCGATGATGTGATGGCGAAGCGAACAATGGGAAGGCGTTGCTGTAGTGGTTGCTGTAGTTGCGAAGGGTGGATCAAGGTATTATTTGCGAGCTTGAGTATTGGCTTGTCGTCGTGATTTACAACACAGTTCTGCTTCTCGGACATGCAGCCATCTTATATAGTCCTCTGGCCTCTGGGCGCGCTGCTGGCAGCCGCCGCCATGGCTGACTGACGACACGGCCGTCGGCTTCGAATCGGCTCGCGAGGATAACCCTGCACGTCATAAAATTCACTGCGGCCAGGCTGAGTCACTGCCGCGCCCTGTGGGCATTTCCAATTGCATCGTGCTCGAGAGCCGCGCGTATAAGTCGGTTCCGCACCACTGCCGCGCCGATTGGCCCGTGGGGATATCGAGGCCCACTTGAGTGCGCCCTTGGGCCAGCCATTTCAACCAAGGTGTGCCGTGATGTGCTCACTGCCGCTGTGGTGTGCTGTGAGGGTATGGTGTGCTCCAACTTGTGCAGCTGTGCTGTGCTGCGCTTTGCTGTGCTGTCGGGTGCTGCCGTCCCACCTCACTGGGGGACGGCGGGCGCGATATGTCAGCGTCGACTCTGTCAGCGGCCCGGCGCCGCCAGCACGCAAGCCGAATCCGAAGCCGAAGCCGAAGCCGAGTCCCGCTCGGCCGGGTCGCTGGCCAATAGGAGACTGCACCGAAGCCGTGCCTCAGTTGTCCGCCCGTCGTGGTCAGTCACCTGGCGCAGCAACAACGCCGCCACTGACGACGAGCCTCGCCTGACCACAGTGACGGGACCGTCAAGCCGAAGCCGAACCGGAGCACCTAAACCGACTCACGGCGACGACGACGACAACGTAGACGGCGAAATGGCGGACAGAGCCATTGTCGCGTTGCCATCGCGCCCTTCGGCTCGCTCGTCGAGCTCGTCAACGGATGCGTCCGCACGAAAAGCTCCTTCGCCGGCCCAATGGCCGGCCTCAGGCGTGTGATCCGTGCCGGCGTCGCAAGGTCGCCTGTGACCACAGCCATCCAGTGTGTAAGCGATGCGCCGCCAGAAACGAGCAACCCAACTGCACCTACACCGTCGTTGCCGTGGTGGATCGCTCCTCCAAGTTGTCCGGTTCCAGACGCCGTGTCCCTGCCGCCACGCCCGCCAATACGAGCAGACCGGCGTCTTCGGACCTTGTTTTCAGTTCTCATCGCCAGCCTCTGGGTCACGGAGCCCGAGCGTACGCTGCAGATGCGCCCGGCTCGCCGGGCCCCGAGGATCGGACGGGAGCCTTCAACCAGATCGACGGCAGGCCGGGATTTCTGGGGTTTACCAGCCATTCCACAGTCTACGCCGAAACCCGCAGCTGCTTGTCGATTCTCGGATTCCCCCCTTGGCTGCTGTTCGAGAGCTCCGATAGACATCATGCCCAGCTATGGGACGACTCGGAGCTCCGAGCCTCCCCAGCCCGCGACATGTGGCTCGTGGTTCTGCAGAGTCTGCCGACGCCGTCCGTCGACAGCATCGCCGCGTCTGTGTCTCCACGGTGCAACGATGGTTGGGTCCGGAGCGCAGCCCGCCGCGTCCTCGCCTCACTCTCGGAACTCTTCGGCGCCCACCTAGGTCCAACTCGCTCGCATTCTCGCCTCCAGCAGATGGCTTGCTTCCTCACCGCCAACACGGCCCGGCCCTTTCGCGAGGATCTGGCCGACCCCGACGAGTGGCTGCGTCAGTTCACTGGCTTCAACCTGCGCTGGGAGTCCATCGGCCTATTGTTCAGCTTCAACGAGATGGGGACGCGGGGCTGTGACAAGGACGCCATTGAAGCGGACGAGTGGCGCAAAGTTTCTCGGGTATGTCTCGGCCTGTGCATCGACCTGTCACGTCGCTTTTCGTACGGATCTAGCTTGGTGCTGCTCCTGTGTCTGCGACGGACCGTGGTCGAGTCGGTCCTCGCTGGAGATGCCAGTAAGTCGCCGGCCCATTCGCCATGTCCCGCTGGCGCCCCGGCTATCGCCCTTTGTGATGCGACTGACACCCGAGGCGAACCAGGCCTGTGCTGTTGGCGATATCACGCCGAGTCGGTTGCCTTAATGACGTTTCTCGGCCTCCATGCCGAACCAAGCGTCGCCCCTTATCGCCCTACACTGGCATCCGAGCACAGGCGAAGGCTGGCGGCGAGGACTTTCAGTCGGGATAAGGCCCTCGTAGTTTTCACCGGACGCCCGCCCTTGGCTTGTCGGAAATACGTCACGACTCCACTGCCGCTCGATCTTAGCGACGAAGATCTGCTTGCCGATGGCGTAGCCTTGGATCGCGCGGTGCAGTCTCTGGACTCCAGGGGCTGGAACACCAAGGGCGAGGTTTACTCGGCCACTCTTCTCCGTGCCCGCACTGTCTCTGCCGTTATTCGGGATGAGCTTCTCGAGATAGCCCTAGGTGATCCTCAGCAAGCCTCAATCGAGCACCTCATGTACGTCGTGGACCCAATGCCATCTATCTATTGAGATGCGTCTGACAATATCCGGGATAAGGTCCTTGAGAGAGAAACAGATGCGTTCCAAGTCAGAGTTCCCATTGTCTCGTATGTACAACGCACGCGACATTGCAGACTCTGCCGTTTCCACCAGCATTATATATGCGAGGCTCTTGACTGAGCTGGATCACCTCCAAAACCTCTTTGTGGCGGAGAGACTGATGCTAAAGCGTGGCCGGCCTGACAATGGTGAACTCCTTGTCATCAGTTTCGAGATGGTGTCGCTTACCCTCACTCTCTGGGCACATAAGGACCGATTGGCGGATCTTCGCCGCGACTTTGAATGGCTGGTGAGTCCGAGACGCGAGCCCCCGCCGGGAAGCTCCCGCGCTCCTATATCTGCCCTGACGTGTCGGCTGACCGCGTTCCGTGCTATCAGCTGATGGCGTACGGTGCCCCTGGCGGAGGCGTCCTCTGTATGGAGCTGTTGGATCCAACCTTGTCTGGCTCACACCCGAAGAACCCTAAGCTTCATCGCGCCGGAGTCGTGCAACAGCTGAGCTTGCTCGCCGGCTTCCTCGACTGGGTTCCTCAGTCAGCGCCCAATGCAGATCTTTGCGCCAACTGCAAGCTGATTATCCGACACGTACTTGACCATAGCCTCAACGGCGCTGGCGGAAGTGTCTGGCCACCCGCATCGCTTGACTCCATACAGTTCGATTTCAACTTCGAAATCTTGAATACGTTTGGCCTGTTGAGACCAGACGTGCGTGGGAGCGGCCCGTGAATCGCCGTATGCGGTCGCATGCATCCTGGCGGCCGCTCACCTCAGCCATCGTGCCTAGCCAGTGCTTTCGTTCCGTCTTAAACGGTGTGTTGCCCTCGGCGCTCTAGCATCGGGGCCGGAGCGACCCATGGTCGGGATGGGAGGCACAGAAGCCTGCGCCGGGTGGTAAAGGGAAGGGGGCCCCGATCGTGCAACGCATGACCGACAACGCCAAAATTCTCGAAATTTGCTACCAGACGCTTCAACTTGGACGTGGCTGGAGAGAGTCTGTGCAGGTTCGATGCTGGAATTCGTACGAGGTAATTACCCCAGTCATCAGATCGAGTGTCAGAGCCACCCCGTCCTTGCCGAGAGGTCTGTGGCGGAAGAGGTCCTGTGTCTCGGATGATGAGACAATTACTCGAAAGAAGAGGTAAGAGACGGTGGTATCAACGAACTTTCGCCGTTCTGATGCATATGATACCCAACAATAATGCCAACAGCGCTCAGTTCATGGTCTTGAGTGAGAGGAGTTTGGCACGCTCCGCGCTGGTCTCGGCATGTTGCCGAACTCCGCCCACGAAGCAGGCCTGTGTGCCAAGACAATGCAGGGACCAGGATGGTTGATCGTCTAAGCCGAATAATGATGTCGCCGACATACTTCTCAACAGCGTTTCACTGACACATCGGATTGTCCAAGTCTTGCAACACTGCAGACCGCCGGCCAGGTTGTGCTGGCCTCGGACGGGCACCTGTACGGGCCGCCAGGTGCAAGTCCGTTCACCTCAGGAGTCAGGTGATTGCTCGATGGTACCCTGGGTCTCTGCCTGAGTACGGGGTAAGAATCAAGTAGGCAGTCGGGCGCATTGTTCATCTCGTATGGACAACATTCGCAAAAGACGAATCAGCCCTGCTACGGCATTGTCGAATCGGCATATCCCGTGCGCAACCAACGACTGATGAGGCCACCAGTAAACAATGTCGGCCAAGCATGAGCCCCCCGTCAACGAGTGGAGCAGGCACGAGGAAGGCAGGAATCTTTCCCCGGGACCAGAAGTCCCTGTCGGTGCATCAACTGGCTCTGGTGAGGTCGAGGTTAGCGGCATCCGCGACAGCAACGCCGGGCTACGCTCCTTCGCAGGCTCGCGAGCCGAATAGACAGGCTCATTGCCTTTGAGGTCATGGGGATCGAGCGGGTACCTGATGACATGCGCCGGCCCCCCAAGAGGCTCAATGTGAGAAACGGCGCAATGGGCGCGGCATTGGTCCCGCTGACATGCAAGCAGATGCTTCTGTATGCCCAGGCACACCGGCACTTCTCGCCCACCCCTGGTGCCGGCGTTGACATCGGAGTCGATCTCAGTGCAGCGTGCCTGACCTATTTTGCAGTCATCTTCGGAGTATGTTGTTCTTGGTGTCCGATCTCCGGCGACTACTACGTCCATTATCCGGCCATGAGGAGCCCGTGGCTCATCTTTGGCCTAAGCTATGGCGGCATCGTGCTGCCTACCATATTCGTCGGTATACTCGGCAACTATTTCGGCGGCATCGTTTCCAGCAGCGATCACTTGGGCGCCACGTACCACTGAGGGGGGAGTTGGGGCGCTCATGCTCGCCGTCATGTCCCCTCCGGAGGCGTGGGCCAAGTCTGCTTGTGTCCTGCTCGTGCTGTCATTCGGTGAGTATCCGCAAGACCAACGAGGCCGCCGCAGTTGAGAAGGCACCTCTGACTCAATGACATCCTGGCAGTGGGATGTCGTGTGCAACATCTACTCCAGCGCACTGCCGGTGCAACTCCTGGGGAGCCACTTTGCCGCTGTTCCACGGTATGCTTGGTGCACCCTGTTGTCCGTCGCCACTTTCGGCTTGGCCTATCCCGGCCGCAGCGTTCTCGAGACAGTCATCAACAACCTGCTCTCAATGTTGGGATACTGGACGCTGGCCTTCGCCCTCATCTTGTTCGTGGAACACTTCTTGTTCCGGCCACACATTGGCGGCTACGACTTGACGGCCTGGCAGGATCCCCGCCGCCTGCCTTGGGGCCTGGCCGGGACTGCCTCACTTCTCATCGGCATCGGCTTCTCCTTCCTCGGCATGGACCAGACCTGGGTATGCCTCGCTGGGTCCCTATGCACACAGTAAAGCTTGCTGACGGAAGCGCTCCTGCTACGAGTAGTTTGTCGGGCCGGCTGCGAGGGCGATCGGTGTCCACGGTGGCGACCTTGACGACGAGCTGACCATGATCCCGGCACTTATCTCATACCCACTACTGAGAATGCTCGAAATTAGGTACACTGGAAGGTAAATGGCTAACCATCCGAGCTTACTGAGAGCGAGGAGGGGTGGCGACGGCTGGTTCTGGGAGCACAATGGGTGCAAGGAACCCAGCTGGGGCAGGGGAAGGGCACGAACCGGTTTCTACAGTGCATCGTATTGACGGGACGGTGGTCGGTATCCTCGCTGGCTGGTCAGATCATGCTCCGAGCATGTCCGTCCGGTGTGGAAGCCTAGGCCACGCACGCCGTGCGTTGGGTGATGGTCGGCGAGTCGGCGGCCATGCAGGCGTGCATTAGGCGCCCCGGCATTTCTCAGTGCAGATCAAATCGGGCTCGTCAGCAAGAAGCCTGACATCGTATCAACTCATGCACGGCGAGCCGCCGTCTCGTGACTCTCGCCTCAGGCGGCAGTCTTCCTCGGATGCCTTGTGTGACCTTCTCAAACTCCCCCGATCTCAACGCCGGCTCCAATCTACTCTTCGGCATCTCCCCCACCCGTCGATTCTTCGCTTCTGGTCAGCAGCAGCAGCAGCAGCAGCAGCCGCCCGAGGAATGGCCCCGACAGACGCCGGGCCCGTCGCCGTTCACGGTGTCATCATCCACTCCAAAGGCCCCGAGGACCTGACCATCCTCGAGGACGCCCTCCTGGCAGTCGACTCTGACGGGCGAATCGTAAGCCTTGAGACGGGTGTGCGTCGACATGACGTCGCGCAGAGACTTGCCTCTCTCGCCCTGGGTGAGTTTCGAGTGACGGAGCTGTGCCCGGGGCAGTTCCTCATACCTGGGTTCGTGGACACGCACAACCATGCCCCTCAGTGGATGCATCGTGGCCTCGGACAGGGGATGCACATCCTAGAATGGCTTTCCTCGACGGCGTTCCCCAATGAGGCTCGCTTCCAAGACTCCGAGCACGCCAGGACGGCTTACGACGCCCTGGTCGGGGCCATGCTGCGTCAGGGAGTCACGACGGCCAGCTACTACGGCTCTCTGCACGGCGAGGCAACCCAGATCCTCGCCGACACGTGCGTGGAGAGAGGCCAAAGGGCGTTGGTGGGCAAGTGCAACATGAATAGAGGTTCCCCAGACTACTACCGCGACGCCAGCGTCGACGAGTCCATCCGGGTGACGAGAGACTGCATTGACCACATCCGAAGTATCGACCCCGCCGGCGACATGATACGCCCTGTCCTGACACCGCGCTTTGCCATTTCTTGCGAGGACCGCCTCCTGGCTGCCCTCGGGGACATGGCCGCCGACAACCCGACCATGGCAATTCAGACGCACTTCAACGAGTCTGAGCAAGAGGTCTCGGCCACGCGGTCACTCTTCCCAGACTTCGCGAACGAGGCCGATCTCTATCACCACTTTGGCCTCCTGAGCCCTCGGTCAATCCTCGCCCACTGCACCATCATGACGCCCTACGAGACAAAGCGCCTACGTGAGCTCGGCTGCGGCGTGGCGCACTGCCCGACGGCTAACATGACAGTCGGCGGCGGCTTCATGGCAGCGCCCATCCGCGAGTTCATGAGTCAAGGCATCAATGTCGGTCTGGGGACGGACTCTGGCGGCGGTTACTCGTCATCGATGCTCAACGCAATGCGCCATGCCCTCGTCGCCTCGTTCGCCCGTGATGCCATGGGTGCACGAGATGGAAGTGCCGCCCTCTCTCTGAGCCAGGTATTCCATATGGCCACGGCAGGCGGAGCGCGAGTTGTGGGATTTGGTGACTCTATTGGAGACTTCGTCCCGGGCAAGCAGTTTGATGCTCTTCTGATCGACATGCGCGGATGTCGAGGCGGCGTGAATGCGCCATTGCAGACTGGCGATTCCTTGCGAACACTCTTTGAGAAGTTCATTATGACCGGCGACGACCGCAATATTATTCATGTCATAATTCGAGGGAGAACAGTCCTCCTACAAGACTAATATAAACCCCATATATTAAGCATAAGACTCTAACTCATTATAAATATATATAGAGTAATGCTACTTATATAGCTCTATAATGCTATTTGCATAACTTAGCCTATATCTAGGGTTATAATTTTAATTAGTTTTAATATAAAACCTCTATAGCTAATTTAAGTCTTTTATTTATAGTGGCCTAAAACTATTACTAAAATATAAATTAATACTTCTATATAATTTAATACCCTCGATTATACCTTAAGATTATAGCATAATTAAGGGGATAACCCTATAGAGGTTAGGGCAATATTAAGAGGCAATCTACGATAAGAACCTTACCTCTATCGTTAAGAGCCTTATATACCCCCTTATTAATAACCTAATAATTATTACCTATTAATAGCTAGATTTTAACTCTTAGATTTATTAAGGACTTTAAGAACTTATATTAATATTATAAAAATACCCTTTAAGCTATCCTTATTAATCTTAAATATATCCTTATTATAATAAAGGATTAATAATATATTTATTATTTATTATTTATTATTACCTAATAGAGCCTAGATAGACTATCTAGGGCTAAAGTTAAGAGATTAATTAGGAAAACTTAAAAAGGGAAAAACTTAATTTAAAGGTTAGATATAAGTTAATATATTCTTATAGGGGATAAGGATTAATCTTATTATTAATATTATATACTTAAGGTTATAGCTTAAGGAAATAGTTAATAGGCTCTCTCCCTATTAGGAGTATAATTCTTATCTTAATATAAAGGGGGGCTTTAAGGTACTTAAGTTTTTTAGAGTCTTAATATTAATTTAAATATATTTTACCTTTAAGCTAAATATACCCTATCTATTAGGTCTATTAGCTTAATATTATAGATAATAAGTAATTATTAGCTTAATATTATAAATAATAAGTAAGTTTTAATCTCTTTTAAAATATACCTTTACTTATTAAAGTATACTTACTTAATTACTCTTAGAGTCTTAATATTAATTTAAGTATATTCTACCTTTAGGCTAAATATACCTTATTTATTATTAGCTTAATATTATAGATAATAAATAAGTTTTAGTCTCTTTTAGAATATACCTTTACTTATTAGAATATATTTACTTAATTACTTTTAGAGTTCTAATATTAATCTAAATATACTTTACTTAAAGGTAAAATATACTTTATTTTTAATTAAGTATTAAATTAAAGGTACTAGCTATAGGTATTAGCTAGGTAGCTATTAATAGCCCTATTAGCTAATAGCTAGCTATTTACCTATTTAGTTATAAAACCTTTCTTCTCTCCCTTTCTTTTTTTCTTTTTTTTCTTTCCCTCTCTATCTTTTATTACCTCTTTTTATTAATAAGTCTTATTTATTTTAGCTATCTCGCTACTTTATATTAAATACTTAATGCTAGGATATCTACCTAACTTTATAATAATCTCTAGCTAACCTTTATTATAATATATTAATTCTCCCTATCTATTATATCTTCTCTTAATAATAATAATAATAATATTAATATCCCTATACCTTTATTATTATTATTAGGATATCTACTTATATAGAGATTATAATAGCTATTATAAGTCCCCTTTATCTTAATTTAATATAATATTAATAATATTAAAATATTAAGGAATTTAAGTTACTTTATTTATATTACCCCCTTTAATAAAGTAAAGGTAAATACCTTAAGTATAATTATAATATTAATATCTAATTTAATAACTATCTATATTATTAGCTATAAAGGGGACTATATTTTTAAATAAATTTATTTTAAAATTAAGCTAACTTTAAATTAAATATTAATTAATAATAAGTTTTTAATATAATATTAAAGGTATTTAATATATAAGAAATATTAAAGGCTAATTAATAAATTATATTAGATAAAGTTATAGCTAATAAGCTATATAAAGAAGAGCTTAAATACTTTATTAAAAATATAGCTAAATATAAGATTAAAATAATTAATATTATTTATAAGCTTATTCTTATAAATAGGATTTATTATATTAATCCTTATATTATTATTATAATAGCTTTCCCCTCCCTTAATAAAGATTAAAAGCTAGTAAGTTTTTAAGATATTATTATATTAATATTAGTTATTAATTATAATAAATTAAAATTAAGTCTAATAATAATAATAATAATATTATTATTATTATATTAACTTTAATAATACCTTTATATTATTATCTTTATTTTTACCCTATCTTTATTATTATTATTAGCGATAATAAGTTTAAGATTAAGGTACCTTATATTAAAGTTAGTAATAGTTTATATATAGAGGTTTATATATTTAGTCTAGCTATTATTATTAATATTAATTAAGTTAAGTAAGGAATAAGTAATATATTAATAATATATTAATAGTTTATAGCTATATTAGCTTAATATTAGTAATATAATAGAGAGAGATAGTAATAATAACTAAATAAAATTATATTATTAAAAACTTAAAGATATATAAGTATAGGAAGATATAAGGTATAGCTCTAAGATATTAAATAAGCTTAAAGGTTAATAAATTCTCTATATTAGTATTTATTAATATAAAGTAAAGGATAATAATAAATAGATATATAATATATATATATAATAGTCTACTTAATATTATATTAGTATTTATTAATATAGAATAAAGGATAATAATAGATAGATATATAATATATATATAATAGTCTATTTAATATTATAATAATATCTATTAAACCTAAAAGAATATCTATAAAGCTATAAAATAAGTAAATAGATATAAAGGTATTATACCTCTAATATTTAAGTATTATTATTAGCTTATTCTTAAATAAGTCTCTTTATTAAGTTATAAGATTAGAAATATCTAATATTAAGAAATTATTAATATATTAGCCTAGCTATTAAAGGTAAGCTTAATAAATAGCTAAAGTTAGTAATAAGCTAGAGTTTCTAGAGAAGCTAAGATAAGTTTCTTTAAGTTTTAAATAGAAAATAAAGAGATATCTAACTAATTCCTAACTATTATTATATTAATAATAAAGAATTAAGATATTTAAGATTTATTACTAAAAGAGGTAAGCTTAAAGGCTAATATATTCTATATATATTTATACTAAAAGTATAGACTTATATTTAAAGAGATCCTTATAGAGATATAGGATAGTCTATCTTTATTAAAAATATATTAAAAGATAGCGCTAGCTATTTAACTAATATCTTAGCGATATTAATTTAATATCTCTTTATTTAAGTAATATTAAGCTTTTATTATAGGTCTTTCCCCCTTTATTATTATAAAAGGGCTTAACTTCTCTATAATAAAGTAAAGATAATAAGGAAAGGGAGTATTAATCTTTATTAATATTATAGCAATAAGGCAATAATTTATTAGATCTAATTAAGTCTATAATAATAGCCCTTTAATACCTATTTAACTTTAAGCTATTATAAGAACTTATAAGACTAAAGGTCTAGCTAAAGATTAAAGAAAGGGATATAAGATTCTATATAAAGTATTTAAATAAGTATTAACTTATAGGCGCCTAAGATATAATAAAAGTATATTTTTTTAATAATAAGGAATTACTTAATAATATTAGAAAGGGTTTCCCTTAATATTAATATATACTAGATAATATTTCTTATTATTATTAAGGCTTTAATAATATTAAGATAGATTACTTAAGTATAATAGAGTTTAAAGCCTTATATAGATATTATTATTTTTTTAAAGGTAAAATATTAATAAATAATCTTTTCTTTAAGTATAATAAAGTATATCCTTTATTAAAGTTTCTTTATAAAAGTAATACTTAAAAACTTAATAGACTCTTAAAGTTAAAGTAATATTATATTAATATTAAAGGGAGCTTATAAAAGATTATATTAATAAATAAAGACTATAAGTTAATATTTTATTAAGTTAAAGATAATTTTATATTATCTAGCTTATAATAAATAGATATTATAGGCTTATTAAAAGGTAATATATATTTTAAATATTATCTTAATAAAGGCTATAATTATAATATTATTAATAAAGATAATAAGAATTATCTTTATTATTATATTAAATTTAAAATAAAGAGATATTATATAAAGAATAAAGAAAATAAAAAAAAAAGGATAACCTTAAAGTACCTTATAGTCGATTTAATATATCTTTAATTCCTAGCTATTAAAGTATAGAGATATTATATAATTAGTAAGGTATAAATAAAGCTAGTAAAATAATTAAAGGAAGAAGCTTATTCTTTAAAATATATTAATAAGCTAAATATAGTAAATAATATTAAAAATATTATTAATATCTAAAAAGAATATTATAATAATATCTTTTACTTCTTAAATAAAATAGATTTAATCTATAAAGGAATAAAAGGTAGAGTTAATAGACTATTTTTATTAATTCCTATATTAAGTATTATAAAATAGTCTTAATATCTTAGCGATATCTTAAATATATATAGCTATAATCTTTTTAATAATCTTATTAATAATTATTAAAAATATAATAAATCGCTAGCTTTTAATATTAGATTTATCTTCTTTATTTAGTTTTAAAATAACTATAGTTTAAATATAATAAAAGAGTTAAGGGAAATACCTTAGCTATTAGCTTATATTTATAATTATAATAACCCTTATAATAAGTTTATTTTAAAAGCTAGTAAATATACTATTTAATATAATATTTATATTAAATAAATATATTTTAATAATTATACTTTATAGCCAATCTAAGTCTTTTATCTATAGCGGCCTAAAACTATTACTAAAATATAAATTAATACTTCTATGCGATTTAGTACCCTCGATTATACTTAGAGATTATAATATAGTTAGGGGGACGACCCTATAGAGGTTAGGGTAGCATTAGGAGGCAATCTATAATAAGAACTTTACCTCTATCTAGGGTTGTGATTTACTGACTAATTAGTTAATTAGTAGCCTGACTAAAACTAATTAACTAAGTACTGACTAACTAAGGGTGGGTCTTAGTTAGTTAATAGCCTGACTAAGACTAATTAAAGGTATATACCTAACTAACTAAAACTAACTAAGACTAACTAAGACTAACTAAGAAAAACTAAAATTAGTTAATAATATATACTATATTATAAGAAATTAAATATAGTTAATATATATATATATAAAGCTAATATTAAAAAAAAACTAGACTTATATATATTAAGATAAGCTAGAAATAAAACTTTAAAGTTTAATACTATAAGTTTTATTATATATATATATATATATATATATATATATAATAAGACTATATATATAATAAGACTATATATATAATAAGACTATATATAAAAAGACTATATATAAAAATACTATATATAATAGAGCTTAATAAGTAATATAATATATAATATAACTAAAGCTAATAAAACTAACTAGTCTTCCTCTTCTTCTTCTAGCCTATGTTCCTTTTCTAATTCTTCTAAGCTAATACCCTAACTTTTTAATAGAACTATCTTACTAACTTAAGGTCTAACCTATTTCGACTTTTCGTGACTATATTATTACTAATAGAGAAGGCACTCTCTATAGAAGCCGAAGTAGCAGGAATAGCAAGATACCTTCTAGCTAATATAGCTAATATAGGATATCAATACTTATTATCCCGCTAATAGTCTAAGGGGCTAGCCTATAATAAAGTTAGCTTTATATATATATATATATATAAATAATAGCTATATATAATAGCTATATATAATAGGCATTTAAACTTACCTTTTTATATATAACTGCCTCTTTAAAATAATTAATATATTTCTCTATAGGGTCTCGGTCTCCTAAGGCCCTAATAAAGAAATGATCGCTATCTGAGCTTATATCTGATCTAGCGTCTAGAGGAGGCTCTAGGCGGGTAAAATCCTCTGCTAACTCATCAAATGATTCATTTAAACTAGGCCCTATATTAGAGGGGCCCTTTATCTCCTCTTTTAATCTAAAATAAAATTAGTAAATATAATATAATATAATAATATATATATATATATATATATATATATATATATATATATATATATATATATAGGCTATAATAGACTTACTTTCTATATTCCTTCTTAAAAAGAGTAAGTATATCCTTCTCTATAGTATCGTAGCTATATAATAGCCCTTTTGGTCGGAAATGGTTGCATTTAAATCTTAGATCTAATAGTATACTAAAAAGGTAAGGTCGAAGCCTTTCTAGGTTACTAGACCCTAGCCGTTCTAGGAAGTATTTCTCTAACTTCGATAGGCCTATATTTATAGCTAGGTAAATAGACCGATAATAAGGTTGCTATTATAAATTAGTATATATATCTATATATATATAGGCTATATAGCTATATTATAGAAAGGGTGTATATACTTACTAGAGAGTTTTTATTCCCTAAGTCAAATAGAGCTTTTGTTTTTCGTAGCTTCGTATAAATCATATATATATATAATAAAGCCTCGGAAATAGTAATATAAAGCTAGCCTTGCAGTCGTATAGAAGGCTTAACAAAAATTTCAAATAGTTGTTTAAATTCGGCTAATATAGCCCATTCGGTTTCAGTTAAATAGGCGCCTTTAAATTCCTTATTAGTTATATTTCGCTCGGTATAACGTAAAGCAGGTCTTAATTCGAGACTTACTAATAGCATAAAATAGGTCGAATTCTAATGGGTTGCATTATCTATATAAGTTAGTATATAGATTAAATAACTAATATATATATATATATATATTAGCTATATATAGTATAAAGAATATATACCTAAAGGAATATAGGTCTTTTTATTTTCCAAGGGAATTTCTTTATCCCTTTTTGCTCTTTTAATCCCCTTATTAAATAGCTTTTTAGGCTCTTAGTTATATTTTATAATAATAGCTAGCCGGCAGACCCGGCCAATAATATCTATTATAATAGTTAGCTATATATAATAATACTAATAATATATATATATAACTTACTTTTAAATTCAGGTATATTATATTGTGAATTTATAATTTCCCTATTGTAGTTTTCGAGGGATATAATTTCCGTATTAATATAGGTTATTATAAGGTCGGCTAAAGAGGAAGATATAATAAATTCCTTAAGGATATCTTACGCAATAATATTAATTATATGCGCTATGTATTATATATCATATGAGAAGATTAATATATTTACCTCTTTATAGGCCTCTTTAAAAGAGGCTAGGAAGGTAGTATTATTAGTTGCATTATCTCTAGTTATACTATTATATAATTAGTATATATATATATATATATATAATAAGACTAAGGGATATATATATATATATATATATATAACTTACCTAAAGATCGATTTAAGAGTTAAAGCTAGATAAGGACTAATAGCCTTCTGAAATTCGTTATAGATATATATATGCCAGTATGACTTTCTAAGAGCTCTGAAAAAGCTATATATATATTAGCTAACTTTCTAATTTATATAGTATATATATATAATATAGGGATATACTTACCTATAAGATAGTATTTTAATTTAAAGTCTGGGTTAATATAGGCAATAATTATACCTAAATAGGCATTTTAGTTGCTTAAAGTCCAGATATCAAAGGTTAGGGAAAAAGTCCCTTTATAATAAATATTATTGAAAATAGAGAAGCTTACTTAATTAAGTAACTATAGGAGGTAGGGAGGATATCCCTACTTATGTCTAGCAGACAGCCCGCTCCTAGCCCCTAACTATACTAGTACGTTATATGCCCCTATACCCCTTATTTTAGCACTCCTACTTAGGGGTATATTAACTATCTCTTTATGCTCTTACTTAGTCTTAAGTCCTTAGGCCGCTAGCATCTAGTCAGTTAGGTAACTAGTCTATTAGTCTTAGGACTATATAGTGCATATAAGCTCCTATTTATCCCTAACTAATATATCTAGCCTAGCTATCTACCTTATTTATAGGTTGAAGTCCTAATGCCTTTCAGAACTTAACGAAACGATCCTTACTTAATAGCTTTATTAGACTATCTATAATTATATCTCCTATTAGTATATACTTAAGCTAAATCTTGCCTTCTTTTACCTTCTGCCTAACGAAGTATTATTATATCTTAATATACTTAAATCCCTTATAGTTAGTTAGGTTCTTAGCTAGAGCTATCGCTCCCTAGTTATTATAGAATATTATAATTATACTTAGTTATAGGTACTTAAGCTCTATCCCCTAGGATTAATTAAATTAAGTTCCGAAAAGAATCTCTTTAGCTAGACTACCTCTTTTATTATATTAGTTTAGGCAATATATTCTACCTTATAGCTTAAGAATATAGTTATCGCTTAGCGCTTCAATAACTAGCTAATCTTATTGCTACCTATATTAAATATATACCCTAAGGTTGACTTCTAAGTATTTAAATCGCCTGCCTAGTTAGTATTACTATAACTATAGAGCGGTTAAAGTTGCCTATAATATTTAGGGTATAGGTCCTTAATGCCTTATAAATAATAAAATACCTATTTAGTCGCTCTCTAGTAGTCCTTAGTTAGGTTATATAAATACTAACTAAGAACTGATATAGTAAATATAAGGTTAGGTCTTATACCTAATATAAGGTATATTAAGGATCCTATTACTAACTAATATCGCTATCTAAACTTAAAAAGACTAATATAGTTATTAGCTACCTTTTCTAGCCTATCTATTATTAGGGTCGCTATAGGGGCGTAGTCTAATATATCGAACTAATCGAGGATCTTCTAGAGGTAGCCTTATTAATCGAGGTAGATTATTCAAGCCTATCTATTATATTAGATTCAAATATTAAGGTAATATTAATAGGGCCCTAGGTCTATTATATAGAATTACTTATTAAGAGCTATTTTAAGCGCTATAATTATACCTATATCTTTTCTAACTAATAAGAGGTTATCTATATATATAGTAATAAAGGTTATGCTATCCTTAATAAAGACCCCGCTATCTATAGAGATTAGGTAATATCTTAATATTATAAGGAACTTAAAGAGGGTTTAGAACTAGACTTATAATACTTATTTAAGCCTATATAACGCCTTATCTAGCTTATAGATATATTATATACTATCTATATAGCTAGCTAGCTATTCGATATAGATATCCTCTAAAACTATACTATATAGAAAAGTAGTTTTAATATCTATCTATTCGATTTCGAGGTCTAGGGCTATAGCGATAGCAAAAAGGGCTTTATATATTATAGGCTTAACTATTAAGGCAAAGGTCTTAAGGTAGTCGATACCTAAGATCTACTTAAACCCCTAGACTACTTAGCGTACCTTATACTTAAGGACTTAGTTATCTAGCCCTCGCTTAAGTTTATATACCTATTTGCCTTATAATATATTTATGCCTAGAGGAGGTTCTATAAGTTTCTATATATTATTCTCCTTTAGGGCATAAAGCTTATCTTTTATGCCTTATTGCTATTATAGCTAGAAATAGCTATATTTCGCCTCCTATATTATATTTAGTTCGATCTTATCGAGCCTATACTCTAGTAAGGCAATAAAAGCAAGTATACTTAATAATATATAGGTTTATCGACGAAGCTCTAGGTACCTAAGGATTAAATCGTTAGTTCTTAGTTTCTTTAGCTATAGCGGGAGGACTTAAATACTTAAAAGTATAGAGCTATTTCGGCAATATTATTTTTCGGTTTATATAGTTAATATAGGAGTAAGGTAATTATTAGTTTAGGTATTAACTAATCTTTATGCTTATAGGCTTAAGAGCTATAAGATTATAGTTTTAACTTTAAAATAGATATTAGATAAGCTAATAACCTTCCCCTTAGGTATAAGGAGTTAGAAAATTATATTTCTAATGAATCTAAGAAGTATATACTTAATACTCTTCTCGTCTAGCTTCTTTTAGTTAACTTAAGGGAGTAGGTATTAAGTAGTTATCTTAACTACTTAAATATTAGAGATATTAGGCCGCTAGCTATAGATATACTTAAATAGGGTTTTATTAAGTATACTATATAGACTCTAATTATATAGGTAGTTAATAGTTTCGAGGACCTCTAGCTAAAATAGCTATAGGATATTTCTACTAATTATTATAGGTAGGAGCTTATTATAGATATTAATATTAAAGCTCTCTATTAGTCTATTAGACTAATATTATTCTATTAGTAATATCTCGAGCTCTATCCCTTACTAGCCTGCCTAGGCGTTAAACTTATAGCTATTAAATTCCTTAGCCCTATCGAGATAAATATAGTAGCACTAATATTATTATAGTTCCTAGTTCTTAAGGAAACTAACGAACTCTTAAATAAATATCTAGGTATATTCCCTACTTATAATTGCCTTACTCCCGCTAAAGTAACTATATCTATTAATTAGGGTAATTTAATAACGTTATTACTTATATCCTATAATATAGAAGGGACTATAGATATTTATATAGATAATATCTCTAATATACTAGCCCTTATAGAGTTCCCCTCGATAGGGTTTCTCTTATATATATCCTTAGATATAGGGTTTATAAGTATAGAAATCCTATACCTAATCTATACCTATAACGATATCTTTTAGTCTTATAAGGTTAGCCTATCTAAGGTGCCTTATTCGATTATGCTATATCTTTATTTCTAGTAATATAGTATAAGAAACTAATGCTTAGATAGGTAAAGTCTCTATTTAAAGGATAAAGAGGTTACTAAAGCATTATATAGAGAGCTTACCCCTATCCTTCTAAACTAACTATAGATTATATATAAGAGATATAATAGCGCCCTTATCGAGTAGTTATATAATAGAGATTAAGTTAGTATTAAGTTCTAATATAAAGAGGATATCTTTTAGTTTAACTAATAATACTTATCCTATAGAGGTAAGGTAATAGTATATAATAGTGCCGATATTATATACTTAAAGTTTTATATCTCCTATCCCTATAATATTTCTAGTATAAGGTTAAAGTAATCTAGGCTTAAAGCTCTCTCTAAGATATATAGTATATTAGCTATAGCTAGAGTTAAAGACTTAGATACTCTTAAGGTTATAGACTACTATATTAATTAGAATGAGACCTAGTATTTATCTATTATAGCCTAATCGCTAGGGGTTATTATTAAGGTAGGGCTAGCCAAGGAAGCTACTCCTTTTATAGGTTTCTACCTTCTATAGCGCTATTAGAAGCGAAGGTCTTATTCTTTCTTCTTATATAGATAAAGAGTCTAGTAGTTATCTTAGGTATACCTTATTTTATAGCAATAGGAGTAGATAGGTACTTAAATAAGTATTATATTATCTTTAGGTAGCGGTATATTAGTTATAGATTACTTCCTCGATAGAAGTAAGGCTAATATATATTCTATTATACCGCTTTTCTTAAATGCCTCTTTGCCTTTAGTATTATAGGCTACTATATTAAAGTTAGGTAGTTAATATAGTTTATATATACTTTAAAACGTTAAGTACTATACTATAAAGCGGTTATTAAGTCTATTAATAAGTTTTAGGATTAGTAAGCTATTTAGTAGC
Organism: Purpureocillium lavendulum; assembly: GCA_029168975.1. Classification (NCBI taxonomy): domain Eukaryota; kingdom Fungi; phylum Ascomycota; class Sordariomycetes; order Hypocreales; family Ophiocordycipitaceae; genus Purpureocillium; species Purpureocillium lavendulum. The sequence continues at coordinate 977,319 of JAQHRD010000001.1, forward strand.
TTATATATTAGTCTAGCTTAAATAAACTTCTCCTAGATCGCCTTAATCTTCTAGGTAAACTTATAAACTAAGCTAAAGTCTTTAAAGATATAGTTCTCTTACTCCTTATAGGCTATTTATAAAGCCCTAAGCCTAGAGTCTTAGAACTTATCTTTAGCTAGAGTAAAGAACTTAACTACTATATCCGCCTCCTTAAAGAGGTTATTAAGTAACGTAGATATAGTTATATTAAGTATTTTAATATATTGCCTCTATTTTTCTCTCTAGATATCGAGCTACCCTATAGGGACCTTTTCTTTAGTATCGTATATATTACCTAGAAGTAGGTCTCCTACTCTATATAGGTCTACTAGAATAAGTATCTATCGCTATTACTTATAGTATTTATCTCGAGTTTTTAACTTTAGCAATAACTAAATATTAAGAGAGTTTAGTTAGATCGGTCATATTTCTAGACCGCTAGTATATATAATTATATCTCTATTCGTTCGTTATTAAGATATATTAATAAGGTTATTCGGTCGCTCTATATAGTCTCGAGATCATAGATAAGTTAGGAAACGTTAGCGATAGACCGGTTAAGGTAAAGGTATATAGACTTTAGCAGTAAAGATATTAATGCTACTTAGGAGCGATAGGACTATAATTATATCTCCTATCTCGCTAGTCCGTTCTTTATTAACGTTCTCGAGAGATACCTATATTCTTAGGTCATAGCTACTATCTATCCTATCCTAATTACTATATTCCTAGTTAGACTATATTGCCTATAGTATATTAGCTATATATATCTAAAGTTGCGGTAGGGGCTATTATCTTATAATTAAATCGTCTAATAAGAGTAAGCTAGCTAGCCGAGTTTGCTAGTTTCCGATTGGTCTCCTATCTTTAGCTTCGTTATCTATATTTCTCTTTGATTGGTATTGGTTAGCTACTAAGACTGATGGCTATATTGCTCTTGCCGTTAGTAGTTAGTTAGGGGTTATATTAGTACTTCTCTTGTCGGCTATGGAAGCTGGGCTCATAACCTATTGAAAATAGAGAAGCTTGCTTAATTAAGTGACTATAGGAGGTAGGGAAGACATCCCTACTTATGCCTAGCAGACGGCCCGCTCCTAGCCCCTGACTGTACCGGTACGTCATATGCCCCTGCACCCCTCATTTCAGCAAATATTAGCCTCTAAGGCTTTATTAAATTCGAGAAGGCCGCTTTTATAGTTGTTTTCGAGGATAGTTTTAAGGTTCCAGCGGTTAATAGTAGGGTGCCATCTATATAGGTAATTAGTTATTATATTTATACACCTATATTATATATATATAAGGGTTAACTTACTTATTATAATAGGTTAATAGCTCTTTAAAGCTTTTTAATCCGAGGGCATGAAAAGAGAGGTTATTCTCTATAAGGAAGGCTAGGATCCTTTTATGGGCCTCGTTTTCGTTAAAATAATTAATATCTTCTATTAAATCGATTATAGTTTTATTCTTCTTATTTCGAATATTAATACTAGTAAAAATAGTACTAGTACTTTCGGTATCGACTTCTATTTAAATATATTAGTATATATATTAGCTATATATATATATATATATATATATAGATAACTTACTTCTTTTTCGGGTAGCTTCTGATTCTGTATTATATGCAATATTTAGGTGCTTAGCATGATAGTGCCGGGCAAGGTTAGAGGCCTGGAAGCCTTTTAGCCTTGCTACTATAGAATATCGGCACCTATATTAATATTATATATTAGTATAATACTTATATATATATATATGTATATATTAGCTAAAAATAAGGGTATAAGGTATATTACTTATATAGTACAAGTTATATGCATCTCGCGATCTTTTTCGAGGTTAATTAGTAATAAGGTTCGTTTAAATAGCTTATTTCGGAAGACATATATATTCGAATCTTCGTCAGCCTCTAGCTTATAGGTCTGCTTATTAAAGCTAGATAGAGCAGTTGAAGATGTAATAGATTGTGAATTTGCCTCTTCTAAGTCCGAAAGAGGTCTTAGGGAGCTAAAAGGGTTAGTATTAGCCTCCTCAGAGGGGCTATAGGTAGTCATTTCGTAGTCAGATTCCATTTTAATAAATAGATATAAGCTTAGAAAAGCTAATAAGTAAAGGATATAAAAGAATATAAGATAGAGAGTATAGTAGTCTTAGTTAGCTATAATAGAAAAATATAATAAAGGAATTATAGCTATATTATATAGTTATCTATTACCTATAAGCTATTATTAACTTACTTATTTTTAAGAATATAATTATAGTATTTTCCTATTATTAGGTTAAGGTATAGTTGCTTAAATACTAATAATAATATATATGGCCTTTTGGCTATTATTGGGTCGGTATCGCGGGTGCCTAAATGCTAATAATAATATATGTGGCCTTTTGGCTATTATTGGGTCGGTGTCGCGGGTGCCTAAATGCTAATAATAATATATGTGGCCTTTTGGCTATTATTGGGTCGGTGTCGCGGGTGCCTAAATGCTAATAATAATATATGTGGCCTTTTGGCTATTATTGGGTCGGTGTCACGGGTGCCTAAATGCTAATAATAATATATGTGACCTTTTGGCTATTATTGGGTCGGTGTCGCGGTGCCTAAATGCTAATAATAATATATGTGGCCTTTTGGCTATTATTGGGTCGGTATCGCGGGTGCCTAAATGCTAATAATAATATATATGGCCTTTTAGCTATTATTAGACTACTTAAATGAGAGCTAATTATAAGTATATTACCTTCTTTATAAATAGCTATAATAGACTATTATATTATATTTAAAAAGGCTAAAAATAGTAATTATACTATTTTAAGCTATTATATAGCGCGCTACTTGAAGACTAAAAATACTAACTATCTTATATATCTTTCTAAATACAAATAATTTTCATTACTTATACTTATATATATAGTAGCTATCTTACCTTCTTTATAAATAGCTATAATAGGCTATTATATTATATTACAAAAAGGCTAAAAATAGTAGTTTTATTATTCTTAGGTCTTATCTAGCGCGTAATACCGCTACTTAGAGACTAAAAAAGTAACTAAGTTATATATCTTTTTAATAAGAAATAATTTTCAGTACTTATATATATATATAGAGTAGCTATCTTACCTTTTTTATAAATAGCTATAATAGGTTATTATATTGAATTTAAAGAAGCTATAAATAGTAAATTTACTATTTTTAGCTCTTATTAATTATAGACTAAAAGCATAACTATCTTATATATCTTTTTAATAAAAAATATTTTTCATTACTTATATAGATATATATAATAGCTATATTGCATTCTTTATTATAAACTATAAAAGGCTATTATATTATACTGAAAAAAGCTAAAAATAGCAATTATCCTATTTTTAGGTCATCTATAGTATATAATACCGATACTTAGAGACTAAAAAGTAACTAACTTATATATCTTATTAATAAAAATCATTTCTCGTTACTTATATATATATATATAGTAGCTATATTGCCTTCTTTATAATAAACTATAATAGGGTATTATATTATACTTTAAAAGGCTATAAATAATAATTTTATTATTTAATAGTCTTATAATATAGGATTAAAAATAGGAACTATTTTATATATCTTCCTAATAAAAAATAATCTTCATTACTTATATAGATATATATAATAGCTATCTTACCTTCTTTATAATTTGCTATAATAAGCTATTATATTATATCTATAAAAGCTATAAATAGTAATTTTACTATTTTTAAGTCTTCTATAGCGCGTAATACCGCTACTTAAAGACTAAGAAAAGTAACTATTTTCGATATCTTATTAATAAAAAGTAATCCTTATTACTTATTTATATATATATAATAGCTATCTTATCTTCTTTATAATTTGCTAGAATAAGCTATTATATTATATCTATAAAAGCTAGAAATAGTATTTTTACTATTTATTAGTCTTATTTAATATATACTACTATTACTTCGAGATTTAAAATAATAACTATTTTAAATATCTTTCTAATATTATACTTACTATACATATAATAATATATATATATATATATATATATAATAGCTATTCTATCTTATTAATAAGTAGCTATATTGGGCTATTATATTATATATATAAATAATAGTTTTATATTTATTAAGCTCTATTTATTATTTATATTATTTAAATAATATTTATTTATTATTATTACCTAGTAGAGCCTAGATAGACTATCTAGGGCTAAAGTTAGGAGATTAACTAGGAAAACCTAAAAAGGGAAAAACCTAGTCTAAAGGTTAGATATAGGTTAGTATATTCTTATAGGGGATAGGGATCGGTCTTATTACCGATATTACGCGCCTAAGGTTATAGCTTAAGGAAATAATTAATAGGCTCGCTCCTTATTAGGAGTATAAATTCTTATTTTAATATAAGGGGGCCCTAAGGTACCTAAGTTATCTAAAGTCTTAATATTAGTCTAAGTATACTCTACCCTTAGGCTAAGTATACCTTACTTATTAGGTCTATTAGCTTAGTATTATAGATAATAAGTAGGTCTTAGTCTCCTTTTAAGTATACCTCTACTTATTAGAGTATACTTACCTAATTGCTCTTAGAGTCTTAATATTAGTCTAAATATACTCTACCTTTAGGCTAAGTATACCTTACCTATTAGGTTTATTAGCTTAGTATTATAGATAATAAGTAAGTCTTAGTCTCCTTTTAAATATATCTCTACTTATTAAAATATATTTACTTAATTACTCCTAGAGTTTTAATATTAGTCTAAATATACCCTACCTTTAAGCTAAATATACCTTACCTATTAGGTCTATTAGCTTAATATTATAGATAATAGGTAGGTCTTAGTCTCCTTTTAAGTATATCTCTATTTACTAAAGTATACTTATTTAATTACTCTTAGAATTCTAATATTAATCTAAATATACTTTACCTTTAAGTAAAGTATACTTTATTTTTAGCTAGGCATTAGATTAAAGGTATTAGCTATAGGCGCTAGCTAGGTAGCTATTAATAGCCTTACTAGCTAATAGCTAGCTACTTACCTATCTAGCTATAAAACCCCCTCCTCTTTTCCTCTCTTTCTTTCTTTTTTCTTTCCCTCTTTATCTCTTATTACTTCCTCCCGCTAATAAGTCTTACTTACCTTAGCTACCTTACTATCCTATACTATATAGCTAGCGCTAGGATATTAATCTAACCTTATAGTAATCTCTAGCTAATTTCTACTATAATATTATTATTATTATTATTATTACCTAGTGGAGCCTAGATAGACTATTTAGGGCTAAAGTTAGGAGATTAATTAGGAAAACCTAAAAAGGGAAAAACCTAGTCTAAAGGTTAGATATAGGTTAGTATATTCTTATAAGGGATAGGGATTAGTCTTATTATTAATACTATATACCTAGGGTTATAGCTTAAGAAAATAGTTAGTAGGCTCGCTCCCTATTAGGAATATAAATTCTTATCTTAACGTAAGGGGGCCTTAAGATACCTAAGTTATCTAGAGTCTTAATATCGGTTTAAGTATATTCTACCCTTAGGCTAAGTATACCTTACCTATTAAGTCTATTAACTTAGCGTTATCGATAATAGGTAAGTCTTAATCTCCTTTTAAGTATACCTTTACCTACTAGAATATACTTACCTAATTACTCCTAGAGTCTTAATATTAGTTTAAGTATACTTTACCTTTAAGTTAAATATACCTTACCTATTAGGTCTATTAGCTTAATATTATTAATAATAGGTAGGTCTTAATCTCCTTTTAAGTATACTTTTACCTATTAAAATATATTTACTTAATTACTCTTAGAGTCCTAATATTAATCTAAGTATACTCTACCTTTAGTCTAAATATACTTTACCTATTAGGTCTATTAGCTTAGTATTATAGATAATAGGTAGGTCTTAGTCTCTTATTAAGTATATCTCTATCTATTAAAGTATACTTATTTAATTATTCTTAAAGTTTTAATATTAGTCTAAATATATTCTACCTTTAGGCTAAATATACCTTATTTATTAAATCTATTAGCTTAGCGTTATAGATAATAGGTAAGTCTTAGTCTCTTTTTAAGTATACCTTAGCTTATTAAAGTATACTTACTTAATTACTCTTAGAATTTTAATATTAATCTAAATATATTTTACCCTTAAGTAAAGTATATTCTATTCTTAGCTAGGTATTAAATTAAAGGTTTTAGCTATAGGCGCTAGCTAGGTAGCTATTAATAGCCTTATTAGCTAGTAGCTAGCTATCTATCTATCTAGCTATAAAACCCCCTCCTCTTTTCTTTTTTTTCTCTCTTTTTTCTTTCCCTCTCTATCTCTTATTACCTCTTCCCGCTAATAAGTCTTACTTACTTTAGCTATCTCGCTACTTTATGCTAGGTAGCTAGCGCTAGGATATTTATCTAACTTTATAATAATCTCTAGCTAACCTCTATTATAGTATATTAATTCTCTCTTACCTATTATATCTTCTCTTAATAATAATAATAATAATAATATTATCTTTATGCCCTTATTGCCGCTATTAGGATATCTACTTATATAGAGATTATAGTAATTATTATAAGTCTCCCTTATTTTAGTCTAATATAACGCTAATATTACTAAGATATTAAAAAGTTTAAGTTTCCTTACCTATATTACCCCCTTTAATAAGGTAAAGGTAAGTACTTTAAGTATAGTTATAATATTAATATCTAGATTAATAAATATCTATATTATTAGTTATAAAAGGGATTATATTACTAAATAAGTTTACTTTAATATTAAGCTAACTTTAGACTAAATACTAACTAATAATAGGTTTTTAATATAATATTAAAGGTATTTAATATATAGGAAGTATTAAAGGCTATCTAATAGATTATATTAGATAAGGTTATAGCTAGTAAGCTATATAAGGAAGAGCTTAAATGCCTTATTAAATATATAGCTAAGTATAAGATTAAGGTAATTAAGATTACTTATAAGCTTATTCTTATAAATAGTATTTATTATATTAGTCCTTATATTATTATTATAATAGCTTTTCCTTCCTTTAATAAAGATTAGAAGTTAGTAAGTTTTTAAGATATTATTATATTAATATTAGTTATTAACTTTAATAGATTAAAATCGAATTAAATAATAATAATAATATTATTATATCGACCTTAATAATACCTTTATATTATTATCTTTACCTTTACTTTATCCTTATTATTATTATTAGCGATAGTAAGTCTAAGACTAAGGTACCTTATATTAAGGTCGGTAATAATTTATATATAGAGGTTTATATACCTAATCTAGCTATTATTATTAATACTAATTAAATTAGGTAAGGAATAAATAGCGCGCTAATAATATATTAATAATTAATAGCTATATTAGCCTAATATTAATAATATAATAAAGGGAGATAGTAATAGCGATAAAATAAAATTATATTACTAAAAGTCTAAAGATAGAATAAGCCTAAAGGTTAATAAATTCTCTATATTAATATTTATTAGCATAAAGTAAAGGATAATAATAGATAGATATATAATATATATATATAATAGTCTATTTAATATTATATTAATATTTATTAATATAAAGTAAAGGATAATAATAAATAGATATATAATATATATATATAATAGTCTATTTAATATTATATTAGTATTTATTAATATAAAGTAAAGGATAATAATAGATAAATATATAATATATATATATAATAGTCTATTTAATATTATATTAATATTTATTAGTATAGAATAAAGGATAATAGTAAATAGATATATAATATATATATATAATAGTCTACTTAATATTATAATAATATCTATTAAACCTAAAAAAGTATCTATAAAGCTATAAAATAAGCGAATAGATATAGAGGTATTATACCTCTAATATCTAGGTATTATTATTAGCCTATTCTTAAGTAAGTCTCCTCGCTAGGTTATAAGACTAGAAATATTTAATATCGAGAAATTATTAATAAATTAGCTTAGCTACTTAAAGTAAGTTTAATAAATAGCTAAAGTTAATAATAAGCTAAAGTCTTTAAAGAAGCTAAAGATAAATATCCTTAAGTTTTAAGTAGAAGATAAGGAGATATCTAGCTAATTCTTAATTATTATTATATTAATAATAAGGAATTAGGATATCTAGGATTTATTTCTAAAAGAGGTAAGCCTAAAGGCTAATATATTCTATATAGGCCTATATTAAGAATATAGATTTATATTTAAAGAGATCCTTATAGAGGTATAAGATAGTCTTTATTAAAAGTATATTAAAAGGTAGTGCTAGTTATTTAGCTAGTATTTTAGCGATATTAGTCTAATATCTCTTTACTTAAGTAATATTAAGCTTTTATTATAGGTTATTTCCCCTTTATTATTATAAAAAGGCTTAACTTTTCTATAGTAAGGTAAAGGTAGTAAGGAAGGGGAGCGCTAGTCTTTATTAATATTATAATAATAAGGTAATAATTTATTAGATATAATTAAATCTATAATAATAGCCTTTTAATACCTATTTAACTTTAAGTTACTATAGGAATCTATAGGACTAAAGGTTTAGCTAAAGATTAAGGGGGGGGATATAAGATTTAATATAGAATGCCTAAATAGGTATCGACTTATAGGCGCCTAAGATATAATAGAGGTATATTTTTTTAGTAGCGAGAAGTTACTTAGCGATATTAGAAAGGGTTCCTCCTAATATCGATATATATTAGATAATACTTCCTATCGCTATTAAGGCCTTAATAACGCTAAGGTAGATTACCTAAATATAATAGAGTTTAGGGCCTTATATAGATATTATTATTCTTTTAAGGGTAAAGTACTAATAAATAATTCTTTCCTTAAGTATAGTAAGGTATATCCCTTATTAGAGTTTCCTTATAAAGGTAATACTTAAAAACTTAATAGACTCTTAAGGTTAAAGCGGTATTATATTAATATTAAGGGGAGCTTATAAAAGGTTATATTAATAAGTAAAGACTATAAATTAATATTTCGCTAAATTAAAGATAATATTATATTATTAGGCCTATAATAGATAGATATTATAAGCTTATTAAAGGGTAATATATATCTTAAGTATTATCTTAGCGAAGGCTATAATTATAGTATTATTAATAAAGGCAATAAGAATTATCTTTATTACTACTTTAAATTTAAAGTAAAGAGATATTATATAAAGAATAAAGAGAATAAATAAAAGGGGGGAACCTTAAGGTATTTTATAGTCGATCTAATATATCTCTAACTCTTAGCTATTAAAGTATAGAGATATTATATAGTCTATTAGGTATAACTAAAGCTAATAAAGTAACTAAGGGGGGAAGCTTATTCTTTAGAGTATATCGATAAGCTAAGTATAATAGACTATATCGAATATACCGCTAATATCTAAAAAGAATATTATAGTAATACCTTTAGCCTCTTAAATAGAATAGATCTAATCTATAAAGGAGTAAAAGGTAGAGTTAATAGACTACCTTTATTAATTCTTATATTAAGTATTATAAAGTAATCCTAATATCTTTATAATATTATAGATATATATAGCTATAATCTTTTCGATAATCTTATTAATAGTCGCTAAGAGCGCGATAAGTTATTAGCTCTTAATACTAGATTTATCTTCTTTATTTAGTTTTAAAATAATTATAGTCTAAATATAATAGAAGAGCTAAAGGAAATACTTAAGCTATTAGCTAGTATTTATAATTATAATAACCTTAGCGGTAAGTTTATCTTATAGGCTAATAAGTATATTATTTAATATAGTATTAGCGCTAGGTGCCTTTTAGGTCTTAACCTCCTTTAATATCCTTATAACCTTATCTATCGATATAATCTATAGGATAATAAAGGGAGGTTAGTCTAATATTATTAAGTTAAGATCTAAGAGATTAGGTATAAATATTAAGAAGAAAGAAGCTATAAGTATAGCTACTTTCTCCCTAAAATATATATATTATTTACTTAATATCTAAAGCGCTAGGATAAGGTTTAATATAGCTATCTATTAGCTCTTAAGGTAAGCCTATTTAATAATCTTTTAGATCCCTTAAGGGTTTTAGGAGAGGTTATAAAGAGTTTAGCGCTAAATAGACTATTAAGCGGCTTAAATAATCTACCTCTAAGCTTATTATAACTCTTATAGTATAATCTAAGAGGCTTTAAAGTAGTTATTTTCCTATATATATTTAATATAGGCTATAATAGCTATTATATCCTATATAGCTAGATTCTATTAGGTATTTTATAAGGGCCCTCCCTATAATATTAGGATAACCTTAGAGATAATATCTTTTATAGCTTAAATAAGCTTATAATAATATACCTTAAGCTCGATAGGGCTATTAAAGGGGCTAGGTATTAAAAGCTAGTAAGCCTTAATAATAAAGTCTTTATATTAAAGTTACTTTTAGTAAGGTTATAAGGGTTAGGTATTATAGGCCCTTAGGGCCTATATAATTAGGCCTTAAGGAATATAATTAAATCTAATAAGGGGAATATCCTAAAGGAGTTTATAGTAAAGTCCTTTTATAACCTAAAATAGGTTAATAATTATAGTAATATTATTCTAGCGCTATATCTTTAACCCTTAAGGAGTTACTAAAGAAAGGTTTTAAGCTAAGATAACCTTAAGGAGCTATCTTAAGCTATAATAAATTCTATCTCCTAGGCCCTAAATAGGGTTATAGAGGTTAAAGTTATTAATAAAGATAGTCTAAGGTTAGCCTAAGAATTAAAAGAGCTTAAGGAATAATAAAGTCTAGGTATAAGTAGAAAAGGAGGGTAGCGATAATATATAGATAGAGAAGATAGTAATACTTAAGGCTAGGTCTATCTTAACCTTAATATTATATTAATCTAGAGATATAAAATATTAAAGGATATAAAGTATTAATTAGTAATAAATAATTACCTAATAATATAAATTAAATATAATAATAATATTATAACTTAAGTATCTAAAATAAGATATTTAGTTATTTATCTATAATAGCTCCTATATATAGATAATATTATATTATTATTAAAGGGCTAAAATAAGATTATCTTATCTTAAGTTTATATTTTATTATAAAATAGAGAGCTTATTTATAAGGGCGATTTAAGGGATAAGGTAGGTAAGGAATCCTCTTATTTATCTATAGCGTTAGAATATTCTTAAAGAGGGCTAAATTAATTTAAGTCTACTTTCTTTATATTATTAATATAAATATATTTTAAGCTAGCCCCTTAGGATTTAGGCATTATCTATAATTAGCCTATTAATTAAAGGGTCTTTAAGGTAATATTATTTACTAAAGGGAAGGTCTAGACCTTAATATTAGCGCTAAGGAATAAGGCAATATTACCCTATTAGCTAATAATAATTATAAGGCTAAAAGGTTATCTTCTTTTCCTTAATTAAGGGTTTAAGGAAATATAATTCTAAAGGGATAATAATAGGGGTCTAATCTAGCTAATATCTAGACCTTAGAACTATAATATCTATAGAATAATAAAGGTCTAAGGTTAAGCTATAAAGGTAATATATAACTTTATCTTTATATTATTCTACTTAGGGTACCTAGGTATACTTAAGTAATACTAGTTATAGTAATTTATATAATAGTATTATATAAGGTCTTCCTTAATTAGGTATTATATATCCCTTTTATCTTAATGCCTCTAAGAGGTATAGAACTAATAATATAGCGACTTTATATAATATCGAGAGATATATTTAAAGCCCTAATAGTTATAGTATTACTTAAGTATTAATTACTTATAGAAAGGGGAGTAATCGAAAATTATCGAATAATACTTTAATCCCTAAGTATAGAGATTATTAATGCCTTCGATTATAGCTAATAAAATAATCGCTATAGAGATTTTCTTAGCCTTTAAATACTAAGGGATAACGACCTAATATATTTATATTATTAAGTTTACTTTCTATATTATATTAAGGAGGGTTCTAAAGTTAGTTATAGCTATCTTAATAGTTAAAATGCTAATAGCTATTACTTAAAAGAGTTTCTTATAGACTTTAGCTTTAAGGAAAACTATTAAGAGCTAGTTAGTATTCCTTTTATAAATAAGTTATATTATAGCTAAGGTACTATATATTATCTATTAGTCGTTACTTTAAAGTTATTATATAGCTTTAATAAGGCTGCCTAATATTATAGCGTTAATAGTATTAATAATATCCTTATTTAATTAGTAGTTATTAGTCTTATAGGAGTCGGTAGAGAGGGTAATTATAAGCTTATAAAGGGAGTAAGAGGGTTTAATCGATATAATATTAATTAAATATTAGATTAATATTAAAGTAATACTATTAGGATAGGTATTAGCGGTATTAATAATATCGACTTTCTTTTTAAGGTATATTAAAGAGGCTATATTAATATATAATCGATCCTCTATTATAGTAAGGATATACTTAAGACTAATAAGGATAGCCTAAAGGGTATTTTCGTAATATTAATAGAGGTTCTCGAAGTCCTTAATAAGTCTAAAAGTTAAGGTCTAGCTATTAAAGGGCGGTAGTTATTTAGTTATTAGTAAGGGGGTATATAAGGTTCCTAACGATAGAGGTAAGGTTCTTATTATAGATTGCCTCTTAATACTACCCTAACCTCTATAGGGTCGTCCCCTTAATTGCGCTATAATTTCTAGGTGCAATCGAGGGTATTAAATCGTATAGAAATATTAATTTATATTTTAGTAATAGTTTTAGGCTACTATCGATAAAAGACTTAGATTAGCTATAGAGGTTCGATTAAGGAATAAATTATAATATTATTAAAGTATTAATTACTTATAGAAAGGGGAATAATTAAAGATTATTAAATAATACTTTAATCCTTAAGTATAGAGATTATTAATACTTTTAATTATAGCTAATAAAATAATTATTATAGAGATTTTCTTAGCCTTTAAATATTAAGGGATAATAATTTAATATATTTATATTATTAGGTTTACCTTCTATATTATATTAAAGAGGGTTTTAAAATTAATTATAATTATCTTAATAATTAAAATATTAATAGCTATTACTTAAAAAAGTTTTTTATAGACTTTAGCTTTAAAGAAAACTATTAAGAGCTAATTAATATTCTTTTTATAGATAAGCTATATTATAGCTAAAATATTATATATTATTTATTAATTACTATTTTAAAGTTATTATATAGCTTTAATAAGGCTACTTAATATTATAATATTAATAATATTAATAATATCTTTATTTAATTAATAATTATTAGTCTTATAGGAATTAATAAAGAAAGTAATTATAAGCTTATAAAAAGAATAAAAGGGTTTAATTAATATAATATTAATTAAGTATTAAATTAATATTAAAGTAATATTATTAAGATAAATATTAATAATATTAATAATATTAACTTTTTTCTTAAGGTATATTAAAGAGGCTATATTAATATATTATCGATCTTTTATTATAATAAGGATATATTTAAGATTAATAAAGATAGCTTAAAGGGTATTTTTATAATATTAATAGAGATTCTTAAAGTCTTTAATAAATCTAAGAGTTAAAGTCTAGCTATTAATAAATAATAATTATTAAATTATTAATAAGGGGGTATATAAAGTTCTTAATAATAGAGGTAAGGTTCTTATTATAGATTACCTCTTAATATTACCTTAATTTCTATAAGGTTATCCCCCTAACTATATTATAATCTCTAGGTATAATTAAGGGTATTAAATTATATAAAAGTATTAATTTATATTTTAGTAATAGTTTTAAGCTATTATCGATAAAAGACTTAGATTAGCTATAAAGGTTATAAACTTAAAAAATATTATTATTATTATTATTATTACTTAATAGAGCCTAGATAGACTATCTAGGGCTAAAGTTAGGAGATTAACTAGGAAAACCTAAAAAGGGAAAAACCTAGTCTAAAGGTTAAATATAGGTTAGTATATTCTCGTAAGGGATAGGGATTAGTCTTACTATTAATATTATACGCCTAGGGTTATAGCTTAAGGAAATAATTAATAGGCTTACTCCCTATTAGGAGTATAAATTCTTATCCTAATATAAGGGGGCCCTATTAAGTCTATTAGCTTAGCGTTATTAATAATAGGTAGGTCTTAGTCTCCTTTTAAGTATACCTCTACCTACTAGAGTATACTTACCTAATTACTCCTAGAGTCCTAATATCGGTCTAAGTATATTCTACCCTTAGGTTAAGTATACCTTACCTATTAGGTCTATTAGCTTAGCGTTATCGATAATAAGTAGGTCTTAGTCTCCTTTTAAGTATACCTTTACCTACTAAAATATACTTACTTAATTACTCTTAGAGTCTTAATATTAGTTTAAATATACTCTACCCTTAATCTAAGTATACCTTACCTATTAGGTCTATTAGCTTAGTATTATAGATAATAGGTAGGTCTTAGTCTCCTTTTAAGTATACCTTTACTTATTAGAGTATACTTACCTAATTATTCCTAGAGTTCTAATATTAATCTAAATATACTCTATCTTTAAGTAAAGTATACTCTATTCTTAGCTAGGTATTAAATTAAAGGTTCTAGCTATAGGCGCTAGCTAAGTAGCTATTAATAGCCCTATTAGCTAGTAGCTAGCTACCTACCTATTTAGCTATAAAGCCCTTTCTTTTTTTCCTCTCTCTCTCTCTCTTTTCTTTCCCTCTCTATCTCTTATTGCCTCCTCCTATTAGTAAGTCTTACTTACTTTAGCTACCTCGCTATTCTATATTAAGTAGCTAGCGCTAAGATATCTATCTAACCTTATAATAATCTCTAGCTAACCTCTATTATAGTATATTAATTCTCTCTTACTTATTATATTTACTTTTAATAATAATAATAATAATAATAATAATATCTTTATGCCTTTATTATTACCGCTAGGATATCTATTTATATAAAGATTATAATAGCTACTATAAGTCTCCCTTACCTTAGTCTAATATAATATTAATATTATTAAGATATTAAGGAGTTTAAGTTTCCTTACCTATATTACCCCCTTTAATAAGGTAAGGGTAAATACTTTAAGTATAGTTATAATATTAATATCTAGACTAATAAATATCTATATTACTAGCTATAAAGGGGACTATATCGCTAAGTAAGTTTACCTTAATATCTAGCCGACTTTAAATTAAATACTAACCGATAATAAGTTTTTAATATAATACTAGAGGTACTTAATATATAAGAAGTATTAAAGGCTATCTAATAGATTATATTAGATAAGGTTATAGCTAGCGAGCTATATAAAGAAGAGCTTAAGCGCCTCGCTAAAAGTATAGCTAAATATAAGACTAAAGTAATTAAGATTATTTATAAGCCTATTCTTATAAATAATACTTACTATATTAATCCCTATACCGCTATTATAGTAGCTTTCCCTTCCCTTAATAAAGATTAAAAGCTAATAAGTTCTTAGGATATTATTATATTAATATTAGTTATTAACTTTAGTAAATTAAGATCGAGTTAGATAATAACGATAATATTATTATATTAACCCTAGCGATACCTTTATATTATTATCTCCGCCCCTACCTTATCCCTATTATCGTTATTAGCGATAGTAAGTCTAAGACTAAAGTACCTTATATTAAGGTTAATAATAATTTATATATAGAGGTTTATATACTTAGTCTAGCTATTATTATTAATATTAATTAAGTTAGGTAAGGAATAAATAGTATATTAATAATATACTAATAGTTAATAGCTATATCGGCCTAATATTAGTAATATAGTAAAGGGAGATAGTAATAGTAATAGAATAAAAATATATTACTAAAAGTCTAAAGATAGAATAAGCCTAAAGGTTAATAAATTCTCTATATTAATATTTATTAATATAAAGTAAAGGATAATAATAGATAGATATATAATATATATATATAATAATCTACTTAATATTATATTAATATTTATTAATATAAAGTAAAGGATAATAATAGATAGATATATAATATATATATATAATAGTCTACTTAATATTATATTAATATTTATCGGTATAGAATAGAGGATAATAATAGATAGATATATAATATATATATATAATAGTTTGCCTAATATTATAGCGATATCTATTAAACCTAAAAGAGTATCTATAAAGCTATAAAATAAGCGAATAGTTATAGAGGTATTATACCTCTAATATCTAGGTATTATTATTAGCCTACTCTTAGGTA
The DNA here is from genome assembly GCA_029168975.1 of Purpureocillium lavendulum. Taxonomy (NCBI): domain Eukaryota; kingdom Fungi; phylum Ascomycota; class Sordariomycetes; order Hypocreales; family Ophiocordycipitaceae; genus Purpureocillium; species Purpureocillium lavendulum. The sequence goes on from JAQHRD010000001.1 coordinate 993,566, forward strand.
AGTCTCTTTATTAAGTTATAAGACTAAAAATATCTAATATCGAGAAACTATTAATAGACTAGCTTAATTACTTAAGGTAAGTTTAATAAGTAGTTAAAGTTAGTAATAAGCTAAAGTCTCTAAAGAAGCTAGAGATAAGTATCTTTAAGTTCTAAGTAAAAGATAAGGAGATATCTAGCTAATTCCTAATTATTACTATACCGATAATAGGGAGTTAGGATATCTAGGATTTATCTTTAGAGGAGGTAAGCCTAAAGGCTAATATATTCTATATAGGCCTATATTAAGAGTATAGACTTATATTTAAAGAGATCCTTATAGAGGTATAAGATAGTCTTTATTAGAAGTATATTAGAGGGTAGTATTAATTATTTAGCTAGTATCTTAGCGATATTAGTTTAATATCTCTCTACTTAAGTAATATTAAGCTTCTATTATAAGTTATTTCCCCCCTATTATTATAAGAGGGCTTAACTTTTCTATAGTAGGGTAGGGGTAATAAGGAAAGGGAGCGCTAGTCCTTATTAGTATTATAGCAATAGGGTAATAATTTATTAGATATAACTAAGTCTATAATAATAGCCCTTTAATGCCTATTTAACTTTAAGCTATTATAGGAACCTATAAGACTAAAAGTCTAGCTAGAGATCGAGGGGGGGGATATAAGATTTAATATAAAATACCTAAATAGGTATCGACTTATAGGCGCTTAAGATATAATAGAAGTATATTTTTTCGGTAGCGAGGAGTTACTTAGCAATATTAAAAAGGGTTCCCTTTAATATTAATATATATTAAATAATACTTCCTATTACTATTAAGGCCTTAATAACGCTAAGGTAGATTACCTAAATATAATAGAGTTTAAGGCCTTATATAAATACTATTATTCTTTTAAGGGTAAAGTATTAATAAATAATTCTTTCCTTAAATATAATAAAGTATGCCCCTTATTAAAGTTTCTTTATAAAGGTAATACCTAGAAACTTAATAGACTCTTAAGGTTAGAGCAATATTATATCGATATTAAGGGGAGCCTATAGAAAGTTATATTAATAAGTAAAGACTATAAGTTAATACTTTATTAGGTTAAAGATAATATTATATTATTAAGCCTATAATAAATAGATATTATAAGCTTATTAGAGGGTAATATATATCTTAAGTATTATCTTAGCGAAGGCTATAATTATAATATTATTAATAAAGGCAATAGGAATTATCTTTATTATTACTTTAAGTTTAAAGTAAAGAGATATTATATAAAGAATAAAAAAAATAGGTAAGAGAGGGGAACCTTAAAGTACTTTATAATCGATCTAATATATCTCTAATTCCTAGCTATTAAAGTATAGAGATATTATATAATCTATTAAATATAATTAAAGCTAGCGAAATAATTAATAAGGGAAGCCTATTCTTTAGAGTATATCGATAAGCTAAGTATAATAGACTATATTAAATATATTACTAATATCTAAAAAGAATATTATAGCGATACCTTTAGCCTCTTAAATAGAATAGATTTAATCTATAAAGGAGTAAAAGGTAAAGTCGATAGATTGCCTTTATTAGTTCCTATATTAAGTATTATAAAATAGTCTTAATATCTCTATAATATTATAGATATATATAGCTATAATCTTTTCGATAATCTTATTAATAGTCGCTAGGAATATAATAGGTCGCTAGCTCTTAATATTAGATTTATTTTCTTTATTTAGTTTTAGAATAATTATAGTCTAAATATAATAGAAAAGCTAGGGGAAATACTTAAGCTATTAGCTAATATCTATAATTATAATAACCTTAGCGGTAAGTTTATTTTATAGGCTAGTAAGTATATTATTTAGTATAGTATTAGCGCTTAATGCCTTCTAGGACCTAACCTCCTTTAATATCCCTATAACCTTATTTATTAATATAGTCTATAAGATAATAAAGGGGGGTTAGTCTAATATTATTAAGTCGAGATCTAAGAGATTATATATAAATATTAGGAAGAAAGAAGCTATAAATATAGCTACTTTCTCCCTAAAATATATATATTATTTACTTAATATCTAAAGCGCTAGGATAAGGTTTAATATAGCTATCTATTAGCTCTTAAGGTAAGCCTATTTAATAATCTTTTAGATCCCTTAAGGGTTTTAGGAGAGGTTATAAAGAGTTTAGCGCTAAATAGACTATTAAGCGGCTTAAATAATCTACCTCTAAGCTTATTATAACTCTTATAGTATAATCTAAGAGGCTTTAAAGTAGTTATTTTCCTATATATATTTAATATAGGCTATAATAGCTATTATATCCTATATAGCTAGATTCTATTAGGTATTTTATAAGGGCCCTCCCTATAATATTAGGATAACCTTAGAGATAATATCTTTTATAGCTTAAATAAGCTTATAATAATATACCTTAAGCTCGATAGGGCTATTAAAGGGGCTAGGTATTAAAAGCTAGTAAGCCTTAATAATAAAGTCTTTATATTAAAGTTACTTTTAGTAAGGTTATAAGGGTTAGGTATTATAGGCCCTTAGGGCCTATATAATTAGGCCTTAAGGAATATAATTAAATCTAATAAGGGGAATATCCTAAAGGAGTTTATAGTAAAGTCCTTTTATAACCTAAAATAGGTTAATAATTATAGTAATATTATTCTAGCGCTATATCTTTAACCCTTAAGGAGTTACTAAAGAAAGGTTTTAAGCTAAGATAACCTTAAGGAGCTATCTTAAGCTATAATAAATTCTATCTCCTAGGCCCTAAATAGGGTTATAGAGGTTAAAGTTATTAATAAAGATAGTCTAAGGTTAGCCTAAGAATTAAAAGAGCTTAAGGAATAATAAAGTCTAGGTATAAGTAGAAAAGGAGGGTAGCGATAATATATAGATAGAGAAGATAGTAATACTTAAGGCTAGGTCTATCTTAACCTTAATATTATATTAATCTAGAGATATAAAATATTAAAGGATATAAAGTATTAATTAGTAATAAATAATTACCTAATAATATAAATTAAATATAATAATAATATTATAACTTAAGTATCTAAAATAAGATATTTAGTTATTTATCTATAATAGCTCCTATATATAGATAATATTATATTATTATTAAAGGGCTAAAATAAGATTATCTTATCTTAAGTTTATATTTTATTATAAAATAGAGAGCTTATTTATAAGGGCGATTTAAGGGATAAGGTAGGTAAGGAATCCTCTTATTTATCTATAGCGTTAGAATATTCTTAAAGAGGGCTAAATTAATTTAAGTCTACTTTCTTTATATTATTAATATAAATATATTTTAAGCTAGCCCCTTAGGATTTAGGCATTATCTATAATTAGCCTATTAATTAAAGGGTCTTTAAGGTAATATTATTTACTAAAGGAAGGTCTAGACCTTAATATTAGCGCTAAGGAATAAGGCAATATTACCCTATTAGCTAATAATAATTATAAGGCTAAAAGGTTATCTTCTTTTCCTTAATTAAGGGTTTAAGGAAATATAATTCTAAAGGGATAATAATAGGGGTCTAATCTAGCTAATATCTAGACCTTAGAACTATAATATCTATAGAATAATAAAGGTCTAAGGTTAAGCTATAAAGGTAATATATAACTTTATCTTTATATTATTCTACTTAGGGTACCTAGGTATACTTAAGTAATACTAGTTATAGTAATTTATATAATAGTATTATATAAGGTCTTCCTTAATTAGGTATTATATATCCCTTTTATCTTAATGCCTCTAAGAGGTATAGAACTAATAATATAGCGACTTTATATAATATCGAGAGATATATTTAAAGCCCTAATAGTTATAGTATTACTTAAGTATTAATTACTTATAGAAAGGGGAGTAATCGAAAATTATCGAATAATACTTTAATCCCTAAGTATAGAGATTATTAATGCCTTCGATTATAGCTAATAAAATAATCGCTATAGAGATTTTCTTAGCCTTTAAATACTAAGGGATAACGACCTAATATATTTATATTATTAAGTTTACTTTCTATATTATATTAAGGAGGGTTCTAAAGTTAGTTATAGCTATCTTAATAGTTAAAATGCTAATAGCTATTACTTAAAAGAGTTTCTTATAGACTTTAGCTTTAAGGAAAACTATTAAGAGCTAGTTAGTATTCCTTTTATAAATAAGTTATATTATAGCTAAGGTACTATATATTATCTATTAGTCGTTACTTTAAAGTTATTATATAGCTTTAATAAGGCTGCCTAATATTATAGCGTTAATAGTATTAATAATATCCTTATTTAATTAGTAGTTATTAGTCTTATAGGAGTCGGTAGAGAGGGTAATTATAAGCTTATAAAGGGAGTAAGAGGGTTTAATCGATATAATATTAATTAAATATTAGATTAATATTAAAGTAATACTATTAGGATAGGTATTAGCGGTATTAATAATATCGACTTTCTTTTTAAGGTATATTAAAGAGGCTATATTAATATATAATCGATCCTCTATTATAGTAAGGATATACTTAAGACTAATAAGGATAGCCTAAAGGGTATTTTCGTAATATTAATAGAGGTTCTCGAAGTCCTTAATAAGTCTAAAAGTTAAGGTCTAGCTATTAAAGGGCGGTAGTTATTTAGTTATTAGTAAGGGGGTATATAAGGTTCCTAACGATAGAGGTAAGGTTCTTATTATAGATTGCCTCTTAATACTACCCTAACCTCTATAGGGTCGTCCCCTTAATTGCGCTATAATTTCTAGGTGCAATCGAGGGTATTAAATCGTATAGAAATATTAATTTATATTTTAGTAATAGTTTTAGGCTACTATCGATAAAAGACTTAGATTAGCTATAGAGGTTCGATTAAGGAATAAATTATAATATTATTAAAGTATTAATTACTTATAGAAAGGGGAATAATTAAAGATTATTAAATAATACTTTAATCCTTAAGTATAGAGATTATTAATACTTTTAATTATAGCTAATAAAATAATTATTATAGAGATTTTCTTAGCCTTTAAATATTAAGGGATAATAATTTAATATATTTATATTATTAGGTTTACCTTCTATATTATATTAAAGAGGGTTTTAAAATTAATTATAATTATCTTAATAATTAAAATATTAATAGCTATTACTTAAAAAAGTTTTTTATAGACTTTAGCTTTAAAGAAAACTATTAAGAGCTAATTAATATTCTTTTTATAGATAAGCTATATTATAGCTAAAATATTATATATTATTTATTAATTACTATTTTAAAGTTATTATATAGCTTTAATAAGGCTACTTAATATTATAATATTAATAATATTAATAATATCTTTATTTAATTAATAATTATTAGTCTTATAGGAATTAATAAAGAAAGTAATTATAAGCTTATAAAAAGAATAAAAGGGTTTAATTAATATAATATTAATTAAGTATTAAATTAATATTAAAGTAATATTATTAAGATAAATATTAATAATATTAATAATATTAACTTTTTTCTTAAGGTATATTAAAGAGGCTATATTAATATATTATCGATCTTTTATTATAATAAGGATATATTTAAGATTAATAAAGATAGCTTAAAGGGTATTTTTATAATATTAATAGAGATTCTTAAAGTCTTTAATAAATCTAAGAGTTAAAGTCTAGCTATTAATAAATAATAATTATTAAATTATTAATAAGGGGGTATATAAAGTTCTTAATAATAGAGGTAAGGTTCTTATTATAGATTACCTCTTAATATTACCTTAATTTCTATAAGGTTATCCCCCTAACTATATTATAATCTCTAGGTATAATTAAGGGTATTAAATTATATAAAAGTATTAATTTATATTTTAGTAATAGTTTTAAGCTATTATCGATAAAAGACTTAGATTAGCTATAAAGGTTATAAACTTAAAAAATATTATTATTATTATTATTATTACTTAATAGAGCCTAGATAGACTATCTAGGGCTAAAGTTAGGAGATTAACTAGGAAAACCTAAAAAGGGAAAAACCTAGTCTAAAGGTTAAATATAGGTTAGTATATTCTCGTAAGGGATAGGGATTAGTCTTACTATTAATATTATACGCCTAGGGTTATAGCTTAAGGAAATAATTAATAGGCTTACTCCCTATTAGGAGTATAAATTCTTATCCTAATATAAGGGGGCCCTATTAAGTCTATTAGCTTAGCGTTATTAATAATAGGTAGGTCTTAGTCTCCTTTTAAGTATACCTCTACCTACTAGAGTATACTTACCTAATTACTCCTAGAGTCCTAATATCGGTCTAAGTATATTCTACCCTTAGGTTAAGTATACCTTACCTATTAGGTCTATTAGCTTAGCGTTATCGATAATAAGTAGGTCTTAGTCTCCTTTTAAGTATACCTTTACCTACTAAAATATACTTACTTAATTACTCTTAGAGTCTTAATATTAGTTTAAATATACTCTACCCTTAATCTAAGTATACCTTACCTATTAGGTCTATTAGCTTAGTATTATAGATAATAGGTAGGTCTTAGTCTCCTTTTAAGTATACCTTTACTTATTAGAGTATACTTACCTAATTATTCCTAGAGTTCTAATATTAATCTAAATATACTCTATCTTTAAGTAAAGTATACTCTATTCTTAGCTAGGTATTAAATTAAAGGTTCTAGCTATAGGCGCTAGCTAAGTAGCTATTAATAGCCCTATTAGCTAGTAGCTAGCTACCTACCTATTTAGCTATAAAGCCCTTTCTTTTTTTCCTCTCTCTCTCTCTCTTTTCTTTCCCTCTCTATCTCTTATTGCCTCCTCCTATTAGTAAGTCTTACTTACTTTAGCTACCTCGCTATTCTATATTAAGTAGCTAGCGCTAAGATATCTATCTAACCTTATAATAATCTCTAGCTAACCTCTATTATAGTATATTAATTCTCTCTTACTTATTATATTTACTTTTAATAATAATAATAATAATAATAATAATATCTTTATGCCTTTATTATTACCGCTAGGATATCTATTTATATAAAGATTATAATAGCTACTATAAGTCTCCCTTACCTTAGTCTAATATAATATTAATATTATTAAGATATTAAGGAGTTTAAGTTTCCTTACCTATATTACCCCCTTTAATAAGGTAAGGGTAAATACTTTAAGTATAGTTATAATATTAATATCTAGACTAATAAATATCTATATTACTAGCTATAAAGGGGACTATATCGCTAAGTAAGTTTACCTTAATATCTAGCCGACTTTAAATTAAATACTAACCGATAATAAGTTTTTAATATAATACTAGAGGTACTTAATATATAAGAAGTATTAAAGGCTATCTAATAGATTATATTAGATAAGGTTATAGCTAGCGAGCTATATAAAGAAGAGCTTAAGCGCCTCGCTAAAAGTATAGCTAAATATAAGACTAAAGTAATTAAGATTATTTATAAGCCTATTCTTATAAATAATACTTACTATATTAATCCCTATACCGCTATTATAGTAGCTTTCCCTTCCCTTAATAAAGATTAAAAGCTAATAAGTTCTTAGGATATTATTATATTAATATTAGTTATTAACTTTAGTAAATTAAGATCGAGTTAGATAATAACGATAATATTATTATATTAACCCTAGCGATACCTTTATATTATTATCTCCGCCCCTACCTTATCCCTATTATCGTTATTAGCGATAGTAAGTCTAAGACTAAAGTACCTTATATTAAGGTTAATAATAATTTATATATAGAGGTTTATATACTTAGTCTAGCTATTATTATTAATATTAATTAAGTTAGGTAAGGAATAAATAGTATATTAATAATATACTAATAGTTAATAGCTATATCGGCCTAATATTAGTAATATAGTAAAGGGAGATAGTAATAGTATAGAATAAAAATATATTACTAAAAGTCTAAAGATAGAATAAGCCTAAAGGTTAATAAATTCTCTATATTAATATTTATTAATATAAAGTAAAGGATAATAATAGATAGATATATAATATATATATATAATAATCTACTTAATATTATATTAATATTTATTAATATAAAGTAAAGGATAATAATAGATAGATATATAATATATATATATAATAGTCTACTTAATATTATATTAATATTTATCGGTATAGAATAGAGGATAATAATAGATAGATATATAATATATATATATAATAGTTTGCCTAATATTATAGCGATATCTATTAAACCTAAAAGAGTATCTATAAAGCTATAAAATAAGCGAATAGTTATAGAGGTATTATACCTCTAATATCTAGGTATTATTATTAGCCTACTCTTAGGTAAGTCTCTTTATTAAGTTATAAGACTAAAAATATCTAATATCGAGAAACTATTAATAGACTAGCTTAATTACTTAAGGTAAGTTTAATAAGTAGTTAAAGTTAGTAATAAGCTAAAGTCTCTAAAGAAGCTAGAGATAAGTATCTTTAAGTTCTAAGTAAAAGATAAGGAGATATCTAGCTAATTCCTAATTATTACTATACCGATAATAGGGAGTTAGGATATCTAGGATTTATCTTTAGAGGAGGTAAGCCTAAAGGCTAATATATTCTATATAGGCCTATATTAAGAGTATAGACTTATATTTAAAGAGATCCTTATAGAGGTATAAGATAGTCTTTATTAGAAGTATATTAGAGGGTAGTATTAATTATTTAGCTAGTATCTTAGCGATATTAGTTTAATATCTCTCTACTTAAGTAATATTAAGCTTCTATTATAAGTTATTTCCCCCCTATTATTATAAGAGGGCTTAACTTTTCTATAGTAGGGTAGGGGTAATAAGGAAAGGGAGCGCTAGTCCTTATTAGTATTATAGCAATAGGGTAATAATTTATTAGATATAACTAAGTCTATAATAATAGCCCTTTAATGCCTATTTAACTTTAAGCTATTATAGGAACCTATAAGACTAAAAGTCTAGCTAGAGATCGAGGGGGGGGATATAAGATTTAATATAAAATACCTAAATAGGTATCGACTTATAGGCGCTTAAGATATAATAGAAGTATATTTTTTCGGTAGCGAGGAGTTACTTAGCAATATTAAAAAGGGTTCCCTTTAATATTAATATATATTAAATAATACTTCCTATTACTATTAAGGCCTTAATAACGCTAAGGTAGATTACCTAAATATAATAGAGTTTAAGGCCTTATATAAATACTATTATTCTTTTAAGGGTAAAGTATTAATAAATAATTCTTTCCTTAAATATAATAAAGTATGCCCCTTATTAAAGTTTCTTTATAAAGGTAATACCTAGAAACTTAATAGACTCTTAAGGTTAGAGCAATATTATATCGATATTAAGGGGAGCCTATAGAAAGTTATATTAATAAGTAAAGACTATAAGTTAATACTTTATTAGGTTAAAGATAATATTATATTATTAAGCCTATAATAAATAGATATTATAAGCTTATTAGAGGGTAATATATATCTTAAGTATTATCTTAGCGAAGGCTATAATTATAATATTATTAATAAAGGCAATAGGAATTATCTTTATTATTACTTTAAGTTTAAAGTAAAGAGATATTATATAAAGAATAAAAAAAATAGGTAAGAGAGGGAACCTTAAAGTACTTTATAATCGATCTAATATATCTCTAATTCCTAGCTATTAAAGTATAGAGATATTATATAATCTATTAAATATAATTAAAGCTAGCGAAATAATTAATAAGGGAAGCCTATTCTTTAGAGTATATCGATAAGCTAAGTATAATAGACTATATTAAATATATTACTAATATCTAAAAAGAATATTATAGCGATACCTTTAGCCTCTTAAATAGAATAGATTTAATCTATAAAGGAGTAAAAGGTAAAGTCGATAGATTGCCTTTATTAGTTCCTATATTAAGTATTATAAAATAGTCTTAATATCTCTATAATATTATAGATATATATAGCTATAATCTTTTCGATAATCTTATTAATAGTCGCTAGGAATATAATAGGTCGCTAGCTCTTAATATTAGATTTATTTTCTTTATTTAGTTTTAGAATAATTATAGTCTAAATATAATAGAAAAGCTAGGGGAAATACTTAAGCTATTAGCTAATATCTATAATTATAATAACCTTAGCGGTAAGTTTATTTTATAGGCTAGTAAGTATATTATTTAGTATAGTATTAGCGCTTAATGCCTTCTAGGACCTAACCTCCTTTAATATCCCTATAACCTTATTTATTAATATAGTCTATAAGATAATAAAGGGGGGTTAGTCTAATATTATTAAGTCGAGATCTAAGAGATTATATATAAATATTAGGAAGAAAGAAGCTATAAATATAGCTACTTTCTCCCTAAAGTATATATATTATCTACTTAATATCTAAAGCGCTAAGATAAGGTTTAATATAGCTATCTACTAGCTCTTAAGGTAGGCCTACTTAGCGATCTTTTAGATCCCTTAAGGGTTTTAAGAAAGGTTATAGAGAGTTTAACGCTAAATAGATTACTAGGCAGCCTAAATAATCTACCTCTAAGCTTATTATAACTCCTATAATATAGTCTAGGAGGCTTTAGAGCGGTTATTTTCCTATATATATTTAATATAGGCTATAATAGCTATTATATCCTATATAGCTAGATTCTATTAAGTATTTTATAGGGCCTTCCCTATAATATTAGGATAACCTTAAAGATAATATCTTTTATAGCTTAAATAAGCTTATAATAATATACCTTAAGCTCGATAGGGCTATTAAGGTATTAGAAGCTAATAGGCCTTAATAGCGAGGTCTTTATATTAAAGTTACTTTTAGTAAAGTCGTAGGGGTTAGGTATTATAGGCCCTTAAGGCCTATATAACTAGGCCTTAGGGAATATAATTAGATCTAATAAAGGGAATATCTTAAAGGAGTTTATAATAAAGTCCTTTTATAACTTAAAGGAGGTTAATAATTATAGCAGTATTATTTTAGCGCTATATCTTTAACCCTTAGGGAGTTATTAGAGAAAGGTTTTAAGTTAAGATAACCTTAAAGAGCTATTTTAAGCTATAATAAATTCTATCTCCTAGGCCCTAGATAGGGTTATAGAGGTTAAAGTTATTAATAAGGATAGTCTAAGGTTAGCCTAAGAGTTAAAGGAGCTTAAAGAGTAGTAAGGTCTAGATATAGGCAGAAAGGGAGGGTAATAATAATATATAAATAGAGAAGATAGTAATACTTAAGGCTAGATCTATCTTAACCTTAATATTATATTAATCTAGAGATATAGAGTATTAAAGGATATAAAGTATTAATTAATAATAAATAACTACTTAATAATATAAATTAAGTATAGTAATAATACTATAACTTAAGTATCTAAAGTAAGATACTTAGTTATTTATCTATAGTAGCTCTTATATATAGATAATATTATATTATTATTAGAGGGCTAAAGTAAGATTATCTTATCTTAAATTTATATTCTATTATAAAATAGAGAGCCTATTTATAAAGGCGATTTAGGGGATAAAGTAAGTAAGGAGTCCTCTTATTTATCTATAGCATTAAAATATTCTTAAAGAGGGCTAAATCGGTTTAAATCTACCTTCTTTATATTATTAATATAAATATATTTTAGGCTAGCCCCTTAGGATTTAAGTATTATCTATAGTTAGCCTATTAGTTAAGGGGTCTTTAAGGCGATATTATTTACTAAAGGGAAGGTCTAGACCTTAATATTAATATTAAGGAATAAAGTAATATTACCTTATTAGCTAATAATAATTATAAAACTAAAGGGTTATCTTCTTTTCTTTAATTAAAGGTTTAAAGAGATATAATTCTAAGGGGATAATAATAAGGGTCTAATCTAGCTAATATCTATACCTTAGAATTATAATATCTATAGAATAATAAAAGTCTAAGGTTAGGCTATAAAGGCAATATATAACTTTATCTTTATATTATTCTATTTAAGGCACTTAAATATACTTAAGTAATACTAGCTATAGTAATTTATATAATAATACTATATAGGGTCTTCCTTAACTAAATATTATATATCCCTTTTATCTTAATGCCTCTAAGAGGTATAGAATTAATAATATAGTAATTTTATATAATATCGAGAGATATATCTAAAGCCTTAATAATTATAATATTACTTAAATATTAACTACTTATAAAAAGGGGAGTAATCGAAAATTATTAAATAATACTTTAATCCTTAGGTATAGAGATTATTAGCGCCTTTAATTATAGCTAATAAAATAATCGCTATAGAGATTTTCTTAGCCTTTAAATACTAAGGGATAATAACCTAATATATTTATATTATTAAGTTTGCCTTCTATATTATATCGAGGAGGGTTTTAAGGTTAGTTATAGCTATCTTAGCGGTTAGAATACTAATAGCTATTACTTAGAAGAGTTTTTTATAGACTCTAGCTTTAAGGAAAACTATTAAGAGCTAATTAATATTCCTTTCGCGAATAAGCTATATTATAGCTAAGGTATTATATATTATCTATTAATCGCTACTCTAAAGTTATTATATAGCTTTAATAAGGCTATTTAATATTATAATATTAATAATATTAATAATATCTTTATTTAATTAATAGTTATTAATCTTATAGGAGTTAATAGAGAGGGTAATTATAAGCTTATAAAGGGAGTAGGAGGGTTTAATTAATATAGTATTAATTAAGTATTAGATTAATATTAAAATAATATTATTAAGATAAATATTAATAATATTAATAATATCGACTTTCTTCTTAAGGTATATTAAAGAGGCTATATCGATATATTATCGATCCTTTACTATAGCGAGGATATATTTAAGATTAATAAAGATAGCCTAAGGGGTATTTTTATAATATTAGCGGAGGTTCTTAAAGTCCTTAATAAATCTAAGAGTTAAGGTCTAGCTATTAATAGGCGGTAGTTATTAAGTTATTAATAAGGGGGTATATAAGGTTCCTAATGATAGAGGTAAGGTTCTTATCGTAAATTGCCTCTTAATGCTACCCTAACCTCTATAGGGTTGTCCCCCTAATTATGCTATAATCTCTAAGTATAATTAAGAGTATTAAATTATATAAAAGTATAAATTTATATTTTAATAATAATTTTAGGCTACTATCGATAAAAGACTTAGATCGGCTATAAAGGTTTTAATAACTTATTATTTATAATATTAAGCTAATAGACTTAATAGGTAAGGTATATTTAGCCTAAAGGTAAAGTATATTTAAATTAATATTAAGACTTTAGATAATTTAAATACCTTAGGGCCCCCTTATATTAAAATAAGAATTTATACTCTTAATAGGGAGTAAGCTTATTAATTATTTCCTTAAGCTATAACCTTAAGTATATAATATTAGTAATAAAACTAATCCCTATTCTTTATAAGAATATATTAACCTATATCTAACCTTTAAATTAAGTTTTTCCCTTTTTAGGTTTTCTTAGTTAATCTCCTAACTTTAGCCCTAGATAGTCTATTTAGGCTTTATTAAGTAATAATAAATAAATAAAGATTAAGATTTATTTATTATTTATAATATTAAGCTAATAGACTTAATAAATAAGGTATATTTTACTTAAAGGTAAAATATATTTAAATTAATATTAAGACTTTAGAAATAACTTAAATATTTATAAGACCCCTTTAATATTAAGATAATATATTATATTCTTAATAAGGAGCGAGCTTATTAACTATTTCTTTAAGCTATAACCTTAAGTATATAATATCGATAATAAAATTAATCCCTATCCCCTATAAGACTATATTAACCTATATCTAACCTTTAAATTAGGTTTTTCCCTTTTTAAGTTTTCTTAATTAATCTTCTAACTTTAGCCTTAAATAGTCTATTTAGGCTCTATTAAGTAATAATAAATAAATAATAATAAAATTATTATTATTTAAGTTATTAATATTAAGTATTATAATAGCTAGCTCTATAGCTATAGCTATAGCTAGCTTTAATAAAGCTAGCTTAATTAAGTTAATAAAAAGGTTAAAATCTATCTCTATAATAATAAGGCTATAATATAGGCTTTTAGTAATATTAGCGGTAAGGCTATATAAAGCTAGTATTATATAATAAGGCTACCTTATTAGCGGGCTATATAATGCTTAGTTTTAGAGGGCTATTATAGCTTTAAGCGCGGTAGCGCGGGCGGCATATAATTAGCTAGGAAAAACCAGGGTTATAGAATATCTCTATAAATAGCTAAAGGCATCTCTATAAATAGCACTACTTATTTTCTATTGAATTTTCTATTTTTATCCTTTTTCCAACCTGGGTTCCCACGCTAAATCGAATTTATACTGCTAGCTGTGTTGTTTTGCTAGACTGGATATACTTCTTGTACTTCTCCAGATGCTTGTCGACGGGGCCTCCCTCGCCGGCATAACGCTCGACCTGCTCGGCGCACCGACCGACGAAGAGCTTGGGATCCATTAGACTATCGACTTCACCCCAGATGGGTTTCTACCGCGCCGAGATCAGTACGTGAAATGCGAGGAATGGGAGCCAAACAGGATAGTGCAAACTTACGAAGAACTCGGTCCGTTTGATGCGCTCAATAAGGTCGTTGGTACCGCCCTCCATCTTGACGTGATAGGCAGCCTCACGCGACAACAAGCGGACCTCCTCGTGGGCGACCTGGCGCGATGCGCCACTGTTAACCATGCGAATGAGGATCTCCTCGCTGGCCATATATGGCAGCTCTTGCATGAGCTGGGAGTTAATGACCGCAGGGAAGACGACCAGGCCATCGCAAACGTGGTCAAGGCTAGTCACGATGGCGTCGGCAAGGAAGAACATCTCAGGGATGTCCATGCGCCGGATGGCGCTGTCGTCGAGGCTACGCTCGAGCCACTGCGAGGAAAAGGTCTCGCTGAAGTTGGAGGAGATGTTGCTCAGCTTCCGACCCAAGCTGCAAATACGCTCGGCCCTGTTTCTGTCAGCTCCACTGCATGAGCGAGGAAGACTAGGATCATCACTCACGTCATGGGGTTGGACTTGAACGGCATGGCCGAAGAACCGATCTGGCCAGCAACGTGTGGCTCATCCAGGACCTTGTCGTGGCAGAGATGGCGAATGTCCTTTGGACGTCAGTATGCGTCCGGACAGGGCGGGGGGTGGAAAGCTCACAGTAGCCACGCGGGTGGCCGTCGCGCCAAGCGCCGCCAGGGCGTTCGCAACGCGGAGGTCGACCTTGCGCGTGTATGTCTGAGTGGAGATGTCGTAGCAACCCTGGAAGCCGCTCTTGGCGCACAGCTTCTCGTTGAGCTTGTCGACCTTGCTGGCATCGTTATGGAAGAGCGCGAGGAAAGAGGCCTGGGTGCCGGTGGTGCCCTGGGCGCCACGGAACTTGAGCCCGGCCCGGACGTACTCGATGTCTTCAAGATCGAAGACGAGATCCTGGAGCCACTGGGCGGCGCGACGGCCCAGTGTAATGGGCTGGGCGGCCTGGTAGTGCCTGTTTTCTCCTGTCAGACGCGAGGTCAATCTCGGAGCTTTGGTATGGTGGCGACGCACGTGAAGCCCAGGGTCGGGAGGTCCTTGTATTGAACGGCGAACTTGGCGAGAGAGCTGATGGCACGAGCCAGCTTAGGCAGCAGCAGGTCCATGGCATCGCGGAGGAAGATCAAGTCGGCGTTGTCGGTGACCTGGGACTGTAAGTCATGCTACCTGACGGTACGATAGACGGATCGAGTCGGGCGGTTCGTACTAGTCAGGCGTTAGTTCCAAGGAGCATCTCGTCTTGCTATCTGGGAAACCCACCGAAACAGGAAGTTGCGCCGAGATGAACAACACCTGCAGCAGCAGGCGCGTCCTTCTCGAGGGCGTGAATGTGTGCCATGACGTCGTGGCGCACGCGCTTCTCCTCGTCGGCTGCAACTTTGAAGGCGTCGTCACTGACGACGAGGTTGGCTCGAATTGCTTCCAGGGCCTCGTTGGAGATCTTGTCGACGCCGAGCTCCTGCTCGGCCTCGGCCAGCCAGAGCCAGAGCTGGCGCCACGTCGAGTAGCGCTGGCGGGGGGTGAAGATCTTGCGCATCTCGCTACCTGGGTGGCAGGTGGTCAGCCTCGGCGTAGGAACAGGGCCGCCATCGGCGGCTACAACGTACTGGTGTAGCGAGACACCAGCGGAGTCTGGTACTCGTCAAAGGCAGACATGATGCCGAGCAGTGGAGATCTAGAATCGGCCAATTGAGGTGGCAGTTGCTGTGAAGCTATCGCGGATCAAAGAAATCAAGAGATGGCGGGGAGCCTGGAGGAGGGCGAAAATTCCGTGCCCCTCCCCCGCATGCCGTTTTCGACACCGTATTTGCAGCTGAGTCATCCGCTGGGCAACTCAATATCGGACGCCACGACCGCGACGTAAGTCGGGACCCCTGCTGATGGGCACCCCCCCTATTGGGCACGCGCCCCAACACGTCTCCTAGATCAACACAACGCGCCACGAACGCTTTGACCGTTTCCTTCTAAACAAGCTAATCAATATAATCAACATACCTCAGACAACTAAATATAGTCAAGAAAACCTCTAACTTATAGTCATAGCCATCAGAAATAGCAAGTATTAGACTAAGGCTGCCTAGGACTATAGTATTCTAAGGCAGACCCTTTAGTATCGTCTCTTAGGTAAGAAGATATATATAAGTAGCTAAGAACTATATTAATATCTCTTATAGTAGTAAGAAAGTTAGCTTAAAGACTAGGTTATTACCTAGGATGCCCTAGGGTTCCTATTAATATATTTATAATTAAGGACCTTTATAAGCTAGGTCCTTTAAGCTAGAGGAGACCTTTAACCTCTTAGTAAGAACTAAATAGATAGCTTTTTGCGCTAAAACCTAAAAGTTAAGACGATTAAGGGTAAATCTATCGATTCCGCTTATATTAATAGTATATTAACCTCTTAGATTAAGGAATAATTTAAATTACTAAGCCTACTAGTAATATAGGCTATCTATCTAAAAGACTATTATAATATAGATAAAATAGGTATCTTAAAAGGTTTTAATTATAATAGTCTAGTCCTTAGAAAGTTAGATAAGATATATACTATCTAGAAGCGCATTAGATTATATTATTAGACTATAATTATTGAATATATAGCTACTTTAAGCTAGGCCCTAACTCTACTTATAATCTTTAAAGGTTAGGACCTCTAATAATAGTAATTTCCCTAGGAACTTAACTTCTTAACTAGCTAGACCTTCTTAATAACCTTAAAAAGCTAGACTAATAATTCTATTGCCTTAAACTAGCTAAGAGATATATTTATCCTATAAATATAGATTATATATAATAAGAAGTAACTCTATAGCTAATCTAAGTCTTTTATCTATAGTAGCCTAAAATTATTACTAAAATATAAATTAATACTTCTATATAATTTAATACTTTCGATTATACTTAGAGATTATAATATAATTAAGGGGATAACCTTATAGAGGTTAGGGTAATATTAAGAGGCAATCTACGATAAGAACTTTATCTCTATTATTAAGAACCTTATATACTACCTTATTAATAACTTAATAATTATTATTTATTAATAGCTAGACTTTAATTCTTAGATTTATTAAAGACTTTAAGAACCTCTATTAATATTATAAAAATACCCTTTAAGCTATCTTTATTAATCTTATATATATCTTTACTATAATAAAGGATCGATAATATATTAATATAGCTTCTTTAATATATTTAAAAAAGAAAGTTAATATTATTAATATTATTAATATCTATCTTAATAATATTATTTTAATATTAATCTAATACTTAATTAATATTATATTAATTAAACCCTTTTATTCCCTTTATAAGCTTATAATTACTTTCTTTATTAACTTATATAAGATTAATAATTATTAATTAAATAAAGATATTATTAATATTATTAATATTATAATATTAAATAGCCTTATTAAAGCTATATAATAACTTTAAAGTAATAATTAATAGATAATATATAATACCTTAGCTATAATATAGCTTATCTATAAAAAGAATATTAATTAGCTCTTAATAGTTTTCCTTAAAGCTAAAGTCTATAAAAAACTCTTTTAGGTAATAGCTATTAATATTTTAATTATTAAGATAGCTATAATTAACTTTAAAACCCTCTTTAATATAATATAAAAGGTAAACTTAATAATATAAATATATTAGGTTATTATCCTTTAGTATTTAAAAGCTAAGAAAATCTCTATAATAATTATTTTATTAGCTATAATTAAAGGCGCTAATAATCTCTATACTTAAGGATTAAAGTATTATTTAATAATCTTTAATTACTCCTTTTTTATAAGTAATTAATACTTTAATAATATTATAATTATTAAGGCTTTAAATATATCTCTTAATATTATATAAAGTTATTATATTATTAATTTTATATTTCTTAGAGGTATTAAAATAAAAGGGATATATAATACTTAATTAAAGAAGACTTTATATAATATTATTATATAAATTATTATAGCTAATATTACTTAAGTATATTTAAATACTTTAAATAGAATAATATAAGGATAAAGTTATATATTACCTTTATAGCCTAACCTTAGACCTTTATTATTTTATAGATATTATAGTTTTAAGGTTTAGATATTAGCTAGATTAAACCCTTATTATTATCCCTTTAGAATTATATCTCTTTAAACCCTTAATTAAAGAAAAAAAGATAACCTTTTAGCCTTATAATTATTATTAGCTAATAAGGTAATATTACTTTATTCCTTAATATTAATATTAAAGTCTTAACTTTCCCTTTAATAAATAATATTACCTTAAAGACCCCTTAATTAATAGGCTAATTATAAATAATATTTAAATCTTAAAGGGCTAGCTTAAAATATATTTATATTAATAATATAAAGAAAATAGACTTAAATTAATTTAGCTTTCTTTAAAAATATTCTAATATTATAAATAAATAAAAAGACTCTTTATTTATTTTATCTTTTAAATTACCTTTATAAATAAGCTCTTTATCTTATAATAAAATATAAACTTAAAATAAGATAATCTTACTTTAGCCCTTTAATAATAATATAATATTATTTATATATAAGAGCTATTATAGATAAATAATTAAATATCTTATTTTAAATATTTAAGTTATAATATTATTATTATAATTAATTTATATTATTAAATAGTTATTTATTATTAATTAATACTTTATATCCTTTAATACTTTATATCTTTAGATTAATATAATATTAAGATTAAGATAGACTTAGCCTTAAGTATTACTATCTTTTCTATCTATATATTATTATTACCTTCCCTTTCTATTTATATTTAGACTTTATTATTTTTTAAGCTTTTTTAACTCTTAAGCTAACTTTAAATTATCTTTATTAATAATTTTAACCTTTATAATCTTATTTAAGGCCTAAAAGATAGAATTTATTATAGCTTAAAATAATTCCTTAAGGTTATTTTAACTTAAAACCTTTCTTTAATAACTCCTTAAGGGTTAAAGATATAGCGCTAGAATAATATTATTATAATTATTAACCTCCTTTAAGTTATAAAAAGACTTTATTATAAACTCCTTTAAGATATTCCCTTTATTAAATCTAACTATATTCCTTAAGGCTTAATTATATAGGCCCTAAAGGCCTATAATATTTAACCTTTATAGCTTTATTAAAGGTAATTTTAATATAAAGACCTTATTATTAAGGCCTATTAGCTTTTAATACTTAGCCCCTTTAATAACTTTATTAAGCTTAAGGTATATTATTATAAGCTTATTTAAGTTATAAAAGATATTATCTTTAAAGCTATCTTAATATTATAAAGAAAGCCCTTATAAAATACCTAATAGAATCTAGCTATATAGGATATAATAGCTATTATAGCTTATATTAAATATATATAAGAAAATAACTATTTTAAAGCCTTCTAGATTATATTATAAGAGTTATAATAAGCTTAAAGGTAGATTATTTAAGCTATTTAATAATCTATTTAGCATTAAACTCTTTATAATCTTTTTTAAAACCCTTAAGGGATCTAAAAGATTATTAAATAAGCTTACTTTAAAAGCTAATAGATAGCTATATTAAACCTTATCCTAGCGTTTTAGATATTAAATAGATAATATATATATTTTAGGGAGAAAGTAGCTATATTTATAGCTTCTTTTTTCTTAATATTTATATTTAATCTCTTAAATCTTAATTTAATAATATTAAATTAACCTCCCTTTATTATCTTATAGACTATATTAATAGATAAGGTTATAAAGATATTAAAGGAAGTTAAGTCTTAAAAGGTATTTAATGCTAATATTATATTAAATAATATATTTATTAGCCTATAAGATAAATTTATTATTAAGGTTATTATAATTATAGATATTAGCTAATAGCTTAAGTATTTCCCCTAGCTCCTTTATTATATTTAGACTATAATTATTTTAAAACTAAATAAAGAAAATAAATCTAATATTAAGAGCTAGCAACTTATTATATTCTTAATAACTATTAATAAGATTATTAAAAAGATTATAGCTATATATATCTATAATATTATAGAAATATTAAGATTATTTTATTTAAGAAGCTAAAGGTATTATTATAATACTTTTTTTAGATATTAATAATATATTTAATATAATTTATTATATTTCGCTTATTAATATACTTTAAAGAATAAGCTTCCCCCTTTAATTACTTTATTAGCTTTAATTATATCTAATAGATTATATAATATCTCTATATTTTAATAGCTAAGAGTTAAAGATATATTAAATCGACTATAAAATACCTTAAGGTTCCCTTTTTTTATTTATTCTTTTTATTCTTTATATAATATCTCTTTATTATAAATTTAAAATAATAATAAAGATAATTCTTATTACCTTTATTAATAATATTATAATTATAGCTTTTATTCAAATAATACTTAAGATATATATTATCTTTTAATAAGCCTATAATATCTATCTATTATAAGCTTAATAATATAGAATTATCTTTAATTTAATAAAATATTAATTTATAGTCTTTATTTATTAATATAATTTTCTATAGGCTCTCTTTAATATTAATATAATATTATTTTAATTTTAAAAGTCTAATAAGTTTTTAAGTATTACCTTTATAAAGAAACTCTAATAAGGGGTATACCTTATTATATTTAAGGAAAGGATTATTTATTAATATTTTACTTTTAAAAAAATAATAATATCTATATAAAGCCTTAAACTTTATTATATTTAAGTAATCTATTTTAATATTATTAAGGCCTTAATAATAATAAGAAATATTATTTAATATATATTAATATTAAAAAGAACCTTTTTTAATATTATTAAATAATTCTTTATTATTAAAAAAATATATCTTTATTATATCTTAGGTATCTATAAATTAATATTTATTTAGGTACTTTATATTAAATCCTATATCCCCCCCCTTAATCTTTAGCTAGACCTTTAATCCTATAAGTTCTTATAATAGCTTAAAGTTAAATAGGTATTAAAGGGCTATTATTATAGATTTAATTATATTTAATAAATTATTATTTTATTACTATAATATTAATAAGGATTAATATTCTTTTTCTTTATTACCTTTACTTTATTATAAAAAAATTAAGCTTTCTTATAATAATAAAGGGAAAATAACTTATAATAGAAGCTTAATATTACTTAAATAAAGTGATATTAGACTAATATCGCTAAGATATTAGCTAGATAATTAATACTACCCTTTAATATATTTCTAATAAAGACTATTTTATACCTCTATAAAGATCTCTTTAAATATAAATCTATATTCTTAATATAGGCCTATATAGAATATATTAGCCTTTAGGCTTACCTCCTCTAGAGATAAGTCTTAGATATTTTAATTCCTTATTATTAATATAATAATAATTAGGAATTAGCTAGATATCTCTTTATTTTCTATTTAGAACTTAAAGATATTTATTTCTAGCTTCTTTAGAGATTCTAGCTTATTATTAACTTTAGCTATTTATTAAACTTACCTTAAATAGCTAAGCTAATCTATTAATAATTTCTTAATATTAAATATTTCTAGTCTTATAATTTAATAAGGAGACTTACCTAAAAGTAAGCTAATAATAATACTTAAATATTAAAGGTATAATACCTCTATATCTATTTATTTATTTTATAGCTTTATAGATATTCTTTTAAGTTTAATAGATATCGCTATAATATTAAATAGACTATTATATATATATATTATATATCTATCTATTATTATCCTCTATTTATATTAATAAATACTAATATAATATTAAATAGACTATTATATATATATATTATATATCTATCTATTATTATCCTTTACTTTATATTAATAAATATTAATATAATATTAAATAGACTATTATATATATATATTATATATCTATTTATTATTATCCTTTATTTTATATTAATAAATATTAATATAGAGAATTTAGACTTTTAGTAATATAATTTTATTTTATTATTATTATTATCTCCCTTTATTATATTATTAATATTAAGCTAATATAGCTATTAATTATTAATATATTATTAATATATTACTTATTCCTTATTTAACTTAATTAATATTAATAATAATAGCTAGATTAAATATATAAACCTTTATATATAAATTATTATTAACTTTAATATAAGGTATCTTAATCTTAGACTTATTATTATTAATATAGTGCATTCGGACCGACACCAGAACTCTAGGAGCAATTAGGTAAGTGCACTCTAGGAGGCAGAGGTGCACTTAGAAGGAGACTAGGACCTACCTGTCATCCACGACGCCAAGCTAGCAGACCTAGTAGGCAGGGTATACTTAGACTAAGGGTAGAGTGCACTTAGACCGACACTAAGACTCTAGGAGCAATTAGGTAAGTACACTCTAGTAGGTAGAGGTGCACTTAAAAGGAGACTAGGACCTACCCGTTATTAATGACGCTAAGCTAGCAGACCTAGTAGGCAAGGTATACTCGACCTAAGGGCAAAGTATATTTAAACCGACACTAGGACTCTAGGAGTAATTAGGTAAGTATACTCTAATAGGCAGAGGTATACTTAAAAGGAGACCAGGACCTGCCCGTTATCGACGACGCTAAGCTAGCAGACCTAGTAGGGCCCCCTTACGCTAGGACGAGAATTTATGCTCCCGATAGGGAGCGAGCCTACTAACTATTTCCTTAAGCTATAACCCTAGGCGCGTAATATCGGTAGTAAGACCGATCCCTATCCCCTATAAGAATATACCGACCTATATCCGACCTTTAGACTAGGTTTTTCCCTTTTTAGGTTTTCCTAGTTAATCTCCTAACTTTAGCCCTAGATAGTCTATCTAGGCTCCACTAGGTAATAATAATAATAATACTTCTTATATATTAAATACCTTTAATATTATATTAAAAACCTATTATTAATTAATATTTAATTTAAAGTTAGCTTAATATTAAAGTAAACTTATTTAATAATATAGTCCCCTTTATAGCTAATAATATAAATATTTATCGATCTAGATATTAATATTATAACTATACTTAAAGTACTTACCCTTACCTTATTAAGGGGGGTAATATAAATAAGGAAATTTAAACTCTTTAATATCTTAATAATATTAATATTATATTAAATTAAAGTAAAGGAGACTTATAATAATTATTATAATCTCTATATAAATAGATATCTTAATAATAATAATAAAGGTATAAAAATATTATTATTATTATTATTATTATTAAGAAAAGATATAATAAATAAAGGAGAATTAATATATTATAATAAAGGTTAGCTAGAGATTATTATAAGGTTAGATAGATATCTTAATATTAGCTATTTAATATAAGGTAATAAGGTAGCTAAGGTAAGTAAGACTTATTAATAAGAGGAGGTAATAAGAAATAAAGAAAGAAAGAAAAAAAAAAGAAAGAGAAAAAAAAAGGAAAGGGTTTTATAGCTAGATAGGTAAGTAGCTAGCTACTAGCTAATAAGGCTATTAATAGCTATTTAGCTAGCGCTTATAGCTAATACCTTTAATTTAATACCTAGCTAAGAATAGAATATACTTTACTTAAGGGTAAAATATATTTAAATTAATATTAAAACTTTAAGAATAATTAAATAAATATACTTTAATAAATAAAGGTATATTTAAAAGGAGACTAAGACTTATTTATTATTTATAATATTAAGCTAATAGATTTAATAAATAAGGTATATTTAGCCTAAAGGTAGAATATATTTAGATTAATATTAAAACTCTAGGAATAATTAAATAAATATATTTTAATAAATAAAGGTATATTTAAAAAGAGATTAAGACTTACCTATTATCTATAATATTAAGCTAATAGACCTAATAAGTAGGGTATATTTAGCTTAAAGGTAAAATATATTTAAACTAATATTAAGACTCTAAAAATAATTAAATAAGTATATTCTAATAAGTAAAGGTATACTTAAAAGGAGATTAAGACTTACTTATTATTTATAATATTAAGCTAATAGATTTAATAGGTAGGGTATACTTAGCTTAAAAGTAAAGTATATTTAAACTAATATTAAGACTTTAAATAACTTAGGTACTTTAAGGCCCTTTTATATTAAGATAAGAATTTATATTTTTAATAAGGAGCGAGCCTATTAATTATTTCTTTAAGCTATAACCCTAGGCATATAGTATTAATAATAAGACTAATCCTTATTCCCTATAAGAATATACTAATTTATATCTAACCTTTAGATTAGGTTTTTCCCTTTTTAGGTTTTCTTAATTAATCTCCTAACTTTAGCCCTAGATAGTCTATTTAAGCTCTATTAAGTAATAATAAATATATATAATAAGAAGAGACTCTTAATAGTTAATAGCTATAGAAGTCATTAAATAAATAATTTTATATTCGAATGCTTTAAATATAGTATATACCTTCTTTTCTTACTAGTATATATATTATATATCTTCTAGCCTCTTAATATCTTATATTTTTCGCCTATTAAAGTAGTATATAGGAAAGAGCTTAAAAACTAGGTCTCTTATAATAATAGTAGCCTAATTAGTAAAGCTCTCTTTTTAAGAGCTTATTTTAAAGCCTAGCTAGCTAGCATAACTAAAAAAACAATACTAGGAGGTTAATATAGGTTAGGTCTATAGCCTATTAATATAGCTAAGCCCTTAATAAGCAGGCTTATCCTATAGGACCTAATTCCTCTACTAGTAATACCTAGAATAGTAAAAAAGAGATTATTCGATTAGCTTAATGATATTATTAAAAGTATATATTATTGCTTAATTATATAGTGCCTTATAGTTATAGGTAGCTACTCTATCTTATATATAGTACCTTAGCCCCCCTTTATTAATATATATATTAGTATAGCTATATGCCCTTATACCCCTATTTTAGCACTCCTACTTAAGGGTATATTCTAGTATAGGCCGGCTTCTAGCCGGCTATATATCCTTTATCTTAAGTCTCTTATAGCTCCTATTAGCTATTATTCTTCCCTTATAGTCTTATAGCTACCTTAATATATTAGGGCTAGATAGTAGCCCTCCTACTAGGTTTTCCTTCAGCCTAGCTATATATAGATATTATACAGCTCTTACTACTTTTAATATCTCTTATATATTATATTGTTATATATCCGAGCCTGATTTAACTAACTATATAGGACCTTAAGTTTAAAGATTCTTAAGAAAACCTAATATAGGAGAAAAAACCTAAGTAGATATCTATTTCTAACCTACGATAGTATATCGCTCTATACTTAGGGGGGACTAAGATTAGTTCTATATATAACTAAGGGACTTAACCGCTAATATTAAATCTTATCTACCTTAATCATTTATATAATATAGGGTAACGTCCCTTAGAGGGGTATATATATTTCGTAATGCCTATATTATAGTTTATTTGCTAGTATATATAAAAGCGCTAAATCTTATTAGGTTTTAAAGTAGGCTAGATAGTCTACTTTAGCTAATCGCTCCCTAACGAAGGCTAGCCTTTTTAATATATAGATTATAGGTTATTAGCTATGTTTTTAGCTATCTCTTTATAGGGTGCCCTAAACGCTATATTAAGATAAGAGAAAAACGAGGCGCTCCTAGCTAGATTCGAACTAATAACCTCCTAAGGAAGGTCCTAAGGCCTTAACTACTAAGCTATAGGGGCTAGTATCTCTTATATATATAGTTATTAACATTATAATATGCTGTTTAATATAACCTTTTTATAAGAAAGAGTAATAAAAGCAAGAGGAAATAAAGATAATAGGAAATAGGGATATAATAGACTAATAAGGAATAAGGTTATAGCCTAAATAGGTAATAAGGGTAAATAAGATAAAAGAGGTATTAATAAGTAATATTAATAGAGGGATATATATTATAAGTAAAGATCCTTTTTTCTCTTTTTTCTTTAACTAAAAGGTAAAGGCCCCTATATATACTTAATTAAAATTAGGCCTTAGGCTAATAGTCTATCTATTAGTCTAATAGAGCTTTTTAGCTTAGCTTATAGCTAAAAACTAATAGACCTTATTTTTTAGCATTAGATTTAAGCTATATATATAGGTTTTAGCTAAGCCTATTATTATTTAGCTTCTTTATCTAAATATCCATTAGGTATATTAAAATATCTATTAGATATATATTTAATTACCTAATAGGTAATATAGTCATATATATATAGTTATATATAATAGTTATTATATATATATATATATAATAATTATTTATATATAGTAGTTATAGCTAATAGTTAGTCAGACCTTTATTTTAGTTATTAGTTAGTTAGTTAGATATATACCTTTAGTTAGTTAGTTAAATATATACCTTTAGTTAGTTAATTAGTTAATTAACTAACTAAAATCACAACCCTGTTTTAGTTAGTTTAGTTAGTCCGGTATATACCTTTAGTTAGTTTTAGTCCGGGCCTAGACTAACTAACGCTACTTTTAGTTAGTCTATAATTAGTATAGTTAATTTTAGTCCGGCCCCAGACTAAACTAAAGGACTAAAATCACAACCCTAATAAAGACTATATATAATATATAATACTATAACTTATATAATAAAAGTAATATTCTTCTCTATATTTTATTAATATTATACTATATATATTATATCTATATAGATATATAATAGCTATCTTACCTTATTTATAAATAGCTAGAATAGGCTATTATACTATATTTAAAAAGGCTATGAATAGTAATTTTACTATTTTTAAGTCTTATTTAGTATTTAAAATAGTAACTATCTTATATATCTTTCTAATTAAAAATAATCTTCATTACTTATATATATATATATAGTACCTATCTTACCTTCTTTATAATTAGCTATAATACGCTATTATATTATACCTAAAAAAGCTAAAAATAGCAATTTTGCTATTTTTAGGTCTTATAATACCGCTACTTAAAGACTTAAAAAGGGAACTATTTAATATATCTTTTTAATAAAAAGTAATCCTTATTACTAATATATATATATAGAATAGCTATCTTACCTTCTTTATAAGTAGCTATAATAAGCTATTATATTATATCTAAATAAGTTATAAATTAAGCTTTTATTATTTTTAAGCCTTATTATTATTACTTAGAGGCTAAGAAAAGTAACTATCTTATATATCTTTTTAAAAAAAAAAATTTATATTACTTATATAAAGATATATAATAGATATATTGCCCTCTTTATAATTAGCTATAGTAGGCTATTATATTATATATATAATAGCTATATATAGCAATTTATTATTTTTTTTAGTATTATAAAATATATAATATTATTACTTAAAGACTTAAAAAAAGTAACTAATTTATATATCTTATAGTATATTATATTATATATATTACTTATATATATATATATTTTTATTATAGAAATATAGTTATTTAAATATAAAATATAATTCTAAATAACCTCTATAGCTGATTTAAGTCTTTTATCGATAGCGGCCCGAAACTATCTCTAAAATATAAATTAATACTTCTATGCGATTTAATACCCTTAATTGCACCTAGAGATTATAGCGCAATTAGGGGGATAACCTTATAGAGGTTAGGGTAATATTAGGAGGCAATCCGCGATAACCTTACCTCTATCGTTAGGAACCTTATACGCCCCCTTACTAATAACCTAATAACCGCCGCCTATTAATAGCTAGACCTTAACTCCTAGACTTATTAAGGACTTCGAGAACCTTTATTAATATTATAAAAATGCCCCTTAGGCTATCCTTATTAGTCTTAAGTATATCTTCGCTATAATAAAGGATCGATAATATATCGATATAGCCTCTTTAATATACCTCGAGAAGAAAGTCAATATTATTAATACTATTAATATCTATCTTAATAATATTACTTTAATATTAATCTAATACCTAACTAATACTATACTAATTAAACCTAATAATTATTAATTAAGTAAGGATATTATTAATACTATTAATACTATAATATTAGGTAGCCTTATTAAAGCTATATAATAACTTTAAAGTAATAACTAATAGATAATATATAATACCTTAGCTATAGTATAGCTTATCTATAAAAAGAGTATTAACTAGCTCCTAATAGTTTTCCCTAGAGCTAGAGTCTATAAGAAACTCTTTTAGGTAATAGCTATTAATATTCTAACTACTAAGATAGCTATAACTAACCTTAGAACCTTCCTCGATATAATATAGAAAGCGAACTTAATAATATAAATATATTAGGTCGTTATCCCTTAGCGTTTAAAAGCTAAGAAAATCTCTATAGCGATTATTTTATTAGCTATAATTGAAGGCATTAATAATCTCTATATTTAGGGATTAAAATATTATTCGATAATTTTCGATTACTCCCCTTTCTATAAGTAGTTAATACTTAGGCAATACTATAATTATTAAGGCTTTAGATATATCTCTCGATATTATATAAAGTCGCTATATTATTAGTTCTATACCTCTTAGAGGTACTAAGATAAAGGGGATATATAATACCTAGTTAAGGAAGACCTTATATAGTATTATTATGCGAATTACTATAGCTAATATTACTTAGGTATACTTAGGTACCTTAAGCGAAATAATATAAGGATAAAGTTATATATTGCCTTTATAGCCTAACCTTAGACCTTTATTATTCTATAGATATTATAGTTTTAAGGTCTAGATATTAGCTAGATTAAACCCTTATTATTATCCCCTTAGAACTATATCTCCTTAAACCCCTAATTAAGGAAGAAAGGATAACCCTCTAGCCTTATAATTGCTATTAGCTAATAGGGTAATATTGCTTTATTCCTTAGCGCTAATATTAAGGTTTAGACCTTCTTTCTAGTAAATAATATTGCCTTAAAGACCCCTTAATTAATAGGCCGACTATAGATAGTACCTAAATCTTAAGGGGCTAGCCTAGAATATATTTATATTAATAATATAAAGAAGGTAGATTTAAACTAATTTAGCCTTCTTTAAGAATATTTTAATACTATAGATAAATAAGAGGACTCCTTACCTACCTTATCCCTTAAATCGCCTTTATAAATAGGCTCTCTATTTTATAATAGAATATAAACCTAGGATAAGATAATCTTACTTTAGCCCTCTAATAATAATATAATATTATCTATATATAGGAGCTATTATAGATAAATAATTAAATATCTTACTTTAGATATTTAGGTTATAATATTATTATTATGCCTAATTTATATTATTAAGTAGTTATTTACTATTAATTAATACTTTATATCCTTTAATACTTTATATCTTTAGATTAATATAATATTAAGATTAAGATAAACCTAGCCTTAAGTATTACTATCTTCTCTATCTATATATTATTATTACCCTCCCTTTCTACCTATACTTAGATCTTATTATTCCTTAAGCTCCTTTAACTCTTAGGCCGACCTTAGACTATCTTTATTAATAACTTTAACCTCTATAACCTTATTTAGGGCCTAGGAGATAGAATTTATTATAGCTTAAGATAGCTCCTTAAGGTCGTCTCGGCCTAAAACCTTTCTTTAATAACTCCTTAAGGGTTAAAGATATAGCGCTAGAATAATACCGCTATAACTATTAACCTCCTTTAGGTTATAAAAGGACTTTACTATAAACTCCTTTAAGATATTCCCCTTATTAGATCTAATTATATTCCCTAAGGCCTAGTTATATAGGCCTTAAGGGCCTATAATACCTAACCTTTATAACCTTATTAGAAATAACTTTAATATAAAGACCTCGCTATTAAGGCCTACTAGCTTTTAATACCTAGCCCCCTTAATAGCCTTATCGAGCTTAAGGTATATTATTATAAGCTTATTTAGGCCATAAAAGATATTATCTTTAAGGTTATCTTAATATTATAGGGAGGGCCTTTATAAAATACCTAATAGAATTTAGCTATATAGGATATAATAGCTATTATAGCCTATATTAAATATATATAGGAAAATAACTACTTTAAAGCCTTTTAGACTATATTATAGGAGTTATAATAAGCTTAAAGGTAGATTATTTAGGCTATTTAGTAATCTATTTAGCGCTAAACTCTTTATAACCTCTTTTAGAACCCCTAGGGGATCTAGAAGATCGCTAAGTAAGCCTACCTTAAGAGCTAATAAATAGCTATATTAAACCTTATCTTAGCGCTTTAGATATTAAATAAATAATATATATACTTTAGGAAGAAAGTAGCTATATTTATAGCTTCTTTCTTCCTAATATCTATACTTAATCTCTTAGATCTTAACTTAATAATATTAGACTAACCTCCCCTTATTATCCTATAGACTATATCGATAGATAAGGTTATAGGGATACTAAAGGAGGTTAAGTCTTAGAAAGCGCCTAGCGCTAATACTATACTAAATAATATACTTACTAGCCTATAAGATAAACTTATCGCTAAGGTTATTATAATTATAAATACTAGCTAGTAGCTTAAATATTTCCTTTAGCTCTTTTATTATATTTAGATTATAGTTATTTTAAAATTAGATAAAGAAGATAAATCTAATATTAAAAGCTAGCGACTTATTATATTCTTAGCGACTGTTAATAAGATTATCGAAAAGATTATAGCTATATATATCTATAATATTATAGAGATATTAAGACTATTTTATAATACTTAATATAAGAATTAATAAAGGTAGTCTATTAACTCTACCTTTTACTTTTTTATAGATTAGATCTATTTTACTTAAGAGGCTAAAGGTATTACTATAATACTTTTTTTAGATATTAGCGATATATTTAATATAGTCTATTATATTTAGCTTATTAATATACTTTAAAAAATAGGCTTCCCCCTTTAATTATTTTATTAGCTCTAATTATACCTAATAGACTATATAATATCTTTATGCTTTAATAGCTAAGAGTTAGAGATATATTAGATTAATTATAGAGTACCTTAAGGTTCCCCCTTTTATTTATTTTTTTATTCTTTATATAATATCTCTTTACTTTAAACTTAAAGTAGCGATAAAGATAATTCCTATTACCTTTATTAATAATATTATAATTATAGCTTTCGCTAAGATAATACCTAAGATATATATCGCCCTTTAATAAGCCTATAATATCTATTTATTATAGGCCTAATAATATAATATTATCTTTAACTTAGCGAAATATTAACTTATAGTCTTTACTTACTAATATAACCTTTTATAAGCTCCCCTTAATATTAATATAATATTACTTTAACCTTAAGAGTCTATTAAGTTTCTAGGTATTACTTTTATAAGGAAACTTTAATAAGGGGCATACTTTATTATACTTAAAGAAAGAATTATTTATTAATACTTTACCCTCGAAAGAATAATAATATCTATATAGGGCCCTAAACTCTATTATACTTAGGTAATCTACCTTAGCGTTATTAAGGCCTCGATAGCGATAAGAAGTATTATTTAATATATATTAATATTAAAGGGAACCCCTTTTAATATTATTAAGTAATTCTTTATTATCGAAAAAATATACCTCTATTATATCTTACCTATTTAGGCATTTTATATTAAATCTTATATCCCCCCCTTTAATCTCTAGCTAGACCTTTAGTCCTATAGGTTCCTATAGCGGCTTAAAGTTAGATAGGTATTAAAGGGCTATTATTATAGACTTAATTATATTTAATAAATCGTTGCCTTATCGCTATAATACTAATAAGGATTAACGCTCTTTTTCCTTATTACCCCTATCTTATTATAGAAAAGTTAAGCCTTCTTATAGTAATAAGGGGGAAATAACTTATAATAAAAGCTTAATATTACTTAAGTAAAGAGATATTAGACTAATATCGCTAAGATATTAGCTAGATAATTAATACTACCCTTTAATATATTTCTAATAAAGACTATTTTATACCTCTATAAAGATCTCTTTAAATATAAATCTATATTCTTAATATAGGCCTATATAGAATATATTAGCCTTTAGGCTTACCTCCTCTAGAGATAAGTCTTAGATATTTTAATTCCTTATTATTAATATAATAATAATTAGGAATTAGCTAGATATCTCTTTATTTTCTATTTAGAACTTAAAGATATTTATTTCTAGCTTCTTTAGAGATTCTAGCTTATTATTAACTTTAGCTATTTATTAAACTTACCTTAAATAGCTAAGCTAATCTATTAATAATTTCTTAATATTAAATATTTCTAGTCTTATAATTTAATAAGGAGACTTACCTAAAAGTAAGCTAATAATAATACTTAAATATTAAAGGTATAATACCTCTATATCTATTTATTTATTTTATAGCTTTATAGATATTCTTTTAAGTTTAATAGATATCGCTATAATATTAAATAGACTATTATATATATATATTATATATCTATCTATTATTATCCTCTATTTATATTAATAAATACTAATATAATATTAAATAGACTATTATATATATATATTATATATCTATCTATTATTATCCTTTACTTTATATTAATAAATATTAATATAATATTAAATAGACTATTATATATATATATTATATATCTATTTATTATTATCCTTTATTTTATATTAATAAATATTAATATAGAGAATTTAGACTTTTAGTAATATAATTTTATTTTATTATTATTATTATCTCCCTTTATTATATTATTAATATTAAGCTAATATAGCTATTAATTATTAATATATTATTAATATATTACTTATTCCTTATTTAACTTAATTAATATTAATAATAATAGCTAGATTAAATATATAAACCTTTATATATAAATTATTATTAACTTTAATATAAGGTATCTTAATCTTAGACTTATTATTATTAATATAGTGCATTCGGACCGACACCAGAACTCTAGGAGCAATTAGGTAAGTGCACTCTAGGAGGCAGAGGTGCACTTAGAAGGAGACTAGGACCTACCTGTCATCCACGACGCCAAGCTAGCAGACCTAGTAGGCAGGGTATACTTAGACTAAGGGTAGAGTGCACTTAGACCGACACTAAGACTCTAGGAGCAATTAGGTAAGTACACTCTAGTAGGTAGAGGTGCACTTAAAAGGAGACTAGGACCTACCCGTTATTAATGACGCTAAGCTAGCAGACCTAGTAGGCAAGGTATACTCGACCTAAGGGCAAAGTATATTTAAACCGACACTAGGACTCTAGGAGTAATTAGGTAAGTATACTCTAATAGGCAGAGGTATACTTAAAAGGAGACCAGGACCTGCCCGTTATCGACGACGCTAAGCTAGCAGACCTAGTAGGGCCCCCTTACGCTAGGACGAGAATTTATGCTCCCGATAGGGAGCGAGCCTACTAACTATTTCCTTAAGCTATAACCCTAGGCGCGTAATATCGGTAGTAAGACCGATCCCTATCCCCTATAAGAATATACCGACCTATATCCGACCTTTAGACTAGGTTTTTCCCTTTTTAGGTTTTCCTAGTTAATCTCCTAACTTTAGCCCTAGATAGTCTATCTAGGCTCCACTAGGTAATAATAATAATAATACTTCTTATATATTAAATACCTTTAATATTATATTAAAAACCTATTATTAATTAATATTTAATTTAAAGTTAGCTTAATATTAAAGTAAACTTATTTAATAATATAGTCCCCTTTATAGCTAATAATATAAATATTTATCGATCTAGATATTAATATTATAACTATACTTAAAGTACTTACCCTTACCTTATTAAGGGGGGTAATATAAATAAGGAAATTTAAACTCTTTAATATCTTAATAATATTAATATTATATTAAATTAAAGTAAAGGAGACTTATAATAATTATTATAATCTCTATATAAATAGATATCTTAATAATAATAATAAAGGTATAAAAATATTATTATTATTATTATTATTATTAAGAAAAGATATAATAAATAAAGGAGAATTAATATATTATAATAAAGGTTAGCTAGAGATTATTATAAGGTTAGATAGATATCTTAATATTAGCTATTTAATATAAGGTAATAAGGTAGCTAAGGTAAGTAAGACTTATTAATAAGAGGAGGTAATAAGAAATAAAGAAAGAAAGAAAAAAAAAAGAAAGAGAAAAAAAAGGAAAGGGTTTTATAGCTAGATAGGTAAGTAGCTAGCTACTAGCTAATAAGGCTATTAATAGCTATTTAGCTAGCGCTTATAGCTAATACCTTTAATTTAATACCTAGCTAAGAATAGAATATACTTTACTTAAGGGTAAAATATATTTAAATTAATATTAAAACTTTAAGAATAATTAAATAAATATACTTTAATAAATAAAGGTATATTTAAAAGGAGACTAAGACTTATTTATTATTTATAATATTAAGCTAATAGATTTAATAAATAAGGTATATTTAGCCTAAAGGTAGAATATATTTAGATTAATATTAAAACTCTAGGAATAATTAAATAAATATATTTTAATAAATAAAGGTATATTTAAAAAGAGATTAAGACTTACCTATTATCTATAATATTAAGCTAATAGACCTAATAAGTAGGGTATATTTAGCTTAAAGGTAAAATATATTTAAACTAATATTAAGACTCTAAAAATAATTAAATAAGTATATTCTAATAAGTAAAGGTATACTTAAAAGGAGATTAAGACTTACTTATTATTTATAATATTAAGCTAATAGATTTAATAGGTAGGGTATACTTAGCTTAAAAGTAAAGTATATTTAAACTAATATTAAGACTTTAAATAACTTAGGTACTTTAAGGCCCTTTTATATTAAGATAAGAATTTATATTTTTAATAAGGAGCGAGCCTATTAATTATTTCTTTAAGCTATAACCCTAGGCATATAGTATTAATAATAAGACTAATCCTTATTCCCTATAAGAATATACTAATTTATATCTAACCTTTAGATTAGGTTTTTCCCTTTTTAGGTTTTCTTAATTAATCTCCTAACTTTAGCCCTAGATAGTCTATTTAAGCTCTATTAAGTAATAATAAATATATATAATAAGAAGAGACTCTTAATAGTTAATAGCTATAGAAGTCATTAAATAAATAATTTTATATTCGAATGCTTTAAATATAGTATATACCTTCTTTTCTTACTAGTATATATATTATATATCTTCTAGCCTCTTAATATCTTATATTTTTCGCCTATTAAAGTAGTATATAGGAAAGAGCTTAAAAACTAGGTCTCTTATAATAATAGTAGCCTAATTAGTAAAGCTCTCTTTTTAAGAGCTTATTTTAAAGCCTAGCTAGCTAGCATAACTAAAAAAACAATACTAGGAGGTTAATATAGGTTAGGTCTATAGCCTATTAATATAGCTAAGCCCTTAATAAGCAGGCTTATCCTATAGGACCTAATTCCTCTACTAGTAATACCTAGAATAGTAAAAAAGAGATTATTCGATTAGCTTAATGATATTATTAAAAGTATATATTATTGCTTAATTATATAGTGCCTTATAGTTATAGGTAGCTACTCTATCTTATATATAGTACCTTAGCCCCCCTTTATTAATATATATATTAGTATAGCTATATGCCCTTATACCCCTATTTTAGCACTCCTACTTAAGGGTATATTCTAGTATAGGCCGGCTTCTAGCCGGCTATATATCCTTTATCTTAAGTCTCTTATAGCTCCTATTAGCTATTATTCTTCCCTTATAGTCTTATAGCTACCTTAATATATTAGGGCTAGATAGTAGCCCTCCTACTAGGTTTTCCTTCAGCCTAGCTATATATAGATATTATACAGCTCTTACTACTTTTAATATCTCTTATATATTATATTGTTATATATCCGAGCCTGATTTAACTAACTATATAGGACCTTAAGTTTAAAGATTCTTAAGAAAACCTAATATAGGAGAAAAAACCTAAGTAGATATCTATTTCTAACCTACGATAGTATATCGCTCTATACTTAGGGGGGACTAAGATTAGTTCTATATATAACTAAGGGACTTAACCGCTAATATTAAATCTTATCTACCTTAATCATTTATATAATATAGGGTAACGTCCCTTAGAGGGGTATATATATTTCGTAATGCCTATATTATAGTTTATTTGCTAGTATATATAAAAGCGCTAAATCTTATTAGGTTTTAAAGTAGGCTAGATAGTCTACTTTAGCTAATCGCTCCCTAACGAAGGCTAGCCTTTTTAATATATAGATTATAGGTTATTAGCTATGTTTTTAGCTATCTCTTTATAGGGTGCCCTAAACGCTATATTAAGATAAGAGAAAAACGAGGCGCTCCTAGCTAGATTCGAACTAATAACCTCCTAAGGAAGGTCCTAAGGCCTTAACTACTAAGCTATAGGGGCTAGTATCTCTTATATATATAGTTATTAACATTATAATATGCTGTTTAATATAACCTTTTTATAAGAAAGAGTAATAAAAGCAAGAGGAAATAAAGATAATAGGAAATAGGGATATAATAGACTAATAAGGAATAAGGTTATAGCCTAAATAGGTAATAAGGGTAAATAAGATAAAAGAGGTATTAATAAGTAATATTAATAGAGGGATATATATTATAAGTAAAGATCCTTTTTTCTCTTTTTTCTTTAACTAAAAGGTAAAGGCCCCTATATATACTTAATTAAAATTAGGCCTTAGGCTAATAGTCTATCTATTAGTCTAATAGAGCTTTTTAGCTTAGCTTATAGCTAAAAACTAATAGACCTTATTTTTTAGCATTAGATTTAAGCTATATATATAGGTTTTAGCTAAGCCTATTATTATTTAGCTTCTTTATCTAAATATCCATTAGGTATATTAAAATATCTATTAGATATATATTTAATTACCTAATAGGTAATATAGTCATATATATATAGTTATATATAATAGTTATTATATATATATATATATAATAATTATTTATATATAGTAGTTATAGCTAATAGTTAGTCAGACCTTTATTTTAGTTATTAGTTAGTTAGTTAGATATATACCTTTAGTTAGTTAGTTAAATATATACCTTTAGTTAGTTAATTAGTTAATTAACTAACTAAAATCACAACCCTGTTTTAGTTAGTTTAGTTAGTCCGGTATATACCTTTAGTTAGTTTTAGTCCGGGCCTAGACTAACTAACGCTACTTTTAGTTAGTCTATAATTAGTATAGTTAATTTTAGTCCGGCCCCAGACTAAACTAAAGGACTAAAATCACAACCCTAATAAAGACTATATATAATATATAATACTATAACTTATATAATAAAAGTAATATTCTTCTCTATATTTTATTAATATTATACTATATATATTATATCTATATAGATATATAATAGCTATCTTACCTTATTTATAAATAGCTAGAATAGGCTATTATACTATATTTAAAAAGGCTATGAATAGTAATTTTACTATTTTTAAGTCTTATTTAGTATTTAAAATAGTAACTATCTTATATATCTTTCTAATTAAAAATAATCTTCATTACTTATATATATATATATAGTACCTATCTTACCTTCTTTATAATTAGCTATAATACGCTATTATATTATACCTAAAAAAGCTAAAAATAGCAATTTTGCTATTTTTAGGTCTTATAATACCGCTACTTAAAGACTTAAAAAGGGAACTATTTAATATATCTTTTTAATAAAAAGTAATCCTTATTACTAATATATATATATAGAATAGCTATCTTACCTTCTTTATAAGTAGCTATAATAAGCTATTATATTATATCTAAATAAGTTATAAATTAAGCTTTTATTATTTTTAAGCCTTATTATTATTACTTAGAGGCTAAGAAAAGTAACTATCTTATATATCTTTTTAAAAAAAAAAATTTATATTACTTATATAAAGATATATAATAGATATATTGCCCTCTTTATAATTAGCTATAGTAGGCTATTATATTATATATATAATAGCTATATATAGCAATTTATTATTTTTTTAGTATTATAAAATATATAATATTATTACTTAAAGACTTAAAAAAAGTAACTAATTTATATATCTTATAGTATATTATATTATATATATTACTTATATATATATATATTTTTATTATAGAAATATAGTTATTTAAATATAAAATATAATTCTAAATAACCTCTATAGCTGATTTAAGTCTTTTATCGATAGCGGCCCGAAACTATCTCTAAAATATAAATTAATACTTCTATGCGATTTAATACCCTTAATTGCACCTAGAGATTATAGCGCAATTAGGGGGATAACCTTATAGAGGTTAGGGTAATATTAGGAGGCAATCCGCGATAACCTTACCTCTATCGTTAGGAACCTTATACGCCCCCTTACTAATAACCTAATAACCGCCGCCTATTAATAGCTAGACCTTAACTCCTAGACTTATTAAGGACTTCGAGAACCTTTATTAATATTATAAAAATGCCCCTTAGGCTATCCTTATTAGTCTTAAGTATATCTTCGCTATAATAAAGGATCGATAATATATCGATATAGCCTCTTTAATATACCTCGAGAAGAAAGTCAATATTATTAATACTATTAATATCTATCTTAATAATATTACTTTAATATTAATCTAATACCTAACTAATACTATACTAATTAAACCTAATAATTATTAATTAAGTAAGGATATTATTAATACTATTAATACTATAATATTAGGTAGCCTTATTAAAGCTATATAATAACTTTAAAGTAATAACTAATAGATAATATATAATACCTTAGCTATAGTATAGCTTATCTATAAAAAGAGTATTAACTAGCTCCTAATAGTTTTCCCTAGAGCTAGAGTCTATAAGAAACTCTTTTAGGTAATAGCTATTAATATTCTAACTACTAAGATAGCTATAACTAACCTTAGAACCTTCCTCGATATAATATAGAAAGCGAACTTAATAATATAAATATATTAGGTCGTTATCCCTTAGCGTTTAAAAGCTAAGAAAATCTCTATAGCGATTATTTTATTAGCTATAATTGAAGGCATTAATAATCTCTATATTTAGGGATTAAAATATTATTCGATAATTTTCGATTACTCCCCTTTCTATAAGTAGTTAATACTTAGGCAATACTATAATTATTAAGGCTTTAGATATATCTCTCGATATTATATAAAGTCGCTATATTATTAGTTCTATACCTCTTAGAGGTACTAAGATAAAGGGGATATATAATACCTAGTTAAGGAAGACCTTATATAGTATTATTATGCGAATTACTATAGCTAATATTACTTAGGTATACTTAGGTACCTTAAGCGAAATAATATAAGGATAAAGTTATATATTGCCTTTATAGCCTAACCTTAGACCTTTATTATTCTATAGATATTATAGTTTTAAGGTCTAGATATTAGCTAGATTAAACCCTTATTATTATCCCCTTAGAACTATATCTCCTTAAACCCCTAATTAAGGAAGAAAGGATAACCCTCTAGCCTTATAATTGCTATTAGCTAATAGGGTAATATTGCTTTATTCCTTAGCGCTAATATTAAGGTTTAGACCTTCTTTCTAGTAAATAATATTGCCTTAAAGACCCCTTAATTAATAGGCCGACTATAGATAGTACCTAAATCTTAAGGGGCTAGCCTAGAATATATTTATATTAATAATATAAAGAAGGTAGATTTAAACTAATTTAGCCTTCTTTAAGAATATTTTAATACTATAGATAAATAAGAGGACTCCTTACCTACCTTATCCCTTAAATCGCCTTTATAAATAGGCTCTCTATTTTATAATAGAATATAAACCTAGGATAAGATAATCTTACTTTAGCCCTCTAATAATAATATAATATTATCTATATATAGGAGCTATTATAGATAAATAATTAAATATCTTACTTTAGATATTTAGGTTATAATATTATTATTATGCCTAATTTATATTATTAAGTAGTTATTTACTATTAATTAATACTTTATATCCTTTAATACTTTATATCTTTAGATTAATATAATATTAAGATTAAGATAAACCTAGCCTTAAGTATTACTATCTTCTCTATCTATATATTATTATTACCCTCCCTTTCTACCTATACTTAGATCTTATTATTCCTTAAGCTCCTTTAACTCTTAGGCCGACCTTAGACTATCTTTATTAATAACTTTAACCTCTATAACCTTATTTAGGGCCTAGGAGATAGAATTTATTATAGCTTAAGATAGCTCCTTAAGGTCGTCTCGGCCTAAAACCTTTCTTTAATAACTCCTTAAGGGTTAAAGATATAGCGCTAGAATAATACCGCTATAACTATTAACCTCCTTTAGGTTATAAAAGGACTTTACTATAAACTCCTTTAAGATATTCCCCTTATTAGATCTAATTATATTCCCTAAGGCCTAGTTATATAGGCCTTAAGGGCCTATAATACCTAACCTTTATAACCTTATTAGAAATAACTTTAATATAAAGACCTCGCTATTAAGGCCTACTAGCTTTTAATACCTAGCCCCTTAATAGCCTTATCGAGCTTAAGGTATATTATTATAAGCTTATTTAGGCCATAAAAGATATTATCTTTAAGGTTATCTTAATATTATAGGGAGGGCCTTTATAAAATACCTAATAGAATTTAGCTATATAGGATATAATAGCTATTATAGCCTATATTAAATATATATAGGAAAATAACTACTTTAAAGCCTTTTAGACTATATTATAGGAGTTATAATAAGCTTAAAGGTAGATTATTTAGGCTATTTAGTAATCTATTTAGCGCTAAACTCTTTATAACCTCTTTTAGAACCCCTAGGGGATCTAGAAGATCGCTAAGTAAGCCTACCTTAAGAGCTAATAAATAGCTATATTAAACCTTATCTTAGCGCTTTAGATATTAAATAAATAATATATATACTTTAGGAAGAAAGTAGCTATATTTATAGCTTCTTTCTTCCTAATATCTATACTTAATCTCTTAGATCTTAACTTAATAATATTAGACTAACCTCCCCTTATTATCCTATAGACTATATCGATAGATAAGGTTATAGGGATACTAAAGGAGGTTAAGTCTTAGAAAGCGCCTAGCGCTAATACTATACTAAATAATATACTTACTAGCCTATAAGATAAACTTATCGCTAAGGTTATTATAATTATAAATACTAGCTAGTAGCTTAAATATTTCCTTTAGCTCTTTTATTATATTTAGATTATAGTTATTTTAAAATTAGATAAAGAAGATAAATCTAATATTAAAAGCTAGCGACTTATTATATTCTTAGCGACTGTTAATAAGATTATCGAAAAGATTATAGCTATATATATCTATAATATTATAGAGATATTAAGACTATTTTATAATACTTAATATAAGAATTAATAAAGGTAGTCTATTAACTCTACCTTTTACTTTTTTATAGATTAGATCTATTTTACTTAAGAGGCTAAAGGTATTACTATAATACTTTTTTTAGATATTAGCGATATATTTAATATAGTCTATTATATTTAGCTTATTAATATACTTTAAAAAATAGGCTTCCCCCTTTAATTATTTTATTAGCTCTAATTATACCTAATAGACTATATAATATCTTTATGCTTTAATAGCTAAGAGTTAGAGATATATTAGATTAATTATAGAGTACCTTAAGGTTCCCCCCTTTTATTTATTTTTTTTATTCTTTATATAATATCTCTTTACTTTAAACTTAAAGTAGCGATAAAGATAATTCCTATTACCTTTATTAATAATATTATAATTATAGCTTTCGCTAAGATAATACCTAAGATATATATCGCCCTTTAATAAGCCTATAATATCTATTTATTATAGGCCTAATAATATAATATTATCTTTAACTTAGCGAAATATTAACTTATAGTCTTTACTTACTAATATAACCTTTTATAAGCTCCCCTTAATATTAATATAATATTACTTTAACCTTAAGAGTCTATTAAGTTTCTAGGTATTACTTTTATAAGGAAACTTTAATAAGGGGCATACTTTATTATACTTAAAGAAAGAATTATTTATTAATACTTTACCCTCGAAAGAATAATAATATCTATATAGGGCCCTAAACTCTATTATACTTAGGTAATCTACCTTAGCGTTATTAAGGCCTCGATAGCGATAAGAAGTATTATTTAATATATATTAATATTAAAGGGAACCCCTTTTAATATTATTAAGTAATTCTTTATTATCGAAAAAATATACCTCTATTATATCTTACCTATTTAGGCATTTTATATTAAATCTTATATCCCCCCCTTTAATCTCTAGCTAGACCTTTAGTCCTATAGGTTCCTATAGCGGCTTAAAGTTAGATAGGTATTAAAGGGCTATTATTATAGACTTAATTATATTTAATAAATCGTTGCCTTATCGCTATAATACTAATAAGGATTAACGCTCTTTTTCCTTATTACCCCTATCTTATTATAGAAAAGTTAAGCCTTCTTATAGTAATAAGGGGGAAATAACTTATAATAAAAGCTTAATATTACTTAAGTAAAGAGATATTAGACTAATATCGCTAAGATATTAGCTAGATAATTAGCGCTACCCTTTAATATATTTCTAGCGAAGACTATCCTATACCTCTATAAGGATCTCTTTAAATATAAGTCTATATTCTTAATATAGGCCTATATAGAATATATTAGCCTTTAGGCTTACCTCCTTTAGAGATAAGTCCTAAATATCTTAACTCCTTATTATTAATATAGTAATAGTTAGGAATTAGCTAGATATCTCCTTATCTTCTATTTAGAACTTAAAGATACTTATCTCTAGCTTCTCTAGAGACTCTAGCTTATTACTAACTTTAGCTTATTACTAACTTTAGCTATTTATTAAACTTACCTTAAGTAATTAAGCTAGTTTATTAATAGTTTTTTAATATTAGATATTTCTAGTCCTATAACCTAGCAAGGAGACTTACCTAAAAGTAGGCTAATAATAATACCTAGATATTAAAGGTATAATGCCTCTATATCTATTTACTTATTTTATAGCTTTATAGATACTTTTTTAAGTTTAGTAGATATCGCTATAATATTAGGTAAACTATTATATATATATATTATATATCTATTTACTATTATCCTTTATTTTATATTAATAAATATTAATATAATATTAAGTAGACTATTATATATATATATATTATATATCTATTTATTATTATCCTCTACTTTATATTAATAAATATTAATATAATATTAAGTAGACTATTATATATATATATTATATATCTATCTATTATTATCCTTTACTTTATATTAATAAATATTAATATAATATTAGGTAGACTATTATATATATATATTATATATCTATCTATTATTATCCTTTACTTTATATTAATAAATATTAATATAATATTAGGTAGACTATTATATATATATATTATATATCTATCTATTATTATCCTTTACTTTATATTAATAAATATTCATATAGAGAATTTATTAACCTTTAGGCTTATTCTATCTTTAGACTTTTAGAGATATAATTTTATTCTATTGCTATTATTATCTCCCTTTATTATATTATTAATATTAAGCTAATATAGCTATTAATTATTAGCGTATTATTAGTATATTATTTATTCCCTACCTAACTTAATTAATATTAATAATAATAGCTAGACTAAATATATAAA
Organism: Purpureocillium lavendulum; assembly: GCA_029168975.1. Lineage (NCBI taxonomy): Eukaryota > Fungi > Ascomycota > Sordariomycetes > Hypocreales > Ophiocordycipitaceae > Purpureocillium > Purpureocillium lavendulum. Next base: position 1,037,633 of record JAQHRD010000001.1, read on the forward strand.
CCTCTATATATAAATTATTATTAACCTTAATATAAAGTACTTTAGTCTTAAACTCGCTATCGCTAATAACGATAATAAGGATAGGGTAGGGGTAAAGATAATAATATAAAAGTATCGTTAAGGTCGATATAATAATATTATTATTATTATCTAACTTAATCTTAATTTATTAAAGTTAATAATTAATATTAATATAATAATATTTTAAGAATTTATTAGCTTTTAATCTTCGCTAAGGGAAGGGAAAGCTATTATAATAATAATATAAAGACTAATATAATAAGTATTATTTATAAGAATAGGCTTATAGGTAATCTTAATTACCTTAGTCTTATATTTAGCTATATTCTTAGCGAGGCGCTTAAGCTCCTCTTTATATAGCTTACTAGCTATAACTTTATTTAATATAATCTATTAAATAGCCTTTAATACTTCCTATATATTAAATACCTTTAGTATTATATTAAAAACTTATTATTAGTTAGTATTTAATTTAAGGTTGGCTTAATATTAAAGTAAACTTATTTAGTAATATAGTCCCCTTTATAGCTAGTAATATAGATATTTATTAATCTAAATATTAATATTATAACTATACTTAAAGTACTTACCCTTACTTTATTAAGGGGGGTAATATAAATAAGGAAATTTAAACTCTTTAATATCTTAATAATATTAATATTATATTAGACTAAGGTAAGGGAGACTTATAGTAGCTATTATAATCTTTATATAAATAGATATCCTAGCGGTAATAATAAAGGTATAAAGATATTATTATTATTATTATTACTATTAGGAAAAGATATAATAAGTAAGAGAGAATTAATATATTATAATAGAGGTTAGCTAGAGATTATTATAAGGTTAGATAGATATCTTAGCGCTAGCTACTTAATATAAAGTAGCGAGATAGCTAAAGTAAGTAAGACTTATTAATAAAAGGAGGTAATAAGAGATAAAGAGGGAAAGAGGAGAGAGAGAAAGAAAGGAAGAAAAGAGGGGGTTTTATAGCTAGGTAGGTAAGTAGCTAGCTACTAACTAATAGGGCTATTAGTGGCTACTTAGCTAGCGCCTATAGCTAGAACCTTCGATTTAATACCTAGCTAAGAATAGAATATATTTTACTTAAAGGTAAAATATATTTAGATTAATATTAAAACTCTAAGAGTAATTAGGTAAGTATACTTTAATAGGTAAAAGTATACTTAAAAGGAGACTAAGACTTATTTATTATCTATAACGCTAAGCTAATAGACTTAATAAATAAGGTATATTTAGCTTAAAGGTAGAATATATTTAGATTAATATTAAAACTCTAAAAGTAATTAAGTAAATATATTTTAATAGATAGAGATATATTTAATAAGAGATTAAGACCTACCTATTATCTATAACGTTAAGCTAATAGATTTAATAAGTAAGGTATATTTAGATTAAAGGTAAAATATATTTAGATTAATATTAGGACTTTAAGAGTAATTAAATAAGTATATTCTAATAAGTAAAAGTATACTTAAAAGGAGACTAAGACTTACCTATTATCGATAACGCTAAGCTAATAGACCTAATAGGTAAGGTATACTTAGATTAAGGGTAGAGTATATTTAAACTAATATTAAGACTCTAAGAGTAATTAAGTAAGTATATTTTAGTAGGTAAAGGTATACTTAAAAGGAGACTAAGACCTACTTATTATCGATAACGCTAAGCTAATAGACCTAATAGGTAAGGTATACTTAGCCTAAAGGTAGAGTATATTTAGACTAATATTAAGACTTTAAATAACTTAAGTATCTTAAGGCCCCCTTATATTAAGATAAGAATTTATATTCCTAATAGGGAGCGAGCCTATTAATTATTTCCTTAAGCTATAACCTTAGGTATATAATATTAGTAGTAAGACTAATCCCTATCCCCTATAAGAATATACTAACCTATATCTAACCTTTAGATTAGGTTTTTCCTTTTTTAGGTTTTCTTAATTAATCTCTTAACTTTAGCCCTAGATAGTCTATCTAGGCTCTATTAGGTAATAATAATAATAAATAATTATTTAAATATTATAAATATTAAATATAATATTATATTAATATTTATTTATTATTACCTAATAGAGCCTAGATAGACTATTTAGGGCTAAAGTTAGGAGATTAACTAGGAAAACTTAAAAAGGGAAAAACTTAGTCTAAAGGTTAGATATAGGTTAGTATATTCTTATAGGGGATAGGGATTAGTCTTATTATTAATATTATATACCTAAGGTTATAGCTTAAGGAAATAATTAATAGGCTCTCTCCTTATTAAGAGTATAATTCTTATCCTAATATAAGGGGGGGCTCTAAAGTACCTAAGTTTTTTAGAGTCTTAATATTAGTTTAAATATACTCTACCTTTAAGCTAAGTATATCCTATCTATTAGGTCTATTAGCTTAGTATTATAAATAATAGGTAGCTATTAGCTTAGCGTTATAGATAATAAATAAGTTTTAGTCTCCTTTAGATTATACCTCTACCTATTAGAATATACTTACTTAATTATTCTTAAAGTCTTAATATTAATCTAAATATATTCTACCTTTAAGCTAAATATACCTTATTTATTATTAGCTTAGTATTATAAATAATAGGTAGGTTTTAATCTCTTGTAAAGTATACCTTTACTTATTAAAGTATATTTACTTAATTACTTTTAGAGTTTTAATATTAATCTAAATATACTTTACTTAAAGGTAGAGTATACTTTATTCTTAGCTAGATACTAAATTAAAGGTATTAGCTAGGTAGCCGCTAATAGCCCTATTAGCTAGTAGCTAGCTATTTACCTATTTAATTATAAAACCCCCTCCTCTCTCCCTCTCTCTCTCTCTTTCTCTTCTTTCCCTCTCTATCTCTCGCTACCTCCTCCTACTAATAAGTTCTACCTACTCTAGCTGCCTCGCTACTTTATGCTAGGTAGCTAGCGCTAGGATATTTGCCTAACCTTATAGTAATCTCTAGCTAACCTCTACTATAGCGTATTAATTCTCCCCGCCTATCGCATCTTCTCCTAATAGTAATAATAATAATACTAATATCCCTATAATATTATATTAATATCTTTATAGCTTTTAAATATAATATATATATTATATATATTTATTATATTATATATAACTAAGAATATATAGTATATACTATAAATAGAATAGATTAATTAGTCCCTTTAGTTAGTCCTTTAGTTAGTTAGTTAGTCTAGCTCTTTTTTTAGTCCTTAGTTAGTTAGTCTAGTATATACCTTTAGTTAGTTAGTTTAGGACTTACTTTTAGTTAGTCTAGTAAAAGCCTAGACTAAAACTAACTAACTAATTAGTTAGTTAGTCCTTTAGTTTTAGTCTAGATTAAAATTATAACCTTACTTTTAATATTACCCTAACCTCTATAGGGTCGTCCCCCTAATTATACTATAATCTCTAAGTATAATCGAGGGTATTAAATCGCATAGAAGTATTAATTTATATTTTAGTAATAATTTAGGCTACTATAGATAAAAGACTTAGATTAGCTATAAAGGTTATATTATTATTATTATTATTATTACTTAATTAAGCTTTAAATAAACTATTTAAAAACTAAACCTATAAGTATATTATTACTTTAGATTATAAAATATAATAAGTAAATAGATTCTTATTAGACCCGCGTTTAATATTATCCTAAATTTCTCCTATAGTAAAGCTAGTTTCCTAGCGGCAGCGCTAGTAGCTCATCGGCTAGCGACCGTAGACACGGCTTCCGATGGTACCGGCTTGGTGAGAGCTTGAGAGGTGTGACATGTGCGCATGGTACACGCGGTAGACTATTTGGGCACAGGCACGGATAGTAAATCTTTAGCGCATTTAGTAAGTCTTAGATACTTGTGGATGAGTTTAAATCGTCATCACCACATGATTTACACATACGCGCATCCTGACCCAGGGTGTCGTCGTCTGATACAGTATTCAAGTGGCCATGGCGGTAGCCGATCTTTTGCGGGCCCTCCGGACGCCGTATCCAGACCATGGCTCTGGTTTCTGGGGCAAACAGACATCGACGCTCAACTTTTGCGAAGAGGTACGATGAGCCACGAGCTAGAGTACATCGGATCAGCCGGATGAAGCATGTCGTCGATTGTCCGTCGTGCTAACGGTGCGAAAAGGACTATGCATTGTCGTTCTACTGCGCGGAGCTTTGTAATGTGAGGTGACCCTTCTGTCACGACGGTCCGCGTGGCTGACTATGAGTAGACAGTGACGAATGGTTTGTTCCTATGGCTAGGAGTCAGGGGAATCCGCAACTGTGTCCAGGAGTCGCATGCAGGTGTATTCCTCCTTGCGCATGTGGGCTATATTGTGGTCGGTCTTGGCTCTATTCTCTTCCATGCGACCCTCAAGTGTAAGTGGCCTTCTCGTCGCCGTTCGCAGGAGGTCGTGAGACAACGCGCGGCTAAGAGGCATTCGATAGACCCGATGCAGCTCGTAGACGAGCTTTCCATGATCTACACCACCTGTCTCATGATGTACGCCAGCTTCTCGTACTCGCGGTCCAGGAGCTTCTCTACTTTGCTTGGGGTGAGCTTACTGTCATTGGCGGGATTCATCACGGTTCGCATCCCGGGCTCGTCAGCATGCCTGGCTACCGTGTGAAATGCTGAGCGTGGCGCAGGCCTATTACCACATCACCAAGGACCCGGTGTTTCATCAGGTCGCATACGCAGCGCTCACGGCAACCGTGGTGCTTCGAAGTATGTGGGTCATGGAAATGCAGGTTCGGCCCGTGCTTCAGGGGCGAGGCGAGGAACAGTCGCGCCGGCAGATGAGGACGATGTGGGTGCTTGTGGCAACTGGTATGTTTTGTCACCAGACAGCGAGAGTGCTGGCCCGCGGGGATCCTGTCTGATGCTGACGCCTCGGCCGCTCGTAGGACTCACGGTTTTCGTGGCGGGTTTCGCTATATGGAACCTGGACAACATCTTCTGCAACCAACTCAGGAGATGGAGGCGCAGGATGGGGTTGCCCTGGGCAGTGTTGCTCGAGGGACATGCTTGGTGGCATCTGATGACGGGCTTAGGTGAGCTCCAGGCGAATCCCGAAAGGCCATGTGCAAGTCTAACAACTACTGCAGGAGGTAATTTACCACCCGATTCTCCAGCAACAGACCGGTCCCCCTTCTCACGCAGACTGGCACGGTTGCTTGCTAACGCCGTGGGTGCGCAGCGTACTACTATATCACATGGGGAATCTGGCTGCGGCACTGCTTGTCTGGTTACTCGGACGAGTATCAGCTTGTGTGGCCAAGGCTGCTACTCTCCGTCCCGGTAGTGCGGCGGGCCGGGCAAGACGGAACAAAGGTCAAGACTTCGTGAGGCCCGGCATGCATAGCCGCTGTCTGTACTGGCGAGGAACGGCCTATGCGTTCGGATCCGGCTCGCGCGGGCCCGCCAGAGGGGGCGGCCTTATGATACGGCGACCGGGGACCAGCGTGTCCTTCCACACGGTCGGTTAGGAATCGGCCGGGTACGCGGGCAGGTCGTGTCCGGCCCGGTCAAGTCCGGCCCGGTTGGACGGACGTGGTGGTAGGCGTTTGGGATGCGAGGATGCCGGGTTTTGGGTCAAATATATGGGTGGCATTGCCGTCATTACGACTCCATGGTGGGGAACATAACGCGATGCCGCCGCGCAGTGTTCGCGGCATCATATACCTATAGACTCAAGCGACAACCAGCCACAGACAGCCGTTTGATACCGTCAGGCACACAGATCCAGGCGGATCATAGTACCATGCGAGTCTATCGGTGCACTGAGGAGGTTGAGGCGAGCATGCACAGGCACAGAACAATGTCCAGGTGCGTGGGTGCAGGGTAGGTGCGCTCCAGCGTGGCGCTCATCTGGAATGCCTGGCAGGGGTTGGCTGCGGACTCACGGGCAACGACCCACTCGTTGCCAATGTAACTTCATACGGACTGTTCGCACACTCGAGTCCACGACATACCCAGCCATCAACGCCAACAGCACCTCTGCTGGCAGCCTCAAAGCGCAGCGCGAAAGCAACCTGCAGTCGCCAAGAAGTCTAACGCCTCATCTTTGGCGATCATGTCGATACCAAACGAAGCGCTGCACAAGGTATGTTGATGCGTACCGCCCCGTCGCCGGCGCCCGGCGCTCCCAACCAATGCTCACGGAGATTGTGCAGCTGGCGCGCGAAATCGAAGCGCAGGCAGCGGTAGCCCAGCAGCAAATCGGCCTGGCTCGCACACAGATGACGTCCAAGCAGCGGGAGCAGCGCCTGGTGCGCCTGACGCTCAGCGAGCTGGCTGGCCTGCCCGACGACGCTGTCGTATATGAAGGAGTGGGCAAGATGTATGTCGATACACTCAACGCCTTTCCGTGCCTATTCAAAAGAAGCGAAACGCTTACGCATACCCAGGTTCTCGTCTGTGCCGCTGCCGAACCTGCGACACAAGCTGGAGGGACAGACCAAGGACCTCGAGAGCGACGTGAACAAGCTCAATCAACGGCTGTTATACCTCGAGACAACACACAAGAACAGTCGCGAGCACATCGAGCAGATGCTGCGCGGCCGTTGATGGATCCCGGGGGGGGGGGGGGGGGGGGGGGGCGCCGCTGTCCCCTGCCATTACCCTCTTCGTCGAAACTTGGGCCAAGTGCGAACGGGTGCCTTCCGTTATACATATGCTCGGCCGATTGCACCTCCCGCGTTTGGCGCCGCCAACCTCGCTCAAGCTGGCGTGGATGCGTGTGCGTTTGTGGCTGCGGGGGCCAGGCACTGCACTGGACTGCGGCTCAGGCCTGAAGATTTGTGCAATACCACCAGAGCTGCATCAGCATCATATTCTCCCGTGTCAAGGCGGATGTCCGCTCGTGCACCAGCGACAACAGGTAACTCGAGCGGATTACGATTCAGCGACGGCAGCAGATCGCGAGGGGATGCCAGCACGGTCACGCAGGTGGTCTGTCTACGGGCGAGTTTGTCGCGGGGCCGACAGGATCCAAGCAGCTGCTGGCGGCACCACAGGGTATCCGTGTGTCATATGCGTACTCATGCATGGCTAGGTATCGGGATGCAGATACTCAAGGCATCTCTCTTTCGAGAACAAAATTATCAAGAACACCTTGGAGCAGCGAACAAGGCCGCCCGCGGCGGAATGTGGCACCCGCACTGGGTGCAAGCGACAGCGATGACGGACGAGGGGCTGCCAAGGCCGTACCTTATGGTTTGCCCTTGTACGTACATACGAAGTACCTCCTCGCACGAAGTACCTACAGTAGCAACGCTGCTGGTGACATTCCTGAGGTTGCCTTTCTGGTACGAAGAGGCCGGGTGGGTGCGTGGTGCTGTGCCCGCGTGGCGCACCATGAATTTCATACCTAGTCCGTACTCCGTAGTCCGTACTGTACGAAGTACATGAGGGCGGGCCTGGCCACTCCTAATCGTTTTCCCCGCCCACGCCTTCTCATCGTCCAGCCCTACGAATTCCCGTCCTTTCCCTTTCGACGCAAGCTGCTGACTGCCCCATCGTAGCCCCCCTCCCCCCTTCCTGCGTTTGGCCCCCATGCCTGCTGCCTCCCTCCCGTCTTACGCCCTGCGCCCGCTTTCTTGCCGCCGCCCACCCATGAATCCTTTGTGCACTGGTGCTGGGCCTGCTGGCTAGGACACTGGGACGCTGGGACGCCTGGGCTTGCAGCCGCAGCCGCAGCCGCATCCGCATCCGAGGGGCTGATAACCTGGGTTCCAAGTGTCAATTAATAAGACGCCCTGCCCACCCAGCCCGGAGCATGCTGGGCAGGACTGCTCTGCACCTGCCGCCCCCCGCCCTCTTGCCCTGCCTCAACCATCTCTCTCCCACGCACGTCGCAGCCTGTTTTCTTCCCTTGCCAAGCACTGCCTCCACCACGCGAGCCTCTGAAACCCAGACGAACACGACCCTTGTGTGCCGCCCTCTTGCGGAGGCGCCGCTCTGTTACCGATAACGGGTCTCGGGTGTGGCTCCTAAGTTCCGAACTTCAACAAGCTTCCTCCTCTGCCGCCGTCGCGCGGCTGCTCCCGTCCCGTCTGGTGCTCATCTAGGGCCACTTACTCATCCACGCAAACCGTTACCATGAGTAGCTACTACGACGACGACGAAGACGTCGACATCCATGTCCGACACCGCGGGCATTCCCCCCGACCCGTCCGCTACGTGCAGAGCCCGCCCCGACCCCGGAGCTATTACGGCGTCCCCGCTGGTCCCAGCTACCTTGTCCCGGAGCAACACACCACCGTTGTCGCTCGGTCTCGCTCCCGTTCGCGCTCCCGCGACCGCCGCGCCAGCCCCCTCAGGCCGCGCCCGCCAATCCCGTCATCATCAACAATCGATTTTACAACGAGCACTCATCCGACGATGACGACGACCGCCACCGCCGCGGTCAAGTCATCCGTCGCCATCGCCGCCACAGCTCCGACTCGCGATCTCGCTCACGCTCTCGGTCGTCTGCATATAAGACGCGCGAGGAATGGGAAGCCGAGCAGGCGCGCCGAGAACTCGAGCAGATGCGCCTTGCCCATTCCCGGGACAAGGACGAGCGCCGCCTGGCCAAGGAGTACCGCGACGAAGCTGAGCTCCAGCGTGCCAAGCGCGAGCTCGACGAAATCAAGAAACGGGAGGCTCGAGCCGAGGATGAGAAGCGCATCAAGCGAGAAATGGAATTGAAGCGCCTCAAGGAGGAGGAGGAGGCGGCAGAGCAAAAGAAGCGCCGGGACAAGGAGGCCGCCGAGGCAGTTGAACGCTACAAAAAGATGGAGGCCGAGCGGGCGGCCAAGGAGGCGAAACAGAAAGAGGAAATGGAAAAGGAGTACAAGCGGCGCCTCCAGGAAGACCTCATCAAGTCGGGACTCGACGAGAAGGCCATTGCTGCCATCATTGAGAAGAAGAAAGTCCCCGCCACTGGCTCTCAGCCCGGGGGTCGCCCTACCTACACGCGCATGGCGCGCCGGCACTTGTCCATTGAGACGCTTCGAACATTTAGGGTCGAATTCGACGTTGATACGGTAAGTGCTACCCCTTACGTTGACCTCGGCCAACATTACGATGCGCCGCGTACTCAATCCACCCTGTGAGTCATTTAAGGAGACTGACTCTGCCACCCAGGACCCTGAGTACCTGTTAATCAAGCGGTGGGTGCCGGAGTGGGAGCAGGAGGAACTGTGGACGCACACGCGGCTGATTCGTGAGAAGCGCTCGAGCGGTGGCGCCCTTCTCATTGAGGAGAAGAAACACCGTCATCTGGAGCCTGAGTTCGAATGGGTACGCAAAAAGCACGACCGAAAGCGGAGCAAGTCCCCAGGCCTTCTCATGTACCTCGCTGGTGGGCGTCCGGCATGAGTATTGTGACCTTACATTGCCGAACGACCCACGGCCGCACGGAAAGATGGGGAGCCACAGCGATCCGGTCAGGGACTCACTATCGTCCCAGCAGGTCAGCAATGCACTCATTTTCTTACAAACGTCCTCTTTCTAGCTATCTTTCATATCCATCGTTCGCGACACAGCAATGGCCATTCTCCTTATGTCACGAGTCACATGTCTTGCTTGATGAATATTACGTCTTTTCTATGATGAGTTGGATTTGAGTCTAGTCTTATGTACCATTGGCAAGCAACCATTCGCATCCTGCTTCTTCACCTGCGGATCAGTTCCTCGTAGACAGTCCATGCCAAGGCCGAACTGAGCGCCTTGCGGCTCATTCGTAGAGCCAGACCATCCCATAAGGATCGAAACCCATCTTCAGCTATCATTCGGTAGCCAGCTTGCACGACGTTCCGATACTGTTGCGGTTGAAGTTGGATCCTAGTCTTGACGGCGTCGAAAGGATTGGAAATGGCGGAGCAGGCGGCGCCAGCCAAAATGGCCGAGCTGAAATTGACGGAGCTAGCCATCCACGCACCCATGCTGGCGGGTCGCCGGGCACCATCCTTTGGCAGCGAGGACATCGGCGACGCCAGGGCGCCGAGTCGTGTCTTGAGCATCTCGTAGAAGAGTACATACATTCCTGCATACGGGGCGTCCCGAATAGCCGTGGCGCCGAACCCAGAGAAGAAGCCACGGATACCATCCACTCGACGGATGTCGCGTGCGGCTGCCCAGATAGAGGGATATGAGTAGAGACTTGACTCAAACCGGACCTTTATCACCGTGAGTGGCATAAGAACGAAACCGGCGAACGTCCTGGCTATTGCACCAGACGCCAGATTTGCTGTGTTGGACAAGGAGGGCAAGGCAGAAGACCCGCTTTGTTTCTGCAACGGGGTGCCCACTGAGCTTTGCTGCACCTGCTGGCGAATAGCGTTGAGAGAGGTGAAGTACAGGGCGGACCCAAAGCCAGTGCGCAGTGCCGACGGAACGGTGCCTCTCCACAGGCTGCGGATCAGGTGTGGCGACTGCCGGATCTCGCGCAACGAGTCTGTCAAAGAGGAGCGGCCCGATTGCTGCACCCTCGTTTTCAATAGATCGAGAGGCTGTAGAATGACAGCCGAAGCCATGCCGGAGCCAAGGCCGGAGACGAAGTGACGCCCTGTGGAACAAGATCGACGAGAGAGTGAGCTCTCGAGGCCAACCAGTCATGTCGTCGCGAGGAGGCGGACTCACCGGACTTGACCCGCGGGGGCGCTCGGGCCTCTTTCATGGCGAGTGGACTGGTAGCGACATGTCGTTGCGCGGCGCCAGCAGCTGGGGACGAGGGAGAGACGCCTTGAGGAGACTCAAGCGCAGCCTGCGACAGCCTCGTTGATGGAGTCGAGCTCATGGGTTTCGGGGCGCTGCAGGGCAGAGATCTGCTTGTGCGGGGTCAGCCGCATCGATATGAGCTAATTCCGGGTATTCGATACGACGCGACGCGACGTTCGTCGAGTTGTGTTAAAGTGAAGGTATATGTAGCTGCATGAGCAGTGTCTCTCATGACGCATGCACGCATGCTTGCTCAAGCCAGGGTTGGGTGGGGCCGCACCTGTGCTGACGGAGCACCGCTGGCCCAATCAACGCGAAGGGCTTCGTCGAACCGAGTCCGGCGTGCAGCACTCAACGAGTTGGGCCTGATGACATCGCAGTACATGGCGCGTGTCTGTCATTGAATGGATTTGGCTCTTGCCAGTCAGAAACAGCCAGAGACGAGCGCTTCCGCCACTGGACAGTACAGGTCGGCATGCTGGGGTGCGTCCTAAGTCCCAACTCATGCGGGGGCAGCGCGCTGCGGGCAGCCAGGTCAGCGACTTGTAAGAGCTGCTGTTGTGTGCGTTGGTGCATGCCCGCGATGGTCGCCTATGACTGATTCGAGCCGCCCAGCCAGCAGTCGATGGCGCTTGACAAGATCGGACCACTCCTCAATGCCAATGACCGCCAGCAGCATGCCAAAGTCAGCACCGAGCCTGCCCAGACTACCGGCGCAGTAGAGGACCTGGGTGATGATACTGTCGCGGGACGGCTGGTCCCTGACTGTGGGAAGATAGGTGCGCAACGTCTCGAGCAACAGGCTGACGAGATGCAACGGCAAGGTTGACAATACTGATGGGAGGCTGCGTAGCGGGTCGCTGGTCATCGAAGTCGTCGGCGTCGCAAAACTAGCATCGACACTCTTGGATATGGACACTATGCCGAAACTGTGCTCGCGAAAAACTTCGATGAAACGCTTGAGATAGCGTTCCGTCTGCTGGCCGCCAGACCAGGATTGGGCTGATTTGGCTAGGCGCAGGCGTTCCTCGTCGGCAAGCTCTCGCAACGGTTCCAGGGCGGCAAGCGTCGTCAGGAGCGTCGTCAGGCGGCAGACGAGGAAAAGCGCCGGGAGAGCATCATCGCCGGGGGTGCCCGAGATGAGGTCGGGCACAATGCGCTTGAGCCAGCCGACGGTACGCAAGGCGGCGGCCAGCTTGAGGCCGGGGGTCTTGAGGGCAACGAGCAGGTCGGCGGCCATTTGGCGAATAGCGGCATCTGCATCGGCCAAGACGGAGGAGACGAGGGGCGAAGACGGGTAGAGCGAAGCCAGGCGGCGGACGTGTGCATAGAGATCGAGTGTGGACGAATAGCCGGCTGGACTCGCCTTGACCGCGGAGGCGACGAGAGCCGGGAGCTCCATGACGTCGACGAGACGCTCGGAGTTGTGCAGCAAGCGCAGGGCCTGCTTGCGACGCGCAACGAGGGAGCTTTCGCCAGCCTTGCCAAAGGCTGCCGAGAAGGCCTCGGCCTCGCGGTCCAGGCGGGGGATGGCCTGAGCGAGCTCGTGTGAGCTTTGAGCGACGGCCGGCAGCGTCTGGCGCAGCGAGGCATGGCTGGCAGCGGATTCGACGACAAGCCTCTGTGACCTTTTGGAAAGCGCCTGCACGGAGAGAAGTAGAGACTGAGAAGCTTGCGAGAGGCGCTGGGGCTCCAACGAGCAAAGGTCGTCGACGGACAGCTCGGCGAGATGGGACAAGTACGCCAGAGTGGTTGCGTCCTGCTGGGTCCCCTCGCCTGCGTCAGGCGCGAGCTTGAGCAGGTCGCTGAGCGTCTCTGCCATGGCTCCAATATTCATTCGTCTTGCTGGTTGTACGACCGGGGACTCTCGTCTGGCTCAAGCAATGCAGTCAGGACGGCATAGCTCGGAGCCAAGGGGTCTGCTCAAGGAGACGAGATTCGATGTTTGGCGATGCGAGAGCTCAGCCGTCAGAGCAAGCACCAGCATGGGCACCTAATGTCCCGTGGGCAGGCGGGGTCCACCAGGTCCACCGGTCCGGTGGAAGGCCCCAATGGCCCTCTGTCCAATCTGGGCCCATGGGCCACAGGTTGCACAGGACGCACTTGCCTGACCGCATTGCCGCAGTACTCGTACCTGCCCTATTGCCACCAAGTTACTGCGTACCTTTGACCTCGTCGCCGGCATCGATTCCACTGAGATTTTGCCCGTCATGCGACCTCGGGGGACCCAGGGCGGAACTGCGCCAAGTAGCGGGGACCTACTTCATGCCTGCCTGCCGAATAGCCGTTCCGTCAGGTCCTCTGGCAACGGAAAGGTAATGCGTGGTACGGTAATGCCAGCACTCGCTCGTACAGGCAGGCAAGGACGTACTTGCCTGGTTGGACCCTAGCCCTGACGTTGACATTCTCAAGTCTTCGTTGCATCGATCGCAGACAAACACCAAAAGACCGCTCGCCTCACAGCAGCGCAGCTGGTTGTCGTAAGGTATCCAAGTGAACATGTCGCCGCATCACGACTTCGAATGCGGTACATGCGGCAAGGCCTTTCCTGCGGGATGGCGTGCCAGAGATAACCACTGCCTCGCGACTGGCCATTCCCCACCCTCGTTCGAGTGCGACACCTGCTCGAGGTGGTTTGGCACCCAGAAAGCCTGCGACCAGCACATGACTGACACAAGCCACTGGGGGCGTTCGTACGCGTGCTCTTGTTGCTCCCTTACTTGGCCGACAGAGGAGCTGCGCGTCCAGCACGAGCATGAGGACCACTACTACTGCGGCGAGTGCTGTCGCCACTTCCGGAACCACAATGACATTAAGATTGTAGCTGAGCCTTTCAAACCACCCATCGTGGGACCGGTGTGCTAACGGGATCGGCCGGTAGCATCTGAATTCCCGTTACCACCGAGGCAGCGACATGGAATGCCCGTTCTGTTCAAGGCAGTTCATTACTGCCACCGGGGTCACACACCATCTGGAGACGGGTGCTTGTCCGAACGCCAAAGGCCTCAGCCGAGATCGACTGTATGCAGTCGTTCGAGCAAAGGATCCGCACGGGCTCATTTCCAAGAAGCTCATTGAATGGACCGACTCCTGCGAGTACGAGGCCAGTGTAAGCTCGTGGAATGGCTACGCCTATGAGTGTTATTTTTGCCACCGCACGTTCAGCCGTTTGATTAGTTTGAACCAGCACCTGAACTCGCCGACTCGTAAGTCATACAGCCATCATCAATTTGGTACGTGGAGCTTCAAGCTGACACTCTTTGATTAGACCAGCAGGCTCTGTACCATTGCCCAAACCGAGAATGTCAGATGGATTTCAAGAGCCTTGCTGGCATCATCAATCACTTGGAGAGCGAAAGTTGTGGTTTTATGAGATTTGAGCAGGTTCAAGGGAAGATCGGGCAGGTCATCAGCGGCAACCGGCTCATTACCTTTTAGTTCTGCCGGCGCCGAACCATGGCGCTGATCTCTGAGAATGCTTGGGCATGCCATTGTCGTTGGTGACAAGGAACAGATCGATGCCGGGCCAGGCATGGAATCGAGAACGTGGGAATGCTAGTAGAGTCCAAATTTGGAAGCAATCGCCAGCATGCCTGGGTCCCAGTCGAGTCGCCCCGTTGTCGTCGATTACGGATGGGATACGCCGCACTCAGCCCAATGGCACCATGTAACTTACGTATACGGGTGTGGTGGACAGTGCTGATCGTCACGATTCAAGATTGCACGTCAGCCCACGTCGGATAGGTGACAAGCTGAGCTTGTCTTGTTTCCTGGACTGCTTGAAGGCAAAGCGGCTAGTCCATTAGATACCTACCTTGGCAATTTAAGAAAGGCACTGAATGTGACCTCCGAAGCAACCTGGGTACCTCATCGTCTCAGCGCAAGGTTCCATCACTTCCATCCCTTGTCGAAGAAGTACTCAAATAGCAGGGAGCCAATTCAGAGCAAGGCAACTCGTCTCCCTGCCCTGGGATCATTGCGGTACGAGCCGGGCGAGAGCTTCCATGAGCATATGATTCCCTGTGCAGGAAGTTTAGCCACTCGTTGTCCCTCGGATACCTTGGTACCTGGTAGTATGCTCACAGTCAGGTACCTGCCCAGGCAAGGTTTATTTCCTGTAAGGTTTATTTCCTGTCCGTACCAAAAGCAGGTACCCTGAAGGGGTCCCCTTTCCATGCACGAGCAAAGGACGTGATCGGGCAGACGCCAAAGTAGCGCTACTCAGGCCACGCTAGGAAAATACGCACCCCCAAAGTACCAGTACCAGGCAGCCAGGAACACGGGACGCAGCCGTTGCCGCCGCCTCCCTCACGTGGGATGCCACCCGACCCGAGGTACCTCTGTATACTTGGCAGGCAACCCCAACAAATCCACCACAGTTGGGTCTCGTGGGCGCTTCTTCCTGACCTGCAAGGCAACACGGAAGGGACACGAGACGATTGCCTGCCGCTTGGTCACGGACAGAGGACGTCCCGATGCCATTTGCTTTATAAAATCCGACGGGATAGCTCGACCTGCCCCTATTGCGACCGCGACCCTTCATATCATCTCCATTCTCACTCAAGCTCAACAACCTCCCACGCGTTTCGACTCGCGGTATCATTACTCACCTGGCGCACGAGACTCGGTGTCCAGACCCATATTGCCAGACGCTCGGGTGAGCAGCTGCCACACTCCGGATTTCCAAAAGAACAAGGAAAACGCCCGCCGTGACAGTGCGTGGATACCCCTATACTGCCCACATAGGTATCCTGCACGTGCAGCGGCTCATCCGTTCATCGCTTCAGGACAGGACTCGCCTGCACCGAGCAAGACCCTGGCCGCCAGCGGCGTGACGTCTCGGTCATGAAGGATCCCTTTTTCATTGCGCCAATCCCTTGGCTCACCCACTGGGCAGAGCCGTGGTGCCAGCGCCTTGGGCTCCCAACACTGCCTCTGCACATCCACGAGGTCCTCGCTGCTGCCCTCCTTTATTCAGTCATCTTCTGGCCCCTGTCGCCCATCATCTCCAACATCCTTGCGCCTCGGCATTATGGCAAGCTGCCCCGCAAGAGACGCCTCAACTGGGATGCCCACGTCGTCTCCATGTTCCAGAGTGTGCTCATCAATGGCCTTGCTATCTGGGTCATGTTCGCCGATGACGAGCGTCACTCTATGAACTGGGAGGAACGCGTCTGGGGCTACACCGGTGCTGCTGGCATGATACAGGCTCTGGCGGCTGGCTACTTTGTCTGGGATCTTTTCGTAACGAGCCTGAACCTCGATGTCTTTGGTCTCGGCACACTGGCCCACGCCATTGCGGCGCTTCTCGTCTACTCTCTTGGATTTGTACGTCCCAGTGTCCCCATGTCCCCATGTCCCCATGTCCCTGTTACCTGATCGGTCTGACTGACCCGCACAGCGTCCATTTGTCAACTATTACGGGTGCATCTTCATCTTGTGGGAGCTCTCTACGCCGTTCCTCAATGTCCACTGGTTCATGGACAAGGTCGACATGACTGGCACCCGCGCGCAACTTTACAACGGCTTCCTACTCCTCTTCAGCTTCTTCTCATGTCGCCTGATCTACGGCACTTATCAGTCCCTGCTCGCCTTCCGCGACATATGGGCCGCCGTCAATAGCCACCCGTTCCCTGGCCCCCGCGCCAACTCCGTCATGGCCTTTGCGACAGACGAATCCACTGTACCCGTTTGGCTCGCCGTTGTCTACCTTGCCAGCAATGTCACGCTTAACAGCCTCAACTTTTATTGGTTTATCATGATGATCAGAGCTGTTCGGAAGCGCTTCGAACCCGGCAAGCAGCCAGTCACCGAAGTCGAGGTCGACCTCTCGTCAGTCGCGTCTGGAGTCTCGGCAGGTGCCACGACTCAACCCCAGAGACGTAAAGCCTGAAATGATGCTATCACTTTCAGAGGACAACTACAACATGATTTGAGAATGACCGTCTTCGTTGACGGGATCGAGGAGCCTGTCGGGAGGCATGGCCAGCCGTGTATCTGCTCGAAGGATCAAGAGGACAACATGCTGCCGTATGAGACGCCCCAGCCCGTCCCGGACTGAAATATTGGACGATTATTTCATCGCCGATAGAAAGAACTGACCATCCCACCAATCTAGCACTGATCCAACACACTTGGTACCGTAGACTGCATGCCCGTACATAGTTCAATAAATAGACTCTACATGCGCCTGGTTTCACCGGTTTTGGTCCGCCCCTCGTGGGCCACTCACAAGACCCTTTTGGTCGACGGGTGCTTCGAGGGCAGACCTGACAGACGTCATCCAAAATAAGACGCGGAATGCGATATATCCATACATGCGCGACCAAAATTGGGTCTGACGAACATTCTACATCTATGTACTGGCCACGCCACCAGGGCTATCTCCCGACGGCCTTTGCCTGCGGAAGCCAGAATGGATACAGGAGTGATGTAACAGCCAACAAGACACTGCCGTGGTGGGATCGACTTGGCGGTGGGGCTCTAGGTCCCGAGGGTAGAGTGCACGGGCGGCGTGCTCCTCTTTGGAGCCGCTGTGTTCCATCTCCTCCAAGCTCAGTGTTCCGTCCATCTCCTGGTGACGAGTCGGAGACCTTGCATGATCGGGGCCTAGAAGCCGAAAGGGTTCTGCGGAGCTGCAGCATAGCCATGTCAGTATCAGTCGCTGCGATGCCGCGGTATTGAATACGAAACAACGGGATAACCTACTTGCTTGGGACAGATTTGCCCTCCGGCCCGTCTGTTGCGGCGCGAGCTTCTTTGCTTCTGTTGCCACGCCGAAGCGGACTGGCGGCGGCGGCCCGGTCTTCTGCGGCTGCAGCGGCTGGGGAAAGCTGCCGCCGCCCATGACGCCCGTTTGTTGGGACTGCATGATGGGCGGAACTCCAGTCCGCTGAGGCTCCAGAGCGGGGGGCAGGAAGTTGTTGACGGAGCTAGGAGGGCCGGTCATCTGGGGAAATGGCGACATGTTGGCCATGTATGTTGGCTGAAATCCTGTGGGCTGCGTTTGTATTGGGGAAAATTGGCTAGAGCGGCCCGGGTCGGTAAAGGGGCTCGCTCCCGGCATGCCAGTCATCATTGGCTGCATGAACTGACCAGCGTTACCGGGTTGGAACGAGACCACACCTTGGGGCTGGAGAGTAGAATAGCCTGTCATGGCAGGCTGAAGTTGCTGCTGCTGCTGAAGCTGCGCAGCGTATTGCTGTTGCAGTCTCGCCTGTGTAAGGTCACCGAGACTCTGACCGGGCGGCGCCACTTGTCCTTGTACCGAGCCCGTCATCTGTGAGGCCAGGATGGGGGGAGAGAAGACGGCGGGCTGCGCAGACTGGGGAGCAGATAGGGGCCTCTGAGGGGGAGGGGGAACCAGAGACGTCGGATTAGACGACACTGATGGGGGAGCGGGCCGCTGTCTGACAAGAGCCTTGGGCGAGGATGGTTGCCTGGGCTTCGGGACGGTGGAGAAGAAGGATGGGGTCGCCCCAGGTAGCTGTTGTTGTGGCTGCGCCGGCTGCTCTGCTGGCTGTCCCAGGGTCGTTGCTGAACTCGTAGGCAGCGGCTCGCTCTTCGTGGGCTGAAGGGGTTCTGAGAGCAGCGACAACTCTTGCATTGAACCAGTAAGCGCGGTGGCGGCCGGCTTCGGGGCCGGCGCTGGCTGTGCCTGGTTTGCATCCTTGACAGCACTTGACTCTTGCGGCCTCGGCTTGACATCCCACGCGTCGTCGTCAAACCCAGTTGACGGGAGGGAACCCGACTTGATTGGGCTAGTCGCTGCGGGAGATGCCGCGTCATCGGAGCCAGGCCCAGAGGCGCTGTTCTTGGAGAATGCGGTGGCATCGACCACGTCGCCTGCTTGAACGGCTGGCGCTGGTCGCCCCTTGCGGGTGTTGTTGCGCAGGGCACCGCGTGGCCCTGAAAAAAGTCCGCCGGTGCCAGCATCGCCATCCGCACCTGTCTTGCTCCGGTCGCGACTGTATTTCGTGTCAAGCGTTCGCATCACCTTGATGATATCGCCTTCACGAAGGCCAAGGGTCCGGAGGATCGTGGCGTTGACATCCGGCAACACGCTTTCGTCCATGGAATCTCTGAGAAAAGCCTGGGCGTAGCGCTCGCAGAGGCCGACAGCCACGTCGCAGGAAAGGAAGAACTGGAACCAGTCGTACTCGGGTTTTTCGCTCTTGCCTACCGTGGCGCCAACATTAGACGGCTGCTTGTCGCTAGATTTGGCCCGCTTGATATCGGCCAGCGGCTTGTCATCATCCAAGGAGATGCCGGTTGTGCTCTCCACGTACTCAAGATCCGTACGCGACATCTTGGCAATGGGTACGGCTATCTTGACGCCATTCATCTTGTGCAGATGAATCTTGCCGTCCTTGAGCCCAAGGAACTGGGCCTCGACACTGAAGGACCCGGACCGGTCGGTCCAAACTCTGACTTTGGATGAATCAGGCTCTGCATAAAATCGTTAGCTATGTCGGCTTCCGGCACTTCGTAGACTGCGAGTCGTTTCTCGTGGCCAAGGTGAGGGCTGTGGTGAGCTTACTGGACTTGCTCTTGGAATGGCTGGCCCCTTCGCCGCGTCCATTCTCACGCCGGCCGCGCTGCTGTCCCGAATTACTACCATGTTCTCTGGCCATGAGGCTGCTGCCTCTTGTGGGGAGGGGCATTCCTGGCCCTACCTGCTGCGGTTCTTTGCTTGCCTTGATGGCTTCTTTCGTGAGCCTAATCTCGTCAAGTCGGTTCTGCTCGACTGTGGCCCTCGCGGAATCAATTCCGGAGCCAAGTGCCGCTGGAGGCGGTGATATTGTCCCGGTAATCTCAATGTAGCTGCTTGGTACGACACCCTCCTTGCCGTTCTTGAGGCGTCGAACCTGCCACCACTCGTCGCTCTTAGAATCGTCGAGAACGATGACTTCGTCACCCGCAGCCACAGTCACCTCGTCATCGCCTTGAGCCATGAAGTCATACAGAATTTGACCCTTGCGCTGGCTGCGTTGCGAACCCGCCATGATCACCTCGCGCAGACCTTCGGCACGGACCGCACCAGCCAGCTCGCCAAGAGCACCCACAATCTCTTCTGCTGTGTCCTTGGCTCCGGCGTGGAAGTCGATACTTTTGCTGGGCCGAACCAGCTCCATGAACACATGTTTCCCCTCCCGTGAATAATGCGTCATCTTGTCGGCCGTCCACTCATGAGCCGGATCGTCCTGTGCCCGCTCAGGTGCAATCAAAATCGTACCAGTCTTGAGATTGATACCCAGCGTAGTAGGCATCTTCTTCCTCTTTCCCATGACCGAGACCATCTCATTGATGTTGTACATATGAAACCCACCGGGGGTTCGGTACGGCTCCTCACCGCCAGAAGCCACCTCCCTAGATGGTACTGGATAGTCGCGAGTCTGACTGTCGACCGCTGGAGCGGGTCTGGGACGGGACGGTAGTGTGGGTGACTGCATCGAGTCCTCCTCATCCTCTGAGATGTGCCTCTCGTCGTGCCG
The DNA here is from genome assembly GCA_029168975.1 of Purpureocillium lavendulum. Classification (NCBI taxonomy): domain Eukaryota; kingdom Fungi; phylum Ascomycota; class Sordariomycetes; order Hypocreales; family Ophiocordycipitaceae; genus Purpureocillium; species Purpureocillium lavendulum. The sequence continues at coordinate 1,057,868 of JAQHRD010000001.1, forward strand.
GGCGCGCGGGCGAGCGGGTTGCGGAGGGGGCGGAGAGGGCGTTGCAAGCTGTGCTGGGGCCCGTCCGTGCATGACATCAGCTAAAGCAGCGGCAGGGTTTGAAGACGGCGAGGATGGGCCTGTATCGTGAGGACTTTCGGGTGCTGCGGCTGTTGACACGGGTCTCGCCGGGAGGGCCGGCGGCGGGGCGGGCGAGGTCGTCTCGGGACCTGGCGCCGTACCTGTAGATTCGATGTAGTTCGAGGGCACGAAACCGAATTCCCCGTCTACCCCAGCGAGAATCCAGTCGGGATCCGAGGTATCGTAAATGTCGAGAATGGCATCCTCGGAGAACGACAGCTCCTCGTCAGTCTGCCGAGTGTATTCGTAGATTGCGCGCGCGTGGCTCGTCGCCGGTGCCTGTTTGGGAGAAGTGAGTCGCCTAGGAACGAGGAGCAACACGCATGCGAGGATTGAGGACTCACGAGCTCGACGTAGTTGTTCGGAATAAGGCCTTCCGGCTCCTCGTCGTCATCAAGGCCCGCCTTCTTCTTGGCCCTCCACCAACCATCGTCGCTATTGTTGTCGAGGACATAGAGCACATCGCCCTCGTTCATGGCGAGCTCTCCTTCGGCCTGGGGAACATAATCGTAAAGCGCTCGGTAGACACCGAGGAAGCCCATGGTGGTAACGCGCGACCCCGGGATGAGGTCGTAGGCATATGCTGTGGACGTCGTGTCGAAGGGGGCGCGGTCGGCTTACGGAGCTTCGCGCGCCGCGATGGTGCGCTGTGCGTGTCTGACGGACCGAGTTCGCGAGACTATGAAACGGCATTCGACACGACGCCGGACCGCGAATGATATCGGCCTAGGATGGCAGCAGCGGAGGGAGACGCCGTTCGCTGGCCGACAAAGGGAAGTCAGCAAATGGGAGGTGAAGGCCTGGCTGGTGTGGTGACGACGTCGGAGCAAGTCTGGTCTGCCCCGAGCTGCGAGCACGCTGATGGGAGGTACCTAAGGCAGCGCCCCTGGACTGCTCGCTCTGGTGGGCCGGAGGTACACTACCTAGGTACCTATATCCGGGGGTGCTCGCACGGCAGGGGCACCTGGCCTGACGATGTCGGGCGAGGTACCTGGACCATGGGGGCGGGTCGGGCATCCCGGCTTTGTGTGTGTGCCTTAGGTACCTGGTACCTTAGGTATCGGCTGGAAGAGGTGCAGGTACATTTAAGGGGCTCCGTCCGCCAGCGACTTCATGTGCACAGAATATGAGCACGGAGGTACCGCGGCCGTCCCCGCCATCTTCCAGTGCAACAACCATGCCTTCAGGGCTCCCTCTGCCTACCTAAGGTACCTACCTACCTAGGTATTTGAGGTACGTTAGGTAGTACCTTAGGTAGGGGATATTCCCGCGAGCACTTGGAATCGCGTCATGCATCTGGTATTGTTACGCCTCTGCCAGCAGCGGCAGGCCCTCACAGTCTTCTAAGTGGGCAGTCCATAAGCTGGCCAAGGTACCTCAGGTACGTGAAAACTGATATTATAGTTTGACCACGGTTGTTGCCGTAGCCGCAACAGCCCTCTACCAGGCAAATGTAAGTACATGACGTCCTCGATGCCTAGGTACCAGGAATCCAATCGCTGTCACAACAGGCAGCGCACTTATTCACCCAAATGGGATCTAAGCGTTTTCATACCCTACCTGGCAGGCTCCTACTATCCACGAGCCTGGCCTTGTATCGCCGGATTGGCACAGTATGGGCGGCTTCCATTGCAATACCAGGGCCACCTCCCGAATTCCCAGCGCCTTGGCCCTAATTCCCAATCCTGGGACGGCGGAAAGCGGCCGCGCGTGCTCGACTTACGGGCCAGTGTCGGATCTCCAGCTGAACTGAGTGGGCGACGTATCGCCGCGTGGGACAGCTGGTCTGAGACGAACATCCTATTCATCATCCTCATTCCCAGGCTCCTCGTTAGAATCTACCGGCCATCCCTCCGCCTGCGCTAGATTACGCAAGCTCCCGCTGCGCTGATCACGCGTCAAGATGCCTGGGAACATGCGCGGGTCGCTTCCCGACAAGTGCAGATCGGCCATGGCATCGGACACACGCGTCGGGTCTCGGTTGGATTTCGGGGATGCCGCCACCGATGCCTCGCCATATCCGGGAATCGTTGACATCGGGTTGGGCCACGGCACCGTAGATTCCTGGGCTTTGGCAGACGGTACTGCACCAGACCCATTCTGATCGCTGCCCAAATCGAAAGTGACATAACGTCTGAGGCTGCAGTATCGCGAGACATTCGTCATCCGTCAGCGTCTGCACGTTCTTCTGTTTGCGAGGGTGGGGGATGGCAGATCCGACGTCATCCATGCGGCGTTGACTTACACATCTCTTTCCTGCAGCAGCGTGTGATACCGAAACTCTTCACGCCTATCCGGGACGTTGGTCTTGACCATCGTGTTTCCCTCCTTTCCAGGCTGCTCAAAGTTGGGCCCCAGCCACTGGCGCTTAATGGACGCCTCATATCCGCTCTGCTTGACGGAGTTCTTGGCCAGCTCGCACATGTCAACGGGACTGAGCTTGTAGATCTGCGCGGCCACCGCATACTCCTCAATCAGAGGCTCCTTCGTGAACGCAAATTGTAGGGGGTCATCGGTCGAAAGTGACACATTGAGGCCCCTCCGGAAGTATTGGTGGAAAGGGTTGCGTTCATACGCCAAGAACAAGGCATTGTTGCTCAACGGAGACATGGCGATGCCGATTTGCTCCAGATAGAAAATGTACTGCAGCAGTGGCACCTTGCGAAGCAAGAGACCGTGGCTTATGCTGTGGCAACTGAGTACTGAGACAGCGAGATGTTCGCTGTCGCCCGCCTCACCACAGTGCGGCCTGAGCACGAGCGTGTTGAACCCGCGCTTTCGACGCCAATAGTTCAACGAAGCCATGTTGGAGAAGAGGTAGTAGATCCAGTAGCTGTAGGGCGGGTTTTGCTTGGTATCCCACACCTTGGGGACTGGAAACTTCTTGAAGAGCCTCCTCTCGACTTTGCTTTCGTCGTCGACACTGTCGAATCCAATCACACGCTGTAGGAATACGTGAAGTTTTGGATGGCTCGATGGGTCCTGCGTTACCTCGAAGAGAGGTTGGAAGACGTTTCTGACAATCTGCTCAAAGGTCTCCATCAGGCCGCTTGCCTTGTAAACGTCATACAAGCGGGGAATCTGGATCAGCCAGCGAACGTTGTGTGAGAAAAGTTTGTTGTCCACGACCCAGGCTGCGAGTTTGTCCCACTCGTCTATAGACTTTCCGTAGATGGAAATGCGCCATTCAACCATTTGATACTTGCTCGACTCAAGGTCGGCAATGACCTCTTTGGTGATCTCGGCTAGGTATCGCCCATGAATGAAGTTGTCTGTCTTAAGAAAGATGGTCCTCAGGCGAGACTCGCCGATTGGATTGTACTTCAGATTGAATTTGTCAAAGCGGTGAAACGAGTCGGTGTGCGCCTATATATCATTAGTAACGTTACCTAATGGTGCGAAAGGTCGGGCGAAGTGCTCGAAGGGAGACTTCGCTTACGTGCATGTCCAGCGTATCGATGCTCAGATCGTAGGCTGTGAGATTGATACTGGAGAAGACCTCAGCCAAGGTCAGGTGTTTGCCGTCACGGAAGAGGACGACTTCGTTTGGGTGTTTCTTCATTTTGGACTTGATGAATCGCAATAAATGCTTCTGGTTCATGCATGCTGAATGGTGAACGTGTGTGTCGACCTTCCGGACGTTGTAGAAGTCTCTGTGTGGCACCTTCTTGCTGTCGGCAGTCTCCTGGTATTCGTTGAGGAGGGAGTAGAGGTTGAACTTGGCCTCAAGGTACTGTAGGCGGCGGAAAGCAAAACTCTTGCTCGGCCCATCCGAGGAGACGTTGAGGATGTTGTCTAGGGCCATGTAAAACTCGCGGATTGTGGGTACCTCGATAGCTGGCGTCTGCGACTCGCCCTCTGTAAAAACTTGGTACACACCGCTCTCGTCGAGTTTGAAGGTCATACCATCATTGCCTGGTAGGGGCATGAGGTCCACCATGTCGAAGTCTTCTCCAATGTCCTGGCCCTGCTTGCGCTTGCGCATAGGTCTCTTCGTGTTTCCGTTAGCTGGAGACGAGTGGTGGGCCTGTTGGTGGGGGTCTGTTTTGCCAGAGACATCCGCGTGCCCATGCCAGCGGCTCGCTCGATTCTGGGTCCAAGCAGGCTCGGGAGGGGGTGGGTAGATGTCCCAGTCAGGGTAATCTCTTGGGTTGTCATCCGGCCCTTGGGAGGAAAGTGCCATGTACTTGCGTCTCACGTCCAAGATGTCTTGAATACTCTTGGAGATGGCGCTCAGCTCAGCAGTGATATGCAGCTCAGTGTCGAAAAGTGCAGTATTGCTGCCAACACCAGGGGCAGCGTTGGGTTCGTAGGTGGCGGGAGGACCGGCTCGGACGTTAGGAGTTACGGGCTGGCTGGGGCTGTTGATGTGCGCGCCTTGAGGGCCTCCCATCGCCGGCCGAACCCTGTCATCGGATTTGTCTGCTCCAGAGGACCGCGTCAGTGTCGTGTTGCTGAGTGCCGGGAGGCCAAGAGCAGGCAGATAACGAAGCTTACTTACCCGCTTCAGTGTCCAGAATCAGAGAGTCGGCGCCATACTCGGTGGCAGGGCGCGACCCTGAGAGCATAATGGGACTGCTGTGCGGCGGGGACTGCGCCCAAGCGGCTCCAGGGGCGCTGCGGCCGTCGATCTTGCTCCGCTGATAGAAGAGTTTGGCGTCGGTTTGGGTCATGTGGCGCTCGGCGACCGGATCGTAGAAGGTGGTGCGCTGGGGCACGTCTCGAGGCAGCATGCCTTCTTGCAGGGATGCATCGTGGTCTACAGCAGGCGTCGTGCTGTCATGCTCGTCGAAGGCGTCGATGTCCGTCACTGCAGGATCCGGTTGAGCCCGGTCCCGGGTGGTGCTCTCTAGACGACGTGAAGCGTCAGCATTGCCTAGGCTACAACGGCGGTCGTCGCACGGGCGTGCAGCGAGGGAGCTGTCACGCGCCGATTCGTTCAGCGAACTTACCACACATGGCGGGCCGGCGCAGCCAGTGGGATGTTTCACGCTCGAAGTATGTCTTTGCTGTTAAAACGGCGAGGCCAAGGAGGACCGGCCACAGGGAGGCAGGCGGACAAACCGGCGTTGCGACTTGTCCAACACGCAGCGGAAGAAGGGGCCGCGAACGGACGAGAGCGACGACGGGGGAAGCTGAACAAAGACGACAAAGCTCGGCAAGGCACAGGACAGTACCTATGCTCGCAAACGCTCCTCTTTCAGGCTGGCAGAGGGCGACCTGACGAGGGATGGTATAGGCGAAGGCGACGCGAGGTGATGGAGCGAGCGTGGCCGGCGGTCGAGGCTGAGGTAGAAGGCCGGCGGTCGAGATTGTGAGCCAGTGAGCCTGTGCGTGTGTGAAGGGCTGGAGGTCCGGTACTTATTCAGGTACTCGTACGGACTCCTCGTGCCGGCGTGGGCGGCGTGACAGTGGAGGCTGCAGGGTGACAGGAGAGGCCTGCCACTGGCTTCGGATGACGGCCCCTGGTGGCCGAGAGCTCCACTGCCGCCGAGTCACCGGCGCGGCAGACGACGCGCAGATCCACGCCCGGATGCGCAAGGCAGGCCGCCAGCCGCCCATTCTCGAACGCCGTTGGCGGGGTCCGCGTCGCCCGAACTGCCGGAGGGCGCCTATAGCCAGCATATGTACCAATTGAAGCCGTAGGCTAGCTTGCCGGGTTGGGCCAACCTGGAAGGCGTCAAGTTCCGAAATCCTCGACCCACCAGCCCCAATCATCCATCCATCTGGGGGAGGAACGCATGCATGCGCAAGTTGCAGCCGCCAACGCCGCGGCTACTCAGCGTTCGCCATTGTCACGTACTCGTACCTAGGTGGCTCACATTGCTCCCATCGCGTGGCCCTGGCCACCAATATTTTACTCGTAGTGGTACAGTACGAACAATCATCTAGGTACACGCAACAGTCCCATTGTATTCTAGTCCGATGCCGGTGACTGTCTGCCGTGCATTGCACCAATGTGCCTGCTGCTAATTCATGCCAGGCCTAAGCGGCCTCTCATCTGTCGTGGATCTATGCTTGCCGTCAACGCGCGTCACCTGGTCTTTTTGGTCATCAGATCGACATCGCTATCCATCTTTGCTGCCGTCGCCGGCCTCCGCGGCCGCGAGCCCACAGTGTAGAGCGCCCCAGAGCCGAAGACTATCACTGCTCCAAGTAGAGTCCCTTGGGCGAGCGTATTCCCAAATAGCCAGATGCTGAGCAGAAGGCTAACTAGTTTGCGAATGTTGAGCACAATTGTCACCGTCAGGGCCGACGATGCCGCGGCGAGTAGGTTGACACCTCGAATACAGGCGTATTGGGTCAAGACATTCGTGGCCAGGAAAGCGAGCTGGCCCGGCACCTCGCCAACCAGTGGGATCGGCACCGCCAGGGCCTTGCTCTGGGCCATGCGGCTCAATGTGCGAGCCATCGATGGAGCGAAGGGCAGAAACAGGGGTAGTGATAGGATGTGTGAATAGAAAAGGTTCTCTCGCCACTGTGGCCCGTATCGCTGGTATGTGGCCTCGGTGTACAGGCCCATGATGGCCGACAGGAGCTGTGCTACAAAGAGAATCAGGAGCCCTGTGTTGAATGGTGCCCTCGTTGGCGCTTCATCTCTTGTGCTCGTGGACTGTAGCCGGCCCGTGCGTCAGTCACCGCGGATGTAGGCACGCAAGCGAGAAAATGCAACGGACCTTTTCCTTTGCGTCCGACCAGGCTGCCAGGACCACGCCGAAGCTGAGCAGAATTACTGCCAACGCCTGGGTGCGCGAGTAACGCTTTCCGTAAAGGTATCCAGCGATCATGGTCGTGATGCTACCGCCAGACCGCAGGATGATGTGAACGGGCACCGAAATATCGTAGCTGAAGGCATGATTATTGAGCACGTTGATGCTGAAGAAGAGCACGATATTGACGAGCCAACGTCTCAAAGGGACCTTTGCGGGAGCAACAAAGAACGGTGGTCGTGTCTTGTCGAACTGCGCGATGTATCCCGTCACTGCCACGAAGACAAACTGGACGAAGGTTAAGAGGGTGCCTGATTCCGTTGTCAGCCAGCCCACCATTGATACACTGGCAGATATCAGACGTAGCGACTTGAAGAATAGACCAAGCCAAGGAGGAAGCCCACATACCGCTGGATTGCTCAAAACTGCGACAGGCCCAAGTGTTAGTACCTGCATAGTATGGTAAGGGAATCCATGATTAAAACGCTGAGGGGACGACCGCGTACTTGATGATGGCTTCGAGCGCATAAACCTAGCAACCCGCATCAGCGTGTCGACCGTGCAGGGGCCAGGGGCTTCGGGATGCTGCACGTACGTTTGAACAGCAACCGCCAAATATGAGGGCGAGCATGACCGCGGTGGTGACGACCGAAGGGCCAGCCTCGGCGGCCAAGCGCCGGGCGACCGAGGTCGGAGTCGGATGTCCATTGGCCTGCTCTGCGGTCCGGTCTTTGTCGACCAGCTGCACACCCATTGTGTCGCGCTGCCTAACTAATAAAACCTGGGGCGTCGTTCAAGTCGTCGGTCGCCGCGATACAGGCCCCTTTTGGCGATGCTCGTAGTCGTTCCTGCGCCTGGCTGTTTGGGGCCGTTCTGTGGCTTTGGCCGGGTCGTGTGTCGTGGTGAGACCACAAGCGGTCGCTTCCGTAATTACCTACTACCTGCAGTGAGCAGCGGCAGATTCCAGGTTGGGTTTCATGGGCTGCACCGGGCTGTCGGATTGTGCCCAGCAGTGCGCAGTCGGAGGCAGTTGAAACAGTCACGTTGGCATGGATGCCAATTGAGATTCCAAGGGGGTTTGGCGGGGCGGCGGGGGCCCTGTCTCCCGCTGGTGTGACACCTCAGAGTTTATTACCTGGGCGGCTATTACAACTCGCGGGAAGCTTACATTATTACCTACGTGGTAGGTACTTCGTAGCGACGATTTGAAAAGCCTGAACCTGCTCAACGTCATTTCTACCTCCCTTCCTAGGTACCTGTACCTACCCAGTTAGGGAGTTGAGCGCACGAATACCAAATCCACAGCTCTTTGAACGCAAGGTTATATGCTAGCGCAGGAGGGGAGGAAACCAAACATGCAGAAGGTCATACGCGATACACTTTGCTCTGTACCTCAATTCTGTGTGTCCTTGCCCTGGCCTGGCACCACGTAGGTGAGCGAGCCTGGCCCGGCGCTGCCCAGTCTGTAACTCAAGACCTTGGACACTGCCACCCGCTCTCACCTAACGGCGTAGATGGGCGCCGCGTAGATTGCTCTACAGCATACACCAGCACAAGTCCGTAGCCTTCGGTGTGGCTGCAGCCGCAGGGCTTTGCCGTCTATCCTGTTCCCCCGCCACCTCGTCCCCAAGAGAAGTGGCATGTCCCTCAAATTCACCTCCGACTTTATCGACCAAGCCCGGCAGTACCGCATATGACCCAGATGCCATCAACTGTCCCTACGCACACGCCCTCTCTCCTTCTCTCTCTCTTTTCTCCCTTTGGGCAAGAGGCACGGGTTGGGTGGTGGCTCCCGCCCGATTCTGTGGCCGCTGCGAACCCTGTCGCAACCGCATGGCAGCCCCGACGATGAGGCAACTCATAGCGATGCCAATCCCCCCCGACCACTTGTAATTGCACGACCCGACGCCATCGCCAGTAGACAACGTAGAGGGTTTGCCTCGATCGCACTCTTCAACACTGGATCCATTACAGCGCCGAAAAGACGAAGAGCTGTGATGATCGGGTTAGCACGAGTGAGTCAACGATTGAGAGATGTACCAGCGTCACTCACATTGTTGGTCGCAGCAATGGCGATGCTATCCTCGAAAGGATGCCAGCTCATATGCAGGATCTTCTTGTTGAAGTCGATCTGGTCGGCATCCGTCTCCTTGCGCATCCTTTGGGCGCCGCCCGCAGGACTGCCGGCTCTCGACCCGTTCTTCTTCCCCCCGTTCGTGGTTGGGCTCGTCGACGCGTTTATTGGCGTAGGTACACCGACCTTCTTGGCCTTGAAAGCCGACTTGTCCGCCTGCAGGACCACCTCGACCTCCTTGTCCGGGTCTGATGGGTAGATCATGAAGTTGTTATTGTAGCTGCCCGTCATGACGTTCTTCGCGTCCCCCGAAAAGACCACCTCGAACTTGTCAAAAATGCTGTCATTCTCATACGTGTCGCACAACCGCGGTCGAAGATGCTCGTGGATGGGTATCGTCTTGACAGGTTGCCGCTCCATGTTGATGTCCCAGATCTTCACGGTCAGGTAGTCGCGGGACAGGATGTAGCGCCCGTCATATGAGAAACGGACATCGGATATGGAGGAAATAATCTCGGAGAAGAACGATCGCGATGACGGGTCCTCTTCCTGCTCGAAAACTGGATATGATTATCAGCACGAAGCGATAGATAACGGAGGTGCGTGGGGTTTCAGTGCAAGTCTACTATTCCAAAGCATGGGGGCCTTACGCTTGGCATGCTGGTCGCACAGGGCGCTCTCGCGCATGTCGGCGAGTTTAATAGTGCCCTTGGAGCTGGCATACATGAACCAGTTGCAGCTGACCGGGTGAAACTCGGCGGCGGTGATGACCTCGGTCAGCTCCTCCATGTTGGCAGGCTTGATGTCGACTATATTGAAGCTCTGATCTTGTATGTTGAGATTCCAGAGGTTGATGCGCAAGTCGTCGCTGCTGATGAACGTCTCGCCGTCGCTGTTTACGGAAATGCTGTTGATGTGGTAAGCGTGGGCATTGGCGTACGTCCGGCGAGGGACGGCGGCAACCACGGTGTCATGGTGTGTCAGGCGCGGCAGCTTGAGATCGGCCGCATTGCGGAAGTGTTGGGAGGTTGCAAGGGGGCGCGAGGCGCCACCGCCGCCAGCGACGTTCGCAGGCGTTGCATCTTGTGAAAGATTGTTCTCGGCCACGACCTTCAAAGACTTCTCGAAGACCTTCCAGAGCTTAATGGTCTTATCGTTGGTGGAGAGGAGGTAGTGAGAGGCGTTTTGGCGGCGACACCATTTGATCTTGTTGATCTTCTCCTCTATCTCGAGGGATTTGAGATAATCGAACTCGGGCTCATGAGATTGGAATTCGGTATGGAACTTGTATTCGCAGGACTTCTTCTGTAGGCAATGGCGATGACGCCGTCGTTAGTTATGTAGTCAGCTGTGGACAACAGACCGGGCGCACAAGGCAACAGAGACGGAGGCAGGGCGGCCGGTCAGCCAGATGGGTAGGAAACGTACGGTCTCATTCCGCTCAAACAAAACAACCCGGCCTCCCTTGTCTCCAGTGGCTAGATAATTTCCAGTGTGATCGAACTCGACGGTGGAGATGATATCGGCTGTTGGATTGAGCTAGTCAGCAGGATGTGGTAGGGCCACGAGACAACAACGTGGCGGGTGCGATGCATTAATCCAGCCAGCCTGAACGAACCTTCGGTGATATCCTCAACATCGCCCTTGTCGCCAAAGCACCTGTGATTCGTATGATTAGCAGGTGGCTTGATTGAGCGGTGCGCGTGAGGGCCATTCGGAGAGTCCGTCGCGATGCACATGAGGGGGGATTGGTGAGAACATACTGGGTGAACTTCCACGTGGGCGAGTTCGCTTCGCTGTCGACCATCTTGGGAAGGCAGCGATAGCGAAAAGAGGCGACGAGGGTGGCGATGGCAGGACAACGAGGTGGCAAGGCACGCTCGGTGGTGGGCAGAAGGGACGGGGAGGGGGACCAAGTCGTCGACGAGGTCGCTCGCGAGACGAAGAGCTCAGGTCACGCCAGGTGCAGCGCGGGAGACGGCAGCTCGGCTCGGCGGACGGGGCGGTGCGGCGGAAGACGATGACTGCCCGTCGTTGGAGCTAGACGAGGTCGATGGGGGACGGGCGGGAGCGTCGTCGATGCAGAGTCGTGTCGTGACGTGACGTGGGCTTCTCGAGCGAGATGGCGGGATGCGGGATGGGTGCGGTGGATGCCAGAGCAGACGGGGCTAGGTAAGGTTGGCTGTTGGTAGGCAGGTTAGCTGGTGAGGTAAGGTATGGCCCGGAGAGGGGGGACCTTTGGGCCTGGGGAGGGGACCTTGCCCTGTGTGGATGATGCCCGCGTGGTGCTTGGAGCCGACACCAGCACCACCCGTGCCAGTGCCAGCAGCTTGGTGGGGCCAGGAAAAAGGTCGATTGGCACAGCACATTGCTACCGTCCAGAACCGCGCGTCTACCCTCGAACTCGAGACAGAGTAGACAGGGTACCAAATATCTACCTAAAGAGCTACAACATCTGCGGTTCGTGAGATACGGTGTTTCCTCATCACCTTACTTCGCACCGCTCACAAAGTAGGTACCTCAGGTACTACGAAAAATCACGAGGAGGTACCTATCTTGGCGACCGTAGGTATCTCAGGCAAGCTTAGAATCATCGCTTCCTTAGGTACCTAAGGTAGATATCTTAGATTATGGTACATTAGGTACCCGCGCCAGGCTTGTGTGCCGTTAAGTTGGTAGGCAAGACCGGTCACGATGATGGCCGCGGCTTTTGCACCAACTTACCTGGTATGCAGGGTCATGGTACCCTACCTTAGGTACCTTAAGTACCTCAGTAGATACCTGACCTACCTAAGGTACCTTAGGTACTGGTACCTTACATGAGCGACCCAACGTCAGTACTGGGACCTACGGTACTAAGGTACTGGGTAAAGTCGCACAATGCCAAACTTGTGCCCGTGTCCGAGATGCAGTGCCCTGCCACAACGGTATCCATTGCGGATCGCGAAGGTTTGTCATCCGGACCTATGTACCCAGTCCGCTCCGAATTACTGCGAATGTTCGGAAGTCTCGCATTTTACGACTCGCCAAGCGGGTCATCACATGAGTGGAAGCCGTGACTAGTCCGTGGGGTCAAGCCTATCGAGCGCCGAGCAGCCGAGCCCAGCATCCACGGCACATCACAAGGCTCATCGAGGGACATTATTTGACGGCTCGAGTAGACTTCCCTCTTTCTTCGATACCATCTCCCCGACACACCATTGCCGCCATAAGTCCAAGAACGCCTTGTGACTGTCTCCACACTAAGCAGCCCGAAACACAGTCACCGCTGGTAGAGGAGCGCCACAGCCCAACGGCTAAGACTCACCGCGGCCCTAACATCCCCCCTCGCTATGGTGGCGGGCGAAGCTCACGATGGTCGGCCTCAGGGAAGCGGACGCCGAGAAGGCAGAGTAACGGCCCAAGACGCGCAAGAAAGTCGCAGCGAGGACAACGATCGTGGCGACGGCGAAGAGGTACCCGGACTACGTCCTTCCCTGAGCGAACGGCTCCGGGCATCGGGCAGGATGGCATGGAATGCCATGACCAGCGACGACGCCGCGATAGCCGCCACCTTATCGGATCAAAAACCGGCATCGACATCGGGCAGTTCTGCTCATCGTCTCCCGCAAGCGATAGGCGAGGCGTCGTCGGCTTCATCCTCGCAGCGGACTGCACAAGCTGAACTCGGCCCATCAATCCGGAGACGCCCGCCCTCAGAAGACGCAACGGCTGCCTTTGATTCCTTTATTGAAGGACCGAACGGCGGAGTCAGCGAGCCGGAACCGGCGCTTCAAGGATACCAAGGGCCCCGTAGCCCCCAACGACGAAGACGGACGCCACACCACCGTCCGACCAGAATTGGGCGATTGCACAGCAAGAGGCCGCTGATGGCACCGACGTTGTACAGCTGCTGTCAATGCCATCTTTTGAAGCGGATGCGACCTTGTGGACCGAAGAGAACGATGATGCGCTGTCATCCATCGAGGCAGCTAGGCTACGGGGGGCACTCTTTGCGGGGGATCTTGGGGACACTCGATCCCACTGGGATCGACTACTCAACTTCAGGCCAGAAGGCGTCGACAATCCAGTAGATATGCAGCAGCTCTTGGGAACCACAGAAAGCTCCGCTGTGGACAGCATCTGGCTGCAACAATGGAGCGACGTCCTCACGGCATATACTGACGAGGTATGGGGAGACCTGGGTCCACTTGCGGCAGAGGCCAAGCACGAGGTTGACAGGTTGTCGAGCCGGAACGCACAAACCCAGGACAACGGCGGAACAATGGCGCTCAACCGACTGCGACAAATACTGGCACATGTACGAGGGCACGCGTAGCTCCGAGGTTGCGACAAGCCTTCAACCTCAAGACCACTGTGTGTACTGGCAGATCCTGGGCAACAATACCCATCATTGAGAAGGCACTTTGAGCCAAATCCTGCCAATGCTCCGGATGGCGGAAGCGCTGTGGCTGCCTAGCAGGGTTGCCCAGCCAACAGACCACTGACGCAATGACATCATTTTCTGGACAGTATCGTGGATCCCATTGTGTACGGAGACGCCCTGTGAATCAGAAGTAGAAGCACGAAGCAAACCTCGCAGTGGACTCTACTCTAGAGAAGCCGTCTCCCCGCCTGGACACAGAGGATTTGCAGTCAGCCTGCCGTGGTGACTGGAGGTGCACGAAGTCAGTGTTGAGCAGTCAACGCCGATGAGTGGTGTCTGCCTGGGCGTCTACATGTGCAGTCAGCGATTGGACTTCCACAAGGTAATTTGCGGTACCTTACCGACCTGTACTCCGTACCTACCTGGTAGGCATCTAATGTAGCTCCGCATGCACGGGGCTTTGTTAGCGCGCCGGCAAAGGAGAGCTGCCACCATACCTGCCCAATAAGTGCCTACCACAAAGTCATGAGAGTACCTTCCCTACTTCGTACTGGACTGCGAGCAACGCGAGATCCTTGCCACGGCCGGCGCAGGCCACGCACGGCAACCCTGGCGTAGTACGTGCACCCACTGCACCTCCAGGTACAGTGTTGAGGTAGGATACCTGTAAGTGGCTCGCCTGGTAAGTACCTACCTGAGGGAGGTACTCCGTACAAAAGGTACCTAGGTACCTACATACTGAGTTCTGGCGAGTTTGAAACCCACAGAGTCTTTGACCTGCCAAGACCCAGAGTACGAGTACTTGTACGTGTACATTCGCATCTCGTGGTCGCCAGCTCTCCCACTTCACCGCCTGCACATCAAGCCATTCACCTCACCTCTTTCCAACACGTCGCTATCGACTGGCGCAGCATTCCAGTCCGCTCAGCAGCGGCCTGCTCGACACACAATGCTGCGACGGCTCTTCGCCATGGCTGCGCTTGCTCTGGCCCGATCTGCCGCCGCCACGGCCTCCACCCAACCGCCAGTCGTGCTCGTCCTGGCAACGTACGCACCCGCCGCCACGCCGCTTGCCCTCTTTGCCAGAGACCAGCAGTGTCCCGTCGACACGCTTCCTTGCCCGACGTCGCTCGGCGCCGCCTTCAAGGACATTTGCTGCCAGAACGGCCAGACATGTGCTCTCGATGCCAACAACGCCCCGGCATGCTGTCCCTCGGGGTGAGTTTCCCCGTCTCCAGCCTCCCCGGCCAATGCCGCTTATGAGCCGACCCGCGCAGCAATTCGCGAGCTCCTCTAACCGCTGAATAGCGCTGTCTGCACAGGCACGGCGCCGGCATCCGCGCCGACAGGCGGCGCGACTGCGCCCGTGTCCTACGTCGAGAACCCATACTTCTCCTTTCCCTATGCGCCGACGACCTTCGGCAACAGCGCCTCCTGCGCCGCCGCAGGCCGGGCCTGTTCGAGCAACTACAACGCCTGCGTCACTGGGCTGCAGGGCTCCGGCGGCTATGGCGTCACTGTCAATGTGCCTGGCGGCGGGGGCACCACCGTCGGCGGCGGCACTGCAGGCAACCTCGGCGCGTCGGCGACACCCCTCTGCTCCAGTCTGAGCTCCAAAGCCTGTGCCAGGCTCGACGCGACAAAGTGCAGCTCGTACGGACAGGGCTCCGGCGCATCGCGCTTCCGCCATCCCCCCGCGACGCCACTCGTCGTGCTTATTGGGACCTTTAGCATGGTTGTCATGTCGCTGGGTCCCTTGTGGCCGTGAGGCGCGTTTGCGGACCTTGAGTCGGGTTCTCCCGTGAGAAATACATGTCCAGCTTTGTCGAGGGGGGATTTACAGTGAGTGTCCGCATCTCGTTCAGTATACCTCATTGAACAGGTGTGATCGACACCGATGATGTGACAGCCGTCGGACGAAGCCGTTCCCCAGCGTCTTTCTTTCCCCTGCACCATGGGTCTACAGCCGCAACTACCGATACTATTACGCCCACTATGCTGAGAGCCGTGCTGCCACATCTGCCACAGGAGGAGGTGAATTTAGCTCCATGCCAGCCCTGGGGTGGGTGTGAGTCGAAGGAGGTAGAGCGAGGCGCGGAATCGGCAAGACACGCCACGGTCAGAGCAACTTTCCCTGGCAGCTTAGGCTTGACCTGGCGCCCAACTTTGCGTCCCAGTGAGCCGAAGCGGCAGAGACACTGGAAGCTACTGGAAACAATAAACTTCGAGCTCAAGCCTCACCGCACCTCCCAGTCCGTTCTTCCACATAGAATCATAACCGACATGGCGTCAGCGGGGAGGATCAGTTGATGAGAAGCTAAATTGCAAATCCGGAGCGACAGGGTTGTTAAAGCTAATAAAACGCCATCTGGCTGGTGCTGCTTGCCGCCGTACTCTAATTGACTGTCGATAGGATGCCCAGCAACGCAGACTTGACATCCAGGGGGGCCTGATCCGTTTCTGCGGTTTCGCTGCCACCGAAGTCCGCTTGGATAAATCGCCTCGCAACATCTTCTGCTAGTGTCAGCCGCTGCACCTCATCCGGAGATGGACACTCCAGAGCAGTGCCTATGTCCTCGTTGCGGCTTAGCATCCGGGAAATGACCTCAGCATGCTCAACGATGGCGCTGGGAACTCCATTAAGTGCAGCACATTGCCCACCGAAGCTCGTGGTGCTGTACCCGTCTCCAAGCTTGAAGAGGTACGTTACTTGCTTATCCTCTTGATTCGCATCCCAGCACGCCTCGACGCGCATCTGAGCAAGCACGAGCCCGCAACGTTCCCTAAAGTAGTGCCTTTCAAAGACTTCATGAAAATGGGTCGCAATCAAGACTTTGGGGGCCCGCGAGCCTCGTGCAAGAAAAACCCCCAACATTGCGGCAAACAAACCTGCACCATCGTCTGGGTTGGTGCCTTTGCCAAACTCGTCTATCAGCACCAAGCTCTCCGGCGTTGAGCATTGCATGGCTTGTGCGACTTGCTTGAGGTCGATGGCGAAGGCGCTTTCCGTACGACACACGCTCTCTCGCGTTGAGATGCGCGTCAGTATTTTGTCGGTAAGTCCGATCACGGCCCGATCAGCCGGCACGAAGCTACCAACGTGCGCCAAGTACACGATGATGGCAACCTGTTTGAGGTAAATGCTCTTCCCCGAATGATTTGGACCTGTCAGAGCCAATATCTGCCGGGGCTCATGCCCAGCTATATTTGACGTCTCGTGGCCCCACCGGATATCGCAGTCATTCGGTACGAAAAGCGGCACAACAAGCTCTTGCAGAGGATGACGTCCATTCTCGATTTTCACAATGTTCTCCTCCGTCATCTGTGGCGCCGTCCAGTTATATTTCTCCGCGCCAATTGCCAGTGCTAGTAGCGCATCGAACTCGCCACATACGTCTGACGCAGCGAGCAGAGATTCTTCGTGTGCTAGGATAGCAGCAGCGAGTCGGTGGATGATTTCAACTTCCCTATCTAGGTGACCTATGTGTCAGTTGGTGCAAACTTAGCAAAGCACGGAGCGCGTACTCACCTCCAATCTCGCAATACATATCCCCGTACTGAGCGTCGAGTTCCTTCATGTACTGGTTCTTGTAATATGCCGTCTCATTGGTGGCGAATAGCTTGTCCCAAAGGCCACCATCTGCACCCTCGCCTTCGTACCTCCCGCTGCCGGTTGCCGAGTCTAGATCAACGACAGTGAGAAAACCGAGCTGTGGCAAAAAGACACACGATCGAATGTAGGTGCGAGCCCACTCCGGCAGTGTCCCGTTCAGTCGATTGACAACTTCGGTCAAGAAATTCCCCAGGCCATCATACCAACGTTTAAGTGCGTCGAGCTGCGAGTCAATGCCCGACCTCACCGAGGTTCGTTGCCTCGCTGCGGACTCTTCAAAGTCAATGGTTCTACTAATGGAGTCGCCCACCAGCACCAGTGGACTGGGCTCGATTTCTCGAAGCATCTGTTTGCTATTTTAGCATCGGGCTACTAAATAGAGGAAAGCATGAAGGTGGGCGACGCTGAGAGTATTACCTTGCGAAAAATCTCAACAGAGTCGATCCCAGAAAGTGACATCACGATCTCCCTGAGTTTTAAGGCATGAATGGAAAATCGCCGAAGGGTCGCCTAGACACCTCTGCCCATAGATCGTCCGTTGGAAGGTTGTTCGGCCCCCTTTTGCAGCTGAGAGACCGCGATTCTCACATTTCGCATCTTCCGCAATTCGGAAACAGCCTGCCTGATTGCTTCCGAGTTTTCTGGTTGCAGAAGAGCCGCCACTGCCTGCTGCCTCTCTGTTATAGTTTTTACATCTCTGACTGGACGAAGCATCAATTGTCTCAGATGCTGTCTTCCCTGAGGGCTCGACGCCAGATAATGGAACAAGCCATATATTGAGAGGTTCTCCTTTGTGCTGCCCCCATGGAGATCTGGACCCAGGCTTTGGCTCTGTGGATGAGTCTCAGACTGAAAAATTTGCAGAGACCTGAAAGTCTCTGAATTGAGGAAGACATTACCAGCCAGGGAGAACATCTCGATAGATCGTACCTGGAACGCAGCCGCCAGATTCTCCCCGTTAGGACAAAAACAAGAGGCTCTCCGCCGTTGAAGCTCAGACAAGATAGCTCCAGCGCAGCATATCTAGCGTTGGTGAGACTCAATGCAGGCTGTTGGGCCAGTACAGTCTTACTTACAGATGAGACGCTGTCCAAGTCAATGTGAGAACCCAGTCGTAGCGATCGTATTGTCACAGACTCCTGCTGGCAAGCGCTGTTGATCTGTTCGAGTGGCTTGCCAATAAGGGGACCATCGCCAGGCTGAGAGTAAATAGCAGAAGGTCCAAGGGACGAGCTGGTTTGGAAAGCAGCAAGCATATCTCGTGCTGCGGTTGGGGAAAACTCGGAGGAAGGCATCGCGCGAAGCACGAACGATCGAGGACCTTGAGGAATAAACATTAGTCGACAAGAAACAACACAGTCGCCGCTACGAGTGACGGACCTTCTCCTTCACCTTGTGATGCCAGCCTCTCCAGAAATACAACGAAGTGCTCGGGCGCCCTGACTGAGATGAGTAGCGTCGTTGGCTGGCAGTGTAAAACAAAGTGCTCTGCAACAGACTCTGCAGCAGACCTGTCGGCTGTTGGGACACCGATTGAGAGATACAGGGCGCCCATGACCGTGGAGAAGTACGCGCATCCCATCCCCACGCCGTCCCTGAGATCGAGGGCCGTGATGACCTCTTCCAGCACAGCGTCTTCACCATCGTCGGTTGCGGTAGCGGCCAGAACGCGGGCACCAGTGCTCTGGTTATAAATAGACTGAGGGAGAGAGGACCCGTCTTGCCTACCTGATGCCCGCTGTAGGGCTCTATTGGGGGGTTGACCCTCTTCTGGATGGGCCTTTGGGATCGACCTGGATCTTGACGAAGTCCCGCGCCTTACAGAGCGGGAAGTCGGTGCCCTAGGTGCCCGGCGTATGCTGGCAGTAGATGACGACCTGGTGGTGGACCGGGAAGAGTCTGCACTACGGGCTCTGCGAGCCATGGTGATGGTTGATGGCTATTGTCTCGAGACGGGACGGATGCGAGCAAGATTGGAGGAGGCGGAAATGCGCACCGGGCTCCGGCGTGCCGACGGAAAGAAGTCTTTCGAGGCATGTTCCGTGCACGGGAGGAGCTCTAGGTACCGGACGAACATCCGTGAATATGTAGTACCGTTGTCGAGGCAGGAGCCTGCCTACCACCTACCTGAGGCATCACTAAGGTGGCCTCCTTCCTCCCTACCTGCACGGGAAGGCTGCTCCTTCAGAAACTTTGACCTAGACATCCTCCAGTCGCGAGACAAAGGCCGAAGGCTCTACTCGAAACAGCCAGATAGACACGCAATGGCCTGCGAAGCAGAGATGGCAGGCAGCTTTGATTGAAGTGGTGGGCCATCCTTGCACGTGAAAGAACGCGATACATGAGCCTCGCCGGTTGCTCAGAGGGCAATTCACGCCGGCGATCAAGTGCATCAGAGCGTGTCCGGACTCTCAACAAGCAGCCCATATCAAGTCTATCCAATCAACAGTGCACCATTCAGAAGGGTCATTGGCTGTCACAATGAGCCCCTCGCTGTTCACGCTCAAGAAAGCTGACACCTTTGGCATCACGGTGACAGGTACGAGAGACAGTTGATTATGCGTCAGGCGTACGTATGGGCGTATGTTGCCACTTTGCACCTGTACTATGTCGTATTGTTTTTGCTCCTGCATCCCTTTCCTCATCCCTTGTTGTTACCCTTGGCCCATTCGGCGAATTCGCGTCGTTGCTTCCGAATATCGACGAAACCCGGCCGGCTCTCTAGAACGGCGAACGGACTGCCCCGATAGTCTCGCTCTACCTCCCCGGAACCACCGACGAAGCCGGCATCGCCTTCGCGCTCAATCTTGCCGGCCCACACATTCCATTGGATGGGGCGCAGCGTCTGAGATCCCAGAACCAGGCCGAGACAGATGATCAATGTCGCCACGACGGCTTCTATGCGGATGTCGATCGGCAGAGAACTACCAGGGTGCTGTGGTGACGCGGTGCGCTTCGACAGCGCCGAGGAGAGGGCAAAATGTTCTTGCGCAGAATAGCATCTGCGGGTAAGCTTGTGGTCAGCCCTTCGGCTCTTGACGACGATGAGCTGCGGCGCAACTAGCGGGTTGAGAGGGGGCCGCACGAATGGGTGAGGAAGACAAGGCCCGTCATGGTCACGACGCGAGATGTCCACGTCATTTCGAAGGTCGAACGAAGCGTGCGCTTGATGAGGAATTCGGCGTTTTGACGGTGCCGTCTCGGGTGAGCTAGTGCCGCTCGTTTGGTGACGGCTGGAGAGCTTGCGGAAGGCACCCGCCTGGTAAATAGACCGTTGCAAGGTTGTTCGCGGCGGACCGGTCGTTGTTCGCTGGCGTGGTAGTCAGTCAGCCAACATATGCATCCCTGATGGTCGTGGAGTGGAACACAGCTAGGTGGTTGAGTTGACGCGCTTCCGCGGCTCCAGCCGATTACTCAGCAAGGGGCGACCACCAAACGACATCACGCAGCGGTGGGTGCGCCCGTTGGGTCTGTTTACTTCGTCGCTACAGAGTTCGGGCCCACCGCCCGAACAGACTACCCGGATCCCAAGCGGCACCCGTCTGTCCTTCGCCTGTTGTTGGCCTGACTCCAAGCACAATTTACAGTTGCTCTTTGTGGTCTCTATTGTCTAATAATAGCGCTGGTTGTCCCTAACTAAACAACGACCCAATCTTAGCACAAAGGCCTCGGACACGGGAGGAGAGGTGCAGATCACAAGCCAGCGTGAGTCTTCCTGTCCCCTTCGAATGCGCCCAGCACCGACAACGCCCCCCGCCCTCTATCGCCTCTCATACTCATGGCTGGAAATTGGCATGCTCTTCCTGTGCCATCCAGTCGTTGAAGTGACTTGCCTCATCCAGAAACTCGACCTCCCAGTCGCCGTGAGTCCCCCTTAGATATGCGTTGTGGGCGCCATCGACGTCGAGGTCTGGCATGGCTGTCAGGAAATCGTCGCTGAGATCTGGAGTCAGTGACGCTCCCGCCGTGGCCGCCATGATGCAGTCCTCGGGAGTCGCCAGATACGGATAGACGGGCTCGCCCGCGCGCGGCAGCAGTGACGGGTCGATGCAGAGCTCTAGCGGCCGGGCCGACGTTCCATGCAGAGATGGCGGGTGTGGGTAGTTGCTTGGTGGCGGATCCTCTTTGGCGAAGTGTGCCCCTCGGTGTTCGAATCCATCGTTGCTACCAGGATAGCCTGCCTGTCCGACACCCCCAAATGCAACGACATGTTGCAAGCTAGGGTGGTACCAGTACGGTCCAGCTGGCGGGTACTGTGCCAATTCGACCATGGCCACTGCGTCTGCAGGCTGCATGAAGGCGGCATGGCCTGGCGGATGGAGCGCCTGGGCTGACGACGCGGGCAATAAGCCGTGGCTGGGCTGGTCCCGAGCAACATGCTCCCGTGGCGGCGAGTCGTCCTTGGTTTTCTTGAACGACTTGGGCGCGTACTTGTAGTCGGGAAAGGCCTGGAAGTGTTTCGACCTTTCCACGTTGGCAAGCCTCTTGAACCTGGCCTTGACATTGGCACCCTCCATGCCCCATGACTCTCCACATATCTGTGAGACGAGCTGCTGGTTGTTCTTGTTCTGCTCCGACAACACTCGCTCTTTCGCCACGGCGCTGTACGTCTTCCGGTACAGGACAAAATCGTTGAGAGGGCGCTTCACTTTACCTTGCTTCTGTTGCTCTTGCTTCCGCACCTCGGTAGGGCGATACACAAAGGTATCGACATCGAAGACCAGCGCATCTGCCGACTCGGTGGAGATCTCGCTGAGCGGCTGTTCGAGGAGAAACGATTTCCTCCCAGCGCCAGCCTGCTTGCGTCTCTTACTGGCCGCCTGCGGCCGCCGAACGCGAAGGGCCGCGGGGACCGCACGTAATCGTTTGGACACGCCTCCGCCCCTATGACCTGCGTCGCATTCTCCCGCGGGTGATGAGCTTTCCGGTGTAAACGGTGCATGATCCTGGTCGATTGTCAACGAGCACTAGGGGGTTGTTATCCGGCAACGAAGACCTACCACTACTTTCTGAGCTGACTCTGCCATAACAGCACCATAGTGCGCACCTCCAGCATGATCCTCTGATGTAGGTAGTCCTATTGCGCAGGCCCGCTGCCGGTTACCAGGCTGGAGTGCCCACCCATTGTCGTGCGGGTAGCTCATTGAGGCCGGAGACTGCCCGTCTTCTTCCAGTCCGTTGTAGGATGTTACTCCCCCAGCATTGTTTGCCGTATGATGTCTCGGTCCTACCTCCGCATTTGTACGTACAACAGCGGCAGACAGCCCTGTGAATTGTGCGGACGGTGCTGCGAGGCCCGGGTTCATATACCGGCGCAAATGTGCAAAGCCTTCGATCGAGGAGGCAGGAGATGGTGGATGGAATCCCATAGCACGCGTGGAAACAGAGTTCCTGTGTCCAACACTGGGGCGGCGGTCTTGAGAATTGCCAAAGACTTACCGCAACTAGAAGGAGGAACAATCTCAAAACACTTCTCGATGAACAGTCGAACTCGATCACCTCGGCTGTGGTTCTGCTTCCTGAGGGGTACCGATGCTTGATCACCCGCTGAACTGATTACCGAGTCAAGCCAAGTGCGAGTTGTCGCCAACACAAGGGAGAATAGCAGGTGCTCCGCAGCTTCCCAGGAAGCAGACAACCCCGGGGGGCAAGGGTCTTAAACCAACGCCCAGCGTGGCCTCGAGCAAGGGTCTTTGTGACCATCGCTCAATCTATTTGCGTCTAAGGACATCATCGGCACCTCTCCTCAGTCCTTCGTGACGCTCGTGTCAAGGTGCCATCTCGCACGAGGCCGCGGCGCAAGCGATGCCGCATTCGGCTACAAAGGCACGTTCGCCACGCGCTTCGCCTTAGCAAACAGAGTGTAAAGGGGCACGCAGTCGTGATCGAGGGCCTTTGCGCGGGGAACAGGTGCCATAATGCGGCTCCGACGTGACCCGCCTTGTTGGCAGACAGCAAGGGAGCTGGCGGACCGGCGATGTTCACGCAGCTTGACCAAACACAATGCTGCAGCTGGAATGTTGGGCCATGGGCACTGACCATGTGCACACCGTGCTTGCCGCTGTTTGGCCGACCTCAAAGACATGAAAAGTCGCGCCCATTGGTTCCCACTCACAGCCTTTAAGCCGGACTGGGACGCCATATCTCAACACGCTCGGCCATATCTGGGCATGGACAGTGAACGAAGAACACTGTTCCCCTTTGAAACCACACCTGGTCCCAGGCTCAATGTGGTGTTGCTGCAAGAGGAAAACATTACTGGACGCTCAGCAACCTCCGCAACCCAAACTTTCGCGAGCCACGAAGCTCATGCCGAGGCCGACATCTGCAGAATTCCGATGGTTCAACCACAGTAGCTATGAGTGAAGACTGTTTGGTGCTGCTGCCAAAATGCAACCAAAGCTTCACCTGGGGTGGCATATCGCGCTGTACAGACAATTCCTCCGGTTGCTGCGGCCCCAGCGGCCATTATAGTAGAGGCGGAGACCTCGCTTCGGGCCACTTGTCGAACTGGGCGATCTAAAGTAGCTCCATGGTGCCTTGATTCTGCGTGGTGCAAGCATGTAGAGCGTGACGCCATTCACGGCGGGCCACGGCCAACGACGGCCGGATGGGTGTATGGCCGGTTCGGATGGCTGAACGTTTTACAACTATCCTATGCGTAGTGGTAATACATGGGCTGAGCTGAGCCTGACTGATACATGAGGATTACAAATACAAGCCAACTTCTGTCTGCCATGGATGACTTTACCGGCTTACGGAAGTCCAACGGGGTTTACTGCTAGAGGTACCCAAGCACCGGAGGCCAGCTGGATGACCTCACCAGCAGGATTTGGTATGCTCGCCTGGCTTGCAGGCCCAGCCAGTCCGATAACTGGGCTGCCCACGCTTTCTGGCCTGTGTTCATCAGCCAGAGTTGGGGTGTCGATATCTGCTGTCTTAGCCTCTCGAGTCGGGCTGGTACGTTCGACGCCACTGCTAACAAACGCCATCGGAGCAGGCGATGGCTGCATGCTACTATCCGTGGCGGTACTGGCAGGTACCGGTGACGTGCCTGTGGTGCTGTTAGGGGGCCCGGTCTGAAGGTTCTTTGCTTCTGGACCCGAAACATGAGGGGCGTCGACGCGTTTTTGTGCACTGTTCGCCTTCGAAACCCCATTGTGCTCCAAAGGAGGTGGCACAGCCGTACCAGGAGCGGAGTACGTGACAGCCTTTGTAGTCTGCAGACGCTCGAGATTCCGTTCTTGTCGAAGCGGCGAATCATGTGCTATCGGGACAGGGGTGGGTGCTAGACTGACAGACAGAGACGTCGGTGCAGCAGGACTAGCCGCCTGGATATGCGGTGTGGTACTTGGAGGAAGGGGCGAGATTGGGTCCCGTGGCTGCAACCGTACTTCTGAAGGGACGGCGGAGGAGGCCTGCATGTCGGACGGAGTGGTGCTGCTCACGAAAAGCTTTGAACCAGGTACGTCTGGAGTCGGTCCCTTGGCGGACTGTGTCCCGTTGGTGGTGCCGGTGGCAGATGGATGAAGCTTGAGCTTGATAACGCTCCGAGGCGCAGCCTTGCCGGCCTCATCCTGACGTTGGCAGGGATTGCAGACGAAATGAAAATCAGGACGATCAGCTTCACCTTCGCTGATGCCCAGACATTTGCTGTGCTGCCACACGTTGCACCTCTCGCAGGCAACGCTATGTGTGCCGTCATCGACCTGGCCATAAAGTCCGCACACACAGTCGAAGATCCAGGCCTCCTCCTCCTCCTCCAGGTCCCGGAGAGCCTGCTTGTTCTTCTCAATTTCGGCGAGGAGACGTCGCTCCGAAATGCGTCCCTGTGCGGTTGGCCCAGTCTTTCCGTCCTCTGAGAGCTGTGCCAACTCTTCCTCATGCTGCAGGCGGCGTGCTTCTCGCTCCTGCAGGCGACGCTGGCGCGAGAACATTCTGAAGTCCCTTTCCTTTTCCATCTTCAAACGTTCCCGCTCTTCGCGTTTTCTGGAAGCCTCTTCCTCTCGTTTGTGCTCCTCTTCCTCTCTTTCCTGCTCCTCCTGTCTCTGTCGCTCTGCCTTGCCAGCGATCCTGCTGGACCTCTTCGCGTTGGCCATCTTTGCGAGGTTGAGGAGCTCTCGTTCCCTCTGCTGCTGCTTCCGCTTCTGAGCCTCTTCCTGTTTTTCCAGAATTGGCACCAGGTGCAACTGGAGTTGCCTCCGCAGAACTCTTTCGTTCTCATCGCGGGTCTTGCCCAGACTCTCCAGGAATGCTCGCACTTCCTCAAGCGTGACAGCAACGCATTCCCAGATATTTCCACCCAGGCCATCATCGGCTGGTCCAGCTCCAAGCTCTCCTTCGGCCATGTCTTCAGCTGCAGACTCCGCTGGAGAAGTAACGCGCTGTCGCTTGCTCGATCGGCGGCCGGCTCGGTAAGTCTTGGCCTTCTTCGTCTTGGGCCGAGGTGGCGCAGGAGGTGTCTCTGTCAAGCGATAAACGCGGTTGTCGTCGAGGACGTAGTATGTTCGGTCTTCACGATCCCAACCGTACGGCTCAATTCTCTGCTCAGGGTCAGCATCAACAGCAATTGGACCAGCCATGACGCATTACCCAGCCTGCTTGCTCCGTGTCTTTCTGTTCCTCCATCTTTTCGCGTAGTCGCTCGGGATGGACCAATGTCCACTGTGTGAGCTGTTGCAGCACCTTGACCTAGTCACGTTCTTGAGTTAACATCGAATGGCGACGTGATCCGAGGCGAGTTGACAAAGAGGCTCGTACTTTTGTGAAAACATCGAAGTCGGCAAAGCTTCGAGGATCCCTGTCGCTGCCGAAGGGGTTGTTCTTCGGAGACTTCGCCAGGTATTGTTTGCGTATCTGATCGTCGAAAATGTCGTGTCTGCCCAAGTCAGTAACACACGACTCAGAGGCCAGTCCAGGGTGAACTTACGTCAGACCGCGGTGCGACGAGACCAGCTTCAAGATCGAGAGTGCAACGTCCGCCAGCAAAGTGGAATGCGGCTTGAGGCACTCGACCTCCATCTTCTATGAGTGGGTTTTAGCCAGGTCGCCATGACCGGAAAGGGAGGCTTCGTCAAGGGGCGCGCACCTCTACATCGATGGACTCATCAATCTTTGCAGCCTTGCCAAAAATGTAAATCCACTGGCAGACGTTTGCGAATTGCCACATGTTACGGATTCGATCGAGAAGCTCGGTGCTCCTGGGACGATTCGTCACGCCATCATCGTCGTCGACGGCCTGCAAGGACCGTTTCCGTGACGGCATGACGCGAATGGGCAAGACCCAGACGGCGTGGAATAGGCGAAAAAAAAAAGGGGGGGGGGGGGGGGGGGAGGGGGGCAAACGCGATGTTGCAGCTCGCGTGCGCCGCTCGTGATGGCGAGCGCGTGGGCGCGTGGGCGCTTGGTGAAGGTCGGGTAGATACCTTGGGTAGGTATGCTTCAAGGCAGTCTACCTCCGGTAAGCAGTGAGGATGTTGGAGCTTGGAAGTTTCGAAGCACTTGCAAGCGGTTACGTATATAGGTTAGAGACCAGTACCTAGTAGTCCACTTGGGTGGGTGGCACGGGCACTGTGAGACAGAACCGTGGCGGTGGCACTGTCGCGTCAATGGGCGATGGCCAAGTACCTACAGTCAGGTAGGTAAGGTACTTCCCACACCCAGGCAGGTCGACCTGGGGTACCTTACTTAAGGCGACTGTCTTATGTCAGGTACCTTAGGTACGATGACAGAGCCAGGGTGCCGAGGTACCTAGGTAGGTATCTACGAGGAAAGATTGCTCTTACCTAGATAACTAACGCTAGGGGATTCTTATTAACACCGTGAAGACATTCAAAGAGCTATCTTAATCTTGAATACTTGAGGCTGTAACGGCAATAGGCTCACGTCAACAAGTCAGGAAGGAAGCCAAAGGCTCGTGCATTGGGGGGCAGTTGCTACTGCCGTCAGTCAGAGACTAAAGCTTGGAGAGCTCAGGTGGCGAGTCGCTGGCGAGCCGCTGGGGAAAATGCTCCCCGCGCTCCCAGCGTCACGTGAGCCCTCCAGCCGGGCTGGCCCAGCGGCCAACGCGTTACAGAGGCCCTTTAGGGTACCTAATTTATGGCTAAGATAAGGTAGGCATCTATGCTTTCCTAGCGGCTATACAACTGTTCGAAGGCTATAGACATTAGATAAGGTAGTTAGGTGAAGGCTACGATGCTTCCTACGTGCTTTTGCTTTGAAAACCCTGCTTCGTTTCAGAGACGCGCTGCAATTGATGCAGGGAGATTCAGCTCGTGCCATCACGCATTGCTCTGACGCGATCTGTTACTCCAGCCCTTGCTGGGATTCTTCAGCCCATCGAGCGACTTGACACTGTGTACGCGCAGGCTTCGGCGTCGTCAGACGCGTCTTTCGGAGCATGGGTTCGTGGCGATCCGCACTGGGACACGGGATCAGCACAGTTTAGTATGGGTCAAAAACACTGTGAACTGCATACATACTCGTAGTTTTCTCGATGCCTTACCTAAGGTACTGAGAACGGCACACACAGTTCCGCACTAATGTAGGTACCTCAGCTACGAAGTAGGTACATCCCTAAGTACCTAGCAGCTTCAGGCAGGAGTGGTTCAAGCTGATCTGTAACAAGTCGCAGGGGCGCTTCATCTTGATGTTCCTGCTTCTGATCCTGACAGCTCAGCCGTACTGCCCCTCGATCAATCAAGCAGGCTTCGATTCAAGTGACGCTGGACCTCCTTGACTTTGCAGCCTTTCGAACTCTACGCCTTTCTCCAGCAAGAGCCTTGATCATGGTGCCTGCTCTTCATGGCATGTGCGCCTGCCAGCAACTTCGCCAGTGAGGCCCAGCCCTTTTCGCTCCCCTTCGACACGCTGCACCTCGACCGTCACTTCACCTCGTGGAACTCGGAGAGCGCCAATGTCGTCGGATCCTCCAGACAGTACTCGTGGCCGACGCCGACTGTCGATCCCCCTACAGGATCTATTGTCCCCTCCAGCTCCCGGCGAGCAGCATGGGGCCCGCACTGCGAGTTTCGTCGACGACGACGCTGGGACCGACACCTCGGCATTTTGGCGTCCTCCACACGGCGCATTTGATGGAGATGCCAGTCCCGGGTCGCCGATAGATCCTACGGCTTTGCAGTCAGCTTTGCCGCCAGTGATTGGCCAATCCGCGGACCTCGACGGGCGCTTCGACACCGCCTCGGTTGACGCCTTCGACGAGCATCTACATCAGTACGCCGAAGAGATGCCGAACCAAGACTACACAGACTCGGATAGAGTGCCCCTGACGGCGGGAGCGCAACCGATATCGGGGTCCAGTGCTATCGCCCGTGATGGATCTCAACCGCGGGCCAGTTTTCACACTTCATCAATGCGAGACGGGGGCCCCGGTCAAGAACACGATGCGACGGCGTCTATCAACGGCCTGAACCCCGGGTTTATGCCAACACGCCATCGCATCTACGGCGCGTCGTTGAACCCAAACGAATACCGAATCTCCCGTTCGTCTTCGACAGCAGGCGCCTTTGCGAGGGCAGGGTCCATGGTACGGGCCATGTCCCAGCGGGTGGTCAACATCAGCGGAGAAAGTGAAGTAGCCGATCAACGGGCATCTCGCCACCGTTCGCGGTCGCCGCGAGCCTCTCACTATGACCGCGATCGAAGTCCCTCTGTCTCCATGCTTGTGGACACCTCGTATCACCCGCAGACCTCTCATGCACCCACTGAGAAGGCGCCTGGCACTGACCGCGTGGATGGGGCTCTACCTCCGCGCGTACCGCCTGCAAATCCGCTCAAGGGCCGCACACTCGGGTTATTTTCGCCGCAAAGCCGTGTTAGGCTTTTCCTATGCGATATCTTGGTCAATCCGTACACAGAACCACTCATTCTTCTCCTGATTGTATTGCAGACGGTGTTGCTTACCATCGAAGCCGCGCCTAGCGTGTTCACTGAGGGCAACGGACGCCCCGAGAGGTGGGGGGGCAAGGCCATCGACTGGATCATGCTGGGGCTCTTCGTGGTGTTCACGCTGGAACTGGCTGTTCGAATGATTGTGTCGGGCTTCGTCTTGAACGCCGCTGAATACAGTAGCATCGACAGGAAGAAAGGAATCCGCGCAGCAATCATGGAAAAATACAGAACTGCATTCCAACCCGAGCGGCGAGAATCAGTCAGAGGGGCGCGCCAAACGGAGCCTCAGCCATCCGCCTTTGCTCGCTCGTTCACGACAATAATGCAAGGACAACAGGCCTTGCCAGAGACTATAGGGGAGCAGCAAAGGTTTCAGCTCGCCCGCCGGGCGTTTCTGCGTCATGGCTTCAATCGATTGGATTTCGTGGCGGTCGTGTCGTACTGGGTTGCCTTCATACTGGGCATAACCGGGCTCGAACATCGCTATCATCTTTATGTTTTCAAAATGCTCAGCTGCCTTCGCATATTGAGGCTGCTCTCCCTCACCCATGGAACGGCCGTGAGTAACTGATCGTACTTCTCGATATCTACGTACCGCCCAATTCTGATGTTCATTTACAGATCATATTGAGAAGCTTGAAAAAGGCCGCACCACTGCTGGTCCGTGTTGCATTCCTCATCGGATTTTTCTGGCTTCTATTCGCCATCATAGGCGTACAGAGCTTCAAATCCAGCTTCAGCCGTCAGTGCGTTTGGCTAAATCCGCAAGACCCCAAGAACCTCAGTGCCTCCTTCACGATTGAGATGGAATTTTGCGGCGGCTATTTGGACAACGAGACCGGGCGCACTATGCCCTGGGTACAGTTCGACACGCCTGGTTCCCTCGATAACCTCATCAATGGGACACGCGAAGGGAAAGGGTTCATATGTCCCAAAGGCTCCATCTGCCTCGAACAAGACAACCCTTTCAACGGCACTGTCAGCTTTGACAACATACTGCACTCCCTGGAGCTCGTCTTCGTCATCATGAGCGCAAATACCTTCTCCGATCTCATGTATTACACGATGGGATCGGATTATGTTCTGGCCGCACTCTTCTTCGGCGCCGGTATCATGATTATGCTGCTTTGGCTGACGAACTTGCTCATTGCCGTCATTACATCTTCGTTCCAGGTCATACGCGAGGAGAGCAAGTCAAGTGCCTTTACGGCTGACCCCGAGCCGTTTCTACATGAGAGCCCAGATGAACGCCTATGGCGGCCCTCCACTCTGCAACGCCTGTACGATAAGACGGCCGTGATGTGGGTCATCATCATTACCTTTGCCCTGATCTGCCAGGCTTTCCGCAGCGCTTCCATGTCACCGTCCCGCGAAACCTTCATAAATGTCGCAGAGGTCATTGCTACTATCCTGCTTGACGTTGAGATGGTCATTCGCTTCATTGCCAACTGGAAGGGATTCTACCGGAGCCGTCGCAACTTGGTCGACTTGGGCCTGGCTATCGTCACGACAGTCATATTGATCCCACCCATTCGCCACTCACGTGCGTATCCTTGGCTTAGCGTTTTCCAGATTGTTCGGGCCTACAGGATCGTGTTGGCTATCCCGGTCACCAGGAAGCTGATTCTTCTCGTTTTGGGCAATGCGGCTGGTATCGCCAACCTGATGCTTTTTGTTTTCCTAATGACGTTTCTCGTGGCCATTTTGGCATCACAGCTGTTTCGCGGCGAGCTCCCGATGCACAACGATGGCGAATTAATGCGGGTATCCTTCTTCACCATCTTCAACTCTTTTCTCGGCATGTATCAGATCCTATCCAGTGAAAACTGGACGGAAATACTCTACTCTGTCACGGCCCAAGCCACAGGCTTAAAGACAGCCTGGATTGGCAGCATGTTCTTAATCGGCTGGTTCATCCTCTCCTTCTTCATCCTGGTCAACATGTTCATTGCGGTCATTCAGGAGAACTTCGACGTTTCCGAGGACGAGAAACGCCTGGAGCAGGTCAAGGCGTTTTTGCAACGAAAGGAACTTGGCCGCACCGAAAGCAACTTGTCCTTGTCTACAATCTTCTCCCTTGGCAGGTCCCGGCGACGAAAAGATCCTCTGGACTACGGGCCTGCTATGATGGAGATGCTTCTCAAGGACGCAGTTGTCCGGGATTTCCTAGACGACGACCCGACTGACCCACAACAGGATCATGGCGGACTTAGCGTACCAGGTACAGTCATGCCTCATAGAAGCACGACCGCCCTCTTCGGAGCGGACGTCAAACCAGGCTACTTGTCCAAGGTATGGGGCAAGTTTGTCCATAGAATGACCACGAAGGAGCCCAACCCATTCTATTCCAACATTCGTTTCGACGGACCGAATGATACCCTCGACCCACGTCAAATGGCTCGGCAGGCTGTCTCGGCCACTTCTGCCCGTCGAAAGGCTCAACGAGAGTACCTCGCCCGGCATCCAAGGTACAATGATTCGCTCTACATCTTTCATCCCAAGAACCCAGTGAGACGCCTGTGCCAGAGATTGGTCGGGCCAGCGAGAGGTTTCGAGCGATTTGATGGTGTTGAGCCCAACAAGATCGCCTGGTACGCCTTCTCGGCTTTTGTATACGCCGTTGTGGTTGTCATGGTTGTCCTCGCCTGCGTAACCACACCTTTATATCAGAAAGAATACAGAGAGAAGCACCCCGACACGCTCTGGAACTGGTATGTTTGGACGGACCTCGCGTTCACAGTGGTGTTTACCTTCGAAGCTGCGGTCAAAGCTATTGCAGATGGACTCATTTGGACGCCAAATGCCTACCTGCGTAGCTCCTGGGGAATCATAGACAGCATCGTTCTTGTATCGCTTTGGATAAATGTGGCCACGCTGCTTGGGAATGATGGCGCTGTTTCCCGAGCAGTGGGGGCGTTCAAAGCATTGCGCGCCTTGCGACTTCTCAACGTCAGCGACAGTGCGAGAGACACATTCCATTCGCTCATCATCGTGGGCTGGTGGAAGCTTTTGGGAGTAAGTAACGCGGTGCCACACTGGGGCCGTGTATTGAATTAGCGTTACGCTGACAACTGAGGCAGGCGGCGTTCATTTCGCTTTCACTCTTGATTCCCTTCGCCATATATGGACTGAACTTGTTCAACGGCTTGATGGTATCATGCAACGATGGCAATAATATCACCGCCTTGGAAAGCTGTTTTGGGGAGTACAAGAGTACCCCTTTCAGCGAGGATTGGCCAATGTTGGCCCCTCGGGTGGCGTCGAATTCATACTTCAACTTCGACGACTTTGGATCCTCTCTGTTCACCCTCTTCCAAATCGTAAGCCAAGAAGGCTGGACCGACGTGTCCTTTGCGGCTCAGGCGATTACGGGTCGTGGACTTCAACCTCAGGACTTGGCTTCTCAAGGGAACGCCGTCTTCTTCGTCGCTTTCAATCTCTTGGCAACCGTTTTCATCCTAACGCTGTTCATCTCGGTTTTCATGAGAAACTATACTGAGCAAACTGGAGTGGCCTTCCTTACCGCTGATCAGCGATCTTGGCTTGAATTGCGCAAGCTGCTGCGTCACATTTCGCCGTCGAAGAGCTCGTACAGCGACTCGGGCAAGGCTTGGAGAAAATGGTGTCACAAAAGAGCCATTGAGAAAAGAGGCAAGTGGTACCTGGCGATTACGGTCGTGCTTGTGCTGCACCTGATGCTGCTCGTGGCAGAGTTCAGCTCAGAGCCGTTTTGGTGGACCCGGGTCCGGGAGTTTGTCTTTCTATTTTTCATTCTGATATATATGGCCAACATCGCCATTCGAATCCTTGGCCTCGGCTGGACGCGATTCCGACGCAGCTCTTGGGATCTCTATTCTCTGGTCACAGTGTTTGGAGCTTTCGTTGCTACCATGGCGCTGTTGATTGCGGATACGAGAGCAGAGACCTACGTGCAACTACACAAAATTTTCCTCGTCGCCATCGTCCTGCTGGTCATCCCGCGCAACGACGCGCTAGACCAACTCTTCAAGACTGCTGCGGCCAGTCTGCCTGTTATCGGCAACTTGCTGGCAACATGGCTAGTGCTGTTTCTTGTGTTCGCGATTGCCATGACGCAGGCCTTCAGCCTCACGCGGTTTGCCTCAAACGAAACAAACAACATCAACTTCCGCAGCGTCCCCAAGGCACTCATCCTGTTATTTCGGATGAGCTTGGGTGAAGGCTGGAACCAAATCATGGAGGACTATGCCGGCATTGAGCCCCCTCTGTGCGTGGAAGAGGACAAGTTCTTCGACAGCGACTGCGGGAGCAAACCATGGGCGAGGTTTCTCTTCGTGGCGTGGAACATCCTCAGCATGTACATTTTTGTCAACCTGTTCGTGTCTCTCATCTACGAGAGCTTCAGCTACGTCTACCAGCGCTCGAGTGGTGTGGCTGCCGTGGACAGGGACGAGATTCGACGATTCAAGGAGGCCTGGCGAAGCGTGGACCCCGCGGGCACCGGCTTCATCACCAAGGAGGCATTCCCTCGTCTTTTGGGGGAACTTTCTGGCGTCTTCCAGATGCGCATCTATCAGCCCGAGGACTCTGTCGGCCAGATTCTCGAAGATGTGAGGGCCGAGCCCCGGGCTTCGCGTCACATGTCCATCGCCACGACAAGCGCACTGAATGAGGTTGACTTGGACAAGCTCAACAAACGCCTCGCTCTCTTGGATGTCGCAAAGATTCGGGAAAGGAGGAGACGGTACAAGATTTTCTTCGGTGAGGTGCTAGTGTCGGCCGATCCTGACAAGGGAATCGCCTTCTCCGACGTGTTGATGATTCTCGCGCATTACAACATCATCAATGACAGCAAGAGTCTCAAGTAAGCCGGTCATGACTTGAATCTACCCGTTCGCCCGAATATTTACTGACGCATTGAATCAGGCTCGAGGAATTCCTGCGGCGACGGGCGAGATTGCAGCGCGTGGACGAAGAGATTCGACGCAAGGTCGTTCAGGGCTTCTTCGACACATTGTGAGTGGATCTTCTGTGATCAGCCGGCTTCGGTGAACTTGGCATGCTAACGATGTACTTCAGATACTGGTCCAGACAGTTCAAGAAGCACATGGACCGAAAGCGCGCTTCTCGAATGTCGGGCGTGCCAGAGCTTACTATTCCTGACATTTTCGTCGACGACGAGGGCGTGGAGGGCCGTTCAGAGACAGAAGCTGAAGGAGCCAGTAGATCCTTCAAGGCTGACGAAGGATCGGTTGCTCGGTGGACACATCTGAGTGTGGGTGAAGGCGGGTCTGGGCATCAGGGACGCAGGAGCATGGATGCAGACCCAACGCAGCGCGACGGCTCGTACGAACACCCTCTGAGTCTTCCGCGGTTGTCAGTGTCGACTGGGGCGCCACAGGAGACGAACTCGGGCTTCAGCTTTGAGCTCTACGAGCCCGAAGGCCAAGGGCCAAATTCAGCACATAGCAGCCGGCGGGGAAGCGCGGTGAGCCCGACGCAGGCTCGGGACATGTTGGACGATTCGATATGGATGGAGAGCATACGGCGCAGCGCGACCCTTCGCCGGCCGGAAGGGGGGTCGTACCGTTACGGCGACCTGGGATGAGCACAGTGCCGCCGACCCCTCTACGCGGTGCAGTGCAGGTTGATAGAGACCGGTAGGAGGGGTTTCGCTCTATTTGTTGGTCTGTTTACAGTACGTGTACAAAACAGTGCAGTACGGGGCTTTAGAAAGGGAGCGTGGCGTTCAGGGGAAACTAGTACTGAAAATCAGCTCAGGCACACATTCCCATCGTGACTTCGCGTTCCCCGGGGAAGGGGCCCTGTGTGTCGGGTTGGGCATCTGGTGACGAACATGCACAGGCGGTGCAGCGCTAGTTCACGGCGTACTCGTCAGGGTCGTCAGAGCCTGTGACGCAGCGACGCGGCGATCTTTGATAGATGAAACGGTGTGGACGGCGGGCCTTTGTGGGGGATGAGACGGCGGCAACGGCAGAGCGTCAGGGCAGCATGCCCGCCAGAGTTAGTACCTTGACGATGCACGACGGCAAGCGGCCGTGCGGGCCTGGGAGGCGAGCTGCGGCATTCACCCACAGCGCATCGTATCGTATCGCGTCGCATCGCATCGCACCGCGGCGTGGCGCGTCGTCGTCGTCGAGCCCGAGTTGCAAGCTGTGGCAGTTGACCTGCAAGTTGTGCCAGTTCAACTCTCGAAAGAGTAGGCAGGAGGTGGCAAGGTGGGGCAGGCGCTGACCGGTTGTGTTTCGTCGTGAGCGAGGCGTCGAACGGTCGCGGTCATGAAACCGATGGCGTGAGACGAGAGAAACAGATGACCGACACGCCCTCGTCTTTGCGACGGACGGCGGATCTGTCTACGGTCCTCTCAGTCGGTTTGGTACAAGAGCGGATTCTGGAAAAGGGGGGGGGGAAATCATACGAGGGGCGAGTACGAGTACTTGCTACGAGAGAATGTCGTGAGTCCGCGACTCTGTGA
The DNA here is from genome assembly GCA_029168975.1 of Purpureocillium lavendulum. Lineage (NCBI taxonomy): Eukaryota > Fungi > Ascomycota > Sordariomycetes > Hypocreales > Ophiocordycipitaceae > Purpureocillium > Purpureocillium lavendulum. Next base: position 1,093,136 of record JAQHRD010000001.1, read on the forward strand.
GGTGATGGCGTATCCACCATCACCATCACCACAAGCTGTCGAAGCGACGCAATGAACGAATGTCGCAAGCTCGCAGCACTCGCTCCGAGCTCCCGTGGTCTGTGGCCAGTGGTGGTGCCCGATGGACCTCAGGTAAGGTAAGGGACTCAAGGTCCCTCTACTTTGTACCTAGTCCCTGGCCATCTACGGAGTACCTGTAGGTACCTTATCTAAGGTAGGCACGGTAGGTAAGGTACTCGTAGTTGCCAAGGGTCGCACCTTCCCTTACATGCCACTTACACGGCACGTACGGCGGGCATGGAGAAGGGGCGAACGGGGTCCGCGACACCTCGCGAGACGGCCGCACACGTACCCATGCAAAACGACCTAATGCAGTAACAGAGGCAACATGACTGAGTGGAAACAAGGATTGACTGACACAGCGACACCCGCCCCAAGCCCTGGTTCAAGGAGCAGTACAATCGCCTCAAACCTGCGCGCTATGCGGGTTTTGGTTTTGGGCACGACGTGGTGCCGACGACGGCCGGCGGCGCCGTTTGAGACGGTGCCCCGTGTCAAATGTGCACGTGTGCGAAGGCTTTGAAAAATGCAGTACTCGTACCTTCCACGGCGACCCACCCACCTCCGAGGGAGCACAAGGAGACATTAGCATCCCATGCACCCGTGGCAAGGGTCCTGAACTCCGGAGAAGCAGCAGCCCCCCTTGAGGGGGAGGGTAGGCGACCTGACGTGCTCGTGAGGGTCCTCCCTCGAAGGCACTTGGGTAAATCACGCCAAGAAGGTCTCGCGGTAAGGTAGGTACTCGTCATACGCCCTGATCACTCCCGTGGTTTCGTAGTCCTGGCCGCCCTCTACCGCGACGGATATTCCATGCGCAGAGGCAGCCAAGGCATCGGACTCTTCGGCGTTGCGCATCACCTTATCAATGGACGAGCCTCTTTCATGCATTTCGTGAGATACGTAGACTCAGGCGCCTCAGGTAAGTTGACTCGACGAGGTGGTGCCAAGTATAGCACACGCTGCTGCGTCGGCTTGAGTGCGTCCTCCTGAAGCCCTTCCAAAACCCCCCCTGCAATCTGCACCTCCACACTCCACAGTGCACGCAATGCCCGAGCCCGAGGCGCGTGGGATGCTGGCACTCAAACAGCGGCATGCCTTGCCTGTGCTACTGTACCCTTCAGGCACCTTACTCAGGGCGAGTAGCCTGCGTACGAGCACCTGGCAAGACTACTCGTACCAACCGAGAACGGACGCGAGGCAGTCGTCGTTGGCACGCACGCCCCGCCCATATATTCACCACGTCCCGTCGCTCACCCGCTGCCACGCCCCATCCCTCCCTCCCTCCGATTCAATACTCCGCCCTTGGGCCACGGTCTCTACTGTTGACGACTCTCCAGTCCTTGTAATTCTGCCGCCGACTCCTCGTCTCTAAATCTCCCGAGACGGACTTGGCAATTCAATATCCATCGCGACATTCGTCTGCTGCCCGCCCTCCCACCACCGAGGCTCCCGCCGCTCATACCCAGCCTCGTTCGTTTCAAGGGCTGTGCCCATATCATTACGTCCTCTGCCGCTGCCTCTCGTCGACCTCACAGCACTTTCGCCCCCTCGCAAGCACCGCCGTCCCAACTGCAGACTTGAGCGGAACAGTCTCTCGAGCAGACCGCCTACCACACAGCCTCGAGACAACCCGCTCGGTCCCTTTTCAACATGGCGCCTCTTGCATCTCGCTTCCACTCACGATCCGCCCGCCCGCATTCGCCGTCACCCTCAGCCTCCCCCACGCCCTCGTCCTCGCCCTCGTCAAACAGGAGGGCATCCACCAGATCCGAGGTATCGTTTGCCGCCGCAGTTTCCCCGCGCCACTCTCGGTATTCTTCAGCCACGGCGTCGTCGTTGTTGTCCACCGAGAGCACCATAAACAGCATCGTGTCTCGCCAGTGTTCGATTCTTGACCTCGAGGAGGAGCGCAGATCGTTTCCTCGGGGGCTGAGCATCCTGGAGCCGAGGCCCGTTGTATTCTGGGGCAGCATGGACGAGAGGGTGAGCCTCAACGGGCCGCACTGAAGAGTCAGAGCCAGGAACTTCCTGCATACATTTAGAATTGATCCGAGCACTGCTGGTCTCGTTTTGTGTCACTAGGCGTTTAGGAAAGCGATGCTTCATGGGAATCGAAACGGAGTCCGGCGTTGGGAATGGTTTAACTGGCTCTGGGAGCTTGTCAGCACGGACAGCAACTTTGGAATGGTTGGGAATAAGCAATTGGTACTGCAGCAATTGTTGGTCTATCTCAGAAAGACTTGAGCTCAAATTGACCCTCCTTGTCTGGTGCTCATGCTTCCCCGAAGGGGGGGGGGGGGGGGGGGGCCTACCTTAGGGTGTGGGCAACCCTGCAGCCCGTAATATAGGCTCGTCCAAAAATGGCCACACGAGGAGCTGCGCCGAGCAAGCCAACGGCAAAGGGTCCCTCAAGTATTGCTACCAGGAGGCCTGAATCCAAGAGGGGCGGCAATCTCGCGGTCAAGCGATTATAGAGGGCCGAGAAGCGAAACTGGTCAGGCACACGCGCTTATCCACCAGGCCAAGACCAACCAGGGCAGCATTAAAACTTTAGTCCAGTACATGATTCGAATTAAAGGAGGCGGTAGCCCCGATCAAGTCGCGACGCCCAATTTCATGTCTCCTGTCTCACCGTAACAGGTAAAATACTACACGCGGGTCCCTCACACAAACCAATATCGATAGATGCTCACTGTCAAGAACCAGGCGGCGCAACCTGTGCCTACGACGGCGAGCCCAAAGACGATGAGCACCATGTTGCGCATTCTAAACGCGTCTTCTGCCTCCATCTCCATGATCCGTCTCTGGTTCGAGTGATAGTACCACTTGGACGAGGCCCCGCGGTCTATCGCGTGGGCGGGCTGGTACGGCTGCGGACAGAACAGCAGCGTGTGCAGCCACGATGGCAGCCTGCTCGGGGCCTCGGCGTGGTTGTGCAGGCGCCTCAAGGAGTACTGCATGTCGACAAGCACGAGGGACAGGATGAAGGACGCAAAGTTGATGGGCGTCATTATAACCTATCCGCGGGGAGCGTCACGCCCTGTTAGCTGACAGCAAAGGCATTCGGATGGCGCCTCTCCCGCTGGATCGGGCGGCGCGGGGCGACAGAGAAGGGGGCTCGATGGGCAAAATCGCCTGCCTTGTATACGGTCGACGGCTCTTGAGAGCCATCCTGGCCACTCCCATTCCCACGTTGACTGTGCTTCACCGGGGTTGAAGGCCCTGCCCGCGCCGCAATGTCCGCCATTTTGCGACCGGGAGCTTCGGTTGCAGGCCGGACGCGGAGGACGAGACGAGTTGGGTCGTGCCGGGTGACTCGTCCCGACCTGTAAGCAGAGGATCGAAGCGCACTGAGTCTCGTGTTGATGGGCTCGTGATCGAGGTCCTAGACGCGACGGTCGACTCGCTGACGTGGTTCCTCCAGCTGCTCGGTGGCACGACTCGGGCAACAGAGCAGAAGCTGAGGCGCTCTAGAGCTAGGTGCTGTGATGCGAAGTTGAGGCGTCCACTGGGCTCCTGCCGCTGACCTCGGTAGGTATGCTACTGTACGTACGTCAATTTTCCGCGGTCCAGATGGCCATCACCGGGCTCTATTCCACTGGCGCGTTCCGCAGCTTCCGCGACTTCCGGCCTTCACTCACTCTGCCTGGAGCGCCAATCTCAATACTGTTCTCACCAGGTGTGGTAGCGCCACTTTTATGTTAGGTCGACCCGGGCACGTGTCGGGCAAAGGAATCGAGCGTCCCAAGTCTATATCAAGAGTCCTGTATTTCCAAGTCTGCAGATATCTACGGCGCATTGCGTCTTGCTCTATGCCTCATGTCTGGCTGGGTTAACGCCCGTATCCCACCAATGGATGCGGCAATCCCAACCAAATGTTCTCCTGGCTCCAGCCACTCGTTGAATAGCAGGGTCGCACGGCCGCGGTCCTTTTGGTCCTCAGCCATGTGCGCCCGACCCCATTGCTCGACGATGCCGCCTCGTCGGAACTGTCCAAGACCCGCGCTTGTACAATGATATTATCAGGCATTCATCGTGTGTTGTGAATGTCAAGGACTAGAACGTCGTGCGCACCAACCCGGGTTAAGTCGTCCATGACAAGGGCAATCTTCTTCTTCTCCACCATCGAGCTCACTGCGACCCAGCCGTTCGAGTCCAGACTTGTCACTGTCGGGGCTCGCTTTCCGGGCGTAATCTTGGTCGCTTCGGGAAGCCTTGATCTCTCAATGTTGTACTGGCAAAGCACGTACTTCTGGGCGGTGATGACGCCACGGATTCGCGACGCGATCAGATCAAGCATTTCAGGGTTCGATGGCGATCTTGACTTGACTAGAACTGCAGTCGATTCGACGACCGTGTCGATGGCCTTGAGTCCAGCAGCGCGCATGGTTTCGCCCGACTCTGCGGCAAGGTCAGCTCAAGGTACGTGCCGCTCTACCAGAAAGTAACCCACCAACGAGATCCACGATGCCATCGGCAACGCCTAGGGCGCACGCCGCCTCAACGCTGCCACTCAGCTCCACGATCTTGGTACGCAGTTTTCTTGGAAAGCCTATGGGTGTGGAATCCCCGCTTTCTGACTCGAGCTTGGCGAAGAAGTCGGCAGTCAGGTTGACGAAGCTGGTGCCAATGGTCCGGCCGATGAGATCCTTGCTTGTCGCGTACTTGCCTTTCTCCGGAACTTGCACTTGGAGACGGCAGCCGCCAAAGCCCAGCTCCATGACCATGTCACAACCAGAGACGTCATTGGAGCCCCCGGCGGGGTTAGAGTCACCGCGCACAGCGGCATCATGTTCCTTGACCTGGTCCCATCCAGTGATGCCGAGGTCGACACGGCCTTGGCCGACGAATGTGGGGATATCGGCGGCGGGCAGGAAGATGAGCGCAATGGGCAGGTTTTTGACGAGAGCGATGTCGAGGCGGTTTTCGCGGCGGAACTGGATGTCGGCGCCTTCGAGCAAGTTGAGCGCGGTCTGGTTCAGCCGGCCCTCTTCATCGAGCAGGGAAACCTGGTCAGCAACTTGGGCGCACAGAAACCGTGATTGTCGGGCGTCGCTACTCACTTTTGGGCACGGCAAAGAGCAAGCGGCCTTCGAGGCTGATTCGGGAGAGAAATTCCTGGTCAGCATCCGGACTCGGCGTGCGGCGGCGGCGTGCTCCGCAGCGCGATGGGGATGGAAGAGACGAACTGGTTGACCAGATCCATGGCTAATTGGGACCGCTGATAGCGTACGTGTCTAGAAATTGGCGTGCTTCCTTGACGACGGTCGCTGGCGGCGCGCAATCGACTTGCTTGGCTAAATGCGGATGCAGGTGGTGATCTGACGGCCAGTCGAGTCAAGTCCTATGGCGGGGTTCTTTTTTTTTATGACGGCCAGCTCGACAGGCGCTCCGACCGCGGGGCGCCAGCAGCCCATCAGCAGCCCAGCTCATTGTCAGTGGTGACTCGACGTTCCACCTGCAGTCGCTCAACCACCCCGAGGTCGCCTCCTTGTGGTGGGGCAGCTGCAGCCGGAAGTCGAGGGTCGGCAGACAGGGAAGGTGGCACCGGCTGAGACCAGCCGGCCCTGAAGTACGTGTACGCGCCTCAGGCATGACAGCGGCCGTCTGCGGCACATGTGGCGCCAACCAACGCTCGGCATCACCTCACGTTGATGTCTCGCTGTGCCATTGCCATAGCCGGACGAGCTGCCACCGACTGTGGACAAGTGACGGATAGGAGAACTCACGGCAGCGTGGCTGCGCACGTGGACGCAACCATTTGTCTGGCACGGCACTTGCAAAGTGTTGGGCACCCCGAGGCCCCTGTCAGCATCACCATGGCCGAGAGCGAGGTGCGGGGGATCGATCTCAAGTCGGCCGTCTGACGACGAGGGAATCTGGATGGCGCAAGCTGCAGCAATATGGCATGTCAGTCGCGCGGTGAAAGACTGCATTACGGCCGAGCAAAGTCAGAGCGACCTTGCTGGCCAACCGTGATGGCAGGCTATTTGATGACCGCACCGGCTTGGCCTGCGTGCGAGGGCCGTCGATTCAGCGCGAGCAGGTGAAGGCCGCCTCGACACCGCGTGCTCGAATCTCGTGAAGCGGACAGGAGGAGATCCGCGAGCTTGACGTGGACAGGCCGTGAGCCTTGTCGGACACCGATTGCCCACGCACGTCGGACACGAGCATGCAGCTGCTACACGTTCTCGCCGGACTCCTGCATACAGAGGGAATTGAACGCCACGCAACGGGGCATGCGAGAGTCGTGGGTGCTGTGATGGTGATGAGGTGACGGCGCGCTCTCGGGGTGACCAAGACCTGCAAACAGGACGCTGAAGAGGCAGATAGGCCTTTGCTCGCGAAGCATATCAACTCCGTTCTACTTCGTACGTCGTACATGACACAGACTGCTCCATGCGCAGGCGGCGGTCGCTGAGCTCCTCCCCCGTCCGTAGCGGCGGGTCCATGGTCTTGACCGGTCGAGGCGCCGTCAGCAAATCAGGCATGTGGATGGGAGCGCTGCAGAGAGAAGTGGTGGGTGCTGCTTGGTTCTTGTGCAACCACACACGATGCTGTCCGGCTCAGGGGACGCCCACCGGCACGACCACAAGCGCGCGACGCCCACTGATGAGGACATCAGAGGCGCCGCACAGGGGGCTTGATCGTCAATCGGCAGAATAACGATCCAGGCGCAGGCCGATGCATGACAAGGCGCGAATTGGGCTGGGTCAAGAATACTTACTACATGAACTCGAGAAGGGACAGAGATATAGAAAGGGGGAAGGTGACCAGGAGGGCACGAGAAACCAGCCCAAGGACGACCCGACGCGGCTGTGTCCATATCTTGGTTCTTAGCGGGGGTGGTCCCGGCACGGTACTGAACCGATGGAGGGCATCGCGGAGCACCGACCGCGCCGACGAGGTCCATAATGCAGCGTGGGCCGTACCTTGCGTGGGATGTGGCATGGATGGCCCCTTGCGGCCAGCACATTTTCAAGCGAATGACACCTGGGTAGGCGCTTTGCATGGGACTCCTGACGCGAAAATTTTACCGGCAGGTGCGAAACTCCCGAGGTCACCTCAGAGCTCCAGCGCGGGTGGTGGGAATACTTGCAAGATGGCACACACGGCGCCTTGAACTTCAATGTAGTTTCTCCTAACAGACCTCCCCCCAGGCCCAGGAGCAACCAAACGGCCGGCCCCTCCTCGTCGATCAATCGTTCTTGTGGGTGCCTGACCTGTATTCATAGCTGGAGCGCACCGACGATGGAGAGCATCCCTGGAGCCCAGTGCGCACTATGGCCGACCCCTGGCCATTGGTGTCCAGCGCTTGGTCCGTTGGCATGGCACCAGACAGGCCCCAGAAGCCACCTGGCGAAAATCCCGTGGCGGCGCCAATACCTACCCATGCCGACCACTCGCGGCCCATGTGCCGTGCTTGTTTGAATGGGTGATCGATCAGCTCGCCAACGACCCTGACGGGACTTCGAGGGTCTCATACCAGAGGCCATTTGTTGCGCCTTGTCAACCCGGCACCGTTCAGCAGCCTGTGTCGGCGTCGCCACGCCAGGGCTGGGCGCCGGCGGCACAGGCAAGCGAGGCGCAGTTGGTACTCTAGGAACCTACTGGAAACGCTGGACCGTGTCCGAGTGCATGAATAAAGGTGGCTCCTGTGTCCCTGGCGCGGGAGGGATCATGGAGGTATAATACCATGAAAACCCAAGGATCAAGTGATTCTCTGTCCCACGAATCTGCGCCTCCTCGTACGTTGCTCTTGTGGCCTGCTTTGCTTCGCTTCCTCGGGTCGTCAAATTACCCACATCATGCCTTCCGAACGGGATGCTGGTATTGGCGAGCCTCGCGCAGTTCGTCGTACGATATGTACCGAGAGGCACCTTGGGAACTTGCACTGTGGCCAAAGTCGAAGAGCCATCCACCAGTTGCCATACTCACGACGTCCGAAGCAGGCACTTCGCACTAGGTGCCTGGTACGTAGTGGGTAGGTAGGCACTCGTAAGTGCCTCAATGCCCCCAGTCGTCAAGTCACGTAGCGCTCCCGCCGCCCCTCTCGACCCTTTTTGTGCTGTCGCATTGCGAGGTCCCTTCCATCGCGTGCCCCCACCTCGTGGCATCTGCCTTTTGCTGCGTCGTCGGCTCAATTCGGACGCGGCTTCGCCAAAGCTTGGTACCCAATACATTTGCCCGCCTGAACCTCAGCTAAGCGGATGGCACCGCCGCCGAGCAAGGTGCTACCATTCTGATCCTGCCACTAAATAAAGAAGACGTCCCCAAGGTCCCGTCACCAGCCTCGCGTCCAAGCAGCTGCTGTTGGACCAAGCTCCTCCAATCGCCCCCCCTCCCGTTGGTCAAGGCCGCCACCTCCAGCGCGAGCCCACGACCTTTCTGCTCCTCGTCTCGCCCGTCCCATTCAGCCCACCACACGCAGTCTGTCGCTGCTCACCACCCGCCGGCCAGTTGTTTTCCTTGAGCCTGCAAACTGCGCCGTCGCCACGCTCTCGTTCCGCCTTCACCCCGGACCATCCTAACCTGCCGCCCTCGACCCCTTCGCCTGCCTCTCTGCTCGCTGCCAGACATTTCAGTCAGTGACCGTCGCGCCAGATTCCCGAGTGGCGATGAACTCGGCGTACCCTGCCGACCAGCAGATGCCCATGGCAGGCACTGGATACACGCCTTCCTCGGCTTCTGCATCAGCCTCAACACCCAACGCAACGACGCCGTATTCGCCTTATCAGCAGCAACATCACCATCAGCACCATCCCCCGCCTCCCCAACATCTTCCGCACCAGCACATCCAGCTCTCTCACCACCACCAGCACCCCCATCAACCCCAGCAGCCTCCGCCGCGACACTCGCAGGCCAGCCCTCACGACAGCCATGTCCATCATCAGCCCCCGCCTCACCCTCACCAGCCTACCCAAGCTCCCTTGCCGCCGTCCACGTCTGCGCAGCAGCATCACAGCATGATGCCGCCGCCTCAGCTTCAGCCTCCGACGTCCACCACGCAAGCCCCCCCTTCTACCAAGCAAGAGGACCCTTCATCGGCAGCAAGCTCTGGTTCTCAAGCCATGCTGAAGTCATTCTCCAACGTGGATGAATCTACAGGACGCAAATATCGGTTCGTGGACTTGCCCTTTGATATCCGGGAGTTGAGAAGGCCCTGACTTAGGCGTGGTGCGTGTAGCCTAGATGTTGTGCAACAACCTAAACGAGCTCGCATGTGCGGCTTTGGCGACAAGGTCATAACCCAACCCTCGTGCTCCCCCTTTCCCTGTCTTGTGGACTAATTCCTAGTAGGACCGAAGACCGATTACGCCACCGCCCTGTGTCCGGCTCATCATCACCGACGCAGCTACGGGGAGGGAGATAGATTGCAAGTAAGTCGATCCTAATTCAGCGTCCCCGTGCTGCAGACACATGGCCCTGACCGACGTGTCAGCGCTATCGACCATTCCATGTTTGTGTTGAACGTGGATCTCTGGAGCGAAGACGGGTCTCGTGAGGTGAACTTGGTACGGTCCTCTACAGGCAGTCCGTCCATCTCATCCACGACGCCCTTTTCTTATTCTACACTCAACGGCGGAGAGGCTTCCATGAGCCCCTACCCTCAACAAGTTCTGTCCTCCAGCCGCGATGGATCCTACCCCCCCGCGCAGCCGGGGCAATACGTCCCAGACTACCAGGTGCAGCCTGGGTACAATCAAGGTATGTGCGCGTCTCGCCCGCCGTCCTCCTATTAATCAAGAACGCCAGGACATTCCCACTTCCCACCAAATGGCTCCTACGGTCCTCCGCAGCAGTACTTTCCGTCACATCAAGGCTACAGGCAGGATGGCAGTGTTACCCCGTTGCCCTCGCAGGCGAACATGGTGCAATTCAACCGCAATGGCGTTCCCGTTGCGCCCGGCTACGGTCCAGCCCCGGGCCAATTGGCGGGGGTGGCCATGGTGGGAGGTCAGCCGCAAGGCATGTTCACGCGGAACCTCATCGGAAGCCTGGCAGCAAGCGCCTTCCGCCTCAGCGATACAGCGGATCACATCGGCATCTGGTTTGTGCTTCAAGACCTGAGCGTGCGATCGGAGGGTAGTTTCCGGTGAGTCTTGAGGGGGAACCAATATTGGTGATCCATTACTGACTGAGGAGCACAGCCTCAGATTCTCGTTCGTAAATGTGGGAGCCCGGGGCGGATCTCGTCGGGATGGCAACGCGCCGAAGATCAACACGGGTCGAGCCCCAATCTTGGCGTCCTGCTTCAGTCTTCCTTTCACCGTCTTCTCAGCCAAGAAGTTTCCCGGTGTGTGCGAGAGTACACCGCTCAGCAAGACGTTCGCGACGCAGGGAATTAAGATCCCCATACGGAAAGATACGAACGTTAAGGGTGGAGACGAGGATGACTATGGCGAGTAGAGTGTTTCTGGCGAAATACATACTTGGATTAGTTGCCCGCTACTCTCTTCACAGGAATTGTCTCGCGGGCGCCTGCTTACGCGATACACGGGGCGTCGATTTCTGGGGACTCGCCACCGAATATCTTGCCTATGAGGTATTCTGCCTTTCCTCCTGAGGGTCGAACCAGGCATGGCTCCGGGTGAGCCAGGCTTTGAGACTGAAGTCGCGTCATGCGGATGATGCGGATAGGCTGGCACTACATATAAGCTGGCTGGCACAGTGGTCTACTTGAAGGTAGATGCTGTTGGAAGCTCGAGTGTCGTCAAACTGATTGAACTCAACCAACTCTTGGATTCCTAGGGTGTGGACCGTGCCCAATCGGCTAGAGTGGCGAGATGGGAGATGGAAACGACAATTCCGCAGGCTTCAACGACAGGGGCATTATGAGCATGTTTAAAGGCTGGACCACAGGGACGGTTGGCGCTTGAACCGGCTGGGAGCCTTACCTAGTCCCGGCTGCTTGGCGACTGATGAAGAGAGGGATGTGCGCCGAGCCCGTGGTCTAACGCCACAACTGGTAAGCCCTCTCATTGCTGGGCATCTGGAACCCTCGTTCGCCAATGGGGAGTGACCGACCAGGCCTGTCTGGTTGCCAAGCTCGTCATCCGCGTAGGCGGCCAAGGTAGCCAGGCGACAGAGATGAGATCAACGCAGTGCCTGCATAGAATAGCCGTTGGGGGGGAGTCGAAGCAGCGGTGTTGTTAGACATCACTGCGCAAAGCGCCTCTGCCAGCCACATTCGTTCAAAACTGAGAAGGGTGCAGTTCCAAAAATCGTGTCCAGTGCGCTGCAAATCCACTGTTATATGCCGCACCGATAGTTCGGTACCTGACCGCAGCCTACATTTTACCTCCCTTTAGGTACCTCGCTAGCGTCGCGCCACCATGGCTCGGCGCTGTGTGCTCAATGTTTAAATCGTTTCCGCCCATGCCCAACAAACATAGTCCCGTGCTCGTCAACTTGCGCCTTCTGCTGCCTGCTCTGTGACTTCAAATCGACTGTCTCCTCATACTTGTCTCGGGACAAGCCGTGCCCCGCGAAGACCACCCTGTCGCGACGCCCCATCAGAACCGCAGCTCGCGCTGCGCTCAGGCTCGACGACATCGCCACAAAATCTTCCCAGACTCGCGCACCACCAGCCTCGCCCCTACGCCTCCGCCCGTGCGGGAGATTGGCCGGCGAAGAACCGAAACGCTTATCCATTACTTCCCGAGGCGAACAATGGCCTCCCCAGTGGGAAACACCGGCAGCAAGCCGCAGGCGCAGTCGCAGGCCCCCGAACCGCGGCCATCGAGCGCAACGGCGTCGCAGCTCTGGTCGCACGGTCGTGGCGGCGCGGGTAACATGGCCGATGCCCGGCAGTCGCCCAAGCTGAGGCCGTCGGACCTCGAGACCCCCGTCTTGAAGAAGCCCGTCGTGACCACGGGGCGCGGCGGCACCGGCAACATGGCCAAGAACGACGACCCTTACGAGACGCGACTGCGACAGGACGTTGAGGGGTGCGTAACTTAACCCCCCTCGCCGCCCCAGGCATTGGACCGCTTGCTTCGGTTCCCTACGCGAGCGTTGCACAGGACTGACAAGGGTGTGCAGTGTTCCCCGCCGCTTTTCGTCCGGTGCGCAACACGCCGGTCGCGGCGGCGCGGGCAACGTCTTCCGGGATGCTGATGATGGCGCCGACCTGGCGCGCAAGGCAAGTCGCGAGCAGGCTGTCGTGGACGACGGCGCCGCTGCTCCGGGCCGGAACAGCAGCCCGGTCACCCCAGGGGCTGATTCGCTTGCTGCCAAAGGCAAGAATTGGCTGTTCGGCAAGAAGGCTTAGGTCTCGTCCGTTCACGCCTGTGTGCTTGTGCTGAGTATAGCGGCGTTCTGTTTCGGCTTGTTGCCGGACCCAGATTCGAACAACGTCCGTTTCTTGGCTCTCATGGCAGCAGCCCGTTTTCTCCCCCCCCCTCTTTTTTTTTTTTTTGGGTGACTTCTGCATTGCCTCTTTGTATGGGGATCGTGTTTGATGGGCGACCGGCGCGACGGCATGCTTCAGGAAAAGAGATGAGATCTCTAGATACCAGGGTTGTTCTACGGGAGCGGGACGGGAGATGATTTATTCAACACGGAAATTATTTACAGTTGCCTTACGCGTAACCTTTCGCCTTTCACCTCTTTGTCCTACCCCGTTCCCGCGCGTGCTACATTTTATGACGTGAAGCTGGTTCACGCCTTGGTGAGGCGATGGATTTCCTCGAAGAAATGCTTGAGATTCTCAGGGTCAACACCAGGTGTGATGCCTACATGGATTAGCACGAGCTTTCGGAAGCGTGGGCATGGGAAGGCTTACCGTGGCCCAAGTTTGCAATCCAGCCCTTGTTTCCCACCCAGAAACCCTTGACCATCTGCTCCACGGCCTCGGTAATGGCGGCCTTGGTGCCGTACAAGATGCCCGGATCCGCATTGCCCTGGAAGACAACGTTGCGGGAGCCACGAATCTTGACGGCCTCGACAGGGTCCTGCAACCAATCCATTCCCACAACGTTGTAGCCAAGGTTGCAGGCAGAGTCCAGCGCGTGCCAGGCACCCTTGGGGAACACCGTCATGGGGACGGCGTCGAGGCCCATGCTCTTCAGCTTGCCGGGGAGCTTTTCCGCGATATGTGCCAAATATGGCTCGGAGAACCGACTAAAGGACGCCGGGCCAAGTTCTCCAGCCCACGAATCAAACACCATCACCAGCTAAGACGCCACGTCAGTCACGACAAACACTACCCGCCGCCATCCGAATGGTACTAGGGCCATACCTGGGCACCGGCCTTGACCTGGAGGGCAAGATGCTCGACGCAGATATCGGCAATCTTGTGCAGCAGCTTCTTGGTCTCCTCTGGGTACTTGTAGATCCACATCTTGCTCTGCGCGAAGAGCTTGGTTCCGCCGCCCTCGACCATGTAACAGAACAAGGTCCAGGGGGCACCACAGAAGCCAATCAATGGGACCCTGCCAGCGAGCTTCTTTCTCGTGAGTGTAAGAGCCCTGTACACATAATCCAACTCTTCCGCGACATTAACCGGCCGGTCGAGAACGGCCTGATACTGGCCGTCGGTGGGCGATTGCAGCGGATTCGGGAAGTGCGGACCCTTCTTGTCCACCATCTCGACCACCATTCCCATGGCTTGCGGGATAACTAGGATGTCGGAGAAGATGATAGCGGCATCCAGAAGTCCGGCATAGCGCTCAACGGGCTGAAGTGTCAGCGTCGATGCGACTTCGGGGTCGCGGCAGCACTCGAAGAAGTCTCGGCCGCCCTTGGCTTCATGGTACTCGGGCAGGTAACGGCCAGCTGCTCCTCGTCAGCCGTCTGTCAGCCAGTCCAGAACCCATTCTAGGAGAAGACCCTGTGGCCGACGCACCTTGCCTCATCACCCACATGGGCGGGCGCTCGACCGTCTGTCCTGTTTGGTAGAAACGAAAAAGGCGTTAGCGAGGGCGCCATGCGCTACCTGCAGCAATGCTCTCGGAGAGCCAACGTACCCCATGCTGCCCGCAGCAGGAGATCGTTCTTGAGAGGCTCGAATGAGTGCTCCATTGTTCCCGAAGGCAATTGGCGGGACGTGGGAGACGAGGGCTGTTGGATGTGCAAGGTGAGCTTCGAGGGTGGTGTTACTCGAAGCATGTGCTCGCAAAAGTCACCCCGCCATGATCCGAATGCAGGCGTCACGGCAGAGGGCGGGGGTCAGTCCTCGGCCCGTTGCGCTGCCTGGCTTGGTGCTTGGGCTCAGCAACGGGGGCAACAGTTGGGGGGAGGGGGGTGGGCCTCCGTTGGCGACAGCGCGCTGGGAGTTCGCTGCAGGTACCTTGAGGTACATGTACTGCATCGTCAGCCGGAGCCAATCGGCCCGGGAGAAGACCACTGTGATTCTATGTACTCCACAGCAGCTGTTGACGTCGGGACGCTCAGCACGTCCACGCTGCTTCTACGCTGCGCAATAGCTCCAGGGAGCGCAACACAACGTTCACCCATCGCGTAACGCCGACAACATCGCCTCCGCACCCCACGGTCCCGGGAACACCAAAATCCCACCCATCGTCGGTCATATCATATCAAGCTGTTCCGCTCATACGCGCCCACAATGCCGTCCGAGCGCGACTACCAGATCCGCCCCATTGCGCAGGACTCGGTCGTCCATAATTCCAAGGTCCGTTGCGCGCAAACCCCGTCCTCAGCGCCTCGGCCGTTCTAACTGCCTTTCCTGTCCTGCAGACCTTGTCCAACCTCCACAGCCTGGCTGGCTCCCTGTTCGGCGTCAGTGCGGGCATCCTCGGCCTCGAGTCCTACAGCGGCTTCCTCTTCTACCTCATCCTCTCGACCATCACAACACTCCTCTTTTATGTTGTCCAGGTAGCCCCCGAGTCGTTTGCGGAGAAGAGACCCGTTCTCAACACAGGCCGTTATTTCCTTAGCGCACTCGACTTTTGGACCAGCGGAATATTCGGAGGGCTGTCGGGTTTCGTTCTGACGTGGACGCTGTTCTATGGTTTAGTAAGGGCATGAAGCATCATAGTTTTATCTACACAAGCTCCCGATTGAAATATTCATAACATGATACACCTTTCGACTGTTCACATACCTTGAGCTCGGGCGAACTGTCAAGAAACGCAGATCCAATGGACTACAGATTAAAGCATATTGCCGTATCGTATCGAGACTTAATCCACTATCTCAATCACGCTTCCCACATGGCCCTCAAGCCCCGACCTATCCTGGCTTCCCCCTTCAAGGAGAATCACTTTGGATCCCATTTCGATCCACTCCCGGTTATGGAGCAGTTCAAGAGAAATCTCCCAAGCCTGCCCTTTGCCGAGCGCCTCCTTTTCGCCGGAATCTTCTATCCCATCCCCGCTCAGACTGAACATGTCGTCGATGTCTTCTGTGGGCGTTTCCCTCGCTTCGCTCGTCCATCTGGTGCGAGAGACTCGTAGTATCCGCGCGGCAGCACGAACGCTGGCGACGTACACGTTGACAAAGGAACCGATTGTCAAGCCCTGCACGGCTGGATCGGGGAAGGTCGCTGTGAACCCACTGGCGGCCTGTAGAGACAGGCCCGTGTCAAGCATATGCTTCGAGGGTATTGCCAGGACCATACCACGCCGTATACGGGGTATCTCGCAGCCAGAGGCCTCATCAACAGGCAGGTGATGCTCCGCGCCGAGTTCAAAAATGAGACCGACGGAGCCAGCCTGCCCAGCTTCGAGCGTCCGCACTGGTAGCCGCAGGTTGCGTATACTTACTATTTGGGCTCTGTGCCATTCACCGGCGATTGTCGACGCAGGGACCGCGTTCTTCATGGCGATGCGCGCTAGCTCAGCTGACGCTGGGTGCGATATCGATAGCCCGTAGCTTCCCGGCGACGGTCGATCGTCCTCACCAATGCTAAAGCCACGAGACTCCTCGTCCTCTGGTTGGAAGGGACCAACCACAATCTTATCGCCCACCGAGAGATTGCCGAAACGAACATGACCAGATACGACGACCCCTTGGTCCACCTTACGTCTCGGACCCGGGGTTGTTGCTCCGTACGAACTCGCTAGACTGAAAGTATCATCGACATGAAACAGGCACTTTGGTTGCTCCGGATTTAGCGCCATCCCGACGTAGTCTCGGGCTGTAGGAGGTGGCGGTAAAGGCAACCCTTCGAGGAGAGCATGCACGAGGCCGATGCCGATGCCTTTGACGGAACTCGTCAAAACGATGGGGACTTGAGACGTCAGGCTGCCGCTATCCTCAATGCTGTGAACAAGGCTCTGTACTTTGGCGCGGTCCTCTGGCGGGATTTGCTTCAGTTCGTAATGTTGCCTCTGGTCAGGTTGGAGGATCTTCGGGACGCGCCCAGCTTCCTTGATGGCCGTCAGAATTTTGCTCATAGTCTTCTGCAGACTCAACTTGGACGCCAAGTCTAGCTTGGTGATGACAATTGCCATCGGGACATCCAGCTTGAGTGACAGGGCCAAATGCGCCTTGACAAGATCGACGCCAGCAGCGGCCGCCCCGAGAACATCCCTGGCAGATGAGGTTGCGCCGACGCCGTTCGGCGATTCTTCATTGGCATCTGCGGCGATGCAAAGAATACTCCAGTGCGGTGCCCAGTTCATAAGACCACGCAGAACCGTGCGCCGATAGCGCGGATGTCCACCCGAGTCGGATACAAAAACCAGCTTCCCATTGTCCGCACAGTCATGGATATCTATCCAAGACTCAATGTTGCCTTGGGAGAAGTTGAGGATATTTTGGTCCTTATATCCAATGAGTTCCTGGGCGATGGAACTGGTTACCCCAGAGACCAGTTCATGGCGGTGCTTGAGCAAGCCCAAGCGGCTCTTACCACGTCCATTGTCCAGCGTCCCCGTGGATAGAGTTCCCAGGAGGCTCGACTTTCCAGAGGTCGTTGGACCGGTCAGAGTGACACGAAGTTGCGGCGTTGCTGAACTGCCCCGTCTCGGTTCGGCGGCTAGTTCTGGGGTGTTGGCCGTCTTGACGCCCGTAGATTCACCAGAGCTCAATTCTTGTTCAGGCTGGACATAGTCCCGAAAGCCTAGATTTGGCGTCACCAGAGCTTCAGCCACCCAAAGCTTCCCATGCCTGGGCCGTTGAGTCGGACCCAAAGAGCCTGCATCGTTGTCGTCATCGGTTTCGGTCCACTCACACTCACCAACGATGACGGTACGGACGATGTCGACGTTGCAGCCGAGGCTGGCTGCCATGACGCGCAGGGTTGCAATGCTTTCGCTCATCTCATCCTTGGTGAGACCGACGAGGGTGCCATCATCGGAAACGCCTATTTCGTACAGGGCGCCGCGGGATTCCTCGAGGCCGGGCACCAACGCCTCCAATTTGATGGGCACCCGGAGGTCGACAGAGTCGTCGGGGAGCTTTGGCGTCGTCAGCTCCTTGGAACTGGTCGCATGGTACGGGGACGACTGTTGCAGCCGCCACAGGAGCTGTGTTGTCAGGTGCTGGAGGCGCTCCTGACGAGACTGGCTTGACGAGGCGGGCATGACTGGTGACGGTTTTGCGGGGTTTGTCTCCCGCGGCCCGGCTTGCTGAGAGCCACTTGCACGTCTGGCAGTGCTGACAGAGGTATATGCCCTCCTCGGCCTGAGCAAGAGATGGAGCTTGTATTCGGTAGGGCCCTCCTGCGGCTCGGCCTGGAGCTTGGTGACGCCATAGTCGGACAGCAAGCCAGGTCCTGGCGATGCCTTGGGAGGCTGATTAGTAGAGTCTTCCGGAGCGAGCCACGGAGAAGACACCCTGGGCGGATCAGGGTCATATGTGAATATCGAGGCCATGACGAAGTAAAGAACGGCCGGGTTAGGCCGGGCCAAATGACTAAATGATGGTGCGCGCGAGCCGTCTTCTTGTCAAGCAATGGATTCTATCGTTTCCAAGCGTCGAGGACACGTGTTTTCGAGTAATCATCTTCAAAAGAGGCAATGTTCACCGATCAGTCTGGAGTCCTGGGCACTGAGGGCTGACGCGATGCTTGGGGAAACAAGGTCAATGACGCGAGGCTCTCGCCGAAGGCCACAGCTAAAGGAGTCATCTCCGGAACTGGTCACTCGTCGGCGAGTCGTCGCTGCCTCCGTCACTGGGCGTTGGGCCGTTGTTAGTCAGGCAGGTCACGGGCAAGACGGCGCCAGATTGGCCAGTCGCGGGTCAGGTCGCAAACTGGGTAGCTGAACTCAGCCAGGCCAGCCTGCAGTCCGTTGGCACCTGACGGAGGGAGCCAGCCCCGTGCCGATGTGTGTCCGAAATTCGAGATGCAAGCCCGCATTATCACAGGCCACCCTTGGCTGAAATTGAGCGATGCAGGGATTCTAGGCGGCGTATTGACAGCAAGGCGTTGGTTGGGCTTGTTTCTGCCACTGTAATCAAGAACAAGACGTATTGACTGAGCCCTGGGGCGAGATGCCGCAGCAAGCGGCAGACGCGTGATGCCCTGGAAACACCTCACAGGGAGGGGCGCGAATGCCAACGTTTCGGCACGGGGTCGTGGGTCTACTGTGCAAGTACAGACTACGAGTACTTCCGTGGTGCTTCGTGCGAGTACATCAACGGAGTCCAGTCAGTCCCCATCCCAGAGAATGTCGCGAGGCGCTTGGAGATCAAGATCAATGGCAGAGTTCCGCTTCAAACCACCCTGCCCATCGCACAGCGGCCTGGAGCTGATGTGGGGGCAAGGGGGCTCGTCAGCCAGATCGGCTCGACTGAACCTGCGTCAGACGCAACCAAGCCGCAGGTCTGGAGACACGTCTCAAAAAAGCCCGCTGAGACTCGTCGAGCCTGCGGATCTTCAGCAGCTCCATTGGTCTGCTCATGGAGGCTATATTTGGCGGCGTCATCATCAACGGTGGCTCAGCAGCATTTCCTCCCCGCCTTAGTTCCGGCCTCTGCCGTCGACTTCGTTGGGGCGCTGAAGTGGCCGCCCAAATGTCTTGCAGCGCGCACTGGGTGATGCAACAGCTCTTGAAGAGATCCAGACGGCCCGCCGGGTGGGCGGTGCTTCGGTGCCTGCAAGCCCCCGGGGGCAGGAGGGGCAGCGGGGGTTTTTCTCGACAGCCAAGAGCAAGTGCGAGTACCAATGGAACCTAGACAGGCTATTCGCCAGGTTCCAGCCAGGCCCCGGCCTGTTAGGGGTCTTCAGGCTTCGGACCCCTCAGCGGCGGGTTTGAGCTGGTGGCGTTCGAGTCGTGCTGAGACTTGCAAGGTTGAAGCAAGAAAGCGCCAGTTGCGAGCACCTCCACTGCCAGCAGCTCCACCTTCCAATCAAAGTGACGTCCTCCTGCCTCTCTCCCTTTACCTCCAAGTCGCCAGTCAGACCCCTAATACTTCGGGCCCTCCGACGTTGGCGGTCCAGTCAACCCTCCCCTTCCTTCTCCTGCACTCCCAGGCTCCGTCGTTCGCACGTCCGGCATCCATCAACCATTTCCGGTTTCGCTCAGTGCCGCCATGAAGAAGTTTGGCTTCGGCAAGAAGGGCAGCAGCGGCGACGATGGCGACGACACGAGCCGTGCTGCCCTCTTCGGCCGCAAGAAAGCATCCCCAGCGCCGCAATCTGACAACCCATACGCCCAGCAAGGCCCGGCTAGCGATCCCTACGCCGATACTGCCAAATACGCCAACATGACGCCGTACCAGCAGGCGCGCCAAAATGTCAGTGGTGGCCCCCGGCCCGGAGACGCTCCGAGCGGGCCCTCTTCCCACGGCGAGGGACCGGGGAATCGAGAAAACTACGGTTCCGGATCACAGCCGTCGGGATATGGCGCCAACCGCTATGGCTCGGGCGGAGGCTACGGCTCCGATCGCTACGGCGGCGGCGGCAACACCGCCCCGATGGCCGGTGCTAGAGGCCCCGGCGGTTACGGTGGATTCGGGCGAGCCAACGACAACGTCCCGGACGAGAACCGCGATGCCCTCTTTTCCGGCGCTCAGGAACGCCTCGCCAACAGGCCAGAGCAACCTCCCGCTACTGCTCCCAACACTGGCTCCTATGGGCAATCCGGGACCGCTGGAGGTTCCTACGGCGGCTACGGCGAGCAGCGGGAGCTGACGGCCGAGGAGCAAGAGGAGGCAGAATACCAAGCCATCCTGGCGGAGAAGCGGCAGATTCAGCAAGAGAGTGCCTCATCAGTGTCACGCTCCGTTCAGATGGCCAGGCAGGCCAACGAGGTCGGGCAGGCGACACTCGCCCGCCTCGGCGCCCAAGGCGAGCGACTTCACAACACAGAGAAGAACCTCGACCTGGCAGCGAATCAGAACAAGATTGCTCAGGACAGAGCTGCGGAGCTCAAGACGCTCAACCGAAGCATGTTCGCCGTCCACGTCGGCAACCCGTTCACCTCGAAGCAGCGCCAGCAAAAGGCCGACGACGATGTGCTTAACCGGCACCGGACGGAGCGAGGCGAGCGAGAGGCGACGCGTCGCGACGGATACTCCGCCAATCAGCGTATGGAATCGACGTTTCGCGATATCAATGCTGCTGGTCGACCGCGGACGCAGACTCGAAAGAAGGACTACGGGAAGTTCAACCTGGACGATGAGGAGGGTGCAGACGAGCTCGAGGATCAAATCGACGATGGCCTCACTGAGCTGGAAGGCCAAGTGTCAATGATGAACATGGTGGGCCGGGCGATTGGCAAGGAGGTGGATTCTCAGAACAGTCAGATCGACAGGATTATGACCAAGGTGCGTCTGCAAACACTTGCCTTCAGGTTTCCTTGTTACTAACAAGCTTGCTTTAGAGCGACGCGGTGGACGATGCCACACGCATGAACAGGGAGCGGTTGGCTCGCATCCGATAAGTGTCTTGAAACCAGCGCAGGCGAGGAGACTTTTGGTGGTGTCTCTCCTGAATATGCGTTATTGTTGTATCGCGGCTTCCATGAACGCGCTTCCACGGGAGGGACAGGCATGGTGGCACGCGTGTTTTCTCATTGTGACCCCGGGGGAGCTTTCACGGGCATGCGAGGGCTGGCGTCCAGTAATTGCTTTGTGAGCTCCATGTCACCTACGCATAGCCTAGAAGGAAAGGCGAGGATTGTCCTCATGACGAGAGGTCTGTTGAGTGAAGAGAGACTGGCTGGAGGCTGTGTGTACGTTTTACCTAAGGTACCTAGGTAGGTAGGTAGGTATGTACCTGACCTAGGTACCTGCTCTCATCACGAGAAGTGCACGCAATGTTCAAGCAGCAGGTTGGAGCCATCTCAAGAACTGCGTCATGCGCTGGACAGACCCAGGGGGGTACAAGCATGTCTTGATGTCTTTCGTTGTCAAAGGTATGGCCGCCATGGAGGCATGCAAGGCATGTTACCTCAGGTAGATACTCGAGGAGGGTGACTCGTCTAAGGACAGAAGGTTAAGTGCCTACCTAGGTACCTTGGTACTTGTTGAGTTGGGCGGTGCGGGCGGGTCTCGTAGGTACCTCCAAGTACGCCGCGAAATTTCTTGGCGGCGATGCTGCTGGACCCAGAATAATTTTCATGCGCCATCCGCCGACTCACTCACAGCAGTCTCAACAAGCAACACACATCACACATCACCGGCGAGGAAAATGGCCTCGGGCGGCGCTGAGCAGCCTGCCAAGAGGCGCAAAAAGCAGCAGCCAGCAAAGGTGATTACCATCGGGGGCAAGGCCTTTTCCCTCGACAGTTACCTGGATCCGACTCCCAAGACTCCCAAGGCGCAACAGCCACCGCCTTCGTTATCAAACTCGACGGCGCCAGCGCAACAACCATCAGTAGCACCCGAGAATGCTGCAACGACAGAGACAAAGCTAGACAAGTCGCACTCGAGAAGGCAGGACAAGAAGGGGAGGCCGCGGACCAACAACCGGGAAGACCCCCAGCTGCTCAAAACGCGCAAGGAGCTTCCCATCTGGCAATACCGCTCCGAGATTCAGGCCGCCCTTCAGTCACGCGACAGTCATGTCCTCGTTCTCGTTGGCGAGACGGGTTCCGGAAAGAGTACTCAGGTACCGCAGTTCCTCTACCAGGAATCCTGGTGCCAGCGCCAAAAGGTCAAGCTGCAAGGGTCTCAGGACGAGGTCGGCATTGGCGGGACCATTGCCATAACGCAGCCCAGACGAGTTGCGGCGACGACCTTGGCCCACCGAGTATCCCGTGAGGCTGGAACGCCCCTGGGAAAGGGGCAACCCGATGGCCTGGTCGGATATTCGGTCCGTTTCGACCACCAGGTCCCACGAGGGTCCAAGATCAAGTTCCTCACCGAAGGCACCTTGCTCCAGGAACTTCTTCGAGACCCGCATCTACGGCAATACAGTGCCGTGGTTGTCGACGAAATCCACGAAAGAAGCCTTGACGTTGATCTTCTCGTCGGATTTCTCAAGCAAATTCTGATGGGGGACTTGAAAGGCCGAGGCGGCATACCGCTCAAGGTCATCATCATGAGCGCCACGGCAGATGTCGACGGTATCCGGCAGTTCTTCAGTGACATTCCCGCCAAGAATGCAGATTTAGAGCGCGTCCAAGTGCTCCGCATCAAGGGCCGGCAGTTTCCCGTCGAGGTCATCCACGAGCCGCGACCAGTCCCTGACATTCAAGACGCCCTGCTGAAACGAATCTTCAAGATTCACCTCGAGGAACCGCTTCCCGGAGACATTCTGGCGTTTCTGACTGGGCAGGAGGAAATCGAGTCTGCCCAGAAGCTTCTTGAAGAGTACGCCTCGACGCTCGCCTCTAATGTTCCCAAAATCAAGGTGTGTCCACTCTACGGGCAGCTCTCGATGGAAGGACAGCGTGACGCCTTCCTGCCAGTCAAATCATCGTTCACGCGCAAGATTGTGCTTGCCACAAACATCGCTGAGACATCCGTCACGGTCCCTGGCGTTCGGTACGTGGTTGATTGCGGCAAGGCCAAGGTGAAGAAGTACCGCCCGCGCCTTGGCATGGAGTCGCTCCTCGCAAAGGTCATCTCTAAGTCTTCAGCGCTCCAGCGAACGGGTCGAGCAGGTCGTGAAGGCCCCGGCAAATGCTTTCGACTGTACACGGAGAGCACCTTCGACACGTTTCAGGACGCAGACCTTCCCGAGATCCTGCGCAACGACGTCCTCGGTGCTGTGCTGACGATGAAGGCGCGCGGCATTCACGATGTCCTGGCCTTCCCCCTCATGGACACACCGGGAACCGAATCCATCGAAAAGGCACTCCTTCACCTGCACTACCTAGGGGCGCTCGCTGACGATGGTTCCATCACGGCGGCGGGCGAAAAGATGGCAAGGTTTCCCCTTCCCGCCCCTTACGGCGCCGTTCTTCTAGCGGCTGCGAAACCTGAATTTGACTGTGTGGTGGAGGCGATCGACATAGTATCGTGCATCACGGCCGGCGATGACATTTTCCTGCAGCTGCAATCGGAAGAAGCCCAGGAGGAGGCGGGAGCCCTGCGCAAAGAGATTCAGAGGCGCGAGGGCGACATCATCACATACCTGACGACCATGCAGCGGTACACAGGGGAGAACACCGACAGGACCGACTGGTGCAAGCAGAGGAGAATCAACATGCGCAACATGAGACAGGCGCTCAACATCCGCCGGCAGCTCCGCGGCATGTGCGTCAAGGAAAAGCTCATGGCGGAGGCCCCGCCGCCGGACCCACAGCCTTTCACACCAATAGACCCGGAGCGAGCCGATATGATACTCAAGTGCTTCATGCGAGGCTTCGCCATGAAGACGGCGATGCTGGTGCCGGACGGCAGCTACGTGACGATCCAGGGCAAGCACGTGGTGGCGATCCACCCAGCAAGCGTCTTGCACGGGCAGAAGAAGGAGGCCATCATGTTCCTCGAGCACGTTTTCACGAACAAGAACTACGCTAAGAAGGTCAGCGCGATTCGGGCCAACTGGATCGTCGAAGCTATGGAGTCTAGGTACTAGATATCGTTGAGTCTCTAATATACATGGTAAAACTACTACAAATACATAGGCCGCCTGTACGTTTGCTCTGGTTAGAGACGTCGTGGCACTACTTCTGGTGCTGCTGCTCGTGCTCGTGCTTCTGCCTCTGCCGTGTATGTGTCTCAATCGGACTCTCTGTCCGTCCGGTGTTTCTGTATGGCCTGCATCAGCTCATACAGCTGCTGGATTTGTTCCTCTACACAGGACCCGGGGCACACGTCAGCGCTGGCCCTTCGACGGCCTCGGTGAGTAGTTTGGGAACCAGGGAACTCACCGCTCATCTTCTCGAGCTTGCCCTGCTCAATCTTCTCGCCGGCCCACGAGTCACCCTCGATCTTCTGGGCGTACAGCTGCCACTCGGTCAAGAAGCCAATCTGGCGCGATGCTCGTCAGCCGGGCCCTTGCCTTGGCCTGCCTTGCCTAGTAGTACTCGCACCAAGAGAACAAGGGCAACCATCCATCGCCTCCGGGGCGAGGGGGGCCAACTCACCAGATGCGCCGGGTTGTCGATGCTGCGGTGCGCGCGGAACTCGGCCTTGATGTACTCGTCGCCCAGGAGGCGCATCTCGGCGGGCAGGTGCTTGCGGTGCGCGCGCAGCAGCCGCCGGTAGAGCGGTATGGGCGGCAGCAGGGCCGTCGGCTTGGGTCGTAGCCCCCCGCTGTTCTGGGCCGCCGCCGCCGAGGCCAGCCGTCCGAGCGATTGGCGCATCGTGCGGTGTTTGCGGTTCGTTGTTGTTGTTGTTGTTGTTGCTGCTGCTGCTGCGTTCGTGGCGTTGATGTGAGTGATGTGAGTGATGTCCGGGTCGGGTGGTAGTGGACTGGTGGGTTTGCGGATTGGGGCGGCGGACGGCGAGGGCGCTTTCAGTGGCCGCGGCGACGTTGAGGGTGCCGAAATGTCGGCCCCGCCGACCCTGGGGGCTCTCACTCACTCACAAGTTGCCCGCGCTTTCATATAAAACTCGAAATCTTCAAATTCATCCCTGCACTCGACGCCGTCGTCCGCAAGCCACACAGGCTCTCGCAACTTCACCGCCAGGTAAAAGGCACGTCGCCGCAATGGCATTTTCGTTTGGCTTTTCCGGCGACGACATAGACGCCCAAACGGGCCCCGACGCCGCAGCAGCACCGCCGAGGCCGCCGCAGGCTCCTGCAGCATCAGTCGCAAACGCCGCCACCACTACCACCACCACCACCAGCAGCGCGTTCCCCGTCCCCGGCAAGCCGCAGCTCCCGCCCACTCACCATCCCGTCGCCGACTTGCTGGCTCGGCTGCCCTCCAAGATCGCCTACGACTGCTTGAGCGTGGCGCTCGACGACGCCGCCTCGCCGCCCTTGGGCATCCCGCGCCGTGAGCTCTGGGACGTCCGTGTCCAGCTCATGGCCGAGGACGACGATGACGACGATGACAATGCTGATGGCAGTCGCGCTGCAGAAGGCTTGGGCGAGCACGACGTCAAGACCGGCGTCTACGAGGGCGGCTTCAAGAGCTGGGAGAGCAGCGTGGACCTCGTAAAAGTCTTGGCCTCGCAGAGCCATCCGTCCACTTTGCAAGGTCGTCCCTTCCGTGTCATCGAGGTATGTACAGTTCTTCCTCCACCATCAGCTAAAGTAGCGCATTGCTTACACTCGCCACCCTAGCTCGGCTGCGGCACGGCACTCCCTTCGCTGGCACTCTTCCAATGGGCGCTGGCCTTGGATCCTGCTCCTTCAGACCGGCCCTTCACCTTCATCCTGGCCGACTACAACCCCTCTGTTCTCCAGCTCGTCACCCTTCCCAACTTTATCCTTGCCTGGGCCCTCCACTACCGGCAGCGGCAGCACCCCGCCCTGCAGGATGCCTTCTCCCTCGAGGGCGAGCTCGAAATCACCCCCGGATTGCTCCAGGCCTTCGAACAGAGTCTGCAAGAGCGCAACATCAGCCTCACGTTCCTCTCCGGCGGCTGGTCCGAGCGCTTCGTTGACTTGCTGTACGGCCTTCCCACCATGCCCACCTCGCAGGCTCCCGACCGGGACGCATCCGTCACCCTGCTGCTGGGGGCAGAAACGATATATTCCCCCTTTGCGCTCGAGGCTTTCAGTGAGACCATGTTCGCCGTCCTGCGCCGAGAACAGACCGCGGCAGCAGCACATGCGGCCGCGTTCGTGGCTGCCAAGAGGCTCTATTTTGGCGTCGGCGGATCCCTTGACGACTTTGTCGACAGAGCCCGCGCAAAGGGTGCCACGGTCACCAAACTTCGGGAGGAGGCCGACGGGGTTGCTCGCGGTGTCGTGCGCTGCGATCTGCCCTAGCCCCAAAGATGTGACGACTGATTCCTAACATTGCGAAAGACACCGACGGCCTTGATAAGCACAGAGGCACTACGACATGCACCTGAGGACCGACGGGCCCAGTACGGATGTTGTACTGTTGGCAACCAACCAGGCCTGAGATAACAATTGGGTATACTTTACTTCTAAACAGCAAAAACGCTAGGAGCATACCAGCCTCGAATCCTCCAACGCCTGCTCATTATCGTCGTGCTGCGACCTGACGTTCCTTGCAGTCGCTCATGGTGTCGTTCCGCGCCTACTTGCTTTTCTTCTGGAACTTCTCCGTGCACACCGGGCAGTACCATGTCCCGTTGGGCTCGCTCTTAAGGCCGACACACGACCAATGAAACCACTCATAAGGGCAATTGTCGTTGTCGCATGCCACCATATCGCCGTAGCTCACGTTATGGCAAAGGCAGTACGTCTTCTCGTCGCCTCCTTCGTCATCCTCTTCCTCGGCATCGCCGAGAACGTCGTCGCCGTCGCCGTCGCCGTCTTTTCCATCGGCCGCCGGTGTGCCTGCCGAACGACCCTCTGCGCCTTCTTCTTCTTCGCCGCTCATGCTTTCCGCTTCCGACAGGTCACTATCCGCCGTCGAAGCAGGTGAGTTTCGCGTCGACGCCTTCTTCACCCGGGACAGCGACGACTTGTTGGGGGCCTTCTTACGTGCCGTGGCGGTCGGAGTGCCTCGCCGACTCCCGGCAGCCGAGCCTGCCTTGACCGAGCCTGCACGTGGGCCAGCACTGCCAGCTCTGATGGCAGCACTAGTAGCGGCACCCGGACCAGCTTTGGGGATGCCGGGTCCCAACGACGAGTGTCTGGCAAGGCCGCTGGATGCTGCCGGAGCGTTGCCAGGTCCCGTGCTGGATCGCGGACCGCGCTTCGTGGCCGGGCCGGCGGAGCTCTCGCGTTGCCGGTTGAGTATGATGCTCGCGGCTGGCGTGGCGGGAGCGGAGGCCGGATGCTGGTTGAGACTCTGCTGGGTTTGCGCCTGTCGGATGCTGGGGTGCGTGGGGAGGCGCGTTGTGGCCGGGTTAGAGGAGGCGTGGGCCGGGTTCAGCGGCGACGGGATGGGGCCAGCCGTGGCCATGTGCGCGGACGGATTGATGGATCGGATCGATGGGGCGGTGTGGTTGGCGGCGCTGGGCCGCAAGAGCGAAGGGACTTCGTCGGGATCGGTGAAGCCTGGCTCTGCGCGGTCGTAGAGCAATTTTATCTGGACATCGAGGCTGCGCAGATGCTTGTCCATGATGGCCTGCAGCCTCTGGGTCAGAGTGATCTTGTCCTGGGAGATCTTGTCGGCGCGGGCATAGCTCTCGCGAATCTGAGCGCGCAGCAATTCCTCCCTAGGGTTCGCCTCGTGACTGCCGTTCGACCTGATCCATTTCTGTATCTTCCCATCGCGGTCCTCGATGGTTCGAATGCACTCGTTGTACTGGCGGTCCTTGTCGGCAATCTCGTCCTGCATGAAGCGGATCTCCTCGGGCAGGTTCTGGACGCGATTGATCCAGTCGTCGAGGACCAAGCCCGGGTCGAGAGCCTCGGCTTGCGGCATCCTCTTAACGAAGTCGATGGACAGATCGTCTCTAGGCATGATGGTCAACCTCGGGACGGTCCCCAGCAGCCAAGATTGTCTGAAATCATGTGCAGAAAGGCCGTCTATGGTGCCTGTGCGACAGCGCTTCGGTAGGGTATGCAAAGGTAGACGCTCGGGGAGTATCGTGGCTGCGGGGAAGGATATGTAGAAAAGTAAATAAAGAATCAGACAACGCCACGGGAAAATCGCGAGGCGGGCGCACGACCGGGGGGGGTCGTATCGGCTGCCGACGGAAAAGAAAGGTAGGCTTCGAAGAACCCACTGGAATTGCTCCCTGGTCGGGCCGTGCGGGTAAGACAGGCAGCAGTGGAGGCAGGAGCCTGCGGCGGGCGCGGCCAAGTATCCGACTAGTGGCAGCCAAAGTCGCTGGACGCGGAGCGCTGGATTCACTGGCTGCAGTGGCCAGGCGGTCGTGCCTCCAGCGGGTGGGCGGACGCCAATGCACCTGCGCTGAGGTAACCGAGTCGAGCTTGCACCTGCAGCTGCAAGGTGCCCCCTCGACACAGCCAGCCTCGGCCAGCCGACTGGGCTCGAGGTGGCCATATGGGCATTCCTCACCCAAGGCCACCACCCCCGGGGTTCACCCCAGTGGTGCAGGAAGGCATCCGCCCACCCACAAGGCGGAGAAGCCTGCCCATCTCAGGCGAGACTTCGTTCGGCTCTTCGTTCAGAGAGGCCTGCCCCGTGGAAGGGTCGGCCACGCGGGAGCGATCCTGCGGCAACGGCGGCGTGCGCGCGCGCCCGTGACTTCTCGCTGGAGAAGGCGCCGATGGCAGGGTGCCTCCGGCCTCGCAGCCGCTTGGCCGCATGGTCGGTGGCGGTACAACAAGTGTGAGTGTGCCGCGGTTCTCACCTCAAGAGGCCGGTGATGAATGGGCGGATGGACGGGTGGGTGTATCGGGCCGCTTCTCGCGTGTCAGTGTGATCCGATGCGCGCTCCGCGAAATCCCTCGCGGACGCAGGCGAGACGGCGATGGACCCAGAAGCCGAGCGAGGCGAATGTCGGGGGTTTGCTGGCGAGGCTGCCGGCGGCGGAGCGCACGAGATTGCACGTCGATGGGAGGGATGCTTGTGATGCGAAACGCAGTGGCGATGACAGGCCAACTTTTTCTGCCCTTGCGGCTTGCCTGAGGTGGCCAGCCAGCGTTGGAGGTCCATCGGAGCCTTGCCGGCCCAGTCGCTCTCTCCAGACGCACCATGCCCTGCCGGTCCTACCTGCCCTAAAAGGTACCTTAGGTCCTGCGCTGCCCCGCGGTCGCTGAGCCCCTCGTCTGGGTACAGGAGGACCTGCCCGCAAAACAGGAGGCCTCATCTGAGTACCCAGCGGTGCCATCTTGTCATGCGTAAGCCTAAGTATCTTGGAGAAACTTTGCTAGTTACCAAGGTACCTTTCTCCATGATCGCAGGCGCCCACAGGTAAGGGTACTTGTACAAGGCGAGGCCTCGTGCCCTCCCCCAAGATGCCAGGCTACTCGCCGGACTGGCGGCAAGTTTTGCCGCCTCCACGCGGACATCGACCTTGCCGCGCTAGGATTCAAACAAGGCTAGCGCCATCTATGCGACTCTCTGTCGTTCTGCCGTCGTCGTCGCGCAACTCACTCACAACCCTGCCTCAAGATACTTACATTTTCTTTCCCCTTCACTCGCTCTATTGCCGCTCTTAACCTCTATATAGCGTAGCGACACCTTTCGGGCGCCGCCACAGAGACAGTTCTCAGCCACAGTCGCCGAGGGCCCTGCCAATCTCCCGTCATCTCATACACCCATTTCCGCCTCAGGAGCCTCAACCCAGCCCTCACCCAGTCATCGCTTGCTGGCGCGAATCGCCAAGGGCCATCGCGCCTGTAAGCCGTTGCCCCAGGCCCCGTCACTGAGGCCCCTCACGGCCTGTCATCGGCCCTCGCGGCCATGGACGTGGACGCGTACCGGTTCCGCGTGCCCAAGCCCAACTACCTACCTCACAAACTCGACGTGGACCGCAATGACCCCATCGTCGAGTCGTACGATGCGCCGCTGGCCCTGACGGGCGAGCTGGACAACGCCAAGTTCTTCAACAAATGCAAGCGCATGGCCGAGGAGTCGGGCATCACACGGCCAAAGGGCTACAATGTCTCTTTCCACTGCAACCCCGAGATGGAGAAGCACCACTTCGGCGTCACACATCCCATGAAGCCCTGGCGCCTCACCCTCTCCAAGAGCCTCATCTACTCCTATGGCATGTCCTTTGCCATGAACAACTACGTCTCGCGCGCCGCTACGTACGAAGAGCTCGCCGACTTTCACTCCACCGACTACCTCGACTTCCTTGGCACCGTGCTGCCCGAGCCCGTCCCGCGCGACGTGGAGAACCAGAATCCGGACCTTAGGTTCAACTTGGGAGGTAGCGACTGTCCGTTGTTCGAAGGTCTTTACGATTATTGCTCCATGTCAGCCGGGAGTGCTCTCGACGCCGCCAGGAAGATCTGCGCGAACCAGTCGGATATCGCAATCGCCTGGGGAGGTGGCCTGCATCACGCCAAGAAGGCGGAGGCGTCGGGTTTCTGCTACATCAACGACATCGTCATCGCCATCCTTGAGCTCCTGCGCCACTACCCCCGTGTCCTGTATATCGACATCGACGTCCACCACGGCGATGGCGTGGAGGAAGCCTTCTTCTCAACAGACCGTGTCATGACCGTCTCGTTCCACAAATACGATCCGAACAACTTCTTCCCTGGGACGGGGGCCCTTGACGATAACGGCCCGAAGAACGAGCAGAATCCCGGTGCCCACCACGCGGTCAACGTCCCGCTCAACGACGGCATTACTGACGAGCAATACGACATGCTCTTCAACACCATCATCAGCCGCATCGTGGAGAAGTTCCGGCCCAGTGCCATTGCCCTTCAGTGCGGCGCCGACTCATTGGCGGGAGACCGCCTCGGCCGCTTCAATCTCCAGGTCCAGGGCCACGGCGCCTGTGTAGAGTTCTGCAAGCGCATGAACCTGCCCTTGATCCTCTTCGGTGGCGGCGGGTACACGCCTAGGAACGTTGCCCGCGCCTGGACCTACGAGACGAGCATCGCAATCGGCTGCCAGGACAAGATCAGCGACGTGCTCCCGCAGCACACGCCATGGCGAGACCAGTTCCGTCAGGAGACCCTCTTCCCTACGCTGGAGCAGATCCTCGGCGAGCCGCGCCAGAATAAGAACCCGCCCAAGCGGCTGCAGGACATTGTCAACCACGTCAGCGAGCAGCTGCGGTTCGTCCAGGCGGCGCCCAGCGTCCAGATGCAGGCGATACCGCCAGACATCGGCGCAATCAGACACGAGGTGGAGGAGAGGATAAAGGAAGAGGCCGCGGAGAGGAATGACGAGCTGCGGCGAATCAAGGAGGCCGGCGTCGCCACCCCCATGGAGTTCTGATGGTCTTTGCTTTGTCGGCAAGAAATTATTTTCTAGAGTACTGCTATTTGTAGAGACGCCTTTAGCTATTCGTAGAGATGTTCCTCAATTTTCAGGGCCGGCGCCCCGCTCCCAGCCCGCTACACCTAAATTGGGTGCGGAGGCATGGCAGGCCAGCGCCGCGCCATAACGCATAGGAATATCTTAATTGAATCCGTCAGTCATATCGCCGCTGCCGCCGCCGCCGCTAGTAGGGCTTAAATCGCTTAAAAAACGCATTTCTAGTGTTTTCTTACTTTATTATTATATCGGGCCTATATTCTTCCGACCCGGGCTGCGGCCGCGGCCGCTACCGCTATAGGCGCCCTTAATTATAGCCGCCGCCGCCGCTCCTAACTTTACTATCTCTACCTGCCTTACTAGCGCTAGTAGGGCCTAAATTGCTTAAAAAACGCATTTCTGCTATTTTCTTATAATATTATTATATCGGGCCCTTATTATTCTGGCCTAAGCTAGGCTAGCTAGGCTAGCTTAGCCTGCCCTAACCGCTATTAGGGCTATATAGCTAGGATCACCTCTTTTAGTGCCTATAAGGCTAGCTATAAGCCTGCCTATATACCTATTAGCGAGACCTCTTATAAAGCTACCTATAAGGCCGCTTATAATATATTTAGTATTAAGGTTCATAATCTAATATTACTGCTATTATAGCCGCCGCTATAGCCGCCCTTATCTACTTAGCTAGCCTATAGTCTCTTAGCTCTTCATGCCGCTAGCTATAACGCTATTAACGATACTATTAAGCTAGTCTCGCTAGTCTCGAACTATAAGAAGTCCTAATAGAGACTAAGGTTAAGAGGCTAGGTTCCTTAGCTAGTAATCTAGCTAGGCTACCTATTTTAGCCCTAGCCCTAGCCCTAGCCCTAGCTTAACTTAATAGAGGGCTAAGTAAGCTCGCTCGGCTCGCTAGGCTAGCTAGGCTAGGGCCGCTATATAATATTAGTTTTAATATTATTATTATCGATATCGTTAATATTATTATTTATTATTACCTAATAGAGCCTAAATAGACTATCTAGGACTAAAGTTAGGAGATTAACTAGGAAAACCTAAAAAGGGAAAAACCTAGTCTAAAGGTTAGATATAAGTTAGTATATTCTTATAGGGAATAGGGATCGGTCTTACTACCGATACTATATGCCTAGGGTTATAGCTTAAGGAAATAGTTAATAGGCTCTCTCCCTATAAAGAGTATAAATTCTTATCTTAGCATAAAGGGGGGGGGGGCCCTAAGGTGCCTAAGTTATCTAGAGTCTTAATATTAGTCTAAGTATACTCTACCCTTAGGCTAAGTATACTTTACCTATTAGGTTTATTAGCTTAGCGTTATAAATAATAGGTAGGTCTTAGTCTCCTTCTAAATATACCTCTACCTATTAAAGTATACTTACTTAATTGCTCTTAAAGTCCTAATATCAGTCTAAATATATTCTACCCTTAGGCTAAGTATACCTTACCTATTAGGTCTATTAGCTTAGCGTTATAGATAATAGGTAGGTCTTAGTCTCCCTTTAAGTATACCTCTACCTATTAGAGTATACTTACTTAATTACTCCTAGAGTCCTAATATTAGTCTAAGTATACTCTACCTTTAAGCTAAGTATATCTTACCTATTAAGCTAGCTAGCTTAGCGTTATAAATAATAGGTAAGTCTTAGTCTCCTTTTAAGTATACCTATTAAGATAATTATTAATAATATTAATAATATTAACTTTCTTTTTAAGATATATTAAAGAGGCTATATTAATATATTATTAATCCTCTATTATAATAAGGATATATTTAAGATTAATAAAGATAGCTTAAAGGGTATTTTTATAATATTAATATAAATTCTTAAAGTCTTTAATAAGTCTAAAAGTTAAGGTCTAGCTATAAATAGGTAGTAATTATTAAGCTATTAATAAGGGGGTATATAAGGCTCTTAATAATAGAGGTAAAGTTCTTATTATAGATTGCCTCTTAATATTACCCTAACTTCTATAAGGTTATCCCCTTAATTATATTATAATCTTTAGGTATAATTAAGGGTATTAAATTATATAGAAGTATTAATTTATATTTTAATAATAGTTTTAGGCCGCTATAGATAAAAGACTTAAATTAGCTATAAAGGTTAATTAGTCTTATATATATTATTTATCTTAAGAACCTTAAGGAACTTCTTTTATATCTTATAGTATTAAAGATAAGTCTAAAATATAGCTTTAAGCTAGCCCTCTTTATTATATAAAGTATTAACCTTAATATTATTACTTTTAAATACCTTAATAAAGGCTTAAGTTACTATAAGGCTATTAAAGTATTCTTTTTAAATAGCTTAATAGTTATTATATATATCCTTCTTTTAAAAGAAGATATAATTAAATCTAGTTTAATAAATAAAGTTAGCTATCTTATAGGCCTAGATTCTATACTTTTTTATAAGCTCTCTCTCTTTTATTTATTAAGCTAATATATAATAATAAAAAAGAAAGTATACTAAAGGATCGAGAGACCAGCTATAATTATACTAATTAATAACTACCTTATATATCTATTTCTAATTAGAAGCCTTAATAGCTAAGGCTATAAGTTTAAATAAGTAGTTAATCTTCTATAATAATGCCTTTCGAAGGCCTATACTTTAAGATAGTCTTTTAGGGCTATAATTATAAAGGAAGATAAAATAGATAGGCTAAGAGATACTATTAATTTCGCGCTTTATAGAGGTAAAGGCCTTAATAAGAGAAGCGCTATTATTATAGTAGAAGTTAATTAGGAAGATAAAGAGATCTTAGAAGGCATTAAATTATTAGGTAAGTAATAGCTATAGAATTAAGTTGCCAATAAAATTATCGTTATTTAAGTCATTAGCGTTAAGCGCCGTAGCGGCTAGCTTTATAGCCGTAGCTATAGCTGGCTCTAATAAAGCCGGCTCTAATGAAGCCAGCTCGGTTAGGTTGATAAGAAGGTTAAGATCTATCTCTATAGCAGCGAGGCCGCGATATAGGCTTTTAGCGGCGTTAGCGGCGTTAGCGGCGAGGCTACGTGAAGCCGGCGTTGTGTGACGAGGCTGCCTTGCCGGCGGGCTGCATGATGCTTGGTTTTGGAGGGCTGCTACAGCTTTGGGCGCGGCGGCGCGGGCGGCATGTGATTGGCCAGGAAAAACCGGGGTTGTGGAATATCTCTACGAATAGCCAAAGGCATCTCTACGAATAGCACTACTCAACAAGAAACAAGACTCGATTGCGACTAGAAAAAACAAAGGTTAAAAAAAGACACAAGTAGAAGCCGCGAGGCCATCAGCACCAAAGAGGCACGAGCAGCCAGGCATAGCCCGCTCGCCGCCGACCGACCGGAGGACGATGAAAAAGCGCAAGCCTAATTCCCCCGGCGTTTCTTGCATCCGCCGTCAGCGTCGCGTCTGCTGGCGCGTCTCCTCGAAGCTCCTCTTCCCCAATTGCAATATCAAAAATATAACCCAGGGCATCCATGTGGACATCTCAACCTCCGCACAGGCACTCTTGATGCCGTCGCCCGCGGTGCCGGATACTCTACCGAGAAGAATATGCACATGAAGATCCAAAATGATGCTAGTCCAGATTTACAGCGGTGTCATCAGTAGTACCGGACTACGGCCTTGCCACCGCTCTTGAGAGCAGCCTAAGATGATGGTCAGATCGCAGCTCTTCTCGCATCCACTCCCTCTGGACAGGGCTACTTACCGTGCAGCCGTTGGAACCTCCAGTAAACTGGCCGTTGGAGTACCCGCACTTGATGCTAACATCACCCGTAATCTCAATGTTGAAGTCGAGCTTGGCCGTGCTGGTAGGCGCGTTGGCGAAGAGTCCGATCCATGTGGTGCCGCTGTCGTCCTGGCCAACTCCGAGGTTGACACCGGCCCAGTTGCCGGCGCACTTCGGGCAAGCAGGGCTGTTCCAGACGCAAGCATCCTTGGGGCCCAGACCCTTGGGGTTGATGTAGTACTGAGCCGTCGTCTTCTGACCATCCCACTGGTAGTACTTGGATTGCACGGGGTTGGTGACATCAACGGAACCGCCGGGCTGAGCGACGAGAGGGATGACCATGCTCTCGGTTCCGGGATAGTCGGTACGGCAGGTGGACACGACCTCGCTGAGGTCGTTCTGGATCGTGACGCCGCCAGCGCCCTTCTCGCAGAGAGTCGTAGCGCTCTTCCTGGTGAGCTCGAGGTAGCCGTTGGAGTTGCAGTACAGGCCACCGATGGACTGCTTGGTAGATCCCTGGGCCGAGGACCACTGGGTCTTCTGGTAGCCGGGAGGGCAAGCGTACGAGCACATGCAACCCTTGGAGCAGGTCTGACCCGTCACACCGGTGACGATGTTGCTGATACTAAGAGCGCCGGGAGAGAAATCGGGCACAAACTGCAGGCCGGACCACTTACCCAGGTCGAGCCAGTCGAGGGCCAGGGCGCCGTAGTCGGAGGGGAACTCGGAGCACTTGATCTTGCCGCTGGGGAACTCGGCATCGACTCCGGTAGCTCCGCTGTTGAAGCTGTTCGACTTGGCCGGCTTGGCCTGCGTGGAGGCCGGAGGCGGAGGGGCCTGGGACGTCGTCGTCTTGGGGGGGGGAGGGGGAGGCGAAGAAGTCGTGCTCGGCTTCTCGATGAACTGGGCCGCGGCCTTGGACGTTGTCGTGGGCTTTGGGGGCGGCGGAGGGGGCGAGAAAGTCGGGGTCGTCTCACCAACGACAACGCAGTTGCCCTCCTTGATGCAGGCCTGGGCCGAGGCGGCATCATAGGGCTTGCCGCCCATCTCGTAGGCGGTCGCAGTGGCGCCGGCGACGTAGACGGTGACGGCATCGGGGGCGCGCTTCTCGACCCGGCTTCCACCGTGCTTCTTGGCGTGGCGGTGGAGGTGGTGATGCGAACTCGCCGTGGCGCTCGCGGCCATGGTGGCCGCGAGGGCGTAGTTGAGGACGTTCTTCATTGCGGTCAAGTGTTTCTGCAAGACACAGGCAGGTCAGCAGGCTGATCGGGTGTCGCCGCTTGCGACGATGATGTCTAGAGTTTGCGAAACGTGGGGATCCGGCGGATAAGAGGTTCGTGTAAGGGCAGCGTCGCTCTCCCCTGGTCACGAGCAGGCAGGTCGTCGAACAGGCGGCGCAGACCCGGAAGTTTCGAGTCGACGTAGGGGTTCAACGTACCCGTGAATTGGACGAATTCAATTGATATGTATGTTGTTGTTGTTGTTGTCGCGTAGCAGTAGGAGGCCGAGGAGGCAAGCGAGCGTGAGAGAACGATGGACCAGGAACAAAGGAGTGTGGTAGAGAGTAAAGACTCTCTGTTGGACAAGGACACACCGCAAAGGAGGGATGAGGTGAAAAAACGAGAATCCACAAGCAAAACGAGGCAGAGGAGAAGGGGAGGGAGGAGCCAAGGAGGAGATGAGATGGTGGTGAGAGCCCACCTGGGCGACTAGGCCAGACCGGGCCCCCGTCCCAGGCTTGCCAGACACCCAGACTCCCAGCCCCGGATGGGTGGATTCGCATGGGCAGTCGACGGCAGGAGGGTGGGTGGGAGGCGCCTGCCCTGGCCGGCCTGGGTGCCTGGATGCCTAGGTGCCCTGGCCACCTCCCGTCGGGGGGTCGCCCCAGGTCAGGGCTGGCCCGGCTGGGTGTGCGGGTGCGGTGCCGCTGCGCCCACGGGCTCCCGCGGGAAATTAGCCTGTCGTCAGTCTTTTTTTGGGGCCTGCTCGCTCCGTGAGGTGCTCGTGCGGATAGGTTGTTGTCACCTGAACCTCGGACACGCTACCAACGCCAGGCCTACGTGCCAATCGCCGCTGGTGTACTTGACTGGCATGGGGGGCGCCGGGCACGGGCGCGCGTACCGCCGGGGCTCGTGTTGTGTACAGTTCTCGTACACGCTGGAGTCCATGAGCGCTTGGGGTGCCTGCATGGAAGGCAGTGACGAAAGTGCGATCGACACGTTCGGCAGGCTGGCCGGGGGGTCGATTGTGCTTCGTCTGTCAGCACCCGCACACATCCATTGACATGATGGCCGCCCGCATCGTAGATGCGTGTCATCCCGTCACTGGGCTTCCTCTCTCTGCAGAGATCACCAACAGACGGCGGCAGCAGCAGCAGCGAGCAGCATTCTCTTCACTTGCTCGCGTTGTTGTGGTGTTGGTACTGCAGCGGCGGCGCGTGTCGCCACGCGGCCAGGGCGCCCCGAGCGTCCAGCGACTTAATTTCACGACGACCACGACGACCACGACGACAACCAGGAACGCCTCTTGTTGCATAGGCAGCAATCCTCCTCCATCCATCCATGCAGCGTATCACCTGCGGGCGGCCGCAAGCCACGGCGAGGCTCCGCAGGGCGGCGGGCCAAGTGCCGGCGTCAGGCTCTCGGTACAGAGGCCACAGAAGCAAGGCAACACGGGGTCGGCGGTTCGCGGCGGTGTGTACTCCGTAGGCAAATTGCGATTGCTCGTACGAGAAGAGACGACCGACGGCGCGCAGGGCGAGGGGAGGGCACGCACGCAGCCGGAGCTCACGTCGGTCGAGGAGCGAGTGAGGTTGGCCACGCGCCCCGGCGCCCCACAGCTGAGAGGGGGGGAAAAGGGGGCTGCGGCTCCTTCCAAGAATCCCGTTCGTCCAACGCCCAAGGCCCCTCCAAAGCGTTCTTGCGTCCCTTACCTTGGCGTCCGTCCCCCGTACCTGACGCTAGGCCACTTTAGGCCTCACTCTATCTGCGCCACCGACAACGGCCCAAAGTGGCACGGAGCGCCGCGCAGTCGGTAGGCGATGAGGGGAGCGCTCATCCGCTCCCTGCCATCCTGCTACCTAATCTACTACAGTACTTTTTAAGGGGCCACAGTGAAGCGGAAGAAAATAAGACGAAGAATCAATGCAGTTGATGAGTCTCCAGCGGGCTGACACAACACACCGCACTCGAGTACAGATTGCTCCACCGATTCGTCTTCTTGCCGCGCAAAGCCTCGTTATTACTACGGTACGAGTAGTCCGTACTGTACTGCACATTCACGGTGTGCCCCAAGGGCCAAGAGGGAGCCACCGTCGGACGTACCGCGCGGCCTTGCTTAGGGGACCCACGGGGCAAACATCCTCAGCTGCGTGCGAGTACAAGTACGTACGTACTGCAAACGACGGCAGTGCCCGTGACTCGTTCCGTTCGCTCTCGAAGCGGGACGCGGACGAACCGTCATGCTGATGAGAGCTTGCCCAGCATCTCAGCGCGACCCATTTGCCGTCTCGTCGGTCCCTGCCTGGGGCCAGCCAGCGATGTCGAGCATTGGAACCTACAAGCAGCAAACGACGAGCCCGCCCGTGTGCGTATGCGCTGTGCTTGTGCTCGAGGTCGGTGGGTTGCCGTCTGTGCGAGTACCGTCCAGTATCCTTGATTGTTCCCGGACCATCTTTTCGTGCATTCCCGCGACGCCATGAGATGGGTCGCGATGGCACCGCAGCAGCAGCCTCGACACCAGCGCACTCGCCTAACTTGCCGTTGTACCTATTCCGGTCTTCGTGCAGCACGAGCGCTCCGCCTGGCTGGCGGCCCTGCCTGCTGAGATCCTCTCTGCCTTTGTCCATCCCCTTCCCGCGCACGACTCGTGCACCGCCACCCCCCCCCCCCCCCCCCCCCCTCCGGGCATCGTTCAAATAGCATCCAAAGCGAGCCAGCCGGGCCTTGGCGACTTGGCTGCGCCAGTTGCGCAAAATGCAAATGAACAGGAATCCACACCAACCCTGGCCGTCCTCCCAGCGTAAACATTCGAGCCCGCCCGCCAGCCAATCGCTGCGGGCTGCGGGTCCCCTCTGGCGCCAACTCTGAAACACCGAAACGCGCCTCCCGCCCTCGTCGCCGCGAGTCACAGGGGCTGGCGCTGTCATCCTCGTGCCCTTCGTCACCAGCGCAGCGTACGAGTAACTACCTAATTACAGTACTGTACTGTACTCGAACGAGTACGTACCCTTTTTTCCTCCGTTCCATATTGGGAGACGATTGATTCGATTGATTGATTGATGATCGATCCGTGCCATGCAGTCGTCAGTCTGTTTCGCCCAGCCCTTCCGCGTGCAGCGTCCGCGGCGGCCCCGAGACCAGACACGCCGCGTGGCCCGCTCTTCCTCGACCGCCCGGCCTGACTGAATGACTCTTAGAGTTGCTCACTCTGCCCGGTCGGGCCTCCGCCCGCCGGAGCCGAGCCTTCTCCAAGTCTCGGCAATATGTTCCGCTCCGTGTCGGCATTGCCATCCGCCGACAGTGCCAGTTCTCTATCCCACCTGTTCTTCGTCATGCCGCTTGCGCGTGAGCGCACTATCTATTATTGCGTGTCGACGACTCCTTTCTGGGTGCGTCCCTTGTTCGCACGAGCTCTGTGGCACCGGACCCCTTGGTCGTGTTCGTCCCCGAGTGTCTAGAAATGGTAGCCGGCTCGCCCTTGTCGCGAAGGGTCGACGGCGACAGGGCAGGCGCCCCCCGGGGGGGGGGGGGGGGGCTTTCTACAACATCGTCATACATACACGCATACATTTGTACGTACACGTCCGCTCACACATGGCCAAACCCCAGTGATAATGGTCTCGGTCAAATCTGAGACCTCTCTCCCCTTCTCCCCAAGAGCCGCGAGTCCCGTGCGTCTCGTGCCGATATGTCGATCCCGACTTGGCGGGCAATTCCTACTACCCTGTAGGTGGATCAACTTTCGTGGTACGAAACCATGCCGCCCCGGTGTGAGCTCGATAGTGTTATCACGAGTCGTTGAGGCAGGCCTAAATCGGTGCGTGCGTTGAATCACTATTGTGTGGCGAGGAAGGGTTGGCGAGGAATTGTGATGAAGCCTGTCCCCAGCGACCATGGCTTGGGGGCCTCAGGGCATGGACACCACCTTATGGTGATCTTCCACGACACGGCGTGGGTTTTCGTCACACACGATAGCTCACAGAAACCCAGTGTATCAAGTGCGCCTTGGCCATGAATGGCATAATGCCAGGACACGGGCAGACAGGCCGCCGTCTCGGCAGATAGAGAGCACCACTGCCTCTCATCTTCATTCCACTCTGTCCACGGACAAGGAGCCCCAGGCGCTAGTCATAAATCGAAAGCCCAACAGTCTCGCATCAAAGCCCACACCAATCGAGTCGTACATGGCGGCGGCGTCTGTGCAAGGCGAGATGTGACGAGGGCAGTACGGGCGACCAGTACAGTCTGAGCCCTGCTTGGCCGGTTGCCCTGCCACAACTAAAATTCTCGCTTGTTTCCTTGGCCGCCCCGGTCATCAGCTGGCTGCAGGATGGGCGGGCCGGGACAGAGTGCGGTGGATGTTTAAGATGCCGTCTCGCGGTGGCTGAGGCTGCCACACAGCATGATATGTACCACCAATGCCGAGGACCCATGGACCCGGTATCAAGGTGAACACAGGATGCATGTACCGAGGAGGAGGACGCAGGAAAATGTTCCGTTTCATAATACGGACTACATCGCGAAGGTGTCACGTAGAGCGGCCACACCCGACCGCGACTTGTCGTCAATGCGCTTCCGCAGAGGGATCTCGGCCGCTAGAGATGGAACCAGGAGGCAGCAAGTCTTTGCACATCTTCGCAGTCTGCGCGCATCGTCCCAGGGACACGCCTAGCCTCGAATGCCCGGAGACATAACGTTGCACCCTGTTCTTGCTACAGGGAGTCCGCGTCATGTGGCTGTCTGAGCGCAGGAGAACCCTGGGCCACCAGCCTCCGGGGATCCCAGCTTCCACCACCCTACTTCGTACCATCCTCAATAACAACGACATAATCACAGTCAGACATGCTCTTCAGTCCATGGGCGACCATTTAGACTGTAGACCCCTGAAACGCATACGCCATGACTTGCGGCATCTTCTTGTCAGTCTCCGCATCGACGCTGCTGGCGGCTTCGTCCAAGAGCATCACTTTGATATTGTGCCGTAGCGTGCGTGCCAGCGCAAATAGCTGCCGCTGGCCGTGTGAGAGTTAGTTCAAGACTGTCGAACTCGGCATCCAAGCCACCGGCTTCGCAAACGAGTCCCAAAGCCCAGTTCTCTCGAATGCTGCTTGGAGCGCGTGGTCTCGGTATTCCGTCACCTGCCCAGGACTGCCCTTTCCTGGATCGTCGCCGGCAAGATGAGAGAGATCGAGATTGGTAAGAACAGTCTCTGGCAGTGATATAGGATCTTGTGGCAACACGGTGAGCTGGGGTTGAACGACATGTCCTGGCACCGTCAAAAGATTTACCCCGTCGATGCGGGCACCACCCGATCTGGTCTCCATGAGTCGCAGAAGACTTGAGAAGCAGATGGCTTTTCAGGCTCCTAATTTTGCCGCAAATGCCGGGTTTTTGGCCGACTTTGGTGCTGAATGAGATCTCCTGAAGTATCGCATCTCCATCATTCCATCACATGCTGAATGAGCGCTTCGCGTCGTTGACAATGCGCGGCGTGGTCACTCACCTGAACGACGCATGTATGCCAGCCACCTCAATGGAGCCTTGAGACGGCCAGTTCCCAGGAGGCAGCACTGCCTCGCCTGGAAGATTCTGACTGGGAGCGTCTGACAAATTGCCGCACGCGAGCGCATCCGCCCCCAAGGATGTCTCCATCTTGGTCCAAGCCGCGATGATTCCGCGGAGACTGCCGTTGAAACTCATCAGGTTGACCATGGCAAGCCCAATGGCGACACTGCCCGAGATATCAGGATACGACGTGGGCAAAGCCACCTGGACCGCGTTGTTAGTGCTTAGTCTCAGGGATACAAACGAAGCGCGACGGTTTCTTACCAAAGGACAGAGATAAGGGTAGCAAATATTCCCATGACCAACGAAAGCCACTCCTGGATGCAAAGCATAAGACAGTATGGCTTCTGTGAAATATCCAACAACTGAAGTCCCTCTTCTACGTAGGCATCATGCCACCCGAAGAACCTGATCGTGCCAATGCCACGCCTAGTCTCGGTGACGGAGGTCTAGAGAGGGGATTTGGTGTGGAGGTCAAGGCTCTGTATCGTCTTCGACGTCTTCAGATAGAACTGCTGCAGAAAGTAGATGACGACGGTGCTGACGGCCATGACACCACCAAGACATGGTGCGCCTGAGGTTATGATTGCCGCCGCCGCAACAGTGTCTGCCGTGTTCAGGACCGTCTCAAAGAATGCCATGCGCATTTCTTGGTCCACAAAACTCATGCCCTGACTGCAACGGTTGAGAAGTGGCCCATTGTCCGTCTTCGCGAGGAACCACGGCGGTGCTCCAAGGTAGCCATCGAGAAGGAGCTGATGGGTGTACACCCCGGATCTCGGAATGACGAACAGGCCGTACCACCAGAAGACGACGGCTGAAAGGATGATGGCAACGATGCCCGGCATAATGTAAACGCCGGGGTATATGGTCGTGTCCGGCGTCGTGCCATGCTCGGTCCAGGTGCGCAGCCACAAGAGGGGAAGCTTGCCTGTCCAGATGAACCGATGCTGAGGAGAAGAAAGACTCCAATGCACCTCGGCACAACAGGAGATAGGTAGAGTTTGTAGAGCGCCCAGTCTGCTGTGGATTCTGGCTCCCAATCGCCTTCGCACGGGGTTGGATCGGACACGTCACTCTCGAGCGGCCTTCGGGGGTGTTCCTCTTCCTTGAACTCCGTAGCTGAGGAGCCTTCCAGGTCCAGGGCCTTCAAATAACCGTCTTGGCGCGAAGCTCGGAATAGCTGCCATACTGCTCAATCTCACCTGGCTTGCCGAGCACCAACACATAGTCGGCGCAAGGCAGGTAGTGCACTTACGTAGCCTCGAAATTGGCCAGGTGAAATGCTGCGCGACGGGTATGACTTTGGAGTCGACCACTCACCTGCGTGGGTGGCGATGAAGCGGTCCCCCTTGTCGACCGCAGTAGACCCAGTGCCGTTTCGCCTGAGCAAGGCTCTCCTAATTTTCGCCGATTTCTAGGCGTCCAGGGCGCTGAAGACATCATCCAACAGGAGAATTTCCTTTCTGCTGTACAAGGCTCCTGCCAGTGCCTTTTGTTCTGCATGTTAACTTGAAGGCTATCGTCGAGGGGAGGACGTATGGTGGAACATACCACTCGCTCGCTGCTTCTGCCCGCCGCTGAGGTTGACACTACCACTCCCCACCATGGTGTTGGTGTGATCCTTTACGGGCAGCCGCGCGATATCTTGATCCAATGCGCAGGATCGTATCACCGCGTCGTACCACATGGGGTCGTATTGGTTCTCTGTCATGACATTATCGCGGATAGACTGATTGCGTAGCCACGGCATCTGGTCGCAGTAGGCCATCGATACTCCATCTCCATTTACCGCCACGGTTCCCGCGCCGATGGGAACTTCGCCCCGAGAACAAACCGGGGTAGCAGTGATTTCTCGCATCCGACAGGGCCGATAATCATGGTGATTGTCGACTTCTTAATTTCGACAGAGATGTCGTCCTGAAGGACAGGGTCTGCTTTTCCCGGGAGGGCTACTTTCGATTGCCGCAAGGCTACGGTACGGCAACAGCTCCTTCAGGTTGATCAGGCCGGGCTGGAGGCTGAGCGTCACCGCCCAGGTGCTTGCAGGCCACTCTGTTGTCGTGATGCTCGTCAGACAGAATGTCCTTCTCCATGCGCTCCAGACAGGCCAGTGAAGAGGTCATGGTGGGATGGGCAGCAGTCAACTCCGCTAGGGGCTGGGATATTAGCGACACAATGGAGAGCGACGTGATGGCCTGCGAGACTGTGAATCCGCTGCCACCGGACCTGGTCCAAAAAAACTCAAGCTGTTGTGACGATCACGACCGCGGGCGCGAGTCAATGCGAGGTGTTTGCTAGAGAGCACGCCTGAATAGCACTAACAACTAATGAAGACTCGAGGCTCGAGGGATGGAAGCGAAAGCTGCACGTACCGACGCCAAGAATCCAGACTAAATCGGTTCTGAACTTTTTGGACGCGTTTGCCTCGTCAACACGGAGGCCACGCAGCCTCTTGGACACGTACGTGGCGAGATCCATCATCTTGTGGCTCTTGATTTGGGGCAGGAACTTGGAAGCCGCCGAGACACGTTTCTGAGTCGCCGCTGCCCACTCCATTCGCGCTGGGCTCATGCCGTGGCTGACGTATGTGGACATAAAGCTGCAGACAATGCAATCTCAGGCAAGACGGCGGTAATGCTTAAAAATCTTTTGCGAAGGTCATGGCCACAACAAGAGACGAGCATATGCGCTTGCCGATAGCCGGGACCGCGACCAGGAAACAAGCCCATCCTATTTCCCTCTGAAGGAGATAGATGGCCAGTACTAGCTCCATGCAGTTGGCCCATAGTTCATATGCAGCCTGAACACCTGGAAACAAGCCTTCAATGTCGGCGGTCATGAGTGAGACTGCAGCGTCCTCATCCGACTTTGACAGTGCATCGAGTAGCTTCCAAGATGAGGATTGCTCACCGATGGCCCCGATATATTCGATTCGCGGGGGGCATGAGCCCGTTGGTGCGGTTCTTCGTCAACCAACTTAGCGGACGGCCGAGGTAATATTGCAGTACTCCGTGGCCCATAACCGACTCACTGGACGCCGCTGATGAGTGACGGCCAGATGTAATATGCCGCCGCAGCACCAGTCGCAGGTGGGCTTATACTGGGAACAAACGGCTCTTGAACTTAGATTCTTGACCAAGGATGATATAACAAGG
Source organism: Purpureocillium lavendulum (assembly GCA_029168975.1). Lineage (NCBI taxonomy): Eukaryota > Fungi > Ascomycota > Sordariomycetes > Hypocreales > Ophiocordycipitaceae > Purpureocillium > Purpureocillium lavendulum. The sequence continues at coordinate 1,138,121 of JAQHRD010000001.1, forward strand.
AGTCGACATTCAAGAGAACCCCGCCTGAGCGACCGTGATAAGCAGTCCGACGCAGTCGCGACACGATGCGAAACAAACACGGCTTGGGGGCGGACCCTGCCACAGCCAGCCAGCCGGCAAGCAAACAAAGTGCTCGTAGGAGAGCCAAACAATGAGGCACTGACATCGCACATTCGAAAGACGTGCCCGCCATCCGGCAAGCGCCAAGCAGTCCAGGACGCCGCGAACGTCTCGCTCTTGGCCCGTCATCTGCCCATGCCGGCCACCTCGCTGTCAGAGGCCCATAGCATTCAAAGTCAAAGGCGAAAGGAAGGTACTCCGTACTCGTACATGTACTCGTACCGGGACTGGGGTGAGCCGACGGCCTCCCCCCCTTTTTGTGGCTGGCTGCTCTTACCTGAACATGGCGCGCGCCGAGACCGGGGTGCGAACGGTGGCCGCTGATCCACAGCCAGGTTCCCAGTTTAGAGATGGAACCCCAGTCCACCACCACATGCAAGCCTCCCTGGGTCGATAAGATGTGAAGAGACGAAAGGCAGGATGGACATTGCCTTGACGCTGGGCCTGTGAGACGGTTCTCGATGCCGACTCTAAAGGGGATGGGAAAGGGGTCTGCAGTCCTTACGGCAAGGCATGGTATGGTAAGGCAGGCAAGACAGTGGGTGAGGTCACCAGCCTCACCTGAGGTAAAAGCTCCAACAACTCGGCGTGCAAGTACGAGGTACGATTCGACCGATTGCAGATCCAAAGCGGGCACCTGCGATATGCCAACCGACTCGTGCGTCAGCACCCGTCTACGCCAACTCTTCTCCTGTGCTGCGTTTTCGGTCTCCTCGCCGTCCTCTCGCCAACACCATCGTTGCGCCCATCTGCCGGGCGTGCCATGGATGGCGCGGGATTAGGTTCGACGCGGTATTGCCGTTGGCTGATGTCCGGTCTGTACCCTGCTCAACACGTTGGGTGGCCATCCATGGCCGTTTTCAACGACCTGCTCAGAGACTCGGACGAGTACGAAGTAGTCCGTACGAGCACTGGCGTTTTGGAAACCCTTCAGGCCGTGGCTTGATGTCGCTGACCGTGTCGCAGCGAAGCCAAGTCAGGGAGTCGCAAAAGTCTCCAGCCACAGCGAAGGACTCCGCCACATGGCCCCGTTGCTGTTGGGCTCGTCATTCGACGTCAGGTCGCAGTCAGCCGAGCCGCTAGGAAAAGTGCCTTAACTTATTATGTTGCTCCAGTACGGAGTACTTCGTACGAGTAGTTGACCGACAACCTACCTTGCCAGCATACTATGGAGTCGCTGGCATTGGCATGACAAACAACGCCAACCGTGCGGGCGGGACGTCGCAACAACTTGTTCACGAGGCCCCCATCCGAGACGGGCTGTGTGGTGATACCCGTGTTGGCTACCACCGAGTCGGACCGGTCTGGTCCCGGTTCGCCGCGCTGACGGGCGACGGGGCATCATGGGCATTGTGTAGGTCCTGCGGCAAGACGCAAGCAGGTCTCGGATGACTCTCTCCGGCAGCCGGCTCTTGGACTCGATGTCAAGACGGCCAGACGACAGATCGCCGGGGAGCATGACGCGCATGTTCGTATCGGTCGTCTCGGTAAGGTATGGGCCCAGGCCCAAGGATTCGTGGCACATGGCCGATGACCCCGATTCACCTCCAGGTCCGGACCTCAAACCTGCAAGAACGGCTGTGCAGGCCGGCGGGAACCTGTTTCTCGTGCCTCGCGCGGCCAGCCACAGCGCCTTTGATAGCGGGAGAGGGCTGCGTGGCCAGCGAGGCCTGGTGTGGTGTTCGGTTGGCTGAGGCGTGTGGGTGCCGTGCTGAGGCGGAAGCGGCTGGCGCGACCGGAGCTGGACTCTGGAGCCTTAGGTTCCAAACTTCCAGGTATCGAGTTAAGGTACCCAAGGTACTCGTACCTTACCTTCCACAGCCTCCACACACACCAGCGGGCCCACCAACCACCTGTCACTCCCACTGACCAATGCCACCACCGCCACTGCCTGGGACGGAGATGGAAGACGCGGTGCGAAGTAACATCCTTCTCTCTCAGTGATGCCCCAGCCACGACCACCATCCACAGGACAGGCTGCTGCGATCACATCGCTCGCTCATCCCGTTTGGGCGAGGTAGCGGTACGGCGCCGCTCTCAAGGCATCCCGATGGGTGTCGTGGGCCGTGGGGCGTGGAGCCCCGAGCCAGGCTGTCTCTCCGGCCTACCCAGGTGGGTGAGCCCTGGGCATTGAGGGAGGTCGGCGGCCCGCCCGCGAACGGTTCTCGAGCGAAAGGTGCCCGAGGTGCCGTGGGTGGCTTGGGAGGTGTAAGGATCAGGTAGGTAGGTACTCGTACCCATTTTTGTCCGCCCCCAGCTTGCCCGCGCCACGACTCAGTCCGCTGACGTCGGACCGCTGTCCCACCCCGAATCCTTGGCCTCTGGACGTCTCGACCCTCTGAGTCGTTCGCGCATCCACTCCCGCTGGCTGCTGCGCCGCTGGCGGTGTTTCCAAGTTCGGATGAGGGCAACCGTACGAGGACGGATGACGCTGGGCCTCGCGTGCGCGCGCACGGGCGGCTACTGGCGCGCCTGGCGACGACAGGTGCCTTGCCTTTCCGACGTCAAGTCGCCTACTCGCATACTTTTTGGGGGCGGAACCGAATCACTTACCAGGCCGCCTGTTTCTTGTCCGCCCGCAGGCACTCGTGCTCTGCCCTCGTGCGTTACTGAAGTGCAGTTGCGCGCGCGCGAGTGGACGCAGTGCGGCTCCCGTCGTGTGCGTCGCGACCGGGGAGGTAGCGGCACTTGCCCTCGCAAGGTACCTGTACCTCCGCTCTCGCACACCCAGGCCGGTCGGTCCCCAAGGCCCCGGCGATTTGTTCGACGCCCCAGCACGGGCAGGCGCCCAGGCCCCAGCCCCAGCCCCCTAGCCCCAGCCGCAACAGCTGGAGCGCCGATGAGCCTGAGGAGCCTGGCCGCCCACCCAATCCCGTCCAACGGAACTCACCCGCCGCCACGGGCATGCGCGGCACTGCTGCCGACGTCGCGCGACCCGTCATCATCGTCTGTGGAAGGGAAGGTGGCAGGCCAGGCAGCCCCGTGCCTTGGGTTTGTAAGGAACCTGGAAGGCAGTCTGTACTCGTACATGCCGTCTCGTACCTCTGCCCATCGGGCCCCGTTCGTGGCTCGCTCTTTGCCTGCCTCCATGCCTGCTTCCCTGCGCTGCCGAGTCGCCAGGTACGGGTACATGATCCCATTGGCCTCGGGCACACCCTGCTCAGCCAGCCCAGTGCCAGTCCGTCAAGTCAGTCACTGCCTTGCCCGCGACCTTGCCTGGGGGCAGTTCGTTCGGTGCTGCGTCACAATCGTCCCTCCTCATCCGTCACTCTCACTCTCACTCCCTCTCTTCCCATTCATTTTTCTCTCCCCATCTCATCATCTGCGTCGCTGCTCATCTCGTGCGCCGCCCCGCTCCTCGCAATTCTGCCGCGTGCCAATCTGCCTCCCAAGGTGTTGTCTCGCACGATTCGGGCCCGCCCGATTAATGTCAGCGGCCATCGCGCCAGCCGAGTCTTGCGCCACACCTTCCGCGTTCGCCTCGACGCCTTCGCCCTCCCCCCCCCCCCCCCCCCCTAGCAGCCAGCCCAGCAGCGCGCCCGCTGCCGAAAAAAAACACACATACACACATACGACCGCCCGGCCTCGACCACTGGCGACAGCTCTCGCCACTCTCTCCAGCCACACGAACAACACCAGTTCGTCTGGCCATGCGCCCTTGACCGAGCTCTCTTCCCCGACTGCGACAGCAACTATTGTTGTTGAGACGCGCACGCCTTCAATTTGAAACCTCATTGCCATCGTGCCCATTTTGTCTATGGCATCTAACGGCACGGGCGTCCTCCCAGCCGAAGTTCGCCCTCCCTCTCGCTCGACACCTTCGTCTCCTCGGCCCAGCGCTGCCGTCGGCGCAGACCCCGTCGCAAGGCTGCCCAAGCGACCGCGATCGTCTGATACCGATTCCCCGCGCTCGCCGACTGCCCAGAGCCCTGGCGCCTTTCCATCGCCTGTCAAGTCTGCCCGTCTGGCCCTCGCGGCAGCCAGAGCGTCCCCGCCGCCTCTGACAGGAGCCGCGGCACTTGAGGACGAGCGCCGACAACGCATCGAGGAGCGCACTGCTGTTCCTGGTCCGACGAGCCCCAACCCGAGCCACGGTGCCCTCGAATCCCTCATGTCGGGCGCAACGCAAGCCATGAGCCGCCCGGTCGAGGCGCCACAGGTCGCGCCTACCGCCAACATGGACTCGGCCGTCAAGGCCGTCACCGCGCTGTCAATACCCCCTGCTGGTGCCATCCGCGCCGACGACAATGGCGAGACGAGCCCACAGAGCGCAACGAGCATGGGCGCCGTCCCCGTCACAGAAAGCCCCACGCCCATGGACGTCGACAGCAACAAAGGCGACCAGCTGTCGGCGCAGCAGGTGGTAGGGCAGGATGAACGGCCGCACCAGCCGGCCTCGTTGTCCTATCCGGGATCGCTACAAGCCACTGGTGCCGCGTCAGACCAGGTCGCGCGCGGCATGAGTTTTCCGATGCCCACACAGACCCATGACTCGCCCACCTCCGGGGCCGGAAAGAAGCACAAGTGCCCATACTGCAATACCGAATTCACGCGTCATCACAACCTTAAGAGCCATCTGTTGACCCATAGTCAGGAGAAGCCATATGTCTGCACAGAGTGCCAGATGCGCTTCCGGCGACTACATGACCTCAAGAGACACGGCAAGCTGCACAGCGGTGAAAAGCCGCATGTGTGCCCCAAGTGCGATCGCAAGTTCGCCAGAGGGGATGCCTTGGCGCGACACAGCAAGGGCGCGGGTGGTTGTGCAGGAAGGCGAGCCAGCATGGGGAGCTTCGCCGACGGTGACGAGTTGGACGGCGGCATGGGCGAGGGCGATGAGTCCAATCTGTCAGGCCTTCCATACGACAACGGAGACGACGAGGAGCTGAGGAGACAGAGTCTGCCCAGCATGGGGACCCAGCCTTCTGGATCGGGCGACGCTTATGGTGCGCACTCGCGGACGTATCCGCCTGCTGGGCCGCGACCTGCAGCTCCCGGCCTCTACCCCCCCAACCTGGGTCCGAGCCAGGCCGCAGGCACGACCACCAACAGCACTTCGAGTATTCCGAACAGCATGGCCAGCAGCCACACCGCCAACACCAGCGTCTCATCCGTCCCCGCAGTGGCGGGAAACTCAGGCATGTATTCCCAGTCCGGCATGACGGAAAGTCCAAAGCCGCTGAGCCCCGGCGTTCCAGGACACGAGACGTCCAGCATCGCACGGCAACGATCTCCGAGTCTTGCCCAGCAGCTGCAACAGCAGCAGCAGCAGCAGCAACAACAACAACAGCAGGGGGCCGGAAGGCGGCCGTCGGAGCTTCAGTCGCCGCACAGTGGGCAGGCTCGGCCGAAGCTACCGGGGCTGTCCCACCCCGGTTTCGCAGCGGCAGGCTCGGCGGGCTATGCTCACGGACGAGCACCAAGCGGAACGCAGAGCACGAGCGACAGCGGCAACATGTTCGCGCAGAGCGACCCAAGCGTGTGGGCATACATCCAGACGCTGGAGGAGAAGGTCAAGTCGTTGACGGACAAGGTCGTGGTCCTTGACGAAGAGGTGGCAGGGCTGAAGCAACAGATGGAGAGTCGCGAGAGCGGCACGGCCCCGTCGTGAAGCGCGAAGAGGCTGCGAGGCACGGCGCTGATGACTTGGTCGCGCCGCCGACATTGGGGAGGGAAGGCGGAGACTCGACCTTGAAGGGTACATTCGATGCACTAGACTCGGTGCACGCGGTTTGATGTCGCCCGCTGCCCGCAAGGCAAGAGGCAGATGAGTGTTCAAGTTGGGACGGGCGTTTACAGGATTTCCGGGAAGGGCGACTGACCATCTCCGTCAAGTTCAGCGACGGAGGGGAGCGGCATCGGATGGCAAGACTCTGCGGATCCGCCACAAAGGGAAGGCTGGCGACGGCGGGGGTTCTCGCTTCACGCCCCAGGTGTCGCGATTAGGCGTCTCTCGTTGACACTACATGTACTATACATATTCGGGCCGCGTTGGTATTACAGACAGTTTAGGTTGCCTCATGGCAGGTGTAGGGTTAGCTGGGATCATTTGACAGACACTTGGCAAGCCTGGACGCAAAAGACTCAGATGCCCGCGTAGGCTGTAGAGGACGCGGACGTGGGGTTGTGCGCATTGTCTCCTGAAGTGAACGTGGGCTCGTTCCTAGTTGGGGTCGCAGGAGGTGCCGTGAAGTCGGGATGGCGGTACGCGATTCGTGCGATCGGATGCCGTGGTCATCACTGCTCGGACAGTGTTGATGACGACGTACGCCCCCAACACTAAGGTACCTGGGCAGCAACCCACTGCTGAAGGGGGGGCCTGGGGCGGGGGGGAGGGGGGAAGGGTTGGCTGTGAAAAGGTGTGCCTAGGCCCGGTACTTGTGGTGGCAGGGCACGAGACACGCAGCCGCAAGTTACGAAGTCCCTGTCATCAGGTACCGATGGCTGCTGCTGCCACCAGCAGGAAGCGTCTGTTCCAAGTCTCGGCAAGGGAGACTCGCCCCGCCAGCCCCAAAAGGGGGGAAACGTTCCTCTCTCACCTGCGACAACTACCTGTCCGTAGTCCGTACCTGCCTGGGGGATGGCCCGCTAGCCTAGGTAGTAGGTAGCCCGCCGCCAGTCCGCAAGCCCACCAACTCAGCAGGCGGCCCCCTTCACGTGCTTTGGGTGCGGTGCCCGTGACGCCGGTATCCTTGGTGCCGCGAGCAGCTCGTACCGGGTCCCCAGCTGCTGTACCCGCATCCGCGCCCACTTTCGCAGGTACGTCATCGGGAGCGTCGCAGCAGCACGTCGATGCGACCAGACTCCGGCACCAAACAGTTCCGGAGCAACCTCTCCCTGTCGTCCCGTCAGCCGTTCCGCCGAGGATCACACACTCTCTCTCACCTTACCCATCTGTCGACTCAAGCGTCCGTCCCGCCCCTGCTTGTGCCGCACAACTCACGAGCCATCAGCGTAGCTGGCCAGCTCTTGCGTGGTAGCTTAAGCTCGAGTCGCGTCCGAGCTCCGAGCTGAACCGTCGACCCGGTCGCCCCCCTTGCGTTTCGGGGAAGTTCGAGAGAGCTCAGCAGTCTGCATCGCATCGCATCGCACAGCGGTCAAGCCCGCCGGGAAAAATGGCTAGCGCTGCCGTCGTACAGCCCGACCCCCTGCCGCCGAGTGAGTTGCGCCCGTCCCCTTCACGCCCCACGACACGTCCGTTGTGCGGTCACCGAGTATGGTATTTCGTGGTTGGGGACTGCCAGGCTAGGCTGCCCCGCCCCATGGACTGAATGCCGTCTTTGGGCCGTATCGTAGTGCGAAAGAGGATACTGACCGAGCGGCAGGAGCGGATGAGGCCGGCTTCAATGAAAAGCTGACGACGATTCCGAACCCAGCCGACAACTCGACGACGACGCTGCTCCAGGAAGAGAGCAGCGACGAGACTCTCTTGACGGTAATCAACCGGCGGCATCCGTTCCGACCCATGCGAAGACTGACAAGTGTGGCTGAACAGGACTCTCAGGCCGGCGACGAACCGTCAGAAGGCCCGAACTCGACAGCCGACGAATCCAAGTCATACGCCGCGGTCGTGGCGGACGGGGACACGACGCAACACCGACACCAGCCGATCAAGATGGAGGAGACAAAGGCAGTCCATACGGAGGGCAGCAGCACATACTACCCACCTCTCACGACCGAGCGTTCTCATGGGTGGCATGAGCGAGAGGCGTGGAGGGCCGGCGGCATCCGCTTCGCGCCTCTGCGCGTACCCCTGACACGGCGTATGCAGACGGGAGCGGTGCTCTTCCACTGCATGTCGATTGTCGTCATCGTCTCCATGTTCTGGTTCACGTGTGCCAACCCGCTCTCGTGGCCCATATTGGTGCCGTACCTGCTTCATCTGTCAATGTCGGCGGCGGCGACGGATGGCAAGCTCTCGTACCGCTCCGAGTGGCTGCGGTCGCTGCCTCTATGGAGGCTGTTCGCCGGCTATTTTCCCATGACGCTGCACAAGACGTATGATCTGCCGCCCAATCGAAAGTACATCCTGGGCTACCATCCACATGGCATCATCTCACACGGCGCGTGGTGCGCCTTTGCGACCAACGCGCTCGGCTTCGGTGATAAGTTCCCCGGCATCACCAACAGCCTGTTGACGCTCGACTCCAACTTTCGGCTGCCCTTTTACCGCGATTGGATCTTGGCCATGGGCATCCGGAGCGTGTCGAAGGAGTCGATCCGCAACCTCTTGTCGCGGGGCGGACCCAACAACGACGGCCAGGGGCGGGCCGTGACAATCGTCATTGGCGGTGCCCGCGAGTCACTCGAAGCCCGGCCCGGTCATCTACGGCTGATCCTTAAAGGCCGCAAGGGCTTCATCAAGATGGCGCTCCGGACCGGGGCGGATCTGGTGCCCGTCATCGGGTTCGGCGAGAACGACCTGTACGACCAGCTGAGCCCCAAGACGCACCCCAAGGTGCACAAGCTGCAGATGCTGCTGCTCAAGGTATTCAAGTTCACCATCCCCGCGCTCCACGGACGGGGCCTTCTCAACTACGACGTCGGCCTCATGCCATATCGTCGACAGGTCAACATCGTCATTGGCAAGCCCATCGAGGTCAACGAGTCCCACGGGATGCAGCCGGCGCAGGAGGAGATTGACCGCTACCACGCGCTGTACGTGGCTGAGGTCGAGCGATTATTCGCGGCGTACAAGGACCAGTTTTCCAACGGCAAGGCGCCAGAGCTGCAGATCATTGCGTGAGAGCTTGGCGCTGGTTTCTGTTTCTCTGGTGTCGAAACTCCAACCTCGGGAGCCGCGGCTGAGGCTTTGGGTCTGAGGACAAATGAGGTGGACGGTTGATTGTATTAGCGGACACGGCACGCACGTACTGGGATGGGCTGCATGAATTCTCGTGAACATGTGCGGGCCTCGTAATATCTATATCCTCTGTTTTTGTGCGCTCACAATTCCGATGGGACGATGTATGAGATTGTGGCACCACCGCGGGCCTCTTTGTCACTTTGATACATGAGGCGTGCCTTGACTCCCTTGCGAGGTACGAAGTAGTTATACCAGAAGCCAGCCACTTTACTGCGTGTCACCTGACCGCGCGTTGTGCTTCCGCCAAGTGCCACGCGCCCCATCGCGTTCGCTTTCAGGTACTTCCGGCCTCGGGGGAAGCTGGCTTCCGTAGCTTCGCACAGCGCGTCGACGACCTCACGGCACTGTTCTGCTACTTGCTTGCCTAGCAGCAGCAACGATCGCACGCGCACATACCCCCCTCCGCCGAATCGTCACCATGGCCCGCTCGTCCCCGCGGAAGAAGCAGGTGGTCAACTACAACGAAGACGAGCCCCCGCGTAAGCCAGTCGCTAACGTCCCGGCGAAGGGCAAGCGTGTGGCCGCCGCCGCCGCTGTCAAGGTAACGCACAAGAAGCGCAAGGCCAGCGCAGAGCCGCAGGACGACTACAAGAACGGGGACGGAGACGACGCGCCCGTTGCCGCCACCCCCAAAACTGCCAAGAAGCGCAAGACGAGCAAGCCCAAGGACGAGCAGAAGGACATGCCGCCCCTCGCTGAGCGGACGGCCGTGGCGTCGCTGAAGAAGGCCATGTATATCGGCGCCCACGTCAGCGCTGCCGGAGGTACGATGTGCCATACTTCTCATTGACGGACGCGTTCCCTCTCCCCTGGGCGACATCTCGGGTAGTGGCTGTACGGTTCACGGCTGACGTGCTCCTCCTGCTCAGGCGTCCAAAACTCCATCCCAAACGCCGTGCACATTGGCGCCAACGCCTTTGCCCTCTTCCTCAAGTCGCAGCGCAAGTGGGACAACCCGCCCATCACAGCCGAGGCGCGCGAACTCTTCGCCCACAACTGCAAGGAGCACGGCTACGGCGCCGCCGAGCACGCCCTGCCGCACGGCTCCTACCTCGTCAACCTGGCCCAGTCTGACGCCGCAAAGGCCGCGCAGGCGTACGCCGGCTTCGTCGATGACCTGCGCCGCTGCGAGCAGCTCGGCATCCGCCTGTACAACTTCCACCCGGGGTCGACGCTCGGCGACGCCCGCCCCGCCGCCATTGCCCGCATCGCCGCCCAGCTCAACAGGGCCCACCGCGACACGGAGACGGTCGTGACGGTGTTGGAGAACATGGCCGGCGCCGGCAACATCATCGGCTCCACGTGGGAGGACCTCAGGGACATCATCGCCCTCGTTGATGACAAGGACCGCGTAGGTGTCTGTATCGACACGTGCCACGCCTTCGCCGCCGGCCACGACCTGCGCACCCCCGATGCCTTCAGCAAGACCATGGATGCCTTCAACGACACCGTCGGCGCCGAATACCTCAAGGCCTTTCACCGTACGTCACACTGTCCCTGTCTCTGTCCCCGTGCTGCGAATGGCCCCTAGCCCGCTCGTCCTCTCAAAACAGCTTTTGCTAACGTTCGCCTCACCCGCGCAGTCAACGACAGCAAGGCGCCATTCAACTCCCACCGCGACCTGCACGCCAACATCGGCACCGGCTTCCTCGGGCTCCGGGCCTTCCACAGCATTATGAACCACGATGCCTTCCGCGGTATGCCCATGGTGCTCGAGACGCCCATCGACCGCAAGGGCCCCGACGGCAAGTCGTTCGAGGACAAGCAGGTGTGGGCCGACGAGATCAAGCTGCTCGAGAGCCTCATCGGCATGGACCCCGAGGGCGACGAGTTCCTCGCCAAGGCCAAGAAGCTGCAGGCCGACGGCGCGGGCGAGCGCGGCCGCATCCAGGACCAGGTAGACAAAAAGGTCGCAAAGGATGCGAAGAAGGGCAGCGCCGCCAAGGGCAAGGGCCGGAAGAAGAAGGTAGAGACGTCCGACGACGAGAGCGACTGAGGCCATAGGTCGATTGGGCGTGGCATTGTTTCAAACGTCACCCGGTATGCATAAGGGCCGGCGGGAGTTCAGGGTATCCGCATCTTGGTGTTCAAACTGTAATACTATGTGACAAAAGGCGAATAAAGTAGGGTATTCATCGCAAATGCTGTCTAATAGACGGATGCTTCCTCAAGTCGTCCTTCCCAAACGAGACCTAATCTGGACAACTCAAGCACGACTGGTCCATCTGCGTCCCCCAGGAATAGATTTTCAAAACGCTCCAGACCCAATTTCACTTCATGACATCGCTTCGTGACATGACAACAAAGAATCAACAGAAAGAGGAGGGAGGGCCCCCAAAGGAGACAGGAGCAGCCCGCTCTCACTTGCGACTACGCGCATTCGCCTCGAGCCTGCCCATGAGTGAGCGCAGGCCTACGCCCCTCTCGCAGTTGGCCTCGAGCCACACCTCCATGCGCTCGCGGATGCCCCTCATGGAGCGGAGGACGGGCATGCCGCCGGCAGAGCCACCGGCGCTCTCCTCGGCTTCGAGGTACGACCCTGGGTTGAGGAGCACGTCGAAGCACTCGCCCCAGAGGTCCGTCTGCCAGTAGCGCTTGAGGCTCTCGCGGATTTTGTACTTGCGCCCCGTCTTGCCCAACCCACCCTGGTCGCAGCGCGCCGTCTCAATGTACTTGCCGAAGAGCAGGCAGTGGATGGTGGCCGCGAGGCCGTGGTAGTCGATCTGCCACGTCCAAGGCCGGCCTTCGCGCATCTCGGCGCAGTCCTGCGACGACGTCTTCCAGTCGGCGATGAACTCGACGTCTGGCGAAAACGCCTTCATGTCGATGCTGCGACCAAAGTCAATGAGCACGATGCCTCGCGACGACCAGCCGCCGCTGCCGTCTGCCTTCCACTGCGTAGTCAGGGCGTGGTCCGCGGACGTCGAGTCCAACCGCAGTAAGCAGTTGTCTGGCTTCAGGTCGCCGTGAAGGACGCTCTTGGAATGCAGTACCTCGACGGTCCTCAAGAGCTCGATGGTGAAGAACATGGCCAACTGCTCCTCCATGACGCCAGAAGGTTCCGCCCGGAAGAGGTTGACCACGTCGAGAAGCGTGCCGTCTGGGTGGTACGGCAGGAAGAGGAAGGCCTCGTCGCGGTAGAGATGCATCTCGTGCGCATAGGAGAGACTTGCACTGGCTCGGTGCTGCGGGCCGACACGGTTGTGGGCCACGCGCATCATGAGGAACTCCCAGGCCGAAGGGGGCGCCTCCATCTTGAGGGCCTCGAGCTCGGCGCGATGGCTCACGGCAAACGCCCCCTTGCCCATAGCTGCCACATCGCTCTCGCCATTCTCCTCCTCGCTGGGTGCCGAGTTCTCGACCAGGTACACCGGGGCAAAAGCACCCGCGCCTAGTTCTCGTTTGACAGTGTACACACTCTTTGTGCCGGAGAGCTTGATCACAACAGGCTCCGGGATCGGGGCAGTCTTGTCCGCACTGCCTCGGCTTGCTCTGGTCAAGGCCTTGGCAAACTTGCGGATGTCGCCGCCATGCTCATATTTCTCCTCCTGGTGGTCGTAAAATCCGCTGTAAGAGGCAAGCGGTGGCTGGATGCCCTTCAAGATCTCCTGGCGTATGGCTTCATCGACCGGGTTGCACTGCTGCTCTTTGATGATGGGTCCCTTGGGGACAGGCGGCTTGCCCGCTATCTTGAAGAGAGGAGCGGCTGGCTTCGGCTTTAGCGATGTAGGAATTTTGGGAATGGGAGGCTCGTCGAATTCAGTGTCGCGCAATGGGCTACTGAGGGGATCCAGATCCAGGGGCTCGCGCACCACCGGGGAGTTTTCGTCGCGCTTGCATGGCGTCTTGAAGCGCCCTTCCTCATCTGTGTCCACGTTCAGAGACACCTCAGTTCTCTCCGTTATTGGAGTCATGAATGGGAGTCGATTATTCGCCGCCTCGACCGGGTCCCTATACGGACGAGTCGGAGGGTCGTAATCTTCAGGCGGAACGGGGACGAAGACGGTACGAGTTCTTGGGGGCGAGTCCTCTTCGTCTGCCGCCTCGTCGTTCATGTCATCTTGGGATGAGACGCGGTCCGTGAGTTCGGAGTCATGCCCCGACTCCTCACCTTCGTTCAGCGCAGAGACCCGCGTGTCGTCTACTTCCTCGTCTGCGGCACCGCCGATGTCGGGAATATGTTTCCGAGTTGAGAACTCAGACCATTCACTCACGCTCTTGACATCGGATGTCTCGTCGTCGGCGTGGTCAACGTGTCTGGTGGTGCCAGTGCTTTCGGCATCGGTTGTGTAGTCTCCATCGGTCTCGTAGTCGTCCTCATCGGCACTCTCCTCCTCATGGCTGGCTGGCTTGAGCGGCGCATTGAAGATATCGTATATGTCGTCGGTAGCTGCTCTTGTATGGAGGGTCATTGTTGGCTCCGCATTCTGCTTCTTGCGTAGCTTAGGGCCCGACGGGGAGTCCAGCTTTGCTTTTACTAAGACGATGTTAGCAATGGCCTATCGTCGGAAGGGTTCGAATAGGCTGCGCACTTATTTGCGTCTCATTGACCTCCATCAACTTCTTCTTCTTTCCGACCTTGGGCTCCCGGGCGGGCGGTTCCATGACTACTCCATTCTCGTCGTAGAGAGGGCCGTCGTGACGGACAACGAGCTTATCAACAACGCCTTTGCTAATCTGCGCAATCTCGTCCAGCTGATGGCTTGGCTCCGGCACGAAGCTCTCGTCTACAGCTTCTTCACCCCAGGAATAATCGAGCCAGCCCCGGTTCGCGGCAACGATCTCCTCAAAACTGAGCTCCGTGCCTTGTTCCTCTGGGGTTGGATAGATGGCTGCAAGGTCAACAAATATGCACTCTTTCTTGCCCGTCTGCGGGTGCACCGTCACTTGGCTCTTGGATGGAACAACGACTATGTTGTTTATTTGGGACAGAGACTGAAGTACACAAAACGCCAATGCCAGAAGAAATTAGTTCTATTCGAATCAACATTTGGGCTTGATCTGGGAGGGGGTCGGGAGAGCTTACCGGATCCCTGAAGACGGCCATCTTCGCCGCCGCCGTGCTCTTCTTTCCTCCCGCCTTCAGCGTTTCCCCAACCCATGGTTTTGGCTCCATGGTGTTTTCTTTCTTGCGGTCCGCTAAAGATCCGATGGTGTCCCAGCCCTTCGAGCTCTCATCTCTCGACGACAAGGGGGCGGGCTTCGCGTCGGCGTCGGAGAAGATGGCTAGTTTTGACTTGGCTGGTCTGGACGGAGCTCCAGGACCACTGGTGGCCGTCGTTTGCCGCGGTGCTTGCGGGTCTGCGGGCCGCGAGGCTGCACCGAATGGGTCCATCTTGGCCGCCAAAGCTGGCCGAATGGTAGGGAGTGCTGGTGATGAGGGCTCGGCTGCTTCTGCGGGTTGTTGAGCGAGCCTCTCCTCGAACTCCTTGAACTTGCGCAGCAGTCGCTGGACAGGGCGAGCCTCGCGCTCGATGCCCAGCTTATATACCTCGCCAGCTTGCGCCCACCGCCCGGCGCCTTCGAGCCAGGCAGCATACTCTTCGTAGAAGAGGGCGAGGCCTTCTCCGATACCGTGCCGAGACAGGAACATGTACGTCTCGCGTGGCACGTCGGAGAAGAATTGGATGTAGTAGACCCATAGCTTCAGGTAGCGCGGGTCATTCTTGTACTGAGCAGAGCTGATGAAGGTTTTTGTTGCCCGCTCGAGGAGGGTATGCAGCTGCGACTGTGGCGTCGCCTGTGCCGACGGATACGCGTCTAGCGTCCATCGAACGTAGCGGTCGAACACGTCGAGGGGATCATCCGACTCCGATATGTTCTGCACCTCGGCCTCATACTCTGCGCGGATGCAATCGTTGACGTTCTTCGTGTCTGACGGCGTCGGCGTTGAGAGCTTGTGGAGCGGTGATGGCGAGTAGAGGTCGGCGAGCTTCTTCGCGGAGCGACCGCCGGGCAAGGACTGGATGTTCTCCTTGTGGCCCTCGATCAGGTCGAAGTCGATGAGATCTCCGGTGGCTGGCATGGTGGGCTGCTCTGTTGCGTGTCCAGCGCCTGTGGCGATTCCTTGGCTGTCGAGGATAACGAGCCAGCAGCCGCGGGTTGTTACTTTCGGGACGCAGCGGGGTGATAAATGTTGATGTGTGGATAATCAACGAGCTGTCGCCTTGGATTGTTATGCAAATCGTGTCGTTGCCGTGGAGACAGCCACAATGAAGCTAGCAGCGGACCTTGGGTGGGCTGCGGGCACGGGCCAGCCACATCCATCATCCGACACGCGGGCGTCATGGGGCGCCACAACGGTGGCCGTCCAGGCCCCTCAACATGTGGCTGACGGACGTGCCCAAAGTACCTTGGGTACCCCAAACGATGAGAAACTTCGCCGTCAACGAATCGGTTCAATCATCTTGCTCAAAGTTCACTTTTTTCATTTCCATCGCATCGCTTCATCTGCACTATCCGCGTACTAGCTGCCACTTTTTTTCTATCTCGGCCAACTTCCTGACTTTGTCAAGATCTTGAGGCCTCCCCGTCCCGAGAGCGCCCGCACCGTGAGCGTGCCAGCCCCATCTAGCGTCCAGATTCATGGGAATCGTGGTCCTTTACAGGTTAACGGATGTGCGGAAGTTGGTGCCGGCGTAGACGGCCTGGTCGCCCAGCTCCTCCTCAATGCGAAGAATCTGGTTGAGCTTGGCCAGACGTTCAGAGCGGCAAGGGGCGCCCGTCTTGATCTCGCCAGATCGGATACCGACGACGATGTCAGCAATGGTGACGTCCTCGGTCTCACCGGAGCGGTGAGAGACCATGACGCCCCAGCCGTCGGCGTACGAGTCCTTGGCGGCCTGGATCGACTCGGTCAGGGTGCCGATCTGGTTGACCTTGAGCAGCAGGGCGTTGCAAGCCTTGAGCTCGATGGCCTTCTTGATGCGGAGGGGGTTGGTGACCGTCAGGTCATCGCCAACAATCTGGATGTTCTCTGACTTGTAGAAGTAGCTCCAGGCCTCCCAGTCGTCCTCGGCGAACGGGTCCTCGATGGAGACAATGGGGTACTTCTTGCACAGGTCAGAGTACATGGCGGCGAGCTCCTCGTAGGTGATCCACTTGGTGGGGTCGCTCTCGGGGTTCTTGAAGTCGAGGTCGTACTTCTTCTCGGCCTCCTTGTAGAACTCGCTGGAGGCGACGTCCATGGCAATGTTCATCTTGCCAGTGTAGCCGGCCTTCTCAATGGCCTCGGTGATGAGGTCCAGGGCCTCGGCGGCGGTCTGGATATCGGGGGCCACACCGCCCTCGTCACCAACGTTGCCGGCAGACTGGCCGTACTTCTTCTTGGCGAGGCTCTTGAGCTGCTGGTAGACCTCGGCGCCCTGGCGCATGGCCTCGGAGAAAGAGGGAGCCTCGCTGGGGACAATCATGAACTCCTGGAAGGCAAGACGACCGCCGGCGTGGGAGCTAGGAGGGACGTCAGCGCGGCAATTCTCCCGTCTTGCGCATCGAGGGAGCCTTACCCGCCGTTGAGGACGTTCATGAAGGGAACGGGGAGGACATAGGGCTTCTTAGTACCGGCGAGGTCGGAGATGTGGGCGTACAGAGGGACACCCTGCAGACCGACTTTAGCACAGGGCCATGAAGAGCCATTAGTAGCGATGTTGGGCTCACCTTCTCAGCAGCGCCGGCCTTGGCAATAGCCAGACTGACGCCGAGGATGGCGTTGGCGCCGAGCTTGGTCTTGTTGGGGGTACCATCGAGGCCGTTGAGGAACTCATCGACCTTGGACTGGTCCTTGACGTCGAGGTTCTCCTTGATCAGGGCAGGGCCGATGATGGTGTTGACATTGTCAACAGCCTTGGTGACGCCCTTGCCGCCCCACTTGGACTTGTCGCCGTCGCGAAGCTCACATGCCTCGTGCTGGCCTAGGATTCTCGGTTACGCATTGCATCGGCACGAGGGGGGGGGGGGGGGGGGGAGCGGGTGAGGATCGGGACGAACCGGTAGAGGCGCCAGACGGGACGATTGCGCGGTGGAGGCCAGTCTCGGTAACGACGTCAACCTCCACAGTCGGGTTGCCGCGGGAGTCGTAGACGGAGCGAGCGTGGACCTTGGTGACGGCCATCTTGAAGAATTGTCGCTTTCAAGGCAATTGGGCAGATTCTGGAGGAGGGCGTCAGTGAGTGAGCTGCTGTGCCGGGTGCGTCGGCGAGGTGCACGATGGTGGGGGCGGGGCAGCTCTTGTGCAGTGGAAGAGCTGGGCCAGCACCAGAGCAACCACAACAGCAGCAGCAACAGCACCACCACCACCACCACCACCAGCCTGTCTCAGCAGTGGCAGCAACAAATGGAGGGGTCCAGATCTGGGACGCCACGGCCCGGATCGCGGGCACAACGTCGCCGTGGCCGTCTTGCAGCGACTCAATCGCACAGCGGCAGACAGGTGGTGTGTGCTCTCATAATATGCCTCACAGCGACAGCACATGGTGGGCTGTTTGTGCGCGGCGGGATGGGATGCTGAGCTGTGGCGGGGCACGCGGTGCTGTCGAGAGCAGGACCGAGGGGTCCTGGAGAGGGGCAATTGGGCATAGCATGGCGGGAGACGAGCGTACCTGAAGCAGAGGTGTGTGCTGCAAATCTCTCGAGAACGCGATCTCGAGTGTTGTGATGATGCAAGGAGCAGAGGAGTGTTTGTTGAGGGGAGGAAGAGGAAAAGGAAGAAGAGAGAAGAGGGAGACGCCGGATGGGGAGACGAAGGGGAGCAGCAGCAAGATGGATGTTTTTGGCCAGGACCTGCACGCACGCCCACGGGCGCCCACCACCACCACCTCCGGTTCCCGTCCGTTTCGTTGCTGGTGCCACTGACGGACTGGACACCACACCAGCCAGACACACCAGACGCACCAGACACGCCTCACGCCTCCTCACGCACGCAGGATGGCGGGCTCTCAACGGACTGCCAGAGTGGGCTCCAGCTCCATCACGGTGCTCGCGGCGGAGCTGGACCTGCTGGACCTGCTGGGTGGTGCTCCCCGTATGGGTGGGGCCTGGCGCCAGGCTAGGTTGCTTGCGTCGAGGGCAAAAATGGTCTCAAATCGGCGATAAGGGTTTACCTTTGACACGACGCTATTAGGCGGCCCGTCCAGGTACCCTCCTACTCGCGGTCTTGGTTGCTTGGCTGGCCATGCGAGAGAGGCCCCAGCACAGCTCGTTCATATCATGAGACTGTCCTGAGGCCGGGGCAATTAATCGCACGCGTCCGTTGTCGGACAACGTGACAACAGTCGCCGCGCCGATAAGAGGACCCTGCGTCAACCCGTCGACGTATTGCGTTGGCGTAACTGGCCGTAGTCTCTCCGAACGCCCAACGAAAGCGTAAGCAGGCGCGGCACATCCGATTCCCAGGAGCAATTCTCCCATCCTTGCGTTCTTTCATTCCATTAGTAGCCACTGCTACTGTACTGTACTGTATCAACGTCATGTCAAAACTATTCGTAAGAGTTCCCCCGTGCATGTGGTATGCGGATGCTCCCTTCCCAAACGCCAGGAATAACAACGAAACAGAGGTAGATCGTAACCAAAGCGCTTTCGTGACCCATGCTGCCTCTTCAGAACCTCTCCTTCATCCTCGCCGCGACCGTCCTCAAGTTCCCATACACCTTGCCCGGGGGCTTGCCCAGAATCAAGCTGACCACAGACTCGCGGGCCATGTGGATGTTCTTGAAGCCACCCAAGATGTGAATCTTGGAGTCGGCGAGGACGATTCTCGTCCGGCTCGCGTTCTCAATTGCAAACTTGGTCTTGCCGTCCTTGCCAGCGATGCGACCGATGGCGCGCGCCTGGCTGTCTCCATGCATGGTCCTGACGTCCTTGATCTCGAATGTCTCGATGTACAGGTCGTCCAGTCGCAACAGGGCAACCGCGTCGTCGACCTCAAAACCCAGCGTAAACGCCTTGACAAAGTCCTCGCCCTTCTGCAGCGCGCCGGTGTCGACGGTATGCTTCGAGGTTCGCAGCTCCACCGTCTTGCGCTTAATGTTCATCCGGCACTGCAGCTTGAGGTGTTCGACGAGAGGCGGGTAGATGGACGGCCACGCTTGCTTGAGGGGCGTCATGCGATGAGGCGGGACGGGCACTTTACGGGTTTCCACTCTGGTTACAGGGTCCTGCAGATAGTCAGTCAAAATATGCCACCAGAGACAAGAGTGCAGAAGACGGCAAACGCACGATATCCCGGGCAGGAGCGAATCTCGGCCGGCCCTCCTCGTCAATTGCCATCGCATCGTCTCCGTCCTGGTCTTGTGGTACCGCAGACGGTGCATCTGTGGGAATAGCGTCCTGCACGTCGAGCAGAAATTCATCTTCATTCTCTGCCTCGGGCGTCAGTGTACTCGTGGTTTGATCTCTTTTGCTGGGAACGGTGATTACCCTGATCGTCGAGAGAGACCTCAGGCTGGAGAGGGGTCTCCTCAGCCTTCTTCAAGGCCGTTGGTGCGGGCATCGTCGCGGATGTCAAGGCCAAGTATCGCAATCGGACGATGGTTTCAGAATAGGCGAGTGATCCTGTCAGTAACTGGTTGCCGAACCGCAAAAGTCTCGTCGTCGGCTTCGGGTTCAATCACAGATCGATGAAGAATTGGCAGGATGGCAGGGTCCAGAGCGCCGCCCACCGCCAACTTCCGGTGGTGGCTCGCCCACCTGCTGCTGGAAAATTTGTGGTGGCTTATCCCGGCTTATCGATTGGCTTGACCCACCTTTCGCCGTTCCAAGATCTGGTGCTTTCAGTAGCGCGTCATGGACCGCCGCCGACGAATCGACTTTTATAAGCTTCCATCCCAGCCCTGAATTGCGACGGGTACCGACACGACATCCCTCGCCAGGGGCACCGCTATCTCGTTCTCATCGGTGCATTGTCTTGCGTAGACAGGCGCCATGAGCTGGAGCCATGATTAAGGGCTTTCCCTCCTGGCTACTCGGAAGCCGCCTGGGCGCAGCGAGTCAGCCTCCTCGATTGGGCGGCGGCTTCCTTCACAGCGGACTGCTGCAACAGCCAGGCCGATTATCGCCAGCCGCGACGATCATTCCACGAACGCCGTTATGCAAGAGCTTGCATACCTATTCTCTACCCCCGGCGGTCCACGAGCTTGGCATATTTTCCTCGACACGCGTGAGGCCGCCCAGCTGGGTCGCCCCAACCATTGCCAAAGAACACCGCAACCGTGGTTCAGTCACTTCTTCAATATGGCGCCTGCAACATCGCGATTACGCCTCGTCCGAGCGGCACAATACCCCGAAGACTACTCTCGAGAAACAGCCTACCTCTGCCAGCCACGAGAGCAAGCAGGCCAAGCCTGCGACGGGGCGAGAGGAGACGACCAGTCCCGAAGGCGAAGCCGAGTCAATAGCCGCTTCAGTATCGAAGTACCTCCATCTACCGAAGATGCCCCATAGACCGACCAAAGAAGAGCTCTTGGCTGCTGCAAACGGGTTCTGGGAAAGAGTCCGGGTCCGGTTCAAGTGGATGTCCATCAGGAGCATGAGGCCGTGGAACGCCGATGAGTGGGGGGCATTCGTGTCGTGGTTCATGCTTGGCCACCTGGTGTGGATTTTGGTCGGAACCACAACGTTCTTCTCCCTCCTCATCTTCTCCATCAACACAGTGTTTGCTCAAGGTACGCCCTCGATTTCCCCTCTGACGTCTCGAGCGGGGCTGACTGTCACAACCAGAAACACTGGCAAAATGGATAGGAGACTACCTGACACAGTCCGCGGGAGTGACTGTGGTGTTCGAATCCGCAATTGTTCCGAAGTGGAAGAATGGGGTCATAGCGTTCCGCAACGTCTTCGTCTCTAGACGGCCGGGTCAGGTCGAGTCGTCGGTCAGCAAGGGATCATCTGACGCTGCTGCAGTCGCTGCCGCAGGCCGACAGGCTCAGCACGCCAATTCGGACGACCCCGAAGACGATGGGAATTATACGCAGTTTGACGTGACAATCGCCAACGTCAACGTGACGCTATCGTTCTTAAATTGGTGGAATGGCAAGGGTCTCCTGAAGGATGTGGAGGTCACGGGGGTAAGAGGAGTCGTTGATCGAACCTCAGTGGTGTGGCCCGCGGAGCAGATTGACCCTCTTTCCTACCGACATACCCACGAACCTGGCGACTTTGAGATCGAATCATTCAAACTTGAGGACCTTCTCTTGACGATTCACCAGCCGGACGGTTTTCGACCATTTTCCGTCAGCATCTACTCGTGCGAGCTGCCCCAGCTGCGAAAGCAGTGGCTGTTCTACGACTTTCTGTCGGCTAGTCACATGTCGGGGTCTTTCGACGGTTCGCTCTTCACGATCCACCCTCGGCAAGTCCATGGCGTCGTATCAAGCCACGGCCAGGGCGCGATGCTCGGCGTAGGAGAACCGAGTGCTTGGAAAAAGTTCAGCAGGTTGAGGATAGACGGTCTCAAGATTGACCATCTGAATAGGGGGGTAGAGGGCCCGTTTGGGTGGATCTACGAGGGAAACGTCGACATTGTTGCCGACGTCATGTTCCCAGCCGACTCGGACGAAGGAATTACGAAGGTCATGTCTGACTTTTACGACCAGCTAGAGGAAGCCGTCATCTCGAACCGGGCTCGCTTCCTGCAAAAGGCGGCGGATGCGGCGCCAGACATTTTACGATCTGGCCATCTCTCGGAAGCATCCGGCCACGCTCTTGAGGAGCTGCCGGTGGCCGAAGAAGATAAGAGCGACAACAACGGGCAGGATGAAGAAGAGGACCGCCGCTATCTGATCATGGACATGCGGATACACCTCAACGACGTCAAGGCTGCGGTGCCACTCTTCACGCGCGACATATCCTACATCAACCAGGCGCTCGTGCGGCCCATTGTCGCCTACATCAACGCCAAGAAGACGTACATACCCATCGCATGCCGCATCGTCAAACGGCTCAACGACTTTGACGGTAGCTGGTCCGTCTTTGACTGTGGCCTCATGGACGACGCGTCGGCCGAGACGTACGAGGCCTTTGCCAAGGACGTCGAGGACCAGCAGAGCCGCGTCCGGCGCTTCAAAAAGGTCGGCTTCTGGACGCTGTCGCTCGCCGTGCACGCCCTCTTCATGGGCATGGCGGGCAACGTCGTGTAGACGACCAGGTGCTACCGGTCGGTCGGCTCATCACACTCTCATCTCTCTCTGCTCATGATAATTTGCCTACAAGGAAAGAAGGCGGCGCAAGGTAAAGGTAACACGGAAGGCGGTGTGCGGTGCGTGGTATACATGTACAACCGAAGGTGTGACGGGGAGCGCGTTTGCTTTGGTTTCTCGCGTGGCGTTTCGGGGATTTGGCACAATCTTGCAAGCCTGTTGTTGTACTGTTAAGAGGGCGCTATCATGATTGGCGTCTTGGCCGGTAGATTGCGCCGCAGACACGAAGCGGCGCATCCCCCCTGGTTTGATACCCTAGTCTACACCGCATGCTGGCACGAGTATCAAGTCAACGATGATCCATATTTCGCAAGTGACATTACTGTTGCGTCAAAGTGAAGCCGTTGCTTGCAGTTGCATTCTAATCCTGGTCATATGCCTCCATTTTGCGAACCCATCTTGCCGCGGCCATGACTCCTGTTCCTGATGCCGGAGGTTGCCGGCGTAGGGCCCAGCAACAAGCATCTGTGCAATCTGACTCAAATCCATCTCTAGACGCCTTGTCCTGGTGCCAGGAGGACACCGTTCATTACATCCTCAAGCCACGTGCGTACCGTCTTCCACCACCGGGACCCCCCCGTCGGTGCCTGCGCCAAACTTGGCGTCGGCATCAAAGTTGGAGCCCGAGGCGGCGCGTAGATGAGGTGTCTGTCCGTCATTGCCCGGGCGGTGGTGCTGGGCGGCCTGATATGATGGCGCACCGGCGCAAGGTATGGTACGAGTCCATGGGTGGGCAACCAACAAGACGACAAGCAGCCAAGTGTGTGACATCGAAGCTGCTTCACATAAAGTCATCGCTGTGGCTGAGTTAGCAGGTATATTCGCGCAAGCCAAGATGAAACTGAACGTACTCCCCGAACGCGTCCTCATCATAGGTCGCCGTATCCGTCGTGTTAGGGCGGCTGGTGACCAGAGACGTCTTCGTCTTAGCAGCCTTGCTCTTCTTGCCACCCTTTTCGGCGGCCTTTTCCTCCTTCATCTTCTCGTTACTCAAGCGCGTCAGAGCGCTGGCGACCTTCTTAACCTGGTCGCTGGTCATCTCCTTGGCCAGGTCCCTGACGAACTCTTCGAGGAAAAGGCCATAGTGAGCCTTCTTGTTATTGTCGGCGACGATGGGGGACAGGGTGGTGCGCATCTGCTCAAATTGCTTCTTCGTCTGGGGGTTGAAGAGCGGGAGGGCGGCAAGGTTCACGGTGTTGCCGGGATCCTTGGAGTCCACAACGACGGCGGCGCCGATGGTGGGGGCTTTGCGGCCAACATTGAGACCCACGGTTCCGAAGAGGTCTTCCGCGTGTCGGAGATCGGCTTCCTGCTCGGTGCGGCGAAGTCGCTCGCGGCGATCGGCTTCGGTCTCCTCATCTTCTTCGCTCTCCTCCTCATCCTCGGCGCGCTGGCGGGCACGCGCAGCCTGGTGGCCGGCGATGCGCTCGGCCTTGCTCTTCTTGCTTGCGGCGGCTTCGGCAGCAAGCTTGGCCTTGGCCTCGGTGGCCTTGCGTTCCTTCTCGCGCTCTACCTCGGAATCCTCGGCGGCGTCCCACGACTCGAGCACCTGAAATACTGATTAGCGCGACGATGGCGGCGCCCGAGCGACAGGTTTTGGCGTCTTACATCACTGTCGTCTTCTTCGTCGCCAAACTGGCGGCGGCGGGCGGCGGTGACGGGAGGCGAGGAGGGAGGAGTGCTGGAGTCGGACTCCTCTTCATCTGCAGAGAACTAGCGGTCAGCGAACTGCGACCAGGAACAAAGACAAGCCGGCATGTGGCATCCCGGGATCGCATGCAGTTCGTCTCCACAGCAGCGCGCACCACGCAGGCGGCAAAGAGGCTACTTGGAATCCTGGGCAGTCCAACTACTGCGACGGAAGTGTCGCGTCGCGCGTTGGCCGTACCGGGAGCAAGGGAACACGTTGACGGTCATCAAGGCTTACCCCACTGTTTTTTGGCAGGCATGATGTCAGTTGGCGGGCGTCTGTGTCGCTGAATTTGTCGATATTGCGGGCTGGTGCGATCGTGCGCAGGGGACGGACACGAAGACGAAGTTTCGGGAGTGGCAAGTGGGAAGGTCACAGGAAGACGTCGATGGAGGAGGCGGGCGAGAGAAAAAGACCAAGAGGCTCGGCGGAGGTGGTGGATTTTTTTTGCCGTGTGGGCGGTTTCGCGGGAAGGAAGGGAGGGAGGGGAGGAGGGAGGGGCGGCGCGTGGTACGGGTTACCTAGGTACCCAGGTAGCGGCGGCGACAGCCTGTTGCTGCGCTGTTGGTGATTTTGGGTTTGGGGGGGGGGGGGGGGGAGGGGCGTCGCGCGCTGGTTTGCCTGGCAGAGGAACCTTGGAGCCTTGGGGAATGACGGGCGCTTCTGCGGGATGGACTGTGGGCACGGGGCGGGCGGCGGGCGAGATTGAGTTTTTCTGGCACGGGCGCTGGCCCAGAGGCGGGCTGACATTGGGCATTCAAGGCGCGCACAGGGCAGGTAGTTGGGCACAGTGGCAGGCATTGTTCCGAGGCTGCTGGGACGTGTACCTGCGACTTGTGTACTCATCATGCTGGGCGCACGGCAGTGGCGCTGAACTCTGTCATTGACATTTTCGAGTCACTGCCCGCCCACCAGATGCGAAGTAGTCTGCCCGCTGCAGCCTCGCTCGCCCTGCCCTCCCTCCTGTCGGAAGCGAGCACTGCTCGGTTGCTTGCCCTCGTTTCGGGTCTTGTTCTTGTCGGCTCTCCTGAATGCTAGGATGTACTGTACTGTACTCGCACCGACTTGGAGCCCCGACGACACCGGGGACTACGTCCGCACGCACCGATAGGCAATAATGTCACCCGCCCGGACCGTCCCGGGCCAGTCAGTTATTGGAGTTGGTTTCAAGCCTGTCTCGGGCGACATGGGGCAGTGCTGGCAAACGGGGTCCACGGCGGCGGCTGCGGACATGCCCAAGTTTAGAAGACGAAGAGTCACACGTGTGATCCCAAGTGGGCGCACGGCGGCGCCAGCCAGCCGTCAGGCACAGCGAGGCTACGAGCGATCACATTGCTTTTCTCATTCACACGTCACGGCCCATCTGTCATGGTGCATTAGTAGACCCGACGCGACGCAGGTGGTGGAGAGATGGTGCAGCGCAGTACGAGTACCGAGTGCAACGCAGTGCGCGAATCCATGTGACCGACTGACGCACGCACGGGTCGCCGCGGACATGGATGGTCTTCGCTCGGGTTTGAGTCACCAAGAAAGAAAGCAAGCATGCATGCAAGGGGCCCGCTGGTCGACCTGCCAAATGTGTCGTGGTCCCCGAGCAAGGCCCAGCACCGTCATGACCACGACAAAAGGAGATTCCTTGTGCGTCGCGTCCGGCATCTTGCCCTTTGCGGCCGAGCGTTTCCGCGTGTACGGACAACCGGCACAGGGGTTGAGTGGGTAGAATCAAGCTGGCAGCCACGACGTCGTGGGATCTCTCGCTCTCTACTCCGTAGGCACGAAGTTCGTGTGACTTGCTGGCCTGCGAGGAGAGGAGCTGGGGACATCTAACTACCTTTCGTAGTTAGGTATTCGCCCGTTTGCCAACCAGTTCACAGCAACCACGGCGCGACACGCGCGCCAGGCGCAACCACGCAATATCGCAGAATGGAAAGAAAATTGACCACCACTACAGGCGACACAGAACTCACACGTCTCCAGTACAGCTAATCTAGCACAGATTGGTGAAGTTATTTTCAAAATACCCACGCGATATGACTGCAAAGCGATGTCGGCAACTGGGGAGTCAGCCAGCTGAGAATCATTTGAGGCTTGAGTCACAGAAGGAGTGCATTCCGCCGAGACGCAAAACCAGCCACCTCGGCTCTCAAGAATTCAAACTGTACTGTAGGTCTATTGCCATAGTCAATTCTTCACATATTTTCATACGACGACTCAGCATCATCACTCAGTGCAAAACCTCCTAAAGCTCAATAAGCCCTACCTACACCAAGTCAACGTCGAGTCCTGCACAGGCACATCTGGCCCAACATTCACGTCCCCTTGCAAACCACAACCAAACCCGCAATGGCTCGAAAACCAGTCATGGAACTGTTTGCCAATCATGTTAAAGGCATGTCCTTGGACAGCGTCAGGAAATCATTCCCCAGCGCTTGTCCCGAGGCAAACCCCCTAGATCTATACAGGGCTCATTTGAGCAATGTACTCGCTGAAATCTCCGGGGTCGCTCCCTCGGCCCTATACCCGGTCATAATGCGGCCACAGGGGCTCGACAAGGGCGACTTCAACATTGCCGTGCCGGCACTTCGGCTCAAGGGCCCCAAGCCTGACGTCCTCGCGGCAGAGTGGAGTGCAAAAGTAAGCATGGCTGCCGCCGACGCGGATGCGCGCGTTGACACTGCCTTGTAGTTTCCGGTTGACGATGCTCTTTTTGCCGCGCCCATCGTCAATGGGTCATTCCTGTCCTTTTTCGTCAAGCCGGAGCCCCTCTCGACAACGGTGATACCTATGGTCCGACAAGGGAGGGCCACGTATGGTAAATACTGAAATGCACAAGCTTGCCACCGCTGGAGTTGTTAACAGACAGCTAGGACGAAATGATTTTAATGGATTGAAGGACCCTGAGGACCCAAGCCAGGGCCGGAAACGAGTCGTAAGTGCCACTGCGGAAACACACAAAGACCATCCGTAATGAACCTGGTACAAGATCGTGGAGTTCAGCTCCCCCAACGTTGCCAAGCCGTTCCACGCGGGCCACATCCGATCCACCATCATTGGCAGCTTTACCGCCAACGTGTACGAAGCAAACGGATGGGATGTCCTCAGGATCAACTGTGAGCGTGGCCGCAATTGGACCTGGAGTGCGGAGACGGGGCTAACTCGGGCTCAGATCTCGGCGACTGGGGCAAGCAATACGGCCTACTAGCCGTCGCATACGAGCGGAACGGCAGCGAAGAAGAACTGAAGAAGAACCCCATTGACCACCTCTTCAAGCTCTACGTGCAGATCAACAAGGACATGAAAGAGGAGAATGAAGCCATCAAAGCCAAGAAAGAGGCAGGCGAGGATGTCAGTCAGCTGGAAGCGAATAGCTTGGATGAGCAGGCTCGACAGTACTTCCGAAACATGGTAATGACATTCGCCCCAGCTTTAGGGCTCTATCTAAATGAAGTGCAGACCAATCGGGACGAGCGAACACTGGCGCAGTGGCAGCGATTCCGAGATCTCAGTATTGAGCGGTACCAAAGTACGTTTCTCGGATCACCTCCTGGGCACAGCAGACCGCTATCAGCCACCGGCCATTCGGTCACTGACACGTTTTCGGGCAGAAACCTACTCTCGACTCGGAGTTCATTTCGATGAATACAGCGGTAGGTAATTACACACCTAGTACCGGATTGCACCTGCTAAGCCCTGGTTAGGAGAAAGCCAAGTCAGCGAGGAGTCAATGGCAAAGATGGCGGAGACACTCAAGGCCAAGGGCGTTACCCGAGAAGACAACGGAGCCGTTCTCGTCGATTTTACCCAATTGCTGCCCGGCAAGGAGGGCAAGCAACTAGGGATCACTTTGGTTCGGTGCGTGCTGAACGCCTCGTGCCGTTACCCGCAACGCCGCTAACGAACACCCAGGAAAAAAGACGGTACCGCGTTGTACCTCACGCGAGACATTTGCGAACTCCTTGGGCGGGTAAGTAGTCATGCTTCGGTATTTGCTGCAGCTGGCGATAGCATCTCTTCTGACAAGTTTTTGCAGTACGAAAAGTACAAGTATGACCACATGATTTATGTTGTTGGAGCAGCCCAAAACCTGCATCTGAGCCAGCTTTTCAAGCTCGTGGAGCTTCTGGGGCATGAAGAAGCCGCCAAGAAATGCCAGCACGTCAACTTTGGTCTCGTCCGAGGAATGAGCACCAGGAAGGGAACGGCCAAGTTGTGAGCATCCGATCCCGACTACCTCAACTGACTGCCGCCGAGCAACGCTAACGCCGGGGTGGTAGCTTGGACGACATTTTCGCAGACTGCGCCGATTACATGCACGAGAAGATGAAGCAAAACGAAGCCAAGTACGCTCTGATAGAGAACCCTGAGGCAACAGCCGACATCTTGGGGATCAGCGGCGTCATGGTCCAGGACATGAGTGGGAAGAGGTGCGTCGCGGCCGCCACGCGACTGGACCGCCACAAGACGCTGACAGCACATCAGGATCAACGACTACGACTTCAACATGGACGCCATGACGTCGCTCGAAGGCGACACGGGGCCCTACCTGCAGTACGCGCACGCGCGACTGTGCTCCATCAAACGGCGGGCGGCGCTGTCGGACGAGGACCTGGACGGCGCGGACCTGACGCTCTTGACGGAGACGCACGCAACCAACGTGGTGCGGATGCTGGCGCAGTGGCCCGACGTGCTGAAGAACGCGCTGCGGACCCTCGAGCCGACGACGATCCTGACCTACATGTTCAAGACGGCGCACGTCGTGAGCAGCAGCTACGACCAGCTTCAGGTCGTCGGCAGCGAGCGGGAGCTGATGCGGGCGCGAATGGCGCTGTACGACGCGGCGCGCATCGTGCTCTCCAACGGCATGCGCATCCTGGGCTTGACGCCGCTCGAAAGGTCCGTCTCCGGAAACACGCTCGAGGCAAATGAGGCACGCACTGACAATGTGGCAGGATGTAAGTCGGCGGTACCGCAACAAACGAGTGCCGTCGCAAAGCCAGGCACGAGTAATAACTACGCACATGGCAGACGGGGCCGGAGACGCGTATGAGTGGGGCGTGTCGGGAAACCCAATCGTCAGGGTTCGCCGCTCGCGCCGATGTCTGCCTCTCGGAACCGACGCCGGGACGGTGGGGTGGATGCCGGAGTTGGCTCGGGGTGGCGGGGCCGAGAATTCGGTCTGTTACGGCCGCGCGCCGCGGAGGTCCAGTGTCGAGTTTGCTGGGCACTCCAACTACCGGTAGCGATAGAAAAGTCTATACAATGGAGGCTTCAGATGAAAAGGGAGCAAAGCGGCGTGGCCGACAGGGGCCCCTTTTTTTTTCATACGAGATGCAGCGGCCGTGACAGACACTACGAAGCGTACGGAGTAGCCCGCACTCCGCACATGGAGGGCTCATCACCTGCAAAGGCGGACCGTGGACGAACTCGGCGGGGCAATGACATCAAACGAGATGGGCGCGCGTGACAGCCAAGCGGCACAAGCCAGCCAAACGGCACGACGCCCACGTGCAACGAGCAGAGCACCAGCGGCGGCGGCGGCGGCGGCGGCGGCAGCAGCAGCAGCAGCAGCAGCAGGCGCAGCGATACTTGGCCGAGGCGGCGCAGGGAGCCGTAGCCGATGGCAAAGCCGCGCTGCGTGCATGCGTGCAAGCATGTGCGGTCTCATTCTCGGAGAGTTTCGCATCGTCTCCATCGCAATGAGCAAGAAACAGGCTCGAAAACCTTCGCAGGATCCATAAGACGAGAAAAGAAAAATCCGCGCGCGGCGCGTGATGCCTCGTGACTTGCGTTTGACGTTGCGCGAACGAGAATGGGACGGAACCGATGCGTGGCAGGCAGGGAGTCATCAGCGCTGTCCGAGTGCATTGGCAACCCCGAGCGAGCGAGCGTCGCTGGGCGCTGGGCGGGCGGCGCTTCCGTAACATCCCGACGCCCAGCCAGCGCACGGCGGGCGCCCTGGATAGGTGGAACCTGAAAGGCATGCAATGGCAGGGCAGCGCAACAGCGGTGCTGCTGACGGGGGCGCCTGCAGCCACTCATCTCGCCCAGCGCTGGATAGGTGGAACGCAGGCGATTCTGACAGGGCGGCGCACCCACTATGTAGGTAAAGACAGGCCCGGGACCCAGCCATCGGCCAGGCCAGGGCAATGGAGCCAAGGGAGCGTCCGGGTCTGCGGCGCTGCGGGAGGCCCACTGTGCGGGTACTGTGCCCAGGTGGCCCCTGTCCTGTTTCTATTTGCTCCCGTCCTGTCGACAGGCGCATGCCCTGCATTGGATGCCAGCGTGAGCCGCCGGGGACGGCGGGACGGCCAGCCCAGTATCCCAGGCCTTCAGCCCTGGCGGGCGGGCACGGGCATGGGCGCATGGGCACATGGGCGCCCACATGCCCGCCCGCAGGCCCGGCGCGATTTCGTCCACCTCCATTGCCAGGCGACGCCGGGCTTGGTAATGCGGCGCCTCGCATGGCCCGCCGCGGGGGAGCCTTTCTTACCTTAGTGCCGCCTAGTCCCCGCTGCCGGCCGATGAAGCTGAGGTGCTCGCTCAATGACGCAGCGTGCCAGGCCCGCCCGTCCGTCGCTTGCCTGCCCGGCGACCACGGCGGATGCGGCTGGTTTCATGTCACTGGGCGACACCCGAGTCGCCGACTCACTCGTATCTCGGACGGGATGGCCCTAATGCCGCCAATGGCGCCCCCCCCCCGTGGCTGATGGCGAGCCTCGGGTGCCTCAGGAACAGACGCCCGGAATAAATATCCTGTCGACAGCGGCCTCGCCGCCGTGGAGTTGCTCGCCATAGCTATTCACCAAACTGTTGTAGATCAAAACACCAAGCATCCAACGCAACCAACGCCACGCAGCGCATCCATTGCGTCTCGCCCTCAGCATCACAACACACCAGTGACCACACCCCCCTCTGGTCGAGCATGATCTCCACGTCTACCGTCCAAGCCCGCTCGCAGGCTTCGCGGCACGCCGTCCAGCTCGCCCGGGCCGCCGCCCTGGGTGGCGCCGTCGCGCCGTCACAATACGCGCTGGGCCTGCGGCTCGGCGCCTGCTGTTGCGGCAGCGCTCACGTCCACGGCGGTGCCGCCTCGTCTCCCTCGTCGTCGCGCCGCCAGTTCTCCACGACGCGCGCGACCCAGCTCCGCGACTTCTTCCCCTCCAAGGACACGCCTCACATCCTCAAGACCAAGGCCGCCTGGCCGCACCATGGCTACACCATGGAGGAGATGACGTCGGTCGTCCCCGACCACCGCAAGCCGCGCACCGTGAGCGACTGGGCCGCCTGGAAGATTGTCCGCTTCGCCCGTTTCTGGATGGACAAGGCCACGAGCATGGACCGCGAGCAGCAGGTCGACAAGAAGAATCCCACCACGGCTGTCGAGGCCCAGCAGCCCCTGACGGAAGCGCAATGGGTGAGCACCTACCTACCTCATCACGGACCCAAGACAGACCAGGGCTGGCTGACACTCTCCTTTTCCACCACCAGCTCATCCGCTTCGTCTTCCTCGAGAGCATCGCCGGCGTCCCCGGCATGGTCGGAGGCATGCTGCGGCACCTCAACAGCCTGCGTCGCATGAAGCGCGACCAGGGCTGGATCGAGACGCTGCTCGAGGAGAGCTATAACGAGCGCATGCACCTCCTGACTTTTATGAAGATGTGCGAGCCCGGCCGCTTCATGAAGCTCATGATCATCGGCGCCCAGGGCGTCTTCTTCAACAGCCTCTTCATCGCCTACCTCTTGAGCCCCCGCATCGTCCACCGCTTCGTCGGCTACCTCGAGGAGGAGGCCGTCCACACCTACACGCGCGCCCTGCACGAGATAGACGAGGGCCACCTGCCCAAGTGGTCCGACCCGGAGTTCCGCATCCCCGACATCGCCGTGGACGTAAGTCACCCCAGCCAGACCCTGCTGGCCCCGAGTCCTGTTGGGAAACGAGAATGAGACTGACCGTGACCTCTGCAGTACTGGAACATGCCCGAAGGCAACCGCACCATGAAGGACCTGATCCTGTACATCCGCGCCGATGAGGCCGGCCACCGCGGCGTCAACCACACTCTGGGCAACCTCAATCAGAAGGAGGACCCGAACCCCTTTGTCAGCACGTTCAAGGACCGTGAGGTGCCGAAGCCGAGTCTGAAGCCGGCCGGCTACGAGCGCTCCGAAGTCATCTAGACTGGTTTTTTGCCCCATCGAGTTTTGTCATACTTGGCGAGACCCTTCAACATTTTGCGTCCACAACACCATTTTTGGGCAAGAAAAGCGGCCCAGGAAGGGCTAGGGAGGCGGGAACATAGAGGAGGAAGAATCGGCGTTGCAGGAGTCTAGCGACGGGCAGCTTGGTTTCGGCGGCTGGCCGCATCTCCTCTCTGCATTGCGTTTGAATTTGGCTGTTACGGATGAGATACAGGGAGTAGAGGCCCCGAGGCCCAACGAGAGAAGGATTACGTGGCGCAGCGCCGCGCCGCGAAGTAATAGGGGCAAGACATGCATAGGTGCGATCTGCAATCTACCGATCCGACGCCATGATGAACCTGTTCCCCGTCCCCAACCAAGACCAGTGCCGCGTGGCAAGGCATTCTCGTCGACGAACAGCCGCCGGGCTGCCAGTCTTGATTGGCGAAGCGTGTGGATAATACGCGTCTATCTGCCTGATGAACCCTGCACCTGCACAGATCTCATTTTTGTTGTGCTTCGGGTTTTGAGATATCACATCGAAAGACGCCCTGGCAACTGGCAACCCTGGGCGACTGAGGCTGCGCAGGTTGTAGTCCGTACGTTATGCACGAGAATGCACTGAAGCGGAGCCATTGCGGGACGGGCAACGGCGTCTCGCCCCGTGGGGGGAGACCAATGCGCTGGGACGACGCTGGGTGTGCGGTTACGCGTCCTGTCGCTCGCGTCAACACCAACCCAGCCAAGAGCAATTGCTGTGGTGGTTCTCACGACGCGGCGCGACTTGGCGGCCGCCACGTCGCCCCGGCTTGCGTGGTGTTATTAGCCCAAATCAGCCCTAGATCAGGTACGCCGACGACGCGACCGGGACTCCCCCAGAAGCGGCGCGGCGGGAGTCGTACATGCGCTTGATGACGGGAGGCGCAGGCTCTTGCGGCGCATGGCATCCAACCCAACTCGAGGGTGGCTGCTCGACCGATGGCGACGTCCAGTGTTGGGTGGCATCGAAGACGTTTCGCTGCCAACCTGGAATACCAGGCTATTTTTGGAGCCAACGGAACCCTCGCTGACGACGGGAGGAGTGGCGAATTCTGGGGAGGCACAGGGCAGGGGCGGGACGGATGACCGACCACAGCAGTTGGGGGCCGTAGGGCTGCGACAGGGACCTCCAGGTAAGGTAAGGAGAGGAAAGGGAGGGCGCGGGACGCATTTGATCCACCCACTGCGGCAGAGGGTCGTCGCTGTGGCTTGTGCTGTCGAGGGGGGTGCTGTCCACCTCCCGTCACGCTTCATGTTGGGGTGCCGTGGGGGTTCCCGGTGCTCACACTGCTAAGCTTCCACGGCGGCGGTTGCGTTCAGACGTGGTGGTTCAGCAGGGCAAGCCCCTGTGGGAAAGCTGCCGAGTGGCTGGGGCGCGGTCGACGGCCAGGGGTACGTCACGTCCGTCCCGAATTAGGGTCCCTTTTTATCAATGCAAGCCACGACTGAACGTGAATTTCAGTACGGACAAGGGACTACCTTAGTTACGAGTAACTACCTAACGTAGTACCTATTTACTACGAGGTAGAGTGCAGAATGCACGACGACAACGACGACGACGACGTCGGCGACGACTGCCACCACCCCTGAATCCCTGATGAGCCACCTCCGCCGCCAGATCGCTGGCCGAGCCATCCATCCATCAACGCATGAGCGTCAAGGCCCAGCTCATTTCGGTCACCCTTTCCATTGTCGGCCAACGCAATGCGCTCCAGGCCTGCCTTGCCATCCTTGCCGCCCATCACCGCCACGGGCCACGGACGGCGTCTCGTACAGCCCCAAGAGGCTTGCCTGTCTAAAAAGGGGTACGGGTTTAGGTGAGGTGAGGTAGTTATCACCAAG
Source organism: Purpureocillium lavendulum (assembly GCA_029168975.1). Lineage (NCBI taxonomy): Eukaryota > Fungi > Ascomycota > Sordariomycetes > Hypocreales > Ophiocordycipitaceae > Purpureocillium > Purpureocillium lavendulum. The sequence continues at coordinate 1,172,043 of JAQHRD010000001.1, forward strand.
GAACAGGCATACGTGCGCGTCTGAGCGAGCAGACCCCCACCGCGCCGGCGGCTCACTGCGAGGCTGGCAGAGCCGGCCGTCGGGGCCCTGGGGGGGTGCATCACGTCGTGCCACCGACCACCGCGTCTCGTCTCTGGGACCGTCCCAGACGAGACGAACACGGTCGTGGTCGTTGTCACATCGTCGTCTCCGTGCCGCCGCAACACGCTTCGCGCCCTCCAGGGGTGAGGGAGTCGCGCGCAGATTGGGTTGAAGGCGGGGAGGGCAGACAAGGGATGGGCTGGGACAGCGCGCCCCATCGAGAGGCCTCCTCGACGGCGGCCCTGGCGAGAACAAACATCCATCAGGGACGACTCAGCAAATCACGGTTTGTTCGCAATATATTGCTCGCGCTACGGAAGAAACGGGACGTAATCTTCGAGCATGGACCCTCGCCGTGATGACGCCTGGTTCCGAGACCAGGGAAGAAGGAAAATATCAATCGTCGTCGGCCGCGGATGGAGCCAGTCCAATCAATTGACCGAAAGGCCGAGCGATGCCATCGACGTCAATTATTGCATGCGCACAATGCACATCGCGCGCGACCACGTTTAAGTCAAAGTCCATTCAAGGCCAGTAAAGTGTTCGAGAAGCCGCCGAAACGGGGCGCTCGGTTGTTTTCCGGCGGGCTCTAGCGCACCGGACTGGAGAAGCGACCCGCTGCCCATGCTGCATTGGGGAATGTGCCTTGTCAGGCAGACTGCCTCGCGGGTGCCTGTGGCCGGTGGCCCGCGGTGGTGGTGTTGGCTCTTTGGGGGGACTGGTCGGGGGAGTGCCGGCTTTTGCCCCAAAGAGGGCAAACGTGGTACCGAACCAGTGTTTGTAACTTGCATCACGACGGAAATCTTGCGCACACACACCTGCTGGGGCAGAGAGACACGGCCGGGGCTTCATGCATCGGCGACCTTATCGGGCCTGGCTCTCGTCCGATCCGCCTGTGGGCACCTTTAGTTTCCAACTCACCAGACGCTCCCGTCACCTGTGCGCTACGAAGCAGAGGCCCTCATATCAGGTGGAACAACGTGCCGCTTGGCGTGGCGCCGGGCGCCGGGAATCACGGCATCCAAGCACTCGGCTCGGGGTCCACGGGGCCTGTCGTGCGTCCGGACGCCCGACCCGGAGGCTCCATGGGGGCACGTCGTCGCCGGCGAGACGCCATGCGCTCGCCAAGATTCTTCAGCCAGCCAGCCCGTCCGTCCGTCCGTCCGTCCGTCGCCCACGGCCCCCTTTGCGCGCGCGAGCAACCAAAGTGCCGTCTTGTCGCGTGCCGTTTGCCGTCTTGACTCATGCCCCCGGGGACGTCTCTGTATCCTCGGACCTCCGCGGGGCCCCCCATGTTGGTCGCGTCCATCCCATCCCATCCATCCATTCATCCATACTCCGTACATGCATGGCCAGATTGTGTTCGATTCGATTTGTGACAAGGTTTCGAGGAGGGCGGGCCCTCGAGCCTCGTCGTGCCTGGGCCTCCCCCCGCCAAGTCCTGCATGCAATACAGCGGGCGGGACGGCACTGCGGATACTGATGCGGGAGGGCGGTCGTTGCGCATCGTGGACACGGGGCCAACGGCATGGCATGCGGGCCACTGGTGACTGGTCACCGCCCGAAAGCATGTGGTAGTTGGAATTGTTCGCTGTGCGCCGATTATCCAGGTCCCAGCCGGGAGTCCACTTGGGCCCGGAGCGAGCGAGCGCCTCTGACAAAAGATCCCAGCCGACATGCCCTCCCGTGTACGTGTAGCGCGCCGCAATTCATGCGCCAGGGCAGACGATCTGTCGTCGGTAGGTTGGTACGTAGCGTCACCGTTGTCGTCACCGTTGCCGTTGCCGTTGTCGTCCCGCTGACCACGCGTGCGCCCGTGTGAGACAAGCAAGACAAGAGAGCCCTGGAGTGACTGAGCTGGGTGTGGCTGTCCCATGCTTCGGCGGCTCTTTTGGCGCTGGCATTTGGGTTTGGCGCCGGCGGCCCCCACCTGTTTGCTGCTTCGCCCGGCAGCCGCTAACGTTCCTTAACTGTTTCCCCGGGGGGGTTGATGGGATGGCATGTAATCGTTGTTGCGGGCGCCGTCGACCAGCTTCACGGTGCGACGATCCGAGAGACGTCAGACTGTTCGATGAGGCGCCCGAGGCTTCCTTGCCGAGGACAAGGCGGCACCCACAACTACGCGAGTAAGGAACGGCCAGCTAACATGATACCGAGGGACCTCGAGGCCCGTGTCGCGCAGACAGGTCCGAACTGCTGCTGGCTGGCTCGCTGGCTGGCCGCGCCCTCTCCTGGCCGCTGGCTGGACCCTGCCGTCGTCGGCCGCCCACTGCCACCACGTCGCCTGTCTTGGAGGTGAGCGAGGTGGGTATGATTTTATGGGCTGAGGTGCCCACCTTGCCCACTCCCGTCTGCACCGCCTCATCGCGAGTCGGCGCCCCCGACTGCCAGCGGGTGATGCGCCGCTGGCCGACGCCATGCCATTGGTCGCGGCACCTGCAGTCACCAAAAAGGTGGCACCAAGGTAAGGTACCTACCTACCTTACCTACCGCAGGCTACAGCCCCGGGCCCGGATCAGGCCAGCGACAGCGGCCGGTCCTGGTACAGGCAGCCCGCCCGGCGCCAGATGGCCGGTGACTTGCGCTCGCGCCGTTACGCAGCCCCCCGGACAGGTCGCTCCGTATCGCGATGCTCCAAATCCCGCCCCCGACGCGAAGTCGCCAAGCGATGGAAGTCGTCCCCCTCCCCCACCCCCCCGCCGCTTGCGCACCTGGGTGCAGCTAGGCGGGAGCTCCTGTCACTCGTCTCACCTCACCTCCCGTCCACTGCTGGCTGAGGTGCGCTCAGTTGTTGCTGCTGCTGCTGCTACCTGGACCTTGCCTGAGAGCTGGCTCGCTGGCACCTCCCCCCCGGGTCCAGCCAGCCCACCTCAGCCCAGCCCAGTCCTTCGTGCGCCAGTCATCATTGTCCCGCCTCAGGACGCCGCCGCCTTCGCCCTCGTCCTCTCTCTCCCCATCCCCAACTGCCACCCGCGCCCAGCCCTACGTCCGCCCTCGCATCGCCTTCGCCTCGCCCATCGGGGCGTCCCTGAACTGCAACCGCGAACACAAAGCCGCATACCCGCCCTCGGTTCTCCTCCCCTCCCACACACACACACACACACGCACACGAGTCCGGCGCTGGGCCGACCGAGGACTCTCTCTTCTCTCGCTGCCCGCGCGCACCCACCGCAGGCTCGCACCAACCACGTCTTGGCCGTCGCGGTGACCTTCGCGCCCGCGTACCGTCCGGACTGCCACACGCTTCAGTCGTCGTGACTTCTCGCACCCGCGCCCGCGCCCGCGCACACACGCACCTTGCCTTGCGCATGCCGAGAACCGGCCCCGGCAGTGACCTCCTACAACCACTACTAGCAACGACGACTTGAAACGGGGCCCTCGACTCGCACCACCCCGTCCACGCGGCCCTGGCCTCCTCGACATACCCCCAGTACTCGTCCATTGCATCACCCGTCCCCAGCGTCGCCTGCACAGCCCCTTCGACAGACCACGCCCCCCGTCTCACCCCCCCTTCGCCTGTCAGGAGGCTGCCTTGGGAAATCTGCCTCGCGATCCTCACCCGCGGCGGCTCCAGCATCATGGATCAACAGTCCCACCACGGCCGGTCGCCGTCCGCGTCGGCCGGCCACCAGACCCATCTACACCAGTCGCAGCCGGACCGGCAGCAGCTTGATATAAACCAATCCTCGCATCACTCGTCCTCCCCCGGCGCCTTCGGGACCGACCCTTCATCCGTTGGCCTTGGGCTCGCCGTCGATCACGAGCAGCACCAAAGCTTCGATTCTCTCGGCGCTCCGGCAGACTTCCTTGCTCCGAGTCAACAGCAGCAGGGCCCGCAGCAGGCATTTGCGCAGCCCAACGTCTCCGATCCGGCCCTCTTCGACCCCGGTGCCCCCTTCGGCCAGCAGCAGCCTGGTGCCGGTCCCGACCCGGGAGCTCTCTCCTTCGACGCCCAGTCGCAGTCCCAGTCGACGGCGGCCTACCTGTCGCCCAACATCAACGACGGCGACTTCTCACTCTTCCCCTCGTCGGGAAGCCAGGGCGACCACTTCAACGCTCCCCTCTTCGAGCAACCCACCTTGAGTCCCAACGACCTCAATACTATGACCTCGCCGCAGCCCCCTCACTCTCCGACGCCGCCCAACTTGCTTCAGCCAGACAGCCATCACCCCGGCTCTGCTCAGCACTCGCCGTCCTTCAGCCAAACTCAGTTCTCGTCTCCGCCCGGCGGCCACTCGAGGAACGTGTCCCTCGGCCCCGAAGCTGCGCTTCTCCCCGGACAAATAGGCGAGTGGTCCCAGCCTCAATTCCAGGGCCATCGCCGCACGCCTTCCGAATACTCCGACGTCTCGTCCGTTTCCCCGTCGCCCAATCTTGTCAGCTCGGACTCGTTTGACGACCACGGTGGCCATTCGCCCCTCCAGCGAGCATCCGACGGTAGCCTCTACCAAGAGGTCCTCAACATCGGCAACTTTAGTATCGCCGACAACCACGGCAGAAGCCCGTCACACAGCCCGGCCATCAGTCCACGCATCAATCCGCAGCAGCTGCCAGATATGAACCAGACTGGGTTTGGTCTTGCCCCCCGGGTGCCAACTATGGTGCCTACCCGGGTCTGTCACATGGCAGCGATACATTTCCTTCGCTTCAGCAAGGTGGTGGTGAGATGTCGCAAATGGCCCCTCCCGCCATCAACATCGACTTTGCGCCCAACAACTCTAAGCCAGGCATGTTTGAGCAGTCAAAGCCGCACATGGACCAGGACTCTTTGACACCGCCAGAACGAGGTAAGCTTGCGCACCCATGACTCATATCCAGTTTCAGCGCAATACTAATGACAGACGCTCAGGCCGACTCAAGTCTCGCCCTCGCTCCGTGACAGATCCATTCCACCCAGGAGGAGCCGGCATTGGCAAGCCGGGCAACTTCAACAGCTTGTCGCCCAACTCGCTCTCGCCCCGGTCCGAGTCGTCGCGCTCGCTGTCGCCCTTGGACAGGCAAGCGACTGCCTCGCCCAGGGGACGTCGACAGTCTACGTCAGCCGTGCCCAACAATGTCATCGCGCTGCGCCTGGCAGATCCAGAGTACCAGGCCAGCCAAGACTCCGGGGGCACAAAGCGTGTGCAGAAACATCCTGCGACCTTCCAGTGCACGCTGTGCCCCAAGCGCTTCACACGGGCCTACAATCTGCGGTCTCACCTTCGGACACACACTGACGAGAGGCCGTTTGTATGCACCGTCTGCGGAAAGGCCTTTGCTCGACAGCATGACCGGAAACGACACGAGAGCCTGCACTCTGGCGAGAAGAAGTTTGTGTGCAAGGGCGACCTGAAGGCAGGCGGTCAGTGGGGCTGTGGCCGAAGATTCGCCCGCGCCGATGCGCTCGGCCGTCATTTCCGCTCTGAGGCTGGGCGCATCTGCATCAAGCCGCTTCTCGACGAAGAGATGATTGAGCGGCAGCGGCAATGGCAGGAGCAGAGGATGCAGCAGAATATGGCCCAGAACATGGCGCCGCCTCCAATGAGTATGGATACTTACCCCATGGATGCCAGCGGCCAATACGCACTCCCCGCGGCACTGTTGGCGCAGTACCCGGCACTGGCGCAGATGAACTGGTCTCAGTCTGATGCGGGCGGTGGCATGGATGACGATCTCAGTGGCCGCTCGTCCTTCGACGCCAGTGATTACGATGACGGCGAAGATGGCGGCTACGTGAGTGGCCCTGGCACCGGTTACGGAGAAGGGGGCATGAGCCAAAATTTTGGCGACAACATGGGATACGCCAGTGACTTTGGCGGGCGTTAACATGGAGCGGACGTGAGGAGGCACACCCCCCTCGTTTCGATTTGACGTTCTTTCAACAAGCTTTCTTTCATTCAGGCAGGAGTCGGGCTTGCCAGTATAAAGGCTTTTTGCTCTTCCGCGGCCTCGGGTTTGGTGTTTTATGTACACAAGTTGAACCAGGTGCCGTGGACAGCGGGCACCTTGTTGGTTTGGGGCAGTATTCTTTCGTTGGTTGAGTGCTCGAGGGGATATACAAGCGTGTGACTTCTGGGACCAATTTGATTTTCTTCGACGGGGATCCAGGCCAAATCTGGAGGATAGACTAGGGACCTTGCATTAGATACCAAGCTCCCGCGCGGAGAGCCTTGAATCTGATTGTTTGATGATCGCTATGACCAGCATCTCATGGCCTACAAGCCCAGCCAAGTCCAGGATGGCCCTATGACTCTTCGCCGTCTTCACGCCCGTCCGCGCATCCGTCGTGCTTCATCTGCGGAAACGTTCCGTTTGGGTAACTACCAGCCCTCAATCTCTTTCCTCACAATGAACCCCCCTGCCTTCCGGAAGGCCTCCAACGGCGGCGGTCCTCCTCGCCGGGGTCCTGCTCCGCCCCGCCGTTTTATCAAGGCCCCCCACTACGTCCGTAACTAACCATCTGGTCAAGTACGAGGACGTAGGCGCCTCGAAAGTTACGGCTGTTGTGGGAAAAGAAGACGCGAGGCAAGGCAAGCCCTGTCAGGAAGAAAACCACGGCGCGGCATCAAGTGCCATACTCACAGCAAGATTGGGAGATGAGATGACGTTCTGGCCGTCAGGAATTCCGTACCAGGGGACCCGCTACGTGCCTTTTGTTTTCTATACCGACGCCCCCCTTCATGTTCCTGGCTCTGTCGCGGTGGCATTTGGGGGATGTGACGGACGTGGAGACGATGTCGTCAGTCAGGAGGCCTCGAGGGTTGTTTGTATGTGGTATCCGCGGCCTCTGGATGTGGCGTCTGGTGATGAGAGACGACGGCGCGGCTTTTGCGACGGCGGCAGGGCGTTGATAGTTAGGCTGACTTCATTGCGGGTTCACTTCTTCTTTCACGTTTGGTGTCGCACGTGGGAGTTGTTGCTGTTGCTGTTGTTGTCATCATCGTGAGTCTGTCACAGGATTGCAGCGGGAACAGTTACCAAAAGGGGTGTCTTGTCCTCTTGTTTGTTTCTATCTATACTCGTATGTAGACTACATACTTTGTGATTTTCAAACATCATGGAACGCACAGCAGATACTTGGCAGATTCACCGTCGAGGCGAACACGCGCCCTATTCGGCCTCTTTACCAGCCGTTCAATGTTCTAGTCGCATAACGTCGTCAGTCTGCGGCATCCATGATTCAGCAACGGAACCCAGCGCGTACTTTGCCCCGTCTCTGCACGCACGTCACATGAACAGCGCGTGTATTCCCCATGTCTTTCTGCTCGACCGTTTCTCGTTCTCATGCCGTCCCACGCCCAAATAGCCTGTTAGCCTGGCGCTCGTCATCAGTTCCTAACACACCCATGTACCCCCTGGAAACATGCAGCTCAACGAGGACCTCCTCCTCGATCGAGAAGTATGCGGTGGGGGGGGGGAACCCGAGTCTGCCTTGCCACTGCCGTCTCCGCTGGTCACTGTAGGAGGAGGGGGAGGAGGTGGTGGCGCGTGTCTAGTAATTCTGCTTCGCACGGCCGTACAGCATGAGCCAGGCCCCCCTCGAACCTGGGACCGTCACAGTAACTTACCCGCTAGGGCAGTTATTGGCGAGGGGATCTAGGCGGGGCTACTATAGTTTGGCGGACTGTCGAGGCCGGTGGTGCGTCGGCGACGAGGGCTCTATAGGGCTTGGGGCCGTTTCGCAAGATCGGGTGATGGCGGCGGCAGTGTTTCGTCCCAGAAATCTCGGCCAGGCCGCTTAGGGAGCGGAGCAATGGTCGCATCGTCTTGGAGCACACCAGTTGCTTTCCCTGGTCTTGAGGGCCCCTTTCAACCCGTGCATCTCCTCGGTAGAGGTGGGCCTCTGGACGCCAGAATCAATCAACTGCCTGGTACCAGTATATACCCTCGCAACGTCGCCATCGCCAGGGCAAACTTGGCTCTTCATTCTACAACGCGTCTCCTCAGCATGCTTCACTCGGGAACACCCATGTCTTCTTTCAAACCAAAACCTGCTCCGCCGGACTTTTACAAGCTGCATCATGGCGATCTCGCAACCGTTTACTTTCATAAGGCGTCTACAACTACTACTTTCCCGAGGCGCGCGGGAGGTACGACTCGCTCGAGTCACCTCTCGCGCGCCACATCTCGATCTCAAGAGTTGGCAAGGGCCGGCCACTAGTCACTGAGGCGAAGCCTCTGTTGAGAATCAAAGTGGTCCCCAGAGTGTGGCTGCGCAGTCCGCAGTCGACGGCCTGGCGGGCACAGTCCGGCGCCGAGCAGAGTGGGGCTCGGGGGCGGATGGGTCGGCCGTCGTTGAGCGGCTCCGGATCGCCTGGGGAGTTCCGGCGTCCGAGAGAGATTGGCCCCTCTTCCAACTCCGCTTCTTTCGCGAATTTGTGCTACTCGTACTGCAGCAAGCACTCATAATGACATTTTAGCTGGGGGGCTTGTTGTTCATACAGTTCTGAAGCGTGTTAATGGTTACGAGTTGCGAACTGTACGGACGGCCGGCTTTGGACACGCAGCACATTCACGGCCAGATCCTGCCATGTGCTGCCTCCTGGCTCCGCTTGCCCTCCTCCGGTCCTTTCACAGTCACCGCGGCTAACCCGGACCACCTGAAACAACGAGGCAGGTGACTACCTTCACGGTGACACTCAGTCAGGGGCCGGTGGCTGCAAGAGAGTCGCGCACAGAGATGACGTGCTAACACTGCGTGTAGGTCGATGCTGCAGTTGACACCGTGCAGATGCGTGGGCGTCTGATCACGTTTCGATCCGACCCGATATTACAGCATCGCATCCACAGTCGCGTGCCACGGTACGAAGCAGGCGTTGACATTTTGCTCGCCGCCCGATCACGAACAAGCTGACGGTCAGTTGGCTTGGGCATGGCCACTCATGGCCAACGGACACGGCTTCAACCGGGCGCTACGCGAACTCGTGTCATTGGGTCTGACCGCTGGGCAACGATATCAGCTGTCGAATTTACTTGCAGAACGGCACAGTCTACGTGTCGTGATTTGAAGGACGCGGCGGCCCACTGGCGTCTTCCTCGGGCCGTCGGGTGGGCCGTTGGTCGGCATGGCACCTCCGAGGCGCTTCTGCATCACTCGCCGGCTGCTGAATCGAAAAGAGGGCAGATTGCCGTCTTCACGGGAATCCATGGCAGTTGCGGCCACTGCGACAACGGCATGCGTCCAGGCTGGGCCGGCAAAATTTTTTGCGGCTTTTCTCGACGGGCGAGGCACGTCGAAGTCGAGGCGGTGAGCGAGGACGGTTCATGCTGGCGCTCGAGCGGGAGGCTGGTTGGTCGATGCCGAGTCCTGACGCGCCTTTAGTTCCCGATGACGGACGGGGCTAGGGACGCCTTTGTTCCCGACGATGCCCTGCCCTGCTACCTGGGCGCGGGCGCATGGCTGCCCAGCGGCCAATGTATCGATACCTCACCAGACGCGCCAGTGGCCCCAGCCCAGCGCTTTAGTTCAGTTAGCGGGTGCGATCCACGACGGGACGAGGCGAGCACCGTGTTGGTGGTTTGGCCCGGAGTTTTGGGTCCCTGCTCTCGAGGATGGACGACAACGAGGTGTGAGTGCCAGCGTCCCATCGGCGTGTCTACCGCGGTCCAGGAGAGCCTTTTCTCAGACTTGCGTCATCCCGCTGCCAGAGTCTTCTTTCGGACGACCAGGACGGGTCAAGACTGCGGTGGCCGCCCACCAAGGGACAGTACACGGGAGAAACGCTTGCCACTTTCAGCGGCCGTTTCCCAGTTCTTTTTGGCGGCGCTTTTGCGCGGCACAGACCGACACATGCCGTGCGGCGACGGCAATGTCTCAGCTCGCGTGAGACGCATGATGCCACCCAGGACAGGGATACGGGCCGTAGGAGGGAGCAGATCTGGAAATCCCATTTCCGCCGTCAGACCGCAGGCAAGCAGAGCCAAAAAAGCGAGGCAGGACAAAGGAAAAACGCAGCGGATGGCGCGGTCTCGTGGGGGGCGGCAGAGCGCGAAGCGACGAGCAGGTTGTCCCTGCGCGGCTTCCGAGAGGCGATCCGGTTGAGCCCTTGCTTGCGAGAGGAGGGAAGCATTGATTTGATTACTTGCCTGGCCCACTCGGTCGTCTTTCCGTGCCAATCGGTCGAGGACAAAGGGTGCAGTGCGCTTGAGCGAGCGAGGCGTGATGCCGTCGCCAGCTCGAGGCTCACGCCTAGGCCCGGCCCAGGAGTCAGGACTCCCGTCTGGAGCGCGCTCGAGCCCAGTTTGCTGCCAGATCCTGATGGAAAGTGCCGTCGACTCATCATTGCCTTGATTCGGCGCTCTTCGTGCGAAGTACTTCATTCGCGCACCCGTATCACGCTGACTCTGGTTTGGTGGTCACAAGGCGACAAGGGCTGGCACATTCCCCAGGCCCTCCCTCCTTCCGCGACTTGCCTCGTCCCGTGGCCTGGCCCTCGACGCAGGAGCGACGACTGGAGGCGCTGGCGGCTGCGAGGTGGACACCACCTCACCTCCTGCCCCGCCGAGGGGGCGGGATGAACAGGGGAGGTGCGCCTCGACGGGCAGTTGAGGAGGCACCTGAAAGCTCAGGAGCATCTGGTCTGGTGACGGTCAGGCCCAACCTCCACTTCTTCGAGTCGACTTCCGCCAGCCCGTTCCACGCGCCTCCATGCTGCGCTTCCTCCCCGCTGCCCCGCCTTCCGCCCACCTGGCTTGGTTGGGTATTCCCAGCCATTTTTCTCTCGCTGCCCCTTCCATGTCTCTTCCAGCGGCCGCCGGGCGCCGTTGCCCATGATGCTCATCCGCTCCCGTCCCCCATCCCACCGCCCACCGCCTAAAGTGTACTGCACCTCGCAGCAGCGGTCCGTACTGTAACAGGCCCTGCACCCTTGGTGCCCGCTAGCCCCACTGACCCGTCCTGTGAGGGAATGGAAAAGCAACACCGCCAGACGACCGACAAGGGACTCATCGCGAAGTGATGTCGGCGGACCCCCGTAGAGGCCAGGGTTGGCAGTGATGTGTGATCCGACCGCTTCCGTTCTCGTCCGCCGTTCCATGCGGCCTTGTCCGTGCCAGCCTTTTCTTCTTTGTCGTTGCTCGACACCCATGTGCGCGCAGGGTCTCTCCCAGCAACACGAGCAACAGCACCACCACCACCACCATCACTGGGTAAGGCACCGGCTTTTGGCTGCACCGCCGAACGGCCCCCCATCCGTTGCTCCTGTCCGTCCGTGCTGTGCCCGCGCGCGTTACTGGGTACGTACAGCACTTGCCAGGGATCACCGAAGGAGGCGTCGCCGCGACCCTCTGTGCATGCGCGCGCATGTTTGATGTCAGATAGACGGCGCAGGACAGAACTGGACTGGACTGGACAGGTATGCAGCTTCGCCGTCGGGAGGCGTGCCTCTCCGTCCCATTCGCGGCCCTTCTTACCTGCTAATCCTCCGCCGAGCCAGTCGCCGCGCGCCGTGACGGATCGCTCTCCTTTCTGGTGCCACATTGACACACTCGCCTCGGGTCGGGCGATCCAAGCAAGGGCGGAGCAGGCTTCATTGGTCCCCGTGCTCATCACCGCCTCTCCTCCCCAAGGAGGCGGCGGCCAAATTTTCCCAACGCTTTGACGACTCTTCCCTCTCGCCTCAATACCCCACGAGACGCGAGACTCTCAGGTAGCTGGGCGATATACTTTTGCCACGCTCGGGACAGAGGCGTCGCCGTGTGCGATTTGGCTGCGCAGTTTTGTCTCTCTGCGATCGCGACGACGTCCCCGACTCCCGTCGCGCCACGCGATTTGCGCCCCGGGTCCATCGGGCTCATCAAACCGGCGCACAAGGCACGCGCCTGACCATCCCGAACGTGTTCCAGGGCGTCCAGATGTGGACAACGGCGTCGTTGCACAGGAACTCAAACGTCATTGCCCAGGCGTTTTCTCGGATCGCGTTCCCGCTCCCGCTCCCTGGTCGGCGTTGTCTTGTCCCAGCGCCAGGCAAGCTCTAGCTCCGCCAGCGACCTGGGTCCCTGGTCTGCTCGTCTCGCCCACGAACAACCTCGCCGCTTTGCCTTTTCTTCATCGCCCGATTCCCCGCTCCTCTTGGCCGGCCAGCCGCCCGCTCGTCTTCCGTCAAGACCACACGCCACACTGTTCTCATTACGACAAAGCCGCCGCGTCGCGATCTCGACTTAGCCGCCCGCGCGTCGACCCCCTCTTCCCGTGTCTACGACCACAATCCTACGACCATTCCACTTGCTTTTCGGAGCCTCGAGCCCACAGCTTCCATGACCGTGTCGTCGCCGGCCTGCGTTTACACGAGCTCCAGCGTTCACAATGGCCGCGGCCGAGGTTTCGAGGTTCACCGCAAGCTTCAGCGGAAGCGATCCCGCCACCCTCAGCACCCGACACTCGACGACTGGATGGGATAAGAGATTGTTACGGGAACAATTAAGCCTTATTTCGTCTGTCTGGATACTCCGAAGACGACATGCTCAGGTATGTAGTAGATTCTACCAAGGTTCCCATACCTCGCTGGGCTCAGCGCGTGGGCGTACAAGCTAGCAGCATTTGTCCTGCACGTCCGTTGAAACCAAATCACGTTCCAACGGACCTGATTATGCGCGTGCAACGGAGTCGGGCTCTAGCGTGGACGGATACGACCAGTGCCGTATTGGTGTGTAAGGATCCTCGGCTAAGCTACGTTTAGGACTGCTCAAGGACCGCCTCCGCAGGACAGCGACCGTATAAGCCTTTGTCGGCTCCGGATTGCTCGCCTGTGTGGCAGCGACGGCTACCCGTCGAGAAGGAAGCATGCGACGACCGCATACCAGACCCTGTCGACACGAATGCCTCCGCACATCAGCGAACGCCCGAGTCCCCTCCGCATCTTCTACTGCCAGCACCGGTTGTTAGCAAACGAGACCGCTCCGACTCGCGCAATGACCTGTTTCGTGACCCGGCCGGGGATTTTGTCATTGACTGGGATTCACGACACGGTATTTACGAAGCTAAAAAGAAGAAGAAGGCGGCTGCGGCTTCCAACAAATGGCCCGATGACGACAACGAGGAAAAGAAAGACGGCGATGCCGAAGGCAATGGTGGAGGCGATCAAAATGGCGGCGACGGGGGTTCTGGTGCCGCCGACAGCGGAAACGCCGGGGCAGGCGAAGGCAACGGCGAAGGTAATGGCGACGACGACAAGGACAAGGGCAAAGACGATGCTGGCGAAGCTGACCCTGACGACGAATGGGCTAATTTCACGACGGCAAAGTCCAAGAAGAAGAAGGGTAAGAAGGGCGCAGCTGACCCCATCTCAGATGCCGCACCGAGCCTGCCGACTGGGGATTTTGGAGGTGATACGTTCCATGAGATCAAACTCGGCGACGACGCGGGCAAAATCGACTTGAGTTTTGGCTCGTCCGACAACAAGAACTCGTTCGGCAATTGGGGTACAAAGTGGAATACTGGTGGCACAGACTGGTTGGCTGGCGAAGGAGAGACAGGCTCGAATGAGAAAAAGGACGACATCGACTCCAATCCGTGGAGCTTTAGCACCGCCAAGTCCAAGAAGAAGAACAAGACTACGTTCACGTTCGACGCCCTGGGTGAACAGGAGGAGAGCGCAGAGCCAGCTGCCAGCAACGAAGCCAAGGAAGACGACTTCGGCTTTACCGTCGCCTCCAAGAAGGACAAGAAGAAAAAGCCGACTAGCGTTTGGGGCATGGACACAACTGAGGAGACAAAGGACCCCGTCATCGAAAGCCAGAATGCGTCCGATCCGTGGGGCTGGACCTCGACCTCGAAGAAAGACAAGAAGAAGGACCCTGAGCCCGAACCCGAGCCGGCAGCTCCAGCAGCACCACCTGAGGATGACTGGTTCGCTCCCGTCACCAAGGGGAAGAAGAAAAAGAAAGGTGCCATTGCTGTTGTGGAGGAGCCGCCGCCGCCGCCAGCAGAGGAACCCAAGCTCGACCCCGTGCCAGAGAAGAAGGAAGAGGCCGACGATATTTGGGACACCTGGGGAACCTCGAAGAAAGACAAGAAGAAGAAGAAGACCGCCATCTTGGAAGAGGTGCCACCCGACGAACCTGCACCCGCAGCCCCTGCTGAGCCTGCCGCGGACGATTTTTGGGGAACCGCGGTTACGAAGAAGGGCAAGAAGGGCAAAAACAAGATCGCTGATCCTGAACCCGAGCCGGTGCCGGAGCCTGACCCTGAGCCACCCAAGGCGGAACCTGACCCTGAGAAAAAGGAGGACGACGTATGGGGGTTCTCTACCAAAACTTCCAAGAAGGACAAGAAGAAGAAGAACACCTTCTCATGGGACGACCCTGAGCCAACACCCACACCGGAAGTCGCCGCGCCCGATCCCGTGGTAGATGAAACTGCCAAGGAAAAGGATGACACCGACGACTTCTGGGGCTCTTTTGGCACAACCAAGAAGAGCAAAAAGAAGAAGGGCAAGGACCCGGAGCCTGAACCGGAGCCCGTGGTCGAACCGCCGGCCCCGCCTCCCCCCGAGCCTGAAAAGGAGCCCGAGAAGAAGGAGGACGACGACTTTTGGGGTAGCTTCGGGACGTCCAAGAAGGACAAGAAGAAAAAGAAGAAGGCGGAAGAGGCTGCGCCGCCGCCGCCGCCGGAGCCCGAACCCGAACCCGAACCTCCGGCTCCTGAACCTGAGCCTGAGCCCGAGAAGAAGGACGATGATGATTTCTGGGGGAGCTTCGGCTCCAAGAAAGACAAGAAGAAAAAGAAGAAGGGGATTGTCGAAGAGGTCAAGCCCGAGGAGCCACCAGCGCCCGAGCCTTCAGCGCCCGAGAAGCCAGCCGAAGACGCCTGGGACATTTGGGGTGCCGGCAGCAAGAAGGATAAGAAGAAGAAGAAGGATTCGGCCTTTGCAGACTTGGGCGAGGACACGAAAGAGGAGGAACCCAAGCCTGTAGAGGAGAAGAAGGACGATGACGACATCTGGGGCTTTGCCTCGTCCAAGAAAGACAAGAAAAAGAAGAAGGCCGGCATCCTGGACGATCCCCTCAAGGAAGAGGCCAAGCCTACAGAAGAGAAGAAGGACGACGACCTCTGGGACTTTGCTCCTTCCAAGAAAGACAAGAAGAAGAAGAAGGCCTCCGACCTGATTCAGCTTGAGGAACAAGAGGACAAAAAGCCCACGGAGGATCCTCCCAAGGACCCCATTGAGACTCCTGGCGACGACGACTTCTTCAGCAGCTGGGGGACCGGAAAAAAGGACAAGAAGAAGAAGGCTTCCGAAGACTCCTGGAAACCGGACAGCATCGAGGAGCCCGCCGACGACATCTGGGGTACCGTCACCAAGAAGAAGAAGGACAAATCCAAGAATGAGCCTGTGGAAGTTTTGGATGATATTACCGGTGAGACAGTCCAGCCCGACGCAGTAGAGGAGACCAAGGACATCCAAGGTGATAACGACGACTGGGCCGAGGCTTCATCGACGAAGAAGAAGCCCAAATCCCGGAAAGATGCCTTGGCTGATCTACCTCCCCCCGCCCCGACACCCCCTGCTATGGACTTTGCTGAGCCTGAAAACCAAACAGGAGACCCCGACAATGCTACGTGGGACGTGCCTTCTACGTCAAAATCCAAGTCCAAGGACAAGGAGGCCGACAAGGACAAAGAAAAGTCCAAGAAGGACAAGGAACCCAAGCTGAGCGAGAAGGAGCTCAAGAAGCTCGAAAAGGAGAAGAAGAAGGCCGAGAAGGCAGAAAAGGCAGAGCGGGAGAGGCTCGAGCAGGAGGCCAAGGAGGCAGAAGAGCGGGAGGTCGAGGAGCGAGCGGCACGCGAGGCCGAAGAAAAAGCGCGCCTTGAGGAAGAAGAGAAGGTGCGCCTCGAAGAGGAAGAGAAGGCTCGCGTCGAGGCGGAAGCCGCTGCAGTCATCCAGGAAGAGGAAGAGTTGGCCGCGCTAACAGAGAAGAAGCTCAAGAAGGGCAAGCTGACCAAGAAGGACACGGAGAAGTTCAATCGCCTCACCGAGAATGCAACCAAGAGGGCCGAGGAGGCGGCTGCTGCCGGGGCGGAACAGGCTGCCAGGGAAGCCGAGGAGCAGGCCGCGCGCGAGGCAGAGGAGCAGGCCGCACGGGAAGCCGAGGAGGCCGAGGCGGCCAAGAAGTCCAAGAAGAGCTCCAAATCCAAGGAGAAGGAAAAGGACAAGGACAAGGACAAGAAGAAGGACAAAAAGTCCAAGGAGCCCGAACCCGCGGCGCCGGAGCCGGTTCCCGAGGCCGAGCCGGAGCTCAATCCAGAGGAGGTCGAGGAGCTGCTCTCCACCAAGGACAAGTCCACCAACGACGCCTTCAGCTTCTGGGGCATCAGCAGCGGCGCCAAAAAGTCCAAGAAAGGTTGGTTGCCTCAGGCGCAAGCCCAACAGGGTCAACAGGGCGACGCGTCGACGCCGACGCCGACGCCAACGCCACCACGCTACCCCAAGATTTCCCCTCAAAGCCATGCCACCAATCTCACGGGACGAGCCGAAATTGGATTGCTGACTCATCCCGTAGTTCTGGAAGATGCGACCGACGCCAAGGACACGACACCCTTTGGCAAGGCAAGTGATGGCTTCTCGATGAAAGCGACGACGCGAAAGCCTGTTGGGGGCAAAATCGCCGACAAGCTCAAGTCGTTTGAGGCTGCGCCGGAGCCACCTGCGGATCCCCTGCCGCCGCCTCCACCCCCGCCCCCCGCCGCGCCGCCCAAGGAGGACAGGAAGAGCGCCAAGTCCAAGAAGAAGTCCAAGGACGCCGACGACGCCGAGCAGGACAGCTCTTCGTCCAAGAAGAGCCGCAAGTCGTCAGAGCTGCCCGGAAGCTTCCCTGCCGACGACGAAGAGGACGAGCCCGCCGCCGTTGTCGACATGACCGCCAAGGACAAGAAGAAGAGCAAGAAGAGCAAGACCAGGTCGGCTGCAGACGACGCGCCGCCGCCGCCGCCACCGCCGCCACCCGTTCCCGACGCGCCGCTGACGCCGCCTCCCGAGCCCAGGTCGTCAAAGAAGGAGCGGCCCAAGATCAAGGAGGACGCTGCGTCGTGGGCCCGGTGGAACGCCGCGCCACGCAAGGAGGAGCCCAAGTCTCTGTCCAAGTCCAAAACCGAACGATCCTCGAAGCGATCGGCAGACAAGACGTCCTCGAAGGACTCCGGCTCCGACAAAGCAGAGCGCGTAGACAGGGCCGAGAAGACGCCGGGCAAGTCGCGAATGTCTGGCATGTTCAGCACTCCCCCCCTTTCTCGGTCCATGTCGACACGGGACAAGCGGATGAGCGCAAGCGGCAAATCGTCGTCGCGTCGTCACTCTGTCGATATGCACGGCTTGGCATCCCCCCCTCCCGATGATCTGCCCGAGATGTCGACCAAGGCTGCTAAGATCCTGGGAGTCGACAAGTCGAGCAGTAAGAAGAAGTCACGCAGGGTGGCCTCCCCGGAGGATGATGACATTGTCATGGTCGGCGCCCTAGACCCTGACACGCCCGCTGCCAGACGAGACAGGCGACGTTCGAAGCGACCTCAAGAGGACGACCTTGTCATGGTCGACGCGGGCGGGCCTTCGGAGACACCCCTCAAGCGGGGCCTGTCTGCTTCCAAGAAGTCTGGGTTCTCGGGTCTGTTTAGCGGACTCATGACGCCCAAGTCGGCCAGGGACGCCAATCCTGACAATGATGCGATGGTGGGCGACACTGACCGGGAGGTTCGCACGGCGGAGCGCAAGCCGAAGCGAGGCGATCGCGACGCCGGTGACCGGGACGAGGCGCGACGCGAACGGCGCCGGAAACGCGAGGATGAGGACGAGGCGCGCAAGCTAGAGGCAAAGGAAGCCCGGCGAGCCGAGAAGCGTGCTGCTCGTCAACGAGAGGAGGAGGACCGTCGAATGGAGGAGGATCGGGAAGCTCGAAGGGCGGAGCGCCGTCGCGCTCGGAAGGAGAAAGAAGCCGCTGCCTTGGCGGCCGAACGAGATGAGGCAGAGCGGAGGGCTGCCAAGCAGGAGCGCCGGCGGTCTCAGGCTGTGGAGGGGTCCGAAGATGAGGCGGAACGTCGTCGCAGACGAGAGGCGCGGCGGGCCGCCAAAGCTGAGGATGGCGGCGACGGCCATAGACGACGGAGCAGTCGCAACCCGTACATGTCGGCCGACGACGCGGCGGAGCCTCGCAAGAGGAGCAAGCGTGACAGCAAGATGGAAGCCTCCGCGTGGCCCCACTCAGGAACGTCGTCGTGGGTGAAGGAGCACTCAGACGCGCCGCCACCGCCGATTGATGACGAACAGGCACGGCGGGAGGCCCGTCGGGCCAAACGACGAGCTAAGACGGGCGAGCCGGCAGCGGACGACATGGACGATCAGCGGCGGCGTCGGAAACGAGAAGAACGTGACAGGGAAAGGCGCGCGGGCGGTTCGGAAGGGAGCGACGAACGTCACCACAGCCACCGAGGGTCTGCTTTCATGGACGCGACACCTCGAAGCAGCTGGTGGAAGAAGATAACGGGGTAGAGTTGCGCGCGTGAGCGTTATGTGCAAGCAAGCAAGCGTTGTTTTGGCGCGGCTTTGGGTCGCAACGGACCGGCCCCTCGGGCAGTGATCAGGCTTCCCCGTCTGCGTCGGCAGGAGAGGGTGTCGGCCGGCCTGGGTCTGGCATCTACGAGTCGACGGCACCCCGGGCGTGTTTTGTTTCTTGGATTCGACTGGGAGCATAGTCTGGCAATGATACCCCCTTGGTGGCAAGAGCTTGGCCGGATGGGATTCGCGGGCGCGAGGGAGGGCATCCTTGCTGTTGGCGGTCCATGTATGAGCTGCATTGCATGTCTCTGTCTGATTTGTTGTTTGGTGCCAATCAGCAAGCGTTTCATGACCACTTTTGCCGCATTTACCTGTTCGGGAGGGCTATGGCACAGGAAGCAGAGCAGACTTGTTAGCAATTTGTCCATCAGCGTGCGTGCAGTGCAGTGCAGTGCAGCGTCTACGTCTGCGTCTACGTCTACGTTGTGTTATGCCTTGGAAATGGGGGACGACGGCAGTGCCGGGACCGTTGCGGATGCATCTCATCTCATCGATCATGGGCGTGGCAGTGTTGCTCGTGGCACGCGATCCCAGCGCCGTCGAGTACCTAGTCAGTCAGTCAGTCAGTCAGTCAGTCAGTCAGTCAGTCAGTCAGTCAGTCAGTCAGTCAACGCATGTCGCAGGCTCGCGACGGCCCGCGCGTGAGGCCCCGAGTCCTGACCACAGTCACCACACCGACCCCAAGAACCCAGCACCCCGACCGAATCCCCGCTTGTGAGCCAGTTGAGGCAAGAAGTGCCGCATGGGCCAGAAGTGCACCGGAAGCTTCGTTGTTCGCCGGACGGGGCTAGCACAATGCACGTGGACCTCGTATAACTACGAGTACCTACAAGTAGCTGACTTGTGCTGTGGTCGGCCTGCCGGGGGCTGTTCTAATTAACGAGGTGACGTCCGGGTGCAAGGACGCGGGCGAGCTTGGCGCGCCGCGTTGCCCGATTAGATAACCGGCTTCCTCCACTAGCGGCCGCGCTACGGGCCTTCCAATTCCCATCCATCAGGTCAGCTCAGCTCACCTCCACTAATTAACCACCTAACGCGCTGTCCTGTAAGACAGAAAGAAAGAAACCGCCATCCATTCTACTGCCGCTGCATGCAATACGAGCCACGCCCAACACCGCGCAGCCCTCGGGGGCCACCACCTCACGCAACGACCTGACTTCGCGCTCCCGCTCGTCCGCTGCTGCTTCGCCGCAGGACTGCGTCGATTTGCACACGGAGCGACACGCGAACAGGCGACAGCAATGGCCGCCCCCGGAAAGTCGTCCAGATGGGGCTCGTTCCTCTCCCAGGCCGTCGCCGGTGTCGAGTCGCGCCTCGACAACATCCTCGCCGAGGCAGAGGAACAGCCGCAGCAGAAACCGACGCAGGCGGCGCCCGCGAGCAGTCCTAAACCCGCCGCACAGCTCGCCGCGCCCGCGAAACCGGCTCCTGGTGAGCTCCTGGTCCCCTCCCCTCGCTCCCTGCTTGGGATTCTTGAGGCTTACGCAGCCACCCTCGTGACCAGGCAGCTCGAGGTCTTCGTCCACGAACCGTACCAATGACCGGCTCCAAGCGAGGCTGGCCAAAGCCATGGCCGGGAAGAACGCTCCCGGTGGAGCAGACGGCAAAGGCACGCCGTCGCCGCGCAGCTCCGTTGACGCATCGAGTCGCCCGTCCATGGAGCGGCCGTCGACGGACAAGGAGCAGCAGGGCCAGACCGACATGCCCCCGGCCGATACCCCCGTGGCCGACTCGTCGCCGGCAGATGCGCCTCCAGAGATAATTGAGCCGCAAGACCAACCGAGCGACGACGTCAACGTCGAGGGCAGGCAAACGCCAGATCAAGACGACTCTGCCGACAACGCCGCCGTGACAAGTGCCTCGGCTTCCGATGGCAATGCCAACGGCGAGGCTTTAGAACAAAGCAGTCGGGGGCCGGTGACAAAGGCCGTGCTCTCAGACCTGGCCAAAGACATGGAGGAGATCAAGCAACGGCAACAGGAGGAAATCCAAGAATACATCGAGCGCGTTGACTCGCTACAAGCAAAGTTACAGTATCTATCCAAGAATGCGGCCGACACGGCCAAGAAGGCTGCAGGCTCGGCACCTTCGGGTAGCATGGAGCGTAAGCTGGCAGAAAAGGACAAGAAGATCGCCTTGTTGATGGAGGAGGGCGGAAAACTGTCAAGCGCGGAGCAAAAGTTCCGCATGACCATCAAGAAGCTCCGCCAACAGATGGCAGAGCACGAAAAGCAAACCGAGGAAGTAAAGAAGGCCCGCGACAAGGCGACATCTGACGCAGATACCTTGCGCAAGCGCTTGGACGGCGCCGAAGGCAGTGAGAAGCAGCAAGAGGAAACGAAGCGCGCCACCGCCGCACTCCAGAAAGAGATCGACGCATTAAAAAAGGAGCGCGCCAAGAAGGATGAGGCATACCGGCGCCTGGAGCAGGATTCGAAGACGAAGGCCGAGCAGGCCGAGGCCGCAAGTACTGAGACACTCAGCAAAGCCCTGACCGCCGAGCGCGCCAAGCAAAAGGAGCTTGAGGATGCAAACGCCGCACTCCGAGCAGAGAAGGAGGCCCTAACCGACAAGGCACGGCTCGAAAGCATCGAGTGGACCGAGAAGCTGGAGCGTGCTGCGCAACGAAGCGGCAAGGTGGAAGAAGAGCTGAGGACAGAGCTACGGTCCATGGAGAGCAAACTCGAGGCCATGCGCACCGCTGCGGAGGAAGCGTCGTCTGGTTCCGGAGGCGAGGCTCAGGTCAAGATGTTCCGCCAAATCGAGACTCTGCAGTCTCAGTATGCATCTGCTCGCGAGAATTGGCAAGGCATCGAGTCCTCACTTCTCGCAAAGGCAGCCACTCTGGAAAAGGAGAGAGAAGAGGCACAACGACGCGAGTCCGAGATGCGCAAGAAGGCGCGTGATGCGGTAAGGATGGCAGCATCTATGACAGCTTCGTGCTGTATTGGGCGCACGCTAACATTTCTCACAAGGCGAGTCGAAACAGGAGTCTCGAGGACGAAGTGTCGGACCTTCAGCCAGCTCTTGCTGCGGCGAGGCAGGAGCTAGAATCGTGCCGCGACCAGGTGACGGAGCTCAAGGCGTTGTCCAAGAAGGCGCACGAGGCCCTCGAGCAAACGAGGGCTGATCTCGACAAGGCCAGGCAGCGGTCGGTCAGCCAGGACGATACGGGCGACGCAGAGCGCCGGCAATGGGTCGATGATGTCGCCGGCGCTACACTGCACAGGGGCCATCAAAGTCGACCGGAGTCACCATTACTATCTGTCTCGCGGACGTTTAGCTCGGAGCTGTTGGGTGGGCTGCCAATGCTAGGCAAGCCGCGACGGACGCCGACCTCGGGAAGTAATCCGGATAGCCCAGCAGAAGGCATGTCGCCGATGCGACGCTTGTCTGGCCAGCCTCCCTTGCGACCAGCCGTCCCTTCAACGATCGGGTCCGGTCCGCCACCGGCGCCGTTTTCGCCCTTCGAGCCGCCGCCGAGCGACGCACCGCAAGCTCCATCCCCGCCCACCGCCGATCGCGAGAACGGAGCAGATGAGGTGGCCCCGTCGTCGCCGCGCAACATCGCTCAGGACATGATTTCGGTCTCGACGGTGGCTGCAGGCCCGTCCGTTCAGCTCGTTGAAAGAATGAGCGCGGCGATCCGGCGCCTCGAGGCGGAGAAGGTGGCGGCCAAGGAAGAGATGGCGAGGATCTGCAACCAACGTGACGAGGCCCGGAGCGACATGGTCAGCCTCATGAAGGAGCTTGAAGAGGCCAAGGACGCGGCGAAGACGGTACCGCGGCTGGAGGAGCAGGTGTCACAGCTCGATTCGCGGTACCAGACCACGCTCGAGATGCTCGGTGAGAAGAGCGAGCTTGTCGAGGAGCTCCGGGCCGACGTGCAAGACGTCAAGGCCATGTACCGCGAGCTTGTGGAGCGTACAGTACAATAGCGATTGCGATTAAGAGGATGCGAAAAGGTGACGCATGCACGACGATCATGGATAGACGGCTGCCAGCATTTGCCTATTACATGGCCTCTATCTACTTACGAGGGGGACAGGTCGACGCCCTCGCGCTCGGCCCCACGCATTATGTACAGGCGCACCTGTTTTAAAGACGCCGGTTAGTTGGCGGCGAATGTATTGAGCGGTTGCTGTTGGTATCCCGAGCGTGTCACATACCTCCTTGTCTGGTGCCAGATCAAGGGCCAGCTCGTCGGCGCTATTCTTGATTGTAAAGTCTGCTCCTTCCTTGAGCAGCGCCACAGCAACGTCTCCTATATCAGCGTATCACCAAGTCAGCCGGCCGGTCAGGCACACGTTCCGCCAGCAAGCCCTGCCCCAAGCACCGAAAAACACAACGTCGCGGGAGAAGGGGGAAGGAAGGTCCTGGCACGCACCGTGTCCCTCGGCAACCGCATGGTGCAGGGGCGTGTAACCCTCGTCGTCGGTCGGGTTGAGGGGGCTGCGGTTCCGGAGCAGCAGCGTCGTCATTGGCACGGAGCCGACGGCGGCGGCGCGGTGGATGGGGTACTGGCCGCGGCGGTCACGGACGCGGGTCGAGGCCGGGGGCTTGGCCGCGAGGAGGAGGCGCGCGGCGTCCATGTTCTTCTTGGACGCGACGAAGTGCAGGGCCGTCTGGAGATTTCGCGAGAAGGGGATTGTGAGCGTTTGCTTGTCATGCGCCGTGAGGCGAAGAGGGAGTTCTATGCATATGCACTGACCTGTCCGCTGCCATCTGCGCCGCCATCATGTTAGCTTCGACTGTGTGTATGAGCGAGATAGGTCACGTATATGAAGGCACTCACTCTTCTCGTTGGCGTCGGCGCCCCGTTGCAGGAGCAGGGTAAGGACGGGCTCGCTCTCGGGCACGCTCGCGGCGATCATGACGGGCGTCCATCCGCTGCCATCCTATCGGCCGCCCGAAACCCGTTTCGTCAGTAAGTCCACGTTTCTCGTCTATCCCGCGGCGAAACGAGGGCACACACCTGGACGTCTGGGTCGAAGCCGGGCTGGTTGGCGAGCTGCAGCACAATCTCGAGCGTGTTGGACGAGGCGGCCCAGTGGATGGCGTAGCGACCATCATCATCTGCCTTTTTGGCGAGTTTGGGTTCGTGCTGTACAGAGACGTCAGTTTGGAGTTGGGACGCAGGACAGCGTAAAATATACTAGCCTTGAGCAGGGCTTCCGCTCTCGAGACTGGGATGAGGTCAGTCTATCAGCATGACTCCGCACGTCTGAGCTGCGGTGAAGCTTGCTTGCCTTGTCCGAGACGGGCTGCCGTGTGCAGTGGGAAGCGGTCGGTCTCGTCCTCCATGGCTGTGAGAGCTCCGATTTAAGCTATATACTCGAAAGAGGAACCGACCACAGTCTGATATGGCTGTGATTTTGCAGGACAGGCAGAGGTTAAGTGAGGTGTTGTTTGGAATGAGTATCTCGTCATGTAGGGTAAACCGGCAGCAACGGGCAGAGGCGAGCTCCATCGCAGTAACACGAACGGTCCTGCTGCCTGTGGCGCTCCTACCTGGATTCCGTGGTGGGCGCCCACTGGGTCAGGTAGCCACGCACCCCACAACGCTCCCGGCAAGCGCCACGCACGCGGCTGCGCTACAGCCTTCCGGAGCCTTTGACGTCCAATCCACCATCCCAGCGACGCCAAGTCGACTTTTCCCATCAACGCTTTTTTTCGCCTTGGGAGAGCGCGCGCGCCGCCACCACACAATCCCGCCCGAGACCCCAGCAGCTAGCAATGGAGACGCCGCAAGCAGCGACGCAGGACGCGCTGCCCCTTGGCGCGCTCGCGTCCCAGAATGCCCTCACGTCGCGGCTCGTGTACGCCAACACCCGCGCCGCCGCCATCGAGGCCCAACCGAGCGCCGCGAAGCGCCAGAAGACGAACGAGGACGTCTACGAGGACCCCGTCATGAAGCACCGCTTTCTCGCCGAGTACGCCGATGTCCAGACGCTCCCGGCGTCCCTCGCCGCGAGACAGCCCGCCAAGAAGCCGGGTACGGCCGTGGTAAAGGCGAAACCAGGCAATGGGCCCGCCGCTGCGCCGGCAGGGAGGCCGCAGAAGCTGCTTGAAGGACCCGCCGGATCATCGTCTACCTCCGCGTCTACGGCGTTGGCGGCTGCGACCGCGTCGACCGGCGGTTCGGCGGCCAACAACAACATGAGTCTGGCCACGCGTGGCTCGGCGCAACAGTACCAGCAGGTCAAGCCCGAGTGGCACCCGCCGTGGAAGCTCATGCGCGTCATCTCGGGCCACCTGGGCTGGGTGCGCGCCCTGGCCGTCGAGCCTAACAACAAGTGGTTCGCCAGCGGCGCGGGCGACCGCACCATCAAGATCTGGGACCTCGCGTCGGGCTCGCTGCGCCTGACGCTGACGGGACATATCAGCACCGTCCGCGGCCTCGCCGTCTCCCCGCGCCACCCCTACCTCTTCTCGTGCGGCGAGGACAAGATGGTCAAGTGCTGGGACCTCGAGACCAACAAGGTCATCCGCCACTACCACGGTCACCTCAGCGGCGTCTACACTCTTGCCCTGCACCCGACCCTGGATGTCCTCGTCACCGGCGGCCGCGACGGTGTCGCTCGCGTCTGGGACATGCGCACCCGCAGCAACATCCACGTCCTTAGCGGCCACACCCAGACCGTCGCCGACGTCAAGTGCCAGGAGGCCGACCCCCAGGTTATCACCGGCTCGCTCGATTCCACCGTGCGCCTTTGGGATCTGGCTGCCGGCAAGACCATGGGCGTCCTCACCCACCACAAGAAGGGTGTCCGCGCCCTCGCCGTGCACCCCACCGAGTTCACCTTTGCCAGCGGCAGCACGGGAAGCATCAAGCAGTGGAAATGCCCCGAGGGAGCGTTCATGCAGAACTTTGAGGGCCAGAATGCCATCATCAACACGCTGAGCGTGAACCAGAACAATGTCTTCTTCTCAGGAGGTGAGTTCAGCCTTTTTTTTTTTGGCCCTGTTCTCTAGAGGCGCTCGAAAACTAACATCCTCTGCCCAGGCGACAATGGCTCAATGAGCTTCTGGGACTGGAAGTCTGGTCACCGCTTCCAGGCTCTCGATACGACAGCTCAGCCCGGGTCTCTGGACGCAGAGGCCGGCATCATGAGCTCGACCTTTGACCGCTCTGGGTTGCGTTTGATCTGCGGTGAAGCCGACAAGACAAGTACGTTGCGACCGAAGTCATTTACTTGCCCGCTGATCGCTAACATGGCGCAGTCAAAATCTGGAAGCCTGACGAAAAGGCAACGCAAGAGACGCACCCACTTGAATGGACGCCCACGCTGGCGCGGCGCAAGTTCTAATAGATGGGCGTGTCTCTTTCACATATTGGCGCCTGGTACACTGGCGCTCGGAACGATGTATTGGCTTGATACCCTAAAACTACTGTTTAGACCCGTCACACCATTATCCCCATGGCCTTGAGCTCGCCGTCGTCGCGCAACGCCATCTTGACCTCGTCATCGGCGATCGCCAAACGCAACTTGCTCGACCGCTCGGCACGGTGCGCCTCGAGGTTGATTAGTCCTGCCGCCACGAGGTCCAGAGCCGCAGCGTGCACATAGCTGGGCCGAGTTATGACGCGATGGCCACTCGCCGGGGTTCCTTTGAGGCCGTTGTTCAGGATGAGGGCCATGCCCGGGTTCGTCGGCGAGGAGTGGACCGTGGCCCTCTGAAGCTCGTCCAAGGTCTCGCCGAAGGTCGTCTCCACGAGGCCCGTCCTTCGGATCCTCATCAACAGCGCCGCCATCAGTAGCTTGGAGGTCAGCGGCAGGCCGCGGAGGTGCAGCTGGACAGGGTTAGAGATGGCTTCGTTGATGGCCTTCTTGATTGTGGCAATGGTGACGCTGCCGCGGCGACACGCATCGTGCGCTCCGGACTTGCTTGGCGTCATGGGATCGCCCTGTACGTCGCCTTCCGCGAGCTCGACCGCGCGCCGGCAAATGTCGAGTGCTCTGCGGGCGTCTCCGCTCACGGCGGCGACCTTGCGACTCGCAAACTGGATGGCATCTGGGTCGACGATATTGCCGGGGACGCCTTCCAAGCGCGATTGTATAATCTTCATGAGCTGTTCGTGGGTGTAGCCTGGGAAGGTGATGCGAGTAAGACCTGCATGAAAGAGTTAGTTTCGACATTGTCATAGAGAGTCGGGAACATGGCGTTTTGGAAAGCGGAACGGGATGCATCGAGAATGGCACCGGGAATATAATCGTACCTAATCGACTGCTGATCTTGTTGCTGAGCGTCCGCTCGGGGAGATCCATGGTATTGGCCACGGCCAGCACAATCAGTCGACTGTGCCGGAGCGTGGGCCAGTTGAAGAAGTTGTACATGACGGCCTGGTTCTTGGTCACCAGCTGATCGAGCTCGTCCATCAAGACGACGCAAGGGGTGCGCCGCGGGCTCGGGTTGCTGAACTCCCTCTCCAGCCCGTCGAGGGCTTGCGAGGGGCTTGCGCGCTGCCCCTTTAGCGCTTCCCAGAGCAGGGTGTACGACTGGTGAGGGTCCGTGATCTTCATGCCGTTGATCTCGACGAATATGAAGTCGTCGAGTTCGTCGGCGCCCACGGCGTCCTCGAGCCGCGCGATGACCTCGCGCACCGTGGCCGTCTTCCCCGTGCCCGGCGTCCCGGATATATAGATGCAGTTGCCGGTGCCCTCTGTGATGGCAGCTTCCAGATGCGAGTAGACGAGCGAGAATTCGCCCTCGCGACAGGGGAGACTGGTCGGCACGGACGAGACGTGGAGGCGAGAGCGGGCGACCTGGAAGGGAGATGACTGGACTTCGCTAGGGGACAGCTTCCTCATCGCCAGCGGTGTGAACTCTAGTTTCTTGCCAGGGGTCCTGGTTCAACGTCAGCTTTCACGGGTTTCGTGCTGCTTATGCTTGCTCGCCGTACCTCTTCTGCGACCCAGGCCCTCGTCTCGACTGCGGAGTTGTCGCAGCTCTGGCCGCCGACTTTGTCGGGGTCTGCGGCGGCACGTACGCAGTCTCCTGGGGTGACCGACTCCGCGCCCGTCTCCGCCCGCGGACCGCCTTGGTATCCCTTTTCACGCGCTCAATGAGGGGGTATACGTCGTCTCCGCCCCTGTAGATTTCCTCCCAAACGAACTCGTCCGTGTATGTCGCCGTGCGGGTGTTGCAGCCGCGCCGGCAGACGAAGGTCTTGCCAAACTCGGGATAATGCCGCGGGACCTTTCCGGACGGAAACTTGGTGAGGAAGGTGTCGAGCGACGTGACGGTCGCCTTGCCATTGATCGAGGCGAGGGGGTTGATGTCCCACGACGGCGAGAGGTACAGCTCGTTCTGCGAAGCACGTCAGCCCCCACGCACCCTCTCATCGACTATTGACGACAAGCTTACCCAGTAGAAGTCGTTGCGCTTCTTGTCCTTGTTACGGATCTCCTTCTCGGTCGAGAACCACATGAAGTTGGCCGCCTTGTCGCCCTCTCCGTCGTCCTCGACGAACTCGCAGATGATGGCCACCCAGGCCTCATTGGACCCGTCGGCCTTGAGGAGTACCGTGTCGCCGACCCGGCACTCGAAGCTGCCCATGCGAGCGCCGACGATCTTATCGCCGGAGACCTTTCTCCTCTTGCGCTCGGTGTGGGCATCGTCACCGTTGCGCTCCGGCGCCTCGACGTTGTAGATCCATTCCCACGGCAGGTCGTCGATGCCGAGCTCGTCGTCGGAGTCGTCTCGCGCAATGCCAGGAGGAGGCCTCTTTATCCGTCGTTGAGGCTCGGCGCCTCGTTTTGCGAGGCTTTGGGGGGTCATTGTTCGTCTGTGGCTGAGGTGTGAATGCTCGCGGGATTGGAGCCAGGCACTTTACGCGTCCAAGGAGACGCGTCTGGTTCGGTGTGGGTGAGTGGGCTACGGATGATGACTCAGCCAAATTATATTCAACTTAGCCCCTGGGCGACCGACACAAGGTATCATTTCTTGTCCCGCACTTGGGTAGCCAATGTTCACAGCTTCTTTGCATTTCTGAGATGCGCCTATGGTTCTAACAGGGAAGATTTGCGAGCCATTCGATCCGAAGTGGTGCTGGTGCAATCAGTTGGGTGAATCAAACCAACTCCAACGACTATCGGCAGATGGCAGACCGAAACGGTTCCACCGAGCCGGACCTGGCCGTGGACGGTTTGTCCACGTGGACAGCAATCTGTTACTGAGCTGCTGCCGATTGTGTAATACTATACAAGTATCTTATGGCGGAAGAGTGAATGTGTGCATGCATCCGATGGTGCCAATTTGCTCGCTCTGGCCCTCAGCACGATGCGCCGTGCAGGCAAATAATACTCAAGACACAAGGATCAATAATGCCCAGCCTTCCGGCGTTGATATGAATGAATCCTTGCCGGCCTCTAGACAGACGTCGCTGCAGGGATGAAATATACCCAAGTACTGGGTACTGGGAACTCAAGCAAAGGCCGAGCTGTTCAACAGATGCCTGAACTGCCTGTGGCGGGCCGGTGAATGCTTGTGCAGGCAGGTGCCTTCTGCAGACTCCCGAAAGCCACCTTCCTCTATCTCATACCTATGACTTTTCTTCTTCGCCCTCTCTGCCTCCGTTCTCCTCTTTGCATCCTCTCATCAGCACACGATATCTCATCTCTCCCACCGCACCTCATCTTGGCGTTGGTCCGCGCCATTTTTCGAGACCGCAACAGCACACAGCTGCTGGCCTGCACAACCATCGCCGACCTGGGCGCCAAAACACGATGAGGAGACGCCAGAATGCGTCCTCGGGTGCGCCCAACAGTTCGGGACGCCGCAGCCGTCAACGATCCTCGAAGAAGACCGAGTCGAGCGACGCGAACGCGACTGGCTTCGCAAAGTCTGGCCGAATGAAGACGGCAAAGGCAGAGATGGACAGCAGACGCCAGGCCAGCGAGGCCCTCGCCAGCCGAGAGTACTTCGGCGATGCGCCCGACGACCCCTCACTCATCCACGTGAGTGCCTTTGACGGCACGGTTGACAGCACGCTTCATAACCTGGCTGACGCGCACAACATAGGTTAGCCTGGTTATCCCCGGAAACCGTATGCTGCCACAGGCCTTGGAAGATCCGGATGCGCTCAATGATATTTGCGTCAAGCACAAGCTGTGGATCACTCGCCCGCAGTCCTCTGTTTTCGACCTCCGAGGCCGTGATATCCGGCAGCTGCAGGAGGCAGTCAAGGCCTTGAACTGGGCGATTCACGACATGAGACTCTCGAATGAGGCCTCGACGACGAGGTTCTTGGCGCAGAGGCTTAGCAGACATGGCCATGATACCGTTGTTAACGTCGAGCTAAACTCGCGTCCAGTAGTCAAGGCCATCAGTAAAGAGCGTCCCTCCAGTCTGGCGACTGCGTCGGATCTTTCCCAACAGCTAAGCCCCAGCCTCGTGTCCTCGGCAAATATCCTCAGGCTTCTGACAACAAATCTCAGAATGCGAGTCAACTTTGGGCACCTGCACGTGCGGACCAGAAAGAAGGGACTGGGCAGCAATATGCCGTACCCCGACTTTGCCGCCATGGTCCCGCAATACTCAAACCGTGGCGGTGCCGGACTTATCACCCACTTCACGGATGCAGACGACGCGAAGAAAGTCCTGGAAAGTCTCATGGATCCAATCGTGGGTCTGTATTATCCCAAAGAGCATCCGATCTCGGCGCGGTGCACTGTCACCCTTGACATTGGTGACCAGGAACTGGTGTCCGACTCCAAGCTGCCGACTCATGAGAAGGTGCGCTTGGCCATACCCACGCTCGCCAAGCCGGACGCCACGCCTCGCCTCAACTGGACGGTAGCTGCTCCCGATATGTAGGTTGTCCCCGATGCCGCATCGAAGGCTGCCTGCTAACTGAATGCAGGACTTTTGACTGGAATTTCCAAGTCGATTCGCTAGGCCCGACCGCGGCAGTGCCAGACGGTCTTCTCAGGTTGATGCAGAGCATCGTGCTCATCCCAAACAGGGCTGTGACGGACGGTGGCCTCTCCCTCAACCCACCGCGGCTGTTGGCTGGGCTCTCGGATAGCCGAGTCGACGGAACCACCCTCAAGAGTTCCATCATTGTGCCTTTCAGGAACACCCCTTTCGCCATCGAAGTCGGCATAACCCAGAAATGGGCCGGAATGAAGACGGTCTCGACTCCAGATACATGGTGGGGTCTGGAATTTCATTGCCCCGGCTGGGATGAGGGAATCAACAACGTGAACCCCGGCGAGAGGCGGAAGGACTGGGGTACGGATCTAGAAAGGATATGGCCCGGAACCGAGCAGAGTCTGGAGGACCGGTTTACATCGTTTCTCGAGCACATTGTGGAGATTCAGGCGGCGTTGGGCGACATCAAGTGCGGATCGCGGCTGGTCGCGCATAGTTAAGCGACAACGCAATGAGGGCTGGGCACCCTGCTGAATTCGAGTGCCGTAATGATGGTCATGAGCTGAGGTTTATCATCGCTGCCAATGCCTTGCTCTATCCGTCCTTTTAGCCGTGGACCAGCCATCTAAGCTTGCGACCCTTGAGCAGCCATGAGCTTTTGCCGTAATACTAGATAGCTTCAAGTCAGCTTGGGTACCGTGGTGGTAGGCACATCAGGAAGCGGCCATACCTTCCTCCACCGCCCTCACATTGGCCTGCTTTTGCTGCACAATCGCCTCGAGCTCCTTGAGGTTGTTTGCAAGCTCCTGCACCTTGCCGTCGTAGAACTGCTCGGCCGATTTTAACTTCTGGAGGAGTCGTCAGCACGCTCTGCGCCCTATGCTGCAGTCGGCTGTGCCGTATTTCCTACCTTCTCGACGAGGAACCCCGTGCCCACGTCCACCAACACGCTCTCGGAATCCGTGAGTTCACCGCGAACGTAGAGGGAGTTGGTCAAGGGGACGAGGACCGAGTTTTGCTCTGTACACGGCTGCGGTTAGCCGACCATCACATCGCGTTTCTTGTGTAGCGTTCTCCTCTGCGAGATGCAGTCTTGGGGCTGCGCTCGGCGCGGCCGCGAGTATGAACGGAGGGGGAGCGACGTTTCGAGCGGAGGGTAGACGACGAGTCGGAGGACGAGGAGGCGGATGGGGAGGAGCGGGATGGACGCACCAGAAGTGGCGGCGGAGCGGCTGTTGACGCAGCGCAGGCAGTCCCTGAACTTGTTCTGCGCGCCATGGAGCTGCGCAAACGACGAGGTGAGGTGCTCGAGCTCCTCGTCGAGCTGCTTCTTGACCTGGGCGAGCTGCTGCGGCTCGAGGGTGTCGAGGTTGACTATACGACGCTGGTGTCAGCTCTGCGTTGCGAGTTACGCGCGCGCTCTCCCTCCCTTCCTCCCTCTTTCTCTACCCCCCTCTCTGTCTCCGCGCTGCCTCGCTTGGCTCTGTGCGCAGGGAAGAAGCGGACGGGGGTAGAGGCACGGGAGAAGAAAGCACAAGGGGGGGGGGGGGGGGCGGGGGGCCAAACGCACTGGTCTCGCGCCCGCCTGACATGGTGGGCGACGTCGGCGGGATTTGCTGCGGTCGCAGGGACGGGGAGGGGGAGCTGGTGGGAGAGCTGAAGCTGTGTGGTGAGAGTGGCTCGTGATGGGATCTGATGCCCCACGGCGGGATGCAGTACAAATTGACGGGCGCGGTCTGTGCTGGCGTTCGTTGGTGTATGGAATTTGGTGGTGGGGTGGAACGGGAGTTCTGCAGACGTCACAGGCGCAAATCGCGGGCTGGTCTCCGACACCCGACAGCGTCGCCTGTGCCAATGACAAACTGGACAAGTACCAGAAGAACTCAAATTTAACGAGCAATTCTCGAAATAAGTAGTTCTACATACTATACAATGATTACGCTAACATTTAAGCCCTATTGTACCACACCATTTGCCCTCTTTGGGAGGTTTGGTACATGTGTTGTCATCTACAGTTTGTCCAGCAGATCCCTGAGAAATGCCGGCACGTCTTCAGCAGCCACGTTCTCCTTGACGCCGAGGGTCCTGCACTGCACTTCGCAGATGCCCCGTTCCCTCCACGACTTGCCCAAGACGACCGTGACAGGGTATCCAATCACGTCGGCGTCCCGCATCTTCCAGCCAAAAGTCTCCTTGCGGTCGTCCAGGACAATGTCAAAGTCGGGCGCCAGCGTCCCTTGGCCGGCCAGGGAGTCGTAAAAGGCCAGCGTCTCGTCTGTCACGCCCGACGTCGGGATGACGGCGACCTCGAAGGGGGCGATGGCGCGCGGCCAGTTCAGGCCGCGCTCGTCGGCCTTGTGCTCCGCCACGGCGCCAAAGATGCGCGACACGCCGATGCCGTAGCAGCCCATCTGCACCGGCACCGGCCCTCCCTTGGTGTTTGGGAGCGACACGGAGAGCTCAAGGGGCTCCGAGTAGCGCGTGCCCAGATAAAACGTGTGGCCAAGCTCCAGTGCGCGGTGGATTTGTAGTGTTCCGTTCTTGCAGCTGGAGCATACATCTCCGTCCGCAAGGCGGAGGAGGTTTAGTGCCTCTCCTGATGGCGTCTGTAGGATAGGTGATTGGTGTGATGGCGCATTGGTCAACTCGGCCGGAATTATGGGAAGTTCGGGCTGAAGGTCGGAAAAGCTTGATGCAAGTCTCGCGTCGACGACGTTCAGTACACCAAATGTCGAAGTCGTCGTGCCGCCTCCGTCTTCTGGACCGAGCAACCGAATCGGGTCACTGATGCTCGCATCTAGCTCCGGAACCGCCTCCTTCACTGCGTGAACGTTCACGTCGGCGACCCCTGACCCATCTCCGTGTGCGGGGTACCAAGCGTTGACCAAGGTGCGGCGGTCTTTGGTGATGCCGCGCCACACACGGACGTCTGTAGCGGTAAGTGCATTCCTGCGTGCCTCCAATCTGTCTGTCGAAGGCGGGATAGCCTTTGCAACTTCATCGTTAGCGACGTAACCGCAGCTGCTGCATTCGGCGACGGTGTCCTCTCCAATAGAACTGGCCAGATGGTACTCGTGGCTGTAGTCGCCGCCCATATCTCCTGAGCTTGCTTCGGCGACTAGGACCGGAAGCTTCAAGTTGGCGAAGAAGGCGCGGTACGCGCCGGACACCTCCCGGTACGTCTCAATGGCGGATTCGACGGACGTGTCAAAGGTGTACAGGTCCTTCATGACGAATTCGCGGGAGCGAAGTAGCCCATGACGGGGGCGCATTTCATCCCGGTATTTGCGGGCTGGCGCAACTTTGTCAGCCGCGGGAGAGTCATCGGGCAGGGGTGGACTCACTCGTCTGGTACAAGCGCAGGGGAAGGTCTTTGTAGGACTTGAGCGTGCTCGCAACGAGCGTGGTGATTTCTTCCTCGTGGGTGGGAGAGAGCAGGAGATCCGTCTCTTTCCTGTCCTTGAGACGAAAGAGCTTTGGGCAGACGTCAGCTGGCATCTTCTTTGCCAAGGACAGCATCGCGTCCTTACCTCGGAAGACACATTATCTAAGCGACCGCTTCTCCTCCATAGCTCTTCAGATGAGATTGTTGAGAGCGAGAGTCGTGACGCCCCTACAAACCAGGTTAACAGGGACGACTTCTGCCAAGGCCGGTCCCGGCTCACCTATGGACTGCATGTGCTTGTCCAGCAAGCTCTCAATCTTCTGCTGCACGCGCAGGCCAAGTGGAAGCAACTGAAAGATACCCGATTGAGACTTCAGAGCCGGCTTAGCTTCGAATTAGGTAGTCTCGAACGTCGCGGACTGACTGACCTGACGCAGGAACCCTGCGCGGACGAGCTTTCCGTGTCCCGCTAGCCGACCGTTAGCTACAGTGGAATGAGAGCAGTGAAGCGTGCCTCACATTCGCCTTCGGTGGCAAAGACACCTCCGGTAGGCACCCATAGTCTCGACAGACTAGACCTTGGGCGGCGGGCGGCGCATTTGCTGGACGACTGTGAGAAGGCTCGGGCGAGGATGATGGGTGAGTGCACTGGGTGGGCTCTCACGAGGACGCGGGCCTCGAACGGCGCCATCCTGGAGGATATCATAACTGGGGCCTCATTGAGAGCATCGCTGAGGAGCACGCGACTCTGGAAACCAAATCAAAGCAATAGTCTGGGAAGCTGGACAGTCTGTAGGTTGACGACGGGATGCAAGCCGTAGGCGGTTGCTGCGATTTGTATGGATAGGTAGTTACTGGGGCAGTCGAAACAGCCGCAGCCACGAACCACAGGAGGGAGACCCAGACTTCCAATTGCCAGACCAACTGACCCACCGCTAACAAACGGGCCTTGCAGCGCAACCAAGTGGGTCCGCCTGATAAGATAGACCCTTCGATTCTTCAAAAAAGTTCAGAGGCGACGATTTTGCTGCAAAAGTTGCCCGCTGAGACACGTCCTCGCACCGCCCGCAGCCCTCTCGACGACGCAATGCCCAAGCCATCCAAGAAGGGCAAAGGGCCGCGCCCGCCCAGGGACGGCCAGAGCTTCAATCAGGATGCGCTCGCGCAGCTCACCTCCAGGATCGACAAGTCCCTCGACGGCGGAGACCACAAGCGCAAGCAGCCGCCCACCGCCGCCTCCGACAAGCAGCAACCCAAGCGCCAGCGCGCTTCTACCGATGCGACGTCTAGGGAACTTAACGGCTCCAGCGTCGACCAGGCTGCCCTGTTGGCCGAGATCAAGGCCCTTGGCGGAGACGAGTCGGACCTTGCGCTCATAAACGAGGTCGAGTCGGACGATGAGACGTACGCGCAGGACTCCAAGAAGCCGATCGACAAGGCGCTGAAGGAGGAACTGGCCGCCCTGTCCAAGGAACTAGGCTTCGCTGCCCTGGCGCCCGAGGAGGCGAGCGATGCTGAGGAAGGACTTGAGGAAGAAGACAAAGAAGACGAAGAAGAAGAAGAGGAGGAGGATCTGGACGGCGACGAGGAGGAGGGAGAGGAGGATGAGGACGACGACGAAGACGTCGCTCCTCGCAAGCCCGGTGGCATGGTGTGTGCATCTGCGTCCTTCAAAGGCATCTCTGACAGCTAACAAGTAGTAAACCAGACCTTTGAGCCCCTTGCGGATTGGCACTCTGCCGGCCTTCGCAATCTGCCTGGCCCGACCACCGAACAGCTTGGCCCCTTCCTCCCTGTTGTCGATTCCCTCAAGCAGTACGCCAAGTCGCTCCTGGAGCAGGATGCCGCCAAATACCGTGGAAGCGTCTTTGCCTCGTCCTCGCACAAGTTCCTGTCAACAATCATGTCCTCCGGTACTCTCACCGACAAGGTTTCTGCCCTGACGCTGGCCATCCAAGAATCGCCCGTCCACAACATCCGCGCGTTCGACGCCCTCATGAACCTCGCTTCCAAGAAGAGCCGAGCTCAAGCCATTGGCGCCATTGGCGCCCTTGTCGATCTGCTAGGACCTGGCACCCTGCTTCCGTCCAACCGCCGCCTCAAGACCTTCCAGACCCAGCCCGGCTTGCTTGGTGCCCTCCAACGGAACTCCATCAAGTCCTGGAACCCGAGCCAGCCGCTGCCGCGCAAGGTCACAGAAGCCCACCTGATTGCTTGGGTATATGAGGACTGGCTCAAGGAGACATACTTCAAAATTATCCAGCTCTTGGAGGTGTGGTGCTCCGACGAGATTGAGTACTCGCGCATGAAGGCCGTCGACTTTGTGTACGGCCTCCTGAAGGAGAAGCCGGAGCAAGAGTCGAATCTCCTGACGCTGCTCGTCAACAAGCTGGGTGACAGAGACCGCAAGATTGCTTCGCGGGCCTCGTATCTCCTCCTGCAGCTTCAAGTATCCCACCCGGGCATGAAACCCATCATCATCCGCAGTATCGAACAGGACATTCTCTTGCACCCCTCTCAAGACACGCGGTCCAAGTACTATGCCATCAACACGCTTAATCAGACAATCCTTAGCAGCAAGGAGCCCGCCGTCGCCGAGTCGCTGGTTCGCATTTACTTCGACATTTTCGTGACGCTTCTGAAGACCGGCAGCCTCGGCATTGGCGCCCAGGACAACTCCGACAACCGAAAAGAGACCAAGCCCCAAGGTGGAAAGCCGAATGGAAAGCCCAACGGGAAGCCTCCCGGCAAGGGAGGAAAGCCCCGGCCCGAGAAGCCATCGGTGCCAGAGACCGAGGCAGCTGACAAGCTGGTATCTGCTGTCTTGACTGGTGTCAACCGAGCTGCGCCGTTTGTCGGGGCCAACGACGCGATGTGAGTGTTCTTCACCCGACTTCATGGCTAATACGGCCAGGCTAACCTTGACCAGTATGGAGAATCATCTGAACACGCTGTTTACGATTGCGCATTCAGCAAACTTCAACACGGGTATCCAGGCTCTGCTACTGATTCAGCACCTGTCTTCGGCAAGAAATCTGGCAACCGACCGCTTCTACAGGACACTCTACGAGTCCCTGCTGGACCCTCGGCTGGTGACTTCGTCCAAGCAATCCCTATACCTCAACCTGCTCCTGCGCGCATTGAAGAATGACGTCGACGTCCGTCGAGTCAAGGCCTTCGCCAAGAGGATGCTTCAAATTACGGGAATGCACCAGCCACCTTTTGTGTGTGGCTTACTCTACGTAGTATCACACCTCCGTCAGACGTTCCCGGATCTATTGACGCTGGTGGAGGAGCCCGAGACGTCTGTCTTTGACGACGACGATTCCAAGGACCAGCCACAATACGACGGACGCAAGCGCAACCCCGAGCACAGCAACGCCCAGCGTAGTTGCTTGTGGGAAGTGGTAGGGATCTTCTTACGTCTGGTACCTGCAACATGATGGCTGACTTGAGACCTCAGATCCCAGTTCAGACGCACTTCCACCCAGCGGTGAGCGTATTCGCCGACGCGCTGCTGGACAAGACGAGGAAGATGCCTAAGCCCGACATGGAGAGCCACTCTCTGATTCGTTTCCTGGACAAGTTTGTGTACAGGAGTCCCAAGTCGACAGACTCTGCGCGGGGTGCCTCCATCATGCAACCGCTGCGGGCCACCAAGGACCTCGGCGACATCTGGTTGGGGAGCAGAGGTGCCGGTGCTACGTCTGCGCCCGTCAACTCTGCCGCCTTCTGGAACAAGAAGGTTCAGGATGTGGCGGCCGAGGACGTCTTCTTCCACGAGTACTTCCAGCACACGGCCAAGGAACCCAAGGAGCCGAAAGAGAAGCCTAAGAAGGAGGCGGCGGGTGAGGGCGACGAGGAGAACGACGAAGATGAGATCTGGGAAGCCCTGGTCGCAGCGCAGCCTGGTGTCGCCGACGACGGGTCCGATGCCGGCTTTGACGACCTCGACGAGCTCGACATGGCCTCGGACGATGACTCGCCGGCCCTGTCGCTGGATAGCGACATGGAGGACGAGGACGAGGACATGCTGGACGGCTCGGAGGACGAAGAGGCGGGCTCGGACGACCTCGTCGCGGCTGGAGAGGAGGAGAGCGAAGAGGAAGCAAAGGACGAAGCAAAGGACAAGAAGAAGTCGCGGCGGAAGATGCTCAAGGCGCTGCCCATGTTTGCGTCGGTGGACGACTACGCCGAGATGTTAGCGGGCGAGGAGGACGGGATATAAGTGTAGGCCCTATTGTCGCGCCTTTTGCTGTCGGTGCAGCGGAATAACATGTCATTGGCGGATGCCTGCCGTTTCTAAAGAGCCATCGGAGCCGGGTCGGATATCCCATTGCTGGCAGATATTCTCCGTTGATTGCTCAAGAATTGACATCCGGAGTGCCTACAAGCAGACGCAGGTACGAAGTACACGGCCACTCTGTTTGACGGGCAGGTGACCTGGTCAGGCACGCGCCCTGTCATTCGCAAGTTCACAACAGACCTCCGCAAGCCGTCCAATGCCGCGGCGCCGCACCAGCGGGAAAGCGGAGCCCCCGTCGCCCAAAGGAGATGCCGAACCTCGGATATCAGATATCAAAGTCATTTATTTCCACGACGAGGCGAAACCGCACAGCCTCGCCCCGTGGCGTCTCCCGTTTTCCTTCCTCGTTCCCGTCTGCATTCATTTTGCGCATCGCCAGCCTTTTGCCATTTGCTTTTGCGACGCCGCCCGATCTCTTGCTGCGCGGTAGACAAGAGGGGAGAGAGACCACAGAGCTTTGCGACCGGAAGAGACGCATCCAGACGCAGCGCGCAAGCACGACAACCAAAAATCGCAGCGACCAAAATGTTCGGCCAACAACTCGGACGCGCAGGCCGGCGCCTCGCGCAGCAGACGAATACGGCATCGCGATGCCAACAGAGCCAGTGGGCGAGTCGCCTTGAGACGGCGCCGCTTCGGCGGCAACAGCGACGGGCGTACTCGGCCCCCGGCGAGGCGGCATCAGCAGCAGCAGCATCAGCAGCAGCAGCAGGAGGTGCGTGAGACGGGAGGGGGCCGGACGGGGCGAGATTACGCTCCCGCCCGCGCGCCGTCAACCATGTCCATATTGCGCTTAGAAGAAGAAGCTGACACAGAGACGTTTCCACAGGACAACGGGCCGGCACCGGGACGATCCTCCGCAAGGCGGCGACGTACGCGCTCGTGGGCGCCGCATTCAGCGCCATCGGGGCGGCGGCGGCGTGGAAGACGTTGACGGCGCACGGGCTCGGGTTCTACTCGGACGAGGAGAGCCTGCTGCGGTTCAACGCAAGCGAGGTGGACGACGAGGCGCGGCGGGTGGAGGAGACGATCAACGCGCACCCGCTGGTGGCGGAGCTGCGGCGGCGGCCGGAGCTCAAGGAGTCGCGGCCGCACATGAAGATGCCGGCGCAGTACAGCGGGCG
Source organism: Purpureocillium lavendulum (assembly GCA_029168975.1). Taxonomy (NCBI): domain Eukaryota; kingdom Fungi; phylum Ascomycota; class Sordariomycetes; order Hypocreales; family Ophiocordycipitaceae; genus Purpureocillium; species Purpureocillium lavendulum. The sequence goes on from JAQHRD010000001.1 coordinate 1,211,340, forward strand.
CAGCCTGACGGGGGGTGCGCTCGTGGGGCCGGGCAAGGTGCCCGTGCCGGCCTTTTGCTGGACCGAGGAGGGCGGCAAGTCGTTCGTGTCGGTCGTGTACGTGGGCGACAACCTGTGCGGGCACCCGGGCATCATCCACGGCGGGCTGCTGGCGACGATGCTCGACGAGGGCCTGGCGTGGGCGTGCTTCCCCGCGCTGCCGCACAACATTGGCGTCACGGCCTACCTCAACATCAACTACCGCAAGCCGGCGCCCGCGGGCAGCTTCCTCGTGCTGCGCGCCGAGACGACAAAGGTCGAGGGCCGCAAGGCCTGGGTCAAGGGCCACATCGAGCTGCTGGCCGACCCGGGCGAGAAGCCGACCATCCTGACCGAGGCGGAGGCGCTCTACGTGTCGCCCAAGTACGCCGCGGTACGTTTGCCCCTGTTTCTTTCTTCTCCTTCTTCTTCCTGCTCCGAGTAGGTGTGTGCGTATATCGGGACCCGGATGACTGATTTGAAGCCTCTGCAGATGATGCCGCGCATTCACTCATGAGGCGCACGCCCCTTTTTTTTGGGGGGGGGGGGGGGGGGGGGGGGGGGGGGGGCATTTCTAGTTCCTTTATGCCATGGACACAGATGTCATGGCATTGTAGACGACTGGGAGAACAGACACTGCACTGAATAGACGGGCGGTGGTGTTTCGCCTCCGATGGACGGAGGCGGAGGCCGTTGGGCGGCAGTCGGGGGTGCCGGACGGACGGGGGAGGAGGGGAGACTGGGGACGCGGGCCCTTGGGCGACGGAGTTGGAACTGTTAGAACCTACCTACGAGTACGTACTAGAGGCGTAGCCTTGGGCGGGCATAGGTACCTACGCAGCTGCCCTCTGCGCACGTCCGCCTTGAGCAGGAGCATCAGAAGCGGCAGCATCGGCATTGGCTTGCATCGAATACACTTGCAATACTGTACAGTACAATCCTCCAAAGCAGCACAAACCATGGTGTAGTTTTCCGCCTGGAGAGAGCGTTCTCGCACCTGCGAGCGCCTCAGGTACGGACAGTGGACGCCGTGTAGGTACGAGTAATACTGCAGGACGGTCACCGCAGCCCCCCACCGTCCCGTCGTCCTTCAAGTGCGAGCCCTGGAGAGGTCTACATACGAGTAGCATTGTACAGTGGAGTGGCCGGCCCACTAACTAGCGGACCCGCCGTCGGGCTGTCGCCATCGCCGCCTCCCGGGCTGTCGCCATCGGGCCGCCTTCTTACTCGTCCGTCGCCGGCAATGACGAGCTCCGCGGGCGCTGACGCCATACCGGAACCTGCGCACCGTGGGCAATGGAACAAATTTGTCGTGCCCAGCGCACGCGTCCGCGCGGGAGAGAGGAACTGAGTGTGGGATGAAACGATGCACATGTAACGACGGGCCATGCGGCAGGTGCTGAGGTACATCCATGGAATAAAATGTCGCGTTCTTCGGTGACGACAGTTCGCAGGTAGATTACCATCCTGTACCTGTACTCTCTCTCTCCCTCTCTCCCCTTCACACACATTCGCTGTACATACCCTCCCTCCTCCTCGTCTATCCTCTTCGTCCTCCCCCTCCCCTCTCCCAAACACATCAATTTCTACAATGGCGACGTGAGTTCTGTCCCCTCCCCATCCCCCCCTTTGCGCCCTGGACGCGCGCTGTCCAAAACCCCTGGCCCTGAGTGAACCTTGCGGCCGCCCCTCCAAGAGCCCCTCCATCCCACTCTCGTTCAACCCCGCCATGCACCACCACCACCACCACTACCCGCCCGTACTATTCCAGCCAGCGCGCATATCGCGAGGACCTTCACTCACCGAGATTAACGAAATCCCCCCCTCCCGCAGAAACATCACCTGGCACCCGTCGCTGTCGCGCCGCGAGCGCAACCAGCTGCGCGGCCAGCGCGGCCTCACCATCTGGCTGACGGGCCTCTCGGCGTCGGGCAAGTCGACCGTCGCCACGGCGCTCGAGCAGCACCTGCTGCACCTCGGCCGCTCCGCCTACCGCCTCGACGGCGACAACGTGCGCTTCGGCCTCAACAAGGACCTCGGCTTCTCCGAGGCTGACCGCAACGAGAACATCCGCCGCATCGGCGAGGTCGCCCGCCTCTTCGCCGACGCCTCCACCGTCGCAATCACCTCCTTCATCTCGCCCTACCGCGCCGACCGCGAACTCGCCCGCAAGCTCCACGCCGCCGCCCCCGCGGGCTCCGACGACGAGCCCATCCCCTTCGTCGAGGTCTTCGTCGACGTACCCCTCGAGGTCGCCGAGCAGCGCGACCCCAAGGGCCTCTACAAGAAGGCCCGCGCTGGCGAGATCAAGGAATTTACCGGCATCTCCGCCCCCTACGAGGAGCCTCTCAACCCGGAAATCACCATCAAGACCCACGAGAACTCGGTCGAGGAGTGCGTCGCCCAGATCACGCAGTGGCTCGCCGACAAGGGTTACATCAAGATCTAGTAGTAGAGAGTTAGACGAGGGAGGGGCTTGAAAAAAAAAAAAAGAGACTTGAGAGGCGCATTTGTTTTAGAAAGAAAGAGGAAAGAGAGAGCACCATCATGTCTTGCCACCGTCATCTAGACAATACACAACACGCCAGTAGCCGTGTCATTTGGACTCTTCTTCAGTGGGACCCAGGAATGCGATACTCTATCCTGAAGAATGCCGTCAATTGTGTCGCCTGTGACGCGTCTTCGACAATAGGTAGAGTACAGGTCGTCCAGCGCAATGCATGCATGTTTGTCGAGCCACCCCGGCCCGTGTCCCTGCCGCCGTCCAGGCCGCTAGGGAAACTCCAACTCGTAGTAGACATATGCCGTGTACTCGTGCCCTTCTCCCGTGCTCAGCCCGGCCGCTGCCATCTCCGAGCTCATGGCAGCGTCGTCCTTTGTCACCCTACCGCGCTTGTCCCGACCGAACGCGTTGCCGCCGAGATACGAGTAGCTCGAGTCCAAGGCCGTCTTGACCTTGGGCGCTAGCTTTGTCGTCGTCTGTACGTAGCTCATGTCAACCGACCCGCTCTCTCTTCTCCCGTCTCTCCACTCAGGGATTGGGAGGGAGACGACATACCTTGACAAGGGCCGTCACATAGGCGAGCGGCAGGCCGTAGCGCAGCACGGCCTCGACGAACACCCTCAGGGTGAGCACGTGAATCCATACCATGACGCTCTCGCTCCACCCGGTGCGTCCCATGCGCAGCGCCTCGCCACACACCTTGCGTTCCTCGTTGGTTACCTTGTCGAGCTCGCGCTGCTCTTCTTCCCGCCCACCCTCTACGTATGTGTACTGACGCGGCGTCCACTTTTGCTCTCTGCACTTGTGGATGAAGTCGGCGCTGTGCTTCTTAAACGTCGCCGCGGCGAATAGCGTAAACTCGTCGTCGTGGTCGATCTCGACTGCAGAGCGGGGCACCACCATCGGGGAAAGCGTCTCGTACGTCTTGAGGAAGTCCTTCTTGACATTGGTGGGCACAGCGATGAGATGCGTCTCGATGTACTCGGAGTCTTGAATCAGAAGTTTAGGGTCGACGATTGGCGTCAGAGACTTGGTGGCCAGGTTTCCGCTGCACACGACACGATCAGCCAAAGAACGGTGCCAAATGCGCCAAATAATCGCTTACGTCTGGCGGCGCTGCAGGGCTGCGAGATTGGTTCTGACCGTGTTATACTGGTTGAACTTGGTCTTGACGTCGTTGTCCACATTGACGAGCTCCTGATCGGCCGTAGTCAGTCAATTTGCTCCCCAGCTGGGCAACGACAACAGGTTGAGCAACCTTTTGCAGGGTATCGATCAGCTCGCTCAGCGGCTTGTCGGCACGGTATCGGATCTTGTTCCAGGTGAAGCTCCGGAGATACTGGTCGGTCGGTTCTGCGTTGGCGGCGCATAGTCAGCTCCTGTTCTCTGTCGCCATGTGCGGTCCGTGGCAGTCAGCACGGCCCGAGAATCACCCACTGTCGTTGACCATCTTGTACGAAGCAAGCCGCTCCTCGTCGTTGTTAAGGACCTGGCGCAGCGAGTCACCGACCTTGGCCACGACGGCCTGGCACGAGGCCTCGAGCTTGGTCAGATCGTCGGCCTGCTGGACAAGAGCGTCCAGGGTGCCGATCTTGAAGTCTGGAATGCCAAAGGGCGTGACGCTGCCATTGTCGGAAGAAATGGTGGCGCTCAGCGACGAGATGGCATCTTCTCGGTTGCTCGAGTCGAAGGCGTTGAGCGGCAGCGACACCAGCGCGTACTTTGTGGACATGACGACGGCAGGCGCTCAGGGAGCATCAGGCGCGGGAAAAGGTGCGGGAGAGGTGCGGGCGCCGCAGCGTTTGCGGCCGGCTGTCTGGTGCGACGAGGCTGATGAGGTTGTGATGCTGATGAGGTTGGCGACTCCGGTTGTCTGGCTGGGCGGCTGGCGTCACTCGCCCCTCGATAGGGTGGAGGCACCTCACTGCTGGAGCTAGCTAGCTCCCCGCCTAGCCCAGTCAGCACCGCACCTCGGGCACGCATGGCCGCCGGAGCTGGAGCTCGGCCACCTGCCTGCAGCACTGCATGGCCGGACAGCAGGGCACAACTGCACCCGTCTGCTTGTCCGCCGGCGCCTCTCCCCGCCTCTGAGACAGGACCCAATCTGGAACCCGACTGCCTCTCGTCAGCGGCAGCACTGAGGGGGTTTTCGGCTGCCTGGAGGGACCTGCGCCCACTGCAAATGACTGCCCGGCTGCCTGAGTGCCACTGCAGCCGGCCGCCGTTCCGGGGGTGTCCAGGGCACCTGGGCTGATGCTGCCACCCAGCACCCTCCCGTCAGCTCAGTAGCCGCACTAACCCGACAGCAGAGGGCTGCTCTGGACGGAGCCATGGGCACCCCAGGTTCAGCGGACTCAACTTCATGTTCCAATTGGGTGTGGCCGCAGGCCCGCTCATCCAGCTCCAGGTCCGGCTGGGCCCCGTGACAGTCGGGTCCAGCGCCTGCGCCCAGCGGGGGAGCGCCCCCGCTGCAGGTACCTATGACAGTCGACAGAGGTCCCGAGGTCCTCCAACCGCCGTCGACGGGTCACCTGGACGTGGTGACCTCCCGTCGGCGCAGCCCTCGGCCACTCACATCGACCACCGTCTGTGCCATGGCGTCCCCTGTAATGGGACCTGCCACAGCTGTCGCTCACGCGCAACGACATGTCTCCCGAGGGCGTCTGCCAACCCTTCGACGTACAACACAACGCAACCCCGATCATCGTCGGGCCGCCAAGCTGCAACGGGAGACCTGCTCGGCCCGTCGCTGTCGATTCGACATCTCCTCGCGGCATGCGACTCGTCGCAAGCTGATACAGGCTGCGCCGCCGGGGCCATCGTCGGATACTTGACACCGTCTCGTCTCGTCGCACCTTTGGCTGCTCGCTCAAAGGGAATGGGATTGCTTCGAGTTGTCGGGTGCCCATCCTGAGGCGAGCCCCGGATCCTCCCGGTCCCTTGACGCCATGGCCTCGGCTGCCCGTTCGTCTCTCCCTGTCATGCGATCAGTCGCACCCATTCCGCGAGGCGCCCAGAACTGACCGTCACGTCCAAGAAGCAACTGCGACTTCGACCTCGCAGACGACTCCGAACCGCGAGATCGACAAGCCGTTAGGAGGCGAGCAGACCACCAATGGCAATAGCGTTGCCGAGGAGGTCGCCCCCCCGGCGCCGTCTCCAGAAACGACATCACCTGCAACAACGGCACCGGTTGCCCAGGCGGAGGAGACTCAGAAGAGCCCATCAGCTCGCGCTCCAACCCTGACTCCTGTGATACCTCCCGCGCCCGTCTTGATTGCCCCTGGTCCTGCCCCTGCCTCTAGACGCAAGAGCAAGAGCAAGACGCCGATACAAGGTCCGTGGACTTCCGTATTCTTCGTGGTCGGGACTGTCACGGGGAACACTAACACAATCGTCTATCCAGATGCCTCCAACTCTATGCGCATCCACGTCGACGGCCGTGTCAAGAACCCGATACCCAGCAGAATACAGCACATCGCGAAGAAGGATAGCGGGAACTTCTCTGTCATGCACATCGGCGTATCTGGCACATTGTCAGAAGACCCGGATGCGGCGGCGAGACGGACCAGCCAGAGAACCGAAGCGCAAGCCAGGCAGGCGAGCCAAGGAGGCTGGCAGCCGCCCAAGCGTTCACGAGCCGCCTGGCACACTGATGAACCGGTGACGCTCCTCACCTCGCAAGCACTGGCCTCAACACCGAGGTCGCGCCAGCAACCTCCCTCGACTGGCCCGGCTCCTCAGGAGGCCAAGTCGGAGCAGGCGCGGCTGCTTACCTTGCTTCGGACCCTCCATCCCATGTTGGTGGTGGATCAGCTATGCAAGGCCCTGGCATATTTCGGCGGCATCCCTGGCGCACCGCCTCCCACAGACGGCTCGTTCCCCCCGAGTGCGACTAAGAACGGATCCGGAGCGCTCCTCGTGGGCTGGCTTTCCGAGATTTTCCCTCATGTGGAAAACCCCCCCTTGCTTGCGCCTCCCCTGCAAATTCCATCGCGGGCATCTGCGACATCTGCGGCGCCTGCGCCTGATGCGTCGAGATGGAGCGATGCGACACCTTCCGGCGCAACTCCGTCCAAGAGACCCCGCGGGCGGCCCAAGGGCAGTAAAAGCTCCAAGGCTCGCAAGGATAAGGGCATTAAGAAGTCTCACCCTGTGGCAGCGCAAGGAGCCGATGACTCGCAGCCTACCATGGGAGGCGATGGTGACGGGATCGATGGCGCTACGTCCACACCTGCAGTGGCAGCAACGGAGTCTTTTCAGTCCGCAGGTGCGCCTTTGTCAACACCCGTATCAAATGCCCCAGCCAGTAGCCTGAACCTGGATTCAAGCGCCACGAATACTCCTGGAGGGAAGAAGAGAGGCAGACCTAAGGGTTCCAAAAACCGTCCCAAGGCCAAGCCAGATGCGCCGCGGGGACTCCTCGATCAGCACGCCACGGAGTCGCCAGCCACAATCCACCAAGTCCCTAAGCCGACGATGTCAACATCCAGCGCTGGCCAGAACGCCACCACCTTGCCTGGGGCAGGGCCCGTCATGCCACCGACTCCAGTGAGCGTCGCTGGTGAGAGTGCCGCATCCCTGCCCAGTCCGTCGAGCAACCGAACTGCTCCTTCTTTGGCGCCCAGTTCTCAGGGCCAGGGCCAGTCAAACGTTCAGAGCACACAGCTTGCCGCCTTGCCAGGTCTGGCGCCTCGTGCCGGTCCAGCGGCGACAAAGAAACGCGCGGCAGACAGCGACGGCCAAGGATCGGTCGAAGGAACGACTCAGCAAGGTGGCACGGCAGCCAAGCCACAGAAGGCACCCAAAGCGAAGAGGCGACGCGTGACAAAGGAGTCAGAGCCTGAGCATGCGACAGGCGCGGCACAAGCCCCAGGACCAGACCGCACTGCCTCACAGGCTGTACCGCAGAGTTTCGCAAGTGGCTCACCAAGTCAACCCGCCTCCAGCAGCTTCGATTCGCACGACTCCGTCAACGACAATAGATCCACCTCGACGACGACTATAAGCCGTGACGCACAGCAACAGCAGCGTCACCAACACCATGTTCAGGCCCCGGCTCAACAGCAGCACCAGCAGGCTCAGCACCAACGCTTCAGTTCACAGCAGCAGCCGCACGCGTCGCCGCCGTCAGTAACAGCTGACCGACGTTCGGCCCCGGCTGTTCAGACATGCTCATCTCCTCAGAGAAGGGATGCGACCGCGGCTGGCTACGGACTGCAACCTCGTTCGGGCATGTCACCGCAAATGCTCTACGCTCAACAGCAACGTCAGCAAGACATGCTGCACCAGCAACAGCAACAGCAGCCGCAAACACAGAAACCGCAAACGACAGGCCCTCGAGACACCGGTGCGAATATGCCGCCCACGAAGGCGATGGCCGGCCATCCCCCTCAGTACCGGCAGAACCTTGCGGTGGCACAGGCTGCGTTCGGCGCCGGAGTAGCAACCGTCCCTCGGCAGAGAAGCATGGCCGCCGGCAGAGACCAAAGGCAACAGGCGCCGCATCAAGTAGCGGCTCGACAGCCTCGGGGAGCCATGAATCAGAACCGGCCACAGCTCCCACAGCAAGTCAGCGAAATGGGCTCGTTTGCTACGTACAACGAACAGAGCTTCCTCAACATGGACTACGGACTCACCGAGCGCGACCTACAAGACGCCGAGGCGGTCATGGGGCGTCATGACGGATGATACCGTTGGTGAGATGAAGCGTTCTGCCCCCCGGCGCCTCTTGCTTCCTCCGTTTGATATACTCCTGTCATGCAACGTGACAGGCCGTCTTTGACGTTGCCTCGTTGCTTCTACTTGCCTCAGCGTCTGGCTCAACTGTACTTACTTATTCCCCGTTTATTAGCCATCTTGTTCTGTTACTTTTTTACCTCGGGCGTTCTGGGTCAAGTTATGGCGGGTAAGGTCGCAGGGAATGACGGCCAGGTTCCCCTGCGAACTTGAGTGATGCTTCTCCTCACGGCTATCGGCGGCGCGGCGGCGCTTGAGGGACATGTTTGGGCCTTTTATTCTACCGAGGGGATGATACCATTAATTGTACATCAAAGAGTCGAAAGAGTCGCCGTGTCTCAATCACCTCGACCCCTCGACACTGTTACGGTCTTAGAGATAGCCTTGATGTTAAGGACAAGGTGACACGACCGAGTCAGATCACGTGTGTGCCTCATGGCGCCGTACTTGGACCGAGTTTCTATTCTTCCGTGCGCCGCAGAGCACCATGTCTGACGCCCGCACGACCGCGGTCGGCGCAAGACCCGTGAAAATGGTGGCTAATGCGGGAAGCGGTATCTATCGAGCCGTCCCTCGAGACGCCCGTCGCAAAGCTGCGTCCTCCAAAAACAAAACAAAACAAAAATGATGTTGTCTGAGCCCGCATGACCTGTTCATGTCTGTCGCTCGCCGGGACCTTTGTTCCCATAATACCCATTGCTACATGCCAACGCCTCGTAAATGCTCAAACATACTCTTTCCGACACATCAAGGGAAGGGTGCAAAGTTCGGTTCGACGCGGCCGGGATATTCGACGCGGCGTCGTGGTGCTACAGCCCGGAGGGATCTAGTCCGCATCTTCGTCCGTAGCGCTGGCGGGTGGCCGGACAGAGTCCGGAATATTGCGGCCGTACCACCACTCGTCCTCTTCGTCGAGGCCATCTTCACGGATGAGGTCAAGCATGACCTGCTGGTTGCGCTTGATATCCTGTGTCCTCGAAACGATGCCACGATCGAGGATGGTGGCTTCGGCCGTCGTCAGCCAGATTTGCTGGAGAACTGGCAAGTCGCCCAAGATGCTCTGAGCCGTCTCCTTGCCGAGCTGCGCCATGGGCACGTCGGCTGCTAGGCTCGTGTTGAACACCCAGTTCGGGTCGAAGTAGCCGCCCGAGTTGGTAGCATCAATCGAGCCTGTGGGGCTCCGAACCTTGCCGGACCCCTCGCTGAAGGAGAACCGACCACCGGGCCGGTCTCCGCTCGTTGACTTCTTGCGGCCGAAGCCCTTCAGACCCAGGCGTGACTTCGCAGGTGCATCCGTTCCGTGATCCTTGGTGAGCCCGTGGTACCACGTGTCGACGGCTGTTCGACGGCTGTTGTAGCCCTTGATCTCCCAAAGCCTCTCGACTTGCCGCAAACCGCCAATGCACAGGATCGCCACGTGAACCTCATCGGACGGTCGCTCCCGCAGGTAACCACGAATGGAACGTTCGACCCTACCGACATAGGTCGGTGGTCGCAACCGACGGCAAAAGGAAGAGATGACCAAGGGGAAGACTTCATGAACCCTCAGGAGTGTTCGGTCGTCGTACATGTCCATGATCTCCTTCTCGATCGGATTGAGAGTGTATGGTTCCCTCTGCAGGCCCTGCCCGCCGTGTTCGGCGAGGTGCTTCAAGTGGAGCTTCCGGTATGTCTCGAAAAAGTGGAATACGGTGAAAAGTAGAGGAATAAGCCTCCGCCGCATCCGCTCGTGTTGAGGAGCGAAGGCGGCTCGTTGCGCTTCCGATTGGCGCAGAAAAATATCCTTGGTGATCCATTCGCACATAAGAAATGCTAATTTTGCGGCAACGTGAAGTCGATGCCAAAGGCTGCAAAGGTAGTGGAAGGTGAATTCGCTATTGTCGGAGATGGGGTAGAGTCGGAGCGCGTATGCGGGGATATGATGGTCGAGGTGATGTCTTACAATCGGAGCTTCGTTCAGTGTGATTAATGCGTGCCATGATTTAGAGGCAAGTCGGAGGTTGAGGACGTCGGTTAACGGTAGAGATGATATTATCTGGACCTGCAATTCGTTTGGCAACGCAAGGAACAGCTGATCGAAGGGAGCACTGGTGGAGAGGTAAGTCAAATGCGCAACATGGAATGCACGACACCGTCGGGTTGGCTCAAACCTTTTCCTTGTCGACTCTGTTGACGCCCGAGTCTGGAGAAGAGCGACAGGCTCAGTCTCGACGCTGTGGGGTTTCGTGTGAAGATGCGAGACCTTGCGTCGTATGCTGAAAAACCGGCTTTTGTCCCTTTTCGTCTCGGGAACTCTGGCAACATCAGCTTCGGCGTGCCTCGACGACTCGCGCAACGGCAAAATGAACGTCGACGGCGAGACGGTGGCCGCAGAGCCTTCCACCTGCTCATGGCGGTGGTGATGTTGTTGTTGTAGTTGTTGTTGTTGCTGCTGCTGCTGCTGCTGTTGGCTCGCATTCAGCTGGCTCAGCTTCTCGAAGTACCTCTCTGAGGCGAACTCCGTGATGTGTGGAGGATCCATAGCCGTGGTGGGACGATGTTCAGCCATGGTGGGCGTGTCGGAGGAGGCGGAAGGTACGTGAGCGAGCGACGGGTGAAGCGGCTATCGTCGACGGGTGACAGCCCCGGGAAGAAGCGACTCTATTGACCGGCGCTGGGCGGATAGAACAGGCCGAACATGGCGAGAAGCGGACGATATCGTTCGGGAACGGTCGAGGCCGAATGTGATGAGGCCGCACGCCAGAAACGCTTCGAGGCGGATCGAGATGGGCACGGGTTGGTCTCGTGGGCAGCGATCCCGTATCGGGTGAGTCAAGAGACGGCGGCGATAATGTAACGGTGCGGGACTGATCGACTGAGTGTCGCCCGACGTCGTCGCAGCGCGAGGCGCGATTGTGGTCGTCGCACTGAAGTGCCTTCGCGGGGTCGTGGTGAATGCTGAGACGCTGCGACGGTGATATCGCTGAGCAGTGAGAGGAAGGAGGCGAGGAGAGTGAGAGCGAGGCGTGCGACACGACGTCTGTTTGTCGGTCGGTCGGTCGGTCGGGCGCGGCGCAGGTGCGGAAGGAGGAGGATAAGGGAGGCCGGCAGGTCGTGTGAGGAGTCAAAGCGCAGGCTACCTTTCCGCTGGCGGAAGGCGGCGACGAGAAGGGTGAGCCGAGGACGACGAGGTGAAGGTGACCCGAGAGAGACGGCCGGCGAGGATGAATTGTTGGTGGATGGACGACGAGCGGATTGGGGGGAACGAGCCACAGCGGCGGGATGGGATGGGATGGGATGGGGAGAGTCGGACGGATGGGATGGGGGATGGGACCGGAGACTGGAGACTGGGACTGGAGCCAGGAGGACCAAGCAGCGGCAGGCGGACGGGAGAGCAGGAGGGCAGGAGGGCAGGCAAGGGAGGCGGCGGAGACGGGAATGGGCGGCGCGGCGCTCTGGCGGCAGCGGCGACGCTGGTTCGTCGAGACGGCCGTTTCGCCGGCGTAATAGTGGAGTGGGAACCAAGAATGTGTCTTTTTCCACTGTGTCCACTGCAGCCCACTGTGCGCCAGCTCTGCGGCGGCCTGGGGTTGGGGGTGGGAGGCGGTGGTGGTGGTGGTGGTGGTGGTCCGCTGCGTTGCGCTGCACCGCGCTGCCCGGGCTTGTCTGCGTCGCCGCAAAAGTCCTTAGGTTAGGTAGGTACTGTAGGTACCTTTGGTGGAGGATGGGCAGGAGCTGCTGCCCAGACTGCGACTCTGGGGGGGCGACGGCCCACTGCGGTACAGTGGAGGGCTGCCGGCCAGCGTCCCTGCCTCGGTGGTACCTGTTCCGTACTCTGCCTTGGGTTGCGACTGCGCCAGTGCGCCCCGGCGCTGCCCGCTGTCGAGGTCAAGGGTGAGGGGGTCCGGGGGTGCTCGGGTTTCAGCGCCCGAGGTCGCCCCGGGACCCGGTGGGCGCTGGGCTGGGCTGGGATGCGATGGGATGAGATGGGTTCGATGGAAGCCGCTTTCGCCTCGCTGTCCAGCGGCCTGGGCCCCCCACGACCATGGATGGACTGACAGGGCGGGCAAGGGGGCCGGGGTACCTCAGGCCGCACGTGTCTGCCGGCGCACGCGAGGTACCGGACCCTGTCTCGCCTGTCCGGGCTGTCCCCCACGGCCGGCATCCTGGGCTTGGGCCTGTTCATCGTTCATCATCAGCGAGCGGGTGCTGCAGCTCCCGGTGCAGGGCCGCTCACAGCTCACAGTGGAGGCAGCCAGCCCTGTGTGGTGAGGTGAGGGACCGGGAGGTGGGCAGCGCAAGGTCGGGGCAGGGTGCCAGTCGCCCCGAGATAGCCACGGTGCGCGACGGGGGCCGCACTGTCGCCATGCTGCCACCCCAAAAAGATTGGGCTCGGCCTCATTTGCGGAATCTCCCAAAACAGACCAGCGCCATCAGGCTATCTTGCACTTGGTCGTTCGTCGCGGCGGCACTGCAGCCAGCCACGGGCTCGCCTCACTGGGGGAGGGGGGCCTCGACAGGCCGCCCCGGCCATCCCCCGGCCGCCTCATCCACACTCGACGCCCACCACGCACACGGCGTTTCCGGGTCTGGAGCCGACCCCAGACTACGACGGCGGCTACAGCGACCCAGCCTGCCACGCTCTCGCGTCGACGCCCCAGCAGCAATTGCAATGCGCCCACGACGACGCAATGGGCGGCCCGCACAGTAGGGCCGCCGCCGCCTCCACACGATGCCAGATCCCCGGCTTGGCCACGCCTGGTGGCTGATGGCTGGCAGCCAGCCGAAGCCTGGTCCACCCAGTGTCCACGAGGACCTGGATTTAGCCGAAAGGAGGCCGCGGTGAGATGACCGTCAGCGACTGACGAGACAAGGGCAGGCACCGCATGTCCCAGAGTTTGGCGTCCGTTACCGACGGAAGGATTTCCAAACGTTAGGTTGGCGCCGGGCCACGGCCATTGCATCGCCGTATCGCAATCGTCGCGCCCCAATGGGCACTCGAATCTGCCCCCAAACGCTGCCCCAGCAAGACACGAGCAAGACGAGGCGTCATCTCGGGCCTGTTCCTGCGGCTTGTCTCGGCCGCATCGCCGCAGACGCTTCAGAGGCCGTTCGTCAACGCCGTGTTTCCTGCGCGCGGCGCCAGCGACCAAGGCCTAGGCACGACGGCGCCGTCGCCGTGAAGGCTGCGACTGTTACGGCAGCATCGGCGTCGTGTCCGCGCCGAGGATGGTGGAGGGCAGGCAAGGCGACATCTGTGCGTTGCGTTTCAACCCGCCGCCCTGACTGACCGCGTCGCCGGCACTTTATCCGCCTCCCAGTGTCGCACTCTCAGTTGGCGGGGGAGATGCTTGGCAGGCACGATCCATGCTGGAGCCACGGGGGTCAGGGCCCCTGCGCCGCTGCAAATATTAAGATATTGTGGTATCTGCGGCTGCCACGGCAGCCCTCTCTGCTCGGCAGCCGCTCGTACTCGCGTCAGTCCTCCCAGCGACCGCAGGACGGCCATTGCAAACGGTGGTCAACGGCGGTGGCTCGAAGATCTGCAAGACACGACACGACGCGCAGCTGGGCGGGTGCAGAGGAGCAGGGCAGGGGGATGGTCCGCCCGCCCGCACGCACGCAAACACGGAAAGCCACACCACGGCGCTACTCCGGTGGTTTTGCCGCCGAGCGTCGTCGACGCCGATCCGCGACACCCACCGGACGGGCCTCCACCTCTGCCTTGACGCAAGCTGCTGTCATCATTTCCCCGTCTTAAACGCATTCGAGACGGCCGGACGGCACACGGACGGGCGCGTCGGCACATTTGCAGATCGGCATCAACAACTCACAATGGCCAGCAAGCAGTAGTTTCTTATGTCCCGGCCGAAACATGGATGCCGCTGCCCCTGCGGCTGCCGAGGTCTAAACTGCCGGCGGCGGTCGCGAAGCTGCGGCTGGACAGCCTCCGGGTGACAGACAACACGTCCAGGCGCACCCTGCCCGTCTCGCATCTGCCGCTCGGCCTGACCAGCCTATCCTGCTGCTCCGCTTGGCCATGCCGGGCCGACAGACGGTGCTAGCTGGACGGCAGGACAAGGGGGCAAATGGGATGTTTTCCCGTCATCAGCGGCATGCTGCGATAGTCAAGCCGAGTCTCACGTCCACTTCTTGTGCAGTCATCCACTCTGCTCTATCTGCCATCGGTGAGCCGCCCAACCAACTCTGCCGAGAGGCGGGCGCTTGAGGACGTACTATACTGTGCTGTACAGAGCTGCACTCGTATGATGACAAGGTCCGTCGTTAAAGTCACACTCGCTTGCGACGGTAGCCATCCCTCGGCGGCCACGAAGCCTCAGCATTTAGACTTTTCAGCCATGGGAGGCCGATGTGTCCCTCTCGACGGGACGGGTCTCGTCTACGTCGTGCACGTCTTGTCGCTTTAAGCCGGGCCGACATGTAATCTGGCCCGCCCGCCTCGCATCGGCTCGGAAGGCGGTTGCGGGAGCGCATCATACATCAGCACAGTACACCGTACCAAGGGCACTACCTACGCAGGTGTAGCTACCGTCCCTACCATATCCTGCTCCCTCTCCTCGAGTCCCTCAAACGAGGAAGGCGTGGCCAATCCATCCCTCTTCTGCATGTGTCACCACACAGACGAGGAAACCGCAACCCCGCGTCTCCCCCTTCTTTGCACACGTGCTCCTGAGCCGACAAGCTATGTGCGGGAAGGAAGGAGCATGACAGAAAGTTACGAACACACACTCTGCACCACCGCGCAAGTGCCCAGGGTAGGTACCTGCCGGTACACCACTACCGCGGGATGCCGCATCCGCCTGCGACGGGAGACTCGTGGGAGATACACTGTTACTATGCGAGGTACCTTGATCTTGTACAGGAGCGGTAGCGGTGCCCATGCCGCCTTCTTGTGATGTTCGCCCCGAGAAACGTAACTCAAAACGCTGCGTGACCACGCGGGTGCCTTTGGACGAAACAAGCCTCAACACTGCCACGCCGCCTGTTGATTACTCAGAGGACACGCACGACGGGAGTTTCACCGATTCGGCGCCGCGGCAAGCGCATCTCGGCCAAGCAGTCGTCGAAAGCTTGCGTCGTCATACCCCAGCGTGCAATCCTACCAGAGCTTCTTCCTCTGTGACGAGCCGACCAGACTCGCCCCTCGTTCCGGTACGAGTACTCGGCTGTTGGCGCTCAGAACCGGCCGCACTGCGAGGGCCGCGCGGACGATCATGCTTCATGGGCAAGGCATCTCCTCGTCAGTGTCCCTCTTGCAACATGGCCCGGCCCGGCGGCTCATTCTATGTTATCTGGGTCTCGCATGACGTGCTCGTCGACAGCTGGCGCTGCCAGATGGAGCTGCAAGCTCGTAGATTCGATGCTGCGCCGTCGCCTGCTCGCCCTCCGCTCATCTGACGGCCAAGGCTTCCTGCAAGGGGAAGTCCGTTCTGCCCAGAATGCACGGCCGGACGAGTACGGCTGCATGTGGGCGGCCGTGATGCGAAAATGCACAACATGTCGCTCGCTCGGGTCGCGCTTGCACAGGCCAGCTCCAGAGTCCAGAGTCTAGATTCCAGACACAGCACGCGCTCCGTGCGGAAATGACGGTCCTCGAGACGGAGGCCTCAGCAGGGTCAGGAGACGTTCAGCTCGGCTGAGTCAAGCAGGCGCGCATGACATGCCTTGGGCCACCGCTCGCGAACGCGACAAGTCATGTTCTTGACGACGCTGTCGGTGCAAATGGAATTATCTCGGCGGCTGTCTGTCCTCGACGGCAAACGAGTCCCGACACGGCATGGATGCTCGAGGACTAGGCTCCGGCAGCAGATTGACGCTCCGCCCGGGCAGGGCACAGACCACCAGGAAGGACCCTCTCTGCGTACTCGTAGGGCCGAATCGATCTGATGGCCCGATGCACGGCAGAGCCGCTCGGCTTGTTCGACGCTGACTGAGGACCAGCAGCACCAGTAGCACCACCAGCCCTATTGTGACGCCGGGCGACATTGGCAACATGCAGCCGGCCCGTCGAAGCCTATCCGGCGACATGCTCGGCGCTTCCAAGGAGCATCGCAGACGGGTCCGGTCCACTCGGGCCGCCTGACTGATACTGGACTGGCATTGAAAACAGCTGCCCGGGTCCCGCAGCCAGGGTTGACGGACGGCACCTTATCTCACGTCGTCAGTCGTCGGGACGTCTGGGCCGGGACGAGGACGTCAATTTGGCCTCACGTGATGGGCCTCTTACTCGCAGCGATCCTTGGCCACGAGGGACTGGCACTTGCAGGGGCAGCTTCTCCGTCAGTTGTCATTGCAGCCAGTGGGCGGCGCCGAAGCCAAGCAGGCGGCATGGCCCTGCGTGCTGCCCCATGCAGAGACTCTGCGCCACGCCCTCGATGAGCGAGTAAGCAGACGGCATCCGGCCAGCGGCTGGACCTACGAGAACGGAGCCCTTGGGGGCACCACTGGCTGCTGGTGTCACCGCCGTCACCACTCGCCACCAACTGTTGGCCGACATCCTGGCAGCGGCGGCGTCGATCCAAAAATAGGCAGGGCAGGTCCCCGGCGTACCTGTCTTCCCTCTCTTGTATTGTGCTGGAGCTGACGGGGCGGCGCAGAGCTTCGATGCTGAACGTTGTCTCGCGCTCTCGGGACCGTCCATCTCTTGTGGCCTCTGCCCCCAGGAATCGTCGCATGCTTTACTCTTCGTCGTCGTCGTCGTCATTGTCGTCCTGGGTGTGGAGAAGCCCACTCGAGGAACCTTGCTTCTTTCTCCTGCTGACAGGCAGCTCGCCCCTCACAGCATCTTACCGCTTTGCGTGGGTGTCCCTTGCCCCTCCCCCCGCAGCAGCTCTTGGACAAGAAAGTACACGTACTCGTGCGAATCCAAGCTGCACGACGCCGACGCCTGCGTATCAATCGACCGCAACAACCAGGGTCCCCAACTCCGCCCCCCAGCCGTCTCCTCTCCAATCACAGAGACGCAGCCGCACGAGACTCGGTGCCTCGACGTGCCCGCGTCCCGTCCCCTCCGTGTCATCAAACATCCCCGCGTCCAAACCTGACTGAGCTGAGGGGCATCTTCATCGAGCAAACCTCGCCCCTATCATAACTGTCGGACGTGATTCAATCGACCGACACGGCCGAAGCTGCACCGGAGCCCACACCTGCCTGCCTGCCTGCCTGCCTGCTGGCGCCGCCATGCCTCGCCGTCAAACTCACCCCTGAGAAGGAATTCGCCCCGACTGCTACCCCGAGCGCAGCCGAATCCACCATGAATCCCTCACCGGAGCCTCCTCGGCCGCCCGTCGACGCGGCATCCACCACTGACGCGCCGTCTCCCGCCATAGGTACGGCTCACCTTGCCAGATTTGAGTTTAGCGAGCAGGGCACCAAGATTCTCATGGTTGAGTGGCACCCCGGCGCTGCTCCCGGAGACTCTGCCACCGCCCGGCCTGATGTCGTTGGACCCCCGGCCCCCAACTCCGACCCGGACCGGGCGTCACCACCTTCTCCGTCTGGGTTGGGCCGGCCGGTCCTTGACCCGGCCGCCTGGGAGGTGTCATGGCCCGGCAAGTCCACCGTCCTGCCCGCCCACGATACTGATGAGGACGAGTCCGGAACCTGTCGGCGAGTCTACTTTCTCCTCCCCCAAGAGGCACCCATCCCGCCGGCGGTGACCGTCGCCCGCCCCGGCCGACCAAGTCTTGTCGTGAAGCCACTCCCTGCCATCTTCCCCGAAGGGTTCGACGCCGACGTCGGTGCTCGAGGTGTATTGCACACATTGTGGGCCAAGAAACGCCTGTCCGAGCTGGAGCGCGAGATGGAGGCGGAGCTCAGGGCCAACGCAGAGAGCGTCGGGCTCGAGATGGCCTTGGCGGAGAAGAAATGGATACTCGACAACTTCTTTCGACCTGCGCCACCCTCGCTGCCATTGTCCCCGCGGTCGCCTGTGCCGGGGCGACTTGGCGACAAGCTACAGGGCCTGAAGCTGGCGACATCCGCTGCTGACCTGGTCCCTAGCCCAACAGGTTGGTGCTACCACTCAAGTACGGCCCGCCGTTTGGTCGTACGGATACTGACAATGAACAGCTAATACGTTCACCGGCGCTGGCGTCACGTCCCACACGGTCTTGCCCCACACCGGGGATGTCGCCGTCCCGTCCTTTTCGGCCGTCGCCCGCGGAAACGGAAATGGCCACGCTGTACCTGTGTCCCTCGACGCAGCCGTTAAGGGCGCCGTGGCGCCGCATGTCGGCCCGGGGGACGGAGAGGATGACCTTTTCGCGCTCCCAATCAGCCCCAGAAGCCCCGACATGAAGAAAAGCCCCTTTAGCATTCTGTGATAGTAAGGGGGTCGTCGAGGAAGACCCATAGTCATCTGACGGAGGGCATGACCGCGGCGTCCGGGTCTGTTCCGTTTGTCGTGGGACATGGGCACATGCAAAGACAAAGGACTTTGGGGCGTCCCGTTGGAGCGCGAAGGTACTACCCACACGTTTATTAATTAGACGAAGAGCGTCTTTAACAGGAGAGGCGGACGAGGCGGCTGTTTGGTTCATCGACGTCGCGGGATATCCACATCAGTTTATAACGAAGGTATGAGAAAAAGGACGAATATGAAGCACATAGTTAGCGTGGCGGTAGACCCATGTATGTATTAATAGCGGGAGAAGGTCGTCTCCGGAGCTGGAATCAATTGGTGCCGCAGCTGGACTTGACTGGCGGCAGACCATTGGCCAAGCCCCCTTCAAGAGTCTCTGCGGATGCGGCCTTTGGTTCTTGCTTCGTTACTGGCATCGCATGACATGGCATGGTGTGACCTGGACCTGGCATCTGCCGCACTGAGCGCGACCCTGAGCCCGGTACCTGCCCTGAGGCGGAGTCGCAATGTACAGCCACCCGTGCTTGTCATCAAGTCGTTGATATCATCCGTCATAAGCGGCGGGCTCTCTGCCCGCGGAGCATGACGAGTCCCCTTCGTCATCTCCAGCCTCCCACGCGGCCCTCGTCCCACCTCTCCTTCCTCTCCTGGCGAAGGTAGTACTCGACCTTGGCCTCCCTATATCTGCGCACCCAGTCGGCCACCTCGCGCTCCGACGCCGGGCCGCCGGCCCCGCCAGCGCCCGTACCGTCGGCTGCAGCCGCAGCAGGTCCATCCCCGCCGCCGCCGTCCTCGAGGAAGCTCTCCTCCATGGCGAGGCACATGTTGCCCTGCTCCAGCAGGCCCTGCGCGAGGCGCTGGTAGAGGCTGGCGGGGGAGAAGGGGGCGAGGGCGTGGTCCATGTCGGACTGGCGCCCCCGCCACTGGCGCTCGAGGGCGTGCGTTGCCAGCAGCTGGGCCTGGGTCGCGGAGCGCTGGCGCGCGAGGCGCGCGGCGAGGCGCTGCAGGTGCGCGGCGAGGCGGGCGTTTTGCGCGAGCGCGGCGGCCAGGTCGGCGTGCGAGGCGGCAAGCGTTGGGTGCGCCGTCTGCGGCGCGTGCGTCAGCGCGCTGAGGAGCTGCGGTGAGGCCAGCAGCGCGGCGAGGTCTTGGGTCCTGCGGGTTGAGGGCGGCGGAGGCGCCGCGATGGTCAGCGGAGGATCCAACGACGGTGGGTGAGCCCTGCTCTGTCTGCCTATCCTCTCCCTCTTCCTCTTCCCTCTTGGCCCCCCTTCTTACTCTTCTGCCTCTTGTCCTTACATATATCCATCTATCGTCCCACAAGGTAGGGGTGCGCGCGCGACTTACGACTTGTCCTGCAGCATGCCCGGCAGCCACCCGTCTCCCGGGTCCGGCCCAATGTCCGACTGCGGAAACGGCGCATCGCCGCCGCCGCCGTCGTCCACGGCGCCCGTCTGCTGCTGATGTTGCTGCTGCTGCTGCTGCTGCTGCTGCTGCTGTTGGCCCCAGGTTTGCGACTGCGGCGGTGGCGGGGGCAAGGGCGGCCCGCTCGACGGCGTGCCCATGCGGCTCGTCTCGTGGCTCCCGGGCTTGGGCGGCGGCGCGGGCGGCGTGGCCTGCGCGTACCCGGCGGCGGCGGAGGCGTGCTGGTGATGGTTGTGCTGATGGTGCGCGTCGGGCGGGAAGCTCGCCATTGCGGGCGGTGGTGTGCGCGGCGGGCGCGGGCACGGGCAGTGGGTAGGTAGCTGCGGTGCCGAGTTTTGTCGTCGTTGTCGCCGTCGTTGTCGTCACTGTCACTGAGGTGGGAAAGGTGGCGGGGAAGGGGGGTGCTGGGACGTGGACGGTGATGAGGCGAGGTCTGTCAGACGGCGTGGAGCTTGGGGAGCTTGCACGGCGGTTTGTATCGGGCGTCGTACGTCAGTCAATCCGGCGCGGTGGGGGTGGGGGTGGGACCGGCTCACCGGGCCGCTGGACGGACGTCTTCACCAACAACATACCTCCTTGCCGGAGTCGTCTACCAACTCACAGTCTGCACATAACTTACATTCTCACACGAGACCAGAACGAAGCTGCGCCGATTCGGTTGTTGCATCATTTGTTCATCTGCCTCGCGCGCGTGGGTATCTCGTCCACTGGCGGCGCCCACCGATGCCAGCTGATCCCTCCCCTTTGCCTGTACTCGTATACCTACCTTAACTACCTTAACCTGGACGCTCCTTGCGCACCCCGTTCGCCCGTGCCGTTGCGATGTGCATTGTACAGAGAATCAAAAGCAGAGGATTGAAGTCATGTCGCCGCCGCCGCCGGAGGAGGAGGAGGAGGAGGAGGAGCTGCAGCCACCTGTCACTGCTTGATGGCCCACAGATCCCGCGACCAGCCCATCTCCCGCAGCTTCTTGCTGCTCGAGCCCGTCGCCCGCTTCTCCCCCGTCGCCACGGCCAGCGCCTTGCTGCACGCCGCAAACGCCTCCACCAGCTCCGTCATCCTGCCTGCCTTGACGAAGACGCCCGTCAGGTCCGAGTTGCGCTCCGCCACGATGGTCGCCAGCTCCATGCTCTCCAGCAGGTGGTCTCGCGAGAGGCTCGTCCCGGCGCAGTGCAGGCCGCTCACGAAGCCCAGGATCGTCTCCGGCAAGTAGTCCTGTCTCAGCTGTGCCAACTCCTCGTCGCCATCTGCCGTCTTGTCAGCAAGGGTCACAAAGCGCGCGCGCTGGCACTGTCACAAACCTTCGATGCTCGCCAAGAGCCAGCCACCCAGCAGCGGCTGCATCCTCTCCTTCATCGTCTTGACAGCGTCGCCCACCGCGGTCCAGAAATTGCGGTCCCCGGTCGGCGCCCTGGATCGTTTGTCAGTGGCAAGGTCGGTGTGCAGTGGCACGTGGGCATACTCGGCAGAGATTGCAACCATGGAGCCCAGGGTCTCGAGGCCATCGAGGGCTTTGGCAAGGCACTCAAGCTCGCGGAAGTTGCGGGCGTTGGTCATGACTTCTTCAGGCGTAGCCGTCGTTATCCCGCTCTCCTCGAGCTGCTGGGCCCAGAAATCGACGTCGTCGAGCGTTGCCCAATCCATCACCTCTTGATTGGTAATGTTCTGCAGGATAGAATCGAATTGGACCCGCTCCATCAGCTTCCGAGCCGCAAGCAGGTGTGTACGTTCTATAGTTACCACGTCAGTTCAAGTTCCCAAGACGTAGCAGGGCCACACCTACTGAAAAAGTGCTTGTACACCTGGACGCCAATGCTAAGGACTTCAGGCCAAGCAGCCTCGACCTCAAGCAGCCACTCTAGTGATCGCACAGCATTCTCCTCCTTGGGTGCGACGACTGCGTCGTCATCACCGAAGAAGTCGGCTTTAATGCCACGCCCCAGCCGAGCCGTGGGAGGTCCATCCATCAGAATGCTCAAGCGCTCCGTGAATAACCCGCCGCTGCTGATGCTCTGGTCACCCAGGTCTTCGAAAACCAGCTTGGCCAGCGTCTCAACGAACTGCAAGACGTCGATGCCGACGCGTTTGATCAGCTTCAGCTGCGTGACGCGCTTTTCCGCCTCTTGCTCGTGAATCATGTTCCAGCTCAGAACTTCGTACTGCCTGGGGGGCGCTAGGATCGAGCAATACAAGGGAATAAGCTCGTCCAGGTTGGCCTGGAAAAGGTAGCCGGTGTACGCTGCCACGATGCTCTCTTGGCTATACTGCCAGTGTGCATTGGCCCTCGTGTCCGGCGCGTTGCCCTCTAGCGCATCGAAGTGGCGCAGGAGGGCGATGAGCGCATAGATGTGGGCCACTATCCTGAGGCCGTCGTGTTGGCCGAGCCCAAAGAACTTCCTCGGCGTGATGTCTGTGCCATCGGACAAGGTCCGAGGAAGTAGAAGTGACCGTTCGTCCTTGTTTGCGTCGTTGGTGATGACCAACGCCTGCTCATAGAGGTGTCGGTCGATGTCGTTGGCAATCAGCGAGGCTTGAAGAGCCTTGTTCGGTTCCAGGGCTTCCTCCATCGTGGACTTTTGTGACTCCAAGGACACAATCAGGCGTCTCTCGAGGCCTTCGGGGTCACCGTGGAACTGGATCGCGTCAAAGGACGGGAACGACTGCGTCATGCCAGACGCTACATCTGGCGGACACTGTCCCAGCAAAAAGTTGTCGATCTGCGTCCGCAGCAGGGCGTTGTAGTTTGCGAAAACAAAATCGTCCCATGTCTTGGCCACCTTCTCAACGCTCGTGATGTCTCCGGCCAGCAGACCGTACACGGCACGCTCATAGTCGTCGGCGCCGCCATTCCGGGCCAGACTCAAGCACATGCGCCGCCAGAGGGCGATCGACGGCGGAGGCGCGTCGGCCAAGTTCTCTTTCCCGTCAGCAGGAAGCAAGATGCCCGACATGGACACTGCCCTCCACATCTCCGTCCGTTCTTGGCACCAGTCGCGAATGGTGTCGAGCGAGCTGCCCCGGCGGAGGTGCTCGAAGCAGCCCAGCCATATGGCGCGCTCGAAATAGTCGTCCTGGGGCTCCAGCTTGCGGGCCTGCCGCATGGCCGCGTCGGGATCTAGGTTGGTGACCAGCGGCGCACCGTCCGAGTTGACGTGTGATGCTGCAATATTAGGTGACTGGCGCTCCAGTAGATGCGGCCAGGCCGTCAAACGCTTACGATGCTTGATAGACGTTCGGGTGTGAAGCCAGCCATAAGCAATGACATCTCCTCGGTCGGCGTTCTGTTGCAGCTCTCGCGCCAGCTCGTCGATGTCCGGACCGGATGACGCGTTGGTCTGGAGCCACTGAATTACAGCACGCCGCTCCTTGAGTATCGGGTCGGTGTCGAAGAGCTCGTCGAGCGAGCGCGCACTCGCCGGCTGTGTCGAGTGCGTAGATTCGGAAAACAGCGACTTCTTCTGCGACGGACGAGATTCCGGATACCTCAATGGCAGCAGTCTCCGGACGAGATCCCAAGTCTGTACCTCCTTTTCCAGCTGTTGCATCTTGCTGACATCTGCCGGGTCTGTTACGGCAGGGACGGGCTCGTAGGCGTCCATGTCGACGTCACCGTGACCATCTCGCGCGCGCTTCGGCTTCTTTTGTATCAACCGTCGGATCGCATTCTCGTGGTACTTGCGGGGGAGGTCCAAGACACGCGTCCTCTTGTCAGCCACGCTCAATCCGGGAGCCAGGCAGCTGTCGAGGGCGTTGGCGAACTCTTCGACCTCGGGTCCCGGCGAGAGGCCGCGCTCCTTTTTATCTGTTTTCTTTTCCGACTCCATGTCGTCCGAGTCGGCCGAGAAGACGTGCCCCTCACGCAGACTCTGCTCGAAGAGAGCTCGCCGAGCAGTCAGCTCGCACTGCGATGCGATCCGTCGGCGCACCTGCGGGCGAGGCTGGGGCCGGCAAAGTCGTGACCTGGGCAGGAGCTAGGATGCTCTCTGCATGCCCAAGACCCGTTCAGGGCGAGTCGAGTGTCGCAGAAAACTCAACGACGATGATGGTTGCCGGCCGTGGCGCGGCCGCTGCTGTTATCTCGTGTTTGCGGTGCTGCTGGCCGACGCTCGTGCTCGCGATGGGCTGGTGGTGAAGTGATGGTCCAGCACTGTTTTTTGGCACAGAGAGCAGCACGCGCTTGAGCTGAGGTGGATTTAACTGCCACAGGCGCCGCCGTCCTACCAGAGCGAGGCTTCGGCGTGTGGCTGCGTTCGCGGTGGCTTGAGCTTCCAGATGGCCCAGAGGTACCCGCGGGAGGCGCCAAAACGGGAGGTACAAGGCCGGCATGCGCGCTACAGCGATATGCAACAAACCGGCTGCGCACCAGCCGCTGTGGACATGTCATGGGTGCAATTTTTCGCGGGCCTCGCTTCCGCTTCTCTTCTTCTTTTTTCTTCATCAATGTCATCGGCATTCATATTAGAGTCTCGGAACAAGACGTTTCAATGCTTGTTCAGGTCCCACGCGGACCTCTTTGCGCGCTCAATGATCGCCTAGAAGAAAGTTACGGTGCTCTTCATTTATGTTGCCTGAGCTCACGCGATGCCGGCGGACGCAACACGGAGAGCGGTACATGCCCACCACCGAAAGGGGGAAGATCTCATCCCGAGACGGTTTGTCTGGTGTCTTGATGTCTTGTCATGGTGAGGTAGGTGCCTATATATGGTATGATGGGCGCGCGTCTATCTGCTCTCGCTCTGCTGCTTCATCTTGAGGCGCAGCAGGTTGGGTTTGGGGCAGCTCGGCGTCGTCGCGTCGTCGCCGTAGCGCTCGTAAAAGGCGTTGCAGCACTCGTAGAGCGCCTTGACCGCGTCCTGACACTTGGCCTCGTTGTAGTTGTTCCGGGTCAAGCAATCTGCGATGCCAATTAGTCTTCGTCCTCGTCCTGGGCCTGGATTCGGTAGTGCAGGCCAAGGGGCCTCCGTCGTTGCATACCCTGGATGGCACACTGTCGTCGGCGTACATGTTAACACGGGGTGGCCTGGACCATGGATACGAGGCAGGAACGCGGTGTCTTACAGCGCGGGGGTGACACGGCGGCTTTGCGTCCACATCGTTCTTCGGTGATGGCTGCGCCTGTGTCGCGTGGTCATGATGAGTGAGGGGACACGGGAGCTTCACGGGCGACTCTGAGTGACGAACCATGGTGTCGCTGCCGTGGTCCCGCCTTGTGTGCGAATACTCATGCGTCTTCTAGACACCGGCGCCGTCAACGTTGGACAAGGTGCATGCAGGTTATGGGCGCGCTGTCAGTCTGTCGGGTAAACTGCCCAGGGAAGAGAGCGCTGGAAGCAAGACTTTAACTCGTACTTCGTAGGTGCTGCTGATGTCATGTCCGCTGAGGCGGATCGAAGTGATCCAGGTTCGCAGAACCAGTTTCGGGTCCGGCGCAGTGTGATGTGTGGCTGAGGTGGGCTGTTAGTGCAATGCACACCCGAGTCTGCCTGCAGTGTGCTGCTGAGGGGTGCTGTGCTTGGGTGCATGGGTCCACGGCACCACAGGTTGCTCATGTGGCGAGTGTCGAGCTGGCAGCTCACCTGCTTCGTGGGCACGGTCGAGGCCCTTTCTCTGGGTGGTTTGGACGCAGCTGAGTGGCAGCATGCGTTGGCGTATTACTTCCCCGTCATACTTGCATGTCCTTTTCATTCTGTGAGGTTCCGTCAGATCCGTACTGTTCCGCATAGGTACGTTTCTCTGCCTTTCATCAGGCCTAAACGAGTTGTGCTGCCACTGTGGCTGGGCTGTCACCTCAATACTTAGGGACCTGGCGGGCACGCTCCAGCGCTCGCTGCCCCTCTGGGAGGCGCCCGCCCGCGCACTGCGCGCACCCTCGACACCCGTGCGCCCGGTCCGTTCTGGCGCTGCGCAACCAATCACAGCCCGCACTCCCCACCTTCTGTCGCCTTCCGTTTCCACCTTTTCAGTCGGTCGTCTGTCTGCCTCTGCCGCCCCCCCCCCCCCCCCCCCCCCGGGGGGCGCGGCGCCCTCAACACGTCCTGTCCTGCCTGGGCCAAACTCCGATCCGCCGCCTCTCGAACTCACCTCTCGCAACACCACCTCCTTCACTGCCAACGTCGCCGCGCTCTCCCGGCGCACCGCACCGTTGCGCCTCTTCTTCCCTCGCATCCGCACGACACCTCATCACCTGCCCGTACCTACGCTTCGCGAGGCACGTCTCTCTGCGGACCACGCCACCCCGGGACAGCAGCGACCCAACCGAGACCAACAGCCCTCCGTCCTTTTATCAACCCCCCCCCCCGGGCGGCGCGACACACCGAGAAACATACCACCTACAATGTCTGCCGAACACGACGGGGTACCCTCGCCTGACCAGGCGCAGGAGGCGCCTGCCGCCGGCTCCGAACACCTCAACATCAAGGTGACGGACAACAACAACGAAGTCTTCTTCAAGATCAAGCGCGGCACCAAGCTCGAGAAGCTCATGAATGCCTGGTGCGAGCGCCAGGGCAAGAGCATCACCTCGGTGCGCTTCCTCTTCGATGGCTCGCGCGTCCAGCCCACGGACACGCCCGACGCTGTACGTTTTCGTCCCCTCCCCTCCCCTCCCCATCTTCCGCCCTTTCCTACCTCTCGTCCCTCTGCACCGGTCTTCGCCCTTCGCCACCCAACACCGCATGGCCGTGACGTTCTGTACTGTGCTGACGACCCTCCTCAACAGTTGGAAATGGCCGACGGCGACACGCTCGAAGTACACCAGGAGCAGGTGGGCGGCGCTGCCGCCGGTACCGCTGGTGCTGCCTTGTGGTGAGGAGTAGGCACGCGGGCACGCGGGAACGGAGGCTAGCTGCGCGCGCGTGCCGCCCGCGCACACGGCAGGCAAACATGGTTTTACACATTGGCGTTTGACGGCACGGGGCAAATACCTTCTACGACAGATGCTCTCTTCCTCTGCATATTTCTGCAAAGACCCAAAGACGGCCCCGTCGGCTTGTTTTTTTTGCAACCGGGAAAGGGTAGAACGGTGGCTGGCTGGATTTGCAGGTTAATTTACAGACGAAGTTTATGACTACGCCCATGGTCTCCCATTCACTGCACGAGTCCCGTGATTGGACCGAGAAACCTTTGCTAACCGAAGTTGTCGAGCAAGCAGAGCGTGATACCATTCATTATCCACATATACAGACCGTAATCCAACATGCCACGTAAAAAAGGCCAAGAGCAAGACAACGCCAAGCGTGATCCCCCCCCCAGGGCCGTCCCATAAGTCAAGTACACATACACATACACATTCATCATGCCTTCAGGTCTCGTGTGCGGCACGGCGTGCAGAGCACCACCATGCCCCGCGCACCTCCTTGGGGAAGATCTGCCCGTCGTCGAAGCCCCCCTGGCACTCGGCGCACCGGAAGCAGTGCTCGTGCCACTCGCCGCCCAGGGCCTGGATATACTGCCCGATGACGGCCACCTTGCACTTCTTGCACTTGGGCGCCCGCCGCTCCGTGCGCTGCGTCTGACAGTTGATGCACCACGCGTAGCCGTCCTTCTCGATGTGCGTCATGCCGTGCTCAAACGGGTCGCCGCATTCGGCGCAGAAGAAGTGCCCGTAGTGCCAGTGCTCCCCGAGCGCGACAATGTGCTCCCCGAGAATGGGCGTCTTGCAGTGCTTGCAGCGCGGCGCGAACAGCTCGTGCCAGTCGAGGTGACAATAGAAGCGCAGCCGCTCGTCCCCGTCTTCGTCCATCGTCATCCCAGGCGCCTCTGGTAGCCGCTCCCCAGCAGCTCGACGGCGGATCCTGTCGAGCCTCTCGGCGCGAAGATGCTCCGGCTCGTGGCTAATCTCCATGGCCTCGAGGCCCGTGCCGCACATGAAGCAGCTAAAGCACTGAGGATGGAAGCGTTCCTTGGACCCCGCGAGTGCCACGAACCGTCCCTCGATCGGGAAGCCGCATTCGTGGCACGTCGCGGTTGCACGAGCCGCGGCTCCGGGAGCTGGGGACCAGTGGCCCCGAGGTCTCTGGAGGCCGTGGGCCTTGGGCCCAGCGGCCCGTGGCTGGGGGAGCGGACGCGCGTTGTTCGTCTTGGGCTCATCATCTGGCGTGACAATGAGC
The DNA here is from genome assembly GCA_029168975.1 of Purpureocillium lavendulum. Classification (NCBI taxonomy): domain Eukaryota; kingdom Fungi; phylum Ascomycota; class Sordariomycetes; order Hypocreales; family Ophiocordycipitaceae; genus Purpureocillium; species Purpureocillium lavendulum. Next base: position 1,239,493 of record JAQHRD010000001.1, read on the forward strand.
GGGACGCTGCCAGGCTCGTCGCTCACCGCGATACTGGGCACATTGATCGAAGGCACAGAGCCACCCGGCGCATCGTCGGGGCACGCTACAGAGATGGAGGGAATGCCTGGCCGTGTCGCCTGCTGTGGGCGCGACGGAGCTTCCTCTTCCACAGCGATAGTAGGGATGCCCATAGGCTTGTTGGGCCGACTGTGGGCGTCGCTTGTTGGGGTTTGGGCTGGGTTGGCATCAGCGGACTCGTCCGGGGCTTTCCAGTTCGCATCAAAGCTTACAATGGGCCGCCCCGGACTGTCGCTGACGGCGGTTGGCTCTGGGAGCTTGGAGCTGCGGTCCTTGAGACGCCAGCTAGTGGCCGCGCGAATGTCGTCGCCGCGGACCTCCATGCCGTTCTTGCGCGGCACCGAGGGATCGGGAGACGGCCCCGGTCCTGGTGAAGGAGTATTCCTCGTGTATAGGGGATTGCGAGACTGCGTCGGGGGGTTGCGGTAGATGTCGACCCGTTTGAGCGGCTTCCCCTGCGATCCCAACTCCCGAGGTGGGAAGAATCGCGAGCTGTTGACGGGGTTTGGAGGTTTGTTGCTCAACTTGTTCGGCGATGCCCGGCCATTCGCATCATCATGGCTCGTACCCGAAGCTTCGGGCTCTTCCCAGATCTGGTCACCAGAAAACGGCCGCTCCACTTCGCCGCTGATGTTCCTCTTAAGGCTCGTGCGGCGGTTGTGGGCGCCGACGCTCCCGTACGGCTTCTGCATTCTCCCCCCGCGGACTGGTTTGACTCGAGCGAGTGACGTGGCGCATGTGAGGAGCCGTCGCTTCCGGTAGAGCTTCCAGAGACTGAACGTGACCCCATGTCCCGACGAAGGCCGCTGGGGGCGACGTCGTCTGATTCTGCACCGATACTAGCCGTCCGGGCATGCGCATAGCTGTTCTTTCTAAGATGCGGTCTATAGCGGTATGGCCCGTCGGGAGGGCGTGACACGACGCCGTTTTCGTGCTGCCAGACGAGCTCGGCTGCTTCGCCAAGGGCGGCGTTGTATATTCTCGTCTCGTCATCGTCGGCACTGCCGTCTTGGGAACCGCTGCGGATGTCCATCTCGTCCATGGCGTCACGCAGGGATACGGCCTCCTCCTTCTCCATCCATCTCTGGCCGCGTTCCATGTACTTTGCCGTAGGCACGACGTCGGATGGCTTCAGCGGGGCAGTAGGTTGCGTCGGGTAGTAGTCTCGGCCGCTTGACGTGGAGAGCCGGCTTCGAACGCTGGCACCGCCAGCAATGCTGGGGGCCTGCGAAGGCATCCGCTGATGCCCGCCGTCGCTGATGCCAGAGTCTTGAGCAGGTGCGGCAATGCTGTGGCGCCCCGTGCTGGAGCGGTTCAACTGGGATGGCAGCGGTCTAGCACCTCCGGGACGCGTCGTGCGGTTGGCGCGCAGGTCGGAGAGGTAGCTTGCTGCAAATGCTGGTGAGCCTTGTGAGGTGCATGAAGCGTGTCGGTCACCCGTACCGAACTGGTCATTTGACATGTACGACGATGCCGGGGGCGAGACCCGTCGTGTCTTTGCATCAGCCGCCTTCCTCATCGCGGCGACCGTGCTGATTGAGAATGCGAGGGTTGGACGGAGGTTGGAATTCTACACGTTGGGGGTCATGAAGTGATGGATTGCGATGATGAAGAGGGGTCGGATGCTTGTTGACTAAAGTACGGAGTTAAGGCGAGGCAGGGTAATAAGGCAGCTAAAGCGCGTCGGTAGCGTCGGGCACTTGGCGTGTGTGGTGGCGGGTGGGTGATTTGGTACAGGTGGCAGCGCAGTGTTGCCGGGGGGTTGACGGGGCAACGCGGCAGTCGGCCGGTGGGCTGGGCGCCAGGATCCAGCGGCTGGCGACACCTGGATGACTGGATGGGGGCATCCTGGCACCACCACGACGGATCACGCCCACAATAGTCCGCCTAATCGCCCGGCACTTGTGACGCACTCGACACCACTGGTTTGCATAGTATACACGCGGATTCCAATATTGTACACGATAGAGTTTCCTGCCGTTGCCGCGGAAGCAGGCGTGCGGCTCGTTGGCCCGCCCCGAAACCAACTGAGTCGCGCTCACCACCTGAGCTCGCCCTTGACGCCCTTCTCAGGCCCCGTCGGCGTCTGGTCAGCCGCAGGCTTGTCGGACGGCGCCTTTTGCCCCTCGGCAAAGCCCAGGTTCTTAAACTCGTCCCTGGCCATGAGGTTCCTGTGGGAACGGCGGTCAGCACGGTCTGCGGCCCAGGCACGGGCACTGGCGCCGCCTTACCGGTCCATCCTGCATGAGAGATAGGCCTTGGCCAGGTCGCGGCATTCGTTGTCGTTGAGGCCGCGCACCTTCTTCATGCACGCCAGGTACTCCGTCATGACATGCTTGCACTCGCCTGCGGGGGCGTGCGTCCCTCGTCAGCTCTGCCCGCTCTGCATCAACAGCTCATACGGTGGGTTAATGGACCGACTGACCATCGTGGTCCAGCGGGAAGCTTCCACGTTGCGGCCTGTCGGGAGAGTCAGCCAGTCAGTCGGTGTCTGCTCCGATGCGGTGCGCTCGACGGGCGGTTCGACTCACGGCGTCGGCCGCGTTGACGGCAGCTTTCCCGGGCTGCCAAAGGTGCTCATGGCCGCGGCTTGCGCATCAGGGAAGTGTCGGGTCGGATCTCGAGGTGAGAATCGCGATGCAGTGGAAAGTGGCGCGACTAGAGACTGCAAGCGCAGGACTAAGGCGCCGTACTGTGTGGCTAGTGCTGCCCGGCCACATGCGCCACACTCCTCGTGCACAAGGGCCCGCGTGCTTGCGCATGCCTGTGCATAAAATTACGCGGCAGGCGCCTCCCGGGCAGAGCAAGGTACCCCGGGGAGGGAGGTACCTGCGTGGGACATGTCGTGCGTCGTGGCACACACGCGCCGGGTCCGGGTACTTCGCGAACGAAGGCACCAAGTACCGCCGAGCCAAGGTAGCCCGTCGTACCGAGCACTCAGCAGCCAAGCACCAGCGGCAGGGACGCCGCTGCCGAGTCGAGGAAGGAAACAGGGCGGTCGCTCGCTCCACACGTGAACCAAGGCCAAAACCGCGCCTGAGCAACGGCCAGCACGGGCATCATCATCACCATCACCACCATCAAACCACCCTCGCTGTCCACCACCCACCCGCCCCCGATCCGGCAGCCCGACGCGCCGCGCAGTTCTCGACAGCGCGTCCGCCTGCGAGCTTGCAACCCCTCTCCTCGGTCCGGCACTTGATTTTCCATAGCCTTGCCCTCGCTTGTTTTGCGCCGCGCCGACTTTTTGTCCCCCCCCCCCCCCCGTTTCGTCGCCATGGCTGCCCTCGGCGAGGACCTGCTCAGCACCGTCAATAAGCTGCAGGATCTCGTCTTCAACACCATCGGCAACGACTCGCTCGACCTGCCCCAGATCGTACGCCCTCCCGTCCTTTGCGCTGAATTTTCCTGCGAACCTCATGAGCTCACCCGGCCCTCCAGGTAGTCGTCGGATCCCAGAGTTCGGGCAAGTCCTCTGTCCTCGAAAACATTGTCGGCCGCGATTTTCTGCCCCGTGGCAGCGGCATTGTCACCCGACGACCTCTGATTCTTCAGCTCATCAATGTTCCGGACGATGACGACGCTCCGGATCCTGCCAACGACCCATACCGGTCTCCCGCCGCGGCGCGCCGCTCCGAGTGGGCAGAGTTCCACCACATTCCCAACCGCCGCTTCACTGACTTCTCCGACGTAAAGCGGGAGATTGAGAACGAGACGTCCAGAGTAGCCGGCAACAATAAGGGCATCAACCGCCAGCCCATCAACCTCAAGATCTACTCCCCTCATGTCTTGAACCTGACCTTGGTCGACCTGCCGGGTTTGACAAAGGTAGGCCCGCTCGGCTGGCATTACATCCTGCAACCCTCTAACTCAGGCATCTTCTACAGGTCCCCATTGGCGACCAGCCCACCGACATCGAGAAGCAGACTCGAAATCTCATCTCTGAATACATTGCAAAGCCCAACAGTCTCATCCTCGCCGTCTCCCCCGCGAACGTCGATATTGTCAACTCGGAGGCGCTCAAGCTCGCTCGCCATGTCGACCCGCTCGGCAGGCGCACTATCGGCGTCTTGACCAAGCTTGACCTCATGGACCACGGCACCAACGCCCTCGACATCCTCTCCGGCCGAGTGTACCCTCTCAAGCTCGGCTTCATCGGCGTTGTGAACCGGTCGCAGCAAGACATCCAGGGCAACAAGCCCATGGAGGAGGCTCTGCAGGCCGAGGTCGACTTCTTCAAGCACCACCCTGCCTACCGAAACATCTCCACTCGATGCGGCACTCAATTTTTAGCAAAGACTCTCAACTCTACTCTCATGTCCCACATCAGAGACCGACTCCCCGATATCAAAGCTCGCTTGAATACGTTGATGGGCCAGACCCAGCAAGAGCTCGCCAGCTATGGTGACATGCACTTCAGTGGCAAGGAGCACCGCGGCTCTCTTATCCTGCAACAGATGACGCGTTTTGCGAACTCATTTATATCATCCATCGACGGTACTTCTGCAGAGATCTCCACCAAGGAGCTTTGTGGCGGCGCTCGCATCTACTACATCTTCAACTCCGTCTTCGGCAGCTCTCTGGAATCTATTGACCCCACCTCCAACCTGACGGCGCTCGACATCCGCACAGCCATCCGCAATTCGACTGGTCCCCGACCAAGCCTCTTTGTTCCCGAAATGGCGTTTGACCTGCTGGTCAAGCCCCAGATCAAGCTCCTCGAGATCCCCAGCCAGCGCTGCGTCGAGCTCGTGTACGAGGAACTCATCAAGATTTGCCACACCTGCGGCTCAACAGAGCTGTCAAGGTTCCCCAGGTTGCAAGCCAGACTCATTGAGACGGTATCAGACCTGTTGCGAGAGAGACTTGGCCCGAGCTCCTCATACGTGGAGTCCCTCATCTCTATCCAGCGCGCCTACATCAACACCAACCACCCCAACTTCCTCGGCGCTGCCGCCGCCATGAGCAACGTCGTGAGCGCCAAGCAGGAGCGCGAGCGCAAGAGGCTCATTCAGGAGGAGCGCGAGCGTCGGGAGAAGCGGCGTCTCAAGGAGCTCGGTCCCAACGGCGTCGAGCCGACAGAGGACGGCGAGGACGGCATCGCCAATGAGAAGAACGATACCAACGGGCGCAAGCATGGCGGAAAGTCCGCTCGCAGCCTGTCGCCCGCAGTCAACGAGAATTCTCATGGCAGCTTAGCCGCTGCCTTGAACGGCGCTCGCTCCCAGTCACCATCTCGCCTCAACGGCCAAGGTCTGGGAGGCGCCCGGGATACGTTCCTGAACTACTTCTTTGGAAAGGAGGGGATATCTCCTGCGGCTCTGCCCTCGCCTAGCCCGATGGGAAGCCACCGACACATCAGCCACACGTCAGAATCCGGCTTCCCCCAGTCGGTGCGCAGAGAAGAGAGGCTTGCAATGCGCCCACCGCCGTCGCGAGATGACGAATACGATCCTACAGGAAGGAGTTACGGCCTAGCCTCACACTTTGTATGCCGTATAATGACGTTTTTAGTAGAAGCTCCTGCTAATAACCTCACAGGGAGAGTCTAACGAACCCGCCATGACGGATCGCGAGGCCATGGAGACGGAGCTCATTCGAGCACTCATTTCGTCGTACTTCAACATCGTCCGCGAGTCCATCGCCGACCAGGTCCCCAAGGCCGTGATGCACCTGCTCGTCAACCACTGCAAGGACGTGGTCCAGAACCGGCTCGTCAGCGAGCTGTACAAGGAGTCGCTGTTCGAGGAGCTGCTGTACGAAGACGACGGCGTTAAGAAAGAGCGCGAGAAGTGCGAGAAGCTCCTCCAGACGTACCGCGAGGCCGCCAAGATTATTGGCGAGGTCTTATAAACGCTCCCCTCGCCAACGTTGCCAAGTTCCAACCTTTGCTCTGCTTTTTGTCTGTCGCCATCTTTTTTTCACCCTCCCGTGTCGTTGAGCGTCGGGAGGGTAATAGAAGTGGTGTAGATGGGTAGAAACTAAACAAGAGGTCGCCAGATGGGCGCGAACGTACGCGATAGAGTAGAGGAGCAGAGGGAAGGAGGTCTGGCTTGGGACGGGGGCAGCGGAGCGGCGTCGGCGTCGGCGTCGGCGTCACGGGAAGGGCACCTCTGCTCTTCCCGCGACGTCTGGGGTATGTAAGCTGGGTCTGTCGTATCTATTGTTTGTGTGTACAATCACAGTATGGGGGGAAAGGGAGGGAGGGCCTCTTGGGGAAAAGCGGTGGAGCGGGCGGACGGCGGGATCGCGTCCACGGCGCTCCGGGCCTCTGTACGATGAGGAGGCGGGTCAGGAAACAGTATATCGAGGGAGTGCGGCGCGTCTCGGAGGGAGGGGAAGGGAAGGGCCTGTGTTGAAACATCCACTCGACTCGTCGCGACGTCTCGCCTCCTATGACCAAAGACATTTTTTGTATTCCTTCATTCATCGCACATGCATCGTCGCCCCGTGGTATCCATCTAATCTAGGTAGGCGTCCCCAAGCTCAGTGCGCCGAAAACTATAGTACAACGTCATGCCATTTGGTGATCTCCAAGGGCGGGCGTCTTCTTCCCGGGTTGTTCATGTAAATGCACGTTCGGCTATGGCAAGCCGCCATTCCCCCTGCCGGACTCGTGCCACGCGGGGGCAGCACCCGTCGCAGAGACAGCAGTAGCAGCAGCAACGGCTTCAGGCGCCGGGAAGCGCGGGTCGTACTCTTCGTAGTCCATCCGCGACGGCGGGCGGCGCGGCCGCGCCTGGTGCAGATGCGCAGACGACCGGTGGTGGTTGGGCTGCTGGTGCTGGTGGTGTTCGTGGTGATGGTGGCCGTGGCGAAGGGAATCTTCAAACACAGTGCCCTGCCGGGCCGCCCTCTGTTCCGCGCCGCGGTACGCCGCCTCGTGCGGGTAGTACGCGGCCGGCGCGATATCCCGTGGGATGGGCCGGCGAATGAGGTAGTACCCGCGCGGGTCGCGGACCTCGACTGTCTCGTATTCCTCGTGGCCAGGGGCCTGCGCTTGCGCGGGACGGAGCCGGGGCTCGTCCGCGTAGCTGCGGTAGGTGCCGTGCTGGTCCTCGCCCGGGTAGTAAGCGGCAGAGGGGCGGTATGCCACTCTGCCACTGCGCTCGGGGTGCAACTCTTCTGCGTAGTGGTCCGGGGGCCTCATGATGCGGAGCAGAGCGACGTCGTGAGGATGGTGTGATGCGTATTCGGGCTCAACCATATACGCACCCCGCGGAGGAGCACGCTGGGCGTGCGCAGCCTCGTACCGTACCTCTCTTGTGGTGAATTCGCTGGGTACCTGGACTCGGTGCCCGATAGTCGAACGCGACTCGAGGCTGCCCAATACCTCGAAGCCGTCTTCCTCTATCCGTGCGGGCGGCTCCCGGGCAGGTTCCGGTCGACTGCCCTCCCCCCGTCGGACAAGGTCGTGGTTGCCAGCAATTCCCTCGACGCCACGCCCACGGCGATGCTTCGACCCGTTTGCGCTGCGCTGCGGGTGTTTGGTGCCATAGACGGCACTGGCAGGCCGAAGGTCAGGCACATCGTCGTCGCCTAGATCAGGACCAGCGTAACTGTGCCCCTCGCTCTTCGTCTGCAGCGGTGGTTCCTGATAGATTTGTATATCCTCAGGGTTGTACTCCGGCTCGTAGCTGTCCGAGCTCGACGCCTCGCGCTGCACTTGAGCCGCATCTACCTTCTCGGACGCCTTTTTGGCCGCAGTCTGGCCCTTCTGCTTGGAGTTGCTCGCGGGGGGTGCGAGCTCCTTCCTAGTCCCTGAAGGCGCGCCATTCTCAGGCGGCAGCACCATGTCGGAGCGCCAGTCCACTCGACGGCCACTTACGTCGGTGTGCAGCATGTCTTGATGCATACTTTTGAAGTGATCCAAAAGCTCCGAAAACCCGAAAGTTTGCTCCTCTTCATTGACGCCGCGGACGCCTGCACAGGCTTTGCAGCGCAGGCCGGCCCATTTGCGGGCCTCACGAAAGCCTTTGCGATTCAATAGAGCATCTGTGAAGATTTCTAAAGGCATCGATTCAAACTTCGTCTGGTAATCGTTGGCAACCATAGAGATGAACCGGGCTGCTTTGTCCGCATCGGACGAGTGGCGGTCGGCTTTCTTGACATTCTTCCAGGCTTGGCGCGCAGCCCTTGAAGCAAAGTTGAGTCTCTCGGTATACCCCTGACTGTTGTTCTTGGTATTGGGAGCGCCGGGTTTCCCAGTGCGCCGATCACCGTCGACGCCACCGCTCGAGATACCGTCGCCATTGGCGGCCATGGTCTGTGCCAGAGCCGGCGGATGTGCTATCCCATATTGACCCCATGCCGAGAAGGGAGGTTGCGCCGCGGTCTCCAGTCCAGGATACGTGGGGGCGGCCGGACCCATTGCTGGTACATACGGCGTAGTATGCATCGCTGTCGGAGCGGCCATTCCATAGCCATATGTCGATCCTAGAAGGTCGGCTGGTGGATGTTGCATCGCAGGCAGACCAGGGAGCCCGTTGTAACCATTTGAGGCTTGGTCTTTAGTAGCGGGCACCGGCGCATTCCCAGGAGCTGGCTTCGACCGCTTCTGCTTGGGATCCGGGTCGAATATTGGTGTCTCGGGCCACTCAGCTCGCCAATGCACGACGACACTGCCCACGCTAAGGGCCGTTGTGTGCTTCGCGGCGTAATGCTGTATGACCGACTCGAGCCCGAATGCCTTTCGAGGGCCTTGACATCCGTTGCAAATGAAGAGCTCCTTGCGGTGCCGGTCCGTGTGCCGCTTGATCTTCATGTCAAACACCCACTTCATGTTTTCGAGTGTGAGTTTCTGGGTCCATGGGCCCTCCGGGGGTTCGACGATAGGCTTCTTCCCTGTGGCGCGTCGAGCTGCCGTCTCGTGCGCGATCTGCGCGTAGAACCTTTCGCGAACGAATAATAGCACATCCGCAGCAAACTGGGCAGCCTCCTTCTTCGAGACTTTCTCCCCTTCATCCCATTTGTCACGGATAATCTCGTCTGCAAGGTCGGAGATAGTAGCACGCAGGGGCCCTTGTGCGTCATCCCAGTCCTTGTCGGTTACTTCCCGAGTAGGCGCTTCTGATGGAGGTTGTGTCGGCTTGGATTCGACTTTGCTCTCCTCATTGCGCATATCAGCATCGCCATTTCTCGCCAGCCTGTCTTTCAGCATTTGCCACGCTTCATCGCCAAGCTGACTTGTTTTCTGCGCAGGGGCTTGTGAGGAGGCAAGGTGAGCTAGGCCGTCAGGGTCAATAGAGGACGCTGGTCGCTCTATCTCCCCGACGCGCCTAGTTCCAAGCGCCTTTGCCTCTTCGTGTGAACTGCGCCCAAATATATCATGACCGACCGGCGCTGGATCATGCAAGGCGCGACCATCGCCCGGTGATCCGATGACTCGTCTCGAGGAATGTGCTGCTGGATCATTTGGTGAGACTTGCGCAATCGGGCGAGCTCGGCGCATCTCTTGCACCCCTCCGGAAAGGAACCACCGCTCCCAGCGCGACGCGTCAACGAGCAACTTCTTGCCACGAGCATCGAGCCCCTTGACCCATTCTTCGGCCGCAGCGTGGCCCAGGGCCTTGACGGCCTCGAACTCGCGGTGTATCTCGGCGATATGGGCGGGATAAAAGACCTTTGTAACCTGCATCTGCCCAGGGCTCGTTGCATTGGCGAGTGCCTGTGGCGCTATTACATGTGTCTGGGGGCTGAGGAATGCCGTGGCAAGTCCGGTCACGAGAAAGGACGGTGTCGCGTTGGAGAGGAAGACATCAATCTCCTAAGGCACCTAGTCAGCCACGAGTGTCGGAAACGGAGCCACGGTTTCAAGAGAGTAAGGCATACCTTGATAGTACGCGCGACGAAGCAGCTCCCGCATGAAGCAACGAAGAAAGGGAACACAGGGACGACGCCCTTGGCGCCGGGACCGCGATGCCACTGGTCCTGCACCTTGACCGCATCGGCGCCACCGTCACGGAAGCCGCAGAACTGGCAGGCGCGGGTGCAGCAGAGGCGCCACATGTCGACCTCGGACTTGCCTTGCAGCGGCCCCGGCATCTGGGGCCAAAAGAGGCGTCGCGAGACCCGCCAGATGGCATCGGGCTTCATGGGGGGCAGTACGGGAGGGCGTGAGGTCTGTGCAGCGGCCATCTTGACCCCGACGCCCGGTCGAGGGTCAAGATAGCCGTGGAACAGCTTGTTGACGGCCAACAAGCTGCCGAGGGTCTTGGGGGGCAAGCAGGTGAAGATGCGGTGCCATATCTCCGCTGGGAGATGATGGGCCACGTCTGGAGGAGCTTGGTCGGCGCGCCGCGGGATGCCAGCTCGACTGAGCTTAGGCCTCTTCGAGCTGGTCCCAACCGCTGCGGCGGAAGACGCAGACGGTTTCCTCTTTGCTAGAGGACGGCCATCGACTTCGTCTTCCATCCTCGCGATCCGCGGGTGTGCCGCGTCCAGGTGGCGTGCAACAGGGAGGTGGTGGAGGAGTTGCCGTTGCTGTTGAGCACTTCCGAAAGTCGCGTCACCAGAAATTATTCCGCCCGGGTGGTTGTTGAAAAGTGGGTTCCTGGTGACTAAGCGCTCGACGTCACAATGCACTCGCAGCGCAGGCTTCGGGGCAACCCTGCATGAGCAATGTTGCTCTCCACCACAACGCATCATCTTGCCCTTGCGTGGTGCAACATGCTCAGAAACGTCTCTACTTAGCGAAGGTCTGTCCTGTATTCATGGGCGGAGTGGTGCATAACCCAAAACACCATTTTAAATGCCAGTAATATGGTATCGATCCCCGCGAAAACCAAGCTCCCGAACAAGCCTCCTGCAAGCTCCAAGATATGGTACAAGTACATCGTTTGTCGTTCGTTCCCTACTGCACATTCATCATGTTACCAGATCCAGACCCCTGCTCGGGCGACTGATCCTCGGCGCCGTATATCTGGAAGCTCTGGTCGGCGCCCCAGTTGGCCATTTGCGTGTAATTCTCAAACGCGCCCTGCAACGCGCGTCAGCAATGGAAGGCCGGGGTTCGGTCCGTCTGCACTCACCCAGTCAAAGTTTGCCGTGAAGTCCTGCCCCGCGCCCGAACCGCTGCCGAGGTTCGTGAACATGGACATGGGCGACGCGGCGCCGGCAGGGTTAAACCCGTCCGTCTGCATGTCGGCGAGGTTCGGAGGCGGCAAGCTAAACTCCATCCCCATGAAGGCACTGCTGTTGGTGTTCGAGAAGGGATCCAAGCCAGAGTTAAAGTCAGGGAACCCATCGGTAGAAACGAGCCCGGGACCCATAGCCGGTGTCTGATCCATGCCCATGCTCGACTCCAGAGTCGACAATGAGTCTGTCCGCGAAGGCATTGTCGTGCTAGTGTCATGACTCTGGATTGGCTCCTTGATCTTCTGCAGCATGATCTCGATGACCTTGGAGGCCTTGAACGCCTCCATGGAAGTGTCTGCGAGTGATTTCCAAACCGACACGGCATCCTCCAGCGTGCCAATCATGTTGGCCCGCTCCTCCGGGCTCCAGAGGAAAGCGCCTTCGTGGTCTCTGCAAGCCCCCGACTGTAGCGCAATGTTGTCGTAGTGCAGGTCCAGCACAATAAGCATGGCCGGGAGGACGAATTCCTTTGTCGCAATCGATTTGACATACCAACTCACCGCCTTCAGCCGCCCGTTGCCCTGAGACTCGCGACGAAGCATTTGTAGATGACTCATTGCCTGCAAGGACGCCTCGACTGCGCTGCGCCGAGAATGCGCGTAACGTGGGTTCTGTCGTGCCTTGGGAATGTACTTGCGATGCAGCAAGCACAGGATCTTCTGATACAGGATGTCGACATTGAAGCGCGCAATGATGAGTGTGACGGGCTCATGAGCACCCTCGAGGGGGCCAAGTTTGAGGTGAGGAGGCAGTTCCTGCATCACCTGGCGGAGTTTTGCGTCGAACCTAATGATCTCATCATAAGGTACACCTTTGCCGACCCGGTTGGTCGCTTGCAAAATGTTGCCCAGTTCGTTGCAAAGCCTGGCCTTGGCAATCATGTACGAGATTGGCGTTGCCTCTGTGATGGGTCGGGATGGCGGCAGCTCTTTAATCCCGGGATGGAACTCGTCGTCAAATATGTTGTTCGGCAATTGCGTATCGCAGTCGTGTTCGTAGATCATGCTCGGCAGCGACACTTGGTGCGAGAAGATGACATCTGACATACGAACCAGCGCCCACGTCCTCCGTCTCATTTCCTAGATATTGCGTTAGTGCACAGCAGAGACACGCAGTGCGAGGGCACCTACAGCTTGAAATGGCGTCAGCGACGGGAACCACTTCGCATCGCGATGGTACCCCATTCGGAAAGCTATCCGCGTGATGAGGGAGACGATCAGCCACAGGCCTAGGTCTGCATCCCACCTCGACGAATATTCGCCAAAGACGTAGAGAATCATGGTCTCGACCGTGTACTCGACCGGCTTGGTGTAATCAGCCTTGATGAGGCACTGAACGGTCCGCAAGCGATATTCCGAGGCTAGTTCCAACGTTCGTCCTTTCCACTCAGGGGGCTCATCCCCAACTTTGTGGTAACTCAGCATCGCGAGGCAGAGGACTGAGTAAAGAAGGCCCAGCCACATGATCGGCGTCTTTGACGGATCTTGCCAGTGCGTGCGAAGCTGCTGCAGAAATGTCGGTCCGTGTATGATGCTCACTGCATTGTCCATGGAATTGAAGTAGCGACTGCAGAGGGTGAGGAGACTCGACTTGGGTGGCAGCTCGGCGCGCAGCTCGAGCTCCGAGGCAGGAAGAGCCCCAAGCAGCAGTGTCGGCCCCTCGCGAGCGGCGATAGGTTTTGACGATCTGACCCGCTCATAACTCGTTTCCAGCTCTTTCTTGTGATTTGTGAAGTAGTTCTTCACCTCAGCAATGTCCGCGAGGATCAGGTGCCAATGCTCCTGTCCAATATACATGGACTTGCCCTTGTCGCTGTCGACCTTGAGCACACCCAGAGATGTCGCGAGGCTGTCGTCCACATCGCTGTCGTCGTCCATCATCGCTGCCTCTTCCTCACGGCCAGCCTTGGCAGATGAGGCGCTGTCCGTCGCCGAGTGTGAAATAGATTCGCTCGCACGAGCGGCGGACTCTGGATCGACATTGCCACCGTTGTGCATCAATGACAAGACGAGGCCTTCGAGGCGGTCAATGCGGTTTTGCATGTCATCCGGGCTCGAGTCCGCCTGATTCTGGCTCTTTTTGCGGGAGGAAGGTGTTGCGTAAGAACACGACGTCGTGTCCATGCCCTCACGCTTGGTACAATTGCTGCATGGATGGCTCCGATCGCATTTCCTACAGATTGGTTAGCACACCGCCACCAGCAACGAATCAAGCCTGTCCTGGTATCTTACAGCCTGTGAGCTGGTTAGCGAAACGTGCGCAGGCAATGGGGCAACAGGGCTTGCTCACTTCCTGGTCCGGCATGGATAGCAGCTGAGGGGTACGCGATTTCTCCTCCTCACGACGCGAAATTGCTCTTCGGGTGAGCGTCCCCCGGTGGACGAATTGGTTGACGGTGGAGTGGGCGTCATCGTTGCTTAGATTGAACGGTTCCTCGACGGCGGGTGGCTGATTTTCTGGGCCCTCTCTGGTGGTTTGGTCGCCCTTCGGACTTAAGCTTTCCTGAGCTCAACGTCTCCGGGCCACGATCGCCAGAGGAATGGCTACCGCGGCGTCGGCTGAGGAGATTGATCAAAGCCAATAGCTCGTTGCGCAGAGCGCACAGAAGTATAAATGACGATTTCTAGGATTCGCAATGTCGTGCTTTGGCGGCGCAGGCCACGAGAGTCCGTCGCGCCTGTGGCGGGCAACTAGGCAACTGATGGCGTTGAAGGTTGCGCCGCCGCTCGTAGCCAAGATGCGCGTTGTCGAGAAGCGATTTGGCGCTGCAACCCTGTTCTGCTGGGTTCCCCTGGCGCTCCAGGTCTCGCCGTATTCGACTCGCAAGCGGCGCGAGGCGCGTCGGGCGCGGTCGGGTTGACTGGAGGGCGAGCAACAGTTACGGAGTTTGGGCGGCGGTGGTGGTGGTAGTGGCGCGACAGCGAAAGTGGGATGCGGGAGTCGCGGTGTAAATGGCGGCGACGAGCAGTTGAACGCGTGCTGTTTGGCAGACAGGCGCGAACCTGTGCGATGACCGTGGGCTGCTTTCCGATTGCCACTCGGATCAAGGGCCAGGGAGAAAGGACGGGAGGTTTGGGAGGGAGAAGAGGAGCAAGGAGGGAAACGGATAAGACGACGGGCAGCGGGAAGGAACGCTCAGAGCAAGACGTCAGCGACACTTTTTAGCTGCGTGTGCAGGATGGTGATGTGGGGTCGCTGGCTTGGTGGTCCGCCTCGCGGTGAGTTCAGTTAGGCCGGGCGGTGCCCCAGTGAGGAGAATCCGAGCCAGCGGCACATCGCGGCGGCCTGCAGTGCCCTGCACCCTTCAGGATCGCCGGAGAGGCCGCGGAGCACTAAGCCGGGCCGCGTCGCCAAACGAAGGCCGGAGGCACGTTGGGTGCTGCGATGCGCGCATCACGGACCCATCGGAGCTGTGTGCGCGTCCAAGCTCTAAACCCCGAAGACTTGGCATCTCCCTCGCCTGCCTGGACCTGGACGGCGTCTTGAACGGTTAAATTGATCAACACACGTCCTTGATGAATACTGTTCGCGGGCTTCTCACGCGTATGTCAAGCATCACCAGCTATCCACGCCAGACAAGCATACCGTCCGGGCCTTAAGACGGATCTTATCCGTAATATCCTCAGCTCAATACGTCAAAACGGCCCAGAAGCTTATCGGCCAGCCTGAAAGTCGTGTCTCCGACTCCAACATTCCCAATGCCTCCCATCGTTGACTGCCCTTCCCTTACCCTACACATGCTTGCCATCCCAAGGAAACGTCCCCAAACATGCCCCGGACGCGTGGTTTTCTGCCGCTGTCAGTCGATGGCTTTCCGCCAATGGCAAGGCCACACACGCCAGCCCGCCGCTTTGGAAATCAGACGTCCCAAGGCTGCAGCGTAGTGCGTGGGCAAGACAGTCGATCATGGCTCTCCTGTGAGTCACACCTGCGGCCCTAAGACCACTGCACAGAGCGCCACAGCGAGGGGGCCCCCCCGGGGGGGGGGGGGGGGGGGGGGGGCTGGTGGGTGCGGTGCGCTGCTGTCGGGCACATATTTGTCAGCCGCTTCAGCCAGAACAGAGCTCCTGTGGCCCTTCTTCCCCTGTCGCATGGCGCTGTCGATTCTTGCGGCAAGTGCCGACTGGATGCGCCTGTGAGGGCGTGGGTGGGCAGGGATTGTCCAGCAGGTATGTGCGAGCTGCCCCGGCGCGTGTGAAGCCACCACGAGACGCTTGGGGTGACCTTGAAATCATATTGTCATATTTTCCAATGCAAGCTACGTATCACGACCATTCATGACGACCGAATACCGTCACAATAACGCCCGCGAAAAAGTCATGCGGCCCTCTGTCTATGGCCTTGTGTCTCCCAACCAAGCTCCCATCCATCCCATCCCGGCGAGAGCCGAGCGCCCAGGGGCTTTGACATCGCGTCTCGCCACAGCGAGTAACCTCCCCACGATAGCGCCCCTCGCGGGGTGGCCTCGTCTCCCAGCCCAAACGAGAATCGCACTTGATGCAAGCCTCTTCAGCGGTCAGCCGGAGACGGCCGTGCACGGCAGCCCTTCGTTTCGCTCTACCTGGGGTAAATAGGCCCACGGGAGTAGCAAAAACCACTGTGCGCTTTGTGCATGAGACGCATTGCGAACATTTTGTGTCAGCCGAGGTCAGGCTCATGCCACCGCAGCATCGTTAGGCCCGCTGACGCTGTACGGCTTGAAAAAGTCCTCGTCGTTGCCGAGCTCTTCCTTGATCTGTGCCACTAGTCAGCACGTATCGACGCCTCAAGACGGGGTCGTACTCACAATGTCCAGCCCGCCGACCAGCTCGCCGTCGACCCAGAGCTGTGGGTAGGTCGGCCAGTCTGCGAACTCCTTCAGGCCCTGGCGAACCTCGTCGTCGGCCAAGATGTTGAAGAAACCGTATTTGACCGAGTGCTCGCGCAGAATGCCCACCAACTGCCGCGAGAAGCCGCACTGAGGGGAGCTCGGCGTTCCTTTCATGAAAAGCATGACGGGTGCAGCCTTGACCAGGTCCCCAAGCCGCTTGAAGAGTTCTTCCTTTTGCTTGACAGGGTCCACCGGCGCCTCTTCCACCACGGGCTTGCTGCCAGTCTTCTCGACGCCGTTCATGGCGTCACCACCGGCCGGCGCGCTGCTGTCGGCTCGTGCATGTGTCTCGATGGCCGTCCGGACCTTGACGGCACTGCTGCCGCTGACCGTCTCGACGACCTTGCCGTTTCTCAGCAGGACCAGGAAGGGGACGGCGGTGACGTCGTACGTCTCGCTGATGTCGCTCAGGTCTTCGGCGTTGAGGGATGCCCATACGGTGCTCGGGGGCTCGGTGACGGGGTATTCGGAGGCGAGCGTCGAAAGGACCGTGGCCATTTGCGCGCATGGGGCCGCCCACGGCGCATGGAAAGAGACGACGACGAGGGCCGACGGCGGGGCGGAGCCCAGCAGCTGCTCCCACTGGGACTGGCTGGTGACCTCGGTGATCGTAGACATGATGGCGGCGTCTAATATCCTTCTGTACGCTGAGTGCACGACGAAGCGTTGTGATAAGAGGATGGACGACGTCGAGACTGGGAGACAGAATTTCGGCGGGGCAACTTTGAGGTTGCGACAGCCCATTGCACGCCACCAGCGCAGCCCACGTAGGCCGGCGCCGAGAGTCGGCACAGACGAGGGGCATTACACAGCATTTGGCAGCCAAAATCGGGTGCCAACCTCACCTCAGCCTTGCGTCATTTTGGCTGTCGGGCATTGGTGGAGGCGCTGGCTGCAGTCGCTCAGCGGTTCCAGCCCAATGGGATCCCCCAGGCCCTGTGGCACAGGCGCTGCCCGGCCACCAACCCGACGGGAGACTGAGCGGGGCCCTCCAAGGAACTGGGGCGAAGAGATCCGACAGCACGACGGGAGGAGCTGGCGGGGCTCCAGCGGGTGACGGAGCCTGTGAAGCACCCGGAGCCCCTCAGGCACAGCCCTTCAGCGCGAAGAGATGGAGGGCAAGGAGGGGTACGGGGGGGACGATGCTGCGCTAACGACAACATAGCCTCGCCAAGGATGTCGCTTGTTACGCGCGTAAGCCCCAGCACCGGCCGGTCCGTCACCCCGCCCCGCCTGCGTCAGGAGCAACCAGCCAACCTGGCTGAGCAACGTCAACGTCGACGTCGTTGCCAACCCCGAGCTCAGCTTACCTCAGTTACCCGTCCCGTCCCTACGCACCACGCCTGGGTCT
This sequence comes from Purpureocillium lavendulum, assembly GCA_029168975.1. NCBI lineage: Eukaryota > Fungi > Ascomycota > Sordariomycetes > Hypocreales > Ophiocordycipitaceae > Purpureocillium > Purpureocillium lavendulum. The sequence goes on from JAQHRD010000001.1 coordinate 1,256,910, forward strand.
GCCGCGTGTCCAACACACGACGCCTTCGTTCCCCTTTCTCGTTGCGCCGCCTCGAGCCCAGCTATCTACGAGTTCTTCTTTCTCTCCCCTGCGTTCTAAATACTCGTCGGCGGAGAAGCTCGCATTCTACCCGCCGCTAGCTCTCGTACGCAAACCTGCGATCACAGCTGATTCCAGGAGGAGGCGCAGCTCACCGGAAGCACAGAAACAACGTCACCTCACCCGCCTTTCGATTGCTGCCAGCCCTGATACCGTATTCGGTTCTGGAGTCAGCTTGCCTCGCCAGTCGCCATGGCGTCGTTGAACCTGTCCATCAATGGGCCGTCCATTAAGAGCAGCTACAATGGTGTCGTCAGCAGCCCACCGCCGACGTCTGGTTCGCCAACATATGCGCAATGGGCGCTCTTCTCCGTGCAGGCACCGCTCATGAGCGCTTTCCAAGACAGCGGCGCAAAGGAGAGCATCCTCAAGGTTGAGAGCACAGGCGGTACGCGGCCCATTGACCTACGACCGTGGCCGAGTTACGTGTGCGCTGACAGCCCACAGACGGCGAGTTGACCGACTTGATCGAAGACTTTAACGAGGGCCGAATTCAATTCGCATTTGTCAAGGTCAAGGACCCAAACACGTCCCTCCCCAAGAATATTCTCATCGCCTGGTGCGGCGGCGGCGTCCCTGAGCGCACCAAGGGCTATTTCACTAGCCATACCGCCGCCGTGGCTAAGGTGCTCCACGGATACCACGTCCAAATCACTGCGCGTTCCGACAGTGATCTCGAGCCCGAGTCCATCATGAAAAAGGTTTCCGATGCATCCGGTGCGAAGTACTCGGCGGGCAATCCTGGTGGTACCGCTTCCTCCGCCCCGCCGCCTGTCAAGTCCAAGCCCGTCTTCACTCCAACGGCGTCCAGCTCCGGCCGCTCTGCCAACCCTCTTGTCGCGGCCCGTTCGAGAAGAGATGAGCATGTCGACGAGGAAGGTTGGGGTGCCGACGCGCCTCCCGTGACCAGGACTCAGATCGAAAAGGTCGAATCTGCTTACAAGCCTACCAAGGTCAACATGGCCGAGCTCACCAAGCAGAAGCAGGAGCCCTCGCGCTTTGGTGGTGGTGGCCGCCAGGATGAAGAGGCGGGCGATGTCGTCAGGGGAGGGTACCAGCCCGTTGGCAAGGTCGATATCGCTGCAATCCGTGCGGCGGCTAAGAACAAGGGAGATGACAGGCCGACACCAGTCAAAGGCTCATACGAGCCTGTTGGCAAGGTTGATATTGCTGCCATTCGAGCAAAAGCTCAGAAGCCTGCCGATGAGCCCACGGAGGATGCACCCGCACCTAAGCCTGTTGCCGATCGTGCCGCGGCCTTTTCCCAGCCCAGCCAGTCCGAGCGCATTACGTCGCTGCCGAAGCCCAAGGTTGCCAACAAGTTTGGAGGAGCCTCAAGCTTCACGGGAACGAAGGCGCCAACTCCCGGCGCCCTTGGATTTGGATCCGGCGCTGCCCCGGCTCCAGCTCCTGTGACCTCCACCAGCCGAACTTTTGCGGACCAGGGAGGCAAGACACCAGCCCAACTTTGGGCCGAGAAGAAAGCACGCGAGAGGGGTGGCGATGTTGGCGGCGCCGCTGGGCCGTCGACTACGGCACCGATAACATCGCAGACGAGTGGCGGCAACGAATGGAAGAGCGGCTACAAAGGCAAGTCTTGGGCGCCTGTGCAGACCTCTGGCTACAGTCGCGGTGGGCCCGATGATGTGAGCCAGCACAACACCGGCGAGGCTACGAGAAGTGCCGAGGAGGAACCCACTGCTACGCCCATCTCCGCACTTCGTGACCGTTTCAAGGACACGACCCCCATCGGCGCGGCGGCGATTCCTCCGGTTTCGAGGGCTGCGGATGATGAGCCCGAGCCCCAACCCGAGGAGCGCGAGCCCACACCACCGCCGCCCCCGCCTGCCAGCTCGAGACCGTCGGGCGGTTTTGCACTGCCTGGCTTGCCCAACCGGCCACCGCCTCCGGCCGAGGACGAGGACGAAGAGGAGAATTTCCGCGCCGACGAGCGAGAGTACTCTCCTATCCGCGTGGCTGCCCCCGTCGGCCGGGGTGCGGAACCCGAGCCGGAGCCTGAATCCCCCCTCGCGCCTCCTCCCGTCCGCCCTAGCGACATCGACGTCCCCAAGGAGGAGGAGCTTCCAGAGCAGGAGGAATCATCGCACCTTGCTCGAGGAGCAGCCAGCGCTGTTGCCCAAGAGACGTTCCAGCACGAGCATGGCACGGTTGAGCAGACGGAACAGGGCGGCAAACGCGCCGTCATCCAGTATGACTACGACAAGGCTGAGGATAACGAGATTGACCTAGTTGAAGGCGAGTATGTCACCAACATCGACATGGTGGATGAGGACTGGTGGATGGGCACCAACTCCCGGGGCGAGAGCGGCCTCTTCCCCAGCAACTACGTCGAACTCGTCGAGGACGACTCGGCCGAGGCTGCGGCGCCACCACCTCCGGCGGCCGTCCCGACGCACGCCGCGGCTCCAGCGGCGCCCGAGCCCGCATCCGAGCCCGCGCCGTCTGCTGGAGCTGGGGCCACGGCCACGGCCCTCTACGACTACGAGGCGGCTGAAGACAACGGTATGTCTGCCATCGGGCGCATCTAATCTCCAACGAGCCGCAGCTGACTGACTCGTGTGTACAGAACTGAGCTTCCCCGAGGACGCCAAGGTTACGAACCTCGAGTTCCCCGACGAGGACTGGTGGTTTGGCCACTTCAATGGACAGGCGGGCTTGTTCCCAGCCAACTACGTGCAGCTGGACTCGTAAGGCAAGGTGGCGATTTCGACGCAAGCGCAAGAGGAGCGGCGGTAGGCGGGAGCTGACGCCGAGCCAAATCACCAATGTCCGATATTTATGTCTATCATTGCAATGCATGGTATTGAGGTCAAAATAGGAGCGACAATCAACTCCTTTTTTTTTGTGAATGCCGGCGGTCCTGTGCCCACACCCCCAATATCCCAACCCCCGCGCGCGCGTGTGCTTTGGCACCATCCTGTCGCGACGTTTCATTACACGGTGGCACTTGCTTCATCAGGTGATCGCATTGGTGGCTGCGCGTGGTGCGTGTATGTGCGTCCATGAAGCTTGGGAAAAAAAAACAGAAGAAAATCCAGTGATGGGAGGTGACGTCCCGACGAGGCGACGAAGGCGTACATTATACGCGACCTGGGAGCTTCCAGAGTCCACGACGCGAAGGATTCGACCGTCGCACACGTCGGTGATAAAGGGCGTTCGTTGGGCGAACAAAGACGAATGGGGTATCAGAGCGCGTTGGGTGCCGCAAGCACGGGGAGACTTGGGTCACGCAACTCGTCCTCTCGGTCCCAAACCAAAGGGAGAGAGTTCGATGCGTTGGACGGCAAGCGCTTAGCAGAAGCACTCGCAGCAGTCGATGCTATTGTGGAGGTGGGAGGTGACACAGATCAGCTTTGCGTTCCGCGAGATGCAAGACAGTAGGGCAGAATTCTCAACGGAGGCGGGTGTGGAGGAGGCAAAGACTCACCAGCACTCGCACGCTTCCTCAGCCACGCAGCAGCAGCACAGAGCGGCGATGCAGGCCATGAAGCAGTTGTTGCTGCCGCCCTTCTTACCGCGCGAGTCTTCGGGGGGAGGACCCTGCTGGTACTGCATCGGCGCCTGGCCCTGGGGCGGGTAGCCCTGCTGATGCTGAGGATAACCCTGCTGCGGGTAGCCCTGTTGAGGGTAGCCCTGTTGGTAGCCGCCCTGAGGGGGCCCGTAGCTCTGTATTTCCGACAAAGCTGAGCGTCAGCGTTCTAGTTCTCCTGGGGCCTGCGCAGGCACGGGCAAGAGGCGACGGGCAAACAGAGGACATGAAGCGCCGGTCGTCGGTGTGGGATGGCTTACGGGCTGGGGAGCTTGGGGATGGCCGTAGCCGCCGCCCTGCTGGTTGTAGTACTCGTTGCTGGCCATGGTGGACGCGAACCGGCGACTGGAGCTGCGCTGTGAAGGCCTAGCCTAGCAGAGCTTCGTGCGAAGGTAATTCTCTGGAGCGGTCGAGCCGGGGGTCGAGCGACAGCACATAGAGGGAGAAAGAGGGAAAGGGGAGAGAGAGAGTGCGTCCAGGTGCGCGGGAGGGTCGCTTGGCTCTTTTGTTGTTTGAGAAATTCGACGGCGAGCAAACAGGGACGGCGGGACAGGAGGGAGGATGTGGGAGGATGGCAGTGCAGGACGGCGCCAGCACCAGTGGAGTGAAGGTCCACGGGCCCTTGGCAGACAGGGTGCTCGCTTCTGGGGCAATCGTGGGCGGGGGTGGGATGCGCTGAGGTGCGGCGCTGCGTTGGCGCCCGCTACGGATATGCCCTCCCGCGGCTTGGACCGAGACCACAAGGCACTGCCTGGGCTGAGGGTCGGCCGAACATGACCATTGGATCCACGGAAGGAGGACACTACGTAGCACTCCGTATGAGTTCCGTACTTTGTACGGAGGTAAGGTACGAGTAGGTACCTAGTTAGGTGGCCAGTTGCTGGGCGGCCTGCTGAGGGAGCTGCTGGTGCGCAGGCGATACATCACGAGCATGTCGCGCTGCTCGATACTGCCACCATGCCTTGCGCATATCCTGTCTCCTGAGCTAGGTAGGTGCCTCTTACGACGCTACACGAGATGCCGGCTTCACACGAAGTACGAAGTACGGAATACCGAGTCCTCGTCCATAGAAGAGAGAAACGGGGGAACGCGGGCCCCTTCGATTGGCCCGTTGCACACGCCTCGAGACGCGAACCGGTGTCGACCGACTGGCGACGTCTGAGCTTGGCCCTGCATGGTCATTGACGACGGCGAATGAGGGTCGTGGTGGCGGTCGAAAGGTTCCAACAAGCTGAGGGGTGGCACAGCACATAAAGCACGGCATTACGGGGTCAGTGAGGGTCGTTGAAGTCAATGTCAGTCGCAGCTGAGTACCTTAGCTATTGGTGCCAGTGCGATTCCCAACAGTACAACAAGATGTACCGCTGCCCTTGGGCAGCCACAATGACAGCGCCGCGTCGAATTTGGCGTGCTCGCTGGTGATGCGGCGGATCGTTCTGTCTGTCACCTTGAATCACCACCACAGTGAGCGGCCATCCACACCTCCTGGCCTCGAGAACTTCCAAGTCTCGCCCGCTAATGAGCAATCTTGGCGGTCTCAAAGGCTGGGGCGCATCGCGAGCCGTCGTCGACGTCGTCGCCCGACGCCGCCGGCAAGGGCCCTGGAACCGCAGGCAGGGGTTCGCCCTGGCACGTTGGCCGGTTGGATGGAGTCGATGGAGTCGATGGAGCCCCCAAGACCCCTTCCCGCTGGAAGCTGCCCGAGCTTCAGCGCCGGGACTGTGTCGACCAAGCCCCAATACTGGGTCGCCAACGCCTCAGAGATGCCGAGATGCCGGACGGGACCAGCCTCGATGGGTGCACCGCCATCCATCTGGGCGTCCTGATCAAGCGGCCTAGCCGGGCTTGGATCCCGCAAGCCACACAGCCGACTGGCTGTGGCTTGTGGCAGCCGAGTCTGCGACAGATTGGCTTGCACCGGCTGCACACCCTCCCGCTGCCCCGGTTCACGACAGCACAATCGTGGCTGACGTCCTTGATCGTGGCTTGGTTGTCTGCCGCATCATGCGTCACTGACGAGGCCGAAGCAGACTTGTTGTTCTGCTTGCCGGAGGTGTGGACGCGTGGACGCGGACGATTGCCCTGACGACTTGCACCGGGCAGCCCACCACGTCCGACGTGTCGAACCGGGCTCGTGATCTGCCTGGCGATGCGGTCAGCTTCGAGCGGTCCAAGACGCGCTGTGCGTGGCCAGGTCCCGTCTCACCATGCACGTGCATGCAGGCTGCAGGCAATGTCTGGCACTTGCCGCACGAAGCATTCCCGGATTCCATATCCGGATTGCTGAGGCTATGCAGGTCCTTTGTTCGGTCATTGGCGCTTGGTCCACGGCGAGACGCCGTCCGTCTTGTCGACCGGCCTGTCCGATCCCGAGAGCCAGCGCGTTGCCCAACAGTCCTCATCGAGACCGCAACATGGCAGCCGCGGACAACCAGGCTCCAGTCAAAGGGTGCCCATTGTGGCACGAAATGAGGAAGAAGTTGGTAGGACTTCGGTCGAGGGTTCATCTTTGAGGAGCGTGCCGCCGCGGAGTACGAGTACTGCTACTAGTGAACTTACTTACTGGTGTAATACCTAAGCTGCGTGGGCTCCCAGGCTCCCCCTGCGTAAGATGACAATGCAACATTGCTGCGTTGCTTCTTACACAAGAACGCGGAAGGCACCGCAGGCACGTGCAGAACAGGTAACCGCAACGGCAACCGCGTCTTCTTGAACAGAACCTGGAATTCATTGCCTGAGGCACAAGAATTGCCTTGCCTTCTAGCAAACACCGTTTCGCCGGGATCTACGACTACGAAGACCAGGTGCGTTGCCGACCCGCGACGGTGAAAGGCGTTCCGATGCTGCCTCGTCGGCTGTCGCCGCAGCGCAAAACGTATGACAAGATGTTTCGCCGAAATGGTACCAGGACGCTCAGCGCCGAGTGCACTTGTCGCATTGTACATGCTGAATTGAGTAAGGCACCTTAGGTCAGGTATTCCTCAGCGTCGGTTCGGTGCACGCCCCCCCCGCGATGCCAGTCCCCTTGGTCTCCCTCTCATTCCAAGAGCACACTCACCACATACCTCGGTTCTTGCAGTCTTCCAAACTTCAACTGAAATCAGTGTGCATTATTTTGAAGTTGGTACTGATTTACTTATCTATTGGCTGACTTCGGACTTCCAAGACCTCCCGCAAGAGCGACGGGACTCCCCCGCAAATGTCGGCGAATTGCGCTCTTCCGCTCCAGCACAACTCCTCTGATGGGCCTTACAGGCCGGTCCCTCAGACATCACCGCCGAGGCGAACCCCTTTCTGTCTTTTTTGGCGCTTATCCCATTGTGTCGATATGACTACGTACGCTTTCAGAAGCGCAGTTCAACCTAGTTGGGGCGCCCCCGTGCTCTTTCGCGCTCTCGACGGCAAACCTCGCAGGAGGAGGGATCGACATCAAAGATAAGCCTCTCCAGGCCTACCTTACCACACTGTCCTATGTTCTGTGTCCATGTGCTGCCATACTTGTTGTGAACTGGGATACAGGCCATAGGTGCCCGCATGCACACAGTCCACACGTGCTGGCAACGCCGGCACCGCTCGCACTCTGCCACGTCATAACACATAACGTCAGCGGGCAAATCTCTTAGTTAGATGAGCGTCGAATATTCTCGCGCGCAAGCCTTCCCAATTTGGTTACTACGTCAGGAAAGATGTCGGACGGGGAGCGTGTTCCCAGAAGTTTGAGAGAGTAGATCCATTTATAGTTAAACAAACCAGAAGTGTTATGCCACTGGTATCCTTGTCGCTCCAGTAAAAGTGCGTCTTGTACCTCTTCAGGACCTGATAAATCACGTCCGGGGCCGATTCACAGCCTCGCACTTATTCATGCTGCCCTGCAGCATGTGCGAGTGCTACTATAGACAGGATGAACCATGTGCATGACTGCTCCACGGCCTTCTCACTTGTTATGTCTTGGTGAAGAAAAGACTGGTTTGCATTAAAACAGGCTACGAAATGGAAGATATCGAGTAGCATATGGGCTTTTCAGGTGGAGGAGTTTAAAGGGTACTGCCTAGGCCATAACTTCATGTTGGCAAATGGATGCTGTGTAGCGCAATAATGTCTACGAATCCCAAAGACGCTACCTAAATAGCGCTCTGGGCCTGCCAGACAGTGCTACTTTTCTGCCCTGATGTTGGTCTTGACCGTAGGTAGATGTTTGATCAAGTGAAGCCTGATGTATTGCGGACCTGAAACCTCTTCCTCAAAGAGCGACTTGTTTTATTTAATCAAAAGTGAAGGTACATTTACTTCCATGCAAGGGAAACAATTCTGCCTGAACCTGTGTGCTGAATCACACGAAAATGATAGACCGCCAATTACACTGAATTGCAACATGAACGTGAAAGCTCACCAAAGCACTGGCAGCTCTTTCACCCCCAGTACTTGATGTTCTGGTTTCCAACTCCTCAGACGCCGTTTGAAACTCAAGATGAAGCTTCTTGGGCTTTCAATGCCACTTGCGACTGCTATTGCAGCCCCAAGGCTGCTCGACAGGCAGAATGACACACCCGAATGTCTGGTGTCGACGGCGTGAATGGCCCAGACGGGGCATTCGATGCCCCTATGCGCGCTCACGGTCCCAAATTCACTCACAAGATGAATGAATGTTGACATCATTGGATACAGAAGCCGAATACAAAGAAGATTGCATTCTTAGAGAGAATGCAGAAGGCGATAACATGTTTGGAAGCTGCGCCCCGGCTTGTGTAGGAACGTCGGTCACCCAGCTCCAATCTTTCAATGCTTCGGAAAGACATACTCTGGACCCTCCTATTGACGATACTAGAGAAGGCGTTTCCTGAGTTTTTTAGGCAAAGCAACGTGATGGGAATACGGACTTGCTGCTACGTGCACGAGCCGCAACGGAATTGTTTGCTGTGATTGTGATGGCGTGAAAAGGCGGATGTAGCGATGCAGCAACAGGCCTCAAGCTGACAGAATAGGCAAACAACAAAGATAGCACCTTGATATGCTCTGGAACGAACTTCTATCTTTGAGACCGTCTCGCCGCGCCAGACTGCATTCAAGGGGCTGGAAAGTCGTTGGATAACCAGGCACCAGTTGTCTTGTCGAAGGAGCCGCGGAAGCTGGTCCGAGTAGTATTGGTGCTGGGGACTTTACGAATAAGCGATCGAATCATCCGCTGGGTTTGGTAAGTCTTGCACTTGCGGATCATTTCGTGGGATTGTCGCCGCGGCAGATGGGTAGAGCGTTGCTCACGGACTTGCAGATACTTGAAACCGCGTCGATCGTTTCGCTGAATTTTACGGCACGGTACCAATTGATACGATAGACACTCGATGTTCGAACCGTGCAGCGAAAGCGGCGAGTAACAACGAGGCCGTACGCGACCACGTAGTGCTGTGCCCGGCCCGTATCGTGTCAGGCAACCGTGGCATAGAGATCCGCGGCGGATATCAGGACGAAACGTGACCTTTGCACGAAACAGATTCGATGGCAACATTTGTGTTGAGACGGCAGATGTGTGTGACGAGGCGACGTCACATTTTAACGAGCCCTTTTCCGCTTGAATAGACGGGAGCGACGTCGAGCCAGCATTCGCCGCAAGTGCATCGCCGTCCAAAGAAATGACGAACCCGGCACGCTGCACGCAGTGATGCTCCCATCTCGGCAGATGAGACGGAGGAATTGAGACGACAGAAGAGCCGCATGATCAGATGCCGCAATGGTCTCGTCCACGATTGTTCCCCCACCTTGGGAGTCTGTCACGGCCTGGCCATGGCTTCTAAGCCGGATCATTTCTCCGCTTCAGGCCCACGGCCAACCGACACCACGTATCCAAACTGCGACTATGACGTTTTACCAGGGGGTTGTTCTCGGGGAGGGAAGAAGGCGACGTCATGTTGCATCGCGACACCTCGTTTGGCATGGCCGAAACATATGCACGGGCCGAGCCGACCTTGCTGTGCCGCAGTACGACGTTCCCCGGCCTATGCTACTACTTATCCCGTGATTGAAGCTTCCGGTTCCTTGTATGTGCATCTGAAAGAACCAAGGCAAAGGCAAAATATGTGCGCGAATTCGTCTGTTGAGGCGCCCTCAGGACCGCCCGGCTGCAACGGCAAGCATCTCTTATCGCAGGCCGGGCCGGCGAGACAGACGCACAAGCGGCACCAGCCTTCGCGCCCCCCTTGGTCCCAAAGTTCAACTCGGGCTGGCAGCCTGGAGGCAGGCAGCAACGGATGGCAGCTTTTCTGTGCGCGTGCGGGCGGCTGTCATCCCATGTTGGCCCCCTGATTCACCGCTGGCTGCCCGGCAACTGTCAAGCACCTGGCCTCTGACGCGCTTGGGACCGCCGGGTCTTCCCCTCGTGACCTGAGAGCGGTTGTGTTTTGTTCTCGCGGCTTTCTTCTCGCGTCTGCAGCTGTCCGTGATTCTGCAACATCCGACTTCTCGAACGAATCCCACACCGTGCCCAGGACTCAGGAGGTCCTGCCCTCTGCTCTCGCGCCGCCCGACCCGGTGTTGAAGGTGATTCTGTCTTGCACGCTGGACATTACTTGAACTTACATTTCAGACGCAGCTCTGCCTTTCAGCTCCGGCATAAATACCGCCGTACTTGGCCTACCTCGAGGTCCCGTCCCTTGCGACGCGTCACGCATTTCACCCAGGCCGGGTACATCTGTTTGCCAACTATCACGAACTCACCAACCCCTTCTCGTTGCGCTCAAGGGCAGCGAACAACGCGTCTTGGGAACTCTACTACTGAAGGATAGAGGCTGTCAACCATGGAGCGCAACGAACGAGGCTCCGGGCTCACCCGCGGAGCGCCTGTGGGCCGTGGCCAAGACTCATCCGCCAGCCATCACCACGGCGATGGTAACGCCCAAAGCAGCGACGATACCGACTGCTCGGACCAACTGTCTAACACACAGAGTTCAGGACGGTCTTCTGCTCAAGCGGCCTCGACCCTAGCGACGCTGAACTCAGCTCAACTGCCCAGACCTCAAGCGATGCACTCCGGCTGGGATCCTTCGAATGTGTCGACTGCCAAATGCGACATGTGCCACCGCCAGCGCTGCGGCGTGATCCAGAAATGCACCGACTGCAAGCTCTCCGTGTGCAGAGACTGTGCCTACGCAAACCGCCTGGCCGACGACGTCAGACATGTGCTGGACCCGACCACGGTCGAATGGGACTCGCGAACCGTCCCTAGGGGCAGGGGCATCGCGGCGACCAGAGGCCCTCGACCTCTGGGAAGCATTCCTCAGGGTAGCGGCCACGGCCGTGGACAAGGCGAAGTCGCCGCAGAGCACCCTACGGCTTCATACAGTTCCGCAACTTCCTTCACCGCCACGCCGAGCCCGCAAACAGACGTGGCCTCCCAAGCCGCAAGCGATGGCTGGATGGAGGGTCACGCCTCCGCTGGCGGGCCTCAAGGCGCGTCTGCACAGGTAATTGCCAACTCTCCTAACCAGTCCACGAAGCGAACTCGGAGCACCGCAAGCCCTTCCAGCGCTCCAGTCACCCAGCAAGCGCAAGACGCGGCGCAGATATTGGCCGGCATGCCCCACGGTGGCAACGAGGATCACGACAGCTCCCAGAAGCGTCTCAAGTACGAACACATCCCACTGAGCAACATTCTACCGCCTCTTCGATTATTACCTGACCCTAACCCTAACCGCTACAGCCTACCCCCTCTGAGTACTCTGTATCCCGAGTTGTCTGGTACCCGCCCATCTGAGGGACAGCAGTCCCAGGTCATCCCGACGGGCCCCCAAGTGGCGCCCACGGCCTTTATGAGTTCAGACTCTGCCCATGACGCTCCCAGTTACTACCAGTCCCACACTGGGTACGCGGGAAATCAGTATCTTGCTCCTCATATGTACCAGAATAATTACGCGACTGGCTACTATGGCCATGCGGGACCAGCAAGCTCATACTATCCCCATTCGACCCTGCCGACGGCACAGGATACGTCTTATCAACAATACGCCAACGTTGGGACTCAGTTCAGCAACCCAGCGTTTGCCTACAACGGAGCGTCGCAGCAAGCTTCTGGTCAACAGTATGGTGCCGCTCCCACTCAATACACCGGCAACGCGTATGGTGTCACAGGCCAGTATGGCGACGCGACCTATCCCGCAACCCAGCCAACACAGAATGCATATGGCTACGGCAGTCTCTCGCAAGGACAGCAGCTTTTTCAGCCGATGAATCACCCTGCACACATGGAGCCAGGAAATATCGCAACCTCCACGCCAGGCACTCACGGTTCGGCCGCGTTTCCGCCGGCACAAGCTATCTCGCAACCTCGGAACATGCAAAGGCCACATGCAGTTACCCTCCACGACCAGCTAGTAGAAGCCGCCCGCAACGTCAAGCGCTCGGAACACACGGACTGGGCCATGGAATTCTGCCTGCGACTGGCGGTGCAGCGAAAATGGTTGTCGAAAAAAGACGCCGTCGCCAACACCCCTCAGCTCTTCCCGGCGCTCCAGCAGCTCATGCTGGCCACGGACCGCGCGATCCTCGAGCTGAATCTCCCCGAGACCAACAACTCGGCGAGAATGTGGCTTCTCGAGGAGCAGCAACGCATCTCCGCCCCGGCGGCCGAACCGGCGCACCGACTGTCGATGTCAAACTACTGCTCCAACCCACCCCACGGCAACGCGTCCTAAGTAGGGATTTGGCACGCCACTTTTGAGAAAACACGCGAGACAGAAAAACAGAGAGACAAAAAGCACGTTGCACGTGCCCATGGCCTTTTGCGTGGAAGGGGTCGCGAAATTTGGCGACATGGCGTTGGGAGATATTCCCAAAGCCAGCTGCACGATCTGCGGCATTGTGACCGACCACACTTGTACATGTTTGATTTAACACTCGCGCACGCTTTGCGATGTGCACATACGAAGTACAGCACACACGCATGGACACAGAGGCGTCTGGTACAGCAACGAAACGACCGGCTAGGAACCGGTCGTATGCATGCGGCTCGGGACAGCTGCCTGGATGCGCTTTGGCCTGGTTCTATCGGCGGTGCTGAGAACGAATGACCGGTCCTGTTAATTCTGTACATGCCCTGGACTGTGGCCATACAGCTTGGTAGGGAAGTTGCGCTGACAGTGCAACGGACGGACGGTCGGACGGATTCAGAGATATTGCTGCTCGGAGTTGGAGGGGCTGCGGTCTGGGTTTGATATCAACCCCTTGAAGGGGCGGGCGGTTTGTTTGGCTCATGTGAGCATGGCGTTTAATGGTCTGATCTGGGAGGAACGGACGAAGGCTACTGGCGGGCGAGGATACGGCCTCCCGGAGCAAGGTTCGCACTGTAAATGTAGGACGAGATGGCTCCGTGCCGACAGCTACGAAATCGTAGTTCGAAACTGCCAATGTTACTCGACGTACGAGATTGTCACAAGAAGGCTTCATGAGAATCACGTTGGAGATAGCTGTGTAGGATCGTTGGCTTTTACATCTCGACTTTTAGGCCCGCCACTCCATGTCCATGCAATACCGACCGGAAATGCCTGCCTTTTCCCCCGCCTCCCCTCCATCATCGAAATCATGAGCACACACACACGCGCGCGTGCGTACATGCATGCGTGCCTCCCATTCTCGTGCGTGCCCTTCCTCATCCAGTTAGCCCCCTTACTCAGATCTACTCGTCGGCGCCCTCGGCGGGCTGCTGCTCCTCCTGCTCCTCCTCCTCCTCCTCGTCGTCGAGGCTGCCGGCGGGGAGCTCGTAGAGGCGGAGGATGGACTTGTTGGGGTCTTTGACGAGGACGAACTTGCCGTCCTCGCGCTTGAGGCACATGTCGGCGATGGTGCGGACGATGCCCCAGCCGTTGGACAGGGACAGGTTCATCTGGTTGGCGAAGTCGCGGGGCTTCCAGCCGACGACGCCGAGGATGACGTGCTTGTCGTTGGAGCGGGGGTTGACGCGGGAGACGAAGCTGTTGTTGCGTTGGTCAGCACATGCATCTATCTCATCTGGGGGAGCGCGTCGCTGGGGGGACAAAGTTCTGAAACCTACCCGAGCTTCATGACGTCCGACTTGGACAGGATGCTCTGGACGGTCCACCGGGCCAGCTTGCAGCTGTTGTTCTTCATCTCGGTGGCGACGACGGCACCGCGCTGCGTGACGAGCTTGCTCCGCCAGTCGAGGGCGCCGCCGCTGCCCTGGGCCTTGCTGTCGAACTCGTTGAGGGCCTTGATGGTGACGAGCTGGTCCTCGCCGCTGATGGCGTTCTTCTGGACAGCGTCGATCTCGGTACGCACCACCAGGTAGACGGGCTCCTCGTCGTTGGTCGACAGGTCGAAGCGGCGGTACTTGTAGGCCTTGCTGGCGGGCGGGTCCGTGTCCTCGGAGGCGTTGTAGAAGGGGTTGGCGTTGGCCATGTCGATCTTGGACGACTCGCTCTCGGCGACGACCTGGTTGGCGAAGTTGTGGTTGATGTAGGTGGCCTCCTCGGCCAGGGCGCCGGGCTGGTTGAGGACGTCCTTGCTACCGTCGGCGGCGTCGAGGGGCGCGTCGGCGGCGTTCTCGTTGACCGTCACCATGTCCAGGTTGGCGTTGTCGCGCTTGTCCAGGAAGATCTTGTTACCCTGGCGAACAATGACAATGTCCCAGGGGTAGACGGAGCGCGGCGAGCACATGAGCATGGACAGGATGCTGTCGGTGGCGAAGATGGTGGCCTCGTCGCGCTCGGCGAGCTCCTGGATGACGGGGTCCGAGGACGTGGTGACGTTGTAGGCGGCGCGGTCGATGGCCATGAGCTTCTTCTCGGCGCCCTTGACGGGCTGCTTGTCGTAGGAGCGGTCGTAGTAGTAGAGGAAGCCGTAGTCCTCGAGATCCTCGCCCTCGTCGGCGTCGAGGTTCAGCTTGGCCAAGCGGTTGAAGTCAATCTCCTCAAGCAACTGCCAGTCGGCCTTGATGTTGATGCTGGCGTCGCGGTTGCGGGCCGGCTTGTCGTAGTCCTTCCAGCCGAAGCGGCGGCCGCGAGCACCGCCCGTCTGACGGCCGCCGCGATCGTAGCCCTGCCGTCCGCCGGCACCGCCCGTCCGCTGCAGCGCGCCCCGCCCGCCACGAGCGTCGCCCCGTCCGCCGCGCTGGCCGCGGCCGCGCGTGAAGACAGCACCGCGGCCATACCGCGACTTGGTCGAGTCTCTGGTGTTGCTGACGAGCGAGAAGGTCGACTCGTCCTCGGCCGGGGGCGCGTTGAAGGTGACGGCGTGGCTGGATCCGTAGACTTGCTGGTCTGGACAGAGTCACAAGTGGTCAGCATTTGGCCACGCACGGGAGCGGCGATCCAACATACCTCTGTAGCTGCGGTTGTACTGCATGCGTCCGCCGCGCTCGCGGTCCTTGCCCTCGGCGGTCCAGTCGGCCATGCGGCCCAGCTTGTCACCCTTGGAGAAGGGCGCATAGGGCACGCCGTTGAGCGTCGTGTCCGTAGTCACGGACGGGCCCCAGCCGTCGCCCGGCGGGCAGCTCTCGCAGATTTTGACGTAGTCGAGTGAGTCGGCCATCGTTGCGTCGTCGTTCGCTGGGACTGGAACGTGGTGCGCTGTCTCGGGCGTCGTCGCAAAAGTGAAGCCTCTCGTCGTCCCGCTGGGAATTTGGACCGCCAGGTTTGAATCGAATTTGTGGTGGGGTGTGGGGCACTCTGGCGAATCTTTGCACCGCCCCGCGACCCCAGCCACGCGTGGCTGATGACTAAGATGACTCGGGCCAGGGGCTGAGGGGCTTCCCTAGCCTGGCGCCTCGCGCACTTTTGTGCACCACGTGTTGTGCAGTTCGTCTTGTGCAGTGCATAGCTGTGCCGCACGGGTGTATTATCGTCCTGCACAGTTGTGCCGGAAACAAGACGGAACAGTTTACGCTCGATGGGCCTGTCAGACAGCGTTTGATAAGGTTCAAATATAAGCAGAGATAAGGTACCCGCCCATCCGCGGGACTGTGCCTCACAGGTATCTATCGCCCCTAATTAAGGCTAATGTTGGGCCGCCACGGCGAGCCCCCATAGTGAAGCAGCCTTTTCCAAACTCCTCAACGTACCGTAAAGACGTTCCGTCTCCGTACATGGTGCTTCGTTACAATCGTAAAACATGCGGTAGGGCGAAACCCCTACGGAGAGCCGACTTGTGCTCTGATGATATAGACAACACATGCAAAGTGTGCAAGCCACGTTAAAACACCATGGTGTCGGGCTCGCACGGCAGGACGCTCTCAAAGGCGTCTTGCAGCTCAAACTCCTCCATCACGGCACCAAATCTATCCAGAAGAGGTCAGAAACCATGGCGTCGCCTGTTTGACGTGCTTTCAACACTTACCCGTAACATCTGACCTTGCGGCCAAGCTCCTCGGCGAGCCTCTGAAAATCCTCCGGCTTGAAGTCGGCGAATCGAGGGTGGTTCAGAATCATCCCCCAGGCCATGACGGGAGTGATCTCGCCGTCCAGTTTCAGCCTCCGGCTGAGGTCGAGCAGCGTGGACAGGTCGGCCTTGCTGAGCTCCCACGTCCCCTGGGCCGGGACGTCCCCAATGGGGCTGTCATGCGTATGCGTGCTGCCAAAGGGCGTCTCCGGTGTCAAGTTCTCGAACGGCTTGGGAGGGCAAGTCGCCATGAGGGCATGGCCACACGGATCGCCATCCGCCTCGTTGGCTCGATCAAGCAGAAAGGGCATGTGTTGCATGCAGGGCTTTTCGAGACTAAACAACCCAACGCAAACCGCAAATCGTTAGCACACCCGATCTTGTACACCGTGCAGCAGAGTCGGGCCCCTCGTTGCGACGTGGCACCCTTCCTCACTGCGGGGGAGGCGAGAGGTATGCCCTCGACGAGGCGGAGTTATCGTACGCTAAAACGAAGTCGATGCCGGCCTGCTCAAAGTCGACGCCTTTGCCGTTGGAAGTGTGCCCCACGGCGCTGCGCATCTGGTCGCCCGTCATGTGGTGCTGGTGGTGGTGCATGTTGGCCGGATGGCCGGAAGACGTGACGGACGGGGCGGTCGATTGTGAGGGAGAGAAGGCAGCATGCGAGCCCGGAGCGTAGGGACTGCCGGTCGACGAATGATGGCCGCCACTGGGGTTGCTTGCCGAGTCGTCGTGAGGGCCGCCACCCCGCGGAAACGGGAGGCCATTGTGTGCCAAAATGTCCCTCAGCTGCCTGTTCTCCTCGGCGAGCCTATCCTTGTCCTGGGAGACATTGCTGTAGAGCTCCTTGAGCCGCAGGACCTCGTCCTCGAGGGCCTTGATGTAGAGCTCCTTTCTTTCGCGATGGGTTCTACACATGAAGCGCACCGGTCAGAGGGGCGGACGCGCCTCGCAGGACTCGACGACACGACTTACCTTTGGGCTTGCCGATTGAGTTCCTGCCGCCTCGTGAGGGCGGGCTTGCTGTCGGGCTTTGGGCCACGGCGCTTGGGTGGGTTACCCTCTGCGAGCGAGTCAGATGGCGTGAAGCAACAACGGGACGCCGGGACGCGACCGGCAGCGGAAATGCATACCACGGTTGGCCCTCTTATCGGCGAGCGACTTGAAGAAGCCAAGGTTCAGAGGCGACAGTGCACCCTTGTCCTGGCTCGCGCCCGAGGCCTCTGGCGAGCTCTGGGACCGGTTGCTGCCGTACTGGTCCGGCGACAGTGAGGACGACATGGCTGGCGGTTCACAGCGAGGCGGCGCTCCCTGCAGCAAGGCGGTGGTGCTTCCGTGGCTGCGGCCGTGGGTGGTTGATGCGGGATCGCGGAGCTGGGAGGACAGCAGGTGGACGGAGCTTTCTGGATCGCCGGGTCAGTTAGGTAGTCGCCTGGGAGAGGCCGTATCTACGGGAGGTCCGCACGGTGGACCGTGCAACACGACGCCGCCACCAGCACCAGCGCCAACCGCCAGCACTCACGAGGAACCTTATGTATTAAGGTGACGGGAGGCATGTCGGTAGGCAAGGTTGAGGACGGTAGACAGGGCAGGCAGCAGCGGCCGGGCGTTTTGCCACCAAGGTATAACATTGCCCGGACCCGCGGTGGATGGAACCGCTGCCGCTGCCGCTGCCACTGCCACCGTCACTGCCACACTGCCGCCACCGCTGCCGTGGGCATCTGCCACTCCACTGCCGGCACCCGGGGGAGCGTGACAAATACCTCGCGGTCGCCAATGGCGGCCGGCAGAAGAGATAGATTCATTGCCCATTGCTTGCTCACTTGCACGTACCAGGTGTCTCTCTTGAGATGAATTGATCGCGCACGACAGGTCAATGGCCAGCCAATGCAGGTGGTCTGACGGAGGGACGGAGGGACGGAGGGACGGAGGAATGACGATGATAATGATGGCGAGGCGAGAGGCGGCTCAGGGGCCAAGGCTGGCGCGATAGATATAATCGTTACGGGAGCCGGCACGCACGGGAAGACAGGGCCGACGTGACGGTCAAGCCTCCCAAGCCAAGCGATCTTAGGGCTGACAGGCCCGCGGATACGTCGTCTCGACGGAGGCGCAGCGAGGCGAGGCAATTCCCGGGACGTCACTGACGGTGCAGCGACAACCGGATTTTTTACGGATTGGCGAGAGGGCGACGAGGATGCGAGGGCGGTGGCGGAGAGTGAGGGCGAGTCTGCGTCCCGTTGAGGCATGGGGCGACGTGAGACGTGAGACGCCCGCGGGGTCCCGCCCGGGGACCTGGACCTCACTGGAACCTACCTAAGTCGCTGTCGGGCAATTTTTAGCGATTGGGATGGGGGAGGGGTCCCAGGGCATGGATGCAACGGCCCCGGAGGTACGGACTTTGAGGCCAAGTGCCATGCTCATCAGCGGCAGCGGCAGCGGCAGCATCATCACCGTCAAGACGGCGGGGACCGACCCATGCCAATGCCCCGTCCCTTGCCCTCCCTGCTCCCTGCCCGTCCTTACTTAGGTCCTTGGGTGGTGAGCGGGCACTACTGTACAGCGCCAGGCTGCGCTAACATTGAACCTTGAAGTTGCGGGATGGTCTGACGCGCGGGAGGGCGGCGGCGGTCGACGGCCAGGGAGGGGAGGCAGGGCATGCATGCGATGGATGTTAGGGTTCCATACGAGTAGTTAGCGGCATGACGGCTTGGCCGAGGTGGGCTCGAAATGTCGGGTGAGCTCTCCATGGCACGGAGCGGATCCGGGGGTCCGCGCCAGTGAGGTCGGTCAGATGGTGAAGTGAAGTTGGACTGAAAGTCAGGTCAGGCATGCAAGTCAGGACATCCAATGTTCTCCGCCATCGCTGGAGCCTGGCTAAGGGTTGTCCGTCGTGGGGCCCTCCACTAACTTACCTAGAGCCCTGGAAGCACCACCACCTCAGGAAGACGACCGCGCGTCCCATGCTTCCAGTGCCATGCAACCAGGGCCCGCAGGGGACCTTGGGGACATAAGCCGCCCTCAGCCCAGTGGGGTCGCTAGCTGGGCCGCTTAGCGCCTCCTGTCCAGGACCCATGGCTTCCATTGCTGGGATCTCGGCGGGTGGGTGCGAGGTCTCCGCGACCCAGGACCCCAATCCCACGAGTAAAAAGGGGCTCCAGGCGGGCAGGAACCGAGCGCACAGGGGTTCAGCCCGCCTCCAGGCCGCGTCGAGGGCTGACCGGGTTGGCCATCCTGACGGGAGGTGAGGGGCCCCATCCTGCCCTGTGGCTCGCTCTCAATCTGGTGTCGGATGCGCCCCCATCATCATCATCACCACCACCAGCACCAACCACCATCAGCAGCACTGCGAGCGCCAGTCATCGACGCTCCCGGACCGACGTACCGGGATTGGCTTGCGAACCGACTCGGCGGCCGTGTCTCCGACCCTGGCCCGCGAAGCCGACCTCAGCCCAGCTTTTGGGAGGGCGTGTTTAGGCAAAACCCTAGTCGTGGCGCGCCAGGACAGCGTTAATCGCAGCCCTACCAGGCAAAATCAGGGGTGGTGATGACCTCGCGGAGCCCGACGTTCCCGAGTTGTGCCCGAAACGGAGGCGTGAGATCGCCGATATCACCGCCGTCTTTCCGTCCTTCGGCAGCACCGTCCGATCATCCCATCTCGATGCCTTCCCGACGTCAGACAGACGAACTGCGCGCCCCCGAGGCGAACCTGCGCCGTGGCTGACCAAGGGGGGGGCTTCGGAGCCGACGAGTTGTTGGGGGCCGGCCTCGAGCTCCCCAGCGCTCTTCAACGTTCATTAGCGACCTGCTAGTGCCCAGCTGCCGACGCGGGCCCGGGACATGTTTCTGGAGCCCGCCGCAGAAACAGTCGGAGGCGCCAGACACATGAGGCACGTCCTAGCGTCACCCAAGGTCCATGGCGTCATGCAAGCTGCCCCAGGCGTCCCACGAACATCGGCGACGAGCGTGGGCCCGGGATCTTGCCCACGATGCATCTATCGCGCTCTTGACCCTCTTTGCGCCCCTAGACGAGTCTAGGCGATCACTAAACAATTACTCACCGGATCTATCTTGAGCTGGCCTGCGTGCTATTTCTGGAGCCGCGGACCCGTCGTCCGCCTTTTCAATCTCGTCGGCTGTTGCGATCGTGGCTGCCGTCGCGAAGACGGCCACCGCTCTCACCCACCTCCGCGGCATCACGCTGACCCTGCCTTGGCTCCTTGCCCTTCTCGTCGCCGACGTCGCCCTCTCGGCCGTTTTGCCGCTCAGTCTGCTTGGGCCCCGCCTCGTCTACGACGCCTCGTCCCGCATCGCTGCCTTCATCTGGGCATGGATCCAACTCATCTTCGTGAGCCTCAATGGCGCTCATATCGGCCACTCCGGCGATGACCTCCCCCTGGCGAGTCGGCCATCGTCGTGGCCAACCATGTGGCCTGGTCCGACTTCTACATGATCCAGGATCTTGCGATGCGTGCGGGCATGCTGGGCCGGTGTCGCTACTTTGCCAAGGTCCAGCTGCGTCTGGTTCCCTTCCTCGGCTGGGGCCTCTGGGCCATGGGTATGCCCATGGTGAGCCGTAACTGGCTCAAGGACAAGGCCGAGCTCGACCGCGTCTTCTCCGGCGTCGTGCGCGGAGGTTATCCCACCTGTAAGGACCTCCGCTTGTCATTGCAGGCCGCCTGATGCTAAGAATGCGACTTCTCGTCCCCCAGGGCTCATCAGCTTCAGCGAGGCAACCCGCTTCACCAAGAAAAAGTACGCCGAGTCGCTGGCCTGGTGTAAGAAGAATGACAGGCCCCAGCCGAGGCATCTGCTCTATCCGCGCACCAAGGGCTTCATCACCACCGTGCAGCACCTCCGCAAGGCTTCACACGTGAAAGCCGTTTACGACTTCACCATCGCCTACCGTCGGCAAGGGGGCGAGTTTCAGGAGGCCCCCTCGATGTGGGAGACGTTGAGCGTCCCTGGATTGAGCAGCCGGTGCGGTTATGAATTTCACGTACACACGCGGCGATTTCCCATTGACTCCATTCCGGAGACCGATGATGGGCTGGCACAGTGGCTCGAGCGGCTGTGGATAGAGAAAGGCGAATGGCTCGAGTCTGCGAGGCAGAGCTGGCCGACTGAAAGTCTTGGTCAAAGCCACCCATCGTGAGCTGGCTGGTGCTTATGGCTGGGTCGATAGACCTCAGGTGTCCAGTGTCTCGGTGGAAGCAGAGCTCGCCTTGCTCAGAAAACTGCCCGCTGTACGGACTACGACTTGCCTTGGATACTTCAATGTGCGCCCAGCAGCGCGCTTCCTGAGCCGAGATGGGCGTGCAGAGCTGTGTCTGATGCCGGGAGCATGACATGGCATGACATGGCATGGCATGGCATGGCAGGGCAGTGATGGCCGGGCAAGTCTCTTGGCAGGGTTTGGCACACTTCGGCTCTGTGGATGGTCACAACATGACCACCTCAATTGTCATGGAGGGGAAGCACCTGGACAACCGAGGGCGTTGCATAAAGAGGCGGGTCTGTGCACCCGAAACTGCCGAGCAATTGGACTGCCAGGCCAGCGGGCAAGAGGGGCAATGATCATGATGGAAGACGGTTGGACGAGTGGGCATTGCCAAGAAGGGGTCTGTGAAGGGTCTGCGAAGGGTCTGCGAGTGGACTGGAGTGGGCGGACTGGCATCGTGCAACTTGCATAGAACAGTACTGTACTGGATCTCGTCGACCGCATCATCCATACAAGACAAGCAACACGTGACGGAACAGCCGGCTTCCATCTCGGATGCAGGCGAGATCTGATTGCCAATGAGCGAGCTGGTGCCATTCGTCCTGCATGGCGTGCGATAGCCCGGGCCAATCTTGAGGCTCGAGAGGGAGGAGCGAGAGGGGAGCGCCCTTGGAGCCACGCATGCAAGACAGACCTGGTTCTGGGCGCGTTGGACGCCAGGGACGCCGTCGTGGCACGAGGTTTCACGACGATCCCTTGCGCGGCACGGCAGCGCGCGCCAGCACGTACGAGCACGAGTACTCGTAGGCTGGCAAAGTCCGGGGTCGACCCTCGACCTTCTGCACGGGGAAGGGAGCGGCCAACGACGCGGGGCGGACAGGGCCGCTCCTGCTGTCCAGTCCCCTCATCGACGATGCCCCCAAAGCTTCTGGACGGCCGATTGAGCGCTGGCGCACGGGCTGCGTCTGGCGGCAGACTCGGCGGCCATCTGGTGGTGTGAAGGTTTGCGTGGTGCAGTTGCTTGGCTGTCCGCCGAGGTGCGAGCTGACACTGTGGTGGATTGACCGTCGACTGACCGGGGGCGGCCGTGGACTGATTGACCGGCGTTACATACATACGAGCACCTATGACACAGCACATGCCGGTCCAAGGCGCCTGCGATCAAGCAACTTGGCGCGTATGGTATGCCCGCCGGTGTTGTGGTTGCGTGATTGCGTGTTTACGCGGATGTGGGTTGCGTTGACGACGGCATGGGAGCCATGCATGGAGTTGCCGTGTCCCTGGCAATCGTCCGGCCCTGCTGGCTGGTGTCCACGGCGGCGCGGACGACGGGCTGCAAGCGACGCCAGCCCCATTGCTTGGTTGCAACGGCACATGGACAGGGGCGGGACGGGGACGAGGCGAGGCAAGGCAAGGCAAGGCATGGGCGGCGGCGGCGGCGGAGTTGACCGAGACTGTGCGGGCGCGACGTGTTGCGTCGACGGCGGACGGATGAATCACAATGATGAATGGGCGGCGCCTCGACTGACCGACTTGACCGACGGGCAACGACACCGGCGAGACATGACCGGGCCGGGCAGCGAGGAGGGCAGCGGTTCGTTGGTAGACCGGTCCATGGATTCAACGCCTGCACAAGGGGGACGGGCAGAGATGGCTTCGCTGGCGGCACTGAGAAACTGGGTGGGCAAAAACTGGCGCTGGACTCGTGAGCTCCTCGTGCAGCGATGCGCAGCACGGAGGCGTGCTAAACCCTCCAAGATGGTGTGTCGTGATTGGCTGCCAGCGGGTCTCCCCCGCTTAATATGTCAAGGGTTGGTGCCGGCACGCCTCTGGGCTCTGGGAGAGTTGGAGAGGTCTGGGGTCTGGAGCCAGAGCTGGTGCTGCTGGGCTCGCCGGTTGGTGAAGAGGATCCAATGCCCGCGGCGCAGGCGCAGGAGCAGGAGCGGGAGGACGGGAGTTGGCGCGGGCTTCCAGTCCTGGTGGGTGCAGGTGAGGTGGTGCTGTTGCCGGCGCTGGTGGGGGTTGCTTGCTGCTAACACTGCTGGGTCCTCCATTAGGTACTGAGGTGGTGCTGGTGCTGTGTGTGGTGCTCGTGCGCGGGTGCTGGTGCCGGCGGCGCGCCTCCACTGCCCGCCCTCCACGGGCTGTCCCCGCCGCTCCAGTGCTTGCTGCTCGCGGCCGGCCCCACGGACGGAAACTGGAAACGCGCGAGACCACGGCACCCGTGGACCGCACCCGCTGGCGAGCTGCCCCAGCTGCCCTCCACCTGAGCTGCCCGGATGCCCTCCATAGCCTGCCAACAGTGTGAGAAGCTGCTAAGCCCACCCGCCAGCTGCCCGCGCTCAGCCTAACAGCCAACCACCACCACCGCCGCCGCCTCACCTCCCAGGTTCCGTCTGGGAGCCATTGATCCGACCCGTCGTCTGCTACCACCACCCTTCCCCCGGACGCCGCCAACTTCCAACTCGCCCTTATCCTCGGCCGTGAACCCCGTTTCTCGTCCCTCTCCGAGCCCTCAACAGTGAGAATCCCGACGCCCGCTGCCCTACCACGCCCTCGTCGTCGATCAATCCGCGTACATTGCCGCGACGGCTGCTTCAGAGTGGCTCCGTCACTCGCCGCCCCTCGGCGTGGTCGGTCCCGCGTGTGCTCGTCCCCTTTAGTGGTTGGCACGCCCGACGCCTCGACCTAAACGACGACCGACCGACCGAACGACCGCCGACGTCGACGGCAGCTCCTCGGTGCTGCTGAGCCGGTCGAATCGCCTTGTTGTTGCCTTCGCTGCGTCGGCGCGAGACCGCGATTCACGCCGTCACCGCGTCCCCAGTCATGTATCCGACTGCTCGGGCCTTGTAGTTCTGGCTCTGCTGCCAGACGCCCCCGAGTCTCTCGGCCACGACTGTACATTGACGCGCACCGCCTCCCGCCAGACGCACACCACTCCTGTCCCAGAGGCTCATCGCCTTCGGGCGGCGCGCTCGGCACCCTCCGCCCCGCGATCCCGCACGTTGTGGTGCTGACGTTGAGGCCGCCCGAGCCACAACGCGAGCGCAATGGACCACCCTTCGCCGTCGCTGGCGCCGCCCGCCGTCTCCTCGCTCCGGGCAGAGCAGGCCGCGCCCATGGAGCGGTCCATCAGCCAGGATATCCGAGAGGAGCGCGAGGAGCTCCGCGAGGCCGCTGAACAGACCCTCAACGCCATTGTCGATCTCAACCTCGACGGTACCATCAAATGGGTCAGCCCGTCGTGGACCGATGTTGTCGGCACGCCGTTTGAGACGGTCAATGGCATTCCCATATCCGACCTCATTGTCAGCGAGAACAAGACTGCTTTTTCCGACGTCGTTGATTCTATGAAGCGAGATGACTCCAAGAGTTACCGAATTAGCTTTGCCATCCAACTGGGCCCCCTGTCCAAGCTTCAATCGCCCGACGGCACCAACGACTCGGAGGAAGGGCCCGAGCCCAAGTCGCAGACCGCAGACCTAGAAGCCCAGGGCATCATGGTTTACGACAGCGTGTCTGGCGGCGAGAGCCATGTGAGTTAACCCCCTTTGTGTGCCGACTCAGGACCGGGCCATTAACGCGCGACCAAGACGATGTGGATGCTTCGGCCATGGTCCGCACCTCACGAAATCAAAATCGACCTGCCCGATGTCATCGTCGACTCCCTCGGTTCCGGAGCCGAGGTTCTCGCAAGCTACCTGACGCAGCTTGCCGATGCCGGTGGTGACGACGCCGAAGCCCGCGAGCCTCCGGCGTCCGTTCTCTGCCGCATATGCGAGCGTCAAATACCTCCCTGGTGGTTCGAGAAACATACAGACCTGTGCCTCCAGGAGCACCGTGCCGAGCTGGACGTTCAGTTAGCCCAGGAAAGCCTCGTTGAGCACCGTCATGCCATCGTCAAGGTTCTTGACGATTTGGAAGCGCGTAAGAGCCGCTCCGTCGCCGGGGAGCCGACCACGGGTCCCATGGCAGAATACAAGGGAATATCCATAGGACCGCCTCCATCGACGCAATCATCACCGGGTACCTCACTGGCCCGCTCTCGCGATCGGACCAGCGGGTTCGGACACTCGCGGGGCCGCTCGTTTGCGATACGGCGGCCACAGGCCAGGATCGTCGAGCTGCTAATGGATCTCTGTGATACGTCCATTGAAATCAGCAGCCCTGCGATCAAGGAAAGCTCACAGCAAGACAACGGCGAGGTTAGGACCCAGTCGCCGCAATCCGAGTCCAGGATATCACAGGTCTTGCAGTGGCACTCCCCAAGCACAAACACTCTGGAACAGGAGCAAGGTCTTGCCCTTCTTTGCGCCGATACCGAGAAGGTGGCTAGGGCAAAGGTCGACGCCGTCTTCCGCCACCGCCGGATTATTGAATATGCAGAGCGTATCCGGGTCGAGTTGGCAGTCATGGTGCAGGACTGTGTTGACCGAGCCATGCGGAAAGCGGCGCGACTTGCCGCTGGCCGGTTGAGCGATTCCACAGAGGACGAGGAATTGGAAGGAGAGGAAGAGGAACTTGGTGATGAGAGCCTTCAGCACGAGGATGCCGACGATACTCAAGCCGATTTTGAGGACGCGCTCGAAGGACAGTCAACAATAGAGCCGGCAGCCCAGTTTCCAGGAGATGACGAGCCTCGCGGGCGTGCCGGGGACGATCTACCAAAGCCATCTGTCAACAGCCCTTCGGCTCTGGCTACTGCCCTGCGCCAGATGGACCTCTCCGGGGGCTCGAGCAGGTCTAGGTCTCGACCCACGTCTTTCATCGCCTCCACGAGATCGAGCAGCCCCAAGGAGTGTCCTACGCCACGGTCTCACGCAGAGGGAACCTTGGGAAGCAACCTTCAAGCTCGAGATACGCGCCGAAACTCGTCCCTCTTCCAAGAAGCCGAATTAGGAGACAACGAAGGGAGCCTGAGGTCGTCCTCTGTTGCCTCTCGCCACGGGCCGAGGACCGAGTCACCGATCTCCGAGTTTGGAGACCTCAGACGGGCTGCGAGCGCGCGACAGCATCATCGCCGCAGCTTGGTCATACCCGGAGCTACATCGCCGCGCCGTCAAGAGTCGCCATCACGCCACACGCAGCCCTCGTCCCCTTTGAGAATCAAACCCAGGGTCCTCCCCTTCACGCACGAGGGGATGACGTCCCCAGAGGCGTCTCCCATGTTCCCGAGCAGCGAGTTTAGTTCTCCTGTCTCTCACCCGACTCGGCATCACAGGAGACAGAGCTCGGCGGCAATCTCCGATTTCATCATGAGGGCACCGCCGTCGCCGAGGCTGAGTGCCGCCCAATTGCCCCCGCAGCAGCCCCGACCTGCGCAGCCATCCATCAAGGACTTTGAGATCATAAAACCGATCAGCAAAGGCGCATTCGGCAGCGTGTACCTCTCAAAGAAAAAGTCCACTGGCGAGTACTTTGCCATCAAGGTCCTGAAGAAGGCCGACATGGTTGCCAAGAATCAAGTCGGAAACGTCAAGGCCGAACGCGCAATCATGATGTGGCAAGGCCAAAGCGACTTCGTTGCCAAGCTCTACTGGACCTTTTCGAGCAAGGACTATCTCTACCTCGTCATGGAGTACCTCAATGGAGGCGACTGCGCTTCCCTCATCAAGGTTCTCGGAGGCCTTCCTGAGGATTGGGTGAAGAAGTATCTTGGTGAAGTTGTCCTGGGCGTCGAGCATCTCCACGAGAGAGATATTATCCATCGTGACCTCAAGCCGGACAACCTGCTCATCGACCAGAAAGGCCACCTCAAACTCACCGATTTCGGTCTTTCACGAATGGGACTGGTCGGGCGCCAGAAACGTGCCCTAAACAGTGACGCGACGGAGACAACTCCAGACCTTCTCAAGCAGGGACCGTTTGCTCGCTCGACGTCCATGGCTTCGTCAAGGTCGACGTCCCTCGATCTACATGGTCATCTTCACTCCCCGAGCATGACCCCCCAGATGACCCCGGATGTTGGCAATGCCGGCCAGCCGTCGTATTTTAGTTTGTCGACGCTGCAGCAAGAGCCACGCCGTGTGTCGAGCAGCCACCGCAGCGACAGTGGTGGAAGCGAAGTCATGACGCACATGCTGAACTCATTCTCCCTCAACGACTCTGACCCTGGCTCCCAGCCGTCAAGCGCAAGGATGGGGGTCGACGAAGAGGCGGTGATGCATGGCTCTCCAGATTTGGCACCGAGTCACCAGAATAACAGGATGAGCGTCGACAGTCACGCTCGCAACTCTCTACCGGCGTCCAACATGATGCCTCCTCCGATGGCACTATTCGATCCTCAGGACACGACACGTCGCTTCGTGGGTACCCCCGACTACCTCGCCCCGGAGACCATCAAGGGAGACAAGCAGGACGAGACGAGTGATTGGTGGTCCGTGGGTTGCATCATGTTCGAGTTTCTGTACGGAATTCCGCCGTTTCACGCGTCGGAGGCCGAGCAGGTGTTTGAAAACATCCTGGCGCGGAGGATCCAGTGGCCCGACCCGGACACTTGCGAGCCCATTTCCGACGAAGCCAAGGACCTCATAAACAAGCTTCTCTGCATGGACCCGACGCAACGACTCGGCGCCAACCGAGAAGAGAAGCACGCCTCGGGCGGAGAAGAGATCCGCAGCCACCCTTGGTTCCAAGGCATCAACTGGGAGACTCTTGTTGAAGACGACGCTCAGTTTGTACCCCAGCCCGAGAATCCGGAAGATACCGAATACTTTGATGCGCGGGGTGCTGTACTCCAGTCCTTTGCGGAAGAAATGGAGGACCAAACGTCGCCGCAATCTTCCGGCACCGCAGGCTCCGAGTACCCTGATCGGCCTCACGATGCTCTATCGAGGGTGCGGTCGCAGGTCAATTCGGCTGGACGCAAACTCATGCCGCTCCACATCCCACCACACGTGCGAGACTTGAAACCCAGGAGGCTTAGTGAACCTGTGGCGACAGACGACTTTGGGTCGTTCAACTTCAAGAACTTGCCCGTTCTGGAGAAGGCCAACAAGGACGTCATCCAGAAGCTGAGAGCAGACGCGCTGGCTTTGCAGAACAAACCGTCGTCCGTCAGCCCCGGATCGGGTACCAATATTACCTCGCCGTCTCCGTCCCTCGATGCCAGCCCGGTGCTATCTAGCCATCTGCACAGGACAATCTCCAACGCCAAGGCGAGCAATCGACCGCAGTCTCCGTCCGGCTTCAGCCACTCCAACTCGTCGCCGAGTCGAGCGTCACAGCCTTCGTCGCCATTGCTGGTCTCCTTTGTTGCTGGGCAGGGGGCAGAGGGGCGAAGAAAAGCCTCGAGCAACTCTTCTAGCTTGTCCCACCAGTCAAGCTCCTTGCAACCACCCGCAGCGTTCGACGTGCCGAAAGTGCCTCCTAGTCTGCAGAAGGCGGCCACGACCATCTCCGCCTCGCCCGTCAAGGGCCGTGGCCAGACGCCTGCCCCGCTGGCCTTGTCGCCCCAGAAGATGGTCGCAACGCCACGACATGGAAGCGGCTCGTCGGTGAGCCGCTCCCGGTCGCTGACTGTTGGCTCGCAAGAAGCCAGTCCTGTAGCGTCCGACGCTTTGCACCATCACCGCAACCGCAGGAGCCAGGTTTTCGACATGTCACCCTCATCCTCTGACAACGAGGGAGACAAGCACAATGCCTTGTTGCGTGTCCAGCGCCGGCGGCAGAGCTCGAGGCGACTCTCGCAAATCGCATTCGATGACGGACCTACGTTCCGGCCCCTGGACGTCCTCATTTGCGAAGACCATCCGGTGTCGAGGATGGTCATGGAGAAGCTCCTGGAAAAGCTCCGCTGCCGCACAATCTCGGTCGCTAATGGCTCCGAGGCCGTGCGGTATTCTCTGAGCGAGATTCAGTTTGACGTCATCTTCTTGGAGTATAAGCTGCCTCAAATTAACGGCGCCGACGTCGCGCGCATGATTCGTGAGACGAAAAACACAAACTCACACACGCCGATCGTTGCCATCACGGCGTATTTGAAGGAGCTCCAGGCGCCCCATTACTTCGATTCCCTGATCGAGAAACCCATCAGCTCGTCCAAGCTAACAGAGGTGCTTCGTGCTCTCTGCCAATGGAGACCGGACTCGCCGCAACGGACTTCATCGGGCCCGCTGCCGCACCCAATTCCCATCGGGCTGAAGAAGCTCCATTCGCGAGCCGACGAGAGCCCGACGTCGAGTATCTCGGCTTTCCCGGGACGGCAAAGCTCAGCAATGGCCTCGAGCCGGGAGGATTCGATCACGTCTAGCCTGTTTGGCGACTCTGAGTCGGTCACCACAGACGACATCCCTGTGGTAATTAGCCGCAAGAGTACGAACGACTGGGACGAGAGCGGGCTGGGCATCAACGAGGCTGATATTCTAGCCGGCATGGAGCCCGCACCAAAGGGTGTCGGCATCCCGTCGTTGCTAGCGCAGCACTCGGCGCCGGGTCAGATGGAGCATTTCCTACGCCCGCATGACAAGGTCAAGCACAAGCGGGAAAGCCTCGACAAGAAGGCGATGGAGGGAACGGAGTCAGCGGACGATGAGGATGAGGACGCCGGCACTGCGCGGGACAAGCACGGTCGCCGGAGTAGCAAACCGACGCAAGGAAAGCCGGCGCTGCCGAGTTCGAAGCTCGCGATTGAGATGATGCGTGCGGACAGTCACGACAGCGTGACGTTGGGGTCTGAGAGCACGCCGGAGGCGGTGACGCAGGTTGCGACGACGCCGTCGCAGGAGATGGACGCGCCGTTGCTGGAGCCGCGCGACGAAAAAGCGGTTCGGACCCCCCCAGAACTCAAGGCGGAGGCGGGTGAGGGGTCGAAGCCGGGAGACGCAGATCTGCCGGGCAGCGTGGATGCCACACCGCGACCAACTGCTCTCAACAGGCTACCGAACTCGACTGACGACGAACCGACGCCCAGACCCGTCGGTAAACAAAGCGGATAGTGGCGAGAACACCTTTTTTTGCGTTCTCGAACCACCAACACTCATTGCCCACCAATTTCACTTCAGCCACGCCAGTGTCTGTTTCCAGGGATTCCTTTTTTTTTTTTTTTTTTTTCAAATTTTTCCTTTCTGTATGAAATGAACGGCTGGAGCGAGGCGTTACTATGGGCACAGACTAGCACAGTCGTTTGGGACGGAGCTCGGAGGCAACCGGGGGGGGGGGGGGGGGGCTCGGAAGCGCGTTACGACGATGCGAGCCCTGTGCAGAGAGGCACTTGATGATGTCGCCTTTTGAGAGACAGAGAGCAAGGAAGAGGTCTGCGAGTTGCGGGCGCAAGGGGAAGAGGGGCGTACGGCAAAGCAGACAGAGGCACCGTCCAACGGGGTGTGTATGTACTTGTGTGTACGAATGCATATTTTCCAACCTGAAAGTCGTCTTGATCTGCTTCGAAGAAGATGGTCTCTACGAAGTAGGCCCGGTATGCTTCGATCGTGATGCAGCCACGCGAGGTCCAAGGCAGCCTCGTACAAGGGGTCATGGCGATGGGCGGAACATGCGAGGGCGGGTTTAGGGTGACCTACGGCCAACGTGGATATGCGCGACACTGATACCGCGGGACGGGACGGCGGGACGGGACGGGACGGGACACAACGGAAGCTGGGGGGTCGCATCGGTCGCACTGCGCAGCCGTTCGTCTCCTCTGCCGCGCTGCGATGCCACGACAGCGCGGCCGAGGGGCTGTGATGCACCCTCTTCCGCTGCAGCAACAGCCTCGTTTGAGCGTGCGTCCAGGCGTGTGTGTGTGCTTGCGCCCTCTGCGGGGGATGCCGTCGTAGCCGTACCCGCCGTGTTGCGTTTGTTGACGACTGCGAGTACTACATCGGGCCGGCCAGGTGATGTCAGATCAGGTTAGATCAGATCACATCAGGGCAAGAGAGAGGAAGAGGCAGGGGAAGAGGCAGAGGACTGGGCAGAGGACGAGGCAGAGGCAAGACGGCAATTAGTTGACTTGTAGTTACTCGTATGCTGTATCTTGCAGCGGTGCCTACCCGTATGTGCGTGCGTGCGTGCGTGCGTGCTCTGCCGGCGGTTGGGCTGACTTTGTCTGGCTCGTGTGCACCGCGCGGAGAAGGGTTCGTGCAAGTGCCGCGCTGGCCAAGGCACCCCCGGCTTGGCCCTTGTCCCCTGGCTTGCCTGGCCCTGGCTCTGGCCCTGGCTCTGGCTCTGGCTCTGGCTCTGGCTCTGGCTCTGGCTCTGGCTCTGGCTCTGGCTCTGGCTCTGGCTCTGGCTCTGGCTCTGGCTCTGGCTCTGGCTCTGGCCGGGAGCGGACGGACGGACGGACGGACGGACCCGGACACGTTCGTTTTTAGATCTGGAAACGGTTTCACATCGGTCGTGGAGGCGCAACAGCAGGAGAACCTCCCTCCCGGGGCGGGGGATGTTGGGACGACCTGGTTTCCGCTCCGGCGGGATCGCTGGCTCGCTCGTGGAGCCTCGACCGGGACTGCCGCGTGGCCCATGCGGCGCGCGCGAGCGCTTGTCATGACTACACGTACTTGTACGAATACGTACGGGATTGGCGTTCCGTTGGCTGCAGCACATTATACCATACTCACATGCGTACGAGCACAGTACTTACATAGTCCGTACATGCCACATGACTTCTGGCCGCATCCCGCGCCACCGTTACAGAACCATTAACTTGAGTGTTAATTATAACCTTTTGCACTTACACGTACTCCACCACAAAGGGCGCCTGTGTGTATTGGCGCAAGTACCTACTGGCGTATAGGGTGGTTGCGCGCGAGGAACAAGCAGCGCTGGCTGGGCTTTGACCACGTTAGGGGCAGATGCATCAATCGAAACAGTGGCATGACTGGCTGTTTGCCGGACTCCAGTCTTGTTTAGAGTGAATTGAATTTGTTGCAGTAGTTTGGAATATTCTCTCACTTTATTCCGAGCAGAAAAGCGCGTCGAGAGTTTCTGGCCCTCACCAGCACTTGGTATACGTTTACGTATACCCGATGCCACTGGCCTCGAGTAAGACAAACCAACATACCTTGTAAAAGGCTTACTTGAAACAACAAGCCCTACAGTACCGTACGTGCCCCTTGGGAACCGATCTCTTCGGCCACGGTGCCGTCAAGCCCAACGAGACGTTTCGACTCCGCCTTCTCCCAAATTGAAGCCACAAGTGCCTCTCCCTCTCAGCCTCGAGCTCGAGGACTCGATGCACGTTTCGAAACAGACGGCTGCCCAATGTGGCGCGTGGGACCGGCCTCTCCGCCAGCGTGGGCCATCGGCTTGTTCCTGGGATCAGGTCGTTCAATACATGTAGCGCTGCCATGAGACGTCTGGTGGGCTCTCGCACATACGGCGCAGCTGCGGGTTCAGTACGGGAAGCCACACACACACACACACACATTCTCTCTCGTCTCAAGATGGACATGACTAGGCACGCTTTTGGTCGGCTCGTGGGTGTCTTGTGGCGGTGTGTTGTGTGTTGTGTCTATATATCAGGGCGAACCCTCCCCCTCTCCAGCGATGCCATCCAGTCCGTAACGGTAGGAACTATTCGTATACCCACCCGCCTGCCTGCCTACGTGAGCAGCCCAACACCATGAAAGCCCTCGCCATCCTCGGCCTCGTCGCCATTGCGCGCGCCACGCCGATCCAACTATTCGACCCCCTTGCCGACCTCAGGGTGCCTAAGCATAAAAACGTCGACGGCCCCATCGCGGTGCGCAGCGACAACGACCCCAGCAACCAAGTCCTCGACGCCTTTGTCTTCATGGACGACCTCGACGTCAGAGACACCGACTCGTCGGCCGTCGCCGCCGCCGGCAGCGACAACGCGCACAACTCTCGTTCCGTCACCGTCGACATCAACATTGACATCGGCCACGACAACAACAACAACAACAACAACAACAACAACAACAACGGCGGCGGCGACGGCTACGGCGACAGCGACAGCGACGACGGCAACAGCGACCGCCTCGAAAAGCGCGGGGGCGAGGACTGGGGCAAGGCCAAGTTCATCTGCGACCAAGACAAGTTCGGCACCGTGAGCCATCTCGCGTACGGCAAGATAGTCGCGACCTACCAGAATACGTGGAGGAACGCCACCGCGGTCATACTGCCCGTCGGCCCCAAGAAATGTGCCAAGCTCTTCTGCGATTACGACACCGCCTTCTTTGCCTGCAACGATGTAAGCCTCTTCTCCCCATCAGCGTTGTTGTGTGGCCCTCATGGCCACTGCTAGACAAGCGCTGGCGTTTCCCCTTCGGTGCTTGAACCACCCTTGCCCTCTATCCTACCCCTCCCCTTGTTTAAATCTCCAGGACAACAGCGTACATCGTGACAAAGATAAAGGTTTACCCATCGCTAACCTGTTCCTTCACAGAACGCGGCAGCGACCAACGTGGGTGTGTTCACCGTCATTTCAGACGGTGTCAAGGAATTGTGGAAGAAGTGCCAAAACCAGATCAAGACCGAGAAGCACGAAGACAAGGTCGGAGGGCAAATCTTCAGCAAGAACAACTGGAATATCATCGTGGAGAAGGCTTCGTCCTGCTAGCGCCCACGCGACGACCCCAGGCGCGTTTCCATCTGTATACTCAGTTCACATACAAATCTACTACATATTCTTACACATATGCATGTGCGCATACACCGTGTACGCAACGGGTGGAACGGAAAGGCGAGCTGGCTGGAGCAACAAGTCAATGGGCCATGCATACCTTACGTGGTTGGATCATGATGCCGAAGTCGGCGCGCGCGCACGCAGCGCCGTGTCTGAGCTTGGTCGCCAGTGGCGGCCCGGGAACGTGAGCCTTACCAGCCAAAGCCGTGGTTGTTTGAAGCCATGATTTGCCCATACTGGGTCACGAACGGCCCCCGACTGTATAACATGAGCGCTGGTGGGACCCGGAAATGGAACACAAAACATTCTTCCCGTCTTGCTCTGTACGTAGTTAGTTGAAGGTCACCGACGTTGTATGCACGTCTTTCACCATAGTACCTGCTAGGCATAGCTGGGCCCGGCTAGTTGCCCACGAGCAGAGTCAGCGGCATCCCCAAAAAGGTACGCTGATGACGAACGCATCTTGCGCAAGTCCTGTCCGGAGATGTCGGACCTTGAGTCCTTGACCAAACGCGCATTGGTCTACAGAGGCGCGTCTGTGCTGTAGCCCGTATTGCCGTAGGCCCCCTCCCGAGACAGTGAAACAATTTGTGCGCCAACGCCGCGGCGCCCGCGAAAGGGCCCAGGCGAGACATGTTTCCAAAAGCGTGACCGAGCCGTCGCGCAGGGACCAGCGACGTTGGCGGGATGGCAGGTCAGCTCGCCGGTGGCGGTGGGGCGCCGCAACCAGAGAGGCGGACTGACAGCGCCAAGTCGGCTGAGCGGGAATAGAATGGCAACGAGGCGGGAGTTCGAGCCGGCGCGGCAGCAGGGATTCCTTCATTATCTCGATTCGCTTCGTTTCAACCCGGAACGTCGAACTGACAGACGAGAGGAGCAGGATCGCGGCAGAGTGGGAGAAGGAATCGCGATGATGACGCTCACGAAGCACAAGACGTCGGGCGAGCGTCTAATTGGAGCCGCCAACTGCGGCACGTGGACCGAGGCGGGGCGGCGGTTAGTTGGGCGGACAGTCTCCGGTGGATTTAGACTCTGCGCAACTGCGCTGAAGCAGACGTCAGAAGGCGGACGGGCAGTGGCTGTTGTTGGAGGTTGCTGTGGTGTTGACTTGGTGTTGCGGTGGTGGCGGCTCGGGCAGAGGCGCCCAATTGCAGACGGCGAGTTTGTCGTGGTGCAGATTGGCTACAGAAGGCAAAGCAAACCATCTGCGTTACCTTGAGCTAATCTGTCTTCTTTGTCGGCCGAGTTGGGACGCCACCATGCCACTGGCCAAGTCGGCAGGAGCGGGCGCACCCAGCTTGGCAGCTTGGCCGTGACTGCCCAGCCACCCAGCCAGCTGCACAGCGCCTTCCACGCAGCGGACGCCGCCCCGGCCGCGGTTGCCGAGGCGGGCAAGTGGTGCTGGCAATTGGCAACCACCGCCGCCAGCCTGGCTTGCGTGGGCAGGGCCTGTCCGGGCAGGCACCCCACTGAGCGGCCGGCGGGGGGGAGAGGTCGCGGCTGCCGCCTGCAGCAGCACTGAGTGCAGTGTGCAGTGTGCAGTGTGCAGTTGCAGTCGCCGTCACAGTCACGGTCGCAGCGCAGTCACCCCCGTGGGGCTGGCTCTCAATCAACAAGTCCCGAGTCCCTGTGCAACTGGAGCGCACGAGGCGGCTTGCCAACTGGAGCGAGAGGGAAAAAGGCCTCGGCCCTCTCTCCTCGGCCCTCTCTCCTCGGCCCCCCTGCACGATGATCTGACGAGCGGCGCAGCGGGTCGCAGCAAATGGCAGAGTGCGGGCGGGAGGGGAAACCTGGCAAGCCTGGACTCGAGGGCAGGAGGGAAGGAGGGCACGCGAGCAACTTCCCTTTCTGCAAGCCAAGCCACGCCACCCGCCAATCGTCATCGATCCACCCGCGACCTCAGCGCAGAAGGAGCTCAAGAAACGAAGCGTCGTGATGCCGGCAACGAGACGAAAAGAAAAAAACCGAGACGCGTGACGGCTCGCAGCAAACAGCGAGTAGCCCTCGGTGACGCTTCTGCGCAAGCGCCCGCGCGGACGTGCGGTGCGGTGCTCTCGCTGGGGCGTAATTGGGGCAGGATCTGCGACATGGCCAGCGCGGTGCCGTGCCATCCGAAAGCGGCCACAAAGTCTCTCGTCCCCAGATTTCGACCGACGGGCCCAAGGGCCACCGCGGGCAGCGACGCACGCCGCAGCGAGCGCAAGTCATCCCACGCCATCCATCCATCCAATGGATCCATCCATCCGCGCTTGTATGCACCGCACCGCACCGCACCACACCACCATGACCGCCACCGCCGCCGCCCCGGTCCCGGCGGTTTGGCCCCAGCTGGATGGACCCTTGGCCGGCTCTACTTTTCTTTCTCCCTCTCTTCGATGGAACCAGTCAGTCCAGTCCCTGGCTGGCGCCCCAAGCCGCCCCTCCCCCCCCGGCGGACGCTCCGGCCCCAGCGAGGCAGCGCGAGACGAGGCGAGGCGAGGCTCGCCCGCCTGTCCCTCCTCGCTCTGAGCTACCCGCCAGCCCGTCCGCCCGTCCCTTCGTGTCCAGCGACTCGACCCGGGCTCCGCAAAAAAAGCTTTTGAGCCCTTGCTGGCCACACGATCGAACACGTTCCTGACGCTGGCCTCTGACTGGACCGTTCCCCTCGCCGCCGGACGCTCGACGTCGGTCGTCGAAAGCGGATCGTGGCTGTAAGCGTGGAAATCTTTAAAAGAAAGACTCGGACGGTCTGGCGCAACGCGGATGCTCTCGTGCTCGGCAAACCCAATCTCTCTCGTCAGCTGAGCTGAGATCACCGACTGTGAGACTGTGAGCCTTCAGAAAACAACTCGTCTTCTGTTGTTGCTCGTCGTCTCCTCTCTTCTTCCTCTGACTCGCCTCCGTCCGTCCGTCCGTCGGCGTCGTCCTCCTTCCGCGACGCAGCACCCGCCACAGGCGCCCCCGTGCACCTGCTGCGCCCGTCTCTCACCTCCCCGTCTCAAACCGACAAGTCCGTCGGGCGAATTCCCGGCAGACATATATCCTATCACGACCGCCTATCTCACCTGCGCGGTGCACTCTCGCACTTTCGCACGCTCTCCTTTTCCTCCCGCCAGGCCGCGTCTTGGTTGGCGTCGTCGCACTTGGCAGTCGTCGTCGTCGCCTTTCAAGCCACACCTCAGTGACCTTGCCTCGTGCCGAGACACTGGTCGCTTGCCGCAAACAATCCGCCTGTGAGACAGCACACGCCAGCCAGCCCGCATACGGACCCCTACGAAGCACACCACCCCCCCGCCATCTCCCATCCAATGGCGGCCAACGACGCCGCCTCGTCGGACAGCGACGCTCAGCAACACCACCACCATCACCATTGGTCGATCCCTGGTGAGATTCCCGTGCCTCATGGCCCGCCCGGCGACCACGACAGCGACGACTACCCCGTCCGCGACGCCAGCGCCGACGAGCGCCGCATTTTCAGCCATGTCACCCGCCCTGATGATTCGTACACGCCCGACGGCGTCTACTGGGCTGACCTGCCTTGGAGCAAGCGTGTCGGCTTCGTCACAAAGGTCGACCGCGAGGCCGCTGCCCAGGAGCTCAGCACCATTGGCTCCATGATGAAGAAGGATCCCCTGTCGCCCGTCGCCTGGTACTTCCGCCACGCCGTCATTCCCGGCGCTGGCCTCGGACTCGAAGGCTATGTGCTCTTTTCCATCGGCAATCTGGAGCCCCTCTTTAAGCAGGTCTGGCCCGACTGCTGGGGTAACCACACGGTTTGCAGCAAGAACTGGATCGCCAGTGTCACCTACCTCGAGATTATCGGCATCATGGTCGGTCAGGTCTTCGTCGGTGTCATTGGCGACTGGGTTGGTCGCCGCTGGGGTCTGATCCAGGACGCCCTCATCATGCTCGTCGGCCTCATCATGCTTACCGCCAGTTGGGGCCTGACTCTTCAGGGCTGGGTCATTTGCTATGCCTGGTCGCTCTTCTTCTACAGTATGTTGATCCGCCCTTCCAGAGCACTCGTGCGCTCGTGAAGCTGACTGCCCTCTTCCCAGGTCTCGGCGTTGGTGGCGAGTATCCCATCACCGCTACCTCGTCTCTCGAGAGCGCCGTCACCGCCGGCAAGCTGTCCACCAGGGAGGACCGTCTGCATCGTGGCCGTCGCGTCACCACCGCTTTCCTCATGCAGGGCTGGGGCCAGTTCGTCAACCAAGTCCTCCTCATCGTTCTCCTTGTCATCTTCAACAGTGGCAACGGCGGCCCGCCCTACAGCACCTCTGCCGCTCAGTACGCCTTCCGCCTGTCTTTTGCCTTCCCTGCCATCGGCACCGCCTGGCTCGCCTACTACCGTACCTGGAAGATGCCCCATGCCTCCAAGAAGCTGGCCGAAGCCAAGAGCCGCTCCAACGTCACCGGCTACGACGTCAACGCCCTGCGCTACTGCTGCACCCACTTTGGAGGCCGTCTGCTTGCCACTGCCGGTACCTGGTTCTGCAACGACGTCTTCTTCTACGGCAACAAGCTCTTCCAGGGCCAGTTCATCAAGGTCATCTCCAACAACCCCAAGTCCCTCATGACCACTTGGACCTGGAACCTCGTCAACATCACCGTCTCGCTCGCTGGCTACTACCTCGCCTCGGTTCTCATCGACAACAAGCTCTACGGCCGCAAGATGATGCAGCAGGTTGGCTTCTTCATGTGCTTCCTCATGTTCGTCATCCCGGCCTTCAAGTATGAGTACTACACGAGCCCCGCCGGCATCCACGCCTTCCAGGCCATGTACTTCATCTCGTCCTTCTTCAACCAGTTCGGCCCCAACTCGGTCACGTTCCTCGTCGCCGGTGAAGTCTTCCCCACCCCCATCCGCGCCACAGCCCATGGCTTCTCGGCGTGCCTGGGCAAGGCCGGTGCTCTGCTGGCTGCCGTGCTCTACAACTACATCGACGACCAGACCAAGTTCTACGTCGTGCCCTGGTTTGGTCTCGCCGGCATGCTCCTTACCTGGCTGTACCTCCCGGACACCACCGGCCTTGACCTCAAGGAGCAGGAGCGTCGCTGGAGCTACATTCGCCAGGGCAAGGCCCACGAGTACCACGGTGTCGCCGTCAACCCCGCCCATCTGAGCGTCTGGGAGCGTCTCCGCGGCGTCGGCAAGACCTACGACCCCGAGCTTGACTGGAAGGCCAAGATCGAGGACATGCGCGCCGAGTGGGAGGCTGTCCAGGCCGCCCGCGGCCCCAAGGAGACGGAGCATGAGGGTCACGGAATGCCCGATGACGGCGAGTTTTCGCCAGAGATCCACAGCTACTTCAAGCGCTCCAGCCCCAAGAACACTCGCGTCACCGGTGGCGTGTTGAGCGAGAAGATTGACGACGCGTCGGCGAGCTCAAAGTAGCTTTGCTATTGAGTGGCGCCGAGCCTTGAGAGGTCACCCAAAGTGTGGTGGTGTCTATGTGGGTTTCATGATGGAAATGTTTGCAGCATTTCGCGTTACGGCGTTTCGGGGTTCTTCGCAAAAGCGTATGGAGGCATGGGCGGCATTTTGTCTTTCTTTTTAATCATTGTCATTCAGCATTCATGACCTCTGCATAGTCTTCACACCGTCGTCATCGTCGTCGTCGTCATGGCAAGGGCGGGTGGCAGCAATTGGGGGGGAGGAGGAACAGCAATGTCGTT
This sequence comes from Purpureocillium lavendulum, assembly GCA_029168975.1. NCBI lineage: Eukaryota > Fungi > Ascomycota > Sordariomycetes > Hypocreales > Ophiocordycipitaceae > Purpureocillium > Purpureocillium lavendulum. The sequence continues at coordinate 1,296,402 of JAQHRD010000001.1, forward strand.
GGCATTTGTTGTGGTATCAGTACGGAGAACTACAATGAAGCAGAGGAGGAAGGTGGCCAATCGCGCCCCCCCAAGAAGATACACAGTTGAATGGAAAGAAATCAAGAACAAAATCCCACAAGCTACACCGGGCATGTTCCTCGCCTTCGCGTCCTGCGTCTTGGCAATGTGTGCGTGCGTCTCTCTTTGTCTCCGTGTGCGTGCGTGCGTGTCTGGTACTTTGTGTGTTTTCGTTTGGGTATAAGTCGTGGCTCGTCGTGTGCAGACGCACGCCTCGAAGCGTGGCACACGCGCGCTTGTTCTTATTGCATATATTTGCATCGAGGTAGGTAGGCAGACACGGTCGCGCTGACAGGCTTTGTCAACAGGGTGTCGAGCGGCAGCCGGCCATCGTCACCACCTACCAGGGCCAGCCGATGCGGGTCCAGCCGAGGGCGGCGGCGACTGCTGCTGCTGTTGGTGCTGATGTTGATGTTGGTGTTGGTGTTGGTGTGACAGGGGTTGCGGCTGAGGCTGTGGCATGGGCTTGCTGTCCTCGTCGGTCCCGCGTGGGTCATGGTCTGTCGAAGGGGCTGACATGGCCGTGGGCGCGGACGCATGAGGGGTCGTGCTGGCCACGCTGGCGGCGGAAGAGTGCCCTGCTGGCACAATGACGCTGAGCACACACTCGTCGAGGTGCTCGTAAAAGTCCTGGGCGCCGGCGAAGCGTCCGCCGCATATGGAGCACCGCGCCCCGGCCCCAGCCGCTGTGCCGGCACTGGCTCCGCCGGCTCCGTGCTCCTGGCCGGCCGCATCGTGCATTGCGTTGAGCAGCCTGCCCCCGCCGCGGCTGTTGGGTGGCGTCTGCTCGACGTTGTGTGCGTTGGCCAGGTGTCGCTTGAATACGTCGGCGCGAAGAAACGTCTTCTCGTACGGCGAGCCCATGCCGGGGCAGAATGGGCACGCCATGGTGCCGCGGTAGTGAGTTAGGGCATGGCGGTTCTTGTCATACTTCCTGGCGAAGCCCTTGGTATGGTACTCGCATGATGCGATGGGGCACTTTTCCGGCCGCTCCTCCTGATGGGTGAGCATGTGTGCGGCAAGGTCCTTGACGATGCGGCCGCAGTCTGGGTTGGGGCATTGACTGCGGTTCTCAGGCAGAGCGGCGACGGCGCTGACGGCACTACTGCTGCTCCCGCCTTCTCGGTGCCAGGGATCTCTCAGAGACGAAACGAGGAACGAGCGTTGCATCGACGGGTCAGGCCCGGGCCTGGCAGAAGACGGCGAGGGATCGGCAATCGGATCAATGTCCTCGTCCTCACCACCGCTGTCAAGGTCGTTGCCCCCATCCATGGGCTGTCGTACTTCCTTCATCCAGTCCTTCAGGACGGACATGGGCGGCCAGTCGCCGCTCGCCTTGCCGCCGCGGTGCGGGTGGAAATGCGCGCGTCGGAGATGCGCGGCTGCGTTGTAATACGCACCGTATTGCTTCAGCCCCATGCAAGCCTTGCAGGCCGACAAGGGCACGACAGGCTGTAGCGACTGGTCTCTCGGGTTCTCAGGCTCGCAGCACAGCCAGCGCCTCACCATGGCTGAATGCTTGGCTTCGGTGTGACGACGCAACTCGTGCTCGCCGCGAAAACCTTCGGGATACTCGTTGCACTTGTCGCAATAGACACGACGCAGCTGCGTCCGCGGGTACGGCGGGACCCTGAACCTCGAAGGCGAGCCGGGCGAATGCAAGTAGGGTTCGGCTGGGCGGGGATACACGGGCGACTCGCCCACCGTGTGTCTCCTCATGCGTTCGCGATCAGTCTCGGGTGCCGACCGCAAGTCCGACTCGTTAGGCCGTATGACACTGCTGTCATCCTGAGAGACCTGGCCCCAAGGATGGATTGTGGCCAAACTGGGAACCGCAGGCGCCGACCGCCGTGGCCCCTGGATGGTCTGTAGGACGGGGGCGGGCCACGATTCCCAGGGCAGGCCGTCGGGCCAACGCCGTTGAAGAAACCCAAGCGGTCCCAGCCGCGTTCGAACGGTTCCATCTCCGAGCTTCATCAAGAAGTCAGGACTGGAGCCGATGCGATCATCATCCCAGGCATCCCTATGCAGCACCTCGTTGAGGATGCGGAAGAGGGATGACTCGTGTTCCGTCAAGCCGTTGTGTGAGACATCCTCTAGCAGCGGACATCGAGATCCATACAGCGCTATGAGGGCCTTGTATCTGCCATGCACCGCCTCATCAGACTCTGGTCCAGCCGATGGAGGCTGGTGGGGATTGGGCTGCGATATGGCATAGTCGAGGAACAGGGTGCGGACGGCGCTGAATATGCACATGGCTATGAAGTTTGCCATGATCATGCTTGGATCTGCCGAGAAGCTCTGCGAGACAAGCACCTCGGCAGACTTGAGGAAGCGCACGAGGCATTCCTGGAGAAGCCTAGCGTGCTCATCCAAGTCGGCATTCTCCGGTGGCGGCTGACGGGGGTTGTTCGAGTTGAAACGAAGCGGCGAGTGCGGCTGTAGCACACCGTAGACAGCCGCCTCGCGCAGAAGCAGCTTGGCATTGTACAGTGCCGGGTAAGCTCTCTCCTCCTCGTCGCGAGACACGGACAAGCCGCCGCTGGCTTTGATAAGCCGGGGCAGATCGTGGGACGTTTGTATCACCAGCCACCTGTTGACGAGCGCCGACAGTATGGGCGGAGGGTAGCCGTTGGCGTCTCGGTTGTACCCCGACGAGCTGTCGTCCGCTGCGTACGTGGCGTCGACCTGGGCCGACCACCAGAATCCGTCCTCGAAGTCCAAATTTGCCAGTACCGCCTCTGCCGTAGCGGGTTCCAGCAAGTAGTTGTTCTTGAGATACTCGTTGACGCTCCGCCGCTGAGCGAGGGGCGATGTAATGGGCGTACGGGTCTGCCGCGGAGAGAGCGGTGCTTTGACATGGGACGTTAGATTCTTCAACGAGGTAACTTGGCACCGAGACATACCAGGAAGAAACGTATCGGCAAAGGAGACAATGGACTCGCGAAAACAGCCCACGTCTGCCCAGAAAGCGTCGCGATGGTATGGGGGGTTGCCCGCGCAATTCGAGCACGGCTGGGCATCGTCACACTGGCGGCCCGCACAGTCAGCAAAACGAGTGTCAATGCACCAGGCGACAAGGAGTCGTTACCTCTTTGCGTGTCACCGCACAGCGAAGACAAGGCCCCTTGTCTCGCAAGAGCTGCAGCTCGCCGATGGATTCGAGCCGAGGTTGGCTCAACCGGGCCTTCTTGAGCGGTGGGAGGAGAGACTCCCCCTCCGAGCCCCCTGAGCTCCTTCTCGTGCCACGGCGGCCATCATCGAAAGCAGGTACAGCTGATGAGGAGCCTCTATCTTCTCTTGACTGGGGAGGGAGGCTGAGCGGCGGCAAGCTGAACGACGGCGGGCCTCGTCCATGCGACGCGTGTGGGAGCTGGACCGTAGATGACTGAAACGTTTCGATGCGCAACGCCGGATGCTCGGACAGGGGCAACGGCGGCGAGTTGCCCATGGAGAAGCCCGAGTCTCGCTTCAGGCGGGGCTTGTGCGCCTGCTGGGCGTGGGCATCCCGCTCGGGCTGGTTCGGGAAGCCGTAGACATAGTGGATGCATTGCTCATCCGGGCACTTGAACGAGGACGAGAGCGGGGAGGTTTGGGGATAGTAGCCTCCCTGGAGCTGGTTGATGGTTCGCAGCGAGCGGTCATGGAGGTCCATGTGCCGGTCGAGCCACTCGACGAACCCGGCGGGCCCATCGGCGTACGACTGCCTCAGCTGCTTGGCGGCATCGACTTCTGAGAGCATTGGTCAGGGAACTATGTACAATCACATGGGGTCTGACGCAAAGCGGGCCGGTGGAAACCTACGATGCTGCAGACAAGTAGCCTCGAGACACTCGCAGTGATACTGGAGCGCTCTGGCCTCTTCCATCTGCGATAAGACAGGAGGTCGTGTCGGGATGCCTGAAAGCCGGAGGTCTGGCGTCAGCGGGCACGGACATGAGAGAAGGACTCCACCAACACGGCGGGATGTGAGATGGGGGAGCGCACCGTGATGGTCGACGACGGCTCGGAGCACGCGGTGCTTGTGGCGGAGCATGTCCAGCTCCCGGGGAAGGTCGAAGCCATGCTTGGCGGCGGCGAGGACGGCGAGGCGCGACTGGATGTCTGCCTGCTGGTCGAGGAGCTGGCGGATGGCGCGGTCGATGTCGCCGTGGGCGTCGGGTGCTGACATGGCGATGGAGGCGGCGGTGTCGGTGCTAATGGCGGACTCATCATGCCACTCATGGCATGGCTCTCGTCGCGGCGGCAATGAGACGAGAGGACGGGGGCGCTGGACGGCGGCTGCGGCCAGAGGCGCCGCCTTTGGTGCTGGTTATCGCTGTGTCGCCTTTGCTGATGTTGGTGTCGTCGGAGGTGGACGTTGGAGGAAGCTTCGGCGACCTCAGGACATGTCGGCGGGCGCAAGGCAGGCGGCCGCAGCATCCATGTTTTCTTGGTCCCGGGCAGTCTTACTCCGTAGCCTATTCCGAGTCGGCGCGCCTTGAGCCGGGGGGTGGGTTGCGAAAGTCGGGACAGAGCCTCAGTCGTCGCGCCAGCGCGATTGAGCGTCAGTGCCTCTGCGCGGTCGTCGTCGACGCGGGCGCCTTTGTCGTCGGCCGGCGCGGTCGCCTGCTATTCTCGTCGTCGATGTCGTCGTCGTCGTCGTCGTCGTCGTCGTGAAGGCATGGGCAGAGGGAAGCTTGTTGGAAGCCGTCGGGGGGGTGGTGGCAGTAGCAGCGCCGGCGAGCAGCTCCAGGTCACGGGCCACCAGGCGTGAGCTGGGCTCGGCCGGGGGACGTCTGGAAGCTAGGTTAGGTTAAGTGGTGCTGCGGCGTGGTGCGTGGGTGCTCGCGGACGCACGCTCGCACGCCTGGGCCGCCGTCGGTCCACCCGCCCGACCGTCGGCAGCAGAGGAAGTGGCTGGGGCTGGGCTGGGCCGAGCTGGGCTGGGCTGGGCTGGCAGGCTGGCTGGCTGGCTGGGTGGCCGAGTTGGGTGGCCGAGCTGGGTAGCTTCAAACGTGCTGGGCCGGGATGGGGATGTGACGGGAATGATGGGATGGGGGACGGGGGACGGGGGACGACGGGGGACGACGGGGAACCGGGGGGGCCGGGGGGGTGTCGCGGACGAGTTGAGGGCACCACATGGAGGCGGAGGTCTCCTGTTCCTGCTGGGCTAGGTTGTTGATGATGACCACCTGGGCTGGCATCCAGGCCAGGCCGGTGGGCTGACGGGCGGGCACGTTTTCCGACGCCCGGGTTGCTGCTGCCCGCTGTTGCAGCTGCCCACGCTCCTGCTCCTGCTGTCAAGTTGCAGCTCCCGTCCCTCCAGCTGTTGCTGCACTGGGCCATGCCCGCACGCAACCACTGCCTGAGGTGCCCGTCCGTCCGCCCGCCGCCGCATTTCTCTGTCGACGGTACCTTAGGTGCCTACCTGGGAGGCACGAGCACTCGTAGCTACAGCACTTACCTGCCTGCTAAGTCCGCGCCGCGCCGCGACGGCGGCCGCCTGCCCTGCTCCTCGGCACCCTCCAACTTTTTTTCCCATCTGGTTTCTGGTTGCGCGCTTCTGCGACCGCTGCCTGTGGTGGGGTACCATCGTCCGGCTGCGATTAGCCAAGTGGGGCAGGGAACGCGGGCGGTACTTGCGGTCGACGCGTTTCAGGTTCCCTGCGCACTGTATCTGACACGCAAAACAGGCCGAGAGGATACAGTGCTCGACAAGCCCCCCACCGGGCCTGGACGCCGTATCGCGCACTCGGCGTCCAGGTCGTCCACTAACAGACCACCCCCAGCAGGACCCTGGCACCGGAATGGTGGGAGACAAGGAGCTCGAGCCCTGGGCGTCCCGTCTTCCTTGTTCGTGCAACTCGACTTGGAACTGATGAGCTCGTCGGCCGGTTGGGTGGCTCGAGGCCATCTTGGCCATGGATGCCATGATGCCATGATGCCATGCCTGCCCTGCTCGGCGAGGCCAGGCCAGGCAGGGCCGTGATGACCCTGCCACCCACACGGCCGCATCTCCATGCCCATGCCCACGCTCATGCTTCATGCTCATGCCCCATGCCTCGACTCTCACACACATACACGTACACACAGACACACAGACACACACGCTCACACTCACCCTCTCATGCCGGATGAGCTCATGCTCGAGCACGCGCGCGCGGACACACACGCGCTCACACCCACATACACCACCCACTGTCGAGCGAGCAGAATCCTGCATCGCCAAAGCCACAACGTGCTGCTGTTCGCCCCAATCAACGTCAGCTCCCACGCTCGCCCGCCCGCCCGCCTGCCTGAGCCTGAGCCCTGCCTGAGAGCCCTGCTCGCGCGATGTGGCCCGTCATGCGCCATCAGGGAAGCAACGTCCGCTCCATGGCTGGCGAGCTGCCAGGCTGCCAGGCTTCCTGTCTCGCGGACCCCGCGTCCCCAACGAGTTGCTGCGTCGACCTTGTACCGAGTAGCCAGCCACCTTGCCCGTCCGAATACATGCCCGCACATCTCGGTACAGGCAAGGTACAGTACCTGTCTGCCTAACTTACCTTGCATGCCGGCGTCGCCCGCCGAGGCAAGCCGTCCTCTGTGACGTTCAAGCCGCTTGCTTGCTTGCTCGCTCGCCCGTGCTCACGGCCGCCCGTCCGCCCGCGCGTACTCGTACTTCCTCGTTTGCGCCGTTACCGCCGTCTCCAGCTGGGCCGCCATGACGCCGCTCTCCCGCCCTCCCGAACCAACCCGACGACAAGGACCCAAGTGCGCGTCACGCTGCGTCACCCCGTCACACCCATCGCATGGCCGTCCTTTGTCCACTCACCTCGTCGTCGACCCGGCCCGCCTGTTGGTCTGCCGGCGGGGGTGCGTTGCCTGGGCCGCCGCCGCCGCCGCTCCTCCTCCTCCTCCTCCTCCTCGTCGTCGTCGTCGGACAGCACCATACGAACCTTGAGGCCTCGAGTCGCTCCCGCACAGTCCACGCAGCCCGCGCAGCCCACCACTTTTCCAGGGCTCTCATGCATGGGTATGTATATAGCACGGCACAAACCTTCGTACGTGTCGTACGCGGGTGGTGTGGCAAGTGCCCAACTGGAGCCTCGATGCCAACCTCGTACATCTCCTCGTCGACACCCCCATCAGACGAATAGGTTATGCCGCCCGACTGGGGGTCTCGCATGTGCTGGCTCCTGCAAGCATCAGCCGGCTGGACCAAAACATATAGGACGAGCCAAAGTCATAGAGCCGCAGAGGCAGCTGTCGTGACTTAACAAATTTGCTCTGTATTAAGTTGCTTTGCTGTCGTACGAGTAATATAGTCCCGCTGCGAACAAGGTAGGCAGTACCCGGCGTCTTATACCCAAATAGCCCTATGTTGAATGGCTGCCACGTTTTCTGGCCCATTCCCCGATCTAGTCTTTGCGATTGAGCGGCCCATTGTCCCGGCTCAGTGTACCGTGTGCGCGTGTCGCTGCTGGCCCGCCCGATCGGAGCGCTTCCGACGACGGCTGGTGCTCCGCAATCGGGCACAGACCATGGTCTTAGGTAGGTACCTTGTTTGTTGCTAGCAGGCGTGCTACGTCTCGGGCTCGCGCCTCTGTTGCGCGGAGACAAAAGTCGAGCAGTCATGACGATCCCGCAAGCTTGTGTCAGTCGTGATGGTGGTGATGAAACCTCCTCTTAAACTCTCCCCCTGGTGCTCACCCTCCTCTCATTCGCGGCTCGACCATGTCTTCTCCCGCAGTGGCATTTCCCTGCCTGACGCCTCGCGGCTGCCATCCACCTCGGCCTTGTACGCCCAATACTCGCCCAGCCGCTCCTCGGCATACGAGGCGTAATCAAAGTCGATGTGAGAGATGGTGGCCTGGATTAGTGACCAGATGCCCCAGTAGAATCCCGGCACGCCGCGGAACTCGTCCACCTCATCGAAGAGCTTTTGCGTCTCCTCGTCTTCGTCCATGTTGGCGCCAGAGAGCTTGGCGTACGACTTGATGTACTCGCGGATGAAAGCGAGCCGCTGGGCCCGAGTAGGGACCGCAGCATAGTCGCAGTCGTAGCCGGCCCACTCGGCAAAGTGGTTCGCGACGTCAAAGGCGACGGGCGAAGGGGTGCCGTATTCGTAGTCAATGAAGCTTACCGACGTCGGGGCGCTTCCTTGGCGGTGAATGATGACATTCGCGCTGAGAAGGTCACAGTGAGCAAACACCAGCTACGATGAGACGCTACGTTAGCAACCGGTCTATTGTGTTCGCAAAGAGGCGATGTTGTGAAGCCTTACCCCATTGTCGCCAAGACCGGGTCGTTGGCTTAGCTTCTGGATCATGCCATCGAGCTCGCCCTGCAGACGGTCGCGACGCTCCCTCTCTTGCTGCGTGTTGGTAGGGAGAGCCAGAATCCACTTCTGCATGGTCGTCCAGACATTGGGAAAGGGTTTCCCAGGAGCCGCGTTGACGATCTTGGCGCGGTCAGCATCGCCATTCGCGGCTCCGGTGCTGGAGTCGTCAGACTTGATGGCCGAACCCGGAAGACAAGGGACGGTGGCGTGCCACTGGGCGAGCCTCCTCGCCACGGCGCTCAGGATGTCCGGGTCGGCCAGGTCCTTGGGCTGGGCGACTGCCCCCGGAATGAAGCGGTAGAGCATGCCGTTCGCGAAGCGAGCCAGGAGCTCAGGAGCGAGGTTGTAGCGCATGAGCAGCTCGTGGTTGGCGGCCTCGCGCTCCCGGTCAATGAGCACGTCGGTGCCGTTGCCATAGGCGCGCAGAAGCACGGCATCGCGGTCCATGTCCGCCTTAGACTGCCCCGGGCGCCTGTTGACAGCCTTGAGGAGCGTGTTGGTGATGCCGTCTGTGAAGCGGACAAGGTCGATGTGAGCCTCATCGGCGGCCCAGTGCGGCATGAGGGTGAGGATGAGCTTGAGGGCGGAGCGGCGCGAGTCGCCGTTGTCGTACGTCTGGGGCATGAAGCGCACGTGTCCATGCTCGCCGTTGGCGATGGCGGCTGCGGGCGACATGGCGGCGGTGATGCGGAGGCTTCGTACGAGAAGGGGCCAGTAGGTGAAAATTGGACGTCCAAATGCGAAGAATGGTTCACGAAATGACCATTTCCTGCTGGGTTTCCACGTCGTCGACGGTCCGGGCAGGCGACGGGTGACGAACGGGATCGACGAGGTGGCGGCGCGTCACAGGGCTGCGGGAGAGGCCGTCTACAGGCGACAAGAGCGTTTAGCCAGGAGCCGAGGCGACGGTACGAGTAGCAGAGTCAAGGTCTGACGTCGGACAGAAGCACACGACCTATTGCCGTTCCAAGCAGTAGTCAATGAGGGGGGAGTTGGTGAGTCTGGCGGGCGATGAAGGGGATGAAGGGAGAGAGGGCGGGCCAGTCAAACGAGGCAGAGGTGCCATGTGAAAGCGGTCGTGGCTGCCGTTTGCCAGATTGCCAGTACGTACGGGTACGGACTAAGTTGCTGTACGGGTAGGTTGCCAGGCGGCCGGACAAGGAACCTAGCCAACTGGCCTAGGTACGGACTACAAGGTCGGAGCACCTGTGGGGAGGGACTGGGACGCAGGCAGAGGGAGCGAGAGCCAGGCTCGAAAGGGGGGTGTGGGCATCGCCTCTCGTCGCTCGACCCCTTGTTTGGACGGACTCGGGGGACACGAACCGGACTCGAGCCGTTTGGTTGGTGGTGCTGCTGGTGCTGCTGTTTGGTTGCTTAGGTACTCCGTAGTCCGTAGATGGGTAGGTACTTCGTACGAAGGATGGATGCCCCCTCCACTGGGTTTGGTTTTGTTGGGCTCTTTTGTAGGTACAGAAATTACGGGCCGCCCGGCAGCAACAGTCAATCAATGGATGCCCAGGAGCCCTATTAGCTGATGTCGATTACTGTCCGTCTGTCCCGGTCGTTTTGTTCGCTGGCCACGCCCAGCTCACTCATGGAAGAAAGTCCCAGAAAAATAGGATTATCATGCGCAGAGGGGCAGCTGCAGCCTGCGATGCTCGCCTTCACTTCCCATCGCGGCGCGCGCTGACCTGGCCGACTCCCCTTGCCCGATGAGGGGCTACGAGCGGCGACGAGACCCTGGCTTGGCCTGGCCTGGTCTGGTCGGGTGGCACAGAAAAAGGGGCCGCGGGGCGGGACAGGGCCGACAGGGCCCGTGGCATCCACCGTCAACGCCGCGAGATTGGATCCATGCTCTGGCGCTGCCTGCGCTGGGCCGGGCTGGGCTGGGCTGGATAGATGGGCCCTCTCACAAGCGGCGTCGACGCCCAAAGGACCTGGAATCAGGCGGGGGGGTTTGAGGCGTCCCAAGGCCCTGGCCGCTAACCCGCTCTCGGCAAGGCCTGCCAGAATGGCGGCAGCAGGTACAAGTACCTCGTGAAACGCATTCGTATCCAGGAGACAGGCGGAACTGGGTACGAGGCCGCGGATTGAGGCCGATGAATTCGTACCGCTTCGGAATGCGCCTCCGCCCTTTGTGTCGCCGCGCGCGCGCAGGCACGAATCCGGAGGCTTGTTCAGCTAAAGTCTCATCATGCAGGACCGCAGCGCAGGAGGACCCGACAGCCGGCCTTGGCACGCGCAGATTCTGCCGCAGAGCTTCGTCGTCGATGCGGTAGACGGTGACGGGGCTGAGCGACAGCCGGTCGCCTGCGTGCGAGTGCGCCAGCCTCCCAGGTACTCGTACTTCGTCCGCGTTAGGTACTCGTCTGCACCACCCTCTTCACCGCCCGCGCTGCTGATCCCTGCGGACCCGTGACTCGGCCAGTGGCGCGTCGACGTGACCCCGCCAGGCGACCGTCTTGCCGGAGCCCTCCAGGGCTCTCTCCAGCGAAGCGATCCTCCTGTCAGCTGCCAGCCCTAGTCCGGCAATGCGGGTGGGCAGCCAGGCCAACAAACTCCTCCACCGCAGGGACCAGACCCCTCCCAAGCGCGAACCTCCTGGACGGGCAGCACACAGCGGGGGCTGTGACCGCTGGCGCCCATCTCCAGCGTAGTGGGACCCTTGGCCCGATGCTGGGCCGATCCGATGCAGCTCCTCGACCTCGACCATCTCACCCGACACGGACCGCAAGTCAGCCGACCATCCGACCTCAGCACGCATCCCGCCCCGGGTCGCCGACGATACCTCCCGTCCCAGCTCCAGCCTCGTCCGTCGCGCCCGGCCGACCCCGCCCCGGCGACACTGCCAGCCCCGGCGGCCATGCGTCGCGCCCCCTAGCCGGCCGCCAGCCGCCAGTGCCATGCTGCCCGCGTCCGACGCGCTGCCCCGGCCATGACGTCCATCAACGCCGACAACTTCCTGGCCGTCGCCCTCGTCATCAATCGCTCCCGCGACGGCCCGGCCTTTGTCTTCCACTACCCGCCCGACGTCCAGCCGCCCGCCTCCGTGGCCACGGAACCCGCCGAGACGCACGACACCGAGGACCTGCTGCTCGAACGTCTGTCCGTCCATGGCCGTCGGGAGAGCGATGTCGGCACCGCGTCCGCCAAGCACCGCCATCATGACGACCACCTCATGACCGAGTCTGGTACCCAGATCGTCCCTTGGGAGCACGTTGCCGGCTTCCCTATCCGCGACCTCGCCGGTATCCTGACGCCGGCGCGTCCGTACCACAAAAAGCTCTTTCAGCTCTCCCTGGACCCTCTCCTCTGCATCTCGTACCCCATCCATGTGCCAGAGAATGGCAAATGGAAGAAGCCGAGGCGGACCGACAAGGCGGGAGCCCGATCCGCCAGCTCAAGACTGGCCGACGACAACATTGCTCCCCACGAAACGGAGCCTCCTCCTCCGCCCCCTCCGCCCCCCGAGGCTGCCGCCCCCAAGGACAAGGACGGCAAGAAGGACGATGCGGACGACGAGAAGCGCAGCTCCATGACCATGTTCAACCTCGTGTTCATCTTGAACCCAAAGAGGCACGAGGTTCGCGAGCTCGTCGACGCCCTCTACAGCAACATCGTCAAGAAAGTCAACAAGGCTTACAAGTACAGCCAGCAGCACAGCGACTTCATCTGGAAGGAGTCGAAGCGTATCCTTGCCGCGAAGGACAAGGCACGGGAAGACAGTCAGTCTACATTCCCTCTTGCTGCGTCTGGCAATACAGCTGACATTAGACCTGACAGAGAAGACCATGAGTGCGCTGTGGAAGGAGCTGCTTCAGTCATCGTCGCTGGCCGCATCAGTGCACGACATATATGAGGCCGTCTCGCAGAACAAGATCGCCACCTTGCATCTGGACACAGCAGCCGGCGTGCTCTCGCCCTCGGTTCAGATCCCTGCGCCCTTCTTCGTGTCGGACCTCCCGAACGAGCACGAGGTCGCTCAGCATGGTCTCTGGCTCACAACGGCGAACGCGTTCCTTAGTCAGGACGCTCTCGAAGAGCCCGGCTTCCTGGACCGCAACTTTGCGCTGCTCCTCATGGACGACGAGAAGAAGATCATCTCCGAGCTTCAATCCGACAGGGACCCGACGACGCTGTCCATGATAGAATTCGTGCGGCTCGCCAAGCCCACTATGTCGTGCGTTCACACCAACTTCCCCACGGACTGTGCTGCTTGCCCAGTACTGACGTATCTTTCTTCCAGCTTCTATCAAGTAGGCCAAACCAACAGCGTACTCACCTTGGGCCAGGTCCGCAAGTACGCCCAGCATTTCATCTTCTGGCGTCGTGCTATCGCCATCCCGCCCCTCCACGCTCGTGACATTTACGTCGTCTCCCCCAACTGCGACCTCGCCCGCCTGCCCGAGGCATCGCAAGAGTGGCAGCGCGCCTTTCCCGTCGCCCCGCCGCTGCCCAACTTCCTCGCCGAGCTCTCCATGTGCCCGAAGCCGTACAAGACCTTCTGCTCCAGCAAGGCCCACCGCCCACTGTACCTCCGCATGCTGGCATGGCTCATGCGCGGCGGCTGGGTCACACAGCTCTGCACCTTTGCCTACGTCGTGGTCTGGCCGGAGATTCTCTACGAGGTTGACTACGAAATCGAGGCCGAGGAGCTCGCCGCCGCGGCCGAAGAGGCCCGCACACAAGACGAGGAAAGCGAAACACCTGGCCCCTCCAGTCCGCCCAATGGCTCTGCGGCATCCCCGGCGACAGAGGCGCTCTCGGAAGAAGACGCAGTTGCCGCCGGCGCCGGCGCCGTCGCTGCCGGTGCCGGTGCCACCGGTACTACGGCAGCCCGCCCGACGGCCGAACACGCCGCCGAGATGGCCCGCCTGGAGCGCATCGCCCTCAAGGCGACCCGCGAGGCCGCGGACAAGGCGACGGCGCACGCGCGCAAGACGGTGCCCGTGGCGACGGCTCGGCCATCGACCAATGACGCGCTCCACCTCGCGGGCATCACGCCGCACATCATCCTCGACGCCAAGAAGGCGACGGGCAAGGAGTCGCGCTACCTGTCGGCCATTGCGCACCGCCTACGCGACGAAAAGGCCCGCTCCGCCTGGCAGCTCATGTGCAAGTACTTTGACGGCCGCTGCGCCCTCGAGCGCATCGCCCTCCAGGAGGACATGAAGCGCAAGGAGACGTGGAACCTCCTCACCGCCATGTCCGAGTACCTGCTCTGCACGCGGCACTGGTGAGGAGCCGCCCGCCGGCCGGCCCGCGCCTGGCCCGCGCCTGGCCCGCGCCTGTACAACTATTAAGAGAGAGAACGACGGTGTAGATGGGCGTCGAGCGTGATGGTTTCGACTTGTGGGTCTCGAAGCGTCGATGCCATTCTAGGAAACGAGTTGGATCGTCGTCTTCGTCTACCGCGCTCTAGGCGCCACCGACATGCACGACTGGAGCATAGTCATGGAGGGAAAGCCCAGGACAAACAAAGTGCTGCCACAGGACCGCACGCTCTCTGCACGACCACGCCGAGGAAGGCCGACGTAAACTTCCGCCTTTGTACGCATCCTCCACCCCAAACGGACGGTGTCCGGGGCAACAAACATCACGTCGGAGATATGGAAACGAGCCATCAGCAGAGTTGGGAAAGATTAATGGTAGCAATCAGCAAAAGAGCGATACCGGCCAAAGTACAGACAATACCAGCGATCGAGTGCCCAACCAGATCCCCACTGCACAAAAGCCCAGACAGCCAGTACGTGATCGATCCTGTATCCTCAAGAATAAAACAAGCCAAAAAGAAAATCGCCACGATGCAACCAGCGACTGGCTGTGTGCCGTCGGCGGCGAACAAGTTTGCATCCAATGTCTCCCCGCAGAAACAGGCCGAAAGCCAACGTGCGAAACCCAAAAGAAAAGCCATGCAAGCCAGTAGCAAAGATATATCCGCCGCTGTATAGATGAGACCCCATGTATATAGTAACCCCATGCCCGATGCCCATGCCCGCTCCAGTAACACGTCCCAGGAAAACAACAGGGCCACCAGTCGCCAAGCTCTAAATGACCCTCAACGCCGCCGGGCCGGGAGGGGATGTCCCGCATGCAAACGTCTTCCCCCAACCAATACCAGGATATAGTAGAAATCATCAAAAACGAGCCAGACATCGCTCCGAAAACAGCAAAGGGGGGGGGGGGGGGGACAACATTGCAATCCAAAGGAAAAGGTGGAATATGGAAGCCGGCATGTTGCCCAATTGGTACAGTAAAGGCAACAAGACTAGTGCGTCATGTCCATCTCGTACTCATCCTCTTCTTTGAAGTTGAGGGAGGCGTTGCCACTGCCGTCGTCGTCGGGATCATGCCAGAACTGCGCCGTGTCTCCCATGTCCCCTCCCAAGCCCACATTGCCACTGTCTTCAGGCGTGAGGCCAATCGAGTCCAGGCCTGCTGCCAAGCTGTTCATGGGGTCTCCTCGGTAGTCGGTGTGGTTCGGTACTCGGAGGCCAGAGCCCGCCGTCCGCGAGTACGAGAACGCGCCAGTCTCGTTGTTCCTGGTGATGGCATCCATCAGCTCAGATTGCATGCGCCTCTCGTCCTCGGTAAGCTCGAACGGGAAGTGGCCGCCGAGTTCGGCAATCGTGTTCATGAGTTCCTCTTGCTGTTGAAGCTTGAGGTGCAGCATCCACATTAGATCGCGGGTCCAACTAACGGCACCGTTGAGGATGTCGCCCTTGTTGGGGCCCTTGTCCTTGTCCTCGATCGGCAGGCCAGTGGTGATGTTGCCGGTGTTGCCCCCCGCAGCCCGGCGGGCGCCGGGACCGGCGAGACTGGACGTGGCCTGTGTGGGACTGGAGATGCCGGCAAGGGTCGGGGAGAGTGGCGTGCCGTTCTGGATGAGCTTCCGGATCTTGTCGTCCTCAAGCCGGTGAGAGGGAACAAGCTTGCTGAGGTCCTGGATCCTCTCGTTGATGTTGTCGCGACGGCGGCGCTCCACGAGATTGTGAGATTCGCGTCTACGCTTCCGCTTCATCTCCTGTGTCGAGACGGCACCGCCTGGAACACCAAGCTTGGCAGGCATCGACGTGCCTCCCTTGAGCATGACCTCATTGATAGGAACCATACCCTGTTGCATGGGGGAAGAGAAGCCGGAGTTGTAGGAAGCGGGGATGCTGCCGCTTGGCGTGTTCACCCACTGACCAGACGGGGACTTTTCATGGCTGACCGAGTGGCGCATAGGCTGGGCGCCGAAGCCGGGCGAGTCCTGGGAACCAATAGGGATCCCGTGCATGCTGTTGGTCTTGGGCGTCATCGGGTTGCGGTTGTTGGAGGTCTTGCGTTGCATCTGCTGCGCAGACAAGCGCGCTCTCGCCTTGGCGTTGAGGTAGTTGGGATCACTGCCGTCTGCGCCCATCTCTCCTCCGGCCAGCGGAGACCCAGAGTAGGACAAGGGCGAATGAAGAGAATTGCCGATGGCGTGGTTGCCCTGCATCTGTCGGAACTGGGCGTTGAACCCCGCCGCATAAGGGCTCTGGATCGGGTCGCCGTCTGGCGTGTTGGAGAAGCCGTTGATATGGTTAGGATCGATTTGCAGACCGGATCCTCGGTGTGACTGGAAGGCGCCCTGGGAGAAGGCCATGCTCATGCCGGGAAAATCTTGGCCCTGGCCGTGCATGCCAGCCTGGCCGTCGGAAGGGCTGGCGAGTCCGTCGAGCAGCTCGTCATCGCCAAAGACGGCGGAGCCGCTCGAGAAACCATTGGTCCCGTTGCCCGAGCCCGAGTTGAAGTTATTGTTATTGTTGAAGGAAGGGGAATAGCCACTGTTCATGGCGAGGTCGTTGGGATCGATGTTGGCGGCGTTAGCGGCGCCAAACTGATGGAAGCCGTGCTGGGCCATGGCGACAAAGTCTGCTCGTGGAACGCGTATGCCGCGAACAGGTTCGTGGCGGAGTTTGTTGTTGGGCAGGAGTAGCGGTCGGTGGCGGTCGGTTTCTGCCTTATCGTGGGTTTAGGTTCGCGCGGCTCTTGGCGCAAATGGCGGAACAGGTCTGAGTGGGTGCGAGATGACTCGTCGACGCGGTCTGCGGTCTGGAGTCTGCAGGAGGCAGCGACGTCAGTCCATGCGGGCGCGCAGTGGAGCGGAGTAGATGAGAGCGGACGACAGGAAGCGAAGCAAGGGATGGATGATGGATGGGCGTCGACAGCCGGCGCGGTCGGAGGCGGCGGAGAGACGCCAGGGTGGAAGTTTTGGGGAAAGCGCAGGTGGCATCAATGGATTCCACCGGCGGGTCGGGAAAGGCATTACTCACCCTCCAGAGACACTGCAGACAATAGGGCGACGGCGGCTAGGACTTGCCAGCCATCAAACGGCGACGAAATAAAATAGAAAACGCCGATGCGCGCGTAGTCGCTGGGCAAAAGGCGAAATGTCGCTCGTCGCGGGGGCAGCGCAAGAAGCGAACAATGCGGAGCGGCGGCGAACAGAGGGGGAGATGGTTCAGTTGGGCGAGAGGCGCCCGGAGAGGAATGCGACGTCGGAGGGGTTTGGCCGCGGCGACCTGGAGGTGTGGCCGTTGACTCGCTGGCGTGTAAGACGGCGGGCGGGCAGGCACTGCAGGGCGATGGGTGAGCGAGCAGAGGGCTGGCGTGCTCTTGGCTGAGGTGCGCCTGGGCTGGCGTGCTCTTGGCCGGGCGTCCTGAGGTCCCCGTTTGGAGGGTCCCGTCCCTGGGGCTGGCGGCTGTGGTGGTCCTAGCAAGCGGTGCGCCCAAGCGGTGACGGGGGCTTCGGGCGGCGGCGGCGGCGCTTCTCGGTCGCTTGCTACCTATTCGAAACGGTGTCGTCGAGTTGCGCTTCTGCGGATGTGGACGGGGCTGGCACCCTGAATTGCGGTTGGTTGTTTCTCACTGTCGCACCGCGGAGTGTCAGCCGTTTGCCTTTGCACGCGCCTTGGGACTCAACCGGCGAGCCCAGACAAGCGTGTCACTACGGACGGGAGGATGGCGGGTTGACGGGAGGGGTCGGGCAGTCGCATCAGCGGCGAAGCTGCCACTGGCAGTGAAGGGGTGGACGGGCAGGGTCGCAGGACGACTAGCGCCACGCGCGGGCGAGCCACTGGGAAGAAGGCAGGACGATGCGGAGGCGTCGGGTGAGGAGAGGGGGCGGGGGCAGGGCGCCTTTGTGGTGAAGCAAGCAGCGGGCCAAGCAAGCAAGCAAAGAAAGGGAGGGAGGAAGGGGATCTGCGTTGGCTCGCCGTTTGACAGTGGCGGCTTGGGCGGCACGGGAGGGCGTGGAAGCTCCGGGACGGACTCACCAGCAAGTAGCTTATGCTTTTCGCCGGGCCACGTCTGCTTTTGGCAGGCGGCGTATCACTCGACTCGTGGGGTGTAAGCGTCGCACAAATGCGATGATGTAGGCGGCTCGGGGGCGCGGCGCTCGGTGATGCGGATTGTGATGGCGACCGCAACGGCGATGATGACGAGGAGGGGCGATAGAGTCGCAGCGTCGGCAGTGCGGGCTTGCTGCCTGTCTGTGTGTCCGTGTATCAAACAGCGACCAGCAGAAGTGAGCAGCAGCAGCAAGGACCAGGTTCTCGATCCGGCAGCGCTTCGAAGTTTGACAGCTGGGTGGAGACGCCCTTCTTAAGTAACGGCAGATATGCAGTTGGGTCGGTGGCGCAGAGCCGGTGCGGGAGGGGAGAGGGCGACGACGGGATGAAGTGGGTGCAGGGAGGGATGGATGGACGGATGGATGGACACGGTCGATGGATGGATGGAGGACGGAGGCGCGAGCGGAGACGAGAGAGCCGGTGAGGCTGGCGCGGGTGCGAGCGTCGTTCGTCGCGGACGGCAGGTACTAGGCAGCTTGGAAATGCTGCTGCTACCTGACCGGTAAAGGTTGTCCGGAGTCCAGGACGCGCAGGAGGAAGGTGCCTTGGTACCTTAGTTACCTGTAGGTGACGACTACCTTGCCGAAGTAGGCGGGCGGTCGGGCGGGCGTCGCAGCAACTGATGCAGGAAAGAACGCCCAGGAAAGTGCGCCCAGGGAAAGCGCGCCCAAGGAAAGGCGGCAGGCAGGCAGACGGGCAAGCTGGCGGGCTGGCAGGCAGCCTCCGTTGCTCGTTCGGTTTCACGCAGGGAGGGAGGGGTCCGGCGCGGAGATGGAGACGGGAGGGGGCTATGCCTCGTCCAAAGTCGAACAAGTCCAGCAGCCTCGGCGGTCCTTATCTAGGTGGCCGGCCTGGTCGAGCGAGGCGACGGCGAGGCGAGGTGAGGCGGAGAGGCGCAAAGCAAATCTCTCGCGGGTTTCCCCCCTCGATCACAGTCGGACCTGACGCGCCCGGAAAGCCTCCTGGGCACGACCCGCTCAGTTCGTCGCAGTTACCGCCTGTGATCGGCGCGTCCAGCGTGCGTCCGTCTCGAGCTGCTGTGGCTGCTGGAGATGGTGGTAGTTGCAGTGGTAGTCGTCGAGGTAGTGCTGGGCTGACGACTTGCGGGCGCGCGGCGGGGGGAATAGCTCCAGGCCTGGGATGGTGTTCGGGTCGATGGTGTAAAGTGATAGGTCGCTCCACGGCCAAGGATGCATGAGCAACGTCTCTAGCGCGAGTCGGCGGGCGGAGGCGTGCGCGAACCACTGAGAGAGGTAACAAACCACAGACAGACGGACTGGGACTCTGGTGAGGAGGAGGAGGAGGAGGAGGAGCAGGTGGTGGCGGTCCTGGATCCTGATGGTGGCTGCACTGTCGGAGCTGCTGTTGCTGCTACCACCCGAGCTGAGGCGCGCGCGGGCAGTTCGTTGAGACGGGGCCGTTGGTCGACGCGCGATGGTGAAGCTGCACCAAGACCGATAAGGTAGCGCGTAGTGGCCCCGGCGCGATGCAAGACAGACGCACTCGCACGCACACACGAGATGGTGATGCCGCTGCTGATGCCGCCGTCCGTAGACTGCCGACACAGACGCGGGGAAGGGTGGTTGGGGGTTTGTTGTGCGAGTGGCGACGGCCGTGCGCGCAGACACACACTCTTTGCCCTCGTTCGGTCCTGTTTCCTTCGTCTTGTTGGTCGGATGGCCTGGCTGGATGTCCGGGATATGATGCTGGCGGTGCCTCGTATCGCGCCGCCAGGTATTGACCGGCCCTCGCAGCTGCGGGTTTGGCTGGGCTTGTTGGAATTTGGTTACCTTGTTGGTTCCCACTATAAATAGGACTCTTGAGTCTTGCCGATGCGCAGAGAGGCGCTATGACGATATCTGTCCTCGGGTCCGAGGCTGGAGCGTTTCGGCACTGAAACTTTGTTCAGTTTGTCCTAGGAAAGAAGGCATCCCCTTTCAAACAGCTCGCCGGGGGCATCGCCTTGTATTATATCCTGCGCGCGCTCGCGTCCGTCCAGCTAAAAATACGAAACGTCGACGACAAAGGTGGCCCGTCGACCCGTGGGCGCGCCGACGGTACGAGCCTCGTTCGCGCCGGGCTAAACCTTGGTCTTGGGGGGGCAAGGGGAGGCTACGGGATGTCTCCTGACTTGTATCGCCGCCCCTCCACGGGCGCGAGGAGGGTGGTGTTCGCGTCCGTCCGCAAGGAGAACCCTCTGCTTTGCACTCACTCACTCACCTCCTCACTCACACAGTCTCTCTCGTTCGCTCGCCCGCGCGCGCGCGCACACACACACACACATACACACACGCACGCACGCACGCGCACACCCACCAGCGAGGGTGAACGTGACTGACGAGCTAAGACACCGCGCCACGGCGTTGACGCGCTCGCCATCGAGCTGCGTCGCAGGATCGGACGTTCACGTCCGGGTCATGCGAGGCCGCCGGCTCCTGTCCTCTCGTCCAGAGCCTGGGCCACGAGGTCATGTAAGGCACGGCGACGCATCCCACGGGAACGATGCACCATGCACGATGCCGGACCCGCCGGGTCGCCATCGTCGCCGTCCAAGGTCGTCGTGGTCGCCATTGTCCTCGGGTCGCAAGCACCCGTATGGTCGCCGCCGTCGGGCGGCGCCATGATGTATGTATGGACGTTACGAAGCGCATGCATCCCCCATGCACCTCTTGTGTGCAGCGGTAGTGCCGCCCGACATGCACAGACAAGGCTGCGTGCGTCTGCCGCTCAAGGAAGCGCCCTTCAGGCTGCGCATCTCCCGCGCAGACCGACGTACGGCGGCGAACCGGGCTCGACGCCGCATGCTGATCCCCCCAACCCATCATCGACCCATGTCATGGCATCCCATCGCCCGCGATCCGCGATCCGTCCAACCCACGGTTTCGCCGCCGGCATGCAGGGCCAAGAGACGGTGAGCACTTAGCAGCGGGCCTCGGAGCGGGAGCAGCTCCCCAGCCCAACCCGACCCAACCCAACCCAATCGTACCCGTACCCTACCCTACTTCGTTCCCTGCCCGGCCCTACCAGAGGCGGGGAAGGGAGTCAAGCGACGCGAGCCCAGAGCTGAAAGCGAGCGGCGCGGCCAGGGGACCGAGGGACGAAGCGTACCGCCCGTCCGCAGTGGGGCCGTCCGCTTCGGGCCTCTGGCGGGCACTCGTGCGCACCGCGCCGCCTGACTACTCGTAGTTAGTTAGAGTTGGCATCGAGGCCGAAACGAGGTGAGCCGTAGAGAGCTGTCGCGAGGTGCGGCCGGCTTGGTGTGGTGGAGGGAGAGATGGATGGGATGGGCGGATGGGCGGATGGAGTCGACGCCGAGGCCGACGAGTGCGGGAAGGCGGAGCAAGTGCCAGTGTGCTGGGCCGGCGCGTCACTGGTCAGCCGCGCTGCACGGCTACCACCCCAGAATCGGTACCTGACGTTTCCGTGTGAGTACCTCCCCGAGACCTGATTCTGGGGGGCTTCTGGGTGGCGAACCAGTACCCTCTACTTGGCCAATATGTAGCCCGCCGCCAGGAAGCACCCGTACCGTAGCACCCGTCCCGGCGCAAACCGTCTTCCCCAAGGCCCCCCCCCCCCCCCCCTTCGAGACGCCAATCATGTGGCCTCGTCGAGCACGTATCGACTTCCATCCCACACCCCCAGCTCGCCGTCCTGGCCCTCCACTTCCAACGTCGCGTCCCGCAGCCAGATCCCCCCCGTTGCCGCCTTGACCCCGACGTGTGTCCTCCTCGGTCGGCCCTGGGGACGACCGACGACTGCCTTGCCTTGTCTTTCTTGCCTAGCCTTGCGCATTTCTCAGCGGTACGCGCGGCCGCAGCCTGTCCGCGTCGGCCGCAGCGCAGCCTCGTGTCCAGCCTGCCCTCACGCCGCTAGACTCTGGAGTGTACGTAGGCAGCTCTGCCGCACACCACCATCTCTGCCATGGCTTGCCATCGCCTCTCCTGCTCTGCCCTTCACGTATATCAGACCGTCCGACTGACCTTCCCAGGTGGAGCGAGCCGTCCGACTCGAGCAGGCCCGCCCCTCTGCCTGTGGCTCTCCTTTGCCGCCCAACGCGACCTTGCCTTGGCCTGATCTCGTCTGGCCCCCCTTCCGGTGCCTCGCTCGCCCCGTCACGAACGCCGCCGATCGTCCTAGTTGGCCAAACCTCGTCTCTTCAGCGATAAGCTCCTCGTGGGTTCGCGCCGCCGCCCGCCGCCGACATGGCCTCGAACTCGTTTCGCGACTCCATCAACTCGCTCGGCTGGAGCCGGCGCAACGACGATGAGCCCGTCACCACGTCGCAGCCGTCGGGCTTCATGGCCTCCATCCAGAACCTGAACCCCTTCCAGGACCGGGGGTACCTGCGCCTACCGACCAGCGAGAACGCGGGGGCACCTCTGCCGGCACCAACCCGGCGCGAGGAGGAGGAGGGCTGGTTCGTTCGTGAGTCAACCTGACGGCATCGTGCAGCGTGCACCCGCCTCGCCGCCACCAACCCCTGCAGCGGGACATGTGCATTTTGCATCCCTAGGGCCATGCCTTTGTCCTGCATGTGATGCGCTCATGCACATGTTGCGCCCCGTGGGTACCAAGGCTAACGAACGGGTTGCAGTCAGTAGATGGGACCGGTTGTTGGTGTTTGGGGCTTGCAACCTTGCCGCCCTCGCCTGCTTCGTCATATGCTTCACCCTCTTCCCGGTTCTCTCTCTGCGGCCGCGCAAGTTTGTCATACTGTGAGTCGCCCATCCCTCCCCCCTCCCCCCCCCCCTTCAACACTGCCCTCCCCCCCTTCGGCCCTTTGCGTCCGTCGTCGTCTGCACCGATATCACCGGCGGGCTATTCTCCTTCCCGCCCTGGTAACACGCCGCCCTCCTTGCTATGGTGGCGACCCAAGGGCTGGCATGGATATTGGCCGTGCATGATGGGAATGCAAGTGCCGTGACCTAGATACCCATGCTGTTGATCTTCGGAACTCTCCATGACGTCTCGGGAGCTAACCCCCGCTGCAGATGGTCCGTAGGGTCGGTCCTGTTTCTGGCGTCCTTCGCGGCGGTCATGGGTCCCCTCAACTACATGTATCACCTCCTGTCGGCTCCGAGACTCCCCTTTACGGCCGCCTACTTTGGCTCCATTTTTATGACGCTGCTCTTTGCGATCAAGGTATGCCCTGCCCAAGGCCGGTGCGATCACGGGGCGCATTTAGGCGTGGACGGTATCTCTAACCCGTTGTGCAGCTTCAGAGCACCATCCTCACACTTCTGTCCGCCGTGGCGCAGCTCGCCTGCTTATTATGGTATCTCGTCAGCTATTTCCCCATGGGCGCTTCCGGACTGCGGTTGGCCGCGTCATTTGGAACTAGGCAGGCCACGGCGTGGATGTCTGGGTGAGGCGACGGCAGCGCCTCCTTCGGTGTGGGCTTCAGATAGTCACGCCTCCTACTGCTTGTATACTTACTACGAGGCGGACGCCCACGTGCGCAGGGTCGAGGATGTGACTCAGTGCTTGTCTGTTGCTGCCTTTGGGGCGGGCGCATTTTCTCGCGCGTGTCGGCCAACATGCACATATACGGCCCAAGAGAAGAGAACCATTTTGTACGAGACTAGAATAATCATGATCTGCGACTCTTGCAATTCAAGCATCTTTTTGTGTGCATAGTTCTCTGCACCTTCGGTGAGCCTGTGGCAAAAGGTGGCTACCTATCTAGGATAATCATATTCAGGGGATGCTGCCGCCATCGTGTTCGCGTTCAAAAAGCGCGCTCTCAGTCTGTGTTGGTGTAATCCGGACAAGTGCCGCGTCTTCTTCTCTCTTCCGCGTTGGTGGAGGGGACCATGCGACAGCGCTTCCACCTTTTGCCTGAGTCTCGCGCTATCCGAGTCACGGCTTCTTCCCGCAGGTCACAATCCCCGATGGTTCGGTCCTGAAGTCCCACCAACACTTCCCCCGGCCCGAAGCGTCCACCTTGCACTGCGATTCAGCAGTCAGCATGTCGGACACACACACACACACACACACACACACACACAAAAGTCCGCAACGCGGGTCTCGAGGCCTCGTGGGCCTCGTCTCAACATGGCAAGTCCAAAGAGAGTGCACTTACTTTCTGGTCCTGGGGACAAAGACGCTTCTTGGGGCCCTCCCGGGAGTTTGTGATTCTACACCAGGCCCTGCCCGTATTATCGTCGGTGGGGAAACAGTCCTTCAAACGGGAGGTTGAATTAGCATCGGCAGGGCATACCATGGCATGCCATGGCATCGTATGGTGTCTGCTCGTAGGGACCGCCGATGACTTACCCCCGGGATTGGTTGCACCTTGCCCGCCAGAGCGGTCGTCGCCCACACCGCGAAGAGGGCAAAGGCTGAGGACTTCATGGCTGACGTGTTACGGCCACGTTGTAGTCTTGTGAGGACAAGTGTTGATGAGAAAGTAAGCCTTCCGAAGACGCAAAGGAACCTGACCGAGGAATTGTTACGGACACGTTGTAATCCTGTGAGGCCAAGTGCTTATGAGAAAGTAAGACTTCCGAAGACACAAGGGGGCTTGACCGAGAACTTTATACATGTTGCCTTGGCCAGTGTGCCATGGGATAGTTGCTATAGTTGATGAAATACCGCACATTCTAAACGAGGAATTGGCGAAGATTCTCAGACAACTCTGTGATGTCGTGATGGTGACAACTCGAGTCGGAAAATAGACTGGCATGATGCTGGGTGGTGGTTGAGGTGCTTCCGATCGGTTGCGATATAAACATCTTGGGACACGGAGGGCATAGCCGGGCGCGAGTCCGTGCCCGTGGAAGATGCAGCGGCCCATCGCTTAGCTATGTCGAGCGGTTTGTATGTTATTTCCATTGGCTGGAAGCGCTATCAAGCACTCTCGGGAGGAGGGAGGAACTTGTCAGGGCCACACAACAGATAAGGCGAGACACAGGCGCTGCGATAACTCTACATCGACATCAGTGGCAAGGCGTCGTCCGTGTCTGTCCCTCACTCGTCACGACACACCGGACGATACTAGTGGGCGACTCTAGCACGGGACGAGGGCGATGCACGCGCAGCCGCGAAAACGCAAAATAGTTACAAAGCCGTAGATGGTCAAGTTCAATGACTGACATAATACCTGCGACCCACGTTGCAGTGACGAGGGAGATACACCCGCGGGCGTAAAGGCGCATCATGAGCTACAAAGCCGTAGATGGTCAGGTTAATGACTGAGATCCGTGCGACACAAAATTTGTCAAATTGTGGTGACGAGAGAGATAAACACCCGCGGGCGTCAAGGCACATAATAGTTCCAAAGGGGTAGATGGTCGAGGGCAATGACTGACAAACCTGCGACACGAGATTTGTCACATTGCAGTGACGAGCGCGGGGGCCCACGCCACGTCCCCGCAGGGTATCGTCGATCAGCTCGGCTCGTCTTTGCGTGAGCTCAAGAAAATTGGTAACGATAACCCGGGCTACGAAGTACATACATGGCCGCTCCCTCGGTGGTACTGTGTGTGAGCGCATGCATGTCTGACTGATGAGGGCGCACGTCGAGTCGGGGGGCGCCGCTTCTGGGGCGTACCGTGACACGCGCGCGAGATCTGCTGGCGAGTTTTTCGGGATTCATTCTTCCGGATGTCTTGATCTGGGCTCTCAACATGTATGTACATTGTTGCCTATGTTACCAAGGGCGTCTAGGTGACTGCCTAGTAGTTATTTACGTTGACGTTTTAGGCATGGGAAACGGCTAGATCGCTGGGCATCGACGCTCGGCAAACGTCGGTTCTTTGCTGTGTGTCTGTGTGCGTTGTGTGTGTGTGTGTGTGATGATGCTCTGGGTCTAGGACATGGGGGGCGTCGTTGGCATCGCTGAAGGCGCAGGGCTGGGCCGATATCCGGACGTGGCTCCGATCTCGTCCCCGAGCATGCACGCCGCCGGCCGCCACCATTCGACTGACCGCCTCGGCTCGGGCACATCGGCGCGTCGAACTACCATGTATTCGGCTTGTTGAGCTCGGGGTTGCGGGCTGTTTGTCGTCCGGCTAGTCGGGTTATCAACAAACCGGCTGATGAAGGTTCAAGGGACCTTGGAAGTTGACGCATTAGTCCGTAGAGCGGTACATAAATGGGCAGGGTAGTTCCTTTTGCTGTGCGTACCCGCACAGGTCGAATATCGACAAACAGCTTGACTACGTGATTTGGAGGCATCTCTGTGCTCTTCTTGCCATCCCAAAAGTGCCAGTTCAATGGCAGGCCCCAAGCCTCAGAATGGGTTCGCCTCCATCTCAGAGACGGTCGGCGCCTTCGGTATGGTGCCTGGCGTCGCTGTCATGACAATTTGACTGAAGGATACATCACAGCACGCGGCGAGTTCGTCATCGTCCTGGACAGCCTGGACCGCGAGAACGAGGGCGATCTCATGATTGCGGCGGACGCCGTGACAACGAACAAAATGGCCTTTATGATCCGGCACACGTCGGGATACGTCTGCGTGGCGATCCCCGAGTCGCGGGCCAACGAGCTCGACCTTCCTCTCATGGTGACCGAGGGCGCCGACCCGACGCGCTGCGCCTACAGTATCACCGTGGACGGCGCCGACCCGTCCATCTCGACGGGCATCTCGGCGCACGACCGGGCGCTGACGTGCCGTACGCTGGCGGACGCGACCAGCACGAGGGCCAACATTCGGCGGCCCGGACAC
Source organism: Purpureocillium lavendulum (assembly GCA_029168975.1). Lineage (NCBI taxonomy): Eukaryota > Fungi > Ascomycota > Sordariomycetes > Hypocreales > Ophiocordycipitaceae > Purpureocillium > Purpureocillium lavendulum. The sequence continues at coordinate 1,322,809 of JAQHRD010000001.1, forward strand.
ATGCTCCCGCTGCGGGCGGTAGACGCGGGCGTGCGGGCCAGGCGCGGGCACACCGAGGCGGCCGTGGAGCTGTGCCGGTTGGCGGGCAGGCGGCCGGCTGGGGTGCTCTGCGAGATGGTCCTCGACGGCGAGCCGCCGGCGGCCGCCACGCAGCAGGGACGAGGTAGAGCGCAGACCGAGTACGTCGGGGCGGGCATGATGCGGCGCGACGACTGCCTCGCATTCGGCAGGCAGTGGGGGATCAAGGTCTGCACCATCAGGGATCTGGTCGCATACGTCGAGGACAAGGAAGGGCGACTCGCCACGCCGGGCGTGGACTATTGATGGGAGTTGATGGGAGGAGGGACAAGCGCGCACGTTGCAGAAAGCTTGCCTGCCAACCGGCCGGCCACATCAGCAGCTGGCTGTCCGCCTCGTCGTCTGGTGCGACGTGGTCAGGATGCCTGTACGAAGTGCGCGGCGCCCATGCGGAGCTTGGCGCCCGAGTGTCATAAGTGTACCTACTTTGCATGACGAGGCCGCTCCCGCTCCATCGCTCGGACGGAGCAAGCCGTCCCGTCGCGGCTACCACGACCTGGGGAGATTTCGCGGATGGCTGACAATGCGAACATGTTTCGAGGCCGACGGATGTGCCATGCGATGCCCCCGACGCAGTAAAGCTGCCACGTCTCAAACACAGGCCAGCAGCCGCAGCCCTGCCCCAAACAGAGTGGCAGCGGGTCCTGATATCGTCAAAGGATTCGATCTGATGAGGCAAATGGCACGAGGGGAGGGACCAACCCGTGACGTGACGCGCCCTCGGACCCTCCCCTCGTGGGCCCTGCGGGACATGGGCAACGACGACGGGACCTTGGGGACCTGTCAAGCTTGCGCAGCGCCGCGGGTGGCTTCCATGAACAAACAGTTGCGGGTTTGGTTCGCTCCGTCCACCGAGCCCGAGACGGAGACGGCGGATGTCGCGGGAATTGCAGCTGGCAGGCCCCCCGGGCGGGCGACGGGCTGGTGGCTCGCGAGCTCCCGCGTCGTCCCGAGGCCCATCGGTGATGCTGGGCAGGTTGTGGGATGGCCCCCCTGTGCCCCTCCATCCCTTGGCAGCAGTATCGACTTTTGCAGGGACGGGAGCTGGAGTGTGAGGCCACCAGGTTGCCAGGGTAGGGCAGGACAGGCAGAGCAGGTGGGCAAAGGAGGCAGGCGAAGCAGGCAGCGCAGGGCGCCTTAGGCAAACATCTGCACATCTGCACGGGCGAGGTACCTGCCCTGGGTGACAGCGGGATGCGGTGGCACTTCGCGGCAGTGGTCGCACAGCATGCTCGCGCTGGCCCGGCAAGCAGGAAGGAGCGAATGTGTGCACGTACATGTGCCTCTACGAAATGGCCCGGTAGCAGATATTTTCACTTACCTGACTGTATTTCGTACTTCGTACGTTGTACCTACCTACCTACGGTAGCATCACGCCTGCGACCGCCTCTCTCTCTCTCTCTCTCTCTTCTCTCTCCTTAGGTATATCTCTCTCACGCTCCTCCGCAGATGGCCATCCGGATCGCCCAGGCCCAACGACGCCAGCGCGGCACACGACTGCACATCTGCCATGCAACCGCACCAGCCCGCACGCGAGCAGGCGGCCGGCCTGGCCCGAGCTGCTGGCTCTGTCTTGGCCTCAAACGGCCGAGAACAGGCGGCGGGCATGAATGGCCGACCCGCTCGATGAGCTGCGTCCTGGTCCAGTGTCAGTGCCAGTGCCGGCGCTGGTGCTTGTGCTGTACTTGTTACACGTACGTACTCGTACTGGTGGCGCGAGTGGTGACGGTTCCACAGGTATGGTGTGGGTGGATGGGATGCTGGATGGACCCCACGCCAAGGAACGGCGGGAGAATGGGAAAAAAAGGAATCGTCGAGGCCGCCTGGGAAGCACATGCTCCCGGGCTGGCTGACGATGCACGAGGGGACAGCCTGCAGCCTGCATCAAAGAGGGCGCAGATCCGGATGGCTAGCAGCCAAATATGCACAGAGAGCATCAACATGGGCATCAATCACATACGTGTGCTGGGCCCGGCTCCGTGCTCGCCTCGAGACATGTGCCGCGCGGGGATAGAAGAAACATCTGCTGCTGTGTAATGCCCCCAGACCAAACCGTCATGCGACGCCTTCTCCATCCGGCGCCCAGGTGGCCGTGGCGAGATGGACGCATGGATCGATGGGCACGCCCGCGCAAGTGACCCTTGTAGGAGGTGATGACTCCTCATCCTCTCACAGGAACCTGCACAATGTACCTGGGCTCGTACGGCGAGCTAAGGTGAGGTAGGGCTCGACGCCCGCAGGACATTCAGCCAGTCAGTGACGCAGCATATCGCGCGCAGGACGGACACGGAGAACCGACGTTAGCGTACCCCCGCGACATGCCCAAGCACCAGAGACAGGACGAGCCATTTTGAGTAATCTGGGCTGCCTCAGTGGTGGCCGAGGGGTCGCACGAGCACCTGGGCCCAAGACCTGCTGGGTACCTTATGAGGTGGAGGACCTCGAGCTCTGCAGGGCCGTCAGTCGATGCCCCGAGGTGCCTGCGGGCCTGCGTGTGCGGTGCCCAGGCGCCCTGCAACGGGCTGCAGCGCTCAATGTCGGGTCCCTCCAGTCTAAGGGCCGGGTGCCCGGGGCGCTGCGCTGCACCGCGGAGTGGAGGGATCCCGCCCACCTGGAGGGGGAGAAGGGCCACTTAAGCCGCCCGCGCCCAGGCACTGGGCCACTCAGAGGCCGTCCCCAGGCCCCTCTCCGGCAGGGACCTGGACCGGAAACCTCGCAAGCCCCCGGCACGTAACGAGGTTCAGGTAACCTGGAAACGCAAACCTGGCAGGTAAGGTAAGGTAAGGTACGCTACTCGTACGGGTACCTTTCCTTCCATCATACCAGGTACCTTAGGTAGCTGGAGACGGCCTCGAGCTGGCTTACAGCACTCGTGCCAGCGTCTGGCCATCCCATTGTCCGCGCCGGCGTGTGAGAGCCATTTTACGTAGATTGCAGGTTCCAGGTTGCCAGCGTCGCCGGCTTTCCCACCAGAGGGACGTGGAGGTGCCTTGGGCGGGTTCCAGTTCCATCCGCCAGTCCGCCCACCTGCACGCACTTCGTATGAGCACGAGTACCCTGGGTACGAAAGTACCTACCTTGGCTCCCAGGTTAGCACCTCAGGCACTGGACGCCGCCGCCGCAGGTGCGTGCCTCGTTCGGCAGGCACTCGTTTGTAGCCGACCGGCCGCCGCCCGTGAGGGGCCCGGGGGGGACTAACGGCCTGGCAGTGGAGGTGGCCCCCCAGGCCAAAGAAACAAAAATTTTATTCCAAAAATCCGAAAAACGCAAAAAATAGCCCGCGCCTTCATTTGCTTGCTTGCCCTTTGCAGCCGGCACTCACTCCCTCACCACCACCACCACCACCACCACCACAAACCACCACACACACACCTCATCCTCCTCTCCTCCTCCTGCTCTGCCCTTCTTCCCCCCTCCAGCCCCGTCGTCCGCGAAACCTCCGACATCCAGCCCAATTCCCCTCACGGATTGCCCGCCGCACCTCGAATCTGCCGCTTCCAGTGCAGTCTCGTGCCGCGCCCGTGCAGGCCCAGTCCGTCAGGTTCTCCCTCGTCCCCGCCGCCCTTCCCGAGCGAGGACCAGCGTTTCCACGGGCCACCGCCATCACCACCCATCGGCGACCTCCCTGCTTCCTCGTCTACCCAGGCCTGCGACGCAGTTGAGTCCCTCGCCTGCGAGTGTGTCGGCTGACCGTGACGAGAGCATCGTCTGCTAGCCTTTTGTCTGCAGTGCCGTCGCCCTCGGCCGCCCGAGTCGACCCAAGGTTTTTTTTTTTCCCTCGTCGTTTGCGAGCCGACGCCCGTCTCAGGAATCCCGTGTTTCCCTGTCGCCGACGTGTTTGCTGAGGTATCGCCAAAACAACAAGGCGTCCCTGCACAGCCCTTGCACCTACGGAGCATCACTGCTAGCAGTCCGTTTGTCATTCGATTTGAACCTTCGCCGGCGACCACGCTGGTGCCGATTGCCGCTGTTTACCGACGGGCCGATCGGTTTCTTTTTTCCTGCCTGCTCCCCCCCCCCTCGACGCAGCCCACGCACTTGTCTGCCTGGAGCCGTCCTTGTCGAACCACGACACAAACAACCACAGCCGACGACGTGCTCACCGCAAGGAGGCTGAAGACCTGAAGCGATACCCTTCCGGATACGCTCGACCAAGATATCGTGCACTGCTACTTCGGAGTACACGCCAACTTTTCCCGTCACGCCTCGCCGCAACCTCTCTTCGTTGTCGGCCAAAACATCCTTACCCCCTTTGGGGAGCGTCGGCATCACGCCCAGGAACAACAACGACGCATCGCGTGTTGTGACCGAGCTTTACAGCCTTGGTTTACTTGTCGCGTGATTTCTGCAGCCGCGTCCAACTCGATCAAGATGGCCGCCCCTTCAGCTTTTTCCTACGCGCAAGCGGCCAAGGGACAAAACACACCCCCTTCAACCACGTCTTCCGCGACCCAAGCCGCTCAGCCTCCGGCCTCTGAGTCTGCCCCCTCCACCGTCAAGTCCTCGACCGTCGCCGAGAGCACTGCCAGCCCGGTCGATTCGGCCCGTACCGTCGAGACCACCGCCCCAGCCGCTGAGCGGCAAGAGATTGACTCCAACATCGGCTCCGAGAGCGATTTGCGATCCGACGCGACCCCCGACAAGCGGTCTGAGTCCAAGCGGGATGATGACACCAGTCGGTTAGATCGACCCTGGCGGAGGGCCGACAAAAGCACGCGGTCCTCAAGCACGGCGACGCGGTCGGTGGATGAACAAGATTCGCGAAGGCCGCGAAAGAACAAGAAGACCAAGTCATCGGATAAGCAGCCCGGCGATCAAGCAGCCGAGGCCGAGAAGGAACAGGAGCCTGTGCCAGAGCCTCCCAAGATTGAGCTCGCCGAGGCGCCAATCCCGTCTGTCAACATTTGGCACCAGCGAAAAGAGGCACACTTGGCCAAGGCCAAGCCCGCCACCGCTACCTCTGAGGTGGTCACCAACGGCGAGCCTGCCACCGTGGCCGGTGAGGATGCCAAGAAGACTGTCAAGCCTAACGCAGATACTTCTCCACTACGCGAGGCTGCCACCGTCGCCTCGACAAACGGCACGAAACCGCCTCGAAAGACCAGCGAGGTCACCCGCCCGGAGCGAAATGGCAGCAGAGGCTCCAGGGTGGTCGAGAAAGACGCCAAGGAGAGCAAGTCTGAGCTCCCACCTCCCGTCGACGATTCTTCTTCCTGGCCTACGCCGGAGATCTCCATAAAGGAGGAGAAGAAGAAGCCGGTGACGGCTACCGTCGACCGTCCAGAAAAGGAGGTCAAGGACGCTCAGGACGATGCCTCCCAGGCGAAGCCGCGCCAGAAGGAAAAGTGGGTGGCGTATGACTACGTTCCGTCAGTGAGCTTCGAGACCCAGATTCCCCAGATGCGCAACTCGAAGCCGCGGGGCGGTGCTCGAGGCGCCAACTCCACCCGTTCCCCTGCCGGTGCCAACACCGCGGACAAGACGGCCCCCGCGACGACCGCGACGAAGACCGGCGAGTCGAGAGACAGAGCCCGTGAGTCGACCGGTGGTGCTTCTACCCGCGCTGCCTCTCTGCCACCGACGGCGAAGCGCGCATCAATGGACTTGAGTAATGCCAAGGACCAGAAGAAGGCGCCAGGTCACGCTCCTGGAGAGAAGACCAAGGACGCTGCCTCTGCCCATCAAGCTGTATGTCTTTCATTCTTCATACTGCGACCCTTTGTTCGTCGACACTTGTCGATCGTTCGTTTTCGTCTTTAATTCCCGTCTTGCCCCCCACATCAACCATGCTAAACAAGATCGTTTCTTCAGGAACAGAGTGGTGCCCGTGACCGTCACGAAGGCCGTAACGAGCGTGGACGTGGTGGATTCCGCGGCAGAGGCGGACACCACTCCATCAACTCGACGCACTCGCAGCATCAGCACAACGGATCTGCCTTCGCATCCGGATCGATGACATCAAGGCCCCAGGGCCCCTATAGCCCTCCGCCGAGGCAAGGTGGCCACAATCAGATGTTCATGCCGCCTCCCCCGAGGGGTGGCCGCGGCCGCAATGCTGCCGGCGCCAACTTCCACCACCGCATGTCTCTGCCTAACGGCGCCACAAGGCCGCCAGCCGTCCAGACCCAGTTCGGGCCGTATGATTTCCCCATGGCTCCGCTCTCTGCCATGCCGTTCCAGGCGCCCTACTGGGATTCCGTGGTTATGCAGATGCTGAAGAGCCAAATCGAGTACTACTTCTCGATTGAGAACCTGTGCAAGGACATGTACCTCCGGAAACGGATGGACAGCCAGGGCTTTGTGAACTTGCACTTCGTCACGGCGTTCAAGCGCATAAGGGAGCTTACGTCGGACATGGGCATGATTCGCGCCGTTTGCGAGGCATCTGTCGAGTTGGACTACATCGTCGGTGAAGATGAGATAGAGCGTCTGCGCAGACGCTCGAACTGGCAGACGTTTGTTCTGCCAATGGAGGAGCGCGATGACTTTGCCCGGAACAATGGCCCCTCGCACATCACGTTTAAGAACCGGCCGTACAACTTTGGCGCATTCAACGGCATGCCACCTGCACCATACGGAGTCTCGCCGCCGCTGGGTTACAACCCTCAGAGTGACGCCCCGTTCCAGCAGCTCCCGGACAGGCATGGAGTGAACGGCATGGTCAACGGTGGTGCGGCCAGTCACGGTGCGCCGACGCAACTGTCTGCGGAGGTGCCTGATTTCTCGCCCTCCGGTCTGACAGCTGCTGTCGGTCTGCCGGCCTCCCTCGAGGCTGACAAGACGGCTGTCGATGTGGGCAATGACTCAAAGACGGCCGCCGAGGCGTCGACAAAGGCTCTGCCGAACGGTGTTCACGCGGAGGAGATGTCGGAAGCTGCTCAGTCGTAATCTCATTGTTCAACGAGGACGACGTTGGGTATTTCAGAAGGAGTTAGAGTTTACGCTGGATACGCGGGGTCGAGAACAGACGACACCCCCGAAACCCATTGCAACAGCATCGTGGGACAGAACATGAGATATTGCCGCTCGTGTTGACCGTCGGGCCGGATGAGAGACGACCTCAGGTTCAACGTTCCGAGCCAACGGCCAGGACCACGGGGATACGGCAATAGCCGCGCAGCAATTGCTGACGTTTACCAATGATGGGGGCATTTGTACGAGACGTGGCCCCATTTACTGATTTCAAGACGGAACGGCGCAAGAGACGCCGTCCACACTCTCTGGGGCCTTGATGGCGCCATCGGGAGGGACTCAACCAGTCCCTGGACCAAAAGGGGGTCATATGCAGGACCTCTCAACACCCATGATGGCTTCGGTTGGGAGGACAGTTATTCAATTTTTTTTTTACTTTTCCATTGAGACAATCGAGACACGGCGTCGTACTGGACTGCTGTGGACGGCTCCAGTGCGAAGCCGCAAAAGGGGTTCGAGGAACTCGAGCACACACGTGGTGATGGAGGGAGAGACACAAGATGAGGTCGGGGGCGGTGTTGCTGAGCATGATTATTCACAACAAAGGTTTGGGTCAAAAGGGTGTGGCATAACTTGTATTGTACGAATAAAGACGAGCGAAATAATCCAAAATAAAAAAGAGCCGGTGGTCATGGAACATGGGAGCGCGACGCAGGGCTTGGGGTCCGGCATGCTGTGTGTGGGTTGCGTGAGGCCGTGGGCCATGCTGCGGGGGATTTCCCGCGGTACTACTGGCAGGGGGACAAGGCCTTGTGCCATCATCTATCCGTCACGAGATGTACAGCCGCCACGCATCCTTGACGATGCGCCGTGGGGCAGCAATGTTTGCATTCGTTGGTGTTGGATGCTGCTGTTCGGATCCGTGGCACTCAAGCGCGAACACCAACATGGGTAGATAGGTACCTAGGCAGTTACGAGTACATGTTAAAAACCAGATATCTTGGATCTATTTCGAGACTACAAAATGGATTTGCACTGAACGAACATTGCCTGTCCATTCCAGTCCCCGATGCCGTTTCCATTACCCTTTCCACGACGGGGGCCCCCCCTTCAAACACGCACTCCCGCAAAACGGGAGAGGCTTTGAGGGGCGCCCGGGGGGGGGGGGGGGGGGGGGCGCACCTTCGTCTCACATACAGTACAGCACATACAGCAGAGCACAGTCGAGCACATGCGCGCGTCGACCGCCCGCTTCACTTAGAGGGCGGCGACGAGGCCGGCGAGCATGGCGACACCGGCGACGGCGCCGCCAGCGAAGGCGGTGGCCTGAACGGCCGGGTTGGAGGTGGAGGCGGAGGTGGAGGTAGAGTTGGTGCCGCCGCTGGTGCCGCCGGCGGTGCTGGTAGTGTTGGTTGTGGTGGAGGTGGTGGTGGCCCCCGGCGGCGAGGACGATGACGACGGCGGCGCGGCGGTGGTCGGCGACGAGGTCTGGCCCGCTCCGGCCGTCGAGGTGGTAGACGTCAGGCCGGTGCTGGTGTCGACGCCGGTGCTGGTGTCGGCGTCGGTGCCGGTAGCGCTGGGAGGGGGGGTCGCCGTGTCAGCGGCCCGGGACGGCAGGAGGAAATATGAGCCGAAGCCATGGGTATCACGCCGCAGGGAGCCTCATATGCGCCTGGATCAAGCAACCCGTGCAACTCACCTCGCAGTCTCATCAGCCACGCCGGTCGAAGACGACCCGGTGCCGGTGGCGGTTCCGGTTCCGGAGGCCGTGCCGGTGGAGGTGGACACGCCGTCCGTGAAGCTCACGCTAGAAGCCGTCTTCACTGTTAGCGCTCATCTGCTCTCCTCACTGCTCACTGCTCACTTTCTCGAAAGGTATCAAGATTCTTCCCCGCAGGGGGTGGCGTTCAGACGTACGTTACCTGGCGACGCTCCATGTCGGCGGAGGCAGCGGCGGTGGCGGCGAGGCCGGCGAGCAGGGTGAGGGAGACGGCGTTGAACTTCATTGCGGCGTCGAGCGAATAAATATCACTATCGATTACAAAGTATTGCGGAACTGTAGCTGCGCTCAAAGTACGGCACGGGAATGCGGAGATTGCGTCTCGTGGGCTGCGAGGGGAGGTGACGAACGGGTGGTCGACCTGGGCCCGAGGGATCTTATATACACGCATCCCCCCGTTCTCACGAGACGCCTCGCCGGGATTACCAAGATTCGAGGCCACCTCGTTGCGCCGGCGTAGCCACGGTCCCGGCGCACCCCCAAGGGAAAACAAAAACGGCGGCGGCGGCGGCGGCGGCGGCGAAACGAAGCATCATTTACCGAGTCAGGCCGCGTACTTCATGCAACGAATCCGCCTAGGGAGGGGGCGGTTGTCAAGCAACTCCACCAGGCGGCGGGCCACGGAGGTTGCCAGGCAGTCCTTGGCTTCTCCGGCCTCGGCTGCTGGCCAGTGAGCAGGCCAGGGACGGGACTCAGGAAGTCAGGGAAGCACCCCGGTGATGCGCGCGAGTACGAAGTGACTACTATGCATGGCAAAGCATAGAGGTTTTCTGCGGAGCCTAATAAGCAGCACGCGGTGCGGCCTGGGCCCCGGGACTCAGGGCGACAGGGTCCCTCGCCAGATGGGCGAGCTGACTGCGTCCCGTCACTCTCCCCGTGTACGAAAGTACGTACTGTACTCCGTAGCTACGAGTAGCTACCGGATATAGAGTGAGTTCCTCTCGATTAAATTACGTTGGCCTGCGTGCGTGATGCTGATGCGATGCGAGCAAGGGGCCGGCTGTGTGGTCGGACATTGCTGCATATGCAAGTAAATGGTACTGTATCTCATACACGGCGTACGTATTTCCACAACATGAAGGCTCCACGGCCATGGTCGCGTCTGTGGGCAACTGCTGAGCGTACGCGGTCGTGGTGGTGCCGGCAAGGCACGTCTTGTGTCCGCGCGAGGAAAGCCAACGCTGCGGTTGAGCTTGAGCCTCTCTCTCGTCCACGTGTGTGGCCTGTCCGCATGTCCGTACTACCTGTATGTGTAGTCCGTACTCGTATGTAAGCTATTATGTGGACATGCATGCATGTTTGTTTGTGTGCGATTCCGTCGATTCCGCACAGCGATCTGCGTGGGGACGGACGTCCATGCGCGCTGCGGGCCAACAGGCGATCTGGGGCGCAGAAACGACTCCGATGCCGTGGCGAGCAGTCGCTCAGCAGACCTACGAGTATGTGCATGCAAACACACACTCACAGAGGTGGCGAGGTCTTTGGAGCACGCATCTGGACTGCAACGACTGAACGGCGAGGGACCTGAGTCGCGCCGTTGAGTCGTCGTCATCAAGGGGAGGCCGTCGTGAGGCCAACGTCGCGAGGCACGCAACGCGCCAAGTATACTACAGCTTTCGAGACTCGAGGCGAGACGCCTTGGCCAACAGATGCGGCTGTTGCTGCTGCTGCTGCTGCTGCTGCTTTGCGCAGACAGACCTGACAAATGTTGTGTGAGAGGGCGGCGGCGAGTCCAGGTCCTGCGTTTGCCTGGCTGTCGTCAGGAAGACCGAGTGAGAGACAGATGAGGACAAGAGGGGACCAAAGGGACGAAGGAGTCTAGTGTTTGAGGCAGCACTGCCGGAAACGGAAACCTGTCATCGTGCTACGAGCACGTCGCCTCGCGACGCATCTACTGTACCTTACTTCGCAAGGCAGCTGCGACCAAGGTTACGCTGAGACGGCCGATGAGCCACGAGTCAAAGTCAATGCCGCCGAGTGACAAAGCGGGATCGCGCCCAACGTGACAAAGGGGGCGAGCCGGTTCGAGTTGGAGACGCGCCGATGGTCGACGGCGTGAATCGAACGCAGCCGAAGGTAAGCTGAGCAGGAGCAACATCTCTCAAAGGAACATTGTGGTGGAGGGAGGAAACGAAGTGCCCGAGTTGCAAGAGTGGCTTGTGTGTGGCTTGGACGCTCGTGGGCTTGAGGGTTGTTGCCAATCCAGCAGCCAAGGTCAGCTTGGTCTGGTCAGGCACGCCCGGTCACATGTGAGGCTTGGTTGTGGCTGAGCCCTCCTGTCTTCTGTCCTCTGTGCCTCTTCCCCGCGCCCAAGCCACCCACCAACCCTCCCATCCACCACATGGCCCGCTTTCACCAGCACGCCAGTCGCCGCCACCCATTGTCCGAACCGCTGGCGGCCGCTGGTTAGCGTTGGGCGCGGCGGCCCGACCAGTCATTAGGGCCACTGACGTCGTCATATGCCACCCGGCCAGTCGTCCGCCTGCCTGCCGCCTCGTCGGGCGCTGGACGCTGGACGCTGGACGCTGGACGCTGGAAGACACCAACTTGCAAGCACCAGCAAGCAGCGAGAGGCCCTTCGTCGCCCCGCCACACGTCCTCGACTGACGGTGCTGAAGGGCCGACGTTTTTGCAACGCCGCGAGAGCCACGGCTCGCCGCTGCAGCCGACACGCGGCGTCCGCACTCGAAGCTTGTTTTGCGTCATTCATCAGGCACCCGTGGACCTCCCGACGGCGACGTTGGGTAGCACTCGACCAGCCGGGGGCTGCTCGGCACTTGGGAGAGGGAGAGGGTCCTCTGCCCAGAACAGCTGCTCCTCCCAGGCCTGGAGCTAAGGCTCCCGGGCAGCCAGGGCTACTCGGTACCAATTCGTCGATGCGTCCGGTCGGCGAGACGGACGGGCAAGAGGGGTGCTGCAGAATCTGCAGGCGCCGTCGGTCGGTAAAGTGCAGAAAGTCGGTGGCGCAGTTCCCAGCGATGGGAATCGTCACATTTGTTGAGCCGCGAACACAGCCCAGCGGCGTGCCAGGCAGGCAGGCAGGCAAGTTGGCAAGCAAGCACACAGCTCGGGCACAGGCGGGCGGGAGATGGAGGGATCAAGGGCGGGCAAACGCCTTGTGAGGCGTCCACCGCTAGATGAAAGGGCTGCAATCAGACACCGCCCGGGTGACGAGGGCAACTGCACAGAGGCACCAAGTTGTCGAAGAAAGACAGCCAGCAGCCCGAAAACCTCCTGCTGAAGCAGGCCGTTGCGGGCCTCGCTGGGCGAGAGAGGCGGGCGGAGCGACGAGGGGAGGGGGGGGCATCAGCAGCATCGTCATCATCAGGACTCAGCACCCCCGCCATCATTACGTCTTGCCCCGCTGCCCGGCCTCTTGCTCCCGCCCCCTCGAGCGGCATCCACGCGGGCGCCTTGTTCGACGAATGTGCATGTCTTTTGTGGAAGGCTTTGTCTTGGGCGGTAACCCTCTGTTTCGAGGTACCTAACATATCCGCCGAGGCAGGTGTCCAAGGCAGGTACCTGACCGTCCAGGTTGTGCCCACCAGTGCAGAAATGCGAGGCAACGGCGCAGGCGGCGGCCGCACCACGACCTGCAAGTGCCACCCCTCGCCCGCTCCTCTTGCCAGGTTCCCTCCCACCTCCGCCTCCCGCTCCTGCCCGCCCCCTTGCTTTTCCAGCAAGCCGCCGTGCGCACTGCACCTGGAGTCCTGAACGGTGAACACTGGCACACCTCCCTCCCGCTCATCCTCCTCCTCCTTCGTCATCTCGCCTTTGATTGACTGGCAGCCCAGCTTTTTCGCCTCCTTCCCCAACCACTTGCCTGCCTTGTGCGCCACATCCCCTCATCTCATCTCACCTCGCCCCGCGCTGCGTGTCGAGGCCAGAAACTCATCTTTTCATCAACCTTGCGTCTCCGTGCCGTTTCAGACTTATTGTCCCGTCCATCGTTCTTGAACCGCCCACCCCAGCTGCTGCCGGCGGAATGGCCAGCTACGACCCGTACGACCGGGACTATTCCCGCCGTTACGTGCGAGAGGAGCGGCGGGACGACAGAGACCCTCGCTTCCTGGATTCGCGCGACTACGCCAGGCCCTATCCCTCGCGGGACCTGGTCCCCCGCGCCCGCGAGGACAGCGACCTCTCCGTGGAGGAGATCCGCCGCGACTTCCCGCCGCCCACCGGGAGGGACATTCGTCGCGCTCGCTCCGCCGAGCCGCAGTATGACGAGTACGAGTACGACTACCACCGCCGCGGACACGACTCTCGCCACGACCGCGATCGCGACTATGACCGCTACTCTGACCGCCACTCGCGCCGCGGCGGCGGCAGCGTGTACTACGAGGAGGAGGAGCGCAAGCCCAAGCACAAGAGCATGTCCAAGCAGGAAAAGATCATTGCCGCCGTTGCTGGCGCCGCTCTCCTCGCCGGCGGCAAGGAGATCTACGACCGACACGAGGCCAAGACTGACGGCACCGACGTCCAGCGCAACGCGCTCTCCTCGGTCGCCCTTGCCGGCTTTGGCGCACTTGCGGGCTACCAGGGCGCCGAGTTCTACAGCAAGCACCAGGCCAAGAAGGACCAAAAGGCCACGTACATCTTGCACCGCGGTCGCGACGGCCAAATCACCGAGTACTATTCCGACGAGGAGGACGGCTCCAAGGAGAAGAAGGGCCACAAGAACTTTCTCGAGAGCGCCATCGCCGCCACCGGCCTCGGCGCCGCTGTCAAGACTTTGACTGGCGGCGGCGATGACAAGCGTTCCGACACCCGCAGCCGCCGTGGCAGCCCCGCTGGCTCCCGCGCCGGCTCCCGCTCCCGCTCCCGTGGGCCCGGCGCAAACAAGATTCAGAAGGCCGCCATGGCGTCCCTCCTAGCCGGCGCCACCGAAGCTTTCCGCGTCGCAAAGGAGCCCGGCGGTTGGAAGGGCGAGAAAACGAAGCGCATTCTCACCGCAGCTGCCGGTGCGGCCACCGTGGATGCTGCCCAGAGCGACAGCCATGGCAAGCTGGGACTCGCGGAGTCGGTCATTGGTGGCCTGGTCGGCAACCGACTCATCAACGGTTCGAAGAAAGACATTGAAGAGGACAAGCTGACTGGGAGGAGCCGCTCGCGTTCTCGCGCTCGGTCGCAGAGCGGCGGAGGCGGTGGCACCGGCCTTGCTGCACTGGCCACGGCTGGACTCGGGGCTCTCGGTGCTAAGAAGGTGCTCGACCACTCGCGATCCCGAAGCCGCGGCCGCGACTACGATTCCAGGAGCCCGTCACCCGATCGCCACCGCCAGCGGAGCCGCAGCCGCAGCGTCGTCGACAAGGCTCGCAACAGCCTCGCCAAGCTCGGCATCGGCGGCGGTGCGGTCGCAGCTGCTGATGACCACCGCCGGCGGGACCAGGACGATTTCGACGACCGCGGCAGCTCTCGGCGCTCCCGCCGCTACTCTGACGACATGTACGACGACGATAGAGGCTACGGACGGAGCCGCGGGGGCGACTACGAGTCGGAGCGGTCTCACCGCAGCGGCCGTCGGGATTCGTCCCGTCGACGAGGCGGGAGCCGCTCCGGCTACGGATCCGAGTCTGATCTCGGAGACTCGGACGAGGACGAGAAGAGGCACAAGAAAATGAGAGGTAAGCAAATTTTGACCACTGGTCTTGCCACAGTCGCCACCATCCACGCAGCACACGGGGTCTATCAAAGCATGGAGAAGAGGCGCGCGCGGCAAAAGGCCGTCAAGGAGGGTCGCCTCAGCCCCGCCGAGGCAAAGAAGCTCAAGACCAAGGCCATCATGCAAGACGCCGCGTCCGTCGGCATTGCGGCTCTGGGTATCAAGGGCGCCATCGGCGAGATGAAGGAGGCCAAGGAGATGACAGACGAGTGCAAGGAGTTCAAGGAAGAAAAGGCCCGCCGCCACGAGCGGCGGGAGATACGCAGGCAGCAAGGGCGCAGCCTCAGGGACGGCCACGACCGACGGGCTGACAGCCTGCCGGCCGGTCCGCGCTCGCGGTATGGTGGCTACGAGTCGGACGAGTACGACGACTACGGGCCGCGGTACTACGACGACAACCCATATGGCACTGGCAGGCTCCCTGCTCCGCCTATGGGATACCGCCCCTGAGCGCTGACGTCCCACTGCTTCTCCTGTATCCCCTACCTTCAGCACTCGTGCCAGTGCCGCATCGCCAGGTATGGCCTGGCCAGGACGACTATGATGATGACTACGACGAAACGATCCGATCTTGCGCGCAAAGCGGTGAGAGATCTGATGAGCGCTTGAGCAACGGCGTCACTGGGCGTTGGAAGGCAAGACAAGGATTTGCATGGGCTTAGCGAAAAGACGCCGCTTTGAGACACTGACCTTTTCCCCGTGCTGCGTGGCATGACTTTTGGCACTAGGGGACGCGAGCTGCATGGCGAACCGAGTCTCGGCCCGTCCCCTGGTTGCCCTGTTGGTTTCTGCGAGTCCCGCTGCCCTTATTTCCCTTTTCTTCCGTCCACATCCATGTATCCGAGTGTGCAACGACTAATGACGAATGAACTGTACCAGACCACCGCCGCTACTGAGTGGCTCAACCCGCCCGTTGTGCTCCGCTGTCGACGCCGGGGGAGAGGAGATCGGCGCGTGGCCCGGATGGCCGGGACACGGCAAGATGGAGTGTCGATTTAAAACATCGGAGCCCGGGCTAGGGCCGGCCGGCGGCTAGCAAGCATCGTCCGGCACGTTGGCCCGTGGGATCCTGATCTGCTTACCAATGACGCGCGCAGCGCGTCGGAGCGTGGGAAGGAGAGTGCGGGACAAGAGGGGAATGGGCCCGAGGTTGGGTTATGCGCTGGCGAGGACGGGTTCGGAAAAGACGGCTTCTGCTCCTGCAGGGGACACGAGCCATGCAGGACCTGCGCGACGATCGGGGGCATCGGGCATGGGCGGGATGGGATGGCTCGCTATGGCTGGGGAATTTGCTTCTCTGCACGCCCTCCCTGCCTGCAGGCGGGCGACAGTTTGCCAGTGAAGGTAGAGATAGACAACGTACGAGAGACACTGGATGAATGAATGACCGCTACGATTTTTATTTTTATTTTTTCGATCTGGTGCGCAGAAGTGTTTCTCGTGGGTGACTGCGATGCAGTCGCGGAGGCTGGACTGGACTAGACTCTTGTTGGACTCTGCCCGGTCGAGACAGCAGCCCGGCTTCGTGGCCTTGTTTTCGGGGGCGAGGCCCCCACCCCAACCCCAAGGTCGATGACATCACCCAGCCACCACCTGGCCCCCAGCCACTCAGGTAGTGTGTAAACCAACTCATGGTCAGTTCCCATTGCCGCCGCCAACACGCTGCCGGCACGAGCGCGGGCGTGTGCAGCTGGCGAGGGGTTGACAGCGGGAGAGGGGGAGACAGGGGACAAGCGGCGAAGGGGCGGGCTGGGTTGTTGAGACACGAGTTCGGAGTCGGCTACGGCAGTAGGTACGTAGTTCCGTGTTTTCCAAGAGGCGCGGAACGAGGTGGTATGATGCTGACGACGAGGAGGATGAGCATGATGGTGGTGGTGGTAGTGGACGTATTGCGAATGGGCGGCTGCTGCCACGTGTTGCGCTGACGGCCCGTTGCGGGAGCCGCCGACATGTCATACATACATACACGGCGTAACGATAACGAGTAGTTGGTCACGGTACTCTATGAGCAGTGATGGGATCGTCCCGGCGTGATATGGACAAAAAGGTAGGTGACAAGCGGCAAAGCACACCCAGGTGAAGTGATGGTACAATTCTCGCCCCATGCCGGGGATCCTCCCAGCTCGTGGATATACATGCAACTGCGGCCGTCCCTGTCCTTCTTGCACGCGCCGTTCCCGTCCTCCCATGGTCTGCCCCCTGCCGACGCCGTCCCGGCCCGGCTCGGTCGCTCGCTGCGCTCACGCCCCGGACAGGTCGCCGCCCGTCTGCTTCCACTTCTGCGCGAGGGCGAGGACGCCCGAGAGGCTCTTGGCCTGCTGGTCGTCGGCGGGGAAGACGTAGTCGACGTACTCCTCCCACGCGTCGTCGCCCTCGTCGCCGCCCGCGGCGCGCCGGCGGCGCTTGACGCGGCGCGGCATCTGGCGCTGCACGCCGTCGACGTCGGCCTCGCCGCCGTGCGTGCGCTCAAACGACAGCCACGCGTTGAGCAGCGACACGCGCTCCTCCTTGAGGTCCTTGTCGCGCATCGACTTGAGCGCCCGCTCAAACACCTTGCGCGCCCGCGCCTTGGCCTCTTCGCTGACGGGCTGCTCCTCCTCCTCCTCGTCCTCCGCTTCATCACCATTGTCGTTGCCGTCGTCGTCGGGTATGTTGATTTCAAAGTGCGCGTACGAGATCCACACCTTGACGTGGTCCGTCTTGGCCAGCAGCCGCTCGTACAGGTCGCGCGTGCGCTCGTACTCGCCCTCCTCCTCCTCAAAGTCAATGTACGCCTTCCACAGCAGCTCGGGCATGTCGAGCTGCGGCTGCGCCACGGCCAGCTCGAAGATGGCCCGCGTGCGCTCCAGGTCGTCGAGCCCGCGCTCCAGCTCGGCGAACCGGATCCACGTCTGGCAGTTGGCCGGATTGTACTCGACGTGCTTCTCGTAGAGCGTCCGGCACCGCACAAACTCGAACAGCTTGCGCTCCAGGTCCACGTACCCCGCGAACAGCTTGTCCTTGGGGCACATGCCGATGGCCCGCCCCAGCAGCTTGCGCGCCGCCGGCAGGTCGCCCTGCCGCACCTCGAACTGCGCCGCCAGCAGCCACACCTTGGCAAAGGTGAACTTTTTGTGCGGTATCAGGTTCAGGCACGTCGCGTAGATCTGCCGCGCCCGCTCCGCGTCCTTGCCCTCGAGCTCCTCCCAGATGGCGTAGAATATCCAGAGGTACATGTACCGCCGCCAGTGCCGCTTCTCCTGCGTCGGCGGCACCTGCGCCACCGCCCGCTCGTACACGTCGCGCACGCGGTCGGCGTTGCCTGACGACTCCTCCAAGCCGGCGTAGTCGAACCAGGCATCGTAGTTTTTGGGGTTCTCCCGCACCTGCTCCTCGTAGTGCCGCCTCCGCTTCGACAGCACCACGTCCTCGACGCCGTCCTCGTCGCCGTATTGCTTCTCAAACGTCGTGTATGCCTTGTGCAGCGCCATCGACTTGGAGCGCGGCAGCCGGTCGAGGGCATACTTGTAGATGGCGCGTGCCCGCTCGTACTCCTTGAGCTTGGCTTCGAACCGCGCGTAGGCCATGAAGAGCTTCTCATCGACGAACTCGTCGCCGAGCGACTCCACCGCCTCGCCAAAGACGTCCCGCACAAGCTCGCTGGTGCCGTTTTCCTCCTCGAACTTGGCCCACTTGATCCAGTTCCGCGGCTCGGGGTGCACCATGGTGAAGGTGCGCAAGATGTCGCGTGCGCGGTCGAACTCGCCATATCGCTTCTCCAGCTTGATGTAGGCGTTCCAGGCGGCCTCGTCGGGCTGCCACTGCATCCAGCGATCAAATACCTGGCGCGTGCCGGGGATGTTGCCAAGCATCTCCTCCATGTAGACGTACTTGTACCACAGTTTGTCGACGCGGGGGAGGATGGCGACGGCGCGGTCGAGGAGGTTGCGCGCATGGTTGATGTTCCGCGAGCGCATCTCGGCCTCGATGTACCGTATCCAGAGCTGGACATTGTGCGGGTGGGCGTCGAGGGCGCGCTCGAAGACGGAGCGGGCGCGCGCAAACTCCTTCTGGTCGAGCTCCCATTGCGCGTACTGGGTCCAGTTGTGCAGGCTGAGGCGGTTGCGGCGCACGTAGTCCTCGAACTCCTTTCTCTTGCGGCCCTGGTACTCGTGCAGCTCCTCGAGGTCGCTGAAGCGCTGCGTGGGCGCCTGCAGCGACACCTCCTGCCGGTCGACGGCCTCGCGCAGGAGCTGCTCGGCGCTGATCTGCACCGGCGCGGCGGCCTTGTTCTTGACCCTGGGCGGGCCCCGAGCCGACTCCATGTTGAGGTGCGCGTCGCTGGCGGCGGAATGGAGATGGGGGTGGGAGGGGGGATTGAGGGATGTCGCGAGGGTGGTTGCGATGTGAGGGTTGGCAGTGACGGCTGGAGGTCGGATTCGGGTCACGTCGTTCGGCGCTGGCGAGGCTCAAATTTTGGGGCCGCCTGGCCTTATCGCGGGTGCTGATACTGCTCGGTACGTACCGTGCGACGGGCGCTGGGGCGGGTGAGTGGTGGCTGCCTGCTTGGTCAGCGCCACAGAACCGGCTGGCCCAGTTGCGGCTGTGGCGCGGGCTTCAGCCTCGCACTCGCAGCCTGCCAAACAAAATATCTGGGACCCGTCACCCAAGTGAAGTGAAGTGACTTCCTACCTGCTTCGTACGCCGCACGCCTGCGCTGCACCCGCACCGTCAACGTCGCTTGCTGGCCTGCGCGCATCTCACCGGGACACCGCACCCCCCCGGAACGCGCGCTTACGCACACGTATACCACATCACATCGTCCGGCGTCCGCCCCCCGACGCACCTCCACTCACCATGTCGACCGTCGCGGACGAGCTGCTCAACGACTTTGGCAGCTCCGGGGACGAGGCCGAGGAGGACAACGACGGCCTCGTCCAGCGAGACAATGAGGACCAAGATGGCGGCGACGAGCGCAACGGAGACGCCATGGATGTCGACGGCGCCAAGAAGGAGGAGGCCAACGACGACGATGACAAGAATATCCACGACCTAGAGGATGCCGAGGCGACCAAGGCGCGAGTCGAGAAGATGCAGCTCGCCGGCGTCAAGGATGTCCGCAGCGTCGCCAGCCTCATGCAGACCTTGGAGCCGGTTCTCGAGGTTAGTAGCCGCCCCTTCCCCATTCCCGCTCTTAGAGGATGTGTTCACATCGGTCCCTGGAGAGGTAGCCCTAACGCCTTGTCTCGAACGATGCAGAAAATCGCACACTATCGATCCAAGTCGGAGTCGGAGACATCGGTCGTCGGCAACATCGAGGACCACCCCGAGTATAGCCTCCTCACGCAGTCCAACAGCTTGTCGACCATGATCGACGGCGAGGTCGCACTCGTGCACAAGTTCATCCGCGACCACTACTCGACACGGTTCCCCGAGCTCGAGCGGCTCGTCACCACGCCGCTCGAATATGCCAAGGTCGTGTCCATCATCGGCAACGGACCGATGGACTCGGAGAGCATCAAGGCTCTGCAGACGTCGACAAACAATCCCCTCGGCATGGGCCTGAAGGCGGTCTTGGATGGCCCTTCGCTCATGATCGTCACAGTCGAGGCAACAACCTCAAAGGGCCACGAGATGAGCGAGGAGGAGCTGGCTCGCGTCCGCCAGGCCTGTGACATGGCCATTGCCCTTCACAAGGCCAAGCACACCCTGATGGAATATGTGCAGTCCCGCATGACAATCTTTGCGCCAAACCTGACAACACTCATCGGGTCTCTCACGGCGGCGCAGCTCCTGAATGCGGCGGGCGGCTTGACAGGCTTGTCCAAGACGCCCGCGTGCAACATACCTTCTTGGGGCTCCAAGAAGCGTCAAGCCGGTCTTGCCACCAACATCGGAGTCCGGCAGCAAGGATACCTGTATCACTCGGAGATGATCCAGCACATTCCCAACGATCTGAAAAAGCAGGCCATGAGAATCGTTGCCGCCAAGCTCGTTCTGGCTGCGAGAGTGGATCGCATCCACTCGAGTCCGGATGGGAAAACGGGAGACGACCTCAAGTCGGCGTGCCTGGAGCGGCTGGAGAAGCTCACGGAGCCCCCGCCAAATAAGGGCGGTCGAGCTCTTCCCATTCCCGACGACAAGCCCGCACGGAAGCGTGGCGGACGCAGGGCACGAAAGGCCAAGGAGGCTCTGGCAATGACGGACCTACGCAAGGCTCAGAACCGCATGGCCTTTGGCAAGGAGGAGAAGGAGGTGGGCTACGGCACTGGCGAGGGGACTGTCGGCATGGGCATGATCGGCCAGCAGAACGATGGGCGCATCCGGGCCCTGCAGGTGGACAACCGGACGAGAGCCAAGCTCAGCGCGAAGAACAAGGGTTGGGGCACAGGCAGCACCGTGGGCGCGGCGTCCAACATTGGTGCATTTGGCCCATCTGGCGGCATCGACCTGGCAGGCAAGGGCCTTCGCTCAGCCGGTGTTGGCAGCAGCGTTAGCGGAGCTGCCTCGTCGCTCACGTTCACGCCGGTGCAAGGCTTGGAGCTGGTCGATCCGAAGATGCAGGCGGAGCTCAGCCGCAAGCGCAAGGCGGAGGAAGACAGGTGGTTCAAGGGCGGCTCGTTCACGCAAGTTGGAGGCGGTTCGAGCTCCAACGCCAACGGCGGCTTCAAAGTGCCCGATCTACCGGCGGCGAAGCGAGTTGATACAGGCGCGACCAAGATGGGGCCGCCACCGAGCCGGCAAAAGTGAGGCTACGCCTTCTCGATCACGACATGTCGATTTCACGCGAGGATGAGACGACGGTCAGCGCGGCGGTGGATGGCGGCATGATGATACCAGATGACCAGGCCGTTGGGGGCAGCGGCTTATTGCTACTATCAGACGATGCGGCGAAGGAGGCGTTACGGCATGGCAGGCAGGTTCGGGGCCAAAAAGAGAACCCTCACAGTTTTGCTTGTATATTGTACGATGAATGGAACAAAGACGGCAGATCGCATTTTCAAGCTCGCTCGCTCGCTCGCTCAACCCATGACCACGCTGACACGATCCTTTCTCTTGGCGAACTGGGGATGGCGCAGCCCATGTAACGGGTAAACAATCTGGCCGGCCCTGGGGGTGCAAGTACATTACCTGAAGACGCGCCATGTTCGCATGTTCGCATATCCTCAACAGCAGTCGCCTCAAGCGACGTGCAGCCAGCTCCCGCAGCAGGCCTTGGCATGGCATCCCAGATGTAAGCCGCCTACCTACCTGCACAGCTTCCCGAGCTTGGGTCACCAACTCACAGGCTGGGAACTTCCCACAGGCCCGCGGACGAGGAGACTATTCCACCGACCAAGCTCAAGGCAACAATCATCGGGCCCGGTCACATCGGCAAGACGACGCTCCTCCAGGCCGCGTTGCAGGACAAGTACCCGCCCGAGGTCAGTTCGTCGCGTCTTCTGCACATCTTGGGCCCCCCGGGAGAGTACCACATATAGGCCGCTTGCTCCTCTCCCACAACCCCGTCTCCTCCTCGCGATGCTTGCTTACCGAGGTTACTTGCTTGCTTGTTTGCTTACTTTCCCGGGGGCACAAAAGAGCCAGCCGTTTAGTTCATGTCCCGGGTTTTATGAGTGCACCGTGCAAGACGAACAGCAGCAGCAGCAGCAGCAGCAGCAACGGGATGGACGGACCGACAAGGTATCGGGGATGGGGACGGGGACGACGACGCGCGTGAGCCTCGCGCTGTGGGACTCGGCCGGCTCGTACGACGACTGGCGCCTGGAGCCGCTCAAGTACGTGCGCACCGATGTTGTGGTGCTGGCCTTCTCGGTGGACCGGGCGGATGAGATGGCGGACCTCGCCGAGGACAGGGTACGTCCTCCTCTTCTCCCTCCTTCTCCTTCTCCAGCTCCTCCTTCTCCCCCCCCCCCCCCCCCACGTCGTCGCCGCTCGTCACCGAGGGATCGTCACTCCCTCTCTAGACGGGACGATACACCCCTCCGTAAGAAGCGCAGCTGCTCATCTCAAGACACGCCATGGCGGGTGCAGTACGTCGCCGAGGTCGAGCACTTCGTCCCCGACATACCCATCCTCCTCGTAGGGCTGCGGACCGATCTCCGTACGCAGCACGTCCCCGCGGGGGACTCTGGGGCGGCGGCGGCGAGGGTGTTCATCACCCGGGCGATAGGCGAGAAGATGGCGCGCCGGCTGCGGGCGGTCGCGTACGCCGAGTGCTCGAGCTACACGGGCGACGGAGTCCGCGAGGTCATGCAGCAGGTCGCAAAGGCTGGGCTCCTCGCGCCGCGCCGAGGGGTTCAGAAGAGGCGCGGCGCGGGAAGGGGGCGCTTTCGTTCCCGAGTGCGATCAAGGTGCCATGTCCTGTAACGAACTTGGTTGTTGGACCCTTGATGATCGTCGCCGGTCGGACTGCCTTTGCTCGGGTGCCTCATCCCAGGACGGATCTTCCCATCAGCCCCTGTCAGCGTGTTTGCCGATCCCATCACGGCACTCGTTGATACCAACGCGCAGGGAAGGCCGGGTTATACATCATCTGTAGGATACATTCAAGCTGCATGTACCGAACCTCGGGGCAGGATTCATGGCCTGCATTACGATCATCAAGACAAATGCAAAAGTGATGATATGTTGTGAACATGTGCACCGCGACTTGGTCTGCACGGCGGAAGCAATGTGAAAGCACAACGGCTACGGCGATTCACAGTTCCCGCGACGGGATAGACAATGGAGAGACCTCAGCGATGCCGGTCGGCTCTAACGAACGGTTCCGGCTGAAAGATGAGACCCTACCTTCATCGGCTTGCCGGCTCGCCGGGGCTCGCGCGCCACGATCCTCATCTCCAGAGATCCAAGGGATGCAGGTCCCACGGCCCAGACCGACCGACAGACCGACCGACCGACTGACTGACTGACTGACTGACTGGCTGGCTGGCTGTCGGTAGCACAACCGGTGCAAAAGAAAACAAGCCGGGTTCATTAATACCCAGGCAGCGAAAAAGGAATACAATAACCGTCCTCGAAGGGAGGGCGACTCAACTGCGCAAACGCGAACGCACCGGCTCAACAAAGATCTCGATCATCTCGGCCTGTCTCTACCTGTTTTCTTCTTCCATCGACAAGTCAGAAAATGGGGGAGACATTTGTCCATGACAGGTCATGCGAACGCATAGACCCGCGACGTCCAGCCGCCCGTCGTCTATGCCAGACGATGGGCAGCCGGGCCAGGCGGTCTCAACGACCCAAATTGCATTGCGAGATTCCTCATTCCCCTTTTTGCCGCCACCTCCCCAGCAGCGCGGACTGCCCTCTCCGGCGCAGCAGCGCCAGCGGACCGCCAGACGCGACACTTGTCTCACACCATCGAGATTTGCGAGCCCAAACGCGGAGGGGGGCCTTGGGGCCGCTGGTGCAAGTGGCTCGCGTGATGCCCAGCAGCATGCGCGAAGGGCTTCTGCAGCAGGGGTCTGTCCAAGATATGGGATGTCATGCGCGCAACGTGACAGCAGCAGCACCCTGGATTCTCTCTCCCGTTGACGCAAGTCGGGAAGTACAATGTCCATCTCGGCAGGTCGGCGGACGTGGGTACGGGCACGGGTCCTGGCCACTCTGCGGGATCTCGGGATGCCGTGATGGGGTTGCACGACATCGCAACGACCGCAGGTGGGCAACGATCCGCGCCCACGTGCTGGCTACCGAGCGATCATCGCAAAAGCACAACGGCAGGAATGCGAAGATGGGAGTCTTGCACTTCCGGATCTTGTCCTCCAGGCAAACGCCAATCTCTGCGGCGCTTAGACGGCGACCATGATATTGCCATGTCGCGGGCCCATTGGCGCGCGCCCAACCTGTCTCTGTTAAAACTCTAAGACGAGCTGGATATCGTCAGGCAGCCCATCCGGACGAAGCCATGGCATCTTCACGACCGGCTTGCCTGAGACGGCGACGGCGACAGCGACGGCGATGACTCTGCGCCCCGCAATCGCGGCGTGCCCGGTCCAAAGCGGGACCCTTTGAGCGTGCAGAAGCCTCCCTTGAGAGCTTCTCTCGAGGAGGCCAGAAATTGGCCGAAGACAGAAAACACGGCGCACGCCGCACACCCCTGAGGGGCCACCGGGGTTGCTCACTCACACAGGTGTCCGCCATGGGGAAGGGCACGGAGGATGGGGGCCCCCTCCGAAAAGCAAAACAAGCCGTGGCTCATGAGCGGCCAGCCAGGCATGGCCAGCTGCGCCGTCGATGACGTCGTTGACGCAAGGCTGGCACGCCAGGGGTACGAACCGGCTGTCACTTTTTTCTTCCTGTCACCCAGGCCGGCCACACGATCGACGTGCGTCAGCGGCTGGGACGCAATTGTTGCGCAAAAAAACCAGGGGTCAGGTTCGAGAGCGGGACAGGTTGGCAAAGACATGCCGTCTCGATAAAAATATGTACGAGTATTGCAGAGGAACTCAATCGTCAACACCAGGGGGCATGTCGTGAGCGGCGAGAGACACGGGCCATCGTGGGAGTTACTGTGCCACTGTCGAGACGGGCGCAGTCGCCGCAACGAGACAAGAGGAAACCTTGCGGCGGAAAGCATCGACGCCGGATGCAGCCAGGCACGCCACCAGCATGGAGCTGGCTTCTCAGGGTCGAGACCCTGCTGGACGGAACAAGGCTTTGTCTCCGGAAGAGGAGACAGTAGCGGTTATGTTCCAGATGCTCGGTGCGCAGATGGGGGATCCGGGGACATTGCAAGCGCCAGAACGGAAACGTCTGCCCGCGGCTCGCGATCTTCAGGGACGTTGATGCCTGTGCCTGTCAATCGTGATGCTCGCACGGGAGGGGGCCATGGAAGACTCTGCATGATCCATTTCTTTCCTTCCGTCCATGCCACGGCGTTCGCCCGTCTGGATTTGTGATTATCGCATGCCCATTGTCGAGATTGCCCGTGTAGCAAGCGCCGGTCGCCGTGGAGAAGGCCCATAGCTGGGCATCGCGATGGACGAAGACGCGCTGCAACAATGTTTCCGGATCGCGATGACAAGAGGGGATCTGGAGCTCGAGGGGTGGAGAAGTGGGTTCAGGGCCCTGCCAGGCCGACCTGGACGACTGGAGCGCGCTGGCTGGGCTGGCAACTGGGCTGGCGCTGGTACGCGCACGCCCTGTTCGCCGGACAGGGGTGCGGTAGGCAGTGAGGGTGGGCAGTGAGAAGCGCTCGCAGCTCAGTGGGGCAGGCGCGGTGGAGATGCCCCGGGGCCGTCTGCGACCCTGCCTGCTTGGGTGAGCAGCGAGTGAGCGGGCAGTCAGCACCAGCAGGGCCGGGGCATCAGGGGACCAGGACCTGCCTGAGGTGAGGTGTTGAGGTGGTGAGGTAAGACGGAGTGCTTGGCCGCCCTGGCGAGGCCGATTGTGGAGGGGTTCAGCTGCCGCCGTTCACGATGGGTGTCTCGCAGGACCAGCAGCCCAGCCGTGGAGGTTTTGGTTTTATTTCAGAGACAAACAATCGTGGGCCCCCGTTGCGCGTCTCACAAGAAAGCTCAGGTACCTTACCTTGCCGCGTCTTTGTCTACGAGTACCCGTACCTGACCGTCAGGGCTCAGGGCCTCCATCGCCGCAGCACGGGCATACGTCGTGCCTGAGCATTTCGCGCCGGCCACAGCTGGGATGGACCTGCCGCGCGCACGGAGTGCACTCCGTACCGCCTTCCCAGGCTGCCTGCGGGCCAGCGGGGTGGGTGCCATGAGTGGGGCTAGAGCCAACCTTGGGCCCGGCCGTCCCTGCCTTCGTTGCTGGCACACCAGACAGAACACGACCGTCGCGACAACAGCGAGCGAGGGGACCCGCGTGGGCCCTTGGCAGCCGGAGGCATCCATTCTCGGCGTGCAGGAGCGCCCCCAAGCTTTCCCGTCAGCGCCCAGCAACTCGGACAGCGCCGGCCTCGAGCCTTTGGGGGCGCCGCGGGTCGCTGGTGTCATCCATGCCAAGGTACTTCGTGCTGGAAGGTTGCTGCCCGCCCACCACAGCCTCCCGTGCCCAACCAAGCCAGCCAACCCACGTCCCACGCGGATCGATCAGACACCAAGCCTCAAGCAGCGCACGGCGGCCTAGGCAAACCCCGATCCCGCCAACATACCGCGATGCGCACGCACAATCGTCCCCTAGAAAGCAGGGTCTTTTGAGAAATGGCTCGCGCTGCAGACTCTGTCGCAGACGGATGGACCCCAAAACGCCGCCATCGTCACCCGCCCGGCTGTTCCTTTCGCCCTTGGTCCCTGGCTTGCCTGGCAGCTGGAGCGATAACTTCGCTTCGCGGGATCCCCCAAAGTCAAAGGGTCGTTGCCGCTCTGCCCGGGGCTACGACGCATCGGGACGGTACCATCAGGATGCTTTGCGCTACGCGACCGCGAACCAAGGTGAAGAGTCTTCGACCGCGACGCTGTGCTCGTTCGCCCCCTCCGCCTTGAAAGACCATGCACTTGTTGTTGTTAGTCGCTGGTCCAAGAATGCAATTTGCCATCAACAAGAGCTATCCCGCCAAGAGCGTTGTCACGGTGCCCGCTAACGCAAGCTCATCCGCCAGCGTTCCCTGCGCTCGGCGCTTGCAAGCTTCTAGTCCTGCTTTTTCCACGATTGCTTCACCAGACTATTGAACGTGCGTGATTAGCCCGTCCGTGATGTCGCGACCGCGCCACATGAGGGCCAGTCACGGTGCTCACCCGCCACGGGTGGCCAGCCAGCCAGCCTAACGAAAGGGCGCCTCGGCTGCAGTCAAGCCTCGCCACTACTTGCGTCGCATACGCGGCCCCCCAGGTTGTCTGCCATTTGAGCCGGTCGCGGCACGATGGCGGAGGCGAGACGTCTCTCTTGTCAATACCCGGTCAAGGCATAGACATCACGCGGCGAGCCCTTTGTGTCGTCGAGCACGGCGTCGCAGTGACGTCGTCAAACGACGCAACACGTCCAAAAACAGGCATAGGGATCTGCGACCCCGGACGACGACGGACTGCCTGGCGATAACCCAAATGCCAAAAACGTCGAGGCAGAGGCGGCACTCCCAACAAATTGAGGGAGAGCGCAATCATCTCTCTCCTGCGGAGCAAAAGCGCCGTCAAGGCCTCGCGCACACAACCTGCATGTCGGAATCGCGCAAAGTCAAAAGCCTCATCGACGGAAACAGGGGCGGGGCAGAGAAAGGCATGCCCGACAGCATGGCCATTGTGAGAGAATCGCATCCTGGAGACGCAGGTAGCGGCGAGGTAGACGGCTGTTCCTCAAGTCAAGCGCCGCCCGCCAAACGCTGGGCGGCACAAAGAGCGCGCATGTACCCCAAGTACCTGCCAGCCTCGACGTTTTCCGATCTGTCCGATTACTGGTCGAGAGCTCGGCGCCGGACCTGGACCCTGGCACGACCCTGGATCTCAAGAGGCGTCAGCTTGGGCGAGTGTGGCCCAGCAGTGTGGCCCATTTGGCCCAGCGCACGCCCCAGCACCCCACGAAGCGTCGCGCCCCCGCCCGGGGTCCGCCAGCGCGGCTCTCTCTCTCTCGCCCTCCCTTGGAAATGTTGGCAGGCCCGGGGTTTGGGTCCGACAAAATCATTTCAAAATCATAATGACGACAGGCGACGAACTCGTCTCCGGGAACAGTGCCGCCCCGCTGGCGTCTTCTTTTACCGAAGGGGCAACATGGTCGCGCCATGATCACCGTCGCAGGTGCGCCATGCGCTTTCTGGCCGGGAAGTGCAACGAGATTGGGTCCTCGCGATGGCTGCATTCCTACGTCGAGAGCGCCATCACAAGCGCAACTACAAGACAGACAGCCAGCCTTGACAGCGAAGCAGCTGGGTCGCGTCGCACGGCGGGCGGCAGGCGGCCGGGTGCGCCGGCGTCCGCATCGCGTGTCGTCGACGAATGCGTCTCACGAACCTGTGGCGCCAACTCTGAACGAGGGGTCCAGTCTCGCCTCGCCGGACAGGGCAGCATGGCATTTCAAGCTTCCTCCTCGCCTGCACTGGGGGCAATTTTCGGCGTCGTGGTGCATCTCACAGCGGCGCATGAGGCTCACGACCAGCCAAGCCTACGGCGGCTGCCAGCTGGCAGGCTGGCCGGCGGCTACGAGGGATCTCGATCCTGACGTCATCTCCAGCAAGGGCCAGGGGCACTGGGTGACCTGGCGCAGGCTCGAAAAAAAAAACTGCGGCATACAGCTCTGCACCCTGGGATGTTGCCCTGGAGCTGGGTCCCTGGCGGCGGCTTGGTCCTGAAGCGCACCGCCGCGTCCGGAGGCGACGAGTGCGGCAGCAAAGGCGGCGTCGCGATCGAGATTTTGGTGGTGGGATCAGGGTCCTCGAAGACGGCGGGCCCGTCCCCGCCAGCTGGGCCCCCCGGGGGTTCGAGGATGGAACCCTTGAGCTTCTTTTCTAGGAATGCGCTAAGCGCTGACTTCGTGCGTGCCTGCGCCGAGGATGATTGTTTTGTTTTTCTTCTGTGGTGCGTCCGAGCCCGGGGCAAACGGAGATGCGGTGAGCATGAAGAACCGAGGGCATATGCAACTACCTAACTGCTTTTGTAGGAGCCATTCTGTTGCGTGCTCGTCGACGACGGTCCGGAGCGAAACCCCGGGCGCTGGGGCATGCGCGGGCACTCTCGCACGTTGCCACGAAACAGATCACGGTGCGCGGAACAGACGACCGTGGCTGACGGTGCTCGTGTCCTTGGCACGGCGAGAGGCCCGTCTCGTACTGTACGAGTGTGTGGCCTGGCACGGGCAAGAGAGTGCGAGCATTCCAGCAAGGGCGTTGGGAGCATCACAGTGACGGGACAGGCGGACAGGGCGGGGCAGACAGACGGAAGCGAGCTCGCAGGGCCAAGAGGCCCGGCGAAGGCGGATGGAAGCTCAAGGGAGGAGGAGACGGAGGGGCGTTTGGGGCGCCAGCTCGAGGTACGAGTCAAGCCACAGAGTACTTGACGAGGGTGCCCGGTACGAGCGAGTGACCTGGAGCACGGGATGGAGCCTCACGGACCCTTGCGGCCTTGGCCCCTGTTCGGCGCCTTCCAATGGAAGACGCAGGGAGAAAGGGAGGGGAGGCGTCGAGTGGGGGAAGCTGCAGCGGGATCGGGGACGGGGGGGAGGGGCGTGTGGGTGCAGCGCAGACGCAGGCCAGTCTCACGAGCGCCGCCAGAGCAGGCTTGGGGGGCATGGAGGATGGGAGGGTGCAGGTCGGTCAGGTCGGGTTCGCTGACGAGATGGTGTGCGTGCTGGGCTGCGGTGTGGAGGGACGGAGGGCCACTGATGAATGCAGCGTGAGCGAGCCGGCCGGTGAGGTCAGGTCCTGAGGCGCCTGTTCCTAGCGCTGCGGAGCTCAACTCCCCTCCCGTGCCGTCCCCAAGTCGCCGGGTCGCTCAGTGGACGACGGCGGCGGCGACGGCGCACCGCAGCGCGGACGTGGCCGGTCTTGGCCGCTGCCTCGAGCGCCAGACCGCGCAGGGCGTACCTCTGGTAGCCGGCGAGCAGTCCAGCTTGCGTGGCCTGCCGCGCAGAGCCTCGTGCGTTCCCCCGGAGGCGCGATTGAGTGCGCACCTTGGCGGCTGGACCGAGACGATGGCTGATGGCTCCTCCTCGTACCGCGGGCGCTGTGAGCTTGGCCGGTTCTGGGGGGGAGGCAGAGAAGGTTCCTTGGGGCGGGCGGGTGGAGCTGCAGGCGGCCGGCGGGCAGCGCGCAGTGGCCAGTGGGCGTGTGGTTTCTCGGAGCCGGGTGCAGGTGGTTGAGGCGTGCAACTCTCCATTGCCCTGCCTGCCCTGTCCGGCCCTCCACAGGCTGGCTGCCCGGCTGCGTCGACGGGAGGCCTGGTGCTGTGTGTCCCTGCCTGCCTGCCTGCCCGGGCCCTGTCCTGCCCGCGCGCACGCCACCCCTCACCCCGACACACCACAGCCAAACACCCACACGCCGCGGCCGCCGCAAGAGGCTGCGCCAGTTGCGCGCCCCAGCCCAGCCAAGCCCCAGCGCGAGCCCCAGTGGGTGTCGTGGTGGTGGCCGCCGCCCCTCCCAGCGGTGGGTTCCCCTCCACTCGCACCACCCCCCCGGTCCCGGTCCCAGTCCCAGTCCCAGGCCCAGTCTCGCCAGTCCCAGTCGCTCTCATCAATCAGTGCGCCAGCCCAGGCAGGCCAGGTCAGCCCGGCCCAGCGCCGCACCTGCCCACTGCCCAGTAACTAGCACCGCCAGCCAGCGCTGCCAGCAGTGGCGACCCGGCCGTCCGTCCGCCAGTCTTCGATCCCGTCGATCTCCAACCGGGCCAAATGGGTTTCATGCGCGACACGCTGCTTTGGCCAAAACCTCCATCCCTCCCTCCATCCCTCGGGCTCCCTTTCTCTCTCGGGCCCCCCTCCCTCCCTTCCCTTCCCTTTCTCTCTCAAACAAACTCCTACTCTACCTTACACACGAAGCTTCGCCTTTGCTCCTCAACTGCAGATAGGCATCCCCTCGTTACGGCAAAGCTCACGACTGACAGCTTCTCTCCCGTCGAGAGTCCCACCATTG
Source organism: Purpureocillium lavendulum (assembly GCA_029168975.1). Classification (NCBI taxonomy): domain Eukaryota; kingdom Fungi; phylum Ascomycota; class Sordariomycetes; order Hypocreales; family Ophiocordycipitaceae; genus Purpureocillium; species Purpureocillium lavendulum. Next base: position 1,353,742 of record JAQHRD010000001.1, read on the forward strand.
TGCTGCCGTTGCGTTCAAGTCGCCGTTGCTACTGCTGCTGCTGCTGTATGCACTGCCGTTTCGTCACCAACGTCACCACTGGTCAACGTCCCGTCACGACCCCGGTCCCGTCCGCTGACGAACAACCACCACCACCATCGTACCGGCCTCACCCGCTTTGAACCGTTGCGCCCCAACGCACGCTCGCGCCGTTGAATCTGCGCCCGCCGGCTTCATTGCGTGTCCCACGGAGCTCGCCCACGCTCTAACACTGCAGAGGACGCCATTGCTGCCCCCGCGCCTTGCTATTGCCAACAGCGTCACCCCGTGTCGCCTTTGCCAGACCTCGTCGTGCGCTCCCGCCGCGACACAAGTCCCACCTCCGGCTACCGCCATCCACGTCTTGTCTCGAAAGGCATACCGTCTCTCACCGACTCGAGGAAGTTCGGAGCGCATTACCAGCTACCAGCGTCGCGCTTCGCCCATTCCACCCGCAGTAGCTGCCACCACCGCTACCCACCGCTACCACCAGCACCAACGACGCAGCCTCCTTCACCATGATGATGCAGGCTCGCGACGCCGCGGGCCGCCAGGTCTCGCTCCTCAATGACGATGGCTACGAAAAGGCCTCGCTCTATCAGCCGCAGCACCGCCCTCTCACCTTCCAGCCCTCGGCCCAGCAAGCCCTCTCGCGGCCCTACCCCAGTCCCCGCACCAGCTCCTCGTCGTCACCAAACACACCCGAGCTGTTACGGTCGGACTCGTATGACTCCCAGATGAGCAGCAACGATCCCATCTCTCCCCTGACGCCCTCGGCGGACTACGCCTATGCGCGCGGCGCCCTCTACCCCGTGGACGCGCCGCCCGCCAAGCGCCCTGCCTACGTCGACAGCAGCAGGTCCACGTCCTTTGACGACGACAGCAGCTCATCCGTGGCGACGCCGGCAGTACCCGAGCAGCGTCCCGGGAAGCGCTATCCTTGCCGGTACCGTGATAGCCACGGTTGCGAGAAGACGTTCACCACCTCGGGCCACGCCTCTCGTCACTCCAAGATCCACACGGCCGAGAAGGCCGTCCAATGCACCTACCCCGGCTGCCAGAAGAAGTTCACGCGCGCCGACAACATGAAGCAGCACCTGGAGACGCACTACAAGGACAAGAGCCGCTCTTCGGGCGGCGCCCGCGCGCACAAGGCAGCCCTGGCCGAGGCGCGCCGCAACTCGACGGCATCCAGCCGCAGCCGGTCGTCGACGTCGACGACGACGGCGAGCAGCGCGGGGGGCCGCGAGGCCGCGCAAGGCTGGGAGGGCGCCGAGGCGCATCACCAGCAGTACCCGCTGCCGTCGCCGGGCGCGGCGTGGGACATGCGTGGCATGAACCTGCCGCTGCTGAGCCGGCCGGTCGCGGCTCGGACGCCCAGCAGCGGGCTCGACGCCCTGGCCATGGCGGTGGAGTGCCAGGCGGGCAGCTCATGAACGGGTCGGGGTGGTGAGGGGGCGGAACCGGCGGCGGCGGCGGCATGGAGGTGGTGCTCGACTCATGCTCCCGCTTCCCCGACGCCGAACCGCCCCCTCCGAACCAGGGTCCCCCTCGACGGACGGGCCTCTCCTAACTGCTAATGCCTAATCAACGGCTGATGCGGAATTTCCAACCACGCGCAGCCGTCCCCACACTCGTTTCAAACAACAACAACCCTGCTGGAGTGCCGCTGCCGCCGGCCGCAATTTTCCGCGGTCGACGAGCACCACTGCCACTGCCACTGCCACTGCCACTGCCGGTTTCGCCCTCACCGAGCGCGCCGACCAGGGCGCCCTTGTCGGCTGACCATTGGCGGCATTCCGGCAGCGCTCGCGCCGCCGCATCGCACCGCACAGCGCAGCATGGGGTGCCGTCGCAGCCCCCGCGACCTTGGAGTGCAGTGACCTCCGGTGTGGTGGTGGTCGTGTTCTGCTTTTTTCCACGGCTCTCTTGGCCTCACCGCACTTGCGATATTTTGTGCCCACCCGGGGCTGCCGGCCTTTTTTTTTCCTCTCTTTCTTTCTGGGAGCATAGTCTACGGACGGAGGCGGCCTGCACACGATTAAAGGCGCCTCACGAATCATTACGCGGATGGTGATACCGCATCGGACCCCGGCCCTTTGCGGCCGCCTGGCCTCAACGGCCGGAAGAGCAGACACGCAGCCGCCTTGCATGGTCGTCGCAAACATTTGTGATTTATACCGCGGTGTGGACGCATCGGGGAAGGATAAAAGGCGCATCGGCGTTAGGGATGATGAAAGGGCATTGGGATTTTCGTGTCGTATGCCTCGACCAAGGCGCATCGCATTGTACATAGCTGCCAGGCCTACCTCATCTGCACCAAGTAGAGAGAGCGCGTCACAACGATGACGGCGACTGGCGATTCTGGAAAGAGTCAATTGATACCACCTCTTTTTTTTCTGCCCCTCCCTCCACAGTTTCCCTCGACAGCAATATCATGGCATCGGCCCGCGTCTCGCTGTTGGTGTCGTCGGCGTCCCGCGATGATGCATGTCTCGCCCCTGCGCACAGTCCCTTCATTCAGGGTCCCCCCCTTCCCCGTTCCCTCTTCCCCTTTGTTTGTTAGTCTGCAACTCACCTGCTGCCTATTCTTACCGCATGCCCACCCCCGCCCGTCAGCCCGCTCACCCACCCATGGCGGCCCATGGCGGCCCATGGCGGACCCAGTCCCCGGTCCCGTGCAGTCGAGTCCGGCGGCGGCTCCTCCCTTGCCTTGCCCAAAGCTGACCATGTCGTCGTGACTTGCCTCGCTGCCAACACGCGCGCGCGTGCCCCTCCCGTTGTTGTTGGTCCCCTGGATTGGATCCCGACGACGGCAGGCAGGACCACGCGCCACGGATCACGGACCAAGGACCACGGGGGGGAAGGGGGGAGGGGGGAGGGGGGAGGGGTCCACGAGCCCACGAGCGCGACGGTGACCGGGGTGGGCCTTGTCTGCCTCTCTTCACCTTTTTCCATCGTCCCCCTTGCCTCTCGTCGCTGTCACTACGGGAGTACGAGTATTGGCGGTTTTTGCGGGATGGATGGACAAGGGGACGAAAAGCAAGGGGAAGGGAAGGAGACGACGGCGTGGGACCCTTGTGTTGTGTGATTTTTTTATGATTATTTTTTTGGGGGGGCTATCCTCGTGTGCATCGTCGCCCGCCCTGCAGATGCGCCCAGCTGCGCGTGCGAGTCGCTGCCGCCGCCATCGCCGCATCTGCCGCATGGAGGGTCGCACGACGTCGTTGGCTTTTTTTGCCACGCGGGTTTGCACACACACGAGCCCACTCACACACACACGCCCGCGCGCATTACACGTATGTACGGGTACACATTACGCGCACACGTACGCACAGGGCACAGAGTCCATACACACGCCACGTGGGTACTTATCATGCCCACGGACGTCTTGACGCGCTCGCTCACCTTGTTGGCTCTTCGACCCGACTCGTCTCGTCTCTCACGCGCTCGCGTGCTGGTGCTGGGGCGCGTGTGCGGGTCCTGTACGTCGTACTTTGTACGGAGTAGGCGCCGAGTGTTTGGGACGAGGAGGGGCCGTGGACATGCCATATCCGTCGGCGCCTGGTCCCATTTTCCTGTTCTCGTGCTGTTGTTGTGTTGCGGTGCTGGTGCTGTTGGTGTTGATGTTGCTGTTTTGGTTGTCCAAAACTTACACGCCGCCATCCACAAATCCATCCATCCATCCATCCATCCATGCGAACCGCATCCGTCTAATCCAGCGCCAGGCACGGTCCACGTGCGCGCAGCGCGATACGAGCAACGACGGGCTCTGCCAAGGGAGGACAAGGACGACGACGACGACGACGACGACGACGAGGAGAAGAAGGAGTCGGTCGAAAATGATGAAACCCCATCAACCAAAGTATCAAAAACTCTATATAACCGAGGCGGGGGGGAGGGGGGGCTCCAGCCCAATCCAAACCCTTCCCAGTCTTGACCTATCCCCGGTGCCATGTCCTGTCCTCCTGCCTGTCTGTCCCCCTTTTGGTTCGGATGCACCCCAGGTTCTTCTCCTTCTTTCTCGTCGTCCTGCGGCGGGCCCCCCACCACGGTCGGGGAAGGGGAAGGGCAATGTCAAGGGGATTCGTAGGGGGGCGTGTGGGAGAGCGAGCGAGCGAGCGAGCGAGCACCGAGGACCCTTGACCAGCTGCCATGCCCTTGCCTTGCCTGGCCTTGGCCTGCCTCGCCCTACCCAGCCCTGTATGAACCTTACCCAACTTCGTCACCGCGAGTGACTCCGTGGCGGGGGGTGGCCCCGGCCGGGGGGGTCTCTACTTCTTCTCCAACGACAACTTCGCGGACCCTCGTACGAGGAACCACCTCAGGCCATCCACGCACCGAGGGTCTTCTTCCCCCTTTCCTCTCCCGGCCCCCCCCCCTGCCCTTCCTTTCCCTTGGTTAGGTACCCGTACCGGCACCGCCGCGTCCTCGGCCGCCTCCATCCATCTACCGTCTTGTTCGTTTGTTTTCGTCGCCGCGAATAGCATACAGGCCCTTGCACGGACGTGTGCACACGCAGAAATCACTTATTTCTGGTATACTTCGTACATCTCACCTCACTGCAAGTCTGAGCGGGCTGGCGCAGTCGTACCTGAGAACGTCCGCTCAACCTTGGCCAACCTTGGAGGACAGCCAAGGACCAAAGGCAACGTCGAATGTCATCCACGGCACGTTGCCGGCCGGACCGGCCCTGCTAATTATAGCATGCCCATCCGTCGTCTCCGTCGACATCACATCACATCACGTCCGGCTGTCGTCGGCGAGGGCGGGCCCTTCACCGCCCGGCACACCGAGGAGGCGCCGGCTTCCCTCCGTCCGTGCCTCAACTGTGCGCGCTTGGCGAGCCGTCACGGTCGGTTTGTCAATGTGGTTCGATTATGCCCCGGCGGCGGGCGATAGCGCCGGGAGTGGCGTTATACTATCTTCAGCGGCAAAAGGAACCAACCTTCATCATCGCCCGAGCCAGGCACCATGGTTGGCCGATTCTCTTGGTAGAGCCCTACCAAAATTAACACCACGCCCTAATGCCAACTGCCAGCCTCAATGGGGTATATCGTCCTCACGATGCGACAAACCGGTCCTCAAGTCGAGACCGATAGCCCGCGCCCTGACTCGCCGAGGTTCCATCTTGTTCCGGCCGTCGATCGATTCGCGTCGACGTGTCTAGGGTAAGTAGATCGCTCATGCACAAGTCTAGCGATGATCATATCGAACCCGACCTCGCACGCTTGCCACAGCCTTACTTCCATAGCTCTGGCTTGGTGGCGCAAATGCGGGCCATCTCGTACTGCTCATCCGTCTGGCAAACGAGCACACCGTGCTTCGCGCCGGCGGCCCCGATGTCCTCCACCACGGCGTCTCCCACGTTCTTGTTGCGATTTTCGTCAATGGCGAAGCCAAGACAGCCAGCCTGCTCCAGCACAGCGCTTCGCAGCAGCGCACTCTTCTCGCCGATGCCGCCCGCAAACACAAGGGCGTCTACTTCTCCCCGGAGGGACACATAGTAGCTGCCGACGAAGCCACAGATGCGGTCCACAAACAGGTCGAACGCGAGCTTGTGCTTGGGGTCATCCGACTCCGAGATGACGCGGAAATCCGTGGTACCCGTGAGAGCCTTCCATCCGCTCTCCTTGTTCAGAATCTGCTCGGCAAGCGTGATGTGCAGGTGTTCCGTCGAAGCCGGCGATAGTTTGCCCACATCACTCGCGTAGTGGAACACGAGGCTGTCGCACAGGAGTTAGCTGGAGCCGTGCGCCACGATGCATCCCGATCACACTAACCTTGGGTCGACGCTGCCGCTGCGTGTGGCTCCGGGTAGACCCGCCAGCGGCGTCAGGCCCATGCTCGTGTCCCAGCTCTTGCCCGCCTTGATGGCACAGGCACTGGCGCCACTGCCCAGGTGCAGGGCGATTATATTAAGCTTGCTGGCGTCTTTGCCGAGGAACTCTGCCACTGATCGACTGATGAACTCGTAGCTAGTGCCATGGAACCCGTACTTGCGCAGGCCATTCTTCTTGGCTATCTTCTGATCGATTGGGTACGTGGAGATGTGAGGCGGTATTGTCGCATGGTACTGCGAGTCGAAGCATGCCACGTTCGACGCATTGGGTAGGGACTTGATGCACGAGTCGACAATTGTGAGGGCAGGCCCGTTATGCAGCGGAGCCAAGTCACTCAGTTCCTCGAGGCGGTGATACGTGTCTTCGTTGATGAGCTTGGACTCGTCATAGTCGCCGCCGTGCACGATGCGGTGGGCCGCGATGGCAATGTCGTCCTTGGACTTGATCTCGCCAAGTTCGGCGTCGTCAATCAGGGTTTTGAGAATGAGTGCAAAGGCGTCGTCTTGTGTCTTCAAGGGGCTCTCGACCTTCTTGTCCTTGAACACCTTCGTCTGGCCCCGGATGTACTTCAACTCTGCCGGAGGCGCCGTGAGGCCATTGATCTGCGCTTCGGCGATCTGTCGCGGGCTTCCATTCTTGTCGGCCAGGTAGACGGAGACCTTGACCGAGCTCGATCCGGCGTTGATGGCGAGGATGACACGCATGGCGGGCGGCGGCGACTCGACTGCGGTTCGAACAATTGCGTGAGCAGAGAAACAGCGAGGTCAGGAGGCTGCTTTGGTGTCGGCAGCTCAACGGCGACAACAATGGCACCTGCACATATTAAAGATCGCGGTTGTCATTGAGTCTCACGCATCCGGATGCGGCGCGAGCTATCAATGACGACAGATTGTGGGCTGACCTCACTGGGTTGGCTGGCGAGCAGGTGGGGGCCAATCGTCTGCCATGCCGCCAACACGCCATGCGGTGAGGCGCCGCGACATGTCAACTCGGCTGCGGCGGCGCAGAGCCACCAGGCCACCCCGATCCTTCCGGGCAATTGAGTGTGCGCACGCCGCCCAGCTATCGCATCGGCTCATGCTGGCGTGCTGCAACTCTAGGGCCCGTGTAGTTTGGTGTGTGCTGCGCGGCGCCTGAACTCACACAGCACTGATAGACCCGCACGCGGGACAAAAGCGCATGAGATGTTCGTCAAGCGTCCGGGACCACTCCATGTGCTTCAGCCATGCGGATCTTGGTCGTCCGGCTCCTGCACAGGCTCCAGACTGCGTGAGAACTCCGGCGACGGGAGTTCCGAGGCTTGCCCCGGCATAATTTGAGGCGAGGGCAGCTCGAAATGGTTCGGGGGGAAAGGCAGGCCTTGAAAGTCTCGATCCGAGCTGTGAGCATACAGCCATGCCTCCAAGAATCGTCGGTAGTCTATCAAGCCCAACGTCAGCTGCGGCCCGAGGCTCGAATCCTGCACGCCCCAGACTCACCTTGTCGACTGCTGAATTGGATCGATAGATATTTGATGTCTACCGATGGCTGTGACGGGCCGGGTGCATCTTGCGCCGGGGCATGGCCTGCGTGCCCAGTCGAACGCACCCTGGGGCGTACTCTCTGGGCAAACGAGAGCCGCCGCTGAGGGTTGTTTTCGTCTGGCGCACTCCCTCGCCGGCTCCGCACGTTCAGCCGAACCTGCTTTGCGCGATCGTCGCGCCCGCGCAGTTCGCCTTCGAAGAGATGCACGTCGTACTCGCGATACTGCCGATCCGTCTTGTTCGCCAGGACGCTGATGGAGTGAAATGTGGTGTAGCGGTCGCGCCACATCTTGAGGCGCTGTATAGCCCCGATTCCCTTGACCTTGCCAAAGCCGTCAGTGCGGCCGTGGACGTTGGTCCAGACAACGTCAACGTCGAAGTAGTTGATCATGTCCCTCCTTCGCACGTCGCCCTGGAACTGAATGGACCCCTCGACCGAGGTGAACTCATATCTGACCTGGATGTACTGGTCGTGGATGCAGACTCCCTCGTCGGTCGTGTAGCGAATGCGGTGCGGCTCGGTAAAGGTGAGATAACGTTCCATGTCGGACGGGTCATGGTATTGGCGGTGGCGCGAGTGGAGGGTATGAGGGTGGACCTCGGAGGGGATATCCGATGGCACTGCGGTGCGTGTTAGCAGCCGTACGACGATTCATTCCGGCATATGGAGGCCAATGAGCGCACGATAATGTTCAAGCAGCTCGTTCTGATAGCTGCACTGCCAGAGAACACGGCGTTGCTCCGACCCCACCACCTCCCACGGGCCAAGGTATACGGTTCGTTCGTCGGGTGTGTCTTGAAAGAGGGTTCTGTTACACAAGAGAGAATGGCGTTAGACAAACAGACATGTCGCGACTGGATTCGGTCACGCTCTGGGACATGGTCGTACATTGTTGCTTGGTAGCCCGGTGGGCCAAGATCCAAGTGGCGCAACGAGGTCTGGGGAGCTGCCGAGGCCCCCGTCGAGGGCGCCGAGATGGTCGAAATGCCGGACGTCGGGGTCCAGGCCGAGTCGACCGGACTGGTGTAGGAGCGGCCATAGGTGGGAGGGCGGCCGAGAGAGGAGGAGGTGAAGGAAGAACCAGACGAGGAGGATGCCGCAGCCATGCTGTGGCAGGTCCAGGACAAGACCTTGGCTCCCTTGGCTAGGTAGGGCAGCTACCCGCCGGCCTCGACGGCGACTATCACGGCACGGACAGCCGTGGCCGGCACTCTACAGCCGGTGCAGCGTCTGTGGGCCGCGAGGGCGGCGATCTGCTGGCGAGGCGTCCGTCCCGAGGGAACGGGTCATGACACGGCGGCCACAACGACGGAGCGGATGGCGGGGTAGAAGATCAGGACGAGCGGGAGCAACGATGGTGATATGCGAAAACGGCCCCTCGGAAGGTAACGGGCCGCGGACTAACAGCCATGATCCATCATCTCAAGCTAGGTAAGGCAAGGCAGTCGTCGAGAGCAGCGGCGCAGGAAGGGTACTGTAGGCAGGCGAGTGACGACAGCGAGCGTCTGTTCCGGTGACGGCAGAACGAGGCAGCCCGAGGGCGGGACAAAAAAACAACAAAATGTCTGGGGACGGGGCAGCTTGCAAGGCGGGCAGGCTACTCGTGCTTGGGACAGGCAGGAGGGCCGACAGGAGGACAGGCCAACCTGAGCTTGCGGATAGGGTCCGTGTTCCGCGCAACGGCCCCCGCTGGACCGGGGGAGGACAGTGATGGCGCAAAAAGGCGAGAACGATCCAAGTGCCAACGACGTGCCATCCGGGCACGGGACGGACGGCGAGTGGCCGACCCGGCAGGGCGGGAGAGGGCCGCAGTGGTGGATGGGCAGGCGTGCGTGTGCAACGTGGAGCGCGCGTCCCCCCGTCGGGACGAGCGTGGGTGCGTGGGTGCGTGGGTGGGTAATGTGGTGGGCTGCTGAAGGAGCTCGAGTTGAGGAATGAGGTGGGTGTCGTGCGGGCAGTGGTGCAGTGCGAGCAGATGGTGCTGAACCTTGGTGCCGAGGCGGACGAGACTGACGATGGCAGAGTTGAGGGGCACCTCGTCGTCCATGGATGCTCCGGCGGCGCGGTGGAGCGGGCGCCAGCCCAGCGAAATGCGCCGGGCTTGGCGGGGGCTGCCAGCATGCGACAGTCCGTACTTGCGCGTACTCGTACCTGCCCAACGCAGCTGGCGCAGCGAACCTCAGTAATGACGAACGTGCCGTGACCCGCAAGGCCGGCAGGCGCTCGCAGCCGGGCTATTGCGTCGCCTTGCCTTCCTCCGCCACGGCCGGGCGAACTGGCGTCGAGTCCGTCTGTGTCCCAAGTACGTACTTGTACTGGTCTCAGCATGCGTACGAGTACCTAAGGTACCTAGGTATAGGTAGGTAGTCCGTACAGAGTAACGTACTCGTGCAATCGTGCCGTGCTGCACAGGCAAGCGCACGCGTCGTGCTCGTTGCACCTTCCACGGCGAATCCACGCTGCCCCGGCCGGTCGTCGAAGGCGGGGCGGCTCTGGGGGAGGTTCCTGCCACTAACAGCGGGAGCCGTGCGCACGGGGCTCAGCGGAGCCCTGTGATGGGCTGGCCAAGAAAGGGACCAACGGCTAATGGCTGCGTGTGGAGGTCCACCGGCGGCGAGTGTTGGCGGAGCGCCCAGATGAGGTGCCAGGCCAAGAGGCAGACGGGCAGACGGGCAAGAAGCAGGCTATTTCACCAGGGCGGGCATGGTGCAGCTGCCTGGCTGCCATCACAACGAAGTACCAGTCCTCGTTTCATTGCCTGACCAGGTCGACCACGGGTCACAGTGCAAGCCATGTTTGTAGCCCTCGACGATGCTTGAGGCGAGTCATCGCTGACGACGTGCAACGGCGCAGATAAGCTCCGTGGCCTGGCGCCATTGTCTTGCCTGGTCTGCTTGCTGTCTGCTCTGCGACGGCCCCGCGCGTGTTTCACCGTCCGCTCGCTGTCTTGCCCGCGGAGACATCCGTGGACAGAATGGGTAGCTACGTACAGAAAGCCGGTGGGACGAGCTGTCGCTCGCTAGTGATGTCTTGCAGCTCCCGAGATCCTTGTCCCACCCGAAGAGCAATGCCCACCATTTTGACTTAAACACGGGACGGGTCCCAGCCAGCCAGCCAGCCAGCCAGAGAGCCCACACTTTGCTGCACCCGGTCCCCTCGGGGCCACGATACGGCACAGAGGCCAGTATCTCGCGCCTGTTTGGCACGGAGTCTGGTGGTCTCGCGGCGCGGTCGCTCGTCCGGTGGAGTTGGTCAAACCTTCAAACCTCGTGCGAATCCAGACCGCCTCCATTGATTCGATATCAGTGAGAGTCGCTAGCTTCCAAGGACAGAGTAGGTACTTCTACTCAATGATGACCAACACCGCCGTCGCGCCTGCCTCAAGGCGCCCTTTTGTTGCTGCCAAGCTGAGCCCTGCCGTGCAATGTCATGCAAACTTGGTGCAACTCTGGCAGGCACCATCGTCATCTCGTTCTTGCCATGGCGCCTGTCGAGCCGCCCGACTTTTAATAATGCAACACAACCCCCAACGGCCCCCGGATCGCCTGGCGCCTCCGCGTCCCGAACCTGCCAGAACCTGACAGCTTTGACCAAGTCCCATCGCCGCAATCGACAATCATCGTCCCTCCCTCCCGTCAGCGATGGCCACCGCCCGGCCCGAGCTAGTCGGCGCCTCCCACCGTTCTTCATCACCTTTTAGCCTGCCAGCCGTCTCCCCCAGCTCCCCACTCCCCAGGGTCCTTCCACCACGTGCTGGCCGCGTTGGCCCGCGCCGTTGTCGTCCAAGCCGCCATTTTCCTTCCCACTGCCTCGAGCACGCTCCTTCAGCTCGACTGTCTTTCTCCAGCTGGTGCCGACCTCGCCGTCGATCAGTCTCAGGCTCAGCCATCCTGCAGGCCAAGCAGGCTCCGGTAGCTTGGCGCAAACCGCGACATTGCCCTGCCCGCATGACGCCCATCTCCTTTGTCCAGCGGATTTCGAGGCGTTGCGCGATGCAGCCCCCACTGTCGCGGCCTTGACTCTCTGTGTACAGCTTCGTCACCGGGCTGCACGCCCATGTTTCGCAGCGCGCCCTGCCTCGACGTCTCCTTTGCAACCGCTTCCACCTCATTCTGCGGCCATGAAGTTTCGTGCAACCTCGACGCATAGCCACACTCCAGGACGAGTATCGTCGCGACTACCCAGCTGCTGAGCAACGAGGCTATTCGTAGGCATTCGCTGGCAAAGGCCTCCTCTCGCGTCATTCCATCACCACACAGTGACCATTCGACACTAGCCCCATATGTTGTCCGAATATAAACCCGAATTTCTGGAAATGGCCACTGATCCGAGCTCGACTCGGCGGAGGAATCGCGGGTTCCTGGGCTCGGACAGCTCAGCACTGTCCACCCAGGATCTCCAGGTGCGCACCTCAGCTCAACGTCGGCCAGTGCACCAGCTAATGACAATTGATGCAGGATCGTCATCAGCTACGATACGAGCTCGATCTGAACTCATGGAATCTACGCATCTGGGGGGTTGCTGCGTCGGGCTTCCTGACAGACTCGTGAGTTTGCAACTCACTCCTACGCGCGCCGCAGAGCATAGCTGACCCAGGCACGACCCAGGTATAACCTCTTCTCGACCAACGTCATCCTTGCCTCTGTCGCCTTTGTCTACTATCCCGACGGCCGCCAATGGCCCAGTCTCCTCATCAACCTCTTCACGCTATTCGGGTCTGTTATCGGACAACTACTCTTTGGCTTCCTTGCAGATTGGTTCGGCCGAACACGACTATACGGCATTGAGTTGGTCCTCGTCATTGTGTCGACAATAGGCGTCGCTACGAGTAGCCATGGCTATGGAGACTTGAACTTTCTCGGCCTCTTCATCTGGTGGCGTTTCGTCATGGGAGTCGGTATGTGTGGTGCGCATCCTCAGTTTGATCTGCTGGTCGACTAACACTTGGTCAGGGATTGGTGCGGAATACCCCCTCAGTGCTGTCATTACATCGGAATGGTCCAGCACACAGTCCAGGGCGACAATGCTCTCGAGCGTGTTTCTCATGCAGCCCATCGGCCAAGCCCTGGCCCAGCTCGTGGGTCTCTTCGTTCTGCTAGGCTTCGACAGCACCAAGAAGCTTCAGACTCTGCACTGCGGCCTCGACGAATTACACGCTGATGAATGCCGGAAAGCCGTTGACGGGATCTGGCGCATTGTGATTGGTTCCGGTGCGGTGCCTGCTCTCCTTGCCATCATCTTCCGCTTCTTCCTCTTCGACTGCGGCCTTTACAGTCTCGAAGTACGAAATAAACCATCGCTCGCCATCCAAAACACACAGAGGGTCTATGGCGCCCCGTCGGGTGGGTTTGCCAACTCCTTTCAGATGCAAACCCAGCCAAACGGCGTCCACCCTGAAATATCTCCTCGACCCATGCCCGTTCAATTCTCGAAGCTGGACCTCTACAACTACTTCATCCGAGATCGGAACTGGTATTATCTGCTCGGAACGGCAGCCACATGGTTCTTTCTCGATGTCAGCTTTTACGGCTTGTCGCTGGACAACCGACGAACCCTATCAGACATGTGGGCGACGGCAGATCCCACCCCTATCGACGACCGGCTCGAGTGCTGGAACTCTACCTTGCCAGGTGGCAGATCCCTGGTTCCGGGATGGCAGAAGACCGGGCTGCCCATTTGGCAGACAGACGCGCTACATCCATGCAACACCATCTACGACGTTTTGGTCGAGCAGACAAAGCAGTATCTCTTGACGGTCTCCCTTGCGTCCATTGCAGGTAGCGCCTGCTTCATCATTTTCGCCAACCGCATACCACGTCGGCAGTGGCTCACAGCTTCTTTCCTTGTCCTGGCCCTCTTCTTTGTGATCACTGGCGCCGTGTACTACCGGGTCAATCGGTCCGCGGCCGCTCCAGCAACGATCGTGTTTGTGGCATTGTGCCATTTCATGTTTAACTTTGGTATGCAAGGAATGTATATGTCTATTCAAAAACTAATAGGGATATAGGAGCAAACACGCTGACCTTCATCATCCCGGCCGAGATCTTCCCAACTTGCTATCGATGCACCTGCCACGGCATTTCCGCGGCAGCTGGGAAGCTGGGAAGCATCGTCGCCGTCATCGTCGTCTACGGCATCAACTCTGCATACAAGAGCCAGACGCGGCAGGGCCTCATATTCCTCCTCTTCGGTTCGGTCGCCGCGTTCGGTGCCATCTTCTCATGGGCTTACTTGCCGGACGTGCAACGTCGTGTGGTGGAGGAGGACGGTCGGTCGTTCCTCGAAACCAAGGACCTTGAAGAGCTTGGCGAAGGCCGGGAGCGGGCCCGCCTTGGGGGTGAAGCCGTGACTTTTCGAGAAAAATGGGATGGCCTGCGAAGGAGAAGAGAGGCGTCGAGGAGAACGACACCGAGCCCTTCTCACGACGAGACGACACCATGAAAGCGCTATTGTACGAGCGGTCCGTATGTAGATAGTATTCTTTTTTTTTTGAGCTATTGGCGTTGTTAGCAAGCGGGTATTCTGCGTATTCAAAGTTTGAAATCTCGTCAGACATTCACAAGATGAAGAGATGTATACGTACCTTACTGCAATCTATCTCGTGTATTCCTCTATCCCCCCCCCTTTTCTCACTCCTATAGGTGAAAGGGAGTCAGTTCCCCTTTGTTGTTGGGGTGGACGGCCGCGAGTTGGTCGTCATGGAAGGGGCTTGAGTAACCAAGGTCGAGGTAGCATCCAGGGGCGGCGGTGTAGACGGCCGCGAGTTGGCGGGCATGTACGGAACGTGAGTGATGGAAAACGAGATGCCATCTGCGAGCGACGGCGTAGTCTCAGGGGCAATCACCTCCGGAGGGGGCTCGTGCGAGCTGCCGGGAGCAGGCAAGACACTCAACTCTTGCTCCTGCTCTTCGTCGTGGCTCTCGCTGTTGTTGCGAAGGGCCCGAAAACCAAGATAGCCGACCCAGAGCGTTGCAGTGGCCACGAAAAGGCTCAGAAGGCCAGAGATTATGTCAACGACGGTGTCGGACGACATCTCCATTGTTGTTGGGTACGTTATGATCGCCGGCAAGGGTGGGAGCACAATTGGGGATATGGCAAGAGCTGCCGCCTGTGATTAATTCTTTTGTCGGCGGGTGCTGTAAGATGGCTTGGGCCAGCGAAGGGGGCACCCCACGACACAGCGAAGTCGCGAACGGCTGTGACAGTGGCCACCAGCGTTTGAAAAGCAGGGGGGAGACAGAGGGTTAAGGGGGTGAAAAGCAGAGGCAAAGGTGGGCGAAAGAAGTGTCTGGCTGGAGAGCAAAAACCCCCCGTGCAAGAGGGGGACAGGCCATGGTCCTTTATACCTCGCCGTCCATCAATTTCAGCAAGCTGGGCCGTTGTTAGTTCTAGTTACACAAAGGAATGGCTCGAAGCTCTCGTGGTATCTTCGACTTCAGGATCTGGGAGGCGGGGAGATCGTACGCAGTGCCGGCTGTTTGGCTCGCATCGGAGACATACCTCGTGCGACAAAGGCGCATATGTCACCTTGCAAGGGTGTGTCCCAGGCGATACGCAGCTTCTAGCACAGACCAGGGTTCGAGGATGCGACGCTGTCAGCGGCAGTCGCTCTTATTCTGGGCAGTATTTTGGGTGCGGCAGGTCCAGAAGCTGGCTGCCTGACTGCCTGCGCAGCGAGCGGGGGGGCGTGGAGGATGGATGGGCGAAAACAAGACAATTCAAGCTCAGCCGCCGCGCAGCGCCGGGGCATGAAGGTGGCAGCTCGTTCGTCTGGTCGAGAGAGAGCAAGAGTTTGTTCGCCGGGCTGTCATCACGTGTCGCGCGACCTCGTACAGGGCCGTTAGGTCGGTGCCGTCAACGCCCCATGAAGGTGGTCATGGCCATACGAGTCTCTCTTCGACCCGCTGCAGCGATGTCCTCATCGTGCCGCCGCGAAGTAGCCGCCATCCTCCGTGTAAGAGGACTTGTCGTGATAGCGGCTTCGCTTTGCCAGTTGTCATTGCAGCTGTTTGCTCAGCACGGCGCCGTGGAGGGAGGGGGGTGAGTCGTCTAGGTCGAGACAGGGGGCTTCAAGTCCAGAATGTGATGTCGACGGGACTGCGCGCCCCCCTCCCTCCTGACTCACTCGCAACAAGACCATAGGTACGTTAAGGGGGCAGCACAGCGCGAGCTGCGCGGAGTATCGCCGGGCAGAGCAATTCTCTCGCCCCAGCGGTCCGTCGCTTGTGCCGCTTCCGCGGTCCATATGCGGGCGGCTCTAGGGCGCGACGCGAAGAAGTTTCCTCGTCGACCTGTCCTCGGTAAGGATGGCATTTGTATCGCTGGACGGTCATGGGGGGTCGTCGTCGGCATCTACACGTAGTAGGTAAGGTACCTGTAGTATATTTTGGTTCTCGCCTGTGGTCCGTGCGTGGCCTTCCTGCGAGCCCTGACTGTCCTGTCCTATGGCAAGCGTCCTGGCCCTCGGGGCCCCTGTTGGTTGTTGGTCCGGTTGGTTGTCCAGTCGCAGACGGGCGGAACAGCGTGTCTTCAGCAACAAGCTGCGCGGGAGGCGCCGCTTCGTGCTGGCCACTTCGCTCTGGGCTGCGACGAGC
Organism: Purpureocillium lavendulum; assembly: GCA_029168975.1. NCBI lineage: Eukaryota > Fungi > Ascomycota > Sordariomycetes > Hypocreales > Ophiocordycipitaceae > Purpureocillium > Purpureocillium lavendulum. Next base: position 1,369,721 of record JAQHRD010000001.1, read on the forward strand.
CGACCGGCCTGGGCACCTCACGGCGGTGGCGGGCCTGGCCCGAGGGGAGGATGGCCTCGCCCGCCGCCAGTCTAGACCGAAACTTCCAAGTTGGCAGTGTTTGCACGCCCAGTCATGGCCCATGGACGCTGTCCGATTGCACGTGCAAGGCGGATGCGGGTGCTGCGAACGCGAACATCCATGCTGGGACTCGTGAGCCTGCGGTGAGCGCCCAGGTCACCAGGTGTGGCGCGCACTGGGACTCAGGAAGGTGCCCGGCGCCGACTGGAGCACCGCGTAAGTTACCTGGTAGGTGGTTATCCTGCACTGCCGCCGCCCGAGTCCTGGTCCCGACGCCGGTGCGGTCGCACCACAGCCCAGAGCCAGCGGCGGCATCCAAGGTACCTACGTCGACGACCAAGCTCCCCGTCGCTCTGCAGGCTCGGTAGAAAGCAAACGGGAGGAGTCGTCATCGCTCTGCTGAGTCTGCTCAAACATGTACGTCGCGGTCAGGCACCTACCACCGGTGGTACCTGACGTATGGTACCTTAGGTAAGGTAGCCTGTTCTGCTCTTCGATTCCTTGCGAAATTGGCTTCGTGTACTCAGGTACCTACCTACTTTAGGTACATACCGAAATCGTTTCTTCGTGATTCTTCTTTATCCAATGTAGGTAGTACCTAACCTAGCTCCATCTGAACGCTGGTACACTTACCTCCTTGCAACGCGAATAGGTCGTTTGGGTTGCCCCTTTACGGCAGAACGGCCGCACCGGCGGGGGAGAACGGCAATGGGCAAGGACGGCATGCCGACGGCAATGCCAGCAATGGCCTCGAGAGTCGAGAGCTTCATGGTGACGAGCGTCGACTAGAGAGCACCAAAGAAATGATTCGGCTCCGAGGGCCCGAGAGTGACGGGGGCTTCTGAGGCATGATCAAGAGATGACAGTGGGCAGGACGCTTTGCAGCAGAACGAGGCTGACGAGGGCAGGGTCGAGCGCGCCCGGCTTGCCTTGTCCACGCAGAGCAATGGGAGGGAAGGCATCGCACCGCTCTCTCACGTTGGCACAGAGGGCTGTGAAGAGGCGTGTCTCGGACGGTCGGAGACAGTGGTCTTTGGTCGAATCGCTGCTCTCCACACCAAATGGAGGGGTGGTATGTTATTACCCCATTGGGCTGTTTCGGCGGCTCCCTTCATCCCAACCCTGCCCAGGCCGTCGTCGGGTTCATCACGCGCAGCAAACCCAGCATTGCGCGTGTCCGTCCGACATTCACGGAGCACGCCCCACAGGTTGTGGCTCTAACGCGCAGCCGCTTCGTCGAGGTTGACCCCGGGGGGCTGCGGTGGGAGCAGGCTCAGCATCAAAGGAAGGGTCCGCACTCCGCAGGCGTCGCTATTAGAATCGCAACGACATCAATGTGCAATGTGGGGGTCCACTCGTGCTGCAGCCCACCCGCGTTTCATGATTGTCCGAATTGGTGCTCGACGACGCCAGAGTTAATAAGCTTTTGGGTGGCCCTTGCGAACTTCGGTGCTCTGGAGAACCCGCGACGACGACACGGGAATTGCGCGGGTCTTGGTGCTCCAGATTCACCGTGCATTGATCTTTTCCTCATCGTTCAGAGGTCTGCCGTCTTCTTTGTCGTCTTCTGCACCCCCGAGGCCGGCGCAGGGGGCGTGTGTGCGACAACCAAGGGCAAACATCCACTGAGTTGCCAACCTGAAGATGGAAAATGGGGCGGCTGCGGGTGGGGGCTCCATGGCGACCCTCAGCAGTGGCCAGCTCGACACATTGGTGCTCTTCATCTCATGTCACCGCGTCCAGCTCCCGCCCCTTGAGTTGGCTCTCAAGCCGGGGTGCCGGGTAGGTAGGCAAGTACTCCCTCCGTACGTAGGTTGCAATAAGGTGTCCTTGGCCCCAGCCGGCGCGGCGGGAATCGAGACGCTAAGCCAGCGTTGGGCGCGCTAGTTTCACTTCGGCCGCGCGACCCCGCTGAATTGCCGCAGCCCTCTGAAGCGCGGCTGTGGTGTAACGCTAACAACGTTACTATTCGCTTCCCCCCCCCCAGCGGCGCAGCGAATCACACTGTGTTGCCAGCTGTACCGACCTGAAAGCGCCAATTTTTTTTTTCCAGAAGACTGCCCAATCCATGGAGCCCAGTTTCGATGGGCGTCTGTGGGAGGGGACGCGGAAAAGTGGAAGGCCCCCCCGGGGGGGAGGGAGGGGTGCATGGGATGGGACGCGGCCAGCGGCAGCACCGTTGCCAATGCTACGTGGTGGCCCATGTCCGCGCGTGGTGAGGGTGCGCGGGCCTGAGTGCGAGGTGCACAGGTTCACAACCAGGTAGGCGGGCCTGGTTCTCCATCGTCCTACTCTGTAGTATACCGTGTAGGTCAACGTACTCCGTACAGGTACCCGCGCCTCACGTGCCTTTCCGCGGGAAGAAGGGGTTGTGGGAGCGGGGCGGAGCGGCCTCGATCAAGCGGAGGCGGGCCTAGGCGGGCCCAGCAGATCGATGCCTGCTTAAAGGCATTGTGAGGAAGGAACACGTTTGCTGGCGGTATCTACCCGCTCCCCCAAGGCCCAAGGCGGGTACGGGCAATGATAACCCAGGCACCTATCAGCAAGAACCACGCTTGCCAGCACCCCAGAGCGGAAACAGAACGGTTGCGTGGTCGGTGGCTTCCAGCCCGCGGCCCGCCCATATTGGACTGCCCTGACCGAGGTGTCAGACGGCGCATGGCATGGGGGACGTGTCCCAACCCCCTTGCACGTCATGTGTACATATATACGAAGTACGTAGCCCATGCCTACATACGTACAAGTAACAAGAATCGAGCTCCCCAGTGCGGGAGGCTCTCTGTTTTCTCCTCTCTCAACGGGGCCCACCCGCCAGAAGCCCTGGTAACAGTGGCGAGTCCCGGCTCCCCGACCGGGACCGGGCCATCGCCGAGCGGTCGCCTCCCTGCCGTGGATGGAATGACCACCTCATGGCCGAATCACGTGCGGGCCCGTCTCTGCAGTGCTCTGCAGTGCTCTGCAGTGCTCTGCCGTGCACTGCCGTGCACTGCCGTGCCCTGCCAAGCCGGCCCTTGGCGGCGCCCTGCCCATCCACCACACAGGCACCAAGAAGCCAGAGTCCGGTAGCGCTGCAGCCAGACATGCAGGTTGGTGGTATTGAGTGCCCGACGCAAGGTACAGCACGCTCACTGGCAGCGTGTTGCGGCGCGCCGCATCTCGCATCGTCCAACACGGGAGGGGGTGTTGAGCCCCCCAGATCTGTCGCGGCTGAGAATCCGACGAGGACGACATCATCGGATCTCCTTCTGCAGCAGAAATTGCACCGTGGCCACGTCACCCAAGATAGTGCGCCTCGGCACTCTGCAGTCCCGGGTTTTTTATGTTTTCTATTCGCCTCCTAACCATCAATCGTTTCGTCGGCCATTCCTCAAATACCAAGCAATCCGGACCACGAAGCTTTCCATCCTCGCATAACAAGCAAAAACAAGCCATCACCTTCAATGCATTTGTTTTGAGAACACGACTCCGCGGCCCGATTCGAGATGATGTCGTGACTGTTCGAGGCGACTGTTCGAGGCGTGACCTATTTGTCCGATGGTACTCGCGTGCGTACGCCCGGCGAGCATGTCTTGTTGTGTCAATGTGTCGCCGCGTGGTTAATCGCGTCTGACGTCGTCGGTTGCAGGACGGTTCTGCATCTCCACGTCGTGACCGTTGTCCTTGTCGCGGGAGGAGAGAAAGACGGCCACCAGCTTGACGAAACCAACGATGAAGCCCGAGACGCCAACGGCGATGCCGACGATGGCCTCGTTCGAGAGCCCCTTCGTGTCGCCCATGATGACAGTTGGGGGTGAAAAAGCACGGTGTGTGGTGAGGCCTAGTGTACGATGTAAGGAGGAGTGGTGACGACTTCTCACCCGCAGCGGCCTGGTGGTGGACAGCGAGGGCAGTAATCAATGGGAGAGCTGACGAGGCTGGAGCAACACCACGACAGTGGCAGTGGCTTCTTGTGAGGGCTCTGCTGGATAGAGAGGGGCGGATGCGGCAGAGACAAAAGGAGCTTATAGAAAGGAGGTCAAGGAAGAGCCGAGGGGGAGAGCTGGGAGTGGTCCAGCTTTTAGTTCCCGATATCTTGTGACCGAGATGCTCCTCTCGGCTGCCGGGCGTCACGGCATGTGGGTTAGTCCAGGACGGGATGCAGCAGAGGTGCGACCTCACCGTTAACTAACCGGCCCGAGCCAAAACCGCACGCCCAGCTTCGCCCAGTTGCCTCCGTTTCTGGCGATGCTCTTTGGTCTTTACGGGAGTCCAGAGAGGGCCACGGCTTGGATAATGGTTCCGGGCCGCTGCAAGCCTGGGATTTTTGGTTAGGACAGGTTCCCACGACCCGCCCCCCCGGGGGGCGGGGGCAGCCTTTGGATGAGCCCAACCCATTAGCCAGCCCTTCACCGGCCTTGTTCAGTGAGGCTCACCCTCTGTCAGTGTAGGCAAAGGTGAAGGGGGCCAGCGATGCGGACAAACAAAGTACGAGTTGTACGACTAGGTGGTTGGGTGAGAGGCTGGCTTTGGCTCCGGGGGCTCCCACAAGGAATCCCGATGCCACCACAACTTGAGCGACGGCCCAAGGTGCCAGCGAGTCTTGCCCCTACCTTGTTGCCATTACGTCGTAAATGAGGATGAAGCCTGAAGTGACTTGTGTGAGCAAACGGAGGCCTGGCCGCTCCAGCTAGGTGTCTAGGCACCATCACTCGGGAACACATACCAAGCCATTTCGAAAGGTACACAACGTATCTCCGTGGGTCAGGGCAGAGAAAGTTGTAGGCTCTTATGGCGTGAAATTGGTATGTTTGCCATGAACACCATGACTTCTTGCTAGCCAGTCAACACCCTCCAGCTAGCTAAGCTCTACTTCGTCTGGTCTCGGAAATACGCCATGCCCGCAAGGATGTGGCGCCAAGGTATTCACTGCCTTCCTTCATCGCAGAGCTTCTACGCCACAAGCTCCCCGCATCGCCAGAGCACATGCTGACCGTCCTTCATATTGCACACAGCTTGATGGCGCTGCTGTACGAGACGGTGGCCGGCGTTTGGAGACACGTGGATAGAGTGTCTTGGCGATTTGGGTAGATACCGCATGGCCATTGAAGATGACGACATTGGAGACGGGAAGATGTGGACGGGGGTGTCGAGATACTGACAGCTTGGGCCGGTCGCTGATGGTGTCACAGCACCTCCCACAGCTATTCGCACCCGCGCCTGCTGAAGATGAGATGAGGCACAGTGTACGCAGCGCAAGCCGGGCCATGAAAGCCGCTCGGAGTAGGAGCTTTCGGAGTCCCGCTGCTGCCAGAAGTGCAGCTTTCTGGGGTCGCGTGCGCGGCAGCGCCCTTTACGGAGCATCCTGGTCTGGTCGCCGACCGGTGCTGGACGTGCGCAGTGGGCGAGCGTCCTGGTGGTGGCCGCTCAAGGGTCACTGAAACCCAGAGAAACCACTCGGAAGACGGGCAAATTAGCCCTGTCTTTTGTTTCCTGCAGCCTTACGACATGGCCCCTGGTCCATTGGAGGAAATCTTGCCAACGGCCCATGACTAGGACAGGCCCTTCGCCATCATCAAAAACCGCAGCAGGGTCAGCCACAGCTTGTTGACTGACAGGCGTCTCAGGTGCTGCGTAGAAATCCATTCCGGCTCCGTCGCCGCCTGGGACCCCCAGTTTCCTTGTCGAGTCCGTCCTCGCTAGATTCCCGTCCCATCGGGAGGCCAGGGGGGCGCCTATTCTCACGCAGATCCGCTGGCTTTTTGTGGTCATTGCGACACCGGACTAAATTGGCGAGGGAAGAGGGAGCAGAAGCCTGCCATCGGTCAGCGACCCCGGACGGAGACAGGCGCCAGGCAGCGGAGACGGGGCTGCGTCGACTAGAAAGTCCGGAGCCCGTTCCGGTGGCCAGGAGGGAGGGCGATTCCAACAAACCGGCGTAGAATTTCGCCCTACACCAAGGCCTAGGCCGGAGGGCGAAGAAAAGAGAGGGGAGGGACACTGGTTGGCAACGCCGCCGTGCCGAACGAACAGGTTTGACAGGCTGCCGCCAGCGCCTCAGGCCAACCTGCATACTGATCATCACACCTATTACCTGTCAGGGAACCACGTACAGAACATCGACGGACCTGTCCACGCCTCGTCGATGCAGGGGCCCCCGGGCCGGGGGGTCTGGGTTCGAGGCATCGCACACCGGTCAAACAGACAAATTCTCATCCCACGGCCAGGCCATGTACGGTCGTTCCTATCGTTTCGATGAGTGCCATCCTCCTCGGTGATTGTGCTGTTGGTCTGACGTGTCCAAACTGCGCCCGTGGCTCGCGAGAAGAAGAGAGACGGCAGCCAGGGGCGAGAAGTGGAGACCCCGGTCGGGCTGGTCCGCCTTGTCCGCCTCTTTCTCGCCGGACCGGCTTTCATGTTGGTACCAAGTAGAGGGCATCGCACTTGAGGGATGCCCACCACTCGTCCCCTCCAGCCCGCCTCGGTCCACGACTCCACGTCGACCGACAGCTTTCATCTTGCTCGAAGAACCAAGAGCTTCCCCTGACGAAGCTTGGCCTTATGCAGCTTGCGGGCGCCCTGCTCGCCCATTGTTTGCCAGAGTCGGCCGTGTGGGGCCCGTCACGGAAACCCCGAGCGGGTCGCCGCCTCCACCCCACTTTTTTTTCGCACCGCCCAGGCAAACCAGGGCCGGGGACGGCCCACAAAATAGCCGTCCTCAGGGCACTGAGACGGATACTGTCAGCGCATTGCACGTCTCGGTGTGCACACACAACACCGGCATGGTAGCCCTTAGCCTGTCACTTCGGCTCGGAGGCACCGTCATCGGCCCAAAACGCATCTTACCATTACCGGCCGGGCGTGAAACCTGGCGTGCATCAGAGGTGCGTCGCAACACGAGCCGAACAGCTCGGGGCCCTTTCACGCTCCCGCGTGCCCCCTCTGCGGCCTGGCCTGCTGCCTCCAACGCTCCCTGACACCACGCGTTAGACTCTTGATCGTTGACTGGGAGCTCCTGCAGCAATAGTCTTGTCTTTCTACGCTGTGAGTGGTCGGACCCCTTGCACATTTCCGCCAATCACTTCAAGCGAGTTGGCGCGGCAAGCCCTTTTCAGCCCAGCCGAACGCTTCCAGAAGCGAACCCTTCGTGTTGCCTCTCAGTCTTGGTACAGGGCTCCAGGGCGGCTTCAGGGCCTTTCAGTGACCGCTCTGTAGACACGGCAGCAATCGACTCCCGAAGAGGTGCAGCAAAAGGAAGCCACGGCCCATCTTGGCTAGCTGACCAGTTGAGCGGTTTGTGCATTCATAGTCCAAACGGCCCGATGCCGGCTTAGAACGCGAGAGGGAACATTCTGGATCCATGCAACCCTTTCACGACGTCGCCAGCAGCCCGCGCCCCAGCCATCCGAACTCGCAACGTAATGGCGTCACCCGGTCGGCATCGACGACGGGACCCCCTGACTGCGGGGAGTCGGCATCGCCGCGAAGCAAAATTTTCAGGCAGTCAAGGCCGTGACGCGTGGCTGAGCAGAGGAGGCGGGTGACGAGCGATGACGGACGTCGTCTCGGTGTATACGTCGTCGAGGCTAGTGGTGGCGCCAACATGCCGGTCGCTCTCCAGGGCATCGAGCCAGCGCTGCCAGCGTGTGCCGGGCACTGGGTCAGCCCAGCCGCGGAGCGGTCGCAAGACACGCGACAGACGCAGTGCAAAGGGGGCAAAGTGCACGTCGACGAGGCTTAGAGATGAGCCCAGGAAGTAGGGTCCCTGCGAGAGATTGACTTAGCTCACAGCTCTCGAGCCGTAGTGGAGGAGTGATACACGGGGCGGCACGCACACGTTCGTCGGCGGCTAGGACGAGACTCGTAATGTGACCCTGCAGGTGCTCCGTAGCGACACTCTGCTGACCCAGGTCGGTAGCCTGAAGGAGGGCAAAGAAGGACGGCACAACTCGGTCGTTGATCTATCACCACTGTGAGCACATCTTGGTGTTTCAATGCAAAAAGTGAAAGTAGACGCGTACGTGGTCGATCCAGAGCCGGCAATTTGCTTTAAGGCGCGGGTCGGATGGGAACAGAGGTGCTCCACGCCCAGCTTGCATGTCCTCGAGCTGTTTGCTACCTCGTCAGCCGCACTGGAAATCAAGTGAGGGTTTTTCCTCGTCTGCCCCAGCGAAGAGCAACCGGGAAGGCAAAGGTGGGTGGGGGCGGCGCACATATTCCAGAATCACAGCGCTCTCAGCGCACGCCCACTCGCCCTGGCGAATCGCGGGGACCAGGCCGCGAGGGTTTGCTTCGAGAAGAGCCGTCGGCGCCGGACGGCGGTATGGGTCCGTCTCGCAGTACTGGTACGCCAGTCCCTTTGCCTCGAGGGCGATCCACACGCGCTGCGAAAAGGGGCTGGCCGTGTGTACAATCGTCAGCGCAAGAGCAGGAGCAAGCACGGACTGGAGCTGGGCGTACCAGAAGCAGGCAGCATAGAGCTTCAGGTCACTATCCTTGGTGTGCTTCTTCACGGTGGCGAGGGCCGCACCGGTGGCTTTGCGCACTGGCAGCTTCTGCGGACGGTGTCAGCGCTCGCTCTCAGACGCGGCCACAGAAAAAAAGAGAATACGTACTTGGGTCTTCTTCGCTTCCTTGTCCCTCTCAGCCAGCCATCGCTGCACGCTGTTCTTCTTAATCTCATCGCTACGTTGCAGTGTATGCCTATGGGGGCCCGCGATGCCATCACCTTTGCCGTTGCCGCCGTTGCCGTTGACGCGCTGGATGGCCCAGAAGCGTTGGCCCTCGGGCACCACGGTCGACGGTGCCGTGGCAGTGCCCCCGCCAGCAGCGACAACTCCCGGGGTACCGGTGGCGACCGCCGCCGCCACAGCGGCAGCCGTGTTGCTGTCGAGGTAAGCGCCTGGGAAGTACTCGATGATGCGGATTTTGACGTCGCACAGGTCCCGCTCCCGGGCGACACGCTTACGCCTCTTCTTAGCCGGGTCGTCTGTCTTGGGCGTCCCCGGCGGGCGGCCCTTCATTCGGCAGTCCCAGTAGTGAGAGACAAAGGGCTTGCGCTTGTAGCGCTGCGTCGAGCGGTGCGAGTAGACATTGTCGACGTGCGGGAAGTAAACCTCGAACCTGCAGTAGTGAGCACGTGTTAGCTCCTCCACAACAATGACTTTTCCGCCTTTAGCATGGGGATGGTTAATAGAGAGACGCACTGCTCGTTTGTGAGGATAATGAGATCGTTGACGTTGAAGAGCTTCTCCCGCCACGCCTGCAGGTCCGGCGGGTCGACGACGATGCGGCCGCTGAGCTTCCCGCCCGTCCTCAGGCCCGTGTCGTGCCCCATGTCCGCCACCGGCGCGGCATGAGGCCTCCCGTGTGCTTCGTGTAACAGTGACGCATTGACGGCGGCGGCGTCGGGCACCGTCGTCGGCGCGAGGATGCCGAACTGACCGCCGGTGTTGCCGCCGTCGCCAGTGTCCGCCCGACGCCGCCGCCTTCCCGTGGGGGCTGGAGGAGGCGCGGCCGCAGGCACCTGCAGGCGATACGCATCAGCCAGACCTGCTGCCGCCGGCCCTGCGTCATGGGCATGCCCGTGGTGGTGAGACTGGGGATGCGCATAGCCGTCCAGACTCGCGCCTCCGGGCCCGACCCCGAGATCCAAGCGGAAGTGGCCCACGCCGGGCTGGCCCGGCTCACCGGTGTAGGCGGACATTGGCTTGTCTGGATGATACTCCTGCGTCTCCCGGCGATTGGCCTGGGGATCGCCCTTGAGCTCTCAGCTTCGTCTCGTGGGTCGTGGCTTCACCTCGGCGTCGTGGCGACCGAGTCTTGGTGTCAGCCCCTCACTGACGCAGGTGGGCGGTACTCCCACCCGCTGTCCTGGGCGTTTCTGTCCGTCCCTTCGCCTGTTGACCGTCGCCCTCTTCAGACTCGGTCTCGTCGTCGCTGGCTTACACGCGCGCCGGGGCTGGTTCCAATGCTGCTTTTACGCGTCGTTGTTGAGGAGCAACGGTCGTCGTCCCCGCCGGTGGGGCGGAGGCGCGCCTGAGGGCGGCGACCCGCGCACGGGCCACCCTGACGTTGGTTGCTAACTTGCTACGAAGGAAGGTATGCCGATGGCTGTCTGCGCTGGAGGCGTGTTCAGCGTTCACCTTGAACGCGTGATTCACTGGCATCCCTCACTGTTCAGGGCACCTGGTGGTAAACACAGAGCCCAGCATCGCGAGTGGGGAAAAAATGAAACCTGCAACCTTCATACCACGGGCGCGCGAGCCTTCCTGCCATCATGGCGGCCCTTTCGCTGCTGCCCTGGGATATCCTCGTGGAGATCGAACCCTACTGCGCCGACACGGACCTCCGCTCGCTTTACTTTACTTGCAAAAGATTCAGGAACTGGCTAGAGCCCAAGGTTTATGCCCACATTACCCTCACTGAGAAGGAATCGAGCGGCCGCCGGGCACACGTCATCGCCGCCGGACCACGCGCTGGGTTGGTTCGACGCATCGAATATGCACCAGGACCTCCTGTGCCAATGAAACCTTTCCCGTCTTGGCTCAGCTCTGACACCCGCCGGATGCTTGGCTCACTTCACTTATTCCCCCACCTCGAGACCTTCTCTTTTGACCTCCGCAACTGTGGAGAGTGGTACGATGGCCTTCGCTGGCATGACGACAACGGCAACAAACGGTTCAGGCGTCCCTGGAGAGACTTCTTGAACAACAGTTTTCGGGCGCTCAGTCGCAGCGGTGGATCTTTCCCAGGCCTGGAGGTGTATGGGTTTCCTCGAACGCACTTTTTCGAACTCCCATTTTGGGCGCTCCACACCGACAAATGGAGGTGTCTGCTGCGAGGCTTGACATCGCTCAAGATTGAGACAATGGAAGCCCTTGAAGCCGTGGATGAGCTATATAATGGACCTCCACTAGATGAAGATCCGCATTCGAAAGGGATTTGCGACGCATTCCTCAGCCATCTTCCGAACGTCGAGCACCTAAGCCTTATCGGCCAGGACTGGGCCTACACGGCCGCCGAGAGCCATCCCTTGAAAGATCCCTTGACGGAGGTAGCGATAGAGCCAATACCTTGGGATTTCTTGCAAATGCCACGCCTCAAACCTTGCGATTGGAACGTGCTAGAGCCAGAGGTGCTTTTTGTAACTTCTTCGAGACCCACGCTGCCTCACTCGAAGTGGTGCGCCTTTTAAACTGCTATGCCGGCTGGCGAGAGGACTGGCTGGACCTCTTCCGTACCGTTCGAGAGGCGAAGCCGCCGAAGCTCATCGAGTTTGAAGTAACGCAGGGTCTTCCTGAAGAGTTCATCATCAACGACTCTGTCGTTGTGAGGGACAAACTGCCCGAGGATCACGAATACAAGAAATTCTACGCCACTGGTTTTGAATTCGACTATTTCGTCGAGTTAGTGGATCAGGGGGATGAAGCCTACACTGATGCCATCATCATGAAGGAGATGCTCAAGGTTGAGGCTTTGGTGGCGGAGAACAGAGCCGCGAAGGTATCGGGAGGATCTACCACGGGGGTCGGCGGGTCTGTTTAGCATCAAAAGGGTGTGCGCTTCCAGGAAATCAGGCGGCTTCACTGCATGTGAAGGAGCATCCTCTCATTGGGGATAGATGGCACTCTTGTACTTGTATGTGAAGGGCTCCCTCGGGGAGGTGGCATGGCTCTTTCTAGCGCCAGCATCAAAATAGCGGACGAAAAGCTTCACTCCTCATCTCTTTTGAAAATATTCGTTTGTGATCCCCAAGACTACCACAAGCAACAATGTGCCTGACAAGTACTGAAGACTCGCCTATTTCAACACAAGTCTCCCGGCATGATGCATCATGTCTTGAGTAGAGTACGGGGCTTGTGTCGTCCCACGCACGACCCAATGATCGCCATGCTCCCCACCCCGCCCCCAGTCGATAGCCGAACTCCGGCATCCCGAACCCCGTTCCCGCATCGCATGTCCAACCTCCCCACACACGTTACATCACACACATCACATCACCACCTGCAGGGCCGCGCGCGCACACGCATCCGTCTCCCTTGCAACATGTGAATCCCACCCCCTGGTCTGGCCCCGTCCACGTCTCTCTCGGGTGACGTCGCTCCTCCGTCTGCCTGGGCACCAAGACACCAATCGCCAGTTACGCGATTCTCTCACCACGATCCGGTGCTTCGACGTTTGGTGCGAGTGAGGGGGTATTCCATTATCGACTATGTTAAAAGAAACCGTCATTTCGAGCCCAAGTAGCCGTAGCATCGCAACCTCCCAGCGGCGTCGCCGTCGTCGCCTCGATCCGAGACACGAGGCGTGATATATATAGTACATCGATAGTATTCCGCCGTGTCCAAAAAATGTGTCAACCCGGTCGCCAAACGAGAGAAGACAGCCGGGTTCATGTGTAAGAAAACGCCAGTGTCAAGATGACCCGAGAGCCGCTGCGGGCTCTATCCGCCCGCCTGCCCGCCCGTAATCCAAAAGGGGCATCCAGCCGTTCGCCGTGCCGTGCCGTGCCGTGCCGTCAAGAGAGAATGAGACCGAATACGCAGTTGCCCTTTTTTTCTTTCCTCCTATCGTTTTCACCCTCGCATGTGCGTGTCGGCCCCGTTGTCCCACGACGAGAGGTCCATGGCGTCCATGGGCCCCATATTCATGAGGGCTCGCAACACCCCCTCGCCTACGGGCTGCATGCCCGTCGCCTGCCCGTTGATGTCCGGCCAGCCACCGGGCGTCATCCCGAAGCCATTGCCTTGCTGTGGCATGCCCTGCTGAATAAAACCCGGGTCGTTGAAAAAATTCTGGTGGCTCCCCGTGTCCATGCCATGAGGCTGGTTCATCATGTTCTGTTGCGGCGAGAGAGGTGGCCGGAACGTCGATTCGGGTGCCGCCCCGTTCATGTGGCCGGCGGCCATGTGCGCCTTGGCATCCGACCCAGCGCCGCTTGAGTTTGGCGTCGGTCCATTCGATGGGCCCCCATCTGGAGATCCCTGTGCGTCCTGGTTGTCGCCGCCCTTTTCGTACATGGTACCCGAGCTGGGCGTCAGGACTGGTATCGACTGCTGGTCGGCTGAGAGCCACGTCTGTGCAAAGCCTGGCGGTGCAGACCCCTGGTTCTCGTTTTGCCCGTCAACCAGGTCCGGCGCATTCGCGGCGTTGCCGTCGTCTCCAGCCATCTTCATGAAATGGCACTCGTTGCGGTACGCCATGATGCCTTGCACACCCTCCGGGTCGTCGCACACGGGTTGGTTCTTCCCGCCCAATGCAGGCTGCTTCTGGTCAGCGTTCAGCCACGGCACATACTTCGATGATCACTTACGCTATCCCCGGGTCGAGGGAACGCGTTCCTCAACTTTGGAATACGCGCCGCCAGAGCCTCAAAGTCCACGTCCAGCTGGACAAGGAACGACTCCGTAAGGGGGTTCCTGCGCTTAAGGGCGTTCATGGCCGACAGGAGGAATCGAAGCGAGTCCGCCGTTTGTGCATCATCCGGTCGGCTCTTGAGATACTGCACAAAAACTCGTGCCGCCACATACAGGGAAAAGGAGATAAAGGGGTTCATCTGTCCACGTCAGAATTTCGAGTCCAGAATTGATTTGGAAGAGCAGGTCTTACAGCTGACAGGTCCATGTGGGAAATGGTTCGCATAATGCTGGCAATCTCGTTGGCGGCCGTGATGCACCGCACCTTGCTCTCCGAGCTGACCGACGCAGCGAGCTTATTCTTCTCGGCCTTGAAAATGGCGGCTTGATGCAAGCAAATGGTCGATGTGTGGATGCTCATGTTGGTGAATACGACATTGGGGTTGTTGAGGCCGCCTGGCAGCTTGAGGTGAGCCGGGAGGCAGAGCGAGGTATTGAGGAGGATGTTGTCCATCTGGCGGTGGCGCTTCCAGAAGGGACCGTTGAGGTCGTGGTCGAGGTCGTCATCGTCGGGACGGTGCAGATGGACGAGGTTGCGACCAAACAGACTGGCCATGAGGACGATGCCGCCAAACGATGACAGCTTGCTGGCTCCGTTTGGCCCCGTGCACTCGGCGAGCGTCTGTGTCTGTTCAGGGCGGCTCATGTCGTAAGCGCTCTCCGACGAGGGCAACTTGGTCATGATGTCCCGCTCGTCGATCGTCATGGGCCACCCCGTGCCGATGCTGGCATAGCGGTCCTCGCAAAAGGCCATCCAGAACGTGCGCCTTCTCTCCTCCCGTTCCGTCCAGTCCTTAGGCGGCGGTAGGCACTGCTTGACATCCAAGCCTTGGCCATCTAACCGGTGGAGTCCGATCCTAGACTATGTCAGATGTGATTTGCAACGCAGCGAGGGGTGGTGTTTGAATATACATTTGTGCTAGACGGACCGCCGAGCCAGTATTGATCCAGGCTCGTGGAAAGTACATCATCTTCATCTCATACGCGGCCAGCAGAATGTGCGTCTGGCAGTGCGCAACTGAGATCATGTGCTCGCCGTAGCCCTTGACGTAGTCGGCCTCGACGTACTTGCGCGCGCGCTGGTAGAAGAGGTCCTTGAGGTCGGAGTACTTGTCCGTAATGGAGCAGGCCATCGTCCACATGGCGTACCGAAGGCAAACTGGCGGTCGCTGATTTGGTGCCCTGATTGCAAGTCAACACGTCAGTCCACGAATCAGGAAGAAGGGTTTCCATCAAGGGGCGGGCGCGTACAAGTTCATGGCGGCGAGGTATCGGTAGCGATGAATCATGGGCACCGAGGGATGGACCTTCTCGAAGTAGACCTGGTGCAGCTCGTCGATGGTCTCCTGCGGCGGCAGGGGCTCTTCGAGACCGAGGCCAATCATCTCCCAGGTGAAATTGCCGCCTACATTGTTCATGGGCATGCCGATGTTGGCGTTGAAGTTGAAGTCGTCAATTGCGCCCTGCTGGGGCGACTCGCCGTTGAAGTGCTGCCACCGGCCGTCCATCTCGCGGTCTCCCGTCATGCCCATCGGGGTGTTGCCGACGGGAAGGCCGTTGGTGGTGGCCGAATTGCGCGCGCTGGACATGGACATGCCCATGCCCTTTGTCGGACTCGCGTTGGCCGGGGTCGGTTCTTGCGTCTTGAGCAGCGTCTCGACTTGCTCTGTGAGATGTCAGCGGCCATGCTCGCTCACCGCCGCACGACACGGTAGAACAAAAATTCATCCCCTTGAGGTCGCACAGGGCGGGCAAACTCACTCAGACGCTCCTCGAGGGCCTTGACGTATCCGCGCTTCGGGCCGCTCTTCCGCCTCTGCTCATCGTAGGCGCACGAGTGGCCGAGGCGCGAGCATGTGCTGCAGCTGGGCCTCACGCCGTCGCACTTGAGCTTGCGCTTGCGGCAGATCATGCAAGCGAGGCGCTTGGGCTTGGGGACGCTGGCATTGTCGGGATGGCAGAGTCGCCGGCGGAGGCGGCGTGGATGGTGTCGCCGCCGGGGGGGCTCAGGGGCGCCTGGTTGCCGTTGCTGGAGGAGCCCTCGTTGTCCGAAGACCCGGGCATGGTGGGCGACGTTTTCTTCTTCCTCTTTACTCCTTTCCAGTCTTCTCTCCCGTTTCGAGGGCTCTACCCTGCGTGCGACGGTGATGCGAGGCGGGAGGGGACGATGGGCGGGCGCACAGGGCGTTGGTTCGACAGACGGGGGCCAAGCTTGTGAGCGGGACGCAGCGCCCCGATCCTCCCGGCGCGGGGGGGGGCGGCACGACGGCGGATGTGCCGCGACGGGCGTTGCTCGGAGGGAGCACAATAAAAGGGCAGTCGTGGCCGGAGAGGAGCGACACTCGGGTCCGCAATTCGGATAGCGTCCCGGCGATGCTTCGCTCGGCGTGGTCGAAGCGGTGGCGGGTGGTGGTGATGATGGGTGGTGAGGATGAGAGGAGCAGGCGTGAAGCTGGGGCGCCGGCTTAGAAACGGTCAGCGGCGGTTGAGATTAACGGCAGCGGGTAGGTTGACGAACGTGGAGGCAAGACGGGACAGAGACATCCACCACCCTCGTCGCTGAAGACTCAACCCTGCCAGGAGCTCACGTCACATACTGGGTCGGGAACCCACCGCGACGGCGGCGGCACCCACCTGTACCTACCACCACCACCAGGGCAGTGACCACCGCCGACTCGACGGCGCATGGGCGCCAGAGCCACCACCGACGACAGTGGAGGGCGGGCCACTGCCACTGCCACCACCATCGGGGCACCACACCCACGCGGCCATGGTCGACGGCGCGAGACACGGGAGAGCGAGCGAGGGCTGGGCGCCGCTGCACTGGGCAGGGCCACCGCCAGGACCAAGGCGGACTCCGCCCAGACTCCGCAGCGCCCGAGACGGGTTGACCGTTTGATGGTGGATGGACGGGGGCTGGCAGTGGGTGCCGGTTCGGCTGCTACTGGTGCTGCTCCTGCAGGTTCGCGACAAGTGCCCAGGCCCTGCCTGGCTGCCTGGTCCTGGTAACAACGGGCGCCATGCCCCTCGTCGGGCAGGCCATCCACGCTGCTGACCCCAGTGGGGACCGACAGGCCGCCGCATCAGCTGGGGTCATGGGGGGATGGGGGGCGGCCGTTTGGGGGAGTGGTGGAGGGGTGCCCATGTGGGTGTGGTGGTGGTGATTGTGGTGACCGCGGGCGATGTGCGCGATGTGGTGCTGGTGGCACGGCAGGAAGCACCAGCGGTGGATCCTACCCACTGACGGGGCCTCGATGGCTCTGCCCCAGCCTCAACTGCCCAGGCCTTCCCAGGGCTGCCGCTCGCGAGTTCTGCTTTGATAATCCCGCCGGTGCCTGCTGGCCGCGGCCCAGCAAGCCAGTTCGCTCGCTGGTGGGGGAGCAGCCAAGCTAATCAAGTCCACTTCATCCATCCAAGTCGAGGGTCAAGACCTGCGACGTCCAGTCCAAAACTCTCCCTGGCAAGCCTGGGGACGGGAACACGGGCGGGCGCTGCACCGGGGGCGCTCAGGTTTCTGCACCAACTCGTTAGCGACCTGCGCCAGGCGACCCCCTCTCCCCCACCCAATCGAAGTCCATCCCAACGCTGAGAAACAGCTTCCAAGGTTTCGGCAGGGCAACGGAAGTGCGTGCAAGCGGCCGAGCGAGTGTGCGCCTGGAGCGATCGATTAGATGGATGGGTGGTGAGGTTGGTGGTCGGCCGTCTCGCTCACTCTTACGCTCATTCCCGTCGTCTCGTCCTGGTCCTGACTGACGGCGTGCCCGCGCGCATGTGCAAGTGCACGAGGGGGGAAAGCCACCACTTTCGGATACAGCACGCACGAGCCGTGATGCCGCGCTGCTCCTCCTTGCCATGCTCCTTCGTACTCGGACCGGCCTCACAAGAAGGTCCTGACCGTGCCTCACGCGCGTGCAAGTACCGCGCCAGCTCCCCCATCCCATTATGTACAGGTTCCCATCCCATCGCATCCTCCACACCCCCCAGCCCGTGCATCTGTCTCCGGCCCATCTGCCAGCGCCAGCCCATGTGGCTGCGACGCTCTCGCGCTTGCGCCCTCCCAAACGTACAAGTACCCATACCCAAGATGATGGCTTCGTCATCATCGTCAACCTGCCCCCGAGCCAGGACACACACACACACACACGCAAGTGCACAAGGATCGCACCGCGAGGCACGACCAACGGAGGCGTCACGCTCGCACACGGACCATTTTTTCTCTACCGGTTCGTTGGCCCCCCCCCCCCCCCCCCCCCCCCCATCGATCAATCCCGTTCCTGGCGCAATCGCCCTGCTCTCGTTGCCTGTGCCTCGGCCGCTCGCGTCCGACCAAGCTCCTCCTCGTGCCCCCTCCCCCTCCCCAAACGTGGCATGCCATTCGAAGGTCGCCGACTTCCCCAATGCCCCAAACTGATCGGTACATGAGCCCTCTGCGTTGCAGCGCCACCACCATCCGCGCTTTGGTTCGCTTCTGGGCTCTGGGCGGCGCGGGACCCCGGTCTCTGTCCCTCTGTCGTGGCGCATAATTACCCCATGCGTCGTACCGCGGCCGCCTCTCTTGCCTTGCCTCATGGCCTGACCTTTCCACGCGAACCTGGCTGCGGCAGACGGCGGCCAGCGTACCCGGCGATAGATGGGCATCTAACTAACTATTCCAGACCTCGACGTGGCCCCCGTCCCTCCCCTGTCGCATGCGCGTCGCAACGGCAGCCTGGGTGCCCTTGAATTGCACACGCGCGGTATCCATCTCGGGCGCCAGGGGACTCGCAACCAGGAAAGTGGGCTTCACATGCTCGATGAACTCCGGCCGGTCCCCCCAACGCCAGCCCTACGGCTTTCGCGGTTCCCCAACAACGCGCCCAGATGCCACGCCTGTCACCCAACGCCATCGTGAATTCTCATGTGGGTTGTTGACCTGGTGTTGTCGCTACCAAAGAGGCAGGCGGACACAGCGTCATCATCGTCACATGCTTCACAGCGCTTCCCGCTCCCATCTGCCGGGGGAGCTCGACACGCGTGTACAGCACGGCATACGATGTTCGCTCACCGCTCACACCCGCACCGATTGCGAATAAGCATGCGCAACTCGCATGCAGCCTGCGATCGTGTCGCCGGGCCGTGATGACAACAAAGGTACGAATATGTGAACACATACCTGGTCCGTACTCGTACTGCACATAGTTGCCTCGTACGGACGGCCCGCACGACGGGGATTTCGCCTGACCGCGCTGCACGCCCCCCTGGTGCAGCTTTGCGTAACCGCAGCCCCGGAAACAGAACCAACGAGAGAGACGGGAGGGAGGTCACGTCGCAATCCCAGGCGCCCGGGTCGCTCGTCCGTCCGAACAACGCGGATGTTGGTTCCCTCGCCGTGGTCGCGGTATCCAATGGGTTTCCAACCTGCCCAGCCAACACGCCCCGTGCTTCTCGAAGAAGAGCAGAGCTGGCCGCAACCGAGGCTCGTTCAGTCACACCGGGCACGGTGTGTGTGCCGCACCCGCACCTACAAAACACAAATCATCATGATGCCATTATCCGTGTATTGGCTGCCTCCCGATATCTCGGCGCCCTTTGTTCGACCAGCTGCGCCGCAACTGTAGGGTAGGCGGCCGTCAGTAAGCCAGCGCCCTGGTCGCGCAGAGCATCGTCGCAGAGGACAGGCACCCATCTCTGCTCTGCTGGTGCCCCTTGGGCGCCATTTCCCTGAGATGTCCTCCCGCACATCCAACACCCGCGTTCCGAGCATTTATCCATCTTCCCCTGGTCCGATCCGGCCTTTCCGAATGCGACGATGGCCTCACGCACGCACCGCACGCAAGCAGGCAAGCCGCGTCGCGCGTGAGATTTTGACTGGACTTGACTTTTGACTTGAGGCAAATTCCCTGCCGTCGCTCCCGTCGTATCCCCCCCTTTCTTCTTGCCCTGTCCTGGACCCCGCGCCCCCGGCAGCTGTGAGGCTGGATGCTGTCTGTCTTCTGCCGGTACCACGTTCACCCGCGCTGACGGCACTAACACACCAATCCAACAACGGAACACACGCTGACATGACACACCACTCCCACGCACCCCCCCCCCCCCCCAATGATAAAAGAGCCCAAGACTTTGCTGCCGCCGCCGCCCATGGCATGGCACGTGTTCAGCTGGACGCCGCGATATCACCGCGAGGGCTCAATCAGTCAGTCAGTCATGCCTGCATCCCTGGTGCCCTGCCAAGCGGACCGCGCTCCCGGGCTGGTTGCTATTCTTGGAAGGCTGCACCACACGCCCTCCCAGGAAAAAAAGTGCCACTGTCGTAATGCCGCCTCCAGCTTCCGGTGTCGCTTGCTCGGCGATGTTGGACACATCTGCCTGCCAAGCATGTCTCGCGATTGCGGCGCATCCACGCCGCTGCGAGCGCACGTTTCTCTCCCTCGCCCTGTCTTGGGCGTGGCTGAACTGAGGGGAGAGAAGGGAAAAAAAAAAAAAAATGTCTTGTCCCGACGGCTCAGCCCTTCCCGCCCCTTGCCTTGCCTTGCCTCGCCTCGCCTCGCCTCGCCTCGCCTCGCCTCGCCTCGCCTCACTTGCGATCCGGATCGACGCCGACGATCCTCAGCACACCGAGATCGCTGTAAGCCAGGCAGTAGCGCATCGGCGCCCAGGCGACCACGGGCGACGCGCCGGCCGTCTTGAAGCTGTGCACGTGGTCTCCCGTTTCGACGTGGTACACCTCCAGCCCGCTCCCTGCGTGCGAGTTTTTTCTCCATCAGCGCCGAAACGATACCGGAAATAGATGATGCCGTCCGGCCGAGGGCGGAGGGGATGGGGATGTTGTTACCTTCGTCGCTGCCGGCGACAATGTAGCTGCCGTCAAAGGTGAAGCCTGGGCGACACACACGCAGATGATTAGCCGGCCTGAACGCGTTCGAAACGAGGGCGGGTCGTCGACGTACTGATGCTCCTGACCGGGCCAGATATCCCCGACAGTGTCCGCTGGCAGATAAAGTCGGTCGTGTCCCACAGCGAGATGATGGAGTCGGAGCCCCCCGTCGCCAGATACCTCGCCGTCGGCTGCAGCTCCGCCGTCAGGCACGACGAGGTATGGCCGTGCAGCGTAAACTCCCTCGGCTCGGGTCCGTAGTTGAGTCTGAGGAACGGCTCGAACCCGGGGTACGTGAGGATCCTCGTGCGCCCGTCGCCCGTCGCAAGGAACACCTTGTCGCCGCCCCAGCAGAAGCTGATCTGGTTCGTCTGCACGGGCTGCTGGTGCGACGCGACGGGCGTCGACTGCGACGGCGACAGCACGAAGACGACGTCGTCGCGGTTGCCCACCAGGAGGGTCTGCCCGTCGGGGGCCCAGACGAGGCTGAGCGCGTCGCCGAGCCCGCGCACCTCGTTGAAGCACGCCTTGGTGCGCACGTCCCAGAACTTGACGACGCCGTCGCTGCTCACGCTGCAGAGCTCGGCGTCCTTGGTCGGGTTGAAGGCCACCTTCTCGATGGACGCCGAGTGGCCCTTGAGCTCCGTCGAGAACTTGACGTGCGGCTTCTCCGGATTCCCTACACAGGAAGACGCGCACAAGGTCGTCAGCAGCGAGCTTCCTCCCGTTCACGGGGGTATCGGGACTCGTTCTCAAAACGTACACACGCGCAGCGTCTTGTCAGCCGAACCGGTAGCCACCAGCGTCCCCTGCGGGTTCCAAGCAATGGACCGTATGCTTCGTGTATAGCCAGTCAGCCTGTCTCTCTCACAACGGCGGGTTTCGGAGATGGACAGCAGCAGCAGCAGCAGCAGTCGTCGGCATCATCGTACCTGTGGGTGCCTGAACCCCTCGACGAGCTCGGATCCGTGTACGCCTGGCTCTTAAGGTTGGAAAAGTACACCGGGAACTTGTCCTTGGGCAGGCTCTGCCTCGGTCTCAGCACGGGAGCCATCGTTAGTAGACCAGCCGACGCGACTAAGCGGCGTCCGTCCGTCCTCTCGTCACTGCTCCAAACGGCCCACGACCCAGCCTCGAGCTCCTTCGCGGCTTGCCCACCAGCTCTAAGCACAGATCGCCAGAGCCAATTCGCAGAGTCGTGGGATGCAAAACTGTCTCTCGCGTGCTTCTGGCGTCTAATTTGGGCGCCAAGTCGATCCGGATGTATGCAGGGCGGGAGGCGCGGTGTGAGATTCGAGATTTGAATGTCGCGAGGCTGCAGCGACTCACAGCGGACCGAGCGACGTCGCTGAAGGGCTGCCGGCAGGCGCTAAAATCGGGGACCACCATGGAACCCAACAGTGGAGGCCAACAGCAAACGCCCTACTTCGTAGGCAGCGGCAACAATCCTCTCAGCCTCGTCCCCACAGCCCACCAACCCCTCCCCTGCGTAATACAATTCCGTCTGGTACGCTCAATGATCGGGGCTACGACACTCTTGGGTTGCAACATCCACGACAACGCGACGCGGGCACAAAAAGTCTCCGCAATGAGCTTATATGCAATGAGTCTCATTCCCTGTTCCCAATCGCCTGCCTGCAACCGATCATGATATATGTACACCCTTCTTGACCCGGCCATTGCTGCTTATCCAGTCGAGCCGTCCGGCAACCAGAGCCGATGGCCCTGCTCTACCAAGCTGCTCAGAACTCCTAGGTCTGGCCGCGCCACTCATCCCATGACCAAAGCATACCGGCGCTCACAAAGAAGCGTAACTCCGTCGTGCCGGCCTCTCCGAGTACCGATCCCATCCCGAGCCGCCGTACGAACTGCCTGAGCAGCCAACTCCATCCTGCCCAACCGTGTCACCCCTCCCGTAGTTCTCTGCCAAGGACTCCGAGCGCCATGTGTAAACGATGTGCACAATTCCATGCTGAAATACTTGAAAAAGACCACAAATGCAGATGCGAGCTGCCAGATATCAGACGGGAATAATGTGACGGCCCCCGCCGGGCAAGGTCCGTCTCTGCTGCCCGAGCGTCGACTTTCGCCGACAGCCCTGGGCAGAAGGAGAAATAATACCACCTCGCAGGCCCGACGGCGTGCGAGACAGCAACCATTGGTGTTGATATTCGTTATGGACACGGTCGTTGATGCGACCCAGCATTGACTGATGGCGTCCATGCTGGATGGCTGATTCCTATGCTAAGACAGGTCTAGGCTCATTTGCAGGTGCGGCTTCGTAATCATGAGATCTGATCCAGTGACAGCTCGATGTCGGTAATGCCGAAGAGCACAGCGTTCTTCTTAGCCCACTGTCGAGCGAGGATGGAAGCTGCGAATAGTGAGCACGGGAACATCGATCGAGGCCGGTAGGTCACGAACCTTTGAGAAACTTTTTGCTCGCATACTTCTTGAAGAAGGCTTCGTGAACGACAGGGCGAGCAAGATAGTCGACCATGAGCTCAACAACAGGCTCAATCTCCTCCTCGTCGTATCCGGCGTAGTGCGCCAGCGTTTTGTCCTGAGGCATCGTGTCAGCGGGGTTCTTCGGTTCTCAACAGTGCGATGCACATACCCATTCGCCACGGTCCAGCATCAGGCGGGCCAGGTACATGGCAGCGGCAGCGCAGTGGCTTGGCCGGTAGCCCATGAACCTGTGGTCCAGTAGACTGATTTCCATGAGGTACTTGCCGATGGTTCGAGATTGGATGTCATAGTTGTCCGCCTTCGAAACGCGGCGAAGGAAGTTCATAGGGTTGGGATAGCTCAGGTCGTAGTTGAGGGTGCTCAAGAGAAAGCGCTCCGCCTCCAGGATCTCAGCTTCACTGAAGCCGTCGTCGGTGATGCGCTTGAAGTTCTCGACGTGCGGGGACAAAACCTCCTCATACTTTGACGCAATGAACATGGCCGTGATGCCGACAAGCTGTAGCTTATCTAGCTCGACGACCTTTTCAGACAGGAACCGGTCGATGATGTTGACAGCGAGGAACAGGGTCTCGGGAAGCAGGTGGAAGCGTGTGTGGACCTCTATCAGCCAGTCGACGAGGATGCCACGAGTTCTCCATTCCAGGTCATCCTGGTGCGACATGTACTGCGGGTTGGGGATTGACGTGACCTCAAGGTCGTGGAGGTACTCAAAGATTTCGTTGGCGTACTCGGCAACCATCAAGGGGTCGTCTAGGTCTTCCTGGTCCAGATCTTCAGGCTCGCCGGCACCCTTTTCGACGGGTTCAAGTGTCTCTTTGGGCTCCTCCGCCTTTGGTGGCGCGGCCTTGGGCTTGGCCTCGGCCGGCTCGGCACGAACACGCTTGCTCTCCGCAGCAGTGTGCGCCTTCTTGCGAACGGGCTCGACGGGCTCGGCGCTGTTCTCGTCCCTGTTGATGGTCGACGACGCGACCTTTCGCTTGGGTCCCACAATGGCACCAGCACCGGATGCTGTCCTCTTGCTCTCCGACGCGTTGGGGGCCTTTGTGCTCAGGGCGGCACGGCTCGCAGTACGCGTCTTCTGGACGCCAGTAGGGTGAGCGGCCTTGGACACCAAGCCAACCTTGCCGGTAGCCGCCTTCTTGCCCTCCGTCACGTTCGACTTGCCGACATTGCTGACATCGCCGAGCGCGGCGCGACTCCTCTGGACGCCGGCATTGACGGCCGACTTCTTCGTTTGCAAGGCGCCCTTGGCCGGCATACTGGATTCGTCGACGTGGAGAGCAGCCGCCGACTTGGCGCGCGTCATAATACGCGTCGAGTCGTTCTCGTCTGACACGACACGTCGTGTGGCGGGTCGGCCCTGGGGCGGCTTGTCAGCGACACCGGTGTCAAGACGGACTGCGTAGAGAAGCAGGAAGAGAACGGTCTTACAGGCATATTGAGAGGTCCAGCAGCGGAGGTGACTAGATCATATAGTAATGCCAGCGACCGAGCTACGTGGAACGAGTCAGTCTCCAACGCGTCGAGAATGAACGGAGAAGAAGGATAGAAAGAGGTCGGGGATCGCGAATTAAGAAAAGGCAGTCGGCGCCGCTGAGACATTCGAATAAGACGAGGAATTCGCTGCCCTACTTACCTCTGGGTCAGAGACAGGCGGATGGGGCTGTCGTCCACAACAGCGCGATCGGAATGTTGTGACGGGAGATACGGGTATGGCACGCCAAAACGCTGTTTAATCGAGCTATAAGAGGTTGCTCGTGAGTTGATGTACAGTTACGAGCGCGACGCTGAGCGAAGAAGCACGGTACGGGGAGGCAACGCCGGCGAGCAGAAGGTGTTGATGTGGGATGAGGGTGGTTGTGAGGGCAAACAGGACGTGTTTTGACTCCTTGGGGAGCGGAGCTGCAAGGAAGGAGCGTGCAGTGGGCCCGTCGCGGCTGGGGGTACGTACCTTGGGGCCTGTCTTGCGTCGCGGTTCGCGAGACCGTTGGTTGCCCGGCAGGAGGGCCAGGCGTGAGGCGAGGTGGGCAAAAAAGAGGGACACACACGTCAAAAGCGCGTCTGTCTGCTGCTGGCTGCTGCTGCTGCTGGCTGCTGCAGGAGCGCCCGGTGGGCGACGAGCGACTCGATGCTGCGTGCACTTTGCCCACGACGAAAGGTTCTTCTTGCTAGGCCCGGGCGCGAGGCAACTGACGCTCGGGCGGCGCCGCGGCAAAAACAACAACAAATGGCGGCGGCTTTGTTCGTGCTGTGCGAGGCGCGGCCGGCGCTGCGAGATGCTGGACAATTTCGTCAGCGATGTAACAAAACGGCGTCGTCTGGCGCGGAATCCTGCGAGAGGCTGGCTGGCGTCCGGGTGGGGAGGAGGGAGGGAGCTTCCGATGCGTGGAGCGACTCACAACGCGAGCGGCCTGCATTTCGCGACGCTAGGTACGTACCCGCTGCGGGAGCCCGTCAATGTCAACAGTGGCAACCACGGGGCAACGGGCGACTACTGGGCGCCGCGCCCTGTGCTCTGTCGCGCTAAAAATCTGGCGCGAAAACGTGCGGGAGGACCGTGACTGCTGTGGCTTGGCCTGTGGCTTCCACTGGGCTGAAACTCTCCGTAGTGTGGCTGGAGCTCAATGGCACCAAGTTTTCGGCTAATCCTTGGCTGTTCCCGCCGTGAATTTTCGATTCGACGGCAGCAACAGGGACCTCACACGGGACGACGCTCAAGGTTCGAGCTGGCCACGGTTGAGGAACACCTCGCGCCCCCGACAGCCGTGACCCGACAGAGGACGCTTTTTGCTCCTCTCGGCTTCCGAGTTGCCACGGCTCCCAGCCAATATTCGCCTGTGACGAGCGGGTGACCCTGAGCCCGGCACCGACGCCGACCCCCTACTCTCCAGCGAAGCATCAGACTCGGCACCAGCAATTGTGCTCCGAGCAACGACTCGTCGGGCTGCAAATTTTCACCATGTTGCAGCCACGGGTCTCCCTGGCGGCGGTACGCAGGAGTTTCCAGCTCCTGGCCGTCAGCCAGCCCGCGCTGCGTACATATGCCTCCAAAAGCTCGAGGGCAGCGTCTGAAGGTAGCAGCCTTGGCGGCGGCTCTTCAAGCGAAAGCACGGGACCGCAATCGGCCATCCTGCGGACCTACAAGCCACGGACGCCCGGTGTGCGACATCTGCGTCGCCCCATCAACGACCACCTCTGGAAAGGACGCCCCTTCCTGCCCCTCACGATCCCCAAGAAGGGCCAGGCCAAGGGTGGACGAAATGTCTACGGCAGAATCACGGTGCGACATCGCGGCGGAGGCGCGAAGCGGAGGATACGGACTGTCGATTTCGAGCGATGGAGGCCGGGGCCGCATCTGGTCGAGCGGATCGAGTATGATCCCGGCCGCAGCGCACACATTGCTCTCGTGACAGAACAGGCCACGAGCCGCAAGTCCTACGTTGTCGCCGCGGAGGGCCTGCGGGCGGGCGATATTGTGCATAGCTACAGGTCAGGCATCCCGCAGGACCTTCTCGACAGCATGGGCGGCATCATCGATCCCGGTATCCTGGCAGCGAAGACGGCGTTCCGAGGCAACTGTCTGCCGATGCACATGATCCCCGTGGGCACCCAGGTGTTCTGCGTCGGGTCTGCGGCAAAGCGCGGTGCAGTGTTCTGCCGCAGTGCAGGTACATCGGCGACGGTGGTCAACAAGAACGAAGAGACCAAGGACGACGGCACCAAGATCATGACCGGCAAGTACGTCGAGGTGCGGCTACAGAGCGGTGAGGTGCGCCGGGTGAGCAAGAATGCCTGCGCCACCATCGGTGTGGCCAGCAACATCCACCACCACTACCGGCAGCTGGGCAAGGCTGGTCGCAGCCGATGGCTGGGTATCCGCCCGACGGTCCGTGGTGTTGCCATGAACAAAGGTAGGGCTCAGGCTGTCACTCCGATTCATGTCGACCGGGGCTAACATTCGATGCAGTTGATCACCCTCACGGTGGTGGTCGTGGCAAGTCCAAGAGTAACCGCCACCCGGTGACGCCCTGGGGCCGACCGGTAAGTCGAGCAATCTCGACCCAAATCATGGACAGGGCTAACACAGGAAATAGACCAAGAGCGGCTACAAGACGCGTCGGACGCACAACATCAACAAGTGGGTTGTTACGCCGCGACCGCGCAACCACGGCAAGCGGAGAGACAAGCGCTCGTCCAAGGAGTAAGGGAGCAGCAGCGACATTCGCGCGTGGCCCATGTGAAGAGGGGCATGTGGCATCGCTCATGTCCGGTGGCGGAAGCTTTTCCTGTACACTACGATGTACCACTGTACCATATGTGAAATACAGCCGGATCGGCGATGAACATGGCTTCTGGGTAACTGATGCCGTTGATGCGGACTGAAGGGCTGCAACTTGTACTCCCGGACGCGGATGATCGAAGCGCGAGGGCGATTTGAACGAGTCGCCATCCTGGTAGGCCAGAGAGTGCAGTTCATTCGAGCAGCATGTCGTCGACATTGGCGCTGCGAGTGCGTCGACATTGATCGAAAATAGCCAGCGGTGCTAGCGCAGATACGACGGTGAACCGGGAGGGCGCTGCGTCTTCACTGCCACAACCACCGCGGGCCGGGTTTTGCACGCGCCCCGCCGTTGGGCGGTACGGGCGAATACTGGACACGGCACGTTCGGGCTGCGGTCACATCAGCCAAAGTGCAATGGGGGCTGGGGCCAACGCCGCGTCATCAGCCTGCGTCCGTGAAGATTCACCAGTCACCGCGCAGCTGGACGACGGTGCTCGAGCTGCAGAAGGGCCGCAGAACTCAACGGGAGGGGGGGATTTGATGCCGCGAATGTTGAGTCCGGGGCAAGCAAGCAGTCAAGGCGCATTGCTGAGCGCGCCCCTGCGAGTTTGTGGCTTGATGCGGACACGTCCGCCATGGCCGAGCTTCGATTTGCAACTGGCCTTGTTGTGTGGGCGAGGCGGGCTTCCAGTCCCAAGCTTGCCAAGCTCCCAATTGTCGCGACCACACCACCGGGGACAGGCCCGCGGCCGCCGACAGGGGTGGGCCCCGAGGGGCTGTGAGCTTAAATGGCGGGCGGGCCGCCGCCTCCACAGGTGTCCCGGTGGGTGGTGCCGTCGGGGGGTTGGAGCGCTGCTGCCCATTCGAGACATGGAGTGCGAGGCAGGCGCGTAATTGCTGCGTCTCCGGATTACGGGTGCAGTGCTTCGTACCTAGGGTAGTCTGTGGAAGTGCATTTTTGCCCAGGCTCTCTGAGCGTCTCTGAGCTCGCTCACCGCTCACGCTCCGGGCCGGGGAGTCGCATCCGCATACACAGCCTTGCCGGCGCTGCTGAGGCAGGGCGAGCTGGCCTCGGGAAGACGCCGAATGCATGGGCGGGCTTGGCTCGCTGGCTGGGAGACGGACAGTGAAAATCGTGCGGTCGCACAGCCCATGGTGGACGAACCGCCAAGCAGCAACGACCGTCAGCCCATGTGGAATCGCACCTGCCAGGGCGGGCACAACCCGCTCCATCGGACTACAGACGGGACGCGATGTGTGCATCCGGCTCTCGTCTCATCTTCGTCTTCGTCAGCTGACCCCGTAGCACCGAGGCAGCTCTTCGACACGCAGACAGACGGTGGACGCACTGGCTCGATCGCAGAAGTGCCGACAGGTCAGCGAGTGTGTCCGTGAGAGGTCGCTGTCCAAGCCATGAGCGCCGCCGGCCCCCAGCGAGGCACCGCTACGTCATTGGCGGCCACGCGTTTGGTTGGGCGGGCGGAAACGCACACGCACACGCAACACATTGGCCACACGATCTGCTTCCGCATCTGGCGCGGCGGCGCGACTGCCCGCTTGGCGGTGCCGCAGCGCTTGATGTGATGATGGCCACGAGCGCAAAGGCGCTGCACCGTCGAGATGTGTCTGTCAGGTTGGGGCGCGACTGCCGTACCGTGCCATGCCAAGTGCGATAATAGTACGTAGAACCAGAAAGTGCGAAGTAGGGTAGCAAGGCACGCCTGCCCGAATTATTGGG
This sequence comes from Purpureocillium lavendulum, assembly GCA_029168975.1. Classification (NCBI taxonomy): domain Eukaryota; kingdom Fungi; phylum Ascomycota; class Sordariomycetes; order Hypocreales; family Ophiocordycipitaceae; genus Purpureocillium; species Purpureocillium lavendulum. The sequence continues at coordinate 1,398,517 of JAQHRD010000001.1, forward strand.
CCTGCGACACCACACGGCAAGCGCATGCCGCAGCCACCAGCCCCAGGAAGGAGCGGCGATCCAATTCTCTGAGACCCCGACAGTGTCCACGTCACGTTGGCGATTAACATGGCGAACGTGGGAAAATGCCGCCGCCGCCGCCAGGGTCTGCCCTGTGGCCTGAGAATGCGTGCGAGCGAGCGGCGTCCCCTTTTTCTTTTGTGCCAATGCATCGCATCCATCCATCCATCAATCGCTGTGCCCCGAGTGTGTCTCGAGACTTGACCACGGCATGGATGATGGGGCTCGGCGCCTCCCCGGGTCGCGTGCCTGCGCCTCGTCGCTCGCCTTCGCCTTTACCGCATCGAGCTCGACGACGCTGCATCGCTGCAGCACCCGCGAGCCCTGCCCCCGTCTGTCGGCCGCTTCCTGGAGCCCGCCCGGCCCTTCACGGCCTATTGACGAATGGATGGCCCCCGGCCCGGCGGCAATCCAAACAGCTTCGCCTCTCCTCTCCGCTCCCCTCCCTCCCCCCCGGCCCAGGCAGTGCGGATCGCATCCCTTTTTTCTTGACACAAGCCACCGCTCCACCCTCGACTCGCGCTCCAGGGGAGCGGAGAGGGTCCCAGTGTGCATCGACACCGTCCGATGTCGTTTCTTTGCCCTGGTCGGTATAAGACTGTCCGTCTGCCCTCGCCGGCCGTCCCCCTTACCCCCCCAACTGCCGTCGTCCCGGCTGCTCCTCTGTTGGTTCGCTCCATGATTCTTCGACTGGCCTGGCCTGGCCCCCCCTTCCTCGCTCGTCAACGAACCTGGAAACTCTTCCCCGAAACACACAAGCGCCGGCGCCCAGATCCCGCGACACGGCGATCCGTCCACCCTGCGTCGCGCCGGCCTGAAACCTTACCTTAGTGTCCGCACCGACTCGCGCCCACCTTACGAGCTTCGTCATCACGCGCCAGCCGCCCTTGCCCTCAGACCACCACACGGGCGCCCGTCTTGACTACTTCAGGCTCGCGTCGCCGCCGCCGCCGCCTCGACTTCTCCTCTCCCGCTGCAGACGTTCGCGGTAACGAATGTCCACGTACCAAAAAATGGCCCATTCAGGGTCGTCCGCCATGGGACGGCAGTTCTCGTTACGCCTCTTCGCCTCGTACGCCCTCGACTGGATCGTCCTCATCGTCATTGTCGTTGTCGCTGGCTTCCTCGGGCGCATCACCCCAAATAAGAGACCCTTTGCTCTCGACGACCCCGAAATCTCGTGAGTCCTCAACGGCAGCTCATATCATTCTACGGGCGACTGACTCTTGTGCGTACAGATTCCCCTATACCGAAGATGAGACGGTCCCTACCTGGCTTCTCGTCGTCCTCTGCGCCCTCGTACCCGTCGTCATCATCTTCATCGTGTCAATCCTGCTCATCCCCGGCGGCACCGTTCCCAAGAATACGCCTCAGAGCTTAATTTGGAAGCGCAAGCTATGGGAGCTCCACGTGGGCTGGCTCGGACTGCTCATGGCTGTCGGCTCAGCATTCTTCTTCATCTCCGGCATCAAGAACATGTGTGGCAAGCCACGCCCCGACCTACTCTCTCGATGCGAGCCCGACCTTGCCAATCTGAAACAGTACCGAGTTGGCGGCTTCAATGGACAGCCGACCGCCAATCTCCTTTACTCTGGCGATATATGCCAGCAAACCGATAAACACAAGCTTGACGACGGATTCCGAAGCTATCCCAGTGGCCACGCTGCTGCGTCGGCAGCGGGCCTCATCTATCTCTCGCTGTTCCTCGCCAGCAAGTTCTCGGTGACGATCCCGTTCGTCGTTCCCACGGGTGGAACCTATACGGACTCGTCTATGCACGTCGCCTTTCCATCCCGCGCACAAGCCCATGGTGGTGCGTATGAGCAGACCCGTTCGCGTAGCGGACCAAACTTCTCGGCGCCTTCCTCGCCGGCCAAGACGGGCCCTGCGAGTCGAAATGCGCAGCACAACGCCAAGCTCCAGTCCCTGCGTCGACAGGCAGCCGCGCCGCCGATCTACCTCCTCGCCATTACGCTCGTGCCGTTCTGTCTCGCCATCTTCATCGCGGCATCTCGCTGGTTCGACTTCCGCCACCACGGCTTCGACATTCTCTTCGGCTTCTTGATCGGCATCATCACTGCCATCTACAGTTTCCGGTACTACCACATGCCGATCATGGCCGGTGCCGGCTGGGCCTGGGGGCCCCGTAGTAAAGACAGGGCATTTTGGGCGGGCGTCGGCCGCTTGGGCTACGTTGGCACCAAGGACGACTTTGACAACCGAGTAGATCGCGCCGACCTGGGTGAGTCTGGCGATGTCGACCCGTACTCTTCCCACGGCGCGGCTCCCACGGGCGGCATGAACTACCGGGCAGACCAGTATGGGGCTCCTCCGCTGCCTCAAAGAACAGGCCTGCAGCAGGCTGGCCCTTATGAGAGCGTTGAGATGAACGACATGACCTACCCGCAGCAGACGGTTGGGCGGGGGGTATGAGGGGTTGCGTTTTTGATACTGCGGAGTCTATACCCTATCGCTGTTTTCATTATTCCTGGCAGGTTCATGGGGTGGTACCGTGGCGGGATACGGTCAAGCAGTCGTTTTTGAATAGAATTTTCACGTTCCGACAGTAGTGGCATAGGAAAACAAAAGCAGTCTTGTCCCCAGTTGACCTGCATATTTGTCGAGGTGAATGGGCCCCGATGACTAGCCAGTAGGTAGCCCCATCGTTGCCAACGCGGTCGCGACAATACTTCTGGCTTTCAGAAACTCCCACGGTAGCCCATCGTAGCCAACGGACTCACGACAAACACGTCTGGCTTTGACAAAGGGAACCTGGAAGGGGACTCGACGCTGTTGTCCATGCTGGGGGCTGCTGCAACCCGGGTCGTTTCATTAGACATAGACATGGCTTTACGTTTCCGCTGCTATTTAGGTTTCTCCCTTTTCCCAACGCCGGCCCCCGCCATCCTGTGCAGCGCACCAGCCCGGTTCTCGGCCAGGTGCATGATGGAGAGTATGGAAAAAGAACTCAAGAGCAAGCAAAAAACAAAGAAGTAGAGAGAAAAACAACATGATACGAGCACGGGCCCCCTTTCTTTCTATCCCACGGCGTCGACGGACACGGCGAGCGTGCGTTCAGAACCATCATACTTTGTCTTTCGAAAACTCCGCTGCGGTGATGGTGATGATGATGATGGTGGTGGTGGTGGTGGTGATGATGTGGCATGTGTGTTTGAGTGTATGTAGGCGCTGTTGCGTCGTTCACAGCGGCGCTTCGACAGGCGCGGCGGCAGCTGCTCGGCTGCTGCCACCACCACCACCACCACCACCGCCGCCGCCACCGATGGCGGTTCCAACTGCAGTTGCGGACGCGGCTCCAGCTCCGGCCGCGGCCCCAACCCCGTCGACGCCTTCAAACTCGACGTCGACATCGTCGTCGACATCGTCATCGTCGTCGTCGTCCTCGGCGCCGCTCTCGTCGCGGAACCCCGACTCGATCTCGAGGCGGCGCAGGCGGCGGCGCATGTCGTCGCGGCGGGCGTTTTGCCAACGGACGAGGGCGGCGGCGGCGTGCACCTTGAAGCCGTAGACGCGGGGCACGTAGCGCTCGGCGCTCTTCGGGGGGATGAGGGCCGGGTAGACCTGGAAGATGATGTTGTGGAACGAGGTGCCAAAGTAGGCGCCGTCGATGGACGCGTGCCGCGACGACTTGGGGTTGTACATGTCCTCGCACCGCGCGCAGTAGAGCTTGACGGGCTTGACATTGGGTATGTCGGAGAGGCCCATGGGCAGCAGCGGGTGCGAGTGGCAGTTGACGCGCGGGCACTTGCCGAACTCGGCCTTTTTGTACTTGTCGAGCTGGTTCCAAGAGGGGGCAGAGGTCAGCGGCGGTTCATCTTTTCCCCTCTCTCTCTCTCTCTTCGAATGTCTCCTCTCCCCTGCCATTTCCCTTTCATTCCGTTCAACGGCCTTGCAGGTACCCCGCCATAGTCTGGCGTCTAGCCCCCCAAGTCAGGAGAGGACGAGGCATCGCCAGAGCCCAAGACAGAGCAACAAGGAAGCAGAGCACGAACAAGGGGCGAGAAGAACCTACCATCTTGGTCAGACCGCGGGTCGTGACAATGTAGCGCGCGTGCACCAGCCCATAGAGGTGGCGCGCCGACTTCTCAATCGTCTCGCGCATCTCGTCGTCGCAGTCGAGGTCGAAGACATCGGTGACGAGGTCCAGCGCATACTGATAGTACTGCACCTCGGTGTTGAGGCCTGTCAGGTTGAAGCGGTCCGTGATGTAGTCCTCATCGATTTCGCAAAAGTACTCGTTGCCGCGCGCCGATATGAACTGTCCCGAGCCCGTGGGGCCCGTCCCACGTTAGCCTTCACATCGCACGCAGAGATCGCGCCGCTTCCCGCGGTCGCACGGCACGGCACGGCACAGCCGCCGCCGCTGTTGACAGACTGACTCACCCAGTCGCGCCAGTAGCTTGTGTAGTCGCTGTCCGACTCGCTCACGTAGTCGTCCATCATGGCGGGCTACGTCGCCGGCGTGCAGCGGCCCCGAAGAGGAGGCGAAGAGGCGGGGGGAGGGGGAAAAGGATTGGCGCCGCTCTTGTCGCGTGGCGGGTTGTGGGCGGGAGGGGAGGGCGGGCAGGTCAGCTCGTCAACGAGCCACCATGGCCAGTCAGACGGCAATGACGGCGATGTAGGCCTGGCGGGATGACGGGAGTGCCGCGGGCGCGTCGGATGGTGGGTTGGTCGTGCGGGTGTTGAAGCTCTCGCTCGCTTGGAGGTTGCGGATGCGGATGAGTTGGTGGTGGTCGTGGACTCGTGGTGGGGTTGGAGCGGTTTGGCAATAACGTGACTAGCGGGCGGCTGGCTCGGCGGCTGCCAGCGCCTATTTTGACGGGCAGCCGCCAGCCGCCGCTCCTTGGGCCGTCTTGGGCGGCCGGCCTTGATACCTTATTAAGGTACCTTAGTTACTCATTCGTCGTACCATCAGGCACTAACTGGCCAGGCGCCGGTGAACCAGCGTGGACGCAGTCAATGCGAGACGAAGATGTCGTTCCGTAAATATTTGTATTGACAATTGGCTGGCTACATGCGACACACCCTGCTCGCACCGTCTTCCCTGTTTACATGTCTAAACCCGTCCTTGTATATGCGCGCCCTGGAGGACCCCTTCCCTCACACGGTCCGTTGGGTCCGTTGCGGCGCTTGGTATAGATAATCAATCACTCGCAACCCAGCCGACGTCCTCACAGCAATTCTGAGCTGTTGAGCGGGCTCACTGTAGATGCAATGCTGGACGCGTCGCTCGTCGAGCGGACGTCCGACTCGGTGTCCTCGTCCCCGCTGCCGCGGCGTCCCCGGCCATTCGCGCCCATCCGCGCCGCCGGAATCTCCAACCGGCTCACGATCTGCTCCTCGTCGCGCCTGAGCGCCACGTTCACCATGTCCATGGCCTCTTTGAGCACCTCTCCCGTCTCATCCATGGCCGCCAGGAACCGCGCGAGCTCCTTGCACAGCTCCCAGTCGCCCTCTTGGATCGCCCGCGACAGGACGCGCACGGACTGTTCCGTCGACGACTCCAGCTCTTCGAGCGTGTGTAGGATGATGAGGTAGCCGCCTGCCGTCTTCAAGGATCCGCGCTGCAACGACTCCTCGAAGAGCTCCTGCGCTGGTGGCAGATAGGCAAATAGCGTCTTCCACTGCGAGACCTCCGTCTTGCGCGTGCACTGCAGCACGACATCGAGGTAGTCCCCAGACGACGACAGAAGCGACAACACGCGCGGCAAGACGGCATCTTCGGGCTTGGGCGACGTTTCCGATTCCTCGTCCAGCACGCGGTGGAGTAGAATCTCGAGCCCATGCGAAAAGTACTCGAGGTCCTTGTACTGCTCCGACAACGTTGCCGCCTCGACAGTCCTGTTCTGACGCAGGTAATAGCGCAACACATCGGGAAGCACAAGATGCGTCTGGGATTCGTTAGCATACTGACGCAGTCCACCGCCAACCAGCGAGCACTTACCCTGATTGCAAAGTGGAAAAAGGAAAATGTCACGTCTCGTCGCTGCACGAGATCCGACTCTACCCCTAAAATAATACCCTTTTCTAGTAGAATCGACAGCGGATAGAAGTCCACCGGTATGGGCACTGGTGTCGGCAACTCCTTGCCGCTGTCGCTAGGTGCAGCGTCCAACACTTCGTTCATGCTGGGCCATGCCTTGACCTCCTGGCCATCGAACACCCACAGAGAATCCCGTAAAGCCGCTGGTCGGTGACTGAGGGGCATGGTGCTGGATGCTCGCGACACGTTCAGCAGCGGTTGATCCCGCATGCTCGCGTGGTACTCCACGTTCTGCGCAATGATTCGCATGTCGTACTTCAATTGGCCCTCATCGTTCAGTGACGGGCTCAGCAACACCAGCTTTCCGTCGACAAGGAAAATGACCGATGCTACGGCCACGTCCTGGGATGGATCGCCGTCCACCAATTGGCTCTCCGGCAAGATCCAGCTCAACCCACGGACACGCGCGGGTGACCGCACGATGCCATGGAAGGCAATCTGTCCAACCTGGACGAGGCGCACAGAGTCTGCCCACGGCGTAAAGATGAAATGGTAAAGAAGGTTTTCGTAAGTATACACCAGCAAGGAGTCGTCGCCAGATGTGGTCACAAGGACTACCGGGGCGGGAATCTGGTGCGTGTACAGGGCGTGCGACGAGTCAAGCGCCGTCTCGCGCGAGTAGAGTCGAATTTCGTAGGTTCTGTTGCTCTCCACCGCGGCGACCAAGATGTGCTGATACCAACACATGCCACCTCTGACCTGAAATTCGTTCTCCATCTCCTCGTTCACAAAGGTTTTCCATCGTCCACTGTTGACGCTGTAGTGGGCGAGCCCCCGGCGACCGGCAACTGCAACATAACGACCGTCAGGAGAGATGACGGTCTGGCGTATGGGCCACTGATTCAGCAGGTATGTCGGTGGCACCTTGGCGGTATGCCATAAGAATGGCTCTGCAGAAATGCTGGTGAGGTCGGGCAGGTCGTAGCCTCGGTACACCATGACAGCTGTCGGGGTCTGTAAGACGGTCCGGAACACGTTGGCCTCATTGTAACAGCCAGTGACGGCGCTCTTGGCCATCTCGAGGCTCCAAACAGCCTCGTGGGACGGGCCGACCAGGAGCATCTCGGAGCCACCACCAATCCACGACGCGCTCATGACGCCCTTGAGCCACTGTTCGCCGTTGCTGTCGGCGATGGGCTCCTCGGCCCCAAAGCTGTGGCTTCCGAGCTTGCCAAACATGCTCCAGACTGCCCAACCCTTGGCGAACCCAGCAAATAGGCAATAGCCGTCGGGGGAATAGCTCAGGCTCGTGAAGGCACCCGTCGCGGATCCTGACACAGGCATGCGCTGAGTGTGCGAGTGCGCAATGTTGCCCGCGTAATCCCTCACCGAGTAGACTTGTATAGTGCCATCAGCGCAGCCGACGGCAATCAACGAGAACCGCGCATTGATGACGGCCTTGATCGCGTGCTCGCCTGGGCTCTGCGGCACATGAAAGCAGTGGCCCTTGAAGAGGCGTTTGGACTCGGCATCGTCGGGGTTATCGGCATCGGGGCGAGTCTGTTGCCGTTGTACAGCGTATGCTCGACCATCAGAGGTGATCCATGTCGCCAGATTCATGGGCCGGTCATGGGTCATCTCGACAATGGACACTTTCTTCTCGACCCAGCCCATCCGGCTCATAATCTCGGTGCGAGTCTGGCTGCCGGTGCTATCGGGGGTCCATCGGATGCACTGAACTGCAGCCGGTTTCCTTGTCGCGACCACGAGCTCGTCATCCAGAGCCAGAGCGCTTTCAATGCCCGCGTCGACCTTGATGACCATCCGAAACCTGACGCTCACATCGCGGACGCCGGACCCTTCGCCCGGCCCCCAGAGGATCTGGTCCGGCCGTAAGCCGACCTGCCCGCCGATGAGGCTCTGTTTCCGCCGCTGAAGGTGGTGATGGTTCGGAAAATGTGGCTTGTACACGCATGATTCGCCGTCGGTTGCGATAGAGTACGTGATGAGGTAACCCTGGTCGGTTCTCACAACCAGGATGGCGGAATCGGGTCGGAGCAACAGGTCGACGTTCCTGCCGTAAAGTTCGAGGGATGAATCGGAGCGGACGACAACGGCGAGGACTACTGCTGGCTACAGGAGGTCAGGAAGACGGTATCGGTCGTGGGAGGGCGATCAACAGCACCTTTGTCTGCCAGACGGTGATGGACGTCGCGGTGATGACGGCGAACAAGTGGCCGGCGCGGGAAACGCGAAGGGCGAGGACGGGGTCCTTGAGTGGCAACGCACCCGCTCCAGAGACACTCGAGCCCCCCAAGGGACTGTTCAGGGGGTTGTCATCGTGCTCGACAGATTGGACGGCCGGCGTGATGGGCGTGATGGGCGTCGGCGGGGGATGGATTTCGATGTCATCGTGGGCGGCCGCCAAGCGTGAGGGGGCATCACCAGGCGAGGGCGAAGCCGGGTCCGAGTCGTGTGGGCTCGCGGAGAGCCCATCGTTGGAGACAAAGAGGTTGAAGCCAGGCGCTCGGCTGCTGCTTGTGGCATAGACACGCGGGGTGCCGATGGGCCAATACATGGCTGCGTGCCTCTGGCTGCTCGCTCGCAGAGTGGTCCCCGGTTGCGCCGCTTCAGTCGTCCCCGGGCACGGCGCGGAGACACCGTGCAGCTTCCGACAGCATTGGCGAGACCCGAGGGCGGATGGTGCCGGTACTCTGGCGGTGATGCCCTGTGGTGTCGATGGAGGTCGTCGTGGTTGGAGGGCCGAGTCGAGGCACCGAGATGCCGTCCAGTAGAGTTGAGGGGGCCCGCCGAATCAGTGCGTGGGGCGTTGGAGGAGCTCCCCGTCTGTTACGTTGGAGCTGCGCAAGCCGCGCTCGTGGCTGTATTACATAATCCGAGGCTCGGCTGCGTCTTAAATGGGCGAGGACGTCATCTGTCTTGGAGGTACGAAGTACACGTCCCTAAGCACCTGGGCGATTTCCTCACCCTAGCATCTGCAAAGGCCGGGAGAGCTTGGATTGAGCTGGGAGGTTGTGCGCGCGCCGTTGGCCATGTACGAGTACGCATGGTGAGTGTGCTCAGACAGTAGCTATGGTCCCTTGCAGTGCCGACACCACCAGACAGGTCCAGGTGCGTGTGCTTGGCCCTTGACAGCTCGCAGCCCCACCGAGACCGTGTCGGGTCCCGGCGCCGCAAGCAAGCCCAGCCGGGAGGTCGGCTCGTTTTAGAAACACGGAGGGAGCGAGCGCTTTCTCGAGAGATGCGGTGGCGGCGACCGTCAGGTCCCTCCCGGCCGGCCGGCGTGTCGCGCCGAGCGGAGCCCCGTCCCCTGTGAACCGTCCGTCTGCCCATGCATGCACGCGTACTTCGTACGAGTACTGCACTGGACATGGCACGGAGGGGAGCATAAGTAGGCGCGCTCGAGCAGGCCAGACGTGAGGTGATGGTGGCACGGTGCAGTGGTTCTCCGGATAATGTCCTAATTGAGAGCTAGTGCTGGAACACACCGGACGGTGCCCCACGCTCCGGACGCCCACAGCAGCTCAAAGCTGCCCGCTATGCTTAGGATGAACGGTGCAAATCGACTCGAATGCAACGAGGTAAATGCGCCTCGAATGATAGGCCGTGACTTCAGGCACGACACCTCGTTCGAGGGCCTTGAACAGCAAGTGCCGTAGCCCTTGCCATCCCTGGCTGAGATGGTCGGCTCCGGGGGCCACCCACAAATGCATGTCCACGGCTCAAGTCCACGGGTGCTGTCATGTGTGGGTCCGTGTCGTCCAGGGCGCGCCCGCCCCAGCTCGTCGTGCTCGTACGTAACTGAACTGCGGGGCGCCGCCGGGCTTGTCGGCGGTGGCCCCGGATCTTGTGACCGCTGGCGGGCGGGCGGCGCGAACATTGCCCCAATGTGGTTGCTGATAGGCTCTGTCGCGCCTGGAGTCTCCCTCGAGCTGCTGGAATTGGCCGTCTGCTTCGTGGGGTAATTGCGGCTATGATCGGTGTCCCCCCGACGCCGGAGGCCAGGCGGTCACCGCCCTCGACGGCAGATAAGGGGAGGTACCTTGTAATCGGTTGATGGCAGAGCGTCCGCTGATGAACCAGGTACAAGTACCTACCTTCCTGGACCTAACTTGCCTTATCGCGGGGTTGCGGCAGGTGCAGTCCCGTCCGTGACACTCCGTGGTGTGCTTTCCCCTGCCGCCGCTGCTCACTTACAAGTTGCATGTACGCCCCCGGATGCGCCTTCCGAACATCCATCCTGCCTACCTTACCTACCACCTCCTTCCCACCTTTCCAACTCTAACACCACACCTTGATTCTACCTTCTTCCGTCACAACCACAAATCTCGCTCAGCTTTGCATCCGACTCTGCCCAACGCCGTACTGCCCTCACTCAAGCGACGCGCGCAGGGGCAGACACAGCACATGCACCCTGTCTGTGCTTGTGCCCGCACTCAGACGCAAGCCCCAGCTGCCCGTTTCGAGACACTGTGCCAATCCCATTGGTGGGCGGCGCCTCATCTGCGCTCCCTCGCCTCGTCATGTTACCCGTCACACAGGCGGCTCGCCTCCCGAGCGCCGCTCGCTACGGCGTCGTCCGGGCAGCGGCTATCTGTCAGACTCGACGGATCAGCAACAAGTCCCATGGCCTCTTCAACGCCGAAGCAGCCCCGGTAGCGCGCGCCGCGCGCCTTGACAAGGGTCAGCGGACCTCCGCCATAGATGACATCTTGGCCCGGAGAGCCAAGGCCGGCAAGCTGGTCGCTGGCATTGCTGCCGCTTCTGACAGTGATATGTTCAAGGGCTCCGTACGTCGCATGCTAAAGCCTAGTCCCCCCAAGCCGTGCGCTGACTGCCGTGCAGCAAGAAGGCAAGCCCAAGTCGAAACGTTGGGATTGTAGGTGACTCGGTCAAGACTCCTAGGCTGTTAGCGCGTGAAGCGACTAACATCGCATAGCCCATCTCAGCCATGAAAGCATCGAAAGGAAACCGTGCACTCTCAAGCAGGCCGCGAAGCACCTCAAGAAGCCGGGTCTCATCTCCCTCGGAGGAGGACTTCCGTCCAGCGAGCTATTCCCATTTGCCGAGCTCGGCATGAAGGTCCCTACTGCCCCCAACTTCTCGGAGAAAGAAACCTTGGAGCACGGCAAAACGGTCACTATCGGCAAGTATGATGTGCGAGACCGCGACGGCGTCTACGATCTTTCCATTGCCCTCAACTATGGGCAATCCACTGGCTCCGCTCAGATGATCCGCTTCCTCACGGAGCATACCGAGATAGTTTGCAAACCGCCCTATGCCGATTGGCGGGTGTGCCAGACCATTGGTAGCACCGGCGCCCTGGAGCAGGCCCTACGCATGTTTTGCGACAAGGACCGCGGCGACTCCGTCCTTACAGAGGAGTTTAGCTTTTCCACTGCCCTGGAAACCATTGCCCCCCTCGGCGTTAAGGTGTTCGGGGCTGCGCTTGACGAGCAGGGGCTCATCCCTGAAGCCATGGACGATCTGCTCAGCAACTGGGACGAAAAGGCACGCGGCGCAAGAAAGCCTCACGTCCTCTACACTGTTCCTTCAGGGCAGAACCCCACGGGCGCCACTCAAGGAGCCGAGAGGAGACAGGCCATCTATCAAGTCTGCCAAAAGCACGACATTTTCATTATCGAGGACGAGCCGTACTACTTTCTTCAGATGCAACCATACACAGGCCGCAATCAGCCGGAAGTGCCGCCTCCGGAAAATGTCGAAGAATTCATCTCGTCACTAATTCCTTCCCTCGTCAGCATCGATGTTGACGGTAGAGTTATGCGCATGGACTCCTTTTCCAAGGTACTGGTGCCTGGCTCCCGCCTGGGTTGGGTTGTCGCCTCTGAGCAGATCATCGAACGATACCAACGACACGCAGAGGTGGCCAGCCAGGGCCCGGCCGGCTTCTCCCAAGTCATTCTGTACAAGCTGCTCGACGAGACATGGGGACATGAGGGCTACCTGAGGTGGCTGATGAACCTGCGGTTGGAGTATACGAAGAAGCGCAACGCCCTGCTGGCTGCTTGCGAGGACAACCTGCCGCGGGACATTGTGAGCTGGAGTCCGCCCGCCGCGGGCATGTTTGTAAGTCGCACCAGGGTGTCGACATGGCCTGCTGCTGGCAAATGCATGCAGTGGCCACTTGGGAAGTTTGACTAACCAGTTGCAGATGTGGCTCAAGGTTGATTACTCTCAGCATCCCCAAGCCGGCACGCGCTCGCTCGAGGAGATTGAGGAGGAGATTTTCAACTCGTGCATTGACAGTGGTGTTTTGGTAGCCAGAGGGTCGTGGTTCCTGGCCGAAAAGGACAAGCCCTTGCCGGGGCTCTATTTCCGCACGACGTATGCCATGGCGACGCCCGACGCCATGAATGAGGCCACCAAGCGATTCGGCAAGGCTGTGAGAGACAGTTTTGGCAGGGACTGAGCGGCTTGCTTGTTCAGGGCAATCACACGATAGAACGGCAGGTCAGGACGCGGCTGCATCTGCATTAGGACGAACGTAGCATAATCGTTGGATCCATGAAAACACAAAATTTCGTGACACCATTATTGTACTGTACATGATGACCGTGGCTCTGCTCAAAAGGGACATGCCAATCTACCACCTACGCCTTCTCCGCCTGGAAAAAGGCGACGTGAACACCCTGCCCAGGGGACAGTACGATGTCCGTCTTGAGCATGGGAGACCCGCCATCAATGGCCTGCATGTGGCTCTCGACGCGGCTGAAGCGCTGGAACATGCGGACCAGGACGTAGCTCATCTCTGTCAGGGCGAACTGCTGGCCGATGCAGATGCGCGGCCCCGCGTTGAAGGGGATGTACTCGTGGGGCTTGGGGTGCCAGTGCGCCCAGCGCTCCGGGCTGAAGACGCCGGGGTCGGCAAAGGTGTCGGAGACGGGCGGGTACAGGTCCGGGCGGCGCTGCATGACGAGTGTCGAGTAGCCGATCGGGGTGTCCTTGAGGACGGGCAGGGGCTCGGAGCCGTCGGGGCCGCCGCCGCGCGGCAGGGTCGTGTCCTTGAGGGCGAGGCGGACGTTGAAGGGCACCGCCGGGTAGAGGCGCAGAATCTCGTTGAGAATGGCCTTGAGGTACGACATGTTTTTGAGGTGCTCGTACGTCGGCGGCTTATCCGGGCCTACCGTGTCGAGAATCTCGTTGCGTAGCTTAGCGACGGCCTCGGGGTGGCGCGAGAGCTCGTAAATGGCCCAGGAGAGGGTGCCGGCCGTGGTGTCGCGGCCAGCGAGAAGCACGGCGATGACTTGGTCGCGGATGACCTTGGGGTCGCGGGTGAAGCGCGCCAGCTCATGCAGGAAGGTATAGCTCTTGTCGCTCTTGGTCTTGTCGGTTTCACTGAGGTCCAGGCGGAGGGTGCGCTCGATGAACTTGTGAATGAAGGCGTTGATGACACGAAGGCAGGCTCGGTAGGTCCACTTGGGAACGAGGAGGCGGAGCTTGTTGGTGCGCGTGATGATGTTCTGGATGCGCTGCACCTCGTTGAATGCCTCGGCAAACTCCTGCTTCGGGGTGCTACAAGGGATCAGCATCGGACTCAATTGGGTCGCAGGGGAGCGTTGACTCACCTCATGGACTTGACATCGGTGCCAAGGAGGAAGTCAGTCGCGACATCGAGGGTGTAGCGGTAGAAGAGATCGGAAATGTCGAGGACGCGGCCATTGCTCTGTGACATGTTGACAACCTGGTTCTCGCCATTGAGGGGTCCGCCGTTGGCCATGGCCTTGAAGAGCGTCTCCATGTGGGACTCGAAGCACTCGAGGTCGCTAACCCGGTCCCTCGTGAATTGCGGCCGAATGAGCTGGCGGCTGTTGTGCCACTGGGAGCCGTCCGTGGTGAAGATGCTGTCGCCGAGGAATTCCTTCCACTCCTCGTGGAACGGCTTGCCCTTGCCAAAGTCGCTGAACTGAGTCGCGAGCATGGCCTTTACGTTCTCCGCGTCGGCAGTGAAGATGATGCGCTGGCCAACGATGCGGGCCTCGCGCGTCCAGCCTTCGGTGCCCTTGAAGAAGTCGTCGCGCCAGAGCTCGAGGTTCTTCTGGGCCATGGTGGCGCGGATGCCCTTGGCCATGAAGTCAAGGCCTGCGCAACGTCAGCCTTGCCACACTGGCTACCGGACAAAGATGACGAAGAGAGACTTACCCCAGGGCATGTAGGACGGTACGGCCGGGCCATGGTTACCTAGGCGCTTGATGCTGCGATACTCGTTGATGCGGGCGAGGACGACCCAGAGTACGTAGGCGAGGATGAGGAAGACGGAGACGGACTTGATGGAGGCATGCTCCAGGAGCGCTTCGACGAGGCCCATGTTGACCTGGTGCCTCAGCGACGAGATGGACGTAAGTTCGCTACGAGAACCAACAGTGTCGCCGGTGTTGGTAAAGGCACTGCTTAGGAAGTGACTCGAGGTTTGGCGAGGCCCGTCACAATGCTGGGTGAGGGCATTGGCGTGGGGTAGAAACGGGATCTCGCGTGCTCGCCGAGGGTAGGGGCTACTGGGGGGACTACTATATAACTAAACGGGGTCGTCGTGGTGGAGCTAGGGACGCATCGATCTGGACGAGTGTGTGCAGGGGACAGGAGGGCGTCAGGGGGGGGGGCAGGATCCGAGCGACGTAGCGACCAAGCTGGGGAGGCTGGAGGGCAGAATGGAGAATGCAGAATGGGGAACGGGGGGTGATGGAGCCGATGAGGCGGGCGGGACGGGTTAGCTTAAGAAGCATGTGAGGCCGGCAGGGCAAGTGCGCTCCGCCTGGTGAAGCATCGAGTTGCGCCTGCCCTCCTGGTCCTGGGAGACCTCGGTGCGGCGGGCTTGGCTTCTGGCGTCCACGGAGGCAGCCGCAGCCCAGCGCCTGGGCGCAGGGCGAGAACGCGAATGAATCTTCAGCGTTCAACCTGCGACTCTGCCCCGCCCCCAGGCATCGCAAAAAACAACCTATTCGTAACCTTCCGCCGCCCAACCCCCAGCAGCCGCCCCGGAGACCGGGAGGGGCAGATGGGAAGGGTGTGAAGCACCCCAGACGCCCAGCTTCAAGTCGCGGGCAGGGTGGGCCACCGTCGACGGCCCAAGCCATTAATCTGTCCGGGGCCCCGTTGTCCCACCAGGCAGAACCCACCTCCAACGCCGAAGCTCGTGTGCTGGGCAGTTCAAGGCCCCAAGGTCCCCATTCCACGGCACAATGCCAAGGCGGGAGGGCGGCGACGAGACTCGATATCCCGCGCGCATGTTGCGGCTGCGGCGGGAACAGGTGTCATTGCAACGACGGCTTCGTCTTTGACGCCTCGTCGTTGCCAGCGATGTCCCCTCGTCGAGGCCCTGCATGCATGAATGCAACGGTCTGCGGCGCTGTCGGCAAATATCTGGCAGGTTGCGCGTGCGTCCACGCTCTTAAGAGCCGGCCACGCGAAGCCGGGGCAGGACAATTCAGCCGGTCGCCAAAAGTCCGCCTCGTATGCTCATCCTATCAGCGTGCAGCCATTAGCAGCATCCTCCTGCAACCAGCCTCAGGGCTGCTGCCAAGGGGGTGTGAAGTGTAACGGGCCATCTGATGGTGATGAAACACAAGCCGTGGCGTCCGCAACGGCGCCGGCTCCACAAGCCCGGCGGTGTAAGATCGGTGCGGCGGCCAAACTTGACCCTCCGCCCGTTCGACGTCGCACCCCGTTGGCCCCGGACGCCGATGGACGCCACGCACGCCGTCCGGGGGGCACGACTTCACGACAAGGCTCCCGAGACGGGTGCCGCCACAGGCGCCGTGCCACGCGAATGCCGGACGCGGGACAGCGATGCGTTCGGTTGTTGTCAGACATCTACAAGGATCCCCGCAGTCACGGGCCGCTCGCTCGGCCCCGTCCCAGCCCCGCGCGGTTGCGGTTCGCCAGCTCTGTGCCGACACATGCGTGGACGCGGCGCAGGCCCCGTCGCCACATCAGCCGCTGACGGGGCCGGGTCTAGCCGTTGGCCATCTCGCGTGGGATCATTCCTCAAACCACGGAGGATGTCAACTCAGCGACGCGATTTCCTCGGTCTGGCCGAGAGCCCGCCATGCATCAAAGTCCGCGGCATGACGCTGATGTCGAGTGAACTCTGGCAAGACCAAGAGGCATGCGGGTGCCAGGCCACGGCCAGCCACTTGAGCTTTACTAAGGCAGCTTACCGATGGCCTGGTGGCCTATTGAACCCCAAGACAAGACGTAGTACCATTGCCAATATGAGCACAATGACGGGCACGATAAATCGAACTGGTGTGCATTCGTTGATAAGTTTGAAACCGGGCTCTGGTAGAGATCTCGAATATGCGGACCATATTGGATTCAACTCAAAGTCAGAGTGGCAGACGTCTCAAGTCGAAGAGCATCGAAGTTCACCACTCGACGGCGATGATGGACCATGGAAGGCGTGACGCGGGTCGGCAAGTCTGGCTATAACAGTAGAGATGCCCGCAGACGTGTCCGGCATTCGTGCGTAGCGATGTGTAGCAATTGTAACCATGTAATAAAGGCTGAAAAATGTCGTGTAATCCCCGTGTCATCGCTCGGTCTTTGTAGAGACCTGCCTACCTAGAGCCGTAGGTCAGAGTCAGGACTCAGTATGGTTTGCGCCGGCGAGGAAGTCGCGTCCCCGGAGCCAATAGGACGGGCGGGAGTGGCTGAGAAATCAGGCTTGCTGGCCAGCCTGGCGACTCACATGGCTTGGGACGCACGTGACCTGACACATTTCGCTGAGCCAACATCCTCATTCTGGTCGTCGATAATTCTAGACGTGACTGGTTGTCCAAACACAACGCTTTGTCATCTGCCAACGATAGCTTGACTGTTCAGAGCCAAATGTCGCCTTGAAGCGCCCATGTACGATTCTGGCGGTTCCGCGGGCTGCGCGAGCACTGTCCACTCATAGAGCTGTTGTTGTACTTCGTAGTTGTACCATACGAAGTAGCGTTGACACAGCAGGCAAGATCACGTGACTGGTTCAGGGACCCAGTTCTTTCTCGCTACTTTCTTTGCCTCTCGCGGGCAGGACTTTCGGCTGTCCATCCTCACTCGCCATCACAACAGTCCCCAGCCTCGCTCTCGACCAGCCGTGGTTTCGTCACGGAATACAGGACCTTGCTTTAATACACGATTCGCCGACGACCTTGGGGCCAGCTCCTGTTTTTTGAGGCAGCCGAGGCCAGCAACGCGTCTCTCGCGAGACCCTTGTTGACGACCGCGCCACGTGCGAAGCGCAACTCCTTCACGTCCGAAACACACCGCACGCGCGGCGACACCGCCAAGATGCCTGTCGAGGTGGCGATGAACACTCCTCTGGCGGATGCCCTCAATTCGGCAATCCAGCCCAAGTTGGTCGAGGTAGGATGGGGCACCGGCGGCTCTGACGATTCCGCGCTCGCCGAATACATCATCCTCATGCTCGCCAACGGAAAGACGCAGGACCAGATTGCCAGCGAGCTTTCCGGGGAGCTTCTGGGCTTGCCGGCCGACGACCCCGGCGTGCGCGACTTCTCGAAATGGCTCTTTGAACAAATAGAGTCCCTGAACGCGCAAATGAACGGTGGACATGCCGCGGGCGGCGATGCCATGGCCGATGCCTCCCAGGATGGCGGGCTCTCTGGAGAGATGGACACCGACATGGGCGCCAACGACGTCTCTGAATTGAATGCGTAAGTGGTGGGCGATACACCTTGCTATGACTGACTGGTTGCTGACACACTCAAAGTCCCACGGGCCCTCGATCGATGCGCAATGGAAACATGCGTGGTGGGCGAGACAAGCGGATGCTGGGACAGATGAACAGGGCCATGGATCGGACAACCGATGGCGCACTGCATCGCACTCGCGGGAACGACCGAATCAACACGCACGGCCGTGCTCCTCCCACGGGTCCCCGGACAGGCCCCGGCCGGCTTCCGCGACACAACAACAACCGCGCTGCGAACATCCAGGCCGGTTTGGCCGCGGGCGGCCCGCAGGCGAACTGGATGATGCAGGGCCAGCCGCCGAATCAGATGGAGCTTATGGCGATGCTGGAAGAACAGAATAAGATGATGTACCAGCTCTCACAGCAGCTCATGAGCGGCCCCGGTGGGCGTGGAGGAGGTCATGGACAGCGCGGGCGGGGCGGCAGGTCCCTTTTCGACCGCGTATCGGACCCGCACAACAAGAACAAGTTCCGGAGAAATCAGCACCAACAGCAGGACGCCAACGGGGAGGGCTCCAAGACCGAGGAGGGCGCCGATGGCGAGGACGTCGACATGTCCGGGGGCAAGCGCGAGGCGCCGAACCCGGAAGACACGGTGTGCAAGTATAACCTGCACTGCACCAACAAGGACTGCAAGTTTGCGCACCAGTCGCCGGCGGCGCCCCCTGGTGTGTCGGTCGACGTGTCGGACACGTGCAGCTTCGGGGCGGCGTGCAAGAATCGGAAATGCGTGGGACGACACCCGTCACCAGCGGCCCGCCTGGCGCACCAGAACGAGCAGGATTGCAAGTTCTTCCCCAACTGCCAAAACCCGCGGTGCCCGTTCCGGCACCCGTCGATGCCCATCTGCCGCAACGGACCGGACTGCTCGACACCCAACTGCAAGTTCACGCACGTCAAGACCAAGTGCAAGTTCAACCCGTGCCTGAACCCCAACTGCAAGTTCGTGCACGACGAGGGCCAGCAGGGCGGGTTCCGAGACAAGGTGTGGACGGCCGAGTCGGGCCAGGAGCACGTCAGCGAGCGCAAGTTTGTGGACGAGAACGCGCCGGTGGAACAGGTCAGACCGGACGCAGAGCAGGAAATGACGACGGACGAGCCGGCAGCGCAAGCGGCCGAAGCCGACGCGATCGCGTAGGCGCGAAGCATGAGTAGTAGGAGCGGCGAGGCACTATAGGAGGTCACTGCCTCTTGAAAGCGAGGCGGCGATGGTCCAAAGTTTATGTACTATAACGGACGTGTATGTGTTTGTTTGATGTTCACGTTATCGGGGAGGGGCATGGCTGGCGTTTACTTGGGATGCAGAAGAAGCCGCGACCTTTTTATACCATGAAATAGAGCCGCTGGGGACGCGACGGCGAGCAAGGACGGAAAGGAGGGGGCTCTGGCGGACGGGCTTCCTCAGGCGACATGGGACTGAAATAAAAAAGGGGGTTCTTCTGTCGCTGCAAAGCAGGGTTCACAGTGCTACCTTACTATTGCTATTGTATGCGTGTCTCGCACGCGCATGTGTGTTGACTTGGTCGATTTATGGTTATGTAGGGCCGTCATGCCGTGCGTGGTACGAAAAGCCGCGGCATGTGGCGTGATGGACGGCAGGCGCAGCTCGCAGCTTCCTGCATACGCTGGCGAGTATTATGGTCGACGACCGAGAACTAATAGCCGGTTGCCGGCCAGAGGTTGGAGTACTGGCAGCCCTGAAGGCCCTGAAGGCCCTGAAGAGCTCCATCCAGCTGCCGTCGCTCTGACGTCTCGGACCCACCAACCCACCCGACGTCAACGAACGACCACCACGACCAGCTCCTCATCCTCCTCCTCCTCCTCCGCCTCCGCCTCCCCCTCGTCGCACCGCAGCCATGCGCCGCAATTGAACCGCAGAATGGGCCGCCGGAAAGCAGAAGACGCCGCCATGGCCGTGCTGAGGCTCGCAGCCGCGGGCGGGCGGCGCAATGCCGCGAGGAGCGCCACCGTCACCCGCGCCTGCCCTTCGCGACGACGCCTCAGCGGCTCGACGACGCCGCTCACCACCACCTCCACCTCCACCACCGCCCGCCGACACTGTCTCGCACGCGACTGTGCCAGGCGCCTGCCGCTGGCCCTGGGCAGCGCGCCCTGGACCGAGAGGCGGGCCTCGTATGCCACGTCGACGCACAATGACGGCAAGAGCGTCGCCGTCGTCGGCGGCGGCCTCACTGGCCTCACCACCGCCTACTACCTGGCCAAGCAGCTCCCCGAGTCGGCCAAAATCACCCTCTACGAGGGCAGCGACCGCTTGGGCGGCTGGATCTGGACCGACCGCGTCGATGTCGACGTCGATGGCACGCGCGGCACCGTCGGCTTCGAGAGGGGCCCGCGGACGCTGTCATCACTGCACCTCAGCACGTGGCGCTTCGACGACCTCGTGCTCTACGACTTGGTATGCAACGCGCTCCCCTTTCGTGATGGAATCGCTTTCTTGCGGCCTTGCTGACAGCATGGGACCTTGCCCGCTCCAGGCCCTCGACCTCGGGCTCAAGATCGAGACGCCCCCGGACAAGCCGCGCTACGTCTTCTACCCCGACCACCTCGTCACCCTCCCGCCAGCCGCCAGCCTCGCCGAGTTCGTGCGCGAGCCGCTCTTCCTCGAGTCCTTCTGGGCCGGGCTGGGCTTCCTCCTGCGCCGCGTGACGCGCTCCCGCAGCCGCTCCGTGCCCCTCAAGGACATGTCCATCTCGGAGTGGCTGCGCGACATCAGCATGAGCCGCACCGTCGGCGACAACATCGCCTCAGCCATGGTGCACGGTATCTACGGCGGCGACATTGACCTCCTCAGCGCCCGGAGCGTCTTCGACCGCTTCTACTGGGGCTACTACCTGCCCAACATGGGGCCCGGGGTGCGCCAGATGACGGCCCGCGAGGAGGTGCTCATGAGCAGCTTCGCCAAAGACCCCCAGATTAGACGGATGGCCCTCAAGCCCAAGGGCTCGCTGCTGCACTTTGGCGGCGCCGGTATGGAGAGCCTGCCTCGCGCGCTGGCCAACGCGCTCGAGGCGCAGCCCAACGTCGAGATTAGGAAAGGGAATCCCGTGAGCAACATTTCGTACGACAAGGAGGCTCAAAAGGTCGAGGTAGGCCATCACCACCCCCCGCCATGAAGCACCGCACGCGATGTATGATACTCACAACAAGTCGGCGCAGATATCGACAGCGGGAGGCCAGGAAGGGCAACAGACGGCACCGCCCGCCGCGTACGACAGAGTCATCTCCACCGTCTCGTCGCAGGACCTCGCGCGCGTCACGGGCGACAAGCTGCCGAGCCTCGCCGACACGCACTCGGTGTCCATCTGGACCGTCAACGTCTGGTACCCGCGGCAGGACCTCAAGCCGCCTGGGTTCGGGTACCTGATCCCGCGGTCGGTGCCGCGCGAGCACAATCCGGAGCGCGCGCTCGGCGTCTTCTTCGACTCGGACGTGGGTGCGGCGGCACGCCCCGACGAGCCGCCCGGCACCAAGCTCTTCGTGCTCCTCGGCGGCCACTACTACGACTCGGGCCCGCCACCGCCCGAGACCGAGGCCGACGCCGTCGCCCAGGCTAAGGCCCTGCTCGAGCGCCACCTCGACATTCCCGCCTCGACGCCCTGCTTCGCCATGGCGCGCTTCGCAAAGGAGTGCATCCCCCAGCACTACGTCGGCCACCACGACCGCATGATGCAGGCCGACCAGGAGCTGCGCGACGCCTTTGCCGGCCGCCTCGCCGTCGCCGGCGGCTCCTACAGCAAGATTGGCGCCATGGGCGCCCTGCGCGCCGGCTACGACGTCGCCACCCAGACGACGGGCGGCGGCGGCGGCGGCGTCAACAACGGCCACGCTGCTGCTGGCGCCGCCGAGGCCGGCTGGTTCACCACGGGGCTTGAGCACCTCGAGTTCCCCGAGCCATTTGTCGGCGTGCCCATTGCCAAGATCCCCGTGCGCAGGTTCAAGCAGCTGGTGTGAGGACAGGGCGTCCGACAAGCTGCCTGCTGCCCCTGAGCCCCTTCCAGCGCCTTGAACGAGCGCTTCTGGTCGCAGAAGGCCCCTTCTCTACAACACCGGGTCACAGAGTCGACGTGCAGGGCAACTGATACAACGTCCTCGAAAAGCGGGCATTCCTGGAGAGTTACGCGCCGCGCGAAGTCATGGGCCGGTACCAGAAAGCGGAGGGCGGGGGTTCATTGCGCAGACTCGGAAGAGAGAAAAGGGGCAGCCGTTTGGTCGTGGCCAGCTACCACCCATCGGCACTGTACTGTTAAAAATGTAAGGGAAGGTATGTGTAAAGGGGTTCGAACCGAGAGCTCGAGCTAGACATATAAACTCAGGGATTGGGGCGATAGCTGCCTGGAAGCCAAGGTAGCTAAGGTAGTTATCTATCTAGCTACGTTGTTAAAGGCATGGCAAAACGACTCGGTTACGGCATTTGTGGCCTAGCCGGAATTGTACGAGTAGATCAAGCTACAAGCCGACGTACGTACGTACGTAGGCAAAATGACTTCACTTTCCGCAACCATATTTCTTTCCCCTGACCGCCACATTAACTTCCAAGCTTGTCACCACGTTTCCTCCGCCTCAAGCCAGCGAGCGCGTCTAGTCATATGTATCTCGTCGGGGGGTCTCTGTATTTCTGGTATCATCATTATCCTAGACCATACTTCGTACACATGCAACCAAATCGCTTTACACGCCGCTTGCGGGGGTGGACCCTCCCGCCATCCCAAGATGCGTCGCCACCGCCGCCGTGACCGCCGACGTGCCCCTCCCAGCCAGTCACGGGCCGGCCTCAAGCACGGTGTCGCTGGATGTTCTCTCTCTTTCCCCCTCTGTCGCGTGCTCTCTCCCTTTTTCTTTGTCCGGTGAATCGCCCATCTGCCGCCGCCGCCGTCACCACCACCCGCGCATGCGCTTTTCGAGTCGACGTGATGGACAGGTGGCTCTCGAGAACCGGCATCTCTAGTCGAGGACGACGACGTCCTGCTTCTTCTCGTCTTCCTTCTTCACGTCGCCGGCCGCCGAACCCGGCTGCGTGGCGCCCCGGACGGCCTCGTCGACGGCGCCGAGCATCCTCACGACGCCGCCCGAGGGCGAACCAGCGGCGCCCGTCGTGAGACCGAACCAGTCCTTTCCCCGCGACGCCCACACCGTCTTGAGTGCCTTGGTGAACGTGCCCTCGGCCGACGCCTTGGCGTCCGGATCCGAACGCCAGACGTGCCACCACGCTCTTCCTTGCTTCGACTTAAGGCGCACCTCGAGCGTCACACGCTTTGGGGGTTCCTTGTTGCGTGCGCCAGGTTCCGTCATGTGGTACGTGACGCACATCCACGCGATCGATTTCATCGAGAACTCGACGCGCCCCCGCTTCACCGCGGCTGGGTTCTCCCACTTGGCTTGTATGTCGTTGATGGCCCGGAGAGCCGAGAGCGAGGCCGGCAGCCATGCCATCAAGGCAAGGATGCCACCGTCCGTGTTGACCAGCTTGCGCATGAGGTCGACAACCTGGAGGTGAGGGTTACCCGCCTCCATCTCAATGTCGATGTCGTCTTTGGAGAGATCCAACACCACCCGCCACCGTTGAGGAGGCGTTGTCTCAGCAACATCCTGCTCGCTCTCGTCGTTTCCTGCTGGCAACTCGCTGTAGCTAAAGGCCACCTGTTTAAGAGTGACCGATTGGCGGGTGATGACGCTACTCGACTGTTCCAGCGCCTCGAAAAAGTTGATGAATCGATCAATGGCCTTGATGCGGGTCTTCAGAAGTTCCAACAGTGGTTCGCCCACAGGGCGCCGGAGGCGCAACGAGAATTCGCCGCGCAACACGTTGTATGTTACGTCGCGGTCGAGGAGGCCCCGGAGAGCCTCAAATCGTGCCGGCCTCTGCACCCTAATGACCGCTTCGGACTCGCAAACAAGCACGCCTGTTTGCGTGGCCCCTTCTTCCGCATCTTGTTGGGGCTTCCGAATCGACCGAATGCCCTTGAAATTGATCGTTACCATGTCGTCGGCCCACGTCTGCTTCGACTCCATTGCCGTGCCTGCAAGTGTCTGCATAAGAGGAAGCACATCCGTGTCGCCGGAGCTCGACTCGCCGCCAGGAGAGCTGCTGCTAGACTTGTTCTGATTCGTATTGGACACCATGGTCGGGCAAAGGGCAGACAGCGATATCTCGATGCAAGGTATCGAAACCTGGTTCTGAAGTGACACGTCGACGCCGACGCCCGATTTACTCTTGATTCTATGCCGGTGCAGCTCGCGCATGTCGACTGCTTGTGTCATGATGCCTGTAGCGAACAGAGCCAGGCTGTCCCAGAACGCCTCGGCATGGTCTGGGTTGCTATTGTCGAGCGGCAGCTTGGCCTTGAACTTGATGGTCCGGCTCGTGTCGTCCCGGTTCCTGAACAACTCGTTAGTATTGCAACGCTGCCCAAGGGTGTAATGGCCGTCACTGACGCTTCCAGGAGCCACCACTCATCACCACCGAGGCCAAGGAACACCCCCACGAACCAACTCGCACCCCAACCGTCCTTTTGTAACCAAATCGTCCGCGTCCACTCGCGCAGCTTGGTCACAGACTTCATCTCCTCCAGCGATAGAGGGGATTTGCGCGTGTGCCAGCCCATTGAGCTTCCTCTCCTGCTGAGGTCATCCTCCATAATTGCGCACCGAACGTTTTCAAGGCAAGTGACGCCATCATCTGCCGGGTTTTTGCCATTGTTGAGCTGGTGTTCGTACTGGACCGTGAACTTTGAATGAGGCTTGACGGCAAAGGCGCCGGTCATGGGCTCCAGGAGCAGGCAAGCCTTGCTGTTTTTGCTAAGCTGTGTAGCCAGATACGATGCCGCTGGATCACTGGTGGACACGTCGAGGACCATGCTAGCCTCGCGATTTTTGAATCGCGCAGCCGTTAACAGCTTGTCGTGGGTGCTCGTCAAGATGAACTGGATATGGCGGCCAACAACGTCGGAGAGGAGGGATTCGGCAGAGACGTGACGTCCATTCAAGTCGATATCGACATCCTTGACCACTTTGTTGTCGCGATACCACTTGGCAGAGAGCGAGCTCGATGTTTTAGGATTTGGCTTGCCGTCCGCTCCGCGGCCGCTGTTGACTCCGATCAAAACCCAACTCTTCGTTCCGGTCACGGTGGTGCGCGGCGTCCAGTACTGAATGGCCAAGGACCGGTTGAGCGGTTCGACTGCCAGCGTCCCAGTCCAGGAGCCCTTGCTGAGCAGCAGAGCTTGCCGCTTCAATTCGTTGATCTTGCTCGAGAGAACAAATTCGTGCAGGAAGTTGTAACAGCCTGTTAGGCCTTCTTTGTTCAGGGCATCGTTGACGCAGCCTTCGAGATATGCGCGCAGCGACTCGGACAAGGATGACGCTGAAGGCGTGAAGGCATACCTGAAGTCGATGAACCAAAATTGCTTTTCGAAGTCCTCGTCCGCAATGGTAAGGTCGACCTCGAATTCGCCCTCGACCTTGAACGTGACTCGTCCTGATCCGATTTCGTAGTCTCGGAAAGCGTAGGGGATCTTGTCGTAGTCTTCGAGGTTGAGGCGTAAGGAAAGGAGTGTGTTGAGGTCATTGATCCACTTGAGCTTTTCGGCAGCAGTCAGGGGTGGCAGGTCGAGGTAACCGAGCTTTCAAGAAAGTCAGAACAATGGTACAACATTCAGTGCGGATGAGCTCACGTCTGGTATCCAAGGCGCAGAGCCAGTGGACAGAACCTGCAAGGCTGTCTTGAGGTCTGGACTGGGCATCCGCGCAAAGGTCAAGTCCCGCTTCAGGTTGACGACATTGTCCAAGGTGGCATCGTAGAGAACCCTTTGCTGATCAATGTGGAACTTGAGGTCGATAAGCTTGCTCACTGCCCCTGCTTTCCTGCTCCACTCGGCGATGACGAGGGCCTTGAGCCACTTGCCGTGCATGTCTTGCGCAAAGGTCGCGAGGCTCGCCTTCTTGCGCAGGTTTTCGGTGGAACCGTCGTCCGGGCCGCTCGAGTTGTATGTGGAGTTTCCATTGACGGCTGCGCTCGGTATCGGCATCTTGACCAGCTCGGCGACCTTTTCTTGGAGAGAGTTGTGCGAGACCTGAGCCAGCCGGGTGAGAAACAGCGACAAGGGGACGAATCCTTGGGTGATGTGCACTATCTCTTCGGGGAGATCGTTCATTCTTGAGGGCTGGTCAGCCGGCGGCGCGGCCTTGACCACCTCACCTCCATTGACAACGTCATGATGGCTGTCGGTCGCGGGGGCTTTGCCCTTGTCCGGCGCAGTTTGCTCATGGCTGGCCGCGCCGGCACCGTTGACTCCGTTGACGGCGAGATCCCTGTCATGGTCGGTGCGCATGCCACTCTGGCCGGCGTGCTCCATGTTGACGACGCCGGGCATCTACTCGAAGGGGAGAGTCGGCGCGCGCGTGCCCCCCAACGCCGGTCTACCAGTGGTAAACGGCCCCAACAGGCGACAGGCGCGACGGTTGTGGCTCAGGAATGCGCTTGAGTGATGGCACTTGGGCCGGCATGGACGCAGCTTGTGCAGATGTCCCCAAGGCTGAGCCTAATGGCGCTCGACCACGAGGCTCGTCCGCACCATAGCACGCAGGCAGGGCGCGCGCGAGATGCCCATGCAAGTCGGGCAAGCGGCAGCTCACGGCCGACGCGCTAGCTGCCGGGCAGACGGGGGCGCGCGATTGAGCGCACGGCGGGTCGGACTCGAGACGGAGAGCAGCGAAGCGTAGTGTCGCAGGGCCCGACGGGACGCGGGCGACAACGAAGGCGAGGGCGCTTCCGGGCAACGCGACGCGGCGGGAGGGAGGAGTCGCTCGTCGCGGTGGAAGATGGTAAACGAATGACACCGATCGCCCGGTATTTCGATGCTAAATGGATGCTTGGGCGATGCGCGGGCGCGTCGTGGTGAGGAAGTCGGGTCGAAGTGCAAATCTGCAGCAGCTGGCGGTGATGGCGGTGGTGGTGGTGGTGGTGGTGGTGGTGATGAGAAAGGCGGCTGCTTCCAGGATCCGCCAGGCCTGGCTGCCTTCCTTTGGCTTGGTTTGTTGCAGCGGAGCCGAGCTGCGAGCGACAAGCGCTCGGGTCATGTGAGGCTGGGCGTGCACGGACCAATTGGGTCGGTGGCTCGAGGCTTATGTAATCACGCGCCTGCCGCATGTCGTGCGTGCCAAGTGCAGCAGAGCTGGCGCGAAGTACGGACTGCAAGTAAGTTACTCGTACTCGGTGACTTGTTAGGACGAGAACGTCATGCTCTGTGGCGCCCGGCGGCCCAGCGGCCCAGCGGCCCCAGACAAGCCACGGCTGTGGCTCGGTGCGCCGAACTGGGCAAGGCAGCTGTACCTTGAGAAAGCCTATCTGTTTGCTTGAGCGACAGTCGCATTGAGCCGTCAAACCCGGAAGTCTTGATGCGTTTGCCGCTAAGTTCGCATGGAATCAGTTATTGAGGCACAAATGCAGTTCCGGGCACAGGTCCTGGGTACTTCGGACGAACCATCTGGGCAGGCTCTCTGCTGTATCGCACCGCTGACAGGACGTTTCGTGGCTTCCAGGTTCACGCCTCGTGCTGCACTGCTACCAACGGCGTCAACTCAAGCAGTCACCACCTCGCCTTGCTCTTGCCGTCCGACTTTGCACAGTCATTCGGCAGGCGCACCTACAGGGAAAGGGGAGGATGGTATCGGCGGATACAGGACGACGACGTTGAAGAATCTACAACTTTCCACACCACTTACCCGAATGCCCTCCCTACCCTAGCCTTCGTCCATGTAAACCGCCTGTTCGTGACTGTCAAGCACGAAAGCGCACCACCACGGAGCCGTGCACGGTTGGCCATACCTGCTCGCTCGAACCCGCCTCTCGGCCACGCCTCAACCTGCGTCATCCTGCCTCTATGCGTCCTCTTCAAAGCCAGGGTGCCCCCCTGCCTTATGGCTGAGCGGGGTTCCGAACAACGAATGCAGCATGGCCACAAGTGCGCAGGCAGCCGGGATTGGGGGCCAAACGTGTCCAGGTCATCATTCTCCAAGCTGTACCTCAGGGGAGATGCCGCTGTGCGTCCCATTCGACTATGTTAATCCTCGAGGATGAACGAGTCGACTCACAACCGACGAGACGGCCAAATCTTAGGCAAGCGCAGGGCAGGCTCGCCCCCGGACGACTCGCACTTCGCAACAGAACGGCGTGACCGCAGAGTTCGCGCTTCTTATGACCATTGGACACATGGAACGGACAAGAGCCTGTCCGACGCCTTTGACAGCACTGGCAACGCTCGGCGACCATCTCATCGTGAGGACTTCGAAATCGCAATCATCTGCGCCCTGCCGCTAGAATACGACGCCGTATGCCTCGTCTTCGACGAGTTCTGGGACGAGGATGGCGAAGCATACGGGAGAGCGAGTGGAGATTACAATACGTACACGACCGGTCGCATTGGCAAGCACAATGTAGTGCTCGTTCTCCTCCACCGGATGGGCAAGGCGACCGCGGCTGGCGCGGCGGCGAGCATGCGGTTGAGCTACACCGGTCTCCGCATAGCATTTCTTGTAGGGATCTGTGGCGGCGTGCCTTCGCCTCAGCAAGGCGACGAGATTATAATGGGCGACGTGGTCATAAGCAAGCAAATCATTCAGTACGACTTCGGGCGACAATATCCTGGCCATTTCGTTCGCAAAAACGCAGTTGAAGATAACCTCGGAATGCCAAGCAAAGACGTTCGCAGCATGATGGTGCTGCTCGAGACCAAGCGCGGTAGAGATCGTCTTCGCAAAGGAACCGCTACTTGCCTACAGCACCTCCAAGACAATGCGAGGAGGCAAGAGATGGGTGACAGATACACGTATCCAGGGACCGGCGAGGACAAACTCTTCGACGCGGAGTACCGACATAAGCACCGTGGTAGATGCCAATGTATCTGCGGTGAGAATTTCGGACTACTTGAGCCCGTCTGCCCGGAGGCGGTAGAATCGTCATGCGAGGATTTGGGATGCGAAGAAGCGTACATTCTCCCGAGAGCTCGTCTTCATAGAAGCAGATGTCGAGAATCACTTGACATTCACCCCGCCATCCACACCGGGCCCGTGGCATCAGGCGACACGGTCATGAAATCTGGCCGAGATCGAGACAGAATTGCCGCCATGGATAAAGTAGTCGCCTTTGAGATGGAAGGCGCCGGTGTCTGGGAGGAGGTGCCCAGTGTTGTTGTCAAAGGTGTTTGTGATTATGCCGATTGCCACAAGCAAAAGAAATGGCAGAACTATGCTGCAGCGGCAGCGGCTGCGGCTGCAAGGTCCCTTTTGTATCTTTGGATCTACGATGATGCGCGACGGTCAGAAAGAAACAAGATCCTCGGTGCCGCGACGACGACTGCCGATGCTGCGTTTCGGGTTGAGGTCCGAGACAACTATGTTCTCGTGACCCTGGAAGAAGGGGGCCAGATCACACACGCCATACCTTTGAGCAGTAATCAGCCCAAACTTCAGCCGTCATTCCATCGCGTGACGGTAATCGACGCGCGGGGGATACCACTGCCGTTCTACATGGAAACGGTGACTTCAAAGAAGGCATGCGGATCCGGTTCGAGAACAATTGGCCTCTACGATGCTGACCGCGTATAGTTATTCACTCACATTCTGAAAGAGAGGTTCGAAGATCTTGGGCATGGAAAGATAGACCGAGATGAGTGGCTGCTAGAAGATCGGGGCACAGGGGAAGTTCTCGACCTTTCCGCGCCATGGCACTCACTATTCAAGGTACGATCTATCGTGTTCCCATTGTCTAGCCAGTGAGCTCACGTCAGTAGCCCAATCAAGTCCTCTTCATGAGCATGATATTTCGCCGGCGCACGACACCATCCACGACATGTCCGTCCTGCTCATTCGCGAATGCTGGCCCCGCAGACAAGGAAGTTCAATGGTAAGTACAGTCGATCACAGACTCATCGGCAGCCTCTCTAACCACTGTCCTATAGTAAAAGATGTGGCTTGATCTATCAACGTGTCGAGGACATACAAAAGTACGAGGTGTTGGAAGGGGAAGAGCCTGCCAACCCAGCGCCTGTCAAGGCGCCAGTATCCACGGGAATGGCTGGACCAGAACGGTTCCAGCATCAAATCATGGACGACATCAGACAGTACAGACGCGTGCAAGTCATCGACACAAGCTTTCAGATCGACAAGGCCGGCAATCACAGCAGCCGCAGCAACAGGCGTATCCTGCTTACGGCCCAAGACTTGCAGGAGACTGACTTTCTTGCGCG
This sequence comes from Purpureocillium lavendulum, assembly GCA_029168975.1. Taxonomy (NCBI): domain Eukaryota; kingdom Fungi; phylum Ascomycota; class Sordariomycetes; order Hypocreales; family Ophiocordycipitaceae; genus Purpureocillium; species Purpureocillium lavendulum. The sequence continues at coordinate 1,428,584 of JAQHRD010000001.1, forward strand.
GCGTCTCGCGCAAGTGTCTGGCTTGTCCGTGGCAGACTGCCTGACAATCCTCAAAGATTCTGAGCTCACCCTCTCCTCGATTTTGGGGGAGCTGACGCCACCGGTCGACGAGGAACAAGTTGGTGATTTCCAGCTGTTTTCTCAAGCCAACAAGTACGGATATAGGTCAGAGGAGATGCCATTCTCACCAGATGCATCCCATGACGCAGGACTAAGAATGAGCGAGGAAAGATCGCCTCCCTATAACCTCTTCCCTCGGCTGCCATCAATCGCTCCTCCCTGGTCGTCAGCGAACATATCAGACACTCGAACATGGACGCCTGCTATGTCGATCCCAGGTCTTGTGTCACGAGACAATGTTCCACCGCCGTTGCCCCCGCCAAGGATTTTGCCGTGGGAAACTAGCCCTTCATCGGGGGGGACTCCGGTCCGTGCAGGTCACGGCACCGTTGACCTTGGCACGCGGACTCAAGGCCTCGCCATGTCTATTCCTGGACTCAAAGTCCGGGACATGACGCATGACATAGCCCAAACGGCCGACGAGATGCTTGGGGTTGATGCTGGGGAAGGGCCGGGCGCCACGTTCGGCCTGCAGCATGGACGCTTCGTCAGCAGCGCTGCGGAAGTCCATGCGCACAACACGTTGAAGAAGCTGGACCCAATTCGCGGCATGCGCAACCCGGCCCCTGACCGCGAATAGTATTCCCTCATCGCGCGCATGGTCTGTTGTGTCGGGCCGTGGCGTAGGAAGTGTCCGCGAAGAGGGTGCCACACATTACATCAACGTTATTAATTGATGCTCATTGAAATAGCCCTGTGCTCGGGGCCGGCGTCCTAGATCCTCACATATTGAATCCCCGAAGACTTTTGAAGCACCTACGAAAGGAGCTATCTACTGTTGAACCACCGCGAGCACGGGTTTGCAATACCACTCCGACTTCACATAAAGTGAGAAAGGACATGCATGCTCTCACGGCACCTTGGACACTGGTCGCCCAGTGGGGGCGTTGACCGCACTGTCAATCGTAGCTAAGAAAACCCCATGAGCTGACTGACAATGGAGATAAATTCGTGGCTCTATTGATATTCCCGTAGTTTCCTAGTAACGCATCACCGACCCCGCGGTGACATGTCGGGCCATCCCCCGCCCCCTCACCATTTTCGGGACCGCTGCTTCACAAAATCCCTGCCCCTTTTCGTCAATTGCTGAATTTCCCGGCAAAGCGCTCACGGAGCACGCGCAAATCGACCAGCTCTTTTTGTCCCCTCGCAGAATCCGCGGCATTTTAGCTGCTGAGAGTTAGTCGTCTCGTGCCTTGGAGCTCGCCCGGTCATGGTACAAACATGATGCGCTTTGGTGGTGGTGGTGGTGGTGGTGGTGACGGCGGCGACTTACAACTTGGTGGGCGGGGTGGCCGAAGTTGTGGGCCACTGGTAGCCAGCAGCGTCGCTGAACTTGTAGCCGTACGAGGCCGTGAAGTCGTCGAGCACGGCCGGGCCGCGAGAGCCTAGGGGCCGGGGCGGAAAGCGTCAGCCAGGCACGGCACCACTCAAGCGGGCATCGAGCGTAAAAGTGTTGGGTACTTACCATAAGGATACTCCATAGGGATAATCTCCTTGTTGTCGTCGAGGTAGTGAAGCAGGGGTGTGAAGACGCGCCAGCTGGCGTCGAGCTCGTCGTCACGCACAAAGTTGGAGTGGTCGCCCTTGAGGCAGTCGAGAACCAGCGACTCGTACGCCTCAGGGATCTTGAGGTCCGAGAAGCGGCGGCGGTAGGTGAGGTCGAGCTCCGTGACCACGGTCTGCATGCTGAGGCCGGGCAGCTTCGAGTTCATCTTGATGTAGACGCTCTCGTTGGGCTGGATGCGCATGACGAGCTCGTTTCGCGGAATGTCCTTGAAGATGCCCGAGGTGACGTCCTTGAACTGGATGCGAATCTCCGTCTTCTGCTCGTTGAGCGCCTTGCCGGCCTTGAGGATAAAGGGCACGCCGTCCCACCGCTCGTTCTTAATGTACGCGACGAGGGCGCAGAAGGTGGGGCACCGCGAGTCCTTGGGCACCGTGTCGTCCTCCTTGTACGAGGGCTTGCTGCCGTCGAGCGACTTGCCATATTGGCCGATAATGACGTTCTTGGGCTCGATGGCGGGGATGGCACGCAGGACCCGCACCTTTTCGTCGCGGACGTCCTCCGAGTCGAAAGAAATGGGTCGCTCCATGGCCAGCAGAGTCAGGACCTGCAGCAGGTGGTTCTGCATGACGTCTCGGATGATGCCAAACTCGTCAAAGTATCCTCCGCGGCCCTCGGTGCCGAAGGGCTCCTTGAAGGTGATTTGCACGTTGTCGATGTGGTGCCGGTTCCACGTCGCACCCAGGAACGAGTTACCGAAGCGCATGATGAGAATGTTCTTGACCATCTCCTTGCCGAGGTAGTGGTCGATGCGGAAGATCTCCTCCTCTTTCCAGTCCGGCTCGAGGGACTTTTGGAGCTCGCGGGAGCTCGCAAGATCCTTGCCGAACGGCTTCTCGACCTATACGGGCAGTCAGCATCAGGGCGCGCCCACTCAAGGGTCCGACCAAGGGACTCATACGATGATGCGGGCGATGCCGTGTTTCGGGTAGCAGCACTTCTTGAGGTGCTGCGAAACGATGGTGAAGACGCTCGGGGGCAGGGCCATGTAGAAGAGCCTGTGCGTCTCGGAGCGTCCCTTCTCCAGCTCCTGCAGATGCTTGTTGAGGACCTCGAACGACTCATCCTTGTCGTACTGGCCGGAAATGTAGCTGCACAGGCCGCAGAACTCCTCCAGCTGCTGCTCAATCTCCTTGGTGGGGGTCTTCATGTAGGACTTGATCCGCCGCAGGTACTCCTCGTGGTCCATCTTGGTGCGCGCATACCCAACGATCCGGACATCCTTGGGCAAAAACTGGTTCCTGTACTGCAGAGACGGGTTAGGCACCATGTCACAGGCCACAGGACGGGGTAGCCCTCGACGGTTCATGGCAATTGGGTCGGCTCACCAATCCAAAGAGCGCGGGGTACTGTTCGAGGAGAGACATAAGGTTAGCACTAGACACCCAGGCAGTAGAGGGGGGAGGTCCGGGATCCTTACGGTCTTCTTCTTGGCCAGATCGCCGGAAGCTCCGAGTACGACAATTGTCGTGTTCTCCTTGAGCTCCATGCTCCTACAAGTCGGGATATCTTGTCAGCGCGCTGGCGGCGTGGGGGGCGGACAGTCATGGGGCGACGGAGCTGCTGGCGGCGGCGGCGACGGCGGCGGGCGGGGGAGCGCAAAGCTTCCTCGAGCTGTCGAGGAACGCTTCCCCGCCACAGCTCGCAACGCGGGAGCTGCAAATGATGCCGCTGCTAGATCCGGTCGAGGAGCTCCGTGCCGGTGCAGCGCATCCATCGCCGAATGCCCGGGATGGCAGCGCAGCAGCCAGCGTCGGTCCGTCCGCGCATCCATGGTGGGGTAGCAGAAAGCACCTACGCTGCTGCGGACTTGGTGTCCATGGCGGCTGTGGGAAATCGCACAGGGGTGCGAGAGGTGGCTACGGCGGTGTCGTCGTCTTCGTGTCGTCGCGGCGGGGACGACGAGCTCGGGCACGGGGTCGCAGCGAGAGGAGAGGCGAGGTAAGGCGAGGTGAGGTTTTGCAACGGGGGCAGCGAAGAGGCAAGATTGCTGCAGGATGTTGTTGGGGGAGCGCAGGTGCCTCCGGAAGAGCTGGGACCGGTTTATTAATGACGACGGCGGGGAGAAAAAAGACCTCCAGCGGCGGCCGGACTGCACGGCCAGCTACCTCACCTGGATGGATGGAGGTGGACGGGAGGTGGAGGCGGCGGCGGCGGCGGCGGCGGCGGCGGGGTCCACGGGTGTCTGGTAGGTACGTGTAGGTACCTACCTAAGGTAAGGTACCTAAGGTGTGTGAGGTGGGCGCCGCAGGGACGGGACGCCTGGCGATGAGGCCGCCTCCCGTCTGTAATTGCCCGGCAAGGCATGGAAGTCAACCCACCTCAGGTAGGTAAGGTAGGTACTTGCAGCTACTCGTACGCGCCAGGGCATCCGTCCTTTCGTCCATTGGATCCCATGTGCCCAGCTGGACGGCCCCCGGGAGACAGAGCGGTCACTGCGGATGACGAGGTGTTGGACGGGGGCCCGGCGTATTGGAGAAACCCCCCGACTTCCAGGGCTGGCCTTACAGCGGGCACCTAGGTTAGGTTACTTACTCCAGCGCCCGCCTCTCCGCTCGCAGCGGCTGCGGTTCCAAATTTCGCACCACGCTCATGGCTCCAACCACGTCGCTCGCCGGAGGGTGGGGCACCTGCGCGCCGGGCGGGGCAATTGCCTACCAACCTGCGCAGAGCATTGGACCTCATGACGATTGGAGCTGACCTGAAGCTCGACGTTACCTGCGCTGCCCGGTTGTTACAGCGGGGTGCCGTCACCACCTGGCAACCTCACCCTCGCCCTCACCGGGGTCATGCTGGGCTCCCCCAAGCTCCTGTCGTCTCACCACACCCCGCGGCGGCGCGCAGGGGTTCCGTGTGCTGCGGCTGCTGATGCTGGTGCTGGTGCCGGCGCTTCGCACTCGCGTTTCGAGGAATTTCACCACTCCTTCCCCCCACGGACGACAGACTCGGCCTGACCGTAAGTATCGTACTCATCAAGTGACGCGCCGCCGCGAACAGAGGCCATCCAAGCACCGCACCACGCACACGATCACGGCATTGCCACAGTTCCCTCACAGCATGCACGCCCGTCTTCGTCTCGCTCGCGCTGGATCGAATCTGTGCGACTGCCGGACCCTGTCGAAATGTTGTCGCAGAACCCCCGAAGCTTCCGCCTCCACCGTGCGGCCAGCTGCTTCTGGCCCACCCAAGCGCCGTTGCTCACTCCCCCAAGCGCCCCCTTCGGCCGCGGAGCTGCGCAGTCAGTGCTCGCGGTCAGCGAGTGGCCAAGATTCTGCGTCCAGATACGGAGCGACTAGCCCCGGAGATCTGTCGCCCGCTTTCCAGCCACAGGTCGACCGTGCTCGGCCGCGGCGACGACCCCGGGCGGCCCGGCCATGCTCGCGGGAGCATGACCTGGCTGGCTTGCTGCTCGATCGCTGGAGCTGGCTTGCGTGACGATGCTGTCTCCTCCAGAGTTTCCAACTCGTGATGTTTCTGCCCGGGCCGGGCGCGGGCCGGAGCCCGAGTCGCCGTTCTCCCAAACGCCCGTGTCTGCATGCCTACAGTGCTTCGTATTGTGTGATGGCATCGTCCATCAGCCATCTGGCCTGAGGTGGGTGAGCGAGCCGCTCCGCTCGGTGATACAGGCGAGAGAAGCACCGCGCCCGCTGAAATCGGGCAGCACCTCTGAGCTCGTAATATCACCGACACGTTCCCCTCCACGCCTCAGCAGGGGGCGATACACTGGTCGTCGCTGTCCCATGCCGCAGTTGGCGTCTTCCCAACAGATCCTTGGTCTGCGGGAATTTTGCAAGGTTGACTTCATTGCCCTCACACCGTTGCGGATAAACAACTCGCACCTATCATCAGGGCGGCGACGGCCCGTTGGATGCGGCCCAGCAGGGTCCGCCCTGGTGGTGGGTGAAGTGCAGTCCTGCCGGAAGCCCTTATCAAGGCCAGGCGCCCGCTTTGCGCCTGGCGCATGCTTCGGCGCTCCGACATCGCCGGGGCCTCGGTCAACCTTCGCGATTGCCCTCTTCGTCTTTGCGATTGAAGTGTTGTCACAGGGGCGTTCAGGGCCCCTGTGGCGGCCTCAATGGCCATTCGCTGCCATTGAACTCCCAGCGATGATCAGCAAGGCAGCTGCAGTGCGTTGAACGCATGCGTGTTCTGGAAGCAATGCGTTGCCGCCGCTTCTTTCCTCTTCAATTAGAGTGGGGCCTGAGGGGTGGGCGCCTTGCTCACTCCGGCCGCATCGGCAGGGCGGAGCCCGCACCAGCCACACATGGCGGTGCATCCGCACTCCAGCCACGCACATTGCCGGCATTGCCCCCCCAGCCAACAAGCGACTGCCCTAAATCCACACGTGACATCGAGGGCACAAAGTTTTCTGTGCTAGTGACACCACACACCATCGTCGCATCCACTCGCTTCCCAGCCGACATCACGACAAACGACGTGCACCGCAACCAGGGAAAGGTCTTTTAGATAAGACAGTTCTCTCTCGACACTTCCCTTCTCTTCTTTGGTTGTTTCAGTCAGAGGCCGGAAGCCCGAAATCCATCACGATGCCTTCCGAGAGCGGTCACAGATGTGAGTAACTCGCCGTCGCCCGCGCGCGACCATTCCCCGTCTTCTGGACATTTCCACTGACTTTCTTCCTCTCAACAGTATACGTCAAGTGAGTTTACTCCCTCGAGCGGCACTTCCCCCGACGGCGACGGCCAAAAAGGAGTTGTGACGCGCGCGAGCGAAGCCACGGGCGAGAATCGGAGTGCTTCGAGATTTGGGATGCGAAGGAGCAGATGAACTGACCCGGACGCGAATAGGGGACGCCACCTGAGCTACCAGCGCTCCCGCCACGTCACCCACCCTGGCACCAGCCTGATCAAGATCGAGGGTGTTGACGACACCAACGCCGCCAAGTACGTTCTCTGCCAAACGCGGTTTGACGGGAGGGACGCGACTGTGTGCTGACAACGCGTGCAGCTTCTACCTTGGCAAGAAGGTCGCCTACGTCTACCGAGGCCAGAAGGAGATCCGGGGCTCCAAGATCCGCGTCATCTGGGGCAAGGTCACCCGGCCGCACGGTAAATTCCAATCCGCCCTCCCTTCGTCCCGGGACGCAGCCCCCCCGCTGACAGCATGTGTCTATAGGCAACTCTGGTGTCGTCCGCGCCAAGTTCTCCTCTCCTCTCCCCACAAAGTCGTTCGGTGCTTCGGTTCGTGTCATGCTGTACCCCTCCTCGATATAAATAGGGAAATATTCGGGATGGAGTTGGTCGTGAAGGGCGGTTCTCATTTGGCTGCATTGGTTGAGGCAAGGGTAAAGCATATTGCCTTGCTGGAGGCATTCAATTAAAAAGACGTCAAACACCCCACACAAACTGGTGCGTCCCTGGCGAGGTGATGATGTTATGCGATGAGCCGGAGCGCGAGTGTGACGGCCGAGGCCCGCCCACGCGGTCTCTTCTCTCAACTGGTCGACACCGAGACGAAACGACCCCCGATTGCGACCGAGTACAAGCCGAGGCTTCTCTGCACTGTTTGGCTAGTGTGGTCTCTGGACATGGAGAGCATGGGGCTGCGTGATTGTGTGCGTGAGACAGCACATCGTGAAATTGTACTAGCAGGGCTGGGTCGAAACGCGAATGGTAATGGTCAGGGCGCAGTTGATTGATGGCAAGATCAAACGGCTGGAGACATACCCATACTCATGCCTCCCAGGCCTCGCCTGCCTCGGTACGGCACAGTAACGTGTTGAGTCCTCCGCTGTGCTCATGGCTTCCCACACCTTGCTCCGTCCCAGGTCGTATATCAGACTCGCTTCGCCAACAGCACCCATTGCTCAAACAATACCCGTCTTTCTAGACACTTTTGCCCCGGGTTCAACATTCAGTGGTCAAGGAAGACGGCGTCTTCTCTCTCCATGCTCTAATAGGACGCACCTCCATCCACAACAGGCTGAGAGGGCACTATCGCAGCTGACGCTCTCATAGAACCCTTTCCCTCATTCACATGGAATCCCTTGGCCCGCGCTGTCGGCTGCTATGTATAGATGGCAAGCCACACGATTGGTGAATGAACGCAAAGGTTACCATCATCGTCAAATCTTCGCCTACCTCCTACGGTACCGTGCAGCGATCCAAGCGTGTGTGTATTCAAGTCACCGAGGCCAACCCTCCCGCGCCTCCTACTGGCCCGACACCTACAAGAAGGGTCACCCGGACATCGTATTCGGTGAGCAGCTGCTGACACGGGTCCTCACCGCCGAGGCCAGCGGGCAGACAAGTCTCGCATATCTCGACGTTGAAAGAAAACACGACTCTGGGGACGCAGTGCTTACAAGACCCGCCCCCAGTTGGCCGTCAAACAATGCGTGTGCCTGGCCGTCCCCATGGTTACACACGAGTCGTAAATGGCATCATGTCCGGGGCTAGCAGCGGAGCGGCATGAGGCAGGAGGCTGCCTTATCAATGCCGTGACGTCGGACTCAATGGTGGTACTGCCACGGGAGCGTTGGCTAGGGAGAGCCAAGTACGGTACCATAACGATGCATGCTTGCCGGCGAATGTTTCAATGTGAAAGGTTCGGCATATGGTCGAGCGTGCAGACTCGGCGACAGGTCTCGCATGGACGCAACAGGGCAATCGTGAGGCACGGGCAGTGTGTAACACACCCGCGACAGGGCCCATCCTCAACCGCAGCACAGCGGCACCGGCAACACACCAGCATTTCAGATGAATTGACTTCAGTCGGTCCAAGCTGTGCTGCGACCCGCGCTTGGGGGGATGCAGGATGGAACGCCGCTGGGCTGTTGCCGATAGACTGCAACGCAGTCAACCGGTCCAACCCTCTCTAAGCCCGGATGGCCCGGGATCTCGACCATCTTGGTGGCTGAGCCCGTTTCTTCGTCACCTGTTGTGACGATAAACCTGGCCAACTGCGGGCTACGCCGGCGGTGGCTGCTGCAAGGACGGAAGCCGTGCCTCCGTATCTGCAGTCGACGATGAGACATATGAAACAGGTGAGCGAGCACAAGCCATCCAAGAGCACCGAGGCCATGCAGAAGGGGTGCGAGCCTCTGTGTGTGGTTCTGGCAGCTGCTGTCGTCTCGTCGTCCACTGCATGCCTCTACCTATCTGACTGGTAGTGGAGCACTCGTACCCGGGGAGGCACTCCGGACCATGGTGCACGGAGGCGAGAGAAGCGTTGGCCGCCATCAGCGAGCGAGACAGACAGACGCCCCAATAGCATTGGCCTCACCCGCATCTGCCACCGCAGCCTTTCTGAACTGGGCAGCGATGTGCCGATTTTAGCATGAACTGGGCGGGACCGGGTTTCCGTGACAGGCCGATGACGATGAAGGGCGCCAAAACCACCCAGCTGGGGCGGGACGGGCGCCCCTTGCCGAGAGTCGTCAATTGACCTGAATCTTACTTTTTGGCGCAAACAATGGTGGATAAATTTAGCCAGGCTGGGCAAGCACGCAGGTGAGGTGCTTTGTTCGTTGTAACAAAGCGACCGCGGCTGCGTGGGTCTCGATGGACTGACATGGGACGCCTTGTTGCCGACGCAGGCAAACCCATCGAGCCTATGCCTGGCGAAACACAACACTGGTTCACGGACATCCAGACTGCTACTCGAAACGGTGGGCCGACCAAGCTGCGGAGTTTGATGCCGTGGTAGTGCTTCGCTGTGCCATGAGTCGCCAATGAGGGGCAAGAGTCCCATCAATCCGGCGCGGCACAGCCAGGTCGCCGGCCGACAAGGAGACGTGCCGCTGCAGCTGAGCAGGCAAGGCACAGGCTGCTGTCCAAGGTCAGCGGCGGCCGGAAACAGAAAGATCGATGTGGCTCGGGTCGACGGCGGTGGCAGGCCATGGCGCGAGATGGTGTGAAGGGGCCACCGCGAACACGAAGCGGCAGAGGCGAAACGACCATGATTTGCCCGGTCTGCGGGCTACCAGGTGCTAGCCCCCTGATGAGGAGGCATCCATACTTTTTTCCTCGACTGGATGTTGGCAGTGCAGTGCCTCCCAGTCTATGGTCCGGCCGCGTTGGCTTGGCCAGCGACCAGCGAACCAACCTCGTCGGTCGGGGCCTCGTCGCGCTGTGGTCATGGCCTCGAAGATTCATTCGCGTTTCCGAGGCGCTGATAGCTGCACTCGGGCGTCGACGGATTGAATGGCGGGCTGCCCGCGACTCGAGCAAGCTCTCGACGCACAGGCAAAGCAACGGCGCCCAAGAGGGGGCCCTGGAGCTTGTTCGCACGCAACGCAGCCAGGCGCCCCGCAACCGAGCTGGGGCCATTCTTTGAGCGGCGCGGGCCAGGCCAGGCCAGGCAACGCAGTTAAAGTTCGACGGCTGGACGTCGCAGTGGGCAGTCTGTCGAGGCGACGGTCCCTGGGCGGAGCGGAGCTCGACGCGTAATGATGGAGGCGAGGGACAGTGCCATGGCGGCTCGGGGTGTGGTGGTGGTGTGCTGGCATTGATTGACCATGGCCACCACTGCAACGTGCTCGTGCTGGGTTGCAACGCACAGGCATGCCGGTGTTGACGCTGCGCTGGACAAAGTGCAGACCGTTGCAGCACGCAAGGTACTCGTAACTTGTTGGCGTGCCAGAGACCTGTCAAGGCAAGACTTAAGTCGTGCAGTAAGTACGAAGTGGCATAACGGCGGACTGGAGGACTGGGACCGGGCCGGGCGACGGACGGGCTGCAAGCTCATGCATGCCCATCTCCATCCTCATCGTCATCATCATCGTCCGACGTTGCGGATGGTGGGAGCAGCTCCTTTCAGGTGCCTCCGAGATGGACGCCTCTTTGCCGCCTCAGGCCCATCGGCTGTGAGTCCGCGCCCGCCACAGTGGGCGGGATGAGGCGCGGCCGGCACTAAGAAAGCGGGCGACATGGCCGGAACGAAGCTGGCACGCGGTGGCAGATCTTGATGGATGGCTTGTCGTAGGCTTCGGCGTAGGTGTGTACAAGTGCCACGGTGAATGGAGAAGCAGGTGGGCGAGTATCCGCCCAGCCCTCCTCGCATTGCGCGTCGTGAGGCGATCGATGCGGAAACGCTTGGCTGGTCGTGCCTGCCTGCGATTTAATGCCATGCTTCCCTGCCTCCTTCCCGACGCCGGGCGAGTCGATATTCTCTCGTACCTGCCTGCCTCCCCTTCCCGCCTGCCCTACCTACTCTCGTACCTGCACTCGACTTTCCCAGCCTGGGCTTCCTCTCGTTTTCTCGGCCTCGTTGCCTTGCCCCTCGTGTTTTGCCATCTGGCATCTGGCATCTCTCATCTCCCATCAACCATCTACCGTCCAAACTACCGTTAGACAGAGACACGGCGGGACAGTTGCCGTTTTGCCGCCTCCCACCTCGTATTTGCGCAATCGAGAATCAGCCACCAGCTGCGCACGAGCTGGCTCGCCTCGACCGTCGTCTTTAATCAATTCGCTTCATCAGCTTTTTTTGTGAGCGGCTGCCCACAGCAGCAAGCATCGTCGCACCTCGTCCGAGACACATGCGGTTCGACCCGAGCACCACAGCTGTCGATTCTCAGTCCCGTCCGTTCTCACCCTGCACGGGAGGCGGCAGTCCTGCATTTCGATTCCGTGGCCTGGTCGTCCGTCGGTTGTTGACATTTATAAATCACCTGGTCCCGCCATTGCTTCTTTTCCCCGGGAGAGGCACCGAGACACCGCCATCCCACGAGAAGCGGGTCGTGGCGACAGCACCAGCACCAGCAAGCACGTTGTGGTGCCTAAAAAAAAACGTTGGTCCCCGCCTCCAAACCCGCCTTATCAAGCGCCTCCAACACTGTCGTACGGCTGGTGCACGCCATTGGGGCATCGTCGTGACCTCATTACTGCCACCTCGACGCACTAGCACCGAGGCACTTTAGATCCCGCCAATCTTCAGGTCCACAGTGGACTCGGACGGCCGACAGGCGGAATCCGCAGCGGGAGCGCGCAGCTGGGGTCACTGACCAGGGTCCCCAATACGGGCTTTCTTCCAGACGCTTTCGGAAGACGGTGGTCTTTGCGAACGGCCTGGAGACGCCATCAGAAACAGCTGCACTGTCTTAGCTCTGCGACACGAGCCTCCCGGGCAACCGTTCCCAGAACCTCGAGGCCGGTGAGACACAACCGGCGCACTCTACTGACTGACGTCAAGGAGCAGCCAAAGCGAACGCCTGACCAGGTCGGGACCCGAGTCCAGCATCGTCGTCCTCGCGACCAAAGCGACCGTGAAGGAGCTTGCTGTCGCACGAATCCTCTTTGCTTGTCTGCACCGGCACGACGAGACCCGATAACTGAAGTTATTCGGAGCCCTGCTTCCTTGATTGCGCCGCGATTCACCCAGCGTGGTGGTCAGCTGACGAATCGTCGCTGCAAGCGTCCCGGTCGCATTCTCGACTCCCTCGCCCAGCATTCCGCACTTCGGTCGCAAGCTGGCGACCAGGCATCCGTCTTTGCCATCGTTGCCCGGCCGTCCGGCTTGGCCCCCTCTCGCACCAGCAAGCGCTTGTTAATACGACGTCTTGTTCGGCACTGGCCCGTTCCTGCGCCCGACACCACTTCCGTCTTCCTTGGTTCTTGGCCAACCCTGGGCTCCCACACCCCCCTCTTCCCCCCTGTCGTTCCTGTAACGAGGCCATTTGGTACCTTGTGGCGCCGCCCGCAGCCTGATCAGCAGTGCGAGTCCACTCGCTCTGCAGCACAAACACCGGAAACAGCCTGCGCCATCGCCCCAACCTCTTGACGCAGCTTCTCCTCCACCAAACTCACGAGAATCTCCACCTCGAACTATCCCAGCGCAGGAACAGGGACACTTCTCCTTGTTGTAGTCGCCGCTCTTGGGCCACCGCGCCGGTGTGTGTCCGTTCAACCGACCCCGGCTTCCTTTGGTCTTGCCCCGTCATCTTAGGTACCCCATCTTCCTGCGCGCGCACCCGCCGTCGACTCGATCGCCCCGATCAATCGTCTCCGCCCACGAGTCCTAGGCAGTTGCACCAGGGCCCCTGGTTCTCCATCGCTCGGCTCGATAAAACAGGAGGGTCTCCTCATCTGGCATCATGGCGTCTCCTTCGGAGCCGTATCACTATCCTCCCGCCCAGCCGACCCAGCAGCAGCAGCAGCAGCAGCAACAGCAGCGGCGGGCCCAACAGCAGCAACACCCTCAGCTGCAATACTCCCAACCGTCCCAGCAGCATACTAGCTCTCGGGCCAAGCCGCGCAGCTTCAGCTTCCGATCTGACAAGTCGCATCACAGTGGAGGCAGCAAGTCGGACTTCTACGAGACCCACGAGGAGAAGGAAGCAAGACGCTTACACACCAAGGCGGATCCGTCGCTGGCCATCAACGAGGCAGAGCCCTGTGAGTTCCCCTTCAACCGTTGCAACCCTAGTGTCCTTGTTGGCTTGCGCGACATTCATCTCTCCGCCCTTGTCGCGCTCTCACGTCGGAGTCATCGGCTTGCTAATTCTTTCACGCAGCTACTGTCGCGGCCATGATGACGCAGACGTCTCACGTCTCGCTGCGGTCCATGCAGCACAAGGACACCTGGGGCAATCCCATCGGTGAGTACCCTTTGCCTGCCAGAGCTCCAGCCATACTGACCTCGTATGTAGCGGATCCGGACAAGTCGAATCCCACCCGCAGCCGTTGGGAAAGGCCACTGGACACCATCCGCAGCTTCGAAGCCGCCATTGATGGAGGCTACAATCGCAAGTCCATGTATCGCTCAGGTACGGGCCGGCATCCGGGACCCCAGACGAGACTGAGCTCAAGGGAAACTGACTACGTCACAGAAACGGAGTCAGCAGCAGGGTGGAATCGACGAAGCAGCTTTCATCCAGGAAACCAGCCTCGATTCCCGCAAGACAGTTACTACGGCAGTCGACCTACGTCGTTCAGAGCAGAAAGCAGCTACGGCGCGATGACACCCGGGGCCAACAGGAACAGCTACTACGACGCTCAAGGGTATGGCGGTGGCTACAGCAATGGCTACGGACGACCCAATCCCCGAGAGCGGAGCCAGAGAATGCACTCAGAGGGGCATTATCAGACCTATGGACGGGAGCAGCAAAACATATATCCGATGCCACACAAGGATCGCTCGTACGAGACGGTAACATCTGCTGCGCAGAGCGGCAACTCTGATATCGCAGGCTATCAGACCGACCCGACTAGCAGCGACAACAGCTCCATCGACCGGACATCCTCAGCTAAGCGCCAGGAGCCCGTCAATGACTACGGAATCGGATTCAGCCAGGCCCCCGCGTACCAGTCTCCTAACTTTTCAGTCGGACTAGGAAGCAAAGGTGGCAACGGCGACAACAACCACCCCCTGCCATCTGCGCCGGCCGGCGCGCAACACCATGATTCCGCACCGGCTGTCCCTAGGAAGCAGACAGTATTGAGGCGACAGGTCTCTCGCCAAGAGAGTCCGGAGAAGCAGCGGAAGAGCTGGTTCAGTCGGCGTTTCAGTAAAACCTCTTGATGGCAGTTAGCTGCAGAGTGGCTTTCACGATGACGTTTCCTTTGTCTATGCCTAAGTGCCCCTCGATATGAGGGTTTTGGACGGATTTATCTGGTAGCAGCGGGCCCATGGACTTTGGCTGCTACGCCAGGCGTACTGGCTGCGGAGCCCGGGAACGATGACGAGCCCTCGGTCTGGGGAGAGGGCACGGCCTGGGATGAGGACGCCCTCGTACATACGCATACGAAACCCCGTACGTGCCGTGGGTGATAATCGCCTTTTTTTTTTTTTTTTGCGCGGGCTCTTGGCAGTGACGGGATTCTGGCCCAATCCATATGAGGCAGACGCCGGGGAGCAATGCAGCTCTGCCAAGGGAAGGTAATCATCATGATCATCAATTACCACGGAATGTTTATGTGGCATATAGATGGGTCATCTGCGGCATGGCCGGTAGGGGCTTGCACAGTGGCCAGCTCATAAATACCAGTACGAGAGGGCTGTTAGCAATGGAAAGACTCTCACACGTCTGAAGGAATTGCATCGCCTTATGCGTGCGTGACAAATGACTTGATTGAACAGGCGGATAGGTTCCTACCCAAGGCAGGTAGTGACTACATACGCAGAGCGCAAAAGAAAGATGTGATCTGGTGACGATCAACGATCCTTCTTGGTCTCTGGTCGTAATGCGGCTTCCTGTTCCGACTGGTCCTCCTTCATGGCCACGACGACATAGGCCACGAGCACAACATTGGCAAGCAACGCGGCTAGGCCTCCAGCATATGACGAATTGCCTGGGCGTTTGAAGTCAGCCATTCAGTCAATGAGCCAGTGGGCTGGGAACGACGAGGCGACGAGCACACGTACCCTTGAAGACGCTATTGACGGTGAGGAAGTACGAGCCGATGGGGACCACTATCATGGCGAGGGTGAAGCCGAGGAGCTTGAATATGACGTGTCTGATGAGGTAGGTCAGCGACGCACGGGAGAGATGGAGTGGGTGAGAGGGGGCCAGGGGCCAGCCGCCATGAAGGGCGTGGTGTTGTGTTGGGTGGTGATGTGCTCAGTGTGCTGTGCTGTGCTGTGCTGTGCTGTTCTGTTCTGTGGTGCGGATTCGCTCACCTCGGGACTACGGGGCTGATGTTCGACTTCTCCGTCGGATGATCGTCCTTCTCAAGGATGGTCTTCTCCGTGCTGATGATTCTGCGCGTCGCCATGGCGGACGGACGTCGAGGGCGGCCGGGGTCGATTATTCGTGGTGGGTTGTATGGCGAGAGGTCTGGAGCACGCGTCGCAATACTGGTGGCTTGGGAAGAATGTCCCCCCGGGCCACCTGTTCGGTGCAGGCTGGGGGCTGGGGGCCACGGCTGGACCTGCACCGGTGCTGTGGAGGAAGAAGGGGGGCAAGCCGTGGGGGTAGGGGCCGTAGGGGTGCATGTCAATAGCCCTTCCAGTGGTTCCGTTAGTGACGCCCAGGGCCGCGTGGTAACACGGGTCGGCTGCGGGGACCGGCGGCGGCGGATAGTGCACGAGCACAGGGTCTTTGAAGCCCCGGCTGCTTTGACCGGCTTCAGAATAACAGGCTCGGTCCGGGTGCGACGAGGTCGTACGGTCAATGCTTGCCAGGGACGCCAAAGAGCGGCGGCTGGCGGGGCTTCCGCTGGCACCCACCCGGTTTTCACACACAGGAGCGGCAGACGACGAGTGTGAGGACGGACGTTCCGCCTGGGATTCAGCCTGCGGGGACGGAGGCCGCGAGACGTCAACTCCGCTGGCGGGTTCCCCAGCAGGGTACCCGTAATGAAACTGGGGTTCCGCGAGGCGCTCTCTTCCAGTCGAGATGCGGAAGTTGTGGTACGACATTTTGCGGCGAGTTGAAGGCGAGATGGAGGAGGCCGGACCTCCAGTCAGGGGGGGACAATACGGATTTATAGGTAGCCATGATAATAATAACTCTAGCGATCAATGACCTTTATGCTGGAAGGCGTCTGCAGACGGCGAGGTAGATACAGGCACTTCGCAGGTTGTCCTGTAGCTACCTTGCTTAGCCTGTGGCTTGGGAAGTACGTGAGGTAGGCCGCATTGCCACCACCTACGAGTACATCAGGTAGGTCACCGTAGGTGCTCGTGCGTACGAAGTACAGATGGTAGAGCGCGGCACGTGATTTCGCGAGGCCACGGCGCGTGTCGCGGCCCCTGTCGCGGCCAGTTTTTCGCCCGCCACAGGGCGACGCCCGAGCGTCCATGCCTGGCGCCTTGCGGCTCGCTCGCTTCACGCACCCGCCACTCGACCACCTCCGCCCGGCCACCCACGTCCCGTCCGCAAACTCCCCCCGGCCCCAGACGGTGCGCCGACCCGGTGGTGCGCCCCAATTGCTCGAATTCCTGCTCCTCGTCCCGCGTCGTGTCCGAGTCAATGGTTTGGCAGCTGGCCTGTGCACTCCGCCCGCCCGCCGCGCACACTCCCGATCACCCCGGCGGGCTGTTCTGAGGCCCTTGCCCTCCCTCGGTCGTGCTCCAACTGCTTCCCTCCTCTTTGTTCTTCTCCCTCTCCCTCTTCCGCTCTCGCAATGGCACACGGCTCTTCTCCACTGCCGCTGAGGCACGCCAGCGCCGTCCCGCGCACGCCTTCTCTCGTGCGAACAACCGTGCCCGTGGACGACCTCGACGAGCTTGCCGGTGACACCATCCCTTGCTCACCCGCAGCGTTTCTTCGCGACCGCGACTCCGTCACCACGCAGCCCACGCAAGTCCTCAGCCGTCCGACCCTCCAGGTGCCAGAGTCCTCCTCACCGCCCAGTGTCGTCGAGGTTCCGGCCTCGTCGCCTTTTCGGCAACCAAATCCTTCTCCTGCACCTCCCAAGCCTCGACTCGGTTCACGGCTCGCCCCCGCGGGCACCTTCTTTCGACCGCCTCCGCGGCCTCCGCTAGCCATGGCGCCCAAACGACCCGCCCCAGAGCCCATCAGCCTCATATCTGACGACGAGGACGATCTCACCCCGTCGCGCGGGGACATTCGTCCGACCACATTCAAGGCCAAGGTCGCGTCCTTCGCCTATAATCCTGCAGATGAGCGAGACATGAAACAGAGGCTCAGGCAGATATACGATGTTTTCGGAGACAGGTATCGTTCGGACATGGTCCGCGATGCGCTCAAGGCGTGTAAGAACGACGTCGAAGCCGCCATCCTGTACCTCGAGCGACAGCCCGACGCACCGCCTGAATCTCCATACCTACCTCCCCCGAAGCCCAGCGGCCGACGGCTCGTGTCCAAGGGTGCTCTGGCAGGGACAGCCCGCAACCCAGTCTCGCTCTTGAGGGATTCATCTCCGAGGCCATCACCGAGCCCGACAAAGCAGCCCAAGCGGCGTCTCGTCCAAGGCCTGCGGCAACGCGCCGACTCATTTTCCCAAGAATTTTCGGAGCTGCCTGAGCCGCCTTCGAGTGACGACCCATTGGTTATCGACCTGGTGGGCAACGACAGGGAAGACGAGTACCAGGCTGAATCCTCGCCCGAGCCGGAAGAGGATGACGACCGCGTTCTGAACTGCATCAACGACAGCACGATCAAGGAATTGGCGGCCATGACTGGCATGAAAGAAACTCTCCTCGAACCTCTGATCGAGAAGCGACCGTTCATCGACCTGGCGCAGGCCAAGAGAGTGAGCGTCAACAAAAAGCCCGGAGCTCGAAAGTCGGCAAGAATCAGCATCGGCGAGTCCGTCGTCGACGCCGTGGAGATCTTTCTAAACGCAGTCTCCGCTATTGACGAGGTTGTCGCCAAGTGCGAGATCAAAGCACAGACAGTCAAGAGTGTTATCGACACGTGGGACCTCGACGCCTTTGGCCACCACAAGCGCAGCGAGCGCAGCACCCCGGAGAGAGGCTTGCCGCCGACCCCGACAAGCGTCGGCGGTTCTCGATACATTCGGCCACCCATCCCTACGCAACCCAATTTCATGGACGGCCACTGTGTGATGAAGTCGTTCCAGCTGTTTGGCCTGAACTGGATGTCGGTGCTGTACAACTACGACATTGGCTGCATCCTCGCTGACGAGATGGGCCTTGGCAAGACATGTCAGGTCATCTCCTTCATTTCTCATCTTGTCGACGACCATCAGACGAACGGCCGTGGAAACCGGCCCTGGCCCAACCTCATCGTCGTGCCGCCGAGCACATACAATAACTGGCTGATTGAATTCGACAAATTCACTCCAGATCTGTCCGTGGTAGGGTATCGGGGGTCCCAGAGCGAGCGCGCAGAAATTGCCTGGGATATCCAGAATGATCCCGAGGCGTACCATGTGGTCCTCGCGACGTACTCTCAAATCAACTCGGAGAACGACATTGAGGCGATGCAGTCGCTCCGCCTCCACTGCGCCGTGTTTGACGAAGGACACAAGATGAAGAATCCGGAGACGAAGATCTACCGCGACCTCAAGAGGATTCCGGCGGCGTGGAAGATGCTGTTGACAGGTACGTGCACCGACACAAAACACAGCCACGAGATGGCGAATACTAACGGAACAAAGGCACTCCGGTCCAAAATAATCTCATGGAGATGACGGCATTGCTCAACTTCATCAACCCGCAAATGTTCTCCGGGTGCATGGAGCACATTCGGTACATCTTTAGCCAGAAGGTCACCATTCGGGACGTGTCCAACGGGGCGTTTCTGTACAGCGAACGAGTCAAACGAGCCCGGACCATTCTGGAGCCGTTCATCCTGCAGCGGCGCAAAGACCAGGTCCTGTCGGACATGCCTCGAAAGATCAACACGGTCGTCCAGTGCGAGATGACGGAGACGCAGAAGCCCGTGTACCAGGAGTACGAAGAGACGTTCAAGCTCGAACCGTCGCAGCGCGTCGGGAGGGCCCAGGGGCGACAGAACGACCAGAACAACGTGTGGATGCAGCTCCGGAAGGCAGCACTGCACCCGTTGCTGTTCCGGCGACACTTTACCGACCAGAAAGTCGAAACGATGGCCAGGATATTGATGGATAGAGTCCCACAGTCAGAACTCCATCAGACGGAGATCCGGCACCTGATCCAGGAACTGAAAAACTCGTCCGACTTTGAGCTTCACCTTTGGTGCCGAGACTACCCCAAGCTTCTGAAGCAGTTCGACATACCCGCGGCGGCGGAACTCGACAGTGGCAAGGTCAGGAAGCTACTGGAGCTCATTGGACAATACCAGAAAAACGGAGACCGAGTTCTCGTCTTCAGCAAGTTCTCGCGCATCATCGAGCTTTTGCGGGAAGTTCTTGCGCTCCAGGATATCGACCACCGGATCCTGATGGGCAACACGAACGTGGCGGAGCGACAGACACTCATTGACGAATTCAACGAGGATCCGTCGATTCCCGTCTTCCTGCTCACGACGGGTGCGGGAGGAACAGGCATCAACCTGACGGCGGCCAACAAGGTCATCATATTCGACCAGTCGGACAATCCGCAGGACGACATCCAGGCCGAGAACCGCGCGCACCGGCTGGGTCAGAAGCGGGATGTCGAGGTGGTGCGACTGATATCGTCGGGCACGATGGAGGAGCTGATCTACAAGGCATGCCAGAAGAAGATTGAGCTTGCCAACAAGGTGACGGGGGCGATGGACGACGACGAGGGCGACGCGGGAGATAACCTCGAGCAGGATGTCCGCAAGATGATGGAGGCGCAGAAAAAGATGACCCCGCCGTAGGACGGCGGATGGCAAGCTCCAGACACGCCATTGACGGGACCAAAGACACGTACCGTCGTCGAGGCAACGAAAGCGTCGGCGGGGAGGAAGGGACGGTCCAGATAACGTTTGAGATTACGGCCTTGGGCACCGGGTGTTTGCATATGTAGCGAGTTGGAGATTTTTGCATTTCCACAGGCATTGTTAGAGTCGCAGGATGCGCCGCGACAGGGAAAGAGGCCGTGGCCTGTGTGCCCCTCATTGGGGGGGGGGGGGGGGGTTCCAGAGAGGGACTAGAAGGACGTCCAGGAGGATAGACTCACGGATACACTGCAACGGGGTCATAGAAGTCGATACACTAAGAACGGCGGGCAGGCAATGCGACGCCCCCGCGAGCTGAACACACACACACACTCACTCGCGGCACTGCTTCATGCTACGAGTATATCCTGATGGTCACCGTCTCCGCGTGCCTCACCACTGTCGTGCTGTGATGTGCCTGCGGGTCAGGGCGTTTCGGCCCTTTGTTCTCTCGCCGCTCGACGGTAAGACTCCCTGACTGTAACAGATGGGGGCACACGCATTATCACCAGCAGCAGAGGGTCGATGCGCTCGCCATCGTGAAACGCGCAAGCACGACGAACGGGCGACTTCTTGGCCCCCATCGCAACGCGCGCAAGATGTGCCGAGGTGAAATAGACGGTCACGTTCCCCAAGTGGCCATGTATACTCTGTCGAACTGCCAGCGCCCGTAGCCGACATGGCGAGGTATATAACAAAAAAAGAAAAGAAACGAAAAGAAAAGAAGAGCAAAGACAAGAAAATCGGAAACCCGTCAAGGCAAAGATGAGGAGGGATTGCGAGCCCTCAGCGGGGGTTCGAACGTGCGGCCTTGGCAAAAAGGAAAGCGAAGGCCACCCAAGTCTTGCGACGAGGGTGGCGACAAATGCAACGTTTTACGCTGCTCCGAAGAATGTAGATTCAGCTACTTCGCTGAGAAGTGAACAGTTTATTTTGGATGATAAGGCATTGCATTGCATTGTGCAAGAAGGGCTGTGCAGCGCTGTACGTCACTCCCTGCCTGCTACGGGAGCTGAGCTGAGCTGAGCTGGCTGAGGGGGATGTTGGGACGGACGGCGTCGTCGGTGTGGGAGCCTGGCGCCGCCTTCACTGGTGGTGGGCGATGACTCAACTCGCCGAAGGAGGAACCTTGGAAGGAGACAAGGAAGGAGACAAGGAAGGAAGGACGCGACGACAAGCATGGACGCAATGTTGGGCAAAACCGCCGTTCGTCAAGCAGCAAAGGGGATTTACACGGCGATGGGGACCAACGGACGGACGGGACCGATAGATAGATAGAGAGACGGACGGAACGGACACTCTCCGGAAGCCCACAGCTCAGCTGACTTTGTTGGACACTCCCTCGCGTTCTATCACGCTGGGTTCGTGCTGCTGACGGCGACCCCCCCTCCCTTTGTCTTGTTTCTTTGAAACTCGTTGCATTGACTGGCCGTGCGTGCTGCGCTGCGCTGCGTTGCGTTGCGCTATGCATTGCGCTGTGTTGTGTGCTGTGCTGTGCTGTGCTGTGCTGTGCTGTGCTTCGCGGCGCAACGCTACACAGACTGCACGGATACTCTTACTTGCAACGAGACGGGGGCCCGGGCGACGACTGGACTTGACGCCGCTGCCACTGCCGCTGCCGTTGCCGCTGCGCCTGGCCTGCCGTCGTTGACTCCCTCGACCAGTCACTCACTCACTCACTCACGCACTCACCCAGCCAGTCACGTACGAGAACTCAGTGACGTGGTTACCTAGTTGCTCAGTCGCAGCGAGGGAACGCTGACGGCGATGATCGCACACAATGTATGTACGTCAAATGCCTGGTTGGAAGGGCGCGAGCGTGGAAGGGGTTCACACAGCATCGCGAGCGTCACAGGCCGGCGAGGCACGGCGGGAGAGGGGGGCCAGCAGGTCATTGGAGAGGTGGCCGTTTTTGATTGATTGATTGATTGATTGATTGATTGATTGACTTATTGATTGACTGATTGATTGAATCATCATGACAATGGACAAGGCGCCGCGCTGCGCCGCGCCCCAAACGAATGAGTGCGGCACCCACGCACGAGTATTCCCTCGCCGTCCCTCCCACCCAAGAGTTCCCCGGGCGCAATAAGTACATCAAAGCAACCAAGCGGGATATCATCATCGCGCGTCCTCGACGTAAACGGGGAGGGGTAAAGAGGCGCCAAGCCGACGCAAACAAAGAGGTCAACGCCAGTGGATCAGCACGGCACTGCACTGCATGTCACACCCCCAAACAACAACCCATGAAACGGCCCGTTCCAAAAGTACCAGATAGCGCCAAGGGGGGAGAGGAGGAGTGAGAGAGAGAGAGAGACAGAAAGAAAGGAAGAAAGTTCCTTTGTCCTCTCGTCGCGTCGCAAATAGAACACGCAGGTAAAGTAAAACGCCGGTGCCGGACTGCGGGTCGTGTTTCCCCCCCCCCCCTTTCTTCGTCTTTGTCTGTCTCTCGAAACATGAAACGCCTTCCCTCCTAACCGTTCTTTGCGAAACAGGTGGACGTGAAAAAAGCAGCTGAAAAGTAACAGTGGTAGTAGTAGTAGTTGAAGTAGTTGTAGTAAGTGGAAAAGGAGGCGCCGCCACGGACGGGAAGGCAGGTTCGTTAGCGGTGGCGCCTGGAAAAGTGACGTCGGAGGGAGGGCAGCTCCCAGGACACCTTGTAGGTAGATAGATGGGGTATAGATGAGAAGTCAAATCATCGATGAGATGTAAAGGTTGTAAAAGTAGTAGTAGAGTAGTAGAGTGGCAGGGTATCGCTCAAGCCGGCCGCCGGAAAAAGCAGAGCAGAAAGGGACAAGAGAAGGGCAGGCAAGCCCCCAGGCGCGAGGCGCAGGAGCTACCTAGGAAGCAGCAGAGTAATGCTACCGCCAGGTGCCGTGCAGCTTGGCGCGGCGGCTTCCCCTCGTCGTCTTGAGGCCGACCTCGCCCTTCATCATGAGGCTCTTCCAGCGGCGGCCGAGGGCGTTGCGGTCGCGGCCCAGGCTGCGGGCGCAGTCCTGCCACTCCGTCTTGGACAGCTTCAGCTTCTCCAGGACCAGCTCGACGAGCACGCGGTCGTCCTCGACGCTCCACTCTTCGCCGTCGGCCTCGCGCTCCAGCTCAGTGCCGGGCGCCATCGCGTCCGAGGGTGCGGGAGCCGCCGCCGCCGTCGCGCCGTCGGCGCCCACGTTGAGCAGGTGGACGTCGTGGTAGTCGGATCGCTCGAGGCCCAGGGGCATGTATTGGGGCGCGATGCGCGCGCGCTTGGGCGTAGACGGCGGCGCGGGCTGGTCGGCGTCGCTCGCGCTCGCGCCGTCGTTGTCGTCGTCGGAGCTGCTGAAGTCGTCGCGGCCCATGTCGTCGTCGTCGTCGCGACGGCGCTTGTTGACGCCCCGCGGTGGCGCGCTGCGCTTGACGACGCGCCTCCGCGCGACAATGGTGTTGGTGTTGGTGTTGGGGTCGTCGCCGGTGCGCGTCAGCGCCGGGCGCGCGCGCAGGCGCAGCTTCATGGGCGGCGGCGCGTGGGCGAGCGGCGGCGTGGGCAGCTGCGCGAGGGACGGCGCGGGCGCGGACAGGGGCGGCGGCGGGGCGAGGAGCGACTGAAGCGAGCGGCAGGTGGTCATGATGTTGCCGAGTGCGCTTTGCGACGAGGCGGGCGAGGAGACGGTGGGCGGGCTGGCGGGCGGCGAGGCCAGGAGGGCTGACTGGAGGCGCGCGTGCGGCGACTGCGCCGAGTCGCACGAGAGCGCTGACGGCAGAAGCATGGTGACCGTGTATATGTTTTGTTGCGTATGTGTGTGTGTGTGTGTGCGAGGGATCTGTCGCGACGACAGCCGGTCGGTGCGTCGGTCGGTCGCAGGCGCGGTCGCGATGCGACAACGTTCGCAACAGCGGGCGCTGCAGGCGCAACGGCCCTAAGCGGCCAGGTAGCTTGCGCGGTAAAGGAGGCCCGATGAGGCGCCCAGGCGGTATGCGCGGCGGGATCGTTCGCGATGGGAGCAGCGGGAGCAGCAGCAGTCAGTCCGTCGCAAGGTGTTTGTCGTCGCGGCGTGGAAACAGAAGCGCAAAGGCAAAGGATCGCGAGTGCGAGGGAGGAATGTTGGCGGCAGTAGTAGCAGCGGAGATGGAGGGAGAAGGGATGCGAGGGCCCCGTGGGCAGTAATAAAGGGTCCGTGGTCGGTTTGCGAGCGTGCGTGCCGGTGCTGCTTGCGCGAGGGAAGCGATATGTGCGTCTGGATGGATGAGACGACGTGGGAGTGGAAGGATGGAAGGGGAACGGCAGTGGAGGACAGAAGGGGTGAGCGGTGGGCGATAGTTTGGGCGATAGTGGGCGGGAGGAGAGGCAAGGGCGCTGAAGAGGAGGAGGGCCGGGGGGGTTAAAGAGGGTGCATTGGGGGGGTGAGGGGCCTCCAGGGCTCTCGCAGCAGTTGGTGGTGGTGGGTGTGGTGGTGATGGTGGGTGGGGACCCGCACCCTCTGTCTGGCCCCTGGGATGGCATGGGCCGTGGAAGAGGTGGAAGCGCCAGTGGAAGTGGAAGTGGCCCCGGAAGCGGGTGAGACAGGGCAGGTGGGCCGCCTGATGTCTGCCCTGGACAGGGGGTTGAGTTCGCAAGTTCCATCCGTCCACCCATTGTGAGGGTCCCGTCCCCAGGGCGTCCAGCGGTGCCCCACTCGGGACGCCAGCGGGCAGCGGGCAGCGGGCAGCGGGCACCGCACGAGGATGGAAGCCCTGCCCTGCCCGCCCGGGACGGGAGGGCCCTGGGGAGCCACCCGGGCATGGCAGGGCAGGGCAGCAGGCATCAAGGCACATGCACCTGGGCCGCCCGGCTGCAACCTGCAAACCACCTACCGCCGCCCGCAGCGAGCGCGCCAATTCAGCGACAACCGTCGCCGCAACCAGCCCAAGCACCCTGACCCTCAGCACCTCAGGTACACCTCGCCGCCTCCCTCTGCCGCATCCGGTACCTGGTCGAGACCCATTCCCACGTGCACCCGCCAGGTACCGCGCGCATGCCAGGAGGTACTCCCTCCCTCCCTTCTCTGCGCTTCTGCGCCGCACCTTGGACCAGCGCCAGGACGCGGGCCCGAGTGATGGATGACCCCTCCAGCTCGATCCAAGCATCCATCCATCCATCCCCCAGCGCGCACCCAACTGAGGTCATTTGCATTCGCGGCACCTTGGGCGCATCGCGATTGTCCCCCAGCGTCGATGCGCTTCCCGGTCGATGACGCGCCCGCGACCACCACTCGCCGGGCACCAACGACCGGGGCCCTGCCATGCCTGCCACGATGCAACCACGTTCGCCCGATCCCCCGCCGTGGACGAGATGCGGCGCCGCCGAAGCGAACGCCTGCGTGCCTGCCTTCCTAGGTGCCTGGCCATCAATGCGATGCGATGGCGCCGCCAGCTCCTCGGCACTCTGCCCAGCCAGCTGGCCAGTCAGCCGACTAACTGAGGAGCCTTGGGTTGACCAACAGCACGGACGGGGGGGGGCATCCATCCACCCTCATCATGCTCATGCAAGCACTTTACGGGCACAGACACGGACCGCTGCTCCCCCTTACCCCCTCCCTTCGACAACGATGGATCTGAGTCGCCTTTTCCGGATGATGTGCAGAGGCGCCCTCCTCTTCTTCATGCGGAGCATTGGGGAGGGGGAGCGAAGCATGGGAGCTGGGGCAGAAGCATCGCGCCAGGACCCGAGCGGATAGTAAACGCACCCTTGCATGACGCCCACGCCGCCACGCTCCCCGAGCCCTTGTTTCGCCCATCTGCCGGCTGTCCCTGTCTCTCTCTGTTTGGCCAGCCGGGCCTCCCGCAGGACCCGGAGCGGAACATGGGGGGGAGGAGGGTGGTTGACACCCGCTGCAGCAACAAAGGGCCGTCTCCGTCGGCCGAGAAAGAGTTTGCGGAGGCCAAGGCGTCCGTATCGCACTACGTACTACTGCAGTACACCGCCGACGCAGGGTGAAAAGCGACATGCTGAGTGGATTTCTGAACGCATGGGGATGGTGGACGAGGGCCCATGGGTTGATGGCTAATAATGGATGGCGGCGGCGGCGGCGGCGGCGGTGGTGGGTGGATGCGCCCGCCCCATCTCGTCCCATCCCATCCATCCCATCCTTCCCATCCCATCCAACCCGTCGCCCGCACGGGACGAGACGAGACGACGCCCTTTCCGCCGGGGCTCGGGGCGCAACCCAGCTTCCCACGCGGAGGGGCTCGAGGGCTCGACTGGACTGGCCGAGTCCCGTCATGTGTGTATCTGTGTATGTGTGTGCCTGCCTGAGTCTCGAGGGACGACGAGACGAGACCATCCACCCTCTTTGCGCGCACCCAGCGCCACCAACAAACGCGAGGCAGAGCACGAAGTAGTAACTCGGTTACTCTGTCGAGCAGCAGCAGCATGATGACCCGGCCAGCCCAACCCAACATTGTCGACTCACGTCACACAGGCGCACACCCACGCCGCCGCCGTCGAGCTGGCTGGCTATTCATTCTTTCTTTCCTTGACAGCGGCGCGCGCGCTGCCTATCTCAGGCCAGCAGGGCGTTCCGGCTGTTGGATTCCCTACCCCCCGGTCCCGTGACGTTATGCTCGTCCTCAGCGCGGTGGTGCGCAGCTGCCCGGTGAAGCGTCGCTGGAACGCTGCCTTAGACACGCAGGGCCCAGCTCCGCCGTTCGTGCCAGCCCCGAGGGCCTCGACGTCACCACCTTTTGACACTCACTCGCTCACTGTTGGATGCTGCTGCCCGGCCCATGTGGTGTGCGTCGCGGGCCGCCATCCGTCGATGCTTCCCCCCCCCCCCCCTCCCCCCGTCGCGCCTCTCTCATCGCGCCATGGAAACAAAGCGACTGTGCTGTGCCCCCCTCGTCGTCAGGATCGATCGCATGAGCGTGGGCCGATTCGTGCATCCATTCGTGCATCCATCCATCCATCCATCCAACGAACCTGTCCATTCAGCGCCCGCCCACCTTGTTCGCAGGCAGCTCCTCCGTCCAGTCACACCGTCTTCTGGCCTTCAGCTCCCGTCTGTCTGGTCAGATACTCGAAGCCCACTTGCGCCTGGCAGCGCAAATCTCCCTCCCTCGGGAGTGGACTGTGTCGCAACTCTATGGACGTGCCCTGAGGCCCTCCCCCCCACCAGAGGGCCTATAATTTTAGTGTTGAACTATTCCAGAGGCGCCTCGTGGCAGAGAGAGAGTTGGCTCTAGCACGTACGTAGTCGTAGAGCCGCAACCCGCCCTTTGTCTGGCGACGCAGCTGCAACGGCTGCAGGGCGAGCACGCAAGACGAGGAGGGAGAAGAGGGGAGGAGGGGGGATGGGACCGCGAGGGAGGGGTGAAGAGGAGGGGGTCCCGGGTTGCGCGCGTGTGTGCGTGCTTTACTCTGGTCTTCTCTGGTTTGATCTGGTCTGGCCCGGTCCGGTGGTACTCTCATCACAGACGGGTCATGGTGGTGCGCCAGGTCGGTCAGGTGCGCAGCAGACGACGCAGCTGCCCTCCATTGCGATGCCTTGGCGCCTCGTCGTCTGCTGGTGCTACCGCCCGCCAGCCCGCTCACCGCGATAGTGTGTGTGTGTACCGGTCGGGGAGGCGTCGGGCTCCTCACCGCCCTCCGGGGCCGGGACGACTCGGCGAGGAGGCGAGGCAGCTCCCGCGCCGCCCCATTCCACGCGGGTGCCAGGCAGGCAGGCAGGCAGGCAGGCAGGGCATCATCACTGGGACGACTAGTCCGTACGTACTGCAAACAACAAAACAACGAACGAGGCCGCTCCATTGTCCCACGCTGCGGCGGTGCGTGACACGGATGGTGCCGCCCGTCGCAAACCACGCGCCTCGCACTGGAATGCTGACACCGAACGGGTGCGGGGGTGCGTCCTGGGTCGTCGGTCCTCGGTGGCTGGGGAGGAGGAGTCGGTTGGCAGCGTTGACTGGGGTGGGCAGAGGGCAGTGGGCAGCACAGATGACGCTCCCGTCGCTGGTCGTCTGAGACGCGTCGTTGAAAATGCGCGACATGGACGCGTCGAGAAAGACGCGCTAGGCGTTAATTGATTCCTGCGGGGGCCCCGCCCGCGGCCAATCACGACGGCCGGGCTCGGGATGGGGCGCAAGCGCGTGTGGGGCCGCGAGCGTGTCTCGCAGCACGACGACCCCTTGGCTCGTGCGGAAGGTGCGCAAGGTGCGGCTGCTTCGCTGGTGCTGCTGCTGGTGCCAGGAACGGCGCTAGGCGAGTGCGGGTCATGCGCGCGGGTTCGTTCGCACGAGTACGTACCTTTTTGTGATGGCCGCCTCAAAGGAAAGGGCACACCTACCTATATTACCTTAGCTTGTTAGTGACCTGACGACGACGCCGACGACGACAGCAACCAACGACTGACTTACACCTAAGCGACGCCGGCCGACGAGGTAGGAGGGGTGCACACGACAGCGACACGGGCCGCCACCGTGCATCGAGACAGACGGCTGGCTTGATCCAAGATGGATGTCTCCCTGCCTGGGCTGTAAGTTATGTTAGTTGGACTCCAAATTACAGCTCGTCGTCGCAAGCGAGCGAGCGCCCCCTTTGTCTTTTGTCGGCGCTGCCAACAGAAACAACATGCACATACACACACTCACACTCACACACACAACAGCACTCAACAGCACCCAACAGCATCCAACAGCAGCAGCGAAACAGGCTCTGTCTTTCTTTGCATCAGGAGGCCCAGCAACGTCCCGCAGAGGCACCTTGTATTGTACTCTCCACGGCTAGGTAGTTGCCGTATTAAGCATCGTAACTATACACATGGGAGGGGCAAGCAACCAACTCCCTGGCCGCGTGCCCTGTACCTTGTTTGACAAAGAAATGAAAAAAGAGTGAGATGCAGAGAGACAAAAAGGGTATACGAACAGCCAGCCTTCCGTCAGACGCTGTTGTCTCCGGACGCCCCGTTGGTGGCGGGGGTGCTGCTGCCATGGCCGGCCGTCGCGCCGCGCTGCTCCTTGTTCCCGCGCCCGTGATGGCGCTGCTCCTGGCCCAGGCGCTCGGGGTGGTTGCGGCCCGTGGCGCGCCAGAGGAGGTACTCGACGAGGAAGACGAAGAAGAGGAACGTGCTGCAGCGTTGCGCACACGCCGTCGAGTCAGCCAAGGACATTTTCGACTGCACGCTTGCACTCAAGCAGTCCCTCCCCGGTCCTAGTCAGGCGGAGAAGGGGGCGGAGAATAGGGGCATTTGAGGCGGAAGGGAGAGAGGGGTGGAGTAGGTGCGTGTGCAAGCGCAAACTATATGGGAACATGCAGGCGACATGGGTAACAAAGGCAGTGGCAGCGGCAGCAGGAACAGCACTCACAAGGCGAGCAGGTTAAAGGCCGCGACGGTCGCCTTCATGTTGCACAGGCCCGTCGTCGGGGGCCACAGCGCGCAGCGTCCGCCCGTCCAGTCCTGCGCGGAGAAGGCAAAGGCCGGCACCCAGAGGTACGACATGATGAGGTTGAAGAGCATGAGCTGCCCGCGGTACCGCTCCCAAAAGGGCAGCGCCAGCGAGACGATGGAGCAGGGCAGCTGGAGCGTGGCCTGTGTGCGTGTTAGTGGCACAGTGGCAGTGGCAGTGGCAGTGGCAATTGTCAGTTGTCAGGTTGTCATGGGCAGTCGGTCGGCAAGGGGGCGGCGCGCCAAACAGGCAGAACAACGCATTCGGTGCGCGCAGTAGTATGAGGTTGAGTGAGAGAGTGCGTGAGTGTGTGCAAGTGAGCATGAAGGGAGCGAACGAGGAGGGTAAGAGAGTCACGTCGAGTGTAAGCCGCGCAACAAGACGCACCATGACTTCATTGTACACGATATGCGCGTTGTGCGACCCAAACGAGTCGATAAAGTACGACAGGATGCCCGTCGTGATGCACGCCGACGCAAAGACCATGAAGGAGCACGCCAGGAGCGACATGCGGATCGCGACGTGCTGCATCGTGAACGGGTCGGGACGGGTTCGCTCCCGTGTAGCTTGCCAGCCTTGAACTGGGTTTTCGGTTCCGGCTTTGCGGGTCTGCTTCTGGAGATTGCTGTGGTCTCGTGGGGCTTGTTGTTGTCGTTGAATCCTCCTCGGGGGGACTGTCGATCTGCTTTTCTGGATCTGACTGCTCGTTCAACTACGAGCAAGTGACTGACTGCTCAAGGAAGGTATCACGAGATATTCGGGGAGTCAAGCAGGCGGGGAGGGATGACAGCACAACTACGCGAGCCGCCGCCACGGGATGCGCACGGGAAGGAGAGCTTATATACCGGAGCTGGACGTGATGAACGACCGACCGTGTGGACAGACTGCGTGGGCACTCTGTCAAAGTCAATGCCCGGGCTGTCACCAACCCCGTCTCGTCGTGAGACGCCTCATCATCTCGACTCCTCCTCCTCGTCCTGTTGCCGCCGCCAGCGGACACATTGTCACGGGGCGAAATACGCTATGTACGGACGTGCGCGCATTCACATACATCATCACATACCCATACAACCAGCAAGGTTTCTTCTAGCGCCAGGTCCGCCAAGTCGCAACGTCGCGATTGACCTCCCGAGGATGCCGCCGTCGCCGTGGTTCCACAGCGGTAGGTGAAGCCAGCCGCTGCTTCGAGCATCACCATGGGGCCTGACCTGGCCTGGCGGAACCGTCGGAGAGGCACACCGTGGATGAAGTGGAGAAGGAGGAGGAGGACGGCGGCGGCGGCGGCGGCGGCGAGGAAGAGGAAGAGGCGCAAGGAGGAGGACGGAGAGGGGATGGAATAGGCAGAGCGGCGTCTCATCGCGGCATCGCGGCATCGCGGTATCGCGGTATCGCGGCGCGTAACCTAGCTGCCGCATCGTCACGTAATAGGCCGTGCAGGTGCCTGCCTGTTGCGGACTTGTGAGACCCTCGTTTCCGTGGATGCCGGACCGGGTGGGATGGCGAGAAGGGGGCCCGTGAGCGATGAAGGGGGTGACGGTGACCCAGCCAGCATCCAGAGACGGAGAACGAGGCGGTATACACGGACGGACTGGCCATTCAAGGCCCCGGCGCTGCTACCACTGCCTGTCCGTCCCAGGAAGCTGAGGCAGGCAAGGCAGCCTTGACAAATCCTCCCCGTCTCGCCCGTGTAAGTCACATTACTCGTTCGTACATACAGCGCCACCGACCCGGGGCGACCGAGCACCCATTGAACTCCGACGACTTACACGCTCGAGTGAAAGATGCTCCACCAGGTCAAATCAAGCCAAGATCAGTCAGTCGTCGCGCTTGCGCTCCCCTGCTCCCGGACGT
The DNA here is from genome assembly GCA_029168975.1 of Purpureocillium lavendulum. Classification (NCBI taxonomy): domain Eukaryota; kingdom Fungi; phylum Ascomycota; class Sordariomycetes; order Hypocreales; family Ophiocordycipitaceae; genus Purpureocillium; species Purpureocillium lavendulum. The sequence goes on from JAQHRD010000001.1 coordinate 1,459,732, forward strand.
CACACACGCAACGGCCCCGATCGGAGACATGCCTGTATGCATGCCCCCTTGTCTCCTTTTTTCCCCAGAGAGTTCGCGCAGGGGGGGGGGAGCCGCTGCACGTAGAAAGATAGAGACACGGTTGCCTACATGCGAACAAGGGGAACAAAAGAAAAGAAAGGAAAGGTCGCGGGTGCGCTGACTCTCTCTCGTCTCTCCCTCCTTGTCCCTCCCTGGCCAACGAACCAACGGCGCCCTGTCTGGTCCCCCATCTAAGTTGACCATCCATCTCACTTATCGAGTTAACTAACTATATCCAACCCAACTACTTACTATGTTACCCGCCCACACGTCTCGAACGACCTCCACCTACTCCCCCACACACCTACACACATCCATCCACCCCGACACCGCCGCCGCCCACTCTACCGCGCCCCCGGTGAACCCTATATCCTTGCTTTTGGCCTCGCCTCTTCGGCTCCTCCTTGTTCTGCATCTATGCCCTCTGCTTCTCCTTCTGCTTCTGCTGCTTCTGTGCATGCGGCGGGGCGACGCGCGCGCATGTCTCTCGCTTCGAGGGCAGGGCGGGCGGGTGTGTAGCACGACGCCCCATGTTCCACCCCATCTATATACATCCATCCTCCCTTGCGTCCACCACCCCCAACTACCTCTCAGCTGGCAAGCGAGCACCTCACAGCCCACCCCGAAACCCTCACCTTGGTTCAGCTCCTCCTGTTCCGTATCCCCTTCCTTTCCCCAGGCGTTCGCGCAAGAGGCCAAGACAGGCAGCGAAGCAAGAAAAAAAAAAGCAAGCGCGCCGCCGCCGCAGCCGCAGCAACAGAGGCATCCGAGACGGCCGAGCGGCGGGCGAGTCTGAAATCTGGGGAAAGGGGGGACAAGGAGAAGAGCAGCCAAGGGGGGCAAGGAAACTCGAAGAAGAAGAAAAACGCAATCCCCATCCATGGGAAAGCTCCTGCGCAGATTGCCATGCGCCACGGAAGCCAACATGTCGTGCATGTCGTACATGTCGTCATCCCCTCCATCATATCCTCTCATATCACAGCACGCTCAGACTTCGGCTGGAGCGTTCATGCTGTCTTGTCTGTCTCGTCTACCTTTAGGTCGCCCATCGGGGTGCCGCCCTTGAGAAACCTCCCAGCTGTCCCATCCCATCCCATCCCAATTCGGACGTTGTTGATGTTGCAACTGGACCGAGCCCGCACAACGAACGTCAACCGCCACTCATCGTCGCCCCTCTCCCTTCGCAGACATCGCCAGGTAGGTACAGCAAGTAAGTAGTATTGCCCAACTCGGAGAATAAATGGCAAAGGTTGAGAGTTGGGGTTAATGTTCCCCTTTTCGGCCTCCACGTCCAAACCTTACCGTCACCCCCGGCCCGTCGTCTCCACCCGCTCTCCCTCCCTCCCTTCTCCTCCCTCCCGACCCGGGCACACACACTCACTCACTCACTCACTCACTCCATCAGCCGCTCACTCAAGTCATTCATCCCGGCCCCATCAGTCATCCACTCAGTCATCCATCCCCGTCCCATCAGCCACTCGCTCTGTCATCCCGTCTCAACGGTCACCGGCTCCGTCATCCACTCCTCACAAACTCTGTCGGTCCCTCCCTCCCTCCCCCCCTCGGCACATGGCCAGGGGGGAGGGGGGCCTCATCCGGCAGCCCAGGTCAGCCCAGGTCAGCCAAGCCAAGGACGGCAACCCAGCGGGCCAGCTTCTGCTGCTCTTGTTGGATCCGCTCGGCGCGCGTGGCGCTTGGCGGCTCCCGACGCCCTGCCTTGACAAAGACGCCTGCCGCGCATCCATGCGTCCGTCCATCGGCCGAGTTATGCTTCGACCCTGCCCAACGGCCGGCCCTGCAACTCGCCCGCCCTGCAGTCCATGGCGTCGAATCCATCCGAGTAGTTTCCTAGCCAGCACGGCGACGTGTCCACGGCCGTGGTCAGCGAGGTCCCGCCATTGGCAAGACTCCAAGTTTCGTCCGTTGCCTGGTCCGAACTCTCCATGTCATCGGTCAGAGATCCTGCTCGCAGCAAGGTATATATTAAGTATTCCAGCTGTATGCAAGTCGAAGCTACTCCAAAAACGCCGCAGCCATGGGTCGATTTCGTCCCCCCGTCGGCCAGCTCTAAGACTCCCCTCTTGGTCCCCATCATCGCTTGCTGCGCGACGTGATGCCACCTCTGCCCATTAACTTCCTCCTCACACCTGTCACAGCTCGCTCGGTCAACAACCTCGAACAAAGCTCTCCCGCGTGTGGTCCCAAGCTCCTTCTCGACATGGTAGGAAATGGCGTGCCGCGCAAAACGGGAAATAGAACAAGTATGTCGTGCATTTGCGTCAAAAATGATCCGTCCGCCCGACGTGCTTCTCCCAACATGGCTCTACCGTGAGCAGTCGGGCGTCGGTGAATGCCGATAGATAGTATACGAGCCAAGAGGCTCGGCTCGTCTTCAAGAGGTCGCCTCCGTCTCCAGCGTGATGCCCATGTCCCGGTGACAGAGTAGAATGCGGTAGAAAGTAGGAAAGATCGCGTCGCAGACATCGAAGCAAGCGCAGTAAGCGGTTCCAGACATTTCGTTCTTCGAGGGCCGGGCCTCCTTGCCCGCGCGGGTATTCCGTCCAGGACTCGTTCGCGTCAAAATGTTCGTCATTTCTCCATCAAATCTGTCAAAGTCGCTTCGCGTCGCCCCCTCATGCGCCTTGCCGTCTCACATGACGACGCATTCCTTGTCGTCCTTGGCGGCGCCCTTGGTCACCTTGCCGTTGCGCGGCGGCGCCACGTCCATCGGCACACCCCCGCCGCTGACGGCCGCCTGGATGACTGCCAGCCGCTGCTTGGCCCGTTCGTCCCCGGCGTCGGCTGCCTTGACATACCACACGTTGGCTTCCAGGATGTCGCGACGGCAGCCTATGCCCGACTCGGTGAAGTAGCCAACCGCGTATTGCGCCTTGACAAAGCCTGGTGATGCACGCGTTAGCACTGGCCTCCAGCCCTGTTGGCCTTTCTGTCAGGACGCATCGACTCGACTCACCAAGTTCTGCTGAGCGCCGTGCCCACTCATACGCTTCCTCCTCGTCCTTCTCCAGAATGGGCGCTGCTCCAACCATGTACCACGCACACAGACCCATCATGGCCGCCGCATGGCCGCGCTCGGCGGCCCCCGTGTAAAAATGTACGCTGAGGGCTGGGTCTCGCGGGCACCCGAGGAGCCCGTGCTCGTAGGCGTCGCCCATGCGGTAGTTGGCCTCCGGGTGGCCCAGGTCGGCCGCCTGCGTGAACAGCTCTGCGGCGTAGCTGTGGTCTTGGAACACGTCGTCGCCGTAGCCCGTCTCATATAGGCAACCCAGCTGGTATGGCGCCGCATTGTACTGAGAATCGGCAGCCTCGGTGGCCAGCTTCAGCCACTTGATGCCCTCGCGGTACCGCTTCTCGCCCAGATCTCCAGACAGGCACGCCTTGCCCAAGCGTGTCATGGCTCCCGGATGCCTCTTGGCCGCCGCCGTTCGGAGGAACTGCACCGACTTGGCCGGATCCTTGCGGCAGCCCCAGCCGAATTCATAGCAGAGGGCGGTGCGGTACGCAGATTCCGCGTGGCCGTGCTTGGCGGCCAGCACGAACAGCGGGAAGGCCGTGTTGTAATCCTCCTTGCCCTTGCTGAACAGCCCCGAGGCGTAGCCATCGGCGAGATAGTACTGGGCAAAGGGGTACCCGCCGTTCGCCAGGCGTTGCAGGATCTGCCGAGCCTCACGGACGAGCTCATACGGGCTGGCGACTGAGCCCTCGACGATCGGGCTGTCGAGGTCCCGGAGGGGCTGGGGGCTGGCCTTGCGCGCCTTGGGGTCCGACACGTCCAAGCCCTGCTCCATAGCCGACGAGATCAGGAACACGGCAAACGAGTACTGGATCGAGAAGTCGTTGGTCTTCTTGACGTTCTGCCGATACATCTCGAGCGTCTTCTGGGCGCTCAGCAGCGATGCATTGTTGCCGACCACGGTCCGCAGGTTCGAGTTGTCGAGGGACAGCGGCGCCGGCGCCTGCTGGGGGTAGGGAATGTTGAGGAGCTCCGCATACGACGAAGGGCGCACATCGGGAGACTTGCGCGATTGCACCGAGGGAGCACGCATGTGGGAGCCCCCCGGCATGAGATTGGGGGACCTACCACGCGGGCCATAGTCGGAGAAGTTGGAGTAGGACGAGTGCGGCCGGGGCAGGGAGCTTCTCCTGAAGTTGTTTGACGTCGGCGTCAGGTGTCGCCGGATGTGCGGGGGATTCTCGGCCAGCTCCGGGTTCGACGGTGTGCGCGCAGCATCGCTCGGGACGCTGCTGACTCGCTGCGGGTAGTCCTGCTGATGGTGATACTGGAACTGCGGGATGGATTGGTTTCGGGGAATGCTCCCCTCGAGGATGGAGCTGCCGGGCGAGTCCTCGTTGGCCAGGTACTCGGCGGCCTCCATGATGCCCGAGATGGAGCTCGTGCTGGTGGCCGCCGAGGACTGGATGGACGTGGGCTGCTGTGTAGTACTGGCCGACTCGTCCGACTCGCGACTGTTGCGGAACGCGTCCTGATTCCGGACTCGGTCCTTGGGACTGGCGACCGTTGCGCCGTACCGGTCGGGCGCAGCGCCGGCCGTTGAGAGATTGAGCTCCAACGGCGTATGGCTGAACTCTATCGCAGAGGCGTCGCCGCCGTTAGCCTGCGGCTGGTCGACGCCGGTGGGGAGTGAGGGGAGCTCTGCAGGAGACCCCGCGGGCAACGGCGCGGCCGTCTGAAATCCGTCGTCACGACGAGTCCTGTCGGCGAGCTCGAAATGGGCGGCCTGGGGTCGCGCAAGCTCAATGTCGGCGTTGGAGGGCTGCGCCCAATTGTCTTGTTGGAAGTTGACGCGAACAGGCGAGACGGGTCCGTCCCGCAGGCGCGCATTGCCAACGGGCGGCAGCGCAACGGGTTTCCTGGGGATGCTGTCGACGGGCGACATGGCGTGGATGGATCCGTGGCGGTCCCTACCGTCGCCGCCAGGCGAGGTAGAGATGGGAGGAGGTGAGGTGCTGACGGCGGCCATGATCGGGAGCGGGCTGATGGCGGGCGTCGGTCGACAGAGCTGGACGATACGGACGTGCCAACGACCGCCCGTACGAGGCCGCGCAGTGCGATCGAGGCTCGGCGGCGGCGGCTGCTGCTGCTGCTGCTGGCTGTGCGCGCCAGTGGTTACGTCCCTGCTGCCTTTGTCGAGGTCGGTCGAACTGCGCGTCTGTCCGCAAGGCAGCCGGCTCTAACAAAGGGCGATGGGACGGGCAGGTAGTCGAGCGAGGGGGAGAGCGACAATCGGCGTGCAGGCACTGCGGGCAGCGAGAGATGACGAGGAGAGAACGAGCGAGCGAGCGAGCGGTGGCTGAGGCGAGTCGACGAACGGTGAGGGTGAGGAACGGTGAGGAGGCGAGACGAGGCGAGACGAGACGAGACGAGGCCAGGCGGGACGTCCACGTACGAGTGCGTGTACGAGTGCGTGAGGGCGGAGGGCCGTGTGGAATGGGCCGCCAGTGAATGATTAGACAGGCCCCCGGGATGTCAAGCACGGGAGGGAGGAGGCGATGACGAGGTCGACGGGGAACGATGGAAAATTCCACAGCGCCAGGGAGCCGGTTGACGATGGGACGGGACGGGGATTGACTGACGGGAGGTCAATGATTGACTTAATGAATGAGGTGCTTTCTGGTGCCAGGGGGGGTGTGGGAGGAGGAGGGCCACGGAGGGCCCAGAGACGACGAGCCAGGATGCCAGGCACCCATCATCGGCCAAGGCGGTCCCATCCATCCATCCATCCATCATCCATTGACCGCAAGAACCGGCGAACAGCTGCAACGGAGGTGCCTTGGGTGCTTGGGTGCTTGGGTGCTTGGGCGCTCCCCCATCCACCTCAGGTGTGTGTCGTAGGCGCCGGCGCCCGCTGGCCCGCTGGCCCGCTGGTCCAGGTCGGAATGCGCCAGCCCAGGGCAGGGGCCGGACAGGGGGGGGGGGGGGGGGGGGGGCGAGGGGGCCTGTCCGCCCGGCGGTCTACCTAAAAAAGGGTGCGATGCCCTGGCGCCCTGGTGCCCTGCCTGAGGTGCGCTCCAGAGCATTGAGTCGGGGACCTTGCTTGTACGGTGCGCAGTGCCCGCGCCAGCGCCAGCGCGAACCCCCTGTCCCAGTCCAGCCCAGCCCAGCCCAGCCCCAGCCCGGGCCCGGCCATAGCCCACCTGGAGCGAAACCGCCTCGCTTGCGCTGCATTGCGCTGCAGACTTGCACGTTAGTGAATGCGGGAGGGCAATTCCTATGCGAGGCAGCGAGGGCGAGGCGTGAGGAGGTGAGGGCGAGAGCGCGCGCGCGAGGGGTGGCACGGTGGCCAGGCGACAGCTGTCGCAGGGGTGTCGGTCGAGACGACAATTGGGGGCAGCAGCGGCCGAAATGTCGTGTCGCGCTCCTCATTCCGCGCCCAGGCGGTTTGAGCACACAATTACGGACATAGCTGCTCCGGAGGTACGGAGTCGTTGACCTCACAATCATCTCGCTGAGCGTGCAGTGTGCCCACCCCCCCTGCGCCGAGTACGAGGCCATCCATCGTGCATCAGATCTCTTGTGCGGCACAGACCCAGCCCGCCATCACCTATAGCGGACGCGATATCCCAGCCGACGGATCCGACAGAACGGCCACGGATGCCCATCAAAGGAAAAAGGTTCCATCTCTGGAAGGCTCTCCAGGTGGTCGTCGGGACGTAGTTACACCCACGCACGCGGGAAATGTCGCCGCGATGCAACGCCCAGCCCGGGGCAGCCCAGCCCAAAGGCTGAGGTACCACCAAGAGTACCAAGGTGGTCAACCTTGCCCTGCCCTGCCCTGTCATCGCAGCGCGACTGCTCGGGGATAGTGTCACTGCCACGGCCGCGGGTGAGCCGGCGACGCACACGCAACGCAACGCACCTCGTTCTGTACGACATGCCATCTGCAGGCTGCAGTCGCTACCGCCGCATCGGGCGTGCCCAAGGTGCCGTACCAGGGCTGCACCTTGGCCAAGACCCCGCGACCCGTGGGCGGCACACTGGCCGCCGCGCACGCCGTGCACGCCGGGCAATCGTCCGTCCATCCGTCCAGTCCAGTCCAGTGACGTCGGCGCCGGGGGGCAGCGGGCGGCTCGAGCGGCGCACCGTCTTTGACATTGCGGTTGCGTGTGTCTGTAGCGCCGGGCAGAGTGCCATGGCACGCGTTTGTGGATTCGAACGACGCAGAAACACCTGCAGCAAGGGACCTGGCGAAGCCCCTTTCGGAAGCCCACCGTCGCACGCGTTGTGGGCCGCTGGACACGAGAGATTCCTTCTTGGCCAAAAGTGGCCCCGAGGGGCAGCGTTCAACTGAGGAGGGAGGGGGAGGGGGAAAGACTTTGGAGCAGCAGTCCGAGTACGCGCCGTCAGACACAGACAACGAGGAGGCTTGACGGTGGTACTGGTGCCGGTGCTGGCGCTGGTGCTGGCGCTGGCGCTGGCGCTGGTGCTTGGCTGGTGCCGGAGCCGGTGCTGGCGTTGCTGCCGGCCGGCTCGCAGGTCTGAGCAGCACCAGGTCTGCAATCACTCGTGCCGTGTGTGGTGTGTGTGGTCACTGTGGTGTGCATGTTTTGGGGCGGGCTGCCGCTTGTCTCGCTTTGCGTCGTCGTCAGGAGGGCGGTCAGGCGTCAGGTTTGCCGGGCAATCTCCACTGCCAACGTCAATGTCAACGTCAATGTCAACGTCAATGTCAACGTCAACGTCAATGTCAACGTCAACGTCAATGTCAACGTCAACGTCAACGCTGGCGCACATACATATGGCCACGTCTTCAGGGACGTGCGAATCCGCAGCCCGAAGCCCGCTCACTGTAAGGTTGGAGAAAAAGGAAACCACGGCGGCTGTGGCGTGCGTCCAGTGTGTATCCGGAGGGTTTCAGCGTGCGTTGGAAAGACGGAACCCGTCTCTGAGCTGCCTTCCATTTCTGCGACGTGGGCGGTTCTTGCCGCCGGAGCTGATGGGCTTGGTGGACTGGGTGGCCTTGGCGCGCGCTGGATTTGGCAGCTGCGGGCATCCGTGGCTGTTTCCCGCCGCTCCTCGATCTGCTGCGCGGGCTACTGCTGCAACAACATTGAACTTCCACTCCCTCTCCCACTCCCAATCCCAATGCCAATCCCAGTCCTACGAGAACGACAAGGTCGTCGTGCTCTTCCATTGCTCTTGCAGGCTGCGGTGGGTGCCGGCGCTGTACTTCGTACGAGTAGCGTTCCTGCCCCGCCAGCCTACTCGAAGAACCCACATCCATGGATGCTGGCAACCCACTCCATCCATCTCACCTCGCTCTCTCTGTCTCCCCCGCCCATCCTCCATCCACTCCAGTCTCCCACCCTCCTTCGAGCAGCACTGCTGCAGAACCAGATTCCATGGCCAGACAAACACCAAAAAAGTCTGCCACTCGTCAGGGCACGGCACTTTTTTTATTCCAGGAAATCTGCCACCCGCCCCGCTAAGCCCTGTCCGTGTCTCAGGAAGCCGACCGGTTCCCGGGATGGTCAACGACAGAGTCATGACGGCCCTGCGTGTCCGTCTCAGCCCAGGGCGCTGCTGCCGCATCCTCCCGCCGCATCCAACCAGTCGTCGCACATGGCGCCGCAGCCCATCTTTCAGCCTCAGCCCCGGCCGGCGGACATTGGCGAATCCCCGATTTCTCGTCGATCCACCCCGCTGCTCCCGCCAACCTGCCTCGCTCACCCCCACCGACCAGCGCGGTTGTGCCGGCTGTTCAAGGTGTCGGCCGGCCCAGGCCCGAGCCGGCCTCAATGAGTGCGTCCTCCTCGGTGCTTGGGTCTCCCACCACCGTACCCACCACCACCACCAGGGACCAGCTTATTCAGGGGAGCATGAGGTACGAGTACATGGCCTTGCCCTCCCGCGTACGTATGTAAGGTATGTACGTCAGACCCATATACGAGTACGACATGTTCGCGCATGTCGTCTCGTATGCGGACACGCAAGCGCCCTTCCGGCACCTGTTCGCAACAGGAGCTATCGTGGCCATGGGGTTACTTGGGTCTGCCTGCCCCTTGGCCCCAATGCCCTTTCTTCTCCCCGGACAGGCCCGACTGTCCTCGGCGCTCCGTGCAGTGGGCCGTATGCCCCGAGATGCTCCACATTCTGCCCGCCTTCCCGCCGGCTCTGCTGCATGAGCGGTGGCCATGGCACCTTGACGCTCCCACAGATGGGGTGGGACTCGCGACTCGCTGTGCAATATGGTGACTGCTGACGAGTCGTCGTCAAGAGACGCTGTTGTTCAAAAACCCCAGTGCGTGCCCCGTATGTCCACGAGGGTGTGGTAATCTGCCACAGTCGCTCAGGGACGCGCCATCTCGCTAGTCTCCTAGCCGCCAACAAAGAGCCTGCCAAGTCTCGGGTCACGGAACTTTCTGCCCTAGCCAAGGCTTCCGTCGCACGGCTGCACCGTACAACGGCAAGATGCTGTGTTCCCAAGGCACCGCCTCCGAATGGCGAATGCTGCTGTGCCCGACGCATTTTGCCTGTCATCCTGTCTGCAGGCCGTTTCCTGTCCGCCAACGAGTACTACGTACGTGTCACGGCGAGGCGGTGCTGCAGCTGTCCTTGCGGCTGAGAGGCTGAAAGTATGGAGCTGCGGCCCCTGGCTCTTCAAACTTTGAGGAGCTGAGCCGCAATAAGCCATGAGCCCCGCCTCGAGGCACAACTGGGGTGGAAGAAGGCTTCTTCCACGAGTCGTCCATGTTCTGCAGCAAAAGCCATCCTTTGCAGAGCTCCCTCCTGAGGTGGTGAGCCGAAGCCTTGTGTTTCCAGAGGCGACTTCTTTCCTTGACCGCGCGGAAAGATCCTTTCGCATGTCTTGGTCACCATCCCGCAGCTAGCCGCCGATTCTCCGTCAATGCCGTGATGTCCACGCTGGGCACTTGGCCGTTGAGGCACCCGTAGCTACGCCTTTGCGCCGTGGAAACAGCCAGAACAGCCCGATGGGCATGCTTGTGCTGTGAACAGTCATCCGGTCAGCTCGTCGACGTCATCTGTGCCTTCTATCTGACCAGACAGGCCCATGCCCATTGGTGGCGGAGCTGTTTTGAGCATCTGCATTTGATTAGGGCGAGCTCGGGCCCTCAATATCAGAATGTGTTCCACACAGGCCACATCGACCTGCTTCCAGAACACCGCCACGGCAGTTCGCTGCATTGAGTATGTACATAAGGCTGACTCGCCATATTCAAGCAGCCATCTGGTAGAACCTCGCAGGGCCTTGACGCACCCGGCAGACGGCCCGCCCTATCCCACGAGGATGATTGCCGTTTCGGTTGTGTGCGCGCTACCCTGGAGCATATGACCAAGCTTCTCAAAACTATTGACCGCTGTCGAGCGACGCGCTTGCATTCACGGGAGCAGATCGTCCAGTGGATCGAACAGACAGCACGGCGTTTGCTCACTCAATGGCGGGCATGCGGCGGGCGCAGCCCGGCGGCTTGGCGGCGATCAACGTGCATGCGTCCTTCTCCAGATGACCTTCAAAATCCAGCAACATGGCAAACGGGTCTCGGCCGAAGAGGACGCTGCCGTCGACGCGCGTTTTTTTGCGACATCCCTCCGGGTGTTTCAATGCGTCATGGCGTGAGTGGGGACGATAGTCTCGGACGTGTTGCTTTTCACCAGCCGGTGGACAAGTTGCAGCGTTGCGTGATGATGCGGCCGGCGTCCATTGGATCAACTCTTGCTTCCCGTGATGTTGTCTCTCGCCTGGCGGGCGGCACAATAGTTAGTTACAAACTGGACAAACCAGGCCAGCGACGCGTGGGGCTCAGTAGTGGAACATGGCAGCATGGCTGGTGGCTGCCGCTTCGCTCACGGAGACGGAACGGCGTGCTTCCCAGACAAGTGGCAGAGACAGACAAGACGGTGCCCGCATTGACGCACAGCGGTAGCCAGGAAGGCGACGCATGCTCGTGAACACGCGCGATGAGGCCAATTACGGCATGCGAAATGACAACTGCCGCTGTTGCCGACATGCGATCCACATGGCCGCCTCTGTCGTCGGCGACACGGCCGTGTGGCATGGCATGGTACTGGCATGGCATTATGACACGGCATGGCATGGGACTGACCACAACGGCGAAGCTCGCTCGACGAGTGCCGGTGCCGGCATCAAGCGGGCCACGGGGTGGTGAGCAGGTGGCTCCTTGCAAGCCGTTGCCAGTGGCGGTGACGTTGCGCCGAGGCGGCGGCAGGCCATGCGACACGAGAAAAAAATTCCAACACGAGGCTTTGTTGGTGGCAATGGCACCACCACCACCACCACCATCAGCACCACCACAACCACCACGGCGACCACCACCACCACGGCCGATCGGCGGGAAAAACGAAGCCTCTGTCGATTACACCCCGAGCCACGGGGCGCACAGTCGGCCAGCTGGCCCGGGCGGCCGTGGCTCGCCTGCGAGGCCCAGCGGCCCGACACGTTGGCTTTTGCGGAGATGTCGTTTGATGGGATCGCCGCCCCATGGACGCTATCGCAATCTACATGCAGCAAGCTTCCGTCTTGTTGACGCAGGATGCCCAGGTAACGGCGCATGTTTTTAGCTGGGCCTGGGTCACACAAGCTCGGCGCCTTGGAAGAGTTCGTGCTTGCGGGCTGTCGTGGCGCAGGCCGGGTGCCAAGTGCGGCTTTGCGGGCCATTGTCGGCTGGACAACCACGCCGGCCAAGGCAGTTCAGCCAGTCTTCTCTAGGTACTTCGTACACGTACCTCAGGTGTTGTATGGGCGAGGTATCCCTGAGGTATCCCGCGCAGCTCTGGGGCCTCTCGGCCACCAATGGGGGAGCTGCGTCTCGTGCGTCGGCCGCCGAAAATGGTGCTCGACCTCGTGGAAGCAAGCTCAGTGGGACCTGCGCGGTACCCGTTCTCTCGCCTGCATCGCGCGGGCAAAACAGACTTGTTTGGCTTCAGGGGGAGGCTAGTGAGCGTCGGTCCTTCCCTACGGCGAATCCAGCACTGGGTCTGGCCCGTGCCGGTGGCCACACAGTGTCTCTGCCTGCGCACTGGGTGGCCGCCCCCGCCTCATCCCCCGTTGTGGCTCAGGGAGCGCCGCATCCCGGGCTTCCTGGGCACTCACCTCAGCACTCGGGAGCGGTTGGTCGTGCGCGTTACGGGCCTTCCAGCAGTAACCGAGGGCCCCGGTGCCCCTGTGCCATGGCCCCTGGTGGCCCGCACTGTCCACCCACGGCCCCCAAGGAACGCGTCGGGTGCCTTCCATTTGCTTGGAGGAAGGAGAGGAGCTTGCTCCCAGAATAGCCCGGCCCAGCACGCCCAGGCCCTCCCTCGCTGCAGCATTGCCCACCAGAACCGATCGCGCAGGCCAGGAGTTTGCCAGGCCCCATTTGGCGCTGGCCACTCACCTGGGGCCGGACCTGCCACCACCGCGCGGGCGGGCAGTGGAGGCGTCCCGTTGTTGCTCAATGCTGCTGACCATCCCCTTCCTGGCTTGCCTGGCATCTGGCTCCTGCCCGCCCCGTCTCTCTCCCTCCACCCTCGAAATCTCATCCCCCCGTCAAAGCCCTGTCCGCCGCTTGTTTCGCCCAGCACAGGCTCTAGGGGGGCGGCAAAAAGAAAGGCTGCCAGGCCAGCAGACACAAACATCGTCTCTCGTTATCTCAGTTTCTTCTGCCTCGACCCAGACGCCGGCGCGCCGTGCCATATTGCTTCTCCAGCGCGACCACGGAAAGAAGCGTCTGTGCCACTCCGATCGCCCAATCTCTCGCCCGTTCCCCCCCGTACGAGAACGAGAGAGACGACCGCCTCGCCCCGAGGTGCGCCAGCAAAACACGTCGTCAAGGGGCACCCGCGATCGCTCCGCCGCCTCGTCCCATCACTTCCCCCCCCCTGTGCCGACCGGGCGTCCGCGAAATCAGTCGTCGACGCATCCCGAGACCGTCGCGTCCCCGTCGCTCGTTTCGCCGCCGAAGACGACCCAAGTCTCCGTCCCGTCGCGCCGTCGCCTCGCCTCGTGCCCAAGTCGACCGTCGCCGTCCCAACGTCTCGCCTGCGACTGGGCCTTGCCGCATCGATTCTGCGACCTTTTCGAGCCTGTCATTCGTGATCCCCGCGAGGCAAGGCTGGACTGGACTCCTTTTCTGCCCTTCTCTTCCGATCGCTACGCTCGCATCACCCCAACAAGCCGTCCGGCACGCCGCACCGTCCCGGCGTACTGGTTTGCGTCGGCCATCTAGGCCCGACGGCACCACATACCGTGAGTCTCCCTCGTCCTCCCTTCGCAAGCGCCCCCTTCTGCCCTTCTACGGCCTCGCTGCACAAGGAGCGGCATTATGCGCCGCGCCGCGCGCCCTTGAAGAATATCGTCGCCCTTGAATCTGGCGGCGCATGAATCTGAATCAGCAGGCACCCGCCCTGCTTGAGCCATTCGCCAGAGGGAAAAGGCTCGCTCTCGCCGGGGTTACCCCCGCGTACTGGGCCACTCGACCAATGCTACCTCTGCCATACGCTTTAGTTTTCGCAGACAGCCGAGCTGACAATTCCCGCTCAGGGCCATGTCTCTACCCGAGAGGCCGGGCGGAAGTCCCATATACGACCGCACGTACAGAAACTCGCCGTCGAGACGATCGCGTCCCGCCGACATCGAGGCAGGCAGCTATCATTCTGTGCCCAGACACGGGCAGCATGAACGTGGGATCTCCGCCTCTTCCTTCGCCGATACCATTTCGAACCCTAATGCCAATACAGAGAGCCTGCCTCTGTCGCCCACGGACCCTCACGGTCACGCGAGGCAAAACAGCTCCGACTTGCCCTCCCGCAAGCGAAGTCTGATCAGGCCTGAGAGGAACAGGATCGGCAGGGACCATCGAAACTACCACTACCACAAGCATGCCGCCAACATGGACGTGCTGCCCTCGTCCACGGGCAACGACCCGATCCTCGAGAATATTGATGGCTCGACGGAGAGGTCTGGTGGCTCGCAGGCTAACGGCAGCTTCTCTGAAGCGTCAGCTCGGGGTGCTCGCCCTCGCAAGGTGAGCAGTGGCGAGAAGGAGAAGACCGACACCCGGGTCCGCACTCGACCCAGTCGAAACAAGTCCGGCAAGATTGTCAAGGAGAGCAAACCCGTGCGTGAGGCTCGCAAGAAGAAGCAAAAGGTTGTCGAAGACCAGCTCCGGCCACCTAGCTTCTGGAACGTGTACTGCGCCATCGTCACCTTTTGGTGCCCGGACTTCATGCTCAAGTGCTGCGGGAAACCCACCAAGGGGCAGCGGCGAGCTTGGCGAGAGAAGATGGGTCTGATCAGCATCATCCTCTTCATCATGGCCATTGTTGGTTTCCTCACGTTCGGCTTTACCGCGACCGTCTGCAGTGCGCCCCCGCTACGTCTGCAGGTCAACGACGTTGGGCTTGGGTACATGATCTTCCACGGCGTCGCCTATGACCTCTCCAACTCTCACCACCCTCCGGCCGAGGGCATTCCGCTGAGAGGCGACGGCCTGGGAGCCAACGTCCTCTTTGACCTGCCAGAGAAGCACGGCGGCCAGGACGGAAGCTTTCTGTTTCAGAATGTCAACGGCCATTGCAAAGATCTCATTACTTTGGCGGAGGGGTCCGATGTGCCCACCAATGCCGCCGGCGAGCTGGCCTGGTACTTCCCGTGCACGACCTTCAACCAAGACGGATCGACCAAGCCTAACACGACAATTGACTACTATCTTGGCTATGGTTGCCACACGACGCTCAACTCGAGAAACGCTTTCTACCTGCAGTTGAGCGGCGCCGCGGACGTCTACTTCTCCTGGGACGACGTCAAGAACAGCTCGCGTAACCTCATCGTCTACTCTGGTAACGTCCTCGATCTCGACCTCCTCAACTGGTTCAACGAGTCCCAGGTGGCGGTTCCCGAGCGCTTCAAGGAGCTCCGTGACACCAACTCGGCCGTCAACAAAGCTATTCGGGGCCGCGATGTCACTCGCATGTTCCAATCGTCGGATGACAAGAAATACCTCCAGTGCTTTGATGAGATCATCAAGGTCGGCTCCATCGACACCGAGACCGTTGGCTGCATCGCTTCCAAGGTTGTCCTGTACTGCGCGCTCATTCTCATTCTGTCAGTCGTCCTGTCGAGATTTGTTCTTGCCCTGGTGTTCCAATGGTTCATCAGCCGCCACTACGCCGCCAGCAAGACGTCGCAAAGCTCCGACCGCAGAAAGCGTAATCGCCAGATTGAAGATTGGTCCGAGGACATCTACCGAGCTCCCGCCAGAATTCCCGGCGACGTTGGCAGCACAGTCGTGGGCTCAGACCGAATGAGCAAGCGAGGCTCGTCCTTCCTGCCCACGACGTCAAGATTCTCTGCCGTGTACGGTGCGGACCGCTCACCAGGGCAGCGTCGTATGCCTACGACCATGGCAAGTCAGGGGCCGCCAGGGTCATCCATGCTCAACCCCAACTCCATCTACAAGCAGGGCAATGACAGCCGCGCAAGCTTCCTCCGATCTGACCCGTACGCCAGCGGCAGTGTCTCCGAAGGCCCTGGTCCCGCCGGCTTCATTCATGACGCCGTGGTTCCCCAGCCTCCCTCTGACTGGATGCCTTTCGGTTTCCCGTTGGCACACACTATGTGTTTGGTCACGGCCTACTCGGAAGGTGAAGAAGGTATTCGAACAACCCTCGACTCCATCGCGATGACGGACTACCCCAACAGCCACAAATGTATCGTCGTCATCTGCGACGGTATCATCAAGGGCAAGGGCGAGTCAGTTTCGACTCCCGATGCCTGCTTGGCCATGCTCAAGGACCACTCAACACCGCCGGAGCTTGTGCAGCCGTTCTCATATGTTGCCGTTGCCAGCGGTTCGAAGCGACACAACATGGCCAAGGTCTACTGCGGCTTCTATGACTATGGCGCCAAATCCCAGATCCCCATCGACCGTCAGCAGCGTGTGCCTATGATGGTTATTGTCAAGTGCGGCACTCCTGCTGAGGAAGGCAAGGGCAAGCCCGGCAACCGAGGCAAGCGAGACAGTCAGATCATCCTCATGTCATTCCTGCAAAAGGTCATGTTCGACGAGCGCATGACGGAGCTCGAGTACGAAATGTTCAACGGCATGTGGAAGGTCACCGGAATATCGCCCGACTACTACGAAATCGTGCTCATGGTGGACGCTGATACCAAGGTTTTCCCTGACAGCCTGACGCACATGGTTTCCGCCATGGTCAAGGACCCCGAGATCATGGGACTGTGCGGCGAGACCAAGATTGCCAACAAGCGCGACAGCTGGGTCACGGCCATCCAGGTCTTCGAGTACTTCATCTCGCACCACCTGGCCAAGTCGTTCGAGTCGGTCTTTGGTGGTGTGACATGCTTGCCCGGCTGCTTCTGCATGTACCGTATCAAGGCTCCCAAGGGCGGCCAAAACTACTGGGTCCCCATCTTGGCTAACCCCGACATCGTCGAGCACTACTCGGAGAACGTCGTCGAGACACTGCACGAGAAGAACTTGTACCTCCTGGGCGAAGATCGATACCTGACAACTCTCATGCTCCGGACGTTCCCCAAGCGAAAGCAGGTCTTCGTGCCGCAAGCCGTGTGCAAGACGACCGTCCCTGATAAGTTCATGGTTCTTCTTTCGCAGCGCCGACGCTGGATCAACTCCACCATCCACAACCTCATGGAATTGGTTCTCGTCCGAGACCTGTGCGGCACCTTCTGCTTCAGCATGCAGTTTGTCGTCTTCGTTGAGCTCATCGGCACACTGGTGCTCCCGGCTGCCATTGCGTTCACGTTTTATGTTGGTAAGTATTGATCCGCTGGCTCTGTAGCGATTCGCGTCCATGGCCGTACTAACTAGGCCGCAGTCATCACGTCCATTATCCACTCACCTCCGCAGATCATTCCGCTGGTCCTCTTGGCTCTCATTCTCGGTCTTCCGGGTGTGCTCATCATCGTCACGGCGCACAACTGGTCCTACGTCATCTGGATGTTGATCTACCTCCTCTCGCTCCCCATTTGGAACTTCGTTCTGCCGACGTACGCCTTCTGGAAGTTTGACGACTTCTCGTGGGGCGATACCCGAAAGACGGCCGGGGATAGCAAGAAGGGCGGCCACGAGAACGAGGGAGAGTTTGACAGCAGCAAGATCACCATGAAGCGTTGGGCCGAGTTCGAGCGTGAGAAGCGCTCGAGGAGCACCTACTGGGGCTCGCGGGAGAATGTCGTGGGAGGGAGCCACGGCAGCTGGGCCATGCCCCAGGGCCACTACCACAACGAGGAGTACTACTCGGATGCTTGATCGCACCCTGCCCCCCTCTCGTTGTTTTCTCTACTGTCATCGGCGCCTTGGCGGTTGGGAGGGGCTGGTGCGGCCCTCGTTTTTTCACGCACATACATGACATGAACGGACAATTTTGGGATCCTCGCACATTGAGTTTGGTCTTGTTTTATCGGCCTCTATGGTTTCTTGGATGGGCCCTCAGCTTATATACCTTTGTCGGCTTGCGCGTGCACGCCGTTGGAGCGCCGCACGGACGAGTCCGAGCTACTACTAATTGTCACACTGGCTTGGTTCACATCTGCCTGCCTGCCTACCTGCCTGCCTGCCTCGTCTCGCTGTCCCCTCTGCGGCGGCGGCGGCGGGCGGCGGCGGCGCGGTCAATAGATAGTCTGGGGTGGATTACAAACGACCGAAAGATCCATCGTTGTCGTCATCGTCATCGTCTATCATCATTGGAGCGGCGTCGGTTTCTTCTCTGCATGTTATTTTTGTCCTACAGGTCGGATGGAGCCCCCTTGTTGTGCTCGTCTGGACCTGGAAGCGCTCTCTAGTTTTAGCTAATACGACAATACATACTTGCGCCTGCCTGACTTCGCCGACTGCTACGCGGTGGGTGCCGTATATACCTGGGAGTGGTACTCGAGTTCAAAGAATTTGAGACAAGAGCACCTGCGAACGGCATCGGATAGTCACTAGAAGATGGTCCGCGCATGTCCACGTCAGAAGTCAAATCGTATAAGTCATTACGGACGGACAGACTGCAGCGCCAGTCGCTCTCAAGTACTGGGGCCGATAGGCGGCGGTATTACCGAACATGCAAGAGCCAAATCAGACAGAGAAGGAGAAGGGAAGAAACAGGCACACTCTAGCCGTAGACAAACAAGCGCCGAGAAGACAAGTCATTCAATCATCTCATGCTCCTGCGCCCGCACCCACCCAACGAGTCCCTCCGCCATGGGAAGCAGGCATCAATCAGCAACGCCAGGAACCCGCTCGCTACAGCCAAAAAACAACGACAACCCAGCAGGGAGCTTGAAGAAGGGTATATGAACCAAAAAGAAAAGGGCCGCGAAATCAAAATGCTCTGCGGCTGGCTCCGTCGAGCCGCCTTCATCGACATCACTTCTTAGAAGTGCTGTCCACGTCCTCGCCGAGCTCCCACGGCTTCCGAGGGTCAACATACGTTGACAGGCGCTGATCTCCCCATCGCGAACCGATTGTCACCCAGACGTGCTTCTGTGGGATCGTCGTGTTGACAAGCTCGCGATAGCCCGTCCAGCGCAGCCTCGTCTCCCGGCTCATGGAGCTGTTGCCCATGCCGCCGTTGACAACCCACTCCTTGACCACATTCTTGATGAACTCAATTTTGCGCCGGAAGTCGTTGGCTGCAGGGATTCCTTGCAGCTCGGGCTCGATTTCCGGTCGCTTTCGAGTGGTGCTTGCGCGCCCTCCACGGGTAGTGGACGGCTTAGACTGAAAGTTCAGCAGCGTCTGCAGAGGGTATGACAGAGTAGCTCGGTCGTCCAGAGCAGCCGCTCCTATGGTGCCTGAACTGGCAAGCTGCTCAGCTGCTTCTTGCGGAAGATGCCAGAAGTGGCACCAGGTGCCGGTTGCGTCGAGCACAATTTTGGTGTGATCGGGGAAGTTGAACTGTGCTAGGCGTCAGCGATGAAGGACTTATAATGGAATGAGGTTGGTCAGTCCGTCTTACCTGCAGATGGCCGTCGCAGAAAACCCAGCAGCCCACGTCGCCGAATCGCTGGTAAAACGTCACCAGCTCTGCTGCCGTGCCCTTCTCACCAGGAGACATGACGCCGCCGCCATCGCCATCCTCACTAGGGATAGTTTCGTCTCTGCCATAGGCGATCATGTAGTTGGCGAACTTCTTCCAGAGAATGATCCTCTCGCGCTTGCGGTGCTGGTAAATGTCCTTGCCGGGGTTCATCTTCCCGGCGGACCCATCTTCATTAACCGCGACCCTGAAATGCTCCGGAGACACGGCAACCTCGGCTAGACCAGTTTCTCCATTGTTCTCAAAGAACTTGATAGACTGAGTCATCGGAATGGGTTGGCTCCGATCCAAGTACGCTTCGTCCTGCCGGCGGAGAATGTGTTTTTCTGCTCCCCGAATGAAGACTCCAGCTGGGGGCAGAATTGCAGTCTTGCTCCCTTCAGTTGTCGGGATGTCGCGCAAGATGCAGCCCACACTTCCGTCATTCAGAATATAGCCAAGACCGAACTTGTTGGTGTAGTCGACCCATTTGACAACCACATGTGGGTGCGGCGGCGTGACTGACTTGGACGAAACGATGGCCATGGTGCGGGCGTTGAGCGCTCTCTCAAGCTCGGTTTGAAGTCTCTTGAGGCGATCGAGAATGATATCGGGTCGCGTGCCGGAGATGTCCTGTGGCTTTTCTGTTGGGCTAAAGAGGGACGCAGTTCGGATCGAGTCTGACTTCTGTCGCGTGTGATGGACAGGCCGCTCCGCAGACATGGTGGCCGCCCGCTCAGCGACCTGCAGACTAGGGGCAGATCTCGTGGCAGGCAGCTGAGTCCGCGTGGAGCTGCGCATCCCTTTCAGCGTGCTTGTGGCCTCTGGGGCCTCCTTGGAAGCCATCTCACGCATCGCGTCCTGTCGGGATCGCGCTCGCATGCTCTGAGAGGCCGGGAGCGTGGGCTCTTGAGAAGGGTTGGACTTGCTGGTAGTCGTCGCGGCCGGTCTACTTTGGGCTCGCTGCTGGGCGGCAAAGCTCTGGGGAGGTTGTCGCAGCAGGCCGGTCAGGGGCTTCGATGTGCTCACCAGCTGATCATCAGACGAGGACGCCGGCTGCGACGAGTAGGACGCCATCGAGGACGCATGCTTTGCACGACGCTGCTGCTGCTCTCTGAGCCAGTCGTCAAAGGGCCGGTACACCAGGTTCTCAGCCAGGGGAATCATGGGGGTCATCCCTGCCTTCTCCTCGGCCGCCATCTCCTTCCAGATCTGCGTGTGAATAAACTGGACGGGGGTCCAGGGACCGACGCAGCACTCTCGGCACATGTCCTTCAGGTTGCGATACGACTGGGCTTGCAATGCGCTGCCCATTCGTGTGGCGTAGAATTCCTCGCGCTCGGGCGGCACCTCGCGCAATCGTGGGCTCATGTCGTTTTCGGTCGGCATGTAGCCTGCGGTGAAGAACGGATGCTGCACAATGACGTCCGGATCGGGTCGCATGTCTGCGTCCTCGAGCATAGTGGCGACAACATCCTTTGCATCCTGGCTGATGAACTTTTGGGACGACTCGGCAGTCGGCCACTCGTAGTCTCGCTCTCTGGCACGGCGATAGATCTCGTCCGTGGTCGAAGACTGGAAGGGAGGCTTCGACGTCAACATGGCGAACCTAACGTCCCAAATTTGTCAGCGAACGATTTCGACTTTCGGAGCAGGGCCATCAGCTTACATGATGATTCCCAGGCTCCAAATGTCAACCATATGGTCGTGTCCCTTCTTTCCCTTTTCCAGAATCTCGGGGGCAATGTAGTTGGGCGTTCCACATAGCGTGGTGCGGCGAATGGTCTGCATGTCCCGACCCGTGACCAACAAGGCGGCCAGGCCAAAGTCGCCGATCTTGGCGTTCATCCGGGAATCGAGGAAGATGTTGCCCATCTTGAGGTCTCGGTGGATGATGCCCTTGCCGTGCATGTACTTGATCGCGCCGGCGACCTGGACCGAATAGAAGCGGACTTCGGGCTCCGTCAAGCCTTTTCGTCGCTTCACCATGTCCATGAGGGAACCGTTGTTGCAGAGCTCGAGAACGAGGTATGTGCAGCTGTCAAAGGAAAAGGCTCGTAGGAACTGAACAACATTCTTGTGCCTCATCTTGGAGTGTATTTGCAGCTCGGTTTGGAACTTGCGTCGAGGTTAGCCAGGACCCGAGGACAGGCCTGGAGAAGAAGGGGACTCACCTTTTGCTCCATCTTGGGCGGCATGCGGCTCTTGACAATTTTGAGCGCATATTTTTGCTTGGTCGCCGCGAGCTGACCGCTGTAGCAGATGGCGAATCCGCCCTTGCCGAGCAGCTTGCCGACATGATAGACGGCGCCATTGGGGCGGTCGGTCGCGGACGGCTCCGTGATCTCGGGAGGCGGCGGCGGCGGATGCTCCTTGTCTTTTGCGGCCCTCAGCTGCGCCGCCGTCTTGGTCTTGACCTCGGAAGCCTTGGGGGCTCTCTGGGCGTTGGCATCCCTAGGGGACAATGCCTCGAGGTCGGCGCCGCCTCGGGCAGCAGCCAACCTATGAGCCATGGCTGGCGGATCGAGACGCGTCGGATGATGATGGATGTCGGTATGGCGGCCGTGTTAGAGGCTGATGGCTACCTGGGCTGCGAAGTTGAGCAGCGCACGGGAGAGGATGAGGGGGAGCGGCCTAGGGAAGTCGAACGCGTGCCCGTGTTAGTCGCGGAAACAAGAGTCTTCCGAGTCAGTGCCGGTGCCAAAACCGATTTACTCACCACGTCGCCGAGGCAGCATTCGCCAAACAGTGCAACGCAATGCGAGCGAGTACGGCGTTGGAGGCGCGCGCGCAGGGGCACTAAACAATATGTGATGTTGGAAGTCGACGCCGCGTCTCGTGCCTCCGGGGGGCGGCGGAAAAACGGAAGTGTGAAGGCGGCTTCCCGGCTGACTGGCTGGCGGAGTGTCGGGCTGGCGGGCTGGCGGCTGGTCGAGGCGTCGCGTGCTGTGCGGGCATCTCAGGAGCGGAAGGAAGCAGCAAACGAGGTGGTTTGTGTACGTTGTTGCTCGCCAGCCATTTCCGTGGATCGCCGTTGCCCGCGCAACCACACCACCCTTGCTGGGGGCCGCCTGCAGGCCTCCGCGTCCACTGTGATTGGGCCACGCCGACGGGCAGCCACTGGCTACGGTACCTAACAAGTTACCGCGCTGGGGCGCTATTGGGCCAGTCCTGCCCGGCCCCACCCTCAGCGCCCCCGGAAGCCCACTGAACTCTGGCTGCTGACAGTGGCGGTCCCGTTCCGTCCAGAGGTGTGCTGGAGCGCGAGCGGGAGGGCGGTCTCCGGGCTGCGCTCACTGGCCCGTCCAAGGGCATCGTACCTGAGGCCACGGATGCCGTGCCTGGCCAAGCCGGGCGGAAGATGACGGGGCCCCGGCGGCCACGGCAGGGCAGCAGCCACTTCTGCGACTCCACGGCACGGGACCTCTGACGCAACATCTCCGGCCGACGCCATCCTCGAGCGGGCGAGTCCCATCTTCAATCCTTTCTTCCTTTCCGCGAGCAATGATTTCTCTCGTCAATTAAATTCAGCCGTCCATTGTCGTCGACCTTTCTATTCCCTTCGTCGCCGCCATAGCCTCTCCTCCCACCTGGTGCGCTGCGAGCCACGCCATCAAAGGCCGCAAGCACACACAGCACCATGGTCCCTCTCCCCCTCTTCAAGCTCGCGGCGCTGTTCGTGCGGCACGTCTCCAAGTATGGCGCGGTACGGATCCCCCACCCCCCGTTCATCTATGCCGTTCCCGGGAACCGCCAGCAAGCTGACCTGACTTTGTCCGCCCGCAGAACCAAATCAAGGCGCGCGCGCACGACCATCCCCGATTCCGCGCCTTCGCCGCCAGGTACGGCCAGTCGATCCACCAGCTGAACATGCGCATGTCGGTCGCCCTGTTACGAGATCCCGAAGCCGAGCGGCGAGCCAAGGAGCGCGCCGAGGCCCCGACGGTCAAGACGGAGGAGCAGCACAAGCGCGACGAGGCCGCGAAAGAAAAGGCCTCCGCCAAGGCTGAGCATTCGTCCCAGTCATCGTCGGCGTCATCGTCCAAGCAGCGAAAAGGCTTCACGTTCCAAAACGTTTGGAAGCGCAAGTTCCGGCCGCTTCCCGAGGCCAAGGCCGTGGACCTCTTCGCCGACGTCATCGGCGACACCTTCATCCTCGGCGTCGCCGGCGGGCTCATCATATACGAGACGTGGAAGGCGTCGCGCAAGCCCGACGCCAACAAGGAGCGCATCGACGAGCTCGATCGCCGATTCGAGGAGCTCAAGCTGAGGGAGGACGAGCTCGCCGAGGCGGAGGAGCGCCAGCGCCAGCGGTACGACAGGTTGGAGGAGGCACTACGTGGGCTTCAAGATCCCAAGACGAAACAACCGCTGCTGCCGAGCTTGCGGGCGGCATGATGCGCGTCCTCCGTCTCGGTCGCAAAACGAATATCTCTTATCACTCATCACTCAACACTCACGCACCAAAGCAATCTACTCTGAATATAGACGGGCGGCGCGACATCGCAAGAGGTGGGCCACCAAGGCCGGGAATTAGGTATCCAGCAGGCGGCGCGTTGCTCACATTCTGTACCATTACGACAACAGCGTATACACATTGAGAAACGGGGCAGGAGTACCAGGTATCTAGGATATAGATAGGGGGACTGTCGTCTCTCTCGGCTGGTAGGTTGACCAGGCAGGAGCGAGTGTATATCAGGGGCACTTTCCACTCCGGCGCTCAAAACAACCCTTCCCCACAGGGGCCCAACGCGCATCACATCTAGAGGCGCCTGGAGAAGAGAAAACCCTAACTCTCAAAGACTCACGGCCTCAGAAGTACAACTCCGTGAACGTGACCGCTGATCATTCGCCATGTTTTGTTCGTCCCTGAGGAGACGGAGGGAGTGGGCACCGGCGGTCCATGCCCTTTCCAGGGCAGCCGATCCAGGCTGGAGAGGTACGTCGAGAATGCCGTCGAGAAACACTCAAGAAGTATACGCCAACGCCCTGTAGAGACGACACTCGAATCTCATGATGTCGCGTTCCCGTTGCCAGCCCGCGAGCATGGCAGTCCGACAATGTTCCGCATCCTTCTACTGCCCACCAGCGGTGCCAACACGCCAGAAGCCGCGGCGCGGATCGACAGACTCTCGATGCTCGACGGCAACGGCAAAGCGGCCGTGATCCTGCTCTTTGCAGACAGCGACGACACAGCGTCTTTCATGGAGCTCCAAATGCGGTTCGTCAAGACCCCATACTTGTCGCACGGCGGCAACGCGTGCGGATATGCTGACCAGGTGCTGTAGCATGCTTGACGCAGAAAATAGCGTAGCGATTATACCAATCACATCGGCGACCGACTTGGTGCCGTGTCTCGACTCTCTCCGCCGAGAGTGCAACAAAGCCGACTCAGCCGTGGTGCCTACGCATGACTTGCTCAGGGCGCGGGAGCTCCTGTCCCATTGCAGCAGAGGCCCGCGGTTGACGACGAACCAGACAAACATCCTGTCCGATGTCTGCACGGGATTCGCCGACCTTGCGAGACATGCATACGACCCCACTGGGCAACGCAAGATTGCCGACGATCTGGGGGATGCAGAGGCGTTGAGGGTTGTTTCATTCTTCACATCGCGTCCATGAATACAGGACGTCATTGGAGCTAGGTGTCCATATTGGGACGTGGAATATACCCATGGCGGGCGTGGTGATGGGAAGGGGACGGTGTTCCACGGCAGGTCGACTCCGGTGCGACAATTGAATGCCCATGTAAAATATCACTTTCATGGGCACCTAGTCAGCTTCGCCGATACTTGCGGCTGACTGAGCGGCGCTCCCAGAATCCCTCGTGCCAAATTGGCAAACCAGAGGTGCCGTTGACAATCGCGAACGCTCGAAAGCTGTCACGTACTTCCCAGAAGAGGAGCAGGAGCTTCGCCAACGGGAAGAGGGTCACACAAAACTGGCCATTCGCGGTCTGTGACGTCCAGAAGCAGGTGGCTACCTGGTACCCGTTGGATGCTTGCATACGCCGACGTACCGATATGCCCACAAGGGCCAATCACCACGAGTGCAGAGCCGCCGCCCGTTAGTGAGGCGCACAGCTGGAGGCACTCATGGCTGACACGGCAGGGGTACAGGAAGAGCAAAGTGGGGGGGCATGGTGCGTTCATGTTGGAGATTGCATCGTCTGTGGTGGTTCTGTAGGTGATTCCAGGTCTTGGCGGAGGAGTCGTCCGTAACAGAGGTCACGATGACCCAACGAGGAAACCAGCCGGCCAAGAAATGACAAGGCGCACGGATTCTGGCGGTCTGCATTATCGACCCACGATCAAGCACATGGGCAGAGGCTCGTCGCTGGTTGCGAGACTGGGCACACAGGGGATATCATCACATGAGGGGGATGTGACACGATGCGGGGGATCTGGTTCGCCCATGCCCGGATACAAGCGTGATAAAAAACGGGCATCACAATCAATCACCGGGAGATCGGGAGCCGTCGTCCCGTCGAGAGTAAGCAAATGCGATCCTGGGAACGTCCGCATTTGGAGCGGCGGGCGTGCCCTGGGGCCGGAAACCAATGAGTGAGGCCAGCAGGGTGATGAGACCAGCTACGATACCAGACAGCCGGAGATTGACCACGCGGCCGTTAATTACGATTATGCGATGGGAGGTAGCTTGCTTGCCTCGCGAGACCCGAGGAGACGGAGACGGGTGGACGAGGCACCCACGACGCCCGTGGCCATCGTAACCCTCCATCATCGACGGATGGCAGACGCTGGGTCGACGACAATCGACAAGAGCACGGGCGGGAGGGGGCGTGTGGCGTCCAGGTCAGACAAGCCATGGTTCAAGGGGGTCTCGCCATGACGCCCAGGCCCGGCGCTTAATGGAACGCCCCGCGGTCGCTGACAGACGACCGCCTAGTCAGCAGCATGAATGAATACACGCGCTTGAGGGACTGTACTGGAGGACGCACGACCAACGACGACAGAGCTGCGGACTACTGGCAACGAGAGCGCGTTGACCAGGAAATGCCATCTCGAGTCGTCCTCGACATCGTGAGGGGTCGAGCAGCCGTGGTCGAGCCTGACGAGCTAGCGGTTCGGAAAATAGAAACATGGCCATCCTTGTCCCGCAGCGGCAGCCAGCCACCTGGCTCAAGCAAGGCCTGGCGCCGGGTTCGCGAGGGCCGAACCATGTTGGCCGCAACCAACTCGGCGAACTTGCTCATGGCACGGCTGCCCGATCTTGGGCGAGGGCCCCTCCATGCTTGTGCTGGGCGGGCACAAAGATCAAAGAGCCAGCCAGCATCGGCCAAATAGTCGAGAGGCGGGGTGACGTATTGTTCCCATTTTCTCGGCCGAGAGGGCCAAGGAACCGCAAAACAAGACAGAGAGACATCTCTGCAGATGCGGAACACAGCAAAGAGAGGGGATGGAGCCGGAAGCACAGGAGGAACGGGTGCCGAGAATCGATGGTGGATGCCACATCCAGAGTCGAGTTCTGGTGGGCGACACAGCAGGAGGCGGTGGGTAGTACGGTACCTGATCATTGGCGGGATCTCGCGGGGTGCCAGGGGTCTGCCGGCTGTTCCTTCCACAGCGTTTGCTCCCGGCCCTCGAGGCGGGTTTGCGGGCAGGCACGAGTGTAGGTACGGAGTACAAAGGTTGGGTTACAACTTGGGAGGCACCTCATGCCTGATGCAGACGACGGCGTAGTTACAGTGTGTGCGTGCGTGCGTATGTGCGTACGTGCGGGCATTCCTCGTCCAAACTGGCTGACAATGGTGAATCAACGGGGTCTTCATCTTGGCCTTCTCGAGTCTCCAGGCAGGGTGGGCAGGGGCAGCCCCCGGCCCCTGCACCATCTACACCCATGCAGCACCATGACGGCCACCACCAATGCACGGCTGCTTGAACCAGGGTCCCTCGATTGGCCCAGGAGCAACGTGTAACCGCCGACGTCTCTCGAATCACCACCACCGCCGCCGCCTCCTCCACCCTCAAGCCCCCCCCCCCCCCAAGATGCCCAGGTCGACCAGAGCTACCCACCCGCCCGGCGCCCAGGACGACGAGCGACGGTCGCTCTCCCGCCACCGCCCCAATGGCCGCCCGGAACCTGCATGCGTGATGCCCTGGCCAAGGCCTGTGTGACCTGCACGCGCCGGGGCTGGCAGTAGCTTCGGCCCACGCAGCCACCGGCAGCTCTGTCGCTCGAGCAAGAGGCGGATGAGGGGAACCAGCCATGTCGCTCGCTCCTCGTCTGCCCAGGCCGGAATCGTGGGCCTTGCCTCCGCCCCGCATGGCCTGGCCTGGCCTGGCAGACCTGTGCTGCTCTGCTCTGCCCGTCGCTTACACGGTACCCCGTTCGAGCCAGTCGACGGCCCAAACAGAGTCGACGGACCCTCAAGGGACCCCCTCGCGGCGCCTGCTGCGGCATCGAGCGCCCACGACGACACGACAGCTCATGCACGCACCGCACGAGGCGGCCCCGGACGGCTGCGAGTGGCCCCGGCCCTTACACCGCATGCAGACTACTTCGTACACGCAGAACCCTCCTCGCCGTCTCTTAAAACTCCTCCGCGACCTGCCCCGGTCCGAGGCTTGCGTTTGATCCTCCTCCGCTCTTCTCGCCATCCGCGCCTCCCCCGTGACGTATTGCGCTTCGCCTGTGCGAATTCCAAAACCGCCGCGCCCCCAGACCTTTGTCTGATCTTCTTCACGCACCAGGGAGCCCCGACTTGTCAAACCGACTAGCGGCCCTCACTTCGCCCGCTCCAGCCACATACGAGCGCTCTCGGGTGAGAGACCAGCCGTCGAGCCTCCCAGCGCAAATCTCCAGGAGCACTCCAGGAGCACCACGTCGGGCCTTCGTATCATCGCCAGGCCGCCTCGACTAGCCACCTCGATCAGCCACCTCGTTCGCGACGGCGCCGCCCCCGTTCATGCGCTGCCCCCGAAGGTGGGAACGGTCCCAGTTATTGCCGTTCGGATGCCTCCTATGCTCGCCTTAGACCATCCCCGAAACTACCATCACCGCTGCGAAACCGCTGCCGCTCCGTCGGAGCCCCAGAAACATCCGATACTTCGGCCGTCTCGCGTGACACGAGTCTCTGACGCCCGACCTCTCCGCTGCCCTCGGCAACGGCACCAGCCCTGGTACGGGTTGACAGCCCTGCCGACGGCTCGGTCTAGGATTCTTCAGATATAGCCATCCATTCCACACCTGCCATCCGAACTATCGGGCCTTAGTCTTATTTACCTCCAACGCCGGCTTGCTTCCTGCTCGTTTGGATTCTCACGCAGCCGGGCCTGTTGAGAATAACCCTTCTTTAATATTGGCGCTCGTTTCTGTCTGGTATTTGTGGCATTCTCCGGGTCTGGTACCTGTACGATCGCTTCGTCTTGATTACTCGACATCGTCCATCGCGCAAGCCGCTTATTTGGTGGAACATCCGAACCTCTACGGCTAGAACCATATCGAACATCTGCACCAGACGACCATTGGGTGCCGAGTCTAGAAACGACAGGACGAAAAGCGACCAAATTGGAATTGACCGCAAGGACAATACCCAACGAAAGACGGGACAGCACTTGAAGACGGAAGCAGGAGTTTGAGTTGGACCGCCACCATGGGCAGACTTATCAAGAATCACTGGGGCCGCCTCATTATCTTGACGGCCGCGCTTTGTACGTCGTTGCCCTCCGCACCTGCCCACTGACGACTAACGCATGAGACACACAGATCAAGTTGCCGCGGCCGTGGAAGGCTTCTTCTGGCCAAAGATCTTCTGGGACTTTTTGACCAAGAATTTGGACGGCGCCGTCAAGCCGATACCCATCCTGCAGATCATCAATCTCATATTCGGCCTCGGCATGCTAGCCTTGGAGTGGCCGCTGGCCTTCATCGCCGGCACCAGCATTCATCGTTCGCTCGAGTTTCGGTTGGCCATCTTGCCCATGACAGCTCTCGCGGCGGTGCTCATGTACCAGTCCACGAACCCGGCCATCTATTACATGATCGGGATGGTGGTGTACTTCGTGGCCTACAGCGAAGGCGAGGTGAGTTTTGGCAAGAGACCCCTTTCGACTTAGACCGGTTTCCTAACCCAGAGTCTAGATGATTTGTGCGAAGCCGTGGACGCTGCCTCAGCGCGGAGCCCCCCCGGGTATGCGGGACTGAACAATCTACGTATATTCACATACATTTTACATAAAACGAACCCGGGCCCGTGGGCGCCCGAGCTCGATGGCCGTTTATGGGTTAATGCGAACGCGTCGCCACCTGCGGCCATGTCAGCCAGCCTCTTGTCAAATTTCGGCCGACCGTCCACCGCTCCTGTCTTTGTTGCATTTCCAGCGTTGGCGTTTTCGTGTGCATAGCAACTGTCCTTTCAATTTCACGGCACGTCGTTTTTTCCACCACGACAAAGGGGGATAGGAGGAGAGGGGATCACGAAGGGAGACTTTGCGGCGGGATTAGCTTGCGCGGCGTGGGAGGTGCGCTTGCGTGTCCGTTTCAGCGGGCAGCAGCCGCGCAAGGTGCGTCGTTCTGGGGGGCCGGGGGGGATGGGGGAGCCCGCTCTCTTGTCAAGGCGCGAGGCCAAGCGAGGCAATGGAGAGAGAGTGGTGGTGAGGTCAGGTCCGCAGAGATGGGATGGATCCGATCCGTGCGGGCTTGCGCGCCTGTCTTGGTGGGTTCCTCTCACCGCGGCGAGCTTCTACGGTACGGGAGGGAGGCTGCTCACAGCGGTCCCTGGCACCTCTCTCCCCGAAGCGACGCACGGGTTTTGGCAACGACACCACGGCCCCTCGGCCACTGCAGCCACTGCAGAGTGTGAGAGCGCAGTCTCAAGAAACAAACGTAAAATTTCATCGACGACAGACCCCCCTCTTGCCTGCCCTTCATGTGACCAGTAACCACCCCCCCCCCCCCCACAGAGCCCCTTCCCTTGTCCCGCTGCAGAATGTGTCGGTTGACCCGTCCAAGTCGAGTCGAGTCTGAAGTCCGAGGTTCGACTCCTCGCCGCGGGTCCGGTCGCCGGTGTGTCAGCCCCTGCGTCACCACCGTCGCGGCGCGCCTCGCCCGTCCCCACCCGTGCCCCCAGCTTCCGAAACGTTCGCTTCGTTTGAGGACCGCCGCCGACGACGACACTGGACAGCATGGGTGAAATTTCGTAATCGCAGGCAACCTTGCTCCGGGGTACGAGGTACAGTACAGTACGTCGCCCAGCCGGCTCAATGGCTTCAGCGTTGCGCGATTCAGTGTCTCTCGGTCGGAATCGTCGTCCGCGAGGAGCCGCGCAACCTCCGCACCGGTTGCCTGGGACGTGCAATGGCAAGTGAGATCCCAAGGGTACGCGTTATTAATACGTCGCGGTCAATCAGGTCAATCGAGACGA
Source organism: Purpureocillium lavendulum (assembly GCA_029168975.1). Classification (NCBI taxonomy): domain Eukaryota; kingdom Fungi; phylum Ascomycota; class Sordariomycetes; order Hypocreales; family Ophiocordycipitaceae; genus Purpureocillium; species Purpureocillium lavendulum. The sequence goes on from JAQHRD010000001.1 coordinate 1,490,214, forward strand.
GAGCCGCACATACGACAGTTACCATCGACACCTCACGGGCAACATCGCACGCATCTGTAATCATCTCTTCGGACGCTGATTTGTATTTCGTTCTCCGCTGTAATCTCAAGTAGAGCAGCCCGGGCCAAAAATACATTCGGCGAGATCCATCACAGCCTCGAGGGCTGCGGCCGCAATCCGCCATTATTAAAGCACCAAAAGAAACCTCCCAAAGGCAAGCTCTGCCTGGACCCCACACGTGGTGTTGTTGACGCTTGCCCTAGACGTGGCCGGTCTTCCCGCGATAATGCTTCGAGGAGGGTTTGGGCATCAGGCGCAAGGGCGGCGGCACCTTTCTGCTTGACTGCCGTTGCAGGCGCGCTGCTCGACTGTTACGTGTGGTTCTTTTCTAATGAGCCTTCATCGAGCTCATGGACTCATTGGTGACGCCTTGTCGGCTGGGCATCTGTTGCCGCCGGCCCGGTCAGCGCTCCGCTCGTCATGATCAGCAGTGCGTTTGCTTACCTCCACGGTCTGCATGGTGCCCTCGGTCAAGATCTTCTTGATGACTTCGTCCTCATTGTCGGTTCCAAACTCAGAGGTCAGAATGCCCTTGGGGGCAGCGTCGAGGGTGCCCTGAGCTCCTTGCCTGCGCCGCATCAAGTCAGCCTCCTGCATGTGGGCTGCACCTGCGTCATCTCCGATCTCGCGTCTCACGGCGCTGGGCCTCGCACGCTCGCCTGTCCTCTCAAGCAACGAGTGGTTCCGGCGCCGGCCACACGGCCGACGTTGTGACGGTGTCACAACGCCATGCGGAGGGCTAAATTGGCAGAGGAGACAGATGGGTGAATCACTTACTTGTGGGTGAGGAAGATCTTGAATGACGAGACGAATTGAGCCAGGGGAACGCTCTTGTCGCCCAACCACTTCTTAAACGTCTCGGGGTCATCGACAAAGACGACGAAGTCGTCGAGATTGCCCTTGTAGTGGACCTTGGACTGGGTGGCCTCGCCTCGAGTCATGATGGCTGATGGGGAGAAAGAGGTTGCCGGTGCAATTGATGAGCAGCTGAGCTGAGGCTGCGGGGTATCGCGTGACGTGCAGGTACGGTAGGTAGTTCGCTGGTGAGGAGAGGAACTGCTTGGCCGAGGGGCGACGGGATCAGGCAATCAAGTAAATGAAGTCGTTTGCAAAACGAATCGCTTGGGGCTACGAGGTGAGAAAGTCTTGTGGTCTGGTCAGGTGTGACAGGATGGATGATGAATGAGGTGATTGATGGAGGGAATGGAGGAAAGGAGGGGGAGAAAGAAGGTTTTAAGAGCTGCAGCAGATGAGGAGATCTGAAAGGCAATGCCGGGAGGCTTGGAGCTGTGCTGGCCGGGCGAGGGAGGAGAGGGAGAGGGAGCTCTGCCACGGAACTACGTCATCGTGGGGTGGTGGGAGGGGAGCTGGGAAAGAAGGCACTCACTCACTGTGGGACATGCCTTCCTTACCTCAATTGACCTGCCACCTTGACCTGCCACCCGGGCTAGGCGAGCTGGGGCGAGCTGGGGGTGAGGTGGCCACTGAGTCACTGGACCCAAGCGGTGAGGCAAGGAAACTTAGGACCCAGGCTGCCCCTCCATCCTCTGCCTCGCCTCCCGTCAGAATGATGATGTGAGGCCCGGGCAGCCTGGCAGAACTTCTTGATAGCGACTCGCGTGCCGTGCGTACGACGTTCGTGCGTCTCCAGCGGCCACCTTGCTAGACTCCACACTCCACAGCAGCTTCTCGATGCCAACCACCAACCAACAACCCCGGTCTGAAATCGGTGATGAAAGGCGATGCCTCCAGCCGGCTCCACTGCCGGGCCCGACTACCTGCCAATTGCCATCCATGCCGATTGAGCTCCATCCATGCCATCCCAGCCGCCAGCGCCTGCAGTCCGCTGTGGGTCATCGCGCGTGGGCCTGTGAGACTGGCAACTACGTCACTGGGGCCACAGACAAACTGAGACCTGGAGAACTACCTTACCTAGGTACGTGTAGGTACCTTAGGCACCTTACGAAGTTGGTACGAAGTACACGTACTCCGTGCCGGGCAGGTATCAGGCCGTCGTACGAAGCACTTGCGCGGCACACAAACATGTTGCAGCCCGCAACGGGGTCCCAGCACGACCCAGTAAGAAAGCCATCCCGTTAGGCACAAGCAAGGAACCCCGTCTGAGGCAATGCGACTTCAACGAGCATAATCGTGTGGTAATCCTTTGCTAAAACGGTGTCCCCCCCTATCAGCCGAGTCTGGCCTTGGACAGGCTATCGCAGCCAAGGGCCTTTTCCTCACTAGGGTACATGGCATCAGCCCGTCGACCTGCGACGACGTGAGCCGAGCCGCGCGTGCGCCAAAGACTTAAAAATCTACCACTATATGACCAGGCCGTTGGCGCCCCCCCCCGGAGCCTTGCCCGTTGACTCTCACCCTCCTCCCGGCGCGGACACAACGACGCAGCGCCGAGGAGATTCTGACACTCCAATTTGGTACGATGGTTGACCGGCACTGGCAGCTTACCGAAACAGGTTCAGAAAGCTGAGGGCCATCCCGTCGCCCTTTGTGCCGCCCATTCTGCTCCTTCGCCTCTGGCTCACCAATTTGTCCTTGCTGCCCGTGCGCTTGTTTGTCTCGGGCGCATGTGGAACCGACTTCTCTGGTCCTGCTGTGTTCGCCCGCCGTTGGCTGTTTGCCGAGGACGCGCGCAACGCGATTGCTTCGCCTGCTTCAGTCATTGTCCGTCGGACAGTTCTGTGCCGAGACGAGGCACTCATTGCTCCAAGGTCTGGGTCGGACCCGCCGCCCTGAACCGTGACGGTCGTCCCAAGTCCATGCCAAGTTCGTGGCTTCTTGGCTCTCCTCACAGTCTCTGGTGCCACTGTTTTGTGCTCCGATGCAGCATCTTCCGTCGAGCTTTGACGAGAACGGCGCTTGTTTATGCCTTTCCAACTCGCTTCATCGCTTTGCCTGGTTCGCTGCGAGCCGCTGCCAGGTTTCCGGGTGAAGGAACTAGCGATGCTGGTAACGCTCAGCTTTCTCATCACCGTTGACGCAGATGCACGAACTAGATTCTCGCTTCGCGCTCGTGTGGTCAAGCCGGGGAAAGGAAGCACTTCGCGACTCCAAACCTCAGCCAAGAGCGCCTCCAAACGGGCTCTCTCACTCGGCGCTGGAGCCAAGACCGGTATTCGCGCGTGTGTGGTCAGCAAGGACTGCGACCGGTTGATGGTCAGCGACGCCGTCGCATTGAATGCCGAATCCCGTATCAAGCTTGTGTTTTTCAGAACAACCTGGCAGAGAGGAGTCTTTGGTCCGACTGTAGTGGCCCGGTGTATCGACAACCGCCGGGCGACCGTACCTGAGGAGTGCTTCGTGTCAGAGTCATCAGACAATTTTAAAAAGCAAGCCAAGGGCATATGGAACCTGCCTGGTTTTCCAAACACAGCCCCCAAACTCTTCATATCCAAGTCGAGTGAGCTGAACAAGCATGCATCCCGCGTTTCCGAGCCGTCCATGGCAGGAAGGGTCAATCTCGCCCGCCACTCCATCTCCTCCTTTGGTGTACAGGCTGTCATAATCATCTCATACAAATAATGGTCACATTCGAATACAATCTTCCATGAGAATGGAGCGGTATGACATTGCAGACCTAGAGGGGACATTAGGGTCGCACACGTCGATGAGTTGCGACGGCCGCCAGTTGCAGGACTCACCTCGTCCATTGTCAGCGTCCTCAATCCTAGCCCTGGTCAGGTCTATGCACGCCTGGGATATGTAGATTTGGTCCGCTTTCCCAGCTGTCGCAAGACACAGGATATCACGATACAACAAGCAGACCATGTACTGACCAATCACACCGGTGGTCGCCTGCCAGCAGACGTGCAAGACGCCGCAGAGTCGAATGTGTCCAAAGGAACGAACTCTAGCTTTGGAAGCAGCATCGAGCTTCTGTTGTGCGTCAGCATGCGAGGTACGGGTGCTGCTTTATCTACGCGCACCTTGTTCGGAAACACCAGGCGGTCCTGCAACAGCCACGTCTTCTCGAGGGTCAATCTCATCGTGCCGTCGTTAGTGGCCCTATTGATCTCGGCGGTTGCCTCACGAAGTCGCGTGAGCACGCTATCAAGCTCCATGTGCGAATTCGGACAATCCGACACCGGGGTATGCTTCAGCAATTCTGCGAACAAAAGAGGATACTTGCACACTCTTTGGATAGGCTTCCACGTAGTTAGCCTGGGAAAGAGTGTCGCAAGGCTCAAAGCTCACCTTGACGAGCAGATCCCCGATCGTGAGCGCCTTCTTGGACTTTTCTTTGGCGCTTTCGGCAGAACTCAATATAGATGCGAGGACCTCCAGACCCTTTTGGTATGAGTCCCACTGTGGCATCGTGTGGTTTGCAGAGGAGACGTCCTTGATCATCATCTCATACTTTGCTCCATACTCCTTATATATGAAGAAGCGGCTCATCTGGCGGGTATCAGTCACGGCTGCTGAGAAGAGCTGGCAGATCCACACAAAAGGAGACACTACCTTTTTTGCAAACACCTTGGCCACTTCTGCACCGACTTGCGGATCACACAAAATGCCTGGTGTCGACTGAAACAACGACGTCCGTTGTCCACGCGCGGCAGCGGCGTCTGAACTGGCCCAGCGACGATGTCCATGTTGGGGTGGGCGGAGCTGGCTTGATGACAGTTGCTCTCTGGGTGCTGTCTCGACTTGGGCGTATTCCGAGTGAGGTACCACGCGATGCAAGTCGCCGAGGATCTCCTCGTGCAACTCGATTATCTCTGTCAAGTTCTGGTTGATCGATGCTCGAAGTCCCATGCACAACGTCGGCAGAGAGGCTAGAATGGTGACATAAACCTGCATACCTGGTGAGCATCCAATGCCGAAATTTCATACGGGGACTGCGCACGTTTCCCAGGAACCGGACGTCGCCAATGTAGCCTTCCTCGGTGCTGATGAGCTCGTCCAGAATGCGACGCCGCTGCAGCGCGCGCTCTAGGGCCGCAGTATCCAAGGCTTCGCCTTCCTCGGCCATGACACTCTCCTCGGACAATCTTGGCCCGGATATCGAAGCCCTGCTGCTGCGATCTGCTCGCGATACGCACTGCGAACGGGTCGCAGTCCTCTTGGAGCGTGCCACAATGCTCACACTGGCGAGGCTGGCACTAGCACTCCTGATAGCCGACACAAATCTGAAAGACGAACCCGAAGAGGAAGACTTCCGGTGAAATGACAGATTGGCGGATGCACAGCTTTGTCGCTCGTTGGCCAGGGACCCTCGTGGAGAAGTGGTGCCATCCATGCCCCATATCGATGGCCTATGCCTCGCTTTTCGATGTAGAGACCGCATCCATTTTTGAAAGGGGCGTGGAGGCTCGGCTTCGCTGCCTCGTAGGAGCCCCCGTTGGATTTCACCATCACACAGCTTGTCGAGTTGTTTGGGTGGCCCTCGAAGAGTGTCATGGGCACAGTTTGGGGACTCGAGTGTGCTGCTGATGTGCCTGATGGAATCCGAGGTGTCGAGAGCTTCGGTCCCGATGTGAAGCGCGTTCAGCTGGTCAGTCATATCATCGTTGGCCCCGGTCTCCTCTAGTGCGTCGCCTTTGAGGCTGCCGTGGCCCATGCTGACGCTGACAGCTCGGTGACGCAGTGCCGGGCTTCCGAGTGAAGGGGACGGTGGCGAGGAGACAGACATGTTTAGAGGGAGACCAAAATCGGCAACAAGGCGCACCAAAAAAACAAAACATGCACACTGGTCCCAAGGAGCTGCCCAGAAAGCAGTATAAGGAGTCGAATCCCGGCGCCGTCGATCAAATCATTGTCGGCAGGGGACAGCAGATGAGGCGGGATGATACGAACTACACCGAGCGGAGCGGGAGAGGGTGGGCGCGAGTCCAGGAAACAGAGACGACGGACAGAAACATCACACAAGCCAAGGGCAGGGGATACCGTGGTGGGAAGGAGTGCGGCTCCTCCCACGTGTGCTCTTGCCCTCAAGCAGGCGCCTGTATCGGCAGCTAATCGATGGCATCATGATGCGAGGCAGGTGGTTTTTGAGGAAGGTGCCGACGGCGACTGGACGCCACTGCTCGTACCTGGCAAGACTTTGTTTTTTTTTTTGGCCATGTGCGTATCACTCTGCGGCGTCACGGCCGAAGGAACAAGATTCACGAATTTCCTTCGGCCATCCCCAGCGGGGCATCTTGTCTCACGAAAAGGCCGAGTTTCACTGCGTTGGCAAGTGTAACGATCGAGGCGTCCGCTGGCACGCAAAGAACGCCCAAGAGGAGCCAAGGACGGGTTCGGTGCTTGCCGTATACGAGGGCCCGTCTGCAAACATGCGCGCGGTGCGTGGGCAAACTCTGCTGATGTCAAGAACACAGGCGGTGGACGGTCGGACAATAAAAGGAGCGCGTCTGCTCGACCAGGAGTCGCCGAAGGCCACTCGACCGACACCAGGGAGGGACGGCCGAGGTCGGTCGCGCTCGCCTGCACGGCCAGCATCTCTACGGCCAGCGCAAAGTTGGGAATCGCCAACGGTCACATCGACGAGGCCGCGTCAGTCATGGTGCTTTTCAGCTTCTATGGCAAAGCCATGAGACGTTTCGGGAAACCTAACACGCGACACGACAAGTCTGGCGTTCTGTTGTTTGAACACGGGCAGTCTCCCGGGTCTCGAGTCTCCAAGTCACGTTTGAGGTTGAGCCGCAGGGACCGGATTGGCGAAGCACGTATGGCGGTTCCCAGATTGGCACGAAGCAGCAATGCTCGTGATCGAGGTGCGACGACACGGCCCTCGAACCCACGAGTCCACCGGCCTGCAGTGCTCGCGCCAGTTCTAAGTGCTTTCATTATTAACCCGTATTGGCGGAGAGGGATGCCGTCAGGCGCTCCATCTGGCCCGGGATGTGCCGGGCGGGCAGTGGCTGTGCCGCAGACCCATGCATGGCATGGAACCACTGCTGGAACAAATGGGGCTCGCCCTGGCTGCCGCTCAGCATGCGGCACGAGTTCCTTTCGCTCTGGCGCCTTGAGTCTTGACATGGTGTGCGAGTCCGACAACGAGAAAAGCAGAACTATCTCCGTGCTTGAAGGCTTGCGAAGACGAAGAGGTCCAGCACCCAGCACCCGGTCCGGGTCCTGGGGTGACCAACGGGCAGGCTTTGGCCAGTCTGCAGCATTCAAAGTTGCCATGGGATGAGGTGAGGGTACTTAGACGTTGCGTGGTCGATTGGGTGAAGGGGCAAACAGCCGCGGATGAACTGAGGTCTCTCCGGCCAATGCACGTTAAACGCCCTTCCCAATGTGCTATTTTCCGTAGTTTCCTCGTGGGGGAGGATGGTCTCGGCACATGGACAAATGCTTCACAGGTGCATAGGGCCGACTATCTGGTCTTGGGTCAAGCACGAGGCACCATGTGGCCGGCCGATCAAGATGAGGCGCAATAGGCGTCACGCCGCCCAGCGCGCGAAGGAATTCGGGCAACGACGCCCGATGGCAACAAAATACATGAGACGGCGTTCCGAAGCAGCTACCTCTGGATATGGTAGGAAGACGTCTAGTCTCGTCTCCTCGCACAAAGCGATGGCCAATGTTGGCCAAAACGTAGGAGTTGCAAGAGTATATAATGCGAGTGAAGAGTCGTTTTGCATGCTTTCATTGTGCCGACCATCATACGACTCCGAATTTGCGTACACTTCGAACAAGACATACCCTACTCAGGTCACCTTTTCAGGTGCTCATACACGCAACGGTGTTCCCTGACGGGTAACTCGGGGCAAGCTCCCGGCTAACTCATCGACAGATGCAACCCACGCTGTTCCTGATCACGGCATTCACACCCCTTGCCGCATTGGCCAACAGAGTTGAGTGCGAAGAGCAAGGCATGTGCCTGCCGGAGCATAAAAGCAAAGTGGTGGCACTCAATATAAAAGTTCAAACGATAAAGAATGATACCAATATCCCGACATCGCAGCATATTGCTTGCAAGAGAACGCTTGCCGGACCGGCCGGCACCTGCGTCTTCTTGGAGGGCATGAAAAAAAAGACCATCACGGCGAAGGAGGTCAAGGAGCTCATGCAGCAGCTGGTCGAAAATGACTGCAATAAGTGCGGACGAGTGTGGCTGGAGGGAGGCGACCCTGGATATCTCAAGGTCGACCATGTCGGAGACGTTAAAGGCTGCACCGCACGCTGTGTCGGCTGACCGGGAGCAACCAGTTGCTTCAGGGTGGCAATGGCGCGTGCTCTACATTGTATGCTGGTGGGAGAAGGGTCTGTGTCGAAAATAGTCTACTTGTATAGCAGTCCCGCTGTAGATGGGTTGGAACTGTTGAGTGTTGACGCTGATGTGTGCTGTTACGTGGCTGTATCCATTCATAAGGTACGGACTAGGTAGTTATATGGACTAACCATTCGGCAGTTTGTCTTCATACGGGCTACCAGGTCCTTTAGCAGGGCCTTTCACCTTGAACCTTTGCGTACAATGAGCAACAGGTGGCATACGAGTACGGACTAGTTAGTCGAACACTTGGGAAGCACAGCGACGCGCGCAATGATGGAGAAGCGCGGCCGACTGCAACACGGCACGACGGAACTCTCCACCGTCCTTTCGCTCGCGACGGGCACTCGGGTACTGCCCGGGGCAGTTGGGGCATTGGCAGGCGGCCCAGTGGAGGTCGGGTGAAGGCGAGGTGGTGGCGAGGATCCGGCTTGTCGGGCGCTAGGCTCGCCGCAGGCAAGGGCCCTGGCGCTAGACCAGGGAAGGCAAGGCGGGGCTCGGGGGGGGGCTCGGGGGACCAGACAGGCCAGGGTCGAAGCCGCCCAATGGCAGTGGCTGGCCCCGCCGCGGCTCCAGTGGACTCCAGCAGCCCTGGAGACTCCAGCGGGCCCGGCTCCAACGCTGGAGCGATGGGAGGCAAGGAGTTGAGGGGGGAGGCGACAGAGGATGAGAGGGGACGGCGAGCCTCTGGCCCCCCAACCCAGCCATGGATGCCAGCCCCAACCTTCTCCGTGGAGCCCGTCCAATGGCTTGGCTTACATGGCTTACCTACTCGCGCGGGTGGCCCTCCATGCCCGTTTTGGCGCAGAAGGCCCCGAACGAACACGTAGAAGTTTTGTCGTCGGCCGGGCCTGGGGTCGCAGACGGACATGCCACGGGTCCATCCATCATCCATTGCTCCTCCATCCGCCCTCTCGAGGCTCGACACCTGCCTACTCTGCCACGTGGGGCCCGCGACCTGACAAATCTGCCATGACGGTCTGTCGCTGATTGCACTGCCTTCTCTTCCTCTTCTCTCTCTCTCTTCGCCCGCTTCCTTGTCTCCTGCTGTCCGCGCCCTCTCCTTCGTTGCGCTGTCGTGGCCCCGGCACTGCTCATCCCGCCCGCGAGCATCCCGAGAGACGAGACAGTCGACTTGCGAGCAGCCCTGCCTCCCCCGCCGGCGCGAGCACTCGCTGCCCCCCCCCAATCCGCCATGGAGAGCGCCTTCGCCCGTCCCATCGCGACCGTCCTGGCCAACTTCGGCGTCGACGAGAACGACGGCTTGACGAGCAAGCAAGTTGAGCAGCTGCGTAACAAGCATGGCCGCAATTGTACGTGAACCTCCCCCCCCAATCCTTGCTTCGCCGGGGACCCCGCGAGACACGAACCTGACTTGGCGACGCGAAATAGCCATCCCCGAGGAGCCTCCCACTCCGCTCTGGGAGCTCATCCTCGAGCAGTTCAAGGACCAGCTAGTCATTATCCTGCTCGGCTCTGCTGCTGTGTCGTTTGCGCTCGCTCTCTTCGAAGATGAGGGCGGCTGGAGCGCATTCGTCGATCCCGCCGTTGTACGCATTCGCAACCCCCATTCCGCCCTTCCCCGGCCGTCGTCGCGCCTGTCATCCTAACAGCCCTTGCTCGCGTAGATCCTCACCATCCTCATCCTCAATGCCGTCGTCGGCGTCTCCCAGGAAAGCAGCGCCGAAAAGGCCATCGCCGCCCTACAGGAGTATTCGGCCAACGAATCCAACGTCGTCCGCAATGGTGGCCACGTGGCCCGAGTAAAGGCCGAGGAGTTGGTCCCTGGTGATATCATTACCGTCGCCGTCGGAGACCGCATCCCGGCCGACTGCCGTGTCATTGCAATCGAGAGCAACAGCTTCGCTGTCGACCAGGCGATCCTGACGGGCGAGAGCGAGAGCGTCGGCAAAGATGACGACGCTGTTGTCAAGGATGAGCGCGCTGTCCTCCAGGACCAAGTCAACATGCTCTTCTCGGGGACCACTGTCGTTACGGGTCGCGCAAGAGCCATCGTCGTCTTGACCGGCTCCAACACCGCCATCGGAGATATCCACGAGAGCATCACGGCGCAGATCTCGGAGCCCACGCCTCTGAAGCAGAAGCTGAACGACTTCGGCGATAGCCTCGCCAAGGTCATTACCGTCATTTGCATTCTGGTCTGGCTCATCAACATCCCCAACTTCAACGACCCCAGCCATGGCAGCTGGACCAAGGGCGCCATCTATTATCTCAAGATCGCCGTGTCGCTGGGTGTCGCCGCCATTCCCGAGGGCCTCGCTGTTGTCATCACGACCTGTCTCGCGCTCGGTACTCGGAAGATGGCTGCTAAGAATGCCGTTGTTCGAAGCCTCCCGTCCGTCGAGACTCTCGGCAGCTGCAGCGTCATCTGCTCCGACAAGACCGGCACCCTCACCACCAACCAGATGAGCGTCAACAAGATTGTCTACCTTAACGAGCAAGGCTCCGATCTGACCGAGCTGGATGTCGAGGGCACGACTTTTGCACCCAAGGGTGCCATTCGCATGAATGGCGCCGTCGTCGAGAACCTGCCGTCGACTTCCGACACCGTCCGCCAGATGACCGAGGTCGCCGCGCTCTGCAACGATGCGCACCTGGCTTACGATGAGCGCACCGCAGCCTTCTCCAGCGTGGGCGAGCCGACCGAGGGCGCCCTCCGAGTCCTCGTGGAGAAGCTCGGTCCTTGCGCCCCAGCCTCAACCCACCCCGACGACTGTGTCCACTTCGCCAGCGCCAAGTACGAGAAGCAGCTTCCCAGGCTGGCCACGTACGAGTTTTCCCGCGACCGCAAGAGCATGTCTGTCCTGGTCCAGAGCGGCAAGCAGAAGAAGCTTCTTGTCAAGGGTGCTCCCGAGTCCATCATTGACCGATGCACCCATACCCTCCTGGGCGCCGCCGGCAAGCGAGTTCCGCTCACCGGCAAGCTTTCCGATCTCATGTTGAAGGAGGTTGTCGAGTATGGCAACCGTGGTCTCCGAGTCATTGCCCTCGCGAGCATTGACGACGTCTCAAAGAGCCCGCTCCTGTCGGCCAAGACGACCGAGCAGTATGCTCAGCTCGAGCAGAACATGACGTTCTTGGGCCTGGTTGGCATGCTGGATCCTCCGCGTGAGGAGGTGCCGGGTTCCATCCAGCAGTGCAAGGATGCCGGCATCCGTGTTATCGTCATCACGGGAGACAACCGCAACACTGCCGAGAGCATCTGCCGACAGATTGGCGTGTTTGGACAGCACGAGGACCTCAGGGGCAAGAGCTATACTGGCCGCGAGTTTGACAACTTGAGCCCCAGCGAGCAGCTCGAGGCCGCCAAGAGGGCTTCGCTCTTCTCGCGCGTCGAGCCGGGCCACAAGTCGAAGCTGGTGGACCTTCTCCAGTCCCTGGGTGAAGTCGTTGCCATGACCGGCGACGGCGTCAACGACGCCCCCGCGCTCAAGAAGGCCGACATCGGTGTTGCCATGGGTTCTGGCACGGACGTGTCCAAGCTGGCAGCTGACATGGTGCTCGCCGACAGCAACTTTGCCACCATCGAGGTCGCCATCGAGGAGGGCCGTGCCATCTACAACAACACCCAGCAGTTCATTCGCTACCTGATTTCTTCCAACATCGGCGAGGTCGTCTCCATCTTCCTCACTGCTGCTTTGGGCATGCCCGAGGCTCTGATCCCTGTTCAGCTGCTCTGGGTGAACCTCGTCACCGATGGTCTCCCCGCCACCGCCCTCTCGTTCAACCCTCCTGACCACGACATCATGAAGCGACAGCCCCGCAAGAGAGACGAGGCTCTCATCGGAGGCTGGCTCTTCCTGCGTTATCTCATCATCGGTACCTATGTCGGTCTCGCGACTGTGGCCGGCTACGCCTGGTGGTTCATGTACAACCCCGAGGGCCCGCAGATCACGTTCAGGCAGCTCTCGCGCTTCCACCACTGCTCCGCGGACTTCCCGGAGATTGGGTGCGAGATGTTCTCCAACGACATGGCCAAGGCCGGCTCGACGGTCTCGCTGTCGATCCTGGTCGTCATCGAGATGTTCAACGCCATGAACGCGCTGTCGTCGAGCGAGTCCCTGCTCACGCTGCCGCTATGGAAGAACATGATGCTCGTCTACGCAATCGCCCTGTCCATGGCGCTCCACTTTGCCCTCCTGTATACTCCCTTCCTCCAGTCTCTGTTTGCCATCCTGCCGCTCAACTGGACCGAATGGAAGGCCGTGCTCATCATCAGTGCGCCTGTCATGTAAGTGCAAATCGCCCTCCAGTGTCGTCAAAGGCCCAAGCTAACATTGCCTTTTCAGCCTCGTGGATGAGGTGCTCAAGTTCTTTGAGCGCCAGTTCTTCATGCAGACCGCAACACGTGAGGAGATCAAGGCCGTCGAGGCCAAGAAGGAGCAATAGACGGGGGAGATGGCAAGTTAAAGAGGCATCACATAGAGGGAAAGACCTACATGGACCGGCCCGGGCCGACCCAGACGTTAGACACTCTGTACAATAGCCTTGTGGCGTCGTCGAAGACGGCGAGCCAGGGCGACGAACGGCATCTGTATGAAAAGTAAACGCGAATGCATGTTTGATGACACGTATGATTCTTGGCAAGCAGTCCGCCCCTAGGCGTCGTGATGACTGTGATGACGAGTGTGATGAGAGCGAGAAAAGGTTGGAAGATGATGTTCTTGTTTGATTTGCCCGACCCGATGGTGGTCTAGCATCTAGATATTCGTACAGTGATGCGAAGCCCGCACGGCCAGTCACCACCAGCCTGGCCGCCGTCCACCTCCTACCGCTCCCCCTCTAGTCTTGCCTGCCCTTCAGTAACCGCTTGGTGACCTTGTCCTTTTCGATGATGTAGACGTGAGCGCCCCAGCCGGAGAGGGCGTCGCGATCCACGGCATTGAGGAGCGCCTGCGAGATGGTCTCGAACAGGGCATCGGGTTCCTAGTGATCACACACAGTCTGTCAGTGGTCGGCCAGGGGCAGAATGGTGTCGTGGGCCAGGGACGGCGAAGGGAGGAGGAAGAGACGAGGGTCAGGGGAGAGGGAAAGAAAGGAAGCAAGGAAAGGGGGGGGGACGCACCATGTCGGGCTCCCACAGGCCCTCGCACATGCCAAAGAGCTGCTCCGATGCGGTGCCAGAGACGATAAAGTCCTTTGCAAAGTCGATGCAGCCGATAGAGTCGAAGCCGCAGATGAAGGGCTGGCCCGTCTTGGGGTCGAGGCCGGCGACGACGGGGCTGACAAAGTAGGGGCCGAAGCGGCGCTCGTAGAGGGACGAGGAGACGAGGTTGGCAAAGGTGCGGGGGGCGATGGCGCGCTCCTCGCGCAGGCGGTACATGTTGACCTTGTAGCGGAAGAGGTCGCTGACGGTACTAACGTCGGTGGCGAGGCCCGTGAGGCCGAGGAAGACGTCGCCGTACTGGAAGATCTTGGGAAAGTTGTTGGACACGGTCAGGGCCTGCAGGCCGAGGCGCAGGTCGCAGGCGATGGCGACGCAGTCCTTGCCGACCATGGCGACGCAGGCGCCGCCGTCTGTGGACGCGGCCGACGGGTCAGTTTATGTGCTCTTCTTCGTCTTCTTGCGCTCTTTCATTCTTCCGTGCGTGCCCAGGCGGAGCAGGGGAGGGGAGGAGGAGGAGCATTGCTGGTAGAGGGGACGCACTTATGGAGAAAGGAGACGACTGTAGAGAGAGCAATCATGTCAGCTTCGGCTCGGTGGTGATGTGAGGATGCGTGCCGGCGGGCGGGTGGAACGTACCATGGTGACGAGGACGCTGGGTCGGCGCCTCGCTGGCGGACGATGCGTGGGCGAGCGGTGGTCGCAGCACGCGTATAGAGGGGGGGAATTGGCAGCGAGGTCCGTCGCGGTCGTGCGTTTGCGGCTCGTGGGTTGCGTCGTCGGTGATGGAGGCGGATGTGGTAGAGGTGGATGGATGAATGGATGGAGGTTGAGGTTGAGGTGAAGCTCCCCCCCAAGCACATACACAGGCCCAGTGCCAGCCAGCCCGCGGCGCGGCCAGCAGCTCCGGCAGCACCTCACGGAAGGGCCACCTGCACCTGGGCGGCCAAGGCAAACACAGTCTGGCGCGGCCCCTACCAGCCAGCGCTGGCCGGCAGCTCTGCGGGAGGGCAAGGGCGGCCCGCGTGATTGGCCAGAGCTGCCTCCCCGGGCGGCCATTCACCCCACTGGCAGTTCCGCGCACAGGTAGGTAGGAACCTTAGGTAACTACCTAGGCGCCTTACGTAGGCCTACGGCCAGCCTGGAAGTGGAGGGTGACGCGCTGCCACACCGGCGGAGACAGAGAGGCTTCGAGAAGGTGGCTTTGCGACCGACGTTGCACCACACTGGTCAACGACGACGGTACCACGACGACGGCGAGCTGAGTGAGCAACGGCTTCCATGGCCACGGCTCGACGGATTTGAATGCGCTTCTGCTGCCACCCCGTATCAACGCCTCTTGCTCACGGCTTTTCGACTCTGCGCATCACTGCTATATGAACAGCAGCATCCTCCAAACATAGCTACCAACCTCAGTCCGACTCCTCATACTGTCCTTCGGACGCCGCAGGTACCACCACCACCATCACCGCCACTCCTTCGCCTGCGACCCCCACCATCGTGATCGCAGCATCGCCAACCTCGCCGCGACCTGCCATCATATCGTGCTCCTGCGGTCGTCATCTACCTCATCGTCCTCATCGACTAGGTTCTATCCCTCAGCTTCTCGTCTTTCGTCGTCTCGCGGGCGCCGCGCCGCCGCTGCAACCATCATGTCGTCACACGTCGTGGTCATCGCCACCGACCTCCGGCGCACGACCGTCAAGGTCTCGCCGGGCACCTACCTGATCGACGTGCTGCAAGAGGCCTGCGCCAAGCTCAACCTCTCCAGCGACAAGTACCTGCTCAAGTCAGCCATCCTCCTCCCCCTCCTCCTCCCCCTCTCCCCCATCACATGTCCGCTGAGAGCTAACCTGGCGCTTTCGCAGACACAAGCAGAAACAGGTCGACCTCTCGGTGCCCTTCCGCACGTCGGGCCTCCTCCCCGGCGCCAAGCTCGAGCTCGTCGTCAAGTCCAACACGCCCTCGGCCGTCCAGATCGCCCTGCAGGTGCCGCAGCCCGACGCGCGCGAGATCCCCGGCGGCCGCCTCATCCGCAAGTTCCCCTCGGACATGGCGCTGTGGCAGGTTCTGCGCCAGTTTGAGAGCGGCGACGCCAGCGCCGGGAGGAACATTAACATCACGGCCCGTGGCGTCGCCGTCACAGCCGGCAGCGGCGCCGCGAGCGGCAGCGGCCAGCTGTACTACGAGATGCCCGTCCTCAACATCATGGGCCGAGAGCTCGCCACGTTCCAAGACTTCCAGAAGACGCTCTCCCAGCTCGGCCACAACTCGGGCAGCGTCCTGGTGCGGCTGTCGTACCGCAAGACGGACCAGACTCTCTTTGAGGCCATGGAGCAGATCAGCCAGTTCTTCAAAGACACAGAGGAGGAGAAGAACGAGGCGGGCGCTGCGAAGGATGCGGCGGCCCAGCAAGAAACTCCTGAGCATAAGGAGGACACCCCGATGCGCGATGTCGCCGCCGCGCAGCCCCCGAGCTCATCTATACCAACTCAGTCACCCCCGCCACAGCAGCAACAGCTCGCAGACTCATCAACCACCACGGGCCAGTCGACGCCACAGGACCTCACCCCGAGCAGCGACTCTTCCCAGGCCAAGGACCCCTACCAGCCCGTCTCCGTCTTCCTCGCTCCGTCGGGCAACGTCCCCGCCGCCGCCCTCCAGACCTCTGTGTCCGAGTCCGACTTCACTCCAAGCATCGCCCACGCGCAGCTGCACCAGGCCCGCCTGCTGGAGTCCTCTCGCAACAAGCGCCTGCTCTCGGACAAGGAGCTAGAGGACAAGGCCGCGGCTGAGGAGGCCCGCGTCGCCGCCATCAAGTCGGTCCTCGTCAAGGTGCGGTTCCCCGACAACACGAGCACCGACTGGCAGGTCGGCCCCCGGGAGACGGGCGCCTTCCTGTACGAGGCGGTGCGCCACGTCATGGCCAACGCCGAACACCCGTTCCATCTCGTGCTCCCCGGTGGCAAGACGGTCATTCAGGATGATGCGGGCCCGAAGCATACCCTCATCAAGGGGTACAAGCTCTCGGGCCGGGTCCTGGTCAACCTCGTCTGGGACGACGTCGTGCCTCCGCAGGTGCGCAAGCAGCCCTTCCTCAAGACGGCCGTGGCGCAGCAGGGTCAAGCCGTCAAGGTCCCCGAAATGCCCAAGGCTGTCGACGAAGGGAAGGCGGCGCATGCTCAGCAACCGGCAAAGGCGGAGCGGGGCGAGGGCTCCGGAGAGGCTGGCGGCGGCAAGAAAATGCCCAAGTGGTTCAAGTTTGGGAAGAAGTAAGCCGTGCAACGATGGCACTGACGGCAGTGGCACGAGTGGCATTGGCAGTGGTTTCTGGGAAGCAAGCGATGTTGGTTGTATTGTGCATGGATACCGGCGTTAGGACCACAGGCGGTATGGTAGTTTATCTGCTACGTGGAATAGAACCTGTAGATTACGGCAGCGAAGTACATCGTCCTGACGGGAAGACGGTTTGAATTCACATGGCCATGTCATAAACAGACTTTATCTTTAATGTTGGTTTGGTATTCCCGACGAACCGCGGCTATACCCTGCCGCGGCGCATCAAAGCCGTCAAGCGACATTCGACTAAATCGTGACCACGCCGATTCCCATGCGAAGAAATTCCCGATTTGCCATGAATAATTCGTTTGCTTTCTTTTATCTCCCCCCAGTCCCATTCAACTCCCGTCGCTGTCTCCCCGCCCATCTGGCGACGAAGACTGCGCGCGCTGACACTACACGAAAAAGGAGAGGCAACAAGAAGACGCTTCCGCTTCTCGATGCATCCTCTTAGTGGCCAGCACGGCGGGACTCGGCGATGACGCGCTGGAGCTCATCGACCTTCTTCTTGGCGCGGCCGAAGGTACCGAGCTGTGAGGCATGTCAGCGGCCGTGTATGGGCAGAAACGTTTGGGAGGTTCAAGTCCTGGACATACCCTCTTCTTGGCCAGCTTGCGGGCACGCTTGTCCTTGCTGTTGCGGAGCAACTCGATGACGCGGCGCTCATAGGGAGCAAGGCTGAAGGACGCAATGTCAGCATCCATGTCTGCGTCTCTATGCGACGTTGGTTGACGCGGTCCGAGTCGGGATCGACGGGCTATTCGAGTCTTGTTCGGTAGGGTCGTGGGAACGAGCCGGAGGCCAAGTCCTCCAACCATTCGTCCGCCAGCACCATTCCTGACTGAAATCTCGAATTGCCCACCTCTCTCGCAGGCCCGGACTTCCACAAACGCTGACGTCGACATCAATGACAGTTTGGCAAGAACTCACCCAGCGACCTCCTTGACAACGTCACGGACGAAAGCCGTGCGCTTGCTCAGGTGGCCCTTGGTCCGGGAGACACGGGGCTTGACGACACGGGCGGTGGTCTTCTATACGGGGGGCAAACCAAAACACATTGTCAGCGTCCATCGTCTGCTTTTGCTCTTTTTCTGGGTGGGATTTCTCGTCTGTTCTGGAAGAGGGTTTGCCATTTGCAGGCCAAACACCTCGCAGAGGGGAGCCCGAGCCCGCGAAGAAGGGGGAGTTGGTGGACGCCCGGTTCGTCGGCGGGCGAAAGCAGAGATCCTCCACGAGGTGAGACCGCAGATTGACAGTTGTGTGCATGTGCATGTGTATGTGTGTATGATGGCGATGGAACATGTCCAAGTTGTGAACGGGTGTTCAACGTACGTGGCCGCGGTTCAGACCGACGGACAGACCGGTTCGGGGCGCTTCCTTGGCC
Organism: Purpureocillium lavendulum; assembly: GCA_029168975.1. Lineage (NCBI taxonomy): Eukaryota > Fungi > Ascomycota > Sordariomycetes > Hypocreales > Ophiocordycipitaceae > Purpureocillium > Purpureocillium lavendulum. The sequence goes on from JAQHRD010000001.1 coordinate 1,508,358, forward strand.
ATCTTTGCTGATGTTTCGGCGGGTTGTCGACTCGGCGTTGGGTGATGGTCGAGAGGTTCAAAAGGAAGAGGAGGGGACCGGGAAATTTTGGTGGATGGGGCTCGGTCGCACGAGGTCGCACACCGCACCCCCAGCCCGCACGCGCACAGCCTGGGCTGGGAAATTTTTGCAAAGCTGTGGGTCACGTGAGCGAGGGTAAGCGAGGTGCTCCCAGTGGAGGAACCCTCCTTGGGCCAATCAGGGAAGGCCCGCGTGAACAAGGAAAAGCCACAGCGCAGTGGAGCCTTCTCTGTGATCGATTGTGGCTGGTGAAGGATCAAGCCTCAGTTAAGTTGTGCTCGAGAGCAAGCCACGATGCTCGAACTCAGGACATTGGCCCAAAGAGGAAGAAATCGTGATCGAATTGAGTGACTGCGCTGTAAGACGCAGGCTGCAGGCGCGCTATCTTTCTCTCTACATCTGCAGACTCGAGGATAGATCTACGCGGCATCGCTTCCCGCTGGCACACGGCAGAGCACGTTGTCGACGCCTCGCGGCGGCACCGAGACGTTGCGTTGATCGCTGGATCGACGGCCGCTCCCTGATGACCTTCCGCTCCAGGAACACGCGCGGTCGCAAGAGGCAGAGCACCCGCATCGCCGTCGCGCTCGCTTCGGAGCCGTGATTCAGATCTGCGAACAGGGCAATGTACGTACGCGGCGACGGCTACCCAGACGGGCATGGCAAGGTCGTTCGGATAATGGGAGGGGTTGCCGTGCAGAACGAGACGGCGGCAGCGACAGCGCAAAGAGGCAGAGATGACCGGAGCGACATTGGTGATACGTGACCAGCGGGCGACAGGCGAGGGCAGACGGCCGGGAAGGACGCTGTCTTGGAGCAATGTCTGAAAATAGGGCCGCTTCACTCCGACTCTCCGAGTCCCATCGTCATTGTTCCTCCGACATGACATGACATGACATGACCTGACGTGCGCCGTAATAAGAGTCTGCACGATTGCGGTGATGATGTCGGACCGTCCCTCAGCTCTGTGCCGACTCTGACAGCGGCACGTCACCGAGGCGGATTGAAAAACGCTGCACGCAGGTGAAGCACCGGAGGGGCGAGTAATCACGGAGCAGGTCCGCCCAGCGGCTGACCTGAAGCAGACGGCCGGTCGCACCGACTGAGTGCAGCAGAGAATCACTGCCGCATTCTGCAGGCTTACCCACCGGGGGGGGAGGGGGGGAGGGTGCGAGGAGGACAAAGTGTCGATCCGATAAGAGCGGCGTGTTATTACTGTCAAGACACGCAAAGACACGGGACAAAGGATGCCAGGGCGCGGGAAATGAGAGCAAGAGACAAAGGCGGACGAAGCTGCAACATGGGATGATGATGGCTGGGTGATGAGCATCGATCGAGAGTTGCGGTCTGTCGACGGCGTCGGGTTTCAAAGTCGGCGCCCGTCTGGTCGTGGAGGTGGACGGTTTCCTGCGAATGCCTGATGAGGGAGGTGTTCCTCGATGGAGGGCCGTTGCAGCCACTGAACGTTGGCGACGTTGGCGGCGGCGGCTCTGCTGGTGGCGCTGAGGCCACGAGGAACGGGCCTCGCGCCCGGTCGGTTCCATGGCGGTGCCTTGCAGGCGTCTGGGGCTGGGCTTGCTGGGCATGTGGCACCCACCTGGGATGCTGGGCACCTCAGGCGGGCGGGGAGTCGCGGGCTCGAATTCGAGCATCGACCGCCAGCGGGCCAGCGACGAGCCTCCCAGACGGCGGCGTGAAACAGCCTAAGGCGGTGGAGCCTGCTCAGCGACGCCCCCTGCCCCTGTCACAGCTTAAACGGTGACGCCGTGCTGCTTGTTTGTGTGTCCCCGTCGAGCATGGAACTTCCCCACCGCGCCTCCGTCCACAACGTCGTGTCGTCGTCGCTTGGTCGCCATCCATGCCGTCGCCGTCCCGTCTTTCCAAGGCTGTTTCCCCTCTGGGTTCGTACTCTGAAACAGCAAAAGCGGGCATCGGAGCCAGTCTTTTGTGCGCGCCCGCTGGAGAAGCTGGAGCCGAGCTGGAGACGGGCCACGCAACACCGGACGACGGTTCGTTGCTCGGCGCGCGCTGATCGATGGGGTCGAGGACAACTCAATCGCCATTTTCTCAATCTCAAACATCCGGTCCGTCTTTCTCGACCAGACGAGGGCGGTGGTTGTGGGTGCCGCGCATGGTGCTGCTGGTGCAGAGGAGGACATGCTCAAACGAGACATGACGGTAACCCACCCTTCCCAGTGGTTGGCGACAAGAGGCTTGCATGCAGATGGGATCGACAGGGCACTTTTGGCCTCGAGCGACGACGCTCCTGTTAGGTCGCGTCTGCTCGCCCTGCACCCGCTGTGCCTGCGCCAGCGTCACGGGGATGCTCTGGGCCAGCGCAGGTGGCACTCCTGGGAGTCCTCTCCTGGGTGGACGGGGCATCTCGGCCACCCACGGCACCTGCTCACAGGCGAAGGCCCAAAAAAAGCATCACGCAAGGACCCAGACGCCTTTCCGCATCCCCTGATAGGCCCGGGGCTCCACGGCCAGCAGGGTTGGAGGGGACGGAGCGACCCCTGTCGACCAGTTGCCAGAGAGCTTGGCCTATCGTCCCCATTGATGTGCAAGTGCCGCTCTCCTCCTTCCCTGCTCCATCGCAACGTCTGGCCCCCGACGAGGAAGGTAAGGAAGGTTGCAAGTTACGGCACTTCAGGCGCTGTGCTGTACTCGTACGAGTACAGTGCTACTACCTGAGGCATTCATAATGCGCTCCAAGGGGCTCTTACGCGTGCCGCGCAGTGCAGATGCAGATGCAAACGCCTGCCGTAGGTCCGGCCGCTATTCATTCCTCTTATCCCTCCCCGAGGACATAATTGTTGACCCGTCATTGTCGTGCCGTCCCACCGACGCCGCCCTCCTCCTCATCCTCCTGCTTGTATCCGTCCGTCGCCGTGTAATCGGAACCACATTTTCCTTCCAACGCACTCCCTCCTCCTCGCACCCCCCAGTTGAGTCGACCAAGACATATATACCGACCCCGTCACTCGCCAGATCGACCCGTCCGTCTCCCATCCCCCTGTCGACTGTCGGGTTTTTTCTTTTCTTCCGTCTGTATAAACATCTTCTTCCGCTCCTTCGGGCCCTAGCTTTCAAAGGCAACGACATTTTCTTCGAGCCTCGGCGCAGACCTTTGACAGGCCCATCTTCCTCTTCACCTTGACCTTCACCGTCACCGTAGACTCGGTTCCCTCTGCCCCCTTCTTCCTCTCGCCGCCATGCAGCTGTCGTCTCTCCTCCTCGCGGTCCTGCCCTCGGTGGCCATGGCCGCCACAGCCTACGATGCGCCTGCGGCGCTCAAGGCCGTGGCCAAGGACCCGACCAACGAATGCAAGCTCCCTGTATCATTCCACGTCATCAACTTCGCCGGCAAGAAGAACGAGTCTTCGGACCTGTCCGAGTATCACTTCAAGTACCGCAACACCAACACCAACCTGACCACGACTTGCAACTGGGACACTGAGTCCAAGTCGACGACGCCCAACGGCCTCACGCCACGATTCGCATGCGCGGACAGTAACGTCAAGTTCATCTGGGAGGGCACGAAGAAGCGCCTCACGTTGGTCGAGCGCGTGTGCCCCAACACTCGAGGGTGAGTAAAATGCCACATCCGCCCTTCGCCGGTCAAGATCTAGCCTGGTTCTGCAAGGGCTACTCGGCAGGCTTGGAAGTATTCTGGACACAAGACACAAAGGTTAACCTCTTTCTTACAGCGTTCCTGCTTATGAAGTCGCCGGCGTCGCCGAGATTCCCCTGGCCTGCGGCAGCTCCGGCTGCGTCTCGAACCAGACGGACACGCTCGCCCTCTTCACCAGTCTCAACCCTGTCACGGATCCAACGCACCGCCGCGACAATGTCGTCCGGCGCCACAGGGCCAGGGGCGTCGCCTGGTCCTACGAGATCTGAGCGCGATGCTTTCGTGCGTCCCCTGCGCCTCCCGGTGCCTCAGGCTGTTTTAATGCGAGTTGAGGCCGGTACTAAAAGGGGAGATGGCATCCTGGCATCGGGAGGACAGGCTGTGTAAATACATTGCGAGTGTTGCGAATTGCGGTCCGAGAGGCCGCACCGGGGCGCGACGGCCATGTTTTTTTCATGCTCTAGACAGGCTCTTGGAGTACCCGCCCTTTTGCTTCGGCCTATGAAGTACATATCAATGATATCCCACGCTCGTTTTGGCGGGCTACTCGCTACCTACAAAGAAAGATTCGCCGTTTGCTTCCTGTTCGACTCGTGAATCATCGGCGGTCCCAGGTCAATGAGAGTGGCCAGCTGGCATGCTAATGCATCCGTCCCCCTTTCCCTTTCTTCACGCATCATCATCGGCATCTGCTACAGAGGCTGTCTCAAACTCCATTCCTTCTTTTCGAAAGATCTTTGGATGCGGTGATTAGAAGTGGCTGAAGCGGCTGAGACGGGACCGTTGCATCTCGCAGGGGTATGTGTGGCTTTCCCCCAAGTCGTTTCCCAGGTTCCCCGCCTGCAGTCGATAAACGAAGCAAACGTCGAAAGGGAGCCGTGCTGGGCCCTGCCAGGTCAACTCACCGCCGGGAAGCTCTCGCGTTACACCAGCTGCGCACATCTCGTCGAAGATTTTCTACAAAACCCCCCAACAGCCGCACTTGAGTATCTCTATCGACCTTCACAGTCATCTCCCTTCAGGTCCTGTTCAGCAACCGCAGGCCCCGACCATCCATCATGGGCACAGCGTGCACCTCGTGCAACAAGTCTCCCCCCGACCTCACCCTCAAGAAGTGCGCTAAATGCTCGGCGACGCCGTACTGCTCACGCGAGTGCCAGAAGGCGGACTGGAAGGCCCATAAGAAGATCTGCGGCAAGCAAGCCGGCGGACCGTCCGCCATCCCCGTGGAGCCCGCCAGCGCCGGCAAGGTATCGCCGCCCAAGGGCCTCGAGAAGGGCGTCGCCGACCCTTTCACGCGCCTGGACAAGGGCGTCTGGCTGCACGACCGGCCGGAGAAGGACGTGTACGCGCTGCTCATCGATGCCTACCGCCTGCACGTCGACGACACGTACAAGATGGACGGCGAGGTGGAATCGGACAGCGTCTACAGTGGCGCCGCCGACGGGCTCAAGGGCTTCCGTCGGTTCATCGCCCGCGCGGCCGCCCAGCCGGGCCTACTGCCGCCGTGGTGGGACGACGCGAAGAAGGCCGACTGCGAGGCGCTGGGCATGAAGGCCGGAGAGTGGCACGACCTGCGCTGTGCGGTGGAAAAGCACGATATCATCGACCGCTACGGCGACGCGCGCTTCCCGATGCAGCTGCGCATGTTTGCGGAAGCGGTGAACGGCAGGGGCCCCGGCGGGAGCAACGGCGCGGCCATGAGGCGCATGATGGTGGCGATGGAGCAGGGCGCCGAGGGCGACATGGTTGCGTCGACGATGGACATGTCAGGCCTCTTTGGCCGCCGTTAAGGGTCAACGGCTTGACGGCAGAGGGGCAATGAAATTGAATTCGAGGCAGAGAGGGCCTGGACTGCGATGTCGGCGGGTTTGTCCTTCTGTGGCGCGCGATTTTGCGCAGGGACACGAGCTGAGTTATCAATCCGTCCGTAGCGAAAATGTGATGACGATCCGAAGACGGCCTGGTGCTCAGGGCCAAGATATCTCGCTTGGGGCATAGCTTCGTGCTTGGGGGCCGAGATGGTCCTGCGACTCCTGCATTGAGACGAGCTTTGTCCGTTGCGGTTGGTATATCTAAGTGTGGCTTGAAGCTTCGCCGCGCCACGTGGTCGGCGAGCACAGTTTCGGAAGCACGAGTGGCTTGGTGCGCTGGGGCGGCTTGGGCGGCTCCCCCAACATGGATCTCCCCAGCCGCAAGCGGAACGGCCCAGCGGTCCAGCGACCCATTCTCCCCGCCAAAGCAGGGCATGCATCCATCCATGGCCCGGGGCCTCCCCTGCAGCGCGGTTCCCGTCAGCAGCTGAGGCGCCCGAGGCGCCGTCGCCCAGCGCGCTGTGGGCACGAACCTGCTGTCCTCGCAGCGAAAGACCGGACCCCCACTGGGCCGCCCGGCACTTGATAGGGCACAGCAAGCGCGCGGCATACATGACGGCTCGACTCCCCCAGACTTTCGGTCACGCAGCCGTCTCACCTCACCTCAAACCCGCCCGACCTCCCGCCCGCCTGCTCACCCCATCGTCATCACACCGCACACACGATCCCGCCACGGGACCCCAGACGACCCCAGCCTCGCGCGCGCCGCCGCCGCCGCCGCCTGGCTTGCCTTCACCGAACACTCGGTTGCTTATTTCAAAAGAAGAAGGAGAGACGTTCAGTCTACGGTCGACGCCGGCCCGGGCCTTGCTTTCTCCATCCATCATCGTCGCCACACATCGCTCGCGCGGTCGGTCGAAAACGTGGTGCTGTGCTGTGCTGTGCGGCGCTGGCTGCAGCATGCCCCATCGCGCTGATCGTCCGAGGCTCTGAGACAACGAAACCCCTCCCCTCTGCGAACAAAAGGCGAAAGGGAACCCGGACTCTGGGCGCGGGCGAGACTGAGACTCTCCTCACCGTCTTCACATCGCTGCATTTCCGTGGCTGCGGTTTTGTCGCATCGCGGCACAGCTTCACTTGTTGAGGCTTCCCTCGCGGAACAGCGAGCAAGCGAGCAAGCAGCAACACTTGACTGTCGTGGGCTCGTCGTTCGCTATTGGGTCGCGACATGACCCGGCATCGCTAAGGGCCCTCCTCTCCTCTCCCTCGTCCATCCCTACCTAGGCAACTACATCGCCACCGCACGCTCCCGCGCTTGCGTTCATCATCGCCATGCGGTGCCTCTTCTTCTGGCTCGTCGCCTTGACGTGGCAGCTCCTCGCGGGGCTCGCCGCCGCCGCCGTCTCGGTGCCCTTCTTCGCCGACCTCGAGCGCCTGTCGCGCCTCGTCGACATCTCGTACTGCGTCGGCAACACGGGTGTCCGCAAACCCTTCAGCTGCGTCTCCCGGTGCAAGGACTTCCCCGACTTGTCGCTCGTCACCACGTGGAGCACCGGCGTGCTCCTGGGCGATAGCTGCGGCTACATCGCCGTGGACCATTCGGGCGGCGGAGGCCTCACCCGCGGTATCAGCGCCGGCGGCGGCGACGACGACGAAAATGGCAATGTGGCGGCCAGGACGCGCCGCGGCGCCATCATCGTCGCCTTCCGCGGCACCTACAGCATCACCAACACCATCGTGGACCTCAGCACCGTCCCGCAAAAGTACGTCCCGTACCCGTCGCCCGATGACGGAGCGGAGCCGTCGCCGCCGTCCCGGGAGCCCCCCGAGCACCGATGCGACAACTGCACCGTGCACATGGGCTTCCTCGAGTCATGGCGCAACGCCCGCCGCGTCGTCGTCCCCGAGCTGCTGAGGTTGCGGGCCAAGCACCCGTCGTATCCGATCCAGCTCGTCGGCCACAGCCTCGGCGGCGCCGTCGCCTGCCTCGCGGCACTCGAGCTCAAGGTCTCGCTCGGCTTTGACGGCGTGTCCGTCACCACGTTTGGCGAGCCTCGCCTCGGCAACTATCATCTCGCGCACTTCGTCGACGCCGTATTTGGTCTCGATGCCGATGACGATGACAACGACGACAGGACTCTCGAGAGCCGGCCGTATCGCCGCGTCACCCACGTGAACGACCCCGTGCCTCTTCTGCCGCTCGAAGAATGGGGCTACCGCCCGCACGCCGGAGAAGTGTACATATCCAAGCCCAACCTCTCGCCATCCGAGGACGACATCCGCACCTGCGCGGGCGACAGCGACCCCGCGTGCAGCGCCGGCGCTGGCGAGTCGGCGTCGCTTGTCAAGACGGCGCGCCGGCTGCTGCACTTCAGCCGCGCCGGCACCGAAACGGTGCGCGCGCACCTCGGGGCGCTGTCGTTCCCCGCCCGGCTCCGGCTGTGGGAGCTCTTCTTCGCGCACCGCGACTACTTCTGGAGGCTCGGCTTGTGCGTGCCGGGCGGCGACCCGGCCAACTGGGGCAAGGGCCCGCTGCAGGACGCCGAGCCGGGCGAGCTGTGATACATACCATGACATACCATGTTGCTGATCATCGTCTCTGTATTTATTTCGTTGATGCGGCGCATCGCGGGGAGTTTGGGGAGGAGCCGGTGGCGAACCAAGGATCCGTACAGACACGGCTTGGGGCGATCGCAAGGGTGCGTCGTCGACCTCGCTTAATACCTTGATACCTTGATAATGAACTTGACGATTTTCCACATTTTCGGTCCGATGTCGACTCTGCTCGTACTTGCGTGTCGGCCTGCTGCGTTCAGAATGGGCGTGCTCTTAAAATGCAAAGTATATTCGCTGCGGCCCTGCGCGTCTGTGGAAAGTCTGTATGCGGTCCCCGTCAACGTTTATGCAGAGTATCGTATTGATAGGTGGCGCGAAGTGTCCAACGGTCGGGTGCCCACTCGACGGGTACGCCATGCAGGGCTACAACTTAAAAGTACCCTACGTCTCAGTCGCTGGATGAGATTAATAGCTTAGTGATGCTTGGACGATTGTTTGTTTACTCCGTACGGTTGACGGCGTTCTTGGCACCGTAGCCCAAACCATGCCTGCCGTGCAGGGTAGACTGATGCTGTTAAGCATGGAAAAACGCGACTAGGAGTAATACTCGTTCGGACCGCTCGTTGGGCTCCAGACTGCGGACAGCACGGAGCAGCGAACCAAGCACAAGCACGCACTGATGGACATGGAATCGGCCCAGTCAAGGACGAGAACGGAGGCGCTGGGCAATCATTGGACGCTTCGACCGGCGAGCAAATCCCACACCAGAGAGCGGCGGCGGGCCTGTCACATCGTCATGCCTTGTTTGTCCCTTTGCGACGCTGGCACGCGACTGAGATGAGGCACGGATGACCGGAGACTTATCCGGAGAGGGAGGGGTCGGGCGTGATGTGACTCATGGGCAATAGTCCAATCTGTGACGAGGCTGATGGCGAGGTGTGCCCGGGCGAGGCTGCTGGGTGGTGCTCATGGCGGGGAGGGGTGAGGAGGGGTTATCGTCGTCATCATGTGAGAATTTTCAGATCCGGAATGCCACGCCAGAGACAGCAGTGGCCTGTCTGCGTGGCGAAGCACAGCCTCGCTGGCCGCGACGACGCGCGAGGCCTCAGAGAGTTGCGCTACGGGCACGAAGTACAACACATCCTAGTACATCCGGCTCGACGACCGAGGACCACAGCCCGTTGCGACAGCGAGTGGAGGCCGGCAGCTTATAATGACTGGACATTCAATTTGCGGAACAAGATTGAACAGCCAGTACCCAGTCGTCGTCGCGCAAGGCTCGTGCCGTTGTCTCTGTCACGCGGGGATGAGCAGTGAATGCCGGGACGTCCCTGCGGGCGGACCTGAATGCTGGTAGCGAGTAGGGTCTCTCGCACAGCCGCCGAGCCGCCACTAATTGGGGATCCGCCGCGAAGAGATGGGGTCCGGTGGGCTGATGACCTTGTTTGCCCGTACAAGCCGGTGCCAGTGCCATCGCGGGTGCCCAGTGCGTCGTCGACGGCTCGACAAGCGGGACGAAGGCGAGAGGACAACGAAGTAGCTTGGCGAGGGCCACGGCACCGGCAGCGGTGATTCGTGTCATGCAGATGAATCGACTTGGAAGGCGCCCGGGGTTGATTCGCGAAGCTGGCCCGGCGTGAAAGCCGGAGATGAGCTGGGGTCACGGTGAGCCATGTTTTTCATGCTGCCCTTGGCTGCCTGGTCCGCGACTGGGGAAGCGGGATGATTAAGGTAGGAGTCGACTTGGAGTGCCGCCTAGCCTGGCCAAATGAGGCTCCGGGGACGGCGGAGCACAGGTTGGGCTGCAAATTGCAGGCGGGGAAAGGGAGAAATTGCTTTTGCCCACATCGATCAATGGTCACGTAGCACAGGAAAACGGCCGTGACGCTACACGGTCGTGGCGATGTTGAGGGCGCCGGTGATACCGTGTCGATGCTTCTGCGCCTGGGGTCTGGCTTCCACGCTGTTTCGCATTTTGGCCGTGGGCTCCGCGTCTGGCCACGCGCGCATGACGAAGCGGAATTAGACGACACGGTGGTGGTTGTGGTGGTGGCATGGGAGGGGCTGTGGCAGAGCCTTCAAGGTGTGGCCAGGTGAGAGCGGCCATGCGTGAGCTTGAGGAGGGAGGACAGGTGCTTCGGGTGAAGGTACGGACCAAGGTGGACTTGGTGAACTGGTCGGTACCTGAGGCAGACAGCCCCGCCTGCAGGTCAATTGGTCTGGCCGCCCTGGGAAGGGGCCTCAGGTCATGAACGATGGCAGGCGAAGTGAGAGGCCCTTCCAGGTTTCCTTCCCGGCACGCGAGCAAGTGCCACAACATTAAGGCATTGGCGAACTTCTCGTGCGCGAATCGAATTTGCGGCCCATCCCCCCCCGCGTGGTGTCGGTGCCCCAGCCTCGTTGTACCCTGATCAGATCAGAGCCGGGCGGTAGGTCGAACAAGGCCTTTGTTGGCAACACCTTTGTACCTCGCCTGCTCTCCTCGCTCAGGCAGCCGATGGGGACGTGGACACGGACGGGAGCGTCGCCTAACAGTGGGGTTAGCCTGCTCGCCCAGCGATGATCAGGCAAGGTGGCCAGCCAGCCAGCTGCTCAGCAGCCCAGCCAGCCAGTGGCCCGGCCAGCTTGCCAGCCAGCCTCAGCCCTCGGAGCAAGTGGAAGTGGAATGCACGCGGCGCGCCGCCAGCAACGAGTCCCAGATGGGCCGAGCGGGCGAGCCGGGCCCCGTCCGGTCTGGTACCTCGAGCGTCGGTGTGGAGTCGCGGCGCTGGCAGGTACCTACGTTACTGACTGAGGTACCCGAGGGTGGCCTGGTGATCCGCCAGGTTTTCGATCCACGAGGTGCCCGGCCTTGGTGGCCTCTGGCGGGGCCCCATCACCCTCGTGCGCGCGCCGGAGCAGCCGCCCGTTCGTGTGCTGTGCTGTGCTGCGCGGTGCTGTGCTGCGCTGCGCTGCGTTGCGCTGCGCTGGCTGCACCGCCCGCGAGGATGTGATTCGAGATTGGTGGGTTGAGGTGCCGTCGGTCGGGTGCTCCTCCGGGACGCACAGGTGAGGTGGGAAGGCCAGGCCCGGTACCTCGTTGCTTGGGTCCAGCACCTTCCATGAGGTGGGCGATAGCGGGCCCCAGCCCAGCTGCTGGGCTGTTCGTTGCGGGCGCCAGAGTCCCAGTTGGCCCCCCCAAGGTCCATGCTGAGCTGTACCGCCGTGTTCCAGCTGCTGTGCGGGTGAGCTGCTGGTGCCCACCTCGGCGCTGCTGATGCTGCTGTCGTGGCGCCTGCTGCTTCCTAGGCGGGCTCCCTCCGCTACTACCTAACCGCCCACGAGCCCAGCGGCGCGCCCGCTAAATCCTGCCGCTGGCCGCCGGCTCCGCCCCAGAGGACGAACCCCAAGGACGGAAACCCCCAATCCCAGGCCTATCCACAATCAAAATACACAAACACCCACCCCCTCTTCTCTGCTCCCTCTGCCTTTCCCAACTCCTCTCTCGCATCTTCTTCCCAAGCATCATTCTCCGTTCCAACCACCGCGACCCTCCCAACGAATCCACAACCCCTCGTCCGTTGACTCTCGACACCATGACTACCGAGGTACGTGCTTTCTCTACGATGCCACGCCTGCTTTTGCCGCTGCCCGCTCCTCGCTGTATCCCCCCCTCTTCCATGCACCGCCGTTGCCGCCACCCTCGTTTGCTTCACGGCCCACACTGCCTCTGCGCGAGGCGTCCTCGGGGCCTTCGCGGCCGCGGCGCAGCCTGCAAGTCGAGCATATCGGCGTTGCCGTTGTTTGCAAGCTGCAGCGTTCCACGGCACGCCGGTCCTGCTTGCGCCGGCCCGTCTGCACTCCGCCCCCTTTCCGCGCGCTCTACCGTCCCTTTCACCTTCGTTCTGGTCCTCATGTGATGAACACGGCTAATGTTGGCTCTCTCGTAGCGTGAAAGGTTTGTCTACCTCCTGGCCCGTCCGAGACCGTCCGCGGGTGCGATGTGCAAACGGAAATGGGGTCGCTAACGGGTTCGCGAATACAGCAAGACTTTCCTGGCCCGCCTGTGCGAGCAGGCCGAGCGCTACGATGAGATGGTCACCTACATGAAGGAGGTTGCCAAGCTCGGTGGCGAGCTCACCGTCGATGAGCGCAACCTCCTCAGCGTCGCCTACAAGAACGTCGTCGGCACCCGCCGTGCCTCGTGGCGCATCATCTCCTCCATCGAGCAGAAGGAGGAGTCCAAGGGCTCCGAGAAGCACGTCTCCACCATCAAGGAGTACCGCAACAAGATCGAGGCCGAGCTCGAGCAAGTCTGCCAGGATGTTCTCAACGTTCTCGACGAGAGCCTCATTCCCAACGCCGCCACCGGCGAGTCCAAGGTCTTCTACCACAAGATGTAAGCGCTCCAAAACCCCGCTTTGTCATTGGGCCCTCCCGAGCTCTTATCTGACCACACGCACCCGCACAACAGGAAGGGCGACTACCACCGCTACCTCGCCGAGTTCGCGTCTGGCGAGAAGCGCAAGGTTGCTGCCACCGCCGCCCACGAGGCCTACAAGGTGCGTGATTCCTGGCCCAGTCGTCACATGCCGCGTGTGCTGGGTTGATTTTTCTGGCCCCCAAATACCGCATGCTTACCCTGAACGCCCTACAGAACGCGACCGACGTCGCCCAGACCGACCTCACCCCTACTCACCCTATCCGCCTGGGCCTTGCCCTCAACTTCTCCGTCTTCTACTACGAGATCCTGAACTCGCCCGACCGCGCGTGCCACCTGGCCAAGCAGGCCTTCGACGATGCTATCGCCGAGCTCGACTCCCTCTCTGAGGAGTCGTACCGCGACAGCACCCTCATCATGCAGCTGCTGCGCGACAACCTGACTCTCTGGACCTCGTCCGACAGCGCCGAGGCCGAGGGCGCCGCCGACGCTCCCAAGAAGGAGGAGGGCGAGGCGCCCAAGCCCGCCGAGGAGGAGACCAAGGCAGCCGAGGAGCCCGCCCCCGCGGCTGCCTCTTAAATCTGCTTCTCACACCCACCCGATACCATGGACTCCTCGGCATATTGGAACCGAGGGGCGATGCTTGGCCGCCTGCTCCGCGTCTATACCTCTGTATTTGGCGAGCAGTGGCGTGCCTCTGTTTTTAGGGCTGGCAGGCAGGTGATATTGCGCGGGTGCGCAGTGCGTTGATTTTGTGGCAATGGCGGAGAGGGATTGCGGCATGTTTGCTCCGGCTGGATGGAACTGGTGGGGGTTGCGCGGGTGGGCGCCCCAACGTTGTGCGTCGTCGATGCTCTTGGCCCGCTGGGCTGGAGGAGGAGCGTGGCGGCTGTTGTACCACGGCGGGCGTCGTGCTGCCGGCTTCCCTGGGATGCGAATATCGAGGCGTGGTCCCCTCTGCCAGATGTTGCCCTGGTGTTTTTCCTTGATTGTCTCGAGACTTATCGATTCACGGTTTTGCTGGATCGACCCATGCAAATGCTGTTTCTGCTCTTTTTTCTATCCGTTTTTTTAACTACCCCAACACCTCCCCCCTTTTCGGCTGTGTTTTTCTCCGATTTGATGGCTCGTCTCTCTCGGGAGAGAAGGAATCGTGGCTTCGCATCAACACACCGTTCTCATCCCCAACCCCCGCAAAAAGAAATGGCCACCCCGGCACGAAGCCACTTCACACTGGCCGAGTGCGACGACGACGCGTCGAATTCTCTCCTATGCGGGCGGGCAACGACCGATGCCAGGCAAAACGGACGGACGGACGGACGGACAGATGGACGGAATCGGACTGGGCTTGGGGCGGCGACGACAGCGGCGACGACGACGACGTTGAGGAGGGCTCCTCGGTTTCACTCGGATCGGAGCTCTCCTCTCTGGCGGCAGTCTGCTGGTTAGCCCCTCCCTGACGGACACGGTGCTTTTGCTCCTCACGACCGCCCCCCCCCCCCCCCCCCCTGGCTAGGTTGATGTGGTTTGCTACCGTTGCAGGAGGACTAGACAGAAGTCTTTGGGCGTGGATAATGAACAAGAAATCAAAATAAAGCTATGGCCAACAAGTCGTGACGTGGTGTGCGCCATGTTTGTGAGTGCCTCGTTCGGACCGTGTGCCATGTATTATTCTTGGAATGGAACTGAGTCGAGGAGCCATCGAGAGCTCCGTGCGGGTCTCGCGCTATGCGATGTGCATGAGACCAGTTCATCTACAAGGTACGACGCTCATGACAAGACGGCAACATCGACGGGCGGAATCGGGTAGGTTCGTGATTACCATTTAACTATTAACTCGTCCGAGCGGAGGCCATATACAAGAGTGTGCGACGAGTGTGTGTGTGTGTTTGTGTATGCTATATGTACAGGCGCCGCCCGAGCCGCCGTCTGATGACGGCCAAAGGGGGATGCAAGCGTCGTCTTTGTCTCGTGATCCAAATCGTCAAAGCTGCTGCTGACGGCGATGATGGTGGTGGCGGTCGTGGAGGAGGAGGAGGAGGAGGAGGAGGAGGTGCTGCTGCTGCTGTGCCCTGATCCATGAGAAAAATGAAACAAACCAAGAAAACTAAAACCAACTGACGGAAAATAACTCCCTCCGTACTGTGCTAACGTCTTTCAAATGGGTATATATGATGAGCTATCTTGTTGCGCGGGAGCCGTTCTTACGCCCCGTCGTTGTGCTTGTGGCGCGTTGTTACGCGCTGGCCCGGACGTTTTGCTGGGAGAGCAGGCGGGCGGCGCGCTGTAGGCGCTCCTGCTGCTTTTTCTGCTTCCGCAGCACGTCATCCTCGCTGCTGTCGGCGTCGTGGAGGGCGTCGTCGTCTTGTTGCGGCCCGACGGGGTTGTCATTGGGAGGAGGCGGCGCGGCGTCCTGGTGATACATGGCGGTGCGGATCACCTCGCCACCGGGCAGCACGCCGCCAGGGCAGGCCTCGGGAGGGATGCCCGTGCCGTCGAGGAGGGCAGCGTGGGTGGAGCCATCGGGGCCGGTCGCCCGCAGAGACAAGCGGCGGACGAGGCGGCGCCAGAAGCGATGCCGCCTCCCCGACTTGCCTGGCTGTCCAGCGGTGCCGTCGTCACCCGGCGGCGAGGCGGTGGTGGTGAAGGTGGCGGAGGATGGCGCCGAGGGGAGGGAGCTCGCGGTGGAGGCGGATGATGACGGCGACGACTTGGGAGGAGCGGCGAGGGCGGAAGCAACCTCTGTGCGCCAGATGAGGATGCGGGCCTGAGCGGTGGAGGATAGGCAGGATGGGACGGCGGCGGGCGTGCGGACGCTGTGCGTGAAGCCGGCGTCGGGGGCAGCCATCACGGTTGGCGATGGGGGATAAATGAGCGGTGCAGAGTGAAATGCGTCTGTCCTCGTCAAGTCGAGGTGACGATGGTGATGGGTGGACTGAGGGCTGAAGCACTCCAGGCTCTCAGAAGATGGTGGTCGTGATGCCGAGTCGTGCTGGTGCTTTCATGTGACGTTGGCGATCGCGTTGTCGGCAACGAAGCGAGGCTGTCGCGTGAGGTGCCTGCGATGGATCGCCTGTTCCTTCTCTAGGGTCGCCCCGTATGCGGCTCGCGATGCGGACTATATCAGGACAAAAGGCACGCACGGCGGCGCGTGTCCTGGCTCTCCAAGAGTAGGTGCTGCGGGACGTTGATGGGATGAGATCTCAGTCCAGCCACCAGGAGTCCAGGACCCCCTTGCGCCGAACTCTCTTGTGTGCCACCAGCCAACCCTTTTTCTTTGCTTTCGGTCTTGTGCCGTCTCAACCTCAGAGAAGGGAGGCACAGGCGAAGCGCGGAGGGGAGCAGGCCGAGGCACAATACAATATATAGGAGGGAGACGAGAAATGAATCGGTTTGCTCGCCAAGCGGACGGCTGCGTCTCGCGAGAGGGTCGTGGTAGGACGGGATGTAGTGCAAGGTGGAGGAGACCGGGGTCGGTGTCAGGGTCGGGGGTGCGAGCAAACGGAGTGGAAGGATGTGGAGGAGCAAGGAGCAGGAGGAGAATGATGGATGTTTAATACTGAAAGGAGGCTAGCTTGTAGGGCCAGCCAGCGGGTGCAGCACAGCACGAAGCAACCCACGCAGACGGCAGAGTCATTCGAGCAGGCCAAGCGCGCAGGCCGAGTGTCGGTACTTGGGGCTTGGGCTCCGTCAAGGCGACGGATGGAGTCGATGGGCGGACAGAGGGCGGGAGGGCGAGAGAAAGAGGAAAGGTGGGTTTCCAGTTTCTGCTCTACGCTGGTCAACGCTCTCTGCGTCCACCCAGTCGCCGGTGCACGGAGACGCAGTCCGGGGGCCCGTCTGGGGTCTGGTTGGAGAAGGGGGGGGGGCTTGTTGCTACTGTATTCCGTAGCTGGTGCTGTTGCCCCCTTAGCTCCTCGAGCCAAGCCAAGACCGCGATGATGACGAGGAGGCGAGGAGCCAAAGGAACTCGAAAGGCAAATACCACGACAGTTTGCTCGTACGAGACGATGTGTCGAGACGATGTGTGGTCAGGTCAGGCCATGACGACGGTTCTGCCTGCCAGCGTGCTGGGCGGTGGTGAGACCCGGTACGGGGAGGCGGCGGCGTCGGCGGCGGCGGCGGCGGGGGGAGGCTTGGCTTCGCCGCTGGGGGCGCGAGCGAGTGGCAGCCATCAAGCGTGTGCAGCGTGCGCAGCGTGCTCGTGGGCGGTGGGACGGCTGGCTGGTTGGCCCGTTGGCTGGGGCTGGGCCGCTGGGTGGCGGCCGGGGCGGGAGCGGGGCTGGCGCGGGTGGGCGGTTGGTCGAGTGATCCATTGCTCGATTGATGGTTGATTGATGGGATTGACTGATTGACGGGGGTTTGCTTCTGGCTGGCTGGTGGTCTCGTGCGCAGCGCCCCAGCCCAGCCAGCCCGACTTGGCAGTGTGGTTGTGGCCGCAGCCGTGGTTGCCCGTGATCGTGTTCGTGGTCGTCGAGGACTCGTGGTGGACTCGCGGACTCGCCTGGTTCTCGTGGGCTCGTGGTCGTGGGTGCCCCCCCCCCGCCTGTCACGTTTCCGAGAGGATGACGGGATGCCCGGACGCCTCAGGCATGGACGCCTCAGGCAGACAAAGGCAGCCCTTGGAACAGAAAGGCACGACCTGGGACTTTCTGCCGCGCTGTTTCCCGTCTCGCGTCGCCTGGCTGGCCAGCAGGTGCAGCACGACGACTGCTCTTGCCGTTACCTCGTGGTGCAGCTGCCGCTCATCTGCCTCGGCCTCCAGTTCGCCTCACCCACTAACTACCGAGACACACCGCAGTGGTCAGCACCGTTCGGTGTGCCCTGCATCAGCGCAGTGTCTACTTATCCGAAGGCTTCCAAGGTTCCATTGATCAGCGCTGCACCCCGGCTCTTTCATCAATGGCTGCAGACTCCATCTCCGCCAGTCCCGGGCTCGACTCGACTCGACTCATCAACCCGCGGGCGATCCATCATCATCTCGAGCGTTCTGTCCAACGCAAGGACCAACCTAGATGGACCCCGTCCTGTCATCCTGTCACCTTGCCATCCTACCATCCTGTCCAGTTCAGGTCCCGCTAGCGCGAGCGAGGCCCGCCCACTACCTTCACCAACGCAGGGCCGCCACACCAGACGGGACGGCTGGACAGCGATAATCCGCCCGGCCGCTAGCCAAGGCAACGCATCCGAATCGTGCCCATCCATCTGCACGTGCAACTGCCGTGCCGGCTCCACTGCCGTTCGCCATGCGCCAGTCTGCCATGCTGCTGGCGGCACGATTCCGGCGGCGGCGGCGGCAACGGCCACGACCTACGTCTAACTTACGACAACAACCACGAACACCGCGACTCTTGAAGCTTGTCTTCGGATGCAATATCGGATGTACTGTACTGTGAAGTGGATGAGGAGTGTTGCATCGACAAAGTGAGACCGGGGTGACACCTATGACCAAGTATTTCTGCGTATCGTACCTGATCCAACAGGCCGATAGAGGAACGGTACGGCCACGTGTATACTCGTACGTGTGAGATCATATGCATCCATATTGCATCTATTCGTATGTGCTTCAGCTCTGTACTTACATACAGCAGCTCCGTTCCGTTCTTTGATTGAAGCGGGTTGAGGCACGCCGAAGCTTTGTCTCTCCGATCTCGGCAGGTGAGGGGCTGGGGGTTGGGGTTGGGGTTCTGCCGAGGTCGGAGAGAGAGCTGAGGGGAGGAGGGGCGGGCCGCGAGCTGCGCTGCCAGCGAAAGCTTGCCATTTCGAACGAACACGTCCGTCTTTGAAGAGACGCCAGCCTCCTTCGTCACAACTCTAAACTTCTGACACTCTCCGTCGGACCTCCTGCCTCCCGCCTCGTCTTCCACTCATTCTCGTGCTTCGTCACACAGAACGGACCCTTCCTTGGACGAACTCGGTCGGACGAGTATTGCAACCATGGCGGAACACAACATTGTTGTCTTTGCGGGCGACCACTGCGGCCCAGAGGTGATTGACTACCCTTGAGCTTTCCCACCCTTGACTCTAGACAAAGAGAGGCTGATTTTGGTTATTTGACAGGTTATTGCTGAGGCAATCAAGGTACGACGAGTCTGGTATTTGCGACGTGCATGCAGTTGAGCACGTCCTGACGCAGGATCCAGGTTATCAAGACGGTCGAGGAGCTGAGCCCGACTGCTGGCAAATTCAATCTGCAGGACCACCTGCTCGGAGGGGTAAGTCGTCCCCCGACGACGGATCACACGGGCCAAAAGGCATCCACGAGAGAAGTCTCTTGCTAAACTCGGCGTTTCTCCCCAGTGCTCCATCGACCAGACCGGCGAACCCCTCACAGACAAGGCCCTCGCCGCCGCCAAAGCCGCCGACGCTGTGCTCCTCGGCGCCATCGGCGGCCCTGAATGGGGCACCGGCGCCGTCCGCCCGGAGCAGGGCCTCCTAAAGCTGCGCAGTGAGATGTGCGCCTATGGAAACCTCCGTCCCTGCTTCTTCGCGTCCGACGCCCTCGTCGAGTCCTCCCCCCTGAAGGAGTCCGTCTGTCGCGGCATGGATATGATGTTAGTCCGGGAGTTAACCTCGGGCCTGTATTTCGGAGAGCGAAAAGAGTACGACGGGGTTAATGCGTTCGACACCACTGTTTACACGAAGCCAGAAATCGAGCGTATCGCGCGGCTGGGCGGCTACCTGGCCAGGACCAGGGGAGACTCGCGGGTCATCTCACTGGACAAGGCAAACGTTCTGGCGACAAGCAGACTCTGGCGCACTGTGGTTGCAGAGGTCTATAAAAACGAGTTCCCTGATCTGAAGGTCGAGCATCAGCTCATTGACAGCGCGGCCATGATCATGGTCAAGAACCCGAGGCAGCTGAATGGCGTTATACTAGCGCCAAACTTGGCAGGTGAGCGAAGCCCCCCTCGTCCACCTCGAAGGCGGTTTAGCTAACGAGTGTTCAGGGGATATTCTCAGCGACGAGGCGAGCGCCCTGGCGGGAAGCATAGGGCTGCTCCCGAGCGCGAGTCTCTGCGGGATTCCGGGCTCTGGCTCTGGGTCTGCAGTGCCTTCTATCTGCGAACCGATTCATGGTGAGACTCCTATCCTCCACTCGAGCCCTCATGTAGACATCAGTCGCTAACGCACATGACAGGAAGCGCGCCGGACATATCAGGGAAAGGGATTGTCGTGCGTCAAGCCCCCGTTTCAGGCGATTCCTATCCATTCGCTGCAATCACAGAGCTGACATGATTTCCAGAATCCCATTGGCACCATCCTTTCCGTGGCCATGATGTTCCGGTACTCTCTGAATCTCGCCCACGAGGCTAAAATCATCGAGGACGCGGTCCGCGCCGCCATCGACGCCGGGCTGAGAACCAAGGACATGGGCGGCAGCACGGGCACCGCAGAAGCAGGAGATGCCATCGTTGCTGAGCTTGTCAAGATTCTCAAGGCGACTAACTAATCAACCCCCAGCTCGTACGACCTATCACGAACATCATCATTGTCCCCGTCGTCTACGTCAGATCCGCCGTGGGAGGAGATAGACCTATACGGGCTTTGAAGTGGTTATAAACGTTTGCGGCGCGGACAGG
This sequence comes from Purpureocillium lavendulum, assembly GCA_029168975.1. NCBI lineage: Eukaryota > Fungi > Ascomycota > Sordariomycetes > Hypocreales > Ophiocordycipitaceae > Purpureocillium > Purpureocillium lavendulum. The sequence continues at coordinate 1,528,425 of JAQHRD010000001.1, forward strand.
GCGGTAGGAGGTTGACGCGGTGTCTGCTGTGGTGGTGCGTGCCCCATGCGCGCAGTAACCGGAGGAGTTCAAAAGGCTTGACTATCGGGAGCGACAAAAGGAGCCATGGTATAGATGTAGAGTATCCCCGCAAGAAAATGCAGACTACTTTAACGAGCGCGTCGAGAATCGTTGGTCGCTAGACAGACGGCTTACAAGAAGCGAGGACGCGGCGTACCAAAGCACCGGTTGCAGCCGCTCGCTACGGACTACAGTGCCTCTCCGTTCTCAAAGCCTTTGTGCAAACGATCGCATCCGAGCAAATGATTTCAGGCGTAGTCGACCTCAAAAGCCGCCAACCGCCGAGTTGCCGGGCCACACTCCTGTAACACGACACTTTCCGGGCATCCTTCTTCTCTAAGCAGCAAACAACATGGCCGAAGATCATGCCAGCTCGATTGCCAGGGCGTTCTCGGCGTCCCCCGAAATTGAAGGATTGGCGCAGGCAGGGTGCGAAGGGCGGAATGGCATCATGGCCAAGGGAGCTGAAGGGGAGGGAAGGGAAGGGGAAAGAAAAGTCAGTGGACACGAGTTGACTGATGAGGAGCACCGAGGTTGGTACCTTATATACTCGTAGTCATGTACACATACGATTGCCTGGCCACAGAGGGGCGGCGGCAAGGGCGCCTTACCCGGTGGGGGATGCCACCGTTCCCGGCGCGAGCAACAGCGAATGGTTATTATTCCATCAGTCTGCCTCACAGTCTACTTATAGGACTCTATCTATATAGCACTTGACGTTATAACAAACGCACACGCCCCTCAAGTGTCATCCCCCCCCCCCCCCCCCCCCCCTTTTTTTCCAGACTGCGGGCTGCCGTCACCCACTCGTAGCACCGCTGTGGTGAGTCCGTATGATGCCCCTAGAAGTACTGCTCTGCTTCCAGACTCCAGAGGGAGGGAACAAGGAGGCTGATAAACTGGTCCCAGAGGTGGGTGGGGTGGCTGGCATACCTCTGGCTGGAGCGTCTGGCATCGGTGAGGTTCTCAGCACCCACGTGTCAAGACGCTGACGCTCACATTGCGGTCCTTGTGATACACTTCGCCCTTGACAAGGCTACCGTTCGGTCCTCTCTTGCAGTCCTTCAAAATAAGTTCTGCCCCTTCTGCGATAAACGAGAAAGCAGGCAGCTCTGTATTGGCCCAGTTCTATGCAATGCGGGTTAGCCAAAGGATGAATCGTATACGGGGGGGAATCTCAATCTCTGGCCCAGCCAGAGCCAGAGCCAGAGCCAGAGCCAGAGCCAGAGCCCGAGAACGCAAACGCAAACGCGTACATACATTGTTGCACCAGGATATGGCGGAATTGTGCGAGCAGCTGGCAGTTTTGCACTCCCCAGGCCCCGCGGACATCTTGGGTTGTCCGCCGACACCCCGCAGCTCCGCGACCCCCTTCTCGATACGAGCTACTTCCGCCGCTTCGCTGCTACCAGACCGGGCGCAACGGACTTTGAATTGGCTGCCCGCCCAGTCGCCCTTCTGATCCCGCCTCTGGGGCGTCGATGATGTGCCGTTTGCGCCAGACCCCTTGAGCTTCAGGAGCTGAGCGGGGACCTGCTGAATGTTGCCGTCGACGGCCACACGCGGGCCGCCAGGCTTGACCTCGTGCTCCCCGGACGAGACGGCAACGTGGGAGCCATCCGGGGGGCCGGCGGCTAGTGCGGCCACCTATATGTAGGGAGAGCCCAGTCTCAGTTAGCGAGCGCGCACTTTGTTGGTCTCTTGCGTGGGAAGGTTATCGCTGGCCCAATTTCTCACCCCGATGGTGTGGCCGACGACGGCCGCTATGGCGCAGACGAGGAGCTTCATTGTGTGTTTGTGCTGCCTGTCTGTCTGTGTGCTGCTTTCCCTGCGCGCCGTCCGACGAAGATCCAAGTCAGTTTTGAAACCAAACCAAATACTTGCTCGCCTAGTCACGAACGACACGTCAGTATTGGCGCCCGAGTAAGTCTTCGAGAGAAAAAAAGTGATATATACATATACATATTTGATCAAGCGTCCAAATATAGCACAGACAGACAGACAGGCAAGTCAAAACGCAGTGTCCGTCGCGGAAAAAAACACATTCTTGTTGCCCGGTCCCCAAGCTTTTTTTTTTTCTGTGTGTGTTTGGGGATCCTGCCCCTAGGCGTCTGAAACCATTCGTTGCTGTCGTCTCGGGCTGCTGCTGCTGCTGCTGCTATTTACAGTTGACTACGAAGTATGGCTATCTGTGCTCCGCCACCCCACCACCGCCTTCACATGAGGGCAGTTACAGCAGTACTTGTATAGCCGTTTGAAGACATGGCCTGTCCGGCGCCGTTGACCCACGCAATTGCGACTACCTTACCTTAGGCTGGTACAGTATGTACTTGTATGAGCCTCGCGGGATAAGTCAGACGACGGCTGGGGAAATAGAAATAGAAATGTTGGTCTGTCTTCCGCCCCTCCCAGGCGCACGGCCCAGTCGACGACACCTATCCGGAATCACCGCGCAAAGGTCAGCACGATACGTAGTTACAACATCTCGCAAAGACGTCGCGTCGCTCGGGCGTGAAGCCACTTCCCAGAAATACCTTAGGTAGCAAGGAGAGATACCTTAGGCAGGTAAGGTACCTAGGTCCCGCTGTGGCCAACTGCAACCGCGAGGAGGCCCTTGCGCCGGCGGCAACTTCACCTTGTATACTGTACCACCTACAGTACTTCGTACTTCGTAGGTACAGCAGCTGCAGACACCGCACGTAACTGTAGACACCCGCCGGTTTGCAAACGCACCGGCTCTGCAATAATACCTACCTAGCTAGGCTCGTCGTCGGGCCACGGCCTGCAGCGACGTCTGCGTCGGTTGGCTGCACAGCGCGATGCACTCTGCCGATGCGCGCGCGCGCGAGACCCGAGCCGCAACCCAACCACGTACACGTAAGGTACTTCGTACCAGCATTGTACTCGTACGAGTACCTACATCATCAGTTCCAGGTTGGTTGCGTGTTTCCTCCACCTCGTTGCGAGCCACTCGGATCACGCTGCACGTTCAGTGCAATAGCCAAGCGTTTCTTTCGCGTGCGTACTCGTACGTGCCCGTACACGCGCCTCAATGCTGCTGGGCGCAACGCCTCTCGAATTTGCTCCTCCGCCGAGTAGCTACACGTACAAGTGCAGTACGTACCGCCTGCCCGCCACGTCGACGTCGATGCGGAGCCTCAAACGGGTGAGACACCTCCTCCACATCCCCTGCCTGGCCACATCCCGGGCTCCATCGCCCGACAGCCTCCACGCGGCAGACGTCCCGTGCCACCAGACCGCGTCCGCTACCTCTTGCGGCTGGGCTGCAGCGTTTCCCATCCGCCCATGGCGTCTTCACCGCCCTCGTTGAGCGAGTCGAGCAAGTCTACCTGTCCATTCTCGTCGTCAGTGCCCTGGCCGTGCCGCGCAGGGAGCGGCGGCTTTGGTCCGTTCGACCCGTTGGGCCTACCCGACCCATTGGAACCGTTCGCAGGTGCCCGACTAAAAGTCTGCGCCTTGTTGTTGTTGTTGTTGGCCTCCGTTGTTGACTCCAGTCCCTGCACGGGCTTGCGATCGAGGCCAACCCGTGGCCCCACGGGACCCTGTTGCGGCTTTCCCGTCTGGGGCGTCCCCATGGTTGATGCTCGTGCGACAACGCCGGGGCGCAACGCGCCCTCCTCCCCCGCCGCCGCCGTTGGCCTGCCACCCTGCGAACTCGTCGCCAAGTGCGCCGGCTTCTTAGCCACCGGGGGCGGCGACTTGCCACTGGCGCTGCTGGCCTTGAGCTGCTGCGACAGCTGCGACAACTGCGATGCATGTGATGAGGCTACCGATGCCGGCCGCGGCGTCGTTGGCAGAGGGGGCAACGTTTGCACCCTGCCCAATGCGCCAACGTCGCCCGTGTTTCCTGGGGCCCCGGGCCTCGACCCTGCTGACCCGCCTGCTGTCATCTGTCGCCGCGGCGGCGGTGGAGGCGGTGGGCCGGCATTCGACGTCGTCGACGCTTCAGAATGTTGGCTTCGAACGCTCTGCTCGTCGTCCAGCTTTATCCGCCCGACCTTGGCTGGCAGCTTCCCCGCGTCATATGGCGGTGGTAGCTTTCTCGCTATCGCGCCAGGCGGCTGCATCTGCATCGGCCTTGGGAGAGGCACCTTTTCGTATGGGGAGCTGGATATGCTCGACAGGGACGCGCCTGGCGAACCTCGTGGGATGCTGACCCAATCTGGCTCATCGCTGTGCCCAAATGGGTTCGACGGCCGGTTGGGGTTGAGTGCCATCGGCTGCCCGTCCCGTCCGTTTGGCACCGCCACCTGCGCACGCGCCGGCTGCTTATTGTCCAACCACCACTTCTGGCGATCCGAGCTCGCCGGCGGGAGTCCCGGCTCGATGGAGTCGTACCCGATCAGATCTTCATCCTCGGATTCCTCGCCCGCCTCGACATGCGCCGTGGGGTCTCCCACCTCGGCTTTGCGCCGCGTGTATAGCTCCTGGCTAATAGACTCTCGCCGCTCTTCATTGACAATGCTGACCCTGCAGTCAAAGGTCGCATATACGGGTCTGTGGTCTGAAAATCGCAGCGGCGCCGAGTCGTATGACAGCTGGCGCAAAATGGCTCCTTTTCGCAGGATGCGGTCGGTCCAGGCGGGTATTCGCGCCTTCTCACTGTAGTTTCTCTGTCAGCATACGACTCGTCGTACACAGATATTGGACTCGCATACGAGCTGTCGTAGGTGTCCGTCCCCACGTCGAACTTGTATGTCGGCATAAACCCTATGCGGTTCTCCGCGTAGAAGGGGAAGGCTAGACCCGCCACCATCTGAAGATTCAGCTGGTCATTTTCGTACAGGGTCGCGAGATCCCGCTTTTTGACCAGAGCCCGAGCCGTCTCCAAGTGCAGGCCGATGCGGTAGTTGAAGTCTCCCAGCCAAATGATGGCGTCTGGTCCATGTTAGTCGCCGCGCTACACGTGAGACGGAACAAGGAAAGTGTACCGTGGTCTTCTATCCCTCTATTGCGCTGGAATCGCAGGCCATGATGGATGGTCGTGTAGTCTCTGTTGCGTTCGTCGTAGTTGGCGAATCCAGCCGCCAGGTGAGCCGTCACGAAGCAGAGGTGAGTGTTTGCGTAGTCGAACCGAATCGCAACCGCACCCTTGTTCCCGGCCATGCCGGAGAGACCCGTCTTCTTGACGCTCCCCTCGACATTTTTTATGTTGGACAGGATGGACGTCTTCACGAACAAACAGAGTGCCGCGCCAACAAGCTGTCCACTGCGCAGAATGACATACTTTTCTCCCCCGAGGCTTGCCTGGCGCTGATTCAGCGTTTTCTTTACTGCCTTTTCCCACAATGATTTTCGCGTCGGATCGCTATTCATGATTTGCTGCGGGCTGAGCTCGACGATTTCTTGGAAGGCAACCACGTAGATGTCGGGTTGCTCCGAGCCAAGCGACGGGGGGAACAACCAGGGGGAGAGGTCGTGATCAATACCCTCGGTACGGCCGTTGAGGTTGAATGTGCCCGCCCAAATGCTGATGGACTCGAATGACGTGAACTCGTCACTGCGCTTGCCGAGCTCCAAGGACACGAAGTCGCTGATGGGGTCAAAGAGGTGCACTTGCGACTGTCCGATGAGGCGGCCGAGTAGCATGTCAATCGTGACCTGCCTCGAGGGGTCGACGAAGTTGTTGTGGTAGATGCGTTGAACCGACTTCCGCATGTCCGCCATGGCGCCCGCCAGGGACATCTTGCCGTGTCTCGTAAATGACGACTTCAAGGCCCCTGTCCCGGCATATATCTTGGAGAGCGAATCGCCATTATCGGCCCAGAGGCTCGCATGCCGCATCCAAAAATCGGACGCCGCCCACTCGCCGCGATGGCCCAGGAAGGCCTCGACTGCCATTTGCGAGATCAACGTCTGAATCAGGTTGGTCCGGTCCAGACAGTCCAAGCAGTTTGTTCGAAAGACGCCCTCTTGCTGGAGAACGACGACCATCCGCTGCTCACCAGCCTCAGGGCCGTCGCCAGCCTCCTGGGCCAGAAAGTACGCGAAGCCGTCTGTCGAGTCCTCGATATACCGGCGAATTTCTCGCGCAGCCTCGTAGCCCGCCGGACCCTTTGTCTCGGCGTGGAAATCGTAGTGCGTCTCGCGCAAGAGCACATGGTCTGAGGAGCCGTCCGCACCAGGCCGGCTCAGGGGGCAGTGCTGGATGCCCCTGTGGTACATGTTGCTGAGCTCCACTTCGGCTGGCTTCGTCTCGCTGAGGAGGTTGATGATGTGTACCGCGCCATATGTGTGCTCGAGGTCCTCGAAGTGCTTGTTGAAGGCTGGCTGCGTGCCTTCCGATGACCTCGTGACGGTGACCTTTTGTCGTCCCGGAAGCAGGTCCGCGGCCTGCTCCCAGAATACCGGAACCGATCCTCGCACCTGAGCGTACGAGAAGAGCGTCCCAGCTGGGCTCCAGAATATGGTCTCCGTCTCAACAAAGTTGGCAACATGTCCATCGTCATCGATGCCGCGAGCGTTGAAGCGGGTTCCGGCCCGCATGCACGACAGCCGCGAGATGAGCGTCAGGAAGGACGGCATTCCGCTCTTGGACTTGAGCGGAGAAGAGCTCTGCGGCAGGGTCATTGTCTTACAAAAGCCCCTTATGGCAGAGGTGAGGATGCGAGACGAATCCAAAGCCTCGCGTTCCTGTGGCATGAGGCGCGAGCGGAACTGAACTAGGGGACTGATCATGAAGGAGTTCCAGAGAAAGTTATCATCAAAGTTGTCTATGTCAAACGAAGTCGTGTTTATGGGCCTATCGAGGGCGTTAGCAGCCGCGTTGTGGTAGTCGTCAACAATGCCAGACTCGCCTGTCCTGCAGCCGGTTTGTGAGGTCGAAGTCGGTACTGTAGTAAAACGAGCCATTGCTGAGAAGTTTCCGCAGATCATGGCAGGGATGCTCCATGGGCACCTCTCGGCGGCTCAGGCCCTGACCGTAGGTCGAATTGGCGCTGTATGCGGACACGGCGTCGGAGAGGTCGGGCTCGGTAGACTCCAGAGGGACCACATCGTCGTAGTCTGCGCTGCTGAGGCAGTAAAAGGCCACGCTGGCGATGCGCTCGACCGTCTCGCCGGGGCGGACCGTGGCAGTGCGCACGGCATGGGTGATGACGGAGAGGAAGACCTCGCCGTTGACGGCGATGAGGCCAAGCGTGCCAAAGATTGGTCGCGGCGCCAACGGGCGATAGTCCTTGAGCAAGCGGTCCGAGACGGGCGAGAACTCGACCATGCATTTCGACACGGAGGCTTCCGCCCCCGGCGCGCGAGGCTTGGCGGAAGGCAGGGACGTGTGGGAGCCATTGTGGAAGCCCTCGCTTGCCGAGGAGCTGTACCGCAGGATCAGGGCGTGGGACGAGGAGACGATGGCGATGGAGCGGACGGGGAAGTCGCGGATGTAGAGCTCGCTCGACTTTTCGGGGGCGGGGGCCGGCGCGGCCCAGGAGCCGGGCGGCTGGTCCATCGGGACAGGGGAAGCCGTCGAGCAAGAGGAGCGCGAGGACGAGATCGAGGAGGCGGAGGAGGCGGAGGATGTGGCTGCGAGGGCATAAGCATCGGGCGGGCGCGGCGTTCGCGGACGAAGCGGGAGAGGCGTCAGGGGTGAGGGGGCTCGTCCATGGTCGTGGATTGATGGACAGCAAATTCCCTAGCTCGCCGCTCTGGCCACGTCTCGGACCGGATGAACGCGTTGCTTGCGAATTGGAGGTACGAGCAAGAGAGTTGCTTTATTTGTTCGAGGTGCAAGGTAAGCTGAGCTGGAGGTTGCAGGTCAGTGCGGGGCATTTCCACGCTGGGAGCAGCCTTGGAAGCCGTAGGTCATGAATGTCAGCGCCTGGTCCACAGTGACGACAGCGACGTACGGCGGACGGTCGTCACCTCTGGCGCTAATAAGTCTCAACCCGGGGCGTCATTTATTACACCGAAGCCACCACTGGATTTATAGGCACGCGTTTCAAACCGCACTCTAACCACCTCGCTCTTGCTCTCTTGCTCTGTCACTCCCTCTCAGGCACTACCCCCTCGGCGCAACGACGACCTGACTACAAATCGACAACATCGTTGAGCCGGACAAAAGAAAAAGCCCGCCCTCAGCTCTTGTATTTAATATAGAACCCCACCGTTTCGGACACGTCCCAGTCCGCCAGCTTGGACTCGTCGCCAAAGATGCGCAGCGCGCGGATCACGAGCTTGTACTTGCCGGCCGGTGCGTACACGCCCTTGTCCAGGAGGCCGTCCCAGACGAGGATCGAGGTGACGCGCGGTTCCAGGACGTAGGGGAACCCGAACCACTGGCCGATGGTCTTGTACTTGCCGCCGAGCGGGTCGTCGGTGGTCAGGTTCGCCGGCGGGCACGTCGTCATCGGCACGACGTCGCACCTCATGATCTTGGAGCCCATGGACAGGGTGATGTTGACGGCCACGATGCTGTCTTCGTTGGTGACGTTGCCCGGCGCCGGCAGCGTGAACGTCGTGTTGGCCGGGACGGGCGTCGAGAAGTCGTCGGTCGAGGCGACGTACGCTCCGTCGGCCGGCAGGACCGTCGCCCCGTGCAGCGAGCCGCTGACGCCCTGGTACGGCAGCGAGAGCGACGTCCCATCCGTGCCGTTGACGGCGATGTAGCCGGACCAGACGGGGAGCCGCTTCGCGTCGGCGCCCTGCGGTGGCTGGGCCGACACGGAGATGCTCTTGCGGTGGCCCGCCTCGAGGACGACCTGCTGGTCCGAAAAGGTCAGGGCGGCAGACGCATCCAAGATGTCGTTGGGGAATATGGCCGCGTGCGGGTCGTTCGGCATGAGCGTGTACATGGTCACGGCAGGGACGTGAGAGATGTTGTACGAGACCCGCTGCGTCCCCTTGTTCGAGAGGACAAAGGTGAGCTCCTTGGCAAAGTTGTCCGTGTCGTTGAAGGAGAGGCCCGACGGCTCGAGAAACGTGGTCGCGTACGCGGCGTCGTAGGCCTGGACGATGCCTGCGCCTTGCTGCGGCACGGGGGCGAGCTTGTTGCCGGGGAACCACTTGGCGCCGTCGTTCCAGAGCTGGGGCTTTGCCGTGGCCGACAGCAGGTCGTTGAGCGTCTTTGGATCAAACGTCCCGCGCACCTGGCCGACGAGGGCCATGACGGACGCGACCAAGGGCGCCGACATGGAGGTGCCGCTCTCGACAGCGTACCCGGTCTTCTTGACGGGCCATGTCGACAGGATATAGCCACCTGGGGCCCCGAACTGGGGCTTGAGGTCGCCTTCAAACGTCGGGCCCCACGACGTGAATATGCTGGCCGCGCCGCCGGTCTCGACGTTGTCGGCCGTGTATATGTAGCCAGGCGCGCTGATGTCTTCCGGGTCGCTCAAGACGATGCTGACGTTGTGTCCAGCCTTGATGGCCGAGACAAAGGCCGCGCCCGTGTCCGCGGGGACCATGCCCGCCGCCGTCATGTTGCCGCCGGCGTCGCCCAGGTCTACCCCGTCGCATCCCGGCCGGTCGTCGTAGACGACCATGTACTTGGCGCCTTTGGCGATGACGGTCCAGGCCTTTTGGTTGAAGAAGCACCCGCCGCGGCGCACCAGGACGGCATAGCCGCTGAGGTCCGGCGTGGTGTCGGGCAGCGGGTCGCACCCGTCCCCGACGAGGGAGGTGTTCAAGCTCAGGGCATAGATGGGCAGCGGGTCCTTTGGCCAGGCGTACTGCTCGAGGGCCGGGAGATAGCCGCAGGCCTGCGTGTTGCCTCCATCGACCTGGTAGGAGCACCCATTCAGTGATTTCTCCAGCACGACGTTGTCGAAGGACGAAACGGCCGTGACGCCCTTTGCTCCCGCCGCCGCCGAGGCAAAGAACATGCCGTACCAGCCGTCGTTTCCGGCCGATATGGTGCACGGCACGCCGTTCTCGACGATGCGGGACGCGACCACGCTCCAGGCCGTCTCGGTCCAGCCGCTGGCGCTGCCAATGGAAGCCGTGATGATGTCGGCGCCTTCCTCAAAGGCCATGTTGAACGCAGGTATGAGGACGTCGTCGGTCACCTGGCCGAGGCATCCAAACACGCGGTAAATGCCCAACGTGGCGTCGAGGGCCGCACCCGTGAAGTTGTTCGGGTTGGCCGCGGCGCCGATGATGCCGGCAACGTGGGTGCCGTGGCCGACGCAGTCCATGACATTGTCATCGGGGACGGGCGTGTTGAATCCCGTGTAGTCGTCTCCAACCAGGTCCGTTCCGAAGGAGATGTGGCAGCCTGGGCCGAAGCAGCCACCGAGTGCCGGGTGCGTATAGTCAATCTGCAACGAGCGCCGTCAGTCTGCGCACACAAGGCAAGGCAGCTGCCGGCAGGAGGTAGGTACTCTACGCGACGAGATACATACCCCGGTGTCGATTATTGCTATCTTGACTCCCTTGCCGGTGATACCCTTGGCGCGCAGCTTGTCGACTTGGGTCATGACGTGCGGCGCATAGGTGTCCTTGGCTGCGTCGTCGTCTCGGGCCGCGAGAGAGGACTGGCTCTTGATGGCGCCGTTCGCGGGCTGGTGATTGACGAGCGTGGGGACGGAATGGACCTGGACGGGCCAGGCCTTCTTCACACCGGGTGTGGATGCAATCTTGACCGCCTTGTGCGGCGCCTTGTCCACGTCGTGAAGCTGCACCGAGACGCCCTTGAACAGCTTGTAGTCAAAGTGCCTCCTAAGCGTGCCGGCGGACCCGACTTCAGCGAGCACGGCCGACGCATCCTACCTATGCTGTGAATATCTCCCGCTTCCACTGGATACAGCTTGGATTGCTTACATGGCCGTCTGCCAGCTCAAATATGTACGCGCCAGGGACGAAGCGCCTCGTGGAGTTGACCGAAGACGCTGCCGTCGCCCCAGCTACGAGGCACGCCAGAATCGAGATGCGCACCATGTCGTCTCACGGGCCCCTGAGCAACTGACGTGATAGGAAGCGGGTGTATCTCCTCAAAACCAGAACAAGTTCATATTCTACATGTATGCCCGCGGAGCCTCGCCAACTTATACCACCCCTGCGGCTCGCCGGTTCTCGGCCTCGGCGGAGTAGCAGCACCAGACACAACGCGACGACACAGCGCCTTGTCAAAGAGACCTTCTCTCTCTCCGGCCACGTCGGCCTGCGGCATTTCGGACCCCAGTGTAGATGCTCGCTGCACTTGCCTGTCTGAGCAGGTAGTTGGCAGGGCAGGGCAGCAAAGTCCAGCCGGCTACGGCGAGCAAGGCGGAAAAGGGGGCAGCGCGCGTACGCCGGCCGACAGCTGCTGCGCAGTTGGCTGGAAGGTGTTTCTGGCTGCAGTCGACATAATACTGTACTTGCCTTGATCTGATGCAGAGAGCTGGTAGCTGCGGTTGGGAGGCGAGTGATGTCGCGTCGATCCGCGCGGCATGTTCGGCATAGTAGAAATTAAGACAGGTTTGTAGGCGCTGCCACTGGTTCCGGCTAAGATGAGCCGCGGCCGTGGGACAAGGCAGAGCTCTATAACAGGAAGCTCGACTCTGTGTGATACTGTTCCCCCTGGGCTACTGGTCTGTAGGAGCACTTGCTCCCCAAACATGCGGCATATGCTCGTCGACTGGTCATCAGGAAGAAGTCTGGCTGTTAGCATGTCCCATCTACTTCTCGACGCCGAAACCTAGGTCTTCCCGATCAACGACAGCAAAACACTGCAACTCGTACACATCCTTGGCCTCAAGTGCGTACTTCAACATGGTATCTTGCTTGGAACGCCCCTTGCTTGCCCTCATGGACAGGCTTGGTCGCGAAAAGCGAAACACCTGAAAGCTCGTTCGCACCAGGTGTTGTTGGTTCTGTGCTCGGCGACCACACCGTATGCGCGGCCGTTGCCTCCTACTGTATTCGGCCTCGCGGAATGCAATAAAGCACAGATCACGGTCCTGCCCGTGCGCTGAGCCCGAGGCGCGACATAACCACGGCCTAGTCCGTACTCGTGAGACCTAACCCGTCCGGCAGTGTGCAGCACTGCCTGGGGCAACGGAGGCCGACACTAGGTACCCCGGAATCTGTAGCTGGACCAGGTCAGGTATGCCAAAAAGCATTGCCCCTGCGTGGCATCGTCAATGTGTCGGTTGGTTTGGGCCCGACGTCGTCCGTCAACCCTGCTTCTGCTGCTGTGCCATGCCTCGTGCCCTCTATCACACGCATGCAAACGTGTTCGGAGCAAAGTCCAGCCGTCATCACAAAAGTTCTTCTGCTTTCACGACTTGTCGTATTCTGCGGAGTGCGTGCCGTGCTAGCTGTCCGTACCCCTTGACTTCTGCGCAGTAGATCGAGTGGGCCTTCTCCAAACTGCCATGTTTGTTCTTGGAAGCAGGTATTCCCGTGTGGGTGATGCCCATGCCAGACTTGGGTGCGCAACCTGGTGCATTCAGCATATCGGAATCCACGGCAGGTCTCTCCCCGAGAAGGCTGCCTCTTCGCTACTCAAATCCTGACATGCGTGCCATTCGCGAGTCGTTGCCGGCGGCGAGTGGACGAGAGAGGCACGCCTTGGCCATCACACGGAGCACAAGCGTTACGAAAGGTTGGGTGAGTGGCGCAACTGCGCATTCGCAGGAGAAGGGCATGCTTACAGTGATACGGCATCGCGTGGGTAGGTCCATGCAACCCGCTCTGTGTACCCAGTTCACGCCTGGCGGAGGGACAATCCTCTGTGCCCTAGATTGAATCACAGACACGACCGGACGAAGAAATCAAATGGTATGCCCCTGTGTGCTCTGATGGTATAGGTCACTTGTTGCCTTGGCTCGCTGAGGACATTAACCGATGGGAATGCCTCTCAGTGGAATAGAGATCCATACGGTCATGTAGCACCTTTCGACGTCCATTGCTGCCGCTAGCCTTCGGGTCTGACTTAGATAGAGCCGACCAGAGGGTGATGTGGCCGCCTTAGCTTCGTTACACCACCTTCGAGTCGTGGCACAGTCTGCTCATGCCATTGTATGTTGCCGATCGACAGTGAACATGGCCGCGAACTACGGGGCTGTCCCGGGGAGCCAACCAGGCTCGGATTGCTATCCTAAAAGCTGCTGTGATGAGATGACGAGACCGGGGCGGCCACCAGGCATTAGCATAGCTATGCCAGCGCTGGATGCATCATCGCCAAGGGGCTGAGAGCACTCGCTCCGGTACTTCGCAGTTCGCGGGCGCATTGTCCGCCAGCTGGCTCGCATACCACCGGGGCTGCAGCTGTCTGCCTCAAACTCGCAAGCTATGGCATCGTATCATGTCCCGAGCATTGATCAATGCTGCGGTAGAGCTCGCACAGCACACTCGTGCGTGCCAGTCGGGGAGTCGTGGCTGAGACGTGTCTGCCTGCAAATTTGCAATCAGCAGCGCCGCACTCAGTCGCAGGGGCAGAGGGAGTGAAGACAATGATGTGCCGTAGAAATAAAGGCTTCAGATTCGACATTGAGATCATGCTTTCCAATGGAGAGCGTTCATTCTCTTCCTATCATGTTTTTGTTATTGAAATCATCACGAGCCATGATGGAGGAGAAACTTTTAGGCCAAGCTCCAGTTGGCTCCATATAAAGGTGTTGCCCGGCGCCTGGCCCCTCCCGCGCGGCTTAGTCAGGATTGGTGACTCAGCCCGGTTGGTTGGTGGGTACGCACCTGCGCGCCTCGACCCCACATTGTTAAGAGCTACCTTTTTCCCAAGTCCCTCCAGCCACCTCCCCTCCAACCTTCACCAAAACATCACCCTCTGCTCTACCCCATCAAAAGTCATCAACAAACACGCCCGTCTCGTGCCACACTGTCGTTGCACGGCGCCGGGAAGGGCATAACGTGCCTGCCACCGGGGTCAACTGCCAAGTTCGTCTCTTCTGGAAGCTAACGAGCGTCGCCCCCAAAACCTCGCATCGTGCGATTGTCTGCAGCAGGAGCTTTCGGGCTTGTCGGACAGCTTCTTGACTCTGCCACCCACCCCCCCTTCACCCCTTGCCTGTTTTGTTTTGCGAGCCGCCTCGCGCTCTCCCGCCCGCCGCCATGAACGACTACGGCCCAGCCGGCGGCATCGACGACGAGATCAACGTGCTCCGCGGGCAGCTCGGCGTGCTGGTATGTGTGCTGTTTACGTCGTGAATCCGCCGCGCAGCTGGCGACCACCCTCGCCTGGAGCTCGCGCGGGCCTCTTGAATCGTGCCAGAAACGAATGACTGACGCGCGACGCGACAGGATGGCGAAGGCGACAACCTCGAGCTCTGGGACAAGCACATCAATGCCGTCGAGAACCTCGAGGGCGGCTTGAGCCGCAACTCGAACCCCCAGGCGCTCGCCCTCGCCCGCGACTCGTTCGAGCGCCTCCTCAGCCGCTCTCCCCTCTTCTTCGGCTACTGGAAGAAGTATGCCGAGGACGAATTCGTTATTTCTGGCACCGAGTCAGCCGAAATGGTGGGCAACCTCGCAGAGTGCACCTCAAGAAGAACCTCCGTGCTGAACCAGTGAAACAAAGGTGTACGAACGCGGCATCGCCGCCAATCCTCACTCTGTCGATCTCTGGGCCGAATACTGCCGCTTCAAGATGGACACGTGCCATAACCTCGACGTCGTGCGAGAGTAAGTATTGGTGGATGGTCTTTCCTTACCCGTAACGCACAGCTGCCCGCGTGGCCGTTTTCGCGAAGTTGATGACCCCGACGCCCCCCAACGTGCATGAAACCTCGCGCACGCGTGAGGTGGTGGTGAGATGTGCCCTCACTCGCCCTCCCCTCCCCCATGCGGACGTGTTCTCTCATACTCTGCACCAGGCTCTCTCCGTGCCGCGCGTGCTCCTTAACAGCTGCTCGTCGTCATCGTCATTCGCATTTCCCCCCTTCGAAACCCCACCGGCTTCGACGCTTCGTTGTTTGCTTTCCCGGTCCCAGCACCTCGTCTCTTGTACTGACCCTCTCTCCTGTCCATTCCCTCCCCAATCCTCTGTTTGCGTTGTCAGAACTGTTGTCTAACTATGCTTATCAAGGCACTTTGAGCGTGCCTCTGTCGCCGTCGGCATCGACTTCATGTCGCACCCTTTCTGGGACAAGTATATCGAGTTCGAGACGCGCCAGGAGGCCCATTCACGCGTCTTCGCCATTCTCTCGCGCGTTTGCCGCATCCCCCTCCACCAGTACAGCCGTTACTACGAGAAGCTTCGTACCATGGCACACAGCATGCCCCTGACCGACATTGCGACTCCCGAGGAGCTCGCCCGCTGTCAGGCTGAGGTGCAAGCCGAATCTGCCGCGCAAGGCGTCACTTCCCGGCCGGAGCTCGAGGTGGAGCGTGATGTCCGCACCAAGATCGATGCTATGTACTACGAAATCTTCACCACTACCGCCAACGAGGTCAACAACCGCTGGACCTACGAGTCGGAGCTTGGACACCAGTATTTCCACACCGTCCCCCTCAGCCATGCGCAGCTGAATGGCTGGCGCAAGTACCTTGACTTTGAGGAGGCGGGTGGTGACTACGAACGCATCAAGTTCCTTTACGAGCGATGCGTCAACACGTGCGCGCTCTATGACGAGTTCTGGTACCGCTTCGCGCGCTGGATGTCGTCTCATGCCGGCAAAGGAGAGGAGGTCCGCCACATTTACATCCAAGCGGCGTTCCTTGTTCCTGTCAGCCGCCCAGGCATCCGCTTGCAGTGGGCCTACTTTGAGGAGAGCAACGGCCGCATCGACGTTGCCCGCGACATTCACGCCGGTATCCTCTTCAAGCTTCCAGACTGCACCGAGGTGATTATCTCGTGGGCGCATCTCGAGCGACGTCAGGGCGGCACCGAGGCCGCCATCCAGGTCCTGCGTGACCACATCGACGCGCCAACCGTCAACCTGTATACCAAGGCGATGCTGGTGGCTGAATGGGCCAAACTGCTGTGGAAGGCCAAGGGCTCTGCGGAGGCAGCCCGTGCCGTCTTCGCTAAGAACGCGCAGTGGTATGGCGATAGCCGCCTCTTCTGGGAGAAGTGGTTCGAGTTTGAGCTCGAGCAGCCGATGGAGTCGGAGGGCGAGGAGACGATCGGACAGCGCGTCAAGCACGTGTACGACGAATTCCGCAGCAAGAGCCGCCTGTCGGCGGCCGTCAAGAGAGATCTTGGCAAGATTTACTTGGACTTCTTGGTCCATCGTGGCGGAAAGGACGCCATGAAGGAGTTTTTGGAAGTGGATCGCGCCATATTTGGGTAAGTTCCTGTTTCGGCGTACTGCACGGCGCTTCGTTTGGAATGTCACTGACGGCCTCGATAGCTCGGCAACCGTGGCCGCTTTGTCGACCAACAACCAGAACGGCGATGCCGGAGAGTTGGACGAAGACAGCAAGAAGAAGGCCGAGACCCGACTCTTCTTCTTCTATGACCACGAGGAGCAGGACCCGGCTGCGACGGGCCCTGCGCAATTCGAATAAAACGCCCCCGCGTGGCGATCTGGGGACGACGTGCCTGGAGAGGTGGAACGTGGGCAGCAGCCGCAGGCGCAGCCGCAGGCGCAGCCGCACACGTTCTTGTACTATAACCGGTAGGCGGGCACAAGGGGTGATTCTGCAAGGTTGAGAGAGGCCGATGTGTTGCGCGCGCACATCAACGGTGATGGAGAGCTGCCGAAGACGCGAGGAGTTGTACGAAATGTACGAGTATGGACACGACGACAGAACGACGAGGACTCGGGCGGCAAAGGGTCGAGACAAATGGGGCAGGCGCACTGAGAGAGAGCGGGAGAGAGAGAGAGAGACACACACACAGAGAGAGAGAGAGTGTGTGTGTGAGAGAGAGAGAGCTTCTGATACCTCTGGTCTGGCGGGTTCTGTGGATTTTCAGCTTGGGGCGGCTGATTGCACGACGCGTTGGTCCAGCCATGACGTCTTTCGATACCAGACTAGCTACGCAGGAGGCTATTTGATTAAGTAAAAATTGCAAACTGCTGTGCATCGTGGAAGAACAATTACTCGTACGGCACTCGTAGTCACATTCTCTCGTTTGCATCTGCGGGTGAGTGCCTTGGCGTTTGCTGTCTGTCACGGCGTCGATGCGAGGACCAACGGGCGGCCGTTGGAGTTGTTCGCTGGCGTGTTCGCTGGTGTTGCCCAGAGGAGGCAATGCGAGGAAACACCAACCCCATCGCTGGTTCCTTCCAGAAAGGGCTTAAAGTGGTGGTGGGGCAGCTTTGCGTCAGAAGTGGGACGGAGCTCGGAATGGGCGTCCCATGGCCGCCATCCTTGCCAAGCTTGCCATCCCCTCGGCTCGCCTCAGGTCCCGTCGTTCTTTTGTTGGAGGAGGGCAAGGAGGGCTTGGAGGGATGGAGGGGCTCACTGGACCCTGCAGGGGGCCGCCGGCGCGAGAAATTTCGAGCTCGGATGGCCGTGCAGACGGGCAGCCGGAGGCACGGACCAACTGCGGCGGTGACTTGTGGTGTACCCTACATATCCTTCCTGCACTTGGACCTCGTCGCACGTCCATCGGTCTTTACTGGGCCCCAGACGGACTGCCACGTCCCGTCGGTCATCGGCAAAAGGCAGCGGGACGGCGGGCGCCGCGGCATGAACCGTGGGAAAGTCAATGAAGGCATTCTCGCGGCACAAGGGACACATGGGGACCGCAAGGGCCAAAAAAAGGTGGCCTGATGCTGCAGCGGCGGGTAGCGGGAGCCGCGCCGCGACAGGGCGAGGTAGCTCGAGGTACCGTCCACTGTCGCCAACGTGCGGTACAGGACCCTCCTCGCTGAGGGTTACCCGATCGGGCGGCTTGGGCGTTTGGCTCGGCGGCGCAGGCTGCGGGTGCGGGTGCGGCGCTGCACTCGTGCCTGGGCCGACGGCACCCTCGGTGGGATAATGTTTCGCGTTTTTTGCCGGAACGTGATATAAAGTCAAAGGCGCGGACGGGTGTTCATGGTCGCACAGGATGATGAGGGGGATTGCTGACGCTGATGTCCTTGTGCGACCCTTATAAAAAGCCTCAGCCCGCGGCGAAGGGGAGCAACTGCGAGCGCTGCGCCGGATCGCTGAAGATGCGAGAGATGGACGGGTTCCAGCGCGCTCGACCGGCCCACGGCGGCACCTGGATGGCCTCGGAAGAGGACGCGGTCGCCGTCGCCGCCGGCGCTGGGGCCCGTGGGCAGCTGGAGCTGGAGTGACTGGACTGGACATGACGACCTTTCCCACCCCCCGTGGGTCGACTGCTAACGAAAAAGGATCCCTACCCACATAGTGGTCAGCCAGTCACATCATGGCGATTTCAACAGAATCTGGAATCCGACGGGGCAGCGGCCCAGGCGTTGGTTGCTTCGCCTTGCCTTGCCTTGTTGCGAGCCCGCATGCTTGTCGCGTTGCCCCGGGGTCGGTAGTGGTGCTTGTGGTGGTGCTGGCCGTGCTTGTGGTGGTGGTGGTGGTGGTGGTGACTCGTGCGCGCTGGGGTTCCATCCAGTTTGTCGAAGGAAGGAACCTGGGAAGGAAGCTGAACGGTGCCCGTTCCGTGTCGCGCGCCCTTTTCGGCTCCCGAGCTCGCCCGTTTCGCCGCTTGCCATTTTCTTTTGCACGCTTCTCGGTCCTTCCACCCGCCTTTCTTTCTTATCTTGTTGCATCCGTCTGGCCGTCCTTGTTGTGCAACTTGCGTCCTTCACCTCACCACCGCCCACGGCTCTTCCTCTCCCTTTTGTCTGTCCTTTCCCGCCAACGACAAAGCTCCTCTTGTCGACAGCCTTCACGGTAAGTTGCCATACTTGTTCCCGCTCGTGCGTTTTCCGCAACTTGGACGATTCGTCGGCTCGTGCCTTGAGCGTCCGTCTTCGGCTTGCACTTCCGATTTTCTCCTGCGGTACGCGAGTCCGTGCTGACGACAATCCCTTTGCGCATCCAGATGGCCTCGGCTACCCGTCACTTCGCCCGCGTGGCCACGCGCACCACGGCCCGCAACGCCTTCACCATCGCCCCCCGCCAGGCCTTCCGCCAGCAGGGCCGCCGCTGGTACTCCTCGGAGCCTGCCCAGAAGTCGTCGTCGACGTGGCTGTACCTGACGGGCGCCGCCGCCGCCGGCGGCCTCGGCTACTGGTACTACACGGCCAGCGGTGCCCCCTCGGCCGCCTCGACCAAGGTGGTCAACCCGACCAAGGAGGACTACCAGAAGGTGTACAACGAGATCGCCAGCCGCCTCGAGGAGAAGGACGACTACGATGATGGCAGCTTCGGCCCCGTGCTGCTGCGTCTCGCCTGGCACGCCTCGGGAACCTTCGACAAGGCGACTGGCACCGGTGGCAGCAACGGCGCCACCATGCGCTTTGCCCCCGAGTCGGACCACGGCGCCAACGCCGGTCTGATCGCTGCCCGCGACTTCCTCGACCCCGTCAAGGGTAAGTTGACCGTCTTTGAGAATCGCACTCGCGATTTGGGGCCATTTGGCGCAGACGACTAACTGTGTTGCAGCCAAGTTCCCTTGGATCACGTACTCGGATCTCTGGATCCTCGGTGGCGTTTGCGCCATCCAGGAGATGCAGGGCCCCATCGTCCCCTACCGCCCTGGCCGCTCCGACCGTGACGTGACTGCCTGCACGCCCGACGGCCGCCTGCCCGACGCCACGCAGGGCGGCGACCACCTCCGCAACATCTTCTACCGCATGGGCTTCAACGACCAGGAGATTGTTGCCCTGTCCGGCGCCCACGCCCTGGGCCGCTGCCACACGGACCGCTCCGGCTTCGAGGGTCCCTGGACCTTCTCCCCGACCATCCTGACCAACGACTACTACCGCCTGCTCATCGAGGAGAAGTGGCAGTGGAAGAAGTGGAACGGCCCCAAGCAGGTAAGCGACGAGAAGGACACCCTAGGTTCGGCAATGGAGCGCCTGCTGACATTGAAAACAACAGTACGAGGACAAGACCACCAAGACGCTGATGATGCTGCCGACGGACATGGTGCTAGTGCAGGACAAGAAGTTCAAGCCCTTCACGGAGAAGTACGCCAAGGACAACGCGGCCTTCTTCAACGACTTCTCGGCCGTCGTCACCAAGCTGTTCGAGCTCGGCGTTCCCTTCGCCCAGGGCAGCGAGACGCAGCGCTGGACCATGAAGCCCACTTGGGATGAGTCCAACTAGGCGGTCGAGCACGAGACGAGAGAAGCAGGGGACGTTAGAGAGCCGAAATAGAGGCAGGATGTAGACTAGACGGATCGGATTTTCTAGAGTGTTTGTGGCACGCCCTCGTCGGCGAGGGCCTTGCCTGTCGAGCCTGATTTCTACTAGCAGCAGCAGCAGCACAAGACGGTGGGCGACAAGTCGTCACACAGATAGACGTCGAGATCTCTAGAGGAGATTGCGATTAGACTTGTTGTAACAAAGACGAATTTGACAGTTCACTTAGCGTCTGCGTGTGTCGTGGTGAGGCCAGGGCGTGTCGAGGAGTCTCATGTATGTATGACGGCAGGGGACAAGCCTCGGGGATGGAGACATTGAGGGGGAGTTGCAGCGAGGCGGCCGGCCACCCCTTTTAAAGGCTCCTGCTCGGGGGTCACTCTGGGACGCTGGGGCACGAATTGGCGGCGAGGCCATTGGTTGGCGAGGAGGGGGAGGACATGGTTTGCTCGGGAGATGGTAACTTAGATGGAGAGACGGCACGGCACGCGCAGGGTTCCCCGCATTCTGCTCTGCAGTCCGCAGTGGCAGGCTGCACCAGCACCACCACCACCACCACCACCACCATCCACCCACCCACCCACTCATGCCTGGGCAGCGTGAGACACGACGGCTTGGCGGCGGGCGGGCCCGGAGCGCGGCGATTCAAAGACAGCTCCAACTGGTCCGTAGCAATACGCAGTGGCACTTGAAATGGGGAACTTGCACTGTTGTCGGTACTGGTAGTGTTTTTTAAGATGGGAGACTGTAGAGCTGCCGGCACTGCGGGCCAAAGGACGATGTTGCACCGGCCGTAGGCCCTGAGTGTGCCGGGACGGGCTCGCTCACCGAGGACTGGGTGGGAGACGGGGGGTCGAGTATGGCACCTAGATAACGTACTATCTAGGTAATTGACGCTACACTCGGGGAAACGGTCACTTGGTGAGAGCGGCGGTGGGATTGATGAGGCATTGATGATGCATCTTGAGGTGGGCGGGCTGGGGGGAGCGGACGGACGTGCGGTACGACGACGGCGGCAAGAATCAATGCCAGCCCGTTGCCGCTCGCTACTTGGTACGAAGCATTGAAGACGGTCATCTACTTCGTATCGGTGTCACTACTACGGACTACTGGTCCTCGAGTTGTGCGTGACTGGACCTATGCGCTCGCGCTTGTATCGACTGACTGTCCATGCCTGATAACGGCAGTCGCAGCGATACACAGCCACAGACAGGAACAGCAGGGTCGCAGGCGAACCACCCCCTCCCAATCCGTCCTGTTCTCTAGTTATTTTTCCACACGAGACAGCAGCTGCCGATCTGCGTCATTCAAAGTCCCCGTCCAGACTCTGGAGCACGTCGCGTCACCTCAAGTCACGCCCACGGCGCGCGGGAACAATTCGGGGATAATTCGGGCCCATTCGTGACGGGTGGCTGCTTATGAATTCCGTCACTTTTCTCCCCCCAATCGCCCACGGGACGAGGGGAAGAGGGGGGGGCGGGACGGGAAGGCAAAAAGGGGTGCTGACTCTTTTTGGGTGCCAGGGACCAACCGGCGCCCTTGCTGAGGAGATGTCGCGTACGAAGACGAGTAGGTTTGCTGTGCCGTACGTGTGCGCGTGCTGCAGACCCCACGATGATGCCATCGGTCCCCTCCTCCATCGTTCGGTGGGCGGACGGGTCGACGGCACCGGAGCGGCGGGCGCTGAACAAAGAATGGATGATGAGACTCCCGTACGAGTACCTTATTCGCTGCCCTGGGCAAGGCAAGGTGAGGAGGTACCTACCGACACTCGCGGGTGCGCTAGTGGGCGCTCAGGGACCAAGCCAGGGTCGAATTTATAATCCGACCTCGGTCGGCGCGCCCCCCCTTATAAAAGCGCCTGGACGACAGACGGCGGGTGCTCGATACGGCATTTCACTCGCGAGTCCTAGTTGTGTGCGGCAAATAAAAGGGAGACAGCAGCAATTCATCGTACTTTAGTAGTTTTGTTTGCTCCCTCTCTCTCTTTGTCTTTGCATGCTCCTCCTTGCTTGGCCTCGGTTGGCGCGTCGGGTATCGTCGCCTCTTGTCGCCCTGGTCCCCGCCGCCCCGTTGGCGATAGCTTCAGCGACCCCGCGGACGACAGCCGTCTGCCACCACCGCCGCGCACGACGACATCACACATCCGCATCAACATCCACATCCGCCATCGCGACCACCAGCCGCAGCAGCAGTAGCGCAATGGGCCGCTTCGACCTCCGCAACAAGGGCCAGGCCGGCGTGCCCTTCTACACGCCCGCGCAGGAGCCCGCGCCCGGGACCGCCGCCGCAACAGACGCAGAAGCATCAGCGACGCCCACGCTCTACAAGCCGCTGCGCGTGCGCTCCGTCGAGCTGCCCAACCGCTGGGTCGTCAGCCCCATGTGCCAGTACTCGGCCGACGACGGCCACCTGACCGACTACCACCTCGTGCACCTGGGCCAGTTCGCGCTGGGCGGCGCGGGGCTCGTCGTCGTCGAGGCCTCGGCCGTCGAGGCGCGCGGCCGCATCTCGCCCCAGGACGCCGGCATCTGGGCCGACTCGCACGTCGCGCCCCTGCGCCGCGTCGTCGACTTTGCCCACAGCCAGGGCGTCAAGGCCGGCATCCAGATCGCCCACGCCGGCCGCAAGGCCAGCACCCTCGCCCCCTGGATCGGCGGCTCCGCCAACAAGGCCCTCGCCGACGAGGCCCACGGCGGCTGGCCCGGCGACGTCGTCGGCCCCAGCCCCGTGCCGTTTGCCGCTGACCATGCGCCGCCGCGGGAGCTGAGCGGCGCTGACATCGCCGGCCTGGTGCGCGCCTTTGCCGATGCTGCTGTGCGCGCCGTCGCCGCTGGCTTCGACGTCATTGAGATACACGGCGCGCACGGCTACCTCATCACCAACTTTCTGTCGCCGCTCTCCAACGTAAGTACCTACCTTGTTTCCACTACTACGAAGTACCTTGCTCTTGCCTCATCAACCCCCCTATGTGTGCCTCGTGGCGGTTCCGCTTCCCCCCCGCCGTTCATCGCAGGCCATCGCAGCTGACCAGTGGCCCCCAAAACAGCAACGCACCGACGAGTACGGCGGCAGCTTCGAGAACCGCACGCGCTTCCTGCGCGAGGTCGTGGCCGCGGTGCGCGGCGTCATCCCCGCCGACATGCCGCTGTGGCTGCGCCTCTCGGCCACCGAGTGGATGGAGTGGGCGGGCGCGCCGTCGTGGGACCTCGAGCAGACGTTGCGCCTGGCGCGCCTGCTGCCCGGCTGGGGCGTCGACGTCCTCGACGTGAGCAGCGGCGGCAACAACCCCAAGCAGCGCATCGACCGCGTCCGCACCTACCAGACGGACCTGGCGCGGCGCATCCGCTCCGCCCTCCGCGCCGAGGGCAGCGACCTCGTCGTCGGCGCCGTCGGCGGCATCGATGACGCTGCTTTCGCGAGGGACGTCGTCCAGGAGGGACCCGACCAGTCCGCCGACTTGGCTTTCGCCGCGAGGCAGTTCCTGCGAGACCCGCGGTTCGTCCTCAACGCCGCGCACGAGCTGGGCGTGCCCGTCAAGTGGCCGAACCAATACCACCGTGCTGAGCCCAAGGAGGTGCAGGCCGCGTTCAAGCTGTAGTTCGTAGGGCTGGGGCGTGAGTGGCAGGCACGGGAGGGTGTTGAGAGACCAGGGAGGGGAGTGGAATCAAGTCATACAGAGCGACACACACCTGATCCAAGACGGGCGGCGTGCGCGCGTCAACAGACTTCGCATGGGCGCGCGTGGAGCGAAACAAGAGATGGAAATCCGTAAATCTTTCTTTTTTGTTCTCGTTTCACTTGCGTGACTCTCTCTATTTCTGGGCCTTTTCCGCCAGGTACGCCTGGTATCCCACCTCTTCCAGCTTGGCCGCCTTGCCCTCGACCTCGACCTTCATGCTTTCCATGTAGCGCGCCATCTTCTCGCGATACTCGGGGTAGTGCGACCCGAGCATGCGCACCGCCAGCAGCGCCGCGTTGGTCGAGTTGTTGATGCCCACCGTGGCGACGGGGATGCCGCGCGGCATCTGCACGATGCTGAGCAGCGAGTCGTTGCCGTCGAGGTGCGTCGCCTTGACCGGCACGCCGATGACGGGCACCGTCGTCTCCGACGCCAGCATGCCCGGCAGGTGCGCCGCGCCGCCCGCCGCCGCGATGAGCACCTTGACGCCCCGCGCCGCCGCCGCGTTGGCCAGCTCCGTCATCCGCCCGGGCGTCCGGTGCGCCGACGTGATGGTGCAGTCGTACGGCACCTCGAACTTCTCCAGGATGTCGAGGCCGGCCGTCAGCACCGACAGGTCCGAGTCGGAGCCCATGGTGACGACGACGAGCGGGGCCTTGGCGTCGCGCGAGCTCGTCTTCTTGCTGCTGGCCTCGGGCGCCGCCGTCGGGCGCAGCTGGGCCGACGACGCGCTCAGGCGCTGCTGCCGCATCAGATCCACCTCGTTGACAAACGGCGCAATCGTCGCCTCCAGGTCCACGTCGGCCGACGGCGTCGTAAAGGTGATGTGGCCAATCTTGCGGCCCGGCTTGGACGCCTTGCCGTACAGGTGCAGGTAGGTGTCCGTGCCGCCGACGTACTCCGTCTCCGTCAGCCGCACCAGCTTGTCGTGCGACTCGGGCGCCGCGCCGCCCAGGATGTTGAGCATGATGGCCTGCGAGCACCGCGGGGCGAGCTGCATGGCCTTGGGCACAATGTCCATGATGGCGTGGAGCTGCGCCTTGTACTGCGACAGATAGGGCACGGCCTCGATCGTGTAGTGGCCCGAGTTGTGCGGCCGCGGGGCCACCTCGTTGACCATGATGGTACCTGAAACGTGGTGAGCTCGCGGGCGCGACGGAACATGAGATGGCAGTTTGAGATCCCTTACCATCCTGCAGCAGAAACATTTCGACCGCAAAGACGCCACGTCCCCAGAGGCTCCTGATGACGTCCTGTGCCACATTTTGGGCCTGGGCGCAGACCGCGGCGTCCACCTTGCGCGGCGGCATCAGGACCGTCTTGCACACGTCGTCTTCGTGCACCGTCTCGACCGTCGGGTACGAGTAGACGCCCGTGCAGTCGCCCGCCTCGTTCTCGGTGCGGATCACCATGACGGCCAGCTCCATGGCGAAGGGCACCCACTTCTCGGCGTAGAGCGGCAGCTTGCCCAGGGCCTTGACCACCTCCTCAAAGTCCTCGGGCCCATTGACCTTGAAGTTGCCCCGGCCGTCGTAGGAGCCCTTGCGCGCCTTGACCATGAAGGGGAAGCCGAAGTTTTGGTACGCCTCCTTGAGCGAGGCCGGCAGCAGCTCGCCCTCGCCGAGGGCCATCTGCGGCGCAATGGGCACGCCGGCGGCCCTGAAGTGCTCCTTCTGCGCGTACTTGTCCTGGACCAGGCGCAGGGTCCGCCATGACGGGTGGACGGGCACCCGCCGCAGCTCGCCCGAGGGCGTCCGCACGCCCTTTGTGGCAATCTCCTCGAGCACCTCGGTGTTGACGTGTTCAATCTCGACGGTGAGCACATCACACCGGGATGCCAGCTCCCTGACCTTGGCGGCGTCCTTGAAGGAGCCCGTGACATGCTTGTCGTTGGCGTTGATCTGCTTGGCAGGGCACCCGGCCTCGTCGAGGACGGCGATGTCGTAACCCAGCGGTCCAGCAGCCTCGCAGAGCATGCGTCCGAGCTGGCCGCCGCCAAGCAGCCCAATCACAGGAGTCTTCCCCATTGTTGCCGAGTGAGAGTATTCGAGGGCTCGTGACGAGGCGGAGGCGACAATGACCCGGCAGCTGGGCGATTGGTGGCCGAGGCGGTTCAACCGATGAGTGAAATCGTCACCTCGAAAAATCTACCAGACTCAACTTGAGTTGTCGATGACATACGTGGTACAGGGTAGGTTCGCGTCGACGTGGCTGCCGGCATGCCATTGGCTCCGGCAGTCAGAGGAGCCCGCCCCAGGCGTGAGCGCGAGATGACATTTTTAGCACAACTTCCAGTGGTCAGAGGGACTAGCGCCGTTTGGCAGGGCGCGTATGTCGGACCTTGCATTGTGTGAGAAGCTCGCCGCTTGTACCCGTGCCGCCGAGGG
Organism: Purpureocillium lavendulum; assembly: GCA_029168975.1. Lineage (NCBI taxonomy): Eukaryota > Fungi > Ascomycota > Sordariomycetes > Hypocreales > Ophiocordycipitaceae > Purpureocillium > Purpureocillium lavendulum. The sequence goes on from JAQHRD010000001.1 coordinate 1,554,666, forward strand.
AGTCGCAGGTTCGTTGCCCGGCACGGCCAGCGATACTCTCTCTACCCGAGGAGCAGTGCTACGAGTACAGCGTGTGCTGTGGAGGGATCCGTCTCCCGCCTCAACTGCGACCCGTTTCCTCGAGACGCATGGCCGGGCGGCGATGGTGGGACGCGAGTGGCGGGCTCGGTGCTTGCTTCAGCGTCCCGTCGGCGGGCGATGCGGGCGTCCCGTACGGTATACCTTGGCTTGCTTCGTACGGTGGACGGACGAGGCTCGTGCCGCGGGACGTCTGCGCAGACACCTAAGGTACAGATGCTACCCTCCCTGGTGCTCCCATCCCACGGTTGGGCCGAAGCACGAAGCACCCTGTTTGCCTGCGAGCACTGATAAAAGGCAGCTGCGAGACAGCCGTGGATCAGCATGCCGAGCCGAGTGTGGGACCGATCCATCTTTTGCACGTCAGCCCGGCAATAGTCGCTGGTCGATGCTCCGGCCGTGCCAGTGCCCCTTGACCTTGTTCCATATGGCGCCCGCGCATACCACGCACGCATGGTCGCTCAAGGGCTGCCGATTCCGTAACGCCTTTGTCAGTGCCCAGTGCTGCCGGGTCGTTGAGTCAAGCCGAAGGAGACGTGTCTTCAACCCTCATGTACAATACAATTTTTTCATGGCATTTATTTTCGTTCTTGTGTGTTTCGCCACGGACGGGAGGCGCGCGGCCTCTGTGTCGTACGTATCGCATTTGGCGGCGGGACGACAATGCCATGGCAGGTACCTCTCCGTACCGGCTGCCTTGCCTCGGGACCTGCCTGATGTAGGTACCTGTACTCCGTACCTTGGTGGCAGTAATCTGCAGCGAGTCTCTCGCGAGGCGCGGATTGACGAAGCCGATTTGTCAGGAGGCGATGCCGCTGACTGCGAGCTGAACAAGGCTGCGCGCCGTGGCACCGGGCAGTGCCAGCCGCCACTGGCAGGGAAACGTCGAGTCCGCTAGGGAACTGACTGACGCGGGTGTCCAGATGCATTGTGCCAGACTCGGGATGGCACACGCCGTACCGGATACTTGCCACTGTGCGCGCGACACGTGCGATGCGTCGAGTACGGGTACGTACGAGTAGGATGAAAGCTCATGCCACTCCACCCCGTCCGTCAGAGACTCAGGGCCGCCCGTCAGCGCCAGCCTCCAGGGAGTGTGTCGTCGTTAGTGGGGGCCGTGGGCAGGCGCGGGCTGCAAGTACCACCTGGGAGGTGGGAGGCTCGGCAGGCGAGCGGGGGCGACCAGGGGGGAGCTAAGGTACGTGGATTGATGGCCCCACTGGGCATGGTCCCTGGGGCAAAGGGGACACTTGTTCAATTGAACCAGCCGCTTGGCCTTGCGGCCTTGCTTGCCAATCGCGCGACCAGGGAGAGACCACCTGGCGACGTGATCCCGTAGTACAAAACTTCCCCATCCCAGCCTTCACCTTTGCCGCCTTCCCTTCCCCTCCCCATCCTATCCTCTTCCTCGACAGCCGCCCAACCGAGCTGTGCAGGACCCCCTTCATTCACTTCTGTCCCCTCCTTGTTTGTCTGCTTGATATACCCCATCCCGCCATGCATCAAAAGCGCCTCGCCGCCGGCCTCATGGCCGCCTTTGCCGCTGTCGCCACGGCCGAGTCGGATGTCGCCTCTCTGACCAAGGACGACTTCAAGGACTTCGTCAAGGCCAACGACCTTGTCCTGGCTGAGTGTACGCTCTCCCCTCCGCCGCCCTCATCGTGCGTCGAGCGCTCATCGCTAACACGGACCCCGTAGTCTTCGCTCCCTGGTGCGGTCACTGCAAGGCGCTCGCCCCCGAGTACGAGGAGGCCGCCACCTCCCTTAAGGAGAAGAACATCAAGCTCGCCAAGGTCGACTGCACTGAGCAGGCCGATCTCTGCCAGGAGTTCGGCGTCGAGGGCTACCCGACGCTCAAGGTCTTCCGAGGCCTCGAGGATGTCAAGCCTTACAACGGCCAGCGCAAGGCCGATGCGTACGTTGCCACCGTGCCACCACCCCCAGCCTCCCGGCATCCCCGCTGACAAATTCCAGCATCCACTCCTACATGGTCAAGCAGTCCCTGCCTGCAGTCTCTATCCTGACCAAGGAGACTCTCGAGGAGTTCAAGACGGCCGACAAGGTCGTCCTCGTCGCCTACATTGCCGCCGACGACAAGGCCTCCAACGAGACCTTCTCCAAGGTTGCCGAGTCGCTCCGTGACGACTACCTCTTCGGTGGCGTCAACGATGCCGCCGTCGCCGAGGCCGAGGGCGTCAAATTCCCCTCCATCGTCCTCTACAAGTCCTTTGATGAGGGCAAGAACAAGTTCGAGGCCAAGTTCGACGCTGACGCCATCACCGAGTTCGCCAAGACCTCCGCCACTCCTCTGGTCGGCGAGGTCGGCCCTGAGACCTATGCCGGCTACATGTCGGCCGGTATCCCTCTGGCCTACATCTTCGCTGAGACCACCGAGGAGCGTGAGACCCTCAGCAAGGCCATCAAGCCCATCGCCGAGCAGCACAAGGGCAAGATCAACTTCGCCACCATTGACGCTAAGCAGTTTGGCGCCCACGCCGCCAACCTGAACCTCAAGACCGACAAGTTCCCCTCGTTCGCCATCCAGGACACCGTCAAGAACCTCAAGTTCCCCTTCGACCAGGAGAAGGAGATCACCCACGACAACATCGCCGCCTTCGTCAAGGAGTTCGCCGCCGGCAAGATCGAGCCCAGCATCAAGTCTGAGCCCATCCCCGAGAAGCAGGACGGCCCCGTCACCGTCGTTGTCGCCAAGAACTACGACCAGGTCGTCCTCGACGACAAGAAGGACGTTCTGATCGAGTTCTACGCTCCTTGGTGCGGTCACTGCAAGGCTCTGGCCCCCAAGTACGACCAGCTCGGCAGCCTGTACGCTGAGAGCGAGTTCAAGGACAAGGTTGTCATCGCCAAGGTCGATGCCACTGCCAACGACGTCCCCGACGAGATCGCTGGCTTCCCCACCATCAAGCTCTTCCCCGCCGGCGCCAAGGACGCCCCCGTCACCTACAGCGGTGCCCGCACCGTCGAGGACCTCATCGAGTTCATCAAGGAGAACGGCAAGCACAAGGCTGGCGTCTCCGTCAAGGAGGAGGGCACCGAGGAGGCCGCTCCCGCCGCCACCGAGGAGGGCAAGAAGGAGGAGAAGAAGGAGGAGGAGGAGCACGACGAGCTGTAAACGTGACCATGTACTCTTTGTGTGTAAAAGGGAGTCTCAAACGCCCCACGATCATGACTATTCCCGGGCGCGGATTTGCGGGTTATCTGAATACCTGGGGCTTTCCATAGGTTCGCGCGGTAGTATGGAATTACCGAGCAATTGCAATGCGATGTTGTCATGTGTCTGTCACTGCTTTTCTCCCTGTGTGTGATTGACTTGGATTTGATTCGGCTTAGTTACAGCGATGCAAAGGGAACCGCGGCACTGATTGCTCATACGCGTGTAATGGTACAATTCGCAAACTCCCAGCAGGTATGTATATGACGCATCCCTCGACGGCTGGGCTCGGCAATTTTCCCGCGACGACCAGCGTAGTTGCAGCCTGCGACACCTTCTCGACCGCTCAAGAGACGACCTGGGCCATCCTCACTTCCTTGCTTGTGTCCGCTCCTCGAGGTTCTTGACGTAGTTGGTCAGACGCGTGACGGAGGCTTGCAGGGTCTAGTAGTCGGTCAGTATGGGCTACCCGAGGCTGCCGAGCGACAGGACTGCCGGCGGCAGCATTTTCAGAGTGCGTGCGTAAACGTCGCATGCACCGGAGTGACGTACGTAGATGTCCTCGGTAAGGAGCTCGTTGGAGGTCTTGTACTCGTTCAGGACGTAGCTGTAGACGGCACCACCCGACAGGACGCAACCGAAGAGGAAGCCGAAGAGCCTAAGCGATGAGGACGCACGGTCAGCTCGATACGCTCATTACCAGTACAATGGTAGAAGACGCTGCAGGAAAGGCGAGGAGCGGCACGACTCAAGACTCACCCTCCCCGGAAGGCGCCCATGGGTTTCCGCGCGGGCAGCGGCGCGGCGGCGTCGGCCATGCGGCGAGCTGATGTGGAAAAGGGACGGGCGGCCAGCGCGCGGCCGGTGCCGGTAGCGAGTATTCTAGAGGCGCCGAGCATGGTGGTTTCTGTGGGCGTCGTTGGCTTCGACAGGAGGTGGCGACGATGCGGTGCGGATGGCAGAGCTGGGGGCAGAGATGGGAGGGGGAGAGGCGTGGCGTGGCGAGGCGAGACGACGTGAGGTGAGGTGAGGTCGGAGCGGCGAGGTAGCCGGCTACGAGAGCTCTCGGAAGCCACGAGACCTGGGGCGGCGCAACCTACTGCTGGGGGCGAACCGACAACACCTGGCAACTGGCCGTGCCCCGGAATCTCTGGCAGAATTGGGCTGCCCTGATTGGGCTTGGTGGCTGGAGCTCTGGGGAGGGCGGCCGGGTACTGCTGTGGCGGATTTTTCCGGCGCGCTTGAGGTGCCGGTGCGCGCCGGTTACATAGGTAGGCAGCCCAAGCAACTGCCCCGGTGGTTTCAGGGCTTGAGCTCCAGCGCGCGTTCTGGGCTCCACTGCTCGGAAGCTGTCCTCCACTAGGTCCTGTCGCGGACATCGATGGATCACTGCGGCCTGTGGCTGGCCGCATCTTCTTGACCTCTACATCGCACCACTCCAGCGCAGGAACGAGCCGCCATGAACAACTTTGGCGTCATCGAGCTCGCCAGCGCAAGGACGACGGCCGCGCCAGGATGGGCGTACGTTCCGGACACGGGCCCTGCGGCCGCGATTCAACAACCGACGAACCGCAAGCGCGCGCGCAACGCTCCTGGCGGCAACCTCAGCATCGGGGACCTGTCGGCGCGGCAGGAGGCCAAGGTGCGCAAGGAGATTGAGGCGCTGGACCGCGACGGCGCGAGGGACCCGACTATTCCGCTGCCCGTGAAGAGTGGGAGAGGTGCGTTGACGGAAAGAATGCCTCGCTTCGTGACCGGGACACGGGACTAACGGCGGGGACCACCAGGACAAGCCAAGTTCACGCCCAACGTGCGCCGCATCATGCAGTCGCAAAAGACGTTTGCGAACCATCTAGACGACTTCATCGCCCTGCAGGCCCTCACCGAAGCGAATCCCAACGCGCTGGGCAGCGCAACGAGACCCGGCGTCGCAACGGGCCCCGGCAACGGCAAGAGGCCCTCGCAGGCTGGGAAGAGAGACACCGCGTCGTCGAGACAACAATCAGCAGCGGCGGCGACGCCGAGGGACGTGGACACGCCCATGGCCGACGCCGGCCCGCCCCTGCCGCCCGTCCTCCCGCCGCCGTACCGCGAGCCGCCCGCCGCGCACCCGGGCGACGACGACCCGCTGCTCGTGTCGCGCGTGCCGGATGTGCCGTCGGACGAAGAGCTGCGCGCCCTGCTGGCGCACCCGCCGCTGACATACCTCGAGGCGCTGGGCCAGCGGGACGGCACGTACCCGACGAGGGTGTTTTGCGAGGTGTGCGGCTATTGGGGCAGGGTGCGGTGCATGAAGTGCGGGACGCGGGTCTGCGCCCTGGACTGCCTCGAGACGCACCGCGAGGAGTGCGTAACGCGGTATGGCCTATGACAGAGGGGAGAGAGAATTCGGTGAGTCAAGGCGTGGGCGTGACGCGCATGGAATGGCGTTGCAAGGCTGTTTAAGATACCCATATAGTTTAGGAGTAGAGACTTCACCGGCTAGTGAGCGTTATGCCGGGCGAGGAAGACGCAATGCCACCGGGAACTACCTCTTTAGGCATGCAACTTTGGTCATGGACAAATTGGATTTCTAATTTCCTAACATCAAGCGCCGGGGGCCTCGTGTTCTTCGCGATGGACGGAGGCGGCGACACACGCCTGATGCCATGCCAATGACTGAGTGAGCCGGTATCGGCAATCGTGTAGACTCACCAAGCCTACATTGACGTGTCGCATGCTTCACACAGCCGCGTGAGATGTTTCAGCGTGGTGTAAGCGCCAGTTGAAGCACAATGATTGTTCCTCCGCAGACGTAGCCGGAACCACAACCCAGCCAACCCTGCAGCGATGACTCCAGTAGACACAGACAGACGGCAGTGCGGCGTCCCTGTGGATCACGCGCCCCGAGGATCTGCCGCCGCCGCCGCCGCCGCCGCCGCCTCGCCGCCTGTGACTCGACTCTCAGGCACGGCCGCAGCCGAATTTCTCTGGCGCCGTGAGTCAACCCCACCTCGCCGGTGGCGCTTGGCCCCTTAAGGGTACGGTTGCCCCTCCACGCCTGCCCGCCCGCCATATCATATTCTGGCGGTACTCGTCGTACTGGAGCCATCGTGAGTCCGCACCGTACCACTTCTTTTCTTCACCGCATCCCGCAAGCCCGCCATCGCACTCCCGAATTGCGAGGAGCACAAACTCGTCACCATGTCGTCCGATCAAGCCGCCGCGGCCGCGGCCCCCAAACCCGCCGCCGAGGCACAGAGCCTGCCGTCGCGACCCGCCAAGCAGCCCAAGGAAAAGGCGCCCAAGGGCGGCAAGAGCGCGGGGCTCGAGGTTAGTGGTGGTGATAGCGACGCTGGCAGATATCCCCTCCTCCCCCCTCCGAGGGGTCGTCGTCTCCTTTTCCCCGGGCCATTGCGCTGACGCTGCGGCAGCTCCCCACGCTCCCCGAATTCATCCAGCACCGGCTCGACCTCTTCGACAAGATCAAGGCCCGACAAGACGCCGAAATCGCTGGTGCGTTTGTGCCCCCTCCCGTCATACGACCCGAAAAACGCCTTGACTCACTCGCTCACACACGACCTCACAGCCCAGCCCCGCGAGGAAATCACCATCTCGCTGCCCAATGGCAAGGAGGAGAAGGGCACGTCCTGGGAGACGACGCCCGCCGCCATCGCCAAGGGCATATCCAAGTCGCTGCTTGAGCGCACCGTCATCTCTAGGGTCGACGGCGAGCTGTGGGACCTCACGCGACCCCTCGAGAAGAGCTGCAAGCTCGAGCTCATCGACTTTGAGGACATTGAGGGCAAGAAGGTCTTCTGGCACTCGTCCGCCCACATCCTCGGCGAGGCCTGCGAGCGCCGATTCGGCTGCTACCTCTGCAATGGCCCGCCCACCGAGGACCCGCCCGGCTTCTACTATGACATGGCCAACATGGAAGGGTGAGGCTCCTGCTGCGATTGAGCGCGACCAATGAGTCCTGACAGTCTCGCAGCGCTGCCGTCTCCGACGAGGACAAGAAGGCCCTCGAGACCCTGTCCTCCTCCATCATCAAGGAGAAGCAGCCCTTCGTCCGCCTCGAGATGACCAAGGCCGAACTCCTCGAGATGTTCCGATACAGCAAGTACAAGGAGTATTTCATCAACCAGCGAGTGCCCGAGGGCACCAAGAGCACCGTGTACCGATGCGGTCCCCTCATCGACTTGTGCAGAGGGCCTCACGTGCCCCACACGGGCAACATCAAGGCGTTCTCCGTCCTCAGGGTATGGCGACCATCTGCTCGTCCCGCCTCTACTTGACTGACAGCCTGTAGAATTCCGCCGCGTACTGGCTTGGTGACAGCAAGAATGAGTCCGTCCAACGAATTGCCGGCATCTCGTTCCCCGACAAGAAGCAGCTCGAGGAGTACAAGACGTTCCTGGCCGAGGCCGCCAAGCGCAACCACCGCAAGATTGGTCAGGACCAGAAGCTCTTCTTCTGGGACGAGATGTCCCCCGGTTCGACGTTCTGGCTGCCCCACGGCACGAGAATTTTCAACTCCCTCATGGAGCTGGTCAAGGGCGAGTACCAGACCCGCGGCTTCGTCGAGGTCATGACGCCCAACATGTACAAGGCCGACCTCTGGAAGACGTCGGGTCACTGGGCTCACTACGAGGAGAACATGTTCACGTTCGAGGTGGAGAAGGAGAAGTTCGGTCTCAAGCCCATGAACTGCCCCGGCCACTGCAAGATCTTCGCCCACTCGGACGTCACGTACAAGGAGCTGCCCTGGCGAATGGCTGATTTCGGTGTCCTGCACCGCAACGAGTTCTCGGGTGCCCTGACGGGACTCACGCGTGTGCGACGATTCCAGCAGGACGACGCTCACATCTTCTGCACGATCGACCAGGTACGTTCTCCATCGCGAGACTGAAGAGGCCATGCCGCTGACACACCGCAGATTCGCCAAGAAATCGAGGGTGCCTTCGACTTCCTGTACGCCATCTACGGCTTGTTTGGCTTCCAGTTCAAACTCAAGCTGTCCACGCGCCCTGAAAAGTACATTGGCGAGATTGCCTTGTGGGATCTTGCGGAGCAGAAGCTCGAGGAGGCCCTCAGGTCGTTCACGGAGCGCATCGGCGCCAAGTGGGAGCTCAACCCCGGTGACGGTGCTTTCTATGGCCCCAAGATCGACATCACGGTCTACGACGCCCTGAGGCGAGACCACCAGTGCGGCACGATCCAGCTGGACTTCATGCAGCCCCAGCGGTTCAAGCTGCGATATGTCGCCGCCAAGGACGACAGCGGCGCTGCCACGAACAACGACGACCCCGACCTACCCGTGGGCTATGCCCGCCCCGTCATGATCCACCGAGCCGTGCTGGGCAGCTTCGAGCGCATGATTGGCATCCTCACGGAGCACTTTGCCGGCAAGTGGCCTTTCTGGCTGAGCCCGCGACAGGTGGTCGTCGTGCCCGTCATGCCCGCCGTCAACGACTACGCGCAGGAGGTGCAGAAGCTCTTCCACGACAGCGGCCTGTTTGCCGACGCCGACCTGAGCAGCAACACGTTCCAGAAGAAGATTCGCACGGGCCAGCTGGAGCAGTACAACTTCATCTTTGGTAAGTGTTTCTCTCGGGCGATTTGGACCCCTTTCTGCCGCGGGAGTGGCGACGACATGCTAACGTTGCCATGCAGTTGTCGGCGCCGAGGAGGCCAAGTCCCGCACGGTCAACATCCGCAACCGTGACGACCAGAGCACGCAGAGCAAGGGAGAGCTGATCCCGGTACAGGAGGCGCTGGATCACCTGCTCAAGCTCAAGGCGGAGAGGAGACTCGAGAACAAGTACTAGACGTTGGCCGATACGGGTGGCGAAGACACGGATCGTAATGTCAAGATGACTTCTCGAGGGGGAAAGCCAGGCACGGACGTCAGCAGAGCAGCACGCAACGGTAGATGTCGAGACGCGGACCTTGGCTGCAAGCGTGAGCTTCAAGAGGGGACGGAACCGACGGTGGGGTCCGGCGGTGATGGTCCGGGCGTGTGAGGGTTTACAGTAGATTTTGACATGCACGACAGAGAAACAATGCGTGTCTGTGAGCTCCGCGGAGAAGCAGATTCCTGAAGTCTGGTACGGACTACAGTAAGCTACTGGCCGCAAAAGAAAACATTGCCGAGGTGTCAATGTCAGTGGCAGATGTGATTTGAGATATGGACCTTGAGACACCGTTAGCCCCGCCGGGGGCCGGACAGTGTGGTGTTGTGCCCCTCCCTCCCTGACGACAGATTGAGAGCATCGAGAACCCACCCGGTTGTGGTGGGAGGGGGGGCGAGGAGGAATGGACCGCGGACCTCGTCGGTCACAAGAAACAAGGGACATGCTTTCGTACATGACGGGGGCGGCATGGGTGGACGGACGGACGGACGGGCTGCATGGGGTGTGACAAACGGGGGGAGGCTTGTCCTGTCTGGTGGTCCCTTGGTGCAGCCAGCACGCTAGCCAGCCTGGCAGTGACACCAGGCGCGGCGACCCTGACTGACATGCTCTTGGAGTCCTTGCGCGATTCCGAGGTCCCTCCCGAAAACCTGACTCCTGAATGCGCGGCGCGGTCCTTGCAAGCTGCTCACGCCCTCACGGCTCCGTACCCCGCGTAATTGCATGGAACATACCAAGTAGGATGTACGGGCGCACTCGCGATGGAAGACGAGGACATGTCTGCGGATGTGAAGGATCGCTGGGCTGTCACACGGGGACCGGAGCCCCTCGAAGGAATCAATCGGGCGTGCCGATCAGAGGCAGCATCACGGATGGCAGCGGACGGCGGCCTCACAGTCCCTTGACTGGACGGCGGGTTCGGTGAGAAGTCCGAGTATCTGTTGCGATCCTGAGTGTGTACATCTGCGCGGAAGGAGCACGGACTGCTCCGTGTACGTGCTGCGCGTCAGGCCGCCTGAAGTTGCTGGCACACAGCTGGAGGCGGTGCCTTGGGCATGGCGGTAAACGCCAGGCCCCCCCCCCCCGGCAAGCGCGCTAGCGGCCGACGACACGAGACGGGTGGTGGTCAAGCTTGAGTTGAGTCGGGGCCGCCCGTTGGGCGAAACGGCAGGCCATCGAGGCGGAACAGATAGGATGGGGGAGCGGGAGACGGTGGCATTGGCAGGTGACAGCTGCCCGTGCCCCTCAACTTCCCCATGTGCCTGTGGGGGCCGGGAAGGCGACAGGCATCAAAAGCTCTCCATGATTCAGACAAGACAGAGCTGGCTGGAGCCAGCATCATCGGAAGCTGTTGGTCTCGCACCTCGCAGCGGCTGCTGCATCATCTCATTTCAAGGCCACCGCCACGTGAGGCCATGGCGGCGCCGCGGAGGCCCCTCGGAGTCCAAGTCGCGCATCTCTTGCCGTGACGGTTTGGCATTGGCATGCCATGCGTTGCGAAGCGAAGCAAGAGTCAGTCGGCGGCAGAGGGTGCTTAGCTTGGATGATATGATATGCAGTCCTGGCGTGATATGTCACTTCTGCGGTGCGACGTGGGACGAGGCGTGGCCTCGAGGCGCCGTCACCTACCGTGCCTCCTTGCGCCGCGCTTCCCCCTTTCGTCCAAGAGGCACAAAACAGCATCGGGCAGGGGTTTGTTGTGTTTCCGATGCGAACGACAGGGGGAGGGGGCCCGTGGCGCACGCACGGAAGAGGCGCCAACCACAGGCGCGATGACGCCTATCTGACCGGCCAGGTCGCCCGGCTGCACTGGCAAGAAGGCCGGCGCGGCATCAGACGATGAGCCGTCTGCACAGCGCTGCGGCTCCTCCTTTCGTGTTCCGATGCGGCGGGCAAGAGGCGACTCGGGATCGAAAGGCGCAACGCTGGTTCGCATCCTCGCCTCTCGCCTGAAGACTTGTTCCCGTCTTGCGAGCCAATCTCGTGCGTCCGACAAAGGGCTGGTCGCAGACTTGTCTCGGAACGCGGACGACGGGACGAGCGGTTAGGCAAATATGTCCTGAGCATTTGCCACGAGACAGTGGGCAAGGGTGGCCACGGGCCAGGAGCGCAGCATTCTGGCCAGAGGGGGGCGGGGAACCACAAGGGGAAAGGCAATATGTCATCTATCATAAAATACAGGGCCGACCGGTGAGCGACAAGGTGGGTGGGCAGCCGGCGAGTGAGAGGGCGACGCCGGCGACCGTCCGAGCTGGCGGAGCGAAAGGGAGCATAGCATGGCGAATGGCCCATTTCTTGCCGTCTGCCTGTCTGGCACGGACTACTGCAACTCTGGTCGCTCGGCTGCTGCTTCGGATTCTCGGGAGCACCGTCCGTGTGTGAGGCAGCCACCACAGACTTGTCAGATCATATGTCGTGCAGACCAGGGAGCTGGCCGCGCCAACTCGCAAGTGGTGTAAGTGCTGTCGGGACGGGCGAGGGCGAACAGCATGGCCAAGGAAGGTCGAGACGCACTCGCAGTCTGCACGTACGAAGCAAATGACTGGTAATATCGGGAGACTCAGCGCACTGGCGCCTGCGGGTCCCCATTGACTCGCGTGCGGGCAGCATGTCGCATCAGGATTCAGGACACGAAGCAGCCGCCGTACTGCGATGCCGAAATCGTCAAAGGCGCTGTTTCGATGGACGACGATGACGCCCAGGCGCGCCGCTCGGCTCTCGCTCGTGTGTCCGGGGTCGCTCGCGGCTCTCTCGGCGGCTCCGTCTGACGAACACGGCCGTCGACCCGTCTGCCGGCGAGGTTGGAAACGTGGAGCTGCATCTCGTTGGCAGCGTGCAGGCAGCTGTCGAGCCGTGACTTGCGCGCTGCCAACAAAGCTCCAACGGCCACGAGCATGGAAATTGCCCGGAAGAGCATCAAGAATGCATGTGCGTCAGCGGTGCGGTGCCGCACGCACGCGCCGTCTTCTTCAAGGGTGGCCCCCCCAAAGCCGCCCTAAGGCCTCCCACCATCCAACCCGACCACCGTCACAGGCACAAACAGACATGCGCCAAGCCCCAGTAGCCAGTCATGCCTCGGGGCGGCACCGGGGCCGTGGGATGCGTGGACGCTGCGTCGAGCAGCAGATGCACATATGCATCGTGAATGGTGGCGGGCGTCTGTAGGCGGACGTATCAAGGGAGCCGCCATCTGCTGACCTCCGTCGTGGCCATGCCCGCCGGCGACAATGGGCGACGCAGACCGGGCCCCGGTATTCCACGACGACGGCAGAGGCAGTGTGTTGACTGGTGATTCGTTGCGTTTCTCACCGGGGCTCTTTTTCTTCGCGCAAGTGCGTTGAAAGGATGGCGTTGACAGGCACCTCTCTGGTGGTGTGGCGAGGCAAAGGCCCGACGTGTGAGGCGGCGTCATGGCGTGCCTTGCCTTGACCGTCTGGCCTCGACAGGGCCTGGGGGCTGCGAGTGCACGACAGGGTTGACAGGATTGTGGGCAAGCGCAAAGCTGCGGGTACGAAGTACATACTCGCGCAGAGCAGAGCAACATGGCTGTACTGAAGCCGGTAGGAGTACGGATACGGCGTACTTCGTTCCTGCCGCCCGTCCCATGTTCGCGCACTTGCAGGGGGAAGCGACTTCCTGTTTCATCGGACTGCCAAACGCGAATTCCCTTATTAACTATCGCGGGCCATCTCCAGGGTGTAGTGCAGGCGCCGCAACGGCTGCTCTTTCCATTTTCTTTGCGGCACCGCGCCTCAGCAATTCAGCTTGCTTGCGCCTCTGACACCGGCAGCTTGACGTGGCGTACTACTGTCCGTACTTCGTACCTTACCTTACCTAGCAGCCAAGGTAGCGAGTATCGGGTACCAAGGACGCCACCCGGCGCCAGGCGACAGCCAAGTGGTTCATACCTGAACTCTAGTTGCATTTTGGCCACTGAGGTACTGTACGAAGTACCCTACCCAACTTCCAGGATTGCCTACCTCACTTGGGCAACGACATCACGAGCACCTTTCGTCACAGCTCGCAGCCCAAGATCGAGATTCAACCTACCGCGGCTCTGCCACCGGCGCGGCAGGGTCTCATTCTTTTTTTTCTTCTCCTCCGCCGCCTCCTCCCCCCCCTTCCGTCTTGAATCTGCCACTGTCGACAACGCTGCGGTCTTCCTGACACCGATGCACCGTCCCCGGTCCGCAAACAGGCTTGACAGGGCCCGACTCTTAGGCCTCGGGCGATTGCGCATCCATCGGACTCGCACGGGCAAGCCATCCTGACCCTCGCACTCCTCACTCCCCGCTGCCACAGCACCTCGGCTCCGCAACCTCGTGCCTTTTCTGGAGTCGGTCGACTGGAGCCGTGAGCCGCGAGCCTGTCCGCCTGTCCGCCTGCCCCGTCTGTCTGTCTGTCCCGACTGGGCTGAGCCCCGCCCGGTCACGGCCCTGCGGGCCCCCTTTCTGACGTCTCCGTCCTCAACCCAGTCCCTTGCCCGCCTGGGACTCGGCGGCGCGAGGCGAGGAAAAAGCAACTTGAACGGCCACAATCGGACTCACGGCGCAAAAGCAACCGCGGACGCAGGCCTCGACAACCAGATCTAGCCAAAAGACGAAAGAGGGGCACCCTTGCTGCAGGAAAGCAAGGAAAAGAGGGCCCCGGTCCCTCTGAAAATATCGCCCAGGGAAAAAGCAATACCAGTCCCGACTACCAAGTACGAAGTACCGCACCGGGCCAGTGAGAGCCGTCGCCCGACGAGGGTGTGTTTGCTGCCGGAAGCGCTGCACAATCCAACGCGTGCACTTTGCTCCTCCACCACCAGACTCAGCCCTGGAACGCAGCTTGATCGAGGCGGCTTTGGCTGCTCTCTCAGCTGGCGGTGCCGCAACGCCCCAAAACAGTCCACCGGCTGTCACGACGCAGCCTCAGAGGCGGGCGTCCGCCCGTTCGTTGCTGGGTAGCGATGCTGCCGCCCCCCTCGTCGCCGCCTGCCCATCTTTGCGACAGAGCCAACGACCGGGATCGCGGCGACCGCGACTCGGACTGCGCGCCGTGGAACAGCGACCGAGGCCCGTGCAGCTTGGGCCCTCGCGCCGACACCGAGTCTGCCTGCGCCGGCGCCGCGGCGTCGCTTGTCTCCAACCCCCCCGGGAGGAACGTGCACGCCGAAGCAGCCCAACACAGCGGCAGCCGACCTGACGACCCGCGCCAGCAATCCGCGGCTCTTCACGTCATGCCCAATGATGCTGCTGCCCCTCATCACCATCAGCAAATCGAGTGCCATGTTCACGACGACTCCGATTCGAGTTTGGGCGACGAGCACAGTGTGGCCCAATGCGCGCACCACAGCAGCCCTCAACCGTCCGTCGAACTGCAACTCCCCCCATACGAAGATGACCTCGAGATGAGCGACAGCGACGGCGGCGCACCGCTGGACGACATCCTAGCCGTCATGGACGCCGACGCCGAATCACAATCCAGCCTACTAGGGGTCGCCAGCCTCTACGACGGAGACGACGTGCTCGACGAACACGCGGACAACCCCAGCGCACCCGCTGCACTGCCCGCTTTTTACCTTGATATGCCTCTACCGCCGTTCCCCTTCATAATGCATCCCAATGGGGAGCCGCCGGAGAACGCGTGGCCCCTACCTCCAACTGTGGAATTCAGTGACGCGCCGCCGCAGCTGATGGCCGATGCCGGATTCGACAATTTCCCCCCTCAGCTCAGCAATCCCAATCCAAGCATACTTGGGTCAATGAATCTCTGTCTGGTTGATTTCCTCCGCGACTGGGTGAACCAAAGCGGGCTCGTGCGGTCTTCTAGGAGCAGAGCGCCGCGTCTTCCGGAGGTGTACAGGCAAAGCCAAGCTGAGGTCAGGCAGGTGACGTATGCTGGGCTCAAAGGTGATGAATGTGATTTTCAAGGTCTGAACTGGGCCGCCATGGCAACCACCCGTGACGCCGCGAGGGCGGCGCGGCTCAACTCGTACCGAAACTACGTCAACCGGCAAGGGTCCGACCGATGGACCGTAAGTGCATCCTCTCTGCCTGCTCACATGAACAAAAGCCCTCGGCTTACATGAAGTTGACTCTTTGCAGCTACCTTCCGAGTCCCCCAAACTACCATCCCGGGACAGCTTCTTGCGATTCAAGAGGATGGACGTGCGACCAGACGCCAGCCTCGCGCACTTCCAGCTCCGAAGCGTGCTCGCATGCCCATCTCGCACGCTTGCGTTTTATCCGAGCCCAAACGGCATCAATCGGCTGAATCTGAGGTCGAAGAAGACAGATTTGGTCGTGAACACGCGAGAGTTTCCGGCCACGGGAGGGGTCATCTCCACGCTTGACGCCAACTGCGGTGTCCTGATGGGAGGCACATTCAACGGCGACTACTGCCTCAAGGCTCTGGATGCGGAGGACAAGTCGCCATTCTCCGAGGGACAGATATCACCAGATGGCATCACGAATCACCTCAGAATCCACACGTCCCGCCGTAATGCCAAACCGGTCGCTAGCATTGCCAGCAACGACCGTGGTCTTCGAGTCATGGACATTGAAACAGAGACGTTCGTCTCTCGGACCATGTATCCGTTTTGTCTCAACTGCTCCGCGAGCTCACCGGACCGCCGACTGCAAGTCGTGGTGGGCGACGACCCGAGCGTGCTCATCACCAACGCAGACACGGGGGAGATTCTGCAGGAGCTCACGGGTCATGGCGACTATGGCTTCGCCTGCGACTGGTCCGATGACGGCTGGACCGTGGCGACTGGATTTCAGGACAAGGCAATCAAAATTTGGGACGCCCGCAAATGGTGCAATTCAAGTGGCGTGAGCACGGCCCTGTGCACCATCCGGGCCGAGATGGCTGGGGTCCGCGGTCTGCGCTTCTCCCCTCGGGGAAGTGGCAAACCGATCTTGGTGGCGGCCGAGGAGGCCGATTACATCAACTTGATCGATGCGCAGACCTTCAGCTCGAAACAGACAATCGACGTGTTTAGCGAGATTGGTGGCATCGACTTCACCAATGACGGCCAGGATCTCAACGTCCTGTGCTGTGATCCCCACCGCGGTGGTGTATTGCAGCTCGAACGGTGCGGCAGAGGCCCCGACGTGTCGCTGGAGAACGCCTGGTTACGACGGACAACGCGATACCCGTGGCTCGTGGATCGGGACGAAGAATGCGAGCTGTATCAAAGATGGTCTCGAGGCCGCGTGCCGACCCTACTAGAAGGCCCGGTGCCGTTCTAGCGGCATCATCGTCCGGGCCGTCCTTTCGGCATTGGGAATGCCACGCGCCAAAAAACACTATACCCCTCCCTTTCCCCCTCGACGAAGCATCGCCTTCGAAGCCACGCGTGGCTTTATTTTACGTGGACACGGCCATGAATTTTTCAGCCCACTCCCATATATACGTTTTGGACAGCAACTCTGCCGCGCCTTGTCGGCGGTCTTGGCTCTCCATCAGGGCGTTGGTCAAGACTGACGCCCGAAACTGCGCGCCAGTCTCGTGGCAGCTGGCGACTGCGATATACACGTTTGATGGACGATTGCATACACGACGGTGGCCCGAGTTCATGCTCGGCGCTTTGCGTAGAAGGAACGAAGCGTCTGTTTTTGATGCGCCATTTGGTTTAGCTGGCACGCCACACCCCTTTGTCTGCGGCTGGAGCAGGCATCTCCAGGTGTTGCCACGTCTTCGGACCTGTTATTTTGACGTTTTCTCTTTCTCTTTTTGGATCAGCTTCTCATGATGCCAGGGCACGATTATCTGGCGCAGGTGGGCAAGCGAGTGGTGTACAGACCTCTTGCGTAGCATAGGGCTTGGATGAAATGAACCGAATGAATATACAGTACTGTACAATGTAGGTACTCGTGTTCCCAATCTCGGCCAGACGCGGAGGGGGGACTGCATCGATTCCGGAGGCCGTGCATGCAAAAGTAAACTTTGCTTGTTCCGTTTGTCCGTGGCGTCGTTGGTACTGTAACTACTGCGCACACATGTACGTACGGACTGAGTTACAAAGTACGTGCATACAATTCGCTGCGGCCGTAATATGCCCTACATGACATTACACTGCCGGCATATATGGGCCCGATCGGACGCGGTCTGCGATCCGAGGCGATCGATGCAATGCAATGCAATGCAGCAAAGGGCATTGCCGGCGTGGGTGACCGACTGACTCGACAGGCCTGGGACCTGGCTTGCCTGGCATCCAGATCCAGGTCAGGAGGCCAGGCCAGGCACACCAGTGACACCACGACACAAGCCAAGCTCGGGAGAGGGAGGGAAGAAAAAGCAAGCACCCGAAACCCGGTCTGGGCCACCCGGCAGCTCCTCCCTCCCCTTCCGGTTGTCTGTCCGTCTGTTTGTCTGTCTGTCCGTCCGTCCGTCCGTCCGTCTGTATGCTTGTCTCACGCGCGTACTGCCAGGGGATCGCCAGGGGATCGCCAGGGGATCGTGGAGTTTTACTGCACATGCAATGCCTACCTAGGCACTGTTACCTAGTGCATGTAGGCTGTTACTACTAGCCCGCACGGCCGTGTTGGGCAGTTGCTAGCGAACACCTGGACCTCAGGCCCCCGTGTGGCCGTGGTGCAGCGCAGCTGTTGCATCATCGTCGTCTTCTCCAAGCAACAAGAACGACAACGGCAACTGCAACAGCAACCGCCGCCACCACCACCACCACCACCAGCGTCACAAACTGAGCATGTACAAACCCCCCCTGCGGCGTGGGTTCCGTGAGGCCCCTCCATCCCCGTTTCTTTATCTCGTCGACCTGTCGCACGCGCGCGCGCGCTTGTTCCCCACGCGGGTCTCTTCCGCCCAGACCAGGGAAGGTCTTCCCGCGACGACGTCGACCGAGACAGGACGCTAGTCGTATGTTACGGCGCGTCTTTCTCTCCCCTTGCACGTCCTGCGGTTCCCATGCCGCGCTTGCTCTCCAGGCGGGCATTCAACGTAGTAGTTACCTGGCGCCTATTTCGTAACTTTCTTCCAAGATGTCCGAGGCAATAGTCGCCAATACCAAGTCTGCCTGCCTGTCTGTCTGCCAGCCTGCCCGGGGCCCCTTTCCAAGGCACATACAGCCAAGCCGCCAGCGGGCGCGCGCCCAGCAACAGGGCTTCGTTCGCCTCCCAATGATGTTTCGATAACATGGCCGCCAAGCACACAGAAAGGGAGGGGCCATGTCAATCATGTGACGGCGTCGACGCGCCGAGGGAAAGGGGAGGAAGACAAAGAGGAGGATGAAGAGGAGGAGAAACGAAAACTCTAGTTTAATTGCCGCCGAGCCCGGATCAGGCTCGAGCGGCGCCCGTCCCGATGGGCATTATGTATGACCTCTCGTCGCTATACCATCATACCTCCACCACTACGTACCGCCTCCCTGTCTGTCTGCCTGGTTCATGCGCCGAGGCATAGATTCTGTCTTGCAGTAACACCAAGGACACGCACTCGCAGGAGATACAGAAGGAACGAGGGTTCGGAACCATCGCACGGACCATTCCTGCTGGAAGAACATCCATACGCATTACTTACTCCTGTAGGCGACGGTGCGCCGGGCAAGGATAGGGACGGGCTGGCTGGTGCTGGTGGTATTGAAAGAGCATGCTTTGTAGCACATTACCTTGCAATTCAGGGCTGTAAGGCCTCGCATTGCCCCTGGTGGGTGGGTGACTGTTGTTTATTTCTTCAAGGCACACAGATCCCTGCACGCCTTGGGAAGAATTAACCTTGTTTTTGTTTCGTTTCCTTCCTGCTGGAGATTGCAGGTTCGGCCCGCCCGTCCGCCCCACGGGCGCGCCGCGGCGCTGGAAGGGGCCGGGCATCACGACGGTCAAGGCGTCGTCCGTCCAGTGGTGCTGCGCATTTGTTGGCAGCAGCATGGATGGAGAGGGAGGAAGGGGGGGGGGGGGGGGGGCGGGTCTGGCGCTGCGCAAGTCTTCATCACTGAGCATGTGGCTGCATGGGGACGGGAAGCCTTGGGCAACACTGCGCAGAAATTCCCGGTGGAGCCCCTCGCCAGGCTGGGCATGGACATGGGCATGAGTATGAGCATGAATATGAATGAGCATGGATGGCATGGTCGTGTCATCATGCGCTCCCCGTGAGAGTTTGGCGCTACGGGCGTACGAGTCATCAAGCGAATGACCATGCTTCGTTTCACAAAGCGATCACGCCTCGTCAGGCTGAAGAGGCCTTGCCTAATCCACCACGTCGTTGTGAATCAAGACAGCCAAAGCACGGTCGCGCGGTGCGAGCAGAACGGACATACAAAGACACGGAGATATGTGGTGGTGTGAAAGCAGCTCGTCCCATAATAGACACTAATAAATTACAGCCGTTGAATGAGATGGCCGAATGTACAACAAGGAAAGACTCGTGCGCGCAGTCGCCGCAGACATGCAGAAACCCCTGAATCCTGAAGCCGGATGGACCACGCCGAAATAGACGCGCAGAAAAGACGTGAGACCCTCGCCTTTTAAAAAAATGAAGCCGCTAGAGATGAGAGGCCGAGAAACTCCGCATGCACCCCCAAGATGATGAAAGCAGTCGGCCCGAGGCATCGTCCGTCCCGGCCCCCTCCTCCTCGAGGAGGAAGAAGGCCCGTTTTGCCGCTGCCAAAAGAGCCCTGCCTACTCCCATCTGGAGGCTGCGAAGCAAGGAGGTCGAGGTCCACGTCTGGGCGTGGCTGCGTGGCGTGTCGGCAAGGGGCAGTCCGCCTGGACCGGGCCGAGTTTGGACGTTGCTTTCGTTCATATACATTCGGTAAGTTTTGTGTGCCTGCAAGTGTGCGGAGGGCGGCGAGGCCGACGTTGCATCACAACCCCCTCGCGCGCTGGGGGAGCGAGCTCTCTTAGAGGGAGATGTCAATGTTGATGGAGAAGGCCGCGGCCGAACCCCACGCCCGCTCGCAGCCGCAAGGGCCGGGCTCCTTCCACTCGTCGTCTTCGTACGAGAAGAAGACGGTCTTGTTGCCGCAGGCCTTGCGGATCGAAGTGATGGCCTTGGCCTGCTCAGACTTGCCGGGGCAGGCCTCGCCGTTGCAGGTGCCGCGGCTCGGCCAGCCGCTCTCCAGGTTGATGGCGTCCTTGCCCTTGCAGATCTTGCCCAGGAGGCTGAGCTGGTTGCTGACGAAGTCGCCGGCCTTGTCGGGGGTAACGGCCGCGTTGAAGTACGGGTGGATGTTGGCGCCAACAATGTCGACGGCGTCGCACAGGGCAGACGACACGTCGGTGCGCTCCCAGATGTTGAGCGTCTCCGAGATGGTGACGGGGCCCTTGTACGCGGAGCACTTGGACTTGACGGTGGTGATGAGCGCGCGGAGGGCGGCGGGCGAGCAGAAGCCGTTCATGACGGCCTCGTTGCCGACGACCACGAGCTTGACAAGGTGCCACTTGTCCCAAGCGGCAAGGGCATCGATCTGCTCCTTGATATCGGGGGTCTCGGCAGTGCAGCTACCCTTGACGAAGACGCCGACAAGCATGTTGAGGCCGTGCTTGTCGCAGGCGTTGCCGACGTTCTCAAGCGTGTTGCAGTCGGTGGAGTAGACGCGGACGGCGGTGAAGCCGGCCTTCTTGAGGGCAGCGATGTCCCGGTCAACCTTGCCGGCATCCTTGCACTGGCCGTTCTTGGGCTCGTACGGCGTGTAGGTGATGGCGAAGTGGTCGTTGTCGCTGCCGATGCTGCCGGGGTTCGACTTGGGGGGCGAGCTCTCCTTGGGGGCCGGCTTGGTCGGGGACGCGGGAGGAGGGGCAGGAGCCGACTTGGTGGGCTGGGGAGCCGGGGCAGGAGTGCTGGTCGGGAGACCAGAGCTGGTGAAGGGGCAGTACGTCACATAGCCGGTCTTGGTGACGGTGATGACCTGCTCGGGGGCAGTGTAGGTACCCGGCTGGTACGAGGTGGGGACGGGGTAGACGAGGACCGTCGACTCAGACACGGTGGTGGTGGTGGGAGCGATGGTGTAGGTGCCGGGCGTGGGGCAGACGTAGGTGGTCTGGACGATGGTGCTGGTGGTGACGGTGCCCGAGGTCGAGACGGTGGCGACGGGGCAGACGACGGTCGTGGCCGTCTTCACGATGGTGGTGACGCCGCCAACGGTGTGAGTGCCGGGAGGCACCTGGGTGGACGTGGCACCGCAGACCGTCGTCTCCTTGGTGACGGTGATGGTCGTCGCAGGGAACGTGTAGGTGCCAGGCGTCGGGCAGTTGCGCGGCTGGGGCGTCGGGAGAGGAACGACGACGACCTCGGTGGTGGCCGGCGGGGAAGGAGTCTGGGTGAAGGTGACGACGGTGGTGCTGGTGCTCGTGGCCGTGACGGTGGAGATGGGCACGACTAGATATCACGGCTGCGTCAGTGGCTTCGGCTCCGACGAGGACCAGGGAACATGAACGAAAGGGACGGGGCGACGCTTCACGTACGCGTGGGTTCACCGGTAATGGTCTTCCAGATGGTGGTGCAGCCGGGAACGCAGACCTCGGCCGTGTCGTTGCCCCTCTTGGCGAAGAGGGCCTCGTGGGCGTGACGGTGGTGGGCAGCGCTGACGCCGCCAGCCATCGCCGCCAGGGCGGCGGCCGCGAAAACTCCCTTCATGGTGACGGGTACGTGAGAAGGGCAGAGTCGTTAGGTTAGGAAAAAAGAATGCCCGCTGAAAGAGTGAAGCGGTAAGTAAGTATGTGGCGCGGAAGTGAACGAGAGGACGAAAGCTGTTCAGAGAGCGGCCTTCTGTTACGGCGTCGGCATTGACGGTTCGTGGGGGGGAGAAAGGGAGGGAAAGGGAAGAGAAGGAGCGGATATGCGCCGACGGGGATGGCGGTTATTATTGCTGCCCGGGGGACAGGCCTCGTGCGTTCATCTTGGCTCTTCTTGGTCTGGGGGAGGCAGGCCGCCGACAAGGGGACATGGGTGTGAGTGCCCACGAGCCCACCAACAGCCGGGATCCGTGCAGCCTGCAGTCCGTCCTTGTAGACAGACCGGCGCCAGTCTGTGTGTGCGGTACGGACTACGGTACCTGGCAGCATGGCAAGATGGGCACGTCCCCATCATGATCATGGCTGCATCCATGCAAGGTACCTTGTCCGCTGCGACCTGCTGCGACAGGACGGTGCAGAACTGCAGCAGATGCTGCGCGGGTGGGCGCCAGACCGCCTCCTCCGCCCAGACGTGCCCACGGGCATGCGACCCAGCCCTCTCGGAAGGCACAGTAATAACGCACTCCGCGCGAATGGACTCGTGCCGACCGGGCCAAGCATCCAGCATCCCAGTACCCAACCCATCCGACCCAACCAGCCCCCGTCCCTCCGCGGCCTGGGCAGGGATGGAGGGAGGGGATGGGCCACCGTCGCCACCGTTTGCTGGCTCCCTCGAGGCTGCCATCGCTGCCGACCACCTGCTGACGGCGAAATAGGGGCGTGTGGAGCGCCAGAGGTTAAGTAATTTCCACAGCTGGCCAAAGGGGCCCAGCTCCGTCTTGGGCCATGGGCGCCGACCGGGGGGCGACTCGGGCAGTCGGGCAGGCTGCGCGCAAAATGAGTGGTGGCGACGGCCTATTAGCCGGCCCTGGGAAGGTAGGTTGTGAAATGAACTGGAGCGTGCCCCGACGCCGCGATGTTGCGCTGGCCTGTCGGCTACTGGTGGCCAAGAAGACGACGCCTGCCGCCGCCGGGAGATGAGATGAGATGAGATGAGATGAGGCGGGACCTCGCCTGTGCTCGCCAGTGCTCGTTCGCGCCGCATCGCTCGCAGCCGCCGCGACCGCCGCCTTAAGGTGTCGTGCCGTGTCGTGTCGTGTCGTGTCGTGTCGTGTCGCCGTCCCTTGCTTCCTTGGCGGCTCGCATGATCCAAATCCATCCTCCCGTCCCGTCACAGCCCGCCCAGTCAGGGTGAATCACCAAGCCCGCCTTTGTTCCCGCAGATCCCTTGCCCCCTTGGGGGCCGCGGGCCGGGGTGGGTTCAGCCATTGTAATCCGCCGCCCCAACTTCCGTTCCTGCGTCCTGCCAAGCTCCTGTTCCTGGACTTGACCGCATCGGGCTGTTGCTGCGACCGTGGCGCGTACAAGGTCTTCAGCCCGCCGCCTAGAAGCCACGCCCGTTGCCGCTCCTCGCCGTCGAATCGACAGAATTTCTGCTCCACGACCCTCACCAGTGTGCGGCCTTGACATCCTTGATGGCATCGGACTGCGACGACGGTAGCGTCAATCAATCGGGAACAGCGAGCCGCCATCCGATCAGTGAGGCTTGTTTGTTTGTTTCCCTCTCGACCCGTTCGAACTCCATACCCTCACTCTCGGGCCGCAGACCCTGGGTGGTTAATTCTCTGTCATCACGGCGGCCCACTGCTGTCTTGGGCATCGCCACGGCAGCATGGGCCACGCGAGGCGCAGTCCGCCCGCGCAGACGTGGCATGGCCCTCTGCCACGCACGGAGAACCCGGAAAGAGAAACGCGCTGCTTACTCGGACCACTGCCCAACCCGAACAGGACTCCGGGCCCGCCGCTGAACCAGCGTCGTGAAAGTCCACTGCTAATAAAAGAACTTGGCTCTCATCTGCTGCATGCTTCGTGGACTGAGCCAACCGAGTCCCGGTACTTCGTGCTCCGATCGCGAGCCTGTGGCTGTCGGCCATTTGCAAGTCGCAATGATTGAGAGTCGACACGAGCGTTGGGCGATCGATCACTCACGATGGACATCGGTAATGATCGCCCAGAAGCTTGTCGATGCCGATCTCAGGCCCGGCCGACATGGCGTTTGCGTCTTCGCCGGTCTTCACTCTCGGGCTCCACCGCAGCATCCCAGGATTCGACATTGCAAATTGGAAGTCCGCCTCGACCGTTCTCTGTGCGGGCTAGGAAATTCAGTCGCTTCGGCTACCTGCGATGAAACAACCGCCCTGGTCCGTGATGTGGTCATGTTGGCCGTTGGTGGCAACGTGGCAGGGCGGTAGGCGACGACCGTCTGTCGTGACCGTGACGTTGGCACTCGCCCGGATGTACGCATATGCCTGCAGAAGCGCCGTGGAGAATCTTGCTCTCCGCTGTCGCCCGGAATTGACAACAACATGAGCGAGGGTTGATTTTTTACGAGGCGACGGCGAGGCGTCGTCTTGTTTGTTCTCCATTCCCCATCTACCTACCGCAGGGAAGGAGCAACTCGTGAGTGACATGACAAAGTCATGTGACGGCGCGAGAGGCGGATGCTCCACCAAAATTGTTGGAGGTGACGCGCGACGACTTTTCACACTGATGACCTGCCTGGGGCTCTTCAACTTCGGGCGTCGCATCCACGCCAGCTATGATGCACAGCCCAGGACGGCCGTTTGTATGTCGGCAATGTCTGACCTGTAGCCTGCGCAGCCCGAGGGTGTCGCGCCCCTTCGGGACGCCGCACAAGGCGACGGGTATCGCGCCTGCCAGCGTTCGTGGACCCCGTTATCTGGCTCATGGCGGAAGCATACGCTGACTTGGTAGCAGCCGAAATGGGCGACAACACACAATGCGCCGTCTTCCGGGCCCAATTACGGTCGTTCAAGTATTCCCAAAGCACCCCCGGCTCAGCGCGCTGCAGGCGGCCGCGAGCGACAATTGCCCATCCGCGACCGTCTGCGGCAATGGAGTGCTGAGCAAGACCAGCAACATGCTCGTGCCATGCCGCCAGACGTCTTCATCTACGGAACTATTGCCAACAGTCTCAATCGAACCCAGACGACAGGGTCGTCAGACCTAGACCAGCTCAGGTCCGGCGATGCCACATCGGCGAATGGCGCGGGTGGCCAGCATGGCCGAGAGGATGCTGAGCTTGCCGTAGCAGTCGATTCCAGAGCACCAGGCGATCTGGTGGAACTAAGGTACGGATGCCTCTCACCTTTCCACTCAGCACATTCGCACAGCTAACTGGGAAAAACAGGCAAAGTGGATCAAGAATGCCCGTCTTCGCGGTCTATCTCGGATTCTTCGGCGATCGCAACCATTTCTACGCCGTCAATGGGAAATGGATCACCAGTATGGGCTTCACCTCGCTGTTCACGGTTTCCAACTTTGCATCGTCCTCCGAGTTGGATCAAGTGTTGGCCAAAATCCCCAAAGGAGCGACGCCCGAGGACTTTGACGAGCTTCGACGCACCGAAAGAGGACCATCACGAGAGGACGGCATTGTTCTCATTGACCGCATGAACGACTTCAGAAGACGGTCCGAAGCGATCTACCAAGCAAACCTTGCAAAAATGGACGGGGCTCGCACGCTGCTGTCCAACGCCCGCAATACCAAATATCTCAGTTTGTTTGAGATCGCGGACATACTCCTGCCACCGACACTCAAAGGAGAGCATGGGTTTCATCCTCCAGCACTCTACGCTGTCCATACGGCTCTATATCGCAATGAGGCGGGGTTCGTTCCTCTGAGCCCGTCCCCCGATTGCCATCGCCGCGACCATCTGTTCGAGGTATCACCGCAAAACTTTACGAACGTCATCAGCAAGATCGCATTGATGGTCCGCGAATTCACCGATGCTAGCTCTAAGCGGTTGAGGCCACTTCGTCCGGCCGAGCTGGACGAGACCACACTTGGCAAATTCATCCTCCAAGCGCGCGAGGCAGTCTTCCAGAGTCGAAAGCACCGCGAGTGGACTCCTCACGGAATTCTCAAGACGTCGTCTGGCGTTGTCTTGCAGAAGCCAGAGTGGACCCAGCCGTCCAAGGATGTGATCTCATTCTTGGAATGGTGGGCGAGCTACGACTTGTTCGACGCCGGCTCGCGGTTTCACTCCTACGGCGCACTTATCTTACGAGCGTTGGACCTTTATCATGACGCATCGCTCGACCAAGGCACCGCCTGGACGTTTCTTCAAGAGATCGGTGTAATCGCACCTTGGGAAATTCTGTCGCGGTACAGGGTCCGTTTCCCAAATGTGACGATAGAAAGGGGCGGCGGCCTCGTGCGGGAAGCGCCGAAACAACTCGAGCAGTCGATGCGTCCAGACATTGCAGCCGGTGCGAGGAAGCTGAGGTCCGGCGCGACAATATTCTGCATCGACGCGCCGTCTACGATGCTCATTGACGACGGTGTCTCTTTAGAGCGTACAGACAAGGCCGACGAGTTTTGGATGCATATTCATGCCGCGGACCCTGCCTCTGCCGTTACGCCAAACTCGGAGCTCTGCAAGTATATGGAGCTTATACCCGAGAATATTTACCTTCCCGGGCACTTTCAAGCAATGTTGCCATCGGAGCTGGGAGACGATAACTCAAAGGATTACAAGTCCGAGAGTCTCACGACACGATTTTCTCTGCGCTCGGGGAGTCCCGCTCTCACGTTTAGCGCCAAGGTAAACGCCGCTGGCGACGTCTTGGACTACAGAGTTGAGCCCAGCATCCTCGAGAACGTCAAGTACTTGGATCCAGAAGATGTTTCCTCGTTTTGCAACGAGCCTCCACCACCGCCATCTACTGGCTATCGTCTCTCAGTAGGAACGCCTCCAGCAAGACAACCCGAGAGACCCGAACGCCCCATGGTGGCGGCGAGAGATCTGGACCACGGCGATCAGAACGATCTCCTTACGCTGTACCGACTGGCCGAAGCGATCAGGCAACAAAGACTCTCCAAGGGGGCGTGGCCGTATTTCTTCCCCAGGCCGTCAGTGTCAGTGGTTTTCAACGAAGTGGTGGATGAGGACAACTCCGCTGCGTCGATGACGAAGCTCCCCGCGGATCCGTACATTGAAGTTGGCCAGGAGCCGTCCAACGGCTGCTCCGTCGTTGCAAACTCCATGGTGCTGGCTGGCGAGATCGCTGCGCGTTGGTGTTCGTCCCGTGGGATCCCGGTTCCATACCGCAGGGACATTAAAACGGCTCACAACTTTGACGCTGCTTTCGAGTACGCGACGAAGGAGATATATCCTCTCATCTGGCAGGGTAACGAGCCTACGCCGGGCCAGCGACAGGAGCTATCTAGGCTCACCGGAGGCATTGAGATATCGTCACAGCCAGGCCCATACTTCCTACTTGGATTGGACATGTACGCGAAAGCTACCTCTCCTCTTCGACGATTCTCGGATCTCCTTGTGCACTGGCAAATCCACGCAGCCCTTGCCCATGAACGACAGATGCAGCGTGCTGTTGACCCGAGAGTCGACGACATGGACAAGATCCTGCCTTTCACTGCCGCGGGACTCAGCAACACGTTGCCGCTCCTGCAGATGCGCGAAAAGATGGCCAGAGCGGTCTCTCGGGGGACTCTAGACTGGATCCTCATCGCGTTGGTGAGATCCTGGCGTTTCGAGGGAACGGCACCAGGGACTCTTCGGTTCACGGTTGGCTCCCGCTGGCGCCAGGGACTCCTCGGCCGCCTCGATCTGTTTGACCTCAATGCGGTCCTCGACATCGCCGGGCTCGAGGGCGTGCGCCTGATCAAGGACGTGCAAGTAGGTGACGAGTTCGAGGTGGAGCTCGCCGACGTCAACGTGCACTCGCGGCAGATCCTCGTCAAGGCCACACGATACCTCGGCGGTGGTGGCAACACCAGGCGCAGCAACCACAGCCATCGAATCGGGCAATGGTCGGTGAAGCCCCAGCCGAGGCCCACGCTGACGACAGGGCTGGGCGCATGACCGCAAGGGGTGTGCGACGTCGTTGTGGAGAGCAGCCCAAAGAGTGAGAGCAAAGTCGGCTCCACGACGCCACCCGCGCGTGGCCCGTGTCCTCTGATTCGCTCCCCCGCATGCATTACCCCAGACTCCCCCCGTCTGCCCGCCTGACCTGCCGACCCACGACCCCCGACCCCGACCCTTGACCCACGACCCACGACGGGCCCCTATTGCCGTTGGGGAGCCCCAACAGTTTTCTTCTCGACGCGGCTCTCCGCCCGCCTCGAGGCACGGCGCCAGGCAGTCAGCCAGTGAGCGGGCTCGTCATAGAGCCGGCATCGTCATAGGGGTCCACGCTCGCGTCTTGTGTCACCTCGCCTCGCCTCGCTCGGGGTCCTGTGAGCCCGGGACCCCAGGCGCAGCAGGCCTTTCCATGGTGGACGCGGCGCCCATCGCTTGGGATGCGCTGCAACGTCCATGCTGCGCCCCGAGCGGCTCCCTGTAACCATAATGAGCTGGCTGCGTCATCCGGTAGGCAGCAGCTTCAATGCGGGACGAGCGAACCGAGGCGGCAGCGGCAGTCACGAACACGGATAGCGTGGAGATGGACAAGCCGCCGTCACACGACGCGCAACATTGATAGAATCAAAGCTCCTCCTCCACTCCAATTCCTTTGCAACAGCGCGCTGCTGCGTCACGTCATTTGCTGGGTGTCGCGGATCGCGCGCCCCATGTGCTATGTCATCTCGTTTTGTATTATCTTTTGCTTTCGCGGCTGCGATGTAATACCCTGAGAATCCATGCATCGGCGGCAGGTGATCATCTCCCCGCCGCCCTCGCCGCCAGACCATGCTCAAGAACCAGCGCCGAGACACAACTTTTTTGTTCTCCCAAGTCCAAAAAGAGTACAGGAGCGCGGTGCCATCCCCGTACCGCCCGTCTCAGAGGAACGTAAAAGAAAGAAGAAACGCCCATCCGTGCTGCAGGGCCCCCAGGTCCGGGAAACCGAGAGAAAGCAAAAAAAGCTACTACAATATCCGCCGCTGTACCGTTTTTGCCACTCATGCTGTACTGGGAGAAAACAAACATACACACACCCCGCAATGCTTCTACAATGGCCCATCAGCC
The DNA here is from genome assembly GCA_029168975.1 of Purpureocillium lavendulum. Classification (NCBI taxonomy): domain Eukaryota; kingdom Fungi; phylum Ascomycota; class Sordariomycetes; order Hypocreales; family Ophiocordycipitaceae; genus Purpureocillium; species Purpureocillium lavendulum. Next base: position 1,583,503 of record JAQHRD010000001.1, read on the forward strand.
CCAAGGCCATACAAAGTATAAACAGAAAAGCAACATGTCGTGAGGCCGTTAAAAGGGTGGGAGGCGGCCGGCCACGCTGTTCCGATGTGGATTCGAGCACACCTGAGACGCGGCCGGGCCCATCCATGCATGTAGGTAGGTCACCAGACCTCCCCGTTTCCCCGTTGTAGGGAATCGACGCACCCCAGTGCGAACTTGGCACCACCCGTCACCCTCGACACAGTAGAGGCATACGTGGTCGATCCGCCTTGTTGAGGTGGCCACTCGTTTGTCGAACCCATATTCGACGTCATACGGGCGCCAAGTCAGGGGCGACTTGGGCCCTGCAGATGGTGCAAGGGGCGTTGTTGGAGTGGGAGCTGCGGGGTTGCCGGCGATGGCGGCGTGCTGCTGCGCTAAGTCGGCGATCAAGGTCATCCCGCAGCACCGACCACGCGCTCCCCGTCGAGGCAGCACACCAGGCGCACGTACGACACAGTAGGATGCGGCGACGCCATTATTGTTGGGGAGGGACAAGTTCGTGTCGGTAGTTCGACAAACGTTATTTCCTCCAGCCGACGTTCCAAATAACATGCGCGATGTCTCGTGCCGTGTTGACAGTGTCGATGACGCGACCCAAGATGCCGTCACCGGCAGCGGGGTCTCCCTCCTCGCAGGGCATGAACATGCCTGAAGGCGTCCGGCGCATCCCCGCAGGCTCATCACACAGGCTCCCCGTAGACGTGGAGCGAGACAGGCCGGTGCCGGGAGGGGACCGCCAACCAAAGCCGCTGCCATCAGGAGCATCATCCATTTCCTCGTCTTCTTCGCCAAAGTAGAAGTTGGAAGCCTGCTTAGAGGGTCGGAGTGTCTCCTGCGAGGATGACGGTGAAAGAATGGGACTTCGGTAGGCACCGGTGCTGTGTTTCATCGCACTGTCCAGCTCTGGAGTATCCTCACGGTACTTCAACGTTGTCGACGGTAGCTTGGCGATGGTCATTCCTTCTGGCTGGACCACCTTTTTGGACTTCTTCCTCTTCGATGATGGACCTCGCTTCTTCGCCTTGACGCGCTTCATCATGACGCCGTCGTCGGAGCCGCTCTCATCGTCGTAACGGTCCATATCAACGTCATCATCCTCGTCACCCTTTACTTCGACAGCTATGCATTGCTCCACCTGTTCGTTAAAATGTATGTGTTTCCGCTCGGGGAATGGGGACGAGACGTTGGATGAATCTGTTGACTGGGCCACCGAGCTATTGTTGCCGTGACTCAGCCGTCTAGTGGAGAGAGGGTATGTGACGTAGCAGTCCGTGTTCGCGCGCGATATGTTGGGACGCAAGGCGCTTTTCCTTGTTTCTTGGGCTTGAACGGCAGCGGTCGCCTGCTTAAGTAGCGATGCAGCCGTGATGGACCTCTGCAGCATGAGCTCTGACATGCTTCGCTTCTTGAGGATGGGCTTCTTGGTCAGGTTGACTAATGATTCCGACTTAGAAAGCGTTGAGCTCGATGGCTCGGTCTGAGTTGGGTTCAATCGATTTGAACCAGATTGCAAGGGTCCGTATAGCCATGTGACGTCGCAATCCTTGAGCCTATGATGCAAGTTAGAGGTGATGCGATGCGATGAGCGCGGGTAGTGAAGCATACCAATTTAGCTCCTCTGGGGAAATCGTCTTCAGATTATTCTTGGCCTTCATCCACGTCCTCCAAGAGGCATTCTCCAGGCGCTTGCTATTAGGGAACTCGTCTCGTTTTGATATAATGTATCTCCACGAAGACCAGATATCCTCTTCCCTCCATTCATGAGATAAGTAATCCACCTGTCGCGAGGGTTTACTCGAAACGGCGCTGTCATCCTCGGCATGCTCCAGGCACTCGGGGGTGTCCGGCCCCGAGTTTACGCCCGAATTGTCGGGTTCAACGGGGGAGACCGTGTACGAGTCCCCGGTCTTGGGGCTCGGGGGCGGCTCAAGGTTATCGTCATGCTGGATGTCGGGTGGCAGGAAGAACTTGTCCTGGGATAGAAGGGGGAGGCTGAAATGGTCGTCGGGCGATTCGCCGAGGGCGAGAGCCTCTTCGTACTCGGAGGATATTGAGAGATTGCTGGCTGGTGTCGAGGAGAAGGAAGCGTCGGTAGATTCAGCCTGGATGGCGGGCGGCGGCGATGAGGGGGCGGAGGAGTGATCGGATTCGGCGTAGGACTTTGAAGGAGCAGCGTACGGGCTGCGGATGTTGGAACTTGGCTGGTGATACGACGACGGCGCGGCGGCCAAGTTCGACTGAGACTGTGAGCGGCGCATCGATGACGAGGCGAAGTGGCTGCTGTACTCCGAGGAGAGGACAGCTGCCATCGTGCAAGGCGTGGGCCCAAGACGGGGAGACTGGCCGACGTTGTCAAGACGCCGCGGTGCCAGGGAGAATCCAGCGAGGCTAGAGACTCATGGGTGGTGCGTCCACGACGGGGAGGAAGCGGTGGGAGAAGTAGGCAGGAGAAGAGGTCGAGGTCCAACGGAACAACAGAGGCGTGCGGTAGTTAGGCAGTGGCGTCGAATGCACGTCTCAGATTCGTCCCTGTCCAAGTCGCGGGGAAGACAGACTGGGGGCCGACGAGGCGGCCGGGGAGGAGGGGGCGGGCGGGCCTGGGCGACGATAACGAAGGTCGATGATGCGGAGAGATAGGCTGCGGCTGATACGACTCTGGGGTATGCACCGCGGGCGCGACCTGGAGGAGTCGGACTGATATGAACGAGGCGAGCAGATAAGCTGGCGACAGGTACTCGACGCGCAGAGCGGTATGCCGGCAGGCCAGGATGTGTGACTGTGCCAACGGTGAAATGCGTTCTCGGTGAGCGATCGGCACGGGTCGCGATGTGATGCAGGGCAATGCAACGCGGCCAGAGGGCAGGAAGAAAAAATCGATCGACGACTGGCGAAGGAGACTGGCGACGACGACGACGACGCAGCAGCAGCAAAGGAGGTGGAAAGGCGAGACAGAGGGGAGAGAGTGTGGGAGGACGGAGGACGAGGAAACAAGAAGGTGAAGAAGGTATGGAATTGCCTTATGGCTGGAGGTGAAGGCGAAAAGTCGAACCCTTGCCCTGCGTTGGGAGGCGCTGCGCTGGTCTGGTACTTCCAGGTTGCTGGTGCTGGCGCCCCAGTGAGCGCGCCCAGCCCAGTGGAGAGGTCAGGTCAGTGAGTGGCCTGGAAGTGGAAGCGGGTGCAGCGCAGGCGGATCGACGCTTGGGACTGGCGTGCGCGCGCCGGACTCCAGAGACGAGGGCGTGGCCGTCAGTGGGACTGTGGGAGCAGGAGGAGGCAACAAGGGCTTGGTTGGTGGATAGATGGATGGATGGATGGATGGATGGATGGACAGACGGGTGGGTGGACGGGCATGGCCTGGCCTGGCGTGGCATGGCATGGCGTGGCATGGCATTGGCATGGCCTGGCAGGCATGGCATGGCACTGGAAGGCCCTGAAGTGGAGGTGAAGGAGGGGATGGGGTGGAGCGCACCCGGTCCAAGGGGCCCGGCCAGCCGGTTGCAGCACCAACACAACCCGCCCGCGAACCGCCGCCGCACAGGGGCTGAGGTGATTTTGCAGGGGGTTCCGAGGGCGCTCCCAAGGCGCCCTTCCCTTCCATCGGTGGCTCCATACCACCCGACCCTCCAGGTTCTGGGCTGTCGCCATCCGCTCGCCGCGCGCGACGCCGCCATGGCCGCCCGTGCCATTCCCCCATCTCGAGGTCCTGTCCTCCAGCGCCCACGCCCCCTGCAGTCCGCCGGGGGTTCCACCCATCCAGCCCTCTGCGCAGCGGGGTGGTGGGAGGCTTGCAGGGGCCCCGCTTGCACGAAGACACTGGGGTGCGCCACTGCCCGGACAGCAACAGAGGTTCGGTCAGGTCCTGTCCGCGTCTGTTCCAGTTGGCTTCCAATCCAGCCAGCCAGCCAGCCACCCATCCATTTGCCCAGGGCAGCGCTTGATAAAGCAGGCATTCGCCAACTTACCTCAGTGGGTGGAGGTCCGGTCCCGTCGTCCGTGGCCACTCACCTCGCCGCCCCCCCGCCTAAGCCCAGACCCGGGCCTGGAAGGACTCACTAACCAAACCCAGCATGGCATCGTGATGGTTTTTTGACTGCGGCTTGCGCAATTGCCATTCGTCGACTCCGGCTTGCCCTTGACCGGCACCCGGTTCAGGGCGCAAGACAGGACAGGTACCGCTAGAGTCGCCAACGAGCGATGGAGGAGGTTGTGATTGTGGTCGTGGTAGTGGTTGTGGTGGTCATGATCGATGTCGTAGTTGCATGCGCCGACCTTCATCAATTGTCAGGTGGCGGACGAACCGACATGGCCTGTTGCAAGCGATGCGCCGTTTGGCCCCTCGCTGCTGCCCATGGAGTCATCATCCCTCATGATTCACGTTGCCGCTGCCGCCGCAGTCAGGGCCGTCCGTCCATTCCGACTGCCTGTATTTAGACGCCGCTCCCCGGCACTTCGTGTGTGCGTAGTAATACCTGACAGCACTAAACGTTAAATGCCAGTTCGAGCGACTGGGCGACATGGTTCCGCCGGTGCGGTGCCCGCGATGGTTACGAATACACGACATGCCCGCAAGCAGAAGACGGGCAAACTGCCGGCACCACTCACGGACTCACGGGTTTGTCTGCTTACCCAGCTGCGCATGTTCCTCCGATCATGGTGCTCTCTTCCCTGCTCGACTCGAGTCGCGAGCGGGGGAGAGAAGAGACACCTCCCTCCGGGTGGCAGTTTGAGTTCGTCGTGGCGCCAGCGGTACAGCGAGGTACTCGGTACCTGGCGTCGGGCCATGGGTCGCCCTGGCCCAAGGCTCCCCAGGACCTGGATGGAACGCGGTCGTTTATGGCTTGTGGCCCTGGCGGCCCGGATGGGATGACTCTGGATGCCTCCGACTGCGTCGGCCCCCTGCTTCCACGGCCAACTCCAAGGCGCACCAGTCCTGACACCATTTGCTTCCCAGGCCAGGCCATGCCATGCCATGCCATCCAACCCAGCCGTCGACGAGATGGTGTTGGGTGTCGCGGGAGCACGGAGCAGGGGGCGTGTTGTCTTTGCTGCTGGGGCTCGATGGGCGCGATGCCATGCGGTGCGATGCGACGCAAATCGTGCAGGCTGCAGGACGCACCACCATCAGCCACGCCTGTCTGGCGCGTCGGACGCAGCGCGCGCCAGTCACCATGTTCGACACCCAGCCGCTGTCCCAGGCCCAGGCCGTGCCGTGCGCGTCCAAGCCCTCGATGCTCTCCTGGCCAAGATGCAGGACGACAATGACTTGCCGGCGCGCTCGTACGGGCATGCCCGTCCAAAGTACCACGGTAAGCTTCGTGCTTTGTACGCACGGCAGCCCGCCACCTGAAGCCAAAACGATTCTGCCTGATTTGGCGGCCCTGCGGTTCCGCTGTCCATACGGTCGTGCTTCGAGCCTGGCGTCGGGTTCCTTCGCCAGGGCCTCGTCCGTATCTGCGGCGGATGCGCCATATTCCCTGCGCTGACCCGATGACAGGCGAGGTTATCGGCGAGCCGCTTTTTTGCCCCTCATTTGCCGCTGCCCACAGCGGGCCCTAGTGTCTGCATGAAAAAATGGCCGAAGGCGATCTTCGGCACAGTGGCACCCGTCGCGGCCACGGTCGAGCGGCCGCAAGGGTGGTATGGTCGGTGCAAAGGCCGCGCCGGCACAGACACCCGCAACAGGTTGCATCTTTGCACCAGCTATCTCAATCTGACGCATGCCTCCGTGGCAAGCGCGACCCTCTGTTAGTTGCGTGGCCGCCCCGAGGCACTTAATTGTTTCAATGTTCCGTCGTGGACTTGGCCGGGCTCAGATGGCTCTGGGCCGGCCTCTGGCATTGTCCGAGCGAGAGCCGCCCCGGATGCGTCCGAGGCGACTTTGCCGACGGCGAGTTGCGCATGCCCCGCCAGCATCATTGCCAGATAATTAGCCGCGAAGACCAAGTGCGCGCGCAGACAGCCATCATGGCTTGCCTTGGCCCAGATGTCTCCTCTTTCAACATTCAGCTCCCCGGAGCCAAGTGGAGGACGGGCGAGCCTCGGGCCACCATCGTGGAGTCGTGGACCAACAGCGGGACGGCCTGGAGACACACGGCCGAAGGTGGGGTTGCCCGCTGATGAGGAATCTGGAGCCCCAGGACTCCAGGAGCCACTGTGCCGGCTGAGTCCAGTATTAGCCCGCGGGCTTCGCTGCGGATCGCTGACCCGCCGTGCCGTGTCCTGGCCGCGGAGGCTTCTGTCAGACGGGAAGCTTCTCGTACGCCGCGGGGCAAACAGCGAACCCTGGCGTGCGTGAATAACACGGCGTCTCTCGTTGACGGGTCAGCAGTGAGCACTCAGAAGCTGGAGCTCTGAGCATTGGACCGCCTGTCGGGCCTACCTTACCTCGCTGCGAGGGTCCACGGGTGCTCCTTGGAAAGCGGGAGAACAAGACAACTCAATGGCGGTTCCTGTTGGTCGGGGATATGCCACGGACAGATGCTGAGATGCAAAGCGTATCTACATTCTTGCCTTGGATGAGGTACCTTGCAGTCCAATAGATGAAATACCTAAGACAAGGTACCTGAGGTATCGTACCTACGTGGAGGGTCCTGACTCCTGGGGAGCTTGCACCTTCCCACGACCTGCCATAGACCGGGCTGGTGCTTGATGTGCCCGAGGAGAAGCCTGCCAGTCAGGCGCAGTGGATCTCGATTGCTCTTGCCTCTCTCATTCTCCTCCGTGGTTACGAAGTACTTCTGCTTCGAATCAGCACGACATGCGCAACCATGGCGCTCGCAACTCCCTCCAACAAGAGCAAAGACAACGAGTTGCATCGAATCGGCGGCAAGGCCGTTGCATCTCCAAAGACGCCATCAACATCATCCACCGTGATCATCGACGTTCATCCGTCGACACCATGGTGAGTCGACTGCACCAAGTACTGGTGGGCACTGTTATCCACTGCGCCGATGCAGCGCAGCTCTGCGGTAACAAGACCCTGAACATCCCTGACCCCCTCCCTGTTCGCGCCAGCCGCAACCTGCGCTTCCCGGGGTGCCAATGTCAGCGAGGGGTAGGGAGAGAGCACTTGTGTAACCTCTGATATCATGAGAGTGGTAAGTGAGCTCATCGCTTCGTGGTGGGCTGTCGTGGCTGCGTCTTGTCGTCAGGCGCCCGCTGATCGCTGATCACCCTGGGACTTGCATCCCCCGCCCCGACATATCCCGCCATGGTAGTACAAGATCTAGATACGGCATGCGACAGGTTCTCCTGATGATCACGGTCTCTCAGCCTCGCCCCTGGAAAGCGCGGCGAGGCAGCTTCTTCGAGACTTATCGGTACGATCGGGGGCCTGGCAAGGTGGCCTGGAAGGGAGGTCGCACACCGGTCTTCAATCTGTGCATTAAGCTGAGGGCACAACAGCCGCGCGCCTCCTCAGCTGGAGGCTCAGTGACTCTCCGAATTGGATGGTTGATTGGCAAGATATGTGTGACCAGCCACGTCTCGATTGTCAAGCCCGGTCAGTGATGTACACTGGAGCTGGTCGGTCCTCCACTTGAAGCGAAGCATTGGCTAACTACAACGCGAGGAGTCAATGTCAATTGCACTGTCACCAACTGAGGCTCCTCCACGTTCGTCAGCTTCCACGCCCCATTGCTTGCGTCGCGACATCAGAGCTCAAGAACCAACAAGCACTCGGTGCATTGGCGACCTTGAGGGCTGTCACACTCCATGCAAGGCGCTGCAGCTACTTGGCGCGGGGCGAAAGAGCCTGATTGGCGTCAGCCACCAACCATCATGCCATTGACAGCCGTCAATCGCAACTGAGAGCTCTGAACCGGTCTTGTTCCTATCAGTGCCGGGCCGACGGTGGTTCACCAATTGCGTGCCGTCGTCTGTCGGCATGGCGAGACTGTGGTCAACCATCGTGCACCCTGGCTGGCCTGGCGGCGCATTAGCCCCTTTGCCCCCTCTTGGTACGTACGAACTACTTGCACCACCTCACACTAGAAGCGATCGACGCAGGGTGGGCGTTTGTGAATCCTGGTCCAAGCCACAACTTGATCGCAGTGATGAGGGACCACGAGCGGCTTCCGTGGCTGGAGACTCTGGGGGACTTCTTTGCAAACTCAACGACCCGAACTGTATGAGCACTGAATCTCAGATCTAGAGGCGCCGCCTGGTTCGACGCGAGACCTGGCCAACTCCGCAAATCATCCTATGTGACTTGTCTGCAAATCTTTACATGGCCTGGATGCTGTCCCACGAGTTGTCGCCGTTCGACGAGTTGTGGAAGCTCCGGCAATTGGTCTATTGGATTCTCAAGCTGCAGCCTGTGCCCGGGCATGACTTGGATGGGTAACCCGAAGGTGGTTGGAATTTCTGACGCGAAACCGGGTGAGGCAACCCCATCCCGCCCTCTCAGTCACATCATCTCGTTCTGCGATTGTGGCACCGGAGAAGCCTGCCCTGCTATCAGCCCAGAGGACATGCACGGCACGCCGCCCACCGACGACTCCACTTCGAGCTGCAGCTACTTCGACAACGCGCTACTGAGGTGGCATTTGGCGTGTGCCAGGCTGCATGGCCATACTAGGTCTGCAGTGTGCACTGCGACGGTGCGGGCTGCATGCGGGCTTGCGCGCAGCTGCGAAGCAAAGCGGCTCCATCGACCTTGCGCAGCCAATCTGAGACCACAGATCACTCGAGAGATTCGCCGCACCATCCGTGAGTTGCCCCTGCGAGTCGGGCATGCAACGGCCAGACATATCCCAGCCGCGCAGAGTCTCTTTCTCGCAGACGCCAACTCCACAGGGCGGTGCTGGGGGGGTTCCGATGATACGAGTAGGTAGTTGTTTTATACTGTATCTGTGGACATCTGTCGCATCGTCGCGGGCTGGACGCAGCCACCAACTCTTTCGCGAGGCTCTCTCTGTCTCGGGAGGCCAGTCGCAGGTCAGGGTTATTGTACACAGTCAGGATTGTCGATTGCATCTTGCTACATGTTGCAGTTAGGCTTCCAACCACTCCCCGCCCGGCCACACTCTCCAAGTTTCAACATCCGTGGTACATACGAGGTGGCAGCTCTGCAAAAAGTGCCAACTTGGTAGTCTAACCCGACGTTGGATCCCAGCAAGAGTGCCAGCTTCGCACCCTGCGGTACTTCATTCACTCGTCTTCTCATCTGCTGAGTCGACATCAGTGAACTCGCTGCCATGGTTTGTCAAAACCTAGGTCACATTTCATCACTGAACTATTTTTAGGTGAATAGGGGATGAGAGGCGCGCAACGAGGGTTTGAGCCAGCCTCCCACGTACGGCTCTGCGGAAAACCTCGGCCTGCCTGGGGTCTCCAGGCTCTAGACACTTGAACATCTGATTTGTACGTTTATCGGCGCCTCCATTACAATTCAGAATATCAAACGTGTGTCTGTTGACAACTCGACCTGACTGATGGGCTTTGCTTGTCACCAACTCAGTCTCCATCTTTCTTGCGGCCCGCAAGTGGGCATCGGGCGGCCCGGACGCCTGCAGCGCTGCGCGTTGGCGCCGCAGCGAGCAACTCCGAGTCATGGCAGCGACAGGGACTCTGTGGTAGTGCACGTATCCGTCCCGCACATTCAGGGAACCTTGCGGGCCAATGTTTTCACGTCTTGATTAATGGCCCATAAGCGTGGGGGTTGAATATGAATCGCTAACCGACCCTGATAGCCCCCGCGGCTACTCAGGTTAACGCGTCGTTATCGCAGCGACAGCGTCCGTCAAATCGCTAAGCCGCTCTGCATCGGTGAAGCCCTTGGTCAGTGCCCGGGAGCTTAGTTGGACACACGCCATGGGTGGGCTTGACGTCGTAATGACAGACCTCTCGCTGCGGCGCGAGTCGCCTCCGCAAGTGTTCATCCCTTCGTCCATACATACCCATGTTGACTTGTAGTATGCCCGTCCGCGTCGGAACCGACAGCACCAGCGCATCCGCATCGGGAACGACGGCTGCTTCGGTCACTATGATGATGATGAGGTTACGCGCTTGGCCGTTCGTATCCTCGGCCGCTCGTGGCGGTGCCGCATAACCCTTCTCGACCGCACGGCTGCGCCAACCGCCGCCAAAGGCCTGCTCTCTACATGGCCACGCCGTTACGTCTACTCCCCTCCCCCAAGCAGCAGTGCAGCATCGCTGCACAAACGTGAGCGTCGCGTTTCACCACGCGGCGCAACCCTCTGGCATCGGAGCTCGCTTCCCGTTCGCGAATGCGCCAGCAGAGAGGGGCAAACGGCTCGGCGGGACAGGGACAGGGGCAGGGAGGCTATGCTCCCCGCAATTCCTGTTCATGCGAGCCACGACTGACCGGCTGCATGCCGAGATTGCAGCGCAGGAATTGCTGCATGCGGTTTGCGTCGCCATGGCAGGCTGTTGGCGGGCGCATTGCATCCCCAGACGATAACGAGGCGGAAGCAGCGCGAGAGTCGTCGCGGTGGCAAAGAAGCCTCTCCGAGAAATTCCGCGGCTCGCGGGACAAGTCGCTATGGAGCTCCCTGGCGGTCCGCGCATAATAAAAGCATGCTCTGCTGCCGGCCAGGTCGGGAAGAGCTGTCGCACGGGGAGGCCAAGAAACCTAACCCATGAAAACATCAATCGCGGGGAGCGAAGGCGACCTCGGGTGGCAGGCGGAAGCTGGCGCAGAACATGCGCTTCGCAGGCGCCACGTCGCGGACCTCATGGATTGTCACCTGCCCATCCTTTTCCGCGTCGCCCGGCTGCAGCCAGACCCCGATTTCGTTGTAGATGCGCTGGCATATGTCGTTGAAGGCGGTTGCATCGTCTGCCTTGACAGCAAAGCAGTGGGCATGGACCATGGGCAGCCTCGTCTCCGTGTGCGGGGCAAAGAGCTCCTCCTGCCCGGCATAGACACCCTTGTAGTTGTGTAGGAACTCGAGTGCCGAGGCGGGCAGGTTCATGACAAAGTGAGAGATGGTTGGGCGGACGGGAACCCGTACGGGCTGCGGGCGAGCCTCTGGTGGTGCACTCCTTGGCACTTTTGCAGGCTTGACGACGGCGCAGTCGCCCCGCCGGGACGCCTCGAGAACGAGGTCGGCGGCCTTCTTGATAAAGTCATGGCCATCGTAGTTGAATGGCTTGACGAACTCGGACACCTGGGCGCGATGAGTCGCTGCACAACGGGGTGCTCTATCCTATCGCTGCATGACATACCTTGTTTCTGCGGATCGCGTCCTCGAGATACTTGAAGCTCTCTGGGTTCTTATCGTTGGCCCATACAAAGACGCCCTTCTTGCCGGCCGGGGCGGCGAAGGGGCCAATGCCAGCCATGACGTCGGCTACGACCTCGCCGGGCTTGAAGAGCGCCGTGATTCGCTGGTGCTCGGTGCCGAGCTTGGTGTTCCAGTAGACCTTGGAGTAGTCGAACTTGAAGACGCAGCCGGCCTCGCTCACCTCGACGAGCATGTCGTCGGGGCCGGCGAGCACCTCGTAGGAAAAGGTGCGGAACTCGTTCTCGGTGCCGACGTTGTCCGTCTTGTTGATGACGGTGCGGATGTTCGGGTTCTTGTCTACGATGACCTGGGCGATGACGTGCTTGTACGGGTGGTACTGGCTCCTCAGGTTGAGATGCGCTGCCGGTGTCAGTGTGATGGCTGGCGACATGTCGGAGTGGAAGGGGGCAAAACGTACCGACGTGGCCCGCCGTGTTGAACCCTACGGGGATCTCGCCGTGGAGCTCCTCTGGCAGGATCGACCGCATGACATCCACTGCGACGAGGTCAATGTCAGTGAGCCCTGGACGGTGGGCGAATTCGCTGGTATCTGGGACGTACGATAACTCCACAGCTCATAGCCAATGGTGACATCAAACGGCACGACCTTGAGGTCCCCTTCCTTGGACGCTTCCTGCAGAATCGAGCTCCACGTCTCGGGCTCTGCGCACAGTCAGCGGGATTCGCAAATGAATACCATAGAGCTGCCAGTGATGAGTGGGCGCGCCGGTTGGGGGGCGCGATGGCGACACGGAGGGAGGAACTCACGGGACGGCTTGACATCGGGCTTGAGGATGAGGCACTTGCGGCCCTGGGCGGCGAGGTCGCGGTCCGGGTCGGCGGCGATGGAGTCGAAGCGGTCGAGCATGAGCAGCTCGCGCGACGCCTCGAGCTGCTTGCGGTAGCGGGAGAGGAGGCGGTTGTCGCGGACCGAGGCGGCGGCCGTGGGCAGCGTGCGCGCGAAGAGGGCGCGGTCGAGCGACTTGGCGGCGCGGGCGGCGACGGGGGCGCGGAAGAGGTTCATCTCCAGACTGGAGCGCTTGCTGCTGCCCTGCGGGAGGCGATGATGATGAGAAAGGGGGTTTGGGTGGCATGACACGTATGGTAGTTCTCGGAGACTGCGTAGGCGCGGGTGAGGGAAGACGGGAAGGGGGGATGGGATGAGTGAGTGTGTGAGTGAGATGAGGGTTCTGTGAGCTTACCTCCATATCCGAGAGTGAGTGCGCGTGTGAGTATGTGTCTGCCGTGTCTTTCTTGTTGGGTGTCGACGTGAGTGTGTGTTTTGGTGGTGCTTTGTACGTGAAGTTGGATGCCGCTATTTTCAACTTTTTTGTGCCTGGGCGGTTTAGGGGACTCACACCAGCGGCCAATGCCTGTGGGGGAGGAGCCGGGGTCTGGCAAGGCTGGCCGCTGGACCAAGCTCTGGAATCCTGGATTGGCGACAGCAGACAGAGAATCCACACACCCGGGGCACGCCTGGCGAATCGCTGGCTGGGCGCCCACGAGGCTGACGGCAGGTAAGGTACCTGAGCAGTGACCACTGTGATGTCACGACTCACTGTGAGGCGCTCTCTCGCGCCTTTCTGAAACCTCACCCGGCTCTCAAGCAGATCTGTAACCCTTCACCCAGTGAGTGCTGCAGCCTGCTATCTGTCTGCCATGTCTGGCAAACGGACAATCGAGGCGTTCTTCGGGTCGGCCCCGAAGCGCGCAAAGACGCGAACCGACACCGCCGAGGGTGAGACTGAGAGCGCCAGTGTAAGTACACCAGCGCCCTTGATACTCCGATGACGCCAACTTGTGGCACAAGTCAATCGCAGCCCACGCCGCTCACGCGTCTAAACAGTCGAGCACATCGAAGCACAGTCAGTATCCGTGGCCCATTGCGGACCTCCCGCCTTCCATAAGCAAAGAGGTCTCGTCGCTCCCCGCCAGGGAGGCCAGAGCCATCAACGACCAGCCGGACCTCGACCTGCTGTACTTTGAGCCGTATGTCCCCGGGTACCTGGCCAAGCAGCTGTTTGAGTTTCTGCGCGCGGAGCTGCCCTTTTACCGGGTCGAGTACGACATCAAGCGCGGGGGCATCCAGACGCACATCCGCACCCCGAGGTTCGTTGGCGTCGGTCCGCGTGAGCGTGGCGGACAAGTGAGTAAGTGAATTGCCTTTGCTGATGGACTGCGGAACATCTAGGTGGACGACTGTATTCGGCCTCGACGACACGTCCTACTTTGACGAGGCCGGCCGCGTCATGGACCGGGTCTCGGGCACCCCGGCGGCGGACAGGCGGTACGATAGGTACCCTCCGCGCCCGCTGCCCGAGTGCCTCGACGTCCTGCGCCGGTCCACCGAGGCGGCCACCGACTGCCGCTTCAACTTCTGCCTCGTCAACTACTACGCCTCCGGGTCCGACAGCATATCCTTCCACAGCGACGACGAGCGCTTCCTCGGCAAGGACCCGGCCATCGCGTCCTTCTCCCTCGGCGCGCGCCGCGACTTTCTGCTCAAGCATAAGCCGCCGCCGCCGCCGCCATCCTCTACCCCATCCCGGAGCGTTGAGCCAAAGGACGTCGCTGTCGGCGCCGGTCCCAAGCCGCTCAAGTTCCCGTTGGGGAGCGGCGACATGATCCTCATGAGAGGTGCGACCCAGTCCAACTGGCTGCACTCAATCCCCAAGCGCACGGGCAAGAACCAAGAGGACGGCGGCCGAATCAACATCACGTTCCGACGAGCCATGGTCAAGGATGGGACCGAGAATTATTACAACTATAACGTCGGCAGCGGCCCCGTCTACCGCTGGGACAAGCTGAGTCGCGACATGGCGGTGTGCAAGCAATGACGGTATCCCGGCAAATCCATCTCCCAGCACCCCGCCCTCCCCACCAACCGAACTCTGCGTGGGGAACAGCGAGCAGCCGGGTCTCTATTTGCCGTGGCGCATCTGCGCCCTGGCATACTTGCGGAGGGCTCTGAGGAACACCTGGTATCCGAACCTCTCGTTGTCCTTGAGGCAGAAGATCTCCGTCAGGCGGATCTGCCACGGCGGGTAGCTGGAGAGCTCGACGTAGGGGCTGAAGAGGATGAGCAGATCGGGCTCCGGCATGATGCCCTCGGACAGCTCGGCGTCGACCAGCTCGATGGAGATGTCTCGCGGCGAGAGCTTGCCCTTTTGCGACATCTCGGCCAGGGTACGCGTGAGGTCGACGATGGACTCGCGGCCGTCCTGCGACGAGATGAGGTGCAGCTTCAGGTGGCCCAGGGTGCTGTCGTCGACAGAGGGAGACGAGTACTCGTCCTTGTGCGGCGACGTAACCGACAGGCTCGGGTGCTTGCCGGCAAAGTAAAAGGTGAACTTTTGAATGACAGCCTCGTAGACGCGGGGCATGTGCTTCTTCAAAATTCCTGTTATACATGTCAGCCGCGGCCGCGCGTAAGAAAGGCGTAAAGATGTCGCGGCATCACGACGCACCCGTCTTTTCGTAGACAGAGAGCATGGGGATCTCGGCGCAGGCGCACCACGTCGCCAGCTCGGCCGTCTCGTCAATCAGGCGCTCCAGGTCAGCCTTGGCGCGGTGGTTCTCTTCGGCCTTGAGTATGGCGCTGAGGTGCTTCGGCCGCCTCGAGAGGCCCATGACGTCCTTGCGTATGTACTGCGGCGTGGCGTGGTGGTAGTACAGGACCGACGAGACCTGGTAGCAGACCACGTTGACAGTCTGGCGGATGCGGATGTAGAGCGAGAAGATGCCGTGCAGGACGGCGAAGACGAGAACGTGGAGTTGGTTCTGGAGGAAGCGTCGCACGCCCAGCCGCGATCTCCTCTGCGACGGCGACGATCGGCTGATGACAGGAAGGTCGCTGGGTGCGGGAAGATTTGCCTGGGCCCCTTTTGTCAGTGGTGTTCGCGGCGCAGCGCCCTCAAGCCGAGCGTCGTTCTGACCTTGAGCATCCTCTTCTTCTCCTCGTCGCTGAGCATGGTGTGGGACTTGACCTCGTCGGCCCGGTAGGCCTCGCGGTCGCGGGTGTTTACCGGCATTTTGTCGTCGTCGTCGCAGCCTCAACGGGCCGGCTCGCGGTGGTCTGAGGTGGGAAGAAAAGGTTGCCGTCGGGTGCGGTCGGAGGCCGTCGCCTAACGTTCGGCCAGGTATATACAGACTTGGATGAAAGGGTTGTAATCTTGTCGAGGCAAAGGACGGGCGGCGTATGTATGTAAAACGAACGACGTGGCGACGCGGCCCTCGCGACGAAGCCAGATGGGAGCGTTCGAGGGCAGAGGCGACGACGCTGAGCCTCAAGGATCTTACGTTGCGGCTGCGTTGCCATGCAGGCTTGGCATGTGCTCCTTGAGTGGCCCAGCTGTGGCGCAGCAGTGTCCAGCTGCCTCGTCCCCCTGATGCGCCCTGGCGGGGCCAGGTGGTCGTGAGTGGCGGGGCTGCCGCCCCAGGCGCTTTACAGGGGGCCAAGGTCGGGTCGGGTGGTTCGTCAACTGTCCGCCTGCTGGAGGACTGGCGCTGCATCGGGCACTCAACTCGGCGGAGAGCATTAGCAGGACGAAGCATGGCTGCATCTCCATGCCAGCTCCGCGCCTCAGACACCACCACCTCCCCCACCACTGCCTCGACAACCGACCGCGACGCGCCGTCACCAACAGGCATTGCAACCCGCTGGATGATTGACCTTGTTTCTCAGGGACGACGACGCCGCCGCGACGATAGCCGCAATTGACATGCGCACGTAGGCGACGCCAGGGGGGCTCGCCGTCACGTCGACTCGCCAGCATGGATCGGACCAGCTCGGGGCCCAAGAGCCTCTTCCCCAAGGCGCCGGTCTTCACCCTCGAGAACTTCTCCAGCAAGGACTTCATTGTGCGCGACTTTGTCGACAGCCTGGCAGAGAGCGCCGTGCCCGCGAACCGGAGGTCAGGACCGGGACAGGTAGCATTTGACCCAAAGCCGCTGATTCGGACCTTTGAGAGTATGCATGCCCTCCCTTGCCCCGCGCAGCCTGGACGCGCATTGAAGCTGACCCGGTGATGTAGATGCTCTGTCGCAGCTCGCCTTGCTCGGGGACGAGCTTCAGGGGAACGAGTCGGAGCTCCTCTCGCAGGTTCGCCGCGCCGAGATACAACACGACCAGACGCTCGACACGCTCGGCCGGAAACTCGACGAGACAATGGGCTCGTTCGAGGCCCTCGACGTCACACTCAACTCCGGGTCCGCCACCGCGCCCGACACCAGCGGCAGGTCCGATGGCGGGGGAAACGTGGCCGTGCAGATCGGCGAGAAGCTGGAAGAGCTCGACCGCAAGCGGAGGCGGGCGCAAGACGCCAACTTTTTGATCCAGTGCTGGACCGAGGTCAGCGAGACCGGCCAGCTCGCGTCTCTGGAAGACATCCGGCGGCAGGGCGGCGCCGAGAACAAGGTGCGATGCGCCGTCATTGCGCGCCAGCTCATGAGGATCAGCCAGCAGCTCGACCCGGCGTCGTGGGGCCAGACCAACGGCCACCGCAACACGGGTTCGGCCAGCCCTCTGATCAAGTCGCACAACACGCGGGAGACTCTGGAGAAGTTCTGCGAGACGCTGGAGCAGGACCTGCTGAAACAGTTCAACAACAGCTACAGGCGGCAGAACTTTGACGACATGATGGAGTGCTCCAAGGTCCTCCACGACTTCAACGGCGGAGCGAGCGTCATTGCCGTCTTTGTCAACCAGCACCAATTCTTCATCGACCGCGACCAGCTCATGAGCGACGAGGTCACTGCCGACGGCGAAATGTGGGAGGCCCTAGCTGACCCCGACTCCGATCCGCCAGGCGTCGAGCCCAGCTTGCAGTCGCTCATCGACGAAGTCAAGATCGTGATGCAGGAGGAGTCCTTCATTATCAAGAGGGCCTTTCCTTATTACGAGACGGTCCTGACCAAGTTTATCCAGCGAGTTTTCCAGCAGTCCATCCAGCAGCGTCTGGAGAAGGTCCTCGACAAGGCCGAGACAATATCCACGCTGGCCTTTTTGCGGTCACTGCATTCCTCAAGAAGCTACATCAGCTCTCTGGTGGAGGACCTCAAGACGCACGGTCTGACGGAGCATCCCGAACCTTGCTCGGCACAGATTGCACAGGCTCTCGATCAGCAGCTGGACGAGCTCTTTGTGCCATACATGGTGGGAAATACCTATATTGAGCGGGAGAAGAAGAGCCTCGAGGAAATGTACAGCTCGCTGCTGTTCCGGTTCACCATATACCATTCGCGCCGGAAGAAGGCGCCGACCGGCTTCATGGCCTCGTTGGCCCAGCAGGGGACGCAGTTCATTGCCACGGCCAAGGATGCCTACCTCGAGCGCCTCGAGTCATCGGATCTGACCCCGACGCAAAAGAAAATCATGTTGCGCGTCGCCGGCCTGAAGGACAAGGACAACAAGAACGAGATCGAAGTGACGGAGGAGGACGGCGGGCTGAGCGTGGCCAACGCCAAGAGAATGCTCAAGTGGCTCGCGGAGAGCGTGCAGCGCACGCTGGAGCTCGGGTCGCGGGTCGAGACGCCCAAGGACATGAACGTGCTGCTTGGCCTGCTGCTCACGAGCATGGGCAAGGTGTATATCGAGACGGCGCTCGAGGCCGCACACACGCAGGCGACGGTGCAGGAGAACTCCAAAACGGAGCCCGACCTGTCGTATCTCCCGGCCATCCGGCCGGCGGTGACGGTGGCGGCCATCATGGAGCGCTTCATCACCGTGGTGCTCATCCGGCTGGCCGACTCGAACACGACGGTGCGCAAGAGCATGGAGGCGCAGAAGAAGATGGCGACGGACTCGATCGAGAAGAAGACCAACTCGGTCATGAAGGCGTCCATCGACGTCGTGGCCAACTGGACGGCCAAGGCGCTCGGCGGGCAGAAGAAGCAGGACTTCCGGCCGCGCGACGCGGAGCTCGAGTCGCTGCAGACGCCGACGTGCCTCGCCATCTGCACGTTCCTCGCGCGGGCGGGCAAGCAGGCGGCGCAGGCCGTCGACGGGCTCAACGCGGAGAAGTTCTTCAGCGAGCTGGCCATGGCGGTGCACGAGCTGCTCTTTGACCACTTCAAGAAGTTCCAGGTCAACGCGACGGGCGGGCTCATGGTCACCCAGGACATTGCCAAGTACGCGGCGACGCTGCGCGACTGGCCGCTGGCCCGCGACGTGGCGGCCGCCGTCGAGCTGCTGACGGAGATTGGGTCCCTCTTCATCGTCGGGCCCGAGGCGCTGCGCGAGAAGTCGCGCACCCTGGCCGCGGGCGCCGCGTCGGCGGCGGCGTCGGCGGCGGCGGCGTCCCGGGGGAAGCTGTCCAAGGCGGACTTTCGGGCGTTCGTGCAGCGCAGGGACGACTCGGGCAGCGTGGGCATACAGAGCGTGCTGGCGGGGCTGTGAAGGGAGAGGAGGATGGATGGGATATGGTGGGCGGCTACGGATGGACCCGGACCCGTCGTCGATATCATGTATTGTAGTTGCGGGCGATTTGACACCAGACGAAGGCATGAAACATCTGATACCATGCATGTGAGGGTCGCTGACCTGACTCTTATATGGCTGCAAATGCGTTTCCGTATGTTCATTGGGGGAATCCTTCTATTCTACTGGTATCTTTTCTACATGGCACATGATGGTCATTCCAGGCGCAACAGGCCGTCGTCGTCGTCGTGGTCGTCACAAGTCCCTCCGCAGGCCGCCCGTGCGTCCCGTGCGCTCCTCGAGCTTCTCGTCTAGGTAGTCGACGAGCTCGCACATGTCGGCGAGGCCCGAGAGGCGGGCGCGGTCCCGGCGGCCGAGGAGCGGGCTCTTGTCGGCGGCGAAGCCGGGGCCGCACATCTCGGAGACGTGGTGGACGACGAGCTTGAAGGGCAGTGGGCAGCGGGCGACGTTGCACATGAAGGCCTCGACGGCCTCCCACGGGCACGTCGGCTCGCCGGCGAAGAGGGCCGGGTTGGCAAGCAGGCCGCGCGCCGACATGAAGCCCGAGAGGTTGGTGTTGCTGGGCCGCGGGGTGAGGGCCGCGCCGGCGGTACTGGCGTCCCTGCGGCTGTCATCGTCGTCGTCGTCTTCCTTGAGGGTGAGGGTGGCGAGGCGGTCCGCCGGGGGCGGCGGCGTGGACGGCTTGAACGGCAGCGTGGAGAGGTCGAACACGTCGCCCGAGAGGAGGATGGGCAGCGTGCCAGCGTACTTGGCCGTCAGGATGTCGAGGGCCTCGGTGCGGATGGGCGTCGTCGAGGGAGTGCTGCGCGTGCGCGGGTGGATGGTGACCCAGTCGACGAGCCGGTCCTGGGGATGGCCGATGACGGTATCGAGGAAGTCCATGGTCCTCCTGCGAGCGCCAGCGTCAGCACATTACATCACATCACAACACATCACATCACCTTTCCAGGGGGCGGGGAGGGAGCAGGCGTAAAGCCCGAGAGGATAGGGGGGTCCCAACGCACCGCAAGTCGTCGTGGACGCGAATCTTGACGCTCACGCTCCGGCCCCTGGGGCTATCGACGTCGGCCTCCTTGGCGACGGCCCAGCCGTCGTTGCGCAGGCGGGCCCTCGTCTCGACGACCATGTCGCGGACCAGCTCGCGGCGGTTCATGAGCGCGGCGCCGAGGGTCTCGGCGCACGCCCACGACTGGGGGCAGCCGCAGTTGAGGTCGACGCCGGCGACGTAGGGCGCGGCGAGGGCGGAGGCGCGCGCGAGCTCGAGCGGCTTGTTGGCGCCGAACTGGATGACGGTGGGCGGCTGGACGCCCTGTGTCGAGATGGTGAGGTCTGCCCGCTCCGCCAGCGGCGGCGGCATCGTGTCAGCGAGACGCGCGACGAAACATGCGACTATGTCAAGCAATGCCATGCCATGCCATGCCTTGCCATGCAATGTCATCCCCAGGGGCTTCTTCACTAACCGCTGTCGCGCGCAAACTCGCTGCGGTTAAACTCCTTGGCGAGGATCATGGGCGTCCAGCACAGGTCGACGCCGTACTGGTGGACCGTCTGGCGGAAGGCAAGCTGCGAAGGGTGTCAGGAGACTCGGTGAGCGACTGATGAGTGTAACTTGTCTAAGGACTCAGGAGAGGTGAGGGGCGCGTGGAGGTTTCCTACCTTGCTGTACCGCACCATGGGCGCGCAGGCGTATAGAAACTTGTCCTGCTTCCTCGCCGCGTCGAACAGCTTGAGCGTGCTGCGAGGAAGTGCCGTGAGTGAGATGCCATGCCGGGCATTTGTGGAAGCGGACTCACTGGAAGGGGCCCGGGGGCGGCGGCGGCGGCCCATCCTTGCCGGGCACCGCCATCGCGGCTACACTCCGAGACGGAACGGCTCTCTCACGTCTCGACTCTCGACCCTTGGGTTGACAGCTTGGGGGGCGAGGCAGTTGTTGGGACGTCGCCGCGGCCAGGAGGGACTAGGTGAAGTTGCTCGCGATGGTGGTGAGTCGTGACCACGTTAGTAGTTTAGACTTTTTGGCCGTGCAGCCACAGGCAGTCGGGAATCGGGATGGCGATTGTTGTAAAAAAAAACGGCAGCCTGTCCTATAGCTGCTGTTCGTCGCACGACGGCGATTTCTCCAAGAAACACCCAGGCGAGACACAACCTCTGAGACAAGATAAGAGAGTGACTACACCGTATGTATAGACATTCAGAACTGAGTCTTGGGTGCCCAATGCAGGGTAGGGTAGCCTGTCAGTTAGTGGTGCGTAGTACTTCGTAGAGTTGAAGTTGGCGAAGCGGGTCTGTGGCACTGGGCAGCTGCCTCACGTGACGCCGGGTACAGGCGGGGACGGCAGCAAAACCTGACTGTGAGTCTGTGCGACGACCCCAGAACACCACCGATTGTCCCACTTCTCCGACGGCCTCGCCTGTGATGGATGCCGCTGCCACTTACACGCCGCCGTCGTATTCCGCAGGCCCAGCATCCTTTCACAGATACGATTCGCATGATTGGTTCCGGAGCCATTTACTACTTAGGGTGGATCCCATCAATCACCCGGATCTCATGGCCTGAAGTTTTTGAAGTCTGAAGTTCTGAACCGGCCGAAACATGGTCAAGCCCCCCCTACCATCTTGCCAAGTGCCATCATCGACGCGGATCGGCAGCGACAACAACGTATCCTTCTATACTGGGGGAGTCGCAAATGGATGGCTCAAGGACGACTCTGCGCCTAACAATCGATCGGGAAAAAAGCGGTGCTGTCAGGCCGCGACAGCCGTCTACATCGGGAATGGTGTTGCCTCAACCGTCAGTGCCGTCACAACTTACACGCCGCACGACGCCAAAAACGCGGGGGCTCAACGCTGGCAGTGCTCGATTACCGGCACGAGATCCAACGTCCTCGATTGCCGACACAGCGTTCAACGGCGCCGAAAGCCATCGGCGCCTGCCTGCCGGACCCCGATGCTTTACGTGCCGTCGGGTCTAGACTCTAGACTCTAGACTCTAGACCCCTCACAGCGCTATCCATTCCTCACTCGCGGGCCCATCCTCTCTCTTGCCGTCCATGGCAAATCGCAGGCGACTCTGCGCGTGTATTACCATACCAAGTCCCGCGACGCGTGATGCGGCCCAGCCCGTAGAGGCTTTCTTCATGGTTAGATGGCGATGGATCAATCTCGAACGCGAGAGCCTAAACTTTCAAGCCACGACCCGGCGCACCGGACTGCGTCTTGCACTCTGACTGCAGGCGCTGAGTGACCAGATGACGCTCCATGTGGCGATTGTGGCCGTCGCATTCGAGCCATGCAGCGTTTGCCATGGGTTTTAACATTGCTGATTGCCTTGCATAAATGGGTACGGCCGCCTCTGGGAGACCAAGACAACCTTTGGAAAATCCAAATGAATTGTGACAGCATCCATACTCTGGATTGTAGTCCTGATCCTAATCATGAGGAGTCACGCCACGCCTGCGCTGCTTGCAATCGTGCTGCTTGCCCAAGCATGCCTCTGCCAGCAGGGCAGCCCGGACTCGGACCCTTACGTCCCCGTCTATACTGAATGCCCCCAGAACTTGACCGTGAGAAATGCGTCCGAGGTAGGCTCGTATCTCAACTACAAACGCTGAATTGAATCTTACGGATATGACGACAGGGCTTATCGCCACAGGAAGAATCATGGCGCAGGACGAGAGGCTCAAGGGTGATGACGGCCTTGGAAGACTACCTCAAGGTCGCCAACATCTCGGGCTTCGACGTCCAGGAGTACATGGGCAAGGTCAACGAAAGCACCGTGCCCATTCTTGGCATGTCCATTTCCGGCGGCGGAACACAGTCTGGCATCGGCGGCCTGGGCATCTGGCAAGCTTACGACGCCAGGTACCCGCCAGCAGTCGCCGCTGGCACGGGGGGCCTCACGCAGATCCTCTCTTACATCACGGGCCTGAGCGGCGGAGGCGCCGTCACTGTGAGTTTGATGTACGACATCCCGGTTGTGCCCCTCACCTCATGGCTTCTCATGACTGACACCTATCATGCCGACAGTGCAGCCAACAACTTTGGCACATTTGAAGAGATACGTGGCGCGACAAACTTCTCTGCGCCCTACGACGTCGGGCCGACGGGCAATCAGACGGCTTTCTTCAACGAGATATTCGAGAACGCCGGCGCAAAGGCCGAGGCCGGATTCCCCGTCTCCGCCGCCGATCCGTTTGGCCAGTTCTGGGCGACCTGGCTGCCGGAGAACTCGACCTTCCTGAACTATTCCGACCTGGCCTCGCCTGGCTCTCCGCTGGCAGCGGGAGCGGGACCCCTTCCCATCATCACCCTCGCCGAGGTCGTGCCCGGACAGTCGCCCGAGATGGGCAACATCACGTACCCGGGCCGCAACGACACCAACGGCTTCAACCTGACGTCGTACGAGGTGACGCCCTTTGAGTTTGGCAGCTGGCTCGGCGGTCGCGTGCAGGGCTTCGTGCCGACGCAGTGGCTGGGCACGAGCATGAGCAACGGCACCGCGCAGAACGGCAGCGAGTGCGTGCGCGGCTTCGACAGGCTGAGCTTCGTCCAGGGGTCGACGACGAACGCGTTTTGCGCGTGGTTCATAGACGACTTCTACGGGGTGCCCATCTTTGCCAAACGGTCGTCGTACGCCGCGGCGGCGCGCAAGCGGCAGCAGCAGCAGCAACAACAACAACAGACCAACGACATCCCCATCCCGCCGGGCCAGGAGCAGAGTCCCCTGGTGCAGATTGTCAACGAGACGGCGTCCAGCTTCCAGCAGACGTTCAACCAGTCGCTGTGGGCGACGTACCCGAACCCCTTTGAGGACTACAACGAAGCGATGAGCAACGTTTCGGAGCTGTTGCTGGTGAGTGCCAAGTACACGCCTATCCTATGGATTCATGGGGGTGTCGACGTTGACGCAAACGCTGTGTAGGTGGACGGCAGCCTGACGGGCGAGAACAACCCCATCCGGCCTCTGATCGTCCCAGAGCGCCGAGTGGACTTTATCATACTCTACGAGGCCTCGTCCGAGGCCAAGTACTCATGGGTCAACGGCACAAGCCTACAGAGTGAGAAGCCCCCCTTCCAGACACGAGAGTCATCCCCGAGAGCCAGACTCGCCTGAGCTAACGGGCGTGAGAATAGACACCGCACGCTCGGCATCGCAAGGCAACATCCCGTTCCCCAAGATCCCCACGGTGGACACGATGATTGCCAACAACTTTACGAGCCAGCCCACCTTGTTCGGCTGTCATGACGACGACGGCGACGGCGACGGGTCAGGGGCGGCGGCGGCGGCGGCGGCGCCCATCGTGCTGTACCTGCCCAACTCGCCGTGGACGGGCTACTCCAACTTCTCGTACCAGACGCCGGCGTTTACGGACGCGCAGCTCGACGCGACCGTCAGCAACGCCATGCAGCTCGCGACGTACGGCAACGGCAGCGTGGATGGTGGGAGCGACGTCGAGTGGCCGGCCTGCCTCGCGTGCGCGGCCGTCTCGCGCAGCATGCGGCGCGCCGGCGTCGACCTCCCGGCGCAGTGCGCGCGCTGCTTCGCCCGGCACTGCTGGGACGGACGGGAGGCGCAAGGCGACGACGCCAAGGGGTCCGGGTCACGGGAGGCGGCGGACTTGCTGGACCTCAAGCCGCGGCTGAACCCATCGCTGACGTTTCAAGAGTGGAACACGACGGTCTGGCAGGCTCAGCAGGCTGGGGGTGATGGATCCAGCCGAGGTGGCGGCAGCGGTAATGGTAGCGGCGGCGGCGGAGGGGGAGGAGGAAGAGGAGAAGGAGGAGGAGGGACCGGAGACAGCGGTGGCACTGGAGGCGCGTCGTCGGTCCGTGAAACACCCGTGGGATCGGTCTTGTCCTTTGCGATCCTGGCGCTGGGGTTCGCGGTCTGGTTTTGAGACCCGAATATACGTTGGAGTGCTAAAAGATTTTGTCAAGATGTAACTTCAGCAGCGTATACTATCAGTCGACAACAGACCTCACGTCTTGCCGAGCTCTTTGTGGGAAGTGGCCTGCAGGAGAAATACGAATGGATGTCTTGCATCTACCTTTACCTTATATAATCATGTCCAGCCTTTGTCTCTTACAACGTTTATATGAACAACCCCCTGCCCTATTCGTTCAGCCGTCATTGTGGTTCTGCCAGATATGTAAACCCAAGGCCTGTCGCTCCCCCTCCCTATCGTACGTGTACCAGGTAACGTCCATATATCCGCGTCACCGCATCGGGCCTCATCGCGCCCCCGCCGACGCACGACCGCTCTCGGGCGTCTCGTCGTCCACAGCAAACAGGCTGTCGGCATCGCCCTCCATCTCGTCGACCTCGCTCGCCCCCAGCATCCGCTCGCGCTCCAGCACCACCTCGCGCAGCCACTTGCGCTCCGCCGCCATCCGCCTCCGCGCCCCGGCCTCGGCCTCGTCGTGCCGCCCCGCCAGCCGGTGCCGCGCGCTGTACATGAGCTCCTCGCGTATCGTGCGCTCGTCCTCCAGCCGCTTCCGGTACGCCGCCAGCTCGTCGTCGCGCCACTGCTGCCACACCCGCAGGCCCTTGTCCATGCGCCGCCGCAGCGGCCGCATCCCCGCCTCCACCGCCGCCGCCGCGTCGGGCTTGCCGCTCCAGAAGGCCTGCAGCTCCTCCTCGTACTCGCCCTCTACCTTGCGCTCCTGCGCCGCGCGGATCGCGTACTCGCGCCCAAACGCCTTCTCCTTGGCGTCCATCCTTGACTGCACGACCGTCTCGAGGTTCGCCCGCTGCGCGTCTTGCTGCGCGTCAAGCTCTGCCTTCTGTGCCTCGCCGTCCTTGGCCAGGTCGCGCTTTTGCTCGTCGTGCTGCGTGTCCATCATGACCTGCTGCAGCTCATGAAGCTCGTCCAGCCTCTTTCGCAGCTCCTCGTACTTGAGTTCAACCTCTCGTCGGCGCATCGTCTCCTGTCGGATGCGCTCCTTTATCTGCTGCTGCCACCGCTCCTCGGCCAGCCGGGCCTGCTCCAATCTCTCCAGTTCCGCTCTCCTGGCCTCTTCCCGCTCGAAGGCCTCGATCTGGGCGAGGATCTGCCGCAGCTCCGCCGCCTCCGTCTGCTCTCGGAACATGCGCTGCTCGCGGCGCTCCTGGACGGCATCTTTGAGGGCATGCAGCTGCTGCATCGTGCACGAACATGTTCTCCAGCGCTGGCCACAGACGTAGCAGAACTCGTGCCCGCACCGGCATGTCATGTGCTGGCACGCCTCCCTGTGCTCGACCAGGGCGTGGCAGCTCGAGCACCGTTTCCACCCCTCCTCCTCGGCCAGCACGTTTGTCAAGTCCATGTCGCGGTCCTGCGGGCAGTCCCCCGTGCCATGGTGCGGCCCGCGGCAGATCGTGCACGTCATGTGTCCTCGCTCGCAGCGGCCTTGTCGCTTGGCCATGACAATTTTGCGTGGCTGAACCCACAAGGCGCAGTCTGGGCGATGGCAGTAGACTCGTTCGCTCACGGGAACCTCCCATTCTGACGCCCTTTCCTGGAATGTCTTCTTCAGGTCATCCGGGATGTGCTTCAGGATGATGCGGAACGGAATCTCGTTCAAGCAGCACTTTGGTGGCCACTGCTGCTCGTTCTGGACGGCCGCCGAGATGAGGCGGACGAAGCACTCGCGGCAGTAACTATGGCAAGCGACTTTGACGCAGTCTCTTTGCGGGATGTCGTCGAGGCATGAGACGCATTCACTGCTCGCTGTTAGTCTGAACAAGGGCTGCGGCTGGGCGTGGGTCCGTCGACTTACACCTCAACTGCAGGCTCGGTTTCTTTGTAGAAGCCAGACTCGCGGAGCTTCCGCAGCGTCTTGCGCGTATGCGAATCGGTGGAGGCGACATCCAGGCTGCCGAGTTTGGCCTCGAGCTTCTGTCGCAACGCCTCCCGCGCGCCGCCGGCCGCGCTGCTCTCCCCTGTTGCGGAGTTGCGGTGGAACAGCCGCCTGAGGGCAAACTTGCGGCGCTTCTCGACCTTGGCCGCGAAGGCGGCGGCCGACGCGCTCGAGGGGGTTCGTTGGAGCGAAGGCGGGAGCCCGATGGCGGAGTCCACGGACCGAGGGTGAGCCACGGCCGAGCCCGGCTCCGGGTTGTCTGGCCGTATGATTATGGGGAGATACGGTTCCAGGTCTTTGCCGTTGCGAGCCTGGCGAGCAGCCTCCTCGTCGGCGGCCTTGCGGCGCTCCTCGTCCTCCTTCTTCTGGCGATCCTCGTCGGCGTTGCGCTCCCGCACGGCGTCGACGGAGGACGCCACAATGTCCAGCAGGGTCTGGCACGTAACATTGGGCGCCTTGCGGAGGAGCGTGGGCGGCTCGTACTCGTGCCAGTCGACGTCGCCCAGGTCGTCGTCCGGCAGACGGGCAGCCGACCACGCCGAGTCGCGGTCCCTGCTCCGCCAGCGATTCTGGACCTGCTCGAGGGCCGCAAAGGGGTCGTCGAAATAGTCGATGTAGTCACCGGGGCTTAAGGAGCCAGGCATCACCGCCTTGGCGGCTGGCCAGTCCGTGGCCTTGCGAGAGATGTTGGCATCGTCGAAGGGGTCCGTCGTTGTGCTCGCCATGGTCGCGCCGGCTGTTGGTCACCGCAGCACGTCGTGATGCAACAACTGACGTGCAACATCCTTCTCCATGCTTCACGCCGACAAGGCCACCGCGACAGAGGCCATGGCCGCTTATAAGCAGGCGTGTCGTGCGAGCACCCGCCGCCGCTCACGCGGAGGAGGCTGAGGCACCCTGGCCATCAGTCGTCCATGGCAGCGCCCGCGCGCCCGGCGGCAGGCAACCTCGAGCAGCCACATCACGAGAGGGGGCTCGTGGTTTCTTGGATGGCCTGGTGCGCTGCACTACACTGCAGCAAACGAGGCGTCCTTGTCGGTCGCCCTGGCCAAGTCAGCCTGTCGGCGACCGAAGACAGATGCTTGTGGTGGGAGCAGGAGGGGGACAAGGGGGCACGTGGGAGGTTCCAGTGGGCTGGAAGCCTGGAAGGCGTTGGACTCTATCGTTGGGGTGCGCCCGACGCTGCAGCTGAACGCCGCCGCCGCCCAGGCACCTCAGGGACCTAACTTACATGTAGGTAGCGTGCTGCCCGGGGGGTACAGCACAGCCTCCCCGCACCCGACAGCACCGCCGCCTGGCCGACTCCCTGCATGTGCATGGAGGCTCCAGGACTCCAGGAGTCCACAGTCCTGACCCGACAACCTTGGAAGCCAAGCTGTCCTCGTTCTCGCATACACGAAGTGCTGTTCTCGCTTTGGGCATTGCCACCGGCACGGGCACACCTTGGCGCTGCCTTTGCCTTTGCTACAGTCTACGAGTACGCCAAGGTTCTTGTAGCGCACTTCCCGAAGGCGAAGTGCATCCTGGTGGGCAGCCCGGGCGACGGCGAACTGTAGAATGACAGTCGACCACGTCGAGTGTGAGAGGGCGTCCTTCACGGGGTCGTCCGTGGGCATGGCCTTGACATCAGCGGCTGCCTTGCGGCATACCTTGGGTAGGCAGCGGTCAAGTCGACATCCCACACCAACAACATCGACGGGATGGGATGAACCTTTTCGCTTGCGCGGTTTCCACGGGGGGGTTTGCGCAGCGGACGGCGGACACGACGGCGTCACAGTCTCACAGGCGGCACGCAGGAGAGAAAGGCAGGTACAGGCGGGTGTCCCCTCAAATTCATCATGCCAGGACAAGGCGCCCGGATGCTTCTCGACACGGTGCGGCATCTGCTCGCTCAAATCTTGGACTTGGGGCGCGCAAACTCGACCTTGTTGGTGCTTTACAAACAAACGGTCAGTCGAAGCCCGGGCGATGACGACTGTGTACGGCAGTCACTTACCATGTGCCAACGTCCTGGAGCCCGACTTCCACGACATCGCCGTCCTTGAGCCAGACTGGCGGCTTGCGGCCCATGGCCACGCCGGCAGGCCTGCAGAGTCAGCGCGCGAGTTCGACGTAGAGCGTCAGTGGCCAGAACACCTACGTCCCCGTGAAGATGACGTCCCCCGGCATGAGCGTCACGCCGCGGCTGAGGAGGGCAATGGTCTTCTTGACGCCGAAGATCATGTCGGCAGTCGTCCCGTTCTGCGTCACTTAGCAACCAGCATCACCAGCCTGCGGCGCGGGACGTGGGCCTACCTGGCGCGTCTCTCCGTTGACCTTGGTCCAGATCTTGAGCTTCTGGGGGTCTCCGAGGACACGGGCGCTGACGATGCCGGGCCCGTACGGCGCCCAGCCGTCGAAGCCCTTGCCGTGCGACCACTGGCTGCCGCCGTGCTTGATCTGCCAGTCGCGGTGGGAGACGTCGTTGCCCACGGCGTACCCGAACACGCAGTCGAGGGCCTCGGACTCGGGCACGTCGGTGCAGCGCTTGCCGATGACGACGACGAGCTCGCACTCGTAGTCGAGGCCGGACCCCTCCTGGGCCATGGGGTGGACGGGGACGGCGTCGGCGGGGCCCGCGAGCGCCGTCGGCGGCTTGTAGAAGAGGATGGGGAACTTGGGCTGGGCCATGCCCGTCTCCTTGGCGTGGTCGGCGTAGTTGAGGCCCAGGCAGCGCACCGTCCCGACGTCCGAGGGTGCCAGCGGCGGGAGCAGCAGGCGGATGTCGACGACCTGGTCGGTGACGCGGTGCTGGCCGAAGATGTCGCCGGCGATGACGCGGGCGCTCTTGGACTTGGAGATGTCGGTCACGCCCCGCGGCAGGATGGCGTCGCCGTAGTAGGTGCGGCCATCCCTGGCGAGGAAGCGGACGAGGCGCTGGCGGGTTGGTGTTGGAGCACGGTCAGCGACGTCGGCTCTCAGAGTCTCAGCCCCTCGCCCTCGCCCAGCAGCGGCTCACCGAGGCGTGGTAGAACTTGTGGCGGCTTACAGAGAAGGTAGACATGGTGGATAGTTAGCGGGCGCGTCCCGGGTTGCGGCCGGAGTCAATCCAAACTCAATCTTGGATGTTCGGCCAGTACCTAGGTAGGTAGGTGCACTGTATCTCACGGTGGTGGGTGAGAAACGCGAGCCATCAACTGCCCGCTTGGACGAGGTCAGCGAAGGAGGAACACTCGCTCGCTGCCTTTGCAGAGACGTCCAACGACTACAAGTACAACAGCCGGTACGTTAATAATATGCCTGATGTCAACGTGAAAGGCGTGATTAATCCACCAGTGACGGGCGTGCTCCGCACCTCGCGCAGTCGGTGGGATTGTCCCAGAATGGCTTTTGACCTTGTAGGTACTTCGTAGCGCCGGCTGAGAACGCCGAGAGCTGGACTGCGGCGGGACTGGAGCTTGGGGTACGTACCTCTTGAGGACGTCGAGTGAGGGTCCCGGACTCCCGGCGGCCCAAAAGCCGCTGTGGGCCCCCTGGCCCCCCCCCCCCCCCCCCCCCCCCCCTTCTCCTCCAGGGCCTCTCATCCACTGATGGAATCCGCAATTCGCAGCACCGAGGGCAGCGCCGCTCGGCCTGGCTGCCCGAAGTTCCGCTCAGCGCGGCCTGCCAGGCCGGTCGCCGGTGCCTGGGGCCTGGGGGCGAGCTCTCGTCCCCATTGGCCGCTGCCAACCTCGGAAGCCGACGGCAGCTTTCGAGCTTTCGAGCGTCGAGCTCTCATCATCACATCCCTCCTCCTGCTCCTCCTCCTGCTCCTCCACCTCCTCCTCCAATCCGGCACCGTTTCCTCTGCAACTGCCGGGCGTGTCGCGCAACAAAGCACCAGCTGCCGAGATGCGTTTGTCCGGTCTGCAGAAAGAGGTCCTGGCCCTCTACCGCCACTGCCTTCGCGAGAGCCGCAAGAAGCCTCAGGTAGGTGCCTCCGTACTTCCAAGTTCTTACGCCCCGTCGAGCTCGCCCGAGCCCCCGGCTGCCGCTTCGCTCGCTACGCGAGACGACATCACCGAGTCCCCGATCTGGCCATCAAGGTGCCCATGGCGCGCGCTGACCGTTCCTCGACAGAGCACGCGGGTGCATTTTGAGAACTTTGCCAGGTTGGTCCCCCCTGCGCCCTCGGTATTCTCTCGCTTTCACACCAAAATCGTCCATGCTGACCATGCCGCCGCAGAGCCGAGTTCGCCAAGAATCTGTCCATTGACAAGCGCGACTTTGCCGCCATCGAGTTTCTCCTGCGCAAGGGTCGCCGCCAGCTTGACGTCTACTCATCGCCCGGCATCAAGGATGTCAGGTGAGGCCGACGCCCGACGCTCGACGACGGCGCCCGCCTCCTGCCGCCTGCCTCGTCGTGTCTGCACGAGCCGCCCTGTTGGCCTGCCTCTGCGCGCACCGCGCCTGCGCCTCTTGCCCTTGATGTTGCCGCCCATCCTGTGGCATGGTCGCTGAGCCCGGCACCGATGGCTTCGCATGACGCTCATTCTGACATGCGACGTTGCAGCAGCGGCGCCCGAGCTAGCCCTTCTCCGTACATTGTTGTTGTTGTTGTTGTCGTCGTCGCTGTACAATCATCGCTGCCTTTCTCGTCGCCATATTTATCATCTTGAAATAGGCTAGGCGAGAGCGAGCCAGCCCTTCCAGAATGGCGATGCTAGCATCTATCCCCGAGGCCGGTACTTCGCTATCCGGTCGTCGCAGTGTTAAGCCGTTGCAACATCGTCGGACGGCATCGTTTGAGAGGATTCGTCCCCGCTCTCGCGTCGTCGTTCTATCGCGGCGCCCAAGTCGCGCACGCCGCCCGGTCCGGCAACCATCCCAAGTCCTGCCGATCTACGGCGCATGTCGACACAGGGGTGCTTCCGACATTCATGGCCTGGCCTCGGTTCCAAAGCGAGGTTCTGCAGGCATGGAGATGCCGCATGAACCACGGCCGATTCTTGGCGAATCCGAACATTGCAAGCTTGATGGCGACCAGGCGCCTGAGACGTCCTTGTCCGATGTCGATCTCGACTTATTTCCACTGCCACCCTCTCACGGCACCCAACCTCGGTACGCCTGCGGCACCAGCCTTCCTATACGATCGAGCGCCGCCAAGCCAGACTCCGGCAGCCTGCATCCAGCAACTTCCGCACGGCAACACCCGAGCAGCAGCGCTCGGCCCATGTCGGGTTCCTACCGCGGCTTTGTCGGTGCCACAGCAGACGTCGCCAGATCCTCCAAGCACTCCTCAGTCGACTCCGCGCTCGTAGAAGCAATATCAAGGACTGTCATCCAACAGCTGCGTTTATTTTCTGCCATCAAGCAGGGCAGGCGAGCATTCTCTCGCTCTCAGGGAGCGAGCGCATCAGGCCGGTTTCCATGCGGCCCCCAATCCAGGACTCCGAGTCGGCGCGAGAGGCTGGACAGATTCACAAGAGACCTGCACACGTACGCTGAGGACATAGGGGCCAAGGGCAAGACGGTTCAGTCGACCCCAACTGCCACGGCCACCTCCGGCGACACGCTGCACACTGTCTCGGCTCTCATGCCGTTTCGGCCAGAGTTTCGGGCCGCAGGACTCGCCGTGACATCAAAAGACCAAGCCAGACCTCGTGCCAAGGCAGACCAGGCACGGCGGCCATACAGGCAAGGGCCTGTCCCTGCGCAACAACGGCTCGAAACTTCGCAGCATGATGGCCCACCGGGAAGAGAGTCGAGTTCCAGCGCGGACACGGAAATTGCATTCACCAGACCTCAAGACATGGATGAGTAGGGGTACGCACTCATAGACGAGGCGCCGGTGCGTAAGCATAGGCTTCACAGGCATGGTACAAAGCACAAGACGAGCAAGAAGCATTGTCTCCCATGCTTTCCGGGGGATGAGAAACTGACCCCCGACACGGATTGGGCGCACTTCCGGCCGCCTCCTGTCAGCAGCGTGCCAAAGCCCAGACCGCTTGCCAACCTAGCTTCAAGGATGCCCTCGTCCAGACCACCGCCTCTGCCAATTGGCTCGCGACGTGCACGGGGAGTTCCGACTTCGCAAGAACCGCCGAATCGCCCTCGGGATGGAGAAAACGGGCACGCTGCTCATAAACAACTCGTCCACGGACCGCAATCACAAAGACCTGAGACAGCCAACAGCCGCGGTGTGGCTCCTGCAGAACATCGCGATCCTGCCGTGGACGCGGGTCAGGGCCGTGTCCCGCGCACGAAACCAGCTCCGACGTTAGGTGATGGCACTCAACAGGAGCCTCGACCTCTCCGATCCCAGTCCGACCGCGCCCGTCTGGATCGCGACGTGAAGAAGTTTGAACGGGAGCTTTTGTCTCCGAGACCATACCAGAGCCTTCCGGGCCACGGGGCGTCGAATGTCATGAGAGAATCGCCGTCTGGCAGCTCCCAGGAGATGTCGCCCGCATGCGAGCTGGACCCTTTTGCTGAGAGAGGCCGCGGAGATCGCCCCGCCGTAAATCTGGAAGAAGAGTTGGAAAACACGGCTCGGTTGGTGGCTGCCACAGGGGCGCCGACGCCGGGGAAACGATCAACTTGGCGGGTGAAGAGACAGTCGCGGCCCGCGCCGCTCTACGATCCGCACCATGTGGGTTTCTGTTGCAGGGCCAGTCGAGGCTTACCTTCGCGAGCCATCGCCCCGCCCAACATACCAAAAAGGACATCGTCTATGCGGGGGAGCTGGAGCTCGGTCGACATGGACTTTGACGACGGGGACATCGAGGATCGCGATGTACTTCGGGGGCTGCATGTGGCGGCGTCTGCCGCGTGCGACGAAGAGGTCGACGCCTTTGTACGCAACAGGACCGGGCTGCGGATCCGCCGATTTCTAGCTGACCTCATGGCTCTCGAGGCGTTTGGGGACCCTCGTCCGGGCGAGGACAGCAGACAGCGAGCCAGACGAAGGCGGGCAGACATGAGGAAACTGAAGCAGCAGGTGAGGCGGTCTCGGGAGATTGCCCTGACCGGTGGAGTCATCTGAGGTCTCCTTGGATGTCCATGGATACCTTTACTACCGGCAACAGAATTTCTCAAGGGGGGCATCGACGACGGCCGCGGATGACGAAGAGCTGTTCTTAGAGCATTCCGTAGCGACTTTATAAGGCTGCCTTTCTCTCACCCCAGGACGCTGTGCCTTTTAGGTTATCGTGCCGAATGGCGACGTTCTCGCTAAGGATCTTCATGATTTGTCTATGTGGGGTTCATCTCAAGTTCCCGACCGTTGTCATCGTTATTCGCCTTCAGGACTGGGCTGCCAGCGCCGCAGCCTTCTGCGCCTCCGTCTCCTCCTTCATCTTCCGAAGCCAAGACTTGGGAGTCCCGTTCTTGATCCTCCAATCCTCCGCGTTCTTCTTGATGGACTCACCGAGCTCCTCCCTCCAGCCGCCCTTGATGTCCTCGGCGGCGCCCAAGGTGCCGAGTGACCAGGAGAGGACGCTCTCGGCGCGGGCGCCGTCGGGAGCGTCGAGCAGGCCCGGGGCGAGGTCGACCATGTCGGGGCGGTCGTCGACGGCGTAGAAGACGGTGGCGCTGCAGCGCGAGCAAAAGTAGCGCTGGACGTCGTCGGAGCTGGCGTAGTAGGTCAAGGTGCCTAGGCGCGGGTCCCGGCGCTCGTCGCCGTCGGCAGCGGACGCGGCGGCCTTGAGCTCGAGCGTCGTGCGCGGGAAGCTGGACGTGGGAGGCGCGGGAGGCGGCGAGGACGACGAGGACGACGACGAGGAAGGGGCCGCAAAGTCAACGTGCTTCATCAGGGCAAAGGTCCAGTTGATGATGTCGATGCCAAAGGCGCCGCGGCACGAGTCGCACGCGTCGAAGGTGGCGAGCAGCTTGTGAGACGCCGGGTCGACGAAGAAGGGCAGCTGGGAGGCGTCCTTGACGGCGGAGAAATCGGCCAGGCCGCGGCGGAGGACGAGGTCGACGCCCTTGCAGACGCAGCGGACGGGGATGCCGTCATCATTATCATCATCATCATCATCATCAGGGGTCGCGGTCGTCGCAGTGTCCTTGGCCCGCGCGCGGCTGGCGGCGGCGGCGGCGGCAGCCATGTCCTCGGGGTCGACGAGCGGACTCTGGTCGCGCGCGGCGCCGAAGCAGGGGATAGGCGCGCGGGAGGGGTCGTCGTCGCCGAGGAGGCGGCGCATCCAGACGGCGGCGCCGCCGTCGCGCGTGTCGTCGACGAAGATATGGCTCTTGAGGCGGAAGAGGCGCGTCGTCGCCGTCGTCGTCGCCGCGCCGGGGATGTCGGCGTCGATGTTGCCGTTGTTGGACAGCACGCCCATGAAGGCGTCGAGGCCGGCGTCGTCGGGCTCGCCGGCCTCGCTCCAGAACATGGGGGTGCCGCAGGCCGGGCAGAAGAGGATGGTGAGGCGCGGGGAGAAGGCGTAGGCGCGCAGGTCGAGGGCGCGGGCGGCGAGCGAGGCGGCGCCGCGTGGCCAGGGGACGCTCGACGAGTGCAGCGCGCCGGTCAAGTGGCGGCACGAGGTGCAGTGGCAGTAGGTGCCCTCGAGGGGCAGCGCGGCGACGGGGACCGAGGCGGAGACGGCGTGGGCCTTGCAGAGGCACCGGGCGGTGATGCGGACGGTGGTGTCGTCGTCGTCGTCGTGGTCATGACGGTGACTACTGGTGGTTGTGATGGTGATGTCTCCGTGCTGCGCCATGATGCCTGGTGTCTGGTTGGGGTGTGATGGTTTGTTTGCACTGTGGACGGGACTCCGGGGTTGTGGATGGTGCGGTGGACGTTGATGTAGATGTTGTCGGCGTTGACGCTGGCTGGGTCCCGGTTGGTGTTGATGTCGGCGTCGGTGTTGGTGTTGTCGTCCGTCGTCTTTGCTCTTGCCACGGCAGGCGGCGGCCCAAGTCAACTTTTTGTAGTCAATTGGGGCATTACTCGTAGTGACGTCGTTTCCTCGTTGGTGGGCGGGAGCCTTGGTCGTTCACGCTCACGTTCACGTTTACGCTGTCCAGGGGCGGCATCGTGAATGTGCGATACTGATGGTGGTCAAAGTGACGTCGGGAGGGCGCGATGCGGGGGAGCAAGGGGGGGGCCACATCGCGACTAGGACTTTACCTGAGGTAACTATAGGTAACTACCGTACCTTGGTAGGTATCTACCTTAGGTAGGTATCCGGATTGGACCTGTCTCAACAAGCGCCCAGGCAAGATAACTAAGGTACTGACTGACTGTACCTTATTATGTACCTACCAACCTTGCCTGATCAGTCGCGCACCTTCTTAGTTATATTACTGCACGTTCAGCCGCGACCGCTGCTCAAGTTGCCAAGTGCATGCAACTTGCCTCTGCCAACAACATGAACATTGCGGATGGTGGAAAGATGACCCGCGCTGACAGTTCCAACCTGCAGGCTGTTGGCACTGCGGTTGACCTGCCGCCCTGTGGCCACCACTTCAGCCGCAAGCTCAGGTCACCAGCAAACTTGTGCACACATGCACCCATGTGTTAACTCACTAGCCCGCGATGCCTGTCCAAAACAAGAAATTGGAGTGCGTGTCCGTTTCCAGGCAGAACAATAATGCCCCGGCGGCGAGTCGGTTAGGATTGGCAACGACATGGTGAGCCGTGAGACTCGTGACGGTCTGGTTTGTTCAACAACATGAAGAGACGAAGAGCTCAACTCGCTGCAACGCAAACTCACCCACTCAGTAACCATCTGACAAGACGCGCACCCACCGCGCTGTCCCGTACGAAAGTCGGCTTACACTTACCTCCATGGTTGCAATTTTCCGTTGAAGAGAGGCCCCCGCTGCTGCGTGACACCAGACTCCTGCTGCCACATGCGGCCAAGAGCGTCTCGTCAGACACAAATAAATCTTCATCGCAATACGTAAATTATGATAATCCTTGATGCGCATGTGACGCCGAGTGGTGACGCGCCTCGACACGGACGGGTGCACCAACGCACCGCCGCCCCAGTGCCCCCCTATCCTACCCCGGGAGGGAGGCGTCGACTGCTATCACGATAAACTCCAGGAATATAGGTAACCAAGCAAGCTACTTAGTGAATATCGTCGCCCTGTTACGTATGTACATACATGTATGCAGGCTGGGGGCGAGGTTTGGCCAACGCATCTACCCCTACATGTCTGTATGTAGGTAGGCGGCTTTAGGGCAAGATGGGCTCATTCCATCTACGAAGCAGGTGCCCCTGTTGTGGGTCAGTGCCTTAGATACATAAGTTTATACGTACTGTATACTAATTATATAATAAAGTACTTATGTAACGAGTTATTCACGTTAGTTCCTAACTAATTCTCTCTGACCTATAAGCATACGAGGAAGAGGTAAGGTACTATAGTCGCGTATATAGCCATGGCCATCACTTACGCGGATGCATTCCGCGCTGCGTGCGCTGCCCTTAGTGCCTTGGGCTGGGCCCGGCGTGTGATACAGCTGGTCTCGACATGGAGTCTCGAGTCTCGACCTTTGAGACTGGAGGCTCGACCCGACGTGCCATGGCCCATCGACTGGTGCGACCATGAATCTACGATACCGTGCGGACGGGGCGACAAGCGCACGGAATGCGCCGAGACACGCCTGGAGTTGCGTACCGGCATCTGACGTTCAGCGTTGTGCTGTAGTATGTATGTATGCCTTCAGTTGCAGACCGTCGGCGACGCTGCTGGCCCCGGCCGATCAAAGCGTCTCATGAGACAAGCAAGACTCTTCATGGATGGTCAGACCCCTTCCTTGTTGCTGCATATGTGCATGGGACGCCGGGTGATGGCGCGCCTCCTCGACCTGGAATCCGTCGACGAACGCACCGCCGCCCACTGAGCAGTGAGCAGTGAGCACCACCCCACCGCACCAAGCAGCGGCAGAAGACGTTTCATGGCTGAGCTCGAAACCCTGCACGCTGGTGATTTGATGTCGGTGCGGTGAGCCTTGCTCTGATCTAGAACACCAAGGGCAGGGCGCGCGCGGATCGCCCGGCGCCGGCCCCCCCCCCCCCCCCCCCCCGGGACGAGACCCCGGCTTCGGACGTTCCAACTTCAATGACATGTTTGTTGCTCTTCCCACGGACGTCGCACCGGCAGCGTCCTGCCCCCGGAGGCGTGCAACTGGTGTCACGATACACGCTAGGAATGCAAAGTGAGCAAGCTACCGGGCAAATCTCCGTCGCTCTGTTACGTATCGCGACGTGAGGGAGCATTCGTTGTTGTTATATCCTCGCCCTGGTTCCTAGTAGTGTGATCCCTACAGTGCGTCGACTATATAGTGGCCCATGTCTCTCTCCTTCCTGTTGGGGTTCCCCTTTCACCACCCTCACATCAAATCTTATTCATTCAATTCCCTGCGTCGTCAACAACCCAACACACTCAGGCCGGTCACCTCACTCCCGAGTCTGGTTCTACATTGAGGCCACCCTCGCCGAGGCGCAGCCCGCTATGGCGCCACGTTCCTGGGCCCCTCCCTCGGGTGCTCCTTGTCGGGCGAACAACAATCACCACGGTACTCGAAGCTCAACGAGCGGCAGGCTTTGCTAAGATAGTGGAACGCCCCGACTCGGACCCGATGCTCGACTTTATCTGGCTTGACCTCAATCGTGGCGAGCAGGAGAGAGCCGAGCTGCAGAGAAGTCTACGCGACGTATTCGCCACCCCGGAGCTTCAGGTCTGGAATGCGTTTCAATGTGAATATCCCATCAGAGATATACGACGCGATCCCAACAAGCCGTCGAAAAAACTACCCGACTGGGAACCCCCTCGCTACGTCATCGCTATCCCATTCTCCCGTGCCGATCTCGCACCACGCATCGTCACACACCTGGTTTCCTGTCTCAATCGGACCATCATCAACGTTCCTTGGAAAGAGAGCTATAGTAAGCGGGGTTCCTTTGTAGCTTCCTGCGACATGGCTATAGCCTATGAGCTAATATCGGAATCCATAGGCAAACCGAAATGGGAAACTGTTTTCGTGGTGAATGATGCAGTGTACTCGCCCGGCTTCGATTGGCGGAAGAATAGGGGATTGTATCGATAGAGAGGTTGGTTCGGCACCACCTGCGAAATGCGTTCTTCAACAAAGGTTCGGATCCCGGTTTTCAACAACCCGGTGAAGGCATGCAGGCTCACCCCTAGACCCGGCCTCTTGAGCCTGCGGCCCCTAGACTAGTTCTTCTTTCTTCTTCAATTCTTGAACTCTTGATGCCGCTCTTTACGTCATATCCCAGGATGCATCTCTTGGAGTGACGTCGCAGGTGTGTGCAAGCAGCAACGTCACGCCCCTTGCATGTATCCGTTCACCGTCCCGGCGGCCCAGCCAGGCACACAAACTTGCGTCCCGTCTTCCCGTCGAGCCCGTTCAGCACCAGGTTCCAGACGTTGGTGTCGACGGCCTCGCCGATGTGCCCGACGGGGTCGAGCGGGCAGTAGTCCTGGACGTAGATGTTGCTCACGCCGGGCTCGACGACAAAGGCTGTCGTCGTCGGCGTCACTAGCTCGTCCAGCCGCGACGTTATGACGGTGACGGCGTGGCCGCGCTGCGCGATGGGCGTCCCGTCGTTGAGGCGCCGCACCGCCGCGCCGTCGGGCCCCAGGTCGTCGCAGGCCGCGCAGCCGACGGCGTCGAGCACCTTGCCGACGGCCTCGCGGCTCGCGCTGCCGAAGAGGTACGCGAGGTTGTACAGGCCCGCGAAGCTCGTCCCGTGCGTGGGCGGCGCGATGGCCACGACCTTGTCGATGGCGTCGGTCACGCCCGCGCCCCCGAACTTGGCCGTGTACAGCGACTGGAAGCCGCCCTCGGAGTGGCCCACGACGTCGACCTTGGCCGCCCCAGTGCGCGAGCGCACCTCCCGGATGAAGGCGGCGATCTCGCGTGACGACTCGGCGATGGGCTTGAGCCCCCCGAGGATGGGGATGTACGGCGCGTAGGACCCATACGTCAGCGCAAAGGTGCAGAACCCCCGGTGTCGCAGCCACACCTCGAGGAAGTTGAGGTCGATCTGCTCGCTGGCGCCGAGGCCGTGGAGCAGCACGACCGGGTTGGGGTGCTTGGAGCTCTTGCACGAGAAGTCGTTGGTCCGCTGGATGGCGACGCTGTCGTCCTCCTTGGTTGGCGCCTTGTCTGGCAGGGGGCTCGCCAGGACGGTAGCAAGGGAGGCGAGCCCAAGGGCAAGACTGGGCAAGCAGACCATTGTTGCCTTGTGTGCCAAGACAAGAAAGTTGTAATAACAAATGACCTTGAGACGTCGACGTGGTTCAGGGGACAGGGCGACGGTAAGTCGGTCGTTGAGCCGGGGAGAGTCGGTGTCTTATACACTTGGGCCGTCAAACTGCACGGACTTGACCTGCCAGTCAGTCTTCTCCTGCCACGACACAACTAACCATGAGCAAACGCTTGCCATCATTTCCGTGCGAAGCAAGTCATCAGGCGGGGCTGGCCGTCCTCCGGCCTCGACAGCTGCCAGCCAGAAGGCGATCGCGATGCTGATGCCGCCAGTCGACTCACGGGCCTCGGCATGCAACCCATCCCAACTTCGTGAATGTCAACAACCACGGAACCACATATTATCGAACCGTCCTTGGGTCAGTCCGTGCGCCCGCCTCGCTACCAGCTACTGTCATGTCATCCTCGTGCAGCCCTATAGGCGGAGGCATTCAGAGATACAGTACGCCGGCGTTTGCATGACCCGACGGGGGCGGCTCGCGAATCGACCGGACTCTGCCACACCAGCTCAAGTAACAACAACTGCCCCGGAGCAACGGCGGCACTCGAACGGCCCGGTGCTACGCTGCGCGGGACCGCATTCTCCCAAGGGAGTTAGCCATTATGCGGGGGAAGGTCTATGGAGATCGCAGCGGTGCCCTCGTGTGTGTGCACATGGGATGGGGGAGCTGGAAGGCATCCCCCCCACCACCAAGCGCTTTTTCCCCGATACGGTGCGCGCATTGTTCCTTTCCCAATGGGGACTGGACGCGGCCCAGACGACTGTCGAGCTTCTCATCCTGCTCCAGCGTTCTGCTCTGCGGTGCACCATGCGAAGTTTGCGAACCATGGTGTCGGTCGCGATGCGGGGTAGAATGCAACCACAGCTCGCGGCGATCGTCGTCGTTCCAGAGGCACGCACGAGCGTCGAGGAACGAACAGGAAGGGCGACCGAGTATCTCGGCATGTTGCGAGGAGGACTGTTCTCTGGAGCCACGGAGGAGGGAGACAAGATGGCTTAGATGAACTTGCCATTGAGTTGCAGTGGCTGCCACCTGGTGTCGAGTCTCGACAGCAGTGCAGCACACCGCTGCTGGTGCCGCGATGCCACACGCTCTGGAGTCTGGACTCTGGACTCTGGAGTGACACGGTCAAATGCCGCCAGGCGAAACCGGAATCATTGCGGAGGTGCGAGCGCATTGAGCCGCAATGGCTGTGCTGGAGCGGAAGCGGTCCAGCAGCTCGCCGAAAGCCGCCGTGGCTGTGTCGATGAAAGACTGAGTCCCGTCCTGATGGGAGAGGCTGAGACTGAGCCAGAGCCAGAGCCAGAGCTCTAGTAGAGCCCGACACCCGACGCAAGCGCCACACCTTCCAGGTTCCTTCCCCGCATCCGTCGCAGGTCGTTAGCACCCGCTCACCAGCCATCAGGCCATCAGCATTCAGCGCACGCGGGCGTCAATCAGCCCTTCCATCGCATCTTTCGGCACGACATCGCTGGCTTGGTCGTGTCGGTTCGCAGCGAAGCGGCAGCGCTCCTCATCAATTGCCTGCTCAGTCTACCGGTCTACCATGCATGCGTCGTCCCCTTGGCTGGACCCGGCCGCCATACGGGCCGCACGAGACAACTTCTCCGCCACCGAGAGCGACAACCGCCATTTCCTGCGATGCTGGGCCCATCAGACCTGCGGCGGGTGTCTCGATGAGACGAGGTGCAGCTGGTGTCCATATGTACTTGAGCCCGCTCTCGCTCCATACGTC
The DNA here is from genome assembly GCA_029168975.1 of Purpureocillium lavendulum. Classification (NCBI taxonomy): domain Eukaryota; kingdom Fungi; phylum Ascomycota; class Sordariomycetes; order Hypocreales; family Ophiocordycipitaceae; genus Purpureocillium; species Purpureocillium lavendulum. The sequence continues at coordinate 1,624,991 of JAQHRD010000001.1, forward strand.
GTCTTCTATGCCGCTCACAAACCACACGTAGACTTGGTCGTGCGTCCCCAACTCGTACATGGTCCCGCTGCTGGCCCCGGCGTACCAGGCCGACATGTGCCCTCATCCCGCCGAGCGGTGGGAGCTGCGCTCGCGGCCGTTTGGCTGCAGCGTGTCGTCCACTACGAGCCTGACCGCCGTCGTGTCCATCGCTGCCACGGTAGCCGTCGCCATCTTCGTGCTGCTCAACGCCGTGGCCGTAATGCGCTGGCGCCGCTACACCAAGCAGACGCCGCACTGGCGGGACGAATGGAGGCACCGCTGGCGAAAGGCTCTGGCTCCAGCCGGGGATGGTGAACGAGCCCCGTTGCTTTCCAACTCCCAGGGCATGCCCGCCCATGACCCTTGACGCCAGCCCCGACTGCGAGGCAGCCGGCCGGAACGTTCGAGCCCCGACTGCCATGACGCAGAAGCCAAGGGCGCGTTGCCTCGACGGCAAAGCCCCCGGGTATTTGTTCTTTTTCAACCCGAGCTGACAGGAGGTATGATTGCGACCTCGTCCGCTTCCTGGATGACGGCGCCATCGGACCCATCCGCCGGCATGTCTACGTAGTCGAGATTGACCGTCACCAAGCACGAGTCTAGGATCGCTGCGGTCATGCCCGGGTGCCTCGCTTCCAGCTCGGCGAAAAGCTTCCCAAGAGGCATTGGCGCCGGCAGAGCCTCTTGCTCCCGGCCCGTGAAAGAGCCCGCACTCGCAAAGTAGAGCACGTTGAAGTGGCCCTGGGGTGGCCTAGCGGCGGACGACATTTTCGACGAGGCACGACTGCTCGTCACGGACTCCTATGTACACTTCCCGTATGTTAGCTACGGCCTTCATTCATAGGGGTTTGTTGGGTAGACAGGTGTGCAGTGCATCTTGGTCAGAGATCTTGGTGATAAATTGGTACATCAAAGTGTATTCAGGTAATACATGCTTTTTGGAGCATCATTCCAAGCAATGTGTGATTGGGGAGAGCGGGAGTGTGCGACTTACCATGCGGCGTGCGTGTCTTGCGCGAAAACAAAGTGGGAAAGGATGAAGAAGCTGGCAGGAGCCGTGTTGGCGAAATTATTCATCTGCCCGCCACGGCTCCACGTGACCCCACCCACCGGCATCGCATCGGCGTCGGCCACCGGCGACAGCCTCATATCAGACATCCCTTTCCCCACACGACGGGCACGAATAGACACAGTGTGCGTCTCGTCATTCAATTGGGTATCTTTGTTCGCGTCGACGCTCTGAGTGGCGCAGTTAGGCCAGCTTCGCCATCCGTTCCTCCAAGTCCTTGACCCAGCCCTCCATGACCTTGGCGTTGCCCTTGACTGTTGCGTCGCCGTCCTTTATGGCGCCTTCCATCTTCTCCAACCCGTCCTTCCACTGCCTCAGCTCTGCCGTCATCTCGGCCTGCTGCGTCTCTATGCGCTCCAAGGTCTGGCTTGCAGTGGCGGCGTCGGCATGGATGGCCCGAAGGGACCGCAACCTGTCGAGCAGCGGCGGCAGCATGGGCGTCAGGTTCTCAATGGTAGGGAGGATGCCGTAGAGCGCGTTGATCTTTGCCTCCTGCTCCGACTCGTCCGAGGGGCTCGCCGGGGCGTGCTTCCCAAGCTCCTCCCGCAGGACCTTGGCCTTCTCACGCGAGTCGTTGAGCTTGTCCTGCTCCGACGCCAGGGTGCGCACCCGACGACTGATGGCGTCCAGGTTGGCTGTCGATGCTTGCGACAGCGTCGAGATCTGCTTCTCCATCGAGTCGAGGGTCGGAAGGATGGCTCGAGGAAGACCGTCTTGGCCGGCCTCCGGCGCAGACGACGAGCTAATTCCCAGAGCCTTTTCCAGCAAAAGGAGACGACGGTCAAAGTCGGCCGCCTTTGCCAAAGCATGGCTCTGTTCGTATGTTGGCGCATAAGTAACGGTGTATGTAGGACCGTCCGTCGCCGTGGCGTCGTCGGTCACGGCCTTTGGCTGAAAAGCCTTCACCGCCCCATTCCCGGAACTGACACCAAGAGGAGTCGAAATGCCGTCCAAGAGCTCGCTGAGCGAGTCCAGTCTCTCGTCACTGTGCGTTGCGTGTTCCTTCGTCGCAGCGTCGGCCTTCAGCTTTGCGTAGTCCTCTTTGGCTTCGGCTACCTCGCGCTTCAGTCTCGCGATCTTTCTCTCCAGGCTTTCCTCGTCATCGTCGTCTGACAAATCTCCCAGCTCCTCCGTCCCATCGTCCAGTATCCGCTGACGCCGGCTGGACGCCTTGTACGACTTGCGCTTGCCATCGACACGGTCCGAGAAGTCCACCCCATTGGCGTCGACACTGGCTGGTAAGAAACGGGATCGCGCCTCGTCAATCCGCAGCCTCGATCGCGAGATCGCTTGGCTTTCGTCGTCGTCGACATCGTAGAATTCGTCGTCGGATTGCGCGCGGTTGGCGGAGGTCTGGTGCCGCGAGGCCGGATTAGCAAGCGGCTGGGGATGCCGGACGACGGACACGGCTTACGGGCACGGTAGAGTTGTCGTCTGTTAGCTCGGGGGTTTCGTATATATCTGGCGCAGAGTCCTGGTTTCTGTCAGCTGTGGTTCGGCAACGGCAGGGAGGCGTGGCGGCTACCAGGTCAGGGAGAGCCGCGTATTTGCGGTTGAGCGCCATGGTCGCGGACGGCACCTAGACGAGTCTTCCCGTCTTTATGTCTCTGGTGTTGCGAGCCGAAGAGTGACTGGGTGGTGCTGTTGTTCTGGCTGGTGGTGGGAGAGAGACGCGAGGGGAGGTCGTTGGCGACGCGGTGGTGATGCCTCAAAGTTACAAGGTCGGTGCCGACTCAACAATGGGACGGGAGCTTCCAGGGGCTGTAGTGGATCAGGCAGCCAGGACAGGTACTACCTGAAAGGAGCTGCAGCGGCGTTGCCCTGGAACATCAAATGGACGGGAACCTGGAAGCTCTTGTGGGGCTAGCTTGAGCCGGCGGCGGTGCGAACCTGGAAGTAACTGACCGCTAATAATTAGTGGACCCCACCGTTTGGCTGCTTCAGTCGTCGCGTCCTCTTAACGCGTCAACCTCGGGGTGTCGGCATCGATCAAGACGCCCACATCTACCTACTCGTACTGTTCACCATTGCTTCTCTCCGGCCAATACGTTGCTTGGGATAGCCCGCTCCGGGGTCGCGCTGTCAGAGTCGCAAGCAACAAAGGCCGCCACGGCATCGCTGCGAACCGGGGAGGTCTGTGTTGGAGAGCCAGCGACTGGACAAAGACGAGCGACGAGCCTGCCTGTGGTGACACAGGCACCTCTGGATCCGTCACATAGGCTGATCTCACTTGCCGGACGCCCCGAGGGCTCGTTGTGTTACTTGTGGGGAGCATCGTCAGCAACTCCAGGCCGTTCTCATGCTTTCCGTGGGGCAGCGCCCGTCGCTCACCAGGCTCGCCTGCGTCTTCTGCTCCTAGTCGTCACGTCAAGATCAGCCAGGATGAGCGCATCGTCACGGGTTCTCGGCTTGAGCAAGAGCCAAAAGCCACCGCCCCTCCTCCGTCGGATCGGCAAGAAGGAATCAGGAAACAAGCTCAAGCCCGTGCAACTCAAGATTCCTAAAGAGATACACGATCCGCCGGTGTCTAGCGATGAGGAGGAGGACCAGCACAGTACCCCCAAGGTCCAGGAAACATCCGCAACCGCCGAATTCTCCACCAAAAGGGCCGATGTGGACGCTTTGCTAGACAGCTCCTGTAGCTCAGATGAGGAGAGGGCCGCCAGGGGCGGCATCCAGCGGACAACGTTTCGCGGCACCACGGGGAAGGCGAAGAGGAAAAGCGACGACGAAGACCTAGCAAGCTCGCAAGACGTCGAAAATTCGGCCACCACAGCTGCTGCCACTAAGAGGCGGAGGGTGGACGGCAGAGGTGCCACATACGGAGGCAGCAGCAGCGGCGGCCTCTCACAAACACCGGCCAGCTCAGCTGAGCATTTGCAGGATGAGCGAGGTTTCACCAAAGTCAGGGCTTCCAAAGCAAGATATGGGAAGAAGAATTCGTCTTCGCAGCCGCGGACTGGAGCGAACGGTATGAACTGCTTGGCCCTAAGCAGAGCAGAGCCATGACTGACCTGACCCAGACGCCGAGAGAAAGCCCAGGCCCAAGCCCAAGCTTCAAGTCCCAGAGCATTTGGTCAGCCCTGAGAAACCTAATTCAGGAAAGCTGCGAGTCCCCAGCAGCTCGCCGCCTCCGCCATCGACAAAGGCCTCATTGAAACTCGCACGAGGCGACAGCGAACAAAGGGCTGCAGTTCGGTCCCCGCCGCGCAGAAAGATCAAGACCGTCAACTCGATAGAATCGTTGCTGTCGGCCAAGAAGAATCCGCCGCCAAGACTTCGACCCAAGAAGCGGGTCGAGGCTGCCAGGTCCCCGTCTCCGCCACCAGCTGTGTTCAAGATTCCCACATCATTCTCCCAGTTCAAGGTCCAAGCTGGCGACCGAGGAGATGGAGGCTTACCTGAGATTGGATCGGACACGGACCAAAGCACAGGCGGTGCCGGCGATGGGGTCCTCGCCACGGTTGTTGACGCGGCTGCGCCGGTCTGCCCGTGGTGCGGCGGGCCCGTCGACAAGGCGGCTCTGGATGACTTCTCCAAGGGGAAGAGGATGAACGTCAGACAGCAGACGAGGTTCTGCCGGAAGCACAAAAGGCAGACGGCACTCGAGACGTGGAAAACACGGAGGTACCCCGACTTGCAGTGGCACGCCCTGACGGAGCGCTTCGCAGAGCACCGCGACGACCTGCTCGGCATCGTCAACGGCAAGGCCTCGTACTACCGCTCCGCCCTCGCGGACAAGATCGCCTCCGGACAGGCCCGGTCGATGCGCAGGGAGGACAACCTCAACCCGGGGTACTACGGCCCGCGCGGCTTCAACCTCATGTGCGACTATCTCGTCGGCGAGTTCGGCGGCCTGCTCAAGGCGAGGGCCGTCGACGACCGCGTCATCGCCGGCCGCGGCTCCGCGGCGTTTATCCAGGCGGTGCTCGTGGCGGAGCTGGCGGTGCGTCTCGTCGGGGACGACATGGGCGTCGGCGAGGACGAGGCTAGACGGATCGTGGAGGAGAGCAAGGCCATTGGCGAGCTGGTCCACGAGGATCAGTGAGGGGGTTTGTGGTCGCTTTGCTTCCTTTGACTGGCAAGACTAGACTGGGAGCTGGGGGTATATCATACATGGCGAGAGCATGTGAGGAAGTTGATGTGCTATAAGGTTTCGGCATATAGCTATCTAAGCATTGATGTTTTGGTATATACCGCTTCCCCTGTGGCCTCGTGCTTCGCAGAGCAGTTCCTTGTCTGCATCAGAGAAGCAGCGCAACGGCCTCCCAGGGCCCGAGGCGAATCTCGCCGCCGCTGACGTCCTTGAGCCCCTTTCCGGCGGTGCTCACCAACACGTCGCGCGGCGGCGCGCCATCCCACTTCCAGGCCCGGTCGGCGCCCGAGAAGTTGCACACGACGAGCGCCGCGTCCCCGCCGGCGCCGGCGCTGGCCCTGCGCTCGTACGCGAAGACGTCGTCGTTGGCCTCGTCGACGAGCGCAAAGTCGCCGTAGACAAACACGTCCTTGAGGGCCTTGCGCTTCTCGAGGACGCGCCGCCACGTGTGGTAGACGGACTGCGGGTCCGACGTCTGGGACGCGGCGTTGACCGTCGTGAAGTTGTCGTGGACGCGCATCCAGGGCGTCGCGTCGGCCGTGGTGAAGCCGGCATGCGGGCTGGCGTCCCACTGCATGGGCGTGCGGGCGTTGTCGCGCGACTTCTTCTGGTACTCGACCTTGAGCTTGGCCTTGGTCTCTTCGTCTGCCGAGTCCTTGTAGAGGCTTTTCCGGGCGCCGTCAGCACTGGGTCAGGAGAGTGGTCGCCCCCAAAACAAAAAACAACAACAAAAAGGGGGGAGGGGAGGAAGGGCAGCAGCGGAAACTCACGCCCAGTGGTTGACGCAGTCAATGTCCTTGTACTCCTCCATGGGCCAGTCCTTGGGCACGTTGACCATGCCAATCTCCTGGCCCTGGTAGATGAAGGGGGTGCCGGCCTGGAAGCCGAGGAAGACGGCGATGAGCTTGGCGCTGGCGGCGCGGTGCTCGGGGTCGTCGCTGGCGAAGCGGCTGACGGAGCGCGGCTGGTCGTGGTTCTCGAGGTAGAGGGCGTTCCAGCCGTTGCGGTCGTACATGAGCCGCTGCCACTTGTTGACGGTCTGCTTGAGCCTGGAAAGGGGCCACGTCTGGGCGGAGAACTTGCCGTTGGAGCCGTGATCGATGTCCATGCTGCGGTCCCACAAGTCAGCCTATATAGATGCCTGGGAAACAGCAACAGCAAAGAGGGGGGGTTCGGAGGGGGTTTTCCTACAGCTCAAAGTGGAATATCATGCTCAGCTCGTCGCGGCCAGCGCCGACGGCCTTGATGAGCTCGTCCTGGTCGTGCACGCAGGGCATCTCGCCGACGCTAAAGGCGTCGTACTCCTTGAGGATGGCGCCCAGCTCCTTGAGGTACTCGTGCAGCCTGGGCCCGCAGGCGTAGAACTCGTGGCCCTTGAGCACATGCTCCTTGGAGTCCGGGAAGGCCTGGTCCTTGCTGATGAAGTTGATGACGTCGATGCGGAAGCCGTCGGCGCCGCGGTCGAGCCAGAAGCACATGACGTCGTGGGCGGCGCGGCGCACGGCCGGGTTCTCCCAGTTGAGGTCGGGCTGCTCGCGGCAGAAGAGGTGCAGGTAGTACTCGCCCGTGGCCTCGTCCCACTCCCAGGCGCTGCCCTGGAAGTGGCTCTCCCAGTTGTTAGGGGGCTGGCGGTTCCCCTGGGCGTCGTAGCGCGGCGGGCGCCAGACGTACCAGTCGCGGAACGGGTTGTCCCTGGACTTGCGCGACTCCTGGAACCAGGGATGCTCGTCGCTGGTGTGGTTCATGACGAGGTCGAGGACGAGCTTCATGCCGCGCTCGTGCAGCCGGTCGCGCAGGACGTCGACGTCGGAGATGTCGCCGTAGGGGGGGTCTATGGACCGGTAGTCGCTGATGTCGTAGCCCTGGGATGCGACGGTCGCACGCTGTCAGCAGGTGTTTTTCTGCATTATCGCCACGGCGCATCGTGAGTCTGGCCGGCGGGGGGGGCATTGGTGGCGGTGGTGGTGTCTTTGTATATATACCATGTCATGTTGGGGGCTCTTGAATATGGGCGACAGCCACACGATGTCGACGCCGAGGTCCTTGAGGTAGTCGACGCGGGAGATGATGCCCTTGAGGTCGCCGACGCCGGAGCCGGTCGAGTCCTGGAACGAGGCCGGGTAGATCTGGTAGACGGAGCTCTCCTTCCACCAGCTGCGCGGCTGCTCGACCTGAGAGCCCATGGTGACGTCTCTGATGCGGTTGCTCTCGCGGGCGCTGCAGTCGACGAGGCGTGGACGAGTACCGGCTACGGAGGGGGGGAGAGGGAGGTCGGGGGAGCGTTCGGTTCCTCGAGTCGAACGACACGCAGGCGATCTCTCTCATATAAGTTGTTCATCCGCGACCGCAACCCGTCGCCGGCTCCATAGAAACGTGCATGGCCGCTCAACCAAACATGGTAATTCCCCGACGCCGCCGCAGACGTCCGGCACCCGCGCCGTCCTGCAGAGGGGCTTGAAGAAGGGCTTGAGGGGGCAGACGGTCCCAGCGGCGGGGCCCAGTCCCGTCGTCCCGCTCGTCTGCAACACCTCGTGGTGAGAGGTTTCGTCATATTACTGGGCTGGGTGCCGCCAATTGGCGCCGCTGGCGGGTGTCGGACCGAGATGTCGCGACGGGCGGACAATCTTTCGGAATTTGTGTCGGCGGGCGGTGGGGGGGAGGAGGATGGGAGGGCAGCGAGGGGCGGGAGGGGGGCATGGGGGATGAGAATGCTGTCGTTCGTTTTGATAGGCATCGACGAATGGATGGGTTGGGGCACTTGGGGTCATCGAGGTTTCTGGCAGGTCCGGTCCGGTCAAGTCAGGCAATCAGGTCACGTAACGCACGTCTTGGTTCCTTCGACGTCACCTCCAAGCTATCAGCCTGGCATACCCTACATGGCAGCGCAACGATCGGAGTGCATGAACACGCGAGACTGTGAAGAGGTGGATTGCGTTGACAAATGTCATCTCAATCGAGGGACTAACTAATTAGTTAACTACGCAGTAAGGACGGACTCCGTGCCTGAGACGGGGATGGGTTCCTGTTCGTGCGGCGACATTGTCGAACATGGTGCCTGATGATGATGGTGATATTCCCTGCCAAGCCATCTCTGAGCACAAGCAGGCGGATCGCAATGAGCGGCGGGGGAGCAACACAGGCATCCCCTTTCATCAGCGCAACCTCCCAGACGCACACGATGGATATCCACGAGCTCGAGCGTGACCCGTCACTGCGCCTTTTTCAGACGCGCGCGCAAAGCAGCACGCCAGCGACTTCGGATTCGCGCGTGGGCGGCAGGCGGGCGGGCTGGCTGGCTGTGTGTGTTTCCGCCACATCCATCCATCCATCCATGGCCGGCCATGGACCAGGCCGGTTCGGAAGAAGACGACACACAGCACCGCAACAGCGCACCGGACGTTGACGGCCTCATCAACCCTTGCCCCCGCGAGTCGACTCGACCCGACCGGCTGCCTGGACGTGCTCGTTTGTAGCCGTCCGGGGCACTCGGGCCATGGCGCTGTCGAGCCACGTCGCGGGACATGCCGCGAGACATGCTCGCGGCCCGGACGCCGCTTTTTGGGGGGAGACGGGAGGGAGCAGGGAGCTTCCCGTCCCCTTTGAGGTACCAGATGCCAGGTATTCGTCATTATCGCACGTACCTCCGGTAAGGTAGTCGTAGTTCCGGTACCGTACCTACCTATGCACTTCGTACAACATGTAAGTTGGGTAAGGTAAGGTAGGTACCTGGTATTGGCGCGCTGCCTTACGAATTGGAAGCCCTGCTATGCACCTCAGACAGGCCAGGCCAGGCCAGGCCAGGCCGTCTGTCCTGCAGCCGCCGCCTGTGTCGCACCGCTGGCGTCACTCGCGTCGCGGGCGCCGCTGCAGGCCAGGCGCCGCAGCTGAGACACGCCCTGTCTGACCTTGTTTCTCGCGCCGTCGGCGGCACTGGCTCCGCGGCTCATGTGAGGAGGCACCGGGGCTCGAGGGTGTGGTTTGCCCCCCCGGCGCGAGTCTCGTCTCGTTTCGCTGCGTCCTCGCCGCCGCGGGGCCCCGTCGGCCAGGCCGTCGTCAATATCGTCGGCGTTCAAGTCGTCGACGCCGTTGTGTATGTACCTTCGTGTGCTCGTACGTACGTGTACGGATTCCTCCGTAGTCCGTACCTCTGTACGGACGTACGTACTCTTGACACAGCAGTGCTACCGACCGGGGCGCCCGCGATCCAACCGGCTGGGCAGCCGCGGACGAGGGTCTCCCTGGCTTCGTTCCGTGGCCCGCTGGCCCTGGCTGCGGATGATGCCGCCCGGGCAGACAAACGATCCTCGACGGCGGCCCCCCCTTCGAGGGGGCGGCCAGGGGTATTATTAGAACGGGAGCCGTGCCCTTGGGTGTGTGCACGAGCGTGCACGCACACAACTCTACTACATAACTTAGTTACATACGTACAACCTGCCTTACGCACTTGCTACATCGACGAGCAGGCCTGTGTTTGCCTGTGCCCTTGAACCCGCAAAGACAGAGACGCCGGGATCGCTGCACGGCCTGCGCTCGATGAACGTGAGTCGGGAGGCGGGCGGGCCCGTGTGCTCCTCCCCGCCGTTCCAGGTTCTTCCCAGGGCAGGGGGCGGGCTCCTAGGCACTCGTCCCAACGCCTGACGCGGCCGCGCGCCATTCGAGGTGCCGCGCCCACGGCCATGGTGGCCCTGAAGCTGCATCGACGTGAGACCACCCCCCTGGTCTCTGTCGGATTGGCGGCGAGCCGGGCGCGACGCTTCCACTTTTTAACAAGAGAGGCATGCCATAGTTATCACGTCTGGTGGAGCTGGCATTTGGAGCTTCGGACAGTAACTTAGTAGTTACATCCTCGTAACTACCGGTACCATTTCTCTCAGGATGGGCTATGGATTATTACGGAGAACTAGGTACTACGTTTGATGGAGCCGAGTGCTGGCCTCCCGAGTCCCTCCCCCCCGCGCGGCCGACCCAGCCGACGCGGCGGCACCCCCTCGGGCCCCCCCTCCGCGATGATCGCCTCACGTAGCGCAAGCAGTGTGGGGGGATCAATAACTGCAGCCTGGACCGCCCCGTCTCCGGGCTGCGGTTGGGTCCGCTAGCCCGCCAGGTTGCGAACTCGTCGGTGCGGACGTCAGTACGCAGTATGTACTGCGAGCACCGTTGTCGGTATTTACAATACTCTACATACCTACCTACGCGCAGGCGCATTGTTCGTCTCTGGAGGCCCTGCTGAACATGGGGCTCGCAGGCCACCTGCCGTCGCCGAAAGGTAGCACCCGTCCCCACCATGGGATTGGATCTTGGTGCAATCGGGCCCAGGCCCCGGGGCTGGGGCTGGGTCGCTCGCCGATGCTGGGTGCGTGCAGGGCGGTGCCAGCGTAGCAGCGGCCGATGGCGGCTGCACCGTCAACTATCGCGGTACTATAGGTTGGGTTCCATCCGCTGTTGCCCATGCCATTGGCGATCCAGGTACTTCGTACTCCGTCCACAGCACGAACACTGTGAGTACTGGACGTCTGTACCCATATGTACGAGGAGCAGCAGCTGAGGCGCCACCCCCCCCCCCCCCCCCCCCCCCCCCCCCGGGACACGGACCCGGGCGTTTGCGCGACCCAGGCCCACATCAGCCAAGGTTCCCACCATGCGGCGCCTCGATGTTAGGAGGCTCCAACCTGGAACGTACGACCAACCACCAGCAGGCGCCACCAGAAGCACCAGTTCCACCTCCTGTTCGGAGCATGCGAGGTGTCGTATGGAAATGGCAAGGTGCCTTTGGGCACTGTAGCAGCCGTCGCCGCCGCGGTCGCCGCGGCCGTCGCAGCACCAGCAGCAAGCAGCCTTTCCATTTCCATCCATTGCAATAAGGCAAGGTACCTGAGGTACCCATACCCATATACCTTGGGCCAGGCAAGGCGTCGCAGGAGCAGCCCGCGTCTGTCGCAGGCCGGCCGCGCAAAACGGTGGGAGCGCCAGTGGCAGCACCACCTCAGCGCCTGCCAGCCGGCACGAGGTATGCCAATGAAGGAAGGCCGGCGCAGCTCAGTGACCTGGATCCAGATGTATGGATGTACTTTGTAGATGCCGCAAGGCAACCTGGAAGGGACAACAGCAGGAGCAGGAGCAGTCTGGTAGCAGCACCACCGCAACCACCGCTACCAGCGCCAGCGCCAGCTTCCAATCGTCCGCATTGCCACACCCGCCTCCACGCCCTCCCCCGGCAAAGCAAAAATACATGCCAAACAAGCCCGTCCGTTCAGTCAACTCATCAATCACGCCCGCCCGACTCTGTCCAACCAACCGACCCCCAAGTGCTCCATCCAACCCGTCTCGACCCCGAGCCCGCCTCCTCGCCCGCCCGAGCCTCGACGTACGTACCTACGTCTAGCATCGACCATCACCGTCCACCAGGCCACGGCGAGCGCGAAGCAGCCGTTTCAAGCAACGTCCAGTCCGATACGCAGCCCGGCGCCCAGCTCTCCGCCTGGCCGCCTCTGTCCCCCCTCCTTCCGCCACCCGCTCGAGCTGAACGCGCACCAGCATGTTGAGCACCGCGCCGACGAGGACATGATCACAAACCGAAAGGCTGCACCGCTCATCGCTCATCGCATCGCCGTGACCGCCGCCGTCAACCGTCGCCGGCAGCATCGCCGCTGCCCGCGACCGCCGCAACGCCCCTCGGCTCCCCGAACGAATGACATGGCCTGGGCCTCGTCCGCGACGGCCGCCCGCTGGTGAACATGTCCGACAATGATGCCGCCGCCGTCTCCCGCATCAGCTCCATCACGACCGCGAGCCACAGCACCGACAGCAGTACCCGCTCCACGGCGACGCTGAGGCCAGCGCCATCGACGCCCGCGTCGTCTGCGCGCCGCGGCTCGAACCACCACATCCACCAGCAGCAGCAGCAGCAGCAGCAGCAGCAGCAGCAGCCTCAGAGCAGCCGCCACCACCAGCACCACCAGCACCACATGCGCATCAGCACGGACGACAGCAACAGTCCGTATCATGCCAGCCGCAGGAGGTGAGCTCGCCCCGCCCGCCCCGTGTCCCCCCTCCTCTCCCCCTCGCCTGCTTGTCCGTGCCAGGCCTGCTGTGTTGTGCCATCTCTAACGCATCATGTCGCGCGCGCGCAGGGCCTCGAGAGATGATGGCCAAGTCTCTCCGACGTCGACGACGGCTGCCGGGCGCGGGGCCCTCTCGCCCTCGTCGACGACGTCGAGCGTCTCCGTGCCCGACCGCCGCCTCAGCGACCTTACCAACTACCGCCGCGACCTGGCCGCCATCGACGGGTCCGCGCAGGGCCTCCAGGGCGCGCAGGGGTCCCGCAACGCGTCGATAGGCGGCAGCGCAGGCGGCGGCATCTCGCTGGCCAGCCCCAGCCCGTACGCGGCGCCCTGGATGTCGTCGGGCAGCGTGCCGTCGCGCGGCCTGCCGACGAGCTTCTACAACGACTCGAGCGACAGCCTGTCGGTGGCCTCGCAGCTGTCGCCAGCCCTGCCATCGTCGGCGACGTTTGGCGGACCCGCAGGAGCGCCAGGAAGCGCAGCAGCAACAGCGCCAACAGCACCGGGACTAGCTGGAGGACTCCACGGCCTGGGAGGCGGGCCAGCACCGCCAGCTGCTGGAGCTGGTGCAGCCCTGGCGGCGTTTGGAGCAGCTCCAGCGGGCGGCCCCCGCCCATTCGCCGCGCCGCCTGGACCCGGGCCCCACGACTCGCCCGACGCGGCCTATTTCAGCCCCGACGGCAGGCGACCCTCGGTGGCTAGCGTCACCACAACGGCCAGCAGCCAGGGCTCCAAGGCTAGCGTCACCCGTGGCGGCTTCCGCAAACTCCAGGGCTTTTTCGGTGAGGAGTTTCCTGGCCGCGACAGCTCCGAGAGCAGCCTGCCCATCTCGCTCGGCAAGGACCAGCGCTCGCGATCCTACAGCCATACCCGGCCCTCGCATCGCGACCGCAACTACTCCAATGCCACAGACCCCCGCGACGCCTCGCCTTCCTCGTCGAGGCCGCGAACCCCCGTGCCCGCGCCCGAGGTCGTCCCCTTTCTCTACCAGGACAACACTGTACGTGCGCCCTCCGTCTCTCCTCTCCCCCCGCGCGGTGCTGCTTGCTCCTTTTCCTTTGTCTTGCTGCCGGCGTGACTGCTTCGATGCAATTCGCTTCCGTCCAAGGCGCCTTTCTCATCCCGCCTCCCGGCCGCCCGACGCAGTCTGCGTGCTGCTTGCCGTCAGCTGCGGCAGATGCTCGTCCTGCGCCCCGGGCTTTCCATCTCGACGTCCCAGCCTTCACCAGCCCTACCGTCTCCCTTTCGTCTCATCTTCTCTCCTCGCGGCCGTGACGCTGATCGCTGTAGGATATTGCTCGCTACGGAGAAGCTCCCGTCCGAGAATTCATGACCGGCCCCGACCGAGAACGCTACGCCAGCACCGAAGGCACGACGCCCCAAGTGCCCCCCAAGTCGTCATCGTCTGCGCGATCCGGCGGCGTCCATCTGCCCGGCCATCACCACCACCGTCACAACAAGAGCAATGAAGACGCGCGAGCCTTAAGACCGAGCGTCAGCAGGGAAGACACGCTCGCCACCAGCTACCCCCGCGAACGGGGTCCGTCGGTCCCCATGAACATTCAACGATCGAGGGCGCATAGCCCAACGCCTAGCGCAATTAGCGGCCCGCCCCCGGGCTCCAAGTCTGGCCATGCCGATGGGCAGACGTCGCCCGGCCACCACGGAAAGAGAGGCCTGCTCGGTCGACTACGGAGGCACAAGGACAAGGACGATGGGTCCAAGCTGCGCGATCTGCCCTCGTCGACGAGGTCCTTACAACCCAAAGGGTCAAGGCCAGATATGCCGCGAGCGGACATGTCTCCGTCACCTTTCCCGGGCTACTTCCCTAGCGCGTCGGATCTGAGCGACGCGCAAGATCCTCGAATAGCAGCGCATCGAGGCGCGACCTTTAACAACAAGTTTCCGTTCTCCAAGAGGAGTCGGACGCAGCGAGGCTTCGACTACACCGAAGAGGCCATCGGGCCGACCGACCGAAACGATCCAGGCCACGTATACCATCTCGACACGAATCTCAACGACATGGAAGGTATCCTCACCAAGCCTCCCCCGTTGACGCCCATGGACGTCTCGTTCGTCAATAGCCTCTACGGCGATCGCAAAGAGTCGGTCGTCGAACCCAAGGGCGGCTGGGACGCCCCAGACAGCTGGGCCGTTCGTCGCGGCACCGAAGAGCGCTCGAACCACACCACCGACCTGGACGAAGTCGGCAGCCCTCCACGGCCGGAGGAGAAGCTGGCGCCGTACTTCATTCGCATCTTCCGGTCCGACGGGACATTCTCCACGCACTCAATGGCTCTTGACTCGACCGTCACCGACGTCATATCTCAGGTCGTCAAGAAGACGTACGTCGTTGACGGCCTGGAAAACTATCACATCATCATGAAGAAGCACGATCTGATCCGTGTCCTCACGCCCCCCGAGCGACCGTTGCTAATGCAGAAGCGCCTGTTGCAACAGGTTGGGTACGAGGAAAAGGACAGGATAGAAGAGCTGGGCCGAGAGGATAATGGCTATCTCTGCCGCTTCATGTTCCTATCCGCTAGGGAAAGCGATTTCCACGCTCGAACTACCGATCTCGGCATTACCCGCTCGCAAAAGCTCAACTATGTCGATTTGTCCGGCCGCAATCTCGTCACCATCCCCATTTCGCTCTACCTCAAGGCGTCGGACATCATCTCACTGAACCTGTCGCGGAATCTGTCCTTGGACGTGCCGCGTGACTTCATCCAGTCGTGCAAGCACCTCAGGGACATCAAGTTCACCAACAACGAAGCACGGAAGCTGCCGTTAAGTTTGGGCCGGGCCGGCAAGCTGACATACCTCGACGTCTCCAACAACAGAGTCGAGCAGCTTGAGCACGCCGAACTTGGCGGACTCACAGGTCTCCTCAAGATGAACCTTGCCAACAACAGACTGACTCATCTGCCACCGTCCTTTGGCGCGTACCAGGCGCTCAGAAGCCTCAATATCTCGTCAAACTTTCTCGACATGTTTCCGCCTTTCCTGTGCGAGCTGCAAAGTCTCGTGGACCTCGATCTTAGCTTCAACGCCATTGCTAGCCTGCCCGACGAGATTGGTAACCTCAAAAACCTCGAGAAGCTCCTCATTACCAACAACCGCCTCTCAGAGGAGGTGCCGAAAGGCTTTCGCCAACTCATCAGCCTGAGGGAGCTCGACATCAAGTACAACTCCATCACGAGCATCGACATTATTTCAGAGCTTCCCAAGTTGGAGCTTCTGTATGCAGCCCATAACCACGTCTCCTCATTCGTTGGCAGGTTTGAGCGCATTCGCCAGCTCAAGCTCAACTCAAACCCTCTAAACAAGTTTGAGATTATCGAGCCGGTGCCGACCCTTAAGACCCTGAACCTGTCGCACGCACAACTGGCCAGCATCGATTCCGCCTTTTCCAACATGATGAACCTGGAACGCCTTGTTCTGGACAAGAACTACTTCGTTTCCCTGCCGCAACAGCTCGGCGCCCTGGCTAGACTTGAGCACTTTAGCATTGCGAACAACTCTGTCGGCGAACTACCGCCTCAGATCGGCTGCCTCACGGAGCTGCGCGTCCTCGACGTTCGCGGCAACAACATCTCCAAGCTTCCCATGGAGATTTGGTGGGCAAACAAGCTTGAGACGTTCAACGCGTCGTCGAACGTTCTCGAGGTGTTCCCGAAACCGGCGTCGAGACCTCCTCGCCTGCCGGGCGAGGACGCGCCTGGGCCGCCCCCTGTGCAGAATGGCAAGTCGTTACCGTTGGCTACGCTCCCTTCCACGCCAAGTTCCGAAGAACTGTCGGACGAACGACGGCCCAGCCAAGCTTCTAGCACCCTTCTCAGCGTAGGCCCCTCACCAGTCCAAAACGGCGAACATCGGAAGAGCTCAGTCGTCTCCGTTTACGGCAAGGGCGGTCGCAAGACGTCGGTCGTGTCGAGGGCTGCGTCACAGGGGACTCAGGGAACGGGATCCAGCAGCACCCCACCTGCGGCTGTGCGGAAGGACTCAGGCCTGTCGTCGAGGTTGACAAACACCTTTGCCGGGTCCCTGCGCAACCTATACCTCGCCGATAATCGCCTGGACGACGATGTCTTTGACCAAATTACACTGCTAAGCGAGCTTCGAGTCTTGAACCTGTCGTATAATGACGAGATTAGCGACATGCCGCAGAGATCTATCAAGAGCTGGCCGCAACTGGTGGAGCTGTATCTGTCCGGCAACGCCCTGACGACGGTCCCTGCGGACGATCTGGAAGAGTCGAGCCTTCTTCAGGCGCTCTACATCAACAGCAACAAGTTCACCAACCTTCCCGCCGACATTTCCCGGGCGAAGAAGCTCGCAGTGCTGGATTGTGGCAGCAACTCCCTCAAGTACAACATCTCGAACGTGCCGTACGACTGGAATTGGAATCTGAACCCGAACTTGCGATACCTCAATCTGTCCGGCAACAAGCGGCTGGAGATCAAGCAAACTGCTTGGGGAGGTATTGATGGCCCGGGGGCCGTGAACCGGGAGCAATATACGGATTTCAACCGGCTGGTCAACCTGAGGATACTGGGTTTGATGGATGTCACGTTGACCCAGCCGAGCATACCCGATCAGAGCGAAGACCGACGTGTCCGCACGTCTGGTTCACTGGCCGGCCACCTTCCTTACGGTATGGCAGACACACTCGGCAAGAATGAGCACTTGTCGACCGTTGACCTGGTCGTGCCGCGCTTCAACTCGTCCGAAACGGAGATGCTTTTGGGGCTGTTTGACGGGCAGGCGCTCTCTAGCGGCGGTTCCAAGATTGCCAAGTACCTGCACGAAAACTTTGGCCACCTCTTTGCGTTGGAGCTCAAGAACCTCAAGTTGCGCCAGGGCGAGACCCCCGCCGACGCGCTCCGCCGGGCGTTCCTGGCACTCAACAAGGACCTTGTGACAATCGCTGTCCAGCACACCGAGGAGCGGCCCAAGACGACGCATAGGGGATCGGCGCAACCGGTAGTTCTTAGCAAGGAGGACCTGAACTCGGGTGGCGTAGCGACCGTCGCCTACCTACAAGGCACCGAGCTCTACGTTGCCAACGTCGGCGACGCACAGGCCATGGTCATTCATACTGATGGCAAGCATCGAATGCTCACTCGCAAACATGATCCCGCGGAGCCATCGGAGCGATCCAGGATCCGCGAAGCCGGCGGGTGGGTGTCGCGCAATGGGCGCCTCAACGACTTGCTTCAGGTGTCGAGAGCGTTTGGATACGTCGACCTGATGCCCGCCGTGCAAGCAGCCCCCCACGTCAGCAACATGACCATCAAGGAGCAGGACGACATCATCTTAATGGCGACGAGTGAACTCTGGGAGTATCTCGACTCGAGCCTGATCACGGACATTGCCAGGGCCGAGCGTACGGACCTCATGCGCGCGGCCCAAAAGCTTCGTGACCTTGCCATGGCGTATGGTGCGTCAGGCAAGATCATGGTCATGATGATCAGCGTTGCCGACCTGAAACGCCGGGTTGAGCGGTCGCGCTTGCACCGCGGCACGAGCATGTCGCTGTATCCGTCCGGTGTGCCTGACGATGCCCAGGTGCTCTCCACGAGGAGAGGTCGCAAAGCCAAGGGCGACGTCTTGGACTCGTCTCTCAATCGACTCGAGGCAGAGATCCCGGCACCGACTGGCAACGTTGCTATCGTCTTCACCGACATCAAGAACTCGACAAAGTTGTGGGAGATGTACCCGAGCGCCATGCGGTCGGCCATCAAACTTCACAACGAGGTGATGCGTCGGCAGCTCCGGCGGATCGGAGGATACGAAGTCAAGACTGAAGGCGACGCCTTCATGGTGTCGTTCCCGACGGCCACGTCGGCGCTGCTATGGTGCTTCGCGGTGCAGCTGCAACTTCTGGACGTGAGCTGGCCGTCGGAGATCCTCAGCTGCGTGTCTGGCCAAACCATCAACGACAAGGACGGCAGCCTCATATTCAAGGGCCTGTCAGTGAGGATGGGCATCCACTTTGGTGGAGACTGCGTGAGCGAGACCGACCCGGTCACCCGGCGCATGGATTATTTTGGCCCCATGGTGAACAAGGCGTCTCGTATTTCAGCAGTGGCCGACGGTGGCCAGATCACTGTATCGTCAGACTTCATCAGCGAGATTCAACGGTGCCTGGAAAACTACCAGGACACGGAGCGCCACAGCTCCGCGGGCTCTGAAGAGGCATTCGATGACGAGTCGTACGCCTCAGCGATACGAAAAGACCTGCGCTCGCTCACGTCTCAGGGCTTCGAAGTCAAGGAGATGGGTGAGAAGAAGCTCAAGGGCCTGGAAAACCCCGAGGTGGTCTACTCGCTGTACCCGCACGCTCTGGCTGGACGCATCGAGTATCACCAGCAGCACGAGCGCCGCGATGAAGGCACCGACAAACCGGCGATCCTGGCCCCCGGGGCCGAGCTGGCGTTCGACCCCGAGACCATCTGGGCCTTGTGGAGAGTCAGCCTGCGACTGGAAATGCTCTGCAGCACGCTCGAGGAGATTAGGGGTCCTGGTTTGCAGCCGCCGGAGACGGAGCTCCTGGAACGCATGAAGTCTAGAGGCGGCGAAGTCACAGACACGTTCCTGCTCAACTTTATGGAGCACCAAGTGAGCAGGATCGAGGTAAGTTTCTCCCTGTACCAACCCGAGGCGCAAGCATACTGACTGTGGCTAGACATGCGTCTCGACTCTCGTCATGCGGCACATTGCCATTGGCGGTGGTGTGCTTCGGGAGCTCAACGACCTGCGAGCACCCATGGCCGGCATACTCGACTTCTTCGTGCAGCAGCAAAAGGAGCTGCAACAGTATCGCAGGATGTATGGTGCTTTGCCTGAGATCAAATCTGATAAGAACAGTGCTCCGCAGAGTGCTACGGAGGCGGCAGAGGCGGAGGGGGTTACCGACGGGGGGAACAACGAGGACGGTTCTTAGACGCGGACAGCGACACGGAACGGGGTTGAGCACGATGGCATGCTTTCATTCAAACTCCTTTCCTCGATGAATCCGAACTTTAGCTGGACGACCACCAACTTAACACCCCGGTTGCCGGCGACAACAGTCGAAACAAACTTTTTGGAGCTGGGAACCTCGACTTCGCGACGAGTGCGCGGACGCTACGGTACATATTTGGGCTGGGGATGCATTGTTGAACATGCCGTTTTTCTTTTTTGGTGGAGAGGAATGCAGGTGCGGAGCTGGGCGGCTTGGGTCACATTGATTATGTCTTGCAGGAGTGCGCTCCAGGTGGCACCGCTCGGTTGGTGTCGTGCACGCGGCGTTCTGGACGATGCTTCATCTCTGGTCAGGGGTCAGGGGTCCGGTGTCGGCGTCGGTGTCAGCGGCGCACAAGCCAGATGCTTTGTCCGACCCTGTGCCGTGGGGCCCAGTGCCTCATGCCAGCCGTTGTTTTGTGATTATCCACGTAACTTATTTCATGGCAGCGTTAGGCTCTTTGCGTATGGAGAGCATGCCACGGTTCAATATTATGTCAAATGCGATGCAATTCTGCTTGCTACCCTACCCTACGATGTTGCGTACTGCCCGTCCTTGACGCGCTTCATGATGTGGATGCGCGGGGACATGCGCGGGCCGATCCACCAGCCGCCCGTGTACTTCCTCACCACGCGCCGCACGCCGGCCACCTTGGCGCCGAGCCCGAGCACCCTGTGCGTCTGGCGGGGGCCGACGGGGGTTGCGGCGGCGGCGGCGGCGGCCTCGACGTCGGACGGCTCCTTTGCG
This sequence comes from Purpureocillium lavendulum, assembly GCA_029168975.1. Classification (NCBI taxonomy): domain Eukaryota; kingdom Fungi; phylum Ascomycota; class Sordariomycetes; order Hypocreales; family Ophiocordycipitaceae; genus Purpureocillium; species Purpureocillium lavendulum. The sequence goes on from JAQHRD010000001.1 coordinate 1,644,994, forward strand.
CCGGGGCGGAGGACCTCGATGCCGTCGTAGCCCTGCACGACGCCGAGGACCTTCCAGTTGCCGAGGGGCATCATGGGGTCCTCCATGAGGGCGTAGTCCATCTTCTTCCAGAAGCTGGGCCACTTGAGGTCGGGCTTGTCCTCGGTCTTGTCGAAGAGGTAGACGGGGGGCGCGGGGGATGACGACGACGACGGGTGCCGCTGGTGGTGGCGCCTGGCGACGGCGGCGACGGCGGGGGCGCCAAGGGCGAGGGGCAGGCCGGCGCGGTTCTGGCCGAAGAGGGTGAGGCCCGTCATGCAGGTGAGGACGTCGGCGTGGACGGTGATGGTGGAGACGGGCGGCAACGACGACGACGGGATGGTGGAGGGGACCGAGGAGGCCTCGACGACGGCGCTGTTGGCGGTGAGGGCGTAGAGCTGCGCGAGGGCGTCGCCGCCGGGGTAGTTGAGGGAGGAGAGGAGGAGCATGGCGGCGCTGGCGGCGAGGGAGACGGCGAGGGAGAGGGCGAGGACGGCGGCGCCGATGGCGTACAGGGGCGACTTGGCGCGGCGCGAGGCGACGTAGTTGGCGGCGAGGGCGGCGGCGGCGGTGAGCGGGGGCACGACGTAGAAGATGAAGCGGGCCTCCTTGTGCGGCTGGAGGGAGTAGACGGCGACGAAGGCGAGGCTGGGGACTACGAGGCGGCGGGCGTGGGGGCCGGTGCCGGGGAGGGCGAGGGCGAGGGCGACGAGGGGCAGGGCGAGGGGGTTGAGGAGGAGGCGCGGGAGGGCCGAGGTGAAGTAGTAGTGCCAAGGGGAGGTGCCCCAGGCCGACGAGGCGCCGAGGACTGCGTTGTAGTAGAAGCCGGCGAGCTCGGGCCAGACGGGCCTCTGCCAAAAGTACGAGTCGACGGGGACGGAGACGGCGAGGGCGGCGGCGAAGGCGACGAGGAAGACGGGCGCGAGGCGGCGGGGCGTCATGCGGCCGTCGGCGAGGAGCTGGGCGCCGACGGCGGCGAGCAGGATGGCGAGCTCGGCGCGGAAGATGGCCGTCGCGAGGACGAGCAGGGCGACGGCCTGGCGGCGGCGGACGACGGCCCGGCGGGCGTCGCTCTTGGGGAGGAGGAAGGCCATGGCGAGGGTGACTGGGGCCAGCAGCACATTAGTTTTCCTACTCTGCCTGCTACACTCGTCTCTCTTCGCAAGAACGGGGGAGGGGAGGGGAGGGGAGGGGAGGATCCGAGGGGAGACGCGATAGGCAACTGCTCACCGAGGCCCAAGGCAAACATGTTGGGCAGCGTGCGCGAGGCGTAAAAGGGCACGTGGAACTGCGTCAGGACGAGGGCGATCCACCAGCGGGCGACGGGGCGGCCGTAGGCCTCTCGCAGGGCGTCGGCGAAGACGAGGAGGGCGGCGGCGTTGGCGGCGGCGAGGAGGCCGCGGACGACGAGCTGGGCGCGGGCGAAGCCGGCGAGGGCGACGAGGGGCTGGCCGAGGCCGGCGAGCACGACGGCGCCGAGAAAGGTGCGCGGCACGGCGCCGGGGAAGGCGAAGTGGTCGTAGGCGGCGGCGAGGCGGGCCGACGGCGAGGAGACACTGGACGAGGTGGAGGAGGCGCTGGTCGTCGTCGTCCAGGGGACGCCGTAGACGAGCATGTCGTGCGTGGCCTGCATGTTGAACGACTCCTCGACCTTTGTGTAGGGCGCGGCGGCGAGGTGGATGAGCGGCACGACGAAGAGGAGCGCGTTGAGGAGCGCGTCTGTGGAGGGGTTCACGGATTGCCCGTGCAAGTCAGTCACAAGTCCATCCGCCGTGTGTGTGTGTGTGTGTGTGTGTTCCTCCATCTTGCACTTGTTCTGCGCTTGCGCATTGGGGAGTCCAAGGGGGAGCCGACGACACTCACCGAGGGACGCCATGGTGTTGAGCGAGCGCAGCAGTCGTTGCTGCATGGTGGCGGCGACAGAGACGGAGACAGAGACAGAGACGTGACCGGTGCTGGAGGTTCTAACTCAAGATTCGAGAGTCAAGACTCAAGGCAACGTAGGTAGCTGGATAAGATGAGATTCGCGAGAGGATGGCGGCAGGCGGACAGAAACAACACGATTCGCGCGCCACGAGCGTCGCCACTGACTCCCCCCCCCAGAGCTCAGTCGTCTCGCTGCAGGTCGTTGTTGCGTGAGGACGTGTGAAATATCGAAAACGGTCAATATAGTAATAATATGAACAACACTACGGGGCACCGACGAGTCAGCGGGTGGGTGGTGGTCGATGGAGGACCAAGAGAGCTGCTCATCAGTCGTCGGCCCCTTGTCGTCTCATCTCATATTATCACCGACGTTTGTGTGAGTCTGTCTGTGACCGAGGTGCGTTGGTGCTGTCGACGCTGGACCAGGAATAATATATATGTGTGTGCTTGCGCGCCGAGCTCTCGAACGAACAAAGGGGACGGCGGCGGCGGAGGAGGATGGGACGTTCGTTCGTTGGCTCGCTTGCCCTGCTGGCCTGCTTGCTTGCTTGCTTGCTTGCTTGCTGTGCTGGCGTCGGAGTGACGTCGCGGCTTGGGGCTAGCTCTCCTATGCCCCAGCCACATGCTCTAGCCACAACGCTCCAGCCACACGCGCTCCTGGCTCTCTGCCTCGCGGCAGGCAGCTCGGTGCGACGTACCCCCGTACCTGTAGCCAGGGAGCGTGAGGCCCGGCCGTTGATAAACTGTCCCCATCGCAGCCACCACCACCATCACGACAACCTCGACGCCCGCGCGCAACCCACCTCCCGCCTCCCGCCCTCACGTGCCTGCCGTCGCGCCTCGTCCTCACATCGACACCCGTCGCCGCGTCGGCGCCGACAAGAGCAACAACAGCAACGACGACGACGACGACGGCCCGCCCCCGCCGCCGTCGCCGTCCCGCAGCCGCCCCGCCACGATGCTCTTCTTCGGGAGCTTGTTCTACATCATCGTCCTCCTCATCAACTCGGTCGCCATCCTCAGCGAAGACCGCTTTCTCGCCCGCAGTACGCAGCTCCCCCTTCTTTCCAACCCTCGACCCCCAAACTACCCTCTTCCCCCTGCTATGCTCTCTGCCGGCCTCGCTCGTGGTCCCCGTTGAGGAGGGACCTCCCGCCGTACAAGACTTTCTCCAAACTGCCGTGCTGACAACAAAACTCTGCCCGTCTTGCCAGTCAACCTCTCCCCCGCCTCGTACGATCCGGCCTTTGGCTCCGGCGCCGATGCCAGCATCAAGGCCAAGATCATCCACCTCATCGCCAGCATCCGCACAATCATGCGCAGTACGTCTCACCTCTCACCTCTCACGTTCCACGCCCCACGCCCCTCGCTCGCGCTCGCGCTCTCTCGCGAGAGGGTGCTGTTTGACCCCTCTCCCCCCCCTTCCCTTCCTAAGCGAAGGGGGACGGGCGAGGAAGGCGGGGGCGGAGGCGACAGACGGAACCTTTCCCGTTCTCGCTGCCCGTGGCTAACCAAGACTTGTCGTGCCACCACACAGTGCCCCTGATATTTGTCAACGTCCTCATCATACTCTACGAACTAGTCCTCGGGTGAAATGCCCGTTCGGCGCGCGGGCTTTGGGAGATTAGTATGCGTTGCGGTTGCGCCGCCGTGCTGCCGCCGCCGGCCCTCGCAGGCAGGCGGGTGGGTAATGGGAGACGGGGAGCAGCAGCGGCGGCGCGCGGGGCCCTTGTTGGATGTGCCATCCGCGGCGTCGGCTGGCGAGGAACGGGCTACATGACTAGAGCCGGCCGCGACGCGTGGCTGACCAGCTGGGGGGCGCGCCGCTGCGCAAAGATGGACACTTGAGCGACCACGCATCGAGACGACTGTAACAACGCGCACGCGCCCTACACGCCGCTCCACCGGGGCCACATGTTGCACTGGCGAATCCCATGTTGCTCATTGCGAGACCTGGTAGAGCTATTATAATGTAAAGATCTGTCATGCATGATGCTGCGACGCCACCGCCATGTAGGAATATATTAGTCCAATCCCGTCACGTACCCGCGACGCAGCCATCAGATTCTCCCGGCCCCGTGCCAGAAACGCCCGCCAGTGGCAAGCAGTCGACAGACAAGCTCGCGTCGCCGACACGTCGCAAAATCAAAATAGTCGACAGAAACAGAAAAAAAGGTCGCTCCAGATGCCGTGTCTCGCGCACGCGAACAGCAGATATATCCCGTCATGAATCGTACACATTGGAACATTGCGTGAGTCCGCCAAAATCCGCCGCTTTCAAATGTCGGCTCATGACAGCACCCCGCTGCTCTTCTTTCGCCCGAGGCCCATGCTGAGGCGGCCCTTCTTCTCCTGCTTCTCGGGAAGCTCGCCGCTCTCGCTCCCCTCTGCCGCCCCGTCGGCGCCGCCCTTGTCCTTGTGGAAGAAGCTGAAGCTCTTCTTGGACATGGACTTGCTGCCGCGCTTGGACCGATCGAGGATGCCTGCCATGCCCCCGGCAGCACCGTTGCCGTTGGTCTCCTTCTTTCTCGCTTGGTTCTCCTTGGCCGCCGTCTTCTTGCTCTCGTCCAGCACCTTTTGCAGCTCCTCCTGCTCTTGTCTGTGTGCCTGGAATCTCCTGAGCTGCTCATCGCGCCGCTTCTTCTCATCTTCTTTGAGTTGCTTTTCCCGCTCCTTCTCCGCCTCCTTGGCCTGCTTTTGACTCTCCTTCTCTGCCAGTTTTGCCGCCTTTTCTGCCGCCTCGCGCTCTTTCTTTTCACGCTTCTTATCGTCCTTGTTCTTTGCGTCATGCTTCGCGGTGGGGGTCCTAGCCAGCGCCGGCACGGGTGGAACGGCGGGGCTTGGAGGAGTGGCCCCGACCGGAGGTGCATTGGACAGGTCTGGTGCAGTCTGGGCGTGCGCCAGTTTCGACAAGACCTCAGGCTCGGGCGTCGGAGCAGTCGGCTGCGTAGCTTGCCTCTTCAGCGGAGCCGTGTCCGCCTTGTCGCTGTCCTCGTGCGCAACGTTGGCGGCCTGCGTCGCTAGCTTGACCTCCTCCATGCCCTCCTTTTCTTGCTCCTCCCTGACCTTTTCAAACGTCGTCTCCTGGTAGAACAAAACGTATGCAGTGGCCATGCCGGGTTTGTCTCCGAAAAAGTTGCGCACAAAGTGCTTGTCGACAGGCTCCACCATCTCGTCATCGAACAGGACCCAGCCTCGGTCCTTGGTTTTGATGATGGAGACGTAGTGGCCGTGGTAGGCATTGCCGCCAATGTGCACGACGACCGCGTACAGCTCATACATGCGGTCGGGGTCCTCGGCATCTTCGGTGGTGTTGAACATGCGCAAGTGATAGGGGTAAACGACGCGGTGAAACAGCTTTTGCAATCGGCTGTAGTCTTCCGTGTACTTGAAGCGCTTGAGATGCAAGGTCAGCACCTTGGGTAACCGCTTGACCTTCATGCGCTTCTCGGCCTCCTGCAAGCCACCGCAGTGATCGCAGTGGAACTTGTTCCGCTCGCAGAGCATCTCCTCGGCGGAGAACTTGCGCAGGCAGGATGTGACCGACGAGTGCTCCTCCAGGTCAATGGAGAGGTCGAGGAATGTCTCATCGCGCTGCGAGGCCGTCTCGCATGTCAAACACTTGGTTTCCGAGGTCAGGACGCCTTCGAAGATGTCATGAACCCAGCCCGTGCCGGGGGACCGATACCCTGTTGCGTTGTTCAAGGCGCCGGTGCCCAGGGCATGCTCCACAGATTGTATCAGGCCGTTTTCGCGTTTAACGTCGTCTTCTTGGATCCTGCGAGCATTCGCCTCGACGTTGGCAATGACATCGTTCAGCACGAGACCGTAGAATTCATGCGCGTCTTGGTGCATCGAGTTTCGGAACATCTCATTGTCGCGCTTGAAGATCTCGAGGAATCGTTGGGGGCTCAGAACGCCGGTACGGGTGCTGCTCTCGAGGAGGGCGAGGAAAATGTCCTTGAGGCCGGTGAAGGTGCATTCGTCCATGCCGTAGGCCATGGCATTCTCTTGCGCCAACTCTAGAATGGGCCCCTTGAGCATGGCCTGCTTCTTCTTGTATTCAGGGGTGTCGGGTTTGTCCTCGGGCTTGACCGCGGCCTGGCCGCCGGCTGGCGCCCCCGCATTGATGGCCTGCCTTTGCTTCAATACCTGTGACGTCGATGGGATCTTTGATTTCGGTTGCGGCGCCGGCGGCGTGGGATTCATGGGCGGTCTGATGGTGACATGGACCTTGGGGTTGGTGCCGTTGGGGGTCTCGGATGGCGAGTACGGCGGATACTTGATGACGTTGTCGCGAAAGAGATCGGAGTAGAAGAGCGCTTGAACAATGGAATTGCAGTAACTAGAGCGGCGTCAGCACAATAATTCGGGAGCATGGCAGCTGGGAGGACGAAGCGCGTCGTACCAAGTGTTACCAAACTGCGGACGCGAGTCAGCCATGTGTCGAGCAAGATCAAGAGTCGTGGCAACGTACATTCTCAAAGCCGAAGAAGCGGTCGCTGCCATCCTCGCGCAGCGGTCCCGCATTCTGCAGCATCTTCTCTAAGGGAGTCACCTCGAGGACGATCTCGTCCTTCTTCTTCTGAAGGGCATCTTTGGTCGGCTGGGTGGCGGTGGCCTGCGCAGAGGGTCATTTGTCAGCCATGGGGCGCACAAGAGCGGCTCGTCAGACGAAGCCGACGGCTCGGAGAGGAGCGAAAGAGCATCGCGACGAGGACGGCGACGGGCATGAGCTGCATCGGACTTACCGAGCCGGCACTCTTGATCTTGTTGAGGAAGCCCGCCATGCTGGCTCAGCGGTCGCGTGCCGAATGCGGAGAGGGTCCGGGGGCGCGAGGGCCGGTGGACGAGGCGGACCTGGCGACGATTTAATAGCGAACCGCTTCGGTGTCGGCTGCGGAGCGGCGCCCAGTCAAGGAATACGGGCGATGACGACGCGACAAGTCATTCGCGGCGAGAGGCTGAGAGGAAGACGGCGGACGGACGGCGAGCGGGATTAATCAGGAGGAGGAAGAGGCGTCGTCGGGTGGCAGAACGAGGGAGGACTGCGGTTGGGGAAACGACGGGCGCCGAGAGATGGGGCGCACAGTCTTGGTCGATTCCGCCCGCACCCTCTCGAGCCGTTGGCGTTGGAACAGGCGAGGGGAGGGTGTGTGTGTGGCTTGGTGGGAAGACGGCCGAAGTGGACGTGGAAGTGGAGGGGATGCGGCGGCGGCGGCGGCGGCGTGGGTGAGTGAGCGAGGAGGGAGTGAGGGAGGTGGGCGGACAAAGCAGCGGCTGCGGGCGCACTGTGCCTGCTGAGGTCGGTCGGTCGATGCGTACCTATTAGTAGCCGTAGGTGGGCAGAGCGAGCAGCGTCGGGCAGGTCAGGAGACTCGGGCTCGGCGGCAGAGAGAGCGAGCACTTGGGGGAGGGGGAGGGATGTTGGTCGTGTTGGCTGGAGGTTGAAATAGCAGCGACGACGTGGGAGCCTTGTCCGGAGTGAGGGGGAGGCGGACGGATCAGCAGCGCGTGGCAGCGCGATTGTTACAGCAGCAGCGGCAGCAGCAGCGACGGACCCTGGGGACGCTGGCGAATTTGCCAGAATGCGGATGGAAGGCGGCGCACGGCAGGTACTGCAAGCCAAGGCCAGGTACCTCCAGTTCCCGACGTACCCTGCCACACGGGGTACGGGCGCTTGGCTGGGCATTGGAAGTCCGGGGGTGTACTTCGTAGTACCCCGTACCCCGGGCCAGCGACGCCAGCCTGCGGTGGCTCCATCCATCGGAAGCACGGGCACGAGAGCGAGCGCGGGTTCCGCCCCGGACTCGATGGCGGAGTGGGACCACGACGACAGCGACAACGACAGCGTGCACCTTTTGTCGGGGGCGCTCGGAAAGGTACCTCTCTGTGCGGAGGAGGTACGGTACTGTACAGTGCTGTACCGTACAGACGGCGCAGTGGTGTTCAAGCTCCTGGTCTGCACTCGCGCAACAGACAAGGCGCGCCCCAAGAATAGCGCAGGCTGTCCGTACCGTGCAGCACCCGGAACTACCTTATGGCCTCCATTTGTGCAAACATGACAAGACCCCGGGCCCCAGGGGGAACCATGATGGAGGGTGCGTCCATCCATCCATCCGTCCATCCAATGCTCCCTCTCCCTCCAGTCGTGGCAGCAGCACACCCAAGGCAGCCCCGACACGACGCACCCAACAAGTCGAAGGACCACCCCCAATGCCCCCCCAGTCCTGGCGCTCGGCACCCCAGCAATCCAGGACCATGCCAGCCACGCGCTCGCCTCTGACGGCCCCGGACACATCCCTGGAATCGTGGATGGTGCTGTGGGGACGCGGACCCGGGGGGGGACGAGGGGAGGAGGGGAGGGGAGGGGAGCACACCGACGCCGTGCGAGCCTGGGTACATCCGTGGTTGAGGATTCCAGCCATTGCGCGGCCTCGCTCGACAAGTTCCAGGTTTGCTTCTGCGACTCGCTTGCCGGTGCGTGAGGCGAAGCGCCGGACGAGCCGTCGGCCGACCGGGACGACTCCGTACATACATACATACATACATACATACATACATACATACATACATACATACATACATACATACAAGGGCGGGCACGCTCACCCACGAACCATCGAACCCAGGATGCCTGCCATGCCGCGGATGGATGCTTCCAGGCAGTGGAGGTTCCATGCCTTACCATGCCTGGTGCGGCGACTGCCCGCGCTGCTTGGTCGGTGCTCCGCAGCCTGGACTCGATGCTAGCGATGACCCTAGCTGCTGCACAGCAGGTAGGCCAGCCACTGGCGCCTCGGGCTCCTCCCCCGCCTGTGCAGGTAACCGCACCGCAGGCGGGCACCCAAGCGTTGCAGGTGGTGGGGGACGAACCCCTGGCTGAGTGAGGTTCAAGGGTTCGAGGTTGTCTTGCCCAGTGAGGTGTCCGGGGCTCTGGGGCACCTCAGCAGCAGTCCAACTGTCCACCTAACGATCGAGGGACGCCCGTGCACCTGGCGAATGGGACGGGAAACTGGGGCATGGACAGTGGCCAGCGGCGCCTGCCTCGTCTTGCCTGTGGAGTCACTGGAGTGTGCACTGTGCACTGTGCAGCATCGACCCTGCCACGTACACGTACGACCCGACGGCCATTGATCATTGAAAGCGGCGGCTGTCGGTCAGGTCAAGGATGCCTCGCAAGGCTCTCGATCCCTGCTGCTGCCTCCAGCTGCTGCTTCCTCTCCATCCATCACGGCGCCCACTCGCCACGGCCAGGCAAATGGGCGGCGCGTGTTGGGCCGTCCCGTGAGTCGTGACCCCCAGAGTCCCGTCACGTCAGACTGGCCCGCTCAGACCACCGCCCTCTCCTCCGTGGCATGACGACGAGTCCACGACCACGACGAACGGCGCAAGACCCATCGACACAAGTCCCCGCAAGGTCGGCCCCCAGCAAGCCCAGTCCAGCCCAGCTCTCTGGTTGCTGGGACGCATGGTCCTCAGAGGGTTGGAGGGGAGGGGCACAATCACTGACGCGCTAGTCGTACCGCCGCCGGACTCGTCGCCCCTCATCGTCAGGTCGCACACACTACCGCCTAGCTGCAGCTGCAGCTTGCTTGGTGGCCCTGCCTCGCCACGCCATGCCATGCCATGCGTCGCCGTGCCATGCCATGCCATGCCAGTGCCACGCCTGGCGTCCGCCGGGTTGCAACAGCACCGGCCCGGGCAAGACCGCAGGCCCCCGCGGGCCACTACTCTGCACTTACAGGTCACCGCACGGGAGCCCGAGTCGGATCTTTTGACCGACCGCCTCAGCCGTGCGCCGCGCCTGTCGTCCTGCCACGAGCATGTCGCGCAGCAGGCCTGATGGGTGTCGCGGGCCCCGCTGTGAGAGGCGGATCGACGACGACGTGCGCGAGTCGAGGAACCAACCGCCCACCTCGACAACAAGGCGACGATGATGACAACCAGTGGCAGACGGCAAGGGCGCATGTATGGACCTCTCTGTACCACCTGAGCATGCGCGAGATGAGCATTCTACGACACGCGACGTCTTCTGCCGCATCTGGTCACAACCAGCGAGCCGCTGGACATGCGCCAGTCAACGTATCGCGTTGTTGGGGGGATGCTCATGCCCAGCCTTTGTCGAAGCATCTCCAACTCCAACCGCTGATCGTCACGGCCCCGGTGCTTGGTCCCCAAGGTCGTCCCTCCCCCGCTGCGTTGCATCCGCATCCGGCCGGCACCCAAAGTCAATCCCGCTGGCCCGCAAGGCCTCCCACCGCGTGGGTGGCGCCCCGCCACTGGGTACACTGATGGATATGCAGGCGCTCGCGGGCATGGAATCCTTCCAGCTTCTGCTACAGAGGCCGCACGATGGCTGCCCTTGTCATACTCCTGATTCCTGAACCGGCGCGAGGATGCGCCACGGGGAAAGGCGGCCCCGTGTCGCTGCCGCCACCGGATCGCGGTTTCTTGTTTCGACGACTCGATGGCTGAACCAGCCAAGGGAGTCATGAACTAACTTATGACGATGGACCTGAACCTTCTGATGCTGCGGTGTTGTTGCCGGCCGCTCGCCACCCCCACGACAGGGGACTGGACTGGCGATCGGGGTCGTCGAAGCATGGGCCGCTTGCGGGAGGCCGTGCGCACAATGGTCCTTCGCGCAACGGTGGCGTCCGGGGACTGGGACGATTCGCCCGCCTAATCCTCCCTCTCCAACAATAGGGCCTGGTCAAGCTGGTCTCCCGCCTGGCGAGCCTGGTATCTGGCAGACCAGGCCCGCGGCGGGCATTCGTGACTTGTAAGCACTGTGTCGTGTCCGGCCGGCGGCGCGCTGGTGTTGGCCCGCGCGGCCCCAATCAGGCGGCGCGGGAAACAAACGACTGCTCGGCCGCGGCGCCCTATCACAGTCCCCGGCACAAGCTTCGATTCGGTCCGTCCTCGTCGTTGCTGGTGGCCTCGCTGACCAATGCCCGATTTGCTCTCCCTTCCGCCAACCCGACTTTGCCCTTGCGTGGCCCTCCTCCCCCTCCCCTCCCCCTCCTTGATGATGCAGCCGGGCGGCGGCCGTGGCGGATCGGTGTCCCTGCCCAGAACGGTGGCGCTGCTGGCTCGGGGGCGTCATGCCGTCTTGGCCTCGGCGGCGCTGAGGCGGGCGGATGTACTTTGTACGGAGTATCTACTGCTGCTGATGACGACGTTGCTGGTGTCGTCGCGACAAGGCAGCCCGAGGCAGCGTTTGCTGGAACCTACAGCTCCTCCCCACGACGGACTCTCAGATGCATTGATAGGATGGATCATCGCCTTTGCCTGTGATACTGTAGGCATTTTGGCAGTATCTCATCGCGTTTTCGCCTTTACTCGCGTACAACGCACCGAACAAGAACTGTTGCCACTCCATGGCTCAATGTACTCTATGACGGAGACACCTATGTGTGCCAATTCCACATACGACGTGAGTTGCCCCAAGCCAAGCCAGTGCCGCCCATCACCGCCCTTGGCAGGTGAGCTACCTTCACTACACCCATCCCTCGACGTTGCAAAACGCAAGGTCGTCCTCGACGTGAACTTCGCAAGAATGGCCAGGGGCGGGACACTGGAGATGGGTAAACGCTTCTTAGCACGACTCGTCGTAGAGCGACCCCAACCGGCCCAAGAAAGTAACAGGCCTTTGACCAACAGTACCAGGCAGAAAGTAAAACGGCAAGGAAAATAATCCAAGAGCGATAAACAGTGACTAACAAGCAGAGAGCAACAAGCAGAGAGCAACAAGCCAGGAGCACCAAGCCAGGAGCACCAAGCCAGGGGCAACAAGCCAAGAGCAGCAGGACTTTGTAAAGGGGCGGGCAAAGCGGGCACGTCTGTGTCGACAAAGACATCGACTATGCCGCAGCCGCAATCGCCCACGGGAGAAAGCAGGTAGGAAAAACAAAGGGGGGAAGCCACCCACGCCACTTACCTTGCTCACCGAAACACACGTCGCCCGTACGGGCCTCTGGACGCGGGCGTAGTTGCCCTGGCGATCCCCCATGGCCTTTGGGCGCCCGTAGCCGATGCAGTGGTTGTTCTTGCTGCAGACCTGCACGCATGCGACTTTCTCGTCAGTGATTCAAAAGCCTTCAACATTGCCCCTCTCCCGTGCCCTCTCCCTCGCCCACCTTGCCCTCCTTGCCCTCCAGAACTACCTCCGAGGAAGTGGGAGGAGGGGGGGAGGCGACAGGGGCTGGGGGGCCTTCGTGAGGGGAGGCTGCTGTTGACTGTTGTTTCGTCGGACTCACCCCGCTGACAATGGTCCATGGATGATGGCACTGGCCGGGCAGGCACAGCGGCTGCAGCGGCGGCTGCAGCGGCGGCGGCGGCGGGCCGCCGGGGACCTGGCGGCGCTCAAGGGGCGCGGGCGTCATGCTGTGGTGATGAACCTTCCGGGGACTTGGGGCGGAGTGAACAGGAGCGGTTCGTTTGATGGGCGAGGAACACAGGAGATGAATAGGAACAAGAGAGATAGGCTCCTGTTATGCTGGCGGCGAACAGGAGAAGGGATACGAAAGTCGGCTTCACAGTTAGCGGTAATAAGAGCGCGGGGAGAGACAGAGAGAGAGAGAGAGAGAGAGAGAGAGAGAGAGAGAGAGAGAGAGAGAGAGAGAAAACAAGAGAACTACATATTCATGAGACAGAAATGTCACTTATATGGATTACAACGACTAACAGATTCTATCCAGCATCGCTCCTGTTCCACATCAACAAAGCCGTCTGTCATGGAGGTTATGTGCTGTCATTTCTATCAAGTTAGAGAAACCCGAAGCTACTCCATCCTGTTTTTTTTTTCTATTTTTTTTTTAAACACGCACATGAACGTTGCTGTCTAATATATGTGCAACAGGTAGGTAGGTATGTATGTACGATAGTCAAAGTCAGCGACGACAGTGCGTCTGTCGTCGTCGGTGCCTTGATGGCACCTGCGCCCGCCATGTCTCAGCCGCACGAGGGCGTACATATCTGCAACGCCGACGATCTGCACACGGGGCATGGTGGGGCTGGACGTATATACGTAAGATAAGTACGAGTAGTAATGTACGTATGTATGTACATACCCGCCCACGGGAAGCTTGAGACAGCATCGCGGCCGGTGCGAGAGTTTCAGATGCCACTGGCGGACCGCACCACGAGGAGGGGACTTGACGAGCAGGAGGTGGTGGTTACGGTCGGAATGAAGATTGATACAGGAGGCAGTTGACCCATGGCCGACAGCCATGGACGCGTGTACGATACTACAGCTACTACTACTACTACTACTAGTACTACTACTGCTACAACGTTCGGCCCCAGAACGGGTTCCACCGCCAAAGCCCGGGCCTCGACGGTTCAACTCACGCATCTTTGTTACCTTGCTACTTCTTCTGCTCCGCCGGCGGAGGGGGGCCGCCCGTCGTAGGCAGGCCCATGAAGATCTTGAAATAGTCCTGTGCGACGAGGGGAGGGGTGAGCGAGGAGTTCGCGTTTTACATGTAGGCTCACGGACTCGGGGTCGCGCGGGGAAGGGGGGAAGGGAAGAAGGGAGGGAGAGGAGGGAGGAGAGGCGACGTACGTAAATCATCCACTGCAGGCCGGTCAGGGTGCCAATCATGACGATACGGACGGGCAGGCCGTTCCAGAGGCCGGCGAAGCCAATGTCCTTGTAGATGCGGCCCATGGCGCCGCCAAAGGCCTCGCCGGGCTCGCGGTAGGCGTTGAGCTTGCTGACCATGACGTCGGCGGGGTGGGAGACGATGGCGCAGAGGATGCCGGCGAGGTAGCCGCCGGTGAAGGAGACGCCCGTCTGGGCGGCCTTGCCGTAGTCGCTCTTCTGGCCGGGCAGGCGGTCGTAGATCATCTCGACAATGGTCTCGAAGGAGGCAAACTTCATCATGGTGTAGGGGATCTGGCGGCCCCAGAGCGGGTAGAGGCCCTTGTACAGGCCGGCCCAACCCTCCTTGGCGCGAACCGTGTTGATGCCGTGCAGCGTGCCCGTGTAGGGGTTGGGCATGATGCCCTGCATGCGCACCTTGACGGCCTCGAAGGGGCACAGGGCCATGTCGGCGAGGAACTCGGCCGAGGCCGAGGCGGCCAGGTAGAGGCCCGTCTTGTACTTGTGCGCGGCCTCGGGGCCGGCCATGTCCGAGTACGTCTTCTTGAAGTACTCGTACCAGCCGTACTTGAAGGCGCCCTGGGCGCTGTAGCCGAAGAAGGTCGGGCTCCAGCCGGTGAAGATGCCGCGCAGGCCCTCGGCGCGGTAGATCTTGCCCCAGGCCTGGAAGTTGCTCGTGTAGAGCTTCGAGTCGACCTGGCGGCGGGTCTTGACAAGGTCGAGCGGCGTGACGGCCGTGTGGGTGAAGCCCTAGACGGCGCGGAGCAGCGGCATGGGTCAGATTATCAGATACGGACAGACGACATGTAACAGGATAGAGGAGCGGCCCGGGCATGCTGCCGCCTATTGCCTACTGCCACCGCCTAGGCATGACATGGCCTGGCATGGCATGACAATAATGCCGGGCACGGTGGACTGGCTCGCTCGCTCGCTCGACAAGGGCCAGCAGTGAGCAGTGAGCACGAGGGCATGCATGGGGCGTTGCAACCACTTACACAGGCCATCATGCCGCCGACGGTGCAGGCGGCATAGTACTTGCCCGAGTAGAGCTCGATCTTGCCGGCCTTGGCCTGCGCTTTCGCGCTGACCTTTTCGAACTCCTTGGTGGCCTCGTCGCCGAGCTTGTGGGCCTTGTCCTTTGCGTTGTCGACGACGGAGAAGGCGCCGTAGAGCTCGGGGCGGGCCTGGCGCGGCGTGGGCCCGGCCGCCATGGGGCTGTAGACGGAGCCCCGGAGGACATCCGCCTTGGGATACAGATGGGACATGGCTGACGGAGAAGACTCAAGAGCGGGAGGCGGTCGCAGCCGGGTGTCTTTGGTTTGGACAATTGGCGAGTACTGGATGCGAGTCGGCCAGTCAGTCAATTGATCATGAGGACGACGTCGCCCTGGGAGCTCGATAGCATTGACATCGCGATGCGCCGTCCGGACTCGGGAAGCTCGGCTTCCAGCAGCGGCATCGATGCGCGGGGACGGAAGCTCGGCTCACGCGACTCACCGGTTCGTTGCGTCGAAGCTCAGCGAGCCAGCTACGGGAGCTGCAGCGAGACGTGTTTGACGAAGGCCGGTGCTCAGCGGATCGTCAATGGCAAGGCAGCGGCGGCCGCGGGAAGACACAAAGTGACCAGAGTCGTCGCGACCTCGGATTGACGTCAGGGCTCAGCACTGTCAGCAGCAGCGGCGGCGGCGATGAGGCGCGGGAAAATGGTGGTGTGCGCACGAGAGCGTGAGGAGGAGTCGGTCAGGACGAGGAGGAGCTGGAGCAAGAGCAAGGGCAAGAGCAGGAGTTGGAGCAGGAGCAGGCGAGCGTGCGTGTGAGACTTGCTTGTCCCGGACTTAACGGGCTCGTCGAGGTACGGACTGGCGAGTACCTTTTGTCTGCGATGCGACATTTGATACGCTCGCGCAGCTCGAAGGAATGCCCGACTGCCTTAGTCGATGGGCCGCGAGGGGGGTGTTTGGGGGTGTGACACTGTGACATCATCTTCGTTCACACCCTCCTCACCGCGTCCCCGGGCGGCAGCCTTTATGCCTGAGGCTGGATCTTGTTCATTTTCTGTCTTGATCTGCGCCATCGCAGCACGTCTGCAATCGCAATGGGAATGATTGAATCGCGAGGAGGCCACCTCCAACTGGCCGTGTCAGAAACACCATGAAGTTGCGTGTGCCTGTGTGTCGTGATGCCGCGCGCAAGTCGTCGACAGGGCGAGCGCGGCCGTGTCCAGAAAAAGCCTCGAATCTCAACGCCTGGCGCGAAAACTAAAGGAGCTCTACGGAGCACTAGCCGACGCGATCCTACGTGCGCAACCTCGTACACTCGGCAGGGCCCGGGAAATGATGCCTGCCGCGCTGCCACCGTAAGCTGCGATGTGGATATCGTGGATATCACGGACATGGAAGCTATGACTCAAATCAGGGGCGGCAATCACACATCAACAATCGCATCGTCTGGCCGGCCGCAACAAGGAGCTCGAGATGAACAAGGTGGGCCAGACCTGAATATGAACCCATGCATCTCGTGCCAATTGGTCATCATCACCGCCTGAGTTTGAAGTCATGTGTTGTTCCAGCATCTTGGCGGCCAGGCTCGGGTATCCATCCTGGCATCACCACGGCTATGGCGGCCTGGCGGACCGGCAAGCCGATGAATCGAATTGCCTCACCCACGTTTGCCTGGCGGATATTGACACGCAAGGTTACCAGGCAGGCACCTTGGAACAGAATACAGGCATGGTGTAAAATATGGTCTCAGGTTTTGCAGGTTGGTTACTTCGTACCAAGTACGCGCGAGCTGTATATCAGTTGCTTTCCATTGGGCAACAGCCCCATCCATATACTTGGGAGGTGGACGGGTAAGTATAAGAAGTACTTGGTAGAGCAGGCTCCAAATATGCCGTCGGCTCCACTGTCCAGTGTTTGTCTGTTTTTCTTGATATTCATTTGTTCATTGTTATTTATTACCTTTGTTCTTGCGCATCATTGCACGCAACTCTCAAGATTGCGTTGGGGACTCCTGGGAGCTACGAGCACGAGTAAGTTCCCCCACGCGGGCGGCCGTTGCACAGGGCATGCTGGCGGCCGCGGTGCGGGCCCAGCTCGGGCGCTAATCCACCAACGACAACCTGCTGCAACTTAGTAGTTTTCTGCCGAGCCCCATCGCGGCCCGCCTCATGCCGCCAAAAGCCTCTCTTCCACCACCGCACATCCGCCCGCCGCTCCCCCATATCCAGGAGCCCCAGCGACAGCCCTCGAACCCCTCTCCTCCCTCTTCATCTCGCCGCCGCAAACGGTAGCCATGGCCTCGGCGACGCTCAAGAGCTCCACGCCGCCGCCGGCCGCGGCGCCCAACAGCGCCTTTGTGTCGCAGTGGTCATCACGGTATCGCGGGGTATGTACGTCCCGGGGAAAACGGCCTCGCTCGAGCACACGGACAGGGACAGGGACAGGCACACGGGACAGGGGGACATGTTACAGTAGTAGTACGGTAACAGCACAGTACACTGACGCGCGCGAGCAAACCACAGGCCACCGTCGAGGACCTCGACCCCCCCGCCGCCCTCTCGCTCAACCCGTCTGACGCCATCTCGCTGGCCCTGCTGTCGGCGTTTGAGCGCGACTACACGCACCTGACCGTCGTCGACGCCCAGACGCGCGCGCTGCTGGGCTACATCTCCATCCCGCACCTGCAGGCGCTGCTCGACGCCGGCCGCGTCCGCCCCGACGACCCCCTCAGCGCCGCCATGACGCGCTTCCAGCGCAAGGGCCGCGCCTACCGCGTCATCACCATGGACACGCCCCTCGAGGCCCTCGAGGACTTCTTCCGCGGCGGCGTCCCCGCGGGACCCTGGAAGCAGGAGTTTGCCGTCATCACCGACGAGAACAGGCGCTTCGTCCTCGGCGTCGCCACCGTCCAGGACCTCGACGAGTTTGTCAAGCGCCGCCCCGCGTGAGCGCTACCCGCCGCCCGACGGACGGTTGTCCGCGATGAGGAATGCAGCGGCGGCAGCGTCGGCAATGACGACGACGACGACGATGGACGGACGGACGGACGGGCTCGGCTGCCGCGGATGGGCGACCACGCACGGGCCCTCCATATACAGTACATACATAGTTTGGCAGAAACCTCGAAGTCGAGTTGCGCTGGGCCGAGGCGACGTCTCTCAGGGAGGCTCAGCGCAGGGGCAATGCGGGACAGGCCAACACGCAAAGACATGCTTTGTTTGGGTGGGGAGGACAGTGTAACAAGATCGGGCATGGCGACGGCGCGTGATATCACACAAGACAGTGCTCGACATGATGGATGTGCCCTTCGTTCAGGGCAGTGGCGGCATGCCGCTGTATCTACGCGTTGCTGCGCGCATTCTGCGCCAGCTGCGCATTATGCAATACAAATCATAACCCTCCGTTGAATTATCGAGCCCTTATAGAGATTCAACCGAACCTGTATGCCTGTCCCTGTGCCGTCAGGGACTAGTCCAACCCAACACGTGTTCCAGGTATCAATCTCACTAGGGTCGATAGAACTACGGTTCCAAGAGGCACGTAGCCTCGCACCGGGTCATCAAGACCAGCCTCATACGCCCAGAATGCGGCATACGCATACCTTCCTCGGGCACCCTTGATGCCCACCCTCCGCGTACGCCCACTCCGCAGACCAAGCCTGCAAATAAAAGTGTTCGAAAACCTAGCTCGAGTCAACGTATCGTCAGGAAGGTGCACCGCTGCCCAGCGGTAATAAAATCAATAAAGGTGAGGATATGCGAAGCGAGGTAAGTTCAGGAGGACTGGAACGCTGCTCGCGGGAAAGCGCGAGACTATGGATGCCCTCTCCTGTCTGGAAACAGAGCTTGCCACAGTGGTGTCAATACCTCTCAGTTTGTTACTATGAATAATCTGGGATATGCCGCAGAACATTTTCCCAAGCCTTCCCCTCCGACCCGCGCACCCGCGCGCATCGCGTCTGTGATATTCCCCAGGTCGCATGCAACGGGAGCCTCGGGACTCGGGAGTATCTCAAAGAACCATCCGTGAACCTTCATGCACTCCTTATGGCTCTTAAAGAGAGCCTTGTCCGCCAGTGCTGCACCAGACTCGTAGATCTTGCAGGTTTCGTTCCCAGCCTTGCCTTCCACGCGGAAACTTACCGACTCGGCGAGGTCCCAATCATCGTTAGAGTCGCCAAAGATCCTTTGAGCGTGCGCGAGCAGCTTGTACGTGCCCGGCGGAAGAAAACCCCCCGTTTCGAGCTGCCCATCTCAGTACCTGAGATTTGCATAAACGTTTGTGCCGCCGTCAAAGGGAATTTTGGAGAGCCATCGCGTGTCAATATCCTAAATCGGCAAGCCCGTACTGTTCCCAAGACGCCGCGCGAGCCATTCGGGCGGCGAGACTGGCACGGCTTCTAGACGGACGGGAGGGGTTCCCATGCGGCTTTGCAAACACACTGGCATGTCAAGCGTCAAGGAGCCATTTGACGGTTTATACCGGACGGCGTTGTCGGTTGTCCCACCGTGTCTCGTAAGCCTTAGTGTCCTGTCCCAACAAAGCGCACCTTCGAAACGTCACGCCATCATCGACTCCTGTTCCCCAAATCGTTTGCTCGCGAATCGAGCCCGAAAGCCCTTGATACGGAACGCTCAGCCTCGTGCCGTCGGATCCGGTGATCGCAATCCAACCAGACCACACTGGCAAACGCCTGCTGTCAAGGCCCTCGGGGTCTGCAGCCGAAATGGCAATCGTTGCTGTCTGGCCCGGCTTCAAAGAGATATCGCCCTTGATGACACGGACCGTAGGCGTTGCGTCCACCAACTTGGTGTCAGTGTTATAGTGATACGCGACTTGGGCATAGACAGTACGTGCTGGGAGATTTTCCAAGCTGTATTTCACTTCTCCTTGGCTTTTGTTCGTACTCTTCAGCTTGACCCGTTTAACGCGGTGCTCAGTATCGTTGAAAAGAATCTTGACAGGATGGACAATCGTCATGACCTTGGCCGCATCGAATACCTGGGCCAAGCCACCGCCCTGCCACACTACTGGGATCGGGTCGTTATGTTTGGTCCTGTATCGTTGCACCCTGGCCGTGGTCACCAAGGCCAGGTTCGAGTCATCGCAGATTACAGTAATGCGGCTGAACTCGACGCCTGGCTCTCTGGGTGGCCGGCCCTCAGTCGAATCTTTTGTGTGCCCACGTTCACCACGCGATTACACGACGAGCTGACGTGACCGCATCGCATACTTCACTGCTTAATTGTGCAGCTGCTCTCAAGCCCCTCCCCCAGGCGGGCGTAGTAGGGTCTGACGCTCCTGACAAGATCTTGTCGATCATGAAGTTTCTGCAGAGCTCAACGGTGCTCTCGGTGTTCCGCTCTGGCTGTGAATTTGCGTATGAGGCTTGGGTAATGACGGCGTCGCAATGCGAGAGTCATGAATGCATGTGACAGAAACATGGCGCAAGGCCCTCGGCATGCTATAGTCGAAGTACCCAAACGAAAGTAGGGACGGAGCGCAATGCAGATGCCCACTGCGACATCGAGACGCATGAGATTTCACTATAGTATCACTATAGTACGGAAAGTGTCATTAGTCATTCTTAATATATGCGGCGTTCCAGCTAGAACTGGATGGATATCATCCCAGGCGTGCCTGGGATGCTTCCTATGGAGCCCCAAGGCCACATGCATGCACACACATCCACAGCATACCAGGGAGCACCGCCACCCGCCGACAGCAAGTGGTCGCACATTGGGTTCAACAAGTGTTCCATATCGGATCCAGCAGATGTCTACATCTATCATGCGCCTCTCTCCGAGTGAGCATGCGTACTTGCCGCCTGTGTGTGCGCCATGCGGCTATCTACTCGTACTTGGCGGGCGACGATGCGCCCACCAGCTTCTCGTCTGTTCCTCGTCCTCCTCCACACGTCACACCACCTCTGCCCTCCCCATCGTCTCGTTTCGCTCTCTCCGCCCCACCCCCCAACAGGACCTCGGCCGGCGCGCGTCGCGTCGCGTCCCGTCGCATCGGGCGGTGTCTCTAGCCCTCGTAGTTGTAGACGAAGCGGAACTCGGCGCGCTGGCCGTCCTTTGCAATGACAATGTTGCGGCAGTACCTCCGCTCGCCGTTGATGTCCTGGAAGCCCCAGATCTGGGTGGCGGTCCAGCCGCTGTCCTGGCTGACGACGTGGCTGCGGACGAGGGTCTTGCCCTCGCCCTCGGCCAGCCAGCCCTTCTTGAGGTACTCGTCGGTGATGTCCTCGACGGACACCCAGCTGCTCTGGCCCTTGACGTTGCCGAAGAGCCAGTCGGAGTGGTCGCGCGGCAGGTCGTCGAGGCAGCGGGCCTCCTTGGTGGAGCTCAGGCCCGAGGCCGACTGCTCGATGTCGATGTGGGTGAAGGTGCCGTCGGCGGTCGAGGGCGCCTTGGGCGGCGCCTCGTACTGGTTGACGTCGATGGTGATGGTGGCCATGCCGATGCCCTTGCGCACCAGGTAGCCGATGCCCTGGATGGTCAGGCCCGGCTCAGCCGAGTCGGACAGCTCCTTGTTCTGTGCGGTGGCCCCCCCTCGCGCGGGGTGTCAGTTAGCGGCAGCTCGTTTGCGATTTTGCCGCCAGCCAGGCAGGCGACGTGCGCCCGCTTCTGGGCAGGGCAGAGGCGTGTCTCTCTTCACGGCTAGCAGCACGTACCAGGACCCATTTGCCGCTGAGGTTCTTGGTGGTCTTGTCGGCGGGGGCAGCCATTGTTGCGAGGTGGGATGGGGGTTGTCGCGAAGTGGTGACGAAGTCGTGATCGAGAGAGACAGAGACACCGGCCTAGCAAGCAGGGGGTATCACGATGCGCAAGGACAGAGAGAGAGAGATGGAGATGGATATAGAAAAGGACAGGTGAGACAAGCGGAAGACGTTTCCAGAAGGAAGGGAGGGGGAAAGCTACGACAAGGCGGCGCGCGTCGGGGGTTTATCTACCTTGACGGGGGGGAAGGGGAGACGCGAGAGAAAGCGTGTGCCTCGTCGACCGTGCAAGCATGTGCGTGCGCATGTGCATGTGCCTGGCGCGAGACGAGTCGACGACGACGACCACCGGCGACGGACCGACCGGGGGGGTGGAGCGTCGTCGCCGTCGTCGACTCGCCCGGGGTCGTCGTCGCCGTCGCCCACCGCATCGCTCGCTCCACGGGCTGCGGGGTGGGTTTGGTGGGACGCTTTCACAAGCCAGCGACAAGCAGCCCGCCCCCCAACAAGCGCCCCCGCCAGAGCGCCCGTCCCTTTCTGGTCCTGTCCCGTCTTGTCATGGCCCGTCATGGCCTGGCTGGGCGCCGGGCGCCGCCTTCGAAGCGTCCATCGGGCTGCCCCAAATTCTTCTGGTGCCATTCCGTCACGCACACACCCCCCCTCGGGGGCGGTCCTGGGGAACCTGACATGCGCTGCAAAAAGAGGGACGGATCGCCCGTACCGCCGAGGTTGGAAGCACTGAAACGGGAACACGGTGCACGCCCCCGGAGGACCTTACGGATACCGCATTTCGTACCAGACCCGGGCCCTGGTGCCCCCCGCCGCTGCCCTGCCCGCCCCGTGGACGACGTCGAACGACCCCGGAGGCCCTGCATTCTGGGGGCTGGGCTGGGCTGGGCTGGGCTGGGGGGGCGCCGCACGCCATGCCCAGCGCTCGCCTGCCCGGCCAGCCTCCCCCACACCTTGCCGTCGGAGGAAATGGAACCCAGCCGCCAGGGGAGCGAGGCGCCTGGCGCAATGCGGGGTCTGCTTGAGGGAGGCAACCTGGTCCTGGAAGCTTCTTTCGGAGTCCTGTCGAGTCTCGGGTGTCAATGCGGGCGCGCGCGCGGGCGGCCGTCAAACTGCACCGAAAACCGTTCTCGGCGCGTCCTGTCAGTCCTGTTCCAATATCCTGCCTGCTGCTCAGACACGGGGGCACTGGACGACGTGCCACGGCTGCCGCTGCGGTGGCTGGATTTAAGCTACCTTACTACCTAGGTACTCGTACGTCCGTACGGACGTGCTTAGCCTCATAACTTAGTACCTAGGGTACGTACTTGCGTGCCCGCCACACCGACACCGACGGTCAGGGACTCAGGGCAGCCATGATGAGGTGACGTCCCACAGCCAACAAAGTCCTCCCCGGCCCGTTGTTTCGTTTCGCCGGCTCCTGTGGAATTCGACCTGACCGTGCCGCGCTTCTTATTTCAACCTCCGCCGTATTAACTTTCGTACCCGAGACATGCTTCGTACGGCTCGATAATACACCAGGTACTGTACTCACCTCACCCATCCATCACCTCAAGTCCACCTCCAGTCTATTTTTCCTCCACGATATCTGCCCTCCCCGTCTCCCCGTCCCCCATCCACATCACTAACCCACAAACACCGCCCAGCCCCCACCATCCACGGACCATCAGCCTCCATCATTCCGGAGCAATGGCTCTTTTCGTGGATCACCCTCCGTCCACCGAGGCAACCCCCCCTCCCCCTCCTCTTCCACATTGCTGCAACACGCCCATCCTTCTCTTTGGCTCTGCTGTCTGTTCCCCAGACCGGCAGCACGTGCTAAAATTCGACAACAGCCGGACCTCTCGGTCGGACGTCCGGGGGGGCCACCCACCAACGCAGCCCACCGGGGAGGAAGGGGGGCTTGGGGAAGGGAAAGGAACCCGGCCCGCGCTGATGATGATGGACTAAGTGTTGTCGTTGAGCAGACCAGTCAGCTCGCTCGCGGGGCCTCGCCCATGGGAAGAAAAAGGCCCGTTGCCATGTTCGGCGTCGTGCTGCCCGCGCCATCACTCCCCTCCCCTGGTCCCCCTTGCGCTCGACCCCGTGGCCGCGGCGCTGCCGAGGACGAGGACGGACGGGGCTAGTTCCCGCATTGCAGGGCGCTGGCGCCCGCGCGTGTGTCCTTACGAACAGCCCAGCAGCCGACGGGGTTCACGTCATGCTTCCCGGACGGACGGACGGATGGGCGCCTGGTGGCTGCCTGTCACACCCGCAGGTCGACCCTGTCCTGTCTTGCCGGGCTCGTCGTCACAGTGTCGCGTCTCGCAGGATCCCTCGGCGGCATGCGTCCGTGATTCGTCATCCAGGGCACTGTCCTGATCTGTGCAGTGCCTTATTAGTTTCGGTACAGGGCTTATTCGTCAGTGCGTCGACGCAGAAGCACGCAACTTCATCCACGTAGCTCTCAACGAACATACCCCGCCAAACTGTCCAACGGACCGATAGACTCCCAATCTCGCCGCACAGAAAGTTTTTGTACGGACACGGTCGTCACCGATTCGACTTCTTCATCCTGCCACTACTCCGTTCGTAACTCCTCGCACCTACCTACGTCCTACCACCCCTCCCCCTCCCCGTCTCGGGGGGGGGGGGCACAGGACCCCGTCGAGGAACGCGCGGGCGGGCTCGGCTTCCACGTGCGCCTCAGCCGAGTGCCGCTGCCGCAATTGACTTTGTGACACGCCGCGCCTCGCCGCGACGCACACCACAAACCTTCTTGGGTCCCGACGCCCGCGCCGTGGGGTTTCGGGCCTGGGTCGCGCGAACGTGTGTGCGTGTGTGCATGCGTGCACCTGCGTGGGTGCGGCGCGCCGAGAATAGTAAGTTGCTCGTAGACCGTCTTGGCCCGCTCCGTCACAACTCACGCCGCCCGCCTCCGCCTCCACCGCCGCCACGTCCGCGCTCCTACTTCCTATCCCGGCTCCCGGCCGAGAGACTGGCCCGCCTGCAGTGCTCGGCCATGCAGGAACAGCCATGCGAGATGCAGCCGCGTCGCACGACAGCTGCCATCCATTCTGCTGCAACCGCACCTGCGACGCCTCGCCTCGCCGCGCCGAGATGAAAGGATTCGTCCCTCTGCCGTCTGCACTCTGCACAGCGTCTCGCGCCACGCAAGCAAGCCAAGGCGAGAGCGTGTTGCCACCTACGGGGACGGCGTGTTCTGCCTCGGGATGGCATGTGCAAACGTCGCCCCCCTTCTCATTGCATTCATTACACGGCACCGAGACGACTTACACCAGTGCTCGTGTCACCATCGCGATGCGTTGCATGCTCGCCTTTACGGCCGTTCATTCTTTCGCTGCATCATGTCGCTCTCGCGGCGTCATCCTCCAAACTCCTTGGCCGTCAAATCCTGTACTCATACACTGCGAGACCCATACTCGCCAAGCATCGCTTTGTGCCGCACGGCATATGACCCACCGATAGCACTAGCATCGCGTGGTCAAGGCTCGCCGCGGAGGCCGTTGCCACCCTTGGCCCGCCCTTCCCATGGTCAACGCGGCCGGGGGCTTGTCCCTTTCTCTGGGCGTGTCCTCTTAAAAGAGCCAGACCGCCAAGTCACCTGCATTATTTCCAAACTCATGAATACCGCTTCCTTTCGGCTCCCTTCACGGCCACCACTTCATCCTCTTGTAGCTCTCAATCACCTCGTCGACTAGGTCTTTTGTGATCTTGGGCTTCTCGTACTTGAAGCCCAAGAGCGTCTCCAGGCGACTGCCGTCCATGCTCAGGTCAGTGTCTTTCAACAGCTCCTTCTCCATGAAGGGAGTCAGCGGCCCAGGCCTCGTAATGCCCGCGTCGTGAAGCAGCTCCGCCCATGGCCCAAGAATCTCGTCGTTCACATCGTCCACGACGCTGTCCAAGTTCATGCGCGCAAAGGTGCTGATGAGCTGACCCTGGAAACCCGTTTCGATCTGGAAGATGGCACCAATGATGTCCGCCATGGTCCCCTGGTTGGTCTCGCCCTTGTCAACAACGTTGAAGGTTGGGATGGGTCCCATCTCGGCGGCGTTCCACTTGGCCTTGCCGGCAGCATACCACGCGGCAATGTCCCACAGGGCGCGGGTGGTGTCGTCAATGTGCACCGTGTTGGTGCGCAGGTCCTTGGTCCAGAGCCACTTCATCTCGCCTTCGAGGTGCTGGTAAACACGCGCCATGCACAGGGCCGTGGCGACCCACTGCGAGGCATACGGGCCATAGACGTGCGGGAGGCGCACGATGACGAGGTTGAGTCTGATAAGCCGACGGGTCAGCTCGGGCCCGAGTTCGGACCATGCTCAGGCGGCAACTTACCCCTCGATTTTTGCCAGCTCTTCCTCGGCCTGCAGCTTGAAGACTGCAATTTTGTTCCAGGGCTTGAGCTTGTCCTTTTCTTTGCTGGGAGACGAGTCCGACTTGTACACCATGCCGGTACTCAGCTCCACAAATACCTTGACCTTTCGCTTGGCGGCCTCTTTGCCCACTGCCAGAGAGAGGTTCAAGGACCTCAGCTTGTAGACTTCATCCTCTTGAGAGTACCGAGTCTCGCCGCCGCAATTGAAGACGTAGTCCCACTGCTTTCCGTCTGGACGGTCAAATATCCTGGTCAAGCCCTCTACCCACGAGTCAGCGGGAACGGCTCTCGCATCCGCCGAAAAGGTTCAGGGTGTCGACATGTGACTCGGGAGGACTCACCGCTTCTGCTGGCGTCGGCTTGCATGAAATTGCTTTGCGAGCAGGCCTCTGAGAACTCTGGCGCAAGCCAAGCAAGCTGGGGGAGCACCTTATCCACGAGACGAACATCGGAAGCAAGCTTGTTTCGGTGAATGTGGAGGGCCAGGAAGCGGCCAATGTAGCCGAGGCCCCCGATGATGAGGACCGACGGCTTGTCGTCGGCCATTATGGGTGCTCGTGGGGTTTGCACGGAGGTTGCTGTCGACGGAATCTCGTCCTGTCGTTGGAAGCGGGACGGCGGGCGAGACAGCCGAGGAGGGGCAGGCTCCGCTGGATCGGGTCGTTCCCCGAGGGGGTAGCGTCGTCGCGCAGCGTGCGATTCACACGGTCAGCCGGCCGAGCAAGTACTGGAGCGATAATCCAAGCGTCTGCCCTGTGCAGGAGCCAAGGCGTTCGATGCTGCGCAGCGCCGTCGAAACAACGGCAGTTGGGCGGCGAGGGCGGGCAGGCGTTGGGGGCCGCAACGAATCGACAGGAGCTCGGGTGTCGAGAGGACGGAGGGGCGGCGGGCTCAGCTCAGGAGGGACTGGAGGGTCGACGAGAGCCGAGCTGCTGAGGTCTGGTCCACCAACAGGCACCTTCCTCCGGAGCTCGA
The DNA here is from genome assembly GCA_029168975.1 of Purpureocillium lavendulum. Classification (NCBI taxonomy): domain Eukaryota; kingdom Fungi; phylum Ascomycota; class Sordariomycetes; order Hypocreales; family Ophiocordycipitaceae; genus Purpureocillium; species Purpureocillium lavendulum. The sequence goes on from JAQHRD010000001.1 coordinate 1,671,630, forward strand.
ATCGCGGCGCAGGAGGTCGCGGGCGCGGAACGGAAGGCGCGACAGCGGCGCAAAGCGTGCAAATGGCGCACGAGGGGGCGGAGGGGGCTTGCGTAACGAGAGAGGAAGGGACGCAACGAGGAGGAAGGAGGGAAGGAAGGAAGAAAGAAAGGAAGACGGAAAGGAAGGAAGCAGAACGACAGGCCGCAGAGGGCAAGAGCAGGCGGCCAAGGCAAGGAGGCTCAAGGGGACGCTCCGTCGGTCAATCGCAACGCAGGCCAGGCGGCGGGCAGCGGACAGCGGACAGGGCAGCCCAAATAAGTGAGGCGAATGAGGTACCTTAAGTAAGGTCAGGAACCCGATATGCAGAGGGCAAGGCGAGGAACCTTGGAAGGCAGGCGGCGCCCGTTTGGTGGGCAGGGCAGGCAAGGTGCGAGGTACCTCAGGAAGAATGGCAGCGTGCTCCGTGCCCAGAGCTCCGTCTCTCCAGGTTTCGCCCCTCGTTGGTGCAGTACGAGCACAGGCAGCGCAGAGCGGGCAAGCGGGCAGATGAGCAGACGAGCACCAGCAGGCAAACAGGCAGGCAGGCAGGCGGGCAGGAGGCGTCAGGGATGCCGGCATGGAGGGGCTCGGTCCCGTCTTTATGCAGGCCGCTCTGTTGGTGTGGTGTTGCCGCTGCCGCTGCCGCTGATGAGCTTGAGCGAACCAGGCCAGCGGAGGTTCCACCACCACCAAGACGACGGGACCCTCTTGCCTCCCGTCGTCGCCAGGGACTCGGCGTCGGCCTCCTTGCGCTGTCAACGTATTCTGCCTTACGTACCTTACCTGAGGTCGAGCTCTGGCATGCATCTGCCCTTCTCATACGGACTACAAGTATTATTCGTGCATCGCATGTGCCTGTTGCGCACTCGCCCGCCCGCTCACCTCTCATCCTCGACGCTTGCGCCGCTTGTGCGCTGCCTCGACGCGCGTTTGATGAGTGACTCTGACGCCGCCCCAACCTGCCTGGCCTGGCCACCTTACCCGCTTCTCCAGCTTCGCCGACGACCATCAGCTGCTGTGCCCCTGGCCGGAGTGGTCCTTCTGTCGAGCAGCAATCTGTCGGCTTCCAATGAGCTGGACGGGCGCGCCGTGCGCCGATCTCGTGCTCTTATATCTCGGCTGCCTCCGATGTCCACGACCTCGAGATGTCTTCTTCACCCTCGCCTCATCTCGGCCCGGCGCCCAGTCGCGGCAACAGACGAGCAGCGAGATCTAACACAAGGCGGCCGTGACGCCTCTGCCGCGACCGAAATTTCGGCCACAGACGCGGCCCTGCCCCCAGAGCCGTTGCTGGCGTCAGGTCCCATCGCCATCCTTGTCCCCCTGCCCCTGTGATGCCCCACCAAAGCGCGACCTCTGTCTCTGTCTAATGACCCCGAATGATCAGCTTCGGGGGCGTCCCGACCCTGCCCCAACATTGCGCGCGTCCGTTCGTCAGCCACAAGCCTGGAGATCGACGCGATATCTCGAGCGAAGAGCCATGGGCAGGCTCGTGTCTCCGAGAATAAGAGTCCCCGAAGCTGACGGGATGCGTTGCGCGGGCAGCGCGAGGGAAGAGGCAAGACGAGCTCAGCAAGCCTCGCGCCCTTTGAAGCCGTGCCCTGTGCGCCCCGGCCACCTGCGAGGACGCGGAGCCCGAGGCGCAGGAGTCACGAATGACCCTCATTACCAGCGTGCAGCGTCAGTCACAGGGATGTCGAGCTGCGCCGGCGCCAACAGCACGTCCCGACGCTTGCCTTCCCGCTCTGTAGCGACCCGAGCCGACGCCCGCAACCGGAACTGGTAGCGTCGGCGCTGGGGCTCAGGCGGTCAGGTCAGGGTACATAGTCGCAGCGGTAGCATGTCTCCCACCCTGCTAATCACCGTTCTGGCAAGCCTCCCGCCATCTCTTGGCTCCGGTCGCTTGAGGGCGAGTGACGATGGAGTGGAACCACCATGTGCAACGCTGGGTGGGACGAACCGCGCCGAGATTGGCCTCGAGGAGGGTGTCGCGCGCTTTCGAGGAGTCAGGAGCCCACAACCAATCTAGGAACCAGTGGGCGCCGCTGAAGGAGATGGACAGACCGCCTTGCTGGGGCCCACCAGCCTTCCCAGGTTGACCCCGTCGTCCAACGCGCGCCAATGTCCGCCCGCATCATCGTCGATGGACAGATGTCGACCGTTGGGAGCAGAGCGGCTCGCCGACGACGAGGACAGGCCGAGGGCACGAAATGTGCTCCAACGGCTCGGGGCTGGCAGCTGGCGTTGGATGCGGGGTTGCGAGACCCGTTGGGCGTCGTTCTAGAAGGCTTCCAACGACGTTGCTTTCACTAGCTCTTCCTTTTGCGACGACTGAGCTTCTCGTGGCAACCCCAGGAGTCCACGACTGGAGACGCCGCCCAGCCCGCTCTCGAACGTTTCAGGGGCTCCTACTCCCTCTGTCGCGCGGCCGGACATTGTCATGCATATGCACCATGTAAGACCATCGCCTCTCGAGACAAGTGGACTGTCGACCAGTCTCCACACCGATCGCCCACGAGACACTGCAGAACATTGATGAGGGTTGCCCTCGTGGGCCACATCGTGCCAGACGGCGAACTTCGCAGTGACATGAGGAGGCGCACTGGGGCGCCACACCCTTCTCTCGTCCCGCCATGTGTACCTCAGGGATACGCCTGCTTGCGGCGTCCAAGGCACCCTGTCTTTTTTTTTTCTTTTTTCTTTGCTGCGCTACGGGCGGCATGCGGTTTCTTTTGCGCCTCTGCGTCGCTGACCCGAATAGGCTCAGGTGGTCGAGCGTGATGTGCCGCGACACCAACGCAGACAAGGACAAGCTTGCTGGAATTAACGCCACCCCGTTTTGGCGAGCTGCCATTGAACCTCGTAGGCCAGTGGCGCCAAGAGAGTACGTGTAGTGACTCCCGGAGCTTTCCTTGCTGTCGCGCCAGTAAATATCCGCCTGTCATTCCTATCCACGCTCCTCGAGACAAGGATATTGTCTGACACAAGGAAGGGTACGCCACATGGCCACCATCTTCACCGCTCCAGTCCGCCCATCCTTTCGCCCGATGTCGACGAATTCCTGGTGTTCTCGGCTTAGTCGATGTCGACATACATACGACAATGCATTGGCGCAGGCTTGCCCTCGATCCCGAAAGGCTCACCCGAGCAGGTGCCCCGAGTCAGGTTCTACCCACCAGGCCGCAGCCTCTCCAGGATAGCATGGCGCTTACACGGCGGACCGCTCGATCATACCGCCCCGGCAATAAACGTGGGTTGGCCGTGGTGATCCCGACTCCCGAGGCTCCTCCCAGCCTTGCCGCCAGCGAGTGTCAATAGCCGGGGCAGGCAACGAGACAAAGACACTTTTTTCGGACACAGACCGGACTTGATGCGGCGGGGCATCCCGGTCAAGTCGCCGGCGTCGCGGTTTAGCAGAATGGCGCCAAGCCAACTTGTCGTCATGGCCAGCGTTCGAAGCCTTGTAGTTGCGCGTGCCAGTGACGAACTAAAAGGCTTCAAAGGCTGTGGATGTTTTGGGGTCGCAAACTGTCTGCGCTGACATGGCGCCTATTCTTCCAAAACAGTTGTTGCGTCATGTTGACAGGCGGCCTTGGCGGATGTTCCCGGTCAGCGTGTGCACTCTGCATGAGCAGATACATATGCAGATGCCCGGCGTGGACATGCAGGCCAGCCTGCAAGTCATCCGTCCGCATGTCAAAGACACGGCCACAGCTGCAGCTCCCGGGGAAGCAAGCACGCGTGCCAAGCGGCGGCGGAACAGAACGTGCGTTATCGCACGCTACGAGTACACTCTGGCGCCACACACTTGCTTCGCTGGCGCTGCGGCCCAGCGAGCTGGCGTTCGAAGGCTGCCTCTGCGCCTCTTAGCCGCCCCAACAGATGGGAATAGTGTCATTCAACCATCGCTGACGCTGCGTTGGTGGCAGACGTCCCGGCACCGCGGACGCCTCGAGTCCGCATCGACCCGCATATGCCGTTTCAATAGACGCCCTGAAATCGGCGCCCGCTGCAGAGTTATGCGTACCCTCTTCCGTGCAGGGTGCGCCCCAGACGCCCGCCCAGGCCAAGGTTTCGCGTGCTTGGCTCTGATGCTCCATACCGCGCGCGGCTTTCGTCGCGGATGACAGATTATCCCATGCTGTCTAAACGGCGCCGGCGGACGCCATCACTGGCCACGACCCGAATCCAGACGGCGCCATGGCGTCTTGATCCCGATCTCGGCCAGATGGATTGAAATGCCGGCCGCCGGCAGGGGGGGCGGAAGCCGGGCCGACATGAGCCAAGCATTGCGCGAACAAGACTATCGCCCTAGGATTGGTAATATTGCTTCTATTTCTGCCAGACTTTTGACGGCACCGAGTCAACGGCTGCCTGTCAGCGCTTGATGCATGAATCGTTACGGGCTGCCATCTGAAGCCACGACGACACGGTGCCAGCACGCCATCGATATCAGCTTTGTCACGAACGGGGCCCGCGATGTCTCAGAGCACCGGGCCGCATCACCATCGGGAAGGGGGCGCCGCAGGCTTCGGGTCCCGCTCGGTCATCTTTCCGCTTCTGAAGGCCTCGACCCCCTTCTATCGTCTCATGCTGCCAATAATCTCTCTCTGAGTTTCCCTGTCCCGCGCGCCGTCGCTCAGACTTCCCACGCTGCGCAGGTCCCCGACCACGTCCTTTGCCTTGCCAAAGTAGACATCCTGGAGCAGGTTGCGCATCTTGAGCTCCATGTCCTCGACGAGGCGGCCGACGTTGGCGATGTGGCTCTCGTCGCTGTCGACGGGGAGGTCCTGCTCGACCTGGCGCGTCATGTTGCCGCTGAGGTCCATGTCGCCAATGGAGCCCTCAGCGGTGGAGAGGGAGAGGATCACGGTCGAGGTGAGCTTATAGTGAGTCGTGCGGCCGCGTTCGATGGCCTCGAAGACGTGGATGGAGTCCCAGACGCCCTCGCTGCTGCCGCCGGGGGTCGCCGCTGTTCGTCGACCTGCTGTCAGCGCCTGCTCGCAGTGCATGGCGGGTGCGGCACAAACACGGGTACTCACTCTTCTTGAGCAGCACGACGCCGGCGAAGCCATCGTCGAGGTTCCAAAAGTAGACACTGCTCACGCCGCCCTCGTAGTACAGCTCCCTGTAAATGTCAAAGGCCTCGTTGGCCTTGATCTCCATGCGGCGGACGCGCTCGCTGGGAACGGCGCCCTCGCCGGCGCCCTCATTGCCGTCGGCGCCGACGCCGCCCGCGCCGGCCTCGTCGAGGGGCGGGTCGAATTGGTTGGACCAGGGACTGCGGTGCGAGTCGCCGTCGCGGTTGTAGTCGCAGAGCAGGTACTCGCGTCCCGTCTGGCGGCAGCGGCGCACGGCGAGCGGCTGGTCGACGGACGAGAGCAGGTCCTCGGTCAGGTCGGGGGCGAGCGAGATGATGGCATTGAGGTGGTCGGCCGTGTGCTTGGGGTTGAGGCGGCGGAGGAGGTCACTTGTCCGGGGCGGTGTCAGCGCGATTGTTGGTCACCATGCACGGATGGGGGGGGAGAGAGAGACACATTTGCTCTCGCGATGGGACGGAGAAGAGGTTCAGGGGGGGTTTTGGGGGGAAAGGGCATACAGCGCCGAGTCAAAGGGATCCGCGGCGGCGGCCATGGCGGAGGTTGACAGTGGCTGGAGGCGGGGCTCGGGGGGAGTCCAGCCGTCCTCGTGGTTCGGGTTCGCGGTGGGGATCAAGATGCAAGGTATCCTGCGCGCGGTCGCGATAGGCGAGCGGGATGAGGCGATATGGATAGCTGTCGCAGTGGATGGATAGATTGATGGATGGAGGTGAGCTCCGGGAAGCTTGTCGCTCGCTCGCTGTGTGTCTGACGCGGCGGGGTTCGGTCGGTCGGTCGACGGCGGGCGGTGCAGGTACAACGTAAAGGCGGGGGTCGGGTCCCGCGCCCCGAGGGGTCGGCGGATTGGCTGCGTGCCTGCCCGCCTCAGTGACAACCACCACCGCCAGCAGCATTCAGCAGTGAGCACCACGGGCACCAGCTCGAGCCCGCCCGATAAGCTCAAGCTCTAAGGTAGGCAGGTCAGCCCAGCTCCAGTTGACCTGTTTGGCTCACCGATGGGCTCAATCCGTGGTGCCACAGCACGGCAGGCCATGAACAGCGCATACAGACAGACGCAGCAGAGCTGGCGCTTCTTCCCACGTGGGCGGCAAGCATCCACGCGAGACGTAACTATCTCACTGTCCCCTTTGGGCACTGGGATAATACTGCCACATCATCTTTCGGCGCGCAGGCCTCGCAACATAAGGCATAACAAACACCCCATGGCACTCACTGCGCAACGAACACAACGTAGACACGGTTCGAGCGTACACAATGTCAACATGGCAGCTATACCTGACCTATCCAAGAAAGAACAAGAAAAATATAACATAAAAGATCGCAACACCCCCGGCTCTCTTCCGCGCGCCCGCAGTCGCCACCAAAACAGCAGCCGCAACAGCAACAGCAATCGACACCGCCTCTCCCCTTCTCGCGTCTTCTCTGTCTCGTCTCGCCGCCGCCCATACCAACTAAGGTATACTATACAAAACTACCAACCTACCCAACACAGTCAGTTCCCGCGCAGAAACGCCTTGCCCGTCGTGGATGCCCAACACACCAAGACACACAAACAAACCCGACGGAAAGAGATGGAGAGAGAGAGAGAGAAATCAAACGGTCAAGAGGCAAGGGAACAGCCAACCGCTGGCCTCTCCCCTTGTCATGGAAAGGCTCTTCGCCACCCCTCGCGTCGCCGACGACGTCCCTCCGGCTCGCAGAGGCTCGCGTGCCCTTGACGACTGTCGCCGGCCCCCCGTCGGTATATATATATACCCAGAATGAGAAACGAGCAGGGAGCTAGCCTAGATAGACAAAGGGGAAGAAAGCCACTGTGCTTAGGCTGCCAGTGGCAGAGCTATCCAGCGTCGTGGCTCAGGTAGATTCAAACGAGACGCCGCTCGTTCAGTCGATTTTAACACCGCAGACCAAGCAGCGAGCGGGCTCGGTCCAAGTGCGGTCGCCCCCCGTGACGCCTTGTCTGAGGTCCGTAATCTGCCACGTCGTCGGGCCGTCGTCCAGCTTGAGCTTGGCCTCGAAGAGACCCTCGTATGGCTTGGTCTCGGCGACCGACTTCCGCCCGCGGCTCTTCTTGACCGAAGATGATCTTGACGGCTTCTCGACCGCTGCCGCACTTGGCGTTCCTGGGGCGGGCGACTCGGTTGCCTTGGGTGTGATGCCGTCGAGCTGTTTCGGGGGCGCCGCCACATCGCCGTTCGTCCCCTGCCTGATGCCCGCCGGAGACTGCGTCCCCTCGCCCTTGATATCGGTCGGCGTCGTCGATCGCAGCGCCGGGGCGGGCGCGTCGTCCGTTTCCATCTTGACTGGCAAGTCGTTCGACTTGTGCGGTTTATCGGTGCCGAGCTCGTCGTAGACCCGCGTCAGGACGTCGTGAAGCAAGCAGTCGTAGTGGAGCCACGTCTCGCAGCCCGAGTTGGTGCATCCGACCAGCGTCTTGTCCGGGTTCGCGGGCGTCTTGCACTTGCAGGTAAGTTCGACCGACTGCGTGGGGCATGTCAGCACAAAGTTGTCCATCGCCAACTTCCAAAGACACAGGTGACATACCGAGAGTTGCGACGTACGACAGTCGAAAGCCTGCCTCCAATAGAGCGACTCCTGAACCTGATCGTCGTCGGTCTCGACCCACTGGTTGACCGCAGCACGCATCGCAACACTGACGACGTTGATAACGTCCACTGGCACCCGTTAACACTCACTCGGCAGGTCAGCGGATTACAAGGAAAGAGAGTTCGCTTACTGTGATTCGAGGCGATCAGCTCGTTCTGGCCGTGGTACGGCTGGCGCCCGGACACGACCTTCTTTCCGTCAAGGGTGTTCGGCGGCAACTCGTCCGGGGAATACATCCAGTAGACGCGGGCATAGACATGGTGCTCGTCGAGGGCCCTAACCTCGAGAATCTTGGCTACCCAATAGTCGGTGGACTGCAACAGGCCCTGGCGCTCGGAGTCCTTGCTGGTCGCCTTTTGGCGCTCAATCGTCGTGTCGTTGGCGATGTAGACGTAGTCCTCGACATAGTACTTAACGTTGTTGACTGCAGGGTCGCGTCAGCAACATGGTCCCCTCCAATCTTGGCGCCGTGGGGGATCAGCGCGGGAGGGGAGAGCACTCACGGACAAAGCTGTTGTATCGCGTCATGTCAAGCCAGCGCTTGCGCGGCTCGACGCTGTACAGGACGTCCATGGTCTGATGCGTCTTGAACTTGCCCTTGGGCTTGAAAGGCGATTCCTGTTTCAAGTCGACGGGTTTCCGGTCATCGTCGGGCCCGTCGCGCTTGCGCTTCTTGGCCACGTGGTCCCGCTCGTCGTACGGAGGGGCCGTGAGCAGCGTCACGGCGAAGGGGCAGTCGGCGCGGTTCTCGTCGGCGGCGGCGCGGGACCGCTTCCTCGATTTGGAGCTCATGACGACGCGCGGAGGGGGCGGCGGCGGCGGCGGCGGCGACGCGGCGAGAAGGAGCTGGGGAGTCGCGGCAGCGGGCTGGCTGTGGGCACGGCACTCGGGCGGGTGCAATTCGAAATCCTCAATCAACAAGCGGTCGGGTCGAGGAAGAGGAGGAGGATGGCCAAGCGCACCACCATTGGCGCGGCGCGGCGGGCGGGCGTCTCCAGCAGCGAGGGCTTGGCCTGGCGGCGGCGGCGGCGGTGCCGGCTGCTGTGCTCCTGCGGTTACTGGTGCTGCTGCTGCGGCGGCGGCGGCGGCGGCGGATTCTGCTGGGGGTGGGATGCGATGCCCGCGGCGGAGGGCGACGAGGCGGATGCGGCGGCGGCGGCGGCGGCCCGGCGAGGGGAGGGGCTCGCGTTACACCGTTCGGACGCGACTCGTTGCGATTCGAGCGGACGGGCGCGGGCTGGTCGCGGCGTCAATCGTCGCAGCTCGACCGCAGGGCTCGAGGCGCCGGGATGGGAGCGTTCACTCGGGAGCGGAGTGGTGGTGGAGGTTTGACGAAGAATCGCGGTGGCTGGGCAGGTCAGGACCTAGGCAGATAAAAGCAAGCCCTGAGGTGCCGGAGGCCAATAGGTAGCGTCTGGTCGCCAACCTGGAACCCAACGTCGCTAATAAGGCGCCTGCCTAGGGGGGAACCCACGCGGCGACGGGAGACACGGGGAGGGGCGCGGGATGGCGGGAAAGAACACGCTGGAGCTGGAGCTGGAGCTGGAGCTGGAGCTGGCACTGGGAGCACCCATCAAATGGAAGCAGCCGAACCTGGAACGCTCCAGGTCAGCACGACTTGATGCGCTAAAAATCAGCGCCACACGCTGCATGGGGCGCCTTGCAGCTCCGCCCGGGCGCCGTTGAGGTGCTGCTGTGTGCTGCTGCTGTTCCATCCCGTCCATGAGGTGGATGCCAAGCTGCCCGCTGTTGCCAAGTGCCCACTCGCTCCTCAGCACACCAAGAGTGCGCGCGCGTCTCGCTCCTTCCCACCGCGCCGCGCCGCGCCGCGCCGCGCGCCAACCCGTCCATTCACACGCAGCACCTCGCAAGCATATACTTCGTACATACAAAATGCATTATCCGCCCTGGCAAATTTCACCTACCTACCGGGCCGACCTGCACTAATTTGCTGAGCACCACGTAACATTGACGCCATCCAGCGACGCAGCAACTGCCTGACAATGGACGGCTCCCCCGCCCACCTCCGGCCCTCGCCCAACACCCCGAGCGGCCGTTTTTGGCACGGGTTGGCTGTCGTCGCCTTGCATTTCGGACGCCCGAAAGTACGTTATCCTGGAACCCAGCCAGGCCTGCAGCGCCGCCTGACTCGGGAAACTCGCCCGTGACCACTTATTGCGGTGCCGCATGAATACAATGCTGTTTGTCTTTGATGTAACTCTGATTCTGTGATTCATGGCCGACCATAGTGCGCATTCGGGACAGGTCCACCGAGGGCGACGGTTGGCTTCTTGGCTAGGTGGCTTTCCACGGCTTCTTCGGGGTCGCACAGCAGTTGGTTGAGTCCTGCCCCTGCATCCTTCCCCCTGTCGAGCCAAATCGAGTCGTGCCGTTGTCAATGTATTACGAGAACGGAACCTTGTCTCCAAGGTTAAAAACAGCAGCCAAACGCCGTCGCTATGCTCAATCACAAAAAGACACAAAACGCAATCCAATGGCCGCTTGGGCTCGCGCGCATCTCACAGTCCCACATCCCCTTAATTATCGTCGTCATAGTCAGCCATCATCCCGCGCCTCTCCCCTTCGTCGAGCGTGTCCTCTTCCGCCGACGGCGAAAACCCTTCGATCGTCTCAGCGAGCTTGTGGCCTTGCCGCCGTCCGCGCTCCACGTTGATGAACCATATGAGCGGAGCTGGCAGCCCGACCAAGGCGCCCAGGAACCAAAACGCGGGTCGGATGCTCCCTGTCTTGTCGATGATGGCACCAACGATTGTCGGCCCAAACACGCTGGAGCCCTTGTCGGTAATGGCGTAGAGTGCATAGAAGGCCGCTTCCGACCCCGGCGGGATCAGCTCGCCGTATAAAGACCGGCAGTAACTGCTCAGCCCGCCCATGACGATGCCGTAGATGGCTGCCAGCGGGTACATTTCCCACGGCTGCTGCAGGCCCAGGACGCCCCATCTCTGGACAAAAGGCAGATAGCCCATCAGCCCATAGAGGGGAATCAGCTCGAAGAGCGCGATGCACACCAGGATGGTCTGGTGGGCCTTGAGCCCGCACATGCGCGACATCCACGACCAGCCAAACGCGCCAAAGACTCCCGTCAGCGTGACAATCACGTTGATCATGCCCAGCGCCCACGGCCGCATGTGAAGCTGAGTCTTGGCGAACAGGATGGCCGTCGATGACGTCGTCGCGATTGCATCCGACAGCAGGAACCAGCCCGCCAGGAAAAGCATAATGTCGGCCAGGCGGCGGGCCAGTCTCACTGTCCGGAACAGCGACTTCCACGCGTAGGTAAAGTAGGAGACCCAGGACAGCCGATTCTTGCGGTCGCCAGCCATCAAGGGTGGCCCGGGGCGCGGTCGTAGCCACATGGCAGCCGGGATGGTGAAGACCGCCCACCACGACCCAATGAAAAACAACACCACGCGCTGCGACCACGTCGTGTTCTTCATGGCCAGTAGAATGCCGATGGAAATACACTGGACCAAAAGCGCAGCGCAGTAGCCGATTCCCAAGCCCGTGGCCGACAAGCGCGTCGATAGCTCGAGCTCCTTGGACGTAATCTCTGCAGCCGTCACGGTTCGCTTCAAAGGGGCCGTGGCTGCTTCGTCAGGTAACAGGTCGGATCGCGAGTTGGCCAACTCATCGGTGGATTCGTCCATTCGTCGCGACTCAGGCCGGGCCCCATTCAGACCCCGAGGCCCATTGCCCTGAGCTTCCAGAACTTCTGGGTGGTGGCGGACGAGCAGCGGCAGGAACGAGTTGAGGAGGACAAACGACGCGCCGAAGGATGTGTTTGAGATGATGGTCAGGATCGCGCCGAGGATGTACGTCTCTTTGCTGACGAAGATGTAGGCCATGACGGCGAAGCTACCGATCCACGCAAAGGAGAGTAGCAGCTTCTTCCGGTAGTTGCCGTGGTCGGCGGCGCAGCTGATGCTGACGACGAGGAGCGCTTGCAGCAGTACGCTCACGGAAAAGGTGTACATGGCGAAGCTTGCCGTGTTGATCTCGACGCCCAAGACGTAGACGACGCATTGCCCGTCATCTTCGCCTTTGCTGTCGCTGGAGCCGCAGGGCTTGCTGGGATCTGAGAGCAGGACGCCGTTCTCGCGGGCGAGCGACTCGAGCAAGATGGGGATGAATGAGCCTGGGACCCGGTGTTAGTGTGCGCGCGAGGAGGCCTGCAGTCAGAACGGCGGGCAAGCATATTCAGGATGGCCATACCGATGCCGCAGACGACGTACGTCTCGGCCGCGAAGGAGTACGCGTACCAGCCCCCAAGCTCCTTGCGGCTCGTGGGACGGGCATCGTGACCGGCGTAGTGGTCCATGTCGGCCACGCCGCGGCGCGGCGCATCGTCGCTGTCGCTGTCGCTGCTTCGTCGCGGACTCATGTCGCCGTCGGTCGAGGAGCGCTCGTCGTCTGCCTCGAATGATGAGGTGTAGGAGCGAAAGGAGCGCTTGGAGATGGCGGAGAGACCGGACCAGAGACGGTGACCTTGGAGGTCGGGGCGTGGCAGCTGACTGTTGTTTGGCGGCATGGTGACCTCAGCTAGTCGATTCCGCCCCTAGGCTGCCTGGGGGCCCAGTGACCGCCCGCGCGGGCACCCGTGCACTTGCTCAGTGGTTCAAGGCAGACACCGCTGAGCGCGCGCCACTACGGCGGTTGGGGTCGCCTCAGGACGGCCTGGAAGTGCTGCGCGGTGCCACGTGACGGGTTTGGAAATGGGGAGGAGCTGCATCAGCGTGATTCCTGATTCCTCGATTCTTCGTGCGACCACAGCCTCATCAAGAAAAGTAACGACGGCCGCGAATGTCTGCGCGCGTGACGGTCCATGGACAGCCAGGGTCGATTCGAGTTCGTGCCGCCAGGAACCCGCTGAAGGTGGGTTAGGTTTCCTGGGATTGCCTTATCAATGCCTGGCTAGATCTCTCGAGGAAGGGAAGCGGAACAGTCCGCAACAGCCAACACGAACGCCTCCTGCTAGGCACCCGGGGATACATATACGCCACGGGCCACGGCATCAGGCGGCTTGGCTGTAGCTACCGGCGACAGGTCCCGGCCGAACTTTGATGGATGGATGAGCCGGCCAACCTCAGGTCGGATGTCTCGCGGCATCCTGAACGGCTGCACAATGAGGCAATGAGGGGTGCGAACCCATGTCGCCGTCCGTCTTCGTCGCTGCCGCCCATTCGTTGCCGCAGGGTCCCTTGGGGATTGACGCCGTCGACGCCCGGCTAACAGTTAGTTATGGGTTGCATTCCCAGGCGGCGCCGTCTGTTTCTGGCTAAATCCCGCCGTCCAGCAAGGTTCACGCGGTATCTGCTGCTCAGTCCGTTCACGACAGCCGCATGGCGATCAATTCAGCCAGCTGCTCATCATTGCCTCCCGGCATCTTGCCATTGTCGGCGGCGTTCGACTAACGCCCGTCCCAAATTGCCCATCTTCAACCCGCGCCCGAAGTGGGGGAGTCTGGGGATGTCGTGGGCGCGAGGTGGTGGGGGGATCCATTTTCACCGCGAGTGGGACGATCACGAGCGCCTCGACATGTTGATCCACTGGCTGCAGTAGTCATTCCTCTTCAGCTAGGATCTCACGGGGATCCGAAATCAGTTGGCTTGGCCCCGGAATTGTCGACACTAAACCATCGGCTTACCAGAAAGGAACTTTCAAGCATGACGAACTGGCGCTGCCAAGGCCTTGATACGGCTGCGGCCCGGCGGCCTGCATTCTTCAAGCTAGCTAGCTACATGGGATATCATTGCGAGCCCTGTGCCAAAGGAACAAACCAGACGCAACAGGACGGAAAACACGAATGACAACTTGTCCATCAACCACGTCCGACGCTTCGTTCACCCCGAACCCACCCCGAGTATCCTGCCAGGGCGTCACTCATTTCTTGAATGCGCCGAAGAGCTTCTCCTTGAGCTTATCGGCGAGACTGATGGGGGCATCGCCGTGCGCGCTGCTCTTTGCTGGAGGCGGCTTCTCGCGCTCGGCGGCCGAGTGCTCGTTACCCGCGCCGCCCCGGCCGGTGTGGTAGTCCTGCGTATCGTGGCTCGCCCGAACAGCTACGTCGGGTATGACGTCCTGGTCTTTGCGCTGCGATGCGGCGGTGCCCACGTCGGCAATGTTACCAGCGCCTGCTTGCGGTCAGTTCTCGTCCCCAGCGTCCGCGGATTGTCGAGTCTGCTGCCGTCGGCAACGCATGGGCCCCAGGATCTGTATGTGGCGAGCGAGAGCCGGCCACATGCGACGAGCACGGTTGGGGCATGGAAGCAAAAGCATGCGCAGAGTGGAAGAAGCAAACTCACCTCCCCTGCCAGAGCTGTATGCGCCGTCACCGTGGCTGCCCTCTATTCCGGAGCGCACCACCTCGCCATCGATGTACTGCGTGCTGTCGGGGTTGATGTTGCCGGCGCCGCCCCGGCCGTGGGATACTTCGGCGGACATGAGATGCGACGGATCGGCGACGTCTTGGATTCAGATGCGCGATTCGAACGAGGCTGACTGGTGATGAATCAGCGGCGGAGAGTCAGCGGTAGGTTGCGTCGCACGCGAGATGCAAGGAGACGCCTCCGCTGTTATACGTCACAGACGGACGCAGACTGGGGACATGCCAGCAGCCTCCAGCCGATGACCGGATCCCGCGCCAGGCATGCAGACACCACACGTGCTGCTGCCAGGCACCTCAGGAGCTCACCACGTGTGCCCTGCGAGGAAACATTATCGAGTCGCCCTCGTCCGATAAGCACATGAAATTGAGGCGCCACGAGGCGTCGCGCTGTGGTCTTGGCCCTCTGTTTGTTCCTTATCGCGGCGCCGACTTCATTATCAGTTTATCAGGCGGCCTGTCGCGCACTATTCCGGGCCGCCTCGGACAGCTTGCCGGCCAGTGAGAGGTGCGCATTCGCTGCCCCAGTTACGTACCCGAAATTGCTGAGGCGCACTTCCGCCGGTGGCGATGGACCGTGGGTCAGCCACCCGACATCCTTATCAGTTCGCGGTGCGGCTGCCATCAGCCAATTTTGCCAGCCGCCTCGGCCATGGCAAGGCTATTGTCTTGACGACATGTCTGCTCACATCATGAGGGCTTCCTTCGGTGACGCCTCCAATCCCCTTGCGCAGTCACAGCCACGCCGAAATCTGGGCCTCGGGAGCTCACGGTCAATGCGTTGAAATTTGAATTGTAGCCAGCCGCTCCGCGCCGTCCCGTGCCCCGTACTTGGTACTCCGTGCTCCACGACGACTCTACAAGTACCTGTTCTACACGTAGTCGCGAGTCTGCGGCTTCGTTTCTACGCCCGCCCTGCACGCCCGATCTGCAGGATCTCCCCGGTGGTTGCCTCGTCGCTTCGCAGTACCGGCCACGACGCGCCGTCGCCCTTGACCAGGTTCAGCTCCAGCTTGGTCCCCAGCACCTTGTACGACGACTTTTCCGTGTCAATGGGACCGTAGAGCGGCACCTCGGCCGAATACCGCTTGGGCGGCGAGTCGCCGGTTGTAAGGTCCAGGGTCAGCTGCTTGGACTCGAAGCTGACCTTGGCGGTGTCCTTGTTGATCTTCTTGAGGAAGAAGGACGCGATGACGCTCGTCGGCGTCTGGTAAAAGTCGTGCCTGGGCGCGGGCGGTTAGACGGTCTGCTCGCGTGCGCACTGGCGGCCGTCGCAACTCACCTGACTGTATCCAAAACCTCCTCGCCCGACGAGCCAGCCTTTTCCTTCTTTTCGCCGTTGCCGATGAACAGGTGCCTGTCCTTGGTCTTGCAGCCCTCAATCTTCATGAACTGATCGAACTCAAGCACGCGCCGCTTGCAGCACGAGTAGCCCTTGCTGCCCTCGTGGAAGATGGGCACGCCGGGGTGGTGCACGCACTTTTCCCCGTCGCGCGCGCCGCCCTTTTTGTACTTGTGCCCACAGGTCCGCCGCCGGCAGGCCTTGCCGTCGGGGATCTCGAGCGCCGGGTCGTCGTCGTCCGTCTCCGGCGGGGGCGGGGGCGGCGTCGGGACCTGCTGCGCGGGCTGGATGGGGGCGCGCCCGGGGGTCGAGGCGCCCGCCGTGAGGGCCTCGATCTTCTTGGCCAGCGAGGCGTCGTCCTCGACGGGCTTGGGCTCCTCGAGCTGCGGGGGCTTGTCGGTGGTGGAGTGCGTGCCCGTGGTGCAGGGTGGGATGTTCATGAACTCGTCAAACGTCAGGACGCGGGGCTTGCAGCACTTCCATCCTGCGACGGGCAGCCGTCAGCCATTCGTTCCGTGTCGAGGGTTTAGTTAGTCCTGCGCCTTCTCCTTTCGTCGGTCTTACCCTTCTGTCCCTCGTGGAAGATGGGCGGGCCCGGGTGGTACTCGCACTTTTCGCCGGGGTCGGTGAACTCCTTGCCACAGCCCTGGTGGACGCACGTTTGAGCGGGCATCTTAGGCGGAAGCCGTCGCTAGGGGTGTCCACGATGCAGAACAGGGCTCCGACGGTGATACAAAAAGCACCGGACGCCTCGGGCAGAGAGATTGGGTCCAAGACGTGCAGGGCAGGAGGATGCTGGATGCTGGATGTATGAGGTTCGAGGTTTCCCGGTGGGCGGTGGCGGCAGTTCCAGCGGGCATGGTGGGGTGGGATCTTCTAGAAGAGACGCGCGCACTGATCTGAGCGGGCAGCTTGGGATGACGACGGGGCGGGACAGCTGAGCTCTCACACCGCCTGCCGGTCTGGGTGCGGGGTCAGCCGAACTGGCCAACAATGCAAGCCAGGAGCTGGCGTTCGCACAGCTCACCAGAAGAGCACCACCACCACCACACTGGAACCCCACTCACCCCTGCGGCGTAGCACACGAGCAAAAAGCAAAAGAAGTATCACGACGAGGAAGATTCTCGACTCCGTGCGTGCGACGCGACAACCCACCACTCAGCCTCAGCACGTTGCTCTCTGCTGTCAGGTTTCACAACCGGCAACGCCGCCATGTTTGCGACGCGCCGCCTCCTGCAGGCGTGCCGCATCACGCTCTTCTCGCGCGACAACTGCGGCCTCTGCACCGGCGCAAAGGGCGTCCTCTCCGACGTCTGGGACAAGCGGCCGTTTGTGTTCCGCGAGGTGAACCTGGCGCTGCCCGAGTCCAAGTCGTGGAGGGAGCTGTACGACTTTGACATTCCCGTGGTGAGCTTCACTGTTTCTTTCCTTTGGGCGGGTTCTGGCTGCGGCGGGCTAACACGCGGCGATGGTCAAGATTCACATCAGCAGGGCAGAGACGCGGGAGGAGCAGGTCGATGCCGCCGGCAAGGCTGTCAAATTAATGCACAGATTCACGCCCGAGCAAGTCGAGGCGAAGATGGACGAGGTCGAGGGGAGCTAAACTCCACGACCGTTGCCCCAACGGCCCCAGCGTTGAGCATTGGAAGTACAGATCAAACACAGCCAATGACACCTCCCTCGTCAACCTCAAGGATACCTCCGTGGTCAACTTCAAGAACACTTCCCTAGTACGATCCCGTCTTGGACGTCGCCGACTGGCCCTGCGAGGCGCCAAACTGCTGCTTTAGCACGTACTCGAGCGCCGTGTAGTCGGCCGCCACGCTAATCATGTCGAAGCCCTGGTCGGCAAAGACCTTGGCCTGCTCGCCGCTCGTGGCGTACATGCCGCACTTGCCCGCCTTGCGGCACGCGGCGAGGATGCGCGCGATGGCGTCCTTGAGCTCCGGGGCGAGCGCGCCATCGAGGATCGGGTGGCCGATGCTGTTGCCTGCGCTCGCAGCGTCAGCGACACCTGTGATCACGGAACATGGCAGGGGAGCGGGAGGACGTCACGCACCGAGGTCAAAAGGCCCGATGAAGAGCACGTCGATGCCGTCGACGGCGGCAATGTCCTCGACGACATCGAGAGCCTCGCGGGTCTCGATCTGCACCATGGTCAGGAGGGCGTCGTTGGCCTGCTGCAGGTACTCGGTGAATGAGGGCATAGGGCTGAAGCGCTCGGCGCTCAGGGGCGAGCCGAAGCCGCGGCGGCCCATGGGCGGGAACTTGGCGGCCTGGACGAGCTCCTTGGCCTGCTCGACGGTGCGCAGGAGCGGCACGAGGACCTGTGGAGGGCGTGGAGGTTAGCGCTTGAATAGCCGCTGTCGAGATAGCTTCATGTAGGGGCAGGACTACGCACCCCGTGTGCGCCAGAGTCGAGCGCTCCTATCATTGCGTCAGCCCGCGCTTGAATCTCAACACGAGCTTCGAAGGCTTACGCTTCACCATCCACGACTGAAGGTCCGGGATGCGGACCAGCGGCGACACGCCGAGCGCGGCAATGGCCGGGACGGCGTCATGCATGGCGCCATCTGTCAAGTAACAAGCAGACGGGCACTCGTCAGCATCATCTCACACGCACGTACGGCGGTGAATAGGAAGTAGCCCCCGCAGATATGGGACCGTTGTTGGCGTACCGTCCATGTTGCCGTGCTCGCAGTCGACCATGACCCAGTCGACGCCGGAGCGGGCCAGCAGGCGCGAGACGTTGGCGCCGGGCAGCATCTGCCACATGCCCATGGACTGGCGGCCCTGGGCAAAGGCCGTCTTGAGGCGGTTCGAGGCCTGCATCGTCTTGGCGGCCATGGCTCGCTGCGGCTGCGTGCTGGAGCTGCTGCTGCTGCTGCTGCTGCTGAATCCCCTGCTGATGATGGAGCTGCGATGCGGAGCGACTGCGCGAGGTCGTGGGGGGAGGAGAGCTCGTCGCGTCGAGGTGCGGGCCCGTGAAGCGGATGAGAAGAAGAGCGAGGCCGCCGTCGTCGTCCGCGTCGGTCGGAGGGCGTTCATGACGATGGGAATCACGCGGGAACTAGGCAGGATCCTTGAGATTTAAATACGGACGTGCCACTGGATCGCCGGCGGCCGGTCGTCGTCGGCGTCGTCGCCCTCTGTGCCGTCGTCCTTTCCTTCTCCGCGCCCGCGCCCCCGCCTTCGTGTCCGGTGGGCTGACCGGGGGGGGGGGGGGGGGGGGGGGGAGGCAGTAGCCTGCAGGCCGTCGGCTAGTATTACAAAGTACTTGCGGGGGGAACACCGCCGTGAGCGGGATCGGGAGACACTAATAAGCCTGGGACGGTTCGTGATGACACCTCTTGTTGAGAGGGCAAAGGCCGGAGGCGTTGGTCTTGTCAGGCTCGTTTACGATGTCAGGACACCGGCGACGTTATTGGCCTTGCTGAGCCGGCGGGCGGCGCGAAGCTTCCAAGGTTCTCCCTCAAGCTGTCAGTCAGTCTGCTCGCGCACCCACGTGTACGGGACTCTTGAATGGTTAAACACGGCGATGCTTTAGAGGGCGCTCCCCCGCCGCGGGAATTGAGTTGGAACACAAACTGCGGGGAGCAAGCAGCCGGCCAAAAGCAGGCTTCGCGTGGGGTGGAGGAGGAGACGAGTACATGCTGTGGGGTGGGGGTTCCAATCTGGCTGGCGTCCACCCCATCCTTCTCCGATTCTCGGTCGGCGTCATCTACCCCGAACAAGCGGCCGTCACTTCTCACACGCCGGTAGGGCACGTCACCTCGCGCGCGAGACGTCGCGCGTTCCCGATCCCGGGCCGAACCCGCCCATGCTGTGTCAAAAACTTGCGTCGTTGGGTCTAGTCTCTAGACGTGTCGTTATACATCAGGGCGCTTTCCGCCCGCGACCGTTGCCGAGTGCCTATCCCTCATAGCCAAGAGGCGACGCGGCCGAGCGCCATCTGGCAACTTCCTCTGCCTCCAGAGAGCCATGATTGCTTCCAACGTGGCCGGCAGGTCGCTCGTGCTCCGCCCATCAACGCTCATCTGGCAAAGCATCGCTGTCCCATGTCCTCCTTCTGCCCAGATCGCGCCCGCTTCTATCTGGAGATTGTTACAGACGCCTGGCAAGCAGCCAAAGTTTCTGCCTTTCCGAATCAACCAGGCCACCACGCAGCCCTTGTCGAAAGAGGGTGCTGCCACGCTATGCCCAGTCGCGGCAATGTCAGTGTGGCGTTTTATTCAGTCCTCCCCGGCCCTGGCGCCTTCTCCCCTCGTGATATTTTGAATCACATCCCAGGGACTTCCGTCGCATCGACATCAGCCTCAGTCTTGGAGGCACCTGCAAAATGGCTGTTAGTATCTAGTTGTCATCGCCGCCTAGGACGTGCCCAACGTACCCGAGATAGTCTTCCTTGATGCTGCCAATCGCCCACATTTCTCCAACTTCGGTTCGCGTGCCGATAATCTTGACGCGGACGTGCGTTCCGGGCTCGATGACGGTGTCCTCGTTGTTGGTGAACTGCGGCGGCGTGGCATTGGGATCCCATTTGATATCGCTCGGGATAAGCTATACGTCGTCAGCCAGCCAGATCAAAACGTATCAAAAGGCACATGTAGGCAGATGGTACGCACATGCGCCGAAACGAAGAGCCGCAGGGGGCCGGCCTGGGCGAAGAAGCCTTGTGGGTTGATGGAGTATACCACCGCATCGACCTGTTCGACGTCAGACACCTCTCCCATCTACAGAGATGGACGGCGCCATCCTACCGTCTCGCCCTTGAACGGTCGCCATACGACTGCTCGATACCCGACTGTGAACTCGGCGAGCCCATTGCCCGGCAGAATACGACCCTCTGAAATGTCGAACGTGTCCATGATGGAGATGATGTAATAGCTGCCGGCGCAGGTCCCCTCCACGTCCTTCAGGAGCTTGCTGGTCACGAGCTCGTGCATGTTACGTCCGAAGTAGGAGGGGTGCAGGGTGACCCTGCGCTCCATGTTATAGAGAAAGAACATGCTGGGCGACAGGCGGGAAACGACGCCTCGGATGCGTGTCGACGGTTTCGCGTTGAACCCCTAATTGAGCCAAACGATTGCGCTCGCCGGATAGCACTTGACGCGTCGGATGTCGCGGCGGATGCGTCTCGCTCGTACGGTCGCGGAGGAGAGAGTGCGGCGAGGGACTCGAATGCCGTCGAGGTCGGTGGCCGTCGAGGGGGCGGGCCGAACCGGTGAAAAGGAGAGGCGAGTCGGGAAGCAGCCGCGGAAGCTTGCAGAGGGTCTCGCCGCCTCGAGACGTGCGCTCCTGGCTCCCCGACAGGGAGAGTGGTCGTCTGCGGGTGAGTGGGAACGGAGGTGGTGGATTGACGGCGACACAAGGCTGAGGTGAGGTTGCGCATCGTCGAGCGCGAAGGCAGGTGGTTGAAATCTCATGCGCCACAGTGATGAGGTAAGCAGACGGCGGGTAGTTCCAGGTTGGCTCGGCGGTGGTGGGGGCGCTGGGGGCGCGGCTTGGCTGGCGTGGTGCAATGCCCTGGGGGAATAGCCGCAGCGCGGTGGCCTGACGTGCAATTGCAAGAGCCGAGGGGCCCCTGTGGCTGATCACTGCTGTGCCCCCGGCACCCGGTGCTAGAGGGTGCCCGAGGTGCCTGAACAACACCTGGAAGCCTTCCATGCATGCCCAGGCGGTTCCTTCCTGCGCGTAACAGTGGCACGTCGCCAACGGCCAGGATCACAATCAGAAGAGGCAGCAGAAAACGCCGTTCAACGTCCGTGCCCCATTCCACTTGGTAAGTTAGCCATAACGCCCGGTGCATTTAAGGCAGGACGTCGTGTGACGGGTCTTGGCACATCGAAATTGAAGCGCATGTCAGCATTGCAATTAGCGGCCGGCCAGGGCAGGGCGGGCGGCTCACGCTTAATGGAACATCATGCTACCCCAGATATCGGCCCGGAGAGAGGCCCTCGGGCGACAATGGGCTGGCGGGAACCTCGTCCTCGGCATGGCCGCCCGGCGGGGATGTCTGAAAGCTCGCCCAGTGCCGGGGGGTTCTTGGGTTGTTGGGAGAGTAGATGTATGCTTTGCATGCTAACGACGGGGGCCAGGGGCTGGCCCCCATTGCCGGACCCCTCGGTTCAGGCGCCGTCGACGTGCCCACGCGAGAAGCAGGCCAACACCGCGGGGCTCCTGTCACGTTAAGGATGCCTGAGTGCTGCGGCGCTGAAAGTTGCAAGTGCAGATCGAGAGCAGGTGAATGGAGGGTCCATTTCCGGCGCAGGGAACTGAATTGGTCCGAGGTCCCCGGACT
Source organism: Purpureocillium lavendulum (assembly GCA_029168975.1). Classification (NCBI taxonomy): domain Eukaryota; kingdom Fungi; phylum Ascomycota; class Sordariomycetes; order Hypocreales; family Ophiocordycipitaceae; genus Purpureocillium; species Purpureocillium lavendulum. The sequence goes on from JAQHRD010000001.1 coordinate 1,693,403, forward strand.
CAAAGGAGCCAGCCAGCCCACCAAGGGACGGTTCGAGGTAAGGTAACCTGAGAGGTACGAACAAGGTTGCGCCATCCAGCGAGCCACCCGCGGGCCCCCTGCCTGTGGCCGCCAGCGCCGCAGGTCGCGGGTGGTACCCGTACCTGGGGCGGAAGTTGGGAACACGAGCTGCCCTGCCGCCCTGCTGCCCTGGAGGATCCCCCGGGTCGTCCATTGCAGCTCGCGGCCCACGCTAGCAGCCTAGCCTCGGGACCTCTGGCCGCTGCCACCTGTCCGCCTGCCCGCGTTGAGTTCCATGATGGAGGTGATGAGCTGCCCTGGCGGGACGGGAGCTGAGCTGGGCTGCTGCTCCAGCTACCCGCTGTTCACTCCTCACCCACGGCGCTCCAATCCATGCGCGCACACATGCATGCACCTCATGCGCCGCCCGAGTCCCCGACCCAAACGCAACCCTGCCATTTCGTTTTCGCAGGCGCCCGCCCTGTCACGCTCACTCACTCGCTCCTTCCGCGATCCGCGCTCACACCTTGCCCGCGAACCCTACCCCAAAATCAACGACAGTTCGCTCTCTCTCTTGCGCCTCCTCCTCCTCCTCCTCTCTTCCTTTCCCATCGCCTCCCCCGCCATTCAACATCTCGTCTGCAGACGCCCCTCGAGCCTCAACTGCTCAACAGAAACCGGCACCTGCCCGAGAGCGCGCCGCTTCGCCCGTCGCCCAACATGTCGCTGGACCTTGAGAAGCACCTGACCTTTGTATGCCCGCCCCTCCTTCACGAGCTTGCACCTGCGCCGTGGCAAACAGAACCGGTCACCTCAAGCAACGCTCTCACGCTGACTCCCTGCCCTTTTGCTTGAACAGTATGGTGCCTATCACCACAACTCGGTCAACGTGGCCATTCACATGGTCTGCGTCCCACTCATCCTGGTCTCGGCATTTTGCATGGTTCGTCTCGCCTCTACCCCCGGAGGTACCCTTTGGTTCGTCCGTTGGCGCTTTTGCTCACCACGAAGCCCTGTATCAGGCCACCTATACGGGAACCCTGGTCCAGCTTCCCCCATGGCTCACCGTGCCGTATCTCGATCTCAACCTGGGCACCATCGCCGCCTTACTGTACGCCGGACTCTACATCCTGCTTGAGCCCGTTGCCGGCTTTGTCCTCGCCGCCTTCTGCGTCGGCAGCACTGCCTTTGCCAATCACATGCGCGTCGAGGATCCCAAGAACACCTTCCAGATCGCCCTGGTCGTCCACATCGTCTCGTGGATCGCTCAGTTCATCGGTCACGGCGCCTTTGAGGGCCGTGCACCCGCCCTGCTCGACAACCTGATCCAGGCCGTCTTCCTCGCGCCCATGTTTGTCTGGCTCGAGGTCCTTTTCAAGCTCGGCTACCGCAAGGAGCTGCAGACCCGCGTCGAGAAGCAGGTACAGGTCGAGATTGCCAAGTTCAAGGCGCAGTCCAAGAACGGCAAGGCCCAATAGCCGACTGTCCCGCCTGAGCCATCCTCCGTCGTCTTCGGATGCAGTGCGACCCCAGGTCACATGTTCAAGGACATGGCTCGGCAAGAGACTATGACGCGAACAAGCGCCTGGACTGAGGCGCCACAGTATGCGACAAGAACAGCACCCGTGGTCACCATGAACTCTACCACCAACACCATCCTGCGGATGCCCACGCGGCCATGCTGGCTCTCACTCAACGGGAGAATGAAGTGGCAGAATTGATTCCATGCGAGCGTTCAGTCCACGCCGAGGAGCAGAGCTCCTCGGCTTCTTTGCCCTGTACAGGCGGAATTGAGGCAGGCTGTATGATATCAAACGATGATTGCGCTACCGCAGCACAAGTTGCTGCTGTTGTATCTGTGAGGCAGCTGGCTACCAAAATCTAATCCTTCCACTCATCCGTCTCCATGCTGGCCGATACTGGCAAAGTTGACCCCGATACTATCCCATCTATGTTGTCCCCATTACCGGAAAGCCGATCTTGCATGGCGGCCAGTACGAAGTGAAGGTATTTGGCGCGGGCATGGCTATGCCTGCTATCCATGCTCTCCATGCTCTCTATGCTCTCTATGCTCTCTATGCTCTCCATGCTCTCCATGCTCTCCATGCTCTCCATGCTCTCCATGCTCTCTATGCTCTCTATGCTCTCCATGCTCTCTATGCTCTCTATGTTTTCTATGCTATGCTGGTTATCTATGTTCTCTATGCTATGCCTGCTATCTATATTCTCTATACTATGCCTGCTATCCATGCTATACCTGCTATCCATACTATGCCTACTATCCATACTATGCCTGCTATCCATGCTATGCCTACTATCTATGCTATGCCTACTATCTATGCTATGCCTGCTATCTATGCTATGCCTGCTATCGACGCTATGCTGCTATGCTCTCGTCTCTCTCGTCTCTCTCGTCTCTCTCGTCTCTCTCGTCTCTCTCGTCTCTCTCGTCTCTCTCGTCTCTCTCGTCTCTCTCGTCTCTCTCGTCTCTCTCGTCTCTCTCGTCTCTCTCGTCTCTCTCGTCTCTCTCGTCTCTCTCGTCTCTCTCGTCTCTCTCGTCTCTCTCGTCTCTCTCGTCTCTCTCGTCTCTCTCGTCTCTTAAGATAATGATAAACACGATAGACATAGAGTTTACGATAAGAATAATAGGATACATCTATTATATCCAGTTGAACCAGTTATGGCTAGTATCTCACTGTCCGATACGTTTGCTATGCCTATTGTGCCCGTCATTAATATCATCTCCGTCGCCTCTATCGTCTCTATCGTTCCCGCTATAACCGTCGTTGCTGCTATAACTATCCTTCCCGCTATAAGCGTAATACCTATCGTAACCGTTCTAACTATCGTAACCATCATGCCTATTGTACCCGTCGTGCCCGCTATGCCCGCTATGGCCGGCATGCCTATTATGCCTGGCGTGCCTATCGTTCCCGCTGCGACCGTCATGACCGTCCTGCCTGTCCTGCCTGTCCTGCCTGTCCTGCCTGTCCTGCCCGTCCTGCCTGTCCTGCCTATCGTGACCGTCATGACCGTCATGCCTATCATACCCATCGTGACCGTCCGGTCTGTCGTGACCGTCCCGCCTGTCGTGCCTATCGTGACCGTCGTGACCGTCGTGACCGTCGTGACCGTCGTGACCGTCGTGACCGTCGTGACCGTCATGACCGTCATGACCATCGTGGCCGTCGTGACCGTCGTGACCGTCGTGACCGTCGTGGCCGCCATGACCGTCATGACCGTCATGACCGCCATGACCGTCGTGACCATCATGACCGCCATGACCGCCATGACCGCCATGACCGCCATGACCGCCATGACTATCGTGACCGTCGTGACTATCGTGACCGTCGTGACCGTCGTGACCGTCGTGACCGTCGTGACCGTCGTGACCGTCGTGACCGTCGTGACCATCGTAACCGTCATGACCGTGATAACCGTGATAACTATCATGACTATTATGCCTGACATATTAGTTACGCAAATATAATAGCGAACTATCGTGAGTAGTGATGAAACTTTTCCCATTTCCATACTCCATCTAATATCTACAAGTGCCACTAAAAGAAAACCGACATTCCATCCTATCGCGGTTACAGCGGCTTGCCACCAATGAAATCCGACCACCGGCGGACTTCAGACGGAATTCCCTCCTTGCGAGGCAGCTTCTCGCTCATACATTGGGCGAAAAGGATAGCGGTCTGCGATATAGCAGTTAGCAATTAGCCGCAAAAATAGGAACTTCAAAGATATGCCATACCTGGGGCTCCATGAACAGCGGAACGCCAAAGTCGACAGCGTTTCGGCGCATGACGTAGTCAACGTCGAGAGTCGTCTTGCCACGAGCAACAGCCAGGTTAAAGCAACCGCGGATATCGTACTTCTGGAAGACCTCACGGAGGGCGCGCTTGTCCTCCTTGGGGAACTCGATGACCTCGACGCTGACGTTGTGCTTGCAGGTAGACTCGATAAACTCCTTAACGTCGTTGCCCGCGGCGTATAGCTTGTAGCCGAGGGGCGCGACGAAGTCGGCAACCTGAGTCAGCCACGTCTTGGAGACGTCACCACCAAACAGAAGACCCTCGCCAGGCTCGGGCATGCGGAAGTTCATGGTCGACTGGAGAGACGTCCAGTACGCCTCGACGAGGTCCTTGCCGAAGCAAGCAATCTCACCAGTCGAAGACATCTCGACACCCAGGAAAGGATCAGCACCGGCAAGACGAGTCCACGAGAACTGGGGAACCTTGGCGGCGAGGTAGTCGCGCTTGACGGCCATGAGGTCGGTAGGTTTAGGAACGTCCTTGCCAACCAGAGCCCTGGTAGCGACGTCGATGAAGTTCTGACCGAGGACCTTGCTGACAAAGGGGAAGGATCGCGAGGCACGCAAGTTGCACTCGATGACCTTGAGGAGAGGCTCGCCACCCTCAGGGTTCTCAGCCTTGATAATCTGCATGTTGAAGGGACCAGTGATGTTCCAGGCCTTGGCGACGCGCTGGGCAATGTCCTTGAGGCGTCCCATGGTGGTGTCGTCGAGGTTGACAGGGGGGAGAATCAAAGTCGCGTCGCCAGAGTGGACACCAGCCTGCTCGACGTGCTCGCTGACGGCATGGATAACCAGCTCGCCCTTGGATGCGACACCGTCGACGTCGATTTCCTGGGCACCCTCGATGAATTTGGTGATGACAACGGGGTGGTCGGGGGACACGTTGCTGGCGGCCTCGAGCTTGTCCTTCAGGTCCTCCTGGCTTCGGATAACCGTCATAGCAGCACCGGAGAGGACGTAGCTAGGGCGGACCAGGACAGGATAGCCAACCTCGTCGGCGAAGTCCTCTGCCGCCTTGACGGATGTGAGCTCCTTCCACGCGGGTTGATCGATACCAATGCTGTCAAGAATCTCAGAGAATTTCTGGCGGTCTTCGGCCTTGTCAATGTCCTTGGGGTCGGTACCAAGGACACGAGCTTTACCCGTCTCCTGCAGTCGCAGGGCAATATTCTGTGGCAGTTGTCCGCCCACAGACACGACAACCCCGGACGAGTTCTCGAGCTCGTAGATGTCCATCACCCGCTCATAACTAAGCTCTTCAAAATACAGCTTGTCCGCAGTGTCGAAATCAGTCGAAAATGTCTCCGGGTTGTACTTTTTGTCCATTTAGCAAGTGTCCTGTGCAATAGAGGTGTGTATACTCACGTTGATCATGACCGTCTTCTCGCCCATGTCGCGGAGGGCCTGGGTGGCGCTGACAGCGCACCAATCAAATTCGACGGAGCTTCCGATCCGGTAGACTCCACTTCCCAAAACGACAGTGCCCTTGTCTTCAAAGGTAACGTCGTGCGACGAGCCGTTGTATGTCGTGTACAGATAATTGGTGTCGGCGGGAAACTCGGCGGCCAGGGTGTCGATTTTCTTGACCCAGGGACGGATTCCGAAGCTAAGACGCAGGGCGCGGACCTCGTCCTCGGTGCTCTTGACGGCCATGGCGATCTGTCGGTCGGAAAAGCCCATCTTCTTGGCCTGCAGGATCTGGTCCTTCTTAAGGGCCTGGAGGCTGCCGGCGGCCTCGAGCTCGCGGGTGCAGTTGACGATGTTCTGGAGCTTGTACAAGAACCACTTGTCAATCTTAGTCAGCTCGTGCACCTTGTCGACCGAGTAGTTCTCGTGGATCATGGCCTGTCCGACGGCGAGCCAGCGACGGTCTGTTGGGTTCTGCAGCTCGAAGTCGAGGTCATCGAACTTGTCGCCCTGGAAGCCGATGAAGCGGGGGTCGACCTGACGGATAGCCTTTTGGAAAGACTCCTCGAAAGTGCGTCCGATGGCCATGACCTCGCCGACAGACTTCATGGCACTGCCAATGTCGCGCTTGACGTGCTGGAACTTGGACAAATCCCATCGGGGGATCTTCGTGACGATGTAGTCCAGGGAGGGCTCGAAATTAGCGGTAGTCGTCTTCGTCACGGCGTTGGGGAGCTCTGGAAGGCTGTGGCCTAGACCAATCTTGGCCGCAGTATATGCCAACGGGTAGCCAGTTGCCTTGGAGGCGAGAGCAGAGGATCGCGAGAGGCGGGCGTTGACCTCAATGACGCGATAATCGAGGCCGTCGGGCTGCAGGGCGTACTGGACGTTGCACTCGCCAACGACGCCAAGGTGGCGGACGATCTTGATGGCGGCAGATCGGAGCATATGGTATTCCTCGTCGCTGAGCGTCTGGCTGGGGGCCACGACAATCGAGTCGCCGGTGTGGATGCCGAGGGGATCGAAGTTTTCCATGTTGCAGACCGTAATGCAGTTATTGTTGGCATCGCGAACGACCTCGTACTCGACCTCCTTCCAGCCCTTGAGGGACTTTTCAACAAGAATTTGGGGCGAGAGCGTCAGGGAGCGGGCGGCCATGTTGCGAAGCTCCTCCTCGTTGTTGGCGAAGCCGGAGCCAAGACCTCCGAGAGCGTAAGCGGCACGGACGATGATAGGATAGCCAACCTTCTCGGCAGCATCGAGAGCCTCCTCGATAGTGCCGACAGCAATCGACTTGGCGATAGGGATACTGATCTCCTCGAGGGCCTTGGCGAACAGGTCACGGTCCTCGCTCAGCTCGAGGGTGCGAACGCTGGTGCCGAGAACCTTGACGCCGTACTTCTCAAAGAGACCTAGGCGCTGCATCTGAACGCCCAAATTCAGGGCGGTCTGGCCACCAAAAGACAAGAAGATGCCATCGGGCTTCTCCTTCTCGATGACATAGCTGACGTACTCGGGGGTGACGGGCAGGTAGTAGACCTCGTCGGCGAGGCTGTGGTTGGTCTGAATGGTGGCGATGTTGGGGTTGATGAGAACCGAGGCCACGCCAGCCTCTTTGAGGGCCTTGAGAGCTTGAGCACCTGCACGTGCAATCGTGGTTAGCCTTCAACATTGTGGTTTGAGTTGGGGCTTCGTTGGCCAGGGAGAAGGGTGAACAGAGACTAGGTCCAGGGGTCGCGCGGATAGTCTTAGACGCACCAGAGTAGTCGAATTCACCGGCCTGTCCAATGGCGAGACCGCCGCTGCCAATGACGAGGACCTTCTTGACATCGACCTTTTGCTTAGGCTTGATGACGCCGCTCTCGAGGTAGGCCTTGGGGTTGGGTGCGGCCTCGGAGGCAGAGCTGTAAGGGCGCGCAATGGAAATTGTGCCGAGGCGCTTCGTCTGCTTAGGCTGGGCGGAAGAGACAGCGAGGCGGGAAGCGGTCCTCAGGGTTGCGGTGGTGAAGGCGCGCGCGGGAAGAGATCGCGGCACGCGGCGACCATGTCGGAGCAGGACCGGAGCTCGACCGGCGAGCGCAGCAGCCATGTTTGGCGGCATCGCGAGGGACTCCCTGGGTGCTCAATGGTTCGAGTGCACCGTCCCGCAAACAGCCTGACCCTCGTGTGCGTCAATTGGGTGTCCGGACGGCAGGGCGACGAGGAGATGTTGGACGTGCGCTCTGCCAGGGCGGAAGGGAGGGCGGCTGCGATAGTGAGGGCGGTGGATGGGGGGGAAGGAGAAGAGTCGCTGGCGCTGGTGCGGCACCGGGCGGTAAAAAATGTCAACGAGGGCCCTGGAAAAAAAAGGCGGTCCCCACTGGCAGTGCGTGGTCACGCTAAGTTGGTGGCACACAGCTCCGGGTCCGGGGAAAGACGAGTCACCGATAAGATAAGGGGGGCCTTTGGGCCGGCCGTAAAAGCTGCACACCAGGGGGGGATCTTGGTTGTTGTTGGGATGGGGCGGCTAGTTCATTTTGCAGCGAGGGTGGGCAAAAAAAAAAAATGACGCTCGAGCCAGGCGCGAAATTAATTCGTCGAAATAGCAGCGGGCGGTGATGCAGCCAGGCCATTGATACCTAGTCAGATCCTTGGGGGGTCAGGGACGGCAAGGCGCGGCAGAGGCGGGCGAAGGAGGATATGTGCGCTCGCAACGTGAGGTATGCATCGAGCAACAGCTGAACCAGGAAACCTGGGGCGGGCTGGGCCCGTATCCGGGGTAATTATTCGTCGCTGCAACTTACAATGCGCTGTGTCTGCAGTGTGCACGCACCTCCACCGCCCGTGGATGCGAGCCCATGACGCTCCTCTCTCTCTCTCGCTCTCTCCACGCAAGCCAATTGAATGCATCGCGAACCCGCGGGAGGGTTGCACTGGAACAACCCAAGGTGACACGGTCTGCGTAGGTGCTCACTCGCCTTGAATCGCACGACGCCAAGCAAATGAGACTGGGCGACTTTCGATCGCCCGACTGGCCCTGGCAGTGGCAGTTGCACCACGTCCGAGTGCGCGTGCTTGGCTTGGCACGCGACCGGGCCCATCCTGGACTCGACAACAGTCATCAAAGAAACACTACCTTACGAAGTAGACTTCAATGTAGTACATACAGATGGTGTAACTGCCCGCGTTGAGCCGGTCTCAGCCGCGGGTGAGGTCGTGCGGGTTCTCGTCGTCGAGATGCACCAGAATCGTGCGAGCGTCACTTGCCTGCCTGCATATCGACCTGCCGCCTGCGCAGTGCTGTCCCGCTAGTCGCCGAGGCCGGCGATAATGGTAGTCATGTAGGTGGATAACTGCGGAGCGGGAGTGGTGCCGGTGCGGCTGCGAAGTGCCGCAGGCAATATCGGCCCCTGCTTAAGGCCCCGCCCGCTGTGGCTCGGTGGCCCTCGTCCATGGTAGTGTTCGTGAATCGTGAATCGTGATGCGTGAGAGAACTAGATCGCAAAAATGGATTCAGCAGTATCGGGACACTGGGTGCACAATGGGAGGGAAAGATGGAAAGGATTGGGGCCATATGCACGATGGGCATGAGGGTGGCACTTCACTCGCACGGCACGGCATGGCATTCATGGCACGTCATGGCATTCATGGCACGTCATGGCATGTCATGGCGCGTGCTGGCAATGACAGAAACCATAGGCACGACGGATATGAGGATGGCGATTGGCACGACGAGCACGAGGGTAGAGGGTATGGGGGAAATATAGGCATCAGGGCAGTAACAGGTAGGAGGGTACGACAGGTACGAGGTAAGTGTAGGCATGAGAGTAAAAGATAGAATCGACAGGCACGAGGGCAACGACAGGCATGACGGGCAGGAGAGTAACGCTGGACGTCGTGGGCGCGAGGGGCATATCTATCGCGCCTATCTCATCTTTTTCTACTATGCCTGCTATGCCTGCTATGCCTGCTATGCCTGCTATGCCTGCTATGCCTGCTATGCCTGCTATGCCTGCTATGCCTGCTATGCCTGCTATGTCTGCTATGTCTGCTATGTCTGCTATGCCTTCTATGTCTGCTATGCCTGCTATGCCTGCTATTCTCTCGTCTTTCTCATCTCCATTATACCTATTGTTACCCTTTTGCTAGCACGAGAGGGCTGGCGAGTGCAGCTGCCCATGCCAACGACTACAAGAGCGCCGTCATCCTAGCAGACCACAGTTCGTAGCGTTTAGCTGCGTGGCCGTCGCCTGGATTCTGCCCAGGAACTGCGCCCGATTGTCCGTCAGGGCGTTCATGGCCGCAAGCGCAATGTTGAAGCCGTTGTCCGTATGATCAACCGCCAAGATATGAATGGACCTCCCATTGTAGGTGAGCTCCCAGCAGGTTCCGCAGTTTGTTGAGCCCCAGCCTGCAACGGCCTGAGCGCCTCCAATCATTGGAAACTTGGGGATGTCGCCTAGCTTGCTGTAGCCGAACCTCTCCAGGCCATTTGGACCGGTGGAGCAGGCGATATGGCTCAAGGATGTAGTGGATGCGTCGTAGACGGGGTCGTAGCTGACTATGAAGAAGCTATAGAGCGATCCCTCGTACCACTACTGATTCATGACATGGAGTGACACTAACCGCTCACGGCACTGGCAGCCGACACGGCAACAGCCAGAGTAGCTTGAACCAAGATGGAGCCGGGCCCCATGTTTCCTTTCCTTGGGAAACGGTCGAGATGTTGTGAAGGCGAGTACTAGAACCTTGAGCGATCAGTGACCCCAAATATGAGCGGGTCGCAGCACAGTGACGCTCTCCGTCACTGTTCGCGGGTGTAGTCATCGTATAGTTATACAGTTGCCCACGCCACGGCCTTGTCTCGAACCAAAATTCCCCCAACGAATCGTCACGGAGACAAGTCGGAGCTGATGCCAAGTTACGAACCACCCCTGATGTCTCGCCCGGCGACCAGCACGGAGGCCTTGATACGTACTGGCAAAGCCAGCTGCCAACTGCTAGGCTCGCTGGACGGCAGAAATCGAACCCTCGCTCCTGAGAGACAACCCCGCTGATCTACGAACCTTGAAACGCGCAGCATGCCTAGGAGCGCTCACCTTCAAGTGGATACGTAGATAGAACCCTTTGCCATGAGATGGGCCTACCCCAGGCAAACAATACCTAGGTAAGCAAAGGTAGCTTTGGTAGCCTCCAGAAAACGTGGGCCGCGGGCATTTCGTTCATGGCAGCCCACCATCAGCCGCCTGCTCTGACAAGAACTGGGCTGTACCTTCCCCAACTCCTGCTGGATAGCTGGCCAGGGCTGGTTTGGTTCGTGGCAATGGGCGAGGAAGGCGCTACCTTGCACCTCCTCACTGCCTTGACTGACTTGAGCGTACCGGATTCGAGAGCCACCACAAGGTTGCGAGGTGATCTCGTTCCCTTCGGCTTCCCCGAGAGCCAACACCACCAACACCACCAACACCACCACCATCACCACCACGTAAACTTGCTGAACGAGCCAAAGCATCTGATCATCTAAGCGCGACCATTGAGCGCGACTCGCCAGGATACCGCATAATGCGCGATGTGATTGAGGTAAGTGAGCGTAGAACCATTGCCGAGCGACTGCACCGTCCCCAACCTCGTTCCACCATGTCTCTCACTCTCATCCCTTGGATTCTGGCGCCACGCACCGCCACACCTACGCGCATTGTCTCTCTTTGCGTCCGCAGACGCGATCGCACTGCTTGACTGGCATTGGTACTAATGTCCGGCGCATTGCTTCCGATAACGAACAGTACCCAACACGACGACCGTGTCGCGCGGGCCGAACTCCCCCAAGATCTGGCCGTCGGCCGAACCGGGTCCCCCAAATGCCCTTTGACGACGCAAACACACTCTAGGCAGCGATTAGTCTCATAAATCACTGTCGGTCAATGTCAGAATCTGCGGCGAGTTCTCAATCCCTTGCTCGTTTTACGGGCATCTGCGCCGAGAGCTGGCTTCTCTCGCCTCTCGCACCGCGAGGCAATGGAATGCACTCTCTGGTGCTGGCGGACTCATGCGTCGACAGGCACAGGCCCTTGTCTCAGCGAGAATCACTCGTCGGGGGTGGGCAATTCCAACGGCTTTCGCAAGAACAGCTCCTCGTTGGTTCTTTGAAGCGCCCGTGCCGGAGATCTTCATGCACTGCGTTCCAACGCGCCCTGGCCTGCCGCGCTGAACAACGCAATTCCTGATATGGGGATGTTTCCAACCTCGCAATTCGACGCGTGAGGCCGGCCGGCACCCGAGACAGGAGCGCAAAAGGCGAACGAGCCTGTATCATGGCCAAAACGCGTAGGAGGAGTATAAGTTGCCTGGAGAGGTCGCTCGCGGCGGCGGACGCTTCCCCCGACTCTAGTTGCCGTCTTGCTGCGAGTACCCATTTCCGACCTCTCCCGCCTTCGTCCAGAGCGTTGGTTTCTCCTCGACAATGAAGTCAGGTGTCGTCGCCCTTCTCGTTGCCTGCCTCGCAGGCAGTGGCCTGTCCGCACCGACACTCATCCAACGCGACCTTGCTGCGCTGCAGGAATGGGCAAAGCAGAACGAGGGCTCGGCGCTCACGGCCAGGGCTTCTCGTGATGGCATTGACATCCTGACCAACATGCTCACCAACATCTTGCATGGCCACGCCGAGAACAGCAGGAGCAAGCGACAGGACAGCGCCCTTCTGGATGAAGTATTGAGCAGTCAAGAGGAGGAGGACGGCAGAGTACCAGGCGGTCTTACGGACACTATTGATACCTTGACTGGAGGGGAAGGAGAAGGCCCGGCGCGTCATCTTACCGACACCGTCGATGGTTTGGTCGCCAACCAAGAGGAGGAAAACGGCGGCTCTCTCGACGACCTCACTGGTCCCATTGGTGGCCTTACCGGAGCTATTCCAGGTGGCCCGATCCGCAACACTGTCAACGACGCCCTCTCCAACATGGTAAAGCGCGATATGTCTCCTAACACCGGTATGGACGAGGAGATGCTGCAACGCCGCGTTGTCGGCACCGTGCTATCCGTTGCCCAAAACCTCGCCAAGGGAATGGGTATCCTGAACGGTCTGGGCGCCGGCAAGCGCGATGTTGCAAGCGCAGGCATGCAGGCCGATAAGCGACAGCTCAGCGGCATCACCAACGAACTTGGCTTGTCAGGAAACTCGCCCGCGGGTCCGCCTCCCGTTGCTCTCAGTGGACCCTCACACGGAATCAACGGCGTTGCCGGTGCCGGAAGCAACCCTTCAAGTACGACTGCAGGGTTCCCCGGACGCTTCCCAGACGACATGGGCAGTATTCCGAAGGACGCAACAAGCGCCCTTGAAGGGTTCCCTCCTGAAAGGCACAAGCCCAAGAAGAAGGAGAGCCCGCTCCGTGCCGGATTGTTGCATGGATCTGTCCTCCCAGGAGTGCTGGCCGTCAAGCGTGGTTCTGAGCTGGAAGATATGTCCAAGCGTGGAAAGCCCCCGGGAGGTCTAGAAGGAATCAAGGGCGGTGCCCCAGACCTGGGCTTGAGCGATGACCTTTCAGGGGCCATCACTGGCGGCCAGGGTAAGGATGCCAAAGCTTTCCCCGGCGCCATCCGTCCCATTGCGGATCTCCTTGGACTCGGCAAGAAGGCACCTGAGGCGGACTTCGATAGCCTCGGCGGAATGGAGGGCCTGACCGATGCGGAGCGACCCGATGGCCTTGACAGCAGCCCCTCCAACATGGTCCGCCGGGGCATTCCTGGCGACGTTGCCGGACTGGAAGCCGCTACCAGCGACCTGAAGAAGCTGCCGGGTATCCCCGATGGTCTCTTTGGACCCAGTTCGCACTCAAACAGCGCTCACAAGGGCAATGGCTTTGCGAGTCCTGCCAACACCCCCTCAGACCTAATGGCGCGCCGCGTCTCGTCAGGCACGCCAGGTGGCGTCTCGGGACTTGATGCTACCGACCTGAAGAAGCTCCCCGGTATTCCGGATGGCCTCTTTGGGTCCAGCTCGCACAAGGGCGACGATGAAGATGATATCTTCGGAACCTCCTCCGGCTCCCGATCCAACTTCATGGCTCGCCGCCGGGCTTCCGGTGCTCCCGGTGGTGTGGAGGGGCTGGACGCCGCTACCGGCGATTTGAGGGACCTGCCCGGTATCCCGGAAGGCCTATTCGGACCCGACAAGCATTCGAGCGATGCCGATGGCGAAGAAGAGTCCGAGGACACCCATGGTTCCAAGAACAGCGCGTCTCCCAAGGCTAAGGGAGGTCTCGGCAGAGTTAGCGGGAACATGGCTACGCCTTGGAGGGTGATGAAGAAGCCCAGTGAAGTGGACGAGTGACTTCCAGGGGCACAGTAACGGCATGGCGGAGTTGCAGACAGCACAGAGAAGGTGGCGGATGGATCGCCTGCACAATACCCATCTGGACCCAAACATTTCGGCGTGATTATTCTTGGCTCAATGTATTACCTAGCTTTTTTCACTTTTGGAGTAGAGAGTTGTTGGTTTGGGCATGCCCCTAATGGTACTGAAACGAAGCAAATCTAATTCTGAAGCAAGAAGCAAGCTATCGCTCGGGCGCCGAGCACACACGCGCTGTCGAGACGCGACTGGCATGTTTTGGTGCTCAAGCGCGACGAAGGCGAGAGGAATCGGGGTTGGTACTTGGCCCTGACTCCCCTGAGACACCGAGGGGAGGGGAGAGGTCTTGCTTCAACGTGGCTGGCGAACGGCACTTGCATGATTGGCAGCATTTGTCGTCTCGTGCGTCTGGTGCGGTCCCGGTGATAATACGGCCTTTTATGATACCGGTTTGCTGATACGCGAGGCAATGCCGCCGTACAGGGTCGTTGTGTAGCGCGCGCCTGTGGGAGACAGTTATCGGTGTAAGTGAAGCCGCACACACACACACATACAGACTCACAGGTCAGCCCGTCCCCGCCGCGGAACCTACCGTGTGCTCTCTTCAATATCCAACACTCCAGTGAAATGATTCTTGATCCGCATACGTACCAAGCACGACTGGCTGCCCCCCTCACTTGGCCGCGCCGGCCCCCGAACCCTTGAGGACGGTCCGCAGGCGCTTGGCCTGCTTCTCGGCGCGCTTCATGTCGCGGAGCAGCTCGGGGAGCGCGCGCTCCGCCTCCTCGCGCGAGCCGGCCAGCGCGAGGGCCCGTATCGACGCCTCGCCGCGTGTCTCGACGACGTGTGTTGTCGTTGTTGTCGATGCTTGCTTCTTCGTGGCGTTACCGCCGCCGCTGCTGCTGCTGCCGGCGGCGGCGGCGTTCCTCGTCGCCGTGTTGTCTGCTTTGTCTTTGCCCTTGCCCTTGCCCTTGTCCTTCTTAGAAGACTTGCTTTGGTGGTCTTTGCCGCGCAGGCATGAGAACGTCATGGTTGAGTAGAAGTTATGCGTTGACAAGGTCGTGCTTCGATGTTGCAGTTCGGAACGTCAGGGGCTCTGGGTCTCGACTAGAGTGTAACCACCGGCGCCGCGCAATGATGCTTCCAGGCAAGGGGTTGTCAACATGGTTTTAAGATTTAAAGAAGACAGTAGCGTTCGATTTATTCAGAATTAGCTTCGCGTGATCGACTCTCCGACACTGCAGCACTGGGGGTGAGAGATAAGCATGGAAACGCAGAGCCAACTTATTCACAGACGACACTCTTCTTCAGCGGCTGACTCACTGAAAGAAAGAGAGCACAGTTCGCGATTGTTGTCGCGCCTGTGTTTGTCCCATTCCTTGCTTGCACCGGTGAATGGACAGACGGCACAGTACGTTATGTGAGAAAAAGCATCCCGCGTCCGCCCGCGTGCTTTGTTCGCGAACACGCCCGGTGACCGCGTGCTGAACGCCGGGCGCACAAGGAGCTCGTTACGAGTGCGCAGAAGGTATATGAATCAGGGCGACACCATTCTCATAGACCAACGGCTTATGGCCAAGGAGTGGCAGCTCGTTATCGGTCCCATCATCTCTGTCTTTGAAGAATAAAATAGAGTAACACACGCCTTTCGTCCAGTCGGCCTCACACACCACAACTTGGCCACAACTCAGAAAACAACCTCACCAAGTCTACCCACGCGCTACATAGTCGAGACCCGGTTCCGGAGCCAGTGACAGAGAGATACAATATGTGCCAAAACGTACGGTACTACTCGTGCGGGCACATGGTGCGCCGCCGCACGGCGTGCAAGGTGCGTGCGAGAGCCGCGGCCGGCCGCCCCAGCATCCTCCGCTCCCTCGTGCACGTGCTCCTCCCGCCCAAGCCGTGCGATCGGCTGACGGGCGAGGTGTTTCGCGAGAGGTACGCGTGCCAGGCCTGCACGCAGAACGGAGGAGGAGGTGCATCATCGTCATCGCGCCGTGGTGGCCGGGACAAGCCGCTCCCCAGGCCACCGCCGCCACCACCGGCGACGTCGCGCTGGGCCCGGAGTGAAGCAAATTCTGCCAGGAGCACCGTGCGTTGTGACGAGAGGCCCGCGCGACGGACGCATCGTGCCGGCTATCGCGAAGGGCGTCGGCAGCGGAGCCGCTCGCGCGAGCCGGCGCGGAGACAACACCGGCGTCACGAACTCCCAGCTGACCAGCCCAGGCCCTCGACGGCGCGCGGAGCATTCGGCGGCGGCTCCTTCACCACCACCGACTTTGCCAGCCGGGCGAATCCGGCAAGAGAAGCCGTGTACACGATGCCAGGTATGTCGTCGCGGGCGGACCGCCACCCTCATCGTCGAGGAGGCTTCCAGCAGCATGCGTACGCAGAGAGACACGAGCTCGACGCGGGGCCGCCGCCGGGCCGCGGGTTCGGCGCCCGCCGCCCTGGGCCTGGGTTTCGCGGCGGCCAGGGACCGTCGCGGCGCGCGCGCCATGTCTTCGGGGACGACATTGAGGATGCGCTGAACGATGCCATGCGAGACTGGCAGCCGAACCGGCGGCACAGTCGGCCGCCTCCACAAAGGTATCGATGAGCATGCTGACCGACAGAGTCACAACAAAGGGATGGTGTTTGCCTTCTTCTAGGGGGCTCATGTGATTCAGAGCTCCTAGCCGCCTGCAGATGATGGGTGGGGGATGACTTCTTTCGGGACCCTGAGACCATAGTCGTAGAGCGTGCACGGCGCCTTGTAATGACAGATATGTGACCTCTGTATGACCTAGCCCCTTAGCGAACGGTGCGATTACACAGACAAACGTATTAGCCCCGTCATGCCAAACAACCATGTAGCCCCGGTCTAATGCATCTGTCTTCACAAAAAGTCCCCCGGCCGCCAGCGCCGTCAACGCCCTGCCCGCCGCCGGCATTTGCTGCCATCCACATCTCCAGAATTCACCACTCATCTCCGTCCAAAGGCCCCTCGCTTGGTGTGCGGCGCTCATTCAGCCTGAAGGCAGCAAATCGTTTAGTAAGAGGCTCACCCGATCCGCGGGCAGGGGCATCGTTCGAGGGCGCAGAACCGTCGTTGCGCTCCCTCGGACGCTTGGGGATGCGCTCACCGGTCGATTGGAGGATGGCCTGCAGTGTTTGCCACCCCTCCGTGGAACGTAGTTGGAACGAGTCGGCGAGATCGTGCTGGCTGGCGACCCGGCACAGAAGCGCGAATTCATCCTATAAGAGACGGGTGAGTAGACCGATCCCGCCAGCAGCGGGTGTGTAAGATGGGACACCGACCTTGGACAGCACTCCCATTTGGTAGAGGAAGCACAGCAGGTGAAAGTTGGACACCTCTTGGAAGGCATCGCTGGGTTTCATTCCAGGACTCATCTTGAGCGTCTTTGCCAGCGCAGAATGCTCCTGGCTCTCCCCAATGTACTCGCGGTTCTCGATCGGGAAGCCCGTCTGCGTAAACGTCGGCTTCGGGTTGGCGGGGAAGCCATGCGTTAGGGTGACGAAGAGATACTCGACGGGAAACGAGGGCTTGGCGTTCTCCTGTACGTTGGCGCCATACTCATTCTTCCTCCGGTAAAATACCTCGGGGATATATCTGGTGCGGCTGACGGACCCATCGTCCTCCTCCTCCTCGCGAACGAGCATGACCGTCGGGTCGGCCGAGGGCTCGACGATATCCGCCCGTACCATCTCGACAGCATCGTTGGACATTTGGTACGACGACACGCCGATTTCGCCCTGCTCGTTGCCGGTGATGATGCATGTCACAAAGTTGGAGCCGAAGCGGCCCGTATCGCTCCACTTGGAGGGCTTTGGGTGCTGGGCCTGCAGTCTCGAGGAGAAGCATATCTCCAGCGAGGAAAGGTAGTACGAGTCGGCGTGACGCTTGCAAACGACAGAGCCATCCCCGCGCCCGGCATCCACAAGATCGGTCCAGATGACTCCGACAGGCTCAAGGCCACAGAGTTTGGCCACCTCTTGGATGTCCTTCTGGTTGCCCCATGCGTTCATGGTGATGCCGTCGAGTTCGTCGACCTGGGGCGGTTCGTATATGCATTCCACGATAGCCTTCACACCAAGGGGGACCTCCGTGTATTCCGTGTAGCGACCGTAGAGAAATCCAATGCGCTGGGCTCCCGTCTTGCGCCACGGGTCGATGAAGCTGTCAATGATGGACGGCGACGCAAACTCCACGTGATCGACCATTCGGAACGGTTGCGGGTTCAACGTGATGGCACTTGGTTGACACTTGGTACAAACGCCTTCGGGCCACGGCGGGTGGCCCGTCGGACAATCTCTCCGGACCCTGTAGAATGGCTCGACCAAGGGCGGAATATATGAGCTCCCCAGCTCAGGCTTGTTTGTTGAGGCGTTGATCTTTCGGAGATGCGAATGGAAGGAGGGGTATTTGATCTTCTTCTCGGCCAGGTAGGCTGGATCGAAGGGGTCCATAGGCTGGCAGTAATCGCACATGCCCTTGGGACCGTGGCGGCACATCCGGTCGCGGCCTCGCGGGATCTTGCCGTCGAGCTTGTCTAGCCGGTCATCGAGAGCCGACTGCCGCACAACCTCCCAGGGCTTCGATATCCGCTCGGGCTGGGGGTCGATCGGTATGTCTTCGGTGGGGAGAACTGGCTTGCCGCTGAGCCTGGCGGACGTAGTCTGCGTCGGAGCATCACCGTTTGTGACACCATTTCCGGCGTCTAGGTGCTTGTAGCTGATGAATATGAGATCACCGTGCCTTGTGATTTGTTAGCCGCAAGCATGGCGAGACGGGATCCGGTCTCTTGCTGCTGGGTCGAGGCATACTTGAGTCCGATCTGGCCGACTTTGAAGTTGGCTATATCGGAAAGCTTCTTCGCGTCTCCCCCAGTCGGAGAGTTGGACATGCTGATGGTCCGAGGGTCGACCGTCTTCGGCAGCTGGGGAAGCATCTGGGCATGACGTCGTCAGCACTTGAAAGCAAAGCCGAGGCTGCGGCAGCCCACTCACCAGCTGGCCCAGCTCGCCGAATGTCGTGCTGGTCTCGCACGTCACGCGGGCCATGCCATCAGGCCCGCGCAGACGGAGCAACATTCTGGGCGGCGGAGCGTGTCGGCGATGTTTGGCGTTCGCTGGTACGGTTGGCGGGGCAGGTTGAGGACGGCGGCGCTCGGCCGGAGCAGCGGGATGCGTTTTGCAATATGCTCTGCGAAAGAATGAAGAGGCGTCACTCTCTCAAAATGAAGTGACTCGAGGCCTGCGTTGTGGGTGGCGGGTTTGAGTTTGGCGGGGAGCTGGGAGAAGGTCGTCGATGTTGGTGGTTGCGGAGCTGTCTACCTACCTAGGTGCGGAAGTGGGTGGTGGATGATGCGGCTGGAGCTCCCGAGTCCTACGTGACTGGAGCAGCCAGACAGCACCTCGCCCCAGCGCTGTCGGAGCTTGCAGTGGGCCGGTGTGCCAGAGCGTCATCAGCCGGAACGGTGCCTGGCAGCGCGGGTGGCGGCGGTGCGTCAGCGAGGCGCTGGAGAAACTTCGGCCCGGGGGCAACCTGCAACCTGACGCTGTGGCTCGCCAGCCCACCTGCGTCTGCCGGTGCCGCGCAGGGAAGGCGCGGGCGCGCTCCGCAACGGCAACCTGGCCAGATCCATTGGGCAGCCCAGAAAAGTTACCAGGCTGGCATGTGTAGTGGCTGCGTCGAGCCGTCCTCCGCAACCACCATCGCCAACATCACACGACGTCCCATCACCTCTCTGCCGCGCGCACTTCTCGACACGCGCCGGGCGACACTCGACATTCGTTTTTCTACGCATACGCTCTGCCGACACATTCCGCGACCCAATCACCCACTTCGCAGCAGGCTCGCCGCAGTCGCACAGCCCGCCATGTTCGAGATCGACTGGAAGGGCCTCGCCCTTCCCTTTGCCTACCTGCTCGTCCTGGGCGGCGCGCTCATGACCTTTTCCAGAATCTACCGCAAGCGCAGGGCCGGTACGTGACTACGCTCCCCCCCGCAAACCGCAAGCGACTCTAGCAAGGCTGACCTCGTTGTCCGCATCGCAGCCGAGAGCGCCAACCTCGCTCCGTGGTTCGGGCCCAACCTCCAGCGCAACGTGTACCTCTCGCTCCTGCACATGGGCCCCGAGCCGGGCAGCGGCGAGAAGAGCCCCCGCGTCCCCGAGAGCCTGCTCCGAGCGGCACTGCTGCGGCGGGCCGTCGAGGACATTGAGCGCCTTATCCAGATCAAGACGGCCAAGCAGGCGTGCAGTACGCTGCTGCAGAGGGGCAGCGTGGGCGACGACCTCTGGCAGCGCTTCCAGCGTGCCGAGAAGGAGATGGAGGAGGAGCTGCGAGACGTCGTGCAAGAGGTATGCGCCCGGCTTCGCTCGGCCCCTGAGCCTGAGCCGTTCGGGAGCGTGACGCTGACAGAGTCCTAGGCCAATGCCCTGGCTCCCAACTGGGGCCCTACCATCTTCCAGTCCGCCCACGAGATTGCCGCCAACACGAAGCTCCGTCAGCGGCTCGACGAGATCCAGTCCCAGACGGACGCCGAGAAGCAGTGGTGGGAGAAGCGGCGCGGTCAGATCCAGAGCGAGTTCATGAAGGAGCTCGACGAGTCGGAGAAGGGCTCGACCAAGGGGAGCGAGGACGACGCGGTGCTGGTAGACACGCCGGCCAAGGGCGGCAAGAAGGGAAGGAAATAGGCTCACGCTGGGAAGCCTTGAATAGAAGGTTAAATGGCCCCGTGTCCGAGCGTTCGTTGCGTGCGCGCGGCCAAGTTGGCGTCGCCTCAAGATGCGTCACCACGTAATGGTCGCGGATGGTCTGTCTGCCTACAACAAACTCGGGAGGCTCCGGTGCCGAATCCGAGACCGCGGGAACTGGACGGCGTTTCAAGGCGTGGGGTTGCATACATTGCTCGAAGTAAATATGATTCGACATTGCTGTCTATTCTATGCAAAAAGCCAAGCCCAAATTGGGCGACGCCAAAATGCTGCCACCTCCCAATGCTGTGCGAGTGAACGCCCGTATATCTACATGCTATCATGGGGAGCAAGGGAAGCGCACCGCAGGGGCTAGCCCAAGTCCACCCGTATGAACGAGAATCAAACACAAGTCATGACGTGGCCGTGAAGAGGCCGAGCCGGAGCGAGATGCGACTCTGTCCGTCTCCGCTCCGTCTCCTGCCCGGATCGCGTGATCCTAGAAGCTCCCAGAGCTCTCGCGACTCACTCCGACCCCTACCAGGGGTTCATTTTCCGCCGCCACACTTCGTCGTCGGCGGCGGCTAACCGCACCTCCTCGGCAATCTCGTCTTCGGTGCGCATGCTGCCCACCATGGCCGCCACCTCTGCCGAGGATCCCTCTCCGCAGGCGCCGGCACCGAGCTCGTCTTCGCCGCAACCGCGGAGGCCGATGAAGCGGCCCATGCGGCGCCGTTTCTCCTCGAGGGGTAGGTCGGAACGCCACACAACCGGACAAGGGTACTGAGCGGACCAGGGCGACGGGTCGCGCTGGTGGTAGAAAGCAGCGAGGGACTCGAGCTGATCGTCGGTGAGGAGCCAGAACTGGAGGACCGTCCGAGGGAAGTGCGGGTGCACCGCGCCGGTTGTGAGTTGGACGAGGGGCGACAACGACAGGGCCATCTGATGGAGTTTCTGCGCCAGCTGAGGGTTATGGCGGGCGAGGAAGTGAAGACGGCTAATGATGGCAGCGCTGTTGTATGGAGGTGGTAGTTGAGGATTCTGCGGCTGCTGTTGAGAGTGGGCGGAGGGGAGCTGTGGTTGCTGCTGCTGCTGCTGCTGCTGCTGTTGCTGCTGCTGTTGGCGATGCATCATGATGGCGATGGTTTATGATGGTGGCGATGATGGAACGCGTCTCGATTCTGAGCGAGAAGGCCGTGTATGTAGTGAGGCCGCCGATGACAGTTTATGTGCCTTTTCTTTGGACAAAGCGATGTACAAGTCCACGAGCTATTGACGGAGAAAGGTTCTTTGTTCGACAAAGACTTCTCTCTGTAGTGCTCGAAACAGGAGGGCGCGGTTCGAAGGCAGCCCGGTCTAGATGTGTCTTTCTGTCTCGTCTCTAAGGAGGAGCAGTGCGTGAGGGGATGAGGTAGGTGCGGTGCGGTGCGGTGC
Source organism: Purpureocillium lavendulum (assembly GCA_029168975.1). Taxonomy (NCBI): domain Eukaryota; kingdom Fungi; phylum Ascomycota; class Sordariomycetes; order Hypocreales; family Ophiocordycipitaceae; genus Purpureocillium; species Purpureocillium lavendulum. The sequence continues at coordinate 1,715,097 of JAQHRD010000001.1, forward strand.
GGTGTGGCCAGGTGAAGCGGGATGGGAGGAGGCAGTGATGAGGCAATGGTGTGGGAGGGAGAGGCAGCCGAGGCAGGTGGGATGAAGATGAGGGGGGACGGTGATGATGGAGGGGAGAGTGTGAGGGTGGAGGTGACGATGATGAGAAGACGGAGACGGAGGGTCAGAGACAGAGCCGAGTCGAGTCGAGTCGAATCAACGTGCCGGGCAAGAGCGACGGCGAGGCGAGACGAGACGAGACGGGGTGAGGTGCGCGGGAAGGAGACAAGACGAGGCAGGCGCGGGCGCAATCACGGTCCAGGCCTAGGAAGGAAGGCGTTGGGAATATCGCCTGGCTGCGGACGGGATCTTTTCTTTTCGGCGTTTTTGTCTCTCCCCGAGTCGGCAGCTTTGACGACGGACGACTGGCGACTTGACGACGGCGACGACGGAATGACAGACGGACGAAGACGACCCGAGTCAGGAGAGTGTCTTGCGTGTCTTTGATGTGTCCCAGCCCTCCTCTTTGTATCTTTCCGCCAGATGGAGCCGATACCCGAAATCGTCATCCTTGGCCGGACCCGGTCAGACCAACAAGCCAGCCCAGCCAGCCCAGCCCAGACCAGGCCACGCGAGCGGCGCCGTTGAGGGCGGGCAGGCAGAGGCAGGCCAACCCAAAGCACACCAAGCCAAACCCAGACGGACGGATTGGTGGATGGTCGGGGCCCCAGGACATGGGAAGCGCATCGAGCAGGCTCCGCCGTTCAGCTTTTTTAACACAGCAGATGCTGCAGGCGTCCAGGGCCACACGCCAACGCCGCCGTGGCTGCACCCAGCCATGGCATGCCCATGCTTCTATGTGTCCACGGGGTGGCCATGGGTTCCCTACGGTCCGCGTCCAGCGCATACCGATGGGCAGCAGGACGACGGGAGGCAGCGCGGCACAGCAGAACCCCAGCAACCCAGATGCCAGGCCACCCACGTCCACCCCGGTGCCGCCCTGAGCCTTGGCGGCGTCGGGGGCGTCGAGGGCACCGAGTGCGTGCTCCGCACAATACAGACACGCGTGCCTCTGCAAGCACATCATGCGCGAGTGCATGCATGCGTGGGGTGGATGCATGCATGCATGCGCGCGTGCAAGCCAGCTTGCAAACCGATGGACGGCCAGCAGCCAGCCAGCGTCGACTAACATACAAGGACGGGCAGCCCAAGCAGCACCACCAGGACCCTCGGCCCCTCTTCTCCATCCCACAATGACGGCCGAACCAACCCCCCCCCCCCCCCCCCTCCCCCTCCCCGCCCGAGTGCGACGAACCGCTGGAGCTCAGACGAGAGCGGCCGGCGCCCCGTGGCCGAGTCGGGGAGGCGTGTGGCTGGAACCGGGGCAGGCGCCCGAAAGAGGGCCAAAGAAATATGAGGATGAAACTAAGTTGGCGACGCAGAGTCACGGCCAGGCCACCGCATCCGCTCGGATGGATGAGCTTGACGGATGAATAGGGATGGGCGCACGGATGTGACCTGACCCAGCCAGTGGACGTCGATGGCCCATGACGTTTGCAACGGGCAAGGGCTTCGGACGTTTGTCCCTCGTTTGTCTCCAGCCCAGAGACACGACGACGCACGCGGCGCCCGCAAACCCGCGAACCCACGAACCCAACGTGGAACCCCGGGGGCATGGCATGGCAGGGCATGGCATGGGACGAGCCCAGGCGAGAGCGCCAAAGTTAGAGAGGGCCCCCGGAGCGAACCAAACAAAAGAACAAAAATGTCTCTCCGCCGGTTTCGCACGATTGTTGTGGTTGCGACGGACGCAGACGGCTGGTGAGACATTCCGGACAATGGGCCACGGCCACCTTGCTAGCACCAAGCAGCAACAGCACCACCACCGCCGCGACGGCCCTTCTGAGCTGCTCCATTTGTTCCTTCATTCGTTCCTTCGTTCGCTGACAAGGTGCCATCGGCAGGGCCCTTGATGGTTCACGACTGGTCGGCGCCATGGACTTTTTCGCGAACCAGCCCCCGAAGCTACCAGCCTCGTTGACGATCACAGCAGTCGGCGCGAAGACCAGCAGCGTTAGTGCCCCCCCGTGCCTGGCGGGTTAGCCTCAGCGGTGCCGACTGACAGGCAACGAGTCGGCACCGCTGGCGGTTGGCTGGGCTCGACGGTGGCTGGAACGTGCCGGGGTCGTCCGTCTGGCAAACCAAACAAGCACCAGCAGGGCAGGACGAGAGTGCCGTCACGACGGGCACCGCCCAAGACTTCTGCCAGTCGACGGGCGCCTCAGCCAACCAACCACCTGGACACAAGGCCAGCAGGGCCGGCCCCAGCCTCAACCCACGGCGCTGTGGGTCCTTTTCATCTGGGACTGGGAGCGGGCGACTCCGCAGACGCCAATTCTGTGGATGGATCCGGCGCAAGGAAGAAGGAAAATACATGGCCAACATTCCAAGACATTTCATCCCCATCAGGATGTCAAGCCCGCGAATTATGTGCAAAAAATAGATTGGCACGCTTGTCTCGGTGTCTCGCCTGCTGGCTGACTCGACTCGGCTCCGTTGAATGGCCCCAGCAAAGCCTCCGCGCACAGAGGCAGGCTTGGCCGCGCCTTGGACGACGCAATGCCGCTGGAGATACAGCGACGCCTCCGTGCAGCGGACTGGAACATGGCATCCCCCAATTATAGCATCATGACATGCCTGGGCGGCGCGCCCAAGTATCGGGTATTTAGTTCCAGTGCCGTCCGTGGAGGGAGGGCTCTTTAGTCTCCAAGTGCAGATTGCGCGTGAGTCAGTTTTCTGTCCGCCACGCTGCGGTGAACACGCCGTTTCCTTTAACAGCACTCTCATCCGCGCGCCGGTGTCTCGCGCCGCATCGTCGTCATATGCATCCGGACGAGTTTATTGGGGCCCGACGGGCGTCTGGCGGGTTGGCAACCACCCATCCCGGCCATGGTGGGTGAGCCAATGCCGCCGCCGCCTCGACTCCGGGCCCGAGCCAACGACTGTGCATGCGTCAACGGGCAAAGGCCAGCAGCATCTTGGCTCCGATGATCAGAAAAATCAATATGACGCCCGCCGCCGCCGCCGCCGCTGCCCACCCCGCGCCTGCGAGTCCTGTATGCCTACGATGCCGGGGGCCGTGGTCCACCGCACAGCGCATGCACACTCTCATCACCACCATCCATCGTCAAGGTGCGCCGTGCTGCGCTTCGGCCATCCTGCTCATCAAACAGTGCATCTCGTGCCCTCTCAGCCCCCCGGTCGGCGCCAGCCACGGCCCGCCCGCCTGCCAGCCCGTCCGCCCGCCCGGGCCGCTCGTAGTCCTCGATCTCCCATTCCGAGCTGGTGAAACCCGAGGCAGTCACTGATGGGGGGCCGGACGTGGAGGAGGGTGAGCTGAAGAAAAGACGTGCGCATGGTCATGCTCGTGAGTGCTGCTCGTGGTCGCGGTGGTGGTGGCGCTGGTGCTGCCGGTGCTGATGATGATGATGGTTGTGAGTGTGTGTGTGTCGCAATGTCTCATCCTTAATGTCTCGCTGCCTCCGTCCGTCATTTCGCCTCGCCTCTGCTCTCATGCCCACCGCCGCCGCCCAGTGAGTGAGCGGGATCCGAGTGAGGTGAGCCCGCGCGGGTCGCGAGCACATGACCGTCCGAGACGTTGTGTGCGAGTATGTCCTCGGAACGTGACGTCTGTGTCGCCACGCCCGGCCGCCTGTCAGAGCAGATCAGTGCATATCAGACCAGAGCAGGGCAGGGCAGAGCAGGGCAGAGCACCTCGAGCCCCAGACCATGTCCTGCCTTGCCCTGCCTTGCCCTGCCTTGCCCTGCCCTACCCGGCCATGCTCTCTGCCTTGCTCGGACTGGCCTGTCCTGGCGTTGCTCGTGATCTATACATATACATACATACACGCCACGTTCGATGTCACCGCCTGTGTGACGGGACACGCGGGAATGCATGTTGGCTGTCCCGCGCGATGCCGCCCGGCCGGTTTTTTCCTCCGCGGCGCTCGGCTCCCATGCCGAGTAGGTAGTTATTACCTACATGCCTTGATCCGTATTTGCTTACCTACTTACTTGAAGTACGGCAGCAAAGTAGTACTGTAGACCGTATGTGAAATAAGCAAGATAAGGTAAGTTAGGTAGTCAGCTACCTCATAGCCCCTTCCTCCGCCCCGAAAACCCCGTCCTCGTATGTGCTCCCGTATGCGTTTCTCAGGAGTCCAAGACACATTCAACAACCCGGCCCCCCCCCCCCTTTTTTTTTCCCGAGCGTCCGACGTCCGTTGGCGGCCCGACTTCCTCCCCCCCCCCCCCCCCCCCCCCCCGGGGGCCTGTGTCCGGCGGCACAATCACCCCCACGGCCCCGAGACATGGCCGTGTCAACACGCCTGCCTACCAACCAACGGGAGCAACGGAAGGGGAGAAGGAAGGCCGCGTGGACGGACGGACGGACGGACGGACGAACAACGTTGTCACTCGCTTTGGTAAACCCGCCGAGCCACATGTGCGCGACGCTGCGGTGCGGTGCGCGGTATGTACTGTACAATACGTACCATATCACAAATGTAACAGCCTACGTACGTAGCATCATCCGTCTGCGCTCAGTATACAGTATATACGTGTGTGTGAATGCATGTCTGCCTGTCTGCCTGCCTGCCTGCCGGACCGGCTCGGCGCGCCGTCACGTACGGCCCCCGCGACCCTTACAGCCACTTGACCTTGGCGACGTGGTCGGGCTTCTTCTTGCTCGCTTTGACGTACCCCAGGGCCCGCAGCTCGGCGAGGCCCCGATAAAACATGACGAGCCGCTCGCGTTCGGCCCCGGGCTCGTCGCCGCCGCCGCCGTCGTCCGCGGCCGCATCCCCAGCACCGCCGGCACCGGCACCGGTCCCCGGTCCGGCGCGGCTCACGAGCGCGTCAAACGCCGCCCACAGGTCCGCCACGTTGATCAGGCTGCCCGTCTCGAGGTACAGCTGGTAGAGAATCGACGTCGCCGGCAGCGTCGCCTGGATGCCGCCTCCACCGCCTTCACCCTCGCCGGCCGGCGCGCAGCACGAGCACCCGAGGTAGTCGTGCGGGCGCCCGAGGCTGCGTTCAAAGACGGCCCGCGGCCGGGGCACGAAGACGTCGCGCGCCGGCGAGCGCGAGTCGTAGACCCAGCACTCGGAGAAGACGACGCCGGCGGGGCCAGTCGCGCCAAAGTGCGCCGTCAGGAGTCGCGCCACGTCGTCGACAATCTCCGTCAGGCGCTTGTCCTCGTCGCGGAGCGTTGCCGAATCCTGGCTGAGCTGCACGCGCTGCGCGATGACCGTCGTTCGCATCACCTTGCTTTGCCCGCTGTACTTGCTTCGCAGCGTGAAGCCTTGGCTCTGCGCTGTCTCCCTGAGTCCGTCCAGCGCGGCGGCCTGATCTTTAAGGGCGATCTGCAGCTTCGCAAGTTCGCCGTCGTCGTCGTTGTCCGACGACGGGCTCAGGTTCAGGCGCGGGTCGCCTTCCGCGAGGAGGCTTGAGACGCGCTGCAGCAGGGAAGACAGCTCATCGACGGTCATGCGGCGGATGCAATCAACGACCCCGGAGTCCTCTGATATGTCGACGCCGTCCGCCATGGCATTGAGGTACGCCCGCGAAAACACGCCGCGCTGCGCGCCTGCCGCCTCGCGGACCAGCAACGCGCGCAGGAGGCGTGCCACCCAGCGTTGCCGATCATTATCGCTGTCTCGGAGCCTGGCAAGCAGGTAGTCATCGTCCTCGATCAGCGACTTTGCGTGCCGCAGAGAGTCCTCGTCGCCGAGCTCGACCGCCTGTTCCACATGCCTGCGAAACGATGGCAGGTTCCGCAGCGCGTGGACGTGTTCAGCCTGGAGATGGAGGGCACGTCCCTGCAGTGCATCGGGTGATGTGGAAATGCACAGGGGATTGGCGTAAAAGTGACACATGTACGCGTACTACTCGTGGTTAGCTGCGCGCGCGCCGCGCGAGCGCCACGTGTGGCCGGTGCCTGGTGCTTCTCACCTTGAGCGAGCTGATGAATGCCTGGACGCCGGCAATCTGGTCGTGCTGCCGATCGAGCATGGCCCGGAGCAGTGGCGCCCCCAGCCGCAGCGGCACATCGCATGCCGCGACGGCGCCCCTGAACAGGGTCTCGAGGATCGCCTCTGTTTGGACGCAGTCGAACTGGGCCCCGTACACGAGCCGGCACGCCGACTTGAGGAGGCGGGCCTGGAGGAGCTCGACGGAAGTGGCGATGCCGAAGAGCAGCGTGAACGGGATCCGGGGACGCCACGAGCTGCAACAAGTCAGCAGATGCTACCCCCACGACAGCCGCTGGGTGGTGCGGTCAGCTTGCTTACTGAAACAGGGTGATCAAATCAGAGAGCAGGCCGCTGTCGAAGCTTTCGCTGTCCTGGAAAGCCACGTATACGTGCTCGCATGCCTGCGATCGAATGGACGCCTCCAGAGCCTCCAGGTCGTAGTCGAGATACTTGCGCCCCTGTGTCACAATTAGCCGCCGTCGCTCCGCGTCACAGGGTTCGTCCCGCCGTACGTCCTGGCCCGTCTCGACTTGCAGGCTCTCGTCCTCGTCCGCCCCTGCGCTAGCCGTGGCATCCCGGATCGTTTTCTTGAGCGCCGCCTTGAGTGTGGCGGCCTCGGCGGACCGCAGCCGCACGAACCTGCTCACCGACGCCTGCTGCAGCGTCTCGGACAGCTGTTCGAACAGTAGGTCCTGCGAGGCGATGTTGGGGCCAGTAATGATGAAGGCGGCGGGTATCTGATCGTCGCTGGCGAGCCCATCAGTCGGTCGGTCAACTCGACCACGCCTCATCTACGGGCGCCTTGCACTCACCACTCGGAACCTGCCGCCGCCACAAACGCAGTCACCTGCTCCAGGGTGGCCAAATTGGACTCTCGCAGCATGCCCTGTCGTCATTCCGTCAGCTCAGCCCTCAGCCGTCGCGCACGGCACACCGCCGGGACAGACCTGCAGCCGAGCATCGACTTTGGCCCAGCTGTCTTCGTACAGCCGCTGCCGCAGACGCACACACTCAGCGCTCTCCTTGCCGCTCAGCAGCGGCACAAATAATGACTCTGCTTCTTCGGGCGCCGCAGAGATCTTCTTGGCCTGCTTGGACACCCGGCGCCGCTTGGAAGGGCGCTCCCGACGGGTCTCGTCATCATCCTGGTCGAAGATGTAGGCGACCTGGACATGCGTCAATGGCTGGACGTGGTGGCTGCACACATGTAAATCGCTCACCTGATGGTCCTCTTGCGCGAACGTGTCGCGCGTCTGCTCGTCGGGGCCCATGTTGCGTCCTGCGCGAGGTGGTGTTGCCATGTGAAATTGATCGCGGTTTCGTGGTTGACCCTGGGGGAGACGCGAGGTGAAGTTAAGATGAGACGCGTTTATGGTACAGTCCAATACAGTGTCGAGCACCGTGCACGCATCGCGGGTTACCCTACAACTTGGTCATCCACCTCGCAATGCGCGCCAACAATGTCCGTCCGAGTCCGACCCAAGCACGACAGGCACGGCGAGGTTATGATGTAACATGTACGATTCCATCATCAAATTCATCAGCTAGCTTGGAAATCTCGCCCGACCATGGTGCCTTTGCGGCTCGTGCCGCAGGCAGTTGGGCACCCCCCGCCCCTGCGCGGTCCTCCGAGGCTCCGATAATAGACCACCAGCTCTCCCTTGCATCGCAAACAAAGTCACGCCTTTTTGCAATCCGCCCTGTCCCAACTGTCCCCGTGGCAGCTTTGTTGCCGCCTTTGCACTTCCTTCACCGTATTGCCGATACCCGGCCCGCACCGTTTATCGTAGTGCAAGACTCGTAGAGCAGCGACCGTAGTCTCGTTGCACTGCTCGCGATCAGGCACCACAGCCTCTTCTAACGCCTTCGGTGACATATTCATACATCGACTCACGAGGCCCTCCAAGCCCATGGTGGTCGAAGATCGAAAGGGAAATAGATACCGAAAGAAACAAATCAAATAACCATGCCCGTACGCCGCAAGGAGACCAGTCGCAGTAGAAATTTTCTCAATCACCGCCCCGAGCCGAAATTCACTCCTATCACGAACAGGCCGGGACGCGCCACCAGGTGTTGGCGCGAGTCTAGTTCTCTGCCGCAACAGGCTCCGAGGTAGAGGCCTAGATTTGGTGTTAGCCGAGAGACGCCATACCCAGGTCAACTATGCTGGGCTTACCGTCTCGGCAGCTGGCTTCTCCTCCTTCTCTGTCTTCTCGTCCGCGGCAGACTTGTCTGCACCAGCATCGCTGGCAGCCTGCTCATCAGCTTTGGGCTCGGTGGCCTTCTCCTGCTCGGGCTCGGCGCTCTTCGCCTCCGCAGCCTCATCCTTGACGCCGTTCGCCTCCGACTTCTTCTCTTGGGCGGCCCCATTGACGCCGTTGGTCGGGGCAGGGGCGGCAGCCGACGCATCGCCGCCCGCGAGGAGCTTGTTCCACTTGTCCAAGAGCGACTGCGATCGCTTCTTGAACTGATAGTCTTCCTCCTTGGGGATGGAGTCGAGCTTGAGGATGGCCTTCAGCACCTTGTTGATCTTGGTGGCGCGAATGATGGAGACCTCCAGGTCGGCAAAGTTCTCGAGCATGGTGATAAAGTCTGACATGGACTTCATCTCGTCCTCTCGGGGCTGCTGCTCGCGGGTCAAAAGCCCACGCTGAAGCTTATGTCGAAGGTACAACACCTCCTTCTGCAAATGCGAGTCAGCGACCGACTGGAACGGGGGCTCTTGGGAGACCAGCGGGTCGACATACCTCCTTGCGCGCGTGACGCTCCTCGGGAGTCATCTTGGCCTCCTTGGGGGCCTCCTTCTTTTCGGCGCCCTCCTTGCCCTTCTTAGCCTTGGGCTTGGATGCCTTGTTGGCCGACGCGGCGGCTGACTTTGGCGTGCCCGCGCCATTCGCCGCCTTGGGCGTCGACGTGGTGTTGAGCTTGATCTTGGGCTTCTTGACCGAATCGCTTCGCTGCGGGGTCTTGAGAAGAGTGTCCCGTCAGTCATTGCATGCAGAGTATCGCGGGGGGCGCAGCCTTACGCTGGTGTCGTCCTCCGCCTTTCGCTTCTTGGACTTGGCCGACTTGGGGGCGGTGTCGACGTCCTCCATCTCGGCGTCCTCATCCTCCTCGGCGGCCTTACCCTTGCCCTTGCCCTTCTTGGACTTCTTGGGCGTGGCAGCGGCTTCCTTCCTGGCCTCCTCCTGAGCAATCTGCTCCTCCTGGAACTTTGTGAGAATGTTCTTGTAGTAGTCAATTGGGTGGTCCTCTGCAGCCAGCTCCATGGCGGACCTCAAGTCCTTGCGCATCTTGTCCGTGATGGCATCCTTGGCCTTATCGGCCGTAAGCTCAGACAGGGCTGTGTTTTGAACCCAGCCACTGTGCAGCGCGCGTCAGCAATCATGGTCCACGGCGTAGGTCACGGGCCGCCGTGACTTACAACTCGTTCGTGTACAGGTACATGACAGGAAAGCTTCTGTCGTGCACCCGCTTGCCGCCTTCGGCATAGGCCTCTGTGTAGGCGCCGTCCGGTCGGGCGGCCGAGACAGGGCGCGAATTGAGGAGGGCGGCCGGCAGCATCGTCTCGTCGCAGATGACGGCGGGCCATGCGGGGAAGCCCTTGAGCTTCACGAGGAAGTGGTCACCGGGCTTGGCGTCGGTATGGGTGAGGCGCGCCTTGGAGCCCTTCCTGTTGAGGGCCTTGCCCTTGGACTCGCCAGCAGTGGACTTGCGGCGATTCCCCCCTTTGGGCTTGGACACGGGGGCCTCCGCAGCGGCCTCTGGGGCAGGTGCCTCAGCATCAGCCTCGGTGGCGGCACCCTCGGCGGCGTCTTTCATCTCGACGTCCGCGTCGGCGGCGGGCTTGTCCTGCTCGGTTTGAGGCTTCTCGGGCGCGTCGTCGGCAGGCTTCTGCGCGTCGTCGGGCTGCTTTGCTTCTGGTTGGCACGGAACGTTAGCGCGGATCTGCTAGGCGGCCGGGGCCAATTGATTGTGCGGTCGCGACGCGGCGAGAGGAGGCGGCACCCGACACGCAGGAGAGAGCAGGAGAAGGTAGGCGGTGGCCGTCTGACGGTCGGCGTGAAAGGCGCACGACGCGACGTGCCGGGCAGGAACGGGTGCGAGCTTACCCTCGTTGCCTTTGTCGCCCTCGCCCTCGCCCTTTGGCTCGGGCTTAGGCTCGTCCTTCTTGGTGCTCAATTCAGGCTCAGGTTCGCCAGTCTTGATGGGCTCCGGGGCGGGAGCAGCATCGCCAGCCGCGGCGGACGCGACGGCGTCGGGGGTCTCGGTGGGCTTGTCGGCCATTGCGCAACGCGGTACGTGAGGCGGGGCGACGAGCGCGAGATGCGTCGCGCAGGAGAGGCGAGGCAAAGGTGGTGAGGGTGATGCGTCTGGGCTGGAGACAGCTGGCCGGCACACGTCGCACCAGCGTTCAGCGGCGAGGAGCAAGGGAGCGAGCGAGCGTGCGTGCGAGGTGGCAGCTGGCAGCCGAGGAGCTCTCGACGGCGACGAACTACTAGCTCGGGGGCGAAATGGGGGTCGCGGAAACGCGTTGCAGGTCGCGTGTGCAGCGGCAGGCAATGGACGGCGGCGCGGAGTCGCGATGCGCGATGGCAGCTGGGGTCGTGAAGATGGATTGCGCGCTCAAAGATGGCCCGGCGTCGCCCGCGTCTGATGCTGCTGGGAGACGGTGGTGGGTGTGGGTGGGTGAGGGTGACGAAGGGGAAAAAACACGGGCTGGAGGGCGAGGTTGGCTGGCGGAGGCTGTATGGTGGCAGCGGAGTGGGCAGCGGCAGGAGGAGGAGCAGGAGCAGGAGCAGGAGCAGCAGCTGGAGCAACGGAACCTGGACTGGGGCGGACGGGAGTGGGCGCACCGTGGGAGTGGGTGTGGGCCTGGGCGTGGGCGTGGAGGGAACTTAGGGAAGGCGCCTTTCGCGGTTCAAACGTCACCGGCAGCGGCTGGCGTCGTCACGTGACGTTCCGACCCGCCGATGCGATGCGTCGCGCTGCGATGCGCTTCCCTGGGCTGCACTACCGGTGCGCTCTACTCGTACTCCCCTGCCCATGGGCGGACCGCCGCGCGCGCTGTTTGACACTTTCCACCCTTAAGGTAGGTTGTTACGAAGTACTCGTACAAAGCACAGGTAATAAGGTACCTACCTAGTACTCAGTAGTAGCTGGAGCCCGGGCACTTCAGCCAGTGGACGGAGGTTCCCTCCATCCAATGCTTTCAGTGTATGCAGCCGCGTCCACCTCATTCAATGAGTGAGTGAGGTGGAGGCTCCCTCCTGCCTGGTACCTGCCGGTACTGGAAGCTGCCCGCCCTGGGCCGATGAGCTGCAATGTTGTGCCGGCCAGCACCATCAGCCACGGGCTATTAGGGAAGCTAACGGCCTCTGAAAACGCTCACCTGGGCACCCACCTCACTTCCTAGGTACAAGTAGCTTTGGCTCGTCCACGGAGGACCCCCCCCTCATTGGATCCCCAGCGCGCGGCGCGCCACCTTTTGGCCTTGGACCGCCTCGCGCGCCCGGCACCCAACGTAAACAACGCCCGCTTTCTGCAACGCATCATCCGCATCCGTACGAGGGCGAGTCACCGGTAACTACCTTACTGCACATTGCACATACGAGTACACAAACATGCTTCCGTCGTTCTTATTCGAGCATAGTAACACGCCCCCCCAACATCACCAACTAGCTAGCTAGCTACCTTATCCATCACCGCAAGATCACCAAACCGTAATGTACACAAACACGCAACGCCAGAGGCCCAAATCCCATCAACAGCGCGCCTCTATTCATCGTCCTCGTCGTCCTCTTCTTCGTCCTCGTCGTCCACGTCCATGCCCTCTGCCGCCGTCACCGTGAACTCGCGCTCCTGGTCCACGCCCACGTAGCTGTCGCTCATAAGGTACAGCTTCAGGGCATGCTCCCCGGCTGTCGGCACCGTGTACTCGAGCCGCACCTTGAGCTCCTGCCCAATCGTGACCCGCTTGATGGCCAGCAGATTGCGCGTCTTCTGGTCCCCGACGACGAGCCACCAGTTCTCCATCTTCTTAGCCGGGTAGAACGGGGCGTGCACCGTGGTGTCGACGTCGCTTCCTTCCTCCTCGTCCACGTTGCGCGCAATCTTGATGCTCAGGTACGCCGGCTCGCCCGCGCGGATCTCGTCCTCGTCGACCACCTCGTGCTCCAGCTCCAGGTCGGGGTACTTGTCGTTGGTGAAGTTGGCAGCCTGCGCGAGCTGGCTCTGGGTGAGGCCCAGCCGCTTGACCAGCTTGCCGTGATCCGGGTTCTCGTCGGGGTCCATGGCATCCATGAACTCGTAAATGTCCTTGATTCTGTGAATATACGTTAGCACCTTATGCTTGCGAACACAACGACGATCGGTGGGCACCAACCCAAACTCGCCAGCCGCCTGGATGACTTCCGGCGTAAAGTGAGGAATCTGCTTGAGCGGGCTGTCCCGGTCCCACATGGCCTGGACCACCATCTGTGACAGCTCCATGGCGTTCATGGCGTTGAGGTGGCCGTCGGACGAGAGGATATCAACCACGGCGCTGAGGAGGCTCAGTACGCGCGACAGGAGCACTTCCTGGTCCTTGGCGAGGTCGATCGGCAGCTGCATCCGCGAAAAGTGCGCCTGCAGCAGCACGAACGCCTTAAAGTGAGGCGAGTCCTGCTCCACCTGCGACATCTTGACGGGCACCCGGTCGTAGATGCGTCGCAACAGGCTGTTCTCGTGTCGGCGGACCTGCACCGACTCGAACTCGGTTGCAGATGTCACAATCTCCAGGATGCCCTTGAGCTTCGTGCGGGCGCTCAGCGACAGCAGGAACGTCTGCATCGTGATGTACGAGATGTTGTAGTAGGCACCAATCATGGCCGCGTTCTGCGGCGCGACAGAGCCGTCCTCCTCATCAAAGTCGATGATCTTGGATTCGGCCAGGTCCCGCAACGTCGTCTCCACGAGATCCGACATGTAGTTGCTGAGGCCGTCGTGAGTCGTGCTGGTCAGGCTGTAGTAGCTCGGATTTGCGAGCAGTCGGCGGTAAAAGTAGGTGAAGGTTGTCCAGTTGATGGCGTCATCACCCGACTCGATCATCCTGGTGCTGATCTCGGTGACAAAAGCGTCGTGCAGGTAGTTGTGCAAGTGAGACTCTACCGGGAGCGCCTCGTTCAGGAACTTGCGGTAGTAGTCGCGCTTCACCTGCGGGACCATGAGCACGCCGCGAGAGCTGCCGGCCTTGGACGGCTGCAGGGACTTTCCGAACATCTGGAGCACCTCGCTGAGCGGATAGTCGACATAGCGGTGTTCTCGGCCTTCAAAGTATTGGGTGCCCATGACGACGACGAGATGGGCGGTGCTGGTCAACTCCCAGCAGACGTCCCGAGATGCCACAAGCACCTGGATGGCACCGTTGTCATACAAATGCTTGACAATGCGCTTATCGCTCTGGCTCAGCGCCTCGTGGTAGTAGCCGATGCCGTGGGAGAGCGCCTCTGCCAAAGCCTCCTCGTGGACTCGGTCGAGTAACGGACGCATCTGCTCGACTTCAGCATGAAGGAAGCGGTCTTCATCGTCATCCGCCACACAGGCGGCCATGAGGTCGCGTGCCGTGCCTCGAGTCTGCTTTCGACTAGGCACAAAGACCATGGCTGGCTTGTCCGACGACATCTGCGTGATCGCCAGGTATGTCGGCTTGGCCATCGAGAGCATCAAGGAGGGGAAGTGGGGGTTAGAGAAGGACTGCAAATGCAGTTCGAGAGGAATAGGCCGGACGTGGGGGCTAAAGTTGTAAATGTCGTGCTTCTTGGCGTCAATCCACTCGCCAATGTCCCTTGCGTTGGCCAGAGAGACACTCAAGGCGATGATCCTCATCGGGAGCTCAGTCTGCGTCCGGATGTAGTGCATGCGAGAGACGATGATCTCGTAAACGTAGCCCATGGATCCGCCCAGGAGATGGACATCGTCGGCAATAAACAGCTGCACTGTTTGGACATTCTTCCGGCGCTTCCACTGTCTTGACAGGACGTCCCACTGTGTCGGCGTGGCCAGGATCAGGTCGCCGTTCTCGAGAACCTTGAGATCGGTGGCTGTATCGCCTGTGAGCTGGACTATCTCTTTGCCCCCATTCAAGTGCGACAGCCGCTTTTGCCAATCTTGGAGACGGGCGTCGACAAGCTCCTGGAACGGCGCGATATAAACAGCTCGGCCGACGTCACCCTGCGACCAGTGGCGCAACAGGGCGAACTCAGCGCAGACTGTCTTGCCGCTGCCAGTCGGTGCCCCGACAAAAACGTTCTGATCGCCCTTGTATAACGAGTTGAACGTCTGCGTTTGGATCCTGTTGAATTGCTTCCAGCCAGGGTATAATTCCACATAGCTGGCGACCTTGAGGGTAGACACTGGAAGCGGCTGCAACTCAAGAAGCTCAGTAGGAGGCGGGAACTTCTCTGGTAGGATCAACTTGTGGAAGGGAACTGCAAGTCTCGTCTCCGCGTGCATCCACCTGTCCGAGATGACGGACACAAAGTAGTTTGGCGGCATGGGCTCGGTGATCGGGACTGTGAAATCGACAATATGCTCGTTGGCATCTCCCTCGGCGTAATCCTTTCGCAACAGGAATGTGTCGTGGTACAAGATCTCCTCTCCATCGCTATCCTCAACGATGATCCAGAAGTTCTCGGCCGCGCCGTGCACACTGTCGTCCCACTCAAAGTTGGGGGTAATGCTAAGCTCAACCCTGATCATCGACCTTGTCATGGGCTGAACCTGAGCTTGCACGTCAACGCGGGGGAATTTGGCCACGAATTGACAAACGGTGCGGCCAGCTCTGGGCATACCCAGGAGCTCACCCATGCGAGGCGGATCCAAGTCAAAGTAGTTGTTCCATGAGACATCGATTCTCTCGGCCTTCTGAACAACTTCCCGAGGGCAGGTGGGAAACTGGCGCAGCGGCGACATGGTCGGCCACATTCGCTTCTCAGCCATCTTGCAGAGGTCCAAGGCCGTCTTCGCGACAGATGCCCATCCCTTTTTCAGCGCAATCTCAAAGATGGCTCTGAGGATACGTCCGGCGCTCTGCGTAACGTAAACCATGTCCGCCATGAGCGCAAGGCCATCAAGCCTGAGCCGGGAGATGTATGCCTGCAGCAAGACATTGATCTTGGCGTGAGGCTCCTCGACGCTTTCTTTGACCGGCACGGGAACTCGTCCTAGAAGCTTCGCCAACTCCAGCTTCTCATCCTGCCGTACGGGAATATACTTGAACTCGGCGCTCAGAGCAAAGACGCGGAAAAGCTCGATCGTGTTGATGGAAGGCTCGATCAGGTTGTTGTAGGTGTTCATGGATCCGTGCGTGATGTAGTAGTGTGATGCGATGCGGCCAAGTTCGGTTGACTGGAGCTTGCCTGTCTTTTCATCGTATTTGATGAGGCTGGACTGCTTCAGCACCATGGCAGCTGAATGGATCAGATCGACACGCTTCTGCTCCAGAGCTTCATCGTCCTCGTATTCAGCGCCAACCTGGTACAGGCCCGGAGATCGAAGCATCCGAACGAATAGATAGGTGTACCCGAGCCACTCGACTCCTTCGTCTCGGGTACGAACGTTGCCGAGAACGATCTCGGCATTGAGGTTGTCGACCAGCTTGCTGACAAACTGGCTTTCGATCGGAAGCTGCTGGTTCATGAGCGACAGATAGTACTGAATCTCGCTCTGTGTAGTGATGATGATGCCCTCGCCATAGGTGTCAAACTGAGGCCGACCGGCACGGCCCAGCATTTGGAGAACGTCTTGCGGGCTCAACTCTACCCACGAGCCCTTCTCC
Source organism: Purpureocillium lavendulum (assembly GCA_029168975.1). Lineage (NCBI taxonomy): Eukaryota > Fungi > Ascomycota > Sordariomycetes > Hypocreales > Ophiocordycipitaceae > Purpureocillium > Purpureocillium lavendulum. The sequence goes on from JAQHRD010000001.1 coordinate 1,730,925, forward strand.
GGCGAGTACACCTGAGTCCCTTTGATAATCACCGTATGGGCCGGCAAGTTGACACCCCAGGCCAACGTGGCTGTACAAACCAGAACTTGGATGGCGCCGCGTGCGAACAGGTCTTCAACATCGGTTCTGTCGATACGGTTCATTCCGGCGTGATGGATACCAAAGCCGTAGGGCAAAATATCCTTGAGGTCCTTATCGGTCGCCTGGGACGCGGCCTCGTTCAGGACCTCCCTGCTGCCTGCGTCATGGCGCAGGATCTGGTTGATGGTGTCCATCTCCAAGGCCTTGTCTCGAATGTATTTGGCCGTCTTTGCCGTCTCCTTGCGCGAGTGCACGAAAATGAGCATCTGGTTTCTGTTGGTCCCCACATGCTCCATCACCTTGTTGTATGTGACGTCGTTCATCGTCTTCAGCTGCTTGATGGCTTTACGGTCCGTCACACCGACGAACTCCTGGCGCAGGGGGCAAGGTCGGAATGAACCATCAAAGTGAAACATGCCCTTGTTCATGTCGACTCGCAGGAAGCTTGCCACATCGCGATAGTTGGGTAGTGTGGCCGACAGGCCGACAAGACGAACAGGCTCGCCGGTCTGCTCGGTCTTGCGAATCGTCCTGCTGACAATACTCTCCAGAACCGGTCCGCGGTCGTCGTGAAGAAGGTGAATTTCGTCAATGATGACAAGTCGCACGAGGTTTGTATATGTCAGGTCGTTGGCCTTTCTGGTAATGACATCCCATTTCTCCGGCGTCGTCACGATGATTTGTGTCTCGGCAATTTGTTGCTTGGTGAGTTGACGGTCGCCCGTAAGCTCTGACACGCGCACGCCGTACGGCTCTAACCGCTTGCCAAAGTTGCCGACCTGCTCTTGAACCAGCGCCTTCAAGGGAGCGATGTAGACAATCTTGAACGCGTCGAGATCAATGTCGCCCGTCTCCGGATTGCGGTTCTTGCCCAGCTCTCTCAAAATGGTGAGCATGGCGACGTTGGTCTTGCCACTACCGGTGGGAGCGCAGACGAGCATGTTGCCATCGTCTTCGAATGCGGAAGGATAGCACTTTGACTGGATCTTGTTGAGAGACTGGGCAGTGCTGAAGGGTGTTCGGGCCCACTCAGGCATGTCGGTGATGGGGATGAGAACGTCGCCCGGCTCATTGCGCTTCTTAGGCGGCGGCACGTGGATCTCCTCATAACCCTTGAAGGTGCGCTTGGTTGAGCCTTCAGGGAGCCTGACTTTGGGGTTCGTCATCAAGTGATTGCCCTGGTCGAAGACCAAGTTTTCCAGATTGATGACCTTCTTCGGCTGCAGGCCACCAACGAGATAGCCTTCGGGTCGTTCAGATTTAGCCTGCTCGGCGACCATGGACGTCGGCACGTCAATGTCCATCTTGATGTCCATCTTCCGCTTCTTCTCGCCGTCCATGGACTCTTCGCCGCGGAGCTCATGCAAGAGTCGTTGCAGGCCCTCAGAGGCAATCTCTCTCTCGACATTCGCGCGCTCTTCGGCGTTCTCTGCCCGGGCAAGCTTGGTGAGCCAGAATACCCTCTCCCTATTCTCGACAAGCTTCTGCACAAGTTCGTGGTGCTCGAAGTCGAAGAGCTCCATGAGGTCGTTTTCGATCTCTCGAAGAGTCTTGTCCTCGCCATCGGGCTCGTCGGGTTCCCCAGACAGGATCCGAAGTGCCGCCTTGGTCTTGTCGGTCTGCTCATGGGCGTCCGGGTACAGCGATCCTATCTGCCGTTGGAGCCAAAACGCGTCAATGTCCCGTGCAGGGATCAACCGGCTATCTTCTTCCTTTCTCTTGGGCCGGGATGGGCTGGTGGCGGCGGCCATATCCTCGTTGTCGCTGGCGGCGCCGTTGGGGCCTTCGCCATCGACTCCTTCGTTTTCGTCATCGTCGGTCGCTTCGTCCTCGGATGACTGATCGTGCACCTCATTCACAAGCTCGTCTTCGTCTTCCTCGTCGTCGAACGTCACGGCGACACCTTGGCGCTCGTCAATCTCGGCGTCGGCTTCGGCTTCGCCCATGTCGACGTCCTCATCGTCTTGCGCATCGTAGTCCGTGATCTTCTTTCCCAGGTTGACCAGCTCGTTGAACTGCTTCGAGCTGAGCGCCGCACCAAGGATATCGTCAATCTCCTTCTTCTTGTCGAGATCTTTCATGTCGTCGTCCTTGAGATACTCGAGCACAGCATCTGCGGCGCTGCGGACGACCTCGTGGGGAACGTCGCCCAGGTTGCTTGCGACAAGCGTAAGGATCAAGTCGAAGGTTGCTCGCGTCGCCGGCGTCCGCGGTCGGTAGGTGATTCCCTCGATCAACGCGTCGTTCGCGCCCAGCAGGCCAGCCCTCTGTTGCGCGGCGTCGGCCTTGCGTTTCCGTTGTTCCCGCAGCAGGACATCCTCGCCCTCTTTGAGGCTGCCTCTTTGGATTTCTGGCATGCCGGGCTGTTTCTTCTGCTTCGGTACCTCGTCACGGGCGACGCGACCGCCCATGTCCTTGATACTCAGCCGGCCGGCGAGCGACTCGGGGTCGCCCGTGGCCTCGTCGGTCCGTCGCGTGACAAACCGGCGGTCCGCCTGGAGGACCAGGTTGGACATGGCCGAGTACTTGTACTGCGAGACATCGCGGTGAGGGTCCGACATGGTGGCTCGCGTGTTGTGAGGCGTCTCGCGATAGCGACAGGTGGAGAGAACGTCGGCGTTCTCGACGAAAGCTCGGGGAGCCCGACCGTCAAATCACCATAGGTTGCCAGCTGAGGGAGACACGTGCGGCGTGAATCCAACAAGTACAGGCTCTGGCGAATGGGTTGTGGGCGGTCGGGGAACTGGTCTTCGTCCGCCACGATCGCGTTTCGCTTGATGTTCGATGACCGATAAATTTCAGAAGCAGTGGCAGCCTTCTGGCAGAGCCTCGACGACATGGAGGCGCGCTAGTCCAACCGTGGCAAGCGGGCCTGTGGCCCACACGGTGGGATTGCGTGTAACTTAGGGTGGCCCTTGAGGTGACCCAGTGGTCCTGCGCCACAGCCAACGCCACCCAGCTTGCCGGTCAGCGGCCACGAGCCACACGTGGAGGGGCGCAACGCGTCTCAGGCACTCTCGCCGCCTTGATGAGCGTGGTGACCGCTTCCACCGTCGGAGCTCGAAACCTACACGCGCAAGACCAACAGACACATCTGCCAATCGGGGTTCGAGGTAATGATACGGCGATATGAGCGACCCCGGCGTCATTGCCTCGAGGGTTCGAGCCGACCTTGAGCGGTACGTCAAGCCGCGGGAGCAGGTCAACTACATCCGGCGCATCTTGGCCCTCCATCTGGGCTCCTTCACGGGTGACGGCCCCGTGGTTCAGCCATTGTCACTGGTCGACCACGTCACGAATGTCGAGAACGGCAAGGAGATTTCGGGCATTCAGAGAGAATACATCAGCGCACTGAAAGCGAACGTTGCCGCTCGTCGCGAATTCGACGAGACGTTGCACGATGCGAGCCAGCAAACGGAGCCGCCTTCACGGCAGCGATCCAGCGACCCGGATTTCCTGCAGGAACAGCTGGCACTACTGCGGCTGCGTCGCCAGAGGAAGTGTCTCCTGGCCGTCGAAGGATCTCTGGATCATCTTGCCGAGAAGCCGGCGTCCTTCCAGTCTTTCCTGGACGCCGATGACATGTTCCATGCCTCCAGGCCGCTTCCTGGCGTGCCGCAGGCTGTGCTCAACAGCTTTGTGAAGGAGCAGAGCGGCGCGCAACCTGACTTGAACGGACGACTGCACCACCTGGAGAAGACTGTCTTGCGAGCCAAGCTGCTCCAGAAGCAAGAAGAGCACGCACTGGCTGCGGCAAAGACCAGGTACAGCAAGTCCAACGTCAGCAACGGTGCCAAGCTAGAGGCTCTCAACGCGACACGAGACGAGCTCATCGCATGGATCGAGACGGAGCTGGGCAAGGCGGCCTCTGAAGAAGCGGCAGGGTCCTCTGAGGACTCGCAAGAGGAGCACCGCGGCCGTTCCGACGGCGACGAGGGCGCCATCACGACACAACTGGAGCAAATACAGCGCAAGTATTCGGCATACATTGTGGCTCGGAAGCGCCTTGTGGACGTCCTGGCGCACCGCCCTCAGCCGTCCATGCCGCCCCCAACGGAACAGTCAAGCGAAACGGGCCGGCAGCCAACAGATGGCGGCGCCCCGGTCAATCACCTGCTCATCCCATACATTGAGAAGCTCCTATCGGTCTCAAGACAGCAAAAGGCGGCAATAACCCAAAAGTCGCACATCAACGCTGTGCTTGCCAAGCGAAACAAAGACACGCATCAGGTTCTGGATCGCCTGGCAGAGGAGAGCCAGCTTCTGCCGTCCCATCCGGTGAAGGCCTCGCGCGCACAACGATCTGGCCTCCAGAATGATGCGGGTACCAAGTCGTCTGACCGCCTCGGCATCTCGGAACGCGTCAAGCCATGGGCGTTCGCCGCCGATGCGGCCAAAATTGCAACCCTGGAGGCTGTTGCCGAAACAATAGACGGCGGCCAGGTTGCCCTGGAAAACACCATGAAGAGCCTCATGGAAATTGATCACCTTTTGGGCCGGAACGACCCTGTACCTGGGGAAGACGAAGCCGTCGAGGATGCCACCGAGGACGACGTCTGGTTAGGCGGCGGTGGAAAAGGCGGTGCTGTTCGGAAGCACTCAGAGAAGAAGACAAAACCTACACTCCAGAAGGGAGACCCTTGGTCAATCCTACATGGAAATCTCGGCTTAATAGGCCACGAAGATGGAGCTTAGCGCGCCTGAAAATACATTGCGTCCATGTAGTATGCCGGCTAGACGCGTGCCTTTTGCATGTCCGCCCCAACGCCATCCATATGTCACAAACTCCACCAAACATCACGAGCAGCCCTGCATCGCATTACTTTCCAGACATGACGGCCGATATCCTCATTGCCAGGTCCAGGATTGAAAGGTGCTCGTCCGCCCCGTCGACCAACCTCTTGTCTACCTCGGAGAAGATCATTACGATTTTGTTCTTCTGCAGATCCAGAATCGTCTCATCGGTTGTCAGAGCTTGGTACAACTTCATTCTTGTCAGTCTCTGCACACTCGTTCCAGGTGCCAAGGCGAACTCACCTGAGACACCACCTGCGTCGCACTCCAGCCGTCCGCGACCATATCTTCTACCACCTTGGAAACAGCCTCATAGGCATCTCCTGAGGCTTTCGGACGCATGGAATCGACGAGCTTGTTGACGGTGCGATCAGGGATGACGCCAGCGATATCTTCGACGATCTTAACCGTCACCGGCCGCTTATCGACATCCATATCCTCGACATCGGCCGCCTCCTTTGTCGGTGCGCTCGCACCAACTAGACGAGCAGCGCTCTGCAGGAAAGTGATGGCCTTTCGCAAATCGCCTTCGCTGCACCGGATGAGGGCGTCGATGGCCCCATCCTCCAACGCCACACTCTCGTTCTGCGCAATGTCCTCGAGTCTCTTCTTGGCGTTGCTCTGGTCCAGGCTCTTGAAGCGAAACTTGCTGCATCGACTGGCGAGAGGATCGATGATGCGTGTTACGTAGTTGCAGATGAGGCAGAAACGCGTAATCTTGCTGTATGTCTCCATGGTCCGGCGCAAGGCGCTCTGGGCATCCTGCGTCATGGAATCGGCCTCGTCGAGAATGATGATTTTGAAAGGCGGCACGGGATATTTGTCTTTGTAGTGTGGCGGCGGGTTCGTCAGCTGCATGCGCGCAAAGTTCTTGACCTTTTCTCGGACAATGGAGATGCCACGCTCGTCGGAGGCGTTGAGCTCGAGCACGCGGGCTTTGATCATCTCGGGGCCATAGAGCTCTTTGGCCAGGGCCAGGATAGTGGACGTCTTTCCGGTGCCAGGAGGGCCGTAGAAGAGCATGTGTGGCAGCTAAGACACCAGTCAGCCTCTTCGCATCTTCGTCGTTCGCTGTCGGGGCCGTACGTTGGCAGCCTGGAGGGTGCGTTGGAGGACCGTGACGGTGTGATCCTGCGCGGTGACATCGTCCAGCGTCTTTGGGCGACTGCAGACAATGCAGTCAGCATGACAGTGGCGGTGGGCGGGCACGAGCAGAAGCGTCTCACTATTTCTCTACCCATGGCTGGTTCCTCACGTCGGCCTGGCGCTGATTCTTCTGCTCCGAGGAGCCATTCGTAGCGGCAGCGGCCTTTCGCGCCTTGAGGTCGAAGAAGCTGGCCATGGCTCGTCGCAGTATTCGAGTATGGAAGGCAGCACGAGGACCTGCCGGGAATGAGGCGACAGACGAGCAGAGGAGGGTGGGCGCGGGCAGGATGGCACGGTGACGATGGCAGCCCAGGGCGGTTGAGGTCTGAAAATCGATTAACGCGTCTCGGAGCCTTTGACGCGACACCGTCGGCCCGGGGGTGTGGCGCGTCTCAGCATCCGGCACTAAAAAGCTGCCCGAGCTCCAGCTCCTGCACCGTCATGGTGGCTGCACTGGCCAGCACCTCAGCACCTCAGGTAGGCAAGTGGGCGGTACCCAGGATAAGGCACCCCTGCCCGGAGGAACCTCTAGTCCTGCAGGGACCTGACTTTCCTCCAGAGGATATAAGTGTGCTTGAACATAATACCTATGCTAGGACTGAAAGCCGCCCTGGCAGCGCATCACCCCGCAGCGGATGACAGCGACGTGGCCTCCATGCGCGGCGCACATGGGCAAGCTGCGTTAGAATGCGTAAGGCGTGCATCCAGGTCCAGCCAACAAGAAGCCCGAGTTTGTGGTGATGCCTCATCGCCTCGATCCCGGCAATGATGGACGACGCCATCACAGGGCGCGCCGCGCAGCCGCTACCTACCTTGTCTATCACCGCCCGTCCGAATTCACAGCCTGCCCTGTGCATGCATTAACATGAGGTGAGGCGAAAAGGCCCCAGCAAGGCGCCTAATGCGCCGTGGGAAATGAGCACCTGCGTCCGCCTCGTTTGCGAGTCGTGTGATTCATCCGAGCCTCGGCCGGTCTCAGTGCAGCTGCATCTTCGTGACGGCCACTACTGCCGGGGCGGGCCTGGCACAGATACCCCCTCGAGAGGTGAGGTCTGTTCCAGGTTATGTTGGCAGGCGAGGTACCTTGCCTAACCGACCAACCGAGCTGCGACCCCAGACGAGAACCTAGAACCTCGAGAGGTCATTGTGCCCAGAAGCCGGTCGAGTGCCTGATGGAGGTGTGACTCCAGCCCTGGAGGTCTCAACTGTGAGGCGCCGCCCAGGTCCTGCTGGCCCTGGCCCTGGCGCTGCCGTCCCCCGGGGCCGTGCCCGTGCCCACCAGCCCGCCCCTCCGCCCCCAACCTGGAACCTGGAACCTGGAACCTCAGGTACCTACCTGGGCACCTCACAGTCCAGGGCAACTGGAAGTGCTCACTCACTGCACGGCCACCTCAGTCCCATCCCATGGTGGCAGCTACCTACATTCACTTACCCCTCCAACCCACCTCACCTAATAAGGCACCTACGGTTATGCAACTGCCTTGTCATCCATCGGCGCACGTCTGCCTCCCGTCCGCCTGAACCTTCATTCACCCTCTCCCTCGACCGAGCTCCCGAGTCCCAACCCAGAAGAGAGCCTCGCACTGGCCTGTGTCCGCAGACCGTCTGGCCTGTTCGCCGCCGTGCAAGAAAGTCCCTCTGCGTCACTTCCTCTCCCGCCACCCTCTTCCCCATGGTCGGCCTCGTCTGCGACCACGCCGTCTCGTGCCTCACAGCCTGCCGACGCTGACGGGCGCCATGGATCAGTCCATTATCCGCATCTCCAAGGTTCGCCCACGGCTGCCCCGCATCCCTCTGTCGCGGGGCCTTACAAGGCTGACACGCACATCCTCGCCCTCCAGGAGCTCAGCGACATCCAAAAGGGTTCAGATCTCGGTATGAACAGCCGCCTCGCCGCGACGTCTCCACGCTTCTGACGTTTGCTGCACAGCCATCGCCGTCGCCTGTCGCGATGTTGACGTCCGAAACGTCAAAGCCCTCATCGTCGGCCCTCACGAGACACCGTATGAGTTCGGCTTCTTCGAGGTACGCCATCCGCCTCGGTGTGCATTTCAATTCTATTATGTCGCTGACTCCAAGCCGCACAGTTTGCCATTCGGTTCAACAAAGGTAAAGGCACCACCCCGCCTCGACGCCCAAGGCTTGGCGACAAGCTCCTGACCACGCGCAGAATACCCATCCAAGGCGCCCAATGTGCAGTGCGTGACGACTAACGGGGGATTATGTCGCTTCAACCCCAACATCTATGCTAATGGCAAAATATGCCTGTAAGCGTACCCAGCTACGCGACAATAGCCCGAGAGTTGTTTGATGCTAACCGCGTGCAGATCGATCCTCGGGTAAGGACGCCGTGCCATCACTGCTATGCCTGCCCACATCCGCTGCGAGCATTTTCTAACCTGCCGGCAGGACGTGGCGGGGTGAGCGCGGAGAAGAATGGTCTTCGGCGCAAGGCCTCGAGTCGATCTTGCTGTCTATCCAAAGCCTGATGTCATCCAATCCATACGAAAACGAACCCGGTTTCGAGGATGCCAATGATGACTCGGACAAGAGGATGCAGAAGGTCTACGTCCAGAAAGTATGTCGTTGTGCTCCGCCGGACTCTCACCCTGCTTGCTGACGCCCTCCAGATTCGCCATGAAAGCTTGCGCATCTCCGTCATCCAGCGGCTCGAGGGCTACCTGGGACTCGCTCCAGACGGCTCCAGACTCAAAGACGTGGAGACTGAGGAGGCGGACGAGACCAGCGTTCCTTTCGAGCCGTTCAAGGACCTCTGCAAACGTCGCTTTCTCTGGTACTACTCTTCATATCTCGCCGCCATCCAAACGGGCAAGACAGAGGTCAAGGAGCAGCAAGCCTTCACCAGGATGCCGTTCGAGTCGCCCAGTCACAATAGCATGGAGGGCCGGTTCAACTACCCTGAACTTGAGCGCAGACTGAACAACATCAAGGCCGCCCTCGACGGCGAGCCCAAGGTCTGGGCAGAGGAAGGCCTCGCGGCCATGGCCAAAGAATCGACCGTCTGCGTTAATCTGCAACACCAGTTTGAGCAAGTTTCTGAGGCCTTCAAGCGGGGGGACATGCCCCACGACGTGGCGCTTGACAAGGGCAACCCCTTCTGTTGGATCATCACATACTTTGGACGCCCGATGACGAACCTCGATGGAGGCCTCCTGCGCATCAGAATGAATTTCAGCCCTCGGTTCCCGGATGAGCAACCTCGAGTTCGCTTTGAGACCAAGATCTTCCACCACCACGTTGCCGAGGACGGCACTGCGTGCTACACCCCTAACCCTCTTAAGAAAGAGGACATCAAGTCCCACATCGAGGCCATCATATCCGTCCTCGAGGAAGAGGACCCTGCCTATGATCCGCGGAAGATTGTCAACCCCGAGGGCACACGCCTGTACTGGGGCAAGAATGCGGACAGCAAGAAAATGTACAATCGCCGGCTACGACGATCTGTACAACAGAGCATGGAGTAGGCAGAACTAAAGTTCCTTGGTTCCGACGTAAGCTAATTTCATGCAGGGACTTCCCGGAGTAGCGCAGCGGACAGCAGAACTCGGGGGGTCGGTGCACAGCCCCTAGGGAGCTCCGTGCGGGTTCTGGGTTTGGAACGGCGACGGAATGCGGCGACGGAGCTGGGTTGCGTCAAGTCGCGGCTAGCCTTCCCTTTTTGGTAGGGCAATGATGTGGCCCTCGCGATGATTGATGAAGAGGGCCTTAGACGATTCCCCGGCATGTGTTACTAGGCCCGATAGGAGCCGTCCCTAGCTTTTTCGCGACGAGCGAACATCGATGAATACATCAGAATACAGAAACTAGAGACGGGGCTTTTATGCAAAGCCAAACCATCGCCCTGATGCTAATATGGACTCGATGCGCTAGGGTCCGCCTTGGCAGAATTATGATGAGAGTAGGACAGAACATGTCAATTATAACTCAAAGACGGGCTGCCAGCATGACAACCTCGATTAACCCGAGCGCCTCCCAGCCCCCTGGGCCGTAGTGACCATGAACAAAGCCGATTAACCGTAACGCCCTGAATGCACTCGTATCCATACTCGTGGCAGCATCTCGAGCAACTTTTAGGTAGACGGGGCTAGGGCCCCCGATGAGGGCTTCTCCTCTACGACTTTTTGCCCTTTGGTTTCTTGTCGATGCGGTCTTTGCCAGGGGCGTACGGAGCGGCCACGCCCGGGTACTTTTCCTGGCGCCCGTCGCCCTTGAACTCGTAGACGCCGCCGGTGCCGATGGACGCGGGCATCCCCTGCGTCGGGCGAGACACTTGCTCGGCGTGCAGCTTGTCGAGGGAGTCGCCGACGACGGCGTACTGGGACCAGTTGATGGGCGGGCAACGGACGACGTTTTGGGGCTGCGGCAGGGACGTCCATTCCTTGGGCTTGGGTTGGCTCTTGGAGCCGGAAGCGGAGGAGTCGGAGGAGTCGCCGTCGTCGTCCGAGCTATCCTCGTCTTCGTCCTCGTCATGGCCACGGCCGCCGCCGCTGCCGCCGGGCACATAGCGCGCGTCGTCGCCGCGGGACTTGACCTTTCCGGCGGCGAGATCGCGCATAAAGGCCTGGGGGTCTGCGAGGGCCTCGTCCTTGGCGCGGGTCAGGGTCTGCATGTCGGCGGCGGCGCGGCGGCGCTGGACCTGAAGGACGGAGATGGCAGACTTGAGGGCGAGGACGTCGGGGTTGGCGTCGAAGTCGAGGGGCTCCGGGGGCGGCGGGGGAACGGCCGTCTGCTGGGCGGGCTGGGACGAGTGCGTGAGGGCGGGGAGGTGGAGGGCCTGGCTCGGCGGCGGCAGCAGCGGCTGCGGCGTGGCCGTGTCCGGGAGGCGGGCCGGCGCGAGGGTGGGCGTGATGGGGGAGACGGGCGGAGGGGGATGGGCTCCGTGGGCGGTGCCGCCGACGCCGAGGCGGATGCCGACGTGGATGGGGGCGCGGGTGCGGGCGGCGGTATCGAGGTGGAGATGGGAGGTGGAGGGACGGGGGTCTGCTGCGGCGCCATGACGGCGGCGGCGGCCAGGCTCCCCCTTTGGTCGAGGTGGTCGACTTCCTTAACCTCCTTCAAAGGCGGCGGTTCGCAGACGCAGCGTGGTGTCTGGTGTTGCTGCGGAGTGGTGGCGCGGGGGGACCGTTTGCAGGGGAGCGCCTCCGGGACCGGGACGGCGACCCGAACAGAGAGCGAGGACAGCCGGCGAAAGGCGAATGACAGCGCGGGGCGAGTCGAGGGCGCGTCCTCAGGCGGTACTTGCAGGCAGCGCGGCGGCCTCGCTGCAGGCGGGGGGTCGTCACGTCATGTACCGGCTCATGTGCGCGCGCGGCGGCGGCGGCTGAGCTTGTGAATGCCGATGTGGTTGGTGAAGGCAGGTGTGGGAGCTCGCGCGCGGCGCGTGAGTGAGGTGAGGTGAGGTGAGGCGAGGTGAGGTGAATGAGGTGAGCAACGCTGACATGATGGCGGGGCAAATGAGGCAGGCACCAGCTGGGCTGGTGCTGTTGCTGCTGTTGCTGGAGCTCTCCACGCCGCGGGATCGGCTGGTGGGTCCCGAGCACGACTGCCAGTGGCGCGCGGAAGCTTCGCTCCGCCATGAAAGCGCCTTTGTGTTCTAGACTACCCTGCACTTGCGATGAACGAGGAATCAACCCGACTTGCCAGAGTAAGGCCTCTATCTTCACATCTTATTGGCCTGTCTGTCGAGTTTTTCTGCGTGTGAAAGTTGAGGTAGATAAATGTTGCTGGCCGGCACAAAGGCTTCGTACTTGTTGGTATGGCCAAGGTGATTGCACACAGCGGCTGGCAGGCACATGCACATATCACGCAGCAGCAGCAGGAGCTGCCTTCCCCGGCCTCAATCGACCACAAGGCACCAAGACCATGGTTTCAACTGCTACAAACACTCATCGCCGCCAAACTTTCGTTCACACCCCACATGTCCCTTGATGTACACCTCCCGAGACACCGTGACGCCTGGGTTGCTTTTCCCACGTCCCTTCGGAGCGTGCCGTGTGTTCCTTGCTGCCCACCCACACTAGCGGGCCCAGGGGCAGTCCAGGGGAGGAGGGTTTTCAGTGGGCTCGACCTGGCTCGACCGCTGGTGGCCCGCCCTCGTTGCAGCGACCAGCATCAGACTATCGATCTTGCCTTGCCACAGTGAGATCTGTTATTAACCGCTACGAGTACCAAGAGTATCGTATGAACCAGGTAGCGAGTGGAGGCGAAACGGGTAGGCATCTGGCCCCGAGCGGACCCCTGTCTTTGGATCTCGGTAGGTCCCCGCTGCTGGCAGGACGAGTACGAGTACTGGGTACGCTGCGCAAGGAAAAAGTCGCCGGTCGCGTCGTGGTGATAATACTGCATCCCGAAGTCTCGAGCACCGCCACCAGCGTGCAACCTTATCGGCTCAACGGGGCCCGGCGACAGAGGAAACAGACCCCGCTGGTCTGTGCGAAGGACCAGCTATCATGACTGCGGCTGGAAACGCCATCATGGTTTGCAAGATGTGCACTTCTACGAGTTCTCGTACCTTGGCCCGAAGTCGAACAGGCGACGGTGAATCACCATGGACAATGCTACACCCTGTCCGGGGAGCTAACAATGGCCACGGCCCAAACTGATTTAACTATTCAGGGTCGGCAGGATGCAACGATCCAGTCTCACCAAAGGGCCACGATACCAGCAGTCGTCGCGCCCCTGGCGCCGCCATCGCGAGCCAATAGCTGCGCCAAGCCAAACCGGTTTCCAGAAATTCCAGCCTCCTGGCCCTGAGCCCTGGCCATCGTCTCTGGCTGGTCGATGTCAGGCCTTTCTCCAAGCACAGCAGAGGCCACCAGCAAGGCGACATCGCTATGTGGCATCGCGGGCACCCACTGCTCGCTCGCTCGCTCGCTTGCAGCAAGCCAACACCAGCTGCTAGCGGGCTGCGAGAGGCCATTTTTGGCAGCGCTACTCTTCAAAGTATGCCACCAACGCGGCTGATGGACTCCATCGCCGCGGGAGCAGAAGCAGGTTGACATGATGGGCTGGACACTTCACGGGCCAGTTGCTGGGCTCGCCCACCTCCCCCCGGCTGCGCTACTGCGGCATGTCGGCCGCAATCGAGGCGCACAGCTTGACAGGTTTGGGAGCAGGCGGTCTTTGCATCGGGGCCGGTGGCCGTTCACATATGACGAGGCCCCATGTTCGGCGCCTGCCCAGTCGGCTGGGAGCCTTTTGTGTCCTCGCCGACCTCCTCCTCGGTTCCCCGACCGACGTCTTGTTCTGCCCTGGCCGGTTCGATAAAACGTCACCAGCATCTCGCGATCCGCTCGCGGCTCGTCGCTCCCTCCTCCTCGTTCAACCCCCCTCCATAGCCAGCACGGGGCCCAACGTGCGCCGGGCGAGCTTCTGCAGTTGACGCGCCAGCCCAGCGAGCGTATGCTTTCTTCTTCCATCGTACTATCAGTCTGTGCGCCTGTAGTGGCGTAGTATCCATCCTTCACTATTCTGGGTTCTCCGAGACCACTGGTGCGGAGGCGGCGGCGGGCGGCCTCGGCGCTACGGCTGAGTGCGCATCTGCGGTTCATGCAGAGCGAGCCCTTTGTTCCGAAACCCCTTCCTCCCGGATCGCCGCGTTGACGAAATCGCTGATCTTCGAGAAAAACGAACGGCAGAAGCTCCCCTGTCGCAGCAACGCGGGCTTCTATCTAACCCCGGTGTCATCTGACACCCACTCCCCTGATGTTACAGGAGACCTTCTTGTAACTGTACTCGAGATCGACACGAGCAGACGACCATTGCCGCCCAACCGAGAGATCTCAGTCAAAAATACCGAGGACTCGTCGGCTGCCCAGACTCAATAGGCAGCCCATGGGACAATATCCTGCACTGCCCACTAAGTCACGAAACGAGACCTGCCGAGTTTGAGAGGGCTCGAGGCAACCCTCTACGCACTACAGCTGGCGCAACACCACCGTACAAGCTGCTTATTTAGCCATTCGACCAGAGAGCGAGCGCAACTTCGACTTCATAGACTGGACTCAAGTGCCGCGCGCAGCAAGATCGGGCGGGGTTCGTTGCGAGCCCTCAGGAGCAGTTCCCTGCCATAGCCTTCCTTTATCGACGGCACTTGTGCGCGCCCGGATCGCAACATCTCTGCGACAGCGTATCCACGGACCCGTTGCGTGTCCTCTGCCATGGACACGCCAGCGTCGTCTCCCAGGAGAGACACATATACCCGGCCGAGGACCGCGTCGAGTCCAGCACAATCTGATGGGGAGTACTACTCGACAAGCGCAGGCGGCGCGCCGACGTACGGCGGCAACAACAGCAACAACAACAACAGCCCGACCATGCCCCACGGCGGCACTAAGGATCGCCACTCGAAACTGCATCAACCGCGGTGGTTCAAGCAGGTCAAGGACTGGGTCTCGGTCAGCGAGCCGTCGGCGCAGGCGATGAAGGACCAGCGGCGAACCGCGTACAGGAAGCACGGCGTCGCGCCCAACGACCCCCAGGCCGCCGCCAAGATGCACCTGCCCATCGGCAAGGTGCCCGCGGGCGTCACGACGTCGACGCGCGGACCCGAGCCGGAGGAGGCCCTCAGGCGGCGGGTCAAGGACAACGCGGAGCGGCGGCTGTACACGGCGCGCAGCGGCTCCCAGTCGGCGTCGAGCGGCATGTCCTCGAACGCGAGCACCAGGGAGGCGAGGCAAATTGCGCCCTGGGTGTGAGTGTGTGCGTGAGTGTGCGCGTGTGTGCACCCTCGGTGGGACCGCGGCCGGCGGACGATGAGCGATGGGCGATGGGCGATGGACGCGGGGATACTGATGTTGGGTGGACTGGGTTACCCCTTGGTCCGTCTTGTATGTCTGTCTTGTATGAAGTACATGGGGTTTTGTAAAAGACTGCATGAACATGGCCAGCGTCTTGGGGACATTTTGATAACAAGTTATTTCCATAGCACGGGGGTATGGCATCTACGTGCAAGTTGCTCGACTCGGGCACACGGCGAGACTGAAATGGCTTTCTCCCCCCTTTGCGCATGATACGATAAGCACTGTACTTGCGAAGGCTGGCGTCAAGGCTACTGAGACTATATGTAGCCTACGACATAGTCCCAGGTCATGGTCGTCATGCTATGCGCATGGTTCCCCTGGCCTCGAGACAAGGAACGGTCTCGAGATCTATCCCCTGTTCTATATCTACACGATAAAATATAGTATCTCTATCTTCTTGTTATGCCGCCGCTAGCTCGCATTAAGCAATGGCAGCAACATCAGCAACATCAGCAACATCAGCAACAAGCAGCAACAAGCAGCAACAAGCAGCAACAAGCAGCAACAAGCAGCAACAAGCAGCAACAAGCAGCAACAAGCAGCAACAAGCAGCAACAAGCAGCAACAAGCAGCGACAAAGGCGGCCCGCGACTCCTTTCACCTGGCAGCCGCCCCGGCCGCCAAGACCATATTGTCCTCCCGAGCCCGCCACCGCCGGACCCGACCTTTCTCTCGCAGCTCCTCTCAAGGCTGCCGCGACGCAAGAACAAGAACAAGAACAAGAGCAAGAGCAAGAGCAAGAGCAAGAGCATGAGCGTGCGCCATGCCAAATGTGGCCCCAGCAGTATACACGCCCCGTCCGACGTTAACTTCGCCGCTGGCGCCTATTGCGCCTTCTCCGGCAATATGTTCATGTTTCTCGGCGTTTCTAATACCTTGATTCCCTCTTTTACTTCATCACTCAGGCAATGGCTGCTGAAACTGGCGGAGGATATTTTGGTTGGGGTAATATAGCTGGTGTAATGGAATGGGCTCGGCTCGGCTAGGCTGATGGCCGGTTGTGTGTAACGTCTCTCATCAGATATCAATGTCAAATACCTAATCGCACGAAGGCCCTACATTTGGGAGTCTCAGTAGTTTTGACGCCAGCCTGCATATAGAGTCTACGATTGCCAAGCGTTTGATGATTCGCGACGGCCCCAGTTCCCCAGTCGCAGCGAGAACAGCCAAGAAAGTCTTTCTTCGTTAGTTATACGAGGTCTCAGAAAAATACCTGGGCATCAATCTGAAACCCGCAGCGCCTCCGGATCGACGCTGCGGGTCTCTTTCACCTCTCTCTGCCCATCTCTCACTTGTACGTAGCTTGACTTGCTTGACCACCCCCACGGCCCGAACAAGGGATGCCCACGGCGGGGGGCCGGGGGGCACGGAGCAGCGATACACCTAGCACGGTAAACGAAGCTAGCAGAGGGCCACCCGCGGGGGCAGGGCGCACTGCCGGTTCGGCAATCGGGGGCCCGCGCCGGCAATCCAGACTCCAGACTGGAAGAGGCGGAGACGGGGTGAGCAGAGAGGAACAACAACGACGACGATGACGATGATGGGGGTTTGTTGTTCGCGGTTGGAGCTCGTGACGCTCAAAGGATTGGGGGATTGGCTGGCCGCGAAGCCGAGGGAGCAACGAAACGAAGCTGCTGGCCGGGAAGGTTTGGGCCGTTTGGGGAGCTTTGGCGGGAGGAGGATTAGCTCCGCGCTGCCGGGGGCCCTGATTGGCCTCGCGCGGCGCGATTCGAGTAATGGTGACGTAGCTCACGTAGCATGGGGGATTGCGATTCCCGATCGAGCTGCACCTCTGCTGCGGCCGAGACGAACGCCCGTGATGGGGCGGGCGGCGGCGAAACGGTCGAGCGACGCCTAGAACCTCGACAATCGACTGACTGACGCGACGCCGACCCGACTCTTTCTTTTGCCCCCTTGGTGATATAGTTGTGGACGATTCACCTCTTGTGGGCAGCGTCCCGCCCCGTTGACTTGCCCGCTTGCTTACAAGGCGACCCCGGAGCCACGAGAGCTCGCTGCTACCGAACGATGCCTCTCTTCTCCAGGAAGCAGGGCGACGACCAGGAGAGGCGCGAGGGCCCGGCCGCCCGGCCTCACGCCGACGCCGCCGACGATGACGACGATGTCGACCAGGCGCCCCCCGACGAGCACACCCGCCTGCTCCCCAACCGCGTCGACTCGACGCCGCCGCGCGGCATGCTCACGCCCGACGACCCGGCCGTCTCGCCCTACAACCTCTGGAGCATCCGCATCCTGCGATACCTGACGCTCGTCTTCACGACCGTCACCTTTGCCTGGTGGATCCTGCTGCTTGTGTCAGCCTTTGCCACGCCGCCGGGCTTGCACACGCGAGGCAGTGGCTTCTTCGCTTTCGGCTACACGAGCCTCGCGCTCGCCAGCCTCCTCTTCACGCTCCTCTTCTTTGGCGTGCCCTCCAAGGCTGTCAGGATCCTGGCAATCGTCATGGCGGTACGTCTAGGACAGACAAGGTCCGACTTGCGTCGCGCGCTGACAGAAGTGCCGTATAGTTCTTGCTGCTGCTCGACATGATCCTCCTGCTGTGCGTGCAGCAGACGCGGTACGAGGAGGGGTGGGTCGGCATCGTGAGCGTCGTCTGGGTTCTGCTCATGAGCCTATGGACCTTGCTCACCGACCGAGCCGTCAAGTGGGGCAAGGAAGAGGAGGAAGAGAGACTGACGGGCCGGGCCGAGACGAGGCGGACCTTGACCGAATGGCTCGCCGTGCTGCTCTCGACCATTGGATACGCCATCATGGTCGTCGCCGTGGTGCTCATCACGCTGACCATCATCCTGCGGGCCCTCGACGCCGGCGTGGCACCGCCAGGGAAGCTCTACAAGGTCGACAATGGCAAGTATCGCATCCATGTGTACTGCCACGGGAACAAGACGGATGGCGACGGACACAAGCTGCCAACTGTGCTCTTCGAGGCCGGCGAACGGCCCTTTGAGGAGCAGCTGTGGGGGTTCGCGGACAACGCCATCAAGAACGGGTCCATCTCGCGGTATTGCTTCGCGGACCGGCCCGGTATTGCGTGGTCCGACACGGCGCCGTCGCCGCTGTCCGCAGGCTTCGCCGTCGACGTATTGAGTGAAGCGCTCGCCGAGGCGGGAGAGCAGGGGCCGTGGATCCTCGCCAGCGCGGGCATTGGCTCCATCTACTCCCGCGTCTTCTCGTCGCGCCACGGACATGACGTCAAGGGCCTGCTCCTCATCGACCCGTTGCACGAGGACTTCCTCGGTGCCGTGGCACGGCCTGGTCGGGGTTTCCTGCTGTGGCTGCGCGGCATCATATCGCCGCTCGGGCTGGATCGCCTGATGGGCGCCATCTTCCGGGGCCGGACCAACACGGATCGCATCTACGGGCGGGCGGCGCAGCAAAGAGGCAAGTTCATCTTTGCGCAGCTGCAAGAGAGCCTCGTGGCAGACTCCTTCACCAAGCGAGACGTGCGCAGCAGCCGCCAGATCCAGGAGCGCGACACGCCCCTCGTCGTCATCAGCTCAGGCAAGGAGATCAAGCGAAGTCGAGCGTGGGAGGAGAAGCAGCGAGACCTGACGGCGCTGACCGACGAGCTGCGGTACTGGGACATTGTCAACGGGGCGCCGCACCGGGTGTGGGAGACGCTCGAGGGGAGGCGTAAGATTGAGAAGCGGTTGCGGCAGCTCGTGCACAGCGACGACTAGGCATGCGGACAACTGGCGTGTGTCTGGAGGTGAGACGGCTCATGGCTCCTGGTTCTTGCGCGTCGCCACGAGCGTTGGGCAGAGCGGCGAGGGGAATGGGCGGATGCAAGGTTTCGTGTTGTTGATGTTGATGTTGCAAAGAATGAAGCATGCAATTTCCGCGGTGCTCAGTCGCCTAGCGCCTGTCTCGCGTGGCCTGCGAGGCGAGCGTGTCGTCGAGTCGGTGCTTGTCTTTTGGAAAGGTTGGCCAGCGCGCGCATGTTGGGAGGGCAAGGTAGCGCATCGTTGTCGTCATGTACGAGTGAATAGCTCAGTGCGTACCGTAGCTTTGGCCATGCTGCGTCCAACATGTCGATGAAAAGTGACGCTGCAGGGGAGAGGGGCGCGCGACCGGAGAGCCCCTTGGCTGGAGGTGTGAGTGGCTTGCTTCCATGAGGTGGGCGATGATCGTCAGCAGGACATGGAAACACCCACCCACTCACTGGCCGGGCCAGGCAAGCCAGGCAAGCCAGGCAAGCCAGGCAAGGAGGACTGGAGCCAGCCATCCAGCCCAGGGGTCCTCACCCCACTGGCAGGAACATCTCAAGCCTCCTGGGCTGCTTGCTGGGCCCTCATGCCCTGCCTGCCTGCGTGCGCCCCTTGTTGGGAAGGAGCCCGGCCTGTGCGCCTGCTCGCCAAGGGACTCGGTGCTTCACCTGCCACACGTGACGGGGCCCTGTTCCCGGCCATGTCGACCCTTATCTCGGGCCGTGCAGCATGGGCTTCGAGGCACGAAGCATTATTAAACACTGCTTGGCTTCCGTCAGTCGCGTGAGAACAAAATTATCGGACGCCCCCCTGGATGGTTGTGGTGTGAATGGAGGCGCCCTGGATGCCCTGCGCCTGTCCCAGCCATGACCTAGTCCGTACGACGGCGCATGGTCGGAGTAAAATAGGGGGCCCCCGGCGCCTGACTGGCATGGGGTGGGCACAAGGTGGGCGGCCCTGGCAATGGGCATGTACAAGTAAGGATGGGAGGACGACGGAGTGAGCAAAACAAGCATTTCGGGCGGCGGTTTGGCATTAGGTTGCCGGCAGAGCCTGAGGGGCCCGAGCCGTGACGCCATTGCTCGGGGAGGCGTCAGTCTTTGTTGGTTGACGATGGATCCCGCCCTGCCATTCTCCTCATGCCATCCATTCATCCATCCAGCCATCGTCCATCCACATGTACGGCGTATGCGTTGCTCGGTTGGGCATTGCATGTCCACGACGCCTCGCAGGCCCCTCCAACAAGAAGCGGCAGCAGCAGCAGCAGAAGCAGCAGAAAAGTGACCTAAGCAACAGCAGCCGCAGCCGCAGCCGCAGCAGCGGCAGCGACTGGCGGCGCCGTCATGACGATGTGACCCTCGGGGCTGGGGGCGACGGACCCATGGCATCTTACTCGGGAGGCCCAGCAAGCGGCGCCTCGTCCGGCCGCATGTCCAACACACCGGACCACCGGACCCCGGGCCGGTTCTGCCCTCTGCGTGCGTGTGTGACGCTGCGCCGGTCGCGGGCCCCAGGAGCGTTGTGCCTGCGAGATCGTCGAGCTCGTCGGGACGGATAGGTACGGGTGCAGGAAATTGCAGTTGGCCACACCTGATGCCCAAACACGCGCGCTTGCGGGCTCCGAGAACTGTGGCAACCGCCCGCGGGTGGGCTGCGCAGTGGGCGATTGGCGCCCCCGGCTTCCCCTTCTGGCGCGCTGGCTGTCTGCCCTGCCCCCTGCCCTGCCCGGCTCGGGGTGATTTGGGCGCCTTTCCCTCCCTGGCGGCGTGGGCTGGGCTGGGCTGCCTGGATGACGGGTCCATCCATCCCTCTCTGCCCGCCCGTCCTTGGTGCCAGGAACGGGGTAGTAGCTAGGTAACTTACCCGCACGCACTCATCTGTGCTTGAGTGGATGCTCGCTGCGGGCCCCCAAGGGAGCCAAGGACCCAAGGAGCCACCCTGCCCTGGGAGCATGTTAACACACGGAGCTCCGTACCTAACGTAACGTGCTGTCCTTACTCGTCCGTTCCATTGCCTGGCCCCCCCGGATGGGGCTCCTCCACTGGACCGCCACTCGCCCCCCCGCTGCTGCTCCTGCCGCTAACTAAACGGTGCCTGACCCGGCCTGCCGTTCGTGCCCTGACGGCCACCGCCTGCCCCTTTTCACTGAAGTGCGTCCCCGTCCAGGGCCTGTCGCGGGTTCCTGGTTGGGCTCAGGGCGCACCTTCAGCCGTAAACGTACAGGCGGACGGTCGCCCAGCAGAGACGTCCAGGTGACAGGCTCAACTGGACGGGGGACCCGACCCGACGTCTCCTCCTCCGGTGCCCGCTGGTCCCAGCACCTCACCACAGTACCTTGGTACTTTGTAGCGGAGCTGACGCCTGGCGGCAGCCACCACCTTAACCTGCCATTGAGTGACCCAGCGACGGGACCCCAGCCAAGGGCCCAGCGCCGAGCGCCCAGTACCTTACCGCTACATGCCCTCCACTGACTGACTGCCTTACCTACGACAGTTCGCTCCCGCACCTCCAACCACCCGCCCGCCCTCGTGTCGTGCTGGTGCTGCCGGTGCCCGCTTCCTGCATCTATCCATCGCTCCAGTCTTGTCGCCAGTTTTCGGTATTACATGCTCGAGCCTCGCATGCTTTCCGGCCCCTGTCGATTTCTGCAGCATCGCTTCGCGGTCGCCGACCAGCAGGCGCCGTCGCCGTCGCCGTCATTGTCCTCGTCCTCGCCCTCGTCGTTGTCGCCGCCGCCGCCGCCGCCTCCTCCTCGCCATCCGCCAGCCCGACCCCGTAATAATACCTACCCGCCCCAGCAATCCCTCGCCGCTGGGCAGCAGTCACGCCGACACCGAGCCTCCCGCTGCCCTGGCTACGAGTCCATCGTTGACGGCATCCTGTGCCGTCGCGCATCGCACCCAACGTCGCGAGCCCTCAATTGGAGTCACTATCGAACCCTGGCGCCATCCTGGCTGATGCCGACCGCTGCGGCAGCCCCTCGTCCTCCACGGCTTCACCTCTGGCGCTGAGACGAGACAGGCTTGCCTGCTGAACCTCGGCGTCCGCCTCCTCTGCTACTCCGACGACAAGGACGGCTTGGCGATAGCCGGAGTGCCTTCATTTTGTACATACAAGTCGCGCCCGATCCCTCGCTACCATGGCGTCCGAACGCGACGACGGGCCTCCGACCGGACGCCCCCGAGGCGACCCTGCCGTCGACTACAACGGCCCCGACGCCGGCTACCCGATGGACAGGAACTGGCAAAACGGAGGCCGCAAGACCCCCGACAGTCTGTATCGTCTGAAGCCAACCGGCTCCGCCCCAAGCACGTCGGCTCCCCCGCCCGCTGGGTGGACGGACGAGCAGCCGCCTCGCAGGAGCGGGGAGAGAAATCGATCGCGACAGAGGAACGGGCGCACCGCCAGCGGCCAGATGCGCATCTGCAAAAAGTGCGGCGAGCCGCTGACCGGCCAGTTCGTGCGGGCTCTCGACGGCACGTTCCACCTTGACTGCTTCAAGTGCCGAGTATGTAGCTCCTCTCCTCGTTTGCCCTCGCTTGGCCTCTCCGTTGGGCCCGCAACTGACATGTACCCTTAGGATTGCGGCGACATTGTTGCGTCCAAGTTCTTTCCAGCAGATGATGAAAACGGCGAGGGGCAATACCCCCTCTGTGAGACCGACTACTTCCGACGCCTCGGCCTGCTCTGCTACCAGTGTGGTGGCGCCTTGCGCGGCTCGTACATCACCGCCCTCGACCGCAAGTACCATGTCGACCACTTCACATGCTCCTTATGCGCGACGGTCTTCGGCGCACAGGACAGTTACTACGAACACGACGGACACGTGTACTGCCACTACCACTATTCAACGCAGCATGCCCAGAAGTGTAACGGCTGTCAGACGGCCATTCTAAAACAGTTCGTCGAAATCTTTCGCAATGGGCAGAATCAACACTGGCACCCTGAGTGCTACATGATACACAAGTTTTGGAATGTCCGCCTCGGACAGGCCGCGGATGGGTCGCCCCTTGTGCCAAAGAACGACGACCCGGCCAGCAGGGAGCTTATTCGACAAGGGGAGGAGCGCATGGAAGAGAAAGTCTATCGGATTTGGAGCGTCCTCTCGACCTTTGAGGAATCGTCTGCTGCTTGCATATCCGACATGCTCCTGCACGTCAGCAACGGAGCGTATGTCGAAGGCGTGCTGGTGGCCAAGCGGTTCATCTGGCACGTCGAGGTGCTATTCCAGTCTGCAGATAGACTTGACGCTATGGTGCTTAGCCGGAGCGACAAAGGTAAGCGGGTCCAGTGCTGAGTCTACGACGCGTGTGAGTTTAAATGATTGAGTGCACGCTGACACAAACCTTTTATCTTTTACAGGACTGTCCTACGGACGCGAAGCGAAACTTCTCTGCAAGAAAATTGTCTCCTTCTTCTCCCTGCTCTCCAAGGCCCAGGATACTACGGCACGAAAACTTGGCGTTACGCAAGAACTTCTCTCCCTCGTCACGGGCCTCGCTCACTACCTTAAACTCCTGATACGCATCTGTCTTCAGGGCGCCCTGCGGCTCGAACGAGAAGCGGGAAACAGCGATGGTCTGCATCAGCTCCTCAACGATCTCGCTGACTTTGAGACGTACAAGACCGACGAGGGCCTATTGCAGATGGCTATGGGTGGCGCGCGACTTGCCCTCAAGGATTCGGACCACTGCGCCCTCTGCAATCGGTCAGTCGAAGACGAGTGCGTCAAGAACGGCGACTACAGGTGGCACTGGACCTGCGTCAATTGCAACCGCTGCGGACGAGAGCTGGGGCGTTCGCTTGGAGAGGCGCAGTACAACGCCTTTGATCACAAAATCTACTGCACAAACTGCGTGGCAGTCAACACGGACAGGTCACAACCATTTGAGCGCGTCAGCAAGCTTCAGCAATACGTCTTTCTCCTCAAGGTAGCGCTCGCACGGCTGCTGGATATCCTTCGGAGCAGTGGCGCTCTGCCTTACCCTTCCGAGGAGACGACTGCCGACAAGAGCAAGCTCGGGGCACCGGGCTTTCTCAACGCGGACGCGAGGTCAAAATCCTTTGCTGGAAGGGGAGACAAGGAACAGAGCCATCGCGAATCCACCTACGAGAACACGCTAAACGAAGTCAGAAGGCTCCGAAGTACGAGACTTGACCGCCACCTTTCGTCCAGCGTCAGGCAGGCTCGGACTTCGCGCGTTATGGACGCCGATGGCCAAGGTCCCCGGCCCGGGTCCGCTGGTGCGGAGGAGATGAGCCACCAGGGATCGACAGACTTGATGTTTGGTCAAAACGACGCCATCACCCTCGACGACATTCCGCGAATCGTGGCCGTGGAGCAATCTCGCGAGCAACAACGTGACCGGAATCCCCGCCAGGACCTCTTTAGATCTCCGGCCACGGAGCCGGGCCCGTCGTCTGGTCACCAGCGGACGCAGTCGGCTAGCAGAGACAACGAAGTCCGCGCTGCAGATCCGCTTCCCACCCGCCTCACTCGCAAGTTCTTCCCTGAGCTCTCCGGGCTCGAGTACTTCAACGTGCGGCACCTGGCCGTGTTGACTATGCAGCCCATGATGGAGTCTGAGTTCAGCCTCGAGGAGCTTCTCGGCTTTATCGAGTCCAGGAAGCCTGCTACTTTCTGGAAGAACCTTGGAAAGGCGTTCAAGAACGACAAGAACAAGAATGTCAAGAAAAAGGGCGTCTTTGGCGTGCCATTGGACATCATCATCGAGCGTGACGGCGCAGAGTCGACAGACGGCGTCGGACCGGGCACATTGCGCATTCCGGCTGTCATTGACGACATCATCTCATCGATGCGCAAGATGGACCTCTCGGTCGAGGGAGTGTTCCGCAAGAACGGCAACATCAAGAAGCAGCAGGAGATGGTGGACAAGATCAATGCCGAGGGTTGCGATGTTGTTAACTTCATGGAGCAGCCGGTCGTCCAGCTGGCTGCACTCTTGAAGCGTTACCTGCGAGACCTCCCGGACCCGTTGATGACGCACAAGCTGTACAGGCTATGGGTGAGCGCGGCTAGGATCCAGGACTCGGCTGTGAGAAAGCAATGCTTGCACATGACGTGCTGCTTGCTGCCCAAGAGCCACCGCGACAGCCTGGAAATCCTCTTCACCTTTCTAAAATGGGCCGGGTCGTTCCATCAGCTCGACGACGAAGTCGGCTCCAAGATGGACATTCGCAATCTGGCGACGGTCATTGCCCCGAACATTCTGACGAACCCTAACAAGGCGCCGGCCCTGGATAGCGAGGCGATATATGTCATCGATGCGGTGGAGATTGTCATTAACAATATAGAGGAGATGTGCCAGGTAAGAACACGCACCGCTTGGCCACGAGTAACCGGTGCTAATACTAAGAAAAACAGGTGCCGGACGAGCTTCTGACGCTGCTGAACGACCCGTACCTTTTTAGCAACAATGGCGAAGTCACGAGTAAGGAGATTTTAAAAAGGTTCCAAGATCGGCGGGGCCAGCTTCCTGTGGCCGAGGTGAGCGAAGTTTTTAAGCGACAAGAAACCTCGACACGGTCTCCGCCGCGACGCGTTGAGACGGATCCCTCGGTCTGGCAGGGAGAGAGAACAGTTCGGCCCGTCCAGGACCCTAGTGTGCCTCCAGCTGAGTACCCCGGACAGGGCACGCCTCCCCAACGGTGGCCTGGGCAGGGAGAGCACCCGGCCCCCTACAACACCCGCTTCAACCACTCCGACAGCCATCTCGACAACTCGGAGCACAGCCAACGCGGAGAGTGGCGAAACTCGGCGTGGGGGCGTCGCGGCGGCGGCCTCGGCGTGGGCGGAAACTCATAACCGGACGAGATCCGGGCAGCGATGCCCGAGACCCTTACCGATGCAGGCATTACTGCTTTCTCACAAGAGACATGATTTCGGTGTAGTCATATGCATCATCCACGGCGTTTTGTCCTTTTTCGTCTCATCGGTTTTCCATCATGCCAGGCGCGACAAAATCAAAAAGAGGCCAGCCCCTCCAACATCACTTATTCTCTCCACGACGGTTTTGTGCGTTGACGCCGTTCCTCGCGCTCCATCTCTTCGATCGATTTCGCCCTTGCTTGTCTCTGCAACGCGGACTGATTACTCTGTTTCTCCCCTTTTTTTTTGTTGTTGTTATTGTTTCTACGGCATGAAACGATGATTCCCGTTCCTCATCAAGCCACAGCGTCTTCGTATGATGACATGCAGACGTATTATCGTTCTGAGAACTCCCTTTCTGCTGCCCGCTTGAGAGGTCCGCCGGGGAAAGCAATTTCACAGGAGCGGCTGCGGTTCTTACATTTTTTGCTCTATCTTTCATTCTTGAGGAGCAGGGCTACGTGGCGGGGGGAGGCGGCCATGCCGGCCTTGATTTTGTTTGTTGGATGGGTGGGTGGAGGGTCGGGGGGCGTCTGTCGGCCTGGGCGACGGCGGTGCAGGCATGCTGAAGACGGAGCAAGTTCCCGACTCCCTTGACATGGGACAGAAAACCAATATGGTGTTACGGAGGCGCCCTGGGCGAGTGCAGAGATGGAACGAGGGGCCCGCAGGCTGTCCAGGTTGGACCGGGTTGACTCATGTATGTAGAGGAGGTGACGGAGTGCCGAGGTTTGATACGGCGGCGAAGGGCCAAGGCAAACAGATTCCCAATGCAACGTTGAAACAGTACAAAAAGAGTTTGATATGGTGATGGATGTCGTGCGAGGGGAGGCGAGTGCATCACTCTCAGCCACCCCAGCAGTCGTTACCAACATGTCAATGCTCCCCCGGAAGGATCTAGGTTTCTATATACATGGCAGCATTAGGGTTATATGTCTCGTACTTTCTTTCGCCTCTTCGCACCAATCTCTGGTCTTTTTTCTTTTTTCTTCTTTTCATTGCGCCTTGACGTCGACCTTCTTGTCCTGCTCCAGGAACCAGGCCACGCCCCTGTCGACGCCGTCCTGCAGGGTCCAGGGAGGCACGTAGCGCAGGACCGTCTTGGCCTTTGTGATGTTGTAGTAGCGCGTCATGGTGGCCATGACGGCGCGCTGGCGGGTGAAGGTGGGTGGCTTCTGGAGGATGCCGAAGACGACCTCGCTGGCGAAGCCCATGGTGGTGCCGAGGCTGCGGGAGAGGATCCAGACGCCCTCGGTGCCCTTGTCGTGGCCGGCGGCGCTCCAGACGGCGCGGGCAAAGTCCCAGAAGTAGCAGGGGGCGTCGTTTGTGACGAAGAAGACCTCGCCGTCGACGCGCTCGTGGTCGAGGGGCGCGGTGGCGGCGGCGGCGGTGACGAGGAGGGCGCGGGCGGCGAGGAGGTGGGCGTGGGCGACGTTGCCGACGTAGGTGAAGTCGAAGATGTTGGTGTTGTCGCCGAGCTGGATGTTGGTTTTGCCGGTGCGGTAGGCGCGCAGGAAGCCGGCGAGCGTCTGGGCGTCGCCCTCGCCGAAGATGCCGGCGGGGCGGAGCGACGTGGTGAGGAGGTTGGAGGGGGACTGGCGGTTGGCCTTGATGACGATCTCTTCGGCGGCGGCCTACCGGGGGGGAGCGCGTGTCAGCAGGGTTTTGCGGCGCAAAAGAGGAGGAGGGGAGAGAGAGAGAGAGGAAGAGGGCGTATCCCACCTTGGTCTCGGAGTAGTACTCGTGCTGCTGGTCGCCGCGGATGACGGGCCAGCGCTCGTCGGCGTTGCGCAGGTCCGACTGGTTGTCGCTGATGACGCTGGCGGACGAGGTGTAGACGAGGGCCTTGACCTTTGCGGCCTGGCAGGCGGCGACGACGGCGGCGGTGCCGTCGACGTTTACCTTTTTGTAGAGGTCGCGGGCGACCTTGTTCTCGCCGCTGGCGACGGGGCTGGCCGTGTGGACGACCACGTCCGGGCGCAGCTCCTCGAAGAGGGCGCGCAGGCGCGGCTCGTCGGTGATGTCGCACTCGCGGTAGGCGGCGCCATCGACGCGGTTCTTGTCGCAGCGCAGGTCGACCGAGGTGACGGCGCGGGCCGACCACCTGCCGCCGTGGCCCGTCAGCGCCTGCGTCACAATGTGGTGGCCGAGGAAGCCGTTGCCGCCGATGACGAGGATGTGGCCGAGGTCGCCGCCGCCGCGGGGCTGCTTGGGGGCCATGGCTGCGTGAGTGCTGGGGGGGTGGGGGGGGGGGGGGGGGGAGGTCGTGTCGTCGGACAGGAGGAGGAGGAGAGCTGAGCGGGCGTGAGGCGGTGGTGGTGGTGACGGCGTTGACGGCGTTGGCGATGGTGATGATGGGCAATGGTGTTGAGGGAGTTGGCATCCAGATGGTATGAGCCTCCTGGAAATCAATCCATCCACCTACCTAGGGGGTCCCCTGTCAATTGCCCAGTGGGCTTCCTCAACTGAGGTGCCAATTGCCTGTGCTGACGGCAGCTAGCGCCACTGCAGGAACATCTGAGGTGTCCATTGGACCCCCACCGCAGACCCCGGCCCATTGACAGGGCAGTGGGGGTTTGGGGGGGGCGAAGGGGGGAGAGCTTGGGGAGCATGGGAGCTCACCTGAAGTCGATGGGAAGTCTCCACTGCTGCCTTGATCGACAACTCAACTTCACCTCGTCGTGGCCGTGACTGCACCAGACCCGAGCCACGCCCCGTGCCGCACACGCTCAAGAACCAGAGGACCAGCCACGAGGCTCACCACTGCCTACAGTCAGCACTAGCTGCCTGGCCAGCTCGCCGCGCAGGAATCCCGTGGCCGCCTCGGCTCTGCTCGTCGAAGCTGACCGTGGCTCACGGCGCAGTTGGAGGCTCTCTCTCACCCGTCGCCCCGTCCTCGAAGCAAGCTCCCGTCTTCGACATCGATATGGGGCGTCACCTCAGCCCGCGGACTATCAGCTTGTCAGGATGGCCCGGGAGCCGACAGATGTTGAGATCCTCGTTCACATAGCGGCGCCGAGCAGGACCGCCGACGACATCACATATCGCCGGCTCGCGCAGGCATATCTCTCCTTCTCGGCGGGTTGCCGCACCGAAGTGTCGGGCAGTGAAGCACCGCATGAGCATGAACGTGGAAGCCCAGCGGCGTCGGCGGAGCCACCGCCCTCGTTCCAGCCTCCCGCTCCTCCCTCGTCGTCTCAGTCTCAGGAATACGCGACGGCAGCGCCCGGCCTCGCCTTTGGCCCGGACTCGCAGGATCTGAGCTTCCAGAGCGCGTGGGGCAACCGCTCGTCGCCACGTCTCGCGCCTACAAGTCCCAAGCCGGCCCAGTCGCCGCTGCCGACGTCGCAGACAAGTCACGACTATGTGGCGCCAGCGCTCTCGTCGTTTTGCGCGCCGCCAAGCCAGATCAGCGACTCGTACCCGCTGCCGGATCCTTCCATTATGCGGGATACCCCGACGAGGATCCTGCAGCGGTTTCTGAACCGGCCACGAGCGTCTACGGATACATCCACATCGCCTTCGCCGTCTAAAGGGCGCCAATGGCGGCGCATAGACGATGCTTCGGACCGGGATGACGGCGTCGACGTTCCGTCGTCGTTTCCAGCCGCGCCCGAGGAGCAGGATGAGCACAGTGCGTCTCGCGCGGGCCTCGGTGAAACAAAGGTCATCCCCGTGACGCCTCTGGTTCCGCATGCCCCGGCAGAGGACCGGAAGCGAAAGGCTCTCGGAGAAGACGAGCATTCCATGATTGACATTACCCACATCTCCAGCAGCGTGTTGGGTAGCCTGCCATCGTCGGCCCCTTCTCGCGCAGAGTCAGAGCCGCTGCCGTCCAAGAAAGCACGCCCGCTGTTTGCCGACGTCGATGCGCTGTCTCTCCTACGCAGCTCTAGCGACACGGGACTCCTCCGCTCGTCCAACGTCTCCGCCGTTGACGAAGTCGCCAACACGCTTGAAATCAGGCCAACCTCCCCGCCCGTTGGAATTGCCCATATCGGGCCCGAGGATCTCATCACCGAGAGGCTCGCCAAGTTGGCCCTCGACCTCTCGTCGCGCTACCATGCCACCGAGATGCGCGCCGTGGAGCCGCTCGAGCGCGGATACTGGCAGCTCGACTGCTCCCACTGGAGCCCGGAGAGACGCCTCGAGGCTTGGGTCTTCCTCACAAACTATCTTCACAAGGGCCTCGCGGGATGGGGCGTGTGGTGCCGCCGCGACGCGGGCCACGTCTGGCTCCGCCTCTATTGCTGGGGCTGCGTTGTCAAGCACACGTACCTGCTGTTGTACTTGGCGAGCGCGCGGCAGATAAAGACGACGGGAGCAAGATGGATCGGTAGTGACGGCGAGGTGGCGCTGGAGGTGGCGCCACGAGATCGACGGTCATGATGGATGTGACTGTTTGACTTTCTGGATCTGGGGCATCTCTGCATCAATGCAAGCATGGGTGGCATTACACAAGAACCGAGCTCGATTATAGCAGGACTTCCTTTGATTATGACGCATCCAAGTACGCCTTCCCTCGTTCAAGAAGACGTTGCTAAATGACTTCATATGAGTGCCACTTTCACGACGTTTCAGACCCGTAGGCCGCCAGCAGGGGCTGACGAGGGCGACCAGATAGATCCCCGTTGGCAGTTACTGTGGGTCTTCACTCCAGTCAAGGAACTTCCCGGATCATATTGACGCGCCATGCGTCCGGTTGACTGTTTAGAGAGCGACAGTCCGAAGGGAATCGATCGCTGCCTGGGGTCTACGTCCTCCCCAAAACTCTCGTCGACGAACAGGGCCGAACCGCGTCATGGGCAGCTTGGCTTATACATTTCCCTATTCGCTCAGCCAACATCGCCATTACTTTATCGTTCACCATGCTTCCCTTGCATTCACGGGTTGCCGCCCAGACTGCTCCATAAACGGGGGCTGACGTCCTCACAAGCGGCCGCCAATGCGTTGCATCAGGACTTCAATGCGGCCAGTCTCTGACCCGTTGCTATTCTCGGGGCCCGCGTCATGTGGATGCCGTTGCCAAGATGCCACGACAGTCCGCCTTGGATCTTTACCCAGGCAGTGCCCTCTCCCACCCATCAGCGTCGTCGCCATATGTCTGTCTGGCGTTGTGTCCAGCCCCTCCCCGCATATCTGATTAAGGATGTTCTGGACCGCCCAGCGACGCTATCGACTCGTGGTCATAGCACTGGCAGCGTCACTGGCCCTGCTGGTTCTCGTGATCCAGGCTCGCCTTGGGTCCGACGATAGCTTCGCTCGCGTCCAGCCGGCGCTGCATTACCGAATCTCTACGGCGCCCCCTCTCCCCGACCTGCCTGACGACTATCGCCTCGCTGCTTCCTCGGAGTCACTGTGGTGTCAAGACAGATTCGGCGCGCCGTACCTGGAGAAGGCGCGCGACTCCGCCGTCTTTTTCTGCAATGATGAGTCGGCCTCGCGCTTTACCTGCTTTCTGTCCAGGACCGCCGGCAGCGGGAGCGAGCGTGTGGACGCCATGTGCCACGGACGCCGTGCCGTCTTTGACGACTCGCTGAAGCGGTTCCGTCTAGGATGCGACCCAAGGCCTCTGACGCCGGATGAGTTGGACAGAGGCGTGCCCCGCGTGCCCGATGGTCTGCCGCGGTATTGGTACGAGACGGGGCCAGGGACCGTCATGGACAAGGCGGTTCGCCTTGACAAGACGGCAGCCCCGGGGCGGTCACAGGTCACGACGATACTCGTGAAGCGCGAAGGCGACGCGAATCCGTGGCACTCGCTCATGGAGATTATGAGTCTCTCCTGGAGCGTCGACTTGCTCCAAATGAGCCTCGACCCTGAGACCAACGAGCCTTTTCTCGGCCCGGCAGACGGCGCGACGACGCAGGTTGTTCTGTTAGACGGGCATGGATATGGCCCCTATATCGACCTGTGGAGGCTGTTCGCCAAGATGCCGATCCGTCGAATCCACGAGCTCAACGCCTCGGAGCCCGTGACGGACATTATCGTTCCCTTTGCCGGGGGGGGTAATACCCTATGGCAAGGCGATTGGGATGACCTACTGTGCCGTGACTCTTCCCTGGTGAAGACGTTCATCCGCCGCGCCCTCGCGCACTATAACGTGCCCGCGCCGGTCAAAGACGACAAGGCCGTCAAGGTCACGTTCATCCGCCGCACAACCACCCGGAAGCTCATAGACGAGGAAACGCACATGCAGGCCCTGCGGGAAAGGGTGCCGCACATCGAGCTCACCGTCGTCGACCTGGCCGCCATACCGTTCGCCGAGCAGCTCAAGGTCGTGCGCGGGACAGACCTGCTCGTCGGGGTCCACGGCGCGGGCCTCACGCACCTCATGTTCCTGCGGCCGGGGTGCGCCGCGGCCGTCGAGATCATACCCGCGGGCTTCGAGCACCGCGGGTTCCGGAACCTCGCGCAGATGCTGGGCGTCGGCTACCTGCGCGCCCACGCCGAGATGCGTAGAGGCGAGGGCAGTGCTGCTGCTGCTGCTGCCGCTACCGGGTGGCAGGCGTCCGACGTTGAGATGGACCGGGAGCGGCTTGTGCGTCTGGTCGATCACGCTGCGAAGAGTCTGTATAATAGAGGCATGAAGAGCTACGACGTGGTTTGAAACGCTCGAAGCAAAGATCCCAGGAAGACTTTGTTATGTAGGATATAGATTACCTGGTGTCTCGTGGACCAGTAAAAGTTCAACCGGATGTGAATCGAGGCCTCGAGTCCTCGACATAAGCTATATGTACAACAGTGGCAGCAAGGCGTAGCGCGCCTTGTCGTCACCTGCCTTGAATGAGCGTAGCCATCTCAAGGTTTGTGCTCGGAACGAGTGCAGAGAGGGCATGCGTTGGTATTGAGGTCTCGGAATGTACGAGACATATCGCGAACGATACGTCCCTATCAGTGAGCAAAGAACGACTCCAGTTGAGTTGAGCACTCTTCGGCTCAGAGCAGTGTGCCGAGCGGCCTGCCATACATACACACTGTACCAGGTACATGGTGAGACGAGGGCACGAAGTACGAAGCACGTGTGCTAGATTGGATTTGTCCGAGGGCGGCGTAGCCATTCGGCATTGCGTACCTTTGCTCGTGACGCTTGGGTACGAGTATGTCACGCTCACGCCTCATTCATGCATGAATGTCATCTCGGAAAGGCCGCCCGCAGATGCCGGAATGGAATGGAGATGAAGGCGTCAAGTGCACGAGTCGGGCTAGTGAAGCCAAAACCAGTCGTTGAAAGACGCGCGGACCGTTATGATCAAGTCTGATGCTGCTTCGAGCAGTTGTAAGTACCATTGGAGTGCAAGCCGAGCTGGGAACTTGAAGAGATGGGTTGCGACGAGGATGAGGAGCGCTCATGAGATGAGACCAAGTCTATGAAGCGGCGCTGTCCAGAATCAGATGCCCACCCACGATGCATCCATCCACATCCGATCCGGCGCATAATGAAAGCGTACGTCATTTTCTAGATGGAATAGAGTATACGAAATACAAGGGGAAAGCTGAATTGAATTTGGCTCGAGCAGTTACCGTGTACAAGTATGAGAGTGATTACATGCAGAAAGCGTTGTTTGGTGTGGTCCCGGCACACGCAGGGAAGAGAAAGGTACAGTACTTCGGACACTGCGTTGTATCCATTGTCATGATAATAATATACTTACGTGTTCATGCTCGTCCTGACTGTGGCTTTCGGCTTGCAGCTCATGAGTCGGGCGACCCTGGCATTCGATGAGGCTGTACCCGTGATTTACCTTTCATCTCATGCGTAATGAATGGTACAGTAGGCACTGCCCCGGTAGCTATTCTGGAATTGCATCGATGCTGGACACACCACGATGGTTCCTGGCTCCTGGTCGTAGGCTCGGGATATACAGCTCCTCGAATGTGTAAGAAAACCCTCCCAGTGAACAATTCACGTGAACGTGCGCTCTAGCACTTCCGGCGGCCATGTAGATGGACACGGAGCACAAGCTCTTTGAATGCAGGAAATGAAACGCGGCCCCGACTTCAGGCAACAACAGCAACAGCAATATCCAAGACGCTGTACCTGCGGATAGCGTCCGATGAGGCAAAATGATGCTCTGACCGAGTGTCCCCGACTGGCGTTCGACCGACTTTCCAGCCCAGAGAGGCTTGGGGTCATGAGTTCTGGCGGAGTGACAGCTATAGACGGCTAAAGATCATCAGAGCTGGGGTCTATAGACGAGTCTTGCCGCAAAATTGTTCGTTTCGGATCCAGGCGACAGGTAGCCTCAGCAATGCCTCGGCGTGTCGTCTCCCTAAGTGATATGATACGAGTCCGCCCCATGGCCAGTCCCGTCACCTGAAGGGCTTCGTAACATACCCGCGGGAGCTTAGTAGTGGCATTGGCTAGACAACCTCTCTGCGGCCTAGACGAGGATCCCGCCGCAGACTACACGCAGTCACCGCTCCGTAGACAGTTCGACGCAGGCAGACTCAATTGATATCGGAGTATTGAGGCCGCTGAAGGTCGCCCATCAGGATCGATGAACATAGCAGGGCAGATTGCTGTTCCAAGTTCGGCCTTCATCGCATGATGTTGTATGAAGCTTACAGTAGTCGGACTGACGTAGCTATGAACAGGGCGTTGGACGACTAAGTCAAGGGGTCTCTATACGTTAGGGCTGTTGGGGGCTCATACCGGCGCCTCACTGATCATCGGCCAGAGGCAAACCTTCAAGATTGCACGACATACACCTCTGGCTCTCTGCAGGAATCACGCGGTCAGTATCTCTACGCCGTCATCTCAAATGGCGGTGAGCAGAGCGCCATGGATAAAGGTTTTGCAAATCAGACCGGAGCGTGGCTACGTTTTGGGCGTCGTTGCCATATTGATTATATAGCAATAGCAGAGGGATTGCGTTGGGTGCGCCTTGGCGACAGGGAGAGGGAGAGGGAGAAAGGATAAATAGCATCACGAGCGCATAACCTACCCGTGATATAGGACTCGCCAGTGTGATTCTTATGCCAAGTCATTGAGGTTAGTCACCGACCCCCTGATGCAGGGCCGCATTGCTCACCTTCCCGTTCTGAGGCGTTCAAGTTCAAGTTCGCATCCGACTATAAAGCTCTAGGCGAAGCACGTCCCGACGACGACACTTTTCCTTCCAACCACGCTCTATATTTTTCTCTCGCCCCGACGCGTTTCTAGACGCCTCAATCAACGACGGAAAATTTTTGCCACGATGAAAGTCTCTGCCGCCGCCGCTGCCGCTGCGGCACTCCTCGCCGCGCCCGTCGCGGCCCGGCCGGCTCTTTCAGACATGGGGACAAGGTTCCGCCTGAAGGAGTGCGAAACGTTCCACGACTGCGGAGGCTTCGAGGGCTACGCCAACATTCCCGGCGTCTATGCCGATGCCGAGAAGAACAACTTTGCCGAACCGCTTTCCTGCACGTACTGCTTCACCCTCCCGCCGGAGCAGGACCGTGACGATATCTCGTGGTGCGTGAAGAAGCCGCCCGTCAGCGGGACGGCACTCGAGAAGGCAAGTAACGAGTGCCCCTGCTCCTCAGAAGATGAAGTTCAAATTGCATCGTCCAAGGTTTGAGATTGCTGACCCGTCGGCTTCACGACAGCTCCTACGAAAGGTAAGCCCATCATCGCAGGTGCAGACGCCGCATAAAGAAAGGTGCATAGCTAACCAGCTGGACGCCATCGCGATACAGCTGACGCAGAATGTAAGCCAGCGCCTGAGAACGGGGAAGAGCCCGTTTCCCTGCTTGAAGTTACAGAACGCTGACTTCCAGACTTCAGCCCGATATATACTCGTAGCCGGGAATGGGCGCCTACTACTACCGACGTATCTGTGTCTGGTCGGATGGAGTGCACGCACGGGCAAGGGGAACCCCTTGGGCCGCAGACCGAGGCAATCCTTCCGGCGCTCGAGCTCGAGCGGTATCAGCGGTAGGATCCGGTAGGTAAAAGGTAGTCGCTCTGGAGGTGATACAATGGACGCTGGCCAAGCCATCATTCCGTGCATCCTGTTGCGTCTCCACATTGAGTGGCTGTCCATGGCCAGCTGCAGTGTAAACACACGCTGATGAACCATATCGTTGCATAACCTTGCGCTTATACTTGCCTTTGACACATGTTGATGCGATTCAGACACGTACTCGGCCGTGACTGCGCCGATTACAGCCCGGCCTGGGGGCGCCTCATTCTCGACAGAGCCACATGGTTCATCGTTCTTCTCTACAAACAGTCTCACCCCACGGATATCCGATGGTTCATACGTAAAAGCATATAATTACAAGACCTCGCAATTCTAAGGCTACGAAGACTCGACGGCGTGAAGATGCATCAAGCTACCTTTCATACACGTGGACGGTGGGCCCAAGGAGGCTCACGTCTTGCAAGGGACCACCATCAGCGTAACGTGACGTAGCGTCCGGATCTCTGTGAAACACAGAGTGAGAAACTGATCCATTGATCTGGACCCTCCGCCTCCTCGGCCTTGGGTCGTTATGCCCCCGCCGTCGCTTCAAACGTTGGTCGCTCGAAATCCATACACCTTCCCGGAACTCGGCCTCTATACGTAGTGTGGACACACAAGAGTTGATCTCAGCGGATGCTCTTGACCCATGGCGGTTCTTGGAACGAACGAAAGGGAAGCGCATTTCTTTCATCCCTTTACCCGAATAGAATGCCCCCCTTTCCTTGCGGAATGTGAATGTGAAGACTCCCGAACTTGGACCAACACCATAAACGTTGAAGTTTCACACACGAAAGAAAGGTCATATAGAGGGATCTACTAAGCTTGTCAGCGGGGACACTGACACCTGATCGCGCAGCTTCATGCGACGTGGGGGGCCGCAGACCCTTGTGAGGCTGAGCGGCCTTGCTGGAAAACAATGGTGATTCGTGTTATAGCGCGGTTCCCGCCACGGATCCTTCTGGTAAAGGTACGGGACCGCGGATGGTGCTTGGCGAGCATCCCGAACTCTAAACGTCTTCGGGGGCAGGATCATGAAAGGGCGGCCCGTGCCGCACCCAGCGGTCCGATGCTAAAGGGAGGCTGGACGATGGATTTTTAAAGGACGACTGAGAGAATCTCAGCCCTTGAAAACGTTGCCCTTGGCATCCGAATACACACGGCCGTCCCTCGTTTCTGGTTTCATACTTGCAAGGTTCATTAACATGGCACAGCTAGTATACATGGTGGTATAAGCAAGGACAACAAAAGAAATGGACGGACGAGCACCGCCGTGTGCGGGCGTGCCGTCTACGCAGCCCGCAACCCAGTTCAAACCGCCAATTGCATCACTCCAAACATATCAAGTACAGGTCGTTGCAATTCAGCCCAGCATCTAGGAGGGCACCTGGCTAGATGACCCGCCCTTGTGCTCCTTCCAGTAGGCTCTTGCCTTGTCCTTGAGCTCCTTCAGCTGTGCTCCCGACGCCTCGGCCTCGTCCCTAGCCATGTCCTGGAAGGGCTTCTTCTCGGCGTCGCTCATGGCCTTCCACTCGGTGCTCATGGCGCGGAACGTGTCCTGGGCCGACGAGCCCGAGGCAGCGGCGCTAGCGCCCTTGAAGCGCGACTTGACGAAGAGCGTGTAGGGCGTGCCGGCGCGCTTGGGCAGGCGGTCGTCATGGATGAGATAGACGCGGTTCTTTTCGAGGCGGCGCGCGAGGCGGCGGCGGGCAACGTTTGCCATGTAGACTGCCTCGGGCGGGTACGACTCTATCCACTGCTGGCGCGTCTGCTTGTTGGCCGTCTGATTTGACTGAGCGGTGGTTCGAAGGCGCTGCACAAGTCGTTAGCAAGGGATCAAGCTCGCGGTACCCTACATAATCCGCGGTGCAAACGTACGTCCTTCTCGTACTCTGACAGGCCGCTGAATCGCGACGCCACCTCCTTGATCTTGTCCGTCAACTTGCCCTGACCAGAGGGCAGGTTGTCGGCGACGTAGACTGACCACAGGGTCTCGGGCAGCAGGCTGGGGCCCTTGAGCAGCGCCATCTTCTTAAGCTCCTTGATCTCCGCCTTCTCTTTCTCCTCGGGCGTCAGGACCTTCTTGGCCTTCTTCTTGGGCTTCTTGGGGACGGCCTTCTTGGCCGTCTTGGTCGTCGCCTTCTTCTTCTTCGTCTTGGTGCCGGACGCCGCTTTCTTGGTGCCGGAGCCGGAGCCGGCGCCGGCGGACGACGCGGCCGGGGAGCGCGCCCACACCGTGGCGGACAGGCAGCGCACGGGCAGGGCGGCGCCGTGGAACGAGGGCCGGCCGGCGACCTGCGGAGCGAGCTTGGCGGCGGCGGCGAGCCTGGATGGCGCCGAGGCCATCACGCGGCCGGCGGCGGCGGCCCGGCCGATTGACGTCAACATCTCTTTGTTTACTTTGGGGCGTCTTTATCGTGTGAGCGGTGCGCAGGCGTCTAATAGAAGTCTACAATCGCTGGAAGCGCGCGGGCATGGGCAAATTGAGTGCAGCAAGGACTGAGGGCGTGCGCACGAAACGGTCGGTCGCACGATGGGGGTTGTTGGAGGTTGACGAAACAACGAGGAGGGCTGGGCTGAGCTGGGGTCGCATGCGGTCAGTCGCATGTCCGTCCGGCCCCCTCCTCCCTTGTGCCAGGAACCTTGCCAGCTCCAGCCATTGCACCTGCCGCAGCTCCCAAGCTAGGAGGCCCCTTAGCTCCAGTAGCTGCAGGGAGCTCCGAGGTTCCGAGTACTTCTATTAATACGTGTTCGTTGCTTGATACGAGGTATAGAGTACACACCCAGTTGCCAAACCCATCCGGCCAATCACCAGTGTGATGTCAGCTTAGCTAACCTCGCTGGCCCATGCGCCCTCCTCAGGCTGCCGGAGGACGCGCGACACCGCAAGCTAGGCAGGCCGGCCAGCTCCAACGCCAACTCTCCCATCTCTCTCTGCATCACGAACCACCACCACCACCACCACCATTGGCAACGCATCGAACCGAACGCGCATCCCACTTCGATCGGTATTCCGTTTACCACCGGCGACGACTCCATACCACGTAGTACTTCGCCCGTTCCCTTCCCCGCAGCCATGGACCACCGCCCGCAGGCATGGGGCCGAGTACGTTTCCCCTCCAAGAAGCGCTCATACCGCATCTCGTAGCTGACCCGTCCGTCTCATCGCCATCGAATAGCCCAGAGATGACGTCTACGGCTCGTACGATGCCTCCCACATGCAGTCCAACAACGGCCCCATCCAGGCTACCCAGCAGCCCATCGTCACCGGCACGTCGGTAATAGCCATCAAGTTCAACGACGGCGTCGTCATTGCCGCTGACAACCTGGGTGCGTGATGCTCCTCCCCGTGCACTTGACGAGTCGCATATCCCTTCAGTCGCCTCCAAGGAACGAGCCCGATTGCTGACTGTTCGTCCCCAAACAGCCTCGTACGGTTCCCTCGCGCGCTTCACCGACGTCAAGCGCCTGCGTCCCTTCGCCGACTCGTCCGTCGTCGGCTTCTCGGGCGACGTCTCCGACATGCAGTACCTTGACCGCCACCTGACGGACCTGGCCCTCACCGAGGCCTACGCCGACACCTCAGCCGACGCCGCCTCCCACCCGCGCCTCAATGCCGCCAACCTCCACCGCTACCTCTCCAAGCTCCTCTACCGCCGCCGCTCCAAGTTCGACCCTCTCTGGAACCACGTCCTCGTCGCCGGCCTCGACGACGCCGGCGCGCCCTTCCTCGCCGCCGCCGACCTCCTCGGCTCCACCTACTCCGCCCCGAGCCTCGCCACCGGCTTCGGCGCCATGCTGGCCCAGCCCATCATGCGCAAGCACGTCCCCGACGAGGAGTCAGCCAAGAAGCTCTCTCGCGAGGAGGCCATCGAGATTATCAAAGAGTGCATGAAGGTTCTCTTCTACCGAGACGCAAGGAGTCTGGACAAGTACTCCATCGCTGTCGTCACCAAGGAAGGCGTCGACCTGAAGACGAACGAGGAACTAGAGAAGCAGAGCTGGGCGTTTGCGGACAGGATCAAGGGCTACGGCACCCAGACGGTTTAGAGAGGAAGAGCCAAAGCTGCGAGTGGTGGTGCAGGTGCCAACGGTGGCTGTTCTGCACAGGGAACGAACATGCGAGCCGCAAACCAGTTGTATTAATAGATCACATTCACATGTCAAGTCACCGATAAGGACCATCGCATGAGACTTTGTGTGTATCATGTTTTGGCGGAGTCGTAGACACAACGACAAGAACTACCTGTCCACATTTCACTCAAGCCTCGTTTGAGGCTGTACAAGACCACTCTCCTATCCCCCCGAATCTATCGCGGCGACGACCACAGATGGTAAGTCGTCGAGTCCGCCACACCCTGCCTGTTATTACCAAACTACTGTGTACCCAGTGTTTCCCTGCCAAGAGTTCATCCATTTTTCAAAATAATGCCAACTCCTGTTCCCCCGTCCGTCGACTTGGCGGGCAAGCGCCAACCTCCCAGAAAAACAAAAAGGCTTCGCCAGCTGCCAACAAACAAGCCGCTTCCATGGTGGCACGCCAGCGAGACACACATAGATTTTCATCTCCAAACAAGTCGCTTACTCGACGGTCACAGACTTGGCCAGGTTGCGGGGGAAGTCCACGTTGAGACCCTCGAGGACGGCCAGCCAGTAGGCGATGAGCTGAAGAGGAATCACGTTGAGGAGACCCTGCAGGCAGTCGACCGTCTTGGGCACCTCGATCTTGGTGGCATCAGAGGCCTTGAACTCCTCGTCGCCGGCGTTGCAGATGACGATGGGCTTGCCACCACGAGCAATAACTAGATACAATCGTTAGCGACCAGGAGTGTGACGGCATTGCATAGTGTTGATGACAACTTACCCTGCTGGTAGGCGTTGAGAGACTTCTTGAAAATCTCATCGCGGGTGAGGATCATGATGATAGGCATGTTCTCGTCAACCAGAGCCAAGACGCCGTGCTTCAGTTCACCAGACATGACAGCCTCACAGTGGAGATACGAAATCTCCTTGATCTTGAGGGCACCCTCGAGCGCGGTCGAGAACTGGCTGCCACGGCCAAGCAGAAGCAGAGACTTCTGGTTCTGGAAGACCTTCTGGCAAAGCTCCTTGATCGGCTTGTCAAGGTCAAGGATCTGCTTGATCTGGCCAGAGATGTCGGACAGACCGGCCATGATCTCCTCGCGGCGCTTCTTCTTCGAGGCACGGTCCTCGCTAAGAGACAGGGCAAACATGACCATGGCGATGAACTGAGAGGTGTAGGCCTTGGTGGAGGCAACACCAATCTCGGGGCCGGCGTTGACGTGAACACCGCAGTGCGTGAGCAGAGAGATGGAGGAGCCGACCACGTTGACGATGCCGACAGTGAGGGCACCACGCTCCAGGCAGTATCGCAGTGCCATCAGCGAGTCGGCTGTCTCACCCGACTGGGAGACGAAGACGCAGGTGTCGTCACGGAAGACGGGGGCCTCGCGGTCGAGGAAGTCTGAGGCGAGCTCGACCGAGATGGGAATTTCAGCAAGCTCCTCGAAAATACCACGCACCGCCATACAGGAGTGGTAGCTCGTGCCGCAAGCGATGAAGATGATGCGCCGGCAGCGGCGAATGGTAGAGATGTACGATCGCAGGCCACCAAGCGTCACCGTGTTATTAGCAATGTCCAGGCGACCACGCATGGTGTTGACGACCGACTCGGGCTGCTCGAAAATCTCCTTCTGCATGAAGTGGTCGAACTTGCCCTTCATGATCTCCTGAAGCTCAAGCTCCAGGGTCTGGATGGTTCGCACATTGGAGCTACCATCAGCCTTCTTCAGGCGGTGGATGTTGAGCGATCCTTCGTGGATGTGGGCAATGTCGTCATCCTCGAGGTACATGACCTTCTTGGTATGCTCGACAATGGCCGAGGGGTCGGAGGAGAGGAAGAACTCAGTGGGCATCGGCATCCCGTCGTCGGTCATAAAGGCGCGGGACTGCGAGCGGTGCAGCAGAGACTTGTCGGGAGCTCCGAGGAGGCTAGAGTTGTTGGGGTCGAGGAAGTCGGCGGCGTTCTTCTTAAGAGCGACGTTCTGCGAGGCAGCCTCGGCGGGAAGGGCGGTGTTGTCATCGGCGTACTCAACATCGACAAAGTCGACCTTCATGCGGCGCTCCGTCTTGACACCGATGACGAGGGGCGAGCCCTTGCGGGCGGCAATGACCTCGTGGGGGTAGTGAACGGACTTGATAAGCAGACCGTAAGCACCCTCGAGCTCCTGGATGACCGCCTTGGCCAGGTCCGTGAAGCCAATCTGAGGGTGCTGGTCGTAGATGTACTTGGTCAACTTGGCGATGCACTCGGTGTCGGTCTCGGTCTCGAACTTGAAGCCCTTGCTGCCCAGCAGCGTCTTGAGCTCCTTGTAGTTGGTGATGATGCCGTTGTGAACAACCGTGAACTCCCAGGTGGGGTCGGATCTGCAGTGGTTGTAAAACCCGACATCAGCGTCATGTACATTGAAAAGCGACACTTCAGGCCGCAGGCTGGGTGAGCGCAGCCGTTCAAGCTGGGGGGGTTCAATTTACCGGTGAGGGTGGCAGTTGACGGTGGAGGGAGGGCCGTGGGTGGCCCACCGCGTGTGGGCAATGCCGGCGTGTGAATCAAAGACCTTGTCGAGCTTGACGTCCGACTCATCGATGAGCTTCTTCAACTTGGCCACCTTGCCGACCTCCTTGAAGGCGAAGACCTCATTCTTCTTGTCGCCGTCGACAGCCAGACCAGCAGAGTCGTATCCTCGGTACTCGAGACGGGACAGGCCTGTTTCCGGGCGGAGCCAGGAGCTCTCACGTCAGACGGCTGAGTTCCAAGGGGGCTGTCCCGGCGTTTGTGCGCGGCCGGGGTGTCAGGAGGGGGGGGCGCGCGGCTGTGCTCACCGTTGATCAGAGTGTCGAGGATAAACTTGCGGTCCTTCTCCACCAAATAGTTGATGTAACCGAAGATGCCACTGCGAGGAGGATAGCAGTGTCAGCCGTACAATTGTCGTCAATTGGGCTCTGCCAGGCGCGCAGACGGCAGCCCGCGCGAGGCGTCTGCCCTCGCAGCTCAGCTCTCTCCGGCGGGAGAGAAGGCGGAGGCTGCGCGGGGCAGAGGTGGTGACGCGGGGAGGGGACGAGGGCGAGCTGAGCTTACCACATGGTGATGACGATGCCTGGCCTTCAAGGGATATCGGAGTGTCGTGCGGCGTAACAAACAGAAAAAATCAAGTCAACGGCAAGGCAAGGCGACAGGCAGGCAGGCAGGCAAGCAGCCAGACGTATGAGGGCGAAGGCAGGAGGAGGTTTGTGCGAGAAGAGGGAATATGGGAAGAGGGACAAGAGGAAAGAGGGCAGCAGCAGCTGGCTTTATTGTGGAGGGGGTCCGTCCGAGGAGGCGGAGGGGAGGGAGGTGCAGCACCAGCTGCTGCTGCTGGCTGCCCGCAGGCCCACGGATGTTGGAGGGGCGGCCAGGCCAGGCCAGGCCAGGCCACACCAGTGAGTGACCAGGCCAACTCACCTCAGTTGGCGAGGCGTGAGGTGAGGTCCTGGCGGGTGTGGGTGGCCCCGGTTGGCAGGAACAGGGGCGTGAGCGCGAGCGAACGAGGCTTGAGGGGGCTCAGCTCTAGCGCAGCCAAGGCCAGTCAGTGCATGTGGGGAGGGAGGCGCGCCCTGAGAGAGCCCCGAGCGAGAGATGGAAAGGAGTGGAGGGGTCCACGGGGTCCCATCCCAGCCAGGTCGGGCAAGCCACACCACCCGTCAGGCCCGGCGGTGGCGGCAACGGTAGCAGTAGCAGCAGCAACGGCAGCGGCAACGCGCGCACACACACGCCTCAGCAGTGGACCACCTCATCAGCATGGCCAGCCGCATGCGCGCGCGCCGTGCTGCCGCTCATGCCAGCGTGTGCATTCACTCCGTGGATGGCCGCAGTGAGCGGCAGGCCGGGGTCCCCTACCTCGTCGAGCTCGTGTGCCGAAGGTACCCCAACTGGGATGTGCAGCAGCTCATCCCGTGCCGGGCCTCTGCCAGTGCATCAAGGAGCTGCAGCAAGCGGTCAGCAGCAAGCTCCCCCAGGTACCCTGGTGATGAGAGCGGCCAGTGGTCTCCAGTGTCGATGTGGCTGCTGCCGAGCGCTGATCTCCTGGCGGCGTAGGCCCAGGGTCGCGAGAGGCCATGACAAGGTTCTCCTCTCAGCAACAAGCCTGCTTCGGGTGGCCGACGATGGGATGAACGAAGTGCTCGGGATGAGCGGCCGTCGACGGGGCGGGTTCCAGGCCGTTGTCGACGTCTCTGCACGGGCATTCACCTTTCGCATCCGGCCGCGCGAGCACGAAAGTACATACGTACGTGTTTGCAATCTGCATGCCGATGCCGACGCCAACATGGAAAACACGAGCCAGGCCTGCCGAGAGGGCGCCGACCCTGTGGATACGAACGAACTGATATTCCAGTCACGGCAGCTGGAGCCGTGTGTCTTGGTGCCACCAGCACCATTCTGCCTGCCTTATTCCCACGAGCACTCACTTTCGAC
Source organism: Purpureocillium lavendulum (assembly GCA_029168975.1). Lineage (NCBI taxonomy): Eukaryota > Fungi > Ascomycota > Sordariomycetes > Hypocreales > Ophiocordycipitaceae > Purpureocillium > Purpureocillium lavendulum. The sequence continues at coordinate 1,774,865 of JAQHRD010000001.1, forward strand.
GACGGATTCGACGGCGGGCACTCGTCCGAGTCCTGCTGCACGTTGGACAGAGTGGATGCCTCGCCTTAGTTCCCTGGTGGCGTCACCGACAGGTAGCGCACATGGCGCGGCTTGTTTCGCCTTCCATGCCCGGCCAGGGGTGCTGGTGCCGGCCCAGACTTGCCAGACCGTTGCTGCTGATGCTGCTGGCGCTGCTGGCTGTCTCGTTGGCGGGTCGTGATTTGTACAACGCAGCCCCGGCGATTTACCTGCAACGAGCCCGGCCCCGGGGTTTCTGCAGATCTGGCGCGGCCGGGCGATGCGCGCGAGTGGCTCGATCTTTGTATTTTATGCTTTGGCGGGTTTCCAAGAAGGGGAGAGGGGGGAGAAGGAGAGCACAATGCATTGCCGACGGCTTCAAGACTTCCAGCCTGATGTTGCACACCCCTTCTTCGTTTACTTCTATCCTTTCGAGACTGAAGGCGGAGACATCTCACAGAGCGCCAGCGCAGGTACGGACACCAGTGGACAGCCAAGGTACGCAACAGGCAGGGCTTTCTTGGAACTGCCTGCCGTGGCCGTCCATTGTGAATGCCGCGACGCCGGTTCCACGTCAGTGGCCCGCCCCCCCTTGGTGGGGCCGGATGTACCTGCTTGGCGGCTGAGGACATGGAGGATGGAGCCTTGGAGGTGTCCAGCCGGGTGCAGCAGGAGCAGCCCGACGGGGCCCTGGACCTGACCTGGGGAGGGGCGGCGTCACGGCAACGGGCACCGCAGCAACCCGGAACCGCTGGCCGCGGGGCACTTCTCCAGCGTCCATGGATGCCCGTAACTCGAGGGCCATGACCGCCTCGACGACATCCATCCATCCCATCGTCGTTACGAAGGGCTCTAGATAAGGTAAACGCTAGCTGCCCGGCAACGAGAACTAGTGCCAGCCGCTCGATGGCCAGCAGCGAGTGTTGTTGACCGATTGCCTCTGCCCATCCGAGGTACTATGAGTTGTGCGTTACCCTTCGCGCATCACCCGCTCCCGCTGTCACTCAAACTGGCCCGTGTCTCACCTACACAGGCCCGGCCGGACAGCGCAAAGGAAACCCAAGACCCTGAGGTGTGTGCTTGCCTCTGGAATTACAACGACGTTATCTCTCCTTGCCCCTTTCAGAGGCGCGCACGGCAACGTCAAAGGGTTCCGGTCCGGGGGTCGTACGGGCGCGCACAGTCGTGCGTGCTTGCGTGTTCGTACTTGGTACGGGATACGATATCAAAGCGCGCGCGTCCGCGACTCATGGCTCACACGGCAAGTGGTGGTGGTGCTTCGCAGTGGTGAGTGGTGAGTGGTGGTGACGCCGGGCAGGTCGTGGCCGTTGCACACGGCGACACAGATGCCGTCCGCCCATCAACAACCGACGTCATTCTTCGTATTCTCAGGGGCCCCGCCCGCTGGCCCCTGGCACCCCCGGCGCCAGCCCGCCCTTGTCTTTGTGCCCTGCGCGGCCTGGCCCTCACACTTCCAATTGATCTCTCATCCCCTGCCGCAGAAGTGCCCGCCCACCACCGTCCGTCCAATGTTCGGGCCCTCTCCAAGGCGGACGCACACGCTGCCGTGCCTGGCTGGCGGGTGCCCAGGTGCCGCGCCACAGCTCCCGAGGCTACCAGTTCTGCCCTCAGAGCTAGCAAACAAGCCCCCCCCCCCCTTTTCCCCCCCAATCCACCCCTTTCACAGCCTCAATCCCTCGCTTCCAAGAATAGCACCATGCTTTTTTGGACCGTCGTCGTCCCTGGCGGCCGGCCCACCTCGCCAATCCATCCCGCCAGGCGCAGCCTCGCCGCCTCGTCTCCCGAGATCGACCACCTTCTCGTACTCGTAGGTACCGGCTCTGGCTCCAGTCAGGACAAGTCTTCACGAGAAACAGCACCAAGAAGGGTTAAAAAAAAACGTCATGACCACCCTGCTTCCTTTTCCGGATCGTCCACACCACCCCCCACAGCTCGGCCGACGGGGTTTGACATTTTACTATTGATTCCTTGGCTTGCCGTGGCAAGGGCGCGCCGCGCGGGAGGATACGATGGGAAAGGCGCCTGTGGTTCCTCGTCGTGGCTCCTGTCTGAGAGGCGTTCGCCCCCGTCCCCCAGCCGTCTTCGTGCCTCGCGTCGCGTCTGACATCAGCCTCGTCGCATCCCTCAACCGTCAGCCCGCAGCCGCCAGCCGAGCCTGGTGGCCTCGCCCACCCCCCAAGCCGCGATGGCAGCCGTCTTGAGCCACCCACATCGCAGCCGTAGGTTTTGCTTGCATGCAGTAGTAATCCAGTCAGCCCTATGGCGGCCGCGCCGTGGCCCGAGTCCATGGCTGGCGCCATCTCGGACCAGACCCGCGCACAGCCACAGGGTCGCTGTGGACATCGTGGCCCTCGTTCTGCAGCGTGTGCTGTTGGGTCCTGACTCCTGACCTTGTTTCAGACGCGACAGGCACGAGGTGTGTTGGTTGGCCTGCACGTGCCTGCGCCGCGCTCGGTTCACCGTCACTGTCTTGCGAGCTGCGGGTTCAAGGATGCAGCCAAAGTCGACTAAACCGCCCAGTGCCTGGAACGCCATCTTATTCTGCCTCGGAGCATGCGACGCTCGAGCTCTCCGGCTTTGCGTATTATACAGTCTTACACATCGCTTCTATGACCCGTCTCCGCTCCCGTTCCGGCCCGTCTACTTGAGCCGCTTGCTGGGTGCGCTGTTGAACATTACAGCTTCTGGTACTCAAGCTTGCCCTCCAGCTTCTTCGCCTCGGCCACCTTGCGCACCGCCTTGTTGAAATCGTCCTGGTTGATCGAGTCTCGGTAGTCCTTGATAGCGAAAAGGCCACTGAAGAATTAAGTTAGTCTCGGGTTTCTAGCCCTGAGGGCGGGGAGAGTGATGACTTACGCCTCCGTGACCACATTTCGCAAGTCGGCGCCGTTCAGCCCATCGCTCATCTTGACCACGCTCTCAAAGTCAACCTCGCCGTCGAGGACGACGCTCTGGGCGTGGATCTTGAGGATCTCCAGCCGGCCCACCTCGTTGGGCAATGGGATCTCAATCTTGCGGTCCAGACGTCCCGCACGAAGCAGCGCTGGGTCGAGGGTATCAGGTCGATTCGTGGCCATGATGATCTTGGTCTTTCCGAGGTAGTCGAAACCGTCAAGCTGGTTCAGCAGCTCCATCAATGTGCGTTGAATCTCGCGATCGGCGCTGGTGCCTTCCGAAAAACGTCGCCCACCGATGGCATCGATTTCGTCCATGAAGATAATGCAAGGCTCGTGCTCCTTGGCGTAGCCAAACATCTCGCGGATCAGCCGCGCTGACTCTCCTATGTACTTGTCGACGATGGCCGACGATACCACTGGCCTGATGTTAGCGATTTGCGTCCCGAGTACGTCGACAAAGCGCTGTCTGATGCCTACCCTTGAGGAAGTTGGTCTCCAAGCTGCTGGCCACCGCTCTGGCAAGCAAGGTCTTTCCTGTTCCAGGCGGACCGTAGAGCAGGACACCCTTGGGTGGTTTGATGCCTACTCGCATGAAGAGTTCGGGGTTCTTGAGCGGCAGCTCGATGACTTCTCGCAACTCGCGGATCTGGTCGTTCAGGCCACCGATACCGGCAAAGCTGACCTGGCCGGGATCTTCGAGGGACATGTTGTACACCAGCGGGTCGACCTCGCGCGGCAGCATGCGCATGATTGTGAGTGTCGTCATGTCCAGCGCCACGCGCGTGCCCTGCTTCAGCTTCGCCCTGTCCACCTTAGATCTGCATCCGACGACATATCGAGGTCCAGAGGATGCCTTAACAATGACTGCGATCTGTGGTCAGTCTCGGGGGGATCGTCGTCGACGTCAGAGTCTCGGATGGTTGTGATGCCTTACATCTCTCTTCGTCCAGCTGCTTCAGCACCTCGCCGATGATCTGGCCTACGCTCTGCAGCGCCTTAATGTTGTCCTCTGTCCGGTCAAACTCCTTCTGCAGGTCCTTGATCTCTAGCCGCAGGTTCTTGAGCTTTGCCTCCCACTCGCGGGATTCGATGAGCTTCGCCCGGTACGAGTCCAGGGCAGCCTGGCGCTCTTCCTCGGGTGACATGGTCGGCGGCGTTGGGGGAATCGGACGAGTCGACGAGGGGGGGGGTTTATGGGGAGTGCCGTGCAGGTTCAGCACGCGCGCCGGGAGGGGACGAAGAAAAGCAGGTCAAGGTGACGGATCGTGTGCAGTGATGATGGTGGCAGGTGGTCAATGGTGCTCCGGAGAGCTTACCTCACGCGCTGGAGCCTGTGCTGCGTGGAGCGCCACCAGCCACGGCAGAAGGTCGGGGAATGTGGGCCCACAGTCGCAACCACCAAGTAGCCTACCCTGTATATATTGACCTTCTCCATGCAACGATCACGACTCTGTGCCGCTACCACGAGTCACTTGTGTGAAACAAGAGACAGACTCGCCTAGGCTTCTTCGACGTTGAGTTGCGCTCATGTTGCAACGGCGGAACGCACCCCGTGCCTTTCGAAGTCGCCTGGGGGTGATAAAGATTCCCTCTGACATGGATGCCAAATATTCACTTTCAAATTCATGTCCAGACGCCCGAGATTCGCCGTGACAGTTCCCAAAGTGAACTCCCATCTCCCTTTCTCCTAAATAAAATTACCTATCCGCCCCCGAACTCCGTCCGACGAGCCTCCCCGTTGTGGCTCGAACCCTTTTAGAACGATGCTCATGGCCACGCCTCTCGATCGGCAGGATCGGTGGACCGCGAACCCGTGACGCTTTCTCGCTCCATGGCGGCGAGACACGACGCTCAGCGACCTCCAATGGTGCATAGACTGACGCCGGTAAGAAGTGCCGTGCCGCTGCATCGCGCGGTCCTGGCATCGAATGAATGGCCGCAGCTACCCATGTTGACGCCTGTTCAATCCTTGTCATCACCGCCATCCTTGGCCGAATTGGACCTTGGTTCTCCGTCGGCATCAAAGCCGAGGGCATCCAATTCTCGGATGAGTTCCTTGATTTTGATGACCTTGGCGATCTGCTCTGGAAGCAGAGTTTCTCCACCCTCCTTTTTGTTCTGGAGCTCCTTTGCTTGCTTCAGTTTCTTCTTCAGGTTCCGAGCCTTCTTCTCGCGCTCAAGTTCGGAATCGACCTCGTCCTTCTTCGGGATTTGCGCCTCTGCGGAAGAGTTGTCCCTGTTGGCAGCGGGGGCAGCCTCGCCTTCGCCCCCGCCCTCTGTTGCGGCCTTGGCCTTCTTGCGTGCCTCCCGACGCTTCGCGTTCTTGTTGGCCGCAGCGCTCTGCTCCGGTTGCTCATCGTCCTTGAGACCCGCCGCGCCGGGGATGCCTATCCTCTTGCCGCGGTCGCGGAATGCCTCGGCGGTGCGGTTCTTGTAGACCTCGACATCTTCGGGTGGGCGATAGCCGGGGCGAATCTTGATCGCCTTGCGGGTACTGCCGTCGGCACGTACGGATTCGGGGATCTGGCGCTCGCCGCTCGACTTGTCCGTGACGATGCCGGCGTTGGTGGACTCGGACGGCATCGCGGATGCTCTTGTGACCGACGGCTGGGGAGAGATGGGCTGCGACGCGCGCAAGGTGGCGGCCGCAACAGCAGCCGATTCAGGCGCCCCTTGAGGTTGCACTAGACAGAAAGGCAGCGGCGCCGGCGTCGACGGAGGCGTTGTCGCGACGGGGCGAGATTGTTGACCTGGTGGTGCCTGACGAGGGGCATTCTGCGCCGTAGAAGATGCCGCAAACGAATAGCGTGGTTCGGCGCTCGTAGCTGCTGCAGCCCCACCACAGCGTCTGGGAGACTAGGAATCTTAGGTCCGATTCGACCTCGGACGCTTGCTGAGCATACTCTGCTCAGTCTGGAGCCAATGGACGAGGCCTGCGAGAGATAGCCGCCCTGGCCAATTGAAACATTTAAAGTACATGACTGTGCGGCGATTGCGTCTCGTCGCTTGCGCTGTACTTCGTACAAGCTGCAAGTCTCCTTCCCTCGCAAGGTCTCCCACGTGCCGAGCTTTGGGTACCGTACCGTAGCTTGCGCCAGCCGCTCGCCGGGCCAACGCGCAGCACAAAGCACTCGAACTGGAAGAGTAGAGTAATCTCAAAAGACTCAACCGCTATCAGAAGAGAAGTCACGAATTTTTTGGGATTTATTTGCTTGGTTTTGTTTCGTTCATCTTCGTACCTACGAACTGAGTGCTTCATGTTGTAAGTCGAGCGCCGACGATGACCAGCCGGAGCGCCTCGGCGGTGGGCCTCCGAGGCCAGCCAATCAGAAGCAAGGCGAAAGGTTTGGCCTCAGTCATGCGCGGGTTTGCCCCGGCTGCACCTTTTCGAGCCTCTTCCCAACCCTCAGCCGACATCCTCATCCAGCCAGCGCTGCGGCCCAGACCAAGCTCAATCACTTTGGAAGTGCTCAATCGCGCAGACCCGCCATCATGGTAAGCATCCGCGCCTCCCGGCCGCGTCCCGACGGTGCGACTCTGGCTAATCGCGCATCTCGCAGTCTCTCGGAAGTTCCCTCTACAGGCAAGCCTCGACCGCAATTGACGATCCCGACGACGAGGAGCCCCCTTACTGACCCGATCGCCAACAGCGCCCTGTTCCGGAAGAACTACGCCATGCTGGCGGCAGTTTTCGGTGCCGGCTTCGCCTTCGAGATGTACGACTCCTCCCGTCCCGGTGCCACGGAGCCGAGTGGATGAGGGCTAACGGTGTCGCAGGGGCTTCAACTCGACCATGAACAAGATCTGGGACAGCAACAACCGAGGCGTACGTACATTGCGCAAAGCGAGATCCCAGACCGGGCAAGAACGAGCGCTAACGATGGTGGGCAGCGTCAATGGAAGGACATCCGAAGCAAGTACGTTGAGGGCGGCGACGAGGACGAGGAGTAAGGGAAGCCATGGAAGAGGACTGAGACGGAGGAACGGACGGACCACTCCGTCTGTAATCGTGTACAAAACTTTGGCGATAGAGGGGGACGTCATAGACGATTGTTGCATCAACCTACGCTGCACCAGACCGGGCCTTCTCAGTGACACTACTCTGGACTCTTTGCCGGCGCGTGGTACTGTTTAGAGTGGCCACCCACCTGGGCAGTTCTTTGCGAGCGCGCCCCGGCTCGTCCAATGCTCTCGCAGCGACCAAGTTCAACCCCGTCTACCTTTTCCTTTTCACCGGTCTGCGCTGCACAAGCTGCAGAAAGAGGCGTTTCGTTTGCTCTGAAGCTGGCCCAGCGTGCAGGACGGGCGCAACAGCAAACAAGCACAGCTGCGGGCGCCAGCGACTTCAGCACACCTGAGACGTGCGTGCGTGCGTGCGTGCGTGCGTGCGAGCGTGGGTTACCGGGTGAATGAGGTGGCTGCGAGAGCCTGGAAGTGATGTGGTGGCGCCCGCTGTAGCCGCCAGGCAGTGGTCGCAGCCCGTGGCCGGCCCCTCAGTGGGAGTCACGGCAGGCGTAGGGCGTTGGACAAGGCCGGAGCTGACGTCGGTGCTTCGGAGGGGCAAACGCGCAACGCTTCGCTCGACTTCCGCTGCCTTTCCAAACAGCGGGCACCTGCTTTTCGACAACACCCGCAACAGGAGCTCGCCACGTTCGACCTGCTCGCGCATCCAGACCACTTCTTCGAGCAGCAAGCAGGCGTCCTGCCGCTCGAAACCCCCGTCCACCATCGCGCCACATTCGCGCCCTAGCCGTGTGTCCACCACCCGCTTCGCTGTGTTTCCGGGGAGCTCGCCATCCCCACCCTGCCGCCTGCACGTCTTCCGCGTCGCACACTCGTCGCCCATCTACCCTTCTTTCCATGTCGCCGATACCATCATGAGAAGAACCTGAGGATGGAGAGCCCGGTATCGACACAGGAGCAGCAGCTCTGCCAGCTCCTGGCAGACCTGCCGGCCAGGTTCAACTACCGCTACAATGACGAGGCTTCGAGGGAGCTCCTGACGAGCCTGTTCTGGTCGTTGAGTGGCGGGAACCCCGAATACATGCGCCTGCTCTTCCCGTCAGGCAAGCCGCCCGAGAGCCTGAAGCTTAGCGATGCCCAGGGCGCCGTCGAGGGCGCCGAATACACAGAGGCAGCACGAGGAAAGCGATGCGGTCACATCTTCAAGCCCGGCGAGGCATCTTACATGTGCCGTACCTGCGGTACCGACGAGACGTGCTGCCTGTGCAGCCGATGCTACGACTCGACCGACCACACCGGCCACATGGTGCGCATCCAGATCTCGGTGGGCAACAGCGGCTGCTGCGACTGCGGCGACGATGAGGCCTGGAAGACACCGCTCTTCTGCACGATCCACTCTGATATGAACAAGGGTTCGGCCAAGGGCAAAGGCAAGGAGGCCGCGGGCCTTCCTGAGGAGCTCGTCTCGAACCTGCAAATGACCATCGGGAGGGTGTTCGACTACATCTGCGATGTCATATCGTGCTCTCCGGAGCAGCTCCGCCAGGCCAAGACGCACGAAAAGATCGTCGAAGATGAGGAAAAGTCTCGCTTGTCTTCAAAATACTACGGAGTCGAGGCCGAGACGTGCAGCGACTTTGCTTTGATTTTGTGGAACGACGAGAAACACACCGTCCAAGAGGTTCAGGACCAGGTCGCCAGAGCGTGCCGAAAAACAGCCCGTGCGGCCGCCCGCGACGCCTGGGAGACCGACGCCATCGGGCGAAGTATCTTGACATATTCGAGCGATATCGCCCGACTCTTGCAGATGTCCAAGATTATGGAAGCCATTCGTGTTACCGTGACAATCCGATCAGCCCGAGACACGTTCCGCGAGCAAATGTGCGGCACGCTCGTGGAATGGCTCAGCGACATCTCCGGCTGCAGCGTGGGCCATGACAGTCACATCCTCAGGCAGACTGTGTGTGAGGAAGTCATGCGTCCGTGGCGACAGGGAAGTCCCGCAACTCACACGTTGGGTCTCATCGACGACGAAGACGAGGACGATCAAGACATGGAGGCGCGGACGCCATTCCATGGCGTGAACGCGCGCTTCATCCTGGCACTGCAGAGGGCTGCCGGAAACCGGGGCGATTTGGAGATTGCCATCGGGGGAACCGCCGTAGACATCGACGACGATGATGACGATGACGACGACGACGAGGAAGACGACGATGCCGACATGGACGAGGTTGACGTGGACAATCATTCCGCCACCAGCTCCACCGCAGGGGGCGATGAAGAAGAAGACCAAGATGTCATGATGGTAGACGCAAGAGGGGATGTGACGGACTTGGGGATGAACTGGAGCCAGCCTGATCAAGCGTTGGAAGACGACGAAGCGACCATGGCAGGTTACCCACCCCCTCCGCCGCCGCCTCCAGCCCAAGCGCAGGCGTCAACCAGAGAACGAGACGGCACACCGTCGGATTCGGACACGGCGGAACCGCTCATCGCACCAGCAATATATGCCAAGGCTAACGTTGACATTCCCAAGACACCGGGCAAGACGGAAAAGGTCACGCCCAGGCCCGGCAGGTATTGGATCGAAACTCCTGCTGTGTATACGCAGCGAGAGAAGGTGTCTCCTGCCGAGGATGTCTTTCAGCGAGTGCGGCTCGACTGGCTGCTGCTCTTCGACTTGAGGATGTGGAAGAAGGTCAGAAACGACCTTCGCGCATTGTACATCTCCACCGTGGTATCGATACCCGAGTTCAAACGTGTATTGGCTCTGCGGTTTGCGAGCTTGTATACCATTCTGGCACAGCTGTACCTGGTTGGCGACAGGGAGCCGGACCACTCAATCATCAACTTATCCCTTCAGATGTTGACGACGCCGTCCATCACGGCCGAGGTTGTCGAGAGGGGAAACTTCTTGAGCAGTCTTTTGGCCATCCTTTACACCTTTTTGACTACTCGACAAGTTGGCCATCCGTGGGACGTGTCTCCCGATGCCGTCTTGGCCTTTGAGAGCGGCTCCGTTACGAATCGTCGCATGTATCACTTCTACCAGGACCTCAAATATCTCTTTGGCTCGCCGCACGTCCAGGAACATGTCAGATCCGAGCCCCGCTATCTGATGCAATTCTTGGACCTCGTCAAGCTCCACCAGTGCATCGGGCCTAATGTGCGCGCCGTGGTCGAACATGTCGAGTACGAAGCAGACTCGTGGATAACGGCGTCGTTGGTAACGCGCCAGATCAACTTGCAAGCCCGAAACCTTGCCGAGGCATACCGCGACTGCCCTGCGGACGAATTGCATCATCTTCAGCGAGCCATCCGCTTCACCGCCAAAACCGTGATCCTGAACTCCATCGGATCTGAGCGGCTGCGGTTCAAGCAAGGGGAGATTAAAGATGAGGTCAGATTCAAGACATTGACGGACTTCGAATTCGATACAGAAGGGGCGTCGTACGAAGTCGTCAAGTTCGTCGTGGAGAAGGATGCGATCAGCTTCCACCACGCCTTACACTACACGCTCTCGTGGCTTATCGAGTGTGCACGGTCGCTTCCCGCATCCAACCTGAAGTCCCTGATGAGCTTCACCTTGCAGGAGCTACGTTCAAAGCCAAAACTGATGGGCCGGCCGCAGATCCCAAAGAAGGACTACAGCCCGGAAGACTATCTCATCGCTGCCTTTGACTTTCCGCTCCGTGTCTGTGCTTGGCTCGCTCAGATCAAGGCCAATATGTGGGTTCGAAACGGCATCAGCCTACGGCATCAGGCCAGCACGTACCGCGGCGTCGGACAACGAGATGTTTCGCATCACCGAGACATATTCTTGCTCCAAACCGCCATGGTGGTATGCAATCCCAGCCGGATGCTCGCGTCCATCATCGACCGGTTCGGCATGGATGGATGGGTCAAGGGCTTGTTTGAACTCAAGTCGGAGGCGCAGGATGACAGCCAACACCTCGATATTGTCGAGGACATGATCCATTTGCTCATTGTCCTCTTGAGCGACCGCACCTCACTCATTGCCCCGGAAGACGAGCCCAATGCAAGAATACTGGCCATGCGTCGGGACATTATTCATGTCCTGTGTTTCAAGCCGCTGTCGTTCAATGAGATTTGCAACAAACTTCCAGAAAAGTACCAAGAGCAGGAGGACTTCCACAAGGTCCTAGATGAGATGGCCACCTTTAAACCCCCTGAGGGGGTCTCCGACGTCGGCACCTTCGAGCTTCGCCACGAGTTTATCGACGAGATAGACCCTTATATTGCTCATTACAACAAAAACCAGCGCGAAGAGTCGGAAATGGCCTACAGGAAGAAGATGGCCAAGAAGACGGGCAAGGCGGTGGAAGACATCGTGTACGAGCCGAAACATCGCCCGGTTCCTTCTGGCCTGTTTGAGAATCTCGGCCAGTTCACCGGAACAGGCATCTTTGCGCAAGTCATCTTCTACTCCCTCTTGTACCCGCTCGTTGCGCAGAGGTTCACCCCGACGGTACCATTCACCAGACTGGAGACATTCCTCCAGGTGGTGTTGCACCTCATCCTGATTGGAATCTTGGAGGACAAGACGGACGACACCTTCGTGGCGACAGAGGGGCAAACGTCATTCGTCCACCTTGCCCTCACAAGGATGGCACGCAGCAACTTCATGCCCGAGGCTAGCAGTTCGAGAACAATCGTGTCGCTACTACACCTCATGTCTACCAAAGACGAGTTCAAATCCGTCCATCCCAAGATAGCCCTTGTCCTCAAGCGGCTCAAGCAAAGGCGGCCCCAGTCCTTTGAGGTAGCGTTCACTAACCTGGGCGTCGCCGTGGATCGCATCAACACCGCGTCGCCGGCGAACAACTCGGCCGAGGAAGAGCGCGAGCGGAGGAAGAAGGCTGCACTGAGCCGCCAAGCCAAGGTCATGGCACAATTCCAGCAGCAACAGAAGAGCTTCATGGAGAACCAAGGAGGCGTCGACTGGGGCTCTGATCTCGAGGACGATGAGGACGTCATGAAGCAAACTGAAGAGCGCAAGCACAGCTGGAAGTACCCGACCGGGACCTGCATCTTGTGTCAAGAGGAAGCAGACGACCGTCGTCTATATGGAACATTTGCTCTGGTCAACGAAAGCCGCATTCTTCGACAGACCAACCTGCAGGATCCAGACCTCGTGCGAGAAGCATCGCAAACGCCCTGCAGCCTCGACCGCTCAGCAGATGACATCCGGCCCTTTGGCATCGCCCATGAGAATCGGAAGATGGTGGAGAAGCTGAATCCTCAAGGGGAAGTCTTCCTCGCTGAGCGGCAGACCATCGGGAAAGGCTACAAGGGCAACTACTCTCGTCCTGGGCCGGTGGCCAGCAGCTGCGGGCACATGATGCACTTTCACTGCTTCGATATGTACTATGAAGCGACCCTGAGGCGCCATGGCCACCAGATTGCGCGGCACCATCCGGAAGACACGCGCCGGAACGAGTTCGTCTGTCCGCTCTGCAAGGCACTGGGCAATACCTTCTTGCCGATCGTCTGGAAGGGCTTGGAGGAGTCCTACCCCGGATGCCTTCAACCCGATGGCAGCTTTACTGAGTTCCTAGACAAGCAAATGGGCTCGGCATACTGGCTCGGGGGAAGCAAGGCCCGTGAGTTGGACGAGCCGGGCATGCCGGCGCTGAAGACGCCCAGCGTCCCTGGGAGTTTGGTCGAGTCTCTCGAGACTCCGCAGCCGGATACCGAAGCATCGCGGAGTTGGACCAAAATATTCCCGTTTGCATCTCGGTCCCAGACACAGGCCCCATCCGGGCCGTCTATCATTACCAGCGCCCCGATGGTCAGCTCCGGCGGTACGTCCGAGAATGACCGAGATGCGGCGACCAGGGAAAAAATGGTCAAGGATCTCATGACTGCGTATCAGCGTCTCCGGGATACGCTACGAGTGAACGGTCTTCAAACGAAGCACATCATGGATGCGAAGCTCGACTACGGGTCTGACCTTCACTCTAGCGACACCTTGATACAGACCGTTGGCTTTACGATTTCGTCGGTGGAACTGCAGCAGCGCGGCGTGGAGGCGCAGCCTGGCATGACGCTGCTCGAAAAGATCCCGGAACAAGTCTTGACGCACCTGCGGATCCTGTCAGAGACTGCATCGTCGTATATGCTTGTGGGAAGCCGGTCGTACGACGAGGACAATCTGGTCGGGAACGAGTTCCGGAAAGACTGCGAACGGCAGCACTGCCAACTGTTCATGTCTCGCTACTTCGGAACCGGATCGCCAGACTCTGGGCGGCCGATCGACATGTACCCGGCGCTGCTGAGCATGGACCCCTTCATCTTCCTCGTGGAGTGCGCATACGGCCTCGTCCCCGATCAAAAGGTGGACATTGCACACTTGGTTACCCTGTGCTACCTGGCGGAGCTGGTCAAGGTGGTGTACCACATGGGTCGGAACGCCCCGGTGGCCATGTGGCTCGGAGGTCTCAAGAATCGACACACCAGGGACGCGTCCATCAACAACTTTGCCGATTTTGCTCTCGTCGTTACCGAGCGTGCAATGACGTTCCACGCGGCAAAGGGCGCCGACGCGGTGGACCACTGCGAGAACGTGGGGTTCCAGCAGCCGGGGGTGGACACGCTGGAGGGGTGGTACACGTTTGTGAAGAAGTACGCGCTCACCTTCTTGCGCAAGACCCTGGTCTTCCTGTATGTCAAGTACGGCGTAGACTTCAACAGCCACGTCTCGCCCATCCCGGAGGCAGACGAACTGGACCGCCTCACGGAAGCGCTGCGGGTGCCCCCCTTTGATGAAATGTGCGCTTCGCTCACGCACAACGCAGCGGCCTTTGGCTGGCCAGACACCACACAGGACCTTGTCTCTGGATGGGTCAAGCACCAGGCGCTGTGCGCGAGGCGGATGGGGGACATGAGCCCGACTGCCATGGTCAGCCACCCGGGCATCTTTGAGCTGATAGGGCTGCCGAAGACGTACGACACGCTCATCGAGGAGGCGACGAGGAGGAAGTGCCCGACGACGGGCAAGGACCTGACGGACCCGGTGATTTGTCTGTTTTGCGGGGAGTTGTTCTGCAGCCAGAGCACGTGCTGCCAGAAGCCGGACACGGTCAGCGGCGAGACGACCAGAATCGGCGGAGCGCAGCAGCACATGCGCAAGTGAGTTGCGACCGCCCCGAGACGTTGACTGATAGCTTCGCCCACCCAGAGAATGAGAGTTCGAGAGCTAACGCGAGATGCTTCGGCGTAGATGCCAACGGAACATCGGGGTCTTCCTCAACGTGCGGAAGTGTTCGACGGTATATCTCTTCCGGCAATCGGGCTCGTTCGCGGCGGCCCCGTACATTGACAAGTACGGCGAGACGGATCCGCAGCTGCGACACGGGCGTCAACTGTTCCTGAACCAGAAGAGGTACGACTCGATGATACGCAACACGGTGCTGAACCACGGGGTGCCGAGCCTCATCAGCCGCAAGCTGGAGGCAGAGATCAACAACGGCGGGTGGGACACGCTATGATGGATCGGGGGTCTCGGGACGAGTGAGTGATTGAGTGCATGCAGATATCTATGGGATAGAGCCCTGGAACGGGGGGTGCTAGAACTGGGGTCTGGGTCTGCGCGGGGTGGTGCATCACTGTTGAGGAGTCCTGGCGCGTAAACGTGTACGGAGATTACATTATGATGTGGAAATGAATACTGTTGAGTCGAGCCCGCGGGTCTGTCTGCGCATGCGAATCGTAACGAGTGACGATGATGATGACGACGATATTGGCGATGGTGTTGCTGCTTTCTCGGGAACTGGTAGTCCGTACTTTATATGAAGGTTCGCATGACAGGATACATAATGTTGGTACAGTGCCGACAGGACAGTGTGTGACAGCAGGCGGCACATGGAACGCGGGCCCAATCACAGGCGCAAGGGGCGTGCGACATGAGCGGATGACAGGGCGTCTCTGGCGCGCGTGTCCCCCGGGGCGTGCGTGCCTGGGCTGCAGCTGACCTGACGTGACCTGGCCTGGACGGGCCTGGTTGGCAGCACTCAAACAAAGCTTCAACTCTGCGCATCGCATCGAGACACCTCATCGAAAAAGGGCACACTGACGACATCCATCCATTCTCGTGTCACCGAGCCCAGCCCAGCCCGGCCCAGCTCGGCCCCGACCCCGTCTCTATCCCCCGATCCCCCATTGCGCGACGAGCGGCCCTGGATACGGAACCCGTTTTTTCCGCGGCGGTGGATCACGACTCGAGATGCCCGGCCGACGATCTGGGCGCGCGGCCGCCAGAAAGGCAGCGGCCGCTCTAGGTGCGTTACGTCCTTGATCCATTCACTCACTCACTCGCTCGACCATCGTCCATTGTTGGAGGTTTTTTTTTTTTTTTTGGTCAACGAGCACTTGCATCTCTTCGACTACCGCTACCGCCACTGCGAGTCTCGTCCGTCGCGCGCAGAGAATCGCACGGGGACGGCTGCTTCCCTGGCTGGCTGGCTGGCTAGGTGGTCAATTTGTGCATCCTGCATTGTCCCGACCGCGTCCCCTCCCTCCCTCCCTCCTCTCTCGCCGTCTGCTCCGTCTGGCGGCGACTGCAACCGCATCTGCAAACATGGCCCCGAAAGGCAGGATTCGACTCAGGCTAACGCGCTCCTCGGGCGCCGCTGCAGAGAGCACCCCAAAGAAGTTTGAAGACCTCGAAGACGAGCCCATGGTCGACGCGAGCGCCGCGGACAATGCCTCCGACCGCGAGGAGCCACGCGCGCAAGAAGACGACGACGACGATGCTGAGCACCAGGAGCCCAAGGGGGGCGACGATTCGGCCGACGACGACGACGAAGACGACGCGAAGGAGGAGGAGTCGGCCAAGGAGCCCACGCCGCCACCGCAGCCCGTCATCCGCAGGAAGCGCCTGGGCCGGCCGCCCAAGAACAAGCCCCCGGACTGGGACCCCATGGTCACCGTGACCGAGGACACGCCGCGGCGCAGAGGACGCGGCGGGTGGAGGGGCCGCGGAGGTCGCAAGGGTGGCGCCCCTCCGCCCAAGGCCGAGCAGGTCATCGACGCCGAGGGCACCGTCGCCGAGATCGTCGACGACGAGTGCGTCCTGCCCGACGACCCCGAGGGCGAGACCAAGGTGGACAAGCTCGGCAACCTCGACGGCGGCCGCGAGTACCGTTGCCGCACCTTCACCGTCATGGGCCGCGGCGACAGGCTCTACATGCTGTCGACGGAGCCCGCGCGCTGCGTCGGCTTCCGCGACAGCTACCTCTTCTTCACCAAGCACCGCAAGCTCTACAAGATCATTGTCGACGACGACGAGAAGCGCGACATGATTGAGCGCGACATCATCCCCCACTCGTACAAGGGCCGTTCGATAGGCGTTGTCACGGCGCGGTCCGTCTTCCGGGAGTTTGGCGCGCGCATCATCGTCGGCGGCAAGCGCATTCTCGACGACTACAGCGTCGCCCAGGCCCGCGCCGAGGGCGTCGTCGAGGGCCAGCTCGCCGACCCGGACGACCACTTCGTCCCCGGCGAGCCCTACAACAAGAACCAGTACGTGGCCTGGCACGGAGCCAGCGCCGTCTACCACACCAACGTGCCGTCGGTGCCCGTGCCCAGCGGCAAGCCCGAGTACAAGAAGCGCAAAGTCAACGTCAACGACACCAACTGGATGCTGGAGCACGCGCGCGAGGCAAGGTTCGTTCACTCACCCACTCACTCACTCCCGCATGAATCATTGGGGCGGGAGATTCTTGAGGCGATATACTAACGTGGCCCGTGACTTGCAGCATATTCAACTCTGGCATCAACGCCATCCGAAAACTCAACAACGCCGGCGTCTACGATATCCACACCAACGTCATGCAGTACCCAGCCATCATGCAGCCCACGCTGGCGCGCATCGAGCAGGTGGCGCCCGGGGACGAGGACGTGACGAGCCGCACCAGCGGCGGTCGGTTCCCGCCCGTCTCGGCCAAGGTGGCGAGGAACTTCATGGTCACCGACACGTACTTTGAGAGCCCGCCCGCCGGCGCCGCGCCCGTGGCCGTCGACGCCGCCGACGACACGGCCGACTTCCTCTCGGCCTTTGACGGCCTGGCCGCCGTCCCCGACGACGTCAGGGACCTGCTGCCGCCCGAGTGCCGCAGGGCCTTCGACGCCGCCATGGGCAGCGACGCCGAGTGGAAGGCGCGCTGGGGCCCCGAGAGCAGCACCATGGCCCGCCGCGGGCCCGTCATCGACAAGGCCATTGTGCCCTACAGCATGGGCTGAGGCGAGTCACTTGGGGCGCGCTGCGGCGCAACACCAGAGGGGGTGGTGCTTTTTTTACAATTTGTATGCTAATGTATGGAATGTCTCGGGCAGCGCGAGCGACCCGGGACGAACGAATGGCTAGGCGCGGAGGCGTTGGGCATGGGCTCACGAATTTTAGAGGCCGTCGGCAACGGCGCCCATTTACGCATAAAGATGGTCATTTTCATCAAGGCAGGAACGCTCGGCTTGTGACGTTTTACACCATGGCCGTGGCCGGTGACGTGTCTATTAATGTGGTGTACAGATACAGGTAGCTACAGACAGACCGCAGCCTGGCTCGACGCTACTCAACTTACACCACCTCCCACGCTACTTGGTCGAGGTCAGACGCCGGGTTGCGGCGGAACGCCTCCCACAGCCTCTGCTGTGCGCGCAGCGCCTCGACCGTGTCGCCTTCCTTGCGCGAGGGCCCGGCCTCGGCGGACCCGTCGAGGTCGCGGGCGCAGACGTCGACGAAGTCGGCCTCGGCGAGGAGCGCGGCGAGGGCCGCGTCGCTGGTGACGTCGTCGGCGGCGTGCTCTTCAGAGCGCTGGGGCTGCTTGCCGCCAGAGGGAGCAGACCGCCGCCGAGGACGGCGCCTGTCGCGCAACGTCACCCTGTAGAGGGGCTCGTCGGCGGTGTCGTGGGGGATGGTGTCGAGGGTGAAGCCCGGGCCGCGCTCGTGCTCATCCTCGTAGAGGATGCCGAGGCGGAACAGCTCGTACAGGTCGTGGAGGTCCTTGTCCTCGCCATCGAGCCCGACCCCCGCGTCCTCAGCCTCGCGCTGCTCGCGATCTTTCTGCTGCATCTCGCGCCTGCGGCGGCCGTCGACATGCCGCGGGAGCAGGTCAGCGGCGTCGGCGGCCATGTCGCGGCCCTCGCGCAGCTCGTCTACGCGGTCCATCCAGCCGTGCGGGATCGGGTGAACGTAGGCGGTGGCCCCGGACGTGGTGCGACGGATGCTGGCGCCGTGGCGGCGGATGTGCTGGCCGACGAAGCGTCGCACGTGCCGTGGCAGCGGACCGCCTTCGGGGTTCGGGTCCGTGGCGAGGTCGAGGACGCGGCGCCGCGAGGAGAGGCCGCCGAGGAGGACGAGGAGCTTGGTGTGCGACCACTTGAAGGTCTTGCGGCGGTAGATGGGCGAGTGGGAGACGCGCGAGAAGTAGCGCTGCTGCTGCCGCCAAGGCAGGACGAGGGAGGACGTGAGGTTGTCGGTGTCGAGGGCGTTGGTGGTGGTGGCTGTGGGATGGGGCATGGCGGTCGTGCTGCCGAGGTGTGCTCGAGCTGCAGGGTCCAGTATTGTGCGGAAGAGGAGAGCAAAGGAAGAGGGAGAGGGAGAGGGAAAAGAGTTAAAGGCGCAGAGCGCGTCGGCTTTGATGGACTGAGGTGCGAGTCGAGGAGGTGATGGGGGGAGAAGGAGCGCTCCGGGACGGGCACCTTTATGGGCAGGCAGGCGCGACACACAATGACTGCAGCAACTGCAGAGTACCTACTTCGTACCCTTCGCAAAGTAACGCGACGAAGTAATAACTGGCCTCTAGATGCTGATCTCGGCTGCGTCCAAGAGGTCATCTCGATTCCACGGCTTCGTATTCAGCCCATTCGCGGGCGGTGCTGGTGCTGGCGCTGGTGCGCGAGGAGCCCCCAACTGGCGCCGGTGTGCCTTGCCCCGGGGGGGTGGGTGGACGTTGAGTCACTCGGGCTGATTGATTGATTGATTGACGCACACACGCAGGCACGCACGCGCGCGCACGAGAAGCGAGATCCCGAACGAGTCACAGCTGAGGGAGAGGGAGACGATGAGCCCGCCCAGGCCGAGTTAATCTCGACATGAGCTGTGGAATGAATGGGCAACCAGGCAACGATTCACGACGCTTGGGGCGGAGGGACATTGGTGGTGGTGGTGGTTCGGTGTTGGTGCTGCTGCTGCGGGTCCCTGAGATGTGGTGAAGTGAGTGTGGTGTGGGTACTTGGGGTAGCGGCGTGTAAGTCGGGTAACTAACGCAGCGCCCTGGACGCATCTCCCTCCCGTGACGGGACTTGCATCGCATCACACGTCTGCCGCTGCCGCGACGGGGAGCCTCTGACAGGAAATTCCATCACTGTATCCGTATACAGTATCTAGAACGTTTATTCTTTCAACACAAATGTTCCGCGCATCAGGGGTCCGTCCGCCGTGATGAGCGCATACCCATCAGGGCTCGCTATCCGACCCGTTCCCAGCAACACGACGTCAGTTCCCTGGACCCCTTCTCTCTCTCTTTTCGCTCCCACCCGAGTCCCGAGTCGGTAGATGTCCGTCCGTCTCCTCTCCTCCGGCGTACTGTAGCT
The DNA here is from genome assembly GCA_029168975.1 of Purpureocillium lavendulum. Classification (NCBI taxonomy): domain Eukaryota; kingdom Fungi; phylum Ascomycota; class Sordariomycetes; order Hypocreales; family Ophiocordycipitaceae; genus Purpureocillium; species Purpureocillium lavendulum. Next base: position 1,794,379 of record JAQHRD010000001.1, read on the forward strand.
ACCTGGTATCTTTACCTACCTCCTACCTTGGGTACAGTACACAAGCCAGGACGGAAGAGACAGGGACATGGGCACGCACACACACGCATGCACACACGGGCCGCGAGGACAAGACCACTCGCTGCCCTCGTACCAACAAGAAGTCCCCCCCCCCCCCCCCTTCTTCGTGCAGAGCTCAGCAGCAGCAGCAGCAACGCAACAAAGCAACAGGACGGCACGGGCGCGTGCGCGTGCGCGCGAACCTCACCCTGTTTCAGCCCACATAGTAGGCTGCGCTTGAGCCCTGGTGGCCACGGCCGGGCATGGATACGTACAAGTACGTAGTTGAAATGCGGACCGCCCGCCGCGCCTCCCACGTCCGGCGCTTCGGCACGGTTCACGATGCCCACGTGCGACGAGCGGCTCGAACGAACGACCTGGCCCGCCCGCCCGCCGGCCTGCCGCCGTCTGGGCTGTGCGTCCAGTGCGTGCGCACGGTAGACAGCGTCTCCGTGTATGGAGGGGGTCGATGACGTGTATATGCGTATCTCTTTGACTGTCTCACTCTCACCCTCCCTCCGTGCGAAGGTTTGTATAACTCTTTCGTTCGTGGAGTGTGGCCGCGCAACGGCAGAGCGCCGGGCCCCGGACGGTGTCCAGGAGATAAATATGGTGCTATAGGAGGAAGGAAAACCTACGTCCTAGCATCGGCCGTGTACGGAAGTCCTACAATCGACCGTCCCGCCTTGTGTGTGTGCCGTCTGCCGAACGCGCCCCGCGCCTCCCCGACCGTTGTGTACTTGATGTCCAACGGCTCTGGTTTACCGCCAGCACCGCCAGCCTTGCCAGAGAGCTCGCTCTCTTGACGCGGTTCCTGCCATGGCAGTCCACTGGCTTACGAAACTCCTCACGACTCAACCCGGGAGGCGCCACGGCAAAGAATACCGCGTCAAGCACCGCTGCCGAGTGGCAGCTTTGTTTCTGACATGGGCATACAGACACGGCGCATGGCGCTATCACTCGCTCCGGCCAGGTCATCGACGTAGAGAAACAAACAGGCATGCAATGCAAGGCTTTCTATGCTCTTACAGATTTGGTACACTGGTGCGGGTACGTATCCGGACCATCAAAACCAGTCCCTGTGGCCGCCAACGCCCTGTGCTGGTATATCGTCGTCACGGCCCACGCTCCTCCCCATCCCTCGCGCGTCCCCTTCGCCAACGTCCCCGTCTCCAGGCCGACATGGCGCACTCAGCTCGCCCCATGACGCACCCTCCCCAGGCTATGCCGTCAAGGGCATCTGCAGACGCTCCGTTGAATTTTCTGGTACACTCTCGTTATGGCTCCGCGGTGACACCCCGGTCGTCTCCCCGCTCGTAGCTCATACTGCCCGCCGACGCATCTCCTCCCTCGCGCGCGCTTCTCGAATGGATTCGCTTAGGCGGCACCGACCAGGATGTTGTTGATGGGGATATGGACTATTTCCGCCTCGCGTCAGCAAACCAATGTTCGTGTCGCCACACGCAACTGCGCACAGAGTTGTGTGCTCGTTGCGGCAGACTCGCGCGTCGCACAAGGGCACGGGGAACGCACTCAGCTTGACGACGTAGCCAACGGTGCCCATGGTCAGGAACCCGATGGCGATGGCCTGCGAGATCTTGATAAACTCCTTCTTGTCGGCTGCAGCGACGAAATTTCCCATGTCAGCGCGCGCGTCTTCGAGCTTGCGTCCCGTGCCTGCCCCAAGCTCCCCTTGCACGGCGGGGAGGAGCAGGATCCGACAGGGGAATGAATCGCAGGGGACCGGGCCGGGCGAGCTACTCACGCTTCTGGCACTTGTTGATGAACTGGACGCCGTCCTTGAGGAACTCGCGCGGGACATCGATGAGGCCTTCGACGTTGTCTGCCATTGCGACGGTGGTCCGGCTGAATTCGCGCGGCGGAATGCAGGTGAAGGTCTTGACGGAGGAGAATGATCGTCGCAAGAGGACACGGCGGCAATCGACAACGGCGGGCGGGTGTGGGTTGCGCTGGGATGAAATCGTCGTCAACACGTCGTCGTTGGAAAAGGAGCGTGAGCTGGCTTGTCAGTCTGGCCACATCGATAACCCCAATTGCTCGACCCAGCCCCTGCCCAGTTAAAGTGCCACGTCGCCTCCACCAATCGACCGCTCTTCCCAACTGGACGTGGCCCGTGCTCCACGGGGATCGGGACATGGTCACGTGCCCATCTAGCGTGGCCGCAGCCCGCCTCCTCCTGGTCGGCTTGGCTACCCTGTACCGAGAATCCGTCCATGTAAATCGTGGCCCGGTCGGTTGAGATCATGGCAGGCAGGGTGCCCACGAGAAAGAGCTCTCAGTAGCACAAAGCCGGGACAGTTCCATGTGCGTACAACGTACAACATGCTGCCGCGATGTACTGTAGCGGATTTGTCACTGTTTCTTCGTCCGCCACTCGGGCCGTCATGCATACCCACGCCTACGTACGGTCATCGTATGAGTTTCCGCGATGCGCATTACTGCCACCGCCTTTTCTCCCGGGCCCTGGGGTGACCGAAGACCATCGAAGACGCCAATAGCACTGTCGAGCTCCGGCAGCAGCCTCGGGGAACGGGCAGCGCACGTTCAGTCCGTAGCCGCCATTCACGGAGCGGCGCGGCCTACCCGAGGCGGCCAAGGACGGTTCAAGTGGCGGAGAGCCGAACGTGTGAGGCTGCCAACAGACACCCGACGAGCTGGAACTCGTCCAGTGCGTGTTGGCTCCAGGCCCGGAGCCATTCATGTGCGGAAGGGTGCTGCAGGCGCTCGGGGTCAGAAGTCGATAGCTTCAAAGAGACTCATCAGGTGCATGGTCCGCAGGGGCCTCCCGATCAAGCTGGCTGCAGCAGCCACGATGCCACCGGGTAACACCGCAGCCTGACGGCGGCGTCACCAACCATGGCTGACAGATCGCCACACAGTCGACTCACGCATCGAGTGGCGATGAGAGCCCACCTGATTTGGGAAGAAAGCCCCGGAGAATCCTCATGTACCACCCGAGCAACGTCAGCCCCCAACACGGTGGGAAGCCATGTCTCTCTCTACATGAAGGCTTGGATGGCACTCCTTCACCGACCGAGTCGAGCACACCGTGAGCGCCAGCCTGCACGAGATGTGGCCGAGGGCGCCTCAGCGACGGACCTTGCCGCCAAGGCACTCACAAACGTCCCTCGTGGCTGACCGTGACACCCCACGCAAATGCAAGCGTCGACGACTGTCATGGTTCTCCCGCCTCGGTAATCTCTCCGCCAATGACTGACTGCTCTGCGTAATGTCGACCGCCCGACAACGATGTGCTTCGTCCGTCGTCTTGTTGTCCATGAAGGGGACACCAGGAAAGAGGTTGACGAGTGAGGCTGGACAGGGTCGAAGAGACACCGGATGCTTTGCGCGGCCTGCTGGTTTGTCCTGGGCCGCCGAGCCATGAGGCTGGCGGTCTGCTGCGGCGGATTGGCGACCATATCGGGTCCTCGCGATCGACCAACAACCAAGTCAAGTGAGTGGCGGCCATGAGACACGACGACCGAGTCGTCATCGACAGTACGTATCCGCCTCACCCTCCACGTCGTCAGCCATGGCTGAGGTACCCCAAAAGTGCTTGAACAACGTGGGCATGTATTATTGTACTCCGCACTTGTGGCGGTCCTCGAACAACGCTGCCCAGAGAAGATGACACGCTTGAACAGAACCAACTTGACATCAGTTTCTCCGTAGGTGGACTCTCGCCCCAACAGGATGACAGACAAACAGATGACAGGGTCCCGAGGCCTGTTTTTCAGGCAACCCTGTCTGCGATCGCCCGTTTGGCTGCCTTGGAAGCATTGAGCGGCTGGCAGGACCCTGAAATGTTAGGCAGAGCCAAGGCCGGGGACACAGATGTTCGTTGACGAGTGGGGGGGCTGTTCATCAACCCCCGGCCGAGAGTTCCCGCTCGCCGTGGCGCGGCGCGGCCTGCTCTATCGATAGCAGCGCACGGTGCCGGGAGCTTGCAAGCAAATCGCCCCTCCTTCGTCAGGGGACATCGTTTCGAAGAGGTCTCTCTCTTCACGGTGCTGGCCCGGTTCAAGACCGCCAACACCGGCGGAACGGGAAAGTAGCAGCGAGGAGGCGTCGGCAAACACGAAGACGTCGGCCACCGAGGTTCGCGCTCCATGATTGATCCCGCGGAAACGAGGGTGCCGCTAGATGGCGCAGCGCGGGACCCAGCCCTCTCCCAGGCTTGCCAATGCTGCAGCCTCAATTGGTTCGAACGACCGTTCTTGTCGTCACGGATGGGTGCCCAACTCTCCATCCCGGGCTGACTCGGCACCAACAGGACAAAGAGACACACATTGCCTCGCCGCCCCGGTGTCGGTCCGCTACGGGCGGTTCGCGTTCGTCCTTTGGACCGGCGGCAAGTGTTCTCTGCCGACGGCGCGGCGTGCCTTGACCCGCTGTGAGAATGCCGGCCCTGGACGCGGTCTCTGTCGTCGACGGGAGCCGTTGCACGACGGGCTGTCCCAGCAGACTGCCCAGAGCGCCGCGACGCCAATGCTCTTGTCGTGCATACGAGTACAGATCAGATGCTGGTCAGGTCTTCACCTGATGATCGAAATGCCAGCGGGCCAGCATCCAAGACAATCAACCTCGGACGCCATGGGACAGGGCGAAGGGTCCCCAATTTCCCGTCCGCCCCGGCACATTGGTTAGCCTGCGCTGGGAGATTCGCCCGGTTCCACAACAACAACAAGCCATGTGCCCGGCGGCATGGGAGGGAACCTGGAAAGGGGCCTCGTGTGCTTCGGGTCTCCAACCCGGAAGGTCGCCAGGAGCCGGAGCTGAAACTCGACAGTCTTGGAGTTATTGCGCTCCGTTGTGGCTGGACATGAAGAAGCCCTCATCAGGGCCCCTCGGTCGGTCGACTGGGTCGGCAGGACATGCATGAAAGACCCACAACCCCAGCCAAAGGTCTCGTGAGAGATTGTGACGATATTACACAAACGGAAATGCAAACCCTCACGTACTTGGAACATGGGGGGGCTTGTTGAGGGCAGCCCTCAGCCCAGACTGAGCCGAGCCGACGCAGCTTGGGAGCGGTCGCAACATGGATGCTTGCCTTGTGCGTCGGGCACAATCTTGGAGTCCGGTGGGCCTGAGGCATTTCTCTCCGCATTCTCCGAGCAGGAAACAGGAGACGGAGGTGCAGGGCCGTTGCAGTGCAGGCAGGCATTTGCTCGCGCATCGTGCAGCCCGACAGTTCGCGAGGGTCATTTACACGGTCAGCTGGATCGTGATGCGTCATGTTTCCCGCCCCCGTCGGGAACAGCGCGTTTGGAGCCACGTCAATGGGTCAGGCCGTCCGACGAACAGATGGCCGGCGTTCTGGAATGCTGCTCCTCTGTTCCGCCCCGTCCCCATCATGGATGGTACTCGAGATGGCTCTCATGGCTGGCTGGTCGACTGGTTCGACGGACCATGGGCTCGGCTTGCCGTGCCCTGGCGGCCATGTCGCGTTCTCATCGGTGACTGGCTGTGCCTGCGACCCTGCTCGCCGCTCGTTCGTGTCCCCGGCGGGCTCGAGAGCGCCAAAACGGGGCGGAGGGTCTATGGTGCGAACACCGCCACGCCCCTCATCCCCTTGGACCGGCCCTGCTGAGAATGCGATCAATTATGTCACTCTGCTCACAGGTCCCAGGAGGGAAGCGGTGGTGCGGCGTGTGCTCCGCGCCAGCTGTGTCCGCAAGTGGCACTCGGCCAAAGATCTCGCCGTGAATGGCAGCAGGTTTCCCACAGCTGCATGTCGCCGGCTCTGGTTGGTCCTCTTGGCAACGAGGGCGAATGAACACGGCCTTCGGAGAAGTGGGTGCGGTTGCATGTCCTACGTACCATGTATTCCTCCGCAGCTTCTCCGCCTGGCTGCAAGCTGCAGACTTTTTTTTTCTCGCGGTCGTTCGAGAACACGGAAAGCGGGTGGTGCTGCCCCAGTGAGGATCCCGTCGGACCCTGCCACTGCCGGCCTACTGGTCCGGCAAGGTTGGCTGGCTGCTTGGCTGGCTGGCTGGCTTGCTGGCTGACTGACTGACTCTCGGACAGCGGCGCGTCTCCGTCATTGATTGATTCAAGCCCAGAGCCACGGCCACAGTCTCTCACGGCCCTTTTGCCACACCCTGCGCCTGCGTCACATCATCAGGCGACTGGGCAGCGTTGCTGCTGCTTTGGCTTTCTGCGTTATCTCGTCTTGGTGGGCACATTCCCACCAGCCGGAAAGAAGTCAGTCGGTCGGATCGAGTCGTTCGCCGTCAGTCGTCGCTAGTCCTGTCTGCCTGCCCTGCCCAGGTGCCAGGCAACCGGGGCTGGGTACCTGCTGGTGCTGCACGAAGTACGAACCTGAAGTTGTATTGGCGGTGTTGCTGGATCCTCACATGGGGTGCCAGGTACGAAGCACTCGTACTGTACGAACTTCGCGCAGAGCACGAAACATGCCAGCGCCGTCAGCCGTTGCCTGGCCTGGCCCGTTTGATTGAGTGATGACCTTGTGATCGTGCCGCCCGCTCACTCTCCGGGATCCTATTTTAGCACACTGCACTGATTGTCTCGGTCGCCCGTCAGCAACGGAGCCCGACGAGTTGTCGACGCCGGACGCCATGGCAATGCCTGTTGGTGCGCCTTGTGGGAACCGGGCTGTCCGGCCCCGGGTTGGAAGGCCGTGTCGCCGTGGCTGAGCGACAGAAAGGGACCAAACAAGGAGCTGCTCAATAGGCGCGACGCCGGTGCAGGTTTCTGTCAACGGACGACCGAGGTGCATGACGCGCGCTGGGGCGAATTTGCTGGAGCTGGTGCGTGGTCGGTGGCCCGTACCTACTGCGCTCGCGGCTACTGTACAGTACTCGCTGGTACTGGTGCGGCCGTGAACTTGGGTGGGTGGATGGGCAAGCCCATCTCGTACGTGTGCGTAGCGTGCACATGTGCGTGTGCGTGTGCGTGTGCGTGTGCGTGTGCGTGTCTGTGAGTACAGTACAGTCCGCACGAAGGAACTCGGAGCTGCTCCCTCCAACAATGGCGGTGGCGAGCGCTCCACTCTGCTGCCCCCCAGATCCTGCCGGCCGTTCGGGCTCCTCAGCATCACGGGCGGCGCCTTCCCAGTTGCAGGTCATGCTCATGTCCGCTGACGCACACACAGGCAGCCGCAGGCAACCACAGGACGACCACAGCGCAGTGCCCCAGCCGCGCCGGTGCCAGCCCAGTGGGGAGGACGGGGGCTTGGGGGCTTGGGAGGGCAGGAGTCACCCAGGGGTCTGGCCACGCACCAGAGTGCAGGAGGCCGGGGGGGCGGGAGCGTCCAATGACAGCGGCCCTGACGCACCATGACTTGCCCGAGTCACCCCGTCACCCCGTCACCATCGCCCCCGTCACCCCGTCACCCCCTTCTCCTCTCCCATCTGTTCCTCAGGTACGGCGTACTGTACACACGGCGGGCCACGAGTACCGGGGTACATGCCCGGCGGCGTCTACGGGGTACGTACCGCAGCCCATGAGGCATTACATCTGACCGCGGCCAATGGACGCCCGCAACAGCTCAGTTTTAGCGGGGGCCGCGCTCCTCCTTTTTAGCCTCCCCCCAATTGCGCCAAATACCTGCCCGTACTGGAGTACGAGGACTCGTGCGGCCACCGAGGCGCACCACCACAGCGCGCCTGAAGGATGGGGCCCAGCACCCGAGCCAGAGCCACCCGAGCCAAACACAGGACCGGGAGAGGGCCGGGGAAAGAAAAAAAAAAAGAAGAAAAATCGTCTCAGGTACCTGTCGGTGTCATGGCCCACCCCTACTGCAGCGCTGTACCCGTACCCGTCCCCGTCCGTCGTCCCCCGTCCCCCCCAAAGTGCCCGTGCCCGTACCCGCCACGGTGGTGCCCTGCCCTGTTGTTGTCCACTGAACACACCCGGCTGTGCCGCCCGTAGCCTTCATCATCCTCGCCATCCCATCCTCCCCATTTTACTGATGCTTCCACGAACGAACCCTGGTCACCACCTCGCTCCTCTTCCCAGTCTCCTCCCCAACCCTCTCCTCTCCTTCCTTTCTCCCGTCCTCCTCACTCCTCCACGACAACCGAATCCGCCGACTCTTTCGACAACTGCAGTCACGAACTTGCCATCGTTCGCTGACATTTCGGATTCCGGTCTTTCGCGCGAGTCCTCACCCGTCCGCCTCTCAGTTCGCGCTGTGTAGGCTCCTCGGTTGTGCTTCCTCACCGACCGACCTCGTGCAGCGCTGGTGGTCAGCCCCCGACCCTGGGTCTCGACAACCACGCTCTAGGGCTCAACTTTCTTCTTGCCAGCCGACCCTTCTACCAAGAGGTAAGCAATATTAACCACGACCGATCTCTGCCGCGCCCGCATTCGGCCCCTACCCGACCGGCAACGATCGCCGGCCTGCCCTACATGGCGTGTCGCGGATGTGTTGGAGACTGTTTTGGAGCCTTCGCCGCATCGGTCTTCGCCACGGAACCCGGCACGTCCACGGTACAGCCGTGCAGTTCGTTGCAGGGCACGAGGCTTATTGAGGTGCACTTCTCTCGCATGATGGCCCGCTGTCTTCTTTGCTTGGGCAAATAACGTTCTCGCAAAGACAAAGCTTGTGGCAGCAGAGGGCATCAGAGGCGTCTTGCGTTCAGTCATATGGCGATATTGTTCATTCCCTGTACACAACATGCTAACAGCGACCACAGAGCCTTACCTCCTCACGTTTGCGTGCCTCGATACCGCTTTCTGCGTTCCCCGTCCCGCTGCCTGGTCGCTCTCACACGACTCCAACATCGCGACGTCCTTCGATTCGCGCGCATTTTCACCCCCTCTCACTTGTACCGACGCCTTGAAAAATATTGGACAGACCACAGATCTCACTGTGCTTCGCGCGTCCTTGGAGCTCTGACAGTAAATGGCTCGACGCTCCGAGTAAAGGCACCACCGATTTTCCTTTCCCTTTTCCTCACGTTCGAAATCTCGTGGCCCCGAGACACCGCCATCAGCATCGTGTGTGAAACCACGCTGCTGAGTCTCCGTGCCAAGAGATCCCGCTCCGACAAAGATCGACACTCGGTCTTCGTCGGAAATACACAACACCGCCATCATGCCGGGTGGAGTTTGTGCCGTCCTCGACTATGATGTCGATCTGATGGCTGAATACGTTGCGGAGATGGCTACGCGAGTGGTTACCCCCGAGGCAGCCATTTCCACGCCCTTCCGGAAGTTTGTCTCCCAGATCCTCACCTCGACAAGACTGCCGAGCACTACGATCCTCCTCGGTATGAACTATCTTGCCAAGCGCATCAACGCGATGAACGAGCAGGGACCGTACAAAGCGTCTGAGGGCCAAGTGTGGCGTTACCTCACGGTTTCACTTCTCTTGGGAAGCAAGTTTCTCGACGACAACACATTCCAGAATCGCTCGTGGTCCGAGGTCAGCGGCATCGCCGTTTCGGAACTCAACGCTCTTGAGTTTGACTGGGTCCAGGCCATGAGCTGGAGGCTCTATGTCAACCTGGATCTCAGCAAGGACTATCAGGCGTGGCTCGAGAACTGGAGAGACTGGCAGCAGATGAAGAAGCGCCAGGCGGTGCAGGCAAACCGGGAGAGACTCGCGTCTCTGGTACCTGCCATCGACACAGAGATTGCGCGGTATCACAACAACCGCCAGTCGCCCCACTCGCGCTACATTCAGGAGCAGGTTGCCGAGTACGAGCGCTACCAGGCCATCAAGGCGCAACAACGCTCGTACCGGTCACGCGATGCTGCCTGGGCTCACAACACTTGGGCTGATCCTTTGACTCCTCCCGACTCGGGCTACGGAACTCCGGACTACGGCATGTCGGCAACATCCACCAATGCGCAGTACAATGAGTGGTTTAGCCAGGCCACGGCGCAGTATGCCAACCGATATCCCCAGCCGCCCGCTCACAACGCGTTTTACCCCAACCGTCAAAACCCGTACCCTGGCCACTATGCCTACAACCAGGGTATTTGGGAGCACCACGCATTGCCGGAATGCAATTTCCACAACTGCATGACCCCGATGAAGCAACAGGCGCCATGCTTCATTCCTCAGTATGGGCAACCAGTCGTCGGTTAGCGCAGCCCTTCTCGAAGCTTTCGCATTTAAGTTCATCCAAGGAGCGAACCTTACACCATCTGTCTCCTACGACACATCACCACGGGAGTCGGGCATTGACTTTTAATGGACACGAATTTCTACAATTTCAAAAACGACTTTTTATTTTCTGATACCCCGGCACGAGAGAAGAATGTTCACGCGGCGAGCTGCTGGCTCGTTGCTTTTTGCAGGGTTGATTGTCGACCACACGAAGGTGAATGCCTGTGGCAGAGCTTGAGAGGCTTGTCATTTGGCAGTCGCCTGTCCTAACATCGAGGCATGGCATCTCGGATGATGCCAAGCAAGATGGAGCGACAATCGTCCCCTGGTACACGTTGTTAATGTTCACAATTGGCGTCATCGGCTTTCACATTTCTGGGATTTGATCTCGCGATAGATCTGGTTTTTTTTTCTCGCGCGTTTTACCCTGTTTGGCTTGCAACAATCCGCGACTACGGAGCCTGCCATCGTCGTTGAACTCGACCGGTCATGGGGAGACCTGGCGGGACCATCACCGTCAAAATCTCTGCGCCCGCGTGGCTACTGTTGAAGGCACTCGAAAGAAGTGCCTGCGCAGGACTCGGGTTCGCCGATCGGATACGAGTGCGGCCGCTGGATGTGGCAAGCGGCATGAGGTCTGGGATGCGACGCGTACGAAGCGTAGCATAACCAGGGAATAAGGGTTTCTTTTGTTTGCACCATCGATCAGCGGCTGGAGAATCGTCGCCAAAAATCGACATCGGCGTCTGTTTGGTGCCGCGGGATGCCAAGGGATGCCAGCACGAGCTGGCGCCGGTCACGACGACACGCATCACGATGCAATACAGCATCTCAAAAAAAGTTCAGGAACAGTACATATTGCATGGCGACTGTCAACTTCAGGCGGACGCGGCTGTCCGCCTAGAAAACGGGGCTTGATGATACGGCTTTTCATGCATTGCGTTCAGCGGGAAAAATGGATACGGGCAGGTTGTGATCTCCTTTTTTTTCTCTCTCACCCATTGCACTGCACTCGGGGTTTCGTGTTTTCTTGGCCTGTTCGTGTTTGTCTTCTGCCAGCCGAGTCAACCTGGGCCGAGCTTTTCGACTCGAGTCTGCTTGGTGCGCTTTGGCGGCTGTCTTGACGAAATTCTAGACGTCTGGCTTTCATGGGTTGGCACTTGGTAGAGACGCACGGGTTTCGTGGCTTGGGCGGTTATTGTGCGTCAGGGTTTTAATGTCCATATCTGCTCGCGTCTGTGCTTGTGCAGGCAGCGTTCCTATCACAGGACGACCGGCGCGTTTTTCATCTTTCTTGGACAGGCGGTGCGGTGATATCTGCTTCAAGGACGGATCTTCGAGTTTAAGGTTGGGTGGCATGTGCGATCTGCTTTGGGGGGGGGGGGGGGGGGGTATATATAACCTCATCGCTATGCCCCATGGGAGCCCGCGGCAGGTGTTGTGTCGACTGCACAGATATGTAAGGAAAAGGAATCAGAGACGCGATGCCCGGGACTCTGCTATCGCGATGCTGGTGAGGGGATTTCATTGGCAAGGATGTGGGGTCGGCTCGCATACAATCATCGCAGCTCACTTGGTACTACTAGCTGCATGATCATGAGACAAAACAAATAAGGAATTATACCTGACGATGAGATCTTACCTGTTTCTGTTTGCGTATGCAAGGCCCATGTCGTTGTAACTTCTTGGTGGCCGTGGAGACTGCCCAGCGGGTGATTCTCGGCAATTCTTAATTGCGGCTGGTACTGTTGTTGACTGGCTGATGTTGGAGTCGACAGCTGTGGACCGCCTACTTCGTACTAACTAGTGGACATCCAGACGGCGTCGAAGTGTCTGCTTGAATGCATTAGCATCGAGTCGCAACGGCCATTCGTCCGATTCCAGTTTCAGGATATCCCGGCAGCAAGGCCGTTGCAAGCCATAGCTGAAGGACTTTGGGTCCAAACGAGGGCACCTCAAGCCCATGAGCTGCTGCCTCAGGTCTCGCTGCGGCATCGCATCGTCTCACATCTCACCGAGGGCTCATGTCACCTGGAGGGAGCTGAGGTGAGCAAGAGACGCCTCGCGGCTGAGTAGTCGCCATGTCTAGCCACTTCGTCTCCGGGGGCAAGATCGGACCCTCCGGAGAGCCGTACAAGGACGAGAGTGGCAAGGCCACGCCCCAGGAGGGTCAGCAGCAGCAGCAGCAGCAGCAGCAGCAACAGAAGCAGCAGGCGCCGCAACCGCTCGCCAAGAACGTGGAGTGGGAAGCCGTCCAGAAGGAGCTCGACGCCGAGCGGAAACGCAGGGAAGAGGCGCGGCACAAGGCCGCGGCCGGGGAGGAGAAGTCCTTGTACGAGATTCTCCAGGCGAACAAAGGTTTAAAACCTCCCCGTTCCCTTTGTCTCAACGCACTTGCGCGCGCGTATCCATACCGCCGCCTCCATGGTAAACAGAGAGGAGGAGGAGCGCCCGCCGCCTGCGAGATGCGACAACGTTCGGTTAACTGACACGCGAGCGGCGGCTCCCTGCCCCCGCGTATAGAAGCTAAGCAGGCCGCCTTCGAGGAGCAGAACCGGCTGAAGAACCAGTTCCGGGCGCTCGACGACGACGAGGTCAAGTTCCTGGACGACGTGCGGGCGCGGCAGCAGCGGGAGGAGGAGGCGGTGCGGCGCGCGACCGAGGAGGGGCTGCGGGCGTTTCGCGAGCGCCAAAAGAGTGGCGGCGGCGGCGGCGAGGAGGAGGCGCTGGCGGCAGCAGAGGGCCTCGGCGACGCGGGCGACGAGGAGGAATGGGGGGCGACGGCGGGACGCAAGCGAAAGAGGGCCGCGAGGGAGCGTGATGGTTTGAAGGGCGTTAGGAGGAGAACGAGCGACGGGGCTGCGGCGGTCGCTGAGCGGGATAAGGGCGGCGGCGACGGCGGCGGGACGGACGTCAAGGCCGGGGCTGGGGCGCAGAAGGCGGACAAGAAGAAGGATGGCGAGGCGGCGAAAGAGCCCGCGAAGAAGGCGTCGGCGCTGGTAGACTACGGCTCTGATGATAGTGACGAGTAGTGGTCTCGGCGCGAGGGCGTGGGTGTGCCCAGCATACATACAGACATGGGTCATGAAGTCAATGCCTGCAACAACGATATCGACGCATGCTTGATTAGAGTAGATGGATTGCCGCCGTGACTGTCCTCTATGATGCCACCAAAATGCTTTTCCGTGCCTCTCCACTGGTATACAAAACGTCCCTCGTGACGGGATATATAATATGGTACATGTTACACGTGGCTGTTGCACAGCAAAGGTAGTCGGGCCCCAGCCTATGTTTAGTCGTCGTCCAGATTGCCAACGTTGGGGCCCTTGGGCTTGCCCTCGAAAGAGCTGGCGCCCCATCGCCAGACGCCCCGCAGGCTGCCCTTGATCCAGCCCTCAATCTCCTCCTCGGGCACGACAATCTTGGCGGCCCGGGCCGCGTCCTCGGGCTGAATCTCGAAGCGGCGCATGCGCTCGGCGATGCGCTGGTCCAGAACCATGGGCGACGACCAGATCTTCTCCTTGGGCGGCTCGGCGGGTTCGTCCTTGCTCTCGGGCTCGTCCTTCCACACGCTCTTGGGCCAGTCGCGCTCCTCCTGTTCGAGGAGGAGCTGCTGCTCGAACTGGCCGTCCGCCTGGCGGTATTCGCGCGCGGCAGCGAAGCACACGGCGGCGACGTCGCGGCCGATTTCGTCGGCGAGCTTGCGGCGGGTGAAGAAGCGGCCGAGACGGACAAAGGTGTGCCTGAAGCCCAGGCGGTGCGGGAAGGCTATGGGTGTCGAGGGCGAGAACTCGAAGGGAATGTGCACCGGGAGGGTGGCGGCAACGTAGTCGTCTGTGGTGTTGTGTGGGAGTGGTTGGGGCGGCCGTGATGGCTTCTCGTCCTTCTTCTCTTCTTCCTTCTTCTCCGCTGTGTCATCGGGGTTGGCGCCATCTTCTGTCGTCGGCTTCGTCTCGACGACCGGCGGCTCGGGCTGCGGCGGCGCATCCAGCGGTCCCAACCAGCCTTCGTGCAGGCCGCGAATGTACTCCTTCCAGGTGTGTCGGCCGATGACAATGTCACCCTTGACGCCCTCGTAGTCGGGAATGCCCATCTTCTTCCTCAGGTCGGTGACCATGCTGTCTTCCGTCTTGGCGAGCTCCTCGCTGGGCCGCTCGTCGGCCATCCTTGACCTGCGGATCTTCTCCGCAACGGCGGCCCTGACGTCGCCCTGCTGGCGGCCCTGGACAAACTCCCAGTCGAGGCCCGAGGCGGACAGCACGGGCTTGACGTACTCGATGAAGTGGTCCTGCGCGACGCGCAGGCCGTCGCCGGGCGGCGCCTCGAGATAGATGGTGAGCTTGCGCGGGAGCTGGCTGGCCTGGCCGATGGGCTCGCGGGAGAGCGGCTCGACGGCATGGCGCCACTTGGCAGTGGCGCGGTTCTTCTCGCGCTTGTCGTAGATGATGGCGGAGGTGAAGGTGCCGGTGATGGCCCAGAAGATCATCCAGTTGCGCGACGGGAGCTTGCGCGGGAGGTTGGGCAGGCCCAGCATGCGCAGCGCCGGCGTACCGGGCTTGGGGTCGTTGTTGCCCATGTACGAGTACATGGTGAGACGGTGCGGCGGACGGAGGGGGCCGGGTCGCTGCCGCGTGAGTGCGTTGCAGAAGGGATGTGAAGGATGTCCCCAAGCGTCGTGGCCGCGGCGTCGTCCACGGGTCGGTGGATGTCGGCTTTGGGAAAGGAAAAAAAATGGGCGCGATAAGCTGGCTCACTGTTGCCGATAAGGCGGGCGGCGGGACGGAGTGGAAAATTGCCTCTCCGGGGTGGCTTGTACATTTGTCCTCCCACTGTAACTACCTTACCTTACGTATCAGTCGGGCGCTGCCGCTCAACCCACTGCAAGTGCTCATGAGTGACGTACTACCGCCTACCTGGGTAGGGGGCCCTTTGGTTTGGTACACCTCCATTCATGGTGGTGGGCTCTCGACTCCAGGACATGAATGGCATATCAATTATCCTCTCGGACGCGGAACAGGATCGGTGAACTCGACAAGGGCCTTTCATTGCACATGCGACTTTGGTAGTCCGAGTTCGTACAGTACATCCGGCGCCTTCTACGCGGCTTCTAGACGCTGTAGCGCGGTCGACCACGTTGTATCGCGGCATCCTGCAGCTAGCCGCCGATCTGAACGCCTCGTGTTCGCGCAGGAGCAGCTGTCGCAGGTCAGACTCTGTGTTGCCTTGAGAGCTTTCCAAGGCAGAACATGCACGCCGACAACGGATGAAGGGCCCCCGCCGCGTGGTGGCACGACGTGGGCGCCGAGACGAGCGGCTGTACGAAGTATATCAGGTTGCCTGATAGACGGGGACTTCTGTGGGACGCGGGGAAGTCAACCTCGCTCGGGTCGTCCGTAGAAGGGCGTCACGCATGGTCCTGCAGCTAGGCGCATGGTGATGGCAATGCCAGCAGGCCGTCGAGGGCGCGCACGAAAGTTTCGACCCCCTGCGGCAGACCTGGCGCACCGACGCTCAGTAAGCAGCCCGTAAGGCGAAACAACATCATCACACTGAGCCTGAAGAACCATGACTCGCGGGTGCCGCAGACGCACGTCGGCGAGATTCCTCGATCCGGCCCCGGAGGCGGGAGTGTCACAACAAAACACGGCCTGCACGATCCCAGCACAGGTTGCGTCGAGGCAGTCTCAAGCCAGGAACGCGCATGTGCAAGCGAGGCGAGAAAGCCCCCGGCTGGCGGCCGCCGGCCCACTGCCGCGGCAAGTGGACTGCCTCCAGGGCTGCCGTTGGATCTCGTCGGGCTGTTGTTGGTCGGGCTGTCGAGAAGCTGATCGGGGAGGCTCGGGCGCATGCCGGCGAGGGAGTCCACCGGCCGCTGGCGTCGAGGAATGACGAGGTCGAGGTGACAAGCCGGGAGCAAACGCGGAACCGTCGAGTTGAGCTGGGCCTGCGCGAGCCAGCAATGGTCTGTCGTGACGCCCGTAAACAAACCGCCCAGCCAACAAACGGTGGTGGTGGTGGCACGGCAGATGGATTGGTGGACGGCTTGAAACATCGAGGTGCGGAGGCTCGTGAGAAAGACACGCGAGTGGGCCATACCTTAACTTGCCTTCCATGGGTACGAAGTTACGAAGTACGAAGGACCAGCGGGAACGAACGAATTGCCCGTGCTGGGCTGGCGACGTGCTCGCTGGCCAACGGCACAGTCGAACATGTCCTCCCCTCCGCTGATGCATGCCACCTCGACATAGCTGGAAGCTGGAAGATTGGATGGAGGATGGACCTCCACTGCCAGCGTCAACCCCTGAAGAACCTCCAGCTTGGAAGCCCCCCTGATGTGGCCCCAGTGCCGCTGCCGCGGCGGCCACGCCAGAAGGGCCGGGGCAGCCCTCACCGCCAGCCCAGCGCCCTCGCCAACAGCCGCTAACGCTCCCGCTACCGCCGCCGCCGCCGCCCGCCTGACCACCCGACCTAGGTAGCCCTGAGGTCCCGTTCGCCTCCAGGGCTCCCATGCTCCCTCCCGTTGGCGTCGTTGCGGACGGGAAGCCATGCTTGCCACGCCAGGCTGGGCTTGGCTGGGCTGGTGCCACCGCAGCTCCACTGCTCACCTCAGGTAGCAGCCCAAGCAGCCCCTATAGTTCCCCACCCGCCTGTTAACGCTCCCGCCCGCTCGCGGGCCCCCTCCATCCCCTCCCCTCAAAGGACCCCCCCCACAGAGGTTGCCATTTGACGGAGCCTGAGGAATGGAAGCCGCTCGTGCTGCCCCTCAAAGTTGCTCCTCCACCGTCCCAGCTCGCACCACCGCCTCCCGTCGTCTGGCACCAGATCCAATCCTTCCCGCAGGGCCCCAGGTCAAGACGCGACAGGTGGAACGAAACCTTGCCTGCTCATTGCTTCGCTTTCCGGAGCCGCGCCTCATTCGTTTCGGATCGGCTTGCCGGAGTCTTGACCCAAGCCAACCGGCCCTCGCACCGCCCCCCCGTCTTGTCCTGTCCCATCCCTGAGAGCTTCTTCTCCTGGCTCTTGCCGCCGCGACGCTCGACACGCCTCATCAATACCTCCGCTGCATCATCCGCGCTCGACACTGTGCGGCTAGGACGAGCCTACCTCTCTCGGCGCCGCTGCTCCCCCGTATACCCCGACCAATTCTTCCGTTGCATCTCGTGATCGGCCGAGCCGGACGGAACCATGGACTCCAACAATAATCGCCTGCATCTCAACTTTGGCAACTCTGACCGCCTCCCCATGAACGACAGGACATATCCGACGACGCCGTCGACCTTCCCCCAGCCCGTCTTCCCGAACCAGGCCGCGCAGCAGCAGCAGCAGCAGCAGCAGCAACAACAGCAACAGCAACATCACCAGCAGCAGCAAAACCACCCTCAGGGTGGCATGCAGCCGCACCAGCAGGCCTACGCCGGCGGATACGCACCCCAGGGCTACTTTCCTCAGCAGCAGCCCGGGTATCCTGCCCAGTATCCCGCCCAGGCTGTCACCAACGACTATGCTCATGCTCAGAATGGGGTCTACCAGGCACGATCCAATACCCCTGGCACCAACGACCCCAACGTCGGCCTGGCCCATCAATTTTCGCACCAGAACTTGGGAGGCGGCGCGAGAGGGGCTCAGTATGCGGCTCGCGGACCCTCACCCGCCCAGCGTCCGAGGACTGCGGGTGGAAGCGCGCAGTCGAACCCATACGGAGGCTATGTGAACGCTCCTCCGATGCCGACACCGAGCCAACCCCCCGCAGAGATATTCCACTCTGCCCCGGAGCGGAACCCCGACAAGTTTGGCACGAACGCCAACAGCAATCAGAAGAAGTGCTCGCAATTGGCCACGGACTTCTTCAAGGATAGTGTCAAGCGTGCCCGTGAGCGCAACCAAAGGTATAATGCCCCTGTCCGTGTGCCTAGACATTCTCGTGCTTACGCAGAGGCGGGATAGACAAAGCGAATTGGAGCAAAAGCTCCAGGACCCGGGTCAGAATCCCGCTCGCAAAGAGCAGCTGTGGTCTACGGCGGGTCGGAAAGAGGGCCAATATCTTCGCTTCCTCCGCACAAAGGACAAGCCTGAGAACTACACCACCGTCAAGATTATCGGCAAGGGCGCGTTTGGTGAGGTGAAGCTCGTCCAGAAGAAGGGCGACGGCAAGGTCTACGCCATGAAGTCTCTCATCAAGACGGAAATGTTCAGAAAGGACCAGCTTGCCCACGTGCGGTCGGAGCGAGACATCCTCGCCGAGTCTGACAGCCCTTGGGTCGTCAAGCTCTACACCACCTTCCAAGACTCGTACTTCCTGTACATGCTCATGGAGTTCTTGCCTGGAGGCGACTTGATGACTATGCTCATCAAGTACGAAATCTTCTCGGAGGACATCACTCGATTCTACATAGCCGAGATCGTGTTGGCCATCGAAGCAGTTCACAAGTTGGGCTTCATCCACCGGTTTGTGCATTCTAGCCATAGCTGCCCATGGGGTGGGAAACTGACAACAACAGCGATATCAAACCCGACAACATCTTGCTCGATCGAGGGGGCCACGTCAAACTGACCGACT
Organism: Purpureocillium lavendulum; assembly: GCA_029168975.1. Taxonomy (NCBI): domain Eukaryota; kingdom Fungi; phylum Ascomycota; class Sordariomycetes; order Hypocreales; family Ophiocordycipitaceae; genus Purpureocillium; species Purpureocillium lavendulum. The sequence continues at coordinate 1,813,080 of JAQHRD010000001.1, forward strand.
TCGGCTTGTCTACTGGCTTCCACAGACTGCATGACAATAACTACTACCAGCAGCTCTTGCAGGGCAAGTCCAACCGCCCTCGCGACCGCAGCTCAGTCGCCATCGACCAGATCAACCTCACCGTGAGCAACCGATCGCAAATCAACGACTGGCGGCGGTCGCGAAGACTTATGGCGTACTCGACTGTCGGCACACCCGATTACATTGCTCCTGAGATCTTCACAGGACATGGCTACTCATTCGACTGCGACTGGTGGTCACTGGGAACCATCATGTTTGAGTGTCTTGTTGGTTGGCCGCCGTTCTGTGCCGAAGACAGCCACGACACATACCGCAAGATTGTCAATTGGAGGCAGACGCTGTACTTCCCCGATGACATTACGCTGGGTGTCGAGGCTGAAAACTTGATTCGAAGGTGAGTCTGCGACCTATCGAGCCTATCATATTGAGAAAGCTTACTCACGGATGTTTTAGCATGGTTTGCAACACGGAGAACCGTCTGGGACGAGGCGGCGCGCATGAAATCAAGCACCACCCCTTCTTCCGCGGCGTCGACTTTGACAGCCTGCGCCGGATCCGCGCTCCCTTCGAACCGCGTCTCACGTCCAATATTGACACGACTTACTTCCCCACGGACGAGATTGACCAGACGGACAACGCGACGGTGCTCAAGGCGCAGGCCATGCAGAACAACCGTGGCCAGGTGGAGGAGTCGCCCGAGATGAGCCTGCCCTTCATCGGCTACACGTTCAAGCGATTTGATAACAACTTTCGGTAAGCGAGGGCTGAAAGAAATCTGGGTGCCTTGCCCAGAGCTGCGGTGCATGTTCGGGACTGGACCAGCTGGCCTGTCGCCGTGGGTGTTTTATGAGGAATGGGCAATCTGCATCAGCATTTGCGTGAGAGAAAAATCATGTAGAGTGTTACGACTCATCATACACATTTTGTTGTTGGCAAGTCACACGATGGGTGTCAGGTAACGTTGAGGCACTCTGGCAGGTATATTTTGCTCAGCGCGAAGAATCCCTGATGGGACATGTCGTGTGTGATATGTAGCTAGCTAGCGGCTGCCAGGTGCAGCCAATCTTTCTGCCACTGCCGACGTACTACATCTGCCGACAACCTTGTCTCCTCCAATTGTCACAGGCCATGATTATCGTACCGATTCCAATCTTCGCGCGGGGTGCCGATATCTGACGGCACGAACACTGGTATTGTAAAGCAAATACGCCAAACGCCGGACCAAATGCGCTGAGGGTGCTGTGTCAGTAGTGTCCGCTGATGGTTGATGTTCCCTTCTCTTACAGTTTTCCCTTTGGATACCCGGCGTGACACACAACGCATGTGGGCCCCTGTGTCGCGGGCTTTTCATCTTGTTCACCCAAGCAGGGGATCATGGGACGCGGCCAGGCCACGCCGGCCGCGGCATCAGTCTCTCATTCCTCTTCTCTTCTCAACGCACGCGGGCCTCCCGCTCACTTCCTGCCCGAAAGGCCGGGCGCGGCGTTGAAGCGCTCCTCGCGCTCCGTCATGAACATGACCTGGACCCAAAACTCCTTGGCGTCGGGGTCCCAGAAGGAGAACTGGCGGTCCTCGCGCTTGTCGAGCTCGCGCGAGGGGATCTTGAAGCCGACGGTCTCGTAGGGGTCGGCGGCGACGACGACGTACTGGAAGTTCTTGTCGGGCTCCTCGGCGCGCTGAGTGAAGGCGTTCATGACCTGCCACTTCGGGGCGGCGTCGGGGGGCGCGTCGGGGTACTGCAGCTGGAAGAGCAGGCCCTGCTGCAGGGAGAGCGGGTCGCGGATCTTGGTGATCTTGTAGCCGGGACGGCCGATCTTGACAACGTTGCGGCGGGCGAGCCCCGCGGCGACGCTGAGCGGCAAGCCGGTGGCCGGGTCGACGCCCTGGCCGGCGCCGCCGGCGCCCCCGCGACCCTCCTTTTGCTCGCGGGCGGCGCGGCGGGCGAGGTTGGTCTGGTGCTTCTTGCCCTGGGTGTGGGCGAGGTAGGAGCCGTCGTTCTGGTGAACCGTGAGGCACAGGCGGCACTCGAAGGAGCCGACGTGGTTCTTGAAGAAGTAGGGGTCCTTGTCGAGGTCGATGGTCTCGAGGGCGAGCTTGCGCAGCCGCTCGCGGCGGTCGGCGTTTGTGGCCGAGTGCGAGGCGACGCCGCCGCCGCCGAACTTGGAGCCCGCGCGGTTCTGGTAGTCCATGGCGTGTGGGCTGCGTGTGGTGGGTTTGCAGGGACGCGGCGCGCGAAGGGGTCGATCGAGGATGCGGGAAAGGAGACGGCGCTGGGGCTGGCTAGGCGGAGACTGCCTGCCTTTGTATTGGAGAGTGTTGAGTTGTCGCGCTCAGATCGTCGTGACGGATCGAGGATATTGGCGCAGGGGGAGCGTGCGAGGACGGGCCACTGGCGGAGTGTGTGGTTGAGATGGGTATGTCAAGTGGATGGATGGATGGATGGTGCTGTTGGCGGCGCGCGACCTGCAGGCAAAAGTTGGCGCAGAGAAAGACGACCCGGTGTGTCGGTGTGTCGGTGTGCCAAGGTGTGCTGACCGCTCACCGGGGTGAGGGATGGAAACCGACAGAAAAGTGGCGACAGTGCAACCCCCTTGGCCAATCACGCGCCATCCCGGGCGTCTGGCTGTGTTGACTCTCCGCGAATCGCGAACCAAACCTGGCTGACAGGGGACTGTTGTTACCCCTGTGTGTGTACGAAGTAACTATGCGAAAACGCACACGGGTATTTGATCGAATAGGCTTCGAAGGAAAGAAAGCCAATATCATGTCTTGGGACATTGAAGGCAAGGTTGCACGACTCGACTACACCAGTCTGTACGGTGCCGACTTATACGCGCGACGGCGTGTCGAATTGAACTCGCCGTGACTCTCACTAATTACGTACGTACACGAACAAATGCGGGGTGGGCTGTGCGACTACGTAGCATTATTTATCATGCTGTTCGAGCAGCACTACCTAGGTAGGCACTCATAAAGTATATGCCGCCGAAAGAAATCGCGTCGGCGGCAGCCTGTGCACTTTGATGCTGAAGGAGAAGTCCAGTCCGTGGCCCCGTGATGCCGACTTTGCGCCGCCGTGTCCCTCTGTCGCTCAACGCAAGCACCGACATGGACTCGTGGCAGGGGCGACATTGACTTTCTCGTCGAGAAGCCGTAGAGGAGGAGGCTCATCACCGAGTCATCAGCAGTGGACTTGCTGACCGTTTATGCCTCCGCCGATGATGACGTTCCAGGAGCTAGGATTGAATATTTGGGCCGACCTCTGCTCGTGGCACGCGTTCCTCTTCTTAATGATGCGGAGCCCGTCGGAGATCCAGGTAATGTCGGGCATGACCATAACTCGGGGTCTCTATGCAGAATCGGTCAGCACATGGCTCACACATTACGCTGTGCCGGCAGAGCTATTTGGTTCCTCACGTCGTTGCACCACCAGACGGCGGTGTCCCATTCGCAGCTGACCCGGTTGCAGGTACCGGGTCCCGGCCCAGAGACGGGCGAGGACACCGCATTTGATAAGTAGTTAATGGCATCCGATAATATGGTGGTCCATATGCCCGGCTCTCCGTCTCCGGGCAGAGAGGCCGCACTGCAGACGATGTTGGCGTCGGCGGGCCAGCCGCTGTTTTTGCCGCGCCGCTCGACGCCGCTGTCGTTGGCACGGCGCGCCTTTGCCTCGGCCTCCCAGCCCGGGTTCAGCTCCGCGAGGCGCCTGTGGACGTCTTGTACGGTGCCGGTGACGCTGATGGACTCCCCGGACCGGACCTCGACGTGCCAGGTCGGGAACACCTCGCGCAGGGGCAGGTCGTGGACGGCGAGCCCCAGGACCTGTCGACGCACGCACGCGGTCAGCGAGACGGCTACCTTGGGGTATGTAAGGTAGTATGGCGTCAGATGGGATGGCTGTACGTACCCCTTTTGTCATTGAGACGAGAGCGAGGGCTGCGACGAGCCTCATCTTGACTGCGCGTTCGGCTTTTGTGTGTGTGCGCGTGCGCCGTCAAGATGCCGGAGTCCGCACACTGCGAGGTGCGGAGAGGGGTCTGCTGGCGACTCTGCCTGAGTCGGCGCGTAGTCTCAAGGGAGCCAACCGCTTTTATGCTTGAAACAACCGAAGCTCAAGGATTGGGGAGTCCGGGCCTCGAGTGATCCAAGTCGTTGCGCTCCGCTCCGCACGCATTGACGCTGCCGCAACAACGGACGACTTCGTGGTGGTAGGTGTGATGGGTGATGGTGCAGTAGCGGACAACGAAACTGTGGAAAGGCATGTAATGCAATGTAATGTAATGCAGGCGCACCTTGGATGAAACTGCGGAATGGCATGTGATGTAGCCACGGCGCACCTGTGAAACTGTGGAAAGGCACGCAGTGCAGGTGGACTTGTGGCCACAAAAGGTGAGGCTATTGATGAGGTATATATACTCGTACGTATCTACAATGCATACCTACAATCTGACAATGCGGCACACACAAGAGGAGTAGGGGTCGGCCCCACGGGCCGACTACTGTTCCTGGCGCGGCGGCTGGACCGTGCAAGGCATCGGTGAGTGTGGGATACGAGCTGTCTACTGAAGAGGGTATGTACTCGCGTGCTGTTGAGAGATGCGGAACGACTGCCCGGGGAGGCGGAGGGCCAGAGACCACGTATAGCCCAGTTGATCGCAGTCGGGGCATGCGAGGCCTAGGGCGGACAGCTAACGGACAGGATGTCGACATACGAGTAGAGGTTCTCCGTGACTCCTTGCCGTGTGGTTAATGCAGCAAAGCAAGTATGCCAGCCATGTGGAAGCGGCGGGGCCTGGAACGACGGGCGTGTCAGAGCCGCTGCGAAGCATCGCGACTCCCGCCATTGAACCCCAAACAACGAACGCGGAGCGGGCAAGAACCGGAGACTGTGTGCGAGAGGGCGAACGCCACAGGGCTGCCGCCGTAAAGGATGAGACGAGAGTTAGTGGTCTGGTCGGGTTCGCATCCCCGACGCGGATCGCGGCAACGGCGCAAGCGACAAGCAGCGTCCAATGCGTTCGTTCAAGGTTGCGTCCCTGCGCGAGGGGGTGGCGGCGGCGGTTGGGAACTTGGGGACTCGGGAGAACTTGGTTGGGGCAGACTCAGCTCAGAGCAGAATGCTCAAGGGCCAACCAAGGCTGCCAGAAACATGAACACCTGATATGCAATAATGGCATGTACGAGCCGAACGGCCGCGGGGACTAGACCAGCACCAGCGGCCGGTTAGGTTCCAAGTTGACGGCGACAACGCCCACTTGTGGATGGGCAACTCGAGGTGTAGGTAGAGGCGTTGTTGTGCGAAGCGCGAGTAAAAGTTAACTTGGAGAGTTGCCATATGGGATTGATGGGAAGTTGAGGTGGCCAGCATGCGGGGCAGCAACCTGGAACCTAAGAGCCGTCCCTGCGTCCCTGAAAGTTCAGCGTCCTCGGTCTTTAGGTACCTTAGGATACCGGCCCTCCACCCAACCTCGAATGGACCCTCCCGTCTGGCGGCACACGGAAAGGCGGTGTGGGGAAACCGCCCGGCAGAATCTGCATCCCACTTAATTTTTTTACTTGGTGCCTCCCTCAACCACCCGCGGCCTCAACCCGGTTGTCGTCGCAAGCCCACCGCACCGCACCGCACCGCACCGCCATCGAGGCAGCGTTTTGTACTCGATCACAGCACACAATGGCGGGCTCAATCAACAAGCCAAAGAGTCAGTCCCCAGCCCGGCGCGAGCCATGCAGAACAAGACCTCCTCCTCGCTGACCCATCGCGCAGAACCCACGTCCAAGCGCGGCACGTCCCGCCTGCGACACAAGATCGAAAAGAAGGCCGCCGCCAAGCAGCGCAAGCAGCGCAAGCTCGCCAAGCAGAACCCGGAATGGCGCTCCAAGCTGAAGAAGGACCCCGGCATCCCGAACCTGTTCCCCTACAAGGAGAAGCTGCTCGAGGAGATGGAGGAGAAGCGCCAGCGCAGGGCCGCCGACCTGCAGAAGAAGAGGGACATGGCAAAGGCCGCCAAGACGGGCGGCACGACGCTGCCGCGGGACGGCGACGAGCAGGTCATGGGCGACGTTGACGCGGCCGATGCCGACGAATTGATCGACGGCGAGGGCGGTAGCGACGACGACATGGACGAGGACGTTGACGAGTCGAACCCCATGGCTGCCCTGCTCGCCAGCGCGCGGGCCGCCGCCGCCCAGTACGACCGCGACCTGGCCGACAGCGACGGCATGGACGAGGACGGGGACGACAGCGACGATTCCGAGGACGCTGGTGTCAACGAGGTGTCGGTCGGCCAGGCCTCGTCCCGCAAGACGTACGACAAGGTCTTCAAGCAGGTCATCGAGCAGGCAGACGTCGTGCTCTACGTCCTCGACGCCCGCGACCCCGAGGGCACCCGCTCCCGCGAGGTCGAGCGCAGCATCATGGCCGCCGCCGCCGGCGGCAAGCGCCTCATCCTCGTCCTCAACAAGGTCGACCTGATTCCCCCCAAGGTCCTGCGCGACTGGCTCGTCTACCTGCGCCGCTACTTTCCCACCCTGCCCCTGCGCGCCTCGGGCGGAGCCCCCAACGCACACACCTTCAACCACCGCGACCTGACGCAGCAGAGCACCTCTGCGACGCTCTTCAAGGCCCTCAAGAGCTTCGCCGCCAGCCGCCAGCTCAAGCGCGCCGTCTCCGTCGGTGTCATCGGCTACCCCAACGTCGGCAAGAGCTCCGTCATCAACGCCCTCCTCGGCCGCATGAGCGGCAAGGGCGGGAGCTCCTCCAAGGCCTGCCCTGCCGGCGCCGAGGCCGGCGTCACGACGAGCATCCGTGCCGTCAAGATCGACAGCAAGCTGACCCTCCTGGACTCCCCCGGCGTCGTCTTCCCGTCGTCCTCGTCCATCCAGTCCGGCGGCCTCGTGTCCCTCAAGAACGCCACCGAGGCCCACGCACACCTCATCCTGCTCAACGCCGTTCCGCCCAAGCAGATCGACGACCCCGTCCCTGCCGTCAACCTCCTCCTCCGCCGCCTCTCCACCACCCCCGAGCTGATCCAGAAGCTCACCGACGTCTACGACATCCCCGCCCTGCTCCCCAACCGCGCCGATGGCGACATCACCACCGACTTCCTGGTCCAGGTCGCTCGCAAGCGCGGGCGACTCGGCCGCGGCGGCGTCCCCAACATCAACGCCGCCGCCATGACGGTCGTCACCGACTGGCGCGACGGCCGCATCCAGGGCTGGGTCGAGCCGCCTACGCTCGCCGTCGAGTCGGCGGGTGCCTCGTCCTCCAAGTCGGCCATCAAGAACGCCGGCGAGGACGCCGTCATGCCCGACCAGAAAGAGATTGTCACCGAGTGGGCGGCCGAGTTCAAGCTCGAGGGACTCTGGGGAGACGGCGGCGACGCCGGCGACGTGGACGCCATGGAGCAATAAAGTAGTGCGGTTCGAAAAGTTGGCAAGGAGGGCTCGTTGACGAAGGCTTGCATGATGATCTCGTTCACAGATTGTTTGGCGTTTACGGCTGGCTGGGATTTAGACCATAATTATACACGGTGTCAATGTCTTTGGCATATTCGCGCGTTACTCTCGTCTACTCACACTCCGAGACTGCATTCATCTCTGGCCATGTGCTACTTCACCTCTTTATGGCCTTGAGCCCCGGGCGGCCCGATCCAGTTCTTTGAGTGAACGAGAAGAATCGTGTCGTCGTGCATGTTCCACATTGATTGTCAGACCTTCCATCTATCTATATTCACCTCCCCCCAAGTACGGCCCCGTGTCCAAACCTCACGCATCCATCAACTCCATCTTGACGCCGCGCTTGCCCGTGGCCTCGTCCTTTTCGTCGCTGACTCTAACCTTGACTTTTTGGAAGAGCTCCACACGGACGCTGCGGCTGCCGCTCGTCGTCAGCGTGTACGTCTCAGCGTCGAACTCGCTGTCGGGCTCGGGCTCGGCGAGGTCGCGCAGGCGGATGAGGCCCTCTATGCCGAAGCGCGGGACGAGGACAACGAAGCCGTTGCTGAAGATGCGCATGACGAAGGCGTCCTCCTCGGCGACCTTGCCCTTGAGCGCCTGGCCGACGTAGTAGGCGATGCTGGCGCGGCCGGCCATCTGCGCGTTGCGGTGCCGCACGTTGATGTTCTTGCACACGGCCTCGAGGCGGCCGCGGCTGCGCACCGACGGGTGCACCGCCTCGTACCCAATGGCCGCCGCCAGTTGCCGGTGCGCCAGCAGGTCGGCGTACCGCCGGATCGGCGACGTGAAGTGCGTGTAAATCTCGGATGCGAGGCCGTAGTGCCGGAACTCGGGGTATGCCTGCGTGCCCGAGCAAAAGTACTCGGCGCTCATCATGCAGCGCGTCGCCATGATGCGCACGAGCGTGTTGAAGAAGGGCTCGCCCGGCTCGACGCACTCGTCGAGCGAGTCGGCGAGGGCCTTGCTCGACTCGGTGCGCAGCTCGAGGCCCTTCTTGACGCGCAGCTCGTTGGCCAGCTCGTCAAAGTTGGTCTTGGGCGGCGCGGCGTGGCGGCGCAGGATGGCCGTTTGCGGGAACGCGTCGTAGATCTTGGCGGCGACGCTGACGTTGGCGAACAGCATGAACTCCTCGACGAGCGAGTTGGTGTCGAGGAGCTGCTTCGTCTTGATGTCGATGGGGTCCGACGACTCCGACTCCATCTGCACCTTGACCTCGGGCGACGACAGGCTCAGCGCGCCGGCGTCCATGCGCTTCTGCTTGAGCTTCTTGGAGAGCTTGAGCAGCATGCGCATGCCCTGGGTCAGCTCGTCCTGCTGCGACTCGTCGTCGATGCGCAGCTGGGCCTGTTCGTAGCTGAACGCCTCGCGGGACTTGATGACCGACTTGGTGAAGCGCACGTTGACGATGTCGGCGTCGTCGTTGACCTCCCAGATGGTGGAGAACGCATAGCGCTCGACGTACGGCTTGAGCGAGCACAGGTCCGTACCGAGCAGCGGCGGAAGCATGTCGATGCGCTTGTCGACGAGATAGACCGTGGTGCCGCGGATGCTAGCCTCCGTATCCATGGCGTTGGCGGGCTTGACAAAGTGGGAGACGTCGGCGATGTGGACGCCGACCTCGTAGTTGCCGTTGGGGAGCTGCCGTGCGTGAAGCGCGTCGTCGATGTCCTGACATCCAACGGGGTCGATGCTACAGATGAGGAGACCCCGTAGATCTTCCCTGTCTCTCCACCCCGGATCTTCCGTGCTGGCTGGCACCTTCCAGTCGTGACCCTCCTTGGGCAAGCAGTCGAGCACCGTCTTGGGGAACGGCCGGTACTGCACATCCCACTCAAGAAGCAAGGCCTCCGTCTCAGCGGCCTTGGTTTCGAGATCTCCCAGAGACCGCACAAAGTGGCCTACCGGGTGCCTCGAGTCCCTCTCCCATGCGTCTATCGTCACCAGCAGCCGCTTGCCCAACAGTTCGGACACCTGACGGGTGCGCAGCCGAATCTTGGGAATCTTCTTGTCCATGGGGATGAGGAAGACGCTGTCCTGCTTGCGCCCTTGCGTTGACGCCCGGCTGGCCGACGACGGGTCAATGTGGCCGACATACTGCCTCCAATTGCGCTTGATAACTCCGACGACCCGGGCTGTCGGCTGCGGAAGGCTCTCTGACGAGGACTTGTGCGTCCTCTTGACGGCTTCCTGCAGCGCCTTCCGCTCCTTGTCGGACACAAAGTCCTCTCGCTCCTCGGCGTCGGCGTTCTCGTTCTTTGTGATGGTGTCTTCTTCGATGATCTTGGTTGACGGTGCTTTCCATTTGTCCTGCGGCAGGAGCTCCACGACGACAACGTCGCCGTCGACGGCTCTGTTGATGCTCTCGCGGCCGAGAATGAGCAGAGGCTTCGGGAACGCGGGGACCTTTATCGACCCCTCCAGGTAGTTGTATGGGGATACGTTGAAAATCCCCTGGTGCATCAGGCCTGCCTTGACGCCCGTCATCATCCTCGACATGGTGAAGTACTCGGGGTACAGCATTTGGCCAGGCTTCTTGAAGCCGCCTTGGCTTTGCGACTCGGCAACCATGTCGAGCAACTTGTCACCATCCTCAAGGCTCTTCACGTATTCGGACAGCGTGGAAGCATGTAGCCCCTGTTCCCGTGCCTTCCTCAGGTTCTCCTGGTCGTCGCTGAGCATGACGATGGCCGGGATCTTCTTGCCCTTTGTCCGGGCCAGATGCTCGCCGTACCATTTGACAGCAAGCCTGACGGCCCGGTCGTTTCGATCATTGACGGTCTCATTGGGCTCCCGGTTGATGTACGTCTCAAGGCGGAAGTCGTTGAAGAAGACGTAGAACCGTTTGTCCTCGCTCTTGGTCAGTCCCACGAGCCGGTTATAGAGGGGCAATGAGCGGTTCCGGAGCTCTTCTAGAACAGTCTGAAGGATGACGACATCGTAAAATGAAGAACTCTGTTCAAAAAGGTCCATGGCGTTGAGCAGAGCGTTTGTGTCTGGGATCAGATAATGGCCCTGGGGGAACGTCTTGGTCCCCGCGGGCTTGTCCGAGAGGACAAAGGGCAGCACTTTTGAGGTCAGAAAAGGAACCACGCAACAGAAGTATCGATAGCCAACTCACCTTCACCGGCCGCATTTCTGGGAGCACCCTCGAGGCATGCCTTGCAGATTCTCGAGGAGCAGGGAATGTCTGTCCTGAGGTAGACTTCTCGCACAATCTTCTGGACCTTGCCGCTGCGCGTCGACCGCACATACACCTTGCTGGATATGTTGGACGACAGAGGATCGGCCTCGTGCGATCGCTTCAAGCTTGTCATGGTGACGTTGTGCCTGGCCGCGTCGAGAGCGATGAGAAAAGTTGATGGTGATGAAAGCAAAGCTGCAGCGAGCGTTTAGCGGGCGAATCAACGGCGTTGATGCGCTAAGCCTTATCGATACGCTCGACGTAACTCACTCAACGCGGTCTGTCGACGGTCGAGCTCTCACTATCACGACCTTTGGTGGGCGGTGATAGCAGCGCAGAGTCTGTGAGTCACAGTCGTCGATGAGCTGCAATCAATTACGTCCATAAAGAGTTCCGATTACTGTACATCCGCCTACCTTCGGCATGCTTCCATCGTCATTGCAAGGGAAGTCACATGATGGAGGTTGACTTTGGTCACGTGACTAGAATTGTGTAATCTAGGCCAGCATTATGCTTCCTTAACAGCCAGCAGCTCCATCCTTTGATGAATCGCCGACGACACTGCGCGCCAAGAATGACTTCAAGGTAGTCTTCTCAAGCGACTGGAGACCTGGCGGAGCGGAAGCCCAGAGCGCGATCGTTCTGGCGGAGCTCACTCGCCACGCTCCGAGCCTCGTTTGCTAGGCTGTTTGGAACACGTCGCGATGTCACGCTACAAGGCGTCCCCGGCCTTCTCGTACGTGCGCACGGCGTGGAGACCCAATACGAGGCAAGAGCTCGACGCAGCTCTCGCAGTTCAATGCTCAATGCAGCAGGCGTTGTGCAGCCCAACTCTGCGGCGGCGCCCAATGACACATTATCTGACCTCGACTTGACTGGGAGGGCTCCTTGACTGCAGTTACTTCTCGCATTGCGCGAATAGGGAACCCGGGTCGGGCTGCCAATCCTTTCTTTGTGGCGGGAACGACGGCTCGCGCGGTTCTGTGCCTTGGCTCACCCTCGCCCGAACGCCGGCATGAGCCCCTAGTGGGCACGAAATCGCCACGGCCTTTTCCTCCGTGTCCCGGCTGGGAATCGACGCCATCGAAAATGTGACTCCAGTGGCCGTGGAATCTAGGCCCGGGCTTATCACGGCGCTATTCTCTCCTCTATGCTGTCAGGCTTTGAATATGGATGTCGAATGGTTCTGGTCACTCCTGAGCCGGCTGTCTCAGCTTCAAGCAGGCGGAGACGATAACCGGAGCCTTGGCGAACATCTAAAGCTGTTTTCCACAACAGAAGTTTCCTCGATGATTGGCCAGCTTGACGTTACGAGGGCAGGGCGAGGGCGGCTGTTCTTGCCACCGCTGAGGCAGATGACCTGTCAAACAGGCAGCCCAATGCCTTAGCGGTGACTCAATCTTGCCAGGGATGACGGCTAGCCCTAGTTGGTTGCGGGTAGGCTTTGTGCCAAACAGGCACAGCTGTGACGAGAACTTCGTCCGCGATTCCAGGGAGGCGATAGCGGTCAAAATGACATGAGCATCTTGCCGGTACTCATGTTGAAAGCCCGCTGTTCAACCATCCACTTGCAAAAGGGCATTCACCAACACCACCGGCATGATCTAAGCTCATGTTCACAACCGCGGGGGCCTCCGCCAGGCTCTGACCTGGATGTGTTTCCCGTTGGAGAAAGATAGCAGACTGACTGATGGACCGGGACAGCAGGGGTTCGACTGTCTCGGTGGTAGACGCAAGTGACGGGCAACAACCCCGGATTCAACACCTGCAACTTGCCGATGCTGGTGGGGGCGGCAGGGTGGGATGGTGGCCTCATGATCAGCGAGATGGCCATCAGCCAATGGTAGCCACAAGATGATCGTATGCTTCAGCGGCCTCTTGGGTTGGGGGAAACTCTTCCACTCCTGTTTCACCCGTTCCATGAGTAGGTCTGTTTCCCTACTGCATCTCATGGTCCCGAGGCCGGTTGCAGTACAGACTTCTCCGCGCAAATAGGACCACTAGATCCGCCGGCTTGGCACCCTGGTGTCTGAAATCCAGCTTCAGAGCGCAGTCGCTTCGTGACCATGGGTTAGGATGTCGGGATCCTGTTCCAGCGGTGTGCAAATGGTCGGGGCGATGGTTGCCACAATGCATGCGAGGCTGGGGCCGGAACAAAGGGCGGTGTCGTGAAGCCCGACGACTTTCGCCGCCTGGGAGTCAAGTTGAACCGTCTCAGGCGACACAGCTACAAGTAGGTGCAACTGTTCTGTGCTGTTAGTCTTCCTCTGAAGCAGCGGCGCTCGGGCCTGGCAAGCTACCGGTTTCATTATATCACCTGGCTCCCTGTGTTGATCGGGCAAGGCCGGCCACCCGGGCCGCAGGCCTCAGAACGGCTGAAAGTTGCCGCGGGACGAATGCTGGAAGTGCGAGATTCGACAGCTCTGAGCTAGTTCTCTTGTGACGTCGCAGCGAACTCACCGAGGTGGCAGTGTCGCCCGCCCATCAGTTACAGACTGGGGCCTTGCGCACGTTGTAAGTCGTTGTCACGCAACAGCAGAATGAATCATGTTCCCGAATCGAGAAGGCGAGCCATGGGGGAGGATACCCCTGGGAATCCTAGCCCCTGTGACGCATTTCCTTCACCATACCATGCCCTAGCTTTCCTTTTGAGTGCAACCCAAGCACCAAGCAACTGACTTGGTTTCCAGTACAAGGCAAAAGGGAAAGTTCTAATCCTTCCTGATGGCGATTCTTCCACGCTGGAGGGACTTAAGACCGGGCCGGCAATCACGGGCCCTCCCCTCTCAGTCCGTGGATATCATCGATCTGGAGGCATCGGCAGTCGCAGCACAATGGCATTTTGTTCACTTGTGTGGGTGTGGGACTTGCCAGGCGTGGGTGCACATCAACAGGGTAGATCCGTGTCACCCTGCACTGAAGGGAGCGGACATGTAAGTCCCCCCCCTTTCGGAGGAAGGACGCTGGCGGCCACGCACAAGATTCTTCAAGCCGGCCAGTGATGGTGTGGGGGATTTGCAAGGCGCATCCTCCGGACATGCAGCCAGCCTTCGCGCTTCCCGGGACCCAACAGACGGAAAGCACCAGTCATTTTCGAAACCGCACATGTCAGTCGGGAACCGGTCTGACGGCCGCCATGTTCCCGTCAAGGTGTGTACAATAGCGCCGGCGGCTCGCAGGGGCCGTGAAGGAAATCAACTTCATGTTGTTCATGTGACAGACAGCCTTGGGGGGTTGATACGGGTGAGTGACGACAAGCGCGACAGAGATACGAGGCTGCCTCAAGGACGAAGACATTTGTCGGGGTGCTACGCGAAGCCTGTTCCACCCCCGGTCCCCGAAAGCAGATACAGTAATGCGGGGAGAAGGCACGCACAGGCTCACGAGGCGCGCCATCAACTGTGCGACATGCATAAATAAAAACCCCCGTGGAGCTGAGGCGGAGGGAGGGGTGATGGACACAAACAAAGTCTGACCTCAGATCGACCGGCCGCAGGAGGTGTGGCCCTACTTGAGGCGGGATCTGAGGCATGCAGCCAGCAGCACCGCTTGGTCCGACGACGAGCGAAGAGACTCTTTTCTCTCTCCCTCACGACTGGAATGGCGGGACTCATATATATAGAAGACCGAGCACAACAGTGGCACCCGATGAAACGTCGCTGATGAAGAAGACAGAGAGAGAGCGCGGGGGCGCACACAAGGCGTCATCCACAACAGGCTACGTACGAGTATGGCGACTCTTGGGCGCCCAGGTTCTCAGGTCCTGCAGGTCGCGCGAACATGACGCGTTGGGGGAGCATCGTCTGGAATCTGGACGCAGGGTTTCACACAGCCTTTGGGGGCTCGCCTGCCGGACAAAACAGGAATGCGTCCAGCCGAAGCAACATGCAGTCGTGCATTCCACACCGTGCAAGTCCATGAGGCCGTTCCACCCACTGTCCTGCACCCCGGCCTCACTGAAAGGGCATCAGACGGGCCAGAGAGAGCTCTGTACGCGCAGCGCATCGCATGGAGACAGGCGCAGAGAGCGGACACTGACAAGGTGCCGGGCTTCAGTTACACCAAACATGACACGCGCCTCATGCGACGGTCGACGCAACCAGGACTGGGAATGGGCCTTCGAACGGGGTCCTCGTGCTGCCGCGAGACGTGCAACAGGACTTGCTGGGATTGATGGAATTTTTGCGCGTACTTGTACTTGTGCCCAGGAGGTAACGCGCCGGGCGTAACTCATCCCAGCTCTTGGCCGACCGCCGACATGCTTGATAGCACCGCAGACTATCTATAAACGGTGGGTCTCAGCCGCGGTCGACGATGTCTATTTATTTCCGCCCCGACGAAGGAGGCAAGTGGCACAAGGCCGAACTGTGCTCCTGAATCATGGCGTGCATGGCTCCATACTGCACGGTTCTGGAAACGATGGACCGCAACGAGAGCGAGCAGGCGAGTGCGAGGTCTCCCGCGGAAACCCTCTCTCGCGTTGTCCCTCTATCTCGTCCCCGAGCGGGCACAGGCGGCTGCGGCAAGGCGCTGCTGTAGAAGGGACACGCGGGTAGGCCGCAGGAAGCTCTCCAGCTTCGACGCAGCTGCAAGAATAGCAGCCGGCGCTATTGTCGGGGTTTGCTCTAGCGCCGGTGGAGCTTCCTTGTGGCGCGGTAGCGCATCGCGGCGGACGACAGCTTGGCCAGGTTGGCGCCGACGATCGTCAGCAGGGCCTGCCGTCGACTGGCAGAAGCCGGCCATGATGACTGATGACCGAAGACGGGGACGAGGCGCGAGACTCGCCGTCGCCTTCCTCGTCGGTCGGGAGCAGGAGTCAGCACGGAGCCCGATCCCTGCGCCCTGCGCCCTGCCTTGGACGGTCCGGTAACACGGCGTCGCGGCGACCAGAGCTGCCAACAGCTCGCCGCCGGACACGGCGCCCTCCTCCTCATGAGCAGGTTGCAGGCGCACGCAGGTGGTGCAGGTGCAGGTGCCTCGCCTCAACGTGCGGTGCGGCACGCCCAGGGGACGGACGGGCTCGCGTGCGTGTGTGCGTGCGTGCGGGGGGTGCCTTTTCCTTCTTTGCGTCCTGGTGGTGGCCGGCAGAGCCTGGCTGGCCTGGCATGGCGTGGTCTGGGGTTGGGCGATCGCATCGCTCCCGCACCTCACACACGCTTCGCAGCGCGCACGGAAAAAGAAAAGAGGACGCAAGGAAGCCGCCGCCAGGAGACGACAAGGGTCTGCCTCCAGTGCACCCACCGAGCCGCCCACCACCACGTCCACCCACCAGGCCTCATGCCCATCATCCATCCGGTTCTGCCAGCCATTCAGCGGGCGCGGCCGCGGGGGGAAAGTGGCAGGAGTTGGGTGGCCGGCCCATCTAGTCCAAGTCCCGTGGCTTGCGCGCGCTGCGCTGCGTTTCTCGCCATCAGACGACTGGGGAACGGCCGATGGGCCGCCTTGATTTGCTGGTCCGCAAAGATCTGACCTCTTGCCGCACTGCCGCTCGCGAGCCTTGCCTCCGGTGTGGCAGCATCGCCCGGCCGTGTGGAGGTCACTGACCCGAACGAACCCCTGGGCTGAACGAGACAAGGAGGCTAGCCCCGAGAGACTGGGCGACGAGCCAGTGACGGCGACGGGCGACGGAGCCGCGCGTGGCAGAGCGGATAGGCCACCCTGAGCGAGGGAGATGGAGAGCGAGAGTTCAGAGCTGCAAACTGGCGGGGGATCTCGGCCGTTAGCCTCGTGCTGCCGTGCCGTGCAGTGCAGCGCGCCGCCGTGCGTGTCCGTCGACCTGGACAATCCGTTGGCCACGAGCTGTGCTGCACCACGGCGGAGGGCTCTCGAGTAACGACGACCAGCCATGACGACCGGCGGAAAAGGGCCCGGACGGCCAATCTAATGCCCCGAGCCTTGTGATGCCGTAAGACCTGAGTGATGCACTCGGCCCGCTCGGAGAGAGCAGCTCGTGTGTCGTTGTCACCTGTGCTCGGTACGCGGCTCCAGCTTTCCGAGGCTGCCCTCAGCTTACACGCCCGGGTCTCTGCACGCTTACGAGGCTGTGCAGGCGCAGCACGGATTCCAGCCGGCCAGAAGCCAACCGATGACGCCAGAGAGACGCGCCCGCAGCGGGCTTCCTGTGGTTGCACAGTCCGTCAGATGGTGAGTGAGATAAAGGGCGTCGTCACCCTGCCGTGGCATCGCATCGCATCGCCTTCGGCTGGGCCGGCGCGCACGGAGCAGGCCAGGCTGGTGCAGGGACAGGAGCCGCCAGCCCTTGGGGACGTCGGAGCCGTCGGCCACATTGTGCACGAGTCCCTGCAGCTTACCTAGCTTGGGCGGTTATCGATGGATATCCCAGGCAAGGCGTGCTTTCCGTTGCGCGACGCGCCGGCGCCTTGCCACGGCGCGACGGTTTCGGCCCTGCCGCAGCGGCGAGCGGGCGGCCGTTGACGTTGATCGGTTCAAGTTTATCGGCTGATAGCCCTCGACGACTGCGCCTGCCGCGACCACTGACCAGTCGCCAGTGACCTGCCGTGCACCGTGGAGGAGATGGACGGGACGAGCCTGGCTTGCCTGGCTGGGAGAAACATGCGCTCAGGTAGGGTCTGAGTACCGACGCCCCCTTGCAGCGCTGCGAGGGATACTCGCATGATACCATGAGGCCCAACTGCAGCTGTTGCTCGGCTCGTGCCTGCCGCGTGACTGAGCACGGTGCTGGGTAGCTTGTACGTGAAACGTTGTACCCCGTCCTCGCCTTTGCAGCCGCGAGGAGCGCACTCGAAGCGTCCAAGTGCACCAGAGCTGCCCCCGCCGCAGTACTGAATTGCGGGGTGCCCGTGACTTGTGCTTCGAATTGTGGGGTAAAGAAGCCAGAATGATGCTGCGCTCTGCCCGACTCTTTCCCTGTCCTGGACCTCCTGCCCAGCTCTAGCGCAAACGGAGAGACACTCCAGCCAATTACGGGCCGCTGATGTCGCTCGCGCCGCTGGGCGTGTTTGGGCGGAAGGCACAGGACGGATACGACTCACAGGTACGAGGTCCTCCGTGCCTTCCTTCCCGTGCTGGATGCCTGGCATTCTGGGCGTCTGAGGTTCGTCGTACGGACCTGTGTACTTCGTACTCGTAGGTGGGCAAGGCAGGTACGTACCGAGCGAACCTGTGTCTTGCAGGCATGTACGAGTACTCGTACCTCGCCAAGCGCCTCGATCCGCTGCGACCCCGCCACTGCGACGTCAGCCCCGACAGCCACGGACGAGGATTCAGTCAACGGACCCATCGACGACGATGCCAACTGCAGAAGCAGCACCGTTGAAGCGACATGAATGAGATATTACCAGTCACCCGAGCTTGTTGGGCGCGGCTCGGCAGGCGTTTGTCGCCCAGGCCTGGACCTTATTCGCGTGAGCATCAGCGTCACGACTCTTGAGCTCGTTTCTCGCACGCCTTCACCTTTGGTAATCGCTCGTGACCGTTGACGACGCAGCAGAGAAACGAATGGGCCAGGCACCGAGTGCACACCCTATGTACGTACAGTACCTGCCTGCCCCGTACCGACCCCGTGCCGAACGGCGGCGCCGGCGCTGATACAGGCTTGGTTTCGTCTCACGGGCCCCACGGTTCGCTCCAGGATGCCCCTTCAGCCACCGTTGAAACCCAGGCCCTGGCCTTGCCATCGGGCTTTGATTGCAAACGCCATGATGCGGCAACCTCGCACGCGCGACATTGTACCGGCAGCCACAGCAGAAGAAGCGCCCCAGAAGGGACGAACGGCCGGAGAGAGGGCGAAGAAGGGGCGAATGAACCCAGCAGCTCGCGCCAGACATGGCAACTTGGAGCCGGCCCCGGGTTGGCTGGCTCGCTCGCGCTTTCGAGACGAGGGATCCCCTGCTACCCCCTGCGGCGTCCTGGTCTTGTGCTTGCTTTTCCGCAGGGAGCAAAACGGGTGCCAATGCATGTGCAAAGCATGTTATGTGCAGCGCATGCAGGGTTGCGCTGCGCCTTTGACGACAGACGGCGACGAGGTGCAAAGCCGGACACGGCGGCGGCATGGTGGGCAACGTCATGAAGCCAGCCGTTTCGTCCGTGCCTTGTGGGCGTCATGCTGCCCGTCGTGCCGCACGGCGCTGCTCGACTTACACGCCGTTTCGCAGGGAAGAAACAGAGGTCGATACCGCGGGTCGCGTCGACACGAGACACGAGTGGCGGACACTGTAAACGCTGCCAGGCCCGGCAAACTGCCCATTGTCGACGACGGCCATGCCCGCGCTTCGACTGGGGCGCGCACCGTGTCGCCCCCTCCAGCTCCAGCTGGCCCCAGCTCGTGCCCGTCGTCGTCGTCGCCCACCCCCGCCAACGCCGCCGCCACGGCCGCCGCCAACGCCAGCGCCAACGCCAACGCCGCGTCCGTCAGTCATCAGTCACTCAGCCGAAAGGCCGCTAAAACAGGCCTGGCTGTCTGCGTTTTTAGCCTGACCGGGGGCTTGCGGCATCGCAGCCAACCAGCTGTCGGCGCGGACGCCCCTCTCCATTCTTCCCCCGTCTCATGGGTCCATGATCAGGCTGGGGCGGTTCAAGCACCGCTTCCGTGCGCGCACTGGATACAAAGCGCATCAAGGGCCAGCGAGCGTGCGGGCGCGCGAGAGCTTCTCACGGCGTCATCGCGCGAGCGAACGGTCAGCAGACGAGCGGGCAGCGCGAGCTTGACAAGGCGAAGGAGCCGTTTTCCCGGACCGGCCAACGGACATCCTCGTCGTCATTGTCGCCACGGGCGTCGCCATCGCCATCGCCGTCGCCGTTGCCGTCGCAGTCGAGTCGGCAGCGCTTGGGATGTTCGGCGACGCATCTCCAGTTGGTCGCGAGGCAAGAAGAAGGCTGGCTGGCTGGCAGGTCGGACGTCCGTCGACTCATCGCGCCTGGGATATTCGCCTCCATTCCGGCGCCTCCCTCCGCATCGCCAGGGCGCCCCGTCTGCCTGCTCGGCGCGCGCCAGCTCTCTCCACAATCATCACAACGGCCAAGCTAGCAGCTAATCCCGTGCCCATCGGCCCCGTCTGGCTCTGCACGCGGGCACGGTGGGCTCCGCTGCGGCTGTTGGCCTCGCTCTCCCTGGTCCTCATCTCCCTCTCTTCCCACTCGCATCGTCAACCCCCCCTTCTGGCCGTGCCCACTCAAACCCGCTCGCTCGCTGCACCTCGACGCACACGTCCTGTACGGGCCACCCATACCTTCCTCGCCTTACATACGTACATTACATAGGTAGCTGCCGCGACCCTCGCCCGCCTGCCTGGAAGCAATCCCATCCTCTTCTTCCATCATCCCCATCCCCCCGTTCCCCATTCTCCAGCCCACCCTTTCCATCCCTCCCCTCCCATCCCATCCACATCCCACATCCATCCACCCGGCCATCCCATCCCATCCCTCCCTCCCTCACTCCCTCCCTCCCTCCATCCATCCCTCCCTGCCAACCTGCCTGCTTCCCCTCCCACTCCCACGCCCACTCCCTCCGCTCCGCCTTTCTTGCAGGACCCAGCGCACCCAAGTATATACGTACCTCTGAGCACGGGCGTTGGCGGTCCAAACGGACACCATCTCTTGCTCCACCTCGTCCGCCACCCTCCCATCATCTCCAAATACCACCCACGCAGCCTTCACCTCCCTCACTGCTGCCACCACCACCACCACCTCCTCCTCCAGGCAAGCAAGCACCACCACCACCACCACCACTACACAACCACACTGCTTGCGCCGCCCACTTTCGGTCAAGGGCCCCAGCATCCACGCAGTCAGTCCACCTCGAGGGCCCGTCCGTCTCCAGGTCTTCAGTCAATCAATCGCCACGGCGCGCTCCCTCTACTCGCGTCTCTGGCCTGCGCGACACCCGCCCCCGTCTCCACTCCCTCGTCCTTGTCTTGCCTTGCCCTGAGCCGCTGCTCCTGCGTCGTCGCGCGTTACGTCGTCATCGTATCGTGTGTTGTCGCCTCGGCGCGCGAAACCAGCAACACCGGAATCGCCTCGCCTCTCTCTTGCCGCCGGCCAGCTTGCGAGTCGCATCGCCGCCGCCGCCATCGCCGCTCGTGTGTCTCGTTGCGCCAGCGCCGCGACCACGCTGCGATTGCGATTGTCGCTCGTCGCCGCCCTCGTTCGCACACGCGCGCCGCCCGCGCCGGCGCCCTAGATCACAGGTAAATCAATCCGGTCCGTTGCGTTTCCTCCTGTTTGCCGTTGCGCCTGCCGCTTTGTCTTGCGCCTCTCTCTCTGCTCGTCTGTCGGCGTCTCTGCGCGCCTCTCTCTGTCTCTCTGTCTCTCTCTCCGTCTCTCCGCGCGTCGTCGTCGCGCCCGTGTCCTGGCGGGAAGCCGTCGCGGCGGGCGGCGCGCTCACGTTTCTCGCCCCGGCATCTCGCACTCCGTCGCCTGACTCGGGTGTCTGGGCGCTGGGCACTCGCGGTGCTGGGGCGCGCGGTCGCTCTGCTTGACCCGTTTTCGGCTCAGCCGTTATTCAACCCCATCCGACACACACCTCGACCTTCCGCCCACGCCCCCCCTCGGCAGGCCAACCACATGCACGATTAAGCCTGGCCCTGCTGCACCCTCCTCCAACCTTGAGCTTGTCAGCCCAACTATCTCACGACACGTCGCCGTCGACCGTCATCATCGTCGCCTTCGCTGCTGGCCTGGCTCGACCCGACCCGTCCTGGCCTCCCCGGGGCCCGTCCTGTCATGTACTCTTCCGCGCAGCCAACCGGCGCCGAAAGTGCGACAATCAATCCCGCCGCCCTCAACTCTCCCGGTGAGTAACCTTGGGAGCCTCGCTATAAGGCCGCTAGCCATCCCGCCCGGGGCCTCTCCGTGTCGCCCCCCCGCCTCCGCCACTCCGACGTCACGGCTCCGGCGCGCAGCGCAACACAGCGCAGCGCAGTGCAGCACATCGCATCGCGTCCCCCGCGCGCCGCCTCTGTGGCCGCCGCGCTCGCCGTGTCGCCCGAGCTCGTGGCCGGAGCACCGCACGCCCACCATGGTCGCCCGCCTCGCCACATCTTGCGTGCTGCGATGCTGACCCGCCGACCTTGACAGTCTTGTCAAACGCGCCGCCCCGCGGCCACAAGCGGAGTCGGCCCTCGGATGCCCGCGACGCGCCACAGCCTGGCGATGACGGTACGTCACGGTTGGTCACGGGCCAGCTTTCACGTCGCGCATCGCGCCTCGACCCCGGGGAGCGGATGCGCGCGACGTCGCCGCGGCGTCTTCTTTTTGCTGAACGCGACAAAACACGGATTGGCGGTGCGACTCGCGCAAGGTCGCGGGTCGACGGCCTCAGCCGACCGTGCCCACTCGCCGCGCGAGGCGAGCAGAGAGAGACCTAACCACAGAGAGACAGAGAGAAATGACGCACAGAGAGAGACTGACATGCTGCTGCACTGAAGTGTTTCGACAAGCTGTGTGTTTGCTGACTTGTCCTCACGACGCAGGTGCTTCCCCATCGCAACCGAAGCGGTTACGAGCAATGAAGCCATCCGAGGCCACCGGGCAGCCCCCGGCTCCGGCCCCTCCCCAGGGTGCCCAGCCGCCGCATACCCCCCAGTCGGCGAATACGTCTTTACCTAGCCAGACGACACCTGCCTACGCAGCACCCGCGGCAGCTCCTCCGAAAACGACACCCACCAAGTCGACCCTCAAGGCTCTGCCAACCGTCAGAGATCACACGACGGACCAGTTGAACCAGACCGGCGACGAATACCTCCCGCGCGAGATTGACGAGTTTGGAGAGAAGAAGGTTATGCCCAACGGGACACTTCTCGGCGGACGCACCTATCGATGCCGCACTTTCCTCGTACCCAACAGAGGTGACAAGCTGTTCATGCTCGCGACGGAATGCGCGAGGGTGCTGGGCTATCGAGACTCGTACTTGCTGTTCAACAAGAACAGGTCTCTGTTCAAGATTATTGCGAGCCAGGCCGAAAAGGACGACCTCGTCCAGCAGGAGATTTTGCCCTTTTCGTACCGGTCGAGGCAGATCGCCATTGTTACCGCCCGGTCCATGTTTCGGCAGTTCGGCAGCCGCGTCATTGAGAATGGCCGCCGAGTCCGCGACGATTATTGGGAGACCAAGGCGCGGAAGCAGGGCTTCACCGAGGCCGATCCGGCTGGCGAGAAGCGCCCCGGCGCGGCCAAGGCTCGAGAGGCAGCTGAGGCTCAGAACAACGTACTCATGAGCGGTCCGCACACGGAGATTGTCTACAACAACAACCCCGGACCATACCCCGGTGCTCCACAGCCTCATCTTGTCCAAGCAGGTATGATGGGGGCACCACCTGGAAACGCCACGAGGATGCCTGGATTAACCGTCGGGGCAGACTTTGGCGACACTCGTCCAAGAGACTTCAGCGGCATCATCAAGGGCGGCCCGCGCCAGGAGATAACCGGCCCCGCGTACCAGGACCAGACTCGGCCGTCGCCGATCCAGGAGATACACTCACAGGCGCACCATGCCGCCGAGTTCAACAGGAGCGTCAACCAGCAGCGAGATATGCGAAACGACTACATGCAAAACATTTGGCGCCGCCCCCACGAGCAACCGCCCTCGTCGAGCATGAGCCAGCAGCAGCCCGTCGCCTCGAGTGACCCCGCCGCCACTGCGACCAGCAGACCGTCCAGCTCGCCGCACACATCAGCCACGGGGGTGACCCAGCAACCCGTCGTCTCTTCGCAGAGTCCACAGATGATGATGACGGCCGCGCCCTACTCGCAGTCGATTCATGCGCAGAATACGTTAGGCCAAGCCCCAATGAGAAGTATGAAATCTATGCGTGAGATGAGATTCCCCATGGCTTGCAGCTGCTGACGTCGTCAAACCCCCACAGGTTCCTCTGGCAGCATCAGCCAAGGCGGCCCCGGCGGCTACAACTATCAGTCCAACCAGGCCATGTGGTCGCAGAACCCGCAGAACCCGGGGCACACGTACGGGAGCTACACGACTCAATCGCAGTCACCGCACCCGTCGCAGCCGCCCGCGTCTCATCTCCGGCAGCCCAGCGCCGGGCAGATCCAGCCGAACATGCCGTTCCCAGGCATGGGTGGCATGCAATACGGCGCGAGTCAGGGTATGTACTCGGCGGATCAGACACCCAGGGGCTACATGCCCCAGAGCACACCTGGTGGACCTAACGCGTCGCAAGCCTGGTCTGGACAACAACAGCATTCGCCGCCTCCGCAGTGGTGGGCACCACCTCAGCAGCCGCAATAGAGCCTCTCGAGTCGCGTCGGCGACGGGGACAGTGAGATTATAGGGATCTTGCCTTGTTTTTTTTTCGCCTTCGGGACCGAGCTCCCACAGACTTCCTGGATACCCAAGCATGCAGACCGGTTTGGGAGGCACTGTGCTTTTGGGTTGGACGGCCCTTTGAAATTGTGTATAGCATTCGGCCAGGATTGGGGTAGAGGAGTCAAGGGGGTTGGAAACACGTCTCCTTGTTGTTGTCTTCCCTTGTTCGCTTCTCTTTGGGCTTGCGGTCTAGTCACGACGGGCAGACGATTCGCGGAGGGGGAGGGCACGCTACGATTTGGACGACTTTCGCTACGTGAGCTGGGGTGATGGGCACCGCTACGGGCAGGCCCTTTGTGGTGGTTGCTGCTACGGGGGGCCGCCGACGGTTGGATCCTCTGGCCATGGACGTGTCACGGTTGTTGATGTTTGGGATTGGGCATTGTTGGGTCACGTCTATTTTGCTGTTCCCTGGTTTTTTTTTATCTCTGTTGTTCTCTTTGATATCATTCTGTGTTGGCCATTGGGACTGGCCCCGATTCCCTCGAGAACCGTATCGCATACGCAAGTTCCCTTGCCAGTCTTGCTGGTTCTTTATTCCTATTTACTGTTCCTGGGGAGGAGCAACACCGCCACGTTTTCAATTCGACTCCGCTTTTTGACTCCGCGACGACGACGCTTCGCCGACATGTGTACCCGAAGGGTGGTGGGTCTTTTGCATGAGCGTTGTGTGAAGACTCCTGGAAGAAGGGGGCAGGATCAAGAGACGACATGGGAGGCGTTGGGCTGCGTACACTTTGGCGCACTGCTCCGCGAGAGAGCGCCCCGGTTTGTATGTAATGCGCTGCTGCGCGTGGTTTTTCGAGCACTGCGACGGAAGACGAAGTCGACGACGACAAGGGGGGGGGGGAGGAGGAGCCGCTCTGGGTACGGTACGGCAACTGGTGCGGCTGCTAGTGATTGCTCTTCTTGGTCTTTTGTGTTTGTTTGTTCCAGTCTTTGTGATGTTTGGCGGGGGGCTGTATGGTGGTGCGTCTATGAGGATATCTGGTCACCTGCACGGTCGTCTGGCCGCCTGCCTGGTCGCCCGCCCGCCCGCCCGCCCTGCTCGCCGGCCAGCTGGACGAACGGCATCGGGCGGACGTTGAAGAGCACCGGAGCGCTCACGCACGCACCCAGGGAGCCCTGGCGATGCAGACGGGCAGATGGGCAGACGGGCAGGGGGGGCGGGAGCCGGGGGAGGGGGGGAAAGAGCACGGATTCGGCCTTGTGCAACAAACGAATAGTAAGGATTTACCTGGTGCCATTGAGCCAATTGTTGGTTGCGTGAACTGCAAGAGGAAATTGTGCCCCGACGCTGTGCAACAACACCTCGACGACATTGGCCGGCCGGGGCTGCGGGCGCGCCTCGTCGTCTGTCGACGTTGTTGTCTGTGACGGGTTGGCTCGGGGGGGCGTGTGAGTGAGTGGGTGAGTGAGTGAGTGAGTATATGTGTGTGTGTCTGTGTGTGTGTCTCCTGCTTGGTAGGGCGAGCAAGGCAAGGCAAGGCAAGGCAGGCAGGTACCTAAGCAGGCAAGCCCGGAAGGAGCAGGCAGGCAAGGAGGGCCCAATACGGGTTCCCGCGGGTTCCTTGATGGGCCGCTTCTTCGTCTTGCTCTTCTTCTTCTAGTCCGTACAGTTGGATGCTGTACTTACTGTACTGTACAGTACACTGCAGTACAGTACCTCTTCTTTGTCTTATTGATCGGCCTTGATCCGGTGTTGGTGGGGCGAGGCCTGACTGACTTGGCGGCCTTGTTGGGCGCTCGGGCTGAGGACTTCGTATAGTCACGGTCGTATCGTATCGTATTGTGCTGCACAGTACTGTACTGTACTGTATCGCATCGTTCTCGGTCTGCATGGATGGACGAAGTGACGTGCTGTAAGCCCCCTCCGGGGGTGGATGAATGTACTCACCGGACTGCCAAAGTACGAAGTCACGTACTTTGTATGTACTTCGTCCATCAGACGTGTCTGGTACGGGCTGTGATGAATGTACCGTACAGTTGTGTACCTGCGGGACTGTACATACATACCGTGACCTTTCAGTTTGTTTCCTGTTTGCTTAACTTGGTTGCTTGCTCGCTTGCCTGCCTGCCTCGCTTGCTTGCTCTGCAAAGTGCTGGCCTGTTCTTCTCTCCATTGCCCGCGAGGCGGCCCCTGCGTCGTCTACATGTCTTTGTGCGTCAGACGCGGCGAGGACCACGGCCGCGGGATGCACGCCGGAGGGGGGGGAAGAGCACGCACGGCCACCGCGTGATTCCTTTGTTGGCGGAGAGTGCCGGCGAGCAAGGGCGGACCGGGGGGAAGCAAGGGGCGCGGGGCGAGAGCCGGATCCATGTCCGTCGTTCTCTTTCACGGCGTAGCAGACAAACCGGTACTTACGAAGTACTGCACAGTACTGTACAGTACCTACAGGAGCAGACATGTGGATTGTATGATGAAGTCAACGGATCCCTTCCGAGGGTTGCCGGGGCG
Source organism: Purpureocillium lavendulum (assembly GCA_029168975.1). Taxonomy (NCBI): domain Eukaryota; kingdom Fungi; phylum Ascomycota; class Sordariomycetes; order Hypocreales; family Ophiocordycipitaceae; genus Purpureocillium; species Purpureocillium lavendulum. Next base: position 1,839,501 of record JAQHRD010000001.1, read on the forward strand.
AGGGAGCCGAGTCCCGCGGGCCCCTGCTTGAACTGCCTGAGTGCTTCGTCGACTTGCTGTTGCTCCTCTCCGCATGGGGTGAGTAAGTGAGTGAGTGACGGGATGTGCGTCAAAGACATCTTCACTTCACTTCACACCCACTTGGCGGATCTTGCGTTTGCGGCTACGGGGGCGCGGGCATAGTGAGGGGGCCGGCGTCGACGTCGCGTACAGCCGTCTTGAGCCGCGTGGGCTGTTGCGGCGGCGGCGGCGGCGGCGGCCGGCCCGGGGAAGCTCGGCCGATGGGTCCCTTATACTTGGTTTTATTCCTTATGAGGTACAGTACTGTGCAGTACTGTTCACGAGGCGTGTTGTCTTATATATGCAGAAAGACCATGATGCCGCCTAGCGCCGGCTCTGTACGGAGTATCACCAGGAGAGCCGCAAGGCTCCCCCGCCATGTACAAGATATACACGGCCAGGCCCTCGCGGCACGGGCCGAGCTACGGGGGGGATAGGTATGAAGGCCCTCTTCGCGCGGACACACACACATATGTATACATCATACAGACCCACATGCAGTTGAGGGATAAAGGCCATAGCAAGGGAAACGGAACACGACGGTACGACGAGGCTTCGAGTCAAGATCGGTCGGTAAATGATGGGGCTGAAGGCGGAGCGTTGCCCCGTCGAGGAAGTTGGTGGTTGTGACCACCGGCGGTGGTGACGCTGCCTGGTGGGAGCCTATCTGCGAGATGATGCAGCTGCCCGAGACAGGGGGGAGTGACTGAGTGAGTGAGCGAATGCGCGCGTGTGTGCTGTGGTGTGCTATGTTAAACGATGAACGCGGGAGGGAAGAGCAAGAGACGGAGGGGGCGTGTCGGATGCAATGAAAGACGGAGACGGGATAGGCGGCGGAGAACGCGCCTCTCCGTCCTCTGTACCAAGTGCTCTTGTCTTTTGTACGAGCAGCTAGTGACCAGGGCTAGGTGTCCGTCTTCGCGCTTATCTGTTTTGTACTTGAGCGCCTCGCAAAACCCGCCTTTCCCCCGTCCTTGTACGTACGCGCGGAGGGTCGAGCGCGGCGAGGGGCGGACTCACTCGTAAAAAACGCACCGCGTGCTGTTTTCTTTCTTCGTGAACCCCGCCAAGGGGGGGTGCGTAACCATGGCGGTGGCGGCCCGTGATGGTGGTTGTGGTGGTTGTGCTGGTGGTGGTTGCACGATATATCGCGCGGTCCGGCCGAGTCAATCTATAGGGGGGGACCCTTCAGTCGTCATCAGGGGGAGAGGGGGGGGGGTTCAAGTATCCTTCACCTTGCATGTCCGCGGCCGACGGAGTAGAAGAAGCACATATACTTCGTACACATACACATACGCACGCACAAAGAAAGGGGACGGGGTACAGTCCATGCCCGTAGCACATGGGAGATGACGGCGCTCATCAGTCGGTTTAATGAAGCGGTCGCGTCGCACGACATGAAAGGGGGTCAGCCGCTTGGGCGGAGGGGAGGGGGAGGCCCCGAGGCGGCCGTGTCGTTTGCGGTGGTGGTGGTGGTGGTGTTACAAAGTATGGACGGCGGATAGGGCGCGCGCGCGTATGCGCGGGCGGCGCACTCGACTCATGCGTGGCCGAACAGTTCAATATGTACGCGTGCATGCAGAAGAGGGACGGATGGTGCGAGGGTGGCTCGTCCGGCGGCGGAGACGAGGTGATTGGATTTGTGTCATCTGGATGCCGTTGCCCGAGTTAGACGTCACGTCACGGCGGCCGGGGATGCCCTCTTTTAGGCCGGACGGCGGTGGGTGGGTATAGGTACTAACTATCCTGAAGCCGGGCCCGACCTTGGCTGTACTACAACATAGTGGTTTGTACTAGTCGCTCTCGTCGCCGTCGAGCGCCTCATCGCGCTCTTCGTTGGCCTCGCGCTCTTCCAGCGCGTCCTGCGTCTCGTCCCCGCTGCCCTGCCCGTGCGCATCTCCGTGCTCGTCGTCGTCTTCGTCGTCGTCGTCCTCCTCCTCGCCGGCCTCCTCCTCGTCATCGTCATCCTCCTCTGCGTGGTCGTCGTCCTCTTCGTCTTCGTCTTCCTCCTCCTCGGTCTCGTCGTGGTCCACGCGTGGCTTCTTGGCGCGGGGCGCCTGCTCCGAGGCCGCCCCGGCGGAGACGACCGTGTCGGAGGCGTGGGAGGCGGCCGTCTGGTCGGCCATCTCGGTGTCCTCGGAGGCCCGCGGCTGCTGCTGCTGCTGCTGCTTGGCGTGGTGGTGGTCGTTGTCGTCCTTGCCGGTGGTGGACTTGACCTTTTGCCGGTACGAGGTGCGCTTCTCCGTCTTGATGGCGTTGAACTCTGCGCGCGCGCGCAATGGCGGTCAGCACTTCATCACAGATTGGGACGCGGCTTGCCCCGGTAGGAGGGCGGAGTCGACGACGCACTGGCAAACTCGGCCTCGAGGGGCTCTCTCAAAAAGGAAAACTCGGTGTCGTCGAGGGCCTTGAACACGTCTGCCGGCAGCACCGTCTTCTTGTTGGCGTTGACGGTGTGCTCGTTTGCGCTGCAGGGTGTCGGCGCATGTCAGTCACTGGCCTGCGTACATGACGGGCAAAGGGAGGGAGAAAGACGGGGAGGGGGCAGCTCACTGGGAGGCGAGGTAGTTGATGAAGACGGTGGCGCTCTTGCTCATGGCGAGGATGGCGTTGGCCTGGATCTGGGTATTCGGAGGCAAGACTCCCTTTGCCAGCCTCGTTATTATAGACTTGGGCAGCGTGAGGTCCTGTTGCGGGGGCAGATCGTCAGCGTCCGCGTAGATAAAGGACTCGGTAGCTCGGGTACGTATGGGGCGTGCGCGCGTGTCCCTCACCTCAATCGTCACGGCGTCCTTATCCTTGTGCTCCTTGTCCTTGGCTTCCTTGTCCTTCTTGTCCGCGCTCGCCGCGCCGGGGGCTGCTGCTGCTGCTGGTGCTGCTGCTTGCGCCGACGCGTCGCCCGCCGCCGGTGACGAGGCATGTCCCTCGGCGGCGCCTTTCTCGGGCGTGGAGGCCACGGCGACGGCGACGGTCCCCGCGTCGCCGCCGCCGCCGCTCTTGCGGTGGTCTGACTTGCGTGACGGCATGGCGTCGCGTGAGACGAGGTGCACGCACGCGTAGTCTGCTGCGTCCCGAGCTGGATGGATGGATGGACTCCTCGGGCGGTTTGCTTGATATCGCCGGCCGGCTCCGACTGCCCCTGGCCCGCGTATCTCTCCCTCTTCGCGGCGGACGAGGTCAAAGAGGCGGGGGACGCGACAGCCGCGCTGATTTGTCGTGGCTCAAGACGGGGCGCAATGGAGCGGGAACTGGACGGCGGTGTGCTTCGCGGGTGTAAAGGGCGAGGGGATGAGGCGGCGAGTTGAGACGTCGTGAGAGTGAGGTCAAGTGAGGTGAGGTGAGGCGCGTGCGTGCTACGGCTGGATAGGAATTAGTTGGGAAGCGCGCGTGCCTGTGGGGACCCGCGTTAAGTGGCTGCCGCAGCCTCATCAGCGTCTGTCTGTCTGCTAACATTCAATTGACGCGCCACCAACCAACCAACCAACCGACCGACTCCCGTCCCTGCCTAACAAGGGAACTCAACTTTATTGACGTACGTGTACATGCGTGTGTCGTCGCGCAAGCAGACGCTTACACGTCTATACATCTCCGGGCTGCCGAACCTGCAATTGAGCACATCGGCGACGGTGAGACCGCAGCAATGACGAGCTCGGAGCAAACACGAGTCCATTTTCTCCGAGCTGTAGCTCCCGTTTCGAGGCTCCAGTCCGTCCCCGCGACGGAGGCGGTGTCTGACTCTTGCTCTCGTCCGTTTTCGCGTCATCTTAAACTACCAAATACTCCATCGCCGCCGCTTCACGATAGTCGCGACAGCACCGCATTGACAAGTTTGTCCAACGCCGGCGTCAATGGTCCCTACATGCCAGCCAGCTGCGTCTCGTTCAAGAGGCAGGCGCGCGGGAGCTTGTGAGCGCAATGGTGCGTCACGGCGTCGACGTGGCGCCGTGCGACGGCCAAGACCCCGTCGACCATCACAAAGGCAGTCAACAAGTCATGACTTCACGTGGTCGAGGAACTCCTGCACCACAGAGTCAATGTCGCGGACACGACTGCTTCTTTGCTAATAATTGCTATGTATGTATCGTTGCCAAGAACCGCGACGTGCCCATGCCATCTGTCCTTGCTGCGCGCCCGCGCCGTAAACCTGGACGCCATCGAGCGTCTTCAGCGCGCTGCCCTCTTCGCCACCTCCTAAAGCGTGTGTATCCCATCTCTCTCGTGGTCGTCGACTTTGTCTTCGACCGGCCACGGATCAGCCGTTCACGGTCGCTCCAGACAAGTGTCATGAGGAGGCCTCGTAAGGACCTCATCAGTAGCCAGTGCGTGCCAGGGATAGTCGCCGCGTCTCGCGGGAGTTCGACACGCTAACGGTAAAACCAATTTGACATGCTGCTCGGCAAATGGGGTTGAGACCCACTGGCTCGTCAAAGAGAATCCAAGGAAGTTGGGAAGGATGCGTGTCGTTCGTGGTCACGGCCACGGTCATGCCATGGTAGTGAAGTGACGACCACGAGGACAACCTTGCCAGGAACAGACCCAGGTCTATATTGACCAGGCAGAGATTGACGCTCCCACGGCGCTCTTCCTTGAAAAGACGCAACCCCCCGGTCGCTTCTGAAACGTCGACCGCCCCACACCGTATTCGGCTGCCCTTGGCAAGTGCCGGGGCACGCACTCCGGGTTTCTGACGTCCAGAAACACAAATACGCGAGGGTTGGGGGGAAAGGGGAGATTCTGAAATTGACGCCGTCGAGGCTATGCCTGTCCAGGGTCTCCCGGCCTGATCAAAGGCTCTTTCATCAAACAAAGTTACAAGGTTGCCGGCCAATGCCGATTCGCCGGCGCCCTCGTCAGAAACGACGGCCGTCTTCAGCCGATGGCCCGCCCAATCTCAGATTGGTGTATCAGCGGTCTGGGCGAGAGGCCACCCAGGTAGTGCTGCTCACCGTCGTCGTCGTCAAACGAGGTCCTCTGCGGCGTCGAGCGCGACGAGTACGTCCCCGCCTGGCCGCCGCCGCGGTAAGAGGGCGACGGCGGGAAGGGCATGTCCGCCGAGCGGCGTGGCGGTAGCGGGCACTCGGGCGGCTGTCCGTACCATAGGTCCTGGCCTCCAGTCGTGCCCGTCATGGTGGCCCGCGTGCTCTTGCTGCGGCCGTGGTGGCGTGGCGGTGACGAGCCCGCACTGGGCGGCGGTGCCTTGGCCAGCCGGGACGGGTTTCGCTTGATCTGCGTCACGACAAAGGCGTCCTCTCCCTGGACCGTCTCGTCCGTAAGTCCGGGCCGCGAGTTGGGGGCGCGGGCCAGGACGGGTGTCGGGCCAACGTCGAAGCTGCGCTTGGCGTTGGGGGGAGATGATATGGGCACGTCTTCGCTCACCCGAGCCGTCTGGTAGACGATGACGGCAGCAGGCTTCTGCACAGAGCTGGCAGACGTGGTGGCGCGATGTCCCTGGTTGCCCGCTTGGCTTCTGTACTTGGAGTCATGACGCTGGGGCGGCGTGGTCGGCGCCTGCACCTTTTCCTCTTGGCCATGGTGGCCACGGGCCATGCGGCTTCGCTTCCATGACTCGATCTCCTCGTCGCCAATGGGCGTGATGCCGCGATCGAATAGGCGCGCCTTGCGGGCGCGGCGGCGGCAGCATAGGACAGTGACGATGGCGACGATGAGAACGACAGACGGGATAGCAGTGGCAAGGATGATGGTCAGGGTTCGCCGAGACACGCCCGAGTCAGCATCGGTGTCGTCCATGGTTCATGCGACTCTTCGGGTCGTCGAATGATCTATCGTGCGAGTTGCGTGTCGTCGCAGCGTTACCAGATAGGACGAGTCGAAGGGCCATGCGAACGGACACGATGTTGCACGCAGACGCCGTTCGGAGTTGCGTCTTTGGAATACGTGGTGGATGTCGTCGAGAAGCGCAAGTTGAAGAAAAAAGGAGGAAACTTGTCCGAGGAAGAAGACGAAGAAGACGTTTCGAAACGAACAAGAGAAGGAAAGCGAAAGAGCAAAGAATAGCGATCGACGTCCGGCACCAGATCAGAACAGGACCGGCCGGGGAGACTAAGTCATCAGACTCGGAAGCAGTCGTCGAGACCTATGCTCCGTACATGCTCCGTAGGTAAAGGAAGCTGCATACACAGTAGTGTCAGTGACGGCGTCCCGGTACATGAAGGTTATATCGAAGCAGCCTTGAACCCTGCGAAGCATAGACGGGCCGAAGACGGAAGGGGGGGCAGCATCGGACGGGGGACGCACACTCTGAAGCCGGCCAGACGATGCGTCGTGAAAAGGCGGTCGGTGGTGTCGGGGGGAGGACGACGGCGAAGTGAAGGGAAAGCCGCTGCTCGACTCCCGTGTAAGTGGACGGGCAGTGGCGGCGACGGCGAGTCAAGACGAGCACGAGCAAGTCTCTGCCGTTCAACTTGGCCAGGCACGCGGCGCCCTGGATAGTGTGCGAGCGGCAGCCACGGCGAAGGGGGGGGAGGAGGGCGGTGATAATATATGTGCCCTCTGATCTGCTGCCCGGTGCCGGGCGGGCACGCCAGCAAGGCCAGGTACATACATGGCCCCGATGATGAACAGAGTAAAGTACGGGTGATGTGGTGGAGGAGGATGGAGTGGAGGTGGGGGGCCGCCAGGGGGGGGGGGGGGGGGGGGGGGATGTGTGGACGATGGGGGAGTGGGTTGTGGAACTTGTGGGGAGCCATGGGCGTGCGGGTGGTGGACAGAGGAGTGGGTGAGTGCGAGCGAGGTGGTGCCCTCCATGGTGACCTGCCAGGGATGGACGACAAGACAGGGGGGCGTGGCGGGCGTCTTCAGCGCACCTCGCACCTCGCACACCACTCGGGTCACTAAGGCGTGCTGTCTTGGCCATGCTGCGTGTTAAGTTAGCCAGGCACTCGTTCAGGTACATCCCTCCACTACTACGAAGTACCTACCTTATTCTAGACAGCAGCAATGGTGGCGGATCGTCCGCCAGCTGATGTGGATGCGGGCAGAGCGGGAGTGTCGCACATGGAGGAGAATGGGCCAAGGAGTCAAGGATAGGCAGGAGAGCAAAAGCACCTCAGCCACAGGTGGCCGACACGCAAGATGCTCCGTTCTCCCGTTTCCGAGAGAGGGGACAGCGGGCTGGGCTGAGACGGCACGCGCGCGTGCGTGGGTGCGTGCGTGGACCTCCAATGCGTGTAAGAGTACTCGATGAAGGTAAGGTACCTAGGTACGCACGGCACGTACTTCGTATGTGCTTCGTATGTTCGAAGCATCTTGGCTGCGGCGAGGATACGGAGTAACTAGACGCGTACGCAGATAGACAGGCCAGGTCTTAGTTATCGCAACAGCCCCGACGCAGGGCAGGGCATGGCAAGGCATGCATGCCACCTGATGCTGCTACGATGTACTATTGTCCGCCTTCCGCAGCACCGCGGGCTTCCCAGGCCCGCGTGCGAACCCGGCGCTCAGGACGTGGCGCCGCTCAGGCTGCGCGCTGGCCGTTTCTCCCTGCACGTGGTGCTGTGCCTCGTACCTACCTAGGCAGGTTTGTGGTGGCTCTGCTACCTATGCTCTGCTCTGCTCCCGTCTGCTCGCATGTAGTTCGTAACGGTACTCGTACCAAGTACCTGAGGTGCAGGTGGGAACGCAGGGCATGACGCCGAGCTGGAATCATGCCCGCCCGTTCAGCGGTTACAGGCGCGCAGGATCGGTCCCTGGCAGGCCGAATCTTCCCCGGGCAGCAGGTGGGCACCGCAGCCAACCAGTCCCGTCCCGTCTCTCCCGTCTGTCCTTCTCACTCTCTCCCGCGCGCTCCCATGGGAGGCGCCACCGCCCACCAGCCTCAGACAACGCACGCAAACCAGAGCCCCCGCCGCCGAGACGAGTGGCCCTGCGCGTGCCAGGTCACTCTCGCAGGCGGCGCCTTCGCCTGGCCTCGCCTTGGCCTCGCAGGGCATGCAGCGTGCGAGTTCCATTGGCAGCGCGTGGGCCTGTCAGGATTCAGGAACCAGGAACCGGACGGACAGCGTCGGGCGGCCATCTAAAACGGCGCCCAACCTCGGCGAGCGTTTTTCGGCCCTCTCCCCTAGCTGGCTATCCTCGCACCCTGCCGGCGAGCCTGTGTCGTTTGTATGCCTGCCTGCCTTCTCGGCGGGAACGCGGTCCGACTTGTCTTCGTGGCGGGCGGCTGCCGTGCATCGATACGTCCCGTTACGTACACAACGCAGAGAACTTGGATGTCTATTTCGTACACAGCTTCTACCGGTTCACGAAGAAGGAGTTTCAATGACAGGTCAAAATGCAACGACGTTCCCTATTTATCGTGATGCGGCGATCTGGACTCCCGACCGCGGCATATATTTATCAATAAGTACTCATCGGTAGAGTAGTAGATAAGTCTCGGACAAAGCCTGCTGCCCAGTTGCACTGGCGCCATTGAATAGTCTTCGTCTGAACACTACATAACCTACCAATTCTCTCCTCGGCACGGCGGCGGTCCTCGAGTTCGCATCTTCTCATTCGTCTTGCACCATGGACGCCCTCGCTCCCTTGGCCCTCTGGGCCGTGACGCACGCCCCCGCCGCTGCCGCGCACGAATTGCAGCAATCCGCGCCAAGGTTGACCGAGGCGGAGGCTGAAGAGCAGGCCGCCAAGGCCAACCTACGCCTCAAAGGAAAGGTACAGACCACAGGCCGTATACCCATTTCCACATTTGACATTGCGGCTCATCAACAGTTACACAGTGCACGCGGCCTGAAAACGAGGTGGGGTTGGGATGGTGCGGTTTCCACCAGATGGCAACGAGGCAAGAGACGCGCTGCAGTCCCACGTACTGGCGAGTGGTGAAATCATGGAGGTACCACAAATGCACCCATGGAGCAGTAGGCCCCCTTCCATTTCGGTCTTGCTCCTGACCCGGGACAGTACTGTGCTAACCACTGGTTTTCTACTTGTAAGTGCAGTGTTGGTAACCAGAACTGCAGGATTAGGATCGTGGGGTATCGGAAAACGATCCGGTGCTTTTGACGGGTTTGCCTTCGCGGCGATCGTTGGGACACATGTACTTGAGAGCATGAGAATCGAATTGCCGCAAGTTCCTTTCTTAGGCTGGCCTGTTCCATATCCAATGGTGATGTGAGTTCATAAGTTGGCGAACCCTGCCATGCGCCGCCCATGGTCTGCCTGCGCATTGAATGAAGCAGGCTCCGTCAACGCCCTCGACGGTGCCCAACCCGCTGGTTTCGGGGACTCGGGCACAGCCAGGGGCTGTGGAAGGCTAAAACACGAACCACCGTATCCGACGTGGCCGTCACGCCGTTTGGCGGGTGCGGTCACCGCCACGAGCCACGGTGTTGGGGGCTGCAAGCTTACCCAGTCTGTCCAGGCCACCGTTTCAAAAGCAAGCAGCCAGTGGCCGGTTCCGCGTGTCGAATGGCCAGGAAAAGCACACCCTCTCTACTCCGTAGGCAAAGATGGGAAGCGAAAGGAGCGAAAGGAGCTACGAAAGGAGCAACCTAGTACATTCTGCTTCACCCACTAGCTGAGACGCGAACCCCGAATTGGGCTGCAGGACACACACGCACGCACGCACGCACGCACAGAACCCACGCAGCTGGCCAAGGGTCTCTCTGCTTTTGGCAGCAGATGCCGACCGGCGCAAAAGCAAACAAGACGACGCACGAGAGGAGCGAGCAAAGCAAAGCGAAGCGAAGCAAGCCAGCCAGCGGGCGGGTGGGCGGGCGTCATCGCGTGCGGGCGCTTCCCGTTCAGGGTGCGGATGTGAGGCCTCGAGGCTGAATCGGGCAAGAGTGCGGGCTGCAAGGAGGGACAGCCAGGCGGTATCGAGCAATGGCGGCGTTTGCTAAAATAAAATCGACGCTCCGTCGGCGACGGCTGAGCAGCAGTAGGACGGTAGTGCGTGAGGTTCTGGGCCCTTTTCTTATGGTGCTTGCCAACGACGGCGCGTATCCGCTTGGCAAAGGGTGTGGATGTGGGCGTGGGTGTGGGTGTTGTTGATGCAGGTGTACAGCGCGCAGCCCGCAGTGTTCACTGTGGGCAGCGGTGGTGGTGGGTGAGGTGGTGGTGGTGGTGGTGGTCAGAGTGAGGTGGCCGCTGAGGTGACTTACACGGGCCATCTTGTCAGCTCGTGCACCAGCAACATGCCAGACGAACGGGCGCTTGCTCGCCACGAGCATTCGCTCCTTCATCAGAGACGGCATGGCGGGGGCCTCCAGCGCCCCATAAGGTACAGGTATTGCCTTCCTGACCTGCGAGGTACGTGTACTCGTACCTGCGAAGTACCTAGGTACTCGTACGCAAAAAGATTCAACCAGGCAGTGCAGGGAAGCTGCGATGCGGCATGGCTGCTGCACTGGCACCGCATTGCCGGTGGTGCATCGCAGGGCGGCCGCATCAATTGTGGGTGCAACCCAGCGCAACGCAGGTGCAACGCGGCTGCAACGCGGGCGCCTTCCCCGTTCATGCGCTGCCATGGCACTTCGTACGACGTACGATGAAGCAGCTCGACTGCCCGTCGTCCCTGCCCGCCAGACAAGACAAGCCCAGCCCAGCCCAGCCCGGCCCGTGTGACGTGGACACCTCAACAATCCATCTTGACAGCTGCAGCCGGAGCGGGGTGTGTGCGACTCGACCCTCCCTCCCATGCCTCCTGTCCCCTCGACACCGCTCCGCCGACCTTGCTGCTGTCTGTCTCATCACCCTCAGACTCTCCGCCGCCGTCACCTCCACAGCCCGCAGCCCCGTGTGCAGAGACATTGTCTCTGTTCCTGGATCCTGCCGAGCCCCGCGGACCCGGCAAGTCGCGCGTCCGAGGCCCTGCCATCAGACCGCTCCGCTGCTCGCTCCACCAGACACGGTCGTGAGACTCGTGACCGTCGACGACTCGTCACCAACGAGAGCACTCCGTACCACCACCACCCTGACGAAGCCCTGCTGCGAGGGTGTCGAGCTTGTCGAAGCAGGCCACCATCGACGATGCGAGTCGCCGACGAGGCCCGTCCATGCCTCCGGTGCCCACCCACCGCCGTCGAGGGGCCGGACGGCGTCCCCACGCAGCTCCTCCAACTCCAATCCGAAGCCCCGCAGCTTCCAGTCGCAGCTGCCGTCGCCACACCTCTCCGACCGTTCACCGCGCATTGTGCATGTCGGCGTCACTAGACTGGCTCATCAGGAACGATGGCGCTGCGGCCGCGCCTCGTGCGGCTGTTCGTACGAGTAGCGCCCGTCGCCGTGTGCGCTCGGACGTGGTCCCTCGCTAGCGACCAACCACGGCGAGGGCCTGAACCACCGTCAGGCACTTCCCATCTTTAGTCAAGGGTCATCCCAACCTCAGACGGACGGCCCGGGACCACACGGGAACCTCGCGGGAACCTCGCGGGAAGCATCCCTTCCTCCGTCACCGTCACCGTCGCCGGCAGAGCCCGCGCACGCTTCGCGACGTCGTTTCTTTTGCATTTGCGGTCGATCGCCGCTAGCTCCGTACTATAACAACACACCTCTGGCTCGGCTGTGCAAAGGAGGACGGCAGATGGGTTAAACCTCACCGGTCCCGGCTGAATTTCACGGATGGGAGTTCATTCAAGTGCAAGTGTGCACGCGCAACGCCGAGCGGCCCGGCGTGGACGGAGTGGTACCTCCGTGCTTCTCACGTCGCACATGGAAGTTTCTCCGCGTTGGCGCTGCGGTTGCGGCTTCGAGCCAAGGAAACAAGCGACGGGTCTGGCCGCAGGCGACCAGGACCAGGGGGGCGCTGCTCTGGTGTGGGCGGGCCCCGCACCTCAACGCCATCTAGCCAGGAACAGGTCCTCTCTGCTGCCCTCATGACCATGTGCCCGACCTGCTTGTGCATCTGGTGCGGCGGTGGTGCGATCGTGGTGGTGTCCCGGCGCCTGGCACTGCTGGCCAATCCCCCAGCACCGAGGAGGATGTGGGGAGCGCGCGAAGCTGCAAGGTGTGCTTGCGTGTCATGCAAGCCGCTCCCTCCACTGTGTTTCGGACAGGCTCGTTTCACCGCTCCTTTGCGCGAGCCTCCAATGTATGTCATCGTGGGGCGTCTGACGGCAAACTCCACGCAGCTACTGCAAGGAACCAGGAACTGGCCTGCTCTGTCATCGACTGGCAATCAATCGTGCCCGTCCAAGCCGTCCTTGTGCAGTACTCGCACCAGCACGGCATGTCCCCCGTGCTTCGTGTGAGAACGGGCAATGCGAGGAACGTCCTGGACTCGGCATTCGTGGACGTTTGAGCTGAGGACACGCACACCATGCGGCTGGCAAGATGAAGCACGGGTCACCCACCTGCACACCTTGTCCGTGACCGCGTGAACTGGACGTGCACGATTTCAGAGGGCCAATGACGAGCTTCAGGGCATCTTGGACAAGGTCGAGATCGCACTCACAACGGGACTTGGCAGCTGGGTTCGGGCCACCATCGGTCATGGCGCCGCGCCGCCATCACTGACAATTCAGGCAAGCCGTCGGGCAGTTCTCCCAATGGCGCTGGAGACTATCAAGCACAGCACGCCTATTGGACGCCAGCAGTTCGTGGCTCCCACACAGCAGCGCCGGAGGACCTCGTCAACTGTTCAGCGCCGGGCCATCTGGAGGCGGGGATGCGCGGCGAAATGTCCAGGTCGGGAATGATGCAGATGTCGATGCTACGACGACCAGCCTTGAGTGCGTGGAACAATTTCGATCGCTGCCACTTTGGCGTGCAGGGTACCGCATGCCCGGGTGGTGCCTCTGGCAGCAGAGGCTGCTCGTGGTTCATGTTGGTGTTGGTTCGAGGCGACGAAGCTTCCCCGCAGACTGCCTATTTACGATGAATGCGACGCTCAGTCGGCCTTGGAGTAATAACCAACCCCTTTCCTGGCCCTAGCTTCGGAAGCTCTGGCAAGCTTGGATCCCGTGGACACAGCCAGCGCCCGGTGTGATGAGACGTTCAATTGCTGCGGCTCGTCGTGATCTCCTCAGCAAACTGCCAACACGGTGGAACACTGATGGGGGCACAAAAAGTCAGCTGCGCTAAGGTCAGGCGGCATTATCCCAAACGCGCAATCCGCGAGATGCCATCTTTCTAAGCATTTGTCTTGGCGGGGATGAAGATGCTGTGCGACTGTGGGCGAGCGCGTCCTAGGAGTCAAGGGCCGGCGTGTCATAACCCCCGTCGAGTCCTTTTCTCAGGTTCTCATCATCAGATCGGTCACCTTTGACGGGGCTGAAGCGGCACGTCGGTCCATCTGTCTCTTCCTTCGCGGTGCCGTCTTCGTGGCAGATGGCTTCCGGCACGTCGAGACGTGATCGACGGCATCGAAAACGACGATGCCAGATGTGTAGATGCTGCCGGCGGGTGTTACAGACACGCCCGGCCGGAGATGTGGATCAGCCTGATTGATTGTCGAAACAGGATTGAGACGGCTTGTGCGCGCGTGGGTGCGGGGACAAGACCTGCTGGCAAGCATACCCATGGGCTCCAACTCGACTTCGGAGCTGGACTTGCTGCACATAGATGAGCCTTGCCGAGGCGCCGGCAGGGAGGCGGCATCAGTGTTGGTGGCGGCACCGTATCGCGAGAAAGCCGTGACCACCTCGTGTGTGTCGCATGGCTCGGGGCGCTTCGTCCCGTGGCCAGCAAGCAGAGATGGTCTCGAGTCGTCGCAGCAGATCTCGCGGCAAGCCGCGTCGAACACAACTGCCCCGCCTACTGAAGCAGGCTGAGCCTGCACGGCAACGTCGATCCAGGGGGTGTCATACGCAGATGGGCATGGCGGGTGGCTGCGCCATCCATCCACCTACCTATCTTTTCCTCCCCCATCAGGCTCGGGCATTGGTATCGCATGCCATGCCGTGCACCGGTTGTACGTACAACAAGCGCAAGGTAGGACGCTTTGCGCTGACATCTCCATGCACACACATAAGTGCGAGGTGCGTCAGGTGCATGCAAGCCGGCCAACAGGGAAAGCATCGTTCACGGCCGGCTTTCTACGTTGGGGCCGACTTTTGTGACAAGTGAGAAGCGACAGAGTGGCGCTGCGGCATCAAAGGCGAACAGGTGTTCGTCTGGCCTTTCCCCCTTCGCCAGTGGTTGGTGAGGGAGGCGCGCGAAGCCATGTTTCCCCCTGCATCCCGCGCCACGGCAGTTGGTCGTTGGCGTCTTATCGCGCGCTGTTGGTGCACTGATGCGACGAGACGCAAGGGATGGGAGTTCGCATCACGCGCATGGCAATGGAACGCTACGGGTCAGGAAGAAGGAAGGAAAAAGAAACGAGATCCTGGCAGCGCTGCCGAATCCCAGAGTGGAGGTGTTGGACACTCGGACGTCACGACTCAACGACTACCGGCAGGCGACGAGAGCTGGGCAGAGCGAGCAAGCACACGACGAGATGGAGTGTTGGCTCCGTGTCGGCGACGTCTTGCCAAGTTGCCCACGCCCGGAAAGATTGCGAGGAACGAACAACCCGGCTTTAGCGACAAACCCGGTCTCGAAACCGGGCCATGCGGCGCATGGACGACAATTACCAGGCCTTGGGACACGTGGGCATGGTGCACGCTAGTCGGCTTGCTTACTGACTGTTGGCCTCGCAGCTTTTAACCCCGGTGTGCCAACGTGCCGGACACGTCGGGGTTGTCGATCGCCCCGAGTGCTGCCGCCCCTTCATCGACTCCTAGGCCTTGCGAACAGACCTCGACGGTCCTGCTCACTTTAAGGCACCTACATATGACCCAGGGACAGGGCATATCCTGTGAAATTGCATGTCGTGTCGGTGTTAGTCGTGCTCAAAACAAGTTTCTCCCGTCCCGTAGGGGTTGGAGCGAGCATGGGCATACCAGTCGCGGTATTGGTTCGACCAGGTTGCACGAGGCGCGATTCGTCGCTGACGCCGTCGCCTTGGCCTTCGATGTAACCACCCGCGGCGATACTAATCACAAATCGCCTCTGAAATCTGTCTGCAGGAACAAGGAACGAGCTTTCGGCTCGACGTGCAGCCCTATGGCGAAAATGTGACGGTGAAGACGACAAGACCGACAGCGACCGATGTACTGTATCATGCACACACCACTACCTCCCCGGTCCGGAACCTGGCTGTCGGTATCAAAAGACGGCCCCGGCCTCGTGGTTGGATGAGGCTGTCATCACGCCTCTGGCGAATGAGGTTACGAAAGCGACCCAAGACCGCCCGGCCATGGCACGCCACCAGGCCCACTGGTTCGTCCTCGCAGGAACACGTCGGGTAGCAATTGTTTAAGGCTCGCTCTCTAGCCCGGATCGATGGCCTCGTGGAAGCTTCCTAGTGAACGGCGCTTCGTGACGCGGAGCGAATCACACCCGAGAGCTTGCTAGCGCTCGTTCAACTGGTCGGTCCCCCTTGGTTCGGAAGGCTGATAGAAATGAGCGTAAGTGAAAGCCGGGCGGCGGGCGCAGAGCCGCGCTCGGTGAGATACTCCTGAGTCCTGCTGATGGTGATAGCGTTGCATCGAGCCTCTCACTCCCTCTCTCGCGCGCGCGCACTACGTGGTCAGCATCTCACCGGTCGACCGACGCCATGAATCATGAGTGTCCTGAACATCATTTGTCACGTCCTGGATCGGCTGCATAGCTGTCTGGCCAAGAGGTCGTACGATACCCCTGAGCCTCCTCCGGTGCACACGTCGCACAGAGACGTGCCACATGCGGCATCAGACTGACATTATCAGAAACATACACAGACAAGACGGGGCTGCTGGGCGCGGCAGACGGGCAGCCCATGCATGTCACGTCTGGGACTGTCTCAAGCAGTTCATCTGGTGTCTATTGGCCAGTTACTGCTGCTGCTCCTTCCAAGCCGCGTACTTGCGGTACACGTCGTGACGGAACGTCTGCTTCAAGGCGCCCACGGCGGCGGCATCCAGGGGCAGCGTAGCCTGGACGGCGCCCACACCGCACAGCCCGTTGGTCCGGTCGATGAACCAGGCGAGCGTCATGCCGCCGCCCCAGGTCAGCGTGCGCTCGCCGTACCAGCCGTCGACGCCCTCGAGCGTCAGCAGCCCGCCCAGCCCGTGGCCCATCTTGGTCCCCGGGTCGACGCCGACGCGGAAGAAGACGCCCGCCGGGCTCGCCAGCGCCGCCTGGTGGCCAGCCGTCGCCTCGGGGCTCAGATGGTGCTCGAACATGTCGTCGACAGTCGCCGGCTTGAGCAGCTTCCCGTCGTTGGCCAGCAGCGAGCGCAGCACCTTGGCGAAGTCCTCGCCCGACATGAACAGCCCGTGCCCGCCAAAGTCGCCCTCGCTACGCAGGTTCATGTCGCCGCCGCCGCCGAGCGGCGCCCGCCCGAGCGCCTCCGGGTCCTGCGGGTTGAGGTCGACGAGCCGCGCGCGCAGGTCCTCGCGCGTCACGGGGTAGAACTGCGCCGAGTTGATGCCCAGCGGGTCGAAGATGCGCTCCTGCATGCGCTCGCCCAGGGTCCGGCCCGTCGCCCGCTCGACCAGCCGGCCGGCCCAGTCCAGGCCGGGCCCGTACATCCACCCCTCGCCGGGCTGGAAGCCGAGCGGGTAGCTGAAGGCCTCCTCGACGGGGCGGCGCACGCCGTCGGGCGGGAGCGGCGCGAACCGCTCGCGCCACCGACCGACGTCGGGGGTCAGGAAGTCGTAGCTCGCGCCCGAGCTGTGCGTGAGCAGCATCTCGAGCGTGATGGGGCGCTTGGCCGCCTCGAGCAGCGGCGTCTTGTCGTCGTCGTCGGCGAAGCCCTTGAGGACGCGCTTGGAGCCGAGCTCGGGCGCGAGCTCCGACACGTCGCCCTTGAGGGTGAGCAGCCCGTCCTCGACGCACTGCAGGGCGGCGATGGTGGCCATGATCTTGGTCCCCGACGCCAGGTACAGCACGTCGTCGAGCTGCTGCGGGCGCTTCTCGCCCGACAGGAGGGTGCGCTCGCCGATGGCCTTGTCGTAGACGAAGCGGCCGTCGCGGTCGGCCGCGCAGATGACGACGCCGTTGATCTTGCCCTCGCCAATGGCGGCCTCGAACGCGGCCTCGATGCTGCTGCTGTCGGCCATGCTGTGCTCTGTGCGTGCGTGCGTGCTTGCGTGCGTTTGACTGTGTCTGCCCTCGTGCGGAGTGAGGTATGCAGGACGGCAGGTTCAACAAGACGGGAACCGGCGCGGGCTATAACTAGTTGCAGAGTGCATTAAGACCGAAGGATGGCCACCGAGCTAAGCGACTTCACCCGTCAGCGATGGCTGAACCTAGACAGTTGACACTCTGGCTGGCATCCTGCCTTTCTGTGATGATGCAGCTCTTTGCATCCCCCCCACATGTGAGCATGCAGTTCAAATCCACATCCTCAAACGACAGTTTCCGGGCCCGATTGTGCGCCAGCACTCACTACTAGGTACATAACTAGTGTGGTTACTCAGTAGACTGACCGCGGCGCTCCGCATTTCTATCGCAGACGAACCGAACCCCCTTTGGTTCAAGCGGCCCGGCCGCGCCTACCAAGGCTTTTCCATTCTCCATCTCATGGACCTCGTCAAAATAGGCTGTATTGTGCGGGATGCACTAGAACCCTCCAAAGAGACGGAGACGGGCTGTGGGCAGCGCGACTACGAAACGGCGTGGTGAGTCACTCGCCGCAGCGCATAGTCCAACAACACCTCACGTATCTCCTCTGGGGATAATTTCCCACCCAGGCAGGCACCGCCATGCTCGAGCCATGTCAGACGATAACGCGTGTGCCGCTCACGTCACCGTCTAAGCCGCAGTTCCTTTTTCCTCGCCCCGCTACAGGTCACGACGGTTGAGCAGTCGGGATGGCGGGGAGATGGGGGCGACAAAGGCAACCGGTAAAGACGCTCAGTCTCTAGAGTCGGACACGCAGGCGCCGCTGATGACTGCAACGGAACCTCGCCAAGGCAGCCCCGACGATTGAATACCGTCTAGACGGCCGGGAGACATCGTGTCCCTAGTAACTATCCAGAGCTTCCAGACTGGACTCGGAAGCAGGACGACGTGTCCAAGAGGGCGGGAGAAAGGTGAAATGATAGGGTTTCAGGGATGAGAGCATAGATATCCTCGCCGGCGCGCCGTCATGATCGAATCGTGCGCGCTGAGGGCATACACTCGACAGCGGGACGTACCTACATCACTACCTGCAAAGAGCTTGGTCGAGGAAACGATGGCAAGCGGGAGGGAGAGACGCCGTAGGAGCTTGGAGGTACGCCCCACGGAACCCCACGACGACGCGTCCACGTCTCCATCTCGGCCGTTGCCTCCGCCAGGCGCGCGAATCCTCCCATCCTTCCATCCTCCGCTCGCTCCCACGACTGGTATCGCAACGGGAGGAGGAAGGGGAGGAGAGGAGAAGAGGAGAGGAGAGGAGAGGAGAGGAGCGGAGGCGTCACAACTCCGTCCCGCCGCCCGCCGCCAGCAGACCCGACAAACTCTCCCATGACCGGCACACAAAAACCACACAGTCCGACTGGCAGCGACAGCCGGCTCGCCTCCCCGTCTGTCCGTCCGTCCGCCCGACCGCCCGGCCATCTGGCGGTACCCGTATGCGGAGCCCGCCCAGCAGCGCGCCCGCGCCGCAGAGCTCCGTCTCACGACTGACTGGCTTTCTCACAAGTCAGCCCATGTCTCTCCTCGTCCTCCTCCTCCTGCTCCTTCCTTTCGTCAGAACAGGGCTTAGAGACACCTTGTGGCCGACGTGTGCAGGGGACCATGAAGGGTCGTCACCCCGGGATGCGGTCAAGTGACTACTTTCCGCAAGCGCTTGGCGTCTCTCCGCCGCGCCGTAACACAGCATAAACTTGATGTCCGGCCCGTCATGTCCGGGCCCGTCCCACCATGACCTCATGGCTCAGGCCTGATCCACGGCTGCGCTTGCAACACTGGTGCCAGGGCCAATATCAGTGGCATCCACGATGTTGACTGTGCCTGTCGGTCGTGGTTCATATTGTCATCACGAGAACTCTCACACACATGTGCTCCGGGCGCATTTGCATTGACAGCAAGGCCGCGTGCACGCCATCAACAGACCGCATTACCCTAGGCTCGCTTGATGAGCTGGTGGTCCGGTCGCGTGAACCATAATCTCCACAGGAGCAATGCAGGGTGAAGCACTCAACTGCACAATATGTCAGCCGACAGGCTGGGTCGAGTGTCGCGCGCGACTGTGCCGCCGAAGGTCAGTCGCGGTCAGGAAGTGCCAGCACGGCGCAGTGTGAGACGGTGGGTGTTCTATAGTATCGAATTTGTCTTTCCTACTACTCCTTTCGCCTCTTGCTATGATGAAAATCGCAATCGAAGCAACGCACAACTATCCTCCAACAGAGCAATGGCGGCCTCCAGCAAACCTCAATCCTTCTCGCCATTACCTGGGGCCGCGCAAAACAATGCTGGAATTGTACAATCGCCCAGGAGTGTCGGCATCTCCCGGGCACCGCGTCCAAAAAAACAAATATCGTGAGCCCCTCGTCGTTTCGTCGTCCTCTTGCTCGTCAGGTAGGGGTAATCGTAGTAGGAGAGAGTGTGCGCGGAAGAGAAAGTGTACTGGGTAACAAAGTGGGTACAGAGAATCGAAGACGATGTCGACCTAGTCAGGATGCCTGGCGAAGCCTGGGGCTCGCCCGGGGCGCCGCTGGATGCTTGTCGGATCGGAGCGCGACGTGATTCTCTACAGGAAGTAGGCCAGGAGGCCGACGGCGGCGACGGCGGCAGCACCGTTGCCTACTGGGGCCATGGTAGGGGCAGCGAGGCCGGTGGAAGTGGACGTCGTGGAACCTTTGGTGCCAGTGGCAGAGGCGGAGCCAGAAGCAGTGGGCGAAGCAGATCCGCTGGCCGAGCTCGAGCTGTCGGCAACCGGCGCCTTAGGCGGGTCGTTCTTGCCACAGAGATCCTTGATGTTGGTCTTGCACGCCTTCTGCCCGTCGGCATTGCCAGCATTCTGCACGTTGCATTGGCCGAAGAGGGTCTCGCAGATGAAGGTGGGCAGGGTCTGGGTGTAGTACTGCAGACCAGGCATGGACGAGTTGGATGCGCAAGTGCACTCATACTGCAGATCCTCCTGTTGAGGGTCAGCGCGAGCTCGCGCGAGGGCACAATCACGGCCGGGGGCTTACCTGTGCGCAGCTGTTCTTGTCGGTGTCCTTGTTGCAGAGCAGGTTGCACGTGTTGGTCTGCGCCTGGCACCACTGGGCTATGGAGAGCGTGTCAGCAGCAGTCATATGCAGTCGCAGAAGACAAGACGGGGACGAATAGCTCGCCTTGCTTCGTGAGCGAGCGACGGCACCACC
Organism: Purpureocillium lavendulum; assembly: GCA_029168975.1. NCBI lineage: Eukaryota > Fungi > Ascomycota > Sordariomycetes > Hypocreales > Ophiocordycipitaceae > Purpureocillium > Purpureocillium lavendulum. Next base: position 1,859,837 of record JAQHRD010000001.1, read on the forward strand.
GGCGGCCTCAAGAGCGCGGGTTACTAGAGCACGTACCTCGGGTCTGAATCTCCACGGAGTTGGGGTCAATCTTCATGTCCAACTCGCTGGTGTAGTTCTGCTGGGCCGACACCGCGGCGGCGGCGAAGGCGACGAGAGCGGCGGAAGCGCGCATGGCTGGTGATGTCTGAGGGAATTGGGTGGGAGAGTGAGGGTTTGGTGTCTAAGCTCTGCGACGACTCTGCAAAGGCGGGGTGAAGCCGACGATGAGTCTGAAATGCAGTCAGAGAGGCGTGAGTGAGAGACGCGGTAGCTGATGCTGCTTCGAATGCGATTGATGATGGAGCGTCTGCTTGCTTGCGGTGAGAGGCGAGAGGGAAGAAAAGAGGGAGAGGTGCAACAGAGCGAGGAAGAAGAGGTTGGGTTGGGCCGGGTCGGCTGCCAAGTCCGAGGAAAGTGGTGGGCAGGTGGGCGGCAGGTGTGGGTGGTAGCTCGGGTGGTGGGCGGTGGGTGGCAGGCAGGCAGGCAGGCAGGCAGGCAGGTACGAGTGAGTGGGTGGTGTTGTGTTGGAAACGGCAGGCGTGGAGAGGCACGAGGCGCCGGGCACGGAAAGAGCGACGATGCACCAGGCGAAAACGGATGTTTCTGGTTTCCACATCGGCCGGGCTTGGCAGCACACACGGCAAGGCAAGCGGGAAGGAGGAGCCACTCCGTCACTGCCAGTACGACCAGTACAACGAGCGAGTACGAGCACTTCGTACCTTTTGGCCCGCGCCTCAGGTATGGAGTGATATGGTTCTGCATACTTCGTGGCAAGCTTCAGTATCGAGCGATACCAGCGTCACGGGGCGCCTCAGCGCACGTATGAGTACAGGTAGTCCGTAGGAGCAATTGATCCCAACCATTGAGCTCCCGCGGAGGAGCTCCGTGCGGAGGACAAGAGCAACATAACACCCTCACCCTGCCATATTCCTTATCGCGGACCAGAGAGCTTGTGCGCTGGGAATTGTTCCGCAGCCGCCAGCACAGCTGCGTCCAGGACTGCGGACTGAGTTACCTCGCACAAAACACCACCACATCCAGCCATCGATCGGGCCGTGTGTCGCAGCGGCCCTGGCCCTGGTCCCAACCCTGGGCGCCTCTCTGGGGTTGGGGGCGCCTCGGTGCGGGTGCGGGTGCATTGGCCAATGGCCCCATCGTGATGGTGACTGATCGAGGCGGTCGTGCTGGTGCTCGTGCTCCGGCATGGCAATTTGCTTGGTTCACATTTTCCCACCTCCCGACGCAGGCAACCCCCAGATAACAAACAGACAGGGAAAAAAAAACCGAAAAGGCCTCCCGCCACAGGCACTACGCCATCGTCCGTCGCTGGGGCCAGGGTCGCAAGTGAGTCTCGGCATGGCGCTAGCCGCCATGGGCCCGGTCTCGACAGGGAGGCACGGCGTTCCCCATCTTTTTTTCCCTCTTATCCTCTCCGTTGGCGGCATCGTGCATGACTGACGAAGGTGCACAGGGAACACGACCCACGGATCAAGCGGGCTGCGACGCCAGCCACGGCTCTCCACCCGATCACTGCTCTCCACCGACCGGTCCCGCGACGAGGAGACGTCATGTCTGTCTCGTCGCCTCTCGCGCAAGACGAAACTGTGCTGCGCTGCGAGTGTCCGGTGCACGAAAAGCTATGGAGCTCGGTGCGCGCCCGGGCCATGGCCGTACGTAGCCGATCAACGACAGCATGGGGCAGCAGTTGGGCAGAGACAGCCAAGCCGGGCTCTCGGCCTTCATGCGACAGCTTGCTCACCCGTTGCTGGGGCATCCGCTCCCATTCCTGCTGGCCCTACCGGGCCTTGCTGGGCGGTCGGCACGATGGACTTGGCCCGGCGTGGCATGGCATGGCAAAAATGGACATGTCTTCTTCGGCTTGAGTGGCGGCCGCCCGCCACGAGACCTAGCAATTGGCGCGCGGGCTGCCCAATTTTGATTCATGTCTTGGGTCATCGTCACCCTCATGTTCAATGACCCCCGCACACACGCACAAGGCCCGGACACCCATGTCCGCCGGAGACGAAGCCAGTGCGCTCCTGGTGCTTGCCGCGTTTCACCTTGATCGCTCAACCTGGCAGCTGCATACGGTTCGTGTCGCGCTCCTCGCCTCAGATTGAATTGAACAATCAGGGGAGACGTCGCAACGTTGAACAACGTCTTTGGGCGCATGCGCATGCACCATGCACTGTTGACATCCTTCGTCGACGCCGATGACGATGGCTCGCTGGCAATCAATCCGTTCCCGACTGAGCTAGCTGCAGCCACATGCGACTCTGGCCCTCCCAGCCCCCTCAGGAACGAGGGGTAGGTTCAAGTGTGGCGCATCCCCATTGTCGGACACGAAGTCGGACGCTGCAGCGGCTGTGCGGGCAGCCAACTGTTTGGCTGCGGTCGTTGTCGGAGGCAGGACGGCGTTGCCTCAACGGGCGCCCCCACCAAACCTTGTGACCCTCCTCAATTCGGGTCTCGGTGGACGTTCGTGTTGCCTGCGACAGCCTCGCTCGGTAGCCCAATTCATGGGCTGCAATCGAAGCTTCGCACAGGCCGCGACCTGCAGACTGTTGAAACAACGGCACGTGTCGCTACATCCGGCTTGACCCGAGGACAAAGCCATAGCCTGTTTGAGTCTACACACATCGCAAACGGTTCGAAATGTCTGGAATATCGGGAGTGGCATGAAAATTCCACTCCATCGTATCGTCGTAACTCGTGGATGAGGACAGTGACAATAAGTCATTACCACAGCGTCGTAGATATGCATCTTGGACGGATGAGTCGATGGCCCCTTCCGCCGAATCTTGGCAACATCTGTTGCCAGCGTCCGTCGAGGCTACGTGAGCCGACGTGTCTGCAAGCGCGGAGAACCGGAGCCTGCCAACAGATTTGATGAACTCGCCCAACTGGAAGTTGACGCGTTGCTTGGACTTGAGCCTAGGCTTTCTCGCCCCAGAGGGAGCAGCTCACCCAGAAGGCACTCTTGAGACCAACCGACTTACAGCACTTGACTGACCTGTACAGATCGATCGTGAAGTCGTAAAGAGCGAGTTATGTCGACTTTCAAGCAGTTGTTCGAGATCCTATCCAGGGCCATCGAGCCGCATGTCGTGCTCACACGGTTGAGACTTCACGCTGTCTGCTTCATGGTGGTTGTCCTTCATGGAGCTTACAGCTCAGGCACCCGAATGATGCACCATGTTCGGAAGGCGCTTAGAGCTCGGATCGCAACCAGACAAAAGCAGTCACTGATGTTGCCTGAAGTGCTACTCATTTCTGTGCTCGGCGCAGTGGTTGCCTGCTTGTTCAAGGCCCAGCATGCTTCCATCTTGTTCGTCGCGCTCGCGCCGTGGGTAAGACTCCCTCATCAAATATACATCTCAGTATCTAACAAAGCACTATGCAGGCTATCCTGATCGAACATGTTCTGGCTGCGTACAACGAGCCGGAGACTGGGAGACGCTTTCCGCTGGCTCTGCATGGCACCGCCTGCAGTGCTCTAGTTGCTGCACTCTCTTGTTTGTCTTGGGAGCCCGTGCAGTCCACCATCGCATTGGCGTACACTAGCTTCAGGGTTGCATTATCTCTGATCGCGTTCTGTGGCTTCCTCTCCGTCCCTCGAGGACCAGACCCTGTCTTCCAGAATAGACCAGTTGATCGACAACACACGAGTTCGCTTCTCGAGCTGGCGACATTTTCTTGGGCCACGAAGATATTCCGTCCCGAGAACATACATGGACTAAGAGTTGAGGACTTGCCTTTGCTTCATCGCAAATCCAGAGCGCGGTATATCAGCCAGCATGTCCGAGTAGCCCATCAAACCCCACTGAGATTGATGGCAACTCTGGCGAAAGCCCATATAGGCGCATTGCTCCTTCAATGGAGTCTCTCAATCTGCAAATCATTTGCCGTGCTCATCCCGCAGCTGATTGTGTACCGCTTACTACAATGGCTCGAAAGTGAGCAGAAGCACTCTTTGAGTCATGGCCTTGGCCTTGCGCTTCTTCTTGGAGGGTCCAAGGTCTTCGTGTCTCTTATAGACGTATGGCTGAGGTGGGTAACATCAAGTATGATACAATTCCCTATCCAAGCCGCCTTGAGTTCCCTGGTATTTCGAAAGGCCTTGCGCCTCCCAAACACCACAGATGCCACAGAGGGGCATGGTTTTAGCTCGTCTTTCCTTGCGCAAATGAGGATATCGAGGTACGTGGAACCCTTCTATGCCACGACCACAGCACAGCTTGCGCTGAAAGTGTTGATAGTGCGAAAGCATGCGCGCTATACACCGACATGCACCGTATAGCAATGACCGTAGCCAAGTTGCTCTGGACAACGGCTTTCCTGGTCAGGTTGGTAGGTTGGAAAAGCCTCAGCTGCGGGCTCCTAGCTTCTGTCCTCTTGGTGCCATGCAGCGTTGTCCTTTCCAAGAAGTACTCCGTCGCAAAAACGCAGCAGAGGGATATGCAGCAGCAGCGGTCGGCCACGCTTGCAAGTGCGCTGCTAGCTATTCGACAGATAAAGCTAACTTGCGCGGAGAAGGTCTGGAGACTGAAGATCCAGAAGCTGAGAGACGAGGAGCTCCAGCATCTGCTGCGAGGTGCTGTCTGGATGACGACTCTCGTTTTTGTGGCAAACGTCAGTCCTGTCATCCTTTCCGGTGTTCCTCTATACGTCTTTGCTCTGCAGGGGGGGCAAATTAGACGCATCTGTCGCGTTTACCTCTATTAGCCTGTTTCACGAGCTGCACTCGGATATATCTCACCTGCCGTTGATTGCCCCTCACATTTGGGAAGCATGGATGAGCCTCCAACGGCTCCAGGTTCTCTTTTCCATGGACGAACTTGATTCTTCCCAAATCACACTCTCCAAAGCCGTTGCGTTGTGTCGAGCATCGGTTACTTGGCAAAGCAATGGTCGCGAAGAGAAGCCGTTGTTCGCGCTCAGGGATCTTTCCGTGGAGTTTCCAAACGGTGAACTAACCATCATTACTGGCAAGACCGGCTCGGGGAAATCCCTGCTGTTGGCAGCTATCGCCGGCGAGGCTAGGCTCTTGTCGGGAAGCATACACCGCCCCCGTTCCGACGACGATGAGACTATTATGGAAATCGGCGACGGCTGGGTCTCGGAAGGTGAAATGGCCGTCGTCACCCAGTCGCCTTGGATGGGAAACACCACGATCCGAGACAACATACTATTCGGCTTGCCCTTGGACAAAGATAGGTACTCCGATGTTCTTCGCAGCTGTGCGCTGGACAAGGATTTCAGCATGCTCAAGGACGGCGATGCTACGTTGGTGGGCATCAAAGGCGTTACCTTGAGCGGCGGGCAGCGGTGGCGCATTGCCCTAGCTCGCGCGTTATATTCGCGAGCCAGCCTCATACTCTTGGATGATGTTTTGAGTGCGGTCGACGCCGAAATTCGCCAGAGAATTGTTGAGGGGGCTGTTCTTGGGCGGCTGGCGGAGGGAAGGACTCGTATTCTGGTGACGCATCATGTGTCTCAGTGCCTCCCAAGAGCAGCATGCCATGTTCATCTCTGCGATGGACAGGCTCAAGTGCACTTTCGTCCCTCCTCATCGTCAGTTGCGCATTTGCGGCTCGTTTTGATCCAAAAGAAGAACAGGTTGTTGAAAGGGTCGAGTCTGAAAGATCTGATATTGTCAGACGCGGTCGCATTTCAGGCTCAAGAAAGGGGCGGGGCCCGATGCCGTCAAGAACTCTCGACGGTACATCGCTCACGCCTTACCGGACATACTTCAACGCCACAGGCGGCACATCAAGCTGGCTTCTCGTTTTAATAGCTACGGCGACTTATGAAGGGGCTCGTCTCACTACGGCGTGGTGGCTCAAAGAATGGACTTCGTCTCAACATCAGCCGTCACATGAGACGGACCGCAGCTCAACGTCCTACGGAACAACTTACATTTTGATGGCGACTTTGAGCTGCCTTGTTACAGCTGCTAGGTGTAGCGTGTGGTACGTGATCGGCATGAAAGCATCCAGGACCCTCTTCGGGACAATGACGACGGCGGTCTTTGGAGCACATCTTCACTGGTTAGAAGAGACGTCACATGGCGAGATTCAGACGCGGTTTACGTCGGACATGGGCACGCTTGACGACCGATTGCCGCACGATGTTGGTTATCTGATCGAGTCCTCAACAGCAGTCGTGTCTATTCTGGTTACAAGGTACGTCGCTGCCGCGTGAGAGTGATGTCGTGCTAATTGGAATGCAGCTCATCCTTTTCCATTTACGAGGTGCTCATGTCTATTGCTCTCCTGTACTCATATTTCACCATGGGCATGCGCCTTGTCTCGGCAACGCGGAAGCTCAAAATCCTCAGATCGACAGCGTCGTCGGCATTGCAGCAGCATCTCAGCTCCCTCCAGGCTCCAGATGGCATCCCGACTGTCCGTGCCTACGGCAAGTCCAATTTCTTTATGGATCGCATGTATCAGTTGATCGACGACAACTCGTCCAGCATCTGGCATTCCACCTTGTGTAGTGTCATGATGAACTTCCAGCTTGGGGTTTTAGGAGCTTTATTCGTCACCTCGTCGTGCTTGTCCATGGTCTTCAGCGGGGTTGACGCGGGCACGGCAGGTGTCGCCCTGTCGTTTGCCATGCGTTTCAACGCCACCATGACTGGCCTCATTCAAAGGATCGCAGTCGTGGAGTCTGGGCTGAACAGCATGCAGAGCATTGCCGAATACGGCAGTATCCCACAGGAGCCTTCGTCTTGCGTCGATGTGCCAGAGCCCTGGCCGTCACGGGGCGGCATTGAAGTCTGCGGGCTGACGGCAGGCTACCGCGCAGACTTGCCCGCAGCCCTGAGCGACGTGTCGTTCTCGATAAAGCCCGGAGAACGCGTTGGCATCGTGGCCGGACCGGGGCGGGGAAGTCCTCGCTGACGCTGGCGTTTGCAAGACTGATCGAGCTGCGGAAAGGGAAGATTGTGATTGACGGTATCGACGTCTCTACGGTCAAGCTCGACGTGCTGCGTCGTCAGATCCTCATCATCCCGCAGGATCCACATGTGTTCGCCGGCTCCCTACGGTCGATCCTGGATCCAGACGGAGCGCACGATGAAGAAACGCTTAAGGCGCTGCTGAAACGATTTCGACTACACGGCAGCGTTGCGGAAAGGGAGGACCAGGCTGCGATGACAGACTTGTCATTCACGATTGACGAAGGCGGGGGCAACATCTCCCAGGGTCAGCGGCAAATACTGTATCTCGCAAAAGCCCTCTTGTCCCGCAAGAGGGTCGTCATCATGGACGAGGCCACGAGCGCAGTCGACATGGAGACAGACGCCGCGATACAGGCGGCCATCAAGGACGGGCTGCCTGACACGACAGTCGTGGTGGTGGCTCATCGCCTCGCAACGGTGGCGGATTTCGACAAGGTGCTGGTACTTGACGACGGGAGGGTATTGGAATTCGGGGCGCCAAAGGAGCTGTATGAACGGCGGCAGCATTTCTGGAGGCTCGTGAGGCACAGCTCGGGCAGTGACGAGTTGGTGGAGAGGATCGTGAGTGGTGGTGCTGCGATACCGGGGCTATAGGCTGTGAGGCGGTCGACTGCCGAACCTGAAGATGTTACGCCGAATGATAGTATCGGAGCACAAGATAAAAAATCGAGACATAACGCATGAGCGCTGCTTTAAGAACATGGCGATGGACGTTGGGAGTGTGCCTTTTCCACAAGATGGTTTCCAGCATGCAGGGTAACTAAACCATTCGGTAGTTTGACGAAGCGCCAGTCTGAGCAGCGCGGGCGGGCAGACGGTCCAAGCGCCGGCAGTGACGCCCGCTATCTTATCGGCGTGGGGCACTAATAAGTTGCGACTGCGACCCCCGGAAAGATGTCACCACCAAGTGTGCACCACCCCCCGGATCGTGATATAGCATCACCGCGGGCCAACACAACCGCCCCCCGAGTCCCGAGAGCGCCCCTTGCCGTGCCGGATCAACCACCCGCAGCTTCATCAGGGCTTCGTATCAGTGCAGACCGTTTTCGGCCGGCCCCCCCTTCGGGGCGTCCATGACCGCGAGCCCGGGCATCGACAACGACGACGACGACGACGACGGCCGCCGCCACCAGCACCACGTCCCTCGCCAGACGACGACAACAACTCCGCCACTGCCATCACATCGCAGCCTTCGCCATGAACCGCCTCCCACGCGAGCTCGTCGACGCCATCCTGCTCAAGTGCCTGGCGCGCGAGTCCAGGAACCAGGTCCTCGAGCTGCGCCTCGTGTGCCGCGTCTTCGACCGCACCCTCAAGCCCTACGCCCTCCGCACCCTCGGCCTCGACTTCTCGCGCCTGAGCCGCATGAGTGGCTTCCGCCGCCCGGAGCACGATGCCCTCCAGACGATTGGATACCACTGCAAGAGCCTCTACGTCGACCTCATGGTGCTGCGGGATGACAGTGCGTTCTGACCATGAACCTCGCCCCTCCTTTCCCCTCCCCTCCCCTCCCCTCCCCTCCCCTGACGAAACAAATACTCCTTTCGCCGCGGTTTCTGACTACGGTTCCCTCTCTCCGCCTAGTGGAAGTCGAGTTTCTCGAGACCGTCTTCGCCCGCGTCCCCTCCATGACGGACTTCTGCCAGACCATGCAGCGCAAGTACTGCCTCAACGACGCCTCCTTCACCGAGACCGAGTATCTGGACACGCTCGTGACGATGCTCTTCAACTGCCGCGACGTCGACCGCCTGCGGCTCAACCTGCCCTTCCAGCTCGTCGGGCGGCACGTCAACGCCGCCACCATGATCCTCGCCAACACGCTCAAGGCCTTTGCCAACCGGCCCGAGGAGGACTCGGCCCCGCTGCGCACCCTCGTGCTCGAGAACGTCACCGACGTGGCCATCTGCCACCTGTGGATGAACCCCAGCGACGTCATGAACATCATGGCCGTCGTCGCCGCCCTCGAGCACCTCGTCCTCACCCTGCGCCGCCACGAGAACGAGCCCCCCCGCGTCGGCTGGTTCGGCACCTGCCTCTGGAGCCTCATCGACAGCGCCGGCCGCCTCGAGTCGCTCTGCCTCATCGGCATGGACCAGGACGACAAGCCCCCGCGCGGCCTCAAGCAGACGCGCTTCTGGCAGCTGCCGCTCGACGAGTGGCGCGCCCGCTCCCTCCCCGCCCCGCGCGTCTGCCTCGCCCACCTCACCTGCCTCGAGCTCAAGCGCTTCGAGGTGCTGCCCGAGATCCTCGTCAAGATCATGGAGGACCTGGGCGAGACGCTCGAGGAGCTCTACCTCAGCGAGGTCTACCTCAAGGCCGAGCAGGGCCGCGACTGGAACACCGACTCCAAAAAGATCCTCTGGGTCGGCGTCCCCAACCAGCGGCCCGCCGACGACTGCCACTGGGTCGCCATGGCCGTGCGGTGCGCCTGCCCGCGCCTGCGCCTGTGCCGCGCGAGCTTCCTCGCCTACGATCACTATCTCCGCGAGGACTGCGCCACCGCTCCGCGCTTTGACCTCATCGACCCCTGCGGCCTCGGCCGCAGCCTCTCGCAGCGCTTCGTCGAGGTCGTCCTCGGCGTGCCGCAGCCCAACGACCCTTCCTCCCGCGAACCAGTCGAGTACCTCCCCCGCGACCCGATAGATGACCACCGGATCGCTTCGCAGCCGTATGTGCCGGCAACACCTGAAGAGGAAAACGCGCAGCAGGAGCCGAAGCAGCAGCAGTGTGCACGACTGAACTACGACAACGACAACGACTACCACTACCCCTACCAGCAGACACAACAACAACAACCACAGCAACAACAAGAACATCAGCAGCAGCAGCAGCAGCGTCAGAAGCTCCTGGGCAAGCCAGCCTCGGCACCGCCCGCCGCCGCCTTGGCTGCCGCGCCGCCGCCACCACCACCACCGCGCGCCCCGCTCCGCGTCGACGAGTACGACGTCAACGCGTACCAGACGGCCGTCGCCAACCCCACGTCGCAGTGGCACAAGAGCATCGACGGCATCTTCGCAAACTGCAACCAGAACACGCTCGACGAGCTGCACTACATCGCCGAGACGGCCTGCCGCGGCATGAACGAAATCCACCGCCGCAGGAGCGAGTGGACCGCCGGCTACAGCATGGCCAACGAGTACGCCGACAACCTGCTCAGCCACGTGCCGCCCGCCGATGACGCAGAGCAGGACGCGGCGTAGCTGGGGACGGACAAAGAACCTCATCATTCACACGGCCATACTCGGTCAGCAAGCAAGGCAGCAAAGAGAGAGAGAGAGAGAGAGAGAGAGAGAGCGTGTGTGTATATGCACGCGCGTGGTCTGATCAATGGTCATGGCAAGCGGGCGTTTTCCCATTTTCTAAGACGTTTTTTTGTCTCATCGATGCAGCTAATATACCCCCCCAAACCACCTGGCATTGGCTTGCCTCTCTGTTTGTATATAGGAGAGCATACGCGGCTCATCCGTCAAGAGAAGGCCGCTCTTTTCCCGTATCCAAATCAAATGCGCTGTGCGATCCAAAGCCCACGTTAATCGAATCCCAATTAATGCCCACCGCTTGGTGGTGAGCATGCCACAAGATGGGACGACGGCCTCTTGCTGCGGCGCATATGGTTTTGCGACAGCATGTCGAGACCTAAGCCACGTCGTCGACTCGCCAGCGTGGCTCGTCGGCCTCTCATCCTCTAAATCTAAAACTTTCGTCGCGATCCTGGGCATGAATGGTTTTTGAAAACAAAGAGAAAATGCAGGCTCTCAACGCTCATTGGCCGTTGACGCCGTTGACAACGCCGTTGGTAGAGCCCTTGACGGCCTTCTCGAGCGCCTGCAGCACATCGTTCTTGAGGTCCTCGGCCTCCTCGACACCGCAGCTAAGGCGGACGAGGTCGTCGAAGACGCCAACAGCCTCGCGCTGGTCGCGGGGGATGCCAGCGTGGGTCATGCTGCTGGGCAGCTCGACGAGGGACTCGACACCACCCAGGCTCTCGGCAAGGGTGAAGATCTTGGTGAGCGCGCAGAAACGCTCGGCGGCGGCGTGACCTCCCTGGATGCGGAAGGACAGCATGCCGCCGCCCATACCGTCGCGGTGCTGCTTCTTGGCGATGTGACGGTGGGGGTGCGAGTCCAGGCCGGGGTAGTTGACGGCGATGACGTGGGGCGAGGCCTCGAGGGCGTGGCCGACGGTGGTGGCGTTGTGGGAGGCGGCGCGGGCGCGCAGGTGCAGCGTCTTGAGGCCGCGGTGGGCGAGCCAGGCGTCAAAGGCCGAGGGGACGGCGCCGATGGCGTTCTGGAGGAAGCTCAGGCGGGCCTTGAGATCGTCGCTGTTGAAGGCGGCGACGCCCATGACGACGTCGCTGTGGCCATTGATGTACTTTGTGACGGAGTGGACGACAATGTCGGCGCCGAGGTCGAGAGGGTTCTGGACGTAAGGGGAGAGGAAGGTGTTGTCGACGACGACGAGAATGCCGTGCTTGTGAGCCTCGGAGACGACGGCGCGGATGTCGACGAGTCGCAGGGTGGGGTTGGAGGGCGACTCGATCCAGATGAGGCGGGTCTGGTCCGTGATGTGCTCGCTGATGTCGACCTCGATCTCGGGAGTGAAGGTGACCTTGACGCCGTGGGCCTTGGCGACCTGGGTGAAGTAGCGGTGGGTGCCGCCGTAGACGTCGGAGACGGAGATGACGTGGCTGCCGGCAGCCAGGCTCTGGAGGATGTTTGCGGTGGTGGCGCTGCCGCTGGAGAAGGCGAGGGCGTAGCGGGCGTGCTCGAGGGCGGCGACGGCGGCCTCGAAGTTGGTGCGGTTGGGGTTCGAGGAGCGCGAGTACTCGTAGTCGCCGACGGGCTTGCCGACAGCGGTCTGGGCGAAGGTGGTGGAGAGGGAGATGGGCTCGATGACGGCGCCGGTCGCGGGGTCGTGCGGCGAGCCGGCGTGGACGGCGAGGGTGCCGAAGCCGTGGACGGGGGTCGGCGGGCGCGGCGGGGTGCTGACGGGCTGGTCGGTGGCGATGGGCGGCGACATGCTGGGCGGTTGTTGCTGCTGCTGCTGCTGCTGCTGCGACGGGTCTGACTTGTTTACGACGGTGGTGTTGTTTGGTCGCGGGAGGGAGCTGTCACAGCTTCCTCGTCTGGGTCGGGCGATGCGGCTGTGGTGGTGGTGCTTCCGCCTGCAGGTCCCGGCGAAAGAGGAGGTGGTGGTGGTGGTGGATGGCGGGTCGTCGGTAGGGTCGATCAACGGGAATGAGCGAGCGATGATCCGACCGAGTGACGAAGAGCGACGAAGGGGCTGCGGTAGGTGGCGGGAGGTCGAGGAATGAGATGAGAGAGGACGGAGGCAAAGGGGGGAGGGACACGATGTGGACGACGGGCTGTATAGATATTTTCCCAGAGGGGGTTCCAAATCTCGGGAATCAGGCAGGAGGAGGCAGGAGCGGGAGACGGGACCGGGTAGTCCTTGCACGCGGCGGCGGCGTCTTCTGAAGGTCCAAGGGCCAGTGCGTTGTGGGGGTGGAAGAGCCGCTGAAGGGTCCCACGATGCGCACCAGAACAGCCGATGCCCACTTTAAAAGAAAAAAAATCGAGGCTGAAAGCTGCCGAGTGCCCGCTAGCGAGTCAAACAAATAAAGTCCGAAAGGGGGGTGTTCTCGTCACAATGCCATGAAATGGTGTCATTCGAGAGTTTCCGGCGTTGGGACTTGCGGTCAGGGCGACAAAGGCGAGGAAGGTTTCTTTCGGAACGGCGCGCCGGTTGCGACATGCGACAGGCGGCGGGTGACAGCGCGGCGCACAGGGCCGGTATATAAGGTCAAGCAAGACACAAAGTAAGGTTAGATGCCTTTGACCGTGCGTGCGACGGGAACGCATTACCAATCCGTCGCACGCCCTCTTGTCTTTTGTTTCCCGGAACCGAGACGGGAGGGAGGGGGACCAGCGCGTCACAGAAGGTGACCACTGCGCTTGCGCCGCACCGCACTGCACTGCACTGCGCTGCACTGTACAGCGGCAGGTAATAACGGCTTCATGCCGTGCTGGAATCGCTTCGGACCGTCGTGCGACAAAAGTGCGTCGCCCGACGCACACCGCCCTCCTTTGCAGCGGGCCGGCGGGAATCAATTAGGTCATCGCCTTCGAGCGTCTTCTCGACGCCTTCCGTGCTGAGCAATCGCCCCCGCCGGCCGGTGTGGGTGCGTGCTTGGATGCGATGCGCTGCCAAGGGTGCCGGGGCGGTGGTGGTGGTGGACTTGCCAGTGGGTGCCAGCGGATGCCCGGCCGGCATGCAGTGCATGTGGTCCCTCCATTTGATGCCCCTGCTGCAGCGCGCCGTGGAGTGGGGACGCCCTGCGGCAGACTTTTGGCAGCTGGCCCCCCTCCCGTCCACTCCATCCATCACTCCGTCATCGACGACGCCGAACAAGGGATGCTGAGTGAGTGAGTGAGTGAGTGAGACGTGAGGAGCCCACCACCATCCACCCCCATTGGCACATGGCAGCTGGTGGACTCGCCTGCCACCTCGCATGCGTCGCCGATGGGTTGCGCTTACTTGTGTGTCTGTGTACTCGTACGGAGGAGTACATGCATTCCCGTCGCGGCTGGTCACCGACGGCGCACGGCGTGCGTGCGAAGGGCGTCCGCGTTTCGTCGCCGGACCATGCGCGGGGTACCACGGGCATAAAGACGTGAAGTAATTCGTACGAGGGCCAACGCAGGCATCCCAATCAACGCCGAGGAGAGCGGAGAGGGGGAGCTTGGACGGGCGTGACGGGCAGCGGCGGCTCATCTGGGGGAGCCTGAGGACGAAGCTGCGGGCATGGGTTGCGCTTGGTCGTTTCAAACAGATTCCTCAGGTGCTGATGACGGGCAATGGAACTGGTCGATCTGGACGCTGATCAATCATCATGGGAGAACTCTGCGCGGCACCAGGACAGTGTTGCTATTGTCATCCTTCCAGCCGGTTTCCCTGCCTGTCTGAGCAAAGAACAGGTGCTCGTAGGTACCGCAAGCGAGTTGAGCCCCCCTGTTCCACTTGAACAGGGGCCCCCCTGGCCCGAGCAGAACCCCGCTGGAGGGGTCGGCGGGAATGCCGCATGAAGACGTGCATCTCGGGAATGGCGAGCTCGGATATGGCCGCCGTCGGGAATACCTACGTGTATCACGCACAGCCATGAACTTGACGGATTCCTTGTGCCTTGCGTGCTCGGATGCTGCCCATTGCGCCTAGGCCCCTGATGCTGGAACGAGAGGGGTCAGCTGGACCGGACGGCTGCCATGCTCGTATGCGTGTCACAGCGCGTCTGTGGGCGCATGCACCGAGTCTCTGCCACCTCGTCTCCGACCGATACCTGCGTTGCAGCTGCGTGGGCGACGGACGGGGAGAGATGGGGGATCAGCTCTCACCCAGGCAGCAAGTACGCAAGTCCGTGGCAGCAATGCAGGCCTGAAGATCTCTCGTGCGTTGTCTTCCTGCGTGGCGCCGCCGCAAGACTTGCCTTCCGTATCGTCAACTGCCTCCGAAGTATGGTGCCTTTTAACGTGCGTCGTGAGGGCTGTCACCGTCGCGGCTAGCGTCGACGCGCACGCAAACGGTATCTGCCCCTATGGGTAGTGTAATACACCCTGCCATGTCCAAGGTGTCATCGATATCGCCATCGCCATTGCCATCGCAGTCACCATCACCAGCCCCGTATCGTCACCACGCGGGCCCCTGACCCCGCCCGTCGGGCGCATCCTCGTCCGTCTGCCGCGCCGTGAGATGCAGATTCGGACAAACCCATGAGCCCGTGGCTTCCGTGGGCCACGTAGTACACGTAGTCGAGGACGACTGACAGACAGATGGCCCCCCTTCAGCCACTGAGCCACTGGCCCGTCCCATCCCCCACAGCGCCACACTGGCCGCGTCGTCCGGCGGGCACGGCCAGGCCTGCCCTGGGAGGCGCAGGAGGCTCCAGGTGGCACCGTTGACCCGAACAGCCCGCCAAGCACGGCGGCGCCAATCGATGGTGGCCCCCTGCTGCCCCCGGATGTGGCAGTGCCCGCTTAATAACCTGGAACGACTGCCCTCTCACTGAGCGACCCTGGGCTTCAGGCCTCAAACAGCACCGAGCAGAGGGACTCACTCGTAAAGCTTCCACTCCGCTCATCCTTCTCCATCATCCACCACCGCAAACACCATCCGGACGTCAGCTCGACACGAATCGAATCCTCGCGCCACCTCTACTCATTCAACCCGTTTTGTTGCCGCCTCGCAAATATCTCTTCCCATCCCTGTCGCTACTACCGGCACCAGCCCGCCCGCTTACAGCGCTCGAGTCGAGCCCACCACCATCGGTCCGCCTTGCTCGTATTCGTAAAAGCCCAATTCGTGGGGAACGGACCCTGGGCCAGCCTCAAAGTGGCCATGCCTCGAGGTTGCTCGACCGCCAGCCTCATCCCTCGCTGTGATTCCGCAGATTGTCAGTCGCGGCGCGCCCGGCCGTGATGCCGCCCCGACGCTCGCACAAGAAGTCTCGCGCCGGGTGCCGCAGGTGCAAGAATCGCAAGATCAAGGTGAGAGGAGCCCTCGTCCAAGCTGCGCGATGCCGTGCGGAGTCGACCCTGTCTGTATCCACGCCTGGCATGTGACGGCGCACGCACGCACAAACGAACGCATCGCCGACGACGCCCAAGTCTGCGATTTGTTCTCTGCGGACCGCGACGCTGACCTTCCCGACGCAGTGCGATGAAGTCCATCCGCGATGCGGCAACTGCGTCAAGCATGGCGTCTCGTGCGACTTTGACGGCCGCGCGCCGCCCGACGACCTGGCTGCCCTCACCCCGGCCGCCGACGACAGGTCTGCCATGTCGCCCTCGTCGACATCTGCGACGCCCGCCGCGGCGCCTAAGCCGCTCTCGCCGCTACAGTCTCCCAATGCCGTCCCTGCGACGCCCATGATGCCCCCTCAGTCCGATGCTGCCGTTGTATCGCCGTCGCCGCGGCAGGTCGACAGGTTCCTCGAGCTCCGCCTGCTGCACCACTTCACCACCAGCACCGCCGGCACCCTCTTCACCCAGTTGCCGCCCACCGAGGATGTTTGGCAACTAGCCGTCCCGCAGATTGCTTTCCAGGGCAAGGATTACCTTATGGATGCCATCCTCTCCGTTGCTGCGCTGCACCTGCGGACCCAGTACCCCAACGACAAGGCCCTCATCCGGGCCTCGCATGCCTACGCGGCTTCCACCCTCGCCGAGTATTGTGCGTCGCTCGATCGCGGCATCACAGCGGACAATGCCGAGGCCCTGTTCCTCACCGCCACCCTCATCGCCTTCCAATCCACAGCCTCGCGCATATTCGCCAAAGATGATGGCGACACAGATGCAACCGGACCAAACACCCGCTATACCCTGCCGATGCCGTGGTTCCATGCCTTCCAGGGCGTAAAGACGATTGTTGCATCCTCCTGGCAATGGATCAGGAACAGCGAGGTTGTCAAGGCCGTTATCGACTCGCAGCCGAGTTTTCAGCTAGATCTCAACCCTCGAGGGCCCAAATCTTTCTTTGGCCATCTTCTCGATGGGCTGGACGATGAGCTCGCCTCGGAGAACCACTTCCAAATCACCGCCACCAGCCAGGCCTACTCACACGCCGTCAGCGTACTCAACTGGGCGCACAAGAACAAGTACGCGCCCGCCACGCTCGCCTTCCCGGCCAGTGTGTCCCGACGATTCGTTGAGCTCGTCGAGGAGAAGCGGCCTCGCGCGCTCGCCATCCTTGCCTGTTTCTTTGCCCTCCTTAAGCGGATGGACAACGTGTGGTGGCTGGGCGACGTGGCGCGCCGTGAGGTAATGGGGCTCGTCAGCTTGTTCGAGTCTGGCTCAGCGTGGTGGCGGCACCTTGAATGGCCAGTGCGCATTGCCCACTGGGACGGCAGCACGATTCCGTCTGACGTGTGGGGATCCGAGTGTGAGGAACTGCCGCAGGCAGACAAGGGCTTCGTCGAGACCATGATGAGCCATATTGAGCTGCTGACCAAGATGACCAACCCGGTGGCCGCCCAGACGAGCCCTTCACTGTCAGTGGCCGGGGACTTTGGCCTTACCGCGGCGCCCCTCGACTGAGACGATGCTGGGTGTGCGCGCTTGTGACTTTTTGGGATATCGACTTTTGCCTTGCGGCAGACACTTTGACAGTCGTCCATTTTGGATATATGGGGCGTTGCCGGCTACCTCTGGTATTAAGCTGTGATCTTAGCGATGGGCGCAGGGAAACGGTAATGCCGTTTGGCATTGGATTCAGACACGGATTTTTAAAGCATTATTATACTTCTACTCGGAAGACGATGCTCGGCAGGCGCAGTTGGGCTGGACGACTCTAGTTTCTCACCCAGACGACGGTTGAGGTAGCAAGGAAGAACGGTCGTATCTTGCGGCGTTCTCTGAATGACGTGGGCACGAAGAAACATGTATATGCTATGGAAACAGAAACCTGGAGACAGCGCAATAGTACTGGCTCGAGAATGTTCTTCTTTTTAAACTCCCTCAGATGCAGGTGATGTATGGACGTGACATTGATATCCCCCGGACGCGCCGCAACTCCAAATCCCAAGGAACGCGAAAAACCGCACCGTCTTGTCTCAGAGCTTCGTCCTCTTAGCATCCTCCGCGACAACGTCCTCGCGGGGTTCGTCGTCGTCGCCGCCCCGTGACCGCTTCAGGCCCTTCATCTTGCGGAGCTGCAGCTGGCTCAGGTCCTGGCGGCCGAGGTGGACGCGGCCAATCTTGTCGCCCATCGAGTCGGTGGTGACGTTCTTCTTGGTCTTCTCCTCGGTGCCGCGGGCCTTGCGCATGGCCTCCTTGAGCATCGACTCGTCGGCCTCCTGGACGCGGCCGACGCGCAGGTCCATGCGCGGGCCGATCTCCTCGACCTCGACGCGGGGGAGCTTCTGGCCGCTGCGCTTGGTGCGGATGAGGTAGACGCGCAGGTGGATGGCGGGCTTCACGTCGCCGTCGCCGGCGCCGCCGACGACGGCGTCCTCGGCGGTGACGGAGACGATGTACTGCAGGCCCTCGACGTCAATCTTGTCCGAGGGCTCGCCCTTGAAGAAGTCGAGCAGCATGCTCTTGGCGAGGGTATACTCGTTGGAGACGGGGCTCTCGAAGGCGGAGCCGGCGAAGAGCAGCATGGGGCGCAGGCCGACGGCGAACTTCTTGTTCTTGAACTGGGCCATGGTGCGGAAGGACTCGGGGTCGAGGTAGAGCTCGAGCATGTCGAGGACCTTGTGGCCAAAGGTGCGGACAAAGGTGAGGGCGTGGGGCCGCTTCTTCTGGGTGCTGCCAAAGACGAGCAGGCTGGCGTCGTTCTTCTCGGAGAAGAACTCGAGCGACGAGGCGTCGTCGAACGGGTGGATGGGGTTCTTCTTGGTGAACTTCTTGGCGAGCGGCAGGCGCAGCGAGTGCAGGTCGTTGAGCGCGTCCTGCACCACCTGCGAGCACGACGTGCCGCGCAGGAAGAGGCACGTCTTGGGGTTCTCGATGGCCTTGGGCTCGCGCTTCTCGAGCGCCCGCTTGGAGCGGGCGTTGCGAGGTTTTCTGTTGTCAACTTGCGTCAGTCTTGTTTCTTCCCTTCTTTTTTTTTTAAACTTGAAAGTAGTGCCCGAGCCGAGGGTTCAGGAAAGGGCGGGGGGTTCACGCACACTTGGCGAAGCATTGTAATGTGTGGGAGGACGTGGGAGCTTTGCGTTGCGGCGGCCAGAGTCTTGCGTCGACGACTTGTCGTCGAGGACGGGAAAAAAATGAGGAACCGCTGCAGTTTGCGCCGTATCGATAAGCTAGATTGGTTGGAGTTCGAGCACCTCCACGGGTGTGGCTGTGCGGGTGTGGCTGACCCAGTGTGGCTGGCCCGCCTGGCGGACTGTAAAGTTGAACACCGGTAAATCCCCGATTGCTTCGAGGGAGACCAGGGTTCATACCATGGAAACGAAAGCCGAGATGAATGCGCTAGAATGAGCAACGGCTAAGATCATCAATGTACCCTCAAGGCAACAACTGGTAGACACCTTGTTCGCTGGGCCCCCAAGTCGACTGCCAATTTTCCGAGTCTAAAGGGTACTCATATCTTGGAAGGTACTTGGCCCCGCCTTCTACATTGACTCTGCTATCAAAGATCTACGAAATACTTCGTAGTTCCAGCTATGAGCTGACGACAATGCATGGCCGAGAGTCTTCTTTTACGTGAGACCTTTGGATGTTCATATTGCTACGCCGAAACCGGTTTGCAGCCTGAAGTTATGAAGCTTCTTCCAATTTTGGCGGCTCGGCCGAGAAATGTTGCCGGGGCGGGCAAGCAATTCATACATCGATATTCCATCACGCCATCACTGCATGGCCGCCATGGCTATCCCTCTTCTGTGGCTTTCTCGCTCACTGTACGAAATCCTAGTAGGTCGATCGCATAAAACTCTCATTTCATAGACTCTTGATTGCTTGAAGCGGGAACATTGCTCGTGGAGTCGTGGGCACTACCCAAGTCGAAGAGCGCACGCGCTTTCTCCCTGCCAGTGCTGATCTATCTACTCGAACGGCGCCTAGATGTGGTTCACCCCAGGCTCTACCCTCGGCGAACTGCTCTTGGATCCAAAGACCTGCGAAGGGGCTCACGCAGTCACGGGATTGTCTGCGGTGCAGACGACAGGCAATCCTGTGTCCAGCCCCTCACTAACTGGCTAAGAGAAAGGTACGAGTACGGCATAGGTAACCTCAGAGGCTCAGAGATTCAGAGCATCCGCTAACAGCCTCGTCTGCGGGCGTCTCCCTGGGGTCATGGGAACGATTGGGAACGACCATGTCAGGCCAATAATGGCATTGCCGAGATGAATCCTCCCTACGTGATGGAATGATTGAATCTTGCTCGATGACAGAGATCGATCCTACCAGCTCGAGGCACATGTGTTGTCTTGGATCTGGGCTCCGTAGTGGGGCGCACGGACTTCGGAGTACGAAATCGCAGACGTACGTCTTCTGAGTTAGTAAACGGTCTTCTCGGTCAACGGCGACACCCACCCCGCAGTCACGTGGGCGTGCCTCGGGCGGAGCAATCCACGAGGTTAGCGCTGGAAATTCAGGCCGGGGCCGGAGAGCGCTGATGCTGATGCGGTCCTGCCGCCTCCTGCGCTCCGCCGGGGCGCACCTCAGGCTCCACGCCCCAGCCCAGGGCCTCGTGCTGGCGAGCGCCAAAGAGCGTCCCGTCAGCAGCGCCCGACCCGACCACAGCCAAGGGCCCAACGCGGAGCCTGCCTCGGTACTTTGCCCCCCGCAGAACCACCCAGACCGAGCCGTCGCCGTCGCTGCCGCCGCCGCCGCCACCACCACAGTCCACCACCACCAACGCCGACACCTCGGGTGACGTCCTGCGTCCTTACAAACCACATCGCATTTCCTCGAAACCGCACGCCAGACAGTCGGGCATCCGTCAACTTCCCGCCCGCACCATCCTCCTGTCTTTCCATCCCTTGCCTCAGTCCGTCTGCTCTCTCTAGTCTCTAACCCCCTTCTACCGCGGAGTGCCCCGACGACCGACCCGGACTCTCTTTTCGCCTTCTCCCGTCTTGCTCTTCGAGCCCGAAACCTCCCCTCCAAAGTCCCCCGGACGCGCGCCCCTGTGCCCACGACCAAACATGTCGTTCATGGGAGGGGCGGAATGCTCCACGGCCGGAAACCCGCTGAGCCAGTTCCAGAAGCACGTCCAGGATGACAAGACGCTCCAGCGCGACCGCCTCGTCGGCAGGGGGCCTGGCGGCCAGCTCAACGGCTTTCGCAGCCACCAGGCCAACGCGCCCCAAGATGAGGTCTGTTCTTCCCTTTCCCGACGGGCCCCGTCCCGAAAACCGTGCCCTTGCTGATCCAGGTCCCCTCCCGCAGATGATGAACGGCTTCCTCAACGGCGCCCCGAGCCTACAGCAGGACTTCCCCATGCAAGCCGGCCCGGCGCCGCTCAACCCAGCCCAGCATGCGCCCATGCGCGCCAGTTCGGCGTCCCCGTCCTGGGCGCACGACTTCAACAGCCAGCCGGGCATGGAGTCGGCCTTCAAGCCGCCGCCCGCCGCCCACTTCAGCGCCGACGAGTTCGCCCGCTTCAGCCAGATGAACGGCCAGGCCTCGTCGGCAAGGTCCAGCCCCATGCAGAGCAACATGGGGAACATGCCCGGGCAGATGTCCCAGCGGCCCATGATGGGCGTTGGCATGATGAACCGCGGCATGGGCTACAACCAGTCCATCTTCCAGCCCATGTACCAGAACCACCAGCCGATGCAACAGCAGCAGCAGCAGCAGCCCGAAGGCAAGGGCAAGGGCAAGCTGGTCGAGCTCGATGACAGCAAGTGGGAGGAGCAGTTCGCCCAGCTCGAGCTGCAGGACCAGGAGGCCGCGGAGAAGCTCAAGGAGCATGACGAGGCCAATGCCGCTGAGCGCGAGCTCGACGAGATGGACAAGGCCATGCAGTCGGAGACCAATGAGTTCGGTGACTTCGAATCTATCTGGAAGGGAATTCAGGCTGAGACTGCTGCTGCCAGGTCCATGGTCAACGAAGACCAGCTCTTCGACCAGTTCGACAACGACTGGGACACCAACGTCATGCCCGACTTCCAAGGCATGGGAGACTGGGGCCGGTTCGGCGATCCCGTCGTCGAAAAGTACATGTTCGAGGAGGAAAATATCTTCCGCAACGAGAAGAACGCCTTCGACGAGGGCGTGCGCGTCATGAAGGAGGGAGGCAACCTGTCCCTGGCGGCGCTCGCCTTCGAGGCTGCCGTGCAACAGCACCCCGACCACGTCCAGGCCTGGGTGTACCTCGGCCAGGCCCAGGCGCAGAACGAAAAGGAGACGGCCGCCATCCGCGCCATGGAGCAGGCGCTCAAGCACGACCCCAACAACCTCGACGCCCTCATGGGCCTCGCCGTGTCATACACCAACGAGGGGTACGACAGCACGGCGTACCGGACCCTGGAGCGGTGGCTGTCGGTCAAGTACTCCAACATCCTGGACCCCAAGGACCTCTCCCCAGCGTCCGACTTGGGCTTCACGGACCGGCAGCTCCTCCACGACAAGGTGACGGATCTCTTCATCAAGGCGGCGCAGCTGAGCCCCGACGGCGAGCACATGGACCCCGACGTCCAGGTCGGCCTGGGCGTCCTGTTCTACGGCGCCGAGGAGTATGACAAGGCCGTCGACTGCTTCCAGTCGGCGCTGCACTCGTCGGAGCAGGGCACGTCGAACCAGCAGGAGCAGGTCCACCTCCTCTGGAACAGGCTCGGCGCCACGCTCGCCAACAGCGGGCGCTCCGAGGAGGCCATCGCGGCCTACGAGCAGGCGCTGTCCATCTCGCCCAACTTTGTGCGCGCGCGCTACAACCTGGGCGTCAGCTGCATCAACATCAACTGCCACCAGGAGGCGGCGTGCCACTTCCTCGCCGCCCTCGAGATGCACAAGTCGATTGAGAAGTCGGGCCGCACAAAGGCCTACGAGATCCTCGGCGACGGCGCCGCGCCGCAGGTGGACGAGGCGCTCGACCGCATGTCGGCGCAGAACCGGAGCAGCACCCTGTACGACACCCTGCGGCGCGTCTTCACGCAGATGGGCCGCAGGGACCTGGCTGAGAAGACGGTCGCGGGCGTCGACCCGGACGTCTTCCGCCCAGAGTTTGACTTTTAGACTGCGGGCATCGTTCATTGATTTGTTTTTCCTTGTCGGTATTCCCTCATCGATGGCACATATCTATCTTGAACGCGGGTCACCTACATCATACTTCAAAACGGACATATACAGAGTGAAAGCGCGGGCGGACGGGCGGGCAGGCGGGCAGGAGCAGGCAGTTAGTTGCTGGATATCAAAGGCGAGGCGAAGTTCATCGTGGCCGACCGTCGTCCTGCGCGGTCTGTACAACAGGGACTAATGTACGAGGGCGAACACCGCGCAGAGCAGTCGAGAAGAATCAGAAGACGGCGATGACAACGACGACGATGACGACGACGAGGGCGTCTGCCGCTCACGAACAAATGGAATGAAATGCATATAGCACACGCCGCGTAACGTGAATAACCTCCTTGCTGCGCCCACTAGCTGCCGTGTCTGCGTCGCAAACACAGATTCCGGCTTCTCCTCCCACTTTCCCGTGACACTCCCGGATGAGGGATGAGAGGGAGACGAGGAAGACAGAGGCGCGCGCGTTTCTATCAATAGTCCCCCCGTACACCCTCTCTCGAGACCGGGCTTGCATGGATGCGATGCGCTGCGTGGGCAGGCTGGCGGTGACGACGACGGCTGAGCGCCTTGGTACGGTACCAGGACCGCCGCATGTGCGGACGGAGTACGGACTATTGACCCTCGTGTAGGGAGGCACCAAGGTAGGCAGGCAGGCAGGCAGGCAGGCAGGCAGTCAAGCAGGCCGGGCAGGTAGGTAGGAAGGTAGGTAGGTATTAGGTAGGACAACCCGTTGGGATAAACGCCATTGCCTAGCCACGCCTTGCCTTGCCTGCCGTGCCCGTCTGTTTCTGCCATGCCCGCACGCACCGTGGTCTCGACCCCAACACGATGGGCGAGGGACCGGCCACATGCGCGCATAAGGATGTACAGTACGTTACCTACAGGCATCCATAAGGTAGGCCACGATACGCGCACTGGCAACCTTCACAAAGGGAGCTAACGGACGTCACTCCCGCACCACTGACGGCTCCGACGTTCAATGATGACAACACCCCGACATGGTCTGTACCTTGCTTGCTACCTTGGGCTCCATGGCGTGCTGTATGCATATTCAAAGGAGGCCCCCAGGGAAAAGCAATCACGGGCCGGACTATAGGCTGTCTACGGCACGCCAGGCTGATAGCGTGGCATGGCCCTCTTTGGTCGGGGCGGCGGCGCCGTTTCAGCGCGGCCGGACGTGGAGGCCAAAAGAAAGCAAGAGCGCGTGGGAATCATCCAGTTCGGGTGCGGACGTCGGGCGTCCTTTCCCAGTGGTGTTTGCGGACGACGCTCCTCGCATGGCAGTCTGGCCCGACGCGGGCGGGCAGGCGCTGACAAGGGGAAGGGGGGGGGCTGCGGCGCATGGCCTGGCGCTGAGCGGCGTCGGACGGCCGAACGAGGCGGGTAGGCAAGGCAGGTGGTGTTGACCTGCATCCATCCCAGGTGCTGACACGCAGGAACGTTGGCTTGGGTATGCGGCGTCGTCCGTACGGACTACCGACTGCTCGTGCATGTGTTCGGGTGTCGCCAAGTCAAGGTTCAGCCAGGTTGAAGTCTGCCACGGTCGACGAACTCGGGCCCCCGTGGCATTGGCCACCGCCTGCCCCTGGGCATCGACGCGGCTGCGGCTACGCCCGGGATCTTTGCATCCTTCTTCCCCAGCGCCCGGCATCACCGTCTTTCCACGACGCTCTCGAATCATGCGACGCTGGCACCAACCCCATGGGGTCCAGCAGCATCGGCCCCAACCTCATCATAGCGAGAGCGGAACGGACAGCGACCCAACTGCATATGTACTGTACAATTGAATGTTCGAGCACGGTACTGCGGCAAGGCCATGCCATGCAGCTGGCGGTGGCTGGACGGCGGCCCCTCCGCCTCCGCGGCGCAGCTGTTGGTGGCACGCAATATCGTTTCGGGCAAGACGAGCATGTGCCCAAGCCCCAGCGCCAGGCCAAGGATGGACGGACGGCGCAGAGTCGCAGACAGACGACAGGGCCCTGAAGACTGCCTCGAGCTCTGCTGCTGTTGGTTATGTGCCGACCGACGCGAGCCAACATGAGCAGGGCAGGGCAGGGCAGCTGCCAACTGGCATCGGCCCGTGCTGGCTAACTGGGGCCGTTCGCGGTGGCTCGCGGCACAACATGCTCCCCGGACCGTGGTGCTGGAATCCGTGTGACGCCATGTCTGGACCGCGTGTCTGAATCGGCCAGTTGGGGGCCATCTGCTATTGGACTGAGACACCTGAGGAACATGGACGCACTCACAATAAGCTGAAGACGGACCGTTTTGGCGGGCGAAGGTCTTTACCCGCTGAGCGACACGGGATCCGCCACCGCCATGTTCCGTGTCACAAGTCATGTCAGTGCTCCAGAGGCACAGATCTCGAGTCGGTCAGGTCTCAAACTCTGGGGCTGCATTCTGCACGAGCCGTGGTGGTGCCAGCAGCGCGCGGTACGGGTACACATGTCCCTGTACGAGTACGCAGTAACTACCGCCCACTCGCAATCCAGAGCTCCTCGTGGGTTAGAGCCTAGGATGGTGGGCAGCTCGTCGGACAATTGCCAACACCAACATCAGCACCGCTGGCGCCATCCCGCTAGCGGTACCTGGGTCCCAAGGTTTTCAGTGGCCCTCTGCTACCTGTCGGCAGGCAGTGGTGAGCTTTAGTTAGCTCCCAACCCTCGGACGGATACCGTATGTCGATGGCCTCGGGCGATGACCATGGCCAAGGAGCGGGCGGGAGCGAAGGCCGTTACCAATTGACGAGGCGCCCCCAGGTGTTCTCTGTGGTCTTACCTGCCCTGCGTGCCCTTGTGTCCAAGGTCATGATCGCGGTGTGTCACTGCTTGGCAGCCCCCTTTGAGACATCGATCGCCCAAGATCCGATCGCCTGGCCGTGTCTGTGACGGGGTTAGTCGTCCTCAAGGAGGCAGCGAAAGTCGATCAAGCCATCGCTCTCCGGTACGGGCTGCACCCTGCCTTGCAACGTGCCTATGAGGTAGTCCGTACAGCCGCACTTGATTGGCAAATCTGTGCTATTCGTGGACCCCGTACGGAGTACAGTAGCATCGTTCCCGCGTCTAAAGGTCAAAGTACTTGTCCGGCAATGGCGCACACATTGTTGCCCGCAAGACCCTTTTGGTGATCTCGTTCGTCTTGGTGGCGGCATGTCGAGTTTCGCAGTCCGCAAAAAGCCACCGCGTCTGGACTGGTGACAGCGGCCCATAACTTTCGTACACGCTGGCCGATCAGTGGTGCATACAGTGGTTGCCTGGAGGCTGGCGGGGGCTGGTTCAAACCTTGTGCCCGGCCTACAGACAGCCACAACGGGCCAGACCAGCGCCGTGACGCCTGAAGTTTCTTGGAAGGGTGTGTGCTGAACCTGCTGATGCGGCTGCACAGATGCCATGCGTCTCTTCGTCGCGGCCAGTACTGTCCACCAGTAGAGACATCTCGGCAACATCCGTAGCGCGCCATCTGACGGGAGAGGTGAAGAGCTGCCAAATGGCCCCAGGACAAGACGTTGTCCAAGCAGAGTCCACATGCCAACCAGGCACTAGTCTCAGTCATCCGGCCCCAGCAGCGTGTCATGAACGCTGGCCAGGAGGCTAGCACAAGGGGAAAGAGACAACAAGTGACAAACAAGTGACAAATACTCCGTACGGGCGACTTGAGTCCGTTTATGTCTGAGGCATAACAGATGAGGGGAAGCTGGCTTGGTTGTCCTCGCTTGGGGCAGTTGGAGTCCTGTGGTCGCCGACCTGTCGGGTTCGGCAGACGTGGCACCTCTGGCACGGACCACTCCATGCTCCCGTCGTAGGACAAGGTGCAAAAGCCCGCGCGAGCTGTTGCGTCTCTCTGGTCTGTCGACTGTTTTTGCGCGGATTTCGCACCAAGAGGCTCCGTCGTCGCTAGCATGATGGCACTGAAGGTGTGTGAGATACCCGACCTCGGCCTCGTCAAGCGTAGTCCCCTACATCCCCCCGAAACGAGGAAGCTGGCTTGCCATGACGGCTGTCATACGGTGTTCGCGCTCGATTGCCCTTTCATGGCGTCAATTCAGAGAAGGGGTACCTACACCTCTGTTTCGCTGCCGAATAATACACGGCACATGACACATTCTGGCGCTTGGCGGCGATGCGCGCAGCGGGTCGCGATCCCAGCCGCAAGGGGCAGCCGGGGGCGGGCGCGCGCGTGGAATCGCGGGCCGTGTGGGAAGTCGGTCCCAGGACTCTGGGTCTGTTGGGGCCGCGATTGCTCGTGTTGTTGGTGAACCGTCGAACTGCAGACACTTTCTCCCAGCCCGACTGCCCCTGCGTCTGTCGTTTGTGACGACCGCCCCGTGGCCCGGGACCCCTCCCAGTGCAAGAACCAAACAATATCAGCAGGGCATGGATGGGCGGGCCAACGTGGCTTGCCGGAACGATTTGACCCTCAACGCAGGCGGATCTGTCGTGACCCTCGTTGGTCGCCAGACCCCATTGTCATGTTTCGAGCTTGGGTCGATTACCCAGAAACCTGGTGACGGCCCAGCCAGAACGGAGGGCATGAGATCGGCTGACATGCCAAGATGGTTCGTGGGCTGTCCCTGTAAACGGTTACAGAGTAATACGGATCCAAGACATGGCGGAGGAAGCGAACGAACGCGAGGACTGCTATGTTGTGCCCGGGCAGAGGACAGTGACACAAGGACGTCCAGCGGGTAATTGGCACATTACGAAGTACGTACTGGTGCTCTATTTCCCTACGTTGGCCCGGTCGTCGCTGTCAGGGCTGGGGAGGTGTCCGCCGTCTGTGCCGGGGACATCCACAAGGTCCCGCACCTGAGCAGCTTGACATGGCTAAAGTAGCGGGAACGACTTCGTACCAATTCCTGTTATTCCCGACAATGGACCGCCAGACTTGGCCATCGGGTGCGATCATCCGCTTCGCTCAGCTGCCTCTCGACCGTCGCGTGGCGGTGGTGTGATGAGAGGAAAAAGCAACGCGGGAAGACAGAACCTGTTGTAGTCCGTACACACATATAGTCCGTACATGCTTGTTGTATTCCGCGGTGAGAGAAGCAAATGAGGGTCGTGGAGCAACGTGGAGGCCTGGTCGCAGACCTGGCGGCGTTGGCGGCGGCTGCGGCTGCGGCGGCGGCGACGAGTTATGTGTACGAAGCACGGAATCCACGCCGTGGTGATGCTTTTGCAAGCACCTTGCTTTTTGTTCTCGCGGCAGGCAGGCATGCGGCACCAAGATTAAGGCTTCCTGCCCGCCGAAGTCAAGGACCAAACAAGTTTTGTTTTATCCGGACGACTTGTTGCCGCGGCAGGAGCATTGCGCCGTGGTCGACCAATTTGCGAGTACCAGCAGCACTGGCGGAAGTCATCGATCCGGGCGCGACTGCCACCACCTCATGCTGTATCGAGTTCAGGCATCTCCGGAAGGCGCCTTGCACGGTCACGTGGGTGCTGCTGTACCACCTTGGAACGTTGAGGTACTCGTAGTCCGTACCCGTGTACTCCGTACGGACTACCTTACCTCTCTACCTACCTTACTTCGTACAAAAGATGTCTGCCAACGACGAGACCGTCCCAGGCTACTCTGCCGACCTGTCCGCGTGCCGATATCCCGGCTCGCTGCAAGCCGTGGTGCCACGAAGCCTGGTACCCGACCAGTTGACGCCTGAGCATAAGCGCCAGCACCACTTCCATTTGCTTTTACAACACCTTTGACGGGGGCCGCTCGAACGCACCCTTGCGTCCCCATGTCCTTGCCCGCTCCTCGCGCTTCCACGGGGACCGCGAATTGCCTCTTCGGGATGAAAACGAGACTGTGTGGCGTTCGCACCCTGTGCGGCACGACGCGAACGCAGCAGCCCTCGTAAGCCAGCAGGTCCCGCAGCCGCAGCAGCCGCCGTCGTCCAGGCGTATCGCCGAAGTGCGCTTACAACACTATTGGCGCCGTCTCAGATCTCTTCTGTCGGATCCCTGCTGGGCGAGAGACGCAACGCACAATCTTGTGTCCCACGCGGCGCTATTTTGTGCAAGCGCACACGGGCCACCGCGCCGGTCGTGAAGCAACATCGACGTCGAGAACACGCTCGATCCAGCACCCAGGCCGCCGCTACAGTCTTGCAGGCTCCGTTGGTATGCGGAGAACGCGGACCAAGTGTGAGCTTGTGCCTGCCGATATGGGGCAGAAACGCTGGGACACAATATACCCGTGCCCATTGCTGATAAAATAGGTAGCTAGCGCGGGCCCAGTAGTGTCCCAGGGAGCTGTCATTGAGGCGAACTGTTCGCAGAGTGCCGCACGACCTCGTTTGAGCAGGCTTCAGCTTTGCTTGTTGACCATATGAGCAGTTTGGACCTGGGGACGTGGCAAGTCAGAGTTTCCACGGTCGACGCAGTCCGGAACATCAATGGAGGTCCGCCCAGGTGGCTGCGGGTGATGCCGAGCTTCGGCGGAGTCACATGAACCCTACGTTTGCCGCCATTCTGCTGTGTTCCATCCAGCCCGAGCCGCTTTTCAACGGGACAGTTCACGAGAGTGTGCTCGCGTGGTATTTCTTCGCTTTGCGTGGTTTGCGCAAGCCGTTGGCCGAGACATGGAACCTAACGCTCACCAACCCTGGCACTCGACGACCGGGATGGTTACTTGTGCAAATCGGGCCTGTGCCGGTCATAAATTGAGGTTGAGGAGACCGAATTCACGTGGCCGGGAACAGTTTGACGGCACATGCAGACATGTACGTGTACTTGTACGAGTACAGCACGTCCGTTTGCCGCTGTTGGTTGGCTTGCCCCAGCCTTGAACCACGCACCGCGCCAATGACCACGTCCTATGAGCGGCACGAGGGTCCCCAGTTCACTCAGCAAGCCACTATCCCCCAACATGGCCCCTGCGCCTCCCGCCCCTGACCGCGAGCCTGGCTGAAGGGCCCCCGACGGCGCCTTGGCTGCTCCGGCCGCTGCGAAGATCGTTGGGTGTCATCACAAAAGTCCTCCCAAAGTTGCGGATGAACTTGCTGGGTAAGCCCTGCTTGCACCAGCCTGCTCGGTGAAATGGAGGGAAGCATCTCACCCAGGGGAAGAAAAGCGACCACTCATACGTCCGAACCAGCAGGTGCGGATGTGCGTCCGTTTGTCACTTGTCTTCCGACACTGGGCCTCTGGATCTTGTTGCGAAGAGTCGTAATTCCGATATGTACCTGGCATTGCCCAGCACGAACCCGCATTGTTGCACCGATTGGCGACCAGTTTGCGAAACGACGACATTAATGCAGTAGTGGCCTGTCCAAGCCTGGAGCACAGACGATTCCCTTGCTTGTCACTCGTCGAGGCTATTTGATTTCCGAGAAACCGGGCGATGGTATTCCTTGCTCCGTACACACTGCCCCTGGTCTGGGCGCGGAACGGAGTACCTGCGACAATTCGCATCTACTGGGTTGGTGACACTGGGGATACATACATGAAAGAGTGACCGTCATTCGGGTCAGCACTGCGTGGATCGGCAACGACAAGAAATGCCATGGCACATCACGGCTTCGTGCTGTGCGACCCGCACCTTGGACGAACATGTGTTCAGGAATAGCAGCGCGGCCGGTCCTTGCGAAGCTGGACGTCAAATGGCATCTGGGAGCTCGCGGTGGTCTCCCGTTTGCTGGAACCGCCAGGACCGCCCAACAAGCCCCCCAAACCCCCGTGGTCTGTCGGAGCGTGGGTGGGGATGAAGAGGCGGCTCGCCTGCAGGGCAAACGATGCACGCAGATCGCGCAAGCCGGTCTGCATCGCCCGCCGTGCACCGATGGCCAAGTTGGGCAAAGGGCCAGGGCGGCCGTGGCAACACTGACGACGATGATGCTGACGCACAGGAGACCAGCGTGCTCTGGCCCGTCTACTGTGACATGGCCACGCGGGTAGCGAAAGATCCCCAAGGTCTGGCCGGGGAGTTGAGTCTGAGCTCACACAAGGGACCGATTGACCAGCGAAGGCGCGTGTGGTGCTTCCATGCTCGGGGCACGGTCGCTCCAAGGCCTGGGACCGGAGGGGGCAGGGATGGGCACAAGGAGGGTGTCGTTTGTCTCCTCGGTGTCGCACCCTCCCACCACTACGGCTTGGCGACAAACGTGTTCTGCGCGAGCGGGCGTGCAGAGATGCGATGGCGCTAGCACGGAGCAAAAACCAACCCCTCCCCTCCACCTTTCACTTTAACCAATTCCGGGGGCGCGGGCGCGGCAACCACGGCGTAAGTCGCGTCAAGGTCCGATGGCCAGTTTCTTTGGGGCGTCTCCCCCAGAAGTCCCCATCGGTGGGCGGGACCGGCAGAGACGCTGATTCCTCGTCGGCACGACATGGCATCTGGCGGCCCACGTTCCGGGGGCGAACGGGCGGCGTGGGCTTGTTGTAACTGACGGGCAGGGCACTCGTCGAGCTTGCCACTGCGCGACGTACATATGTACGAGTACGCCATGCTCGTGACCCGTGCGTGCCCATGGTTGCCATGGCTCGCGGCGAAGCCCGGCGCATCATCTCGTCGACTCTGATGTACCGAGGGTCTCTCGTCGCAGCATTGGTGATCCCGCGACACGGGGGACTCGATAGGCGAGCTGACAAGGCTGCTCCAATCTCGGAAAGGCTCCGAAGATTTGAGTTGCTGGAATTGGACTGCAGCTGGCCGAGTCGGTGGCTGTCGGCTTTGGCAGCACATGTCGGCCTGCGTGGCCGTGGGTGCTATATCCGCAGGCACGCGTGCAAGTACTCCTACAAGGGAACCCCGGCAGACGCCTGCGCGGCGTCGCGTACCGAGTACATGAGAAGAGCACATGGCCGAGGGTGGGCCACTCAAGAACGGGACGGCAGATCAGGACCACTCGTATCCCAGACATCTCCAGGCAACTCTCCTGCTACAGAAGAGCCTGGCTGAGACGCGGTCCGACGAGGGCCACTGGCGTGCGGTAAGGGACAGGCGGTCGTCGATTAGGTTCTCCTGACTGACGGTTGCCGCAGGGGCCGTCCGCGTGTGTCCGGCTGTCGCGCGCGGGACAGACAACACGAGACGACAAACGGATCCCCAGAGGGCCGACGGCGCAACGACCGACAGGAATCTGGTGCTGCATGATGAACGAAGTGTGCACGTCGACGGCTGTCTGACTGGGCCCCATGTCTGGCGGCTGCCGGAAGCGGGGCGGTCTCGGGAGCACTGCGGCCAAGCCAGCCAGAAGCTTGTCGCCCACCCCCTGTCGCTGGCCCGCTCTTTGGCCGCTGGTCGCATCCCCGGTCCTCGTGGTTCGGTTTCGTGGTCGCCTCTCGGTCCAGCGAGCCCGCCGCGGGTGGCCGTCCCGTCATGAGCGGGCAGATGGCACAGCGAAAGGGAGGGAAGGAGGGCGGGATGCACAGCCGGGTGGATGGATGGATGGATTGATGGACGGATGGATGGATCGGTGGATGAGAAAACGGTCCATGGGACGGGTCGATGACTGGATGGCTGGCTGGCCGGTTGAACACAGTTGGATCCAGCAGGCACAGCGGATTCCCGTACCCGCCCGCCCGCCATTGTTGGCAGGCGGGCGGCGCTGGCGACCACGAGGCTTCGACGAGCCTTGGGCGGCGGGCCACTGTGGAGGACGCAGTCCCCATCGTCGACTATGCGAGCCATGCTCGGCTGTGTCTGTCAACCATGGCGCCGCGGGACCACAAGAGCTCCATGCATGCAGCGTCCGACAGCCGAGCGTCACACCAACAAGAGCGAGTGACGAGCATTCGGCACGCACCAGTCGTCACGCCGCGTTCACGAGCGAGAAGGTGCTTGCTTGCGCGGCGCAGCGGGTGTCGCAGAGACGAGCGAGCATGCCGCCCCGGACATTCTCGCTCGCACGAGCACGAGCACGACGCGCAGAATCTCCATGCGCTCTGATGGCAGTCAGCCATTGCAGTCAGCCATTCGGTCCGCTAACCCACGGCGGCGGCCGTCTTGCTCGGGGCGCGTCACCAGCCTGGCCGCACAGGCTTGCTCTCAACAGCAGTGCTGGACGAGAGTCCAGCGGCTTCCATCAGATGGAAGAGACGGCAGCCAGCCTTCCAGCCAGCCAGCCAAAGCCAGCCCGCGGCGGCCCATGCACTGCACGGGCACACGCAGCCCTCGACACACCTCGCATCCTCCCTGCCAAGCGCGCCCCGACCCACCTCCTGCGCTTCTCGTCGCTGGCTCGCTGGCTGGGCTGGGGCGGGCTGGGCTGGGCTGGGTGGTCCATCCGGCGCCCCGTGGCATGGCGTGGCGCGGCGTGGCATTAGGCGGCATGGGAGGCAGGGACATGGGCGGCATGGGAGCGCGCATGGCATGGCAGAGGCGCTCCAAGACCCAGAGCCACGTTCCCTGACGGCCCCTGCACACCCACGGCCCCGTGGTGCCCATGCCTGTGCCCACCATGATGTGCCCCATGGAAGGTGCCCCGAGGCGCGCCATGGTGCAAAGGGTGCCCACCGCGCCCACATGCGCCGCCGTGAGGGAGGTGCCACCCCCCGAAGTCTGTCGGTGTTAGGCCTAGCGTGAACTGGATGCGGCCGCATGGGGGCGTCTTCTGCGTGCTGAACTCGTGGCTCGCGGCCGGCTTGTTGCTGCTGGCCAGCCCGCGGGCGCGTGGAGAGCGGCCGCACAGGCGAACAAGCGATCGGCCTGGAAGCCGCCGGCGGGTGAGTCGAGGTACCTGTACGTCGGATGCACCCGGAGACGCATGTACCTGCCTGCCCAAGCTGCCTTTCCCTGAGGCAGGTGACTGGGGCCTTCTGCTGGCGTCAGGTTCGCCTGCAGTGGGCAGTCCGACCGAGTCAAGTGCCTCCAGAGGGCTTGGGCGCTGTTCCTTCAGCGGGCTGGATTCCATGGCCACTTGGCGATCGTTCTCACGCCCGTGCTCTGCCCCAGTCAGGGGGGGAGAAAGAAGAAGAAAGAAGAAAAGAAAGCGACACATGGTGCCAAGCTGCTTGCCTGCGGCCCATGCCATGAAGCGAGAGCGAGGCACGTTGCAGCCATGCTCTGCTGCTGGTGCTGCCGCTGGTGCAACGGCTGGGAGGTACCGGCGCTGCTTGTGCGCGGCAGCTCGCTGTAACTGGCAGCGCTGCCCGCATCCTCCATGTGAGGTGGCCTTCGACTTCCACCTACCTACCTTAGGTATCTATCGTCGTTACTGTCCCTCCGCACCGTGTCCGTGTCGCATTGCCAGTCCCGTCCCATCTTTCCTCGAGGTAACCTGTGCAGGCCTGCGGTGACCCGGCGCGAAGCTTCGTCCACGTGCACCGTGCCTGGGCACGAAGGGCACCAAGAAGATACTTTTTCAGGCACGGCGGGCCTGGCTGTTTGAGGGAGCCAGCGAGGCACTAAAACAGAGGCGCCCAATAACGTGCTGGGGGCCGTCGGGGCACGGTGCGTCCGAGCAGTGGAGGGAGGAGGCGCTGGGAGCCCTGGAGTGATGTGCTGCAAGCTGCCCGCCGCCGCCCCGTAAAATTTTCCATTCACCACCCGCCCAGCCACTGGGCAGCACAGTCGTCCAGTACCTCTACCTCACCGGGCACCCTGCCTGCCCTCCAGCCCAGTGGAGGCCCCATAACGCTGCCCGGTGGTGTCCATACGAAGTACCACGCACAAGGTACCTCGCGGTGGCCTTCCCTGCGGTATTGGGTACTTGTACACGGCCGGCAGACGGGCAGGGAACCATGCCTTACCCTCCTCCCGTCTCGCTCGCTTGGCCGCCACTCGAACCCCAACCCGTCCGTCGCCCTCCTCACTTCAACCCGCTCTCGCCTCTCACTTCTCGCATCCATCAAGCCTCACGCCCTCTCCCTCCTTTTCCCTTGCCCCCCCGACTCTCCTTCTCTTCTCCCCCACGAGCCTGTGCCCGAACCGTGGTGCAACACGCGACGCTTTCGAACATTCGTCGAATCCCCCCTTTCCATCGGCCGACGACTCTCTATCCCATGCTGTTGCTCTGGGCCGCTTGACGATTTCGCCCGGTGCTCTTCCCAGGCTCGCCGCCTCGCCCCGTCGAGGGACACAGGCTGAGTCCCCCGTGCCCACGTCCGCCAGTCTCTCGCCCGCACACGCTCCCTACTCGACAGCCGCCAACGCACCTAATCACGACTTGCGAACGGCGATCCAGCAAGCAACTGCCGTCCTTTAGCTCCAACGTTCGACGTCGCCGTGCCCTTACAGCCAGACCGTGGTGCCGTTGCGCCAAGCAGCGACAGAGCCCTTGCAATATAGCTTCAGCGCCCGCGCTGCGAACCTCTCCTTCTGTGAACCACGATTACCACAAAACTCTGCCGAGATCGAAGTTGGCTCGCCCTTTGTCGGCAACCCAGGACAACGGGCATAATATCCGAAGAGGCGCTGCGTCACTCGTCTCTCCAAGTTGTTCCCTTGCCCCCCACGCGAAACCATGACTACCGCCATGGAGACGCAGACCCAGCACCAACAGAGGCCCGCGCCCACGAAAGCTGCAGGCTTGACGAACATTCTGAACCAGGAGGACCAGCCGCGGAGTCACAACGTACCTCCGGTGCAATTGCGCGATTCCGGCTTCTACTCCACAGCTGAGGCTTCTAGCAAGCGTATGTCATGGATTGAATCTCCCAAAGCCGACTTGGCTTGTCCTTACTTTGCTTACAGCCTTTGGTGCAGACACATCAGCTGCCTCATTCAGTGTAAACGGCCTTAGCCCGACGGGCTCTAGCTATCAGTCGTCTGCCGACAAGACCCCGTCTCCTGTCGCAGCAAACATGGTGCCGCAAGCCCTCCTATCCCCCTCTGCTAGCAACATGAGCGTCGCCTCCATGGTTTCTCCGACGAGCCCCAGCGGCAACGATCAGCGCCGCTTCGATCGGCCGACGTCGCTGGAGTCTCATGGCCAGAACGGTGCTACATTGGGCGAGAATCTGACACCCGGTGCCGCCGCTGCGCGCCGAGAGAGCGTGGACAGCCGGATCAACCAAGGCTTCAGCGACATGCGCCTCGGAGGGTCCCCGTACACGAGCAACAACCAGTCCACCAGCTCTATTCAGAACACACTGCACTCGCAGCGGAATCCGAGACCCGGGCTCGAGGCATTGTCCGTGCACAGGATCTCCAATGGATACCAGCCGAATGCTGAAAGGAACCCTGAGCCTAAGACGGTCAGGACCGCCCCAGCCATCACGGGCCCTGCCACTGGCCACATTGCTAGGGCCGCAGAGCCGACTAAGGGTCAGGCCTGGGCTTTCCCTGAGGAAGAGATCCAAAGAGTCGGTCCTCCAGCCAGATACGATGATTCGCGACGTAGCAGCATCACCGAATCCATTGCCAGCAGTCAGTTCACCACCGAGTCGCGGCTGCCGCCTGGACAACGCAGGCTCGATGACGCCCCAGACCACGCACGCATGTCCCAGGCTTCCGAGTATCCGTCGGTGCATCATCACACGATGCAGCACAAACAGCTCAGCGACCTGCAAGCCGAGGAAGCTGGCGGTCCTACGGGGTCGCAGCCATACAGTCGGACCCCTGAGCTTCGTGTCAGCCACAAGCTCGCCGAGCGAAAGCGACGAACGGAGATGAAGGAGCTGTTTGACCAGCTGAGGGACTTGATGCCACAGGAGCGCGGATCGAAAGCCTCCAAGTGGGAAATTCTAACCAAAGGTAGGTGCTTTGAGATTGCCGCCGCTGGGTTCTCGTGGCAAACCTGATGGCTAACGTTTCGGCAGCGATTGCGGAACATCAGAGACAGTCGGAGCATCTCCGGCTACTGCAGTCGCACTACAATACGGCGCTTGCTGAGAACGAGATGCTGCGCCGGGAATTGCACGGCGCGAGGATGGAGGGCGCTCACCCGCCGTCGCATGCCCAGCAAGGGCCGCCTCCGCCTCCTACAACCTCGCAGGGTGGTTCATACGCACCCGACCCTTACGCCAATGCGAACCGCACAGAGCTGCCGCCGCTGCGATCCATCAGCAACAGCATACCCAACGGGCCGGATTCAATGACGGGCGTACAGTACGAGGCGCCGCGTGTCAACGGATACCGGTCAGAGCGCTACTGAGCAGCTCGTCCGAGCACGGTTCGCAGATGAAGCGGGCATACTTTCCTATGTCAAACAAAAACAAGCAAATGCACGAGTGAACGACAAACCAGAAGGGCACGATTTGCGTGGGAAAAGACTTGGGCGCAACCGCACCGTCGCCGCGGCCCGAGACCGCGGAATCCGCGACCCGGCGCACCTGGAGCGACTCGAAGCCTGGCACAGGCGATTCTGTTTTACTAGAGGGTTCTTCTTTTTGTTTCTTCTCGTTTACCCCGTGAGCGAGCGGACTTGCTCACGGACCTTGGTTGCCTGGATTTCGGCGGCTGCTGTACAACTTTTCTGCCAAGACACTACGGGACGCATTGGCTGTCGACGAGTGTGACTCGACCATCGTCGAATGTTCATTTTGTTTGTATCTTGGGATTTTCGAAGGAAGGGAAATAGGTTGGGCGGGTTGCGTGCCGCGGAGTGCGGGCACGGGATCCTAATCGAGACGACGGAGGATCCACGGGAGCATCTGCAGGAAAGGGGCCTCGTGACGGGCGCCGAGTACGCAGGGACGGACGGTTCTTGGGGACGCGATACACAGGGACAAGATGCCCGGCCAAAAAACAAGAAGCTACATACGGCGTCGGGGAGGAATGTCTGAGGACGATGAAAAGGTTGAGAGGAGACCCTTGACGGTTGGCTAGGATGCATTGCCACAACAGCGGGGCGCCGGCATAGGAAGGAACCTGGAAGCCCTGCACTGCACGACAGGCAGACTTGCAGGGGCAGCGCAGCGCAGGGCAGGGTAGCTGGGCCTTGTCAAATGAATTACATTCTGATTGCAAGGTTTTTGATTGAGGTTCTCTGATGCACTTCCTGGGCCGGTGTCAGGCACACGCAGCCCCACGCCCAGGGCTGAGAAGCTTGGAAGATCACGGAAGGCCGCGGAAGAGGCCGAAGATGCACGGGTCTTTTGAGGCTTGGGTGCCAAGACGTCGATGACAATAAAGGCAGACGACGCGAGGACACGACTCTAGGACGGCGGCTGGCAGGAAAGCGAGGCCACCCCTGGATCTTTTATCAATCGGTTGGCTGGTCCCCTTGAATCATCGGACGTCAAAGTTGCACGTGGAAACAAACGCGCCCAATTCCGTCATGGTTAAGAGTTGCGACTTAGACGTTCGTGACGCTTTGAATCTAGGTACGGAGTTCTGGGAGGGGCTTTATCGTCGTTATCAATGCCCATGTGGCGTCTCGGGGCGCCAACCGTTCATCCGCGCGCCTGTATCGTACATTCACACTGACGGCAAGCATGTGCCCGCCTGCACCTGTTGTTCCACGCAAGTTCGACGCAATAGGCCGATGCGTCTCCTGAGTCCCTCACTCTTTAGAGCTCAATTACAGATCCGCTGCCTCTAGTCAGTCAGATCATCAACCTTGGCGGCAATCCCGGGGGCGTTCGATTCTTCGGCCGGGCGAGTGCGGACTTGGCCGGAGTGCTTGCGGACTTTGCCTCCACACAAACTTGCCCGCCCGATGGAGACAAGCTGGAAGACAGCAAACGGTGGACAGAAAAAGCGGCACCGCAATAGCAACTTGGCGGGCGAAACGAACGGCACGTACTTCATAAGGGTAATCCTCTACAAAAATAAGGATAAACTGATCCAAAAACTTGGACTTCTTTAATATGACCTAGTTCCTTTAAGGCGCTCATAGGGTCTATTTCCCTATTCTTGATCAGGGTATTGCCTGCGGTACCGTGCGCGAGGACTTTCGCGGTGCCGCTTTTTCTGTCCACTGCTTTGACAGGTAGGTAGGTGGTGTGCTGGTGGTGCGAGCGGCGCGGAGTGAAGGGACGGCCGCCCCGAAGAGAATGGAGGGGCCCGA
The DNA here is from genome assembly GCA_029168975.1 of Purpureocillium lavendulum. Lineage (NCBI taxonomy): Eukaryota > Fungi > Ascomycota > Sordariomycetes > Hypocreales > Ophiocordycipitaceae > Purpureocillium > Purpureocillium lavendulum. The sequence continues at coordinate 1,898,439 of JAQHRD010000001.1, forward strand.
GGGGCCATCGCCGGAGTTCGGGTCGTTGAGGGCCCGTCGTGGGGGCGCAGGGCCGAGCGAGGGCGGCTGCTGATTTGCTGAGGTGGCCCGCTGGCGCCTGGATGCTGATGAATCCACGGGCGGCCCATCCATCACCTCACCGCAATGCTGAGGTGGGCGCCTGCCGCTGCCGCTGCCGCCGCCGCGAGGCCTTCTGCTAAGGTAGTTAGTTGCTGCTGCTAGTTACTGCCGCTGTCAGAGAGCAGAAGCCGACTCTGACCTCGCCTCTCATCCTGATTCTGCACTCATCCGTCTGGTCACTCATCGCTCACATCGCCCGCGCCGCCGGCTCATGACACCGCTTCGCGCGCCTCGGGCTCGGCACGGACTTATGAGATAGACTCAGGCTCGGACGCGGATAGCGGCGAAAACGAGTTGGGCGACGTCCGCACGCACGTACGCACGCACCCAAGCAACTACCACACCACACCCGCTACCAACGAGTACTGTACACACCGCCCTCGTCGGCGGCCATCGTCGTCTCACCCCCCGTTCTTCATTTTTGCGGCTCACCTCCCCGATGGACGCGCTCGTCGGCACGCTGCTCCGCGAAGAGCGCGCCGCCGCGGCGTCGAGGCAGAAGAGCTGCAACGCCTGCGTCCGGGGCAAGCGCCGCTGCGACAAGCGGACGCCGCGCTGCACCCGCTGCGCCAACAAGGGCCTCGAGTGCGTGTACCAGCGCATGCCGCCGCCGCAGCCGCATCACCATCATCACCACAATCCCTCGGCCACCGCGACGACGTCGAATACGCCCACATCCTCCAACGGCATCGCTGCTGCTTCCGCCACCGCCGCCGCGACCAACGGCAGCCTCAACCTCGCCGGCAACGGCGGCGGCAGCGGCAACGCCTGCTCCGTGTCCTCCGCCTCCAGCACCACAAACTGCACGCCCCCGGGCATCGGCGACGTCCCGGACTTCGACATGGGCTTCGACATGGACAGCCTCGGCACCGACACGAGCTCCGAGAGCATGCACAACGGCGCCAACTGCAACGGCCATGCCTCCGCCGCCGGGCCCGCCGCCGGCGACGACGTCGGCAACCTCCTCGGCGGCGTCGACTTCTCCATAGTCGACCTCATGAACGCCTCGACCGGCACCGGCGCCGCCGACATCTGGAACCTGCACCCGGGCTATCACGACGCCGCCGGCGCCAGCAGCAAGCTCGACATCCCTCCGCTGCCGTCGATGCCGCCCGCGACCATGGCGGAGACCCTCGAGCAACAGCAACAGCAACAGCAACAGTCGCAGCTCCATCAGCACCGGCAGCCCGTCCGCGACCTCTCCGTCCTCAAGGCCAACGAGCAGGCCTGCCTCGACGTCGACCCGCTGCAGGTGCACGACCCGCGCACGCGCGTCGGCTTCATCGTCTCCTTCCTCACCAACCTGCACAGCACGTTTGCCGCGACGCGCGCCCTGCCCTTCATCCACCCGCGCCTGTGGGCGACGGAGCTACCCAAGACGATGCTCGCCGCCTACGCCGCGTCGGCTGCCTACGCGGGCCGCTCGCCCGCTAACAAGGCCTGGGCCATGCGCCTCCTCGCCGACGCAGCCCGGGACGTCCACCGCGAGGGCGAGCGCGCCATCACCGCCGCCGACAGGCTCGCCCGCGTCCAGGCCCTGACGGTCCTCAACTCGATGCGCGTCTTCGACGGCGACGTCGGCATGCGCGCCGCCGCCGAGCGCGAGATGTGCGTCATGCTCGCCTGGGTCAAGGACCTCGAGCTCGCAAAGGATGAGCTCGAGGCCGAGATCCGCGTCGAGGGCCACCGCGTGGGCAGCAGGGAGGCCAACCCCAAGAGTTGGGAGGTACGTTTTCCCCTTCTTTTCTCCGTGATATGCCCCCATCACTGGTGTTGTCCTTCGTTACCAAGTCAATGGAGAAACTCTGGCTGACACGGACCACAGAGCTGGATCTTCCTCGAAAGTGCCCGACGCAGCATCATGGCCGCCTACGCCTTCATGTGCGTAATCTACGTGCTCAAGTCGGAAGAACGTATGCCTCACCCATTCCCTCTCCCCCTGCTGCCGCAGCCGCCGCCACCGGCGCCATCGTCGTCGCGGCTCTGGCAGCAGCCCCTTGCTATTTCACCGACTACGTGGGCTAATCATGGACTTTTCTCGCACGCAGCCGACTGCGGCATGTGGAGTGAGACGCAGAGTTTCACGGCCTCGCGCCACCTGTGGGACGCGACGTCGTCGGTCGAGTTCTACCGCTCCTGGCGCGACAAGCCCCAGTGGTGGATCGAGAATCTCACTTTTGGGGACTTTTGGCAGTATGGCCGCCCGGGCGACCTGGACGAGTTTACCCGTCTGATGCTCACCACGTGCGTGCACATCCCTTTTGCCTCCCGGCCCCCAAGCTCCGCGACTCCGTCGTGTGTGAAAAGCGCTGGTGTGCTGACCGTGACGCAGGCAAGTTGGCATCGATGCCATGGACCACTTCATGGAGGGAGAGACGTCGATTCCTGTGTGAGTTAGATAACGGGTGCATTGGGAATGATGTGAATAATGCCAGGAGGGCGCTGCGCGTCGCATCGTGCCGTGGCGATCAAGCGCCGGGCCAGGCTCATCAAACGGATGATACTGGTGCGACGACGCCCCCCGCGCGGTCGACCCGCCGATACTCTACTCTGGAGCGGAGTCATGGAGTTGCCCACGGACCAAAACAACGATGAACTACATCGAACGAAGCAGCGACCGACGAACTGGTGGCAACGCGGCCACCCGAGCCTACAAGGAAGGTCGGAAATGCGCTCGCCCGCTTCTGCTGTACAACACCACAGATCTGCAACGGGGATTGAAGAAACCGGGATACACAGGTCAGGCACGACATTTTGAGATCTCAAAGGCGTTGAGGCATGACGGATGCATTAATTTTACTATTCGTCGTCGAGCGCGGCTCTTCAGCCCGAGACCTTCCACACTAACCTCTCGCCGCTCACGGCCTTGCTCCTCAGCAGGTCCAGCGCGTTCTGTGCCCGTTCCACCATGCTCGCGCCCTCCACGATGCGCTGCTTGTTGGGCTCGATGATCTTGTCGGCCAGCAAGGCGGGCATGATCTCGGGCTGCAACCTCTCCTTGAAGAACTCGTTCTGGCGCAAAGTCAGCCTGCGTGCCACGGGGAAGGCTCCGGGCCAGGGGCTTTACCTGGAGATAGAAGTGCGTCCTCGCGCCCCTGAGGATGACGCCCTCTGCCCACTTGCCGGGGAGGCACTTGGACACGTCCATCTCGTACTCGGGCTCCTCGCTCTCCGTCGCGTCCTTGAGGATGACGGGGAGCATGACGGCGACCCGGCTGCCCCGCTGGGCGATGCTCGTCAGGGGCCGTAGCGTGCCGTCCAGCGAGCCGATGCAGTCGAGGATGTAGGGGATCTGGGGCTCGCCGGCGGCGGGATCGGCGTTGTCCTTGGCGTACGCGAGGATGGACTCGACGACGTCGGGCTTGGTGTAGTCGAAGCAAGCGGTGGCGCCGACGCGGCGCAGGTACTCGTGGTGCTTGCCGCTCGACACGACCAGGACGCGGCGGTAGCCCCAGTGGCGCAGGACCTGCACGGCGTAGATGCCGACGCTGCTGCTCGCGCCCCAGACGAGGACGGGGGCGTCGGCGGCGGGGGGCGTCCAGCCGCGCGGGATGGGCCACGGCAGCTCGAGGGCGAGGTCGGTCGTGGCCGTGTGGAAGACGGTGACGAGGTTGACGGGCACCGTGGCCGCCTCCTGCGGGGTGACGCCGGCGGGGATGCGGCCGGCGAGGTAGGCGGGGATGGTGATGTACTCTTGGTGGTTGGCCTCCTTTGCGCCGCGAAAGGCAAAGGCCATGACGCGGTCGCCGACGCGCAGGCCCTTGAGGAGGCGGGCCGGGTCGTCACGGCTGCTGCTGCTGCCATCGCCACGAGCATCAGCATCAGCATCAGCATCAGGAGCATCGGCATCAGCGCCAGCGCCCAGGGCGACGACGGTGCCGGCGACGCCGCCGCCGCCCGTCTGGGCGGGCCACGAGCCGACGAGCAGGCCGCCGTCGGCGCGGTGCAGGTCGAGGGGCGTCGAGGCGGTCCACTCGACGCGCACGACGACCTCGCCGGGCTGCGGGGCGAAGACGGGCACCTCCATCTCGGCGTAGGGCTGGCGCTTGCCCGTCATGACGACGGCGCGCTGGGTCGCGGGGAGGGCCATGGCGATGGCAGGTGGGGGGGTGGTGAATGGTGATGCTGGCTGTGGTGGTGGTGGTGGTGGTTGGCGATGGGGCGTATAAGTCAAAGTGTAAGTGTACCTAGCCCTACACGGGAGATGGCCTAGTATCCCAGGCTCTGGTGCCGTATGGTAGAGAAACAAATAGCTCGAGGAAGAGAGGAGTGATGGGACAGAGAGTTGACAATGCCAGTAGAGAGGAGAGGTGTTGGCAATACAGAGAGAAACGTGCCGCGATGGCATCCTTTTTATCTAATACCACAAACACCACAACGGGAAGCATCCGACGTCAACAGCCCCAGATGGCTGCATTGGTGGGCAGCTGTCATCCATGGCGCACCCACGCACCCGCGTCTCGAAGGAACACTCTAGTCAAACAAGCACCCAGAAATCAGAATCCTTCTCCTCCGAGTCTTCCCCTACAAGCTCATCAACCACACAGCTGCTGGGACAGCCAGCCGCAGCCGTTGCCGCCGTGGAGTCGTGGACACCGCCCGCCGGGGGCCCCATTTGTAATGCACACAAGTTTCGCTCCTCGGGCCGCCGTTGAATTTGACTCAGCCCAGCCCCAGCCAGCAGGCAAACCGGACAGAGCCAGGCCCCTGCCGGAACCATCTGCCTGCCGGCCCAGTGTCGATCCCGCCCCCACCTCACCTTTCAGGACTCAGGAGCCAAGCCTCCCCCCCCCCCCCCCCCCCCCCCCCGGTACAAGCTTGTCTCGCAGGCTCCTCCGTGGAGACGACGCAGAAGGGCCTCCGCATGTGATGATGACATGCTGAGGAGGATGGGCTAGGGCGGGTTGTATCGAGTGAGAGCCATGGATGGCGGCCCGGAGACGGGGTGGGGTGGGGTGGGGTGCGGTTCAGGCGGCGGCGATGGCGGCGATGGCGGCGATGGCGGCGGCGGATATCCCGACGTCGGGTGACAAAGCGATGCGGGCTCGGCTCAGCGGAAAAGGGGGGGGGGACGCCACGACGCAGCAGTCATTCCGTCTCGGCCAGCAAATTTTCGTAGTCCTTTTCCTGTTCGTTTTGGGAAGCAGGGCGTCAGTCAGCAATCGGCATGTATCTAGGCTGGTGGGTTGTACGAAGTACGCGTCCATGAGGAACATTCGTCCGGAGGCGGGCAGGTCGGGAAGGCGAAGTCGACGGGAGAAGGCGGCCCAGGGCAAGGGCATGCACGACAGGGCGTGACAGGGCGTGGCAGGGCAAGGCAGGGCAAGGCAGGGTAAGGTAAGGAAGGGCAAGGTGAGGCAAAGCAAGGTGAGTGAGGGAAGATAAGATAGGTACAGTAGGTAAGGTACGTTTCATCCACGTACCCAAGGCAGTACATCGCACTCGACAACACACGTCTTGAGCGTCCACCTGCAACGGCCATTGTTCGGGTTGCACTGTTGGATCATCCCGTCGTTAGCGCGGCGGTCTCGTACGTCAGAGAGCTGCCCCAGAAATTCTAAAATGGAATAACAACGGGATAACAAGATGGGAAGGTCCTTGGTTGGGTAGGTAGACAGGAAGCTAAGGACACGAATGCCATGGATGGACGGCTACAGCAGAGAACCCGGAAGAGGCAGAGGGGGAACCAACGGGTCTCGTACGTACCGGGTGTCTGGGGTTACAGTCCAGGGTAAGATATTCGAATGTGTACGTGGGAACTCCGTTTGTCTCCCATTCGAGTACAGGTTTCGAGACATGGCACCTTTCGGGCATCCCTCCTTGAGGGTCGCACCACTGCATTTGTCAAGCTGTCAGAAGAGAGAACCATGTGCCACAACGCATCTACTTTGTCCACTCTCTCGGTAACATCTCGACTACACCCCTTCTTCTTCTTCTTCTTCTTCTTCTTCTTCTTCTTCTTCTTCTTCTTCTTCTTCTTCTTCTTCTTCTTCTTCTTCTTCTTCTTCTTCTTCTTCTTCTTCTTCTTCTTCTTCTTCTTCTTCTTCTTCTTCTTCTTCTTCTTCTTCTTCTTCTTCTTCTTCTTCTTCTTCTTCTTCTTCTTCTTCTTCTTCTTCTTCTTCTTCTTCTTCTTCTTCTTTTTCCTTTCCGTGTCTGGTGCGGAAATGCGTGCTTCAGTTTGCGGGAACAGGAACGCTTACCCCTTCGAGGTGGCCTTGCTTTTTGACATCGTAGGCCGTGGCGCCCACCGCGGCGAGGGACAGAATTAGCGGATACTTCATCGTGGAGAGGAGGAGGAGAAGGAGGAGAAAAGACGACGAGGTATTTTCAAGAGAATATGTGACTAGGCGAAACAGGGAGCCTATGGTCGGGCGACTTTTTTCTTATGTCTTGGGGCGGCTCTGAGCTCTTTCTGCAACACGAGGATGACGCGGAGAAGGGACGATGGGAATGATACAGGAGAGGCAGAAGGGAGAGAGGAAAAAGACAAGGGGACGAGGGCAGAGATTTGAAGAAGAGGGAAACGGGGGACAGGAAGGGTTTATACCCAAGAGTATTCATCATCGCCTCCGAGCTCCCCAGCATCGTCAGCATGCGCCTCTGGCGTCGCAAGGGCCAACGCCTAAACCACGCGCATGGCAGCCTTTTGTTTCTTCCAGGGACCAACGCTCCTCTGCCGGTTGCGTAATGGTTTTTTTTTTCGTGCGTTCGCTCCGCCACGCCCCCCAAATACGGCTCAGACGAAGCGAGCCGCGGACGGGGGCGCTGTTGGAGGAAGCGCGGGCGCCATGACGCACAGCTTCGCGCCTGCGAGGGCGTGCGTGCGTGCGTGCGTGCGAAGGGGCCGCTGAGGAGGATGAGGCGCCGCGACGGTGCTCGTCGCTTTTGTTCGGGGGAGGAGGGTTGCGAGGTTCTAGGAAGCCGGCCGATAGTGTCTATGCCGGAAGGAAGGAGGGAGAGAGAGAGAGACGCAATGACTCCACCCAACCAACATGCCAACTATGTATATGTGAAAGGAGGAAAAGAATATTAATTAATCATAAACTGTCGCGCACCGAGGTCGGTTGTACGTTCAGCCTGGAGCAGTTTGAACATTGGGTTTGGCCAAAAAGTTGGCTGCTCGCGATATCTGCGTAGACAGTCATATAGACATGTAGTTGGATATCGAATGCCCCTTGACTACCCCAACGCCGAGAGGCGCGAAACGACACCTTGTGTAGGATTGCTAGGACCGGGGAAGATGCAGGCTCCCCAATCAGGGTTGTGATTCCCTGCACGATACTCTGCAGGGCTGGGTACGAGTACACTGGTCATTGCTAAAAGGATTGGGCACGTTTCTGGATATTCTTGGGGTTGATCGAAACAGACCCGACTCAGGTCACGCCTTTCGAAGCATACGGCACGAAGCGAACGTGTGTGGTGACTCTGAAGCGCACGATTACGAAATCGCAAAACCCGTGTTGGTCTGTGCCTGCTACCCACGACGTCATGCATTGTGCACATTGCCAGCGGCAGAAGTTAAGGTACTGGAAAAACAAAGCGAAACCGAAGAACATCATGACGGACGGACGGACCGTCCGCTCGCTCGCCCGGCGCAGGTGCCAGGGACCAGGCCTGACGCAGCCAAGCCAAGCCCGAAAGCCACACAGGCCGCGCCCCTGGCTGTCACACGCTTGGCTACAGATGTCCCGGGACGTGCCACGCTCGGAGACCCTTCCAGCGCATTCAACGAAGCGAGGGCACGGGTATCGGGTCTTCGGATCTCGGTCCAGGCCCCAAGACTCGGGCTCGTACGGCGCGGTCGACAGATCGTCCAGGGCTCCCAACGCCGCTTCCTAGACAAGACGCACACCGAATATCCTTAGAATCATAATCCATCGCATGGCAAGTAAAACGCCTCATAACTCGGACCCCTTTTGGCACATGTCGTTCCTTCGTCGCAAATATAAGAGAGAGAGAGAAAAGGCCGCAAGACGATGCGGCGCAGCGTGGCCCCCGGTCCGGGGAAGTGGCCAGCTAGATTAGACCTTGGGTAGGTTGGAGAGGCCGTCGCCGATGAGCGGCACCTCGGCAAAGTTGGACGTGTGCTTGCCCTCCTTGGCGTCCTGCCTCCGGGTGGGCGGGGCGCCCAGGTCGTGGACGACGTCGCGGGCCTTTTGGCGCAGGCCGCGACGCTTCTCCTTCTCCTCGACGCCGGTGACGGGGTCCTTTGTGTACGAGTAGGCCGTCGAGCCCGAGAGCGTGGACGAGGCGTCCGAGTTGGAGCTGGTGGACGGGCGGCGGGTCATGGCGGAGGTGATGGTGGTGGTGGTGGTGGACGATGGTCGTCGTGTCGTCGAGTGGGAGGTACGACGACGTCGAAGCGATAAGCGGGCGAGCGAGCGGTCAACGTGCTTGACGTCACTTCCAGCGCGCAAGCACTAAAAGGTGAGGTGGGTAGGCTCAACGGCGCGGGTCGCCAAGACGGACGAACAGCAGCGGGTCGTCGTCGGCGTGCAGAGCAGTACAGAGAAGGGGGGGGTTCAGCGCCGGATGATGGCAGCAGCGATGAGGACGATTGACCGAGCGAGAGATAACGGGAGCGGTGCGACGAGCGACGAGGGCGGCGGCGGCGGGAGATGGCGGGAGCTGAGTGGGTGACGCCCGTTTCTTATGCGCAGGCCCGGGCTTGGCTGCGAGGTGGACGAACCAGCGGGCGAGGCGTCGCCGCCGCCCAATGGCGGGGGGCCATCGGGCTGTCGAGTGTCGAAGCCGCCAAGTCGTCTCGAATCTCGCGCGGCGCGCCGGGGGAGGGGGGACCCTGGACGGGCGCAGCCACGGCGGGCGTTGGGCCTGTCGTGGCGTCGACGTTGGTGCCAGTGGCGGTGGTGGTGTTGTTTGTGGTGGTGTCGTACTTCATACTGTAGTGGTGGTGGTGGTGGTGGTGCTGCTGGACTGTTGACTGACCGGGCTGGCTCAACTGTGCTGACGGGCTGCTGCTGCTGCCGACCTAGAGTTTCCGACCGACAGCAGAGCAGCGACTTTGCCTGGGGGCGAGAAAACCGGCTGAAGGCGACGAGAGAGACCCTTGGGGTGCCCTCGAACCCTTGATGGGCGCTTGATCCGCAGCAGCGATGGATGAATGGCGCCTCGAGAGGTGCCTGTAGCGTCGCCTACTGGGGAAAAGCCCCCCGCTGGCCCCCCGTTGGCCCTGTCCGTGCCGCATCGCTAGCGTCAATCGCCTGTCCCATCGCATCTCTCCGGGCGTTCCTTCCCCAGAAGCCCGGGTCGTCTGGATGGATGGCTGCTGCCATCTGCACGAATCCTAGCAAGCCTGGCTTCCAGGTGCTTGCTTGACTTGAACCCCCTGTCCTGTGGCACCACCACCAGAACGTCACCACCCCAGTCCATTCCGGTCCAGTCCACGTCCTCCTCCTCGGTGCCACGCACCACCAGGTCATCGACCCAAGGCACCCTCGTTTGACCGCTGGCTGCATCGTCCATGATGTTCCCGGTCTGGCTCCACCCATTTAACAGGCTCGCTTCAGTCAGGGCTCTCTGCAGGACCTCCGTCAACACCGTGCAATCCGTCTCGCACGTCTCGCAGTCTTGCGGGCCACCGTCCCTTGATGCCAGGAACGCTGCGCCGGAGCGCCTTCAAGCAAGCAGCCTGCCTGGCGAGTCTCGATCCCACTGACAGGTCTGACCGCGATGAGCACCTCCCGCTTTCGATGGGCTACCGGCTGTGGCGTCAGCGCAGTGCATGAGATACCAAGACCAGAACAGACGGGGTGGGAGCTGGCCCAACGAATGGGACCATATTGTGCTTGTCGGAGCCGTATTCATCGATTACAAGCTTGTGAGCTGATTTGCTATTCAGTACAAAACTGGAGACTGTGCCAAGCGGCAGGGGTTAACGGCTCTGCTGGACAGAGCCGACTCCATCCTGTTGCCAAATACCCGTCTCCCAAGCCTCGATATCCTTCGTCTTGTCCATCGGAAGCCTCTTCCGCCGCCCAGGGTATCGGGACCTCAGCCAACAGCAATGACAAAAAGACCAAGCGACTGCGGCATTGCCAGGGACATTCCCTGTGGTACAGTAGCCAAGCGACAGCAGTTCGACAGCTCTACCAGACAGAGCCAGGTCCGTGTCGCAAAATAGCCCACCTTTCAGTGTCGTTCAGCCTGTCCATCTGAAACCTCTTCCGCTGCCGAGGGTATCGGAACCTCAGCCAACACCTTCAAAAACAGGACCAACTGACCGCACACATTGCCAGGCACCCTGCCTATGCTAAACACCCCGTCAAAGCAGCATCTCGGAGGACGAAAATTCCGACGTCGGCGCCTTCTCACCTTACCAACCCCAAGCCAGTGTCTCGGCAAACATCCATGTCATGGGCAGCACCGTCTGTGGGCCCCGGATCATCTCGTCGATTCGCACCAGCACTTCAATGTCCAGGCCGCGTTCATTCGGGCCATAGTCGAGTCTGCGTCGCAGCTCGCTGTCGAGCACAACCGTCAGCTCGTCATACTTACCACCCAACCGCTCGATGCCGCTCTCGTGGTCGGCGTCGGACAGGAGCTCGCGTCCCGCAGCAATGGTGATGGCGATGGCATACTCGTACCGACCGTGGCAGAGGTTTCCCATTGTGCTGCCCCAGCATGTCAGGAACCAGCTGCCATGACGCAGGATCGCTTCGTTTATGGCGTTTGGGTACGTGTATGACTGGTTGATGGTTTCTCGCCTGCGGTTCTGCGTGCTGGTTCGCTCGTTGGCCAGCCGGAGCAGCAGCGCGAGGCAGTAGAGCTGGTACGTGGTGCACGACACGAGATACGCACCTTGGATGCCCCGGAGCTGCCACCGAACGAAAGTTCTCTTGTGCATCTCCGAAGGGGGCGGCACGATGAGGGCGTTGCCCAACTCTCTGTTGTTCGTGATGAGCGCGCTCTCGTGCTCGTAGCTGATCAGTGGGAGGGGGCTGCCAGTTCGGGACATCATCGCGTTCGTTTGCGTGACGACGCCGCCTTCGAGATCCGCCAGGCGATCGCAGATGCGGATGCCCTCACGCACCATGTCTCTCATCTTCTTCCGCTGCCCCAGGTTGTCGAGCCGTGGCCACCGGCTGTCCATCCTCGTGTGGAATATCATGCTGTCCATGATGTTCTCGACGGCGAGATCGCGGGCTTCGACGGCAAAGACGGCAGGCAGACTGAGGACGGGGTAAATGTGACGGGGGCCGCAGGGTCCTCCGCAGGTAGCACGGATCGCGTCGCAGATGAAGCCTAGCTGGATGTCTTCCTCGTCGAGATGATGCTGCTCACGCATCAGTCTCTTGAATATCACCACCTTGTTCTTCTGGATCAGCCAGGCCGTTACCTGCCGAAAACGAAATCAGCTAGAGTTCTCACGCAAGGAGCATCGCGTCAGAGGACAAATCCCCCCAGAGAGAGAGAGAGAGAGAGAGAGAGAGAGAGAGAGAGAGAGAGAGGAGGGAGAGAAACTCACCGGGATGTCCATGAGCGCCTCGAGGCTGCTGGCATCACAGAGCTCGAAGATACGCAGCAGGAGCTCGTTGTTCAGCACCGCCAGGTTGCCCAGCCCGGCCTGGACCGGAGGTCGAGCCTCGCCGTCAGGCTTGCCCTCGCCCAAGCTGCGTCGGAAGAGGGGCGCTCGCGGTCGACTCAGGGGAGGCCGCTTGCTGCAACGCTTGAAGAGCGTCATGGGGAACATGGTGGCTTGCGAGATGCACGCAGACGCGAGAGGTGAGAGGTGACGATGGGGAGTGTGTGTGCGTGCGTACGCGTGTGCGAGGTCTGTTGATTCCAGGTTCACGCGGCAGACATCCGGCTGGGTTAAATAGGGCCAGCCGGCCAGGTGAACAGGCACACAGGGCGGTGTCAGTCGTTGCCGGGTGCGAACAGCTGCGCGGTTCTGCCGCCCCTGACCGGCAGACCGCACGAGAACCGTTGCCCCCTGAGACTGGGCATGTTCTGAGCTCGCGCACACACAGACACACAGACACACACGTCGTAAAGCAGCAGCAACAGCTGCCATCTACCAGCTGCCGCGCGCCCAGAGCCCCTGATGGGAGTGGTTGGTGAATCATGGATGTCAAACTATTTCTGGGCAAGGTGGCAACCGGTATCGGGCGGGCGGGCCATGATCCCCCCGGCCGCCATATCATATCATACAAATAGAGGCGCCGAAACTCCTGATATCAAATGCGAACCCCGTTTCTCCACTTACTCGTAGCCGTGAGCCGCCATGGCGGTCCGGGTCTTGTCCCAAATGCCCAAGTTCAGATGTTCTTCCCTCTCACATACGCTGCCCCCCTGGGGGAGGAGCGGAGCCAGTGTCATCACATTACATCAACACACCACGGGGATGCGGGGGACGGGCCAACCTCGCCAGCGCTGTTCCCCTTCCCGCCACTCGCCATCGAGGGTGAGGGGCGGAAACGCTTAAAGCTGTTTGCCGCCGGTGCTGAAGCGCTCGGCCACCTCGACGCGCTTGCCGGCGAGGCTGCGGATTCGGGCGACGAGCTTGTCGGCGTTGTCGAGCTCGACGATCTCGTCGCTGCCGCCGACGCTGACGCCGTTGATCATGATGTTGGGGACGGTGCCGCGGCCCGTCTTGTCCTTGAGCCGGTCCTGGAGGGCGCGGCCCTCGGGGTGCTCGTCGAGCTCCACCACGTACGGCGCGGGCGTGATGGAGAGCTTCTCCAGGAGGATGCCCTTGGCGCGCTTGGAGTAGGGGCAGTACGACTTGGAGAAGATGATGACTGCGCGGGGGGGTGGTCAGTTTAGCTTCGGCCCTGGCGAGCGCGCGCGCACACGAATTCAAGAGAAAGGCGCCGCCAAGGGGGAGTGGGGGGTCAACATACCGGGTGCCTTTTTCAGGATAGCATTCAGCTCGCTGTCAATCTCAAGGTCATCCGCCGCCTTCTGGGATGACTCCTTTGCCTTGTCGACGGCTCCTCCGGCGGCGGGCTTCTTGACCTGCCCGTCGGCCGAGTTGCCCTTGCCGACGACCTCGCTGGGGGGATCCGGCTTGAGGGCCTTTTCGTTGGCGAGGTCCTTTGCCTTTTGCTCGGCCTGGCGGAGGCGCTCCTTGGTGCCCGCCGAGACGCGACGGTCGTCCTCGTCGACGTCGCCGTCGCCGTCCGTGTCGGCGGGGATCTGGCCGGCCCTGGCGCCCGTCTTGGAGTCGAGCACGGCCTGGCCTGGCGGCGGCGGCGGATCCTTCTTCTTGCTCATGCCGTCCATGGTCTTGTGGTAAAAGTCCTGAAAGGAGCGCGTGTCCTTTTTGCTCTCGTCGAGGCCCGACGAGTAGAAGAGGATGATGACGACGGTGACGATGGATGCGATGAGGAGGAGGCGGAGGCGGCGCGGGGACGGCATCGTGGCTGCTGCTGCTGCGGCGGGCGCGGTTGCTCGCGTGTAGATGCAGGAGACGGCGGGAGGAGAGATGGCGAGAGAGCGAGAGAGCGAGAGCGCGCGCGAGGAATGGGAAGCTTTAATGCTGCATTCGGGGCGCGCGGGCAGCTACGGCGAGCTACCTTGGGTTGCGTGCGAGAGTGCGCCGGGCGAGGGCCTGCGCACGAGTCGTCGTTGTCGGCGGTCGGTCGGGGGGGGGGTGGCGCTCGGGGGTGCTGTCGTCGGGCGCGATGAGACGAGGACGTGCGCACCGCGCGGGTTGGCGTGTGCAGCTCGGACGGTTCCAAGGTTCTCGTGCGGCGGGTTTGGCCGGTTCCGCGGCGGTCGCGTGTCGTGTGTCGTGTGTCGTCGGGCAATGAGACAGACGGAGGACGGGATGGCAACGGTGGTGGTGGTGGGAGGAAAGGAGACGGACGACAGCTATGGTGGATGCAGGGCCAGCAGGAGTCGCAGGCTTGGCAGGATACGCTCGGCATGGACAGGCAAGTCAGCGCGCAAGGCCAAGGTAAGCTGAGGTACCTTGCCGTAGGGAAAGCTTGCTTGGGAAGGCACAAAGGAGGGGCGGCAAATGATTAGTGGCGCCCGGCGGAAGCTGCTCCACGGCGCCGCTACGTCGTACAAGCATAAGCACGCCAGGTCTAGGCGAGGCACGGCGCATGATTGGCTTCTAAGGGGTTGACGGACAGGTGCAGGTCGAAGGGGAGACCCTGCCAAGCCACGGCATTACCTGATGCTAGCCGCCAAGGCCATCATCATGTTCATCAATGCCATGATTCCATGAACAGCGAAATGAAATTGAGATGTATATGAAGCTCTGCGACCGACGGCGGTCCATGTCAAAAGGCAGGTTCCGGCGCCGCGTGCCGTCGCCTGCCTGCGAGGACGTGCCCGCCAGTGCCGTCACCGCCGCTTTCCGCCCTGTTTGAACGACGCTTCACGTCGTCTCCTGTTCAATGCAAGCAACAGTTCGTCTCAAGAGTCGAGACAGGCAGGTCAACGGCCCCCACTCGTGACCACAGCAGCAGTGTTCCCACCCATTGCGTTTGGAATAAAGCATGCAGATAAAAAGCCTCCCTAATAAATTGCCGTAGAAAAGTCAATCGCTGATTCATGTGCGTCTTCTCGTCGTGGCTTCATGTCGACAACCGAAACAATCGCCCCGCCCTCCTCCCTCGGCCGGCCAGTCGAGTTCATCATAGCGGCTGCGCGAAAGAGTCCAGCTTAACTCTGCCGTCGACATCTTGTTCGTCGCGGCCGCCCCGAGGCACCACGACGTTGACGGGTTCTTCGCCGACCGTCCTTTCGGCGTCGAGCGACGCGACGGCCGGCCGCGCCGGCGTGTGCAGGCTGCGGTGGGAGCGGTGCGAGTGGCTCGCCGGTGCGGCGAGGAGGCTGCGCGCGACCAGCGCGACGACGAGGAGAATGTACGAGAGCATGACGGCAGTTGTTGACAGTACTTTCAAAAGAGTTGTCTGTCTAGGTTGGCATTGTAACATGTCGCTCCCGCGAGTCTTGGGTGCCCCGAAGTCGAGGGTTGCCGACCGCCTTATATCGACAACGCCAAGGCGACCAGCCCCGACGCTGAATGGCGTGACGGCACACGAGAGAAAATAGTACAACTCCATGACCGACCCTGGAATGGAGGCTGGATATCGAAGCCTTCGACACTCTGACAGTGCCGTCGTGTGACCACGTCTGCGCGTTGATGGACTCCAGCGCCCAGCCCCGCCAGCGAATGCGACCACCAAAACCAGCCATACGACCTTGGCTTCTCACACTCGACGCGGCACATCCATGCTGCGATTGGCGCCTTCAACTCGGCACTCGCACCTCTTCAGCTCTCTCCTGTAACTGACCTCTTTTTCTTTGGTTCAATCAATCCCCCCTCGACCAAGCTCTCAACGCCAGCGAGGCCACAGTGGACACCGCACCTGCCTGATGTTCGGCGTGTAAGTCCGGGTGACTAAGCCGCTTGCCGGCCAATGGCAAACTGCCAAGTTCAGTGCGGCGCCCGACGCCGCCACGGGGGGCGTAGGAACGGTTGGATGTCCTTCTGCCGACTTCGACGATACCCACATCGATGGGTTGTGAAGTGTCCTCTTCGCGGCTTGACTCATACACGCTCTCACGACGTTCTCTTTTTTTAAAGATAAATTCTCTCTTCTTGTACATTCATAGACCCTTGGGATTTGGTCTTTCAGCGATTATTGTGCCCGATTTCTGTTCAGCAACACCCCGGCCGGTGAGCGGATCGTCCCGTCTCTCACCTCTCACGACATCGCCCTCTCGACGGACACATCAGCCTCTCATATCCGCCGAGATCCAAGCACAGCCATGGCAAAATCATCACCACGATGGCGGCTCACGCCTTTGATGACCCTAGTTCTGTGCCTCATCCTTTGCATCTCCGTCACGCCCGCCCTCGGCGCCTCAGAACCGCGCCCGTCGTCGGTGCAGTCACAAGGGCAAGCCGAGCTCATATGCCACACATCTGACCCCAAAGACTGCTACCCGCGCATCTTTGAGCCCACGCATGAGTTTCAAACCGTTCATGACGACCAGGAGCTGCCCAACGGCCTGTACGTGAGGCTCAACATCTGGACCGGCAAGAAGGAGGCCAAGATCAACGTCCCCGGCGAAGGCGATCCTGCGTTGGAGGGTCTTCCCGTGGACCAGGCCGTCGTCGTGGTCGATCCGGATCAGTCGCAGGACCAGCACTCCGCTCTCAGGGTTCCCAAGGACGCGCCGCGGTATGAGCCGGTGGGCAAGGTCAAGGAGCCCAAGCACGAGGCCGAGGGCTTCGCCGGCGCCATGAAGATGCTCAGGGGCGGCGTCGCTTCCAACGGCCAGGCGTTTGACGAGGCGCTCGAGGGCCTCGAGGACTTGTCACACGACATCTACTACGGGCTCAAGATCGCCGAGGACCCCGAGGCCGTCAAGTCGCTGTTCTGCCTCATGACGAGCCAAGCGCCCTCTGTCGACCCGCGATACACCCCGCGCGACCAGCAGGCGGCGTCCATCCTGGCGAGCGCACTGCAGAACAACCCACCGGCCCTGGAGCAGGTGACCAAGGACTGGGCAAAGCTCACGGCCACCAAGTGCCCCGGCGCGGAAACGACGCTCGGCGAGGCCATCTATAGGAGCTTCGTGCCGTCGCGCAACGCCGACATCGCCTCTGGCGCGAAGCAGTCCGCCGCGCGGGCCAAGGCCAAGGTCTCCGTCGTCAACGGGCTCATCAAGGACGCCGCCGTCAGACGGGACTTTCTCGCCAACGGCGGAATGGGCGGGCTCCTCGAGGTGCTCGCGCCCGAGGGGGCGGAGTGGGCGGCAGCGCAGCGCAAGGCCGGGCAGCTCGCGCTGGACAACTTCCTCGACGAGGACATGGGCGCGCAGCTGGGCCAGTGGCCCCGGGGCCCGAAAGTGAGCGACGAGAAGTGCCGGGCCGCGGACGCGGGGACGCCCGAAGGGTGCTGGGACTACCACGTCGCCCGCATCATGAAGGCGAACAAGGGCAACAAGAACCACTGGAGCAGAGACCTCAACGACAGGCTCGCGGCGGCGCGGAAGCGGGCGAGCGCGTCCCCGGGGCGCGAGGAGCTGTAGGGCATGCACAGGGAGAGGTGCGTCGTCGTGTACAAGAACTACTACTACTGCATGATGTTTAGAGTCGGTAATACCCAGGCGTTGGCTGATTTCATGCATATAATCACTGTACTGGCCTCACATATGGAGAGGAGCGATTTGTACGAGTACAGCAGCTGTAGA
Source organism: Purpureocillium lavendulum (assembly GCA_029168975.1). NCBI lineage: Eukaryota > Fungi > Ascomycota > Sordariomycetes > Hypocreales > Ophiocordycipitaceae > Purpureocillium > Purpureocillium lavendulum. Next base: position 1,915,740 of record JAQHRD010000001.1, read on the forward strand.
CGTACCTTGCTACAACACGATTATTAGCGCCGGCAATCCCCTGGCGCCGGTTTCTTTCACGCACACACTCACACACGCACTCGCCATGGGTACTGTACAATCAACTTGTTAATAAATAAGCATCCTAGAAGAAGTAGGCGCGCGCGCGATTCCAAAGACTCAACGGCAACGTAGCCGTCGCCCAGCCAGGCCCCGTCGACGGCGTCTCGGCATTGGCATCGGCATTGGCACAGCGCGCGAGGAAGGAACCACTTCCGCGCCCCCCTCCACTCCGGGCTCCTCCTCCTCCTCCTCGGCGCACGCAAATCAAATATCAGCGGAAAGAGAGGAAACAGTATTAGCCGTCGCCTGCCCAAGTCGGCAGCAAGCACGCACGCCACGTTCCAAAAGGTGGAGCCTCGCTTTCACCCAAGGTTTTTTTTCTCTCTTCCCTTTTTTCCCCGCCGGGAGACCCCAGTCACCCGTCGCGGTGACAGCGCATTATTAGGCACGGACTACGGACTACACACGCCGGCAGACGCACGGAGAGGGCCTACTAGTGACAACCGGCAGCCAGCCAGCCAGCCAGCCAGCCGGCGAGCCCACCGCACTGCACTGCGCTGCGCTCGCTTGCGCATAGGTACCCACAGCCCGATCTATGTCCGGGTCGCTCGCTTCCGGGTTCTCTCTCTCGTTTCCGCCCTGTGCAGCTCTCTCACCCGTTCGAGGCCCTTGACTGCCGCGGCACGTCACTCGCTCACCTTGACGCCACCAGCACCAGCACCAGCACCATCTCCACCGTCACGGCCAGCTCATCGCGCGGCCGGGGGAATAGGTAGCCAACAGCGGCCACTTGAGTCGCTGGTTCTTTCTCAATACGTACCTCTCAACTAAGACACACTTGCTGTATTAGTTAGTTACGAGACAGGAATCGCCGGCCCGGCTCAGCCCACCACCCCGACAGCCAGCACACACACACATACACACACACACACAACTCCCCGTCCCGTTCGGCTTCCCTTTCGCCGTCCCTTTCGGCTCCCACCCCCGCCAGCTGGTGGGCTCGCTTGCCCGGTCTGAATCAGCAGCACCCCAGCTATTACTGTACACTGCTTTTGCGCTGCGCTGCGCCTGTGCTTTATTTGCACGACGCCAGACCATATCGTCACTTCCACAACCACCACCACGACGCATCAACCGTCCCCCCCATCACCATCACGTACTGTGCTTGCCTTGCGTACCCCCGACGCTTCCCCGATGAGAGCCATCAAGACGACGACGACGATACATCGCGGAACCAGCATTCGCAGCATTCGCAGCCGCAGCAATGGAGCAGCAGCAGCAGCAGCAGCCGCCGCCGCTTGAGGTCCGCCCGCACCCAAGCAGCAGCACCAACACCACCAACACCACGACCAGCACCAGCACCGCCGCCAACAAGGGCCGCGGCCTCTACGCAACCGCCGCCTTCCGCCCCGGCGCCGTCATCCACGTCTTCGCCGAGCCCGCCCTCCTCCTCCCCTCGCTCCCGCACCTCGCCCTCGTCTGCGCCCACTGCCTCCGCCCCGGCACCCCGCGCGCCTGCACCCGCTGCCGCGCCGCCTACTACTGCGACGCCAAGTGCCAGGCCGATGCATGGGCTGCCGGCCACGCCCGCGAGTGCAAGGCCCTGCGCCGCCGCCAGCACCAGGCCCAACAGCCCCAGCAGCAGCAGCTGCAGCAGCAGCAGCAGAAGCAACAGCCGCGGCGCCGGTCCCAGTCTCCCGTGTCGTCGGCTTCGGCATCGGCATCGGCCTCGGCATCTCCCCAGAGCGATGCCGTCCCCGACCAACAGACGGCGCCGCCCCCCGGCAGCGCCGCCGCCAAAAAGGCCACGAGTGCCGGTGAAAAGGTCGCCGGCCGGTCCGGCGCCGAGCTGCCCACCCCCGTGCGAGCCCTCGTCCAGGCCCTGCTGCGCGAGGACCTCGCCGACGCGCTCGACACCCTCGAGGGCCACGCCCAGCACAGGCGCGAGCTGGGCGGCGCTGCCGAGTGGCGCGACATGGAGATCATGGCCATGGCCGGCTGCGCCTTTGCCGGCAAGCCCGTCAACGAGAAGGAGGTGCGCCGCGCCGTCGACTTGCTGTGCAAGGTGGGTTTCCCTAGATGCAGAAAGAACCCTTTTCTCTCGAGGTTGCGAGCTATGCTGTAGCCTGCATACGGCTGTGAACTTGGCAAGTTGGCTTACACGACGGGGCGACGCAGATCCAGACAAACGCCTTTCACAGATACGACGCGGACCTCGGCCAGGTCGGCATCTTCCTCGAGCCGACCCTCGCCATGGCCAACCACTCGTGCGTGCCCAACGCCATGGTGCAATTCATCGGACGCGCCGCCGTCTTGAGAGCAGAGCGCAACATCGAGGAGGGCGACGAGGTTGAGATTTCCTACACAGGTGAGGACGACCTCCTGGATGGAAGCAATCCTCGGGCTATCGTCTAACCAAACCCCAGACTACACGTACCCCTACACCATGCGGAAAGAAGCCCTTGCGCAGTACTGCTTCGAGTGCCGCTGCCCGCGCTGCAAGGACAACCTCAACGTCTACCAGGTGTGCGCCGCCAACCCCGTCGACGCCCCCTGCGGCACCAGCCTGGCCTCGGACGCCTCCGCCGCCGCGGAGAGCCACTCCGCCGTGACCGACGAGGCGACCCTCGCGCTGGCCAAGTCCAACGGCGAGTCTGCCACCCGGCTGATCGAGGACTGGTCCAAACCCGACATGGCGCCCAACCGTCGCATCCAGCTCCGCGCCCAGTACAGCGACTGCAGGGGCCTGGTCGGCGGCGAGCTGTGGGCCGTGACGCCCGTGCCGCAGGTCCTGACCGAAATCTCCATCTTTTACGCCGAGAAGCGCAACTTTGCCTTTGCCCTGGCGGTGGCCTGTCTGGTTGCGACAAGGGCCGACCCGTACCGGTACGTGGCGTGGTTCCACCTCGTCAGGGTCAAGAACCTCTTCATGATTGCCAAGCTCTTGGCCCACACCGCCGAGAGGAGCGCGTCCCTGAGCTCCGTCATGTCGCCGCCCATGCGCGCCAACATGGACCAGCAAGCCCAGGTCACGCTTCAGGACATTGACCAGGCGGCCCTGTGCCAGATGCTGCTGCACATGATCCTCCGCGCAGCTCCGGCCGGCGTCCCTGCCGAGTGGGACCTCGTGGAGATGGCGCGCGACATGCTTGAAGACATTGAATCGCTGCCCGGTCGGGAAAAGGAGATGTCGCTCATCAATGCCTGGATCAAGGACCCAGCAAGCGAAACGTCCAAGATATTCTTCGACTTTGCCGTGGTGCAGCAGGTGAATGCCCTCGCCAGCCTGGGCACTGCGGCTCTGAAGATGGACTTTGGAATCGTATTTTGATCACCGGCCCGATGTCAAGCCAACACTGGCTTCAGGAATTATCAGAATGGCAATCGGAGGCTCATTCAGCTCCTGGCCTTCCAGCCGCTTCGCTTAGTCGCGCTGTTGAGGCTGGCCGCCGCCCTCGTTCGCCTTGGCCCAGCTGGATCGGCGAGACCGCGAGCTGCCGGTGACGAGCGATACACGTCGCTCGAACGAGCCTGTGTGGCGGATATACCGCTGCCAAAGTCGGAGGAAGACAGTGCCATGCGCTTCGGCGGCGTTGTGTCGAAGTCCTGAGTATCAGCTCGGGCCGCCGAGGCGCGTTTCTTTCGTGCGTTGTCTTTGAAAAAAGGCCGCATGTTTTCATCATCATCATCGCCATCGCCATGGCCAGCACTCATGTCGGCGCCGTTCATGGCGGGCCCCCGGTTTGGAGTACCGGAAGACGCGTTGGAACGAGCTTCGAGGCGCTGTATCCGGGTCCTGAACAGGTCAAACTCCATCTGCAGCGACTCGACCTGACTGGCGCGGTTCCCGATCTTGGATATACTGCTGGTGAGAATGTCTAGCTCGTGAGAGGAAAACGAGGAGGCCTCGGACGTGGCCGGCGGGGGATGGGCTCGATCCCTGGCGAGCTCCGCGCGGAGTTGTTTAATCTCTCGCCGTAGCGAGGAGACTTCAGAAGCATACTCTTTGGATGCTGCAAGCCCTTCTAGGGCGGCTTGCTTTGTCTCAACAAGTTCACTCCTGAGTCGGTTGCCCTCGTCCTTGGACTCGCGCAGCTCGTGCTTCATGTCCTGCATGTCGTTTCTGACGAGCTCCACCTCCTCCCTGGACTCCTGCAGATCCTGCTGCGTAGACGCCAGCTGCTCGCGTAGGCTCTCCACGTCCTGAAGTTCCTGCTGCGCCGAGACCAGCTGCTCCCGTAGACTCCCGACGTCCTGTAGATCTTGCTGTGTCGAAGCGAGTTGGTCTTGCATGTCTTTCGTGTCGGACTTGGATCGGGAAAGGGCTTGCCGCAGCTCGGTGACGACCCTATCCGTAGTTTGGAGCTGCTGGTCAAGCCGCGAGAGGACAGAGCTACTGTTCTGGCAGTCCCACTTGAGGTCGGAGACGTCCGACTTCAGAGCGCGGACGTCGTCGTCGTCGCCGCGCCGGCCGCCGTTCCCCTCCCTGCGGACGCTGTCGATGGAGTCGCTCAGCTGCTGCATCTGGCGGTCCACCTTGGCAATGGCCGTCTCGAAGTTGGTCACGACCTGCATGCCCGTGGCGCCGATGCGGTTGATGTCGCGGCGCTGGACGTCGAGCGTGGCCTGGAGCTGCTGCATCAGGTCCAGGCCCGCGTGAGGAGGCATGTAGGCACCACCACCGGCGTGGAAGCTGTCGGGGGGCGGTGGCGGCGGCGTCTCGTGCGTCGGCGCGCGGGCGTGGCCGTTTGTCGTGGGGGGGTTGCTCTTGAGTTTGAGGGTTCGCTCGATCTTGGGCTCGGCCCTGCGACGCAGATCGGTGCCGGACTTGAGCACGATGGAGGCGATCCTGAAGATGATTTGGCCACTTTTTCATGGTAAGCAAATGCTTTTATTTTTACAGAAATTCGCAACGGCCTAAGGGTTCTCACTCGTTCAAGACGTGGTTCACGGGCGTTTGGATGCACTTCTGCCCGATGTTGGTGCGGCACCTGGCGCATTCCGCCTCCCGCAGCTGGCTAATTCATGCAAGTCAGCGCAGCTCATATGAACGGTGACCGGGGTTCTCGCTCACCAGCCGCCCACGAGGGTGTCGGCGTCGCCCAGGCGCGGGTCGCCCGAGGCGGTGACGCTCAGGGCGAAGGATGGGTCACGATCGTCGCCCCCTGCCGGGCGCGTCGCCGGCGTGATGTATTTCTTGCCGATTTGCACCCACGAGTTGGGCAGCGAGCCCAGCCGCGCATCGCACTTGGCGCACTTGGCGACGACGCTGTCCATGGCGCGCGCGCGGGGGTTGGGTTGGGTTGCAGGGAGAACGGGAAGCGAAGGCAGCTACTGTATGCCCATGCGCGGGCGCGAGCTGGCGGGCGGCGGTCGTTGGAGTCGCGTCCCTGCCGCGTAAAGTGGGAATGCGAAGCAGCAGCCGCGATCCAGTCAGGGACCTGCCAACCTGCCTGCGAGGCTGTCCCATTGGCGAATCGTAGCATATGCGGCCCCACATGCATGGGACCTTGGCAAAGGTACGTACCCGTTCATCTTATCTTATCGCGGGACCGCCAGGCTCTATTTTCTCCGCGACCGTCTTTTGTCGCGACTGTTCGTCGAAACATCGCCAGACAACCGCGTCGGACTCACCGTCCGTCCCTACCCCGCTCCGACTTGAGGCGACCAGCGAATACGGCATTTCCGTTGCGCCCCCCCTTTGCCGCGGCGAAGGGCCAAATATTCATCCCAACCACCCCGCTCTGCTGAGCTCGCGCTATGGTCGCAAACTTCGGACAACAGCTCCAGCGCGTCAAGCACTTCGCCCGCCATCTCTTCGGCGCGACCCAAGAACCAGGCACGGCCCAGGAAGCCCCCGGGCCTGCAAGCGACACCTCCCCCGGAGCCGCGAACCAGGAAGGCGACGACGCTAGCATGAAGCGCTCGGCCCCCGACGATGCCCCCAGCGACAGCAGCCTGAAGCGGGCCAGCCCGCACGACGAGGATGCCGGCCAGGGCGGCGAGTGGCAGACCGTCACTCGTCCCAGCAAGAAACATAAGAAGGTCCCGCGTCCTGGCAAGAGCTATCCCGCCCTGAACTTCTCGTCCAGCGCCCGCCTCAACTCCCGCATCAACCTCAACCAGCTCCGCGACCTCGTTCTGTACATATATGCCGACGGCGCGGCGCCTCAGTGGATCGCCGTCTCCCACCGGCCGCATTTCCGAAAGGTAGTCGCCATTATGGTACCAGGCCTCGAGGAGGCCATGTTCAAGGAGGGTGTAGACTATGCCACGTTTGACGACGCTCTCCACCCCAAGGAACCGCGCATCGCCACCTCTCCCGACGACTACTACCCTCGGAAACTCGACAAGGAGAAGCTGCCCCCGGCCTTGCAGTCCTTCGCCGACATGTTCCCGCACCTTTGGCCCGTTCGAACCCCCGGCGACGACAAGCACGCCAAGATGCACTCGCCTCTAGCGGCCTTCCTTACTGCCCCGATCCCCAAGGAAAAGGGCTTCAATAACAAGAGCGGGAGCGGCGTCAAACCCTACTCGACGCCGCAGGGCTGGAAGGACGAGAGGACGTCAATCACCGAGTTCCTTGCTTCTGCGGAAGACCTCAGAGATAACGGCTTCGTCGTTCATCCCGCCATGCTCTCGGAAGAGGCCCGCAAGAACTTCGTCCTCCCAGACGGATGGGTCATCACCGAGGTCGACAAGCTCGAAGACGGTGACGTCCCCGACAAGGACATCGAGAAGGGATCCGTGCTGGCCGGTCGGACGGTCCTGGGCCTGGATTGCGAAATGTGCATGACGGGCGAGAATGAGTTCTCCCTGACTCGCATCAGCCTCGTCGACTACTCCGATGGCAGTGTGGTGCTGGACGAGCTTGTCAAACCCGACAAGCCCATCATTGACTATGTGACGCGCTTCTCCGGCATCACCGAGGAGATGCTGGCGCCGGTAACGACAACTCTCCACGACATACAGCAGAAGCTGATCAAGATCCTCCACCCTCAAACCATTCTCGTCGGCCATTCCCTCGAGTCCGACACCAAGGCCATCAAGCTGTCCCACCCCTTCATCGTCGACACCTCCCTCCTCTTCCCACACCCCCGGGGGCCTCCACTGAAGCAGTCCCTCAAGTTCCTCGCGCAAAAGTACCTCAACCGCGAGGTCCAAAAGGGCGGCACCCTCGGACACGACAGCATCGAAGACGCCAAGACGTGCCTCGACCTCGTCTCGCAAAAGTGCGCAAGGGGCAAGCTCTGGGGTGTCAACGAGAACCAGGGCGAGAACCTCTTCCGCAGGCTCGCGCGGGCGGGCACCACGTACAAGGCCCAGGGCGGCGAGGGCGCCGTCGGGGGCGTCGAGTCCGGCAAGACCAGCGCCGCCGTGGACTGGGGCACCCCAACCAAGGGTCCGGGGGCGGGCGCCACGTACGCGTTTGGGTGCCAGTCCGACGAGGAGGTGACGACGAACCTGATCCGCGCCATCCAGGGAGACGCCGACGGCAAGCTGGTCAAGGGCGGCGGCGCCGACTTCGTATGGGGCCGCATGCGCGAACTCGAGGTCCTCCGCGGCTGGTGGAACCGGAACAAGCTCGAGGGCGCCAGCACGGACGGCGGCCCGCCCGACGAGGACGTCCTCCGGGACATTATGGGAAGCGACGGCGGCGGCGACGGCGACGGCGACGGCGACTCGGCCCCGTCCTCCCCGCTCGAAAAGGCACTCGTCCGCCTCACGGAGCGGCTCGGCCGCATATACGAGTCGCTGCCGCCGTGCACGGGGCTCATCGTCTACTCGGGCTCGGGCGACCCGCGCGAGATGGCTCGCCTGCAGCAGCTGCACGGCCAGTGGCGCAAGGAGTACAACTCGGGCGTCAAGTGGGACCAGCTGAGCGTCCAGTGGACCGACGCCGAGGACCAGCTCCTCCGCAAGGCCGTCCAGGAGGCGCGCGCGGGCATCGGCTTTCTCGGGGTCAAATAGGAGGGGGCAGGGGAGAAGAGAAACGTTGACGGGGGGGATGATGATGAGGACGACGATGACGATGTCTACGGGGAGATCGGGTCGATGCATAGTAGGTGACGTTGCCACTAGATACCCTAGGAGCATGCGTGGACATGCATGGAATGGAATAGCTACAACGACGGCATCACCTTCAGGGGCGTCCGAACGATTACAGTCACCCAACTCTAGCAGGCCTCTTATATAGGTTGGCATAGACGAAACGTGTACGTATATACCGAAAGACGCGTAAATCCAAATACACAAGCATATGCAAACAAACAAACAACCCTGCTGGCGAAAATGCTAGGCGCAAGACACATACATGACGAGGCACGCCCACGGTCTCATCACAAAGACAAATTGTTAGCAAGCGATATCTGCATGACTTGCACTAATGTCGCTGATCGATGGCTCCATGGCCCTGGCACTCATCCCAGCTGGCTCTTCGTGCGCTCAACCATGTGCCAATTACCCCTATCGCTTTCCCTTCGTCCCACATGCCAGTGTCTGTAAACATGTATATCCAAGGCTCGATGCGGCGCTCTCCCCATAGTTCATAAAGAGACCGGCTGCCGCCCCCCTCCCGAGTATCCAATGCCCAATACATACCAGAGGGACGCAACACCTCTGTATTATTTTGTACGCCCTCTTTCCCATATCGACTGTAGGAGAGCAACCTGAGAGAGACATTTGCAAGGAAAGCCAAAAAAGGACATGCAAGAATAGGTAAAATCAACGCTGTAGCTCATCCATGGGGAAACCCTTCTGCCAAAGGGCGAAACATTGATGCGATTTGATGCCATGACGACACAGGCCGACAGAGGTCTGCCCTGTGCTCATTATGCCAGTACCTTCATGGCTGCCATTCGCCGTCGGATATATATGCCGTACTGACAGCAACGGGCAGTTCTGCTGTTCGGGTCTCATAACAGGAGCATTGTCTGCTCAGCTGCCCCTCCTAGACGCGGCATTGTCGTTCACTAGCTCGGCTGAGCTTTCGAGGTTGGTGGTTGCGTGATGGGGATCATGTCTACTGATCTCGTGATGGGGGACGGTACCGAAGCTAGCTGGTCTCTCATCTTGTCGGTTCTGGAGATCGACATCGACGAAGTTGCTGTTGAACTCGAAAGAGGAATTCGATGACAAACGCTTCTGAGACGTCGTGCGCTCAAACGGTAGGGGCGCCAACCTATAGGCTCGCGCAGACCCAGCGGACTCGCCGTCCGGACCGTGATCCGATGCCGCGTGTGACGCAGACTCCGCGTGCGACACCGACTCCACAAGACTGAGCGCCGACAGGCGATGACGGTCGACCGAGCCTGAGTTCCGTTTTGAGCTCTTGCGCGGAATGGCGGGCAGCGCTAGGTCTTCCTCGTCGAGTGAACTGACACGGCCGGCGTCGGCCGGAGCAGGCTGCTTGCTCCTACCTTGCCTCTCTTCGACCGGACTGGCTGGCTCTTCGGTGTCGGAAAGTTGAGGGTCGCCACTCTCCGTCAATAGATCGCCGGGTCCCTTAGGTGAACGCTTGGGTGAGCGTTTGGCCTTTGGCTCGTCATCATCCGATTCGATGGGGCCGTTCCTCAACACTCCCATCGCCACAGGTATGCCCTCGGGGGGCGTTTCGTCGCCGAATCCGCCGTTTCGCACCATAGCTGGAGGCATGCGCTTGCTTCGCACAACCTCAAAGCCCTTGCCCTTCTCCTTTGTCTTGCTGGTAAACATGTTCCGGAACCATCCCGTCGCGGTGGCCACCGGCCCCGTAGGATCAGCCGGTCCAGTTCCCAGCTTCCTGCCAACGCCTTCCGAATTAAGGGCGGGCCCTCTAACCCCGTAGTAGAAATCGACCTCGCGCGTGGCATAGTCAGGCCGGTTTGCCGGTAGATTCATAGTTGGGTTCGGCGGTGCGGGGGTTGCGGCGCGAGATATCTCCTCGCCCGTTTCAGTTGCATCGCCAGACGTCGCCGCAGGCTGGGCAGCCTTTTTAGGATCAAGCAACTCCGGCCCTTTGTCGGAGTATGTTGAATCCCTCAGAGTGTCTCGCCTGGTGCGACGAGGCGGCCGATAGTAAGGGTCGGACGCCTCCATGCCGGCTGCGACTGGCTGGCGTGCCAGATTCGGTCCTGCATTGAACGAGAACGTGCTCGTGTCGCCTGGTGTCCCGGGCATGTAGGAGCTGCCCGTGTCCACATGACGCGGGCTGCCCGAGTACATGTCGATGCTATCGAGGGCGGAGCTGCTCCTGTGTCGGTGGCGGCCGCCGCCCATGCCGCCGAGACTAGCGCCGGACCCGGACCGAAGCCTCCCGCTGGGCATCACGTAGCCAACCCTGCCGCCCTCCTCTGCATCCAGCATGGCCGCGGTGGACAGCTGGCTTGCTCGAGATGGGCCGGCACGAGTGCGACTTGTCTCCCGCCGTGAGAGCTGGCGCATGCCAAAGATCTTGGACAAACCGCCTCGCGTCAGGCCCGTTACATCGTCGCCACCAGCTCCAAGCATACGCGCCACGACCTCCACGACTGTCTGCAGCGCGCCCAGGAAGAAGGCGAATATCAGGACGGCCGCGTGGATGAGCAATATCGCATACCCTATCCACCCCTTGGGGCCCTCCGTGACACCAAGACTCGGAATAAATGCAACCATGAGCATGATGGTCACGCCGCGCAGGGTGGCGAAGAGAGTGTGGTAGGCGTTCATCGAGGTAGGTGAGTTGAACGGACGGAAGGCATGCACGGTGAAAACCTGGATAACCTCGCAGATGGCCAGCAGGACGACCTGAGCGATGCCGCTCGGCTGCACTGCCCCAATTGCGATGCCGCGGACGAAGTTGAGCATAACCGGGATCAATGCAAAGGCGGCGACCTCGTCGGAGTAAGTGTTGTACAGCGGGCCATACCGAAGCACGGTAGGCAAGTCGTCGAACAGAACCGACTTGGGTCGTGTTCTGAGAATGATTAGGAGTATCCACACCGCACACCCTAGAAGTAGGACCAAAGTCACCACGGCCAAGGCGACAGTGTATGCCGGCGAGTTGCCGGCGATAACGAGCTGGAAGGTGGAAAGGGCCACGATGGGCATCAGCATGTAGTTAAAGACGATGCGCACCACGTTGCCGATGCTAAAGGGTATGTTCTTGGCCCGCAGGTCCTCCTCGGTGACGTTGTTGATCCTTCGCCACACCCACTGGACCAGGAAGCCGGCCTGGAAGAGGACGAATACGCCAGCAATGATGACGCAGAGCCACACCATCATGCCAGCCCAGATGTCCGTGCTCTCCGCCATACCGATCAGCTGGCCCAGCTCGTGGAGCCCGTATCCATCGGTGGCGTTGGTCACGTAAATGCCGTCGACAACGCTCTGCCAGGGTGGGGAATTGGAGACGAGGCTCTCGTTGAACATGAGCGCAGACCACCCCACTTGACTCACGGCAGGCTGGTAGTAGCCTGGATAGTCGAGAGACAGGGCGCCTGTAAGGGCGACAAATTGTATGTACTGTAGACAGTCGCCGAAGCCGGGGGTGACAAGTCTCAAGAGATCAGCATCCCGACCATAGTTGGACGACCAGTGGAACACGTTGGTGGTGCCCCAGGGGCTGTATATGGCGGCGAAAACAACAGCAAAGCCGCAAAAGAGGAGTATAATGAGCGGCAGGAACTTGAGCACCCAGGCGACACCACCAAGGTCGGGGGTGAGGGTGACAGACATGCAGCCAATGTTAGTCGCTGCTAGGTCGCCGTTGATGATGATCATGGTAGCGGCGAAGGAGGCGAACGTGTAATCGGAATTGAAGTCGTGGCTCATGTTCACCGCGGGTAGGCCATAAGGGAACTCGCTGTGGAGGCAGAAGACATGGTCAGCATCTCTCTTCGCAAGGACAGACGAGGGGGTCCAGATCAGGAGCCATACCCTGTCGGGTTGAAGACGGGCGCCAGCGGGCACGAGCCGTTGACGAGTGCGTCTTTGCAGAAGCTGCTCAGATGATTCCACGGCTCATACGTCAAGACGTTGACCCGCTGGACGAGGGTGCTCGCCTTGCCGCCTTCTTGCGTCTCGACAATCTTGCCATTGTCGTTCGCAGGGTCTGGGTTAGTCCAGTAGTCGGAGTTAGGTGGGGGTAGCACGCTCTTGAACTGCTGGCCGGAGACGTTGCCCCAAACCGTCAGTTGGAGGTTGTGGGTGCTGTTCTTGGTGTCGAACTTTGCTTCGGCATACATGGGCTGCCATTGTAGGCGGGGAGGTGAGGTGGAGAGGTAGCTTTCGGAAAGGCAGTTGGTGATGTTGACTCGTACAGCGGCGATTGGAGTGGCGACGAAGAGGACGAGAAGGACGACGGACGTCAGGAAGGACATGGGCGCCGAGCACAACGATGTGGGCAGAACATTCGTCCAAGACTTCCGCCGCCGCCGCCGCCGTCCAGGCCGTCTGTTGACTGCATCGTTCACCGTCACGCTCGACCGACGCATCTCCTGGTTGTCATGCCCGGAGCATGCGGTGGTAGCCGAAGCTGGCGTTGCGACATCGCCGCCGCATTGTCGGGTCAGTCTCGGTGGCTGTCGATGCCGATCATGGCCAAAGCCACCATGAGTGTCGCAGGGACGGGCGCGGGACCGGAACTCGGGGTCGTCGCTGCCGTCGGAGTCGTCGTCGAGGCGATGGGGCTCAGCAGCCCAGCTTAGACGCATCTTCGGCGGCCGGTGCAGCCTTCACCCGCGGCGCATCTTGGGCGCGGACACGCAAAATGGTCTAGACGCTGCTGTGCTGCTTGCTGGGGACCTGTGGGCGGGCTACGTCAAAAGGTCTCGGAGGAGTTGGCTCGGTCTGGCGAAGAGAAAGGGCAAACGAGAGACTAGTTGCCACGGGGCGAAAGTGAGAGAAAGGAGCAAAGACCCGGGCGGGAGGCTGAACCCAAGAAAAAAAAAACGTCGGGAGGCGGCAATACGAGGGAACTGGGGGGAGAGAAGAAATCAGAAGATGGGGTGGATGGACGGGATGGGCAGACTGGCGGCCGAAGAGCTCCTGCCGGGGTGGAGCGGGCGCATGGGGATTTGGCAGGCGCGAATGGAAACGAGACGGTTAATCTAGCGCGCGCGGCGAGCGAAGAGGCAGGCCAGGCAGGAGGCAGGCTGGCAGAGAGGCAGGCAAGGAGGTGAGGCACTGCAGGCAGAGAAGCGCCCTCATGTCACTAACTGTACTGTACTTCTTTCGCTCTCCTTATTCTCTGCTTGCAACCTGGAAGAAACAAAGCACTTGTCCGACGCAGGCTCAGGCTCGGGTTCGGGCTCATGCTCAGGCGCAAGCAGCACGCGGGCCACGAGTCCACCACCAGCAACAGTTATCAACAGCCGCAGCGGGGGGGGGGGGGGGGGGCCGGCAGGCAGGCGGGCAGTGGGTGAGTGAGTGACGAAGGGGCCTCTCCTCTCCCGATCGGGGTGACGATGGGTGGATGGCTGGATGAATGGCCGGACGGATGGCGGTGCAGGATTGGATCGCTGCCAGGATGAGGCCACTTGGGGGCCTCCACAGGACAGCTTCCCTCTCACAGCCCACCTCGACCTCACCCTCATCAGGGACAGCAGCAGCAACTGCGGCGGGGCGGGCGGCCATGGGCCTCCTCGTCGCAGCTCAGCTGCCTCGCCAGGCGGCGACGGCGGCGGTGGCTGAGCGCGCCAGCAGGTTTGTTGGAACATGGATCCGTGGCTGCTGGGACCCCCCGTAGCCCCACCAGTGGCCGCCCGTCGTGGCCCGTGGCCCGTGGCCCGTGGCCGCGAGATGGATGGATGGATGCGCTGGCGTTGGGCGCTCAAGTGTAGGTAAGGTACTTACAGACTTGGAAGCTGTCCCTACAGTCCAGTGGGCTGGCCTTCCAGTGACGCTGTGCTGCTGTTCCTGCTGGCCCTAGGGAGCTCGGGCGCTGTAGATGCGCCATAGCCGAGCGGCGGATGGAACGCAACCCCTCCATCCTCGGCCCTGCCACCCCCCTTTTTCCCACTCGACGTTTCCAACCCTCAGCGGCTGTCGCCCGAAGGCTGAGGCTGTGCCATGCGAGGGCTTCCCCGAAGGCGGTTTAGCGCGTCGCAGAGCGTGAACCAACCTGTCAACCGAACCCCCGGCGACAGCGACGACAACGACGACAACGACGATGGCGGACAACCACAAGCACGCAAGGGACCTTGCTGCTGAATGGTTCACCTCAGGTACTGTACGGAGGTACTGTACTGTACCTTACCATCCTACGAGATCTAAAACGTCTTCCCCCCAACGGGAACCGTCCCGTCGAAACGGAAAAAGAGCCTGAAACACTGTCAGATCGGCGACGACTGCGCAGCCTCTCTCACCTGAACCATTCCATGCGACCTTGTGGTTCAACGGTACCTTGATTACTTTAGTTGATGGGATGGGAGCTCCCGGCCTGCGCCCCGTGTTCCCGCATCTCACCTTATCTTACGGACTGCAGTGTCTGAGGTGTCCCCTGCCAAATCGGTAATATGGAAGACGAATTAGTGCTCGTAGGAACCACTGCGCCAGCGATGGGGGCGGCTGGATCCAGCGGCCGGCCGGCCTGGCTGCTGCCCGTTTCAGCGACGAGCTCTGCTGTGCCACAACGACCTCGGCGAGGGATGTTATCAGCGACAACAACACCATCGCCATCATCGTCGTTGTCACGACCCGTCCAACGCGCGCTGCGCAACAGCACCAGCCAGCACGGTTCCCTCCGCGACAGACACACGCACAACTTTCCTAGTACGTAGGTGTACGTTCCACCACCACCACCACCCCCTCAGTCGCACCTGTGCCTGTGTCTGTACCCCGCGCCGCCCAGCCCGCCGGGCCAACACGCACACACGCACACGCACACGCACGCGTCTATCTCGCTCGCCGACTGGACTGATCCCTCGTGCCTGTCCGACAGCCGGTCCTCCATGCCGCGCGAGCCCGTCGGTTTTCCCCCCGCTGCCCCGTCCGGCCGTCCGGCCGTCCGCCCAACGCAAGGTGCCATCCTCTCCTCACTTATGGACCTAACTGCAGTACTTTGCCTTACCTGGCACCTCAGGTGGCATGGAAGGTTATGCGTCTTCCATTGATGTCCCGTCCCCCCCTGGCCCCTGTTTGTCCCTGTCAAGCACCCCCTGCAGGCGTCGTCGTCGTCATCACCAAAAAACCACTCTTCGACAACAGCAAACCCACTCGCTCGACCTGCCTTGGGTAAATACCGACCGACCCTGCCGGCCGGCCGGCCAGCCGTGCCCGTATTTCCCGCCCGCCATGATATTACTACGTATGTACTGCCTTGCCTTAGTACGACCACGTGCCCGTATAGGGAAATTCCCGTCCCCACGACGCGCTACGAGCGAGTGACAGAACTCCGGTCTCCGCCCCTGGATATGAACCACGACAAAAGCCAGTGAAGTGATCCGCCCTGCTCCCGCGCCTTTTCGTCACCGAATCCACTGCCAGCCACCAGCCTCCCCCCCCCCCCCCCCCCCCCCCCCCAATTCTGTGGAGGACATACGGACTACATACGCATGTAGGACCCGAAGGCGCCACCCTTGCCCTCCCCGCCAGTGCCGGCCAGCCACCGTCCTGTTTCTAATTTCAGCAACTCAGCTATATTACTACACAAGGCCATCGGGAGAGCCGCGAGGGGCAAATCAGCGACATTCAAAAATGCCGTGTTGCAGATGCGGCTGCGAAACAAAAAAGAAAATATAGGAGAGACAGTCAGCGAGGGCGGGGGCCGAAAAGAAGAAGATTCAGCCTCTCCTTGGACGCGGCGATGGCTTGTCCTACGACAAACAGCAGCATTACGGTGACCAGCCGTCTTATTTTTGTTTCTCCTTCTCGGCACTCCCCGAGCGCCATCCACCACGCTAAGGTGCGCTGCACTCGTACGCCGGAGTGGCAGTACGAGTACGCACTACGAGCACTTAGTTACTCACTCGTACACACGCGCCAGCACGGCGATGACCCCGTTTACTATCCCACACCATCACCACCCCCAAGCTCCAGCAGATACGAAGAGCCCTACAGGACTTGGCGCCCACCCTCCCCTTCGCCTGGTCCGGCGCCATGCCCAGGCCCGATTCGCCGCCGGCTGCTGTCATGCCTGGCGCGGCATTCTTTGTTGGCCTCGTACTGTACACCTCAACCTCTCTCTGTGTTGGCATCGATTTTCCTGTTTGGCTTCCCGTCATCGTGATCCGAGCCCGTCCCGTCGTCTGACGCACACACACACACACACACACACACCCGCGCACACGCAGAACTCTCGCTCCATGTCATGTCTGTCTGTCTGTCTGTCTGTCTGTCTGTCACTGCTGCCGCGGCACGCAAGCACATGGTCACCGTGCATTCTCGGGACGCCAAGCCATCCCCGCCCCGTCCGCGCCTGTTGTCATACCCTTGCATTGCTGGACTGGCAAACTCTAAACAGACTCATTCCCCATATGCTCAGGCAAACAGTGACGTGCCGCGCCGCCTGCCCCCCAGTCTACTTGATGAGCAACTCGGACGCCCGTTTCACCACTGAAGCAACCCGTCCATGCTTGTTACAGCTACAGTACAGTACACGAGCGATAAACAGCAAGGTTCAGAGATACTCGCCCTCTCTAAGCGACGCCAACATACGCATCGTGACTCACATGATCCGCTTCCCCTTCGCCTGTGACTTCATCGTGTACTCGACTTCCATGTTTGTTTCCCTCTTCGCCATCCAGTTCGCCACTATGAGACGCAGCTGCTCTTCCACGGCCTGTGCCTGAGCCATGTCCTCGAAAGGAAGGCCCAAAGTCAGGGCTCCATCATGGGCGTACCGGTCCACCTTGGCCACGCAGTTGATTTGCCGATGAAGGTCCAGGGCAGATGTGTCAAGCGTTCTCGCAGTGCTGTGCATTTCCTGGTTCCCTGGTATCGCTTCAAGGGGCAACCTTCTGGAGGAGAGCCTTCGTGGGTGGCCATGAGCTGCCCGGGAACGTTGCCTCCGCATGAAGTACCGACGAGGATCAACATCGTCTGCGTCCCCATGATCCTTCTCCGAAACACAACCAGTGCCATTATACTTTGGGGGCTCCTTTTCTTCCTCGCTAAGAAAGGGACTTTTGTATTCTGGCCTGGCCGCGGGATCTGGCGTTTTCATGAGGAGGATCTGGCTCAAATGTGAATATGTTGCACTGGGTCGTGGCGCGCCCATCGGAACGCCTACTGGTGACGGAGATCTAGATTGAGCCTCCGTCTGATACTCCCCTTGATTGTCTGCGCGCCGACGACCGTCGTTCTCAGGCCACTAGCCTTGGGTTCTCACGGGTGGGCTACTGCTTCCTATGAAGCGCAAGAGACTGTTTGCGATCCCTGATCCCCTGGGGGGGACATATTGAGAACCGATGTCACCGGCAACTGTGTGCCCCATATCTGCAACCGTCGCAGGCGTAAGGGGTGGAGGGGTCTGGACATCCTGCCCAGTGGTTCTCGGGTTTCTGCCGCGCTGGCCCAGAGGCGGTCTCCGTCTAGACAAACTCTGCCCGGTATGAGCAGTGAAAGGAGGATTGTGTTGGTTTCCACCTTGTGCGCGTCCAGACGAAGGTGGAGTCAACAACATGCCGAACCGGCCAGGTAGTTGTGAAGATGGAGTACTGTCGAGAATCGAGCGGATCCCAGCATCATGGCTGCGATTCTGAGGACTGGATAGAGGGCTAGTCCGCCCACTGCCCCTGACCGAAGTATACGGATCCAGTACATTCTGTCTCGGTGAGCCATTCGTATCAAAATCCGTTTGATGGCCCTGGTACTGTTGGGGGTCATCCGGGTCAGACTCAGCCAGATCCAACCCAGATCCTACTTGGCCCTGCATCCAGTTGAGCGTGGATTGTGTCAAACGTTGGAGAGGTTGCCTGGCGGCCGAGTCCAATAGCTCTGATCGACAAGATGAGGCAGCGTCATCGGGTTCTGGAGGGTTAGTGGCGGTTTCATCGCAGACGATTTGGAATTCCCGCTCTGGGTTCTTTTGGAAATATCGACGTATGTCTCCGTGGCGAGTCTGGGCCGGAGTGTTGTCACAGGCTTGCTTCGGTCGCTTTGCCGGGATGGTGACATCGACCATGTCGGTCAAGGCATCGTCGTCGGTCGCGTTGCTGTCGCTTCGAGACATGTCGACCTTGATGACCGTTCTCATTTTCGAACTCACATTCTTAGCGCTTGAGTTGCCATCAACTGTCTCCGCTTCATGTGCCGAGTGAGCTGCATCCCCTGAGGAATTGGATGCATCAACCTTGTTGTGCAGATGATCCATCAGCTCAGTCGCTCCCATCTCTTCGAATATTTGTGACATCTCGGAGTCATCTAGAGGCGATAAATCGACCAAATCCTCGCAGTCATTGCTGTTCGCGACACTACAGGAAGTGTAAGCTTTGGCAGTTATGTCTAGGGGAGCGATGTCACCTCGATGACGCCCGCGGCTGCGATGTGGCCACAACCCGGCATTCATGTCCTTCAGATGGCTCTCTCATATTGTAAACGGCCTGGCACAGCTCTTCAAATAACTGCAACACTTCACTCTCATTGGCAAACAATACCTCGTCCTTCAAAGATGAGACGTTCGGATCGTAACTCCTTGGGGGGCAGGTGATGTTCAGCGTCATGAACATTGCTGGCGGATTAGTGGTGGACAAGGTGTGCGAGATATACGACTTAAGCTTCTTGGCAATTGACTTTGGTAGGTCTCCTGACGATGCAAGGGGCCTTCGGTCAACCGAAACGTAAATGGCTTTGCCTCGCAGTGTCTTCGAGTCGAAGTCGCGTCTTGGTAGGAACGCATCCAGCGCGAAGCCGGACGTTTCGTGACGAAGACCCGTCAGAATACAATTCGCAACCAGTTCTTTGCCGAAAAGTTGGAGCGCCACCTCTTTGACAGAAGCTGAACCGTTCGGAACGTAGGTCCAGAGGCTGTTGTCGTCTGCGGCCACCTTGAACGTCATTTTGAGAATAGGTCGAGCCAAAACATACGCACGGAAAAGCTCCTTGATGCCAGAAATCGTCTTGTTCTTCTCGTGAAGAAGCGGATATCTCCGTGCGGGTGTGGTCTTGAAGAGCTCTGTGGCTTGCACAATCGTTCCCACGGGGGCAGAAACCGGCCTCCTGTCGACAACGCCACCAATACCGGGACTCAGCTGTGCTCGCGTGGCCACAGGCTCTTCAGAGGTCCTCGTGGTGACTACAACCGTAGCGACGGAATTGATGCTCGCCAATGCGTCGCCTCTGAAGCCAAGCGTTTCGCCGCCCTTGTGTTGGAGCTCCTCGAAGCTCCTCAGCTTGCTCGTGTGTCCTCGCCGTCCGAGGAAGTCGAAGTCTTCGACCGCGATGCCACTCCCATTATCTCGCACGGTGACCCTTTCAAGGGTGTCGGCCGATATAGTAACATCAATCGATGTGGCCCGGGCGTCGATGGCGTTGTCCACAAGCTCTTTGACGATGTGACATGGGTTCGTGAGCTTCACCGAGGCCGCGAGGAGGCGGACGCTCTCAGGAGTGAGAGGATGAATAGCCATGAGGTCAGAGAAGCTGAAAGCTACTTATGGCAGAAGATGTGGAGTTCGTTCAAATGCGATATATGATTTCGAATCGCGTAAAGATGCAGTTCGTGCGTGCAGGGCAACACTGGCAACTGGCAACACCAAGGTCATGAGCGGTGCGACGGTGAGGGTTGAAGCCCTCAGGGTCTGCAGTTTTGCGCACGGGAATCATGCTTCTGTCTATCACGAGGAAGTGGCAACTCGGTTCTTTCCAGGAAATGCAACTGCTCCGTGAGACAGGTTCGAACCGAATGTGCCTTCCGTTAATGGAGGAGGACCCTGAACTTCTGGGCTCCATGGCCCGTGACGGTACTCACAGCAGTCTGATGGGGCATGACGTCCCACAGGCGGGCGGCTCTTGAGTCCTGAACGGGCACATGCAGAAGCCCAGGGCTGCGGCCGCCCTGTGCCCCGCCGCGTTCGTCAACCAGCCCCGCCATCCGCCAACGTCGAGACAGGCAGCTTCCCACTCCCTCCCTTGTGTGGGAAGCAGCAGGAGGATCCATCAGCCGGCAAACCCTCCTCCGCCCCTCTCTTCGCAATTGAATTGGCAACCCAGACAGCTTCCTTCCAACCCGCCCAGCAGCAGCAACATCCCACCCAACTCAACTCGCAATCCCCGTCCCTCCCTTTGGCTCGCGCCCATCATGTCTCTCAAGGGCCCGACCCCCCAGCAGCACGACGGCTCCGGCCTGCGCGTCGCCATCGTCCACGCCCGGTGGAACTCGACCATCATCGAGCCCCTCGTCGCCGGCGCAAAGGCCAAGCTCCTCGAGTGCGGCGTCAAGGACTCCAACATTGTTGTCCAGTCCTGCCCGGGCTCGTGGGAGCTCCCCTTTGCCGTCCAGCGGTGCGTGTGTCCCTCTTCCTCTTTCTCCTCCCCCGGCTCCCCGGGAGCGCCTCCCTGTCTACACCATTACCCTCCCGTCGCTCGGGGACGACGCACGAGCTGAAAGGGTGTTGGCTGACTCCGCGGACAGCCTCTTCTCCGCCTCGCAGATCCAGTCCTCCTCCACCGGCGGCCCCTCCGCGACCGACCTCCTCGCCTCCTCTACCGCTGACCTGACGTCCCTGCCCGGCGGCGGCGCCGCCTCCGGTCCCTTCGACGCCATCATCGCCGTCGGCGTGCTCATCAAGGGCGAGACGATGCACTTCGAGTACATTGCCGATGCCACGACGCAAGGCCTCATGCGCATCCAGCTCGACACGGGCGTCCCCGTCATCTTCGGCGTCCTGACCGTCCTCAACGACGAACAGGCCAAGGCACGCGCCGGCGTTGAAGGCAAGGGCCATAACCATGGCGAGGACTGGGGTCTGGCCGCCGTGGAGATGGGCGTCAAGCGAAGGGAGTGGGCAGACGGCAAGATTGAGGGTTAAGAGGAAATAAGTAAATGACGGTAGTTCTTTTTGAATAGAACCGTGAAAGAGTATTCAGCATCGCGCCGTTACCGACACCAAGTCGCCTAGGCCGAGGCATGCGTGGCAGTATGCTGAGCCTGGCCGGCCAGCCCTCGACGACAATACGCAAACACACACAGCCAATACCCACATCTTGCAAGTGAGCCTGATAAAAAGCCCAGCAGACGCAGCGACATCCAAACTCAATCATCCAATTAGTCAATTAGCACGTATAGCCATGTCTATCTATCGTCCGCAGCGCGCGGTCCATCCTGGGGCGACCAAAATTTCCCATTGCAATATGTGCCTGCTGACGCCGAGAGTCGAAATCAGATATCTAGCTGGAGATGGTGATGAATTCTCGGCCGTGGCTGCCAGAATGTCCCCCCAAAAAATACAGAAGCCCAATGACGACAAAGGAGATGACACTAAAGGGGTAGATAATACTGAGAAAAATGAACAATGATGCAAGTAATGAGCCACTCAAATTTCACCACCATGCGTTAGGGGTTCCAGCTGCCGTCCTTCTGACTCAAAGCGCCAGCTCGCCGAAGAAGCTCTTTTTATTCTTCCACAGCGACCTCTTCTTGTCGCGTTTGGCCCTCATTTCCTCCCAGCCTTGTTCGTCGTCGTCGTCCTCGCCGCCGGAATGGCCGTCGTTCTTCGGCACTGCCTTGACGGTGGACTTGCTCTTATCGTCGCTCCAGCTAGACAAGCCACCGGACATGGTGGTGGCTCTCGGGGCCTCGTCTAGGGCAGGCGACGGCGGAGCCACAGACACTGGTCGGTAGCGGCCCGGCAGACCAATGTTGCTACGCTCGGAGGGAGCAATCGACGGAGTGTATCCAGCCATGGAGCCACGGATCGATGGCGCCCCCAGTCGTGGCGGCGGCTGCATGAAGGACGCGGAACTGGGCTGCACCATGCTCATGGTACGCATCCCATAGTCCATACGACGCGGCTCCATCATGTTGGGCATCGGCTCGGCCATCATCGAATGTCGGGAGGACAGGTCCGCCATGGACTGATTGTAGGGCAAGGGTCCACCGAAAACGTTATGCATCGGCTGCTGTCCCGGCGGCGGCATCTGTTGCGGCGGCATCGGTGGCTGCTGCATCGGGGGTCCTCCACCGTTCTGGTTCACCGCCATCATCTGCATAAATTGCATCTGCATCTGCATGAACTGCTGCATCTGCTGCGTCATCTGAATCTGTGCTTGATCACCCGGCGTGAGCATCGGCGGAGGCATCTGAGGCATGTTGTTGTACATCATGTGCTGGGGGATGCCGCCAACTGGATCGAAGCCAGGGCCGTTGGGTCCATTCATATTGGCCATCTGATGCGGGTCAATGCTGGGGCTGCCGCGGCGCATGGCTCTCGAGCGCTCCTCGCTCGCAATAACGCCCACGAGCCCACCCGGCGGCGTCGGCACCTGCAACCTCGGGGACTGTCCGGCGTCGCCTCCAAAGGCAAGCGATTCCCTCACGGCCGGCCTGGCGATGCTCGCCCCGACAAAGGGATCCTGTGGCAGGTTTCTAGCAAAAGCCGGGAGGACCGAGTGTCGACGGGAATCAGTCACCACGGACGCCGGGCGCCCAGGAGGTGGCCCTTGGGACGATGAGCGTAGATGAGAGTTCGACGGCATCTGGCTCAGTCTCGTCGGCGGGCGATTCTTGGCCGGGAACCCATGAGCCTGAAGGATTCCGAGGGGAACATCTTCGTCATCGTCCTCGTCGGATACTCCAATGATGGGGTCGGGCGAAGGCGCTTTCATTTGGCTGAGTTGCGGCGCGCTCGATGATGGAAGCAGGCCAGGACGACCAATTCGCTGAATCGGTGTGCTGGGGGCTGGTTCTCCAGTGACTTTCATCATCTGCTGCCGATAGACAGCCATGTGAGCTTCTTGCTTCCTCCTTTGCTTGGCCTGCTGCTTGGACTTTTCCTGCTCATCTTCGTCGTCGTCGTAGTTGATTTCATCCTCGTCATCCGCCTCCTTCGCTGCGGCCACAGCCGCCTTGTCATTGGTCCCTTGTCGTTCCTTGTCCAATCGATACCTTTCGAATTCTGCTGGTGTCATGACCTTGTTTTGTGGCGCCTTGTTGTTAAATGACCGAGGTGTGTACGGTTGGGACGGGCGCGAAAACCGAGTCGTACTTCCCTCGAACATGTTGTCCTCCTTGTTGAACGTTGAGGCGATGGTGCGCTGCGGGGTTGCAGTGAACGCGTCTTCATCACGCCTGTACCGATAAGTCCGCAGATCGGCGACATCGTGTCGGCTTTCCTCTGCCGCCAGCGACTTCATCGCAGTAACAGAATCTCGGAGAAGTTTTGCGTCCTCATCCTCAACCACATCGGAAGTGCGATTCGCATATTTAAATGAGCCTGGCGTCTGGTGGCGTGGTACCGGAGGCGGCGGTGTATCGTAGGCATCCGGCGATGCGTCCGACTCGCTTACGCTGCTCTTTGCACTCAAGAGCGGCTCCGATGGCTGGAAGTTGTCTGGGCTTAGCGGGGCTGGTTGAACGGGTCGAACACCTGTGAGGGCCCGGGGTTCCACGAAAGCATCATTTTTCAGTGTCGCCATGCTCGCCCGCTTGTCGAAAGATGGCATCATGGAGCCAAAATCCGCACCGAAATCCAGCCCGGCTTGATCCTGTTGGGTCGGCGTGGCGGTGCTCACAGACGATGCAGTGAGGCCTCTCGATCTGTTTCCGGACTCCTCGCCGCTATGGAATGTGAGTATCGGAGGCACGTCGGGGATCGGTGAAGACTCTTTGGGTGGCGGAATCGTGTGCTTCTTCTGCCCACCGAAGGAGAATGTCCGAGTAGCTCGGTCCAAAAAGCTCGACTTGATGCTCCCGCGGCCTGGCGATTCCTGTGGCTGTGACTGCGGAGGCCGTTGCAGGGGAGGGGGCTTCGCAGCGTAGCGATGGTCGTCTTGCCCACTGCCACCAGTGAAATCTGTCGACGAGGGCGCTGTGGACGCGTTGCTATGGCGAGAGGAGTTGTCGGTCGATGTAGCATTTGTCGTGTTGGAAAGGCCGCTACCGCTGTAGGACGGGCCACAAAATCAGCAAGTCTCTTCTCGCGAGGCATAATCATGGGTGGTAGTGGCAACTTACCGATTCGTCTTGAGGTCTGCAAACATGTTATCCTCGGCGTTGAGGTCCAGATAGTTGGGCTTGGGCGTCACGTTGGCCGAGGCTCGGGCCATCCTGGCTCCACCGTCAAAGGTCCGGCCGTTGGCAACATCCTTTCGCTCAATGACGCGAAAGGAGTGCTGCTCGGGTGGTGTCGTTATTGGCACATGTTCGAACTCGTCGGCGGCGGACTTGCGCCTGGAGAACGCGACGGAGAATCTAGGCATGTAGACCGCCTGTCGAGCGTGGCTTGGCCAGGCGTTCGTCGGGACCGAGATGCGAGGTGGAAAGAGGTCGAGTCCTGTCCCGGGTCCGCGTACGTGTACCTAAGCCAAGAGTTGAAAGCTGTTCCGTGCTCGCGAGGCACGGTCGCAAAGGGGCGATACGAGATGCTGCGGCGGTTATGCAACGACGAACGGGCAGAGGCAGCGCGGCGAGCCGTCGTCGGTCCGGTCGAATGGGGGGGTGGGCTGCTGAGCCAGAGGCGGGAAGCAAGAGACAGACGCTAGCGATGGACAGCTGTCGGCAAAGGACGTTAACAATGAGCCGCTTGTATTGACGGGAATGCAAAACGGGTTGAGCGGCGACGGAAGCGATTTGCTTTGGTCTGGCTGTGAGACCTGAAACCTGGCGGTTGGCCGGACGTGGCAGGCATGCAGTCGCTGGCGGGCGAGAGAGGAATGGGGCGAGCTCTAAGACGCACTCACAATAATCTCCAAAAAGAAACGGACCCAGGGGCGACACGAGCCGGGGCAGTCGGTCGGTCAGTGGGCCTAGGGACGGACGGACGGTCGGGCGGGCGGGCAGCAGCTCTCGCGTTCAGTTGCGGCTCTTTGTCCTAGCCGTCGCCGTCGATGTTGCCGTTGTCGTCGGTGTCGTCCTCGTTCTCGTCGCCGGCGTTGTCCAGCGGCCAGATAGCGTGAGGGAGAAGAGGCGGCCGAGCGGAGCAAAGCGAAAGGAGACGGCGTGCGGCCGACAACGATTGAAGGGGAGGGACGGCGGGTGGAGAGAGCGGATGGGGCTGGCCAGGCAAAAGTCGAGTGAGCGAACGAGGGGGTGAAACCGAGGCCGGCGGTACGAGTACGTGTACGTATGTAGTCCGTACGGAGTACGTGTGCTGGCTGGACTGAGCGACGGGACTGTGAGGTACGTTCGTAAGGATGCGCGCGGGCAGATCCTGGTCGACTGCAGCGAGGCGAGCACAGTACAGACGCCGGTCCGAGCCTCTTCTCGCGAGCAACACGGTTGGGTAGAAACGAGCGTTAGGTGAGATGCGGCGAGAGCTGCATCGTTGGCCTCGACACGCAGCACTGTAGGCACGAAGTATGCAGAGGAAGAATGCTGTGATGTGTGATGAGGCGAGGTGAACGGGGGGAGAAAGGGGACGAAAGCGACGCGAGCGGCAATCAATCAAGCTGGCCTGTCGTGGCCTGGCTGGCTGGGATGGCTGGCTGGATGGCCGGCTGGATTGCCCGTGGCCTCCTCACGGGGGACGGGGGTGGCCATTGGGCTGGCGGGCGGCGGGCGGGCGAGCCCTGCCTGTGGTGAGGCGAGTTGCCCTGGCTGCCTGAGCCCGGTGCCTGCCCGGCGGGCTGGCTGGCGCCGCGCCCGTGTCCAGCCAGCCGGCCAGCCAGTTGAGCCAGTCCGGTCCAAACCAGTCCCAGCGCCAGGACGAACACGACCCCGGGCTGTGCTGTTCCACTGCTCTGCTTGGGTTTGGCCACCACCACCACCACCACCATCTCATGCCTCTTACTCCTCCTCCTCCACCACCACCAGCGCGCACCGCCACCCACGGCCGCCCCCGGCTAGCCCGGGCCCGCTGGTCCCTCGCTCAGCACCACTTGGTCCCTTGGTGCCTTGCTGGGCCGATCTGGACGGGTCCTGATCCATCGTGGACCCAGTCAAGCATTGCTTTGCGCCTCACTAGCTCCCCTGTCCCCAGACCATAACCAGCGCGGCCAAGCCGGATTATTGAGTTCTGATGGACAAGCAGCAGCGCAGCACAAGGGAATTTCCGCCCGCCTCCCGGAGACCGACGAAGAAGCACTTCCTTGGGCTTCATTTGCCGTTCTACGAGTACGAAGCACCTGGGACGAGCATTCGCCCAGACGCATGGCCATCACTCATTTTGTTGCACTCCGTCCCGCACTTGCACCCTTGTCCTTGCCAGTCCGGGCCGCAAGGGTGGCCGCGCCCCTCGGTCCAGACGCAGGAAAGCCTGCAGACGGCGACGGCGGTGGGTGCGCGGGCATTGGGCGGCGCCGCGTGTGCATGTGTGTGTGTGTGTTTTTTTTTTTCTCCTTCCACTCATGTGCGCGCCGCGGTGCCGGCGAACACGGCGCCGCCATCTGGGAGCTCCGGCTAAACAACAGGGTTGTTCGTCAACCCTTGCTCTCCGCGCTGGCCGGCAGCCAAAGGCACGGTGGAACGGGCCCTGGTGGCACAGGAACGCGGGCTCCGCGGTGCAGTGTCCTGAGGTACCTCGTACGAGGGCCACAGGAGCTGAACAAAGGTGGCCGGCGGGAGGCCCATCGGACGGCGGGCCTAGCTTGCCCGGGCGTTGTGGGCGCTTGGAGCTTGCCGAGGGCGGGCGGTATTAGCGGCAGCCCCCAGCGTCTGAGGTGATGACCGGGAGGCCTGTCTGTTGGTGTGGAGGCTGGGTGGTGATGGTGGTGGTGGTGGATGGGTGGGCACTTGGCAGCTGCTGATGGCTGGCTTGCTTGTTCGGATAGGAGGCGGCGGCTTGCATGCGTACGATGCCGCTCGCATCGACCTGTCCCAACGCCCCCTGCTCGTTGACGTCGCTGGCCGCCTGTCCTTCATCCGAGTCTTGATGATCAGGTAAATAACTGATGTGCATGTTGCGTCTCACCAGAGACCCGGTAGCATGATGATCGCCATGTATTCGAGCTTGCACGTGCGGGCGACGGTCAGAAGTTGATTGGGGGAGCAGGACAGGCGGACGGCGGCCCCGTACGGAGTATTCCATGCCGTGTCGCCGCCCAGGTCGCCGCCCGGCTTTTTCTATCGGTGGCGCTTGTGTCCCTCTGGGACTCGAAAACAACAGCCGGTGGGATTTCGGCTGGGTCGTGAGGAAAAGAAATTTTCTGGTCCGGACAGGAACGGAATGCCGATGCCTGACCAGGGGGGCGGCGATTTAGGGCGGCAACACCTCCAACGACCTTGACCACGGACGGCAAAGGCAGGCCCGGGGGCGATGGCGCCCAAAAAGCCTGCCTCTTCCGGATGGAATTCAAGAGCAGATGGTTCGTCATCGCCAACATCATTTCCCGTCTGCATGTCTGCGCGTGCCACTGCCACTGCCACTGCCACTGAGAGCGGCGGCGACGGAGTTCAATGAGACGATGGCGCTGAGGTTTCGAGGTCACCCTCAGTTTCACCCTCAGTGCTCCCCATTTCCCGTGCGCGGGCCGATGTCGACTGCGCTGATGCAGGTCCGCAACAGGCGTGATATTTTTGGCAGCACCTGACGTCGTCACAGAGCAGCTGGAAAACTGCGCCTGCCTCCCGCCTTCACCGCGAAAGCCCAAGCTCGGCCAGGTATGTGCTCGATGGTGCCGTGCCGGTGAACAGGGCAACAATGGGCGGCGACGGCGACGGCGGCGGCGACGGTGGCAGCGGTGGGTACGTGCGAATGTGAATCGCATGCCAATGGTCGTCCCGGCGAGGACGCAACCGCAACAAGCCCGATGCTAATCGATCGATCACGCACCGCGGCATCGTCATGTCGTTAATCGGTAATCCTACGATACTGGCCGGACCCCGACCTGCTCCTTGTCGTCAGCAGATCTTGCCGGTTTGCGTCGCAGCCATGTCGTCGTCCCCTGGGCTGGCAAGCCGGGACGCCGCGCAACGCGATCAGCGCTGACAAGCTTTCCTCCGCTGTGCCGGTCGTGTTCAAAGCTCCACAGGAGGGGCCTCTCCACCCGGTTGCCCCTTTTCCACAACCCTTGCAGGGGCACGAGGGACCACAGGGTTCGGGACCGCCAACGAGGACGTGCCCAAGGTGCCTTCGTCATGGGGATCTCGCCCCGTCACCGAGCTGTTGCGAGTCCCACAGCAACCACTCGGCTCGGCCCAATGCGCGCGCGAAGCGTTCAAACGCTGCACGCGTACCTCGTACCTCGTGGTAAGCTGGCATGACACAATGTCCTGGGTACGAGCGCAGTGGAACGCCTGGGGCAGCGATGCGAGGGGTGCCAAGGCAGGTTTTGAGGCTGTACAAAGGCTGCCGTGGGCCGCTCTTGCGAATTTCTTTGTTGAGCATAAGACCTGGCGTCGGCACCTGCGATCAAGGCCAAGCTGCCAAGGACCGCTCGTTGCCATGCCGCAGAGGATATTCACGGGCGCACGAACGGCCCTCCCGCTGCGAACGGCGATGGAATGTATTCTGTCGGCGAAGTGGACTCGTCAGTGGTCACCCGTCCGAGACCCGCGGTGTGGGCAAATCCGCGTGGAGCTTCGACGGTTCCTTCTAGACGCTTGCGGCGACAAGCCGGGGCAACAAGCGACCCAGCCTTGCGCCGAGTGATCGGGGGGCAACAACTTAACAGTTGGAATAACACGGTCGGCCCTGCGGAGGTTGCAACCGGAGCATGGCATCGGGTGGAAGCAAGGAACCTAGCGGACGCGCTCCGTCGCCACGCCCGGGCCGCAAAGCCACCCTGTTAAACTGGTTGAGCACATATGGATCAGCGAGGCCATCAGGATCTGGTGGCTGCATCTCTTGCAGGGGAGTTCGATCGACTATCGCGAAACTGCAAAGCTCAGGTCGTCCAAGCCAGGGCGATGATCGGACATGTGTCGGGCGTGGCGTTGAACCGGACGGACAAAGGTGTCTCTCCCACCCTAACACACTGACGAGGCTGCCGGCGTTGTTGCATACAATGCTCCTGCCTCCTTGCCTCTCATCTAATCGGCTCGATGCCGATAAGGGCAGCCACGACGTGCACCCTTGGGAGCTGACGATGCGGGAAGGAGCCATGGAGGCAGCGGATGGAAGGGCTAGGGCTTGCCAACACCCAATGGCGCTGACCGACGACGCACAGCGAAGCGCAGCGCAGCGACATGCAGAATTGTAATCCTCAAACGGCTGCCTCCATGTGACTTGCTCCCTCAGACCTCGAACCAAGTCAACCGGGGTGCATCATTATGCAGTCACGAGGAAACTGACGCGACTACGCATACTCGCTCCACGCTGCGTCGGTTGTCAACGGGCTTGCAGGGTCTCTGCCTCGCAGCCGCACATACTCGTACGAGGCACTGAGGTAACTTACACCTCGCCTCGCCTCAGTCCCCAATGCGGGGAACGACCTGCAACCACCGCGCTCTACGGACTAGGTATTGCATGGACAGTTGACGCCCTCGACCTGGTCGTCCAGGGTCTTGCGGAGAATTTTGCATCAAGACGGCGATCAGGAGTGAACCAGGCCGTGCCCCCAACGAATTGCATGGGGGCCGCTGGCAATGGTGAGGCAGAGAGACGGACTGGGAGGAGCCTCGTTCGGCACATGGACACACGACGGCAGATAAGCTACCTACGTACTAATTACGGCACAGCACTAACTGCAAAGTAGGACACGACGCAATGCTTCAAGCCGTGCTCGACTCGGCGCTCGCGAGGCGCGCATTATCGCCGGCAAAGCGATTGGCCAATGTCTGCGTTCTCTCATGCAGGGAATACTTCGTCGCCTGGGTCGCCCGGTACGTCGTGCAGCGCGCGTGCAGCCGGTGCCGTCATCCTCTAAGTGGCTCGCATGACGCCCGCAGAGGTGCTCGCCGCCCACAGCAAATGACGTGCAAGCATCGCATCAGGTGTGCCGCGCCCGCGCAGCCGCGTGCCTGTTGCACGGACCCAGACTCCACGGCTGGATGGAGACCCTGAATCGTCGACGGTTGTTGGCCTCGCCACGCCAAGCGGCAATCCCTGGGGTGTCATCGCTTATTAGAAAGATGCGGTCAACGCGAACCGCGTCGTCTTCGCGGCCATGGCCCACGGCTAGCTGCTGCTGCTGCTGCTGTTGCTGCTGTTGCTGCATCCACGGACCGCTCCATAAGTTACGTTAGTTGTTGTCAACGGCTGCGCCGCGCACAGGCCTCCCCTCCGCAAGCCTTGTCAGAGAGTTGTGGCGCCATGGCCTTCAACCCGATTTAGCTCCAAGTCGCTCTGCGCCTAACTGCTTCGTACCTTACTGGGACCTTTAGCTTCAGCCCCACCAAGAAAACTAAAAGAGCCGCCCACCGTGAAGCGAACATGCTCTCAATCTTGCCATTGTCCTGTCGTCGACCTCTTAAGACGTGTTGCTCTTCTGCACCGCGCGGGTTGCTGGGCTGCCAGAGGGCTCTCAGCTGTCGATATCTTCACCGACACCGTCGCCGCGTTGGCATCAGGCTCCGCCGTCTTCCCACGGAACGTCGGTATCAGCAATGAGTTCGCCGAGCCAACGAGGTCGCCCCATCCGCAGGCCGTCTCTGCTATCTCTGGACGACAGTCATCACCACTATCCGCTGGCCACCCGTACTGGCACGCTGGCTTCGCTCATACGGAGCCGCTCGCAGCAGAGAAGCTCGGGGGGCGGCTCCTGGCCCCCGCCGGCGCAACGGCTGAGCTCGGACGATGAAGAGGCCCTCTGGATGCGCCACGAGGAGGATGACATCGAGAGGCTTCTGCGGGATGAGACGCGCCTGGGCCAGGTTCTCAGAGGCCCGCAGGTGCGGAGCATGAACCTCATTGGCAAGAGCAATCCGCGATACCGATGGGAACGGTACTGGAAACAGGAGGATGAGCTGAAGGTCATGAAGAAGCCAATGTGAGTTCACCACCCATATCTCCCCCCTGCTTCCGCGCCAAATGCTCTTTGACTGACCGCGTCTCACAAAGCCGCGAGTACTATGAGCGGACCAATGAGCTCATTCAGCAGTACATGTACATCGACTGCCTGCTGGATTCGTCAATCCCCCACGACCTGCTCAACGAGTACAACGCCGAGCTGGAAGCATCCGCCTTCCGACCCGTCGACGTGCCCGCCACCATCAGCGAAGAGCCGCCCAGCTTGTCGCAGTCTGTCTCCGCCTCGCTCGACCTCAACGGGCCGGGCCCCGGGTCGTACGGCTCCATCACGCCGGCGTCCAACGGAAACGGAAACACCAGCCCCAGCGGCTCGAAGCCCTCCCTGCCGCAGAAGCGCACGCCCAAGGACATCTTTCGGTCGTCAGAGGCCCTCCCGCTCCTCAAGCACATGGACGATGAGCCGCTCGAGTCCCCCGCCCTCGTCTCATCGGCTGGAGAGGCTGGGCCCAGGCCGTACCTCCCCTGGCTCGAGGACGCTGAGATCGACAGCGACGACCCCATCGTCACGCTCGCCATCTGGGTGAATCTCGTCGCCAACGTCATCCTCCTCGTCGGCAAAATCGTCGTCATCCTCTCCGTTCCATCCATGTCCGTCCTTGCCAGTCTTGTCGATGGCGTTCTCGATTTTCTCAGCACGGCTATCGTATGGACCACGACACGGCTTATCTCGACGGGCCAAAAAGACCAGCACCAATATCCCGTTGGGCGTCGCCGGTAAGTGAAACACGCATGAGGCGAATCAAATAAAAGCAGATCAAGTCAATTCTAACCGCTGCTTACACAGCCTGGAGCCTGTGGGCGTGCTGGTATTCTCCGTCATCATGGTGACATCCTTTGTCCAGGTTGGCTTGGAGTGTATACAGCGCCTGGCAAACCCAGAGCATCAGATCCTGCAGCTTGGGCTCCCTGCCATCATTATCATGGTCAGCACCATTTTCATCAAGGGCGGGTGCTGGATCTGGTGCCGAGTCGTCAGAAACTCGAGCGTTCGCGCGCTGTAAGTCCCCCACGCCGACACCAATTGTCTCCCGCTCTGCGCCGTGCGTCATCTCACATGCTTCACCCACACAGGGCCGAGGATGCCAAAACAGACGTCATCTTCAACATCGGATCGATCCTCTTCCCCATCAGTAAGTCCGAAACCCGCCCTGCAGCACCCGTCCTCGCTTTTGTTCTTTGTCCTTGGCTGCGGCCGCTGCCGCCGTCGCCGCCGCGTCCCCCTTTAGCCACCGACTGACTAACCGCGCCCATCCTACAGTCGGCTTCTACGGCAAGGTCTGGTGGCTCGACGCGACGGGCGGCCTTCTCCTGTCCTTTGTCGTCATCATCACCTGGAGCCAGACCTCGGCCCACCACGTCCGCAACCTCACGGGCTTCTCGGCCCGCCCCGACGAGCGCAACCTGCTGCTCTACCTGACCATGCGCTTCGCAACCGCCATCCGCCAGATCCAGAACCTCCGCGCCTACCACGCCGGCGACAAGCTCTTCGTCGAGGTCGACATCGTCCTGTCCGCCATCACGCCCCTCAAGGACAGCCACGACCTCAGCGAGGTGCTCACCTACTTCCTCGAGTCGGTGCCCATCGTCGACAGGGCCTTTGTACACGTCGACTACGCCAGCTACAACGCGCCGACGCACATGCTCAAACAGTCGGCCACGTAGTCAACGGCAGCGGCGCTATTTTACTGATTTTCGAACACGGGGGGCGGGGCGGGGCGGGCTCATGCAGCTAGGGAGAGCAACGGCGTCACAACGGGGCGGGCAAGCATGTGGTTCAGATACCTTGTTATTGTAAGCCATAGTATTATTTTGTACGATGCGTGTCTTCAGCATAAAGCTACGGTCTGGGTGAATACAAGAAGAAAAAAAAAGCACTCAAAACTCGCACGCCACGCCGCTAGTCGGCTGGGGAGAAATGAAACAGTGTGAAGCCCCGGGGGTTGGGGGTGAAGGGCCGTTTCAGTACGGGATGCCGTTGGTGAGCAGCTGAAACTGGTCGTAGACACCCGTGCTGTAGCTCGAGTAGCTCTTCTTGATGAGGTCCTTCATGAAGGTGGCGGCCTCGCGCTCATTCTTGTCGAGGACGAAGCGCTCGCGGAAGTGCTTGACGCTCTCGGGCTTGAAGCACGGCAGGCCGCTATCCATCATGAGCAGGACGATCTGAGACAGCTTCTCGCAGTACTGCCTGCTGGCGAGGAAGGCCTTGACGCAAAGCTCCTCGAACCACTTGAAGCTCTGGTGGTCCATGGACCCGCCCATGACCGCCACCATCTCGCTCGTGAGCTTGAAGGGCGCGCGCTCAAACTTGATGCCGCCGGGCGCAATGTCGAAGCAGAAGCCAAAGTCAATGTGCAGGATGTGGCCCGCGTCGTCAATCATGATGTTGCCGTTGTGGCGATCCTTGAACTGCAGGAGGAAGGAGATGACCGAGTACGCAGCCATCGACTTGACAAAGTTGTTGCGCGCCTGCTGGAAGCGGAGCGAGTCCTCGTTGCCGTACTTGGAGATGAAGTACTCGTAGAGCCCGTTGACGGCCTCGCGCCCGAGCATGTCGCGGGAAATGGAATTGGGAAGGACGTCGATGACGCCGCATCCGGGGGCCGTTGCGGTGACGCGGTACGGGAAGACGTACACGTCCAAGCCGACGTTGTGGAAGATGCCGCGGAACGCAGCAATCATCTGCAGTGCCAGCACGTCCTGTCTGCAGTCGTCGCCGACCTTGAAGATCGCCGACTGCCAAACTTCGATGGTGTTTTCCTGAGGCTCCTCTGCCTGCCTGCTGGCCTCTTCGACCACCTCCCTGGCCTCTTCCGTCGAGCCCTTGTTCTTCTTGATGCGGAAGGTGGCCATGTAAGGGGCCTTGGCGTGGCTCTGCAGAGGCTTTCCAGACTTGCGATCGATGCCGATAACAACGCCGTCGGGGTTGCTGGGCAAGTACACTCCGACCTCGACCTTGATCTTGCGCAGCTCTTCTTCGATCTTCTGCTTCTTCTCTGGCTTGGGCCGCTTGATGAGCGGCTTCAGCTTGCCCGAAATCCCGGTCACTTCGTCGAAGAAGGAAAACTCCCGCTCGTAGAACTCCTTGTCCTCGGCGGCAAAGCTATCCACCATCTTCTCCATGACAGAGTCGAGAGTTGGCTTGATCTCGTCGGGAACCTGGGCGTCGTCATCCTTGTACATGTTTGCCTTCATGTTCCAGATGATCTGGTGAGCAAACAGCTGGGAGAACTGGGCCGTCTCCAGAATGTAGCGCTCGACATATCCCAAATTGTCGTATCTGAGAGTCTGCACGATCTGGGGGACGTAGAAGAAGGTGATGTCGACTGAGTGGCTCTCAAGTGCCCGCATTGCGTACTGGATGAGGAACGGGTGGTCTTTGTACGCAGGCGAGAACAGTGTCACGGCAGTCAGCGGGTTCATGGGCTCCCAGAACAGGAGATACTAGAGAGAGAAGTGAGTACGTGACAGATAGCGCTATTTTTGGACGACTCACCTTTAGCTGTGAATTGACATCATCTGGCAAATGGCCGCCGAAGATGAGAGGTAGAGCTTCTGGTTCAGACACCGCCTTTTCAGGCATGCTGAGAAGTAGCAATCTGACCTCCCGATGAAGGCGTGGATAAGGGAACCTGGTGGCAAGCTCGATCGCAATAGCTGGATCCTGCGACCATGCAACCCGTACAAGGGGCAGAAGTGCACTCTCAACGTGTCCCTTGGACGGGTTGTGCGTCGAGAAAGCGCCACCGTGGTGATGGTTCAGAGGGTTGATCCAGACGGTGAGTCGTGATTGTTCGTTCTCCAACAGTAGCTGAAGCAGCTGCTCTTTAGCCTGCAGGGACGTGACGTTGCCCACGGTGTGCGCTCCAATAAACGACACCAGCTTCAAGGCCGCGAGGACATCCGAGATCAGACGGACTTCGGTCTTCAGCTGCAGAATGTTGCTGCCAAACGACCACCTGGGTGAGCTTCTGAACCAGCTGAGGCCCGCTGAGAGGATCTTCTCCTTAAGTCGCCACTGAGCAGTGGCCCCAATGGTTGTACTGGCACGCAGGACCTTCAGGCCGAGTAGTACGATGTGGAATCGCACCTCTCGCGCCATCGGGTGCGCCGTGGCGTCCTTGAGAGCATCCATCGTCAAGTCAAGCGTGCGGAGGAACACCCTCTGGATGTCAGGGCTGCCAAGGCGCGTGGCATTGAAGTGGCTGGTGAAGAACTGCAGAAGACGAGTGTGCGGTGAGAGCACGTCGTGTACTTGTTGGCGTCTCTTTGCAAGAGCCTCCAAGTCACTTGGGGCAAACTCTTCCCTTTGGAAGAACGGATCCGGGTGCGTCAAGGCAGGGCTGAAGAGCCCAACGCGACGAGCGATCGTAAACTCCCATTGTTGAGCGATGCTGGTCAGCAGCTTGGGCTCCAGTCGTGGGTTCTCATTCATGACACCAAGCCACAACGACACACCCAGCTTGATGGATTGCTTCGTGAAGAGAGCAAAGGGGATGCTGACAAGGTAGCGCGCCACGGCAGACTCGTCGCGTCGGCTGCGACAGAGCAAGGCAGCCGCGCGCCTCAGAATGTCTCGCACCTCCGTCAAAGACGTCGACTTCTTGCTGAGGATCCGCGCCTCAACATGGGCCAGGGCGGTGGACGCATTCGCGCTCTCCATCACAGACGACTGCGAGAATGATGATCTGCGGCTCATGGTCATGAAGCTAATGAGCTCGTTGCCGCGATCCGGAAGCGCCTCGCCATAGCGGTACTCCTGGCGCGTCGTGTACTGGGCGACAAAGTCGGAGGCCGTGTTGATGTTGCAGTCTCCAACTCTGTCAAGCGATTGCAGGCGGTTGTTGCTCAGAGGGATGACAGATCCAAGCTCCAAGGCAAAAGATCTTCCAAGCGAGATGTGCCCGTAGGCACCGTCGTCATCAAGTTCGGACAGGTACGTCTGCAGCAGGCCCTTTACATCCAAAGGAGCGAGATTGATGACAGAGTTGACCCACGCCTTTGCCTTGCGGTTCAATATATCCAAAGTCCAGCGGCGGAACTCGTAGTCATCTGAAAGCTCGAGCGTGACTTTTCCAAGATACGAAGAAAAGGTTGACCGAGGGGCATAGAGATCGGTCTCGGCTTCCAGGCAGCTCGACCACATGAGCGAGAGCAGTTCCAGGAGCGCAAAGAGAGGGGTCCTGTTGCACAGAGCCGAAGGCACCTCGCGGATAATGCGATCGGCGCAGTTGAAGGCCGCCTGCTGCACTCGCTCAATGCGGTGACAGCATTTGCAAAAGATGGATGCGAGCTGCGTGGCGGCGTACTGTGCCGAGAAGCTGGGATCGGTTCCACCCAGCGTCTTCTTGAGATACTTGTCGATGACGGCGGATGCAATTCCCTCCATGGTGCTGTTGACCTCGGCCTTGCGCATGCTCGGCTCGAGGAAGTACGAGAGCACCACGGTGCAATCGCCGGACTCAGCCCGCAGGCTCTCAACAAGGTACGCGGCTTGCAAGAAGATGACCTTTCGGTAGCTCAGGTTCTTAATGTCAGCTGCCTTGGATGGTATGAGCTCAGTCAGGAGCTTCTTGTGCAGGGCCTCTCGTTCCCCGCTATTTCCTCGTCGCAGGACCGTGTTGAGCTCGATGTCGCTCTCGACCTGTCCTCCTCGCTCGCCAGCGACAAGTGCTGGGGAATGGACCGCAATGGTGCGCAGCTCATCCATGTAGATTTTGGCGCGATCCGTGCTGGCGGTGAAGCCATGTACAGCAATGTTGAACCAAGCGTCTCGCAGCATAGAGTACGCCTCCTCGTCGGTGAGTGGCTCCGATGCCAGATCATTGCTGGCCATGAAGACGGCCAGGGGACGTAGAAGCTCGCCAATCTCCTGCGCCACAACTTGCATGTCCGACTCCTTGGCATGGCTCGACGACTCGGCATCGCCTAGGGAAATGATGTTGTCCACAAGATGCTCCCAGTAGATGTCGAAGAGCTGAGAATCGCGCTTCAGGTTGGCAGATATGTGCGTCCTTGCTTTCATCACCTGGAATGGTCGGTCAGTATGCTTCGCACCGGAACCACGTTGGCATACAAGCACATACCGCTGCCAAGAGGAAGTCCTTGCCATCCACAACGCCAATGTGGCATATCCTGCTGTACATCTTCAACAGCGCTCGGAACTCTAGCGGACCGCCATGCAACGCCAAAACCGCCGCTCCGGAGATCACCTGGGCATCCACGTTGGCGTTGACCTTGTCGAGTTTCTGAACGAGCATCGACTGTGCCAGCGCAGTGATTTTCTCATCCTCGCATGCTGCTGCGATACGGCAGATTGCATGCACAATGTTTCCGTACACAATGGCCGTTTCCTCCTCGCCGTCCATCAGCAGAGAGATGGAGCTGCCAGTCGACGGGCGGCCAGCATACACCGGGCCGGTGACAGCATCGCCGCCAGCCGTACCGTTGACTTGGCCGTTGGTGATCGCCCCTCCCAGCTCGGGGCTGAGCACGTTGCCGAGCGTGTACAAGATGCTGATGACGGCGTCCTTGGACAGCATCTTGAGGACATACGCCAGACTGTCCGACGCCACGCGCACTGTGGATCCGTGAGGCGTAGTCTGGACAAGAAATCGTGGCAGAATGCGACTGACAGTGCCGGAGAAGTCGGGCGACACGCGACAGATCAGAGCCATACAGCGGAGAGCCACGGAGGCCAGAGCATGATCTGCCATCTGCACCTCATCCTCCAGTGTCTCTTGCAGCCAGGTCATAAGCACATCTCCGTCTGCGACTTCTTCGTCGAGGAGCGCGCAGTTCAGATACGTGATCAGGGCTGCGGACTTGACGGCGAAGGCCAGCTTCTGCTGGTGAGGTGAGCCGAGGCGAACGAAGTCGGCACCAGCCTCCAAGTACTCCATCTGCTCGACAGCCATGGCGGTATACACTTCGATGGACCGGAGGTCGCCATCAAGCAGCGGGCCACCTTCCGGTTGCACAGTCCCAGCGCCCGACATGAGAAGGTCTAAGACGTGCGTCTTTCGCAAGGCCGGGCCGTCGGCCACCATAAGAGACGTGCTAGAAAGCACCAGCCACATGAAGCTACGTTGCAGCAGCATCGCCCCTAGTGGCCTGCCCGCCAAGGCGTAGTGGCGAAGGAGCCTCTTCCATTCTTTGGCCTCGCGGTCCTGGCTGTGCGTGTTGCGGATGGTCGACAGGGCCGTCTCGACGGCGACGAAGAATTGTTCCGACAGAAGCTGCTTAATCTTCTGTATCAGGCCCAGGCGCCCTCCAGCTTTCCAAAAGTCGGACTGAGCCGACGCCGCATCCAAGAAGCCCAGCAAGGCGAGCGCAATAGTGGCGGTTCGAACGGCCTCGTTCAGAGGTGGGTGCTCTGGGTCGCCAGCGTGCGGGGAGATGACAGACTCGATGGCCCGGCTGCACGAGTTGGTAAACGCCCAGATGCCATCGGTGACGGTCTCACGGAGGTCGGCGAACTTTAGGCCGAGGGCCAGGAGGGCGGCCGTGGTGTGAAAGGCGAGAGACTCGGTCGGCGACGGGTCGATGCGGCGGAAGAACGGCGAGGGCACAAACACCTGCGAGTGCGCC
Organism: Purpureocillium lavendulum; assembly: GCA_029168975.1. NCBI lineage: Eukaryota > Fungi > Ascomycota > Sordariomycetes > Hypocreales > Ophiocordycipitaceae > Purpureocillium > Purpureocillium lavendulum. The sequence goes on from JAQHRD010000001.1 coordinate 1,954,331, forward strand.
TCGAGGACATAGGGGATGAGCTGGAACGACAGCCTCTGCGCGCTCTGGGCCGACTGGATGCTGGGTGCCGTCTTGCACAGAGCAAGGAGAACCTCGAACTCGCGGATCGACTATATACACATATCCAGGTTAGCCACCTTGCATCGCCCCCTGAAGCAGAAGCGCATCCAGAGGCATTGGCACTGACCATGGGCACGCGGCCCAGCGACCCGGCTTGCTTCGCGCTGTAGCCTCCATGGGCGTACTCTCGGCCCCTGCCGCCCGCGTGGCAGGCCCGGCACAGCTTGTCGAGGTCGGAGCGGTCGAACGACGTCGTCGTGGAGCTGGCCGCCGACAGCGAGGCGATCTTCTGCAGCGCCTTGGCGCGGATGTCGCGAGCCATGGTCGCTGGATCGAGAGTGCGATGGACGCACAATTCCGGCAAGACCAAAAAGACGCAGAACAGCAATGAGTGGAAAGCAGAAGCTCCTCCGCGAAAACGGATGAGGGCTTCGCAGACGCAACCCGTGCAGTCGGGTTTTGTTGGGTGGATGGCGGCCAGCAGTCCCGTCGCCAATGACAAGAGAACACCACTGAGGTCTCAGGAGCTGCTGCCCGTGCGCCAGCGCCGCGCCACGAGGCCGAGGCTGCCCAGGTCTGGTGCAGGTGCTCTGGCCAGTCGCAACAGTCGCCCATAGCCAGTCGCAACCGCGCATGAGAGAGCCCAGAGCCCCATCCATCCAGCATCCAGCGGGTCCAGCTCGCTTAGTCATTCGAGCTCCCCGAGCTGCCCCCGGCCCGCCCTGCAACGGCAGCTGGAGGCGCCAACAGGCAAGGCTCCAAGCCTGACGCGTGCGCAAGGTGGTTGATTGCTGGCTGGCCGACTTCAGCTCCAACCTCAACCCATCAACCCATCCATCCACGCATCGCGACCGACGGCATCCCCCCGCTCTCCGCAACGCAACCAACCCGCTCGACGCATCCGCATCAACCGTCTCCTTCGTCAAAGAGCCGACGAGCGCCTTCGACCCGCCAAGATGGCCGCCATGTTCAGCCAGAACCCGGTCATGAACGGCCCCAACTACTCCTTCTCCGATGCGCCCAAGACCAACAATGGCGAGCTCAGGGAGCATCGCTTCAACCCGTATGCGCCGTCCCCGCACGCGCCAGTGCTTTCTTGAGCTCCGGCTGACATGTTCATAGCTACACCGACAACGGCGGCTCGACCCTGGGCATCGCCGGCGCCGACTTCACCATCATGGCCGGCGACACCCGCCACACCAGCGGCTACAGCATCAACACCCGCATGGCCCCCAAGGTCTTCAAGATTGGCGGCTCCACGGCGTCCCAGGACGACGCGACGATAGTCCTCTCCGTGTGCGGCTTCGCGGCCGACGGCACCGCCCTCCGGGACCAACTCGACACCATCTGCAAGATCTACCGCTACCGCCACGGCAAGCCCATGACGCTCAACGCGTGCGCCAAGCGCCTCTCCACCATCCTCTATCAGAAGCGCTTCTTCCCCTACTACGTCACCGCCATGCTGGGCGGTCTCGACGAGGAGGGCAAGGGCGCCGTCTACTCCTACGACCCCGTTGGCAGCTACGAGAGGGAGCAGTGCCGTGCTGGCGGTGCAGCCGGCAGCCTCATCATGCCGTTCCTGGACAACCAGGTCAACTTCAAGAACCAGTACGTGCCGGGCAGCGGCACCGGCCACGACCTCAAGGAGCGGGAGCGCCACCCTCTGTCGAGGACGCAGGTCGAGACCATCATCAAGGACGCCTTTGACGGCGCTGTGGAGCGGCACATTGAGGTTGGCGACGCCCTGCAGATGTTGATCATCACCAAGGACGGTATCGAGGAGACGATACTGCCGATGAAGAAGGACTAGACGTTGCCGGGAGGAAGCAAAGGGGGATGGAGCGCCACCTGTGTGTATCAACAGTTACCTTAGACAATCCAGACGAACCCATGTCTCGGGCATTGCCGTGCATGCAAACTGTGAAGCCTTACTTATGTTTGCTGATGCAGAGTGTCCTCGAGTGGCTGTCGTTGCATTTCAACCATTCCGGTGTCTCCGCCGCATCATCAAACGCCTCTCGCAGTAGCTGAGATTTGAGGGGCCGCCTCAAGTCATCCTTGGATCACCAAATGAGACACGCGAGATTTTCAAGTAGCCTCCGGTTCGGACGTCAGAACTGCTGCTGCGACCAGGGAGAAAGTGACGAGGAAAAGGATAGGGATATATACGCGAACCGGTCGAAGCGGACGTTGTGACGGGACGGGAACATCGAGACGGTGGGTATCGCACGGACCGTGATTCGTATTGGCGCGCGTGGATAACCCCGAAATATCCGCGCTTCCCCAGATGGCCTCGCTTCCGTGGCCAGGAGCATCGTTCGTGTTCAACAGTCAAGACTGGCCACACCCCCGGCACGCCGTGAGTGATTCACGCAGTCCATATCGGCGTCCTTGCGTCGACATCAAAGGACGCCATTGGCGCACTTGGGAGAGCCAGAACAGCATTGGCCACCGAAAACATGTCACATACCACAGCCTCATCGGCAGGCCACACATCAACATAGGTGAGAGAACTGGGTGGATGAAGATGCAAGATGTCTCTTTTCGCGAGCCAAAGCGAGCTTGGCATCACTGCGACCGCGAGTCGATGGTCTCACAATTAGCCCATGGTGCATTGGATGCGTCTCGCTTGAGCAGCTTCCAAAGGCAACCGAGCATCTATATCTGCTCGACTCATTGAACTCTTTTCGCCAAGTCTTGGAACCGCAGCGTCCTGACGGCTCGTTCATAGGAGTCGGGACGGAGGCAGGGGTAAATTCTGCCGAGAAAGTCGCGCATCCAAGACCACACATGAAACAATCGTCAAGTCGATCCCCCACGCCATCAGCTGTGGCGATGCACGTCGTCGAGCAGCATACCGAAAAGTAAGGTCCGAACGGGGGAATTGAATACTGGCGACATTAGCCCTGCGTTACTAGATTCATGAACTCACCAGCTAACATCTCTCAGCACCCGCGGCCCGAGCTCGGAATCGAAATTGGCTTGTCCTATAACTACCCTGCATAACGAAACTGCGCATGGCCCTCGTAATATCTGAAGGGCCGGATGTCCCTGGCGCGTCAAGAGGCTGTCAAAGTGAGTCCTGTGTTGTGATGGATTGGACACTGTTGGCACTGTTCGCATTACCCTAGACCTAGGCCAGTGCACCTGGTCTCGGTCCAGCAGTGACTAGCCGCTCAACTGCGCGGGCTGCAAGTCGCGTGTGCGGGCCAATCTGGCAGTCCTTCTCCTACAGCCACGGATGTCGGCTCTCGTCGACGGACGTCTCTGCAACGGGACGGTCATCGCCAGGAACATGGCTGACCAACTGCGTCATGGGCGTCATTGACCAACGGCCCAAAGAGGACCCTGGAGTGGGCCATTTCGGTGAGCGTGGGGTTATGCGCAACATGGGGGATGTGAGGGTCACACCATCGGATTGAGATCCCAGCAGCCCCGAATGTCGTTCGCCGGGACGCGATCCCGGCGAACGGCGTTTATGCGCGATGACCGCGCCCAAGGGGGGCTGATGGGAGGGCAAAACGCAGTGCGACGTACGTGGACGCTGGAGAGTCGTACCATGTGGCCCGTACCCCGGAAACTAAGGCAGGCAAGTTGGTTGGCGTGCATTGTGGTCCATGGGGTTTCTGTTCCTCGATGATGACGCCATGAAGCCGCAGAACCCTTGAACGAAACGCGCTGGGCGCTGCCATGCCCTTCCACGTCGACGTCATCGTCGCCGTGACGGGCAATTGGGACCCAAACCTGCGTGTGTGAGTGGGCTGGTGCAGTGCGGGCTGCGGAGACCAGACCCATGAGAGCCCTGATGAGCGGAGAAAAGGGGAGGGGACGAGAAGGGGGGGGGGGGGGGTTGGCACCTAAAACCACCTGCGCGCTTCACTCAATGGGCCTGGGGGACCTTCTGGGCCTGATGGGGGCTCCGCTGGGCGGCGGCCGCTGGTTCGTCGCCTCGGCGGCACCTGACGACGCTGAACGCGCAACTGCACAGCGCGAACCCTGTCACCACCGACAGCGCAAAGCCCACCTGGGCGCTGGCCCTGGTGGCGAACCGTGCGGACCCCATCAGCCCCAACAGGCGCGAACAATCGATGACCTCACCGGGGCTTCGCTGCCGATGGGATCGGATGTTTTTCTTCTGAGACTGCGTGCCACACGCTGTGGCTTCAGCAAGCGCAAGCTTCGGTCGCATTCCGCAATTGAGCTGCCGATGGCTGCCGTCCCGCGGCAGGCCCTAATGGGTACCTTACCTGTCACTTTTGCGAAGTACCTTACCTACCTGAACTCAACAATCTGTTGATGGCGCTGTGCCTTGCAAGACCGGACCACTCCATCCGGTCTCAGTGAGAGACCCGGCCCGGCAAGGAAGACGAGGTGTGGGGTGTCGGCCACAACGACACAGAGCCGCGCGCTCAGGCCTGGTGGACGCTAGTTGAGGTACGAGGCAGTCCCTACCTCTCATGCTCCGTCCTGGTCACCCGCAGAGGTGGTGGGCTGGCTTGCAGTCGGCGCTGGTGGCTGATGAAGACACAAAGTATCTCTCGCTCCGTGGCCGTGGCCCTTTGTTTCGACTGCACGCAAAGTCGAGAGAGCACCGGAGCCGCAGAGGGCAGATTCGCGCCTGCAGTGTCCCTATCCGAGTCTTGCACAGTCAAGACAGCAACGTGCCTCGCCGGTGTGGCTCGTGGGAATCCGTCTCTGCAATTGCCATGTCCGAGAGGCATCGTGAATTTGCAAAATCCCATGTCTCGAACGGGGAGCCGGCCCAAAGAGGGGTGCGTCTAGGAGGGAGAGCAGAGTGGGCATCAATCGTTGACCGTGGTGGCGAAACCAAGGCAACAGAGGCGCAAGGGGCTGCGGGACGGCCTTGGGCCACAGACTGAGACGGCGGGCAGGTGGATTGCGCGAGGCCTGCCCAGCCACAGATGGTGGGCTCGAGGTACCGTGCGGCAAGCGGCAAAGATCGTCGCTTGCTGACTTGACCCTAGCTGGCGTCCGCGACGTCAACCTCGGAGAGCAACTGCAACCTGAGCCAGCGCCCGCGTCCGCGCCCGCGCGATGCGATGGGGCCCCAGGTCCGTAATTGTCAGCCGCTGGCGTCTGCCTCGTCGTCATCGCCTGATATCGATGCCTGCCCGTCCGAGCCGTTGATCCAGTGCCTTCGGTCGCGGTCTAGAGGCCCCGAACAAGTGTCACACTTGCCGTGCAATGGTGGGAACGGAGACGGACCGTAGGTGACAAGTGACGGGCCCTGGCTCATAGGTCGTCAGCGTCCAGCATCTCTTGCGAGGGCAGATCGTCACAGGCCCACGCTGGCGACACCTGGGCAGTGCCCAGACGTAGACTATTGGACGGCGTATGCGGTTGGCATGTTTCTCTTTCCACGCTCGCCTCGGAGGGCGTTTGAACCGAGCCTAATGGTGCGTGTTTGGACGGGCTGGATATTGACTTGCAAATCTGATCTGGTAGTCGCCGCGTTCCTCGACGCGCTGGATGTCCTCCTTGCACACCCCCAAGCTGCGGCCGAGCCCACCCCTGTCTAACCTGAGATTCTGAGAGCCGATGGCGCGCCAGCTTGCGCCCTAACCAAGGATACAGACCGGTCGAGTGTACTAAGAGCAGGTTTGCAGGCTCCCTCGTGCGGGTTGTGGGTGACGGGTGCAATCAATGCTACCTCCGAGCACGAAACCCGCGAGCCCCGACAAATCCGAGTGCCATCGCGAGGAGCAAACGCCCGCAATGGACAGCTATTCGCGTCGATTATCTGATATCCTCGTTGGGTTTTGTCGGCCCCGAGAAGCGACGTCTCGAATATCGCCACCAAGGGTCCACGTCCACGCAAGGGGGGGCGGACAAGAGGTGCCACAAACCCAATTGTGCCGGGATGTGGATTGGTGTTTCAACGGCACCGGCGCGTGGTCCGGCCGGGACCCCAATCTGCGTTGAGTCCATTGGCCACTGAGGACGGCGAACCCGTACCTTGCTGGTCCGTAGGCGTCATAGCGACCAGTGAAGACGCGGCGGGTATGGCGGGCTGCCGGCAGAGCGCTGTGCGAGTACTCGTACAGTCGTACTCGCTCGTGCCTCAACTGTTGGACCCTGGTGCCAAGGCTGTCGAGCAGCCGGGATACTTGGCCGGCCCTAGTCTGGATGCTGGCTTGGCTGGCACATCTCACGCCTGCCTTCCTGCCCGCTGTGGGGAGTAGTGATGCGCAGCTCGTGTGGCTTGCACCTGAGTGGGCATGCAGACATGCCGGCGTGCGCCTGGCCTGCAACCCGGACGTGGTTGTGGATGTTGGATGTGGATGTGGGCGCGGGCGCGTGTGTGTGCGTGTGCGTGTGCGTGGGAGCGGACGGGAATGGAAGAAAAAGGATGCCCAACCCAACGGTGGGGGAGACGACGGCTTACACGCAGACCAAACAAATTACTAGGTACCTGAGAACAGCGATTCTTCCGATCTGGCCTGGAGCACTTGCTCCTTCCCTATTGCCCTGATCTCTTTCCTCTGGGCCTGCCTCGGGAGCCGTCTCGAGGGAGGTACTTTCGTTCCATGTACTTTACGAGGTGCATTGCCTTACTTTGCCTTAGCTTCCAGCCTGGCTGCTTGCGCTTCTTTGTGCTCCTCCTTGCCGCACTGCCGACCTACGAGGGCTACAGGTACACACACGAACATCTGATTGCTGAGTTGCCTTACCTTGGGTAGGTACGGCAAGTATTACCTCCTGGGTAAGTGACGATTCCTGCCTGCCTGCCTGCCTGCCTACTCTGCATGCCCACCAGCCTGCGCCTCGCTCTGTCGGCCTGCCACATTGATCCCCTGCCACGCCGAAGTTTGAGAGGTACCGTCTCCCTGGCACCAAAGCATCGGAGGCAAGCGCAGGGCTCCGAGGTGCAAGGTACGAGTACCTGGAGTACACCCTCCCGAGTCTACAGGTACCATTGATTTAAAAGTCTACCATGCCATCGCGTGCGCCCTGCCCGGGTATCGTGCGTGCCCCGTGGCGAAAACATTCCCCCCCAGCCCCCTGCACGAGCTTCGGAAGCTCTTCCCTTTAGCTCCTGTCTCGATTCACTTCGTTTCCCTACGGCCTTGGACCCTTCACACTTGCGGACCCCTTGGCCGTTGCAGCTTGACGCTGCTCCCTCCCCTTTCTGTCGACTCCAGATTTAAACTCGGCTCCGACCTCACCCCTACACCCGTTTGACACCTTGGGGGGAGGCCAAGATTTGCCTTAGTACCTGCCCACCCTGCCATCCTAGGTACCTTACCATTCTTACAGACACACCATCGTCGTAGGGCTTCGCACCCCAATTTAAGAGCGGCACGACGGTTCGTCCTTTGCCCGCGCGGGACAAGCTTCCTTCTCTGCCTTACCTACGAGTACAAAGGCTGGATCTTGAGAATCCACACCCTCCCACCTATCCATCTCGCACTCCCCACCCGCGTCCAAAGGCGTCGTCCGGGCTGGCAAGGCCAGAGAAGGCGAGAGTGAAACGTCCAGGTCGGCACGTCCCTCTAGCGGGAGGCCCTGGACGACTCGACTTACCACTGGCATCCCCGAAAGCTCTTTCTGCGAAACGCTGACCAGCCTGCGGCACATAGAGACACAGCTCGCTCGCAGTTCATCTACACTCGGCTTGCCGCTGATTGCTGCTGCTGCTGCTGCTGCTGCTGCTTCCTCCCGGAGTCCTAGCTTGGCTCGGCCCACGTCCGACGGATATCGTGACTCGGTCAGCCGAGCTGGACGACGGTACATGCCGCCAAGTCACTCTCGTGCCTCGATCGACCCGCAGCAGGTCCTTTGACAGGGCCTGGCGCCGAGAAACCGCTCCTTGTCTCTGACGGGAATGGCCTTCTGATACGCACACCTCCTGCCAGTTCCCACTCTGGCGCCTCCCTTGCCCTGACCACTCCGCAAACCCATCCGCCTCGGGACCCGGACCCCATCGACCGCTGGGCGCCCCAAAGGCCTTAGGTACCTGACCTACCTGACCTACCTGACCTACCCTGCCGACCAGCCTACGAGTACCTACGAGTACCTCACCTAGGAGAGCTCCTTTCCCCATCCCAGGCAAGCCCGGAGACTTGCTGGCCATCGCGCGGCCCAAGTATTTGCCCTCGATCGTGCCCGCCCCGAGAACGGTAAGCCCCCTTGCCGACGCACGTCGACCTGGACCTAATGATTGTTTTCCCTCCTTCATCAGTTCTTCAAAGACGTTGCGTCACTAAGGCACTGCCTGTACTCCTCGGGCCGGTCAACTTCTGCGAGTCGTACTTTTGTTGCTACTCTCAGCAAGGCGCGCGGCGAGGGCCTTGTTTAAGTCGACGACGAGCTGCACCACGCCCGCACTTGCATTGCCGCAACCTTCCAACGTTGCCCCCGCCATCCACTCTCAGTATTGGGAAATTCTCAAGCGATCGCCCGATCCCGCGACCCCCTGAGATCCCTGTCGCCTACATCATTAACCTCACCTGTTCTTTGAATATTCCGGTTTCGAACGTGACATCGGCATCTATAAGCTTTTGTGGACTGCGAACAGGGAGCTGGAGCGATTTCATCTTGGCTTTCCACTGACGAACAGAGATTCGCAGCAAACCTCGCCCTTCAAGCTCTCACAGCATCGAATTTGGCGCTTCACTGCCAACTATTTTCCCGCTACTTGAAAACTCGGCCTGTGCCCGAACCAACTGCTCATCTCTTTCGACCATTTTCAAATTACTTGAAGACGGGGCTTCCACGACACGACGACGCATCGCTTTCAATATCGCGTTCAACCCTCGAAGGATTTGCGCTGCGAAAGCACCGCAAGCGCCTACTAGGGCGGCGAACTGGCAGGGCGAGGGGATCTGTCGACGTCCTGGCTCCGAGGGAGACACACCACTGTCTGATTCTCAAGTCGTACGTATTGCAATATTGTAAGCGGCCTCCGCCAGCCTTGCTGCACGCCTTGCATATGTCGTGTAGTGGCCTGCTGACAAGCGCCAGACGACTCGACCGTGTGAACAGCCGACATATTTTACTCTCTCGTACCGACAGCGACAATGACCGAGAGTACGCCGTATCCTTCAGCAGCAGGACCAGAGAAGCTGGCTTCTACTGAGAAGACGCCCAACTCCGAAATGGCTCGATCGAACGGACAAGGAAACGGGACGGTGGCAAGTCAGCCACCCGTAGCCTACTCGCAACAGCCTCCCCTTGGTACTCAGCATGCATTCTCTTCCCAACTTGAGATGGGATCATCTCCACCGCCGTATGCTACTAGTGGCTCCTACGATATGACGCCAATGGCGAATGCTTTGCCCAACGGCGGCTACCGCCAAGGCCAATACGCTCAGGGGCAACCTCGATACCCTATTGCGAATTCACAACCGCCAATCCAGCAGCCACCCCAGGTCCCGGGGTACGGGGGAGCGCATGCGATGCCGATGGGGAATCAGGGGTATTACCTTCATCAACCGCAGATGCACGGTTACTACGGCGGCGCGCCGGTATCGCCGACGCAGACACAGTCAACACTGTCTGGCCCTCAGACCATGCCGTACTACTCCAACCAGATGATGATGAATCCCCCGCAACCTACCTATTACTACCCGCAAGGTGGCCAGTATGCGAACCCTACACAGAATGTGGGGGGAGGGCTGGGGCACAATGCGTATGCCCGGGGCCCATTAGTCAACGCGGACTCCCGACCAGGCCATCATCCTCATGACAGCCGAGGCATGCCTCTGCACCTTGTCAAACAAGGTATTGACACCCCGGAACCTTTACGAACAACAACTGCTGATGTATCCTCAGACGAGACGGCCAGTCGGCAGGGTTCTGTTCGGGGTCCACCGAGAAAGCCACGGCAAAGCGGTTCGTTGACCAACTTCCTCATCCTTACTCGCCGGTCTACCTAACTTAGCCAAGGACATGCTATTTGGATCGGAAATCTTCCTCCACAGACCGATTTGATGAGTCTTGTCCAGCATGTGTGCAAGGAAACACCGGGACTCGAGTCTCTCTTCCTCATCTCGAAAAGCAACTGCGCTTTCGCCAATTTCAAAGACGACAAGACATGCGTTGCTGCACAACAGAAACTTCACGAGTCTACGTTCCAAACCGTGCGACTAGTCAGCCGACTGAGGAAGAACACCGTGGAAGGTGCGACAGGCCTGACGGCTCCGACCGGACCATCGGCAAACAATACCCCATCTGCGTCAGCCCAGACGCCTGTCGAAAATCCGCAAAGCGATACTCCACCAGATAGTGGAAACCCGAATTCTGCGGCTCAACAGCATGATGTGGCAAGGCAGCCGATGACGGACGGCACTTCGCAACAAGATAGGTTCTTCATCTTGAAGAGTCTGACCATGGAAGACCTGGAACTGAGTGTGTCAACGGGCATCTGGGCGACACAATCACATAATGAGGAGGCTCTCAATAGTGCATTCAAGGTATGCCCCCGGCTCTTTCTGTTTAACAGGGCGTGTAGGAACGCGCGATTACTGACTGGCAGACAGAGCGCAGACAATGTGTACTTGATCTTTTCTGCGAATAAGTCGGGAGAGTATTTTGGATATGCTCGAATGACGTCCGAGATCAACGAGGACCCTGCTGCGGCCGTTGAATTTGCCCCTAAGGCCCAAGCAGCGGACGAGCTGGATCTACCGAAGGCGATACCGACCGAAGCGACAGAATACGCGCCGAAGGGCAAGATAATCGATGACTCGGCTCGAGGCACAATATTCTGGGAGACGGAAAGGGACGAATCTGACAATGTGTCCGACGACGCGAGCGAGGTTTCAAGTGACAAAAGCGCTCTGGTTGACGGGGAGGCAAAGACTTGGGGCAAGCCTTTCAAGCTGGAATGGTTGTCGACACACCGCCTACCATTCTACAGAACCCGAGGTCTGCGAAACCCCTGGAACTCTAACCGAGAAGTCAAAATTGCAAGGGACGGGACCGAGTTGGAGCCGTCCATTGGTCGCAGGCTGATTGGGCTTTTCAATCGAGTTCAGAGCCCCGTGCCGTTGGCTCCGCCAATGGGTATGCCCATGCCAATGATGCCAGGCTATCCTACGATGAGGCCGTATGGGTCGTAGGGCATTCATTCTCAGTTCCGATCCGGATTCCGGTTCTGTGGCGGATACGAAAACCAAGTTCAGGTTCCTGAGGTGGGCTTGGTAGGCGGATCCGTCGACCTACGTTACGACACCAATGTTGTCGGAACAGAATGCATCAAACGTTTGCAAGATACACGATGGGCAACTACGCAATGAAAATCATCACCACAGGGCCATGGTCTCGTTGCAAATCGGCATTACCCGCGTGCTGTCGTGCGATCAGAATCCATACCCCTGAGTCTACGGCAAGAGACCAACTGACTTCCCACATGAACTTGTGTCCAGCCTGCACGTACAGCTGTGACAAAATTCACGACAGAAGCGACCAGAGCAACTGTGATGCTCCTCGCCGTGATGGCCCGCCGAGTTCGACACCTCCAGAAGGGCACAATCGTGGGCATAGGCGTGAAGGTGTGACGGAGCAGCTCGTCAGGACTCAGGAGTCAGGACGCGGGAACACATGAAGTCGAGTTGCGAGTGGCTTGTTGGTGGCGACAGCGGCTTGGGGCGGGTCATCATTGTGGCTTGCCCCTCCTCTCGTGTCTGGGCGCCCGCGAGTATACCACGGCCCAGCGCGGGCCCTGAGCAAGTGGCAATTGATGGCACTCAGTGGTGAGGACGGCAAGAAGCATCACGTCGATGACAACGCGGCTGCATTGCATAGACCTGCGAGGGGAGGGGCGAGACCGAATTACCCTGCCCGATGACATCTTTCAGCGACGCTTGTGGGATTCATGGTCTTCATCACGATCCGATGCCATGCCTCTTCGTTGATGTCGCCAAATGGGGCGGCGTGAAATCGAAGTAGTACATACACCTACGTCATGCCTGGCGGGCCGCGGTAGTGGGCGGCCTGCCCCGTCACTGCCTTGAAGCTCTGGTCGAATGGGGTATAGCGCGCGAAGAATGTTATGTAAGCAATTACGGCCGTCGTGACTCGTCACTGAGCGGGCACGGCACGCGTCCATCCGGCAGCTATTGCAACATGGATTGCACATCGCATGCTGGCGGACGACGGAGTCGGCAAACGAAAATTTAGGCCGGACTTGGGAACGGTATCTGGAGAATGTCACAATTGCCTCGAAGTCGAAACCCCCGCCTTGTGCAGTAATTGTTTCATTGGCGGGAACCTGACTAGGATGCCAGGCTTGGATGACCGAGTGCCGGAAGCTCAACACGACAGTACGTAGTCAAAGTAGGTGCTCGAAGGTTCCACACCAGTCCAGCAGTGTCTGGGTCTCACGACCAGCTTCATCATCAACAAATGTCAGCACCCGCGCCCAGGGACGCGCAATCACACCTTCAACCTGCTTATTGAGTCGCTCGAAAATTGTTTAGAAATGGCTGGTCGTCAAAGTTTAGAGTGTTCCCGAAGATGGGAGACGACTCGCAGGCTAGTCGCCTCCGACTATAAAGCCGCTTGTATGAGACTTTGAGGCAGACTTTCTCTCGTCTCCAGAGCACACACAGGCACACAATCAAGCATTCTGTGCCACTGTGCAGACCATCCCTTCCTCCAAAACTTCCACGCAAACTGAAGTCACTTTCTCTCAAGTCCATACACCCCACACAAACCGGCACGATGGATTTCTTCCCCCGCCACTGCTACAAGCGCGAAGTTAACTTCACGCCTCTCTTCCGCCTCCTCGACGACTTTGACAGCTACTCTCGCCAGTCTAGTGGAATCAGCCACGACAGGCGCCAGCCAAAGCGTCGATGGCAGCCCAAGTTTGACGTTCGCGAGACTGAAGACTTTTATGGGCTCTACGGCGAGCTTCCCGGCGTCAACAAGGAGGATGTTGACATCCACTTCACCGAACCTAGGACCTTGGTAGTCCTCGGCCGGAGTGAGCGGTCCTACACCGCGGGGAACGAGCCCTCCGCCGACGACGAGACCGAGTGCGCGGCCACTCCTGACACCATCTCCGCGAATGGCGAGGAGCCCAGGGGCTCGCCTCACCGCGCCACTGTAGAGGATGAGAGTGAGAGTGACGACGGCAACGACTCTTTCGAGGTCGTCGAGAAGGAGAACAAGACGTCCGGAGTGGTCGAAAAGAAGCGCCCCGACCACGCCGACGCCGCCGACACCGCCAAGTACTGGCTCTCGGAACGCAGCATCGGCGACTTCACCCGCACCTTCACATTCCCCCAGCGTGTCGATCAGGATGCAGTCGAGGCTAGCTTCCAGGACGGCATTCTGACAGTCATTGTGCCCAAGGCCAAGCCCTACGAGCCGCAGCGCATCGCCGTCAACTAAGACGCCGCGTGCGTGCACTCACAACACCACAACCGCTTTCCAGCAATTTCTCGCGTCTATTCATTCCCTAGTTTAATCACGACCACATGCATGGGACGGTGTTGAGGAGGGTTCTTTGGTATCGCGACACATTGCATTTGGCCTGCAGGATTGGAACGTCAGCTACAATAGCGGTTCAACTGACGCTCATTCGGCTGCTTGTACTACTCTCGATTAGAGAATAATGAAAATTAAAGTCAAGAACATCCATGATAATCCCAAAGCTCGTATCGCCGTGAATATGTTTCGCCTGAGTGCGCCAGTTGTTGGTGGAGGATTGGCGCGCCCCTGCCACTCTTAAGCGGTCACATGATTTGGCGTTGGAGGTGGCGTCGATGCCTGTCCGAGACGCGTCCCGCCGCGCTTGCTAATCAACACCATCACAACCCTCGCAGACTCATCGCCACCCTGTGAAAAACTTTGCTGCTGCCTGGAAAAACACCCATATCCTGTCCCATTGACGAGTCAAGATGAGTGAGGAGCACGAGGAGTCCATGATGGGTGAGGACCAGATGACCTCACCCGGCGCGCCCACACCGCTCTCCGCACTCGAGGTGGGAGCTGCACCTTCGACCGATGGGAGGATCACGCTGACAATCGGCACCTGCAGGGCATTGCCGGACTGACCAAGCGCGACATTCAACTCATCGTCGATGGAGGCTTCAATACAGTCGAGTCTGTTGCCTACACGCCGCGACGGATGCTGGAGCAAATCAAAGGCATTTCGGAGCAGAAGGCGGCCAAGATTCTGGGAGAAGGTACGCTCTGGAGCCCGAAGTATGAAGTGTACCAAGTGTTGACCGATTTTCGTAGCCTCAAAGCTGGTTCCCATGGGCTTCACTACGGCCACGGAGATGCACCAGAGACGAAGCGAGCTCATTTCCATCACGACTGGATCCAAGAACCTCGACACGCTGCTGGCCGGTGGTATCGAGACCGGCTCGGTTACCGAGCTCTTTGGAGAGTTCAGGACGGGAAAGAGTCAGATCTGCCACACATTGGCGGTGACGTGCCAGCTGCCCTTTGACATGGGCGGCGGAGAGGGCAAGTGCTTGTACATTGACACCGAGGGCACGTTCCGGCCCGTCAGACTACTCGCCGTTGCCAATCGATTCGGCCTGTCCGGCGAGGAGGTTCTCGACAACGTGGCATATGCCCGCGCATACAACTCTGACCACCAGCTGCAGCTGCTGAACCAGGCAGCCGCCATGATGTGCGAGACGCGATTCTCCCTCCTCGTCGTGGACAGCGCCACTGCGCTGTACAGGACGGACTTTTGCGGCCGCGGCGAGCTCTCCAACAGGCAAACGCACCTCGCCAAGTTCATGCGGACGCTGCAGCGCCTGGCGGACGAGTTCGGTATTGCCGTCGTCATCACGAACCAGGTCGTCGCGCAGGTGGACGGCGGACCCAGCGCCATGTTCAACCCCGATCCCAAGAAGCCCATTGGGGGCAATATCATTGCCCACGCCAGCACCACGCGGATCAGCCTGAAGAAGGGGCGCGGCGAGACGCGTGTGGCCAAGATCTACGACAGCCCCTGCCTGCCCGAGAGCGACACGCTGTTTGCTATCAATGAGGATGGCATCGGCGACCCGTCGCCAAAGGACATGGAGAAGGACTGAATGCGTTGAGTTGCGTGGGACGAGGACATGTGCTGATGACGGAACGAAGACGAGCGTTGTCTAACGGGGTTACGCATGGTACATGGCGTTTGCATTTATGTGTTGAAGCAATTCCTTGCTCTAAATCCTAGATACGCTGCCCCGGGTATTGAAATAATTCTTGATGCAAATCCTTGTCTGGCCGCCCTTGGTGTCGCGACATTTGGATGTGAAATGTGAATGCCCGTCCATGCGGCTTGAGACGATGTCAGACACGAGACGTGGGTGGCAGCAAAAAACACAGCCTAGTTTGCACAATGCAACATGGCCCGGCCAGGCAATGAGCCTTGTATAATATCTTGAACAGCAAAGATTATAATTTCCACAACATACTCTTCCGCCAGCCTACTGACTTATTTTTTTTTATTTTTATTCTATGACCTCGAAGGCAGCCGTCCGGTTCGCGACCAAGTTGTCGACGAGGGTTATTGTGCTGCGTTGTGATGCCCAGCTGATTTCCGTATCGGGGTTAGCGCAATTGCGACCTCCAAGTTTCCGTTGCTCGGTTTTCCTTCCCGCCTCCAGACTCCAGACGCGCGACCTCAAACCGGCCCCCAGCATTCAACCCGTCGAACCGCCGCGCCGCCTCCCGACTTCGCATCGAAACCCGTCCTCCGCTGGCTTTCGCCGCTTGATGGAGGCGAGATGGATTCGAGCGACACCCAATATCTCTTCAAAGAGACGCGCTTGAACCTCGAGCCTCCCGCGCCGGCCTCGGTCGTTACCATCCGAGTCCCCTCGAAAAGCGGCAGCAGTCGACAGAAGCTGGCCCTCGAGTCGTCTGCCGAAGATGAAACGACCTTCAAGTTCAAGAACCTCGCCTCCTCGTCCTCGGTATACCATCGGAAATGGCACGACACGCCCCGCAGCTTCCTGTGGCGGGTGCTCGAGGACGGCACGTTGCTGAGCATCCGCGCCGCCGACGTGTGCAAGAAGGACAAGGCCCCGGACGCGCCGCTCGTGCTCAACTTTCACTTCACGGTGCCGATTCAGCAGGGCTGCGTGGCGTTTGCGGACCCAGAGGAGCACGACGCGCTGTGCGTGTTTGTCCTGGACCAGTCGTCGCAGCTGTATACCTTCACCCTGCGCCCCGACCTGTTCCGCAAGAAGACGGCCGTTGATGCTGGTCTGTCGGAGCTGGGCAAGGTGCAGTCGCCTGCGGGATTGGGTTTCAAGACCGCACACCGGCTCGTGGCCGTGTCGGCGAATGTCTTGCTCGCAACGGTCAACGATGGTGGCATGATTCGCTTCGACAAGTCTCGGACCGACGACAGTAGGTTTCCTCAGCGGACTGGCCAAGCTTACAGCCGCAAAGTTAACACATATGCAGCATCCAGTGGACTCTGGAAGGAATCGTTCTTCAATGTGCAAGGCTGGGCCCAGAACTTGCGCAGCTTGCTGCCGTTCCAGGGCAAGCATACCATCAGGTACGGCAAGGTCAATATGGAGTACAGTGCGGCGACGTCGCTGCAGGTCACCTCTTTCGGCCTCGAAGATGCGTTATTTGCCGTCACCGTTTGTCTCGACCACCGAATGCGCATCTGGAACGTCAGCGATGGGCAAATCCTCTATACTGGAGATCTTC
Source organism: Purpureocillium lavendulum (assembly GCA_029168975.1). Classification (NCBI taxonomy): domain Eukaryota; kingdom Fungi; phylum Ascomycota; class Sordariomycetes; order Hypocreales; family Ophiocordycipitaceae; genus Purpureocillium; species Purpureocillium lavendulum. The sequence continues at coordinate 1,971,041 of JAQHRD010000001.1, forward strand.
TGGACGTGGATCGATCTCCCCAGGAAGTGGGCAAATGGTCCATTGATCCTGCGCAGGCAAACCTGGTACAGATCATCGGACGGCATCGGGGCCAGCGATTCTGCGCCACGTATTCCCCCATCGGCCCTGGAGAGTTCAAGTTCTGGAAGATCATCGCCAAAGACGCACACACTGTCATTGTCGAGGACATGTTTCCGAAGAACACGTTGCTGCCTCCGACACCCTCATCCTCGGACATCTGGACACTCGCCGACTTCGTCATGGCGTCGCCGACAGAGGGCGCAGTCAACGTCTGGACTCTCTGGAAGAACAACATGACATACAGGGTGCAGCGCCTGGAGCTGGACAGGAAAAATATGGGCCCGACGTGGGAGTCTGGCTGGGAGGGCGTCTATTCCGATACGACTATCGTCGCAGCTCAAACGTCTGGCCCTTGCGACTCCACTGATGTCACGGAGAAGTGGCTCAAAGCAATCCTGCAGCCAGGACGATTCACAAAGGCAACCTTGGAGACGGCGTTGTCCATCTATGAGCGGGGATTGGGCAAAGCCAAGGACAGCAGCAAAGGCAGGGGCCTCGCAGAGTCGATTTGCTCTGTACTAGGCTCGACGGCCTCCTTGGAGCGCGGACCCTCCGGTGCGATGGACTATGAGCAGTTCCGGGCGTCGAGCGAGACTCAATGGCGACGATTCTACCGCCTCCTAATCGAGCTCGACAGGCAGCGAGGAGAAGCCATCGGGCTGGCCCTCGACCCGGAAGCCGACATGGTGTGGGTAGTGTGTACGGATCTGCTCTCCGCCATCACAGAGTGCAGCAACCTGGAACGATTACATCATAACATAACAAAACCGGACGAGGATCAAGTCGAGCAAGCAGCGTTGGTCGGGTCCGCCTTGGCATTCGTGGAAGGATTCTCGGACAACTATGTGCAGCTGTGCAACGCTGTGCTGCGGCAGGAGATTTTCGAGGAGTCGTCCAAAACGGATCTGGAGCGCATTCAATACTTTTCAGACAAGGCTGGCTTCTGGCGCGGCATTACTGACGACGACTGCGCCCAGGTCGTGGACGCCTTGGGTAACAACTTTGGCGTCGTGACCGACGATCTTTATCGGTCTGTGCTGGACCTGATTGCAGCACCGCCAGAAGCAAAGCGGCGACACCTGCGGCATCCGCTGACAGAGTTTGGCAAAAAGCTCATCATGAAGGGTGTTCAGGACAATATCGATCTTCAGTGGAACGTGTGCTTCTCTCAGCTCGTTCTCTTGGTGCACATGGAGTTTGAGTTTGACACGGAGGAAGAAGCTCTGCATCACCGGGTCAGCATTGGGCCGGTATACCGCGAGCTCGTCAGCGCGCTGAGAAGGCTGGAGCTGCTAAAGTGGCTTTCCCGGACGGAGCTTGCCGTGCCGTTGTTCAAGACGGAGAAGGGAGCTGCGCCTGTGCTTTCGAAGAAGGGCAGCGAGGAGACACAGGTGGTGACAGCGTTGGAAGCCAACGTGGGACATTTGCTCGGCTTCGGCAACGTCAGGAACGAGCCGCTGTCGTTCAGCATCACCGAACTGGTCGCCAATCTCTGTGCTCCCGACAGCGATATCGAGGTGTCGCCGACGCTCATTCAGTGCGCGCTGGTGAAGCAGGAAAGGGCCGATTTAGCCTTGGACCTGGCACCTTTCTGCGATCAGAATCCATTCTCGGTCTACATCCAAGGCCGGGTGTTGTTGGCACTCCGAGACTTTGAGCCGGCGGCAATCAACTTCAAGAAGGCTGCCATCGGCATGGGTATGTTCACCCCAGCAGCAACAAACTGGCGAAGCTAACAAGACGCAGCTACAGAGAACGTACAGTCAGACCGCCATAGCTGCGGATTACTCGACGACACAGAGTGGAATCTGCTCAACAGCGGGCAGGCCAAGTATTATTCCCACATTGTTGCGTTGTACGAGGGGCATAGGGCATATGCCTACGTGCTGGATTTCGCGCGGCTTGCGGTCCAGTTCCTGAACCTCGGCAAGGGCAACGAGTCAACAAACGCAGACATGCTAAGCCGACTGTTCAACGCAGCCCTCGCTACGTCGCAGTTTGATCTGGCACACACCAGCCTGCTGTCTATGAAGAACGAGGCACTCAAGCACTCTAGTCTGCGGAAACTCGTCGATAAGATGTGCGAGACATACCACAGCCACGAGTTGGTGTTGTTGCCGTTCCCAGGGATGCAGCAGGAGGTCGACACGATTCTCGCCCAGCGTTGCAAGAACACGATGGATGTGGCCAACGGCTTCCCATACCACCAAGTGCTGTACGCGTGGAGGATGAAGCGCAGCAACTACCGCGGCGCGGCCTCGGTCATCCTAGATCGGATCCAGAAGCTGAGGCTGGCCGGCGAGGGAGACAATATTGAGGGAGAGGATGTGCTCGATACACCGGTCACGAGGCATTACTTGCTTCTCATCAACGCTCTTAGCTGCGTGGACGCCAAGCAGGCGTGGATATTCGATGAGGGCATAGAGCACAACGGAGAGACCCCAAGGAGGAAGGTGGTCTCGTTGGCGGACATCAGGAAACAGTACCAGGATGAGCTGGACCGAATTGCCGCGATCCAAAACAACCAGTTTGGGTTCGAGGCGGGCGATGTCATGGAGATGGCATGAGGGCGGCGGTCGAGAACCTGTACAACTAAAGCAAAAGACCTCTTTTGGAGAATGGAGAGAGGCGAGGCGGCTCAGATACCTTGGGAACTCGGGCATAGGGATCATGACGGAATTACGATGATTTGGCACGTCTCTTCAAAGTGTCTACGCTACTTTTTGAAACTAAAGACACAGCAACTTGCCCAGGTTGATACCAAAACGCCGAACCCTATGCTAGAAAACACCACGTGACTATGAACAGAGGATACCGCTGGACGTCAAGACACCTCATCCCTGGGCGGCGGCGGCTTGGGCAGCGGCCATCTTGGCTTCGCTCGGCGCCGGCAGGGTCTGGATGCCGCCCTCGGGGGGCTGTATCGCATCTGGAGCTTGACGGTAGAGAATGATCTCGGATTGCTTGAAGTACCGGCGGGCATCTTGACAACTGTTAGCCGACACGGCTCTCGCGCCACAAGTCTTGGGGGAGGGGAGGGGGTACCCTCGTCGATGAGGACCAGACTGAGGTAATATCTCGTAGAGAACTTCTTGTTGACGTCGCGGAAGGTCGGTGTGAGGTCGAAGCCGCCGAGGAAGAGGCGGATGGGGATGGTCTCGCCGCGCGAGGGCGAGCCATCCATGATCTCGAAGCGGACGAGGGTCTCGCTCTCGTTGTACTGGTTGGGGGCGGCGCCGGTGGTCTCGCGGCGGATGATGGACAGCTCCATGTGCTTGATCTTGAGGCGGACAAGGAGGAAGTAGATGCGGCCGACGATGACATCCTTGAGGTGGTACTTGCTCTTGCTGTACTCGAACTCGATGTGCAGGCAGTCCTCGATGCCGACGTCCATCTTGATGCTGCTGTTCATCTCGGGGGGATGCGGTACGAGTAGACCCAGATGTCCTTTTCGCGGATCACGTCGGCCATGCGGCGCGAGACGGTGACGCGCACAAAGTAGCGCAGCTTGACGTTGATGCCGTTGTACGACTCGTACTGCTTCTCGACGTTCTTGAAGTTGAAGTCGAACGTCTGCGGGTGCTGCAGCTCGCCGGGGGCGGCGAGCTCCTGGTTGAGGGAGAGGAACTCGTAGTGGTTGCCGCGGTCGAAGAACATCTCGATGGTGCCGATGAACTGCACCTTGATGCCCGTGTGCTCGAGGCGCTTGCCGTCCTTGGGGCGGACGGTGACGGCGCCCTTGACCGACTCGCCGTCCATGTAGAGCGGCGCCTTTTCGCGGCGGTTCTTGTCGAGCTTGACGTCGACCATGGAGCGGTCGTCGGCGTCCTCGAGGACGATGTCGATGTCGACGGGGGTGGAGAAGAAGTACGACATGATGGGCGGCGGCGGCGGCGGCGGATGCGACGGCGGCAAACGGCGGCTACTCTTGTCGCTGTGTGGGAGGTTGCTTCGTGGCCCGGGCGGCCCGTCGTGTTGTTGTCGCGGACGTCGCAGGAGGAGGCTCGGGGTGTGGGAATGCGCGTCGCACAGGGGGGGGGGAGCTGAGATGGGTGGTGGTGGTGGTGTTGATGCGCTGACGTACCTTATCGCCGGGCCGGGGAGCTCGACAGCGGCAACGCGGCCAGGCAGGCCATGTCGGCGCAGCTTACAGTGGGGGAGCCGTGGCCGCTGCACCTCTGGAGCGCCTCTCACCACGGTTGGACTTGGTTCTGTTGCAAGACGCTTCTTCTTTCCGCCAAAATGGCTGCTTGTGTACTACCATTTCTCCAATGCCTGAAACTATCCTCTTAATTCCTCGTTTGGTCTTGGAACCCCCCATTGCAACCTGGTGGTCAATTGAGTCAAACTCGGCTTGCACAATTGATCCGTCAGTGCTCGGGCAAGTCAATTGAAGACTAGAAGTGGGTCTGGCCTGACATGACCACGAGTGCCTCGACACAGTCAAGTCACGTGCCAGGTCATGCCCCGCTCTTCATCCATCTGCCAGCGGACCCACCCAGCAAAACACACCCAGCAGTCTCCACCCGCGCGAGCCGGCTCAACCCCGGCGAGCGCAACTTTTGCCCTCACGTGCGGCGAGCCCTAGAACTTTTCCCGCCCACACGATTTCGCCAACAATTCGTCGTGACCGCCGCCCCGACGTCCCAAGTTACCCCTTCACCTCGACAATCCCCTCCGCAACCACAACACCGGCAGGATGAAGTACATTCATTCTCAGGAGCTCCTCGACATCCCCGAGGGTGGTACGTTATTTTCCTGCTGCTGCTGCGGCCGCAGCTCGCCCGCCGCCCCCGTTGCCGTCCGCGTCCCGACGACCACGACGACGAATTCTGCGACACCAACCACCCCCCGGCCGCTCCTCGATCGCAACGCTCCGCCTACCGAGAACGAAAGGACTTTTCGCCATGGGCCGAGTTGAGCGATCAAGGCGGCCGGACGGATTCTTGTCGACGCGGACGGTGCACGAGCTGGCAATGGGGAGGGGAAACGCAGAGCGCTGACATAGTTTTTCCTTCGCAGTCAAGCTCGCCATTAAGACGAGAATTGTCACCGTCGAGGGCCCCCGAGGTACGAACACACCCACCGCCGCGAACCGCGATCTTTCCCCAAGCCACCCGATCAGTCAAATCTAACCACGGTGGAAATTTACAGGCAAGCTCGTCAAGGACCTCGGTCACCTGGCTGTCAACTTCGGCCACCCCAAGAAGAACACCATCTCCATCGAGATCCACCACGGTGCCCGCAAGGATGTCGCCACCCTGAGAACCGTCCGCTCCATCATCAACAACATGATCATCGGCGTCACCAAGGGCTTCAAGTACAAGATGCGCTACGTCTACGCCCATTTCCCCATCAACGTCAACCTTGACCAGAACAAGGAGACGGGCGTCTGGGAGGTCGAGATCCGCAACTTCATCGGCGAGAAGATCGTCCGACGGGTGACGATGGCCGAGGGCGTCGAGGTCGAGATTTCCAAGAGCCAGAAGGACGAGCTCATCCTGACCGGCAACTCCCTGGAGAACGTCTCGCAAAGCGCCGCCGACATCCAGCAGATCTGCAAGGTCCGGAACAAGGATATCCGAAAGGTGCGACCCCGACTCTACCCCCCATCTCCAACGCGGTTGACCTCGCGCGTCGCAATGGCTGTGTCCCGCCTCGAAACGGGCACGGCCGGTGCTTCGCGCGCGTGCGGCACCAGTTTGGACCTTGCAAGTTTCCGTCCGTGCTAACGAATTGCCACAGTTCCTGGACGGTCTGTACGTTTCCGAGAAGGGCAACGTTGTCGAGGAGTAGACGCGGGTCACGGGGATCTTGTTTCTTTTGCGTTTCTGGGTCTCAGGAGTGGCGAAGGTTTAACCATATGCATGTCACGTAGCAAAGGGCTACAAAAGAAACTTTTCAAAAGTAAAGCGAGAATCCATTGTGCCAGCGGCGGCGGCGGCGGCGACGGCAGCATCAGCGCCGACGACGACGACGACGGCTACCTTTTACAAACCTACGAAGTACCTGCGCCGTGCCGAGCGGAATCCGGGGGATGTGGATGTCTGGAGAAGGGGGGAGATGCCGGTGTGCTTTTGACCGGCACAAAACGGAGTTTGCATCTTTCAGGCGCAAAAAAGAGATAATGAGGAAATGCAAAGACGATGGAGGCTTCATCATGATCGTTATTACATTGGGGAGTGAGTTGCGTGTAAGCAACCTAGCTGGCTAACTCTCCCAGTCTATGCTGTGCAGTTGCAGTGTCGTCCGACGTTGAGACGGCCATCACAGGGATCCACTTCCCTGACGTGACAGTCTCACTCACGTCTGTCTTATCTCATGTCTCATCCTTTCTCTCAATGCCCTTCGTTCAACCCTCGTTTTCCGTCATCATGAATCTCATTCTGTCTCTCCTCCCGACCTCGGTCCTCATTTCGGAACAACAGAACAATCAGAATCGGGCTCGCTCTCGTTGCAATAGCCTGCGCGCGTGGCAGGCGTCGTGAAAATCAGAAGGTGTCCCCACACCGCCGTGTTGTACACAGGCAGGACACGAAGGAAATCAACCCCCGTAAAACTCCTGGGAAAGCTCCCTTCGATGTGTATATGCGCGATGAAACGGACATGACGTGAATCGCAAATTGTGTGTTTGTGCGAATGTCAAAACTGCCATGGGTGACACCCGTCGGTCCCATCTACATGACGGACACGGCGGTGCTCATGGCGGCGGCAGTGAACTGGTGAGGAATGTGCAGCGGTATGTGCAGGATCTGCGACCCGGTCGCGTGGTGGCACTTCTAGGGCCGTCTCGACGACCGTGAGTAGTGCGACCGCGAGGGCGGTGGCCGGCTGCCGCCCGAGCGACGGGTGTACTGTGTGCGACGGCCGCCGGAGCTGGAGCTGCCTGTCGAGCGTGTAAGTGAGGGATCCGTTTGAGAGAGTGGCGCGGGAGGCGGGGACTTACTGGCACTTGTAGCGTCCGTGTACGAGTAGTACGAGTCGCTATACCGCGAGGACTGGGGCTTCCGGGGCGGCTTCTTCTTGTCCTTCTTGAGGTTCAGGAGGGCGAGGATGGTGGCGGCCGCGCCGGCCAAGCCGAGCCACCAGCCGCCACCCGACTTCTTCTTCTCGCGACGGCCGCCAGCAGACGAGGGTCCGCCGCCGCCGCCGCCGAACCAGCCGCCGTGACGCTCGCGGCGGGAGTAGGCTGACGGCTGACGGCTGCCGTGGCGCGAGTAGCGCTCCTCGTAGACGTCGACGCGCTCGCGCTTCTCGTCGTGGTGGTGCTTCTTGCGGCCGAAGATGGCGTTCCACAGGCCGCGAGCGATGCAGCAGAAGCACAGCAGGAGCAGCAGTGCGACGCCGACGAGGGTGCCGATGACGATGCCGGCGATGGCGCCGCCGCTCAGGCCGTTGTTGGTGGTGCCGCCGTCGGCGCCGATGGCGTCGCCGTCGCTGGTGCTCGTGGCCGTGGCGCCGGAGCTCGTGGCCGAAGCGGTGGCCGAGGCCGAGTTTGGCACCGTCGTCGTAGGGCCGTTGCCGACGACCGTGGTGGTGCCGGTGACGCGGAAGGGGGCCGAGTAGCGGGTCGTCAGCTTGCCGTCCGAGGCGGTGACGACGACGGTGCTGGGCTCCTGGTAGCCCGGACGCAGGGAGCACTGGCCCTGGAAGGCGCACGTCTGCCAGCCGGCGCAGCAGATGGAGCCGCAGGCCTGCTGCTCGGGGGCCTGGGGCACGCAGTCGACGCCGGCGGTGGGCTCGGGGGCGGGCGCCCAGTGCGTCATGATGGTGCTGGTGAAGGTGCGCGTCTCGGTCCAGGTGGTCGTGTACTGGCCGTAGCTGCCCCCGGCGGCGGCGCCGGCCTGGGGCGAGACGCAGGTGGCGATGTCGTTGGCGAGCGTCGTGCAGACCTGGCTGCCGGTGCAGCACAGCTGGCCGTCGGCGCCGCACGAGCTGCACGCGCGGCCGAAGAGAAACGAGAAGCCGGCGTCGTCGCCGCGGGGCACAGGCGTGGCCGAGGCGATGCCGACGAGGACCGCCGCGAGGGCGGCCGCGGCAACGGGCCGAGGCATTGCTGCGGTGGCTTTGCCTCGCGTCGACGCTTTTGTCTGTGAGGGCGTGGGCGAGGGCGTGGGCGTCCTGCCCCGGGCGGGACAGACGTTCGTACGGAGCTTGAGGTTCGTACGGGCGGACGGAGGAGGGGCGGGCTGGAATGCGGGACGGCGGGCGCGGGAGGGGCGGGTGCGCCGCTCGCAACGGGTCCGGGCAGAAAGTATGAGGGCGCTGGCGGTGCCCTGAGAGGGGTCGTGGGCGGGCAGCGGCAGCGGCAGCAGGCGGATAGCTTAGGTACCTAGCGGGTTGTGCGAGGAGGGGTCGATGATCCGAGGCGAGGCGATGCGATGCGATGGCGTCGGCGCTGCGGGCGACAATGACGACGAGAGAGAAAAAAAGGTTGAGTTTGTCCAACCTCGCGAGGGAGACACAGGAATGGGAAAGGGAACACGAACGGCGCTGCAGGCGAGGCGGGCAAAAGCTTTAAAGAGAAGCCGTCGGCTTGCGGCAGCTCTGCAGCTCTGCGCTGGCGGCGCCGCCGCTGAAGTGGGTGGGCTCCATCCCCAACCTCCTCCTCGGGCTCCCGCTGCCACCACACTTTTTTAGCCCGGTCCCAGCCCGCCCGAGCAGGCCCTTCCATCTCGCCCATGGTTCCAGGGACAGGGACCGCCCAGGCACCGTTCGCCCACCACCACCCACCCTCACCTACCGAGAGGTCGCCCACCACCTCGTGTCCGGGCACTAACACTACAGTGACAACCTCCATCGCCCAGCCCCTCCATTTCCACGCAACCTTGTCCCCCGGTCGCTTATCCTTATCCTCACTCACTGTGCTCGCTCGCGCCCTTTTGTTTGTTTCGACGCAGCACCAGGATCGGCCGCCCCAAAGATCTTGATCCCGTGCAATGTCCCTGCTGCAGGCACGGCCTTCGCGGACGACCAGGGTAGGGGCAAGGTGCCCGTCTGCCCGTCCTTGAGTCGTTTGCATCATGGCGGGCCGCCGCAGCGCCGCTGAGTTTCGGTCGCGCCGGGGCACCTCTGGCCTATGTTACGTAGGTGGGCGGCCGGCTTCCATCTCAGACGGAAGAGCCTAACCAGGTGCTTGCCATCGCGCTGGGCGCTGGGCGCTGGGCACTGTTGCCTTGGGTCCTGGCGAACCTGGAAGCTCTGTCTAAGTAAACCACAGTATCAATAGGCCCGCTGCCGGCGTTACCCTGCACTCTGGAGCCTCGACATGGCTGGCGGGAAGCATCGATTCCAACGAGCCACGCGAAAAACGGGTGCGGGAAAAAGGCCCTTTTCTCTCCTTGTCCGGAGCTAAAGAGTATCTAGCTTCCTCATCAGGGATTCTTTTGGGCTGCAGCCATGAATGACGGACTGCAGCCCGCCACGGGTCCCTGCATTGTGCCTCGAAACTGCGGTGGCTGGATCTCGAGATGCCGCTGTGGATGACCGGGGTGTGCCTGCCTGCTTTGCCTGTCTGTGGAACAGCCTGCCCACCTCTCACTTGACGGCCCATCTTCGGGTAATCTACACTCGTGAGCTCCCCCCTCAGCAGCCAAACAGTGGGACCCCGTTGAGGTGCAGGTGCAGCTCCGCCGCCCTGGCCAGGCAGGTTACCGCTGATGAGCTGCTCCCGAGAGAGCTGTGACGCCTGCCGCTGGTCATTCGGTGGTGCATCCTGGTCCTCAATCCTCCGCGCGACCTCACTTCACCTCACCTCCCATCACCCGCCCGCCCGCCGCACCTCCACCTCATTGCCGCCAGCAGCGGCTGCATCCATCTACTCGCCGCGCCACTGCTCGTCGGGCCACCACTCTGACGTCCTTGTTGGCCGCCCGTCCCTCGCCCGCCTCGCTCGCTCGCCAACCGTTGCACACGCAACGCCTCACAGCCCGCCATGTCGCTCGATCCGCCGACGTACCTGGGCTCGCTGCAGAGCAACATTCGCCAGCGCCCGATCCCCTGGGACGGTGCCGTCCGTGCCCGCACCCTGACCGAGGACCAGTACGCCAAGGTCCGCGCCGTTGACAAGGCCAAGAAGCCCGAGCAGAGGAGGGAGGTGGTCGAAGCCGATCTCGATGCCTACCGCCTGCTCTTTGTCGGCGACGAGGGCAAGCCGAGCGTCGTCGAGACGGCCGGAAAGAACGCCAACGTCATTCAGTACATGCTCGTGCTGCTGGCCGACTTGCTCGATGGTAAGACAATCTACCACGCTGACGACCAACTTGCCATGGCCCTGATCCTCGCTGACACCTGCTCCTCATCCACAGCCGTCCCAACCCTAGCCAAGTCCCTCTTCAAGACGAGCGATCCATACCGGCACTACCTACCGCTGCTGCACTCCAACACCACCGAAGACCCGATTCCTCTGCTCGCGGCGCACGCCCTGACGAGGCTCGTGTCTCTTGCGCGAGACGAGTCCCGGCCCACCCTCCAGGCCATGCCCGTCCTGCTCACCTACCTGTCAGGCCTGGCAAAGAGCACCGATGCCGGCCTGCAGGACATTGCCGTCCAAGAGTACTCGGCGCTCCTCTTCGGCCACGTCTCGCGAGACCAGTTCTGGAAGCAGCGCAGCGAGACGGTCGGACCCCTCATCAAGATCCTTCAGACGGCTGCGGGCATTGGAAACGGAGGCGACTCGGCAGCCAGTCTCTGGAGCGGCAACACCAGCACCCGCAATGCCGGTTTCGAGGGCTCGTTGGGTGGCGGCGTTGGGCTACAGCTCTTGTACCACGTCCTGCTGGTGGGGTGGCAGATGAGCTTCGAGGCCGAGGAGATTGGTGATGACTTGAACGAGTGAGTGCGCTGCGTCCCGTGCCTGGGTGGTGTGTTGCTGACCGCTCGCAGCGAGTACGACATCATCCTGCTGTATACTCACCTGCTGCGCCTGTCGCCCAAGGAAAAGACGACGCGGCTCATCCTATCTACGCTCTACAACCTGCTCGAGTCGAACCAAAAGTCCCTCCTGCCGACTGCCGTCCTCGCTCGACTGCCGGCACTGCTCGAGAACCTGACGAGCCGCCACCTCACGGACCCCGATCTGCTGGAGGACCTGGAGAGCCTCAAGGAGCTGCTGGACGAGTACACCAAGACCAAGACGACGTTTGACGAGTACGTCGCTGAGGTGCAAGCCGGCCACCTGCGATGGTCGCCACCGCACCGGAGCCAGGTGTTTTGGGCGGAGAACGCGCGCAAGATCCTCGACTTTGAGAACGGCGAGATCCCGCGCAAGCTGGCCGCCATCATGCAGCAGCCGTGGGACAACGACAAGCAGGTGCTGGCGATTGCGTGCAACGACATCGGGTGCCTGGTCAAGGAGGTGCCCGAGAGGCGGCACCAGCTGGAGAAGATTGGCCTGAAGCGGAGGGTCATGGAGCTGATGCAGTCGGACGACGAGAACGTCCGATGGGAGAGCCTGCGGGCGCTGGGCGGGTGGCTCAAGTACAGCTTCGAGCAGAAGTAGGGTTTGCCAGCAGCATGACGTTTGTTTTCTCGATGTTACATATGCACGCATGGGGGGGAAGCCGGCTGTTGGGTTGCGCGCGCTTGGTTGGTAGGAACCTAGGTAGGTAGTTTGGTAGAGCGGCCTGTACAAGACACGAACGGGGAGAAGACGAGGTACTACTGGACGGCCACTGTATAGCCGCGTCACCGTCAAGGCGGGAATGCCACTTGAGCAGTCGTGTGAAGCGAGCTACAATACAAGCCACTATCTTCCGACTAAAGCCATGCTTGCTCTGGTGTGTGTGTGAGACTTGTTTGCGTCGCATCTGCACGCAAGCCAAGCGCGAGGTCGTTGCGAGTCCTGGCTCCTCAGCCGGCGGAACGACACCTCAGCGAGCGGCGACAAGCGCGCCACGAGTGGCCCGGTGTGGATTGACATCAGGTAATAATTAGTGCACTAGAACTCGGTCCTGGCGCGCTTCGATATCGGAGCGGCTCCCTCGACCAGCCGAACCCGTGGGCACCCGCGCGGGCCCCACCACAGCTCCTACTCGATTGAGCATTTCATCAGTCACAGATTCGACCGCGCCCGCGCCGCAGACCCTGGGGAAGGTGCTAACAAGCCTCGCCATCGGCTTGCCTCTTGCCTCTTGCCTCTTGAGCCACACGGGCCATCCATTGGATCTTCCATCTCTCCGCCGGCCGCTGCCTCCTCCTCCTCCGCGATCTCTTCCTCCTTCCATCATCACTCACCAGTCGCGCAATTGACCTCGCCCTCGCCCTCTCCCACTCGTTCCTTCGCACGCGGCATCCAGCATGAAGTCGGGCCTTGCTACAGCGGCCGTCCGGGCCGCGCCCCGGGCGCTCGCCCGCGCGCGCCTCGGCACCTCGAGCACCTCATTCGCCGCCGCCGCGGCGACGCCCGCCGTCGGCCTCACCAGGCGCAGCGGCGAGGTCCGATTCGCGTCCGGCGCCGCTGCGACCGGCGATCTGAAGAAGACGCCGCTCTACGACCTGCACCTCGCCCACGGCGCTAAGATGGTGCCCTTTGCCGGCCACAGCATGCCCGTCCAGTACGCCGGCGCCTCCCTCGCCGACTCGCACCACTTCACCCGCAACCATGCCTCGCTCTTCGACGTCAGCCACATGGTCCAGCACATCTTCAAGGGCAAGGACGCCGCTGCCTTCCTCGAGCGCGTCACGCCCTCGGGCTGGGCCACCCAGGGCAACATGGCCAGCAAGCTGACCACGTTCCTGTGGCCCGGCACCGGAGGCATCGTCGACGACTCCGTCATCACCAGGATCGGCGAGGACGAGTACTACGTCGTCACCAACGGCGCCTGCTTCGAAAAGGACACCAAGTACCTGGACGAGGAGCTGGGCAAGTTCGGCGGCAGCGTCCAGTGGACCCGCCTGGACGGCTCCGGCCTCGTCGCCCTGCAGGGCCCGCAGGCCGCCGAGGTGCTCAAGGAGGTCCTAGCGTCCGACGTCAACCTCGACGGCCTCTACTTTGGCAACGCCGTCTGGGCCGACCTGAAGCTCGCCGACGGCTCCAAGACGCACCCCGTCCTCATCAGCCGCGGCGGCTACACGGGCGAGGACGGCTTCGAGATCTCCTTCAACGGCAAGCTGTATCCCGCCCTCGAGACGACGGGTCCTGCCGTCGACGCCCTGCTCAAGGCCGCCGGGCCCGAGCGCCTGCAGCTCGCCGGCCTCGGCGCCCGCGACTCGCTGCGCCTCGAGGCGGGCATGTGCCTGTACGGCAACGACCTCGACGACACGACGACACCCGTCGAGGCCGGCCTCAGCTGGGTCATCCCCAAGGACCGCCGCGCCGCCGGCGGCTTCCACGGCGCCAAGGTCATCATCCCCCAGCTCACGCCCAAGAGCAAGGGCGGCGCGGGCGTCGAGAGGCGCCGCGTGGGCTTCGTCGTCGAGGGTGCCCCCGCGCGCGAGGGCGCCGAGGTGGCCAAGGACGGCCAGACGGTGGGCAAGATCACCAGCGGCGTCCCGAGCCCGACCCTGGGCAAGAACATCGCCATGGGGTACGTCAAGGACGGCCTGCACAAGGCGGGCACCGAGCTGGACGTGGTGGTCCGCGGGCGCAAGCGCAAGGGCGTCGTGACCAAGATGCCCTTTGTGCCGACGCGGTACCACAAGGGCGACGCGTAGAGCGTCTCCGGGACGCCATGTATGCGGAGTAAATTTATCATTTTGACCAGATAGGGATACTTCAACGTGTTTCACCCGATGGACGGAGTTTTTTGTGTGCGCATAGACTTTGGTTACTGAAGCGTATTTGGATCGTGTTATGGGGAACGGCTGGCGAAAATTGGAATTGGACATGTGTCAATGTACTTGCAAAGTCATGAAGTGAATGTCTATTGTCCACTACAGCGATGACAGATGTAGACTCGCAGCAGAGGGTGAAGCGGAGGGTTGGCGTGTACGGTTCGCGCGATCCATGACCGACAGGATCGTGCGATGACACTTGAGACCCGACTCGAGGAAGTCAGTTGACCACATGGGCGCACTTCTGGCATCGCCGTACGACGCACTGAGAGATGACGAGGCCGGGTCTTGTCAGAGGCCCTCACAATTGGCGAGCTCACGCGGAAGACAGCTCGGGGCGACGGCCGCATTCAGCGAGCCCGACTGCATGGGGGGCAGGCACGCACATCGGCGAGCGCATGCCAGACGGAGGAAGTGCCCGCCCAGCGTGCGTCGTCAGAGCCATCATCACGGGTCACTAGAAAAGCACGACGAGGTACCTTAGAATGAAGGCACGAAGCACGGAAGAATGATGTCGCCGCGAAAAACCATAGGGAGCCGCCACAGGGAAAAAAAAGTGCGACCCCCCTCAAACGAGCGGCGGGTGTGGTATTCGTCTTGCAACTTGGTCCTCGGTGCACGTCTGGGCGACGATTCTATGGATGGGCGCAAGAAGGGTCATAATGCGTATTGAGGACGGGGAGTGTTGCGTAACGAAGCAAGAAAGGAGAAGAAGAAGTCGCGAATGGGGGGGCCTGGCGCGCGGAGAGATTTTATTATGCGGGTGCCCAGTTGTTTGCGCCCCACTGGACGACGGGCAGCCAACCAGCGAAAGAGGGCGAGCACAGTCCAAACTTCACTTCACCTCTTCCTTCATCTTGCAACCTCTGGTCAACCTTCATCACGAGACTGCAATGTGATCGAGTGATGCGGCAACGCTCACCGCTCACAGCGCGCCGAGAGAAACCTACCATCACTGTGTGCGTGCGTGCGTTCAACATATCACACGTCACTCAGACTGCCCGGAGATGCCGCACCCAAAATTGCCTTGCTATCAACTCCTCCACAGCGCCCATGGGGCCATGCCCGTCCATCCCTGCCAGGTTGTCGTTACGCTCCCCTTCTCGCTTCCCACGTGTTCCACCCCTCGATGGGCAGAACTCCCCGGCATTGAGTTTGGTCCGTCTGTCTGGTCCAAGCACACCTCGTGTTATTCTTGGGGCACTACAATGTCCATCCAACAACCCCCCGTATGAGCGCGTAGAAACTAAAACCGCACACACAAACACAAGCACACACACCCCTGCGCGCGCGCGCGCGCCCCGGGGAGAGGGGGGCCACGGGCAGCACAGGGTGCTTCGCCGGTGGGTGAGAAAAAACGTACCTTGGAGTTGGCGGCGCATTTCCCGAGATAGCCCTTCTTCCTCCTGGCTGATTCGCGGTAGCAGGTGCCAGTATCCACCCGGCATCTCTAGATACGCACATAACTTGTGTGTCAGCGATGTTTCCCTGGGCCCCCGGGGGGGCACGTTTTGGGCTGGGGGGCAAGGCTGTGTGCTTGCGCCTGCGGCTCACGTACGCCCCAGATGACCTCGTAGGCTGCCAGCGCGCCCGTGTGCAGCAGAGGAAGGACGATGGCGAGGGTGACGACGGACGGACGCATGGTGAGTATCGTGGCGGGTGCTTGGTTGGTTGGTGGGTTGATTCGAGGAGCGTAAAGGGCGAGATTGAGCTGTTGTTGTTGTTGTGTGACTGGAATCGGCACGTAAGAGCAGGAAAGCGCGCTGCTTCTTATACTTGCAACGCCGGCGCGCACAGGCTCCGGCTTCGACGCCCGGCTTCTTTGACGGATCTATTATTCGCGTCCAAGTCTAGTACGGGCTCATGCGTCTCTCATGAGCCCAAGTCTTGCTTGCCTCCTGGCCGCGTGACTGGTGAATATGCGGCAAGGGCGAGGCATGGAACAGGCCTGGAAGGAAGATCCCGCGCGCAAATCTTGCGCATATTCGACATCTAGTGCGCCCTTTATTATACACTCAGGTTTGAGTCTGGCTGACCTGCGGGCGATTTCCAGAGCGTTCGGGGCCTCTACGGCGAAAACCGCCGCCCGCCTCAGCCGCCTCAAGGTCCGGGCTTGTTGAGGCTGTCTGTGTCGTGCCACGGCAGATACGCCAGGTGTGATTGTCGCTTTGTCAAGCTCCAGAAGCAAGGTATTGACGCTCATGGTCATCTCCCTCACGAGCTGCTCCTTGTCGCGGAGCGATGCTGGCAAACGTCTCCTGAGCGGATACGGGCTCGTATATCGCCAGGTTTGCCGTTTGGTCACAGATGCTGCAACCATTGCATGTGCTACCGCTCAATTACCGGGCGTAGGGCGTTGAATTAACAACTGGTAACATGGGAGTGATATGTTACAAGACCACCAGCAGAGACTTTACCTAAAATATCGAGCAGTATTGTCCAAGCAGAGACCCCCCGCTTGATGTTTACAGATATGCAGCACCCCCTCATCATCTGAGCGCAGTTTCGACCACCTCCGCCTCAGCAAATGCTCTGATTGCACCGTAGTTTGCGGCATGTCCGTGGTTCAGAAGCCATGGCCTATACGTCCGCGGACACATCACAGGAGATGTTCCGGCAACATGCGGGGCTTCGAGTGGATTCGACGATGAGTGTTGTCGAGGTTTCAGAAGGTGATGGCAAGGCTTGAAAACAAGCCCGAGCTTTTACAGCCCGCATTACAAATTCTTTAAACGCCCGACTTCCGCGGCGGGCGACGTTGGTTGAGCATGCAGGTTCTTGGAGTCGTTCGTCGACTGCTAGAGCCTTGGCCTCTCTGTGGGCCGCGCGAGCGGCATGGCCAGTCACGCGAGAGGCTTGAAGAAGAATATGGTTACCTTTACAAGATCTTGAAGCTCGGGCCCACATGTCCATATCTTTGTGTGTAGGTGAACGAGGCATCGGATGGGTTGTGCGGGTTTCACATATGGTATATCTACAACGGCATTACTCCGCAATCCCGTGTCCCAGGCCAACGGCTCGTGAAGCTGCAAGTCTACATTTGCCTCTAAAATGCACTGGTAGTATCAGCGTGCTTACAGGACGAACTATTATGCGTTGCTCGTGTCCAGGCTCTAAGGCGTTATGATGCAGCGGCTCACAGACCTTCAATGACGTGGAACGACAACGGAAACGGCACGAATTCTGCTCTCATCGCTTATTTGTGATTGAATTTGTGGTTGAATTTGTAGTATTTTAGAGTCCGCAAATCGAAGGAGAGGACGCGGGCTGCTGAGTACGGGGCTGCTGACAGCGACTCCTTCTGTTTTCCCTGCGCCCAGAGGGACCGTGCCCAACGAGACACTTCGCCCGGATACTGGGGCGTAAGGAGAACGACGACCGGGAAGCGTTCCCTTGTTTTGTGAGTAAATTCGACCAGGTGCGGCTCCATGTACATGGTGCCCGATCATGTCGGGCATCCCCATCGCCCGTGTATGCCTGCAGGCCCTGCGTTTCGACCAGAGGGGTCTTTGTGGTGCATTTGCTGGGCGTGAGCCTGCTCGGGCCTCGTTCCTGCTTGCTTTTCGTTTGGGCTGTCAAGGTCCAGTAAAGCTGGGGTCTTGGAGACGGCTTCGAAAGCAATGGCCGGGCAGGACTAGGCGTTTCGTTGCAGGACGGACGATGGGGACTGCAAGTGGTGGTTGCTGTGGACAAGCGACCGCGACACTGCTACTGCTCGAATGTGTACCCGTCGTTGAGGTAGTCTTCACGCCTGGGTCTGGATATTTTGGCCAAGCCGGATACCGGAGAACAGCTGAACCTTCGCATTGGGTTCGTTTGCTGGCACGTTGTCGGCGCCGGTAGCCTTGGTGTACAAAGATAACTCGACCCGGCCCATCCGCCTCCCATCCTTGGCCGTGCCGAGGTGGATGTTGGACACAGTACTGTCAAGACATACCTGAAATGTCGGCCCCTTCTGCAGCTCAGCCAGGGGAGGTCTTCCTCCACATGTGGCCGGGATGGCGACCTGGAGCAGATCGTGATTATCGAGGTCAAGGCCGTGGGGCCCAGGCTGACGGGCAGTCTGTAGACGCAGACTTGCTAGGTAGGCGGCAGAGCACCGACCGGTATCTGTCGGGCGATGGCGAGCAGAGAAGACGGATGGGAGATTTTATAGAGGACTGCGCCTAGGGCCTCAACTGTGTGTGTGAGCTCCGGCGCCCATCGCACTGGCCGTGGGAGACACTCACTATACACGTTATACCTATTGCCATGGTGTCATCCAAGGCAGCAAACACTGCTGCACTATGCGTAACTCAGAATCGCTGGCATCAACCGGGTATACCGGCACAGACGGGCGGACGTGTGGGCTCACCACGGCGGCATGACCGTGTCTTTCCTGAACCTGCAAGCGCACTTGTGCATTGAGGGTTCGTGTCACGAGTCCACGACCAACAAAGTAGGTCGTGACGGGGACACAACTTGACCTATGCAGCAAGCAGCGAGAAGCGAACAGACACGACAAAGCCAAGAGCGCATTGAAGCATGCTCCAGAAGACAAGGTATTCGGTCTGCCGCGTCATTAATGGTGTCGAGAGGCCAGAAGGTGCAAGGGTCGCAGCTGCACACCTATGCGAGGAGGCGATCTGCGTGTAAGCCCCAGTCGTCATTCTACAGGGCACGCGCGATGCCCGTCAACTCAACGCGCAGGAGGCGCAGGAGCGGCAGGACTGTACCTTCCTTACAGACAGCACTGCCCGGCCTGCCTGTGCCAGCGCCAACGTCACGCACCACTCAAGATTGCAGACAGACTTGTCGTCGACAGCTCATCGTCAGCAGCCGAGCCGACCGCCAGGCCCATCGACGTCGACCACAACCTGTGCGAGGCCATTGCCCACCACGGCGTACGGACTTCGGAGCTTGCAAAGCTGTTACTTGTACTTCGTACGAAGCAGCCCTCGCTTACACGACGACGATGACGACGGATGGGTTTCTACCAACCGGCTTCCCACCACGTCGGGCCACGTCAAGACGGCATGACGTGCAACGGCGCTCTTCACCCGTGCGACGCCCATGTCGGTGAGAGTCGGGCGACGACGACCGCGACGATGACGGGCCACGTCGCAGCCAGGCCAAACCCAGCGCTGGGGGGGGGGAGGGGCTGAGCCTGCCACGGCGTCAGTTGTCTGAGAGTCAGCTGCACGCGAGCACAGTCAGCTGAAACCGGCATATGAATGGCAACATGGTGCCAGTGGATGCAACTGGGAGCGGCGCACACGGCGGCTGCGTCGAGCGGATGCGACTGCCCATCAGGGTCACGGTATTCGTGTCGCAGCGAAGTGCGGACCCGAGGTCGCGTGCCCCTTCTGGCCCCTCCTCATGGAGTGTTGGTCAGTTGAGTTTGCATAGCGCTCGAGCGACACCGTCTCGTTGCCGCACGTGTGGAAGCCGAGTCGTGCAGATTGGCTGCGGCTCGCGCGCCCGCTAGCACTGTAAGTTGCGGGAGCCCCCAAGGCTAACCTCTTCTCACAAGGCGGGCGCGATGGCGAGGCTAATGTTCCTCCTGGCCGTGGTCCATAGGCACTGGACTGGATAGCTTCCCCGGGTTCCAGAGTACAAAACGGGAGGGCCGGCAGTTCGTGCACGACCCTTTGTTCAAGTCGACTTTTCCCGCCGGGTGCTGCGGCTCCGTCGATCAAGTCACCAGTGACCAGGCCGTCCCGGATCCCGATCACATCCCCCACCATCATTGTCCCATCTCTCTGTGGCTGCACACTCACAGTCCTGGTCGGTCCGTCTCCACAGGCGTCCACGAGTCTGGCAGAGGTTACGTCAGGCCACCACGCGCCGCAAAAAAAAGGCGGTCCAGGCAGCGACTGTGCATGACCTCACTACACCCGCGCCCCTTGATCCAACCGTACCGTCCGCCATTTGCGACCTGCAGCGCATGTGGCCACGAGCGACCTCTTCATTCACGAATTTCGCTCAATCTTGCAGCGCGCCGTCGCCGATCGCATAAGCCTGGTCCCCGCGACAGCCTTTGAGCGACAGGCCAGGCGCGCCAGCATATAAAAACCTTTACCAACAATCGACTGTTCCCTCTTCATGCGCACCGACAACCTCGCTCTGCGGCCGACACATCGTATTGGACTCCAACGATGGCCCGCGACGCGTGGTTTCCCCTGCAGCGGCTCGTGCTCCTGAGCGGCTGCATCGGGGCCGTGTTTGCGTCGCCAACACCTCCCGAATACGACGCTCTGCAACGCGTGCTGCAGCCGGCGCGCCATCCCGAAGCGCAACCACAGCAGCAGCAGCAGCAGCAGCAGCAGCGCAAGCTGAACGGGAAATTCCTGCACATCACTGGTTCGTCGCGCGCCCTTTGCCGCCCCCTGCCAATCGTCGTCTGCAAGCTAATCTCGGCATCGCAGACCTGCACCCCGATGACTTTTACAAGGTACACACGTCGTCGGAGGAGGGCATCGCCTGTCACCGCGGCAAAGGCATGGCCGGAACGTACGGCGCGGAGATGACGGACTGCGATTCGCCCTTCTCCCTCGTCAATGCCACTTTCGACTGGATCACCGCCAACATTAGGGACGATATCGACTTCGTCGTGTGGACCGGCGACTCGGCGCGCCACGATAGCGACGAGAAGCACCCGCGCACTGCCGCCCAGGTCCTCGACTCGAACCGCCGCGTCGCCGACAAATTCGTCGAGACCTTCACCTCTCCGCGCGACAGCAAGCTCTCCATCCCCGTGATCCCAACCTTTGGCAACAATGACTTCCTCCCCCACAACATCATGGAGGCCGGGCCCAACAAGTGGTTCCATGCATACAGCGAAATCTGGGGCCGCTTCATCCCCGAGGAACAGCGCCATTCGTTTGCCTTTGGCGGTTGGTTTTACGTCGAAGTCATTCCCAAGAAATTGGCAGTCTTCAGCCTAAACACCATGTTCTTTTTTGACCGCAATGCCGCCGTCGACGGCTGCGCGGAACCCTCGGAGCCCGGTTTCAAGCATATGGAGTGGCTGCGCGTCCAGCTCCAGAGCCTGCGCGACATGGGCATGAAGGCCATCCTCATCGGCCACGTGCCCCCCGCGCGGACCGACAGCAAGCAGAACTGGGACGAGACGTGCTGGCAGCGGTACACGCTGTGGCTACAACAGTATCGCGACGTCGTCACCGCGTCTCTCTTCGGGCACATGAATATTGACCACTTCCTCCTCGGCGACAGCAAGAAGGTTGACTTGACGGTCGACTCGGAAGACGAATCTACTCGTAGGAACATGAAGGACGACTTTTCCGTTGAGTCCAAGAGTGACTATCTGATGGAGTTGCGCGATGAGTGGTCGAGTCTCCCTAATTCGGCAGTCAAGCTCCTCGAGGAGGACGAAAGCGACGTCTCGGCGGACAAGAAAGGCAAGAAGAAGAGAAAGAAGTATAAGAAGATTGGGGGCAAGTATGCCGAGAGATATCAGCTGTCGTTTGTCAGCCCCAGCGTGGTCCCCAACTTTTTCCCGACTCTTCGGGTTTTCGAGTACAACATTACCGGACTAGATGACACAGCCGTGTGGCAAGACTCGTTCGACGAGAAGGCTGGCGCCGCGTCGCCGCAGCCATGGGACGAGGGGGAGTCGGACGAGAGCGAATACCAGGAGCTCCGGCGAGATGTGCACGCAGAGGGGAAGAAACACAAGAAGAAGAAGGGCAGGAAGGGCAAGAAGCCCAAGAAAGACCCGAACCTCATCGTCCCGGACGATCCGCCAAAGGGCTCGCTGCCCGGCCCAGCATACTACCCGCAGTCTCTCACCCTGACAGGCTACGTGCAGTATTTTGCCAACCTGACGCACATCAACAACGACATGCAGGATGTGGGCAGCTCCAAGTGGCGTGGCGGCAACCCGGACAACAAGAACCCCAAGCAGTCGCCGCCCAAGCCCAAGAAGTTCAAGTACGAAGTCGAGTACAGCACGTTTGATGATAAGATCTACAAGCTCAAGGACCTCACGGTCAAAAGCTACCTCGGGCTCGCGTATCGCATGGGGCAGAAGAAGAAGACCAACTCGTTGGGTGCCGCCGGCGAGGACTTTGTCGACGATGACGACGAAGCGGAAGAGGCAAAGACGGAGAGGGAGACAGAGACGAGCGCCAATGGCAAAGGCAAGAAGAAGAAGGGCCGCGAGAAGAATAAGGCGTGGCTACACTTCTTGGGCCACGCCTTTGTCAAGACGGTGCCAAAGGACGACTTGGAGACGATGTAGACGAAGAAGTGCTGGCCGAGATTTGCATTTACGTTGCATGAGCAAGCGCGGCGTTTGGTGTCACGAACAGCAGGGCAATTACTGGGTTTTTGGGTGCGGTAGTGTTTGCTTGGTGTTATACTCCCTCGCTACAGACAGACTTATGCCTTTTTTTGGGTGTCGGTTCAACGTTTCACATCAATGGATGTGACAATCCTGGGCCATGCGTGTCTTTCGCCTTGCCAGGATGCATGCGAGCAAGTGTAGGACGAAGAACAATCACAATGGCACGGCATTTCCGATGAAGACCTTTTTCCGTGTTGCTGAAATCAAGGGTATCGAACGAGGCGCCCCGCCTCGACAGGTCATATGTACATGGATGCATGCATTCATGGCATGATTGCTCCTCGGAGAGGCCTCATCGGCCGCACTCCTCACTGAGTCCTCAGCCTTTCCGTAATCGTCTCATCTCGCCCCGTCTCGGGCCATGCCGACTGACTGTCCGTCCGTCCGTCCGTTCTTCGACGTATTAAGTATTAGGGTGCCGTAGCGATGGCATTGGATCTTTGGTACAACAGCGCCGACGCCGTCGGGCATGCTCTGTGCGCCGAATGCGACAATTGGAAAAGCAGATGATGATGGTGATGAAGACGATGATGATAAACGGTGATGATGGTGGCGGCGGTGGTTATGATGAGTCTGAAGATGGTGATACTGATAATGTGAACATGGCGAATATGATCTGATGATGGTCGAAGGGGCCATCCGCTTGCCAGCCGCCCAGCAGCTAGCAGCAAGCAAAGGCCCCCCGCCGTCGCCATCAAGTGTCGATACGTGCACGACGACAGACAATGCGCGCAGCCCCAGACAGACACACACACACACACAATTCAGGGCGACGAGGAGCCGCGGCGGTCGTCGTCGGCGTCAAAGAGGCCCGTCTCGCGGAAGACGGAGACGCGGCCCTTGCGGATGTTGGTGGTGCTGCCGGGCTGGAAGAGCGGCGGGAGGTAGAGCCCGGCGCCCTCGCGCAGGCGGTCCGAGGTGAGGCGCGAGTTGAAGCCCGGGCGGACGGGGACGGAACCGGCGGCGGCGGCGGCGGCGGCAGAAGCAGCAGCGGCCGCAGCAGCACAGGCGTTGCCGCTGTTGACGACGCCGGCGCGGGCGCCGGTGACGGACGACGGGGTGGGCGCGGGCGCCGCGGCGCTGCAAGGAGTAGCGGCGGCGCCGGGGACCTGGAGGTGCGCGCTGGAGGGGAGGGCCGCGGGGGCGATGGTGGCCATGGGCATGGACATTGACATGGACATGATGGGCGACGACGAGGGCAGCAGCAGCAGCGTGTGCCGATGAGAAGAGCGGTGGCGAAGGTTCGAGGTACTGCGGTCGAAGGCCCAGGCAGGTACCAGGGAGGGGCAAGGCGAAGTTGAAGGTAGAGGGAAAGGTGTGGAGATGGAGGCGACAACCAAGAAGAAGAAGAGGAGAAGAATAAGAATCAGGGAAAATGCAGCACAGCACCAACCCGAACCCGGTCCCGAAATCGAGCTCAAGCACGGCAATCACCCCGATGAAGAGGAAGAGAAAGAGGAGTGGTGGTGGTGGTATTGATGGAGGAAAGGGTTTCACGGCCGCAAGCAGGTGGACGAAGACGGAGACGGGGGGGGGGAGGGGGACGGAGAATGTGAATGGAGGGTGGGCGGGTAGTGAACTTATGTGGTTTGTCTGAACGAATGCCAGCTCCAGCCAAGCAGACAAGACAAGCATCCAGCATCTACAGCAGCACGGCCAGCAACCCAGCACCCGGTCCAGGACAAAAAAAAACCCTTGCCCTCAATTGGGGAACCTTAAAAGGAACCCCGAAGCGCTGGGGGGGGGGGGCACAAAGCAAAGGGGGACTCGAGGCGGAGGACCCTCCAACCCACCCCCCCTCTCTCCCTGGCTCCCTTTCTTCCTTCGTCGTTCCGCTCGCTCCATGCTTCTTGGCGCATGTGTGTGTGTGTGTGTGTGTGTGTGTGTGTCTCCCCGATACGGCAGCGGGCCAGGGCCGAGCAGCAGCAGCAGCAGCAGCAGCAGCAGCAGCAGCAGCGGCGGCGGCGGCAGCGGCAGCGACAGCGACAGCGACAGCGACAGCGACAGCTAGTAGTAGAACAATGCGGTACCGTATGGGCCGGTCGCGTTGTTCGCGCGCGTGTGCAACAAAGGCACCCACAGCACGGCAAGTCAGGCCACAAACGATAAGAGCACGTACGAGTTCACGCGCGAGCGAACGAACGAACGAACGAACGAACACCCACCCCCCTCGTCCCCGCTTCTGCTGGATGGGCCGGGACGATCAACAACAACAACAGCAGCAGCGACGAGGGACAAAAACGGCGCCGGCGCCGGTCTTGCTGCTGCTGGTGCTGGCCCACGGATCGCCGGGCGGCCGCCATGCCATCCGCACATCCGCCTGCCGCCCTACGCACCCTTGGCACCTACTACGTACTTTTTCCTCTCCCTCTCTTGTTAGCTAGATAACTGGTAGCTAGTGCTCGCGCTGTGGGGAAAGCTGGCCAGGCAAGGCGAGCTGGGCTGTTTTTTTTTTGTGCGAGGCCCATTTGCGGCACGCTGCGGATCCCCCTGTGGGAAGGGAATGGCGCCAGGGAAGCTCTGCGCTTCCTCTTCTTTATCGTTGACACTGGGGTCATAATGACGCCGGTGAAGAGAGAGAGAGAGAAGGGGGGGGGGGGGGGGGGGGCATGCATGGCCATTGTCCGATCCGATCCGATCTGATTTGACTTTTTGTTCCTGTTCCTTTCCTTTCATTGTTCGCCCTCTCGTTCACGTGAGCAAGGACAGCAAGAAACACCCTGGATCCCGTCCCGAGGCAAACGCGCGCACGTTTCAATGGAAGACGTTGATGGCGAGGGAGGCCCGAGAGTTACAGAGCGTGCAGTGCAGTGCAGTGCAGGCACCCGGCGGAGGGATGGACCCTGAGCAGAGGCCACCAACTGGAACCAGCAGGACCCGCCCTGAGGCCGCACCAAGAGCGCCCCCCCCCCCCCCCCCCCCCCCTTCTTCAAGTCAAGACGACCCCCAATGGGTAAAATCTCGAGACCGACGAGTTACTACTCAAAGTTACCCATCCAAAAAGTAGGTACGCCGCTAACTATGCCGACGCTGGTCTTGGCAAGCCCACCGAAGCGGCACCCCATTGTCCAGAGGGCGACTTCGCCATGGAATTGAACAAAAAAGCCCGCATTCGAGTTTGGAAGGAGCAAGCAAAGCCCTACGAGTACGTGTAGGTAGGTAGGTACCTGCCCAGCAGCCAGCGGCTGTCTTGAGACAGGCCCAGTTCGTGTCTTCGCAGGCCATGGGCGCGCGGCTGACGTCACAGGCGGATCGGCTTTGGTGCCGGCGGCGGTCCCTGCCCTCGGACTGCCCCACACGCCCTGGCTCAACGCAGCCTCACTCAATCCGCACTGTGAACATGGCGCCCTTCGTATGCGAATCGTGACCACCGTTTCCCCATGGTGGGACGGTGCGAAGACACAGTGCCAGATGGAGATGGAGGAGCGGCCCGCCGCGAGCGGCTTGGGGGGTGGTTGGTTGGCAAGGTTGGTTGGTTCACCCACCCACCCACCACTGGAGGGCAGCGAGGCGAAAGCAAGGCGCAGGCTGAAACGCCCTGAGCGATAAGCCCGCCCGCCCGCCCGCCTTCCCCAGCAAGCTACATACATACGTATTCCAAGACGGCGCTGGGCGCGGCCAACGAACGAAACGAAACGAACGAACAAACGGACACGGCGTTTGCAGGCAGCTACCTACCTACCTAGGTAGGTAGCCATTCTAGGTAGGTAGCCATTCAGTCATTCGGTCCCCCAACGGCATCCACTTGGACACGACAAAGAGCGTGCGACGCATGAGTAGCGTAAGCCTATCCAGCCAAACGGCGCCGAAACAGAGGAGCCCCGTCCATTACAGTAGTTACTGTATTACAGCACCCCATGGCGACGCGACGCCGTTCCTTGCTTTCCGACGCGTCCATCAACTGCCGTCTTTCGCTCCTGCAGAGACAGACAGACACGAGGAGGCGCTAGTCATTAGTCTGGATGTTTGTCGCGGGCTGTTGCGTGCCGCGTACGGGGCCAAGTTACTACTGTACCTTGCTTCGTACTCGTACTGCTGCTGCTGCTGCTGCTGCTGCTGCTGCTGTTCGCGGCCTGGCCGTTTGGCAGGGAACATGGGTGCAACAACAACTGTATGGTAATTGTGATCTATCGTACATGGTGCACTTTGTGGAGTGTACGGAGTATCTAGTCCGTACGGAATTCCGAACGCCGCAGGGCCCTTTGGCATGCAAGCAAGCAGTTGGAGGCAGCAGCAGCAACAGCACCAGCAGCCCGCATGTGCATGCACCTTTAGAGCCGCAAGGGTCCACGGCCATGAATCGCATGGAGCCGTCTGCAACCGAACAAACGAACAATGGATGCATGGATGCATGGATGGTGGATGATGATGGATGGGCCACCTTCCCGCTACCACTTGCATACTGGCTTCCATCCCCCGAGCCGCCGCCGCCGCCGCCGCCGCCAAGGAGATACGGGGCGGCGCTGCGGACTCCCCGACTGCAACGTCCGCCTGCCCTCCCCCCGTATTCTCCTCCTCCTGTTGCTGCTCACTGTCCTCCTCCGCTCCCTTTCACCCCCTACGATGATGGCAAGCGCACGCCCAGCTACTGGCGTGCCGAGCCCGGCAGCCCGCTGCTCCGAAGTCTCGCGTCGTCCCCTCCCCCCCCCCCCCCCCCCCAATCCGCACCGGGCGAAGAAGGGTGTTCGGCGCCGGGGCCAAGCATCCATCCAAGGAAAAGAAGCGCCGGGCACCGACGCGGCCCCGTCGACGGGTGGACCGTTGGATCCCTCCCGTGGCGAAAAGACGGATCGCCGCCGCGCCCCGGGGCCAAGACCGCGGACTTGTTTGCCTGTTGTCGGTCGAGCGCGCGCGCGTGTGCGCAATGGAATTGGCAACGGCAAAGGGGTTCCGGACAATGCGCAAACGCGCACTTCGTGTCAAGTACAGTTCGTGGTCCGCCAGCCAGCCACCAGGCCGCTTTCCCGGCCGGCCGCTGGTCCCTGCAGATACGTGCCGCGACACTTTTACTCGGAGTGGTTAGCACGTCGGGGCCCCAGGGGAGGCTTGGCTGCGCATCACCTCGTATACGCCAGACGCCGCAGCCAAGGCGCCCCTTCAACACCATCTTTCCGAGTCCAGACTGACTGGTGATGAGAGTGCGCTTGCGGCGATCCTCCGTGCCTGCTGACTGGCATCACCCGGGGTTGGCAATGCGCAGCATGCATGCACATGCATGCATGCGCGCAGGCCCGCAGGCCCGCACACGTGCATGGACACTCTCCTGCGCGTCCTGCGTGCCTGACAAGTCCGCAGAGGCTAATCGACATGCGGATGTATAATTCGAATTCATTATGCTCATGTGTCTCGTGTCTGGACGCCGTCGTGACTTTCGTTCAACTTGTCGGCCGTGAATGTGCCGTCGCCACATGTGACAGACAGACACGACCGATCGACTCGCGCCGCCTGTTACGCCTCGTTGAAATGCCGTCCTTTGTCCTCGGACAAGGCAACCGCGTCAGGGACCTCCCTGGATAATCTCTTCCCCGGGAAAGGCCAGGGAATACATCTCAGCTGTAAGCCTAGTAGCAGGAGTGTGCTTGTCGTTGGCTCTCTCACGAGGTGTCCTGCAGCCCCGCGAAACTCGTCGCGCTCGTCCCCTGCGTCGTGAACAACACCGTGCTGCGACATACGCCTGCCTCGCAGGCTGGTTACAAGCAGCATCGAGATGTCTCGCGGCAACGGCGGTTGTGCCGCAATCCCAAGTCCCCTCAGCTGATGGAATCTGATACCCGTGGACACCACAAGTGGCACCGCCCGGGACTCAGTCAAAGGCCACAGTGCCCAGCGGCTGGCGCGCCTCGAGGGGCAGCGGGAGGCTCCCCGGATACGTGTTGAGCGCCTGCCGCACGCCCACCTCCTTGCCGATGAAGATGAGCGCCGCCTCGGCCTGCATCCTCTGCTCCGGCAGCGTCGTCGTCACCACGTACACGCACGTGAGCGGCCACACCATCTTGAGCGCGTCGAACAGCACCTTGGGCGACTTGTCCTTGCCCGTTGCCAGCGGGCCAAGGATCAACGGCACGCTGTCGACAATCTCCTGCGCCGCGATCCGCGTCCCCTTTAGGCACAGGTCCCGCCGCTCGCGCAGCTCCTCTAGCGTCAGCTTGCTCGGCGCGTAGTGCGTCAGGAAGTTGGCCAGGAGCTGCACGTAGTGGTAGCACTTGAGGATGGCGGCGTAGTACAGGTTGCGCATGTAGGCGTCCATGTCGTTGGCCGTCTCGTGCAGGGCCGCCGCCGACTCGGTGAACTCGGCGTCGGCCTCGTCCAGCTGGCCCACGAGCGTGCGGTACTCGTTCTCGGCGGCACGAAAGTCTCGCACGCTCAGGATGGAGAGGATCCGCGCCTGAACGTGCGCGATCTTGGCCACGAAGACGGACACGTACAGCGTGTACGCCTCGCCCTCGAACAAGTTGTCCCTGATGATGCCCAGCCATTCGTCCGACTCGGGCGGGCACTCGGTGTTGCTGACGAGTGCTTCGATTTGCTGGACCCCGTCAGCGTGGCCAGCCACGGATTCTTCGAAGCCTAGACTCACCACCATGTTGTAGCACGGCCAGAAGGCGGTGCGTCCTTCGCTGGTCAACAGCGGCGCGTTGCCCCTCGTCTTGAGGATGCTGTATAGGCCGCGGGCATGCAGGTGCCACGGGCTCAGCGGCTCCATGCGGCTGAGCGATCCGACGAGCAGCTGCGGCGGCGTGTCAGCAAGAAACTTGCCATATCGTCGATATCGCGCCATACCTCGTAGTTGGACAAGATCCAGACCGTGGCGAGGACATCATTGCGGAAGGCGCCGCTGGGATCCTTGAGTGCGGCCGAGACAGAGTTCAGCGTCTTGCCCAGATACGTGCCGAGCTCGCGCTGCGTCTCCGTCTCGGAGTCCCGGTATATCGACGTCGGATAGCGGACGTTGGTGATGTAGGTGCGTGAGAAGAGGTGTGCGGCCCAGACCAAGGGCCCGTCGCGGGGGTTCTTCTGGTACGTGTCGTTGAGGAATTCAAGGGTCGAGTAGACGTTGAGCAGGATGGGCACCGACTGCGACGTCCAGTGCTCGGCGAGGGACTTGGGGACGGTGACGCGAAACGATTGCCGCGCCGCGCCGCCGGGGCTCGGGACGAGATCCTTGCACTCGGCGGAGAATATAAAGGGGGTTCCGAGGTCGTCGCCGGCAACGGCGAGCGAGGGTGTAGAAGACCCGGACCCGGACCCGGACCCGGAGCCCGAGCCCGAACCGGGGGAGGTGGACCGGGTGGAGTGGCTCTCGTCATGGTCGGCGGCGCGCTTCTTGCGTTTCTTCACGGTGGAGGGGTCGGCATTGCGGAAGACGAGCTCAGTCTGGTCGCGGTAGCCGGGGCACTCGACGCCGTACTTGACGCATCGCTGGCAGCCGGGGCGAGCGAGGTCGCACTGGGGATACGCGGTGTGGTCAGAGGAGGAGGAGGAGGAGGATGATGATGACACAGCAGACGCGCCGCGTGGCGAGCTGCATGTACGCGGCGGGACTCACCTTGACCCGTCGCTTGCGACAGAGGTGGCAGTCCTGACTGGGCTTGCCAGTGTTGGGCATGCTGGGGCGGTCAGGGAGGGCCTCGAGGCGTGCGACCTTGAGGCGCGTGTGCCTGTGCCTGCCTGTCGGGCCGGGGGACGTGGGCGGCGCACGGCCCGGGGGTGTGTGTGTGTGTCTCCCGCTGCTTCTGGAAGAGACAAGGGTACGCGTGTGCGTGTGCGTGTGCGTGTCGCCGTCGACGTGCGTGTGTGTGAGCCTGCGGCGGAGGCGTTCAATCGAGGCGAGACGAGACGCGGTTGCAGGGTCGTGGGCGGCGGAGTGTGTGCGAGTTGGCGAGCGTGAGAGCTACGGGAGGGGAGCGGGGGAGCGACGTTGAAAAGGGAAAGGCATTCGAGGCGGGCAGAGGCGGTGGTGGCTCTGCTGGTGGTAAGGTAAGGTACCTAGCTCCGACGTCAGCGCCCGACCTCAGCCAGCGGGCGGCGGTGCTGCTCCTTGGTCGATGAGCGCGGGGCGTGTGGAGGCGGCGCTAGGCCTCGAGCCACACGCGGTATAGCGCCATCGCGGCGCGGCACAGGCGGGCAGTGGAGTGGAGGGATCAGTGGGCCGTAATAAAGAGCAGCTTGCGGACCTGGACGCCGTCCGACTGCCCGGCCATATATACCTTGGAAGCCTCCCACCGGCGCGAATAGGCCTCCCAGCAGAAAATTGCACACACGCGGCCACGACGTGGGACGGTGACGCGTTGGAAGCCTCGCTCAGCCGCCCGCCGTGGCAGATCGGGCGTAACGTCCAGTCCTTGCACGCGGGCGATCCATCGCCAAACATCAACCGGCAATTCCCTGCCGTGCTACCAGGCACTACCAAAACGTAATGAGTATTCAATAGGTGGGTTCGTAAGTCGACGGTGCTCCCCATCACATGACCTGCATCAGCAGTCGTTTCCAATGGGGATGATGGCCTGGCACGCAAGCGCATCGAGGAGGACAGCGACGGCATGGCATGACTTACACGTGTCGCCGGCCCACTGCATGCTGCCGGCTGCGGATACAGTTTCGGCGGATACCTTCCAGGTAAGTACATTAGGTAGTGCATCGTGGACGGAGATTCATGTACCCGAGGCCATCGTCAACAGCATCATGGCCGTCCTGTTCCTTCGCTCACTGGCGAGGACACCTGTGCTGTAGGCTTGCATAGCGTCGGGCCGCGGGATTTAGAAAAATACCTTGTACATCTTCACAAACCCTTTGACCGCTAAGCCTCGAGTCGGCTGCTCCAGGCCATCTCACAGCGTACGTCAAGTTGCCTCTGTCGCAGCAACACACGCACGCACACCAACCACTCTCGGTAAACGCTGCCGCTAACAAACCTGGAAGTCACCGCGCGAGCACGCGAAGGAGGCAGCAGCCGCCACCACTCAACCTCCACAGGACAGGTCCAAAGATGGCGCATCAAACGCGCTGCTCGCCTTTTGGAGGAGAACGAGGAACAGGCCCAGCAGTGTCACGTCGGGCCGCAGCCTGTGAACTTGCACCCGTCATGCCCGCGCATTCTAATACCGAGCCCCCTGTCGGCGCCGCCAATTACCCAATTCGGCGCCCTCCCGGCCGCTCAGTGGCCAGCGCCGTGAACCCCGCTTTTCTTTCTCCTTTCCCCTCGACAAAGTCACGATTCACGCTCAACGACACGCCCTCTGATCGACGAGCCCCTCCCCACCAGCATATACGAGTATATACTGCGGCTACACGTGTTCGATTTCTTGTGCAAGGCCAGACCGTGAATCTCCTCCTCCTCCTCCTCCTTCCGCTCTTGTCTCATTGAACTGTCACCACGCACACATCCATCGCTTTCCGGCAGCACCTACAGAGTGAGTACAGTACAGACAGCACCGCAAGCCCAGCCAGCCAGCCAGCCAAGATGCCCTCCTCCTCCCCCTCGTACGCAGACAAGCCGGGTCTCTTCCCCATGCGCGGCGGCTGCGCCTGCGGCCACGTCCGCTACGAGCTGCGCCTGCCGCCCATCCTCGTCCACTGCTGCCACTGCACCGCCTGCCAGCGCCAGGGCGGCAGCGCCTTTGCCATCAACGCCATCGTCGAGGCCGACGCCATCGCCGTCGTCTCCGGCCCCGAGCCCAAGCAGCCCGAGTCTGGGTCCCAGCCCGCCGCCGCCGCCGCTGACTCTCTGCTCCCCTACTTTGCGCGCCTCACCCTCGCCATGCCCTGCCACGCGCTGGTAGGTGACGGCAGCGGCAGCAAGGAGAAGAAGCAGGACGATGAGGAGACGAAGCCGCTCGCGGGCGCGAACAGCACGGCCAAGGAGACAGGTGCTGGAGACGATGCTGCCACCA
Source organism: Purpureocillium lavendulum (assembly GCA_029168975.1). Lineage (NCBI taxonomy): Eukaryota > Fungi > Ascomycota > Sordariomycetes > Hypocreales > Ophiocordycipitaceae > Purpureocillium > Purpureocillium lavendulum. The sequence goes on from JAQHRD010000001.1 coordinate 2,003,132, forward strand.
CCACCACCGCCGCCGCCGCCGGTCGCCCGCACCTCGTCACCGTGCCCACTGAGTCGGGCATCGGCCAAACCATCGCCTGCTGCCCGCGCTGCCACACGGGCCTCTGGAACCACTACGCCGACGCCGGCCCCTGCCTCGCCTACCTGCGCGTCGGCACCCTCGACGGCGCCCGCCACGTCGACCCGGACGTCCACATCTTCACCCGCAGCCGCCGCGCCTTTGTCGCCATCGCCGACGGCCGGCCCCAATTCGAAGACTACTACCCCGACCGCGCCGCCTTCTACCGCCCCGACGTGCTCGCCAGGGTCGCCGCCCTCGAGGACAGGCGGGCCGCCTACAGGGCCGACCTCAAGGCCGCCCTCGCCCGATGAGCTGTGGGCTTTCACTCCAGCGGCATCCGTACCATTAGGCACCGTTATCACGCAAGCAAGAGACTGTCATCAAACATTTCATGGCCCGTATCAATGCGTCAATGTGCTTGCGACGGCAGCGCTGCTCCCTGTATTCATCTCTCCACGCAGCACCTGCCGCTGGCGGCCAACGAGTGGCGGGGACATGCATTCGTCCCCCAAGATACCGCAATTTCTTCCCTCCCTGAACCTGTCCCATCTCGGGTCCCCCAATTATAGCCAGCTCTCCAACGCCTCGACGTGAAAAGGTAAAATAAACAAGTCCAAATCCTCGTGCAGCCCAATCCCGTAGGACGGACGAAAAAACATGGCAGATGCCAAACGCGGTGCGGCGTGCCAGCCGCGGGATATCTCATACTGCTTTCCAAACATTTTTCTTGCCTACTTTTGTCCGCCCGCCGCATCATTCATTACCGCCTTGCCAGCTTCTAGCCGGCGCCGGCTTTTCGGAACCCTTCCACCCCTAGCTGGGGCACCTCCACGTCGGCGAGCCGTGCCACGCCCTCTTCCTTGCGCCGATCCATAAAACTGTTGCACTCGTTGACGACGATGGACCATTCTGCCAGCGCCCGCCCCGAGTAGATGGCGTTTCTGGCATACATGCCCACCGGCTTGATCGCCTTGGTCAGGGGCTCGCGTGGTGTGTCCTGGAAATCGGCGAGCTCAGACGTCGCTGGTGACCATTCTCCAGCCAAGCTCCTGCGTCTTTCTCTCTCGCTACCGGCGCTCGTGCTAACTTTCCAGCCGTTTTGTGCTGGTGCAACCACTGCCGCGGGAGTGCCTCGGAGCCATTCTTCGACAGACGCATTGACGGAGCTCCTCCTGTCCCGCTGCGTCGATCCGGTCGTCCGAGGGCCAGATGCGCGCCGCACATGCGTGAGGGTGCCGACCGTCGTCGGTGTCGGAGACGAGACGCTGCTGTTCCGAATTCGCGCGTTGACATGTGCCTGGGCCGGCGCAGGGAGCCTCGGGCGCGTGAGGTCCCGGCCCACATTATGATGTTGCATCCATCCCAAAATGAACCTGAAGACGTACTTTTGGTCGTCGGGTTCGGACGGTGACTCTGCATCTGGTTCGCTTGCTGCTCCTTGTGCCTTGGCGGCGGCCGGCGTCGATCCAACCGATCGACTCGGAATCTCAGCCGACTCTCGTGTTGCGCCATACGACTGGCTGTCGGCAAGTGAGTTCCTGGCCGAGACATCAGACGTCGCTGACTGGTCCATCCCGCTGCCAGCAGTCATGGACAGCACCTTGCCCAAGAGGGACCACCGCTTCTTCGAGTCGCCGCCTTTGCCCCCAAAGCCCGTATCCGGGAATCCCGTCCATGAGGCCGCTTCGCTGCTGTTGGTGCGCGCAAATGTATCGAAGCCCATGAAGAGTCCGGTCTGAGGAGGGCTCGCTTCCTGCCGAATAATCATGAACTTCTTGCCCAGGGCAGGGCACATGGGGACTGTAGACAGCGGTACGCGACCGGACTCTTCGGCGCTCCGCTTCAGATAGAGATAGTGCGACCAGACAGTCTTGAGCCGGGCAGCCACGACAGACATTACCTTGCTATACGGGAAATCAGTATACTCCTCGCCACATCGTGGGTGGGCACTCAAACTTACAGATCGGTATCGTTGGCGTTGCCACTGTCGCGGCAGATCCTCCAGCACAGAAGACGGTGGTAGTAGGCGCGGACCATCGGACACCAATTGTTGAAAAATGCGTTGAATGTTTCCTCCGTGAGCAGCCAGTCGAGACACAGCGCCTCTTTGCGGCGCGGATTCTTGGTGACCGCGTCCCAAACGGCGAAGAGAAACGATAGCATGCGAACTTCCGACATGGTATTGAGCGAGGCCATGATGCGCTTGCAGACGTCGAGCCAAAAGTCCCAGTCGACATAGCGCGCCGACATGTCGCGCGACTCGAATTCGTGAAAAATCATAATCGCCTCTTCCAGGAAATCGCACAGGGTGAAGCAGGCCGCACTATCGAACTGCGACGTCCGACATGTCGCCCCCTTCATGAGCGCTGTAAAGGTCTCGGCAAAGGTGTGCCGCGCACCGCCCAGCTCTGGCGCATCGTCGGTGAGCACATCTCGGAGCAGAATCACCAGCCGATTCTCCGCCATGCCCTTCATGAGGTTGGTCGGCGGCAGGGGCATGGCTAGAGCCGTCGCGTCGGCTCCGTTGACTTGGTCAATCAGTGGCGGGCCGTAGGCGTGCTCAATGGCTGTCTGGCGGTGTATCGTAGTGTCGAGGATCGAAAGCAGCTGTGAATGCACCAAGACAAACGCCGGCGAGCGCGCTTTCTCAACCAGAGGCAGACCAGGCGGCATGAACTGGTTTGACAGGATGTGGAAATATTTGCAAAAAATAAAGAAGAGATCGGTGTCACGGCCCTTCCACCGCGACACCCACGGTCCGGTCCAGGCGATCCTCGCAACGAGCAGAGACATCCTGGGAATCTGCTTGAGAGTATCCCACGTCGACCTGGCCGATCTCCAGCCAAAAGTCCCCAGCTTTGGCGGGAACAGGGCCGTGATGTCTGCGCTCTCGCCCGTGTCCTTCCGGGGCAGCCCCAGCTCGTCAGCTGTCCTCCGAATGAGCTCCGGCGTGAGTCCCCATAGCCGGACCAAGATGTCCGCGACGCCTGGGGCGAAGAAGAAGGCATAGGCGCACGCCTTGCCCGAGAAGTTGACCAAGCTCAGCGGCGCATGCCGCATCGACATCTTGTCCACAACAAAGCTCATCTGCCTCACAAGATTGGTCACGAACATGGTCCTAACATTGTGCTCGGCCGATTCGGCCAGAAATGCCGACTGCTGAGAGTCCTCGGTTGATCCAGACGCATTTGTCCACGAACGCGACCGGACCCGTTCGGACGGTAACCGCTCGGCGAGTGGCTGAAAGCTAGACGTTGCAAGTCGCCACTCGGACCTCATCATGAGAAGCGTCGCAGCCTCGAGAAGAATTGGACGATCCACACCCGGCACGGGGGTTTGGCCCTTGTCATCGAGCATCTCCAGGATTGAGATCCACCACTTGTTCAGCACAGTCGCCCGCTGGTCCACGTCCTCCAGGTCCAAGGTCTTGGTCGACTTATGATCCATGGTGCTCCGCAGGAACGGCAAAAGCATATTCTTGACCTGACCAACACGCTGCGCGGCATTCTTGGCGCCGTGCTGCTTGATCTCCACCTCGAGCGTCTTGAATGAGGACCATAGCGGGTCTCGCAAATGGGGCGTCATGTCGTTTGACGACTCGTCAGTGACGGGGGTGTTTGTGTTTCCGTCGCTGCAAGTCGACTGCGAAACGCTTGACTTGTCGCTGTTTGACGCACGGTTCCCCCCCAGTGTGGTTGACGAAGATGCGCAGCTGTGGTTGTAGCCCAGGGGCTCAGGGGACTTACTCACGAGCACCGGCGGCTTCTGTTTGATCTTTGCGAAGTAGGAATTGGCCCGAGCGACCTGCTTTGACGGCGCTGGTGGCTTCGCAAGCTCGGGCGTCTCAACCTGCTTGAGCTGCGTGTCGGTGATGAGCTGGAGGCGTCCCGGCGCCTCTTTGGGGTGCGTCGTGGTTGTGGCAGCTCTCACCAAGGGTTTCACCGGCGGGGTCGACTCTGGCGCATTCTTGGGCGACGGTGAGCGCGTTGGCGACGCCCAAGACCACCTCGAAAGGCTGGAAAGGGTCGAGGAGCCAGACAAGCCTCGCTCGGGCTGTCGCGGTCGCGGCGTCGCTGCGGGAGGCTTCGGGTTGGGCGCGGCAGGCTCGCCCTTTGTGCTCTGACGCTCTTCTTTCGCCGACTTCCTCGACGACTTGGAGCTGGATGAAAGCCACGAGCGCGGTCGGTGAATCAGCGACCCCGTCTTGGAGCGTGACAGGGCGGCTGGTTTCGGCGGGGGCTTCGCAATGGCCTGCTCCTGGGTCTGGTCCTTGGGCGCCGGTCTTGATGCCGACTGTGACGCCACAGGTACGGCTCGAGGTGTTGGGTGTGGCTCGGCGTCCGGCGCGGGCTGGCCCTCTTTCCTATTGGTGAAGACGGTCGTATCCAGGTGAAAGTCGGAGTTGAACGAGGGCACCTCGAATGCCGGCAGGTCACCCCAGCTCTTCCAGTCAAGGGCGCCGTCGCCATGAGAAGTCGCCGGGGCGCTGGCTGGGGACTCGAGGCAAAACGGCGGCAGCCCGAAAATATCGGGGCTCGACTGAGATCGAGTTCGTTCGACGATTGGCGCAGCCATGGTGGTGAGAGCGGCGGCTCACAAGCGGAGCGAGCTTGGATTGCCGCCGAAGTAAGGGTTGCGAGCGTGCGGGCGAGCGGGCGGGCGGTGTGCAGAGCAAACGGGGGAGGCCGACGTGAAAGGCGCGTCAGCGAAAGGGACGTCGATGCTGCTGCTGCTGCTCGCGAGACGACGTCCGTGCCGTGCCGAGCCGTGTGACGGATGGGAGCGGTTAATGCAACATTGGAGAGATCGGTCGACTGAATGCCGTGCTCTGGCCGGCAGAGCACCCGCAAGGTGACGGACCAACCAACGCAGTGGAATAAAAAGGGAAGCGCGTAGCAAAGGCGGAGGAAATTGGCGGCGTTGGCTGCGTCACAACGTCACGCGGTGGGCGGCGGCGCAAACAGTGACGACGAGGGCGAGATGGCGGCGACGAGGTGCTTGTCGACGAGACGAACGACGACGACTGTGGGGGAGGAGAGTTGAAGCCGTGACGAATACTGGATCCTTCCTCCACACGGAAACACGCGAGATGATCCACGAGACGGACGAGCTGGGGGCGGCGGAAGGGAGGGAAGGGCGGCCCTTTAGATGGGGAGACGAGACGAGACGAGCGGCGAGCGGCGAGCGGAAGCGTCGAGCAGGTGTCCCGGCCAGGGTCAGGCGAGGCGCAAAAACGCCCCGGCTGTCGATTACGTCGCTTCCCGATCGGATGGCCGGAGATTGAGAGAAGCGCACCTCACCGGGGTTCGGCTGGTCTCCCTGGGGCCAGGGCGACGAGTCAGACAAGGAGATTTGACGGGTTGGACTGCAGGGGAGCGCGAGTCTGAGGACGGACAGAGACGACGGGAGGAGGCACGGGCTGGAGGAGCGAGCGATCAAAAAGAATGATGTTCGAGGTACTACCAGCTCGGGTAAGGTGAGAAGGAGGGAGGGTCCCGCCGTGCCATCCCTCCCAAGCCTCCATCATCCACCCACCACCACCACCACATCCATCACCCACCCGCCCAAGCCGCCGCCGCCACCTCCACTGGGTGGGTGTCTGTGTGTCTGTCTGTCTGTCTGCTGGTGCCGAGGAGGGTGTGCGTGTGCCTGGTGTGCATCAGCTACGAGTGCTAGCAGGCTAGCCAGGTGCTGAGGCAATGTCCCGAATGGCGTCCATTTCTCCGTGCTTGCTCGAGGCAGGCACCGACGTACTAACAGCAACCGACCTGCCCGCACCGCAGCGGGCTACGGCTGGTGTGCGGGCAGGAGCGTGCGGGCGGTGCTGCATCCCGTCGGCCAAGGGCAGGGGCGCTCAGCCGTGCTGTTCCCTCGTCCAGCGAGCATCCATCACATCACCTTACGAACCGGCAGGAGGCAGGTACCTCCTGGACGGGGACGAGGGGGAGCCCGGCGGTGGGCACATCAGGCGCGACGGGAGTGTCCAGCGATGCACGAAGTACCGGTACTCACCCAGCACTCACTCGCCATGACGGCATGCGGTCGCCGAGCTCGGGCCAGAGCGGCTCCCGTTCATCGAGCCAGCCAGACAGACAGACAGATAGACAGACAAACAGCAAGCGTCCCGTCGTCAACGTGCGCCCGCACGCTCACACCTCTCCGCTCCCAAGAAAGTGGAACGAGGTCAAACAAACCTTGGGCGCCCAGTCCTGCCCTGCCTCGCCAAGCTCGCCTTGCGGTGGTGGACTGCTGGTGGGCCGACTGGACCCTTCATTCGACCCTCGCCTCATGTGCCGGCGGCGGCGGCGGCGAGGGCAGCCGGCCGGGGTGTGTGAGAGTGTGCGGCGCGCGCGCGTGTGTGGCATCCATCCATGCACGTCTGTTCAGGTTAGAACATGCGGAACCTGGTAGAGCTTCCTCAGCCTCGGCGGCACCGCATTATGCTGCATAACGCTGGCTTTCAGCTCGGCCAGGCCTCGCGCGCTTCCCACAGCCCCGACCCCCGCCCGCACAAGTGCGCTCGTCTCGTCGATGGATCTCGCCCGACGTACCAGAGATTCTTTCATGTCTGCCTCGGGAGCGGCCACGCCGCGAGGGCAGTAAGTACGGAGCAATGCGCTGCCGAGTCGTGGGCGGGTTCCCAACGGTCAATCCACGAACCCTTTCCGTCCAATGCCTCGTTAGGCAAAACAGAGGGGCCAAACGGCTTCATCGGTGCTGCGCGCAATGGGCAACAGCGTCATGGAGCCGTACCTGTACTTTGCACATGCGCCCGCGCCCGCGCCCGCGCCTGCACGCACGCTGCCACAGGCGTACGTACATGCTGGAAAGTGCTTCCTTTCCTCGGGGGCGTGTGTGTCCTGCCCGTGGTCCACACGCGCGCACGCGCCCGCTCCCAGACACGGCGCGCTGTGAATCTAAACTGAACCTTGAATGCCGGCCGCTTTTGCATTCTTTTCTTCTTCGTTTGTTGCTTTGGCCGCGGCACCCAATGTCGCCTGGCTGCCGTGTCTCGTGTGTCTCTGGTGTTGGCACCGCGCGGATTCCAGTCTCGAACATGACGACGACGACAACGGGCGGCGGCGGCGACGGATCCCGTGGAGAGCCCAAGTCCGGCAGCGCCGCCGCCAGCAAGACGCGACACGCTCGAGAAAAAAAAGATGGATGCCCGGGAGCTGGATCAGGGTGCTGGTGGCGTCGAGGGGCTCCATTTGGGGCTGCCGCTCGCCGCCCCTCCATCTTCCAGCACCGCTTCCACTTGGGCCAAGCGAGGGCGCACCGTCCCAAGCGCCCCCCGTCCCTCCCCCGTTCCTGGCGCTTGGGCTGCTGGAAACGGCATGGGTCCGCCCCAAACGGAGCCCCTGGGCCTTCTGGCGCCGTGTGGCGCCGCTGGGACTTGGGTTGAGTTCCCACTGGGCCCCGCCGGCTTTAGACCCCGGGGTTCCACGGCCTGAGGTGCAGGTTGGGGTGCTGTGAGGTGGTGCCCACCAGGGCATCCGCCATCCGTCCATCCCATCTCATCAGGGCCCCCCAGGGCTGGAAGGTGGGCTTCCGAGATCAATAGCCCGTCCAAATATCGCCGCCAATATCGCACACGAATCGCGCCCTAAATTTGGGTGGGCGGCTGGGGCTGGGCGCAAATGCCATGAGCTCTGCACGCTTTGCCATGCATGCCCGTGGCCGTGCAGCTGCCGCCGGGCTGAGCGGCCGGCTCGTTTATTAGACCTCGACCTAGCTAAGCCCCGTATGGACCACAGGCGATCATGATGACGATGATGCAATCCCTTTTCTCCAGCTCCCTCGCCGGCGCCAGCGCCAGCGCCCTCTGAGTATTGCACTTAACTTACCTGGAACCTTAGGTAGGTATCCGAAGTACGAGTACAGGTACTCCCTACAGCACCTCTGGAACGTGGCACAACGCCGGGCCTTTTAAGAGCCCGCGCGGGCGCTTGCCCAAGGGCCTTGTATCGTGTGCTGTGGGAGGTGCTCGGGCACCGCAGAATCCCGTTCGTCCCCTCGCCAGCCGCCCCCCGGAAGCTCGTCTCCTGTCTCTCCGTCTCGCAAGCACGAACGAACGGGCGAACGAACGGCAGACGCAGACAACACCACGCCATACAGCCAATGCCCTTGAAACACGGCCGACTGGCCAGATCGACGGCCCGCCCTCAGACCGCCTCAATCGCGAGCCACGGCCAGTCCAGTCTCTCCGCCCGCCACTCATCGTCACCCCCAGCGGCCTGCCATCGCCACTGCCACTGCCACTGCTCCTCCGCCTTCGCCGTGCTCGTCCGTCGTGCGTGTCGTCGCACTGCATGCATCTCTTCGGGGGCGTCGTACAGAAAACCAAGCACCCGCAGCGGCACTCGTGGGACCAACTGCGGTTACACGCCCGTCCGCCACCTGCAAGCCAGGGTGCATGCTGGTGCGACCCTGTCCCACGGTCCCCCTCTCCGCCATGCAACAGGACCGTGGCCCCGGTCTCTTGGGTCCGCCTTGTCTCACGTCGGCTTGCCAAGCGCTTCTTTTTTTGCTTTCATCATTCAGTGCCTCGCCGTCTGGGCCCCTGGCCCTGGTCTGGGTTCATCGACGACGGCGGCAGCATGGGCGACGACGACGACGACGACGACGACGACAACGGCATGACGGCTCCTTTCCCTGGCGCCTGGCGCTTGGTAAAGAAACAACGCAGGGGGTGCCGTCGTCAGGCCGCCTTGCTTGCCGCGCGTGAGAACGCAGACGCTGCGTGTCGCACCTCGGGGTGCTCGTCGCTCAACGTCGCTCATCACGTCATAATGCCATGTATTTGAGGCATTGAGCCATCTTGACCGCCAGTCTCGAAAAGTGAATCTCCCCTGGCGTTCGATATAACGGCGTAGATTAGGTTCCTTTGTTTGAGACCTCGGCAGCGCACGGTAGCCGCCACGGAGGATTCTCTCCAGCGCGCACGTACGTAGTGCTACCAAGTACGAGTTATGATGGTAAACACAGCCGGCCCGAGACATGGCCCGGTATTCCATGAGTTGGCGGATGACAATGGCTTGAACGGTGCCTTGCTGTTCATGCATGCAAAACAGTTACATGTCTTCTTTCAACCGCTGCCGTCTCACTGTGGATCGCGACGCGCATCTCACACCGCATCACTGGACCTCGCCCGAGTGCAGTACGTACGCGTACTACGGTACTTGGTGCTCTCAAGGTAAGCTTCAACTCGCCTCATCCCTCGCCGCGGAGCCAACCACCATCGACGGCCCCGCGACCGTCCGGTCCGGAGACGCATGCATCCCGCAAGGCGAGCCTCGCCCTGCGCTCCAGCCACTCTCGTCGTCGAATTGTGATAAGGCACGTTGCACGTCGCCCTTCTAGCGCTCAGCTGCGCCAGCTCTTCTTGCATTAGCCCGTTCGTCATCCGCCAGCAGCTGCATGCAGGTCGGGCATAAATCTGCTGATGTTGAACGTCGTCGACGGCACTCTTTTCCTGATGTAGACCGACAAGCACGGGCATGTCTGCCTCGGCTGGACTTTTGCCCTGGCCGGGCAAACATGGCGGCCGTCAGGATGGGCCAGACAGCTGTCGCATCGTAGATGTGCACGGTCGAGGGGCAACAACAGCAGCAGTCAACAAGAATCTGATGATAGCCGTGTCGTGCCAGGCTACAGCAAGCTGTCCACGAACGGCCAGATACAAAGCAACGAGCAAGTCCATTTGGAGGTAAGGCAGCCCGTTTCCACATCAAGCACAGCGCATATCAGACGCCCTTCCCGCCATCCCATGGATGTCTCAGATGGAATGGCGTGCCTTACGGCCAAGCCTCCTCTGCTTTTGGCAGCATCGACGCGCAGAGTCCATCGTGAATCGACGGAGTGGCTGTCGATCCCCTGATGCAGGCAATGGCATGCATCATGTATCCCCATCTTCATGCACCATTGTCCGTAGGAAGCAGGACAGAGGTGTTTGGTAATGATGGGGACGTCTTCGTCTTGGCACGTTGAAAAATTCCTTCAGCAGTTCGGGTACGGAGAGAAGCCCATTGCTGTACACACATATGCCGTCGTCTTTTTTTGCTCCATCACGAGCAAAGGAAATTTCTGGATCACTGTCTCGAGCCGGCGGGAACCGGCCACCGACGGCTTCGATTGTCAGGCACACAACCTGCCTGCCACCATGCAATAGACGGCTTCGTAGCGCTGCGCGCCATTTGACCGCTACTTCTTGGGTCATGGCATCGGCGACGCGTGTGTTGCGTGGCTGCCAGGGAGTCACGACGCTTGTCGAGCGCCGAGGACGAGCTTGTCGCTGCGAATTGGGCCGGGAGGGCCGCGCGGCAGCTGCCATGTAAAGCACGCAGCCGTCATGGCGCCAGGCAAGGTGGCCGCTTGACACCCGTCATGACAAGAGAATGTCGCCCGAGCAGTGATGGATGAGGTGGAAAAGGAGAAGCGAAGCGGTGGCTCCCAAAAAAAAAAACTTGCGTGGTTGGTATCCGCCAATGTGTGCTTATGTAATGCCAGAAACAGACCAGAGTCTCAGACACCATGGTTGTGCCTTCCTCACAAGTCGCGGGGAGAGACTCAACCGAAACGACGTTGGAGAGTTAACATTGTCGGGCTTTTCTTTCTTTTGGCAGTCTTCCCGAGGAGCTTCGGTATTGTTCTCAGCATCTCCGAACCAGATCGTCGACGTCTTTGTTGTATTAGCGAGAAAGCTTGTCTCTCATGCGAGACTCATACATTCCCCCACGCCGCCCTTGAATCGCTCGGACACTGAGAAATGCGGTCAAGCACCTGATCGAGATCCTGTCACCACGTCTCGACCGGGAACCAACGCGACTGTGCTGCAGTCTGAGCAAGACGCCATTCATGGGTCACTCGACTTGTACCCCGAACCATGTCGTCAACGATCTCAATGGCACAGTCCAAGCCGGCTTCCCTACACCGGTTTTCGTCACGGAAGGGTCGTGAGCGCGGCTTGCCGATGAGGCGCTGCCAGCATGGTCCAGACAGCATGCCACCCTAATTTTCTGCTTGACGCATTGCGTCTCGCGGAAGGCAACGTCGGGAGAAAGATTAGGTTAGGGTCATGAAGACCGACAGTTGGGTGCGCTCTGGCGACCCACGGCCAACAGCGCGCCGATCCTAATTCTGCGCTGAAGAGTAGCTTCAGATTTTCTCCTATGACGCGTTGTTGCAAGAGCCAACCTGACGATCAGTCGCCGAAGAAGTCGTCGATTTGCATGGCTTGCCTCGTGCGCGATCGCAACCGCTCCGACGCTCCAGGGTACGCAGGACTGGACTCGCGAAACTCGAGGCGCCTCCTCGCTTGAGCGGCCGAGATGGGCGGAGGAGCCGTCTCGGCCACGGCTCGCCAAGCATGCGGGCTCGACTCATCGACAGGGCAAAGGGAATTCTTGGCGCGCGTGCCTTGTTCACGCGCACATGCCCGCGGCGCACCACATGCGTCCGGATGCCTCGCCGGCGCCATGGCGACGAGGATGCGAGATTGCTTGGGGAAGCGCCAGGCTCGTTGCAATGGGCAGGCCAACCACAAGCCTCGGTTTACTGTATTTGGCCCGTATTGGTCAAGCCCGGAAGGCGGTAGCTCGGACGGCTTGCGCCAAAACAAGCCATCCTGGTCTACCTGAGCTTGCGCCCAGCCCATGTCGTCACCCTTCTCCAGCTGGCAGGCGGCACAGCCTGGAGCGCATCCTTCGAGCTCTCACGAGCTGTCAGGCGCCGCCGCGAGCGCCAGTTGCCAATTTCTCCTCGCTCCAACACAGCGTCTTGAAGCTCCGTACGACGAGAAAAACGCGACGAGGCTTCGGTCCGCTACGTCGACAAGCCAAGCGCGCGCCGATCTTCTGGCATCTTGTGTCTAGAACGCTGGCAACCTCGTTGCGACCGTCAGGCTCTTCATTCTCCTGAGACATTGCATGGGCTCTCCATCCCGCGTAAACACTTCACCCACCGCAGGCGGCCTAATCCCGAGCTCTCACAGCAGCTTTCCCCTCGATCGAGAGGATCACAGACGGGCCAGTGACAACCATGGCGTCCCAAGACGACAGCGGCAATCTCCGCCCGGAGATCGAACACAACCCGTACTCGTCGGCGAGTCGATGGCGGCACCAGGAGTCGTCGGCCTACCACAGACACGCGGCTGCCCAAGCGCGCGACCCCGTCAACAGCGGGTCGACGGAGCCTCTCGCCGACTTTCTGAATTCATCTCGCGTCGAGCCTTCAGGTGACGGCACCGGCAGTGGACAACATCAGCCCATAACTGTCGCCGCGACGGATGGCGCAGGAGAGCAGGCTCCGGCGGAGGCGCACACTGGCAGAGAGGTTGCCTGTGGACCGCTGCTCAATTATCGCCGCATGGACGAGGGGCGATGGTACGGGAGTGTACTGCTTGTCGTCAATGGCGGCGGCAAAGACGTCTTGTACCAGCCGTCACTGATCCTGCGACGGGTTGATAGCGCCAGGCAGCCCACCTCCGCCGCCCCAGATGGCCTCAACGGCACCAACGGCACCAACGGCGCTGCCGACGGCGCGGCCAATGGCTCATCCGCGGAAAGGCGCTTTGAGTCCGAACGCTTGTACTCGGACAAGCGCAACACATTCTGGGCGTTTGCGATTGACGTCCCGCTCGAGTCCGTGGAGACCAAGTACGAGTACGAGATACCCGACGTGCGCTACGCCAGCAAGTACAAGCCCCAGGTCAACAACTTTTTCGTTCCCGCGGTCGACGAGTCCATGCGCATCATGTTCCACTCGTGCAACGGCTTCAGCGTCGGCACCGACGAGGAGGCCTTCAGCGGTGCGCCGCTGTGGAATGACGTGATGCGCAAGCATGAGCGAGCGCCCTTCCACGTCATGGTCGGTGGCGGCGACCAGATCTACAACGACGGCATCCGCGTCAACGGCCCGCTGCGTCCGTGGACTGACATTGGAAACCCCAAGAAGCGGCGCGAGTACCCGTTCCCCGAGACGCTTCGCGCCGAGTGTGACGACTACTACCTGAAGAACTACATTCGCTGGTATAACTCGAAGCCGTTCGCCTCGGCGAATGGGCAAATTCCCCAGGTCAATATCTGGGATGACCATGACGCAAGTACCACATGTTACATGATCAGAGCGGCCGGCTGACAGTTTGGCAGATTATCGATGGGTTCGGCTCCTACACTGATCATTTCATGCGATGCGACGTCTTCCGCGGAATCGGCGGCACCGCGCACAAGTATTACATGCTGTTCCAGCACCACCTGCCTCCGCCTGCATCGACATACACTTCGGGTGAGTCCAAGGCATCGCCAGTGGACTCAGTGAGCCTGACTGACTCGACTAGATCACCTCGACTCAAACGGCGAGTCTCCGGGTCCTGATCCGAATCAGCTCATTGACACATTTGTCGCGCCGCCCAAGACGGACAAGCAGTACATCATTGGCAAGAAGCCCGGGCCTTATGTTGCTGAGCACTCCTTCAACATGTTCACCCGGCTCGGTGCGCGCATCGCCCTGGTTGGACTGGACGCAAGAACCGAGGTGAGTGTCGTGAATGTGGTCCGCCCGTGCAACTATACTTATCATGATACAGCGCACTCGGCACCAAATTAACTACCCCGAAACGTATCAGCTCATTTTTGAGCGCGTGCGCAGCGAGCTGAACGCCGCGGCAAACTCGTCGCGGCCCATCAAGCACTTGATTCTGCTTCTCGGCATCCCTATTGCGTATCCGGTATGAGATCAGTGGCCCGACACCTGGCTGGACAGTGCTGACAGCGAAGCAGCGCCTCACATGGCTCGAGAATGTTCTTCGCAGCCCTGTCATTGGACCCATCAAGTTCTTGAACCGCCGTTTCGGCTTCGGTGGAGGCTTGTTCAACCACTTTGACGGCAGTGTGGACCTTCTCGACGACCTCGACGACCACTACACGGCCAAGACGCACAAGGTCGAGCGTGCTCAGCTCGTCGAGCAGATGCAAGCGATTGCCGCCGAGTACTCGGTACGAGTGACGATTCTGGGAGGCGACGTGCATCTGGCTGCCCTGGGCCGTTTCTACTCCAACCCGAAGCTCAAGATCCCAGTTGAACAAGACAACCGATACATGGCCAATATCGTGTCGTCGGCAATCGTCAACAAGCCCCCGCCCGCGGTAGTGGCGAACCTTCTCGCGCGCAGGAACAAGATCCATCACTTGAACCGCGACACGGACGAGACGCTGCTTGATTTCTTCGACAAGGACCCTGGCGACTCGGAGAAGACGGCCAACCATAATCATTGCACGATGCCGAGCCGCAACTTCGCCATGCTGACGGAGAACTCACCCAACGGCCCGGGCGAGACTGTCAACGGGCCGCCACACAACGGCGACTCGGCGGAATCCTACGTGGGCAGGGACGGCCACTCACAGCTGCACCGGGGCGAGGTGGAAGCAGGCACCAAGCACAAGGCGGCAAGCCCTGACACGCACGGCCGTGGCACCGATGGCAGTCTGGACGTCTGCATCAACGTCGAGATTGACCAGCACGACGCCGAAGGCAAGACTCAGGGATACGGCCTCACTGTGCCCGTGCTGCAGTACGAGAAGCGCCCTGCGTCTGGGCGTGCCACGCCGCGGTCGGGGCGTTAATGATGACGAATGCGGAGGCCGGGGGGCTCAATGTGTTGTATGACGACGTCAGAGCACGTCTGTGGGACGCCTACGACGCAAGGAATACGACGACGCGAGATACCAATGGATACCAAGAGAATTGTGTTTAGTGTATTTGACATGTGCAGATGTAAGGTTTGGGACTTGATGTGGGAACGCGGTGATGCGTAGGGTAGTAGGTGGGCAGATATCCGCAGCGCTCGGTGTTGGATTTGGATAGTTACTACTCTGTGCAGTCACGCCCACTTACGGAGCAGACAACGCATCTACCCGTGTACTTGCCTAAACAAGTAATGCCGACGCCTATATTGGGAACCGGTTCACTCGCACGCGGCCCGCGTTGTTTGACTCTGCAGCGCCTTTGTGGGATGATGACGTGGGACGCTTGGACACATGCCAGCAACTGGCGAGCACCTTGTGTCATCCTTGCGTTTCGTCTTGTCATGGAGCCCGATACAGGTCAGTCTTTGCGTTCTTAGCGAGGCAAAACCTTGCACGGGACACCACATGCCACGGTGGTGATCGACTTTAAATAGGCGCGGCAGATGAGGCCAGAACCGAGATACGGCAATCCGGCCTCGCGCGAAGAGCCTCTTGAAACAAGGAGGACATGATTGAGGGAACTGGCTGGCACCACGGGTCTTGTTTCTGCCCATATAATGGGCCGTAGTCCCGGCCGAGTCGTCGTGGATTTCGAACCAAGGCCGCTGACTCTCATCTCCTACACACACACGCTTTATCGCATTTGCAAGTTCATCATTTTCTTACACGGAAACATGAAGTGGACCGTTGGAGTCGCCCTCCTCGCCTTCTACGGCGTCGACGCCGTAGCCGGCCAAGCTGGTGGCGGCGCAGGCGACAACGGCGCAACGGCAGGCCTGCCTGACGTGCTCACGGGCGTACGTTGATAACTATTAATATTAGCCGCTCCCGTTCCCTCGTGACGGAGCGTGAGACGGGGGCTAACAGAGGACGAACGAAACAGACATGTTTCACAAAGGATAAGAACGAGTGTAGATTCACTTGGTCTGACGGCAAATATTACTACTCTCCCTGCAAGAAGAAGGCGCTGGTACGTTTTGTCCGGGCACAATCCATTGGCGGCCGTGGCCACTGCCGCTGGGCGGTCTCTGCCCTGAGGACTGCTGCATTCAGACTGACTATGTATTGGGAACGCGACAGTGCCGGAAGATGCTCAACTCGTGCACCGTCAAGATCGGTCGGTGCCAAAACCCTTCTGAGGTGCCCGAAGCCCAATGCACCTAGATGGACACCAGGATACGAACACAGACTCGCGCGCTATGATGGAGGGACGACGAGGAACGCGGTGATGATGGGAGGCGTCGATAAGGGGCATCATGGTGTTTATAGCTGCAACGTACTGTACTTACCGCCTCTGCGCCCATCAATGAATAATCCATTCCAAAAAAAGAAGAAGAAAATACAGAGTTTTGTCTCCTCGACTGTCATAGCAGCAGCAGCAGCAGCAGCAGCAAGACACCATCCGCATGTCATTACCCCATCGCGTCCGGTTGGCGGAGAGACAGCGTTCCAGCTTCCAAGCCCCGAGGACGGCCTGTGGGGGGCCAATTGGGCGTGCAAGTCTGGAGGGTCTGGACGCGGCCAGGCACGGCTCCCACCGACGCGCGGTGGTGGGCTGGCTGCCAGAGAAAATTTGGGACGCCCAGGTGATCACGACATGGTCCCCCAAGTGCAGGCACAAGGCAGCCGACTCAGCGTTTCCATTAGTCGTGCGTTTGCCCGCCCCTCCCCGCTCCCGGCATGGCTGGCCGGTCCTGCAGAACGAGGGCGGACGGGCGGCCGGCTCGAGACGGGAGGACGATTCGCGGTGTGGGACACGGTGAGCACTGAGGACAGCGAGAAACTGACGGGACATGGGGCTTGGGCCCAAGTGGCCACTTTGGGGCGCCGAAGTCGGGACCTGGGCTTCCAAGGTGGCCTCTGGGTCGCCCCTCTCGGCGCAGGTGCCGGTGACGGCGGGTGCGGCGGGCGCTGGCATTGGCCAATGGCGCCGCGCTGTGCCAAACATCCCCCCCAGCGCTCGTGGGCGGAAACCGGGGAACCCAGCCGGGCCAGATAGGCCATGGCGCCCCCCCAAACCCCCCCAGGGCGTCCCCCCCGGCACGCCTGTTGCGGCGAACGTCATGGGCCCTGCAGGCGGTAGACCCACCAATGGCCCCGCCCTTGTGCATTTAAACCGCGATAAGCCGAAGGAGCTCTGCGACCGGGGGCAGCTTGATTGTTAAAGCAAACTCGCCTTCAGCCACCGGACCGGCGACGACCTCACCTTGCACCCACCCACTGCTGCGACCGAGGCCGACGCTGACGACGACGAAGAAGACGTTGCTTGAAGACGACGAGCATCTTCCTTCCTCTCGATTCTCAGAGTTACTTGGGGTCATTGCCCACGTCGCACCGCACCGCACCGCACACCCACCGCCACGTCCCTCCCTCGCCTCCCGCCTCTCGCCACGATGAAGTCGGCCGTGTTCAGCAGGGCGAGCGCCCAGGGCCTCCGGTGCGCGGGCAGCCGGGCGCCGCAGCGCATGAGCATGGGCACCCTCGCCACCTGGAGGACGCCCAATGTGGCCAACGAGCCCAACGTGAGTCCCTCTGCTGCCCTCTGGGAGATGATGGCTCCCCCTTCAGCTCCAGGCGCGTGGGGAGCAGCACGCGCGAGTGGCTCGACGTGTCGCTGACGGGAAGCAAAACAGCATCACTACGTCAAGGGCAGCGCCCAGCGCCAGGGCCTCACGGCCGCCATCGAGCAGCTCCAGCAGAAGCTGCCCCTCGAGGTGCCCGTCGTCGTCGGCGGCAAGGAGGTACGTCTGCCCATGAGATGGCACTGAAGAACCGACACAACCGCGACCGGAGCCGCTCGCTGACCCTCGCTCCAAGATCACCACGTCGTCGGTCTCGCACCAGCTCAACCCGTCCGACCACGCGACCAAGGTGGCCAACTACCACACGGCCACCCCCGCCGACGTGTCCAAGGCCATCGACGCCGCCCTCGCCGCCAAGCCCGCCTGGGAGGCCCTCCCCTTCGCCGACCGCGCCGCCGTCTTCCTCAAGGCCGCGGACCTCGTCGCCGGCAAGTACCGCTACGAGATTATGGCCACCACCGTCCTCGGCCAGGGCAAGAACGCCTGGCAGGCCGAGATCGACGCCGCCGCCGAGCTCGCCGACTTCTTCCGCTTCAACGTCCACTACGCCCAGGAGCTGCTCAACCAGCAGCCCGAGCACAACGCCGCCGGCGTCTGGAACCGCCTCGAGTACCGCCCGCTCGAGGGCTTCGTCTACGCCGTCAGCCCCTTCAACTTCACCGCCATCGCCGGCAACCTGCCCGGCGCCCCGGCCCTGATGGGCAACGTCGTCGTCTGGAAGCCCAGCGACTTCGCCATCGCCTCCAACTACCTCGTCTACAAGATCCTCGTCGAGGCCGGCCTCCCCAAGGACGTCATCCAGTTCGTCCCCGGCAACCCCGAGGAGGTGACCAAGGTCGCCCTCGGCCACAAGGAGTTCGCCGCCCTGCATTACACGGGCAGCACCGCCGTCTTCCGCAAGCTGTACGGCGCCATCGGCCAGGGCGTTGCCGAGGGCCGCTACAGGTCGTACCCGCGCATCGTCGGCGAGACGGGCGGCAAGAACTTCCACCTGATCCACAAGTCGGCCGACGTGGACAACGCCGCCATCCATACCGTCCGCGGTGCCTTTGAGTTCCAGGGCCAGAAGTGCAGCGCCACCTCGCGCGTCTACGTCCCCAAGTCCCTCTGGCCCGCCTACAAGGAGAAGCTCGTCGCCGAGACCAAGAAGCTCAGCGTCGGCCAGCCCCAGGATCACTCCAACTTCATGGGCCCCGTCATCCACGCCGCCTCCTTCAAGAAGCTGTCGGGCGCCATCGACGAGGCCAACTCGGACAAGGAGATGGAGCTGCTGACGGGCGGCGCCTACGACTCGTCCAAGGGCTACTTCGTCCAGCCCACCATCTACCGGACGAGCAACCCCGCCCACAAGTTCCTGTCGACCGAGTTCTTCGGCCCCATCCTGACCGTGTACGTCTACGACGACGCCGCCCCCGACAGCTTCGCCAAGGCGTGTGAGCTGGTCGACGGCACCTCGGACTATGGCCTGACGGGCTCCATCTTCGCCGCCGACCGCGAGGCCGTCCGCTTCGCCGAGGAGAAGCTGCGCAACGCGGCCGGCAACTTCTACATCAACTGCAAGAGCACCGGCGCCGTCGTCGGCCAGCAGGCCTTTGGCGGCGCCAGGGCCAGCGGCACCGACGACAAGGCCGGCAGCCCCAACCTGCTGACGCGCTTCGTCAACATGCGCGCCATCAAGGAGGAGTTTAACGCGACCACCAAGGTCGAGTACCCCAGCAACGAGGTCTAAAAAAGCGGAAAAGGGGTGAGATGAGGAACAGATTGACGTAATTTGGGTAATCCAGTCGAGAGAGAGAAAGAGAGAGAGAGAGAGAAAAGGGGCGAGATGGCGACGCGGAGCCCGGTCATCCGGGCCGACTAGTGTCGCCAGCGCCATGTACGGATCGTGGACGTGCGGTGGCTGTAGAAGAGGCTTCTTACGAATTAATGAAAGCTGCTTGCGTGGCCATCTGACAAATGACTGGCATTGGTGTGCAGCGTGCCGTTGAATGAGTACCTTGCCCGGATAGTGTGTGACTGACAACAACGCAACAACAACAGCAACAACCACCAGGCTGCCCGCCGGAGTTGACGCCTTTGTTTCTGACACGCTTACGGCGCTTGATTGTGCTGTAGTCCAGCAGGGCGAGGCGGAGGCCTTTGCAGTACAGAGCCCGGCACGCAGGGTGAGCTGTGCGTGTCCCTGCTTGGTCGTGATGCTAGTCGTATGTATCTAAGTGGTTATACTTGATTGCCCAAGGCGTCATACTGCGTAACTAGATGTCCGCCTTGGCGTATTTGGTGAGCTGAAGACACACGGCTCAGAACACAACTACCTTAAATCGAAAGCTTAACAGGGCCTCTCACCCCCAGGCCACCTCGCGCTCGTTGTGCTGCCATACCCCCGACTGGAACAACGACGACGACAAGCGCGCTTTTCCCTCTTCCAGTTTGCACAAGAGCAAAGCGCAAGCGCCTCAATCATGATTCTCTTGCCCATCCAGTCTTGCGTTCCGTTTCTTCTCCTTCTTCTATCGGTCGGAGCCACGGCACCATTCAAGCAGTTCCCATCCGACGACGACTACTACACCGACTTCAAGGCTGCCGCCGCTCTGACGGACTGGGACGCGCCTCCGCTGTTCCTGAACTGGGACACGAATGACATATACAAGGCGCAGGAGTACTGCAACTACCACAACGCGTGTGTGCCAGGGGAGGTAGGTCGGCGGCGTGCCCTGAACACACCTAGTTGATTACTTGGGCAGCGGGATTTGGGCGTTGCGCGAGTGCACCACGCTGACGTTTGGTCGCCAGTGCGATCCCGGGAATGGTTTCTGCTCCTTCCAGCTCAAGTCAGTGAAGCGAACGGGTCACCACGAGGATCAGACTTTTACGATTGAGACGAGCTCCTGGTCTGCCAAATGCCCGGAAACGCAAAAGGTCAGTCAGTAGGCCAACTCCCCTGATCAGTTCTCTCTCTTTTCTCTGTCCCATGGTTTCTAATTTGCGCTCCAGTGTGTTCGAGGCGGCTGCCTGGCCTGGAGAGAGGAAAGGGAGGAACGCACGTTCATGGTGATACATAGCTGCGATTGACTCGCGCGGGAGCGTCCAGTGCCCGTCTCGTCCGGCGGGATGATTGGAAAGGCGAACGCTCGCTGTTCTCCCAGAGTAGGGCTGGCTGGCCTCTCTTTTGTTTGAGCGGCAGTCGCGCAGGTCGACGACTACTGCGGATGGCTGCCAACGCCGAACGCCAAGACATTACACATTACCAATGTACTCACTAAAATAAGAAAACGATGACCGTATCGGTGTCGGGGCCAAGACTTGCGTCGACAACTAAGTAGTCAGCGGACTTGCAACCTAGATGCCGCAGAGTGCCACCCCATCACCTGAGTGCGTGATGGCATTATCTAAAGCATCGAGCTTGAAACTCCCACCACCACATGTCGAACCGTGAGGGACATCTTGGAACGAATACGCGTTTCTGTCCTTGCGCGTCCCTTCCTTGGGGGCACTGCGCGGAACGGACCCAAAACGCAAGGGCATGAACAGCCCGTCCATTGCCCACAGCTCGGCCAGTATAGACGTCCCTGCGCCGCAATTTGAAACTCTGCAACGCAGACACTTGGACGATACGTTGCAACGCGTTTCGTTTGTCAGGATGAATGGCTGGGTCCGATCATTATGGCGGTCCATAAATAAGAGGAAAACTCCTCCACGTCACGCATGTCCTGTTACCATTTCCCTACGTTCCGAGAAAAACAACAGTCCAGAAGCGTACCACCCCCCGGCAGGCGTGCATGTGCCTCGCACACAATCGATACGATACCCATCCACGATGGCCCGCCATGCTGCACGCCTTTTTCTGCTTCTCCTCCATCTAGGGGCATCGTCTGCCAGCAACTATTGCTTCGAGGACGTCGCCTTAGCGCATATGCCCATTGATCCTAACAAGGAGATGTGGAATGCAGAAACGCAGGACTGGAACTGGGAGACTAACGATAGGGAGACGGCCCTAAAAATATGCGAACAAGATAATGAGCTTCAGTTTGGAGATGTACGCCCGCATTCTAGGTGCACTGGAAGTCTACATGTGGCTGACGATTTTCATGAGTTAGTGCCACAGCCGCCAGGGACCCCACGGTATCGAAGACGTCTGTGATCTCCCTCAAAAGCATGTGAGGGACTCTTCTACTGCTGCGCGGGGGTTTATTATCGCTTCAAGGACGACTACGAGGCCTTGTGGCGACAAGGGAGTGGTCGGTCCATCATCTCGAGGCCCGGCTTCAGCATGCGCTAACGTTGAACATAGTGCAAGCAAGGCAAATGCCAGGGCGGCTCGCGCCATGTGAAGGGTATTTATGAGAGGCGTGTAATGATCGACCACTGTTCCTGACGGGCAGTCTTGTCTGCCCTCACCATGCGTGGGCACGAGAATGGCAGTCCCTGTCGGCCTTGATGACTCGCACGCGAATGTGCACACATGTGTGGTGCGCTAACACGTACACATGAGGTAGTGCGTGAATACATGAATGAGTACAGTTGGAGAATCCGGTTCGTACACGAATGGTGCCCGTCGAGTGAATGATGCCCTCTCGCAACGCTCGGGGCATGGCCCCCCGCAAATAAGTCGCCCTGCCGACCAACAACTCGCTCGACGCCGGACGCATCGTCCCGCGCGCGACGCCGACCAGCTGAGACTCGGGCAAGCGCCAGCAGGGCACCGTCTGCTGCGTGCGCCGCGGAAGGGAAAAATAGGACGCAACGCAGGCCTAGCCAGCGACGACCGGCCGTGCAGGGTTTCATCGACGGGGTACGGACTACCTGTAGTACGGAGCACCGGTGCGAGTGCCGCACCGTTCCGGGAGACAGACACCACTTGTTGAGGGCCGGCCAGATGGCAACCCAGGCCTGGGCTTGGGCTGGGAGCTGGTCTCGCGCCGCCACCACCACGGGGCGTCGCAGTGACGAGGATTGGCGTTCCAGAGCCCCGGACTCCAAGAGACTCCAGACGACCAGACAACCACGGTCGCGCATCGACAGTGGACACGTGCTCGCTCAGGGAACCCTCACACGACCGCAACCGGGGGTGGGGGGACCGGCCGCGCGGTGCGGTGCGGGTGGAGAGGGCGTCGCCATTTGCCGGGGGAGGGCGTCCCGGACGTCGTCGCCGCTGCGAGGTGGTTTGTTGTTGGGGTTGGTGGCTGCTCCCGTGCCTCGCTCGTGCTCGCTCGTGCTCGTTGTGCTCGTGCTCGTCGTCGTCGCCGCCACCACCGCCGCCGCCGCCGCCGTCGTCGATGCAGCGCCGCACGCAGGCCGCTAAGCAGAAACCGGGGGCGCCCACGGGCAGGACTAACGGGACCCTGACGACGGCACATCCGCCCAGCGAGCTGGAGGAGCCGGAGACTGCCCACATGGGCGAGCGTGGCGCTTTGATTCGTCGGGCGGCGCGCAACGCCGCAGGGAGCACGCGACCATTTTCTCGATGATGCTTGGTCAATGTCAGATGTCGAGGCCCGTCGTCCGCCAAGCTCGCGCCCCCGTGGGCTCTCGTCGATTGTCCGAGTCCCCCTTTCAGGCCGGCCCATGTCGGGTCGGGGCTTGTTTAGCTGCGCTGCGCTGCTTCTTCGTCCTGCCCACGGGGGCGCGCGCAAGACGGGCCAAGTGGACGGATGGGACACCAATCGAGGCGGGAATGAGCCCTGCCCGCCCTCTCTTTCCCTCTTTGCCTCTCGCGCGCCTGCTGCAATTGGCGACTCGGACCTGCCTCTGAAGTACGAAGTCCAGCCAAGCAGGCTTCCAGGTTACCTCTCCACCGAGTACCTGGTACCCATCTGAAGCACCGTGCCTGTGCTCGTTGAGTACCTCAGGTACGAAGAACACGCAGTTGCAGTACTAGCAATCGTAGTCCCCGACAGAGGGAAACACTGTCTCGCCGTATCTCCTTCCCCCATCCCGTCTGTCCGGCCGTGGACCTTTCCTTCCACTTTCCACCTCTCTCCCTCTCTCTTCCTCTTTCCTTTCCTCCATCGCATCTTCGCTCTCGCAGTCCTTGGATGCCCGCCTGCGATCCCCTCGTTTGCTGAACCGCCCGCGCCGTCGACCACCGCCGACCCTCGTCCAGTCAGTCCCACTTACACGGGCCGCCTGCTATCTCTGCGCCCGCGCCAGCGCCCGTCCGCCACCTCTGCCACGAGCGCGAGCCCGCTCGAGCCCGCGTCCCTCGCTTGCGACAGGTCCGCAATCAACCGAAGAGAGCGCTCTTGATAAGGATCTCGAGATAAGGGGAAAGCCGACGGAAAGCCGCCATACAGTTCAAACGCAGCACCCAGTCGGTGCTGCGCTGTGCTCTCGCTACCCAGCCCGCCCCCCCGACTCTCGTGTGAGTCGTCCGGCGTGACAGCGACCCGCTGCCGCAGCTTCTCTCCGGATCTCCATTGCCGCGCAGCCCGCCCTCCACAGCCACCCCCGACACAGCCAGCAGCACCCAAGGCTCCAGCCAGCCCATCCCCACGCCCGCAGTGTCCACGCACACTGTCCGTTCGTGGCCCGCGTCGTGCCCGGGTCCTCATCGAAACTAGCTAGCCAGTACCTGCGGCACGGCGCCCCCCGTCGCCGTCGCAAGACCGACCCATCAAATATCGCGTGTCGAGGTCACTTACACGCACGCCGTCGCGGCACTGCGCTACCCGAACAGGAGACTGCCTCGCTCGCGGCCCTCGGTACTTGGCCGCGTGCCCTCGCGTCGCTCTGGGCCTCCTATCCGACGCCCGCAAATCGCAGCAGGGTGCAAGCTACTGCATGCCGTGACCTGGTTAAACCCAGCTGAGCCGTGCTGCCCGGGCCAAGAGGCCTTTTGAACCATCAGTCTCCGCCATGCCACGCCCAGCTCTCCCCCCTACCCCTGGCTCCTCTACGGATATCAAGGGCAAGGACGGCCGTCACCAGCTATCGTCCCTGCACCTTGCCTTTGAGCTTCCTCCCCCCGCCTTACACGATGGTGCTCGCATCTCTCCCACAGATGCGAAGCACAAGTCCCCCCCACAGCCTGCCTACGCCGCGCCCTTGAGCTCGCCGCAGGCCGCGTATCCCTTACAAGCTGCCGAGGCAGTTAAATCCCGCCGCCGCTCGTCCACCGCAAAGGACCCAAAGGACACGTCCTTTGCCCTCCCGCCTCCGCCGACGAGGTCGAGGAAGATTATTCAAATGAAGCCCCGCGCCCAGGAAGAGCCCACGGAGGGGCCCTCCGCCAAGGACTCTGGAAAGTCCACCAGCAAAGGCCCCGCGAACGCTGGCAAGTCAGCCGGCTCTGGCGCTGCCGCCGATAAGGGCAAGAAGAAGCAGCCGAGCGCCACGAGCGCCGCCGGTCGCAAGATCGCGAGGAAGACGGCCCACAGCCTTATCGAAAGGAGGCGACGCAGCAAGATGAACGAGGAGTTTGCCGTGCTCAAGAGCATGATCCCGGCTTGCACGGGAGAGATGCACAAGTTGGCCATTCTACAGGTGCGTAGCAAACCCCCCACGTGCCATCACGAGTCACGACCCATCAGGGTGCTGTCCAAGCGATGCTCATCCAAACGCGTAATTAGGCTTCAATCGACTATGTTCGATACCTCGAAGACTGCGTGTCCAAGCTCAAAGCTCAACACGGCGAGGCACAGAACCGCACCGAGTCGTCGCACAATCCACTCCCGCCCATCCGCGAGTTTCACCCGACGTTCCACGAGGATCCCGCGGGAGACGTCGAGATGACAGACTCGGACACGGCGTCGCCCCGATTCGCCGGTAACCCTGACCGTTCGCACCAGTCGTCCATCTCACCGGCACTGCATGCCCAGGACTCGCGCCACCGCCAGCACTCGTACTCGTCTGTCTCGACGGACCAGCGCCACTACAGCTACAGTGCGTCCGCCGGCGCGTCTCCCGCGTTTGGGCCCCAACACCATGGCCTCTATTCGCAGGGCAACTTGTCGGCCTCGGGGTCGACGTTGACGAGTCCGGCTCTGAACCCGCAAAGCGACCTCGATCAGGAGGCGACGGCGGCGCTGTTGATGCTAAACAACGACAGGCGAGGCACAAACGCCAGTGGACGTGGACTGTCCGTTCGCGACCTGCTCAGCACGTGAAGCGCTGGCTGACACGACGTGACAGACGACTGGCTCCGCTGGAGCAGCAGCCGCGACGTGACCATGGTCCATGACCGCAGCACGCGCCCGGCTTTGCGCCACCGCCGCGAGCGACATCTCTAGAGCTGCCTTATCTCTCGCGGTAGATGAGATATAATGGCCCTTGGCAGGCCACGGCCGTGGGGTCGATACGATACTCACAAAACCCCCTTCCGACACGGAAACGATGCGATGAAACGTTTCTTCTTACATAGACGAGGACGATGTTATATCCCTGTTTCAGTGGCTCGACGAATAATGCGTTGTTTCTTGTGTTTTGCACGGCGCGGAACGAACCGGATTCTTGATGTGGCGTTTGGCTGTTTGGTTGGATGCGGCGCGTGCGAAAGGCTGGGGCGGATGCTCGAAATGGGCGGCTATGATGTTTGGAGGTTCCCGGTGGATGTGTTTGGAGCGCTGCCCAAGTGTACAAGGAGAAGGAATGGCAGTCGACAAAAACGGCACCTTGCGTAGCCAGGCGCGCTTATAGGCATCATTGGTAACCGTATATACACAAGACATCCGATCTCATCATGCTTTCAGGCGCTCCGTTCCGGCAATGTCGTCGTTGGCGTCCTTGACGAGGAAGCTGCAGCGGCGCGTTAGCAACGGCAATTGCGAGGAGAGTTGCGAAGAGCAAGGAGACAAGGAGAAAGCGCCGGAGTGAGCGGTGACGCACTTGTACCACAGAACGGTGGGCCCAATGGTCATTAGATGCCAGAGGCTGTGGGCGTCGATGCAGCCGAACCAGGGGGGAAAGTCAAAGAGCTCCATGCTCATGGCAAAGGTGACCCAGGCGACGACGAGGCCGGGCCAGATGGCCCAGGTGCGGCGCGAGGTGCGGTAGCGGTCGTAGCTGAAGCAGCTCCAGAGGATGTTCTGGACGACGCCGGCGGCGACGTTGGCGGCCATGTTGTAGGTGTAGTCCCAGCGGACGAGCTTGAGGTAGGCGACGTGGCAGAGGTAGAGGGCGGCGCAGAGGAGGGACCACAGGCGGAGGAGGGAGCGGCGGCGGGGGGTGTCGCGGTCGAGGCGAAAGACGCGGATGGGGGTGTAGTACATGCCGTAGAGGACGTTTGCGCCGGCGGCGAAGTAGTCGAGCTCCTCGGTGGCCTGGAAGTCGCGGGTGTGGAAGAGGGCGCTGAAGACCCACGAGGCGATGCCGACGCGGGCGAGCCAGACGTACCAGGGGCGGAGGGGGTACGAGGCGGGGATGCGGGCGCGGACCTTTGCGAGGCCGTCCCAGTGGGCGGCGAGGTTGCCGAGGGAGAAGAGGACGGAGAAGGGCTCCTGCATGCCGAGGACGCGGTGGAAGGGCCACTTGCCGTGGAACTGGACGACGGGGAGGGCGGCGGCGACGCGCGCGTTGGTCACGATGTGCTGGCACGTGTGGTCGCACTCGGAGGCGCACGTCCAGAAGAGCAGGCGGCGGTGCAAGGCTGTTTTGTTTTTTACGTTGCGCGCGCGTCAGCGGAGATGAGAGATGTCAATGCGGCGCATACGACTTGTTATCGAGGCGGCAGGGGGAGACGGGAGGTCGACGTACGGATCGGGGTGTGGTCTTTGCCTGGGCCGCAGTTCTCGGCCTTGCACACCTGCAGCAGCGGGGGAAACATGTCAGCCAGCGGCCCGCGCAACGAAGCGGGCGAGGAGAGAGAGTCTTGCCTCGAGGCATTGCCTAAACTCGGGGAGGCGGTCGCCGACCGAGGCGTGCGCGACGCCGCAGAGGAGGCCGAGGACCAAGGCGAGGGCGAGGACGCGGGTCCATGGCGGCCGCAGCGTGCCCCTGTCGGACGCCATCGGACTGGAAAGGGACCAAAAAAAAGGAGCGCGCGCCGGACGGAAGCGAGGGTTTCTTAATGAAAGAAGAGAATACGAGTTTGGGGCTCGCAAGTGGATGTCAAGGAAAGTTCCGCAACAGAGGCAAAGTGGGCGGCGTCGTGGGGGGCAGCGCCATTCGCGCGCGCGTGTACGTGGATCGAGGTCGTGGCTGCGGTGGCCGTGGTTGACGATGACGGGGCCGTGGAGGTTTTGTAGCGACGGAGGATTATTGACGAGTCCAACCAGAGCTGTTGTCGTCGAGCCGGGGCCATTCGGACCCCGGCTGGGCCCCGAAGGGGGGGAAGCGGCAGGGGGAGGGAGGGCCCGGGGAGGGAGCTCCAGCTTCCCGCTGGGCGGGCGCGTGCGCGCGGGAGGTGAGGTGGGCTTGGTGAGGTGCGTGTGGGTCCTGAATGGGAGCACTGAGGGAGACGCTGGGACCTGAGCGAGCTTTTCGCTGACGGCGAAGAGCCGCCCACGCCTGGTCCATGTATTGCTCGTACGTGTAAGTCGAGAGGCCAAGGGCTGCGATGTGCCGACGCGGGCATGCGCGGTCCATTGCCTCCAGACTGATGCGATTCACTAAGGTATTGCAACCTTTTTTGTGACTACCTTATACATGTGCCTGCTGGATGCATCGTTTTTGCGTTGTGGAGGAAGTACACAAACTGCCGAAACGGGACGAACAGCGAGTTGCCAAACGTCTTGTGCGACGAAACACCCGTCGTCATTGACACAGACGCTCCGTCGTCCAACCCGTCATCGGCGCCATGGCCAGGCTCGGAACAACCAAGGCAAAAGAAAAGAAGAAAAAAAGTTCATCGCTAGTTGGCTCATGGCTGCCGTTGTGGCTGCCGAGGGCGCCGGGCTGCTCCAGTGCCTTGCAGCGCCCGTCCGCTGCCAAAATGGCGCCGGCTAGGTATCCGTTGCCCACGGCAACCCGCCGCGCGCCCATTGGTCGCCCGGCACCCCGGCCAAAATAATCCAACCAGTGCTGCCGCCCGCTCGCCAATCCATTCCTTGACGATGCCATCGGCCCAGGCAGTCTCACTACCCAGACGCGACGGATACATCTCGACAAGCCCACACGCCGCGGACCATGGCCGCGCGCTGCCCGTAATCATCGGCTATAGCTAACGTCCCGGCCTCTCAGCTCATTCTTTTTTTTTTGGACCTCAATTCTTGGGAGGCGGCGAGTCCTTGTGCCTGGAGGGAGCGCTTGTCCCACTTGCTTACACCGCCAGACGACGCGTCTGCTCCTCGAAATGGCGACGGCTTCGCCAACACCGATGGCCACCGCCGGCCCCGTCCGGAGGACTTCGCAGCGCCAGGCCCTCAGGCGCCCTCCATCGCGACCGATGCTTAACAGGGCCGAGAGCCAACCTGCTCCCGCTGCCCCGGAGGGCCCATCGCACTCGATGCTCCAGCACCAAAGCCAACAACAACAACAACAGCAGCAGCAGCAGCAGCAGCAGCAGCAGTATCACAACCACGACGACAGCTCCGAAGACGAGATCCCAGTGCCTATGAAACTCAGCGCTCTCACCAAGGCACTGCTCAACGATGGCGTCCCCGAGGCTGCGGCCGTCGCCGCCGCGACGAGGGCCGCCTCACCGCCGAGGACGAGGCGGCGCGCCAGTCAATTGAACACGGCCGCGCCCTCGGCCGCGCCCAACGACCGCAGGCATCTGAGGTCCGGCAGCGTGCAGGCTGCGGATCCCGCTCGTTCTTCGAAGCCCCCGAGCCGCGAGGCCAGCCCCGTTAGGAAGCGGGTGGTGCGGCTCAGCAACACGCCTCAGAGCCTCAACCAGATCCAGCCGTCCAAGCGGCGCTCGACGTCCATGTCCCGAGCGACCGGTGCCGCGGCACGCCCGGCCCCTCCGGCGCGTCCGCCGAGCAGGACGAGCGCGAGGGAGAAGTCGGCGGCGCCAGAGGAGAGGCCCGAGTCTCAACAGGAGCAGCGACCCGACGTCAACACTCCTGCCCATGGCGAGCGTGTTGTGCGCATCGTGACGGGCTCTTCTGGCAATCGCAGTCGCATCGGCTCATCCGGCCATTCCTCCAGCCGTTCCAACTACGACCGGTCGGCCGTCGACAAGTCTGCGCTCGAGGCCGAGCTCGAGCAACCCGAGGCGCCCGAGACGGTCGCGCGCAACTCGGCAAATGTTAGTCATGGCAGCGTCTCCCGGCACCCCTCCTCCAGAGGCCGGACTGATGACATCCCGAACCCGCAGAGCTCAATGCGAGTCAAGCGCGTCGGCAAGATCCCTGGCAGTTTCCTTAGCGGCCCCGCGAGACGCGGCCGCAGACGCCAGAGCGAGGAGGACGCCGACGAGAACGGCGACCTCATCGCGAGCCAAGAGCCCGAGCACCATGTCGTCGATGACGCCGCAGAGGCGTCCTACTACGCCGATGGCATCCGCAACTTCAACTCGGGCAGTCCCGTTAGTGGAAACGCTGCGGCGCGAGCGATTCACCGGAGATATGCCTCTAACGCTGACCTCCAGGAGCCGGCCTCCGCTCGTCCCTCGCCGCGTGGCATCCCTCTGCAGCCCAAGCGCGCAGACGAGATCCCTGAGCATATGATGCCCATGCGCATCGAGATGCCATCCGCCCACGATCAAGAGAACGAAGTGCCAGCCAGCTACAAGCGGTCCAAGATCTCCGTCGACCATCCCCTGGAAAAGAACCCACGACCCCTGAGCGTCGACATCAATTTGGGCGCACTAAAGGCTGCCTCGCCGGAAAGAAAACCACTCGCTGCCATGACCAACAACACGCCGCATCGACCGGCTCCGCCGCCGCCGCCCAAGATGTCCGTCCTGGAAGCCGCGACGTCGACGGCCGGCGCTGCGGCCACCACAACGCAGGCCAAGCAGCGGAGGAATGTGCTCAGGGTCAACGGAAAATGCTACACGAGGCTCGACTGTCTCGGCCGCGGCGGCAGCGCCAAGGTCTACCGCGTGACGGCTGAGAACGGCAACATGTTCGCCCTGAAGCGCGTCTCACTTGAGAACGCTGATGAGATGACCATCAAGGGCTACAAGGGCGAGATAGACCTGTTGGGCAAGCTGTCGGGTGTGGACCGCGTCATTAAGCTCTTCGATCATGAGATGAACTCCGAAAAGCAGGTGCTTACCTTGGTGAGTGAAATGGCAGCCCTCGACTGAGGTCTATCGACTAACATGGCACAGCTTATGGAGATGGGTGAGCTGGACCTCAACAAGCTCCTCACGTCGCGGCAGAACCCTGAAGCCGCCAAGTTCGACCCCGTATTTGTGCGCTGCTACTGGAAGGAGATGCTCGAGTGCTTGCAGTCGGTTCATCAGTACGACATTGTGCACTCGGATCTGAAGCCCGCCAATTTCGTGCTTGTTCGCGGCCGGCTCAAGCTCATCGACTTTGGCATCGCCAACGCAATCCAGACGGATGAGACAGTCAACGTCCACCGCGAGACGCAGATTGGCACCCCCAACTACATGTCTCCCGAGTCGCTTATGGACTCAAACAACCCGCGCGGCGGGCGGCTGCCGGGCCGGCCCAAGCTTATGAAGCTCGGCAAGCCGAGTGATATTTGGTCGCTCGGCTGTATCATATATCAGATGGTGTACGGCCTACCGCCTTTTGGCCACATCGCAAACCAGATGGCGCGATGCCAGGCCATCATCAACTGGGACCATCACATCGACTTTCCCTCTCGCGGCATGGGCGGCGTTCCCGTGCCGCCGTCGCTGCTGCGCACGATGAGGCGCTGCCTCAACCGAGACATCCACATGCGTCCGACGTGCGAGGAGCTGTTGCACGAGACGGACCCCTTCCTGTATCCGGCCGAGCTCACCGACAGGGCGCTGCCCATTGACGAGGAGCTGCTTGGTAGGATCATCCAGAGCGTCGTCATGAGGTGCCGCGAGCGCATGCCCACCGAGGCGGAGACTATGAGCGTCTGGCCGCAGGCATACATGGCGAGTATCAGAAAGGCCATGGCGGGGAGGCATTGACCATGACGCGAAAACAAAAGGAACAAACTAATTCACTCCTCAAGAAGCGGACTTTACGCCGAGGCGGCGAAACAGCCGAGCGCGGCTGGCGGGGGCTTATCGTTTTCATGACAAGGGCCGGGCGTCATCTATCCCTTTGGCTTGGAGTTTGAGGAGTTTGGATGGTTCTCGACTGTCGCTTGCATATACCACTTGACGAATTTTGTGTATGAGTGCACAAGGATCAAATATTTCTTTTACTCTTCTTCACTCGCTCATTTCCCGACTGGAGCCAGCATAGACTAGCGTCAAGAAATGTTTAAATGGCTTCGCAGGAAAAGCTCAATGTCTTTGCCAAGAAACGAGGTGGCTTATTTGTGTGACGGTATGACTGCTTTATTGTACAGCCAGCTTGGCGCTGGGTAGGTGGTACACCGCGATTAGAGCGGTTCACCGACAGGCAATGTCGGTATACGAGTACATGATTCCTCCGCACTGATCCCATGCTTCCCCCTCGGACCCTGCGCTGGCTCCCTGCTCTATGCGCTCGGCTCGTCCGCCTCCTCGGGCGTCTTGATGTTGAGCTCCGAGATGCGCAGTATCGTGTAGCGGTGCTTGCTCTTGGCCTGCTTCTTCCGGCGCTGCCTCCGCTTGGTCTTGACCTTGATGCGGAGGGGCTCCGACTCGACGCCGAGGACGGTGGCGCGGCACTCGAAGACGCGCTCGTCGATGTGCGGCGCGCCCTTGAGGGTGTAGTCGCGGCTGCCGAGAACGGAGGCGCGGTTGAGGCGGAGGACGTCGCCGGGGAGGACGCCGGGCATGCGGAAGGGCAGGCGGACCTGGTCGCCCTCCTGGACGAGGTAGGGGAAGCCGTGGATGTGGACGGTGATGTAGTGGCCGCCGGGCTGGGCGGCGAGGAGCGGGAGGAGGTCGCGGACCGAGTCGGCGACGGGAGGGGCGGGCGGCGGCGCGGGGTGGCTCTTCTTGAAGGCGAGGGGGCGGACCTGGTTCTCTGTCGGGTTGGGCGCGTTGTTGACGTGCGGCTGGTTGACGGGCTCGACGATGGGCGTCGTCGAGTTGAAGCTTCGTCTTGAGCTAGCGGGCGAGACGGAGGCCCTGGCGCAGGCGGCGCGGCGGCACACGCTGCGGAGGAGGATCGGCGACGTAGAGGCCGTCGGGGGCGTCGCTGCCCGCAGCTCCAGCACGGAGCGCAACAGTGCTCTGCTCATCCTGTCCTGGACCGCAATTGCCCGGCGAGGCGGCGATGCGGCGATGCAGCTTCGGGTGAGGATGGGTCGACTTTGGCTGCTGCTGCTGCTCCCAAAAAGTTTAGGTGAAGCAGCGAGTGGATTGGGTTGGAGGTCGAGTGGAGTTCCCTGGCCGGGCTGCTGCTGTGCGACCCGGATAAAGCGTGGCTCCGAGCGCCGACGGTGGTGGTCCCTTGGGTCCCTCCAACCGCCCGCCTTTTTTTTCTACGGGCGAAATTTCGAACCTCACTGCAGGCGGCAGAATCCCCACCGCGTACATCCATACAACCAACCTCCCCCGACGACGATTGAGAGTCCATCCCCGGCTGGACAGCAACAACCGTCAACATGGTATGTCGGACTCGTCTCTTCGCGGGCAGTCGTGAAGAGAAAGGAAGAGGGACGCTCCGGTGCTGACAATGTTCCGCAGCCTCAGAACGAGTACATGGAGAGGTGGCGCAAGCTGCACGGCCGCCGCCTCGACCACGAGGAGCGAACGCGCAAGCGCGCCGCCCGTGAGGGCCACAAGGCGTCGCAGGATGCGCAGAACCTGCGGGGCCTGCGGGCCAAGCTGTACCAGAAGAAGCGGCACAACGAGAAGATCCAGATGAAGAAGGCCATCAAGGCGCACGAGGAGCGCAACGTCAAGACGGCCGACGAGAAGGAGCCGACGACGCCGATGCCGTCGTACCTGCTGGACCGGACGAACCCGTCGACGGCCAAGGCGCTCAGCAGCGCCATCAAGAACAAGCGCGCCGAGAAGGCGGCCAAGTTCAGCGTGCCGCTGCCCAAGGTGCGCGGCATCAGCGAGGAGGAGATGTTCAAGGTGGTCAAGACGGGCAAGAAGGTGCAGCAGAAGGCGTGGAAGCGCATGGTGACGAAGCCGACGTTTGTCGGCCAGGACTTTACGCGCCGCAACCCCAAGTACGAGCGCTTCATCCGCCCCATGGGCCTGCGCTACAAAAAGGCAAACGTCACGCACCCGGAGCTCGGCGTCACCGTCCAGCTGCCCATCATCAGCGTCAAGAAGAACCCGCAGAACCCGCTGTACACGCAGCTCGGCGTCCTGACCAAGGGCACCGTCATCGAGGTCAACGTCAGCGAGCTGGGGCTCGTGACGGCCGGCGGCAAGGTCGTCTGGGGCCGCTACGCCCAGGTCACCAACAACCCGGAGAACGAGGGCTGCATCAACAGCGTGCTGCTGGTGTGAGCGAGGGCGGCTGCGGACTGTCCCTTTTGCGCTCATGCAAGAGATGGGATGGTGGTGCTGGTAAGCGGTGTGTCACCTCATTGTACTGGGCGTTGGCGGCGTTGGGTCCAAAATCAAAACCGAGCTCTTGCTCTGTCTGCGCTTGCTTTCTAGGGAGGACGGGTCGGACGATATACTACTGGCAGACGGCATACATGACCGCGAGACGTCAGATCTGAATATACCATAGAAGCACTCTTCCGACGGCATGCTCCTCTCCATCCGCGGCGTGTCCGATGCTGTACCTGCGTCTTACATGATATTGACTGACCTCCGGAGACTAGCCCCGAGCTGCGCAGCATTTCAGATCCCCCAATCCCTCAAAGCAAAAGACCATAAAGTTTTCAGGCAACGGGCCATCGTGACTCGTGAGACCACCCATCGCTCACCGTCAATCGCGACCGGCAGAGCCTTTTGACACCCACACTTTGGGCTTAGCGCTGCTCGTGGGCACTGGAGCGGGCCGTGGCTGGCATACGTACCTGGTAGGTATAATGATCGCAGTGCAGGGTCCAGCACGGGCAGTCCAAACAGCGGTGCCGCCGCAACGCCCAGCGCCAGCGCCAGCGCCAACTCAGCCCAGTCCAGCCCAGCCCAGCCCAGCCCAGCCCAGCCAAGCCAGCCCCTCACCCCACTGCGACGAGGGGCCCGCAAGGCGGTGACGGCCCTGAATTATTTTCTGCCCGACAAAACCTGCAGCCCGCCGCCTCGTGCTCTCGAGGGTGCTTCGTGGTATTTCGTCCCTTCCCGCCTCTCTCCCTCTCTGCATCCGCCCGCCGTCGCCGCTTCGTCCTTGCGCTCTCTTGCCCCGGTCCCGACGATATTTCTCTTGGGTCGCTCGAAGCCATTGTATCGACACTTTATCTTTTTTCTTTTTAACCCTTCTGTTCAGATCCCACGCCTGCGTCTAATCCCGGGCCCATCATGAGCAACAACAACGATAAGATGGAGGTCGAGATGGCCGAGCAGAAGATGAATGAGATGGCGCACAGCGAGCAGCACTACTTCAAGAGGTATGTGCGCACTCTCCGCGTGAACACGCAATGTTTCCTTGAGTCGCCAGCGATGCGCCGCCTGCTGTTGGCGACGTCTTCGCTGGCGACTTGCTCCCACCGGCGCAAGACAGCATCGCATGAAGGACTTGATGGCTAACCGGTGGGTTGAATCGATGTAGCTACGATCACCATGGTGCGATTGACCCCCTCGAAGAGACTCTATGACTCTACCACCCCGCCCTGTCGCTTGGATTGTCGCTGACCGTAGCCGTTTTACCTGTCGAACAGGCATTCACGAGGAGATGCTGGTAAGCTGCAACTGCCCCGCCCCCGCGATGCACGTTTTGCTTCGCGGGGCATGCGGCATCTGTCCGCCCGCCCGCCCGCGACGGAAAATGACGAGACTCGAGAGCTGACACCGGGTCCCTGCGCAGAAAGACGAGGTCCGCACGCGGTCGTACATGAACGCCATCATGCAGAACAAGCACCTCTTCAAGGACAAGGTCGTCCTCGACGTCGGCTGCGGCACCGCCATCCTGTCCATGTACGTTCCGCTCCCCCGGCGCCGCGCAGAGAGAGAAAAGAGGCGCTTGCCGCCCGACGCCACAGGTTCGAGATGCCTAACATGCCACGCACAGGTTCGCCGTCAAGGCCGGTGCCAAGCACGTCATTGGCGTCGACATGTCGTCCATCATCTTCAAGGCGCGCGAGATCGTCAAGGCCAACGGCCTGTCCGACAAGATTACCCTCATCCAGGGCAAGATGGAGGAGGTCAAGCTGCCCTTCCCCAAGGTCGACATCATCATCTCCGAGTGGATGGGCTACTTCCTCCTCTACGAATCCATGCTCGACACAGTCCTGTACGCCCGCGACACCTACCTCGAGAAGGACGGCCTCATCTTCCCCGACAAGGCCACCATCTTCTTTGCCGGCATTGAGGATGGCGACTACAAGGAGGAGAAGATTGGATGTAAGTTTTGAAGAAGCGCTTGAGCCCCCCCCCCCCCCCCTGGGGGCCCCTCTCCGACTACGTTCTCCGCGTGCTGACATGCGCAGTCTGGGACAACGTCTACGGCTTCGACTACACGCCCCTGAAGGAGACGGCCCTGTCCGAGCCCCTCGTCGACACCGTCGAGCTCAAGACGGTGGTGACGGACCCGACGTCGGTGCTGACGCTCGACCTCTACACCTGCACCACGGCCGACCTCGCCTTCACCACGCCCTTCAAGCTGTCGGTCAAGCGCGACGACTTCATCCACGCCCTCGTCTCGTGGTTCGACATTGACTTCACCGCCTGCCACAAGCCCATCCGCTTCTCGACCGGCCCCCACACCAAGTACACCCACTGGAAGCAGACTGTCTTCTACTTCAAGGACGTCCTCACCGTCCAGGAGGGCGAGGAGATCAAGTGCAACCTCCTCGTCAAGCCCAACGACAAGAACCGCCGCGACCTCGACATTGAGATTGACTACAAGCTCGAGACGGACGACGCCACCCGCACCAGCGCCGACAAGTGCACCTACCGCATGTGCTAAATTTGGGCCGTACCGGCTGTAGTGGCGACGAAAACGGAGTACAGCAAGAGGGACAATGGCAATGACCCCCCCGCCGCGGAGGTTGGGTAGCCCGAGCTTGGACGGGTGTTTTTTTTTTCTTTTTCTTTTTTTTTGATTTTCAATGTGTTTCCTCCGCTCATAGAGGCGCTTTTCTGTTGGGTCCGTTACGAATGGCATGAAGGGATAAAAACTGAGGAGAGGGGAAGCGGGAGAGGAGAGGCACAAAAAAAACCCAGGATGTGAGGCGATTGAAGAGAGAGGGGGAAAGGCGACGACGGGCAACAGCGTGCCTGGTTGCCGCAATGGGGATACCAGATACCAGTCTATAGACCACCATCTACCATCTACCGAACTACCTTACGTACCTAGACTTACCAAATCTATGCGATCCCATGGCTCCCATGGATTGCAGAGAGAGCGACGACGGTGATCGTCTGTTGCAGTGTGGCACGTGAAGCGATTGTCCGCGACAGGATACTTGGTACACGAGGAGGAGAGCCGTGCAAATAGTCTGTTTGAGTTTTGTATTCAAAGTGGAGAGGACGTTGCGCCCTCTCTAGCTAACAATGATATGCAGTCTACAAACTGTCCTCAGGCGACAACGCCGGCCCCAGCTGACTGTTTCCCGCCAGAAGCTTTCTTTTGTGTTGTTGTTTGCAAACAATGCAGCATGATGAGAGTAGTGCAATGTGTGTAGAGCGAGGGGATATGGTGTGTGTATGGTAAAACATGGAAAGCGCCGGAGCCCACCTGTACTGAGTCTCTGCAGCCCGCCCGCCCGCCGAACCAGCAGTCTCCCCTTTTGAACCGTTTCTTGCTCATAAGTCATTCACAGCGTCTCCTCCCACACGTCTGATTTTTAAGCTCGCTCTGCCTCCTGGGCGAGATGCAACGAGTTGGAACCTCTACCCTGGTTGCCGGCGCTCATTGCGTCTCCGCCCGAGGCGTTCCCACAGCAAGAAAGTAGACCGCGTCGACGTGTCGCGGCCCGTTCCGGCCAACAACGTGTCGTTCTAGGAACCGAATTGCTTGACGATCTGGGCGACCTTATTCGCCAGCTCGTCTGCTTCGGAGCGAGTCGCGGCCTCGGCATACACGCGGCAAGCGTTTTCGGTGCCGCTGGCGCGAGCAAAGGAGCGAGCACTCGAGTATTTCTTAACAACCTGGTCGATCTCGTCCTGGGCACCAGGCGGGTGGCTGAGACGTCGCTCGGCATCAGTCGCCTTGAAAAGATCCTTATCGCCAACCTCAACGCGGACCAGGCGGTTGGGTAGGTCCGTGTACGTCATGGCCCAGTCCTTGAGCGACCAGCCCTTGTGGGCAAGGATGACCTCGACCATGAGCATGTCGGTGATGGCGTCGCCAACCGTCTGGTTGATGAGGTCGCCGACGGCGGCCAGGGTCTCGAGGGCATCCTTCTGCGCAGGAGACTGGGGCTCCTTCTCGCGGAAGACGCGCATCGCCTCTTGGGAGAAGACGACAGTGCCGTGGCCATTAGCCTCGAAGTAGACGCCAATGTCGAACTGGCACGCGGCGTGGTGCAGATGCTTCACACCAGTGGGGGTGCATACGACGGGGAGCTGCAGGTGCTTCTGAATGTACGCCGTGCTGGCGCCGTTGGCGTAGGCGGTCTGAACAACGCCGATGCGCAGGTCGTCCTCGAGGCCGGCCGAGCGAACGAGATCGCCAATGAAGGAAGCATTGAGGGACGAGATGCGGTCGCCGTCGAGCATGAAGAAACCAGTGTCCGGGTCGATCCAGTAGTACATGAGGCGATCGGCGTCGCCGTCAAACGAGCAGCAACGCAGGCCGGGGACGGGTTTCGGGTTCTGGGGGGCTCGCTGCTTGGTCTTGACATAGTCGGCGCCACACTATCATAGTCAGCACCTAGAATTGGAATCGCAAGTGAGGACTGGCGGCTTACCTCGAGGTTGAGCACCTCAGGACGGAGTACGTCGTCATTGACAACCTTGACGTCAAAGCCCGTGACGTCCTTGGGAATGACCTTGAGCATCTCGGCGAACTTGGGTCCGCCGACACCGTTGGCGCAGTCGACCTGCAGCTGGCCCTGGATCTTCTTGCCGCGCAGCGCGCGAACAAAGGCATCCGAGAATTTTTGGTAGTAGCCGGCCTCGCTCGTCTCGCCGTACGACTTGGGTGTGCCCTCGGTGTTGACGCAGCGCGTCAGGTAGTGGAGCTGGGGGGTGGTGAGGATCTTGTAGTCGGTATGCTCGGTACCGGTGGCGTCGAGAGCGGCGGCGAGGGCAACGACCAGGCCGTGACCCGAAGGACGGGTGTCACGACCGTAGACGACGCGACCGGGGGCGTCGAGGTCGATGCCGAGCTGGGCGGCCAGGGCCTTGTAGTCCTCGAGCAGCTTCTGGTCGGAGGCGGCGTTGACGAGGCGGGTAGCAAAGGCCTCCCAGTCCTGCTCCAGCATCTCGCCCATGGGGTCGACAATCTTGACGCCGTTGTCGGCAGCCGGGTTGTGGCTGGCGGTGATCATGACGCCAATGGCCTGGCCGTTGAGCTTGCGGCTGCGGAGACCGGCGAGGAGACCGACGCGGAACGAGACGGCGGGGAGGAGGTCGGCCTTCATGCGGAAGCCGGCGGTGCCATACTTGTACACCTGGCCGGGGACGATGGGGAACCTGGCCGAGGCGGCGAGAAGCTTGTCATCCATGGCGGCGGATGTCGGGGTCGGTGTCGGGGTCGGTGTCGGTGCGTGGAACGTGGGAGCGTGACGACGAAGGCGACCGACCGTGTAAGCCGGTGGTCGTTGCGGGCTTTTAACGGTGGCGGGGTGGAGGAAGAAGGTTCGTGGAAGGAAGGAAGAGCT
Source organism: Purpureocillium lavendulum (assembly GCA_029168975.1). Taxonomy (NCBI): domain Eukaryota; kingdom Fungi; phylum Ascomycota; class Sordariomycetes; order Hypocreales; family Ophiocordycipitaceae; genus Purpureocillium; species Purpureocillium lavendulum. The sequence continues at coordinate 2,042,343 of JAQHRD010000001.1, forward strand.
CAGCTCAGCTCAGCTCAGCTCGGGCAGCTCAGTCCAGCCAAGGCAGCACTAGCAGAGACAACAAAAGGACCCGTGTGTCCCCTTTTCGTCGTGAACGGAATTGGCCTGTCTGGCAAAACAAAGCAGCGAGGCGAGACGCGGGCGATGCGAGGTTCACGAGGTGTGGGAGAGACAGGAGGCCGGGTAATAATAGAAGTAGTCGTAGAATTGACGGGCGGAGGGGGAAACGGCGGGAGGGGCGGCGACGCTCGTGGCCCTGGAAACGAAGCGAAGCGTACCTTACCTTCCTTCGGTGTCCAATCCTCACCCTCGTGGCCAGATTCGAGGTGGTGGGATCGGCGGATGGAGGGGCTTTCCCACCCATTGGGACCCCACGCAAGGAACATTGAACGCCAGCAGCCTGCATGCCCGCCTGCCCGCCTAGGGCTGCGGGCGCTCTCACGTCACTCGGTGCCCTGGAACACGACGTGGACCCCGCCATGGTGACCAGGGCGGTGCAGCAGATCCATGTCCCTTCCCACCTCAAGCACCCAAGGTACAGTACGTACTTTACTTGTCCAGGTTGCCAGGGCTGCCCTGGGCTGTCGTATTAGGTCGTTGCCAGGGTGGAGGCGGCCAACAGCGGGGCGACAGTTCCAGCACCCGACAGCCCACTGGTGGGTGGGTGGTGGCGGTGGTGGTGCAGCGGTGGTGGTGGTGGTGATGTGGATGGCACCGCTGCCCAGCCTCTGAACCCCTCATCGCCATCACCGCCTCACCGTGCGAGCCTCCCGTCTGCTCTGCCGACCGCTTTTTGCTGTTGCCTCCGCGCGCGGGCACCCGGCACAACCCCTTCGCCTGTTACGTACGACATGGACGTCCGGGTCGACCAGCATCGATGCGTTGCAGCTCGATGCCTCGATTGGGATAGAGATGCGTCTCCGCGGCTCATGGAACGACGGTGAGACCCTGCGACGCCAGGCCCAGGGACGGGCCCAGGGACCTGCGGGCTTGAGACGAGGCATCTCGAAGCCGCAGATCCCCAATTGACCGTGGCTGCACGACAACCGTCCGAGACCTCGCTCGTATTCCGCCAGCTCCAGGACTCAGGAGTCAGGAGGAGCATCTAAGTACGAGCACGGCTGCTCGCTGGCGGCTCGGCGTCCAGGCCGACTTGGCCGAATGCTCCACTGCCCTGCCGCTGAACTTGAGCGCGCGGGCCCACCAAGCCCTGCACGACAGCGTCATGGCCCCCCAGGCGGCACGTGTTGTCGCGCTGTGGCAGGGGCAGCCGCCTTATTACCTAACGCGCCAAGGGCACCCCAGAGTCCAGACAGACGCGACCTCATTCACGCCTCTGATTTGGCTTATTGTACCTCACACGTTGTTGGTGTCGCCAGCTATCTTTTGGTTTCTTGGCCGGGATACAACTTGCTGTGCTCTTCTTGGCCCTTTGTTTCATGGATCCATATCCGACGGAAGCATTGGCTTCGCTTTAGACGGCGACATCATGCCCGACGACGCCGACTGCGCCAACCCGCAGCTCCTCGCCTGGGTCAAGGAGTGGCTCGATGTCGCTCGTGAGCGCAACTCCAAGGGTGCCACCGTGTATCGAAACGCCTACGAATCCCTCAAGGCTTGCCCTCTCGTCTTCCAGCACCCCGCTGAGCTCCAGCAGCTCAAGGGCTTCGGCCCGAAACTGTGCGAGCGGCTCACGGTGCAGCTGCAGAAGCACTGCCAACAGCATGGACGGCCGATGCCCGAACACCCCCAGGCGAGGAAGGCTGCGGAACGGGCGCAGCAGGACGACGACGATGGCGCAGCAGGAGGTACCGCCGGCAAGAGGAAGAAGGCGGCTAGGAAGCCCAAGTTGTATGTTCCGGCGTTTCGATCTGGAGCCTACGCCCTCGTACTCGGGCTCTCTACCCAGCCCGAGGACTCGACTACCGGCATGACAAAGGCCGAGCTCATAGAGGTGTCGCAGCCGCACTGTGACTCCTCCCTCACGGTGCCGACTGATACCACCAAGTTTTACACCGCGTGGAACTCGATGAAGACGTTGGTCCAAAAGGAGCTCGTGTACGAGAGGGGCAGGCCACTGCGGCGATACGCATTGACTGATGACGGCTGGGATGTGGCGAAACGAATAAAGGACACGCGTGAGTGGCAGTCCGAGAACAAAGAGGCCGACCCCCCACGACCAGCTTCGACGCATGGTCTCGATCCGCAGCCCAGACCGGCCTCTCGGTCCGAGTCTCCGCCTGCGCAAGTGGAGGTCTTGCGAGAGGAACCCTCGCCGTACCAGAATGTTGTTGCCGAGGGACCAATCATCTCTGGAGACGGATCGCTTCCTGACTTTGCCCCTATCCGCTTAGCCCCGGGGTCTTTCACCGTTCACCTCGTCCTCGACGTTCGTGAGGTTCGAGCCAAGACAGACCGCGACTATATGCAGGAAGAGTTGGCCAAGCAGGGTGTCAAGCCCATAATGAGGAGCTTGGAGGTGGGCGATGCTCAGTGGGTTGCCAAACTCCACGACCCTGACCTGCTAGCCAGGTACGGCGCAGAGGGAGACGAGATTGTCCTGGACTGGATTGTGGAGAGGAAACGTCTGGACGACTTGATTGGCAGTATCAAGGATGGGCGCTTCCACGAACAAAAGTTTCGGCTCAGGCGATGTGGAGCGAAAAAGGTCATCTACATCATCGAGGAGATGTCCATGGATCAAGCCACGTTCCAGCGGTACGAAGAGGCAGTCCAGTCGGCCATTGCATCCACGCAGGTGGTCAGCGGTTACTTTGTCAAGCGAACAGCAAAGATGGACGACACCATAAAATACCTGTCGAGGTTAACGGGGATGCTGAAGAGGGACTACGAAAGGAAGACACTCAATGTCATTCCTACCAACGTTCTGACGGCGCAGAACTACCTGCCACTAATCAACAGGCTGCGAGAAAAGGAGCCTTCTGCCGGATACTACATCAGCTATCCTGCTTTTGCTTCGCTGGCGTCCAAGTCGGAGATGATGACGCTGCGCGACGTCTTTCTCAAGATGCTCATGACTACACGTGGCGTGACTGGTGAGCGAGCGCTGGAGATTCAGAAGAGATGGCACACGCCTCACGCCTTTGTGAAGGCGTTCGAGGCCTGCGGGCCGGGCGAGCTGGGCAGGAAGAGGAAACGGGAGCTCGTATCGACGGAGCTGGACCATCTGGTGGGCCGAACCAAGTTCAGCAAGCAGTTGGGCCAGAAAATTGCCGAGGTCTGGGGGGATGCTTGAATGCTGCAAAGGCTTTACGGCTTGACGGGTTTATGACGTGAGGTGAGATTCTATGATACCCAATACATGAGCGAGAAATGCCTCGAAGGTTCTGGTTTTACTTTACTATTTTACCAACTTTACTCCATTGATGTCGCCTTTGCTTGATCAAGCCCTGGCGCCCATGCCCTGCGCAACAATACGCTCCACCATCTTCTCGAGGAGGGGCATGGCGGCGCTGCCCTCGCCGCCGAGGATGCCCGCCAGCGACTTCTCGGCGTACTTGGCCATCATGTCGACCTCGATGTTGACGGTGTCGCCCCGCTTCTTCTGAGCCAAGACGACGCGCTCCTGCGAGTAGGCAATGAGCATGATCTCAAAGAAGCCCTCGGTGTCGTCGACCTTGGTAATGGTCAAGCTGGTGCCGTCGATGGCGATGAAGCCCTTGTAGATGATGTACCGCAGGGTGGCGCGGTCGCGGGGGCGGAAGCGGAAGGTCAGGGCGTTGCCGTCGGGGGTGACGGAGAGGATCTCGGCGACGGAGTCGACGTGGCCCTGGACGAAGTGGCCGCCCATGCGGGTGTCGGCGCGGACGGCGCGCTCGAGGTTGACGCGGCTGGCCTCCTTGAGGTCGCCGAGGTTGGTGACGCGGAGGGTCTCGGGGGCGACGCCGACCTTGAACGAGGACGGGGTGAAGGACGTGACCGTCAGGCAGCAGCCGTTGATGGCGATGGAGTCGCCCTCGTGGCAGTCCTTGAGGAGCTCGGACCCGTGCGGGATCGAGAAGGTGATGGTAGTGCCGCCCGTGGCGTCGTTGGTGTCGAGGTGCGAGACGACTGCGCCGGGGGGGGAAGATTTGCGGATCAGCACGCGTGTGAGTGGGATGAGGAGGTGAGGCGGGGAGGGAACTTGCCGCCGACGTCTTCGACGATGCCGGTGAACATGGCGACTGCTGGGCCTGCGACGGCGGTGCGCTGGTGGTGGTGACTCAGTGAGAGGTGATGGTGATGGTGATGGTGGTGGTGGTGCGGTGCGTGCCGGGCCAGCGCGGATGGGAGGTGAAGATGAGACGACCTGTGAGAGTGAGTGAGCCTTTAGCTATCGTGAGCCGGTGACGTGAGACGCCGAGGGGAGACGAGGTTTATTTGATTTCTCCGTCCTCGGGTTCGCTCGCTGCAAGGGGACGTCGTACAAGTAATTCATCCGACACCGAGGGAGGGCTGTACAGCTGCGACGTCGGATCTCGGGTGGTGACGGCTCCCGTCTCTTCACTCAAGAGCGAGGAAGCGAGACGGGTCCCGATAGAAAAGGACTCCGCCGCTGGAGCCGGTCCCACACCTGGTCGCTGTAGAATACCCAGCAGTTACAGGTAGGTACTTGGTACGCCCGCTATAATACAGGCGGCCGGCGCATCCACTTGCTGCTGATGGACAACCTTGGAACCATGGGCCGTCTGCAATCACGTGCTACCTGTTCCTCCATGATGGGGTGACGACTATGCCTTCGCATTGAAACTCGTCCAAGTTGATGCGCCAAAGTTCGAACAATTGACTTTGCCACTAACTACGTCAGGAATCTTCCGAGTTCAAATCCGAATGCCGCCGTCTGCTGGCGAAGTTCAGGAACCATGGGTCGTCTCCTCACGATGACTGCGTTGAGCAAGGCCCTCGTCCTCTACTCGATGCCCCCGTCTTGTCTTTTAGAACACAGCACTGCTCCGTGTCTCCGTCTATAGGTTCTTCAGGGCAAGTCTCCTTTCGCAAAGGACCAGTTCGGCGGTGCCCTGAGAGACTCGATGCCCCGCCTTCAGTTCCCCGCCCCCTCCAATGCTTGATGCTGTTGGAGCAGTCCTGGCAGGGGCCTCAGTCTTATCGATAAAGCACTACGCCCAAATTTTTCGACGGCACTCCGCCTACAGTGACAGGCCCTGCTGCCGTATTGTCTGAATCCACCTCTCATCCCCAAGCGCCGCATACTTTCACCAATTCTTCAATACTGAGACTGATACAAGGCCAAGCTTCAGTCGCATCAATCTCCGCCATCAGAGGACCGAATTTCTCTCACTCACACACTCCGAGATGGCGCCGAGCCGGCCCAGCGACAAAAAGGAGCCCAGCGCCGGCGCGATCCTCGCCGATGCTGAGACGCAGCTCGACGTCGGCAACCTCGACGAGGCCATCGCCCTGGCCACGCGCGCGCTAGAGGCGACCGGTTCTGGAGGCGACTTCGAGCTGCGCGCGCTCAACCTCTTGGGCATCCTGCACGTCGAGACGGGCGACGTCGAGGAGGCGTGGGCCTTCTTCGAGCGCGCCGTCAAGCTGGACGAGGATGGCATGGTCGATGAAAAGGTCGGCGGCGGGCCCGAGAAGTTCCTGCTCCTGGCGCAGCTCAGCGAAGACGGTGGACAGGACAGCGTCCGGTGGTTCGAGCGCGGCGCCGCGACCCTGCGGAAACAGATCCAGGCCCTGAACGACCTGCCGTCCCGGACACCGACCCAGCAGGCAAGCCTCGACGAGAAGCAGAACAAGTTGGGAGGAGTCTTGTGCGCCGTTGCTGAGGTGTACATGACGGATTTGTCGTGGGAGGAGGACGCCGAGCAGCGCTGCGAGAGCCTGATCACGGAGGCCATGATGATCGCCTCAGCCTCCCCCGAGACGTGGCAGACGGTCGCCAATGTGCGAATTTCACAGACGCGCGTCGACGAAGCAAAAGGCGCGCTGCAGCGCAGCCTCGAGCTGTGGCAGGACCTGCCGCCCGAGCACCCCCTGGTTCCCGAGTTCCCCACACGCGTAGGCCTTGCGCGCCTCCTGCTTGAGACGGAGATGGAGGACGAGGCCATGCGCGTGCTGGAGCGCCTCGTCACCGACGACGACCAAAGCGTCGAGTCGTGGTACCTCGGCGGCTGGGGCCTGTACATTGCGGGCGAGAAGCAGCGCGAGAGCGGCAAGTCGTCGGCGGCGGCAGCGCCCAACGGCGACGCCGAGAAGCAACCCGAGGAAGAGTGGAAGTCGACGTGGTCGACGTCGCGCAAGTGGCTGGTGCGGTGCCTCAAGCTGTACGCGATGCTCGAGTACGAGGACGAGCGTCTTGGCGAGCATGCGGTGGAGCTCTTCAACGCCATCAACAAGGAGCTTGGAGAGCTCCCGGAGGGCGAGGAGGACAACTGGGATGACAGTGGCGATGAGGACGAGGACGACGAGGATGAAGAGATGGAGGGTTGAGCGAAACGAAATCGGGATCTGGATGGGATTGATGATGGCATTAGACGGCGTTGGGTTAGAACTACGACAAAAAGTTGGCGGGCTTCACGCGGCGGATCTCAAAGCCATTGATTGCATGTAGATCCTGGATTTTATCAGGTCCAAATTCTGAAGTGTATATACCGTGAGCATTTCTCGCTCTATCATGATCGTGTCTCTCTAGTAGCGTAGTGTCGCTGACCGTGGCACGTCTTTGACTGACGAATTCTTGAGACATTGCCTGCCATGATCCTTACAACTCCGTGATATGCGTCTCTTGACCCCCGTCGGCTCAAGCAGCCTCGACCTGGAGTTTCTCCATGCCCTCGGTCGGCATGCCGTCTTCCTCCTCGGCCTCTTCGTCGCCCTTGCCCGCGAGACCGCGCTCCCACAGCTGCCTGCCCGTGAGCTTGACGGGCTCCTTGACCTTTGCCTTCTTGAGCTCGGCGAGGCGCTCCTCCTCCTCGCGCTGCTCCTTCTCGGCCATCTCGCGCATGAAGTCGTCGCGCCACTTGAGGAACGTCTCGGGCGTGACGGGGGTGCCGTGGAACTTCTTGTTCTCCTCGCGCTCGGCGGCGAGGAGCTCCTCCTCCTTGACCTTGGCGGCGGCGTCGCGCCGGTCCTGGATGAGCTGCTCGGCGGCCTCCTTGAGGGTCGAGACGAGCGTGAAGACCATGGCCATGCCGAGGTTCTCCTGGATGGTCTCGCCGAGCCCCTCGAGGAGCTGCTCGCGGTCGTCGGCGACGCTGAAGTCGGGGTGCGCGTCGGCGTTGGGCGGCGCGATCATGTCGAGGTGCGGCGCCGAGTCCGGGTAGTCGGCGGGGTACCGGACTTGCAGGAAGAACTGCGGGGGTTCCTGGTCGGCGGCATCGCCTTGGGGATCTAACGTGACGGATATCCTGTACTCGGTCTCGGATATGTCTGAGGGGCGACGTCAGTATTGAACGAGCGGTTGGCGGACGGCTTCGGTGCGGCGCGGCGGAGGAGGCTGACCTGTGATTTCATCGGGGAAGATGGACTCGAGCACCTCGCGCTCTTCTACTTGCTCTTCGCGGCCCATCGTGGAAATTGGCACGGCCGATCGCCAGACAGACAGAGGGATATGTTCTCGACGTGTGGCCCGCGATGAGGCCTGCTCCAACGTCCAGGCAGGTCCTAGCACAGGCGCCACAGCGAAGGCCAGACGTGGGGAGAACCGCCCGCGCAGGGACGCCATGGCGGGGTCCGGCGACGCCCAAACAGGCCTAGCCAGGTGCTCACCGCTCGGCAGTAAATCAAAAATTTTGGGAAGCAGCGGCCTGCGCCCAGGCTTGCTCGGCCAGCGCAATTGGCGTCTGCTGGTCTCGTTTTGCTGGGGACAAGGCACACACACACACTCTCAACTCTCTTGACCGTCAACGAGAGCCCATTCGAACCGCAAACCGCGACATCTCACATCGACGGTTCGACAAGATGGCCTCCAAAGACGCCAAGGTCGGCGAAAAGAGAAAATCCACCTCGGGCAGCAAGGCCAAGACGGACGTCAAGGCCAAGAAGCCCCGGATGGACGACTCCAAGCCGCCCAAGAGACCGGCCAAGGACGAGTCCGACGACTTTGAGAGCTTTTCCGACGAGGAAGACGATGGCGGCGTCAAGCTCGACGGCAAGTCGGGCGGTGTACCCAAGGCCGCCGCCGGCGACAAGGCCAACGCCTTTGATCGCAGTATGTTTTGCGCCCCCAATGCGAGAGCCCACGCAAGCGTCGTCGCGCAAGTCAACTAACAGGCATTCGCACAGCCGGCATGTCGTCTCGCGAATCGCACGCAAAGCAGAAGCAGCTGGCGCAGGAGCGCAAGGCCGCCAAGCCCCTCGCCGACGAAGTCCACCGCACCAAGAAGATCTGGGAGCGCCTGAGGAGAAAGTCGCACGTGCCCAAGGACGAGCGACAGAAGCTCGTCGAGGAGCTGTTTGGCATCATCACCGGCCGCTGCAAGGAATTCGTCCTCAAGCATGATGCCGTCAGGGCGGTCCAGACTGCCATCAAGTACTCGACGCCCGAGCAGCGCAAGCAGATTGCCCACGAGCTCGAGGGCAGCTACGCTCAGCTCGCCGAGAGCCGCTACGCCAAGTTCCTCATCGGAAAGCTCCTGGTGCAGAACGATGACGAGATCCGCGACCTTATTATCCCCAATTTCTACGGCAAGGTTCGCAAGCTCATCAACCACGCCGAGGCCTCGTGGATCCTCGACGACATCTACCGGACCGTGGCTACCAAAGAGCAGAAGGCGAGCCTACTGCGCGAGTGGTACGGTCCGGAGTTCTCTCTGCGCGAATTGACCAAGGACTCTACGCCCACCGCGGACCTGAAGGAGATCCTTGCCAGAGACCCCAACAAGCGCGGTCCGATCATGAAGAGCTTGGTGGACATGATCAACACGCTGATCCAGAAGAAGATGACAGGCTTCACCATGCTGCACGATGCCATGTTTCAGTACTACACCAATACCACGCCGGGGACCGAGGAGTTCAACGAGTTCCTTGAGCTCATCAAGGGAGACGAGGGCGGCGACCTGTTGAAGAACATGGCCTTCACCAAGTCTGGAGCTCGTCTGTCGTGCCTGTTGCTCGCATACGGAACGTCCAAGGACCGAAAACAGCTTCTCAAGACGTACAAGGACACGCTTGTCCTCATGGCGGGCGACAACTACGCGCACCTCGTTATCCTGGCTGCCTTCGACGTCATTGACGACACCAAGCTCGTGGCCAAGTCGGTGTTCCCTGAGCTGCTCGGCGACAAGGAGGACGAGACGGTGCAAAACGTGGTCGGCGCTGTCAACAACCCCAACGCCAGGCTGACGTTTCTCTACCTGTTCGAGGGGCTGTCCAAGTCGCTGTTCCCTGCCAGCAATGCGTTTGACTGGGAGGTGCTGCAAGAGGTGCACGAGATCCGAAAAACCACAAGCAAGAAGGACGACGACGTCCGCCGCAAGGAGCTCATCGCTGTGTTTGCTCCCCAGCTGCTGTCGGTGATCGCTGCCGGATCATCAGAGCTGACGTCGACGGCCTTTGGATGCCAATTCGTCGCTGACGTGCTTCTTTCCGAGGTGGAGGGCAAGGAGCAGGCGCTCGAGGCCATTGCGCAGTCCGCAAAGGGCGACCCCAAGGAGGAGCCGGCAGAGGACGAGATGGCTACGCCGCCGCACATCTCGCGGACACCCTTTGGCGGCCGGATGCTGAAGTCGCTCATCCAGGGCGGCAGATTCGACAAGGCCGCCGGCAAGGTCGTCCAGGTTGAGCCGCCGCTGGAGTTTGCCAACTACCTGTACCCGGTGATCAAGGACTACGTGGTCGACTGGGCGACGGGCCCCAGCTCGTTTGTGGTGGTGGCCATGATGGAGGCGGCCGACTTTGGCGAGTCGGCGGAGCTGAAGAAGACGCTCAAGAAGAACAAGAAGGCCCTGGAGAAGGCGGCCACGGAGATGACGCCGGAGCAGGCGGCGGCCAAGGAGGCCAAGGACGAGAAGGCGGACAAGGGCGCCAAGAAGGGCAAGAAGAAGACGGAGGCGCCGGTAGGCAACGCCGGCAGCAAGATTCTGCTGGAGAAGTTGTAGGGGCCTAGCTAGTGTTGGCCTGGGCGCGTTGGGATATAGAGAGCATGTGCAGGCAGACCAGACACATATTTCGAGCATCAAATGGAACGGCGTACCGGTTTTCCTCACCTGGCTGTACATGTCTCGACTTCCCGGTTCGGTTTCGGTGATCCTTTTTACTTGGTTTCTTTCTCTCTTGCGCTTCTCATGTCACGTTACCAGGGGCGTCGTCGCAGCACGAGAGAACGTTCGTCGGTCGCCATGGTCGCTCCCTCTCAGGGCCTGGCTGGTGTTTGGTTTGTTTGCTACTACGAAAGCGTGTGTGCCCGCTCGCCCGCTTGCCCGCGCAACGCTCGCGACACGCGCGCGGGCTGCCTCTCGAGACGCCGGCCGGACGTGACCTGCTCCATATGCCAATTGGGCAACGTTTTTCTTGCTGCGGTGCACAGGCAGGCAGGCAGGGTCGTGCGACGGAGCTGTGACGAGTCCGTGGTCGAACGAGGGGCGAGGGACGGGGGTGGGTGGGTGGTGCCATGCTGGATGCTATCTGCAACGCAGACTTGTTGACGCGTCCAAGGATGCACGTCTCGTTGGTTAGAGCTGCCATCGAAGGGTACGGTCGTAGCATCAGCAGCAAGTTCTGGTGATGATGATGACAGAGAGGTAAGCCTGGGGATATGTGGATAGTGTCTTATACGTCAACGTTGCCGGGCTGGGTCGTGGATGCGGCTAGCCGTTCTCCTGCGTACACGCTGGCACAGACACATAGATGGATAGTTGATGATACATGCACACTCGTCGCTGGTTCCATCCCCTCGGCTCCCCTCGGTAGTAGCAGCAGACAACAACTGCCAGGTTGTCCCACGGGCGCCTGTTCGGGCACGACCACGACCACGACCACGGCCACGACGACCACGACGACCACGACGATGCCAGTGCAAAGGCGACGATCGGGAGGATCGGTCCGACGCAACGTCTTCCCGGCCCATCACACACCCTCGTACGCAGGCGTGCATGTCGTCGAGCACGCCGTCTTTTTCTCTTTCTCTCTCTCTCTCTCTCTCTCTCTCTCTCTGCCTCTCGACTTTCTTTCCTCTTCTCTCCCTCCCTCCCTTTCTCGCTCGGCGCGACGCAGAATCTCGGTTGCGGCTCTGAACACTCCATCTGATCTCTGGCCTCGTCGCCCCCCCCGTGATCCACCGTCATATAAGCCACCTCACCGCCTCGTCCTTGCTCACACAGGTTTTCCTTCCTGGGCCCTGTGACCGGTGGGTGGGAACGGTTGCCCTGCCTTGGGAAAAGGCTCGTCCTGGTTCTGGTTGGTGCCCCAGGTGGCTGCAGCAGCACGGCAGTGGTTGAGATCGCTTCCTCGCCCGCCACTGCTGCTGCTCGGCTGCGTCGAGTGTCCGCCAGCTGCGCTCGCAGCACGCACACGCTCCCTCTCTCTGTGCACCTCCTTAGCAGCCAGCTGCCTGTACCTCTGGTCGTCGTCCTCCTCTCTCTTTCTTTCTCCTTCCTCCACTTACCCATACACACACACACACACTCTCTCTCTCTCTCTCTTTCTCTCTGACTGCTCACTCCCACTCCTCTCACCATCTCCTTTCCAACCCCAACCCCGAAACCTGCATAAAGGTGGACAGGCATCGTGAAGCCCCAGGGAGTTCCTCACATGCTCGCAGCCATGGCCACTGCCCGAAAGTCGGCGGCCGCGCCGCTCGCCGTTAGAGTCGCCGGCGGCTCCGACAGCTGCCCCAAGGGCACGGCGTACTACCAGTGCGCGGACACCGACTTCTTCGGCTGCTGCTCCGTCGACCCGTGCAGCATGATAACGTGCCCAGACGGCGAGGCCGTCACGCCATCGCGAGCCGCGACCAAATCGTCGACAAAGACCACCACCAGCAGGAGGCCGACCAAGTCGACGCCCACGACTACCACCGACTCGAGCTCCGACATGACAAGCACCGCGGCTGCCTCCTCCCCCTCGACGTCGCGGCGCACGGATTCGGGCGTCACGCACACCATCTCCAACTCGTCCGTCGTTACAGTCACACGCCACACCACCGTCTTCTCCGAGGCGCCCTCCTCGTCGACGGAGGATCCTTCTTTGCGTGCGACTCCTTCGTCGACCGTGACGGTCGACGACCAATCCACGGACATGTCGTCCAGCGCCACGAGTGTCACACCAGCTGCGACCTCCTCGAGCCCGGCCACACCAGATGCCCTGGCCAGCCCCCTCTCGTCAGGGACCATCGTCGCCATCGCCGTGGGAGGCACGGCCTTTATCGCCATAGTTATCGTTCTCATATGGGCCGCATTCCAGCGCCGCCGCAAGCAGAAGCGCGGAGTCGAGGGGCAGATCCCCAGCGGCTTCGTCATGAGCTCTCCAGGCGGTGGGTATGGACCTGGTCGAGACGATGGCTCCGGTGTGGAAAAGTACATGCACCACCAACAGCGAATGTCTGCTCACACAACGGGCCGACCAGATAACGCCGATCCTTTCGCGCCTTTTGGAGGTGAATCACCTCATGCCGAGTCCTCGTGGCTCGTCGCCCCTTGCTGTGGTGTTGAAGTTAACGACCAGCCTCGCAGGACGGGTAGATCGCCCGCAAGAGCAGCGCCCTCGCGCAACCAGCACCTTCGAGATGAGCGGCATTGCCGTCCCACCCGTCCAGAGAAACAGCACAGGCGCGATGCCGATGGAGCTGTCCGCCGAGCACGCCTCCCAGACCGGCCCGACGGCGCCCGCAAGTTTCGCAAGTGGCGGCATCGCGCGTCCCCGCTCCTACCAGCCCTATACACCTGGCTGCGAGGCTGGTGGCTTCGTGTCGAACCCGCCGGCGACGGACCCGCGCGCGAACCTCAGATCCATCCGAACGGAGAGCGGCAGCGCGGGGTACGTGAACCACTGGGACGAGTGGCGCGCCCTCGGCGGCGGTGGTACCGGAGCTGGTACCTAAGGAACTGTCGGGGTTGCAGAAGGCAGACGGCCGTCGACGAGCGACCCCGTCTGAGAGAGCACTTGCTTGAGCTATACCGCGTCTTGTAATCGAATGCAACAGCCGCCCTGGAAGGAGGCAACACCAATACCTAATGACCCATCAAAGAACACCCGCAGACACACGACCACGGCCTCGAGTGTGAGCCCATGTAAGCTTAGTAGGGAGCACAGTGAGGGCACACAGACGACGGGCTGGAGGGGGGCGGAGGAGACACAGATAGAGCCAACACTGGCCAACATTCCTGTTTTCCAATTTATTGGGGGTATTCTCGCTTCACTCGTTCTGGGCGCGCGGCATCCCCAGTCCTCTCCGCGCTGTAAAGAAGATAAAATCACAAAGAAAAAAGAAAAAAAAAACAGACCACTTCCCTGTGTCGTTTGTCCATGCGCCCTGAAATGCAAGTCCCTAGTCTGCGAGCCTGACGGAGCGGGAGCAGAGCTCTGCTGCCGGCGGGCCCATGAGGCCGATGCCCTCTTTCTTTTTTCGCGGCCTGGTTTATCCCCTATTCTTTTTCATCTGATCAACCGCTTTTGTGTAGTGGTGAGGCCAAGTAGCAAGTGGGAAGTTGATATCATTGGGTTTTAGGGATCGCTCGGTCACCGGTTCTGGAGCTTCGAAATCTCGTCGAGGAGATCTTGCAGATCCTCGTCCTTGATCTTGTCTTGGAGGGACGGGATGAGTGTCTTTGCCTCGTCGGCGTTTTCGCAACACAACGATCCTAGAGGAGCATCGTCCCCGTCAGCCATCCGTACTCTAGAGCGGGTCATGTCCCTCCACCTCGCCGTGCCGACGAGAGATGGCATCGCGTATCAACGTACCGAGTTGTGCCCGCTCAAACTTGGCCAGGTCCTTGTGGGAGCTCAGCAGCCGCTCTACGGCCTCGACGTTTTCCTTTTGCGTAAACCGAGCGAAATGGTCCAGATAGTTAAGTGTCTGGTTCAGCATCCTGTGCACGCGCGAGAAAAAAAAGCAGTCAGCAAGGTTGCCACACGTCCGGCGAGAGCCTCCCCTCAAACCAAGTCGCGAGGTCTGCGTGAGCGCGTCGGCGGCCCGACAGCGGGCGCAACGTACTCGGTCTCGTTCACGTTCTTGCGGTCGTTTCGGCGCTTGGCCACCAGGGCGTTGAGCACGAGCGCGGCCTCGGACAGCGTCAGGGTGTCGACGTTTTGGAACTCGCCGAGGTTGAGCGTCGCCGACGCCTCCTCCGTGCCGGGAGGAGGCGGCTTAGGGCGCGACATCTTGTTGGACATGGTGGGCGGTCGGGTGGCGGCGGCGGCGGCGGCGGCGATTCGACTTCGGCTTGATTGTTGTCGTCGTCGTCGTCGTGGTAGGCCTCGACGTCGTCCTGGTCGCGAATGCCCGTGCTGCCCAACAGGCGGTCGAATTGGCGGCGCGCGGGTCGGGGGGTGACCAGCGGGAGAGGCGCCGCGCAGTCTTGAGGTTACAAAGTACAAGCACAAGAAGGAAAAGAGATGGACGGAAAGAAAGAAAATGCGTCGACGATGGAGCAAAACGGCGATGGTGGGACGAGGCTCGAGGCCGGAGGTTGGAGAGTTGCCCGCCGCCTTGGGCCAGCGCCCCTGCGCGAATGCAATTTAGTGGGGCGGCAGCAAGGCTCCAGCTCCCGCCTGAAGAGGTCCCTCATTGGCAGACCTGCCCGCCTACCTACCGTACCTAACTAAGGTACCCTCAGGGCCTTACCGTCAGCAGCACAGGGCCTCACCCCTCCAGCGCGCCGCTACTGTGTCCACTGTCTACCTAGGTACCCACTGTGACAGCCAGCCTGACTGCTCACTCACTCACTCACTCACTCAGTCTCGCTCCCGTCACCTCCATCATCACCGACCTGCGCCTGTCCCAACCCCTTTCGCCGGTGGCCTCGCCGCACCTTGAGTGCCACACGTTGACCGCCGACAGTAAGAGCCCCTCCGCCTCTCGGCTGCTCAACGGCTAACCTACGTACCAGGTCCATGGTGAGCGCCAGTGACGGGTGAGCCTCCCAGGGGCTGCGGAACCTCGCGACTCGACGAGCGCGCAACGTTGATGGGGGCCTGATTGACGGCTCATCCGACGCCATGTATGCATTGCTGCTTGCCTGCCCGTCCCGCCGCAGTGTCCGCGTCGCGGCTAACAGAGCCCAAGGACCGTCTTCGCCCTCATCATCATCAACAAGGCCGGCGGCCTCATCTACAACAAGACCTTCCACGACGCCGGCCTCCAAAAGATCAGCACAAACGACTACCTCGTCCTCGCCGGAACCTTTCACGGGTACGTTAGGCGCCCTTCGCTGCGGCGCGCGAGCCCGCCAAGCCCAATCCTCCATCACGTACTGACTGACTGCCCTCTCGCGCCAGCGTCCACGCCATCACAGCCCGCCTCAACCCCGTCAGGCCGCCGCCCCTCCCGCCGACGCACCCACCCGGCGCCAACGTCCTGCCCAGCCGCCCCGAGCCGTCGTCGGGACTCGAGGTCCTGGAGACGGAGAACTTCCGCATGCAGTGCTTCACCACGCTCACCGGCACAAAGTTCCTCCTCTTCACCGACACCACGCAGACAAACGTCGACGTGACGCTGCGGCGCATATACGACCTGTACTCCGACTATGTCATGAAGAACCCTTTCTATTCGCTCGAGATGCCCGTCCGCTGCGAATTCTTTGATCGCAAGCTGTTATCCTACATTAGAGAGATTAACAATCGGTAATAGACGTGGTAGAGCACCGTGAGCGCTGGCGTGATCGAATGTATCTCAGGGGCACGGCCGAGGGCGTCATAGCATAGTCATAGTGTATATCTATCTCCATTGTGAAGTGCCCCCGCCATCTATTGTACAGCTAGGTGCGTTGCAGTGGTCTACCTCACGTCGTGTCCATCTTGTCACCGCCGTCCTTCTTGTCTCCGTTCTGCGCGCCGCTGCCGCTTCCGCTGCCGCCGGCCTCGTCTTCTTCCTTGACACCCTCCAACGACGCCTTCTTCGCCTCTTCCTCTTCCTCCCGTGCCCGCTTCTCTTGGCGCGCCTTTTCCTCTTCCATGCTCATGCGCAGAGCCAACGCCAACTCCGGCTCCAGCGCGGGGTCGAAGCCGAATTCAAACTCCTCACCGCCGCCGCCCGAGCCGCCCGCACCGCCGGGGGCCGAGGCGTTCTCGCCCAAGAGAATCGGCGTCGCGATGAGCTGATCGCTGAGCAGTCTGCTGCTCGGCGGGATGGCAACGAGATGCGAGCCCTCGCTTCCCTTGACAGCCTCGTTGAAGGCCTCCAGCTTCTTGTGCGAGTCATCGTCTTCGAGATCCCCAAAGAGAATGAAGTCAACCGAGATGTTGCCCTTCTTCATCTTCTTAGCAAGCTGCGTGAGTTCCTTCTCGTCCTCTTCGATCGGCGAGCAGACGAAGACTATTATTCGCTGCCGTTGGGATCGGTTCTGGCGGTGCTTGAGTGCGAGCTAATGTTTGTCAGCATGACCCGTACCACGAGCGCCTGGAGATGCCGAGATGAGGTGAACATACAGTTGCAACCTGAATGCCCGTCTTCAGGTGCGACGAGCCGCCAATCTTCTTCTTCGTCCGGTGCAGGCCCTCGAGAATCTTGCCCTGCTCCGTGGTGAGCGTCACCAGGACCTCAGGCCCCTTGCCACCCATGCTCATCAGGCCGACCGACGATTCCGGATTGCCTTGCGTAATGCTCTGGAAGAGAACGTTGACGGCGTCCACCTGTGAGTCGAATCGGGTTGGTTGGTAGTCGCCATTTCTGCTGCTCTCGCTGTTGTCCACGACAACCATCACCGCCTCGAGGACCATGTTGGCGGCGGTGCTGTGCACAGAGAAAGACGCCTAGATCTTGGTGATGAACAAGTATCGAAGGAGCGGCAGGATATGCAGGCCGCTTGTCTATCGATGCGTTGGGCGGATCGAGGTTGGATGCAGAACAAGGCTGGAGCTCGTGGGATGTGCAGGTGGAAGCTCCAACTGGAGACGTCAGGCAGTTCAGCCTGGCCGGTGTCGTCGCTGTCTGGCGGCTGGCCCGAGCTCCAGAGGTGCGAGGTAGGTAGCGCTACGCCAAATTGAGCGTTGTTTCTGGCGGGCTAGAAGTAGCGCTACTTTACAGGGGGCAGCCCACGAAGCGCTGCGACAAGCGCCGAGTCTGCTTACCTAACATCTCCCTTGGCCCGTTTGTTTACTTCCAGTGGCGGCAGCCACTCATGGCGCGCGCTCGAGCCAACTTCACCACAGATCGCACGCACACCGACCGCCCGGACTCAACCCTTCAGTCCCATGATTTTCGCTACGAGCATACAGGAATCCAAGTCGCATTTGCATCGCCGATAACAAGTCACAATGGCTCCCGTTCGGCAGAAGAAACGGGGCTCCGATCAGTCGACCGCGTCGACGAGGCGGCAAGGCGCGACCGAGGGCAGCAAGGTGCCGCTCAGGTCGAGCCCATCGACACCACACAACCGGAGCCCGATCAGGAAACAACGGAAGGGCCTCAGCTTGCATCAGAAGCAGGCTCTGATAGACAACCTGCAGCTCGAAAGTTGGTCCTCCCGATTCCCAAACGCGTGCTTCGCAGTCGCGCAATGCTGACCGCGTCGGACAGTCACTGAACGCGCCCGACGGTTACGAGCCCAATACAACATTCAAGCTCAGGGACTGCGATCGCGAGTGGAGATCAGGATCAACCGGATCCCAATGTCACTGCGCAAGATCAAAATGGGCGACTTGCTCCTCAAGTACGCCGAGCAAGAGAAACAACGGATCGCGGCGGCGGCGCGACCGCCCCCAGTTCCAGCAAAAGACACACCCCGTGCGAGCCCACAGAAACCCACACATGGAATCACGCGTCCGCAGGTTGCTGGTCGGGCGTACAACGCTAGAAGGTGAGACACAGCAGCCTCTCTCTGCTGTCTGCAACTCGCGTTTGCTAATTCTGTCGCAAGCAACGAGCTGGCCGGAGACAAGGAGAACGAGCGGGAAAATATGGACCAGAAGCGAAGAGCGCGCCCTGCGCAAGGCCCAGATCCCGGCCACGTTCGGCCGACGCAAGTATTGTCGCCCACGTCCTCAAACTCTCGACTCAATCGAGATCGACCGGCATCCCCTACGAAGTCTCAGATCGCCCGGCCAGGCTCGCCGCTCAAGTCAACCGGGACAAGTCGATCTGCAGCCATGACGAGCGTGCTCTCCAACATGGTGGAGAGGGCGAAAGCGACGCGTCATGTGCGAAAGCTTACTACAACCTCGGAGGCCAGCTCAGGTTCAAATAGCACAACAGCAGGGACAAGGGGTCGCAAAGCCGCGCCCACGACGGCCCCCAAGGCTGCGCCGCCGTCAAGGCCGGCAACCCGCGCTGGTCGCAGAGCTAGCGGCACGAGCGAGACAAGCGAGGCGAGCACAGGCACGGTAGTGAGGAAGACTGGGGCCGGTAGACCACCAGCTGCTACCAAGAAGACGACGATGGGAACCATCAGGAAGGGAGTCACAGGGGCAGGGGCAAGGAAGACCACCACGGCGGCCAAGGCGCCTGCTGCCGCAGCGCCAACAAGTTCCAGCGGACGCGTCTTGCGGAAACGAGGCTAGCCGTTGGCGTGTCGCCTATCATGATGACGAATTTTGAACGACACTGGCGTTGAATGGGCCGAAACAGGCAAGATAGGTACGGCATCTTGGGCGGCATCCCAAGGATGGGTTGGGACCTGCCGCGGGACACATGTTCATACATTGGTTAGGAGTCTTGGGTTGCATGCATTTGTCGGGAAGAACCGACACTTTCGTATTGACTATTGTATGCGCTGTGAATTGGGTACGATGTGCTGTCTGCGCTTAAGCTGCCGCCGCCTTCTTCTTCTTCTTATCGTCGACAAGCTCGATGTTGTCCTCGGGTATCTCCTTGTACTTTTCCAGGAGGAACTCTTCCACCTCTTCGCTGACGTCGCCCTGGACAACGATTTCCTCTCCTCCACTAGGGACCTTTGTCACCGAGGAACCAGTAGCAAACTTCTTACCAAGGTCCTTTGCTACCTGCGTACTCGTCAGTGCACGGTTTTCGTCACGCTACGGGTACCATCTGGCAGGCACGCGACACCGCTAGCTCACCTTTTTCAGCTCCAGCCCGAAAGCCTCGAGGCCGATGACGGCCGTGACGAACTTCTTCTTGTTGCGCTCGATGCGCTTGATGGTGACGACGCTCTTCGCGAGCTTGTCGGCCTGTTTCGCCTCGGCTGCCTCGGCCTTGGCCGTCTTCTTCTGGGCGTCCTTGGCGGCGCGCTTCTGCGCCTCGACGGAGAGGGAAGCGGTGGCGGCCTCAAGGGCCTCTGTGTGGCGACACGTCCCGGTCAGTTGCAACAGTCCTTTGATGCGGTATAGGAGCGTGACGCAGGGAGAGGAGCGACGAACCGGCGGACCAGATGCGATCGTACATGTCCCGGTGGTTAGCCTCGAGCCATTCCTGGCACTTTCTCACGGTGCCGCCATATTCGCAGTACTGCAAGCCAGACGAAGGGCGCTTGGTCAGCTCTCTGGGAGGTGGGAGTGCCGACGCCAGGCGCGCGCAGGAAGCTTGGGGGTTCGCACCTCGGGGGGCAGCGTGCAGACTAAGTTGAGGAAGAGGACACAAGTCAGCCGGGCGAAGCTCTTTGCACGATGCGGACAGGACCGCGGGGAGAGTGAGAGGGGTACGGTACGCACCGCCGCAGTATATTACGTGCCTGCTCTGAGGCTCTGCAAGGACATCGGGCTGCTCAGTGTCTGCCATTACTGCAGACGGGGAGGCTGTGTGGGTGCTGGTTGTTTGGCGAGACGCGTGATGCTATCTCGCAACTGCCATGATGGCGGGGTAAAATCGTCGTCAATTCCGCAACGGCGGCCAGGATGGAGGGGCAGCAGGCGCGGGTACGTACCGCGCGCACCGCACGGCGAAGCAGCTGCTGCCACAGCGGACGGGACTGCCCAGGGCAGGTGCAGTGGGCCCAGCCTGCAAGCGTGTCGGGACTCGGGTGGGTGGCTGGAGCACCACGGGAGCGCCAGCTCCTGGGCTCTCGGGCTCATGTGCTCTGATGAGCAACCCGACTGCAGCGGGCTCACAAGGGCAGCTTGTGGCGGCGAGGCCGGGAGGTGCCGGCGTGGCTGGTGCAGCCGCCGCCGCGGCCTGAGGCACGAGACGAAAGCACAAGCAGCCGTTGTAGCTGGGTGCATGGCGACTTCCTATTCGGGCACTCACATTTGCTGCACGAACAGCTCGTGTTGCTGCACTTCGTAGCCGCCGACTGCCAGCCCGTCGAAATCAGGTACCCAAGCTTCATCACGAACCGTGGCCGCCCAGTCTCGCTGCACCACCTTTGCCTTGGCAAGTCGGTCCATCACTGTTTCATTCTTTCGCGGCGGCCTCTTCAACACTTGGCTTACATGAACTCCTGCTCGCCATGGCGGCCGCTCGAGGCGGCCATGCGGCGTGGTCTGCGTCGACTGCCGTCCCAGGTCCGGCACACATCCGGCCGCCATTGTCGGCCGCGTTCCTGATGCCCGATGATCGCCAGAACGACGGCCTCTTGCACCGTCCATTGTTTCCTGCGAAGTCCCGGCGCTGCAACCACACGGTCCTGATCGATCCCTCCAATGGCTGGAGGCCGGTGGGAGCAGTCACGTGGGGATGAAAAATATAGCGACGGTAGACCCGCCAACTCTTGCCGATAAACGTGGGGCTGTTTTTGTCACCGACCTCCTCCTACTTAGCCGCCGAGCTGCGGCACGACATGCGCCAGTAGCTGTTCTGCTGCAGCCGCAACCCAATCACTGAGCCATCACCAACTCGCTTCGCGCGCGCCAGCCAGTAGCTGCTCTGCCACACCGTCCGATATCCCCTGTCGCCCCAAAATTAGCATCGACGGACGACCTCGTGATTGGGTGGCTTACTGAAGGTCGTGCAGTTCGACGGGTGCCCAGGCGCCTTGAGAGTTGAGGCGCGGCATGCCTTCGTCAAGCTGCCACCACCACCACGACGCCGTAGTGCATCGTCACCGCGTCTGGCCCTATGGACCGCCCCAATGACCGCGTCGACCCCGGCTCCCGATGCAGGCATAGTCGCTCATTCCAGAGTCGGAATGCGACTTCGTCCCATGATGCGTTGCCCCATCTGGCACGTCGCACACCGTCCAGTGACGGGCGGCCTTCCCGGTCGATAGCCGCTGCTTCGTTCGTTGCGCCCGTCTCTTAAGAGGCTGTACTCCCAAGGTCACCTGGGGGCCGTGGCCTGCTTCCGTTCCCTCCACATTCGATTCTCGTTCCCCCGTTGTCGTTGCACTGTTTGCCGTTGTAGAGCTATCTATAGAGATGTTTCGTTGACCGAGGCAGCCTATCGTTTTATTCTTGTCACCGACTCTCGACGCTGGTCGTCGAACGCCGATTCATTGCGATAATACAGTACCTTTTCCTTGCGACTTTGTCTGCTGTGCCTCGTTCTGCAGCCCGATATCTGGATATACCGCCAGCTGCAGAGCATAATGGCCGACTCGCTGCGTTTACAGCAAATCCGATACCCGCCTCAGGAGTCTTCGCTGGGTCGAAGGCTGAAGAGGCCACTTAATCCGATAATAGAGGAGGATAGCGATGATGGCCAGGCTCGGCGCGCGGCCGCCAGCCAGCAGGGGAGGCGTCCGGACACGTCGCATCTGAAGATAGAGGCCTGGTTGTCTCCGATGAGCGACCACTTCCCGACACCCCGGGGAGTGAATTACCTCTCCGCCCCCGTCCTGCCGTCGTCGCCGTCTACCGTGTCTGGCGATGGTAGCTCGCCCACCACTTCGTCCAACCCCTGGAACCGAGCCAGTGTCGCTACCGACAACACCGAGTTTGAGGATCTCTACGATGTCTCGGAGGAGGAGGAAGACGACCTGCCGCGCGGCTTGCGCCGCTCAACTTCGCTCAGGGGACGCAAGACCCAGGGTGTCCCTGCTCCCTCTGCGAAGCAACCGGCTCGGCTGGTGATCCCTACCGACCGCCGCGACGCCGACGATGTCTGGTCAGCCGTGGATGAGCTCAAGAAGATCACCTCACCTGTCCCCCTGACTCCGGCGACTCAGCTGCCCATGTCGCCGGCCCAGATGGATTTTATGGGACAGCAGCAGGCTCTCGATGTCCCGACAATCTCAGCACCGCCATCGCTCGACGGCAGTCTGTCCTCGGAGCAGCTTGCTGCCATGAGTGCACCTCCGACCCCCGTGATCGGAGACGAGGAGAACACCACCGATTCGGCGTGGGCCGGCGTTCATCTGCAGCCAGGTGCCCTAGCGACCCTTCACGCCTTGTCTAGCACGAGCGAGGAGGACATTCATGAGCAGCCAGCGCAAGTCATTGAAGTACCTCATGCGTTGCCTCAAGCAGCGACCGAGATGAGGCAGCAGCCGCTTCGCTTAATTACGTCTCTCCGCCCTCAGGCAACCCACGGCAGCATTCTGTCACCGAACCCACACCGTCAGTCGCTGGCGGAACTGACGCGGCTGGAAATTCCATCTCCTGGCGGATTCTTCTCTGGCTTGTCTCCAAGAACTCGAACTACGTGGCACACGCAAGCCAAGACTCCCGAAGACCTGCCACCTCCGACTTCGACAACCGCGGAGCAGTTCTATCGATGTCCTTGGAACGACATTTCGGTGCCTCCAGTGCCTCCAGTGCCCAAGCGCCCTGATTCCGCTGAGGGCTTCTACAGGAGCTTCGATGCCTCATCGTCGTCGGCTCCCGTCGAGCAAGTAGTCGAGGTTCGTGATGACGACATCTCGGACGGCATCCCCACGGCCAGACCGGTTATTCAACACCAAGATTCCAATTCCTCAGGAGAAACTGTCAAGCCGCCGGCATCGCCTGAAGTTGAAGACGCCCCCGCCGAGATTGTTACCGACTACGACGCGAACTATGCCCGGAAGCAGCAGAAGGAGGCCCTTTCACACTTCGATCGTACCGAGCTTTGGCTGCTTGCTCAGCGAGCGTACTTGAAAGGTGTTAATGAGCCGCAGGACGAGGCCGCCCTGAAGACAATTGAGGAAGCCCCAGATGAGGAGGAGGAAGAGGGCGCCAGCAAAGTGGCCAAGGCACAGCCAGAAGACGGGGTGGCCCCTAAAAAGAAGGTTGTGCGGTTCTCCAATGTCATCCCAACGACCGCACAGCCCAAACGCCTTCCATCGAAACTGCTGCGACAAGAGTCGGCCTATTACAGAGCGTTCCAAGACTACATTGTTCGGACCCAGGTCGGCGATGTCTTTGTTCATCAACTCGCCCGCTTTGAGGCGCTTCAGGCGCAGCGCGTGGCGCTTCGCGAGACACATCGCAACCAGCTGCTCGGCAAATACCAGCTTAGTGTTGTGCCTCAGTCGGCTAAAAAGCGCCTCAGTGCTAATGTGGCCCGTGGTGACCACATCCTGACAGACGACCCTGAAAAGCTGCGCAGGGAGAAGGAATTTGAAGCGGCGAATCAGATGGCAATGCCGACCTGGCATGTCGCGGCAATCAAGTTTCTCAATGGCGGACGTCTGATCTCAGCTCCCGTCACGAACAAGCTCGCCCGTCTGTCCTTCTTGCCATCGGCCAAGGACGGAACCACCCGGGAGCGCGCAAGGGTCTTGGACCTTGGTGGGCAATCGACTTGTGACTGGGCGTGGCACTGCGCGCTCCAGTACCCCAACACCAAGATCTACTCGGTCACAACCAAGACAATTCGCCAGCTATCAAACTCGAATATTCGCGGCCCGCCCAACCATCGACAGGTCGCGGTGGAGCGCCTCACCCGCCTGCCTTTTGCTAGCAACCAGTTCGATCTCATCTCTGCGCGCGAGCTCCATAGCATTCTCAAGTTCGTGGGCGAGAATGGTGAGGATGAGTGGGAGAATTGCCTTCGAGAGTGTATGCGGGTTCTGAAGCCTGGCGGCTACCTCGAGTTCTCGATCCTAGACTCGGACATGATGAACGCCGGCCCCTTGGGCCTCGCCAAGAGCGTCGAGTTTGGATTTGCACTCAAGACCCTCGGATATGACCCCAGTCCTTCGAAACTGTGGCTCGGTCGCCTCGCTCGCGCCGGCTTTGACGATATTCGACGGATCTGGATGTGTCTTCCCGTCGGTGCGAAGAGACGGATGTACGTGCCTCCGATGTCAATCATTGGCCAAGAGGTCAAGGTTCACCAGTTGGACGCCATGGTCATGGGGAGCAGCGACAACATCGCCAGTGTGTGTAGCATTGTCGGCGGATGGAGCTGGGAGCGGTGGCTCTTGCGATGTGAA
The DNA here is from genome assembly GCA_029168975.1 of Purpureocillium lavendulum. Taxonomy (NCBI): domain Eukaryota; kingdom Fungi; phylum Ascomycota; class Sordariomycetes; order Hypocreales; family Ophiocordycipitaceae; genus Purpureocillium; species Purpureocillium lavendulum. The sequence goes on from JAQHRD010000001.1 coordinate 2,066,648, forward strand.
ATGGAGAAGGTGGCTGGTGAGATGAGGCTCGCAGATACAGTGACAACGGGGGCGGCGATGAAGGAGGCAGGCAAGTGCCTCGATGGAGTCCATGCCATCATGGAGGAGGGCAGGGAGTGCAAGGCCGGGTTCCGCATGCTCAACGGCTACGCGCGAAAGCCCAAGGCTGGCACCGAGACGATCAGCATCGCTCTGGCGATGTGACGCGTCGCCAACCGGGTGGATTTCTTTTTGTCTGTGAGGTCACGTGTAGGCGACAGGTAAATGACACGCTTATATAGGTCGACATATATATACTTGGACATGAGGGTGTGTATGTAGGTAGATAGTAGTATAGTAGTTATCTGACGTTGATGGTGAGGTTGACCTGTGTCTCCCTTTTGAGTCACAACGTCGAGCGGCAGAAACGGGGTAATGGGGCAGGGGGTCGAGGACCTGGAGACAAGCTTGAACAACTGTTTAGAAAGAGCCAAGGCTCACTACGCATATCAACAATTCAAACATTGGCAAAGGAATCTGTCGAATTCTCAGCGACAGGTGGTGCTGTACAGGGTAGGCTAGTTTGGGCATGTGGAATCCGGGGAAGCCAGGTCGTCATCAAACAAGCTAGCGCCGCCAAAATTTCGGATCAGTCAGCAGAGCTGCGTCGTCGATGCACCTCGAGAGCTCCATTCCACCAACGACTCTCCGCCAGCACCACCTCCCTCTGCAGCTCATCTCACGGCCGAACGTCCAACGAACGACCCCCTTCCATCCTCGGCAACCCCGGAAACACCGGGCACCCACGAAGAGCGACAGCCATGTCGGGCCAGAACAACTGGCAAGAGGAGGCGATGCGGCGCCTGCGCCAGATGCAGTCGCGCGGCGGCTACCCCGGCGGACGAGGCGGCGGCCCCCAGATGCCGAGGGGGACGGGCAGCGCCATCATCGGCGGTGCCCTCCTCGCCGGCGGCGCGCTGCTGCTGTCCAACTCGCTCTTCAACGTCGACGGTGGTCACCGGGCCATCAAGTACCGGAGGATAAGCGGCGTCAGCAAGGAGATTTACAGCGAGGGTAAGCAGCTTGATGATGCCCGCGTGCCGTAGCACGCTCGCCGCCCGAGAAAGAAGCAACAGCGGCGCTGACGACGCGAACAGGAACGCACATCAACATCCCGTGGTTCGAGACGCCCATCGTGTACGACGTGCGGGCGAAGCCGCGCAACGTGGCGTCCCTGACGGGCACCAAGGACCTGCAGATGGTCAACATCACCTGCCGTGTGCTTTCGCGGCCGCAGGTCGACGCCCTGCCGCAGATTTACCGGACGCTCGGTGCCGACTACGACGAGCGCGTGCTGCCGTCGATTGTCAACGAGGTGCTCAAGAGCGTGGTGGCGCAGTTCAACGCCAGCCAGCTCATCACCCAGCGTGAGAACGTGGCGCGGCTCGTGCGCGAGAACCTGTCCCGCCGAGCGGCGCGGTTCAACATTCTGCTCGACGACGTGTCCCTGACGGTGAGTTTCTATTTCCTGCCATCGGCCCCTCGGCCCTCGGCCCTCGACAGGCGGCCAGCTGCTGACAAAACCCCGGCAGCACCTTGCCTTCTCTCCCGAGTTCACGGCGGCGGTCGAAGCCAAGCAGGTGGCGCAGCAGGACGCCCAGCGAGCGGCCTTTGTCGTGGACAAGGCCCGGCAGGAGAAGCAGGCCATGGTGGTCAAGGCGCAGGGTGAGGCGCGGTCGGCCGAGCTCGTCGGCGAGGCCATCAAGAAGAACAAGGCGTACCTGGAGCTCAAGAAGATTGAGAACGCACGCATGATTGCGCAGCAGCTGCAGGAGGCCGGGGCCAAGAACAGGCTGATGCTGGACTCGGAGGGCCTCGGGCTCAACGTGTTTGAGACGACGGCGGAGAAGAAGTAGGCGGCCCGCGGAAAGGGAACAAGGAAGACGAAGAAGAAGCCGATTGGGAAAGCTCTCCACTGCGTGTCACGGGGCAGGGGCTTGTATTATACTATGATGGTAATCGCGGTAGGAATGTAATCTTGCTCCATGAAAATCAAAAACAACTGATGCTCTTGGCCCGAATGTCGTTGCCGTGGGTTGTGCACGCGAGAGAGGTAGCGCGGAGTCATGAGCCGAGCTATGCCTTGTGCCTCGCCAGAGCATAGGTAAGTTGATATTGTCGACTTCACGACATGTTCACGATATGTCTCTCAGCAGACTGGCTCGTCTATGAACCGTTGTCCAGCATGGCGAGACGATGGCAGTGCAGCTTGGGACGGTTGCCGCAGCAGTCGGCCCGTTGCGAGCACCATGCGTCTTCCCGATGGCGCGGCGTGAATTAATTCCGTTGGTATCAATACTCGTAATGCGCAAATGCCGGCGGTCGTTCTGTGCGGAAGCCACGTCATGACGCGCCATGTCACGCCCTGTTTCATCTAGTACTGAGAACCCGTTGGCTGGCAGGACGCTCTTCTGTCATACTAATAATTATTGTTATCTCTCTGCCTGCTGCCTCGGGGGGGGGGGGACCGTGCATGCAGAAGCATATAAAGGGCCCGGCGAATAACTACCACTCGCGCCAGAGGGGGCTTGCCACACTTGCGAATCGACTCTTCACAAGCAGACGACGAGGCCATCCGGCTGCTCTCCAGGGCGCCATTCGCTCGACACGGCCATGAAGGGCACGACTGTGCTGCTGTCTCTGGCCCTTGGGGCTCTGTGCAGCCAAGATGACGGGTACATGTCTGATACCAGCAATCCTGGCCTGGAAATGGATTACTTCAAGGACATATCCATGGCCAGAGCGTACCTCGAAGTATACAATAGGCAACGACGTATCGGTCGTTTCCGATGTTTCCCGTCATGATAAGGGCATCATCATCATCCACTTGGTGGGTATTAGGACGCTAACGTGACGAAAAGTTGTGCAGGAAGGGCAGATGCTACTACAAGATGGTCGGCTTGGACGGCCACAAAAGGAAGAATCCGGACGGAACCTACCGATACAGACAGCGTCCAGAGGGGCATAGAAAGTGCGACAGCACTGTACGTATATTCATGCGAACGCAAACCTGATCTTGCGGGAAACGAAGTCGAGTGACAAGGACTGACGACAAATTTACTTGCTGTAGTGCCCAGGCCCGGACAAAGATGGCTATGACCCCGACTGTGTGGTCGTAAAGGCGGACGACGTGTCCTGGTGGGCAGAATGCGCCAACCCGGAAAAATACGAGCCGGAACATCAGGTGGGCCCGAAGGTGAATGTTGGGCAAGGATAGGTACATGTATTGGTGGTGGTGGTGGTGGTGGTCAAGTGGTGGTGGGTAGAGGCCGTTGCTGGTGGGAGGTGGCGGGACATGTAGCGGTAGACGACGCGCGGATCGTCCAACTCTGAGGGTTGTCCCTGATTCCTCGACGGCAGGGGTTTGTTTTGTATTGCCTACCTACCCGGGTGCGTGTATACATGGACGAAGTAATGGGGAGGCGTTCCTGAACCCTGATCGTCATGCAACGTAGTCCAGGCGTTTCGTCACGCACGCCTTGCAGCCTTGGTGCAGATGCACAGCTCAACTAGAAGAGGACCGGAATTTGGACTGTCTGTGCTCTGCTTGCTGTGTTCCGTTGTCGTAACATGAACCTTGTGTGCAGCTTCGATCGCCAGCCGGCCGGGGTCAAGGCCCAAGGGTCCGGGACCGGCACTGCACCCTGCGCTGCGCCATGGCGTACGTTGCGTCGTCAAGTACGTAGTGTCAACTGTCAAGCAATCGATTCCGTAAGATGGGCTATTCTAACGGGCGGCGGGGCAAGAAGTTTCTTCATTGTCATGTTTGACATGCATCCATCTAAAATCGGCCCGTGTATGAAACGACTTTGGCAATGACCAAGTCCCTACTTGGGACTCCGTGAGCTACTAGTTGCCTCACAGTAGCCGCCGCTGCACGAGCTTCGCGTCTATAAGAACGCGAGGGGGGGGCCCCCACGTTGGGGAGAGCATATCATATATGCGACTTGCATGTCCGAATGGAAGACGGAGACGTCTGTCTTGGTGCCTTGTTCGAACTACTGGCTCAACACGCACGACCATGACCATGAAGTGCGCAGCCACGCTGGCGTGTTTGGCGCTGTACATGCACGACACCGTCTCTGCTGCCAATGCTGTTGCCGAGGGTGGTACCTGGCATGATGCCGCACAGTACCGTCGCCCGCTCCCAACCGACGTACCATACTTCAAGGACAGAAATGAGGCGAGAATCTACGTCAATAGTCGCTTTAATCTATTCCTCAACGGCGTAAGTACCTCGCAAGCTACCAGCCATTCGACTAGACCCGTTTCCGACATGGCGTGTCGCGTTTCCTGCTTAACTCGTTGAGCCCACTTGATGCTAACACAATTCCAGTCCTGCGACCCCGTCAACAACGATTGCCTTCATTGGAGACATGGTACAAAACTAATCGACGGAACCTGGGGATACACGACCGTAAGGGCGAGCAGGCGCTGCAACACTCCGGTACGCGGCCCCTTCCCCCCTCCCTTTTTGCGCGTGAAGGCGACTGGAGGCGGCTGAAGACTGACCGACGTTTGGCAACGCGATAGTGCCCCTCCGGCGGAGGGAGGTGCGTGATAGAGCCCCCGAGGAACGGGTGCGACTACTCGTACGTCCGTGCCGAGTGTGCGGACCCGGAGAGGGCGGATTCCAGATTTCATTACGGGGATGGTCAGCTGGATGTGGATGTGGATGTGGATGTGGATATGCACGACGGCGTCAACATGGCAAGCGGTCCCTGACTAGAGAGACTTGGTGTATGGACTCGTAGCGTCGTACCTAGGTAGCCTGTAGGCAACGAACGGGCGGGCCAGCGAGTCGGTGACGTGACGGACTCGAGGCGAAGGTGAAGGAACTCAAGGTAGTCACTAGGTACCTTAGGTAGGTAAGGTACGTAGGTAGGTAGTCAGCTAGGTGTATGGAGGAGAGGCCATGGACCAGGGGGCACGTGTTCATGTTGCGTGACTTCTCGCCTCTTGTGTTAGGCAACGTACCTACCCAGGTAGCTACTGTCCGCCCGGGCGGGCACGGCACTGTGCCGCCAGCATCGCCTTGGTGTGCGAGATTTATTGCGTCGTCACCCGGCTCGCCACCACGTTGCGACGGGCGACGTGTGCGCTGCTGTGTGCCGTGACCAAGTCTTTGCTTGCTCGAGAGCGCAAGGCCCGCGGTGTGAACGTCTGGACTCTGGACTCGGCGAGTCTGAGCTCGGCAAGGAGCGAGCCTGTCTGGTGCTTGCGCTGCGTCACTGTCGGTCAGCGCGAACTGGCCTACATAAACCCGAGGAGGCGAAGGGGACAGGAAGGCGGGGGGTCGTTCCCAACTTCCCACCTCATCATCCCGTGTCTCCGTGGTGAGAGGGGAGAGCGAGCTCGCCAGCACCAGGCCAGCACAGCGCATCTCATCAGCCGGCAAGGCAGCTCGCACTGCACGAGTCCCTCCCGATCGCCTGCTGGACGACAGCCGCGACGATGCATGGCCGCGTTGCGCTGGCCACTTTGGCGCTCTTTGGCGTCGTCCCCTGCGGGGCCAAGGGGACGCCAAAGTTCCCGAGGCCGTTCAAGTTCAAGGAGTTCACCGACAGATCCGAAGCGAGCGACTATATCTGTGGCCAGGTGAACTCTCTACGGGGTGGTGTAAGTGCCTTACCTGACCTACTTGGCGCGCCAGACTGCATCCAATATTGATGCGAGGACGTGGCTTCCCCTACTGCCACTGCCCTGGACGGACGCTAATAGTGCGTTCCTAGACCTGCAAAAATGACCGTTGCTACTATTCAATCTGGTACGTTCATTACCAATCGCAAGTGAGCGGCAAGTACGGCTATCGGCCCTATGCTCAGGACGCGAGGTGCAATACTTCAGTATGTGCTTGACCCCAGTCCTGCCCGACTCCTCGAGACTTTCTAGGGCTAGGGGCGCACCTAGTCCTAGACTCCTAGTCCCTACTCCCCTAGCTACTCCGACTCCCTACCTATCCGAGGGGCCGATAGGCGTTCTCCCCGAGGACAGCGGTTCATGTTCGATGGTGGAAATAGAATGCTGACGGCCACACGCCATAGTGCCCCGAGACTGGAGGGCGATGCGTCGTCAAGAAGAAGAAGAGCGGCGATGGGTACCGGGTAGAATGGGCTGAGTGCCAGAATCCAGAGTTGTTCAACCTAGCGTTGGAAGGGCAGATGATATCGGCGGCTGCCCCCGAGTGAGTAGGACGGGAGTCACGCGAGTCGACGGGAGTCGACGGGACGCTCTTGTTTTGCTTTGCTTTGGTTTTGGATTGTCGTCTTGGCTGTCGTTTTCGTTCTCGTTCAGTCCCTACCTTGGTATGTTAGTTTACCTGCTAGGTAACGTACATACTTAGGTTCCTTACCCAGGGTAGGTGCCTACCTTTAGTGAAAGCTATCTACCTACCTACCGAATAAAGCCAAGGTGCATTATTCATCAAGGTATGCTGTTTGCTTGATTGAACGCCTAAGCGGATGGGGAGTCTTTGCCGCCGGACCTGCTGGTGACCTTGAACTGTGCTGTGCATGCTAAACAGTAAACACAAAAGGCAAGGCCCGGAGGTAAGTAGGTAGGTAGGTATGGTAGGTGAGCAAGGTAAGTTACTACCTAGATAATTGCATACTTCGTATCTACCTTACCCAGGTAGATACGAGTAAGGTAGTAGTAGTGGTGGTATAGGTAGTAATTATTTAGGCACTTCATACCAAAGTCTACTTGACCTACAGGCAACGAGTACGCCTATCAACGAGGACCCGACCGCCACTGCCGGGCGAGGCCTATTGGCCCACTAGGTACCTACCGCGCGAGCGCCCAGTGACCCGCTACCCGCCATGCCACTGGAGCCAAGCCGACGGGAAATCCTAAGGTACGTGTAGGTATGCTCCGTCATCATCACCTGCAGCGTTCCGTGGTCCGTTGGTACTCGTGGTTTCCCCAACGGTGGACCTGGAAGTTTGGAACCCACCTCACCCACCCATCCACCTACGTATTGCCATTGCCCCGCCACGCCCCGCCGCCGACATCTTGTCACCACTTCGACTTCGACCTCCCTCCCGAACCCGACCGAACTTGCACAGGAACAAGCGACTCCGCCAACCCGCCAACATGTTGATCAAGTGCGCCTCGTCCTTTGCGCGCTCCCCTTGCCCTGCCCGTGCGCCCGACCAAGCTGACACGCCGCCGCAGGGTGCGAACGTTGACGGGCAAGGAGATTGAGCTCGACATCGAGATGGACTACAAGGTACTGTTTGCACAACGACCCCCTTCAGCCGACGACGGAGAGGAGCCTGGGCCCCGCGCTGACCGCCGCCGCCGCCATGCGGAGACAGGTCTCGCAGATCAAGGAAAAGGTGGAGGAGAAGGAGGGCATCCCGCCGGTGCAGCAGCGCCTCATCCACGGCGGCAAGCAAATGTACGTCGCCTGCCCTTGTCCCCCCGCCCCCCTCCCCTCCAGGAAGGCCCGAGCCCGGTGAAGACGTTGAACGGACCGAGAGAAGCTTACGAGCCGCGCCGCGCGCGCACGCAGGACCGACGACAAGACGGCGGCAGAGTACAACCTCTCCGCGGGCGACACGCTGCACCTGGTGCTCGCGCTCCGCGGGGGACGCTGCTGAGCGGACACGGCGACGGCAGAGATCGACGACTGCGACGACTAGAGGGGAAAAGCGAGCGAGCTAGATCAGGGTGAAGGAAGCAGACGACGGACGGACGGACGGACGGACGGACGGACGGCCGGTCGAGCGAACGAGTCAGATGGACCGTCGGCGTTGCCCGCCAAAGAACAGGGCTGTTTGGCGTTGGGCGAGACGAGAGGGTGGGGACGAGCCATGCATGACGGCATCGTCGCCGTCACCGGCACAGTCGGGAGACTCGAGACTGGCGCCCGCAGCCCAGTAGACGTTGGAACCATGTTTTCGGGGACCACGCGGTTCCGCGCCCGAACCGTCGGCCGCGCGTCCCACGAGTTCCCGTTAGTCACAGGAATATTCGGAATTTACGCCTTTTACCATGCGCTCAACGGGGCGGGGGGCGCTGTTACGAGTCTTCTGACGCCGTTCTCTGCGCGGCCCGAGGAGCCAAAAGTCGACGCTCAGCGGCCCGTGCAGCGGCTGCTGTCACGTCTCGGGAAGCGGCCCTCCGGAAATAGGTCCTGAAACGACGAGGAGCGTTTTCTTTGGAAGCAGTGAGACGGAAATACCGATGCGCTCACGATATGCACTTGCAAAAGTAGAGCTGCATCTGTCCTATCTCGTCATCAAGTAGTCTTGTTCGGCTCGTTCTCAGCGACTTAGACTCGTCCATCCCGATCCAGCTTCCCGCGGACCCTGTGCCAAGGTTGTTCGGCTGGATATACAAGGCAACGTCGATTTCAGCACTGTTCCTGAACAAATGGCCCCCCCCCTGCGTCCCCGAATGGCAGCACTCGCTCGCGTTCGCGCGAACCAGCGGCATTATGATCGGGGTAAGACCCCTGGCGGCGTCATACGCTGCCCTGCAAGATATTTTCGTTGACGATGAGACTTACGACTCGTAGAAATGCAATGAGTATACCAACTCGTGCCACATCGACGTCAGCGCGGCCGTGAGCAAGCGCCGCAAGAACCCGGACATAGACGAGCTGCTTAGCCTGGGCATGCCGGAAGTCTTCGACGTCAACTGCTCGACCGACCCTGCAAGAGCCGTGAGTCGCGTGCCGTTACTACCCCGACTCCCCCGCTGAGCTTCTTCGCCGATGGTCCCCCATTCGCTCACAGCGAGATGCCGTTCTAATTACCTCGCAGTGCTCCAACCGAGGAGACCAGTGCGCCTGGACCAACAAGCCCGTCCAGGGTGCGCACTGCGCGACTCATATCCCGGCCGAACCGGGCCTTGCCTCGGTGACCGACGAGAAGAGAATGTTCGCATTCTACAATGACAAACTTATAATGGTACCGATCCGGGCCGTAGAGACGGTGTAGAGCGGCCGAACGACGCGAAGCGGAAACCTTTTTTTTTGGGGGGGGGGGCGGTGGTTTCTCGGGGCGAAGCAGCCTGTCAACTCGACTGATCGGCGCGGCGTTGTGGCCGAGTTGCATGTACGGACTAAATGGAGCGATTGCTGTCTGGGTCTCTTAATTGCAAGGAGTTTGTCATTGTTATTGTATTTGGCTTGCTATTTGAGACTCGGTTTTCGGGGCGTCTGGGCTGGGGTGTCTGTGTTCAAGCACTATAGACGTACATCCAGACACACGTATAGATATAGACATGCATGGCGCCGAGCAGAGGTACGTCTATCTGGCTTTGCTCGCCATGTCAATTCTTGTCCCCTCCTTCCTGCCTCACAAACAGGCCCTGAAGCGGGACCTCGAATCGTTGCACATATCGCCTCGCGGGTGTTTACCGGCGTCTTTTGCTCTGACGTGACGTGAGCATGGGAAAAGGTCGAACAACTTGGCGAGATTATGGCCCTTTTGATGTCCTGAGACGAGATGGCAACTCCGACATGTCATGATTTGACCCCTTCTTTTTAATCTTGTTCGCCCTCCTCGGTATCGCGCATCGCACATGGAATGTAGACGCTTTCACGTGAGATCAGTACGCTTTGTCAACACTTCGCAGCAGGTGAGTTGTCTGGTGAAGCGTGGGCCGCACCGCAGGCAGAGCTTGCCTGCAGCGCGGGATGGGCTCAGTCAAGGCCGCCAGTAGGCTTTGAACATGACGTAAACGTTTGGTGGTTCGCCAGCGTATAAGACTTGAGGGGCTTTACTTGGGGTAATATATATAGAGAAACCGTCACGCCATTCGTTGACAATGAAATGCGGGAGTGGTACGTATTAAGGTAGCCCGTATGTCTCCCTTTTCCAGTCTGCAAGCTCTCTTCCCCCTCTCCATCCGCTCTACAACCGGCTACCAGAGTCAAGCTACAATAGACAAATTTGCCTGCCAATATAGGCGATCGCCGCCATGGTGCACGAAGCGAAACCCGTCCTGGACGATGTCATCAAGGCAGAGCACTACTTCATGGTGGGGGTGAGTTCAGCCCCCGACGTCTTTGCCCTCTGGACGCGCGTCACGGAAAGAGTTGGTGTTGACGTTCCCGTATCATCTGCTTTGCAGAAGTGCAACAAGAGGAAGAACCAGTGCCAGCTCAACTTCGCCAACGATGATCGAACTCGCTACCTTTCGGGGAGCATGCCTCCCTACAGATGGGTCGACTGCGAGACGGGCCAGGGGGTACGTGACGGGCTTGGCCATGACCATGAGTCCATGACCATGATCATTGACCGGCCGGCTTGTTGTTGCTCGCTCGTCCATGACCCGTACACGCTCTTGTTGCCCGGGCACGATGCTGACTGCTTGCCAACAAACTCGACAGTGCGAGGAGCGTGGCCACCCATGCTCCTTCTCCAGCACCTGGACGGACGCAAAAGCGAATTGCCAGACGAAGCACACTGGTCACGAGGGCATCTTGGCCATTGGCACGGCAGAACAAATCGCATCGCTGTACTCGAGAGGTTCCTGAGGGCAAACGGTGCCGACGTGCGTGCAACATCATTTACTTCTGAGAACTAGAAAAAAACAACGACTTCGGGCACTCGATGTCATTCTCTCAAAGGCGAGATACAATCGTCCCTGTCGCGTGCTTCCCAAATGCCAAACGCTCCTGTGCGCCATGATGACGAGGACTGAGCCTCGAGTGCTTATACCCTCTCCCAGCGCCTTGTGTGTTCAAATCAATCAAACCCAATTTCTCATTCAACCATGTGCTGATGCAATCCATCCATGTCTTGCGCCGCCTGCCTCCTCAAATGACCCCGCACAGATGCAGCCCCGTGTTGTGTGGGGTTGCGATTGCAGATGCTGACAGATGAAGACGAAGTGTGCGTGCGCAGAACAGAGCACGGGTTTGTGTGTGTATGTGCGAGTGTGTGTACATACGTGAGGCATCATGCTTTTGGCCTCTAGTGGAATCTCTTCTTGGGTCGCATGAAGATGTCGATGGGGGCCTTGCGCTTCTTCTGGACCGGCGGCGCGGGAGCCGGGGCGTTGAGCGCGGCGATGATCTCCTCGGGCGACGTTGGGCCGGTCTCTCCGGGAGGCGGGGAGACGCTCTTCCTGGTCGGCAGTCGGACGGGCGGCACCGTGACGGGAGAAGCCTCCTCGGGCTTCTCGGGCGCCTTGTCGCTGGTTGGCTTGACCTTGTTGATGGCCGCCGAACGGTTGAGCTTGCCGGCCAAGGCCGAGACCTTCTTGGGCGCCGTAGCGGGGGCGGCCGTGGTGCTGCTAGACGCGGCGCCCGAGGCGCGCTCTGTCTGGGGCGACGCCACAGTCTTCTTGAGGACGGGCTTGGTAGATGCCGCTGTGCCGGGTCTCTTCTTGAGCAGGGAGACCTTGGCCGCGTCCGAGACGGGCTTCTTGGCTGGGGCAGCTGGAACGGCTGGCTTGTTGTCCTTGTCGTCGTCCTCCGAGTCCGAGATGAAGGTGGCCCGCTCCTCCCACTGATCGACGGCAGAGGCTCCCGAGACGCGGTATGCCGGCAGGGCGGCACGGCGATGGGCATTAACCATGGCGGCTGGGGCCTTCTTCATGGTTGGGGCGCGGATGGGGGCGCGGATGGGCTTGGAGAGCTGCGTCTTGATGTTTGCAATCTCACGGGCCTCGCGACGAACCTTCTTCATGACGCTGGCGCCCGTGTTCGTCTTGGTGCGGCTGCCGCCGCCAAAGGAGAGGGTGCTCGAGCCGGCGTCTCGCTGAGACCAGTGACGCTTGGGGCCGACGTGTCCCGCGCGGGGGAGATACTTGCGCTCGACGATCTTGCTGACGTTGCGTTCCTTGTCCTCCTGCAGGCCGGCGAGGGCGTTCTTGAGCTTCCTCTCGCTCTCGGCGAGGGCGACGTCGTGCTCGTGCTTGTACTTTTCCCAGACCTTGTACCACTTGTCTGGGGAAGGGGGCTTGTAGGCAGTAGCCTTGTGCTCGAGGGGGAAGTCTCTCTCGATGATCTTGATCCAGATCTCGGCCGTCTCGCCTTGGATCTGGGGCGAGTTGATCTCGATTTGGCGGAGCTGGTGGGCGTTCTCGACGCGCGTGAGGATGCTGCTCACAGTATCATAGAGGAGGTAGTCGCCGACGCTCTCCAGCGACTTGATGTTCTTGATGCACGACATCATAGCGAGCTCCATGAGGGATTTGACGGGAGACATGATGGGCAAGAAGCGCTGGCAGCGCGGCGTCGTAATATGTACGCGTGAGGGGGGCGGCTGGTCTGGCTACAACAATAGGGGGAATGCTCATTGTCTCCGTGGTGAATAAACCAGAGGGTTGAGCCTCTCCGACAACGGCAGCTAGTTTACGCTTGCCTGGGAGAGCTTCAGAACAGATTCCGCCGGCGTACCTGACGGCGCGGAGGAGGCGGTTCGCCGCTGACGCTACAGGGAGGCCGTATGAGCATATTTTCCGTCCAAAAAAGCGGGAGGCCAGAGGCCCATCAATGACGCCTTGCATGGCATCCTTATGAGGGGAAGGGAGGTGTACCTGGCGGCGTGCTGCGACAAAGCTATGGTCGGGCGTTTGTCGAGCGTAAACATGAGGTGTGAAGCGAGGTTGAAGATGTAACTCGAGTCTTATACCTCCAGCTGGCTTTGTAGTGGAGCGGGTACCTACCGCCCTGTGAGTGGGGTGGCATGGGGGGGGTCTGCGGCCACTTATTTAAGCGCTGCAGAGGCCAGCCTTGCGCTTGGCCTCTGTTGGGTTTAGCGCCACCTGGTCCGTGCGTGCCTCGCATGGTTAGCATGCAGTCACTGGAGCGCGGGCGATGCCAGCAAGCCAGCCGGGCCAGCTGGCAGCCTGGGCCAGACGCTGGGCAGGTGGTGAGAGGAGCCCACGAGAGTCCCATGGAGACCTGCGCCCCAGCAGCTGCCCAGGCGAGGCTGCCCCAGTGTCTGGAGTCGGGGGCCTGGTGGAGCCTCCTGTCCGTTGCGCCTGATGAGGTGTGCTGGAACAGTTCGAGCTCGGCCGCCACAGTAGCCTGGTGTCCCCCCCAGCCCAGCTCAATGGATCCATCTGAGGGAGTGCAGTGGCTGGTGCGCGCCCTCCCCATTTCGTCACTCTCGAGCTCCCGTCGCCAGGCTTTGTCGCCGCATCACATCAACAACATCTGACCGTCGACCCGCGCTCCCCGGCCGCGCTCACCTCGCGTCGCCGCATCAGCTGCTCTCCCATCCCCGGCTGTGTGCTTCCGCTGGACAGTTCAACCCTCGCGGGCACGCGCAGGACGCTCGGACACCCGCCCCAAGGCTGCCACCATGGCGGACGCCTCCTTCGTGAAGCCCGACCCCGAGGAGGAGGAGGACAAGAAGCCCCTCGCCGCGCTCGACGACGACGATCTCTACGAGGACGCCGGCGACCTCGAGTTCTACGACAAGAATGCCCCCAGCAGGCAGTTCGAGACGCTCTATCTCGCCCGCGTCCCGCGCTACATGTGGGACGCCTGGCTCAAGATGACGGACCGCCTCGGCGACGACGACGAGATCCAGATCGGCACCCTGCGCACCTGGAACGAGCCCGTCGCCGACGCCACCGTCGAGGGCGGCACCCGCGACGTCACCAAGCTGCGCATGCTGCTCGACGCCAACTGCCCCGAGCACCAGATGCTGCCCCGCGAGTACGACCTCGAGGTCCTCGACCGCGACGTCCACAACCACTTCGTCTTCAGCGAGCAGGACCTCGAGAGCTACAAGGCCAAGAACAAGGAGCGCGCCGACGCCGCCGCCGCCGGCATCCCCATGTCGCTGCTGCGCCAGAGGCAGGCCGCCGAGTCGCAGTCGGGCCAGTCCTCCGGGCCGCAGCGCAACTCGTACGACCGCCGGAGTCGCTACCAGCCCTACTACCGCAAGGCCATCCCAAGTCAGTCTTTCTCCTCGTAGTCCACGGCGACATCGCAAGGCTAACCTCTCCGACGCAGAGCGGACCAAAATCTTTGGCAAGATTCACTACGACGTGCGCGTCGAGCCACGCAACATCCAAGAGGAGGAGCGGCTGCTGGCCCAGCGTCTTTTCGACGCCGAAAACTCCAAATCAAAGCTTCGCATCATCAGCCGCAACAGCGCGTCTGCTATCATCAACCCCGGCACCGCCACGGCTGCCCAATGGAGCGGCAACTTTATCGTGAGTGACAGTCCGAGACACGCATGCAGGGATGACTTGTGCATTGCTAACGCAAGCGATGCCGCAGAAAAACGCTCCGCAGCAGGTCAAGCCCAAAAAGGGCGAGGTGTTCAAGGCCGCCCGTATTCCCAAGAACCAACTTCTGGACCTTATTTTCGACTGCTTCCGCCAGTATCAGTACTGGTCCATGAAGGCTCTGCGCCAAAAGCTGCAGCAGCCAGACTCGTACCTGCGGCAGGTGCTGGAGGAAGTTGCCGTGCTGCACAAGAGCGGGCGCTTCGCCAACCACTATGGCCTCAGCGATGCGTATAAGGATAAGGCGGGCAACGAGGCCAAGGAAGAGGCGGCCGAGGCAGCAGATGACGGGGACGAGGACGAGCCGGACGAGATGGAGGATGTCCTCCCGACGCAGTGATGTGCCTACCCTCGTGCGAGGCCGCACGAAAAGCGAGCAGGACGGGGACGCGGGCGGGACCAAAGGGCAGACACTGGCGGCGTTTTGGCGTTGAGCTGGACTCTGAGCATGATACCCGATTTCATAGATGACCCGGGGGGTCTAGACAGTATCATGCCTCGAGCCGGTCGCAAGTCGCAAAGGATGTGACGAGCAGGGCATGTATTAGGTGCCTTTTCTCTGAATATGATTGAATCTTTGCAGACCAGGTCGTTTGGGAACCTAGGCAGTCTTGTCGTTTGCCGCCCGGTGCCTGATGCCGTGTATATTATTCACCAAGCAATGAACGATGAAGCCCACTTCGATATTTGTTGGCTCACCTATTGCGCCAAAAGTCTGGTAACTGAAGGGCGGGCCCTGAACAGGGCTGGCGCGGGTTGGCGATTATTGCGGACGGGGATGGTGACGACTGACGAGCACTTTCCCTCTGTCAATTGAACACAAAGAAAAGAACATACAATCACGCAGGTATCTATCCATCCAGAGAGCCAATGCCTGCGGCAAGCGCTGCGATAAATGTGACCACTCAAGGTACCTATACCTTGGCTAGGTACTTCGTAGTTGCGCCGCATCTGTGATGCAAACAGCAACAGCGGCGGGCCGTGCCTGCCTGCCGAATGAGGGATCCCGCCTCAACCGCATCCCAGGCTCAACGCCCCAACTCAAACCTTCGTCGCGGCTCACCCGCTTCTTCACTCAGACATGCACTCGCTCACTCGCCTCCTCTCAGCGGCCTCTATCCGAAAGCCCATTGCCACGCCCGCCATGTTCCATCTCATTTTCGACTTCGATGGCACCATCACGCACGCCGACACCATCAATACGCTGGCCACATCTGCCGTCGCCCTGCAGCGCTCACGTACCGGCCGCGACCTCGGCCCCGCCTGGGATGCTGCCGTGCGCGAGTACCTCGCCGAGTACGGCGCCTACAAGGACTCGTATGTGCCGGAGGAGCAGCGCAGGACGTGCGTCGCGGAGGAGGCGCACTTCCTTAAGAGCCTGAAGACCGTCGAGGACGCCTCGCTCGACCGGGTCAGCCGGTCGGGCATCTTTGCGGGACTCTCGGGGGCCGACCTGCGCCGGCTGGGCGCCGACGCCGTCGCGGCGGGAGACTTCGTCGTGAGAGAGGGCTTCGGGGAGCTGCTCGACCTGGCCCGCCAGAGGGGCTGGAAGACGGACATCATCTCCGTCAACTGGTCCTGCGCCTTCATCAGCGGCGTCCTCGGCGTTACCCAGCGGCAACACCACGACCAGCCAATCCGCGTAATCGCCAACGAGATCGACCCCTTGTACGGCCAGATCACCGGTCCGTCATTCCTCGGCACCAGGCTAACCACCTCGGCCGACAAGCTTCGTGCCATGAGGCACCTGCTCGCCGGCCATGGCGACGACGCCCTCCACGTCGTATACTTTGGCGACTCCACGACCGACCTCGAGTGTCTGTTGCACGCACGGCAAGGCGTGGTATTGTCTTCAAACGAAGACCAGTCGTCTCTTCTGCAAACGCTGCGCCGCGTCGATCATCCCGCGGCCCACGTCGGCACGCCTCCGCCGCGGCAGGAGAGTCAAGCAAACAACTCCGTGTCCTGGGCGCGCGACTTCCACGAAGTCCTGGCCAGTCATCTTTTCAGGGACACAGATGAATCGCGTTAAATGGTCTCACATTATCGTGTGCTCGTCCTATCTGCGGGCCACACTGAGTCGCTGAGGGTGGCGGGTAAACGACTTGTGACCCAAACGGGCACGGCGTCACATTCCAATCCTGAGGCGACCTTCACCAACCCGCCCCCGCCCGCAAGACCATGCCAGGCTCCCGTGAGAAACAGAAAACACGTTCAGGGGCAGGCTCCTTTGTTTCTCTTTCCCGTGGCAAACGACTCTCCTTCCGCGATATTATGCTCACGATTATGAGCGAGATCCGCAACCCGTCCTTGGTTCCCGTCTCGCCGTCCACGTTTCGCCGCCAACAGGCCGACTCCTGATCGACTGTACTTCGACTTGCGAGGGGAAAGCACGCGCACATGTGTACCTACGCGCGCACCGTGTTCGAGTGCGCGCACCAGACCTGGGGACGCCGGCTCAAGCTTTGCACCATCGGCGAGGACTTTCGCGACGGATATCTCCCAAGCGACTGCTGCCTCCGTCGTCCCCATGGCTTGCAGTCGCGCCGCGTTCCGAGCCGCTGTGATAGGTGCCGGTCGCTCGATGGCAAGGTGGCGCTCCTCCGCGCAAAGTTGGACGAGTGCCGCGCCCAGTTCCTCAAGCGGTGGCCCGCCTACATGACGTGTACGGGCGCGGGTGCAACGCCAGAAGAGACCAAGGAGGAGGTGCTCGGGGACTTGAACAAGATTGCAGAATCGGTCGAGAGCTCGGAGGACGAGGAGAGAGATGACGAGTCGGACAGGTCAGGCTCGGACGGTAAGCACCAACCCAAAACCTCCGACCGGACGAAGCTGAAGACGAGCACCCGCCATAGCGACGGACCACTACGCTCTCAGCCCAGGTTCAGCTCGCCGCTCGCCACGATTCACGAAGTATGACGCCTGTACGATTTGCGGCTCGCGCCTGGAACTTGACGAGCTGGACTGTCACGTGTGTGTGCAGAGACACCACCATGCTGCGGCTTGGCTGTTGAATAGAGGACTCATGGCTGTTCCTTTCTTTTCGGCGACATGCCACTTTTAAAGTCCTAAGGTAGCGATTGATGAGTTTGCGAAAGGTGACGGATATATTTGTCAGGTGGATTATATGCTGGATGGGAGCTGGGTCCTCGGGAGTCACTTAGTTATTTTGTACCTTTTTCGACCAACCCATTTTATTTGCAACCATATGTCTTTTTGTTCGTGTCATTAGGTCTGAATATGCAGGGCTTTATTGTGTCTCGATCAATGGGCGGGCGTAGAGTTGAAGTGTCACAGACCCTCCTCAACAGAGCAACCCAACACGCACACCTCATACAGCCCAACATATTGTGAAACAAAGAGCCAACCAAGTAAACGGGCAGCAGCAACCGCCCTCCGGCGTCCGTCTGAAGCCAGTATGTTGTTGATCCCGCAGGCCTCGCTAGGTGCACACCGCCCACTTCGGAGCGGGCTTGCGAGGGCGCTCACAATACCCAGCAGGCTTGGTGCACTATGTGCTCTCAGTCACGGGGTCAGGGATTTTTATCCTGTTTAAGTGCTCAGGTAGCCTCTAGGGCCACTCACCTTGTGTGAGGATGAGCATTTGCGCGTGTCCCATAGCATGCGCGTCTCAACCTGGTTGTTGACGAAGACGTCCCTGTACCCGAGCGGCATTTGACAGATATTCGTCGACGGGCTGCAGGTCTACAGCCACGCAAGTCGAGGACATAATGCGCCGGTCAGCCAGTATACCCTATCGTGGTCGGCACCCAAAGTGATGAGATGACGGCGAAGCAGACTGAGAGACGACGACAGGAGTTGAGAGTCGAAGGACCGAAGCCCTTCGTCGCCGTCGTCGCCTCAGAGGGAGCGCTTCGTCTGAGGTTTCTTCTCCCGGGGCTCAAAGAAACTCACCCCGTTCACAACATGCGTGTACGGAATCGCAGCGGCACCGCCGACCAGAAGAGACACAAGAGCAATGTCTGGCTTCATCTTTGCCGCACCTGCCGCTTTCAGCTAGTTTCAAGGGCGCGGGAAGAGATGTCGATTTGAACGTAGCAAGTGAATGCGCGATGATGAAAGTAGCGGCGTTCTCGTCAGAGAGTTCGAGCGATACAGGCCAACAATGGCAGCAGGTAGGACATATGAAGGGAGAGAAAGAGAGAGAGAGCAAGGGAGAGACACGGAGTGGAAGGGGCTGGCGGGCGGCGGACTACATCCTTACTGACGATGCGGCAAATATGACGGCTAGGTCCGTGTCTAGGCGAGGTCGTCCGATGGCCGAGGATGCGGCGTCAATGTCCGCTCTGTCATGGGCTGCTGCCGGTTTCAAACGCGGCCGTCGCCAGTGAAGACGGGAAAACACGGCTGGACCGTGCATAAGTGAGCGTAATGCAGTAGGATCAATATCCGAGGGCGAGGAACAGGCGCGTGCGCGATGTCAAATGGCCCGGGCAATACTCGTAGTCACACGATATGATGTCCCCGTCAAGGCACACTCATATACACACATATTTCTCATTGTCGCTCTTGGCTTCGGCTCCTATCTCCCGGTCATATCATGTACAGATCGGAGACGACTCCAGTCTCTGCGCGACGCCGTAAGCACTTGGCCGACGAGATGGACGAACCAGTATCGTCCTCCAAGCCAAAGAAGCCCACAATCTCTCCCCCTTCTCAAGGAAGCACCCCTCGACCGATTGCAGTGTATGCAACAATGCCATCATCTATAGCAGCGAGTGGCGTGCTCGCCCGCTCCGGGATCGTCGTCGTGCACGCAAAACCCTCCGAAGCGACGGCACTGCGAGAAAGTAAAAAGGGGGGATGTCAGCGGCGTACGTGGTCCTGTATTCGTGTTCGTCCAAAGTCCACGGTTGGTGGGCAGACGTACCTTCCAAAGATCATCCTTTGAACAGGCCTTATCCTCTCTTTCGTCCACCAAGTTGCCGTTGGCGTCCTTCTTATCCTGAGGATTGCGGACCGGGACTGAACAAGTGTTCTTCTCAGGATCACACCACTATGCCACGAAAAGCCAAAGAATGAGAGTCGTTAGCCAAACGCGAAGATCAATGCCTTCATTTATGGAGGAGGACATGGAGGCCAAGAGGGCGGATGAGGATGAGGACGAGTAAGAGGAGAAGGAAGGAGACGGCGGGTGCGGCGGTGGGGAACATGCCGTGTCCCCGCCACCACACGCGGACGTAACGTCCTTCGTGCCCTTTGAGGGCTTGATATTCCATTTGACTTACCCCAAATCTCAGTCCATGGTTTGGGTATTCCTGTTCCGGTTCTATCGTGCTCTTCGGTGGTGGTGAGTTCGCACAGCTGGCCCAAACGCTGCCGCCGAGGAGGAGCGAGGCGAGAACAAGCTGGAGCTTCATGGCCACTACAGGGGTCTCCCTCAAGCAACACGCCGAGGGAAGAGAAGATGAAGAAGAGGACCAAGGTGAGGAAGGAGATGAAGGCGGACGGACAATGAGAGAGGGAGAGGAGAAATCACAACGGAGGCGGGTCGCTGGTTTATTATACTCCCGTGCCATCTGTAATGCCGCGTCATGTCGTGGAATGATCCTAGGTTTAAGAATCGAAGACGTGCCATGTCGAGAACAGCTTCCGGCTCGTGCGCGCCGGCGGCGTACGCATACCTGGTGAGAGTGTGCTCGGACTAGACGAAAACCATTTTAGCTGTGCGCTCCATTGGCGCCTCATATTTTAGGGAGACTACCTAGTACATACACAGCGGGTTGAAGCTGATGCGCAGTCTTTGCGGCGCTGGCTCGTGCATGTCGAGCCCGTCAACTCGACACGTGCCGATCAGGGACTTGGATGAAGCGTTACCGCTTCAAACTCGCACTGTCGAACGGGGTAGCCAATGTTTTACGTACGTGCTGAAGCGATGGCCTCCTTGAAGTGATTAGGCTTTATTTGACTTCTTTCTTCGGCCAGCTCATGACACTCGCGGCCACGTGGATGTTTCATCGGTTTCTGCACCAGGCAAGGGAGCACTGAGCACAGGATAGTTTGGTCACTTGCCCACTGAAAAGGTAAACAAAGCCTATTAACATCCTATAAAAGCATCCACAAAGCTTGGAGCACTCAATCAAAGAGCGTTGTGCACATTGAAGCCCTCTCAGGGCCCCCTCCAACCCTCGGCCGCGCGATCGAGGTTGAAGGCCGCGCTGATGAGAGCAAGATGGCTGAAAGCCTGTGGTGTGTTGCCCAGTTGGTCGCCGCTGCGGGAAATTTCCTCCGAAAACATAGAAAGATGGTTCGAGAAGCTAAGCATGTTCTCGAATACGTTGACGGCACGCACGAGATACTTGTGCTCATACACGCCAGCTCGCGTCATGGCTTCCACCAGCCAAAACGTGCACATGCTGAATGCGCCGTCTCGCCCTCCAACGCCTATGATCTAGTCAGCCAAAAAGAATGAATGGTGTGAACGCAAGTCTGTCCTACCATCTTCGGAGAGTTCAGTATCGTATCGATACACCAGGCCCGTGCTTGTCAAGCCGCCCTTGTCAGGTGGCAGCAGGATGCGATCCAAGGTGCTTGTAAATCGCGGGTCGCAGGGTGAAATGAAGAATACCAGAGGCGCAATCAGGATGGACGAGTCGAGGACCGTGTTGTTCTCATAACTCTGGACGAACGTATTCATCTCGGGGTTGAAGCCCTTCTCCATGATTTCTTCATAGAGTGTGTCTCTAGCCGCCAGCCACTTGACACGGTTTGGGCATGGGAAGCATCTCTTATCAGCCAGCCGGAGACCGCGGTCAAAGGCAACCCAAAGCATGATCTTCGAGTAGGTGAAGTTCTGCTTGGCATTTCGTACCTCCCATATGGACATGTCGGGGTCTGTCGCAGATTAGCTCGACTCAACGGTTCAGGAGCAAACGATCGCATACCGTTGACAATGGTCAGTACATAGTCTGTGTGTAATGTGCAAGTTTAGCTCGGTCAGTCCCTGATGTTCACATGCATAGGGAGTGGGAGTTGCGCACCAAGAATCTCGCGGACGGCTCGCCAGACATCCCACGGTACCGGCTTGCCGTACTTATTGTAGAGGTAGATGGCATCCATGAGCTCGCCATAAATGTCAAACTGTTGATGAAACGCGGCGCCGTTGCCGATCCGAACCGGTGAGCTGCCTCGATAGCCTTCGAAATGATCCAGCGTGACTTCTGGTATGTGAGTCCCTCCATGGATGGTGAACATGATGGGCAAAGAGCCGTCCGGGCCCCGAGATCCGACAAATCGCTTCATGATGAAGTCCATGTATGCGTGAGCCTCAGCCCTGAAGCCTAGTCGAAGCAATATGTAGATGCTGAAGCTGGAGTCTCTAACCCAGGAGTATCGGTAGTCCCAGTTACGAGCGCCTCCGATGTTTTCGGGGACTGAGAACGTAGGAGCCGCGACAATTGCCCCGGTAGGTTCTAAAGCTTCTTAGTCACGTCCGAGAGAAGATTGCTGAATATTTACCGTAAGTTAACAGCTTCAGAATCATGAGGCTGCGGGTCACAACTTCCCTCCACCGCCCCTTGTACTTGCACTGCGAGATGAAGTTGAACCAGTACTGCTGAGTGTCGTGCTGCTGGTTGTCCAAGACTGAAGCCGTGATTTGCTCTGTTACGTGCTGGGCTGAGTCGTTCCTCAGGACAAAGGAGATACTTTCGCCTTCGTTTATTACAATAGTCGCCTGGAGCCCCTCGCCGAGCATGCCGGGCCTGCTGGCCTTCTTGAACGACACATGGGGGCAGCTCTTCTGATCGTCACCATTTTGCAGAGCCACATCTAGTTGTAGCTTGACGTCTGCGGATCGGAAAGTCGCGACCTTGCTAACATGATCACAAAGAGTGTGAGTATCCCGGCTGAGAGTGGTGACATGCGGCACAAGGCCATATCCAAAGGCAGGGAAAATCTCGATGTCTACGATGAGTTAGCCTCCTGACCTCGCACACAACGTGGATCGGGAGTACCAGTGCTCACCGAGGGTCATTGTGCCCCTTATGCACTCAACTCGCCGGACTAGCCATTTCTTCAACTCCTCTGGCACACGGATGGCCTCGCGCCAGGCGCTTTGCTTGTAGTCCTTGGTGGTGACCTGAGACTCCTTGGGCCGGGGAAAGAAATCTAGCAAGTCCACAACACCATCCTCGTGGATATACCTGGTCTGCAGTATGCACGAGGTGGGCAAGTACTGCTGCTTGGTGGTGCAGTTGACGCCGTCGGGGGGCGCGATGCCGAAATGACCGCCTTTGTTCTTGTCCAGAAGACGGCAAAAGACGGACGGAGAGTCAAAGTCGGGCCTGTGCCTGGATCAGCCATGCGGTCACCAGCGGCATCGCCAAACGTCCAGCCACGCACCAGCACATGAAGTCGACACTACCGTCGATGCCGACGAGGGCACATGTGTGCATATTGCCGATCAAGCCATAGTCCTCGATGGGCAAGTAGCCCCCGGTCTGAGACCGCCGGGTTGAGCCCTGGTGCGTCGTCGATGTATGCGAAGCCATTGAGTCGAACGGTGATGATGTGAGAGAAAGAGCGCTGGGCCGCGTGCCGTGTGCCGGATGGCCCGTTTGAACTGGAAGCTTATTGCTGAGGCAGGCACTACCCAGGCAAGCTGTTATTGCTGCTCGTGACCCAGATTCGCCCAATGCCGGTTAGAGTGCCAAGTAACGTAGACATGTATCGAGGAGCACCATCACGTCATGCTGAGGTCAAAGATACCTCGCATCCTCGGTAGGTATGAGGACACGCCTCGTGCCTTCCGGTGTGCCCACGGCAGGTTGGTAAGAAGCTCTCTCCGCTGCCAGTAGTTCTTCCCCTACATTTACGATACCGTGGGACCGCGGACGCATCATTCAACCCGTTCCGGCTACTCACTCCAGACGCTCCCTGGTTGCTCCTTGAGGGGAACCCCAATTGGGTTGCAACTTGGGTATGCGGACGACGCGCTGCGATTTGCTTCCTTGCTTGGGTCTCTGCGTGACTCCCGAGGTCTTCTGCTCCACGGGGCAGACACAGCCGGCATGGAATCCCATGGCCGGGCGATCTATGGATGCGCTCGCCCTGCTGCCGAGAGGTGTTAGCTCGACGTTGACCCTCAGCTCGCACTGCCACCTAACCCAGCACCCCGCATGGTCTCGATTGAGATTCAGATGGGTACCCCGCATCGGGAAACATGGGCAAGCTCGCGTGGAGCCTCGTCGCGCAACGGGTTGCGATGACCACGAGCACGAGCGCTGCAGCGATAGCCCGTTGCTCACGCACAGTATCAGGCAAATCCACCCCTTGGAGCGCAACGTCTCACGTCTACAGCGACGGCGAACTCATGCACGCGCACACGTCGTGGCTTGCGACACAGATGGCTTTCGACTCTTCGAGTGCCATCAGTTAGGCACGGGTGTTGGAACCGTTGCCTTGGCAAACTCAGCCGAAGCCGGGGCATCCGGCTCGTAGCCGCACCGGACCGGCAGCGAGCGCAACCTTGGGACGGACAAGCACCGGCCACCGGGTGTCCCGGTGACCCGCCCGCCTGCAGCTAAGACGCAGGTCGGCCGGGTCGCTTGGTGCAACCTGGATTCTTTCGAGACAAGGACCGGCAATTGGGCACTGGCACCGAGGCCATCCGCTTGCTGGGAAGGGCAGTCACCGGCTTGGCTGAACCATGCCCAGCGCGACTGCTAGCTACGGCGCCCTTGGGAGAACTGCAAGTATGCCTCCAGTTGTGCCGCGCGTAGCACACGGTTGGACATCAACCATGCACTCAGCTCAAGGAGGCGACGGACACGGGGAGAGGAGAGGCGGGTGCCGACCTGTGGTGTCAGTTGTGACATCAAACGTGTCGGGCGGATCAGGATGGATGATGTCAAGCTGATGTGCTTCGCTGTCTCCGCTCCAGTGGAACACGGGCCAATGCTGGAGATAACGAGACACCAGGAGTCGACTCGATTCACATTCTGCTTCGTCACCTCGAACGAGCACTGGGCCCTTGCCGCGTCATGAGAAAGCGGAGCAACTGCGCACCGGTGGTGGCTGGGGCGACCCGGACGGGAATGCCTCGACAAGAGCGCTCCGCGACGGAAGAGTCCAAGAACGATTTTGCAGTAGTTACGATGTATGCACGCAATACGCAGGGGAGCAGTCTCGGAGCGGCACGTGTCGATTCACGAGCGAAACAAAGACCGTGGACGGCGTGGGTGCGCGGGGAGTTACAGAGGAAAGCCACAGCTGCAAGCGGCAACGGTGATGCGGGGTTGGCGCAAGAATTCCGGGTCGCGCAGCAAGCCACGAGGGGATCGTTGGCGGTGAACGCGTGCTGCGGTGCAGATGTGAGGGGACCAGTCGGATCCGCAAGTGAAGGGGCAGATTTGCGACCAGGCGATGGTGAACGTGGGCTCATGTCCCGCCTGCCGGGTTGTGACAGACGGACGGTGTGTTGGCAATGTGCTGGCTGAGGAACGGCCAACAGGTCATTGGGTTCATGTCGGGTCACCAGCTGATTGCCCTCTGGCTGCCCTGTGGCCGCCGCTGGTGGGACAGATGGACAGGCGACTCCCAGATGGAGGAGCACGCGACACATGCTCGGCGCCAGAGAGCAGACTGGGCGCGGCGGCCAGGAACAAGGCTCACACCCAGCCGGGGTCCCACGACAGGACCGGGCTCTGCCCGTGAAGTGCGGCGCGGTTTGGTGCGGTGCGGTGTCTCGCTTCCCGGCGCCCTGCAGGATCCCTTCCTTCAACTGCATTGCCAAGCAACCCGCCCGCCCCCATCGGCATGGCGTCGCATGGCGCGCAGGTGGACGGAGCTGGCGGCCGCCGGGGTCTGGACTCTGGACCTTGACCTCCGGGCATCGAGGAGCCGCGCCTGCTGCCTGCCTCCCCGATGGATGGAATTGCCCACGGCGCGGCGATGATCCCCCCAAGCCTCTCTCACGTCCCGTCAGGCAGCGACGATCGCGCCCTGTCGATGAGCGAACGGATCATGATGTCTGTCAACAGTGGCCGCCGTGAGGATCGCTGATTCGCTCCCACGGGGGCGTCGAACGTCATCCAGCGTGCGCAGCACAGCGGCGCGAGTCCCAGCCCAGCCAGCGCCGAGCCAGACACAGCGGGACGGGAGGGACCCCTGGAACCTGATGAACCCGCACGCCGTGCGGGTGCGACTCAGGCATCCAGGGCAGCCGGGCAGCCATGGGGGCCTGGAACTGCTGGACGTCGACCGAGCGAGCGCGGCGGCCCAGCGGAGGTGCTAATTGCAAGGGTCGCCCTGAGCCCGCCAATGCCGCCATGCCCTGTGACCCTGCCCGGCGGGCGCTAAGCTCCCATTGACCCCATTGACCGCCCGGGGGACTCTTCCACTGGCTGGCTGGCCGCTGCCACTAGGGGTGCAAGCCCGCTGAACGGCCAACTTCCCGGAGGGCGCCAAAAGGGGGCCGTGGGCGCCACCGATTGCCAAGCCCCACCCCACATTTCATCTGCCAGCCTTCGCTTCGTGCCTTCCAGGCGCAACCGCGCCATGTTGCTGTAGCTGCTGCTGCTGTGGCGGGGAGAGTGTGCCTCCCTGATCAGCGAGAGCGCAGCCAGGGGCCGCTCGCTGCAATACCCGGCCAAGGTACCGTACCAACGCCTGATATGCTACAGGTACCTAAGGTACTTAGGTACTTGCTCATCGCCCAAAGCGAGGAAGGTGCGAGGCAGCGACGCTCGCCAGGTCCCGTTGAGTCTCCTCCCGTCCACGCTGAAATCGAAATCTGGTTCGATCCCTCCTCAAATATGCAACCCTGCAGCTCTCGGGCCACGGTGAATCACACAGCATCATCCGTCTCACCCACAGCAGCCTGCGCGCGTGGGCGAACGGCGACGGCACGGAACCCCCTCGGAGTCTCGGACACTCGTCGCTCGAACAGGGCTCCAGAACGGAAGGGTTGCCGCTAACGCAGAGCTGGGCAAACAAGCACCCGAGCAGCCAAGCACCAGCGGCCGCCTCCTCTCTCCACCCGACTCCGCCGCCGGCGCCGCCGTTCCCATCCGCTCCACCAGGGCTGGAGGTCCCCTGGCGTCTGGCATCTGACCTGAGGGCGACCCGGCCTGCTGGCCTGGCTGATCTGCCCAGCTGCTGTTGTGCTCCGCGCCGCCAACCGCGACTTTCCTTGTCCACGAGCTCCAGGTCCCTGGGCAACGTCGCGCCCAACCCCGGATCAGACCCAGCTGCCCGCCCGGCCCAGTCCAAGCGA
Source organism: Purpureocillium lavendulum (assembly GCA_029168975.1). NCBI lineage: Eukaryota > Fungi > Ascomycota > Sordariomycetes > Hypocreales > Ophiocordycipitaceae > Purpureocillium > Purpureocillium lavendulum. Next base: position 2,093,130 of record JAQHRD010000001.1, read on the forward strand.
CGACTCATCGGCCCAGATTAGTTCGAGTTGGCCCGTCGTGCGCGCGAGCCTGCCCACCCTGCCGTCGATTCGATTGAGACCCATGACCACCCCGTCAATATCATGCCCACACCGTCCTCTTCCTCCGCCGCCTCCTTCTCGAAGCCCTTCCCTTCCCTTCCTTCTCTCTCCTCTCCTTCTGTCCCTTCTGCTCCCTCGGGATCCGATCCCGTCCCCGTACCCGTGCCCGAGTCGCCCATCTTCACCGACGACGCTCGATCCGCCGCCCTCCCGCTCGCCGCCTCGTCTGCCCGTCAAGGCGGCTCTGCCGGCGACGACATCGAGATGGAGCCGATCGCTGGACACCGCCGCCGGAAGAGCAGCCTGATGAACCCCGTCGGCGCCCAGCCCGGCGGCTCATCCCACGGCCATCGCTCCCACCCGTCCATCAGCGTCCCTCAAGAGTCCAAGATCCTCGAGGATGGCTCCCCCGCGAGAACGGGCGACTCGGCCAAGAACGACCCGGGTAACGACAGTTCCAGCGATGAGGATCTCCGCGACGACGAGGAGATGGGCCTCACGGGCAAAGACCGCAGCCGCAAGCAAAAAAAGCGGAGGCGGAATACGAGACTGGACAACCGCGTCGCCCTCGAGAAGATTTCGGCCGACGAGGCGAGGGAGGCGGACAAGCTCGTAGTCAAGGACCTGGCCGTCATTTTGCTCTTCATCTTGCTGTGGTACATCTTCTCGCTGGCCATATCATTAGTGAGCCTCCTCTCGCGCTTCTTCTACCCACGCGATTTGTGACTGACAAGCGCGCAACAGTACAACAAGTGGATGTTCGACAAGAACAACCTCAACTTTGCCTTCCCGCTCTTTACGACATCTTTTCACATGCTGGTACAGTTCTGTCTGTCCGGCACCGTTCTCTACTTTATCCCGTCATTACGACCGCACAATGGCCACAGCTCCGACGGGGGCAGATCGCGACACGAGACCGAGCCAAACAACAGTCCGCTCATGACGAAACTCTTCTATCTGACACGCATCGGTCCCTGCGGCATATCGACTGGGCTTGATATTGGGTTGGGCAATGCTTCGCTCAAATTCATCAGCCTGACCTTTTATAGTACGTTGGCATCATTCCTGCCCCTTGCGCTACTGAACTGACTTGACCGTCCACTTAGCAATGTGCAAGTCGTCATCACTGGCCTTTGTGCTGCTCTTTGCATTCGTCTTTCGACTTGAAACACCGACCTGGAGACTCGTTGCCATCATCGCGACCATGACGGCAGGCGTCGTCCTGATGGTGTTTGGCGAGGTCGAGTTCAAGCTTGGTGGCTTTGTTCTCGTGATATCGGCCGCCTTCTTCTCGGGATTTCGCTGGGCGCTGACCCAGATTTTACTCCTCCGGAACCCAGCGACATCGAATCCGTTCTCTAGCATCTTCTTCCTAACTCCGGTCATGTTCGTGACGCTGATCTCTCTCGCCATCCCGGTGGAAGGTGTGAGTGCCTTGTGGGATGGGCTCAAGACCCTCACCGAGGAATGGGGTGTCATCATGACGCCGTTGTTCCTCTTGTTCCCCGGATGTATTGCCTTTTGCATGACAGCTTCCGAGTTTGCCCTCCTCCAGCGCACCTCGGTCGTCACCCTCTCCATTGCTGGCATTTTCAAGGAGGTCGTGACCATCTCCGCGGCTGCCATCGTCTTCGGCGACAAGCTCACGCTCATCAACTTCTTCGGTCTCATTACCACCATATCCGCCATCGTTGCCTACAACTACATCAAGATCACCAAGATGCGCGAGAAGGCACAGCAAGATGCCCACGGGCGCCACCTCGAAACCGTTCCGTCCTCGCCGACGAGCAATAGCGGGCTTGATAGCGAAGGCGAAGGCGACAGCGCCGAAGAAACGGCTGGTCTGCTACACGGTGGCTCCGTCCTGGGTCAGACTATTGTCACGTCGGATGGTGACATTCAGCCGAACTTGTCCAATCCGACACCCGAGCGCCGGGATCACAGGTCAGAACATGATGAGTGAAGTTGGTGCACGAGCAGGCATGAGCACATGCAGTCCTTCGAGCGTGTTTTTCCTTGGGTCTTTCAGGGTTTTTGTATAATGACAATTATCGGGTGCCGCCTGCTGCGGCAACACATGTCCATAGTGTACCATCAAGGGGCTAGGTGAGGGGGCTAGAGAGGAAGATCCCAACACTTATTGCAGGCCGGAGAAGGTAAACACGCCTCCGTCTACGGACGGGCGGCTGTCTACAACATAGAGGAGGGATGATTGGTGTCGCGGGCCCGCGAGCAGATCGTGAGCTCGGTTATCATATAGTGGCGTGGGCATGAGATACCCCAAAAGAATCACAGACTATTGGATGGGCGATATATCAAGCATTCCATGTTTGGTCGATTGCATTCTATACTGCTGCTACCCAGAATAAGGTTAATGATGTCGATGGGGGATAGAAGCCACTGATGCCCAAATACCTTTTGTACCAGCTGCGCCACACCTCTGCACTCTGAACTCTGTGGTATATGCCTTCTTGAACACCACCAACGCCAGATACTCGATTGCCTGCTCAAAGCCAAAGCTCAAATGCCAAGCCTGGCGATAAAATGATTCGGAGCGACAGCTCGTGCCAGCCCATGCCAGGGAGGCCCGTTCATTCACCCAAGGAGGCGCAGACCGTTCTTGGTCTTCTGCCCAGGCTTGGTGACGCCGGCACCAGGCGCGGGGCCGAGGCTGGGCTCGTACGCACCGCCGCCGCCGCCTGAGTAGTTGCCAGACTTGTTCTTGTTCTTGCCACCTTTGTTGTGGTAGCCGCCGCGGCCGCGGTCGCGCGCGTTGGAGGACTTGATGTCCGTGTTTGCCTTCTTGACGACGACGGGGTGGCTCTGAATGTACTTGCCGTTCATCTCCTTGGCGGCCTGGAAGAAGTCGTCGGCGTCGGCGAAGCTGACGAAGCCATAGCCTTTGGACTTTGTGGTGCGCTTGTCGCGGATGACGCGCGCCTTTTGGACCGACTTCCAGCGGGAAAAGGCCTTGAGGAGGGACTCGTCGGTAGTCTCGCCGGCGAGGTTGCCGACGAAGATGCGCATGTGGGACGGGTCCCACTCAAGGAGGGAGTCATCGGTCCACGTCTTGCCGCCGCCGGAGCGCACGACAGTCTTCTTCTTGTCGGGGTTGCTGTTGGCGGCTGCCGCGGCAGTGGCTGCGTCAGGTCTGGGCGAATCGGTGGCGGAGCCCGCGACGGGCTTACCGTCTTTGCCGAGCTGCGGCGTCGCGCTGTAGGCGCTCTGCCATTCGGCAATCTGCGCGGCTTCGGAGATGTCGTAGCCGGTGCCGGGCGCGGGGAAGGGGTTCTGGATCTGTGGCGCGGCCGAGTACGAGGCGCCGTACGCGGAGGCCTGGGGGCCGTAGCTCTGTGTCTGCTGCTGCTGTTGATAATGCTGCTGCTGCGGTGCGTGTCCGGGGTATGACGAGTAGCCGCCACCACCACCCTGAGGGCCAGCGGCAGAGCTCACGGCGGACGAGCCCGGGTAGCTCGCGTAGGTGGTCGGGGAAGCGCCGTACTGGCCCGCGCCGGGGGCGTATCGGGCGCTCGCGGCGGGAGGGGCGCCATACTGGCTGCTCTGCGCGGCGTAGTGACTCGACGACGGGCCGTACTGGGCGCTGGCGCTGGCGCTGGCGGCCGCTCCGGGAGGGTAGGCGCTCGCGGTGCCAAACGCGGGCTTGAAGCCGTTGCCTCCCGCGGGGGCAGGGGGTCTCGCGGGGAGAGAGTTGTTGGAAGACGAGGAGGTGCCTGGAGGCGCCCGGTAGGCCATGATGAACAAGAGAGCCCAGCAATACGCGTCTTGGTTGGGTGGCTTGTGCGCGACGTGATGTGATGTGATGTGATGTGGTTTGTGAGAAAAACGTACCTTTTGAGCCGGGCCGCTCAAAAGTTGTTTCGCCAGCCGCCTGCACAGCTGGAAAAGGGAAAGGCGGGCAGGTCAGGCAGGGGCTGCAGCACAGTCGGTCGGCGGACGGTTGCCAGGGCACGCGTGGGTGCGGGCTGGCAGCTGGCGGGTCGTTGTCGTTTTGTCGTCGTCGTCCGTGGTCGTTGTTGCGTTGCCTCGGGCGCAAGTGCCAGAACGTTCATCGAAGGCGTCGGCGAAGAGGTGGAGACGTCACATCACGTGATCGTGCACGAGGGCGACGTCCAAGACAGGAACGACATGGCGGGAGCGACAATGCAGCGATGCAGATCCTGGAATTCACGATTGGGTAGTAGTGGCATATGGAGAGACGGCTACGATCTGCATTTACCGACTCCCGGATCTGAGGCTACACTTTACCGACGTCGAGTGCCAAACACATACGAGTACTGAGGCGAGTCGCGGCCAATTTAGCCTGGGCGGCGACTGGCTCGGTGTCTGGTCTGGTGGTCTCGGCGACTGACCAACGTGGGGGTTGAATTACGGTACGGTAGCGTGGGCGAGGGCCGATGGCGGATGAGCGGTTTGCTGCAGGTCAGAACCCGGATGTCGGGTGGCTGCAGGGCGCGCTGATCGCGGCGATGCCTGGCTCCTGATACAATTTTTGCACGACGAAAGGGTCTGATACACAACTACGACGTTGCTTCGGTGTGCATATGGCGGGTGGCAGACATGTCGCGGAGAAACGGAAAGAGGCAAGATCGCAGCCTTGCAGTTCGCTGCCGTCATGATGCTCATCAGGTATGTTTGGGCATGACGGCGAAGAGCTCGCAGCGGTGGCCCGGGCCGGGCTGCGGCACTTGCGGCGGCGACTCCACTGATCGAGGTAGTCGAGGCAAGAGCAACCTTGGAAGAGCGCGCGCGCTCCGATGGTTGACGCCATCAGGGGAGCCACAGAAAAAAAAAGAGACGCCGACGCAGAAGCAGGCCGGCAGGGCGCCGTTTGTCCTGATTCGTGCAGTAATAAAAGAGCAGTGAGGCATTAGCCAATTCCAAGCCCTGGGCTGGCGGGCGGGCGCTCGGCGCGACGGGCCCCAACGGGCGAGGCGAAACGGGGCGGTTTGATTCACGGACTGGAGTCGTCCGGAGGTCCCGCAGCCCGCAGCCCGCAGCCCGCGCAGGGCCTTTGCGCCGCAACCCTTCACACAGACACGGGGTGGGTTGAGGGAGAAAGAAGGAGAACCAGGAGAAGCACGGAACGAATTGAGATTTCTCCACGGGGTGGCGCCGACGCATTGCCTTTGTTGTGGATTCTGCTCCGAGATGCGGATGGGATACTTGGCAAGTCAAGTCGATACTGTACTTGATACTGCGAAGGCGGCGGCACGTCAACCAGGCGCTGGTGACCGTTCATCAACGGCGGCGGCGGCGGCGGCGGCAGCAACCCGGCGGGGCCTTGCCTGGCAGTGGTACTCGTAGGTACAGTAGTAGCACGGCTGACCCGGGACAACGGGGGCCTGCAGACCTGCAACAGGGCCGGTGTCATGTCAGCAAGAGGGTGAGTGCGTGTGTGCGTGCTATCATGATGGGCTGTCGGGCCATTTGCCATTGTTATGTGTACGAGGGCATGGAGGCAGCCAGGGCGAAATACGGCACGCTGCCTTACATGGTACAGTGGGTGACGCCAGTGACCAGCAGCCCCTCGCTCGCTCGCTGTGAACGGATTCGGCGGGCGTCGCATCGCATCTGGCCAGCGCCATGACGATGAAGCAGCCCTGGAGCATCCGGGCCGCCAATCACGACGCGCCGGCGCCACCCAAGGTACCCGCTTTTATCCAGATAGCCCGCCGGATAGCCTGTGCTCGAGCTCGTAGCCCGCTGGCACCGCCGCCCCGGCCACTGGAGATGCATGGACGGTCGCTGCTGTTGGAGGCGCCCGCGAGCGTAACAAGCTTCCACCTCCCACTTGCCTTCCGTCCCTCCCGTCTGCCTACCGAGTACTTCTTCCTCCCCTCCCTCCGTCCCTCCCCCGTCGACTCTTCCTTTCCAATCCTCTTCTCATCTCATCAACAACAAGCTTGCCTCCTCCCGCCGCTGCTGCCGCGAGCCTCATCCAGCCCAGCTCAGACCACCTTTCTTCCCCTCCTAGAACCCGAAACCACCCCTAGCAACCGCCATCATGTCTGGCCCCGTGTAAGTCTCCAGCGACCCCTCCATCGTCATCGTTATCACCTCCCACTCTGCTGCTACCCCACCACCCCGCCCCAAACTTTGTTGAGCTTCCATGACCTCAATTCGCGCACCTCGAGAGCTGCCATCGCGACAATTTTTGGTGGTTTGAGTGGCCCGCGAGTGACGGCCCCCGGGGTGGACGAGCGGCTCGCCTCCCGCCTGTCCCGCCCTCGTTGGGACCCGACACTTTGCTATGGGAAGACCAGCTCATTGATGATTTGATGACCCTGCCGCAGCGCCCGCCTCGCAAACCTCAAGCTTGGCGGCGCCGAACCCTCCACCGCACCGCGCAGCTCCTCCTCGACCAACGCCTCAAGCAATGCTGACAATGCCGCCAGCGCTGATCTGGGCCTCATCGGCCTTGCTGTCATGTGAGTACCTGAGCCCCGTCTCGCCAAACTGCGCTCTTCCGGGGACGCCGCCCGTGCTGACACCCGGGCCCAGGGGACAGAACCTCATCCTGAACATGGCCGACCACGGCTTCACCATCTGCGCCTTCAACAGAACCGTCTCCAAGGTCGACCGGTTCCTGGAGAACGAGGCCAAGGGCACGTCCGTCGTCGGCGCTCACACCGTCGAGGAGTTCGTCAGCAAGCTCAAGTCTCCCCGCCGCGTCATGCTGCTCGTCCAGGCCGGTGCTGCCGTCGACGACTGGATCGCCAAGCTCGTGCCCCTCCTCTCCAAGGGCGACATCATCATCGATGGTGGCAACTCTCACTTCCCCGACTCCAACCGCCGCACCCAGGAGCTCCAGGCCAAGGGCATCCGCTTCGTCGGTTCCGGTGTTTCCGGTGGTGAGGAGGGTGCCCGCTACGGCCCCTCGCTCATGCCCGGCGGCAACGAGGAGGCCTGGCCGCACATCAAGGACATCTTCCAGAGCATCGCTGCTAAGAGCGACGGCGAGGCCTGCTGCGAGTGGGTCGGCGACGAGGGTGCTGGTCACTACGTCAAGATGGTCCACAACGGCATCGAGTACGGTGACATGCAGCTCATCTGCGAGGTAGGCAGTTGCTGTCGAAGCAAGACGCGGAACGTTCGGTGCTGACGGGACCTGAAACAGGCCTACGACATCATGAAGCGCGGTCTCGGCCTCTCCAGCAAGGAGATTGGCGACGTCTTCGCCAAGTGGAACAAGGGCGTCCTGGACTCGTTCCTCATCGAGATCACCCGCGACATCATGTACTACAACGATGACGATGGCAAGCCTCTCGTCGACAAGATCCTGGACAAGGCCGGCCAGAAGGGCACTGGCAAGTGGACTGCCGTCAACGCCCTGGACCTTGGCATGCCCGTCACCCTGATCGCCGAGGCAGTCCTGGCCCGCTGCCTGTCGGGCATCAAGGACGAGCGTGTCCAGGCTTCGTCCAAGCTCGAGTTCGTCAGCCGTGGCAGCGGCAAGTTCTCTGGCGACAAGACCCAGTTCCTTGAGGACCTCGAGCAGGCCCTCTACGCCTCCAAGATCATCTCGTACGCCCAGGGCTTCATGCTCATGCAGGAGGTGGGTGCAGCCATCATGTCGCCCTCGACTTGAATCGTCGCTGACCAAACTATCACTAGGCTGCCCGCGAGTACAAGTGGAAGCTGAACAAGCCGTCCATCGCCCTCATGTGGCGTGGTGGCTGCATCATCCGCTCCGTCTTCCTCAAGGACATCACGGCCGCTTACCGTAAGCAGCCCGAGCTGACGAACCTACTGTTCGACGACTTCTTCAACAAGGCCATCCACAAGGCCCAGCCCGGCTGGAGAGACGTCATCGCCCAGTCTGCCCAGCTCGGCATCCCGACCCCCGCCTTCTCGACGGCCCTGTCGTGGTTCGACGGCTACCGCACCAAGGACCTGCCGGCCAACCTGCTGCAGGCCCAGCGTGACTACTTTGGTGCCCACACCTTCCGCATCAAGCCTGAGTTTGCCAACAAGAAGTACCCCGAGGGTCAGGACATCCACGTCAACTGGACCGGCCGTGGCGGTGACGTCTCTGCCTCGACCTACCAGGCTTAAGCCTGCGGGTGAGAAGTACGGAAGTAAGAAGGAGGATGGGATACAAAAAATACTGCAAGCTGCGCAACTGGCGGGCCCGCATGCCGGCCCGGGGCATGCTTTTGAATAAGCCGTAATGGGCCATGCAGGCGATGCAGGTGCGCCGCGGTTCTCGTGGCGCGAGTGAGCACCGGTTCCCCAGAGGGGGCCGGCGTGATGGAGTCGATAGTGAGATCACGTATGTGGTGCAAGATTAGCAATGTAGTGAGCATACATCATGTCGACGGCACGCGGACCGAAACGTGCGTTGAGCCACCAACCTCGTGTGAATCGTGAACCGTGAACGTCGTTTTTGACATGGCATTTGGAGAGCCAGAACGACGTTCTTCGTACGAAGTACCTTTGTTTAGCCAGTCGGTGGGGCCGGTACCTTCGTGATGTGCTGGAAACGATACCCGCTTTTCCAGGTGGGTGCGGACACGTGATTGGCCACTGGTCACCAGCCTCGTCGCGACGAATTTTGGGGCCTGGCGGCGCGCTCGCGCAACCTGGTCTTGGAGCCAGGCTTGCCAGGGACAGACGAGGCAACGGCAGCAGCTCATCCAACTCCGGGCAAATCTACCCCATCGCAACGCATCGCATCGCATCGCGGCCTCATCGTCGTCGTCGCACCTGCGCCACCCAATCAGACCCAGCTCCCACCGGAAAGCCTCTGTGCGAGCGACGCGTGATTGGAGCGGACGCATCGCGAGCCGCCCAATTGGCAGCAGACGAGCGCCCTGCCGCAGCCTCAACCTGCGAAACGACCAAAGCACGACGCACGAGGACGCTCCGTCGACCGCAAACATGGCGCAACCCGATCCCAGCCACAGCGTCCCCCAGGACCTGGTACGCGGCCGATGCCGAGGCCCCTCGGGGGTCCTGCGTTGATGGACGATGCTGACGATGCCGCGCAGATCTCCCACGTCCACCTCATCTCCTCGTTCCGATACCCGACGATGCCTCGCATCGACACCAACGAGGTCGCCAAGTGGCTGATGAACGCCCCGCAAGTCGCACGCGACCGGGCGCCGTTCTTCTGGACGTATCTCGACAAGCCCGCCGACGGCACCATCCTCCTCACGTGGCAGCCGCTCCAGCGGCTGGGCACAAACTTTGCTACCGACGGCTTCGTCTGGGCGCCGCCCGAGCAGGTCTACAAGCACGACCTGGGTAATGGACTGGTACGCCGTACTCCCCCCTCTGGCATGCTATTTATCTGATTGCTGACGTGACCCAAGATGCTGGAAATCTACTACCTTAAGGCCGGCTACATCCCCGGCGAGCAGTACGCCATGCACGCGCGACGACGATTCCGACTGGTGCCTGTGCCCGGTCATCCCAACCCTCCGCAACCGGACATGAGCCTCTTCATCGTCCATTACGGTCCTTCCGAGCCGAACGATAGGATGCCTGCGCAGATGGTGCCGTACGACGAGCGCGTCAACGCCATCATGCAGCAGCGGCACTACCTGCTGCGCGCCGGTCAAATCCGCCGCAAGGAGTTCATGCTGTCGGACCGGGTCAACTGGCCGTCGCTTCCAGAGCTCACCCGGCAGCAGATGGGTCCGCAGATGGTCCCTCGAGGCGTTCCCCAGCAGATGGCGTACCCGGCCCAGCCCACGCCCGGACCGCCTGCCAAGAGAGCGAGGCACGCGCAGAGCCAAGGACAGCAGGCGGCCATGCCAGGCATGCCCGGGATGCCGGCTGTGGATCCGGCGTTTGACGACGACGAGGACATTACCAGAGGCGACATGTTTGACCACCTGACGCAGCGGGAAATCTCGATGAGCCGATACAAGCAGAACCACGAGTGGATGGAAGAGATCCTGTCCTCGGCGTACAGGATGAACCAGATCACGCCCACGGATCTCGGCCTCGGCCTCAAGGGCGAGTTGGCCTCGCTCACCGAGGGCATCTTCACGGCACAGGGCGGCGAGGCCATCACGGTCGACAAGCCCTACGTCGGGAGACTGGACGGCGGGCTGGCGGATGAGTTCCGCAAGAGGGTCAACAACCACATCGAGTCGACGCAGTCCGAGATCAAGAAGATGCAGGAGGCTCACGCCGAGGCCATGGCAAAGCTCAAGGAAAGCTCCTTGCTCGTGTCCAAGGAAGCGGAGCTTAGAGCTCTCGACGACGACCTCTTCGCCGGCTTTGGAAACGATGGCCACTCTGACGGCGCCGAGGTAAATGGAAAGCCGCGGCAACCGCCCAAGACGACGGTGGACGAGGTCATCAAGGAACTGGAGCAAGCCGTCGGGCGAAAGATTGAGAGCCACCCGTCGGTCAAGCGGGTGCAGGAAGGAGGGTATCAAGCCCCGGCGCCCGAGCCCGAGCCGCAAGCGCCACCGGCAGGGGACGCGCCCATGTCCCGACAGCCGTCGCAGGCCGGCTCGCAAGCCAGCGGGATGATGCTCGGCGAGTCCGACATCGACATGGGCGGCACGGCAGCCGGCCTACTGGACCAGATGCACTCGGGGTTCTCGTCCATGTCAACGCCTGTCAACAACTTCCCCACGCCTCAGCCCCAGATGTCGGCGGCCCATTCCAACGCGGCGACACCGTCCAACGCCAACAACGCTCCCTCGCCTGCGCCAGCACAAAACCCGGCACCCGCTGCTCAGGACGAGGCGGCGGCTCCTCCGCAGGCGAGCGGTGATGTGGCCATGGGCGGAACCGAGTCGCCCGCCAAGGCACCAGAGCCGGCAAGCACCGCTCCGGACCAGGGCACCGGCAGTGGCGACTGGGTCATGGTGCCTAAGGGGGGCGCGTCTCCTGAGGCCACCGCTGGCCAAGAGGCGCCAGCAGCGCCTCCGGCGACAGAGGGAGAAGACGAGGCCGCCAAGTCGGCTACGGCGGCGCAGACGGCAGCGAAGCCCCCGTCGGCGGCCGCGACGCCTGCCGTTACGGATGGAGGCTCGGCGACGTTCGACCAGAACGACTTCAGTTCTCTGGGCGACCTGGACACGGCAGGAGACGCCCTCGCCGGGTTTGACGCGCCAGATCTGGACGGCTCCGCGGGCGAGCTGGGCGACGGGCTGGATCTGCAGATGGACATGGAGGACTCTGCATTCGGTGACGCGTTCCACGGCGTGGACGCCTCCAACACGCCAGGTGGCGAGGGACAGGGACAGGACATGTAAAGCGCATGAAGGGAGGCGCAAGACGAGGACGAGCTACAAGCGCCCACGAGCTACGAGCTGCGGTTCGCTTCGCTTCGCGGGCTACCTACGACAGTGCTGGACGAGAAAGAGGAGCAGTGAGGCGACTGCGCGAGGGTTTCAAGACGGAGAATGGCGCGAATGCTGCGACCAGCAGGACAGGTGTTTTGTTGCTGGAATTTCATGTATGCTGACGTTGTATTATTCCGTGCACCTGCCTCAACCGACTACGAGTACAGGCAAGGCGAGTAGACAGGGGGGGGGGGGGAGTTTATCTGCAAATGAGAACTCGGTTTTCCTCGAGAGGCGAGTGAGCCCGACTGCTGCCCGCAACGCATACATGTGGTGGACGTCGAAGTTCGTATCTCTTACAACAGGAGCCGCGAGCCAAGAGATGGGGTGGTTTGGGGCGTAGGTAAGGCTGACAATGCGTGCGCTGGCTGACCCGTTCGTTCCCTTGCTGACGGCCGAAACGCGCGCGCGCCCGAATCTGAAACGTCGTCGGTGACGGGCGGTTGCGGTCTGGTCTCGCGGCAGCTGCGCGAAGCGGTTTCATCGCCACGGGCCCCTGGTTACAGAATCGACGACGGCGCCACATTTCACACACAGACACACACACACACACACACACTTACACACACTTACACGCGCGCTCTCTCTGTCTCTCTCTCTCTCTCCGCATTGGCCCTGTGCGGTTTCTCTGGCGAATGCAGCAAGGCAATACTGCGGCAGCACAAACCAACCCTTGTCTTTTTCGCACGCTTGTCTTTCGCTGGCTGGCCGCGGTGCCATGGGTGCGGCGCCGCGCCAAGGTCGACAGACGGGGCTGGAGCCTTTGCGTCGCACCTCTGTCGACGCACGCGGGCGGCCTTGGCCTGTTAAGCGGCCGTTGCGCGTTTGAGGGCACAGCACTGGGGAGGAGGAGCCGGGGGGCGGGCATTCGTCTGCTCCCCCCTTCCCCTTCCCCTTCCCCTTCCCGTGTGTGAGAGAAACTTGGGATGGACGATGCTCCAGCGCTGAAGATACTTCAGACGGACCGGGGGGCCGAGGGGGAGACGCGGAGGGGGAGGGGGCCAGGCGTGGTGATCATACTCCGGATAGCTCGTCTTCCAGCTGGCCGAGAACGCTGGTGGCACGAATGGACGCCGGGGGGAAGCAGACCGACGACGATGACGACGACGCCTGCTGGACGCCGTTGTGTGTGTGTGTGTGTGTGTGTGGCCCCCCCGTCGTCGTCGTCGTTGGCGGCGGCCTTCAAAGTTCGAGGGTGTGAACGGCCTTGACTCGCTCGTCCCGTCTCGTCTTGTCGTCCTGTCGTCTGATTGCAACTCTTTTTTTCTTTCCCGTCTTCAGTTACAGAAGTCTGTCCTTTTTGCGCACAACTTTTCATACAAGCGCGGGGCATACTTTGTTGTCACGATAGTCACGCCTGTTCAGGCTTGCCACGTTCACTACCTACCCTCGTGCTGTTCGTCGTCGAGACGCTACGCTCCCTCTATACTACGATACACCCGCCATTCACCATCGTCACAGCAACTCACTCGTTCATTCACTCCATCACATCGTGACACCACTTGCCCGGTGAACAAGAGAAGCATACAAGCAGCGCCAAACAATAAACAGAGACAAGGAGCCCCGCGGCAATGCGTCTCCTCGGAAGCCTCGCCGCCGCCGCGCTGGCTACGGCCGGCCTGTCCGCGGCGCAGTTCGCCTTCCCGACCAAGTCGACGCAGCTCAACGCCAAGGAGCAGTGCACCATCCGCTGGGCCACGGCCGGCCTGCAGGCGCCGCTGTCGATAAACCTCGTGCCGGGCGACGACGCGCAGGGCGGCAAGAACACCGTCACGGAGAATATTGCCGGTGGGTTGCTTGCCCCTCTCCCCGTTTCTGTTCTTGACTGTTCGCAATGTTTCTCTTCCCTGCTCCTCGTTGCGGAACCTTGCCCTGGCATCCCAGTATGAGAGATGAGGACAGGAAGGAGGCAAGACGGCGCGGCAAAAAGGCCGAAACTCGGGAGCAGTAGGCTGACCAAGAAGCGCAGTCAACATCCCCAACTCCGGCTCCCTCACCTGGACGCCGAGCCTGTCCATTGTCGCGCTGCCGTCGTTCCGCATGGTCATCCTCGACTCGCGCGGCGTCGTGGTCCTCACCTCGGACGCCTTCGTCATCGGCGCCCTCACAAAGCAGCGTCCCGCCGGGCAGGCCACGGCGACGAGGCGGCGAGGCGGCGGCGGCGGGGACCGGGCCACGCGCACGCGTGACGGCGCCGGCAAGGGGGCGGATAGAATTCAAGAAACGGGCGGCGTTGGCGACGACGATGACAACGGTGGTGGCAACGGTGGCTTGAAGCCGCTGCCAAACGTCGCGGACGGGAACAACAAGGGCAACAACGGCAAGGGGAACGGAGATGGAAAGGGAAACGGCAACGGCAACGGCAACGGCAACGGCAATAAAAACAAGAACCAAGGCAAGAACCAGAACAAGAACCAGGGCAAGAACCAGGACAAAGACAAAGACAAGGACCAGGACCAAGACAAGGACAACGACAACGGCAATAACCAGAACGTCTCGCTCAAGCCGCTCCCCAACGTCGGCGCCAGCAACACCGCCGAGCCCGTCGCCAACCAACCCGTCGTCACCCAGCCCGCGGTCACCCAGCCAGAGCCAGCCAAAACGGAGGATAGCACCTCGACCCAAGAGCAGGCGACCACGGCACCAGAGCCCGTCTCTACGTCGTCCTCCGCCGCCGCCGCCGAAGCTCCGTCATCCCCTGCTGCCTCGCCGGCACCCGTCGCCAGCACGACGGCGGCACCCGCAGAGGAAGCCGCCTCTCCAGTCACTCCTGAGCCCAGCCCCGCGGTGACGACGCCTCCTCCAGCGCCGGCTGACGACGTCGTCGCCGCCGAGACTCCAGAGGCGGGAGGCCAGGTACGTGTTTTGAACGTCCTATCCGGGATCTTCGTCCCCCCTGAACCCCCTAGAAACCGAATGTGCTAACGAAGAGTGAAAAAGCCCGTCACCACGCTTGCAGACAGAGACTTTGCCGCCGAGGGAGACGACGGCGACAGCAACGGCAGCACTATAGGGGACTCGAGGCCGCCCATAAGGACCCTGCCCGGAGCCTCTCGCCGCCGCAGCAGCACCAGCAGCACTATCACAGCTACCGGCGGCGGCGGCGGGACCGGCGCGGGGCCGAGGCCCAGCTTCGTCACGCTGACAGACGTGAATGTCCGGCCAAGCGGGTTTGCGTTGGCCAGTCCCGGCGTGGGCAACGGCCTGTCCAACAACGCCGAATCGAATAAGAAGTCGTCTGGGAGCGTAGCGAGGGGGGCTACGGTCGGATCGCATGTCCTCGCGGGGCTGGCACTCGTGGTTGGGGTCGGCATGATGATGTAAAGAGGCAAGCACATACAGGACGAATGGGAATAAGTTGTTTTTTGGGATACCATGGGACCAGGGTGCTGGAGTCTTCGCTTCACGAACAGATGGATGACTAGAGCAAGCAGCTGGCGCTGCGTTATTGGAGTTCAACTATCGTCCATTCTTTGTCTATGTCCAACCCAGAACCAGGGTTGCAATGCATGAGTATTACGCCAACGATGCCTCTAAAATTGCCCGCCAGGGTATCCCAACTATGCACCAGAAAGCCTCCCAGTTCGTCCCGCGAACCGACGTCTCGCCAAGGCCCAGTCCCATTACGCACCCTGCATGCCGTTCTTGATGTTGTCGTACTGGCTGGCCGGGTAGCTCAGCATGTTGTCCGACTGCTCGAGCTGGCCCAGGGACGAAGCCACGGTGCCGACGATGCTGTCGTCGCCAGTCTTGTCCCCAGACGCCTCCCAGAACAAGGCGCCGCCGAGGCCCTTGCTCTTGAGGTAGTCGACCTTGAGCTTGGCGCTCTGGGGGTTGTCAAACGACACGAGCTCTTTCGCGGTCGGGTCGTAACTCCATGCGGCGCCGACGGCTTCGTCCACTTCCACCTTTGCGCCCGTCCGCGGTAGGTCCCTGTACAGCCAGATTCCCTGTTCAATAGTGCCGCCGCCGACGCCGGTAAAGGCCTCGCCCAGCCCGTTGGTGTTGGCAAACGATCGCCCATATAGAGGAAGGCCTAAGATGATCTTCTCAGGGGCGATGCCAGCCTGGATGTAGTCATCGACAGCCTGCACGGTGTCGAACTTCGTGCTCTCAGGATTGCTAGCGCTCTTGTTGACATTCGCCTGGTGACCTGTCGTCTTGTCCCAGGAACCGGCGTAGTCGTACGCCATGAGGTGCCAGGCGTCGAGATAGCGATCCATGCCGGGCTTGTCTAGCTGCCGATAGTGGTCCGGCCCGGCCGCCGTAGCGACAGTGAGAAGGAAGTGATAGTCATGCCCGCTCTGCTTCGCGTACGAGTCTAGCTCCTCGCGACAGGCTTTGAGAAGAGAGACGAACTTCTGGGCCTCGTCGTCGTTGGTAGGATACTCCCAGTCAACGTCGAGACCATCCATCCCCCAGTCGCCCATCAACTTAACCGCGCTCGAGGCGAATTGCTTTTGTTGCTCGGGGGTGGCGACGGAATTGGCAAACTTGCCGTTCTGAGAGGCGGTCCAGCCGCCGATGGAAAGGAGCGTCTTCATGTTGCGGTTCTTCTGCTTCAACTTGTAAAGCTGCTTGACACAGCCGTACGCGTTTTTGCCTTGATCATTCCACGAGTCTTCTGGGTAGTGCTTTTCCGTATCGGCGTATGAGTCAAAAGGCTTCCTGCTGCAGGGTCAGTATACGGAAATACTAGGAATCGTGGAAACTTACACCGTGCCATCTTGGCCAACAGCCGCAAAGGCGTACAGGACATGAGTGACTCGGTCCGCCGGCAACATTTGTGGCTGGTAATTGGCTCCATAGATGCCCCTACCTGTTGTAAGTCGAGTGTCGAAAAGCATAATGTGTGTCCCACTGCAACTCACCAGTTCGTAAAGTAAAGCACGTTCCTCAGTCCTTTTATGGCTTTGGATGAGCTACTCGTCGTGTTGGTCGAACCAGATGTCGGACTAATAGCAGCAGTATCGCTAGAGGGCTTGGCATCCTGAGTTGGCCTGCTGAGCTGAGCGACGTTTGTGCTTTCCTGTATCGTTGGGCTTTGTGTTCCCTGTCTGCCCTGCGTTCCCTGTCCGATCTGCGAGGGCCTAAACACCGTGGACGGCTTCTGGAAGCCGCCAGACGTGGAATTTGTAAGTCTGGTGTTGTTGCCCCATTTGAACGTAGGAGTCGGGGAAACTCGCAAGACCGTTGACGAGTCTTGCACGACGTCCAAGGTTGTCGGAGTATAAGGCTTCTGTGTGGCCGGCGCAATAGTGCTGTCAGGGTCTTCGCCCTCGCAAGGGTCATCTTCAGATTGAGGAGGATCAACCGGACGCTGGAGGGTTGAAGAGGGTGAAGGAGAAGGACCTGGGATGCTCGTAGCGACGGTAACATAGACCGTCATGGGCTGGAAAACGGTAACAGTCGCCTGCTGTACGCAGCTGATATCAACGACTTGGTCGACCGCAGGGGCACCCAGCGCCGTCCCAGCCAGCAGCGGCAGGGAAGCAACGAGTATCCCGCGCATCTTGTGCCTGGTGAGACCTCCGGAAGAGCACTATGAGAAAAGGGCGAGGCTGGAAACTGAAACGGAAGGGAAAAGGGAAGGGGAAGTCTCGCAGGAGGCGGGAAGCGAGGGCTACTTATTGCCGGGCACGCGTGATGTTGTTCCAACGGCGGCGCAGGTGAATGATGCCGCCATGCCGGTATTTGCCGTTGCTCAACGATTCCTCGAGGAACACCGAGCTGTTGGGGGAAACATGGTGCTGCATGGTGCGCATGGGATAGCATGAGCTTGGCATATCAGCAAGCGGCTGGGGTGCCGCGCCTCACCTAGCTTCGAGGTGGATGAGTGACGATGCAGACAGGTGGGCAGCTGGGTCCATTCACGGCTTGCAGACAGCTGCCACCGCTGTCAATAGTTGTCCGGAGAGCATTCGACCTATCGAAATCCCAATCCTCATTTGCGATCTGCCCCTTGTCGCCTTGGCTTCACCATCCCTTGGGTCACCCTCGCCGCAGCCCCGCCGGCAGCTGTCGATATTGAGCAGGCATTGCTCGACGGTACTCGCGCGTCGTGCTGTCGCGCCGCGACGAAGGGGGCCGCGCGTTAATTGTCAAGGGTCTGTACTCGCAGAAGGCAGTACCGCGCAGGAAATGGAGTGGAATGCCGTATCGGCAGAGCGCGCGTCGTGAGGAATGCGGTGGTGGAGGGTTGAGGTCTGGGCCATGTGGGCGTGGGCGGCGGCGGCGGCTAAAAAAAGGGAGAGACATGTCTAACGTCGTTCCTTCCTTCGTCCCTGCCACCCGTGAGCACGAAGATCCAGGTGGGTTACGAGTCACGGGACCAAACTCGACAACTCTATTCATTCACTCTTTTCTTGTACCCCTCTCCTCTTCCTCTGCTGACTCTCGACGCATTGGCAAGCCGGCGACTCGGAAACAAGTACCGCCCTGTGCTTGGGGGCTGGTCACCGAAATGGCTTGACGGCCGGTGCCATACGATACGATCACGTCCACGGGCAGCGGCCACGCGCAGCTTCCATCTGGGCCCCCAGACCAGTCCGCCCAGAGACTCACGGTCTTGGTCATGCCGCTGCTTCTCGGCGCACGGGTTCGGATGGTTGATGATGGTCATGTTTGCGACCTGTGATGCGGCGCTTGGCACTTTGGCTGGACACATGCGGCGTCGTGTCCCCGACTTCCCGCAGACTCGCCCGGACGTGCGACGCAGCTTTGCTCGACCCCGACGAGGCACTCGGGATATGTTTGCGTGGGAACATTCCCTGCCAGTTTGGGTCCCAAGGGTCGGTCGTGCTGAGCGGTCACCATTGTCATCGCAGAGCTGTTCACAGGATCACGTCGGCAACGTTACATGGCAATCCCTAGATCTGCCTAGCGAGCAGTGAGCACGACCAAGTTCACTGCTGGGGCGGAGCAAACGTCGTCTGGCGATGGCGGCAAGAGTTGCTCTGCTTTGCAACTCGACGACCTGTGCGAGCGAGGGCCGAGATTACATCATGCCACGCGTGAGCAAGCCGAGGCAAACTGTTTGTCCCGACAGGCGCTGCGAGCAGCCACTGCGGCGGTCCCGTCGCGGATCTCGTCGACGTTGAGATGCAAAGTTGTCGGAGCCGAGTTCCCCCACAGAAGACTCCCGTCGTGGGGGCGGGTGAGCGAATCAAGGTTCAAAAGATCGCCGTCCACCATGAATGGCTCCCAAAGCCGGGGGCGGGGATAGGCCGGGCGGGACAGGGAAATGCAACCCCAACTGCCCGGTCGTGAAAGAGCCCCAAATGGCCATGGGGTGGGAGACTGCCGCTGGTCTACATGGGCGGACCGTCTGAACCTGTCATCAATTTACAGACCAGAAGACTGTAACCGCGGCCTTTCTGGGATGCATCGCCGTAACAGACCTCCACATCAGAGACGAAACAGGAATGTGGTAGGCAGGCGTACCAGACCAGCTCGAATCCTGCTTGCATCGGTCAGTGCTGTATGCTTCATCCAGCGTCGACCCTCCACCGCAGTACGTCCATCCTCGTGGTACGATGACCGCTTTGTCTGGACTGTCAATACATGTCTGCAGAGACAGGGCTATCCGATGCGTCGCCTGAGCGCGTTTCACGGCTGTAAGTGATTCCCCTGGATCAACGATTCGACAACACCCGGGCCTAGCGCGGAACAGCTTGGGTGGTGGAACTACGATCCAAGACGCTCAAACGTGCTCACTTCAAAGCCCACACAGCTGCAGCCGGCCAACCAAGCCATCGTGTGAGCCTGCGGGCGTTTTACGACAGCCCAGCAGGGTTCCTTGTGCCACCGTGGAAGACGTAGCAGTTTGTAATATCACAGTAATAGCATGTTAACCTGTCGAGCTGCTTGAAATAAAGCTGCCCGTCAGCGGTCATGGCGTAGCTCCAGTTCAGTGCGTATGTTTTCTTGCCTTTTTGTTTAGTGAGCTTCGATGTCAAAATGGCTTGGTATCTTCCCATTTTAGACTCGCCTGTACAATTCCACTCGTCTCGCGATCCTGGAACATGCAAATTGACTCCTGCGCAATGTGCCTACAAGTCCCAGTACTGGGTATACTGGCAAGTTGCGGCGCTCGCTGATCATCCAATATCACGACGAGTCTTTGCTAACCCGAACAAAGGTACGAAGCTGATCTCGTATACTGCCTGCCCGTTGTCTACTTCTTCGTCTCCGCCATCGCTCTCTTCACGCTCGTCCGCCTCCTCTCCGCCTACGCCCCAGCCAGTATCCGCAGTCCTGGCTGGCAACGCTGCGTTTCCGCCTGTCGATTTCTTTCATACAAGTCCTGGCGTCTCGGAGGCTGGACTTCGCAGCCACTCGGCGTCGTGCTCCTCACCTGCGCAGGTGCCGTCTTCCTCGCCGCCCTGACACTCGGCCCCAAGCCGTACTACTGGCCCACCGACGCGCACTATGGCAACTCACCGCCCATCGCCACGCGCACCGGCTGGCTCGCCCTCGCCTGTCTGCCGTTCATTCTCGCCCTGGGGGCCAAGGCGAACATGGTCACGGCGCTCACGGGCGTGCCGCCGGAGAAGCTCAACGTGTGGCACAACTACATCAGCTGGGCCATGTTCGTGCTCGCGCTGATACACACGTTCCCGTTTATCATTTTCCACAACACCAAGGGCGACACGGCCGAGGTCTTTCGAGACGGTGGCGTTTGGTTGACGGGCGCCATTGCTATTATTGCGCAGGCGTGGTTGACTTTCATGTCTATTTCTTGGATTAGGTGAGCCGGTATATCCTTGCATACATGGCCATTCGAAGACTAACACGCGGGAGGAACCGCTGGTACGAGTTCTTCAAGGTGACGCATTACTTCTTCGCCGCCACGTTTGTGGTGTTCTTCTTCCTCCACTGCGCCTACCGCATGACGTCGTGGGACTACTTCATCGCCGCCGGCGCCATCTACCTGGCCAGCCTGCTCTACGCCGTCGGCAGAACCCTCATCAAACACGGCATCCGACACACGGCGCACCTGCGCCTCGAGACTCCTGACGCGCTGCGCATCTCCGTCTCGACGCCGTCGAGTTGGCGACCCGCGCAGCATGTCTACCTCCGCTTCCTGGCCTGCGGCGCGCACGCCCTGACGGCGCACCCGCTGACAGTGTGTTCGCTCCCGGAAGCGGACAGCAAGAGGGGCGGCGAGATGGTCTTCTACGTCCAGCCACGAGGAGGGCTGACTCGCCGACTGGCGGGCATGGCGCGGAAGCAGCCTGGACTTGGCGTTACGGTCCTCCTGGAAGGCCCGTACGGAGGAATGCCGGAGCGCTGGGCTAGGGGGTTCGACCGCACGCTTCTCGTCGCTGGGGGTTCTGGCTGCGGCTTCACCCTCGCTCTCGTCGATGATTGGGTTCGTCGCCGCGTGAGGGCCCCTGAAAGGGAGCTCAAGGTTGTTCTGGCAACCCGGGGCCCGGGGATGCGCAACTGGTACCTGAATGAGCTGCGCAGCATCGTGGGGCGTCTTGAGAACGACATCGGAGGTTCTGCTCTCACAAATGTTGCGATTCTCATCCATGAGACAAATGAGGCCTCCGAGGAGGGGTCTGCGAGGTCTGGGTTGTGCGGAGACGACAATGTAGATGGCATCGAAAAGGGCAGCATGGAGCCGAGCGTCCACGGCTGCGAGTCTCCGTCGTCGACTCTTCCCTTTCCGGTCCACTTCCTCCGCGGCCGTCCGGACACGGCAGTGGCGGTCAAGGGCCTCGCCTTGGATACACAGGAGGGTAGTACTGTCGGCGTTGCAGTTTGCGGACCGTCTGGCATGATCCACGATGTGGGAGCCGAGGCCGCCGCGCAGCAACAAAGGATACTCAGGGGCCGAAGCGGCGTGTCAGAAGTGTGGTTCCATAAGGAGGCTTTCTCGTAAGTGGTCCCTCAGTATGCCCATCATCATTATGTTCGTTGTTTGTTTTCTAACAGACTCAATAGGTATTGAGCCGTCCATGCCATAAGTTGTTTGAGTGCACGTGTGGGCGCATGGCGTGCAACATGTCTTTACTCATACCTAATGACGACTTGGGACTACTGGTAGGCTTATGGGAGCCCCTTGCTGACCCATTGCTGCATGTGTATATAGTGTCTAGGTCTAGACCAAATCTCTGGTGACTCGGTCACTAATACCATACACTGAAGTTATACGCGATGCAATTGTCGTAAAGTCTCTGCATCCCCCTCTTGTCCCGAGTTCCAGGCCTCAATGTGCTGGCACATCACATGCCTGCGGCCCCGGCGAGGCTGGACGTGGATCCTTCGGGGGCCGTGCTTTTGGTCGGCTTGGCGGGCGATGTCTTGGGCTTTTCACAAGGAACCTTTGGTTTTTCGTCGGTCTGGGGAGGTTGGTTCGAGTTGTTGGTGACATTCGCCTGATGGCCATGGCGATACGTAAACCAGGCCTTCCTCATGCGAAGGTTCTGTCCTGGCGTGAAGCGGTATTTCTTGCAAGGCCTAGCTCGAGAATTAGGAGTGTTCAAGTTCCAAGCAACAGGCAGGGGTTTCTTACGGGAAAGCGGCATATCCCATGAAGTTGTCGAGAGGATCTGGGCTGGAGAGACCACACGAATTGTTTGCCCGCGGTGTGCATTCAAAAATAATTCCTCGCTGACTAGGCGTATCGTCGACAAAGTCTCCAGGTTCAGAGCATCCAGTTTTCGTTACATTACACCCCTCTTTGGGGTAAGGACATAGCTCGTCGGGGTCACGGCATTCATCTTCAGGGGAGCCAAATGTATGAACGAGGTCATGCCAATGGCCGACCTCATGGGTGGCGGTGAAGCCGATGGTGCCTGGCCACACCTCATCATCCCCTTTGGCCCCAGGAATGCTGTTGGCGAACACCATGCAGCCGTCGTCGATGAAATACTTCGATCCAGGCGACAAACCCTCTGGGTGGGGGTAGTTGGCCGAGCCGGCTATACTATTCGTGCCTGTCTTCGGGTCCTTGCATCTCCACAGGTCACTTTTGGCAAGGATGTAAAGGTTGAGGTCGCCATATGAGCCCTTGCGGAGAGCCGCCTTCATGTCGAATTCGTCACCAAATCGGGACCAGCGTTCGTTCTGCGTCCGACTGATGTTGACGAGGACATAGCTGAAATCCGTTTCGCTAAAATCGGTATTCAGCTTCTCTATTTGCCGCTCAACATCGGCGTCCTAGAATATCATCAGTGTCAGTCAGCCTTGTACCATAGCAGTAGCAGTCGTAATAGATAGCTACGTGTATCGGGGCGCCTGACCTCGACCCAGCCTGTGCTCGCAAACCCTTCCTTGGAACTGTAAACGACGTGTGCGAACACGTTGACCTTTATAGATCCAGGCTGGATCTCGCCACGCGGGTGGAGGTGCGCCCTCTCGGCCGCGAACCGCTTGGAGATGTTGCGCTGCTGTTCGCCATGGGGCTGTGTCCCGCATGACATGAGAGGCGCGGCCTGCCTTTTCATGTTGTCAAACGGCGTCGCGGCCATTGCGTGTGCGACGAGGCATGAAATGAGCAGGGTCTTGAGGATCATTTTTTTTTCTTCTTCTTCTAGAAACGTATTCCCACGATAAAATCAGACAGACAGACAGACAGAAAGAAAGAATGATGGAGTTGGATCAGACAGATGTGTTCTACCAAGCCATACAAGGCAAGTATTTGCTAGGACGGAATGAATGGACGTCGACAAGCAACTTGGTCTGCTTCTGGACGGGACCTGCCTGTCATCTCAAGCGCAACAGCGTGCGTTTTATACCAGATTTCTACCAACACCCAACGCTACGCTGCTCCCTCCGCGCCTTGGGGCCGAGTCAGAAACAATCGAGGCCCGCACAGTGCATGATATTTCAGCAACTGCCGGCACCCGATGATTCCTGCCGTCATCTACGTGAGAACAAATAACGAGCAAGATGTATAGTACGGTACTTACCTAGTTTGTATGCCACATGAAAAAAAAAGACGCGGGCTGTTATTGTGGTGATCTACGACATGAGAGTACTGTACTTGCACATCCTTGTTAAGTGAATTTTCTTCTCCGCGTCTCATCAACCCGAAGCGCCATTGACAAGGGGGGGGCCAAGGCCAAGGCCTCTCGATGCCTCACATACATCGCGCTCGCTCCTCGGCCAGAACACTTAACCACAGTCGAGCACCACCACTTTCTGACCAAATGCGGGCCCTCTACACGTACACATCATAGCTTGGCTGCACGCTTACGGCATGTATAGCACCAACCTCGGCCTGTTCAAGGACTGTACAGTACTTTGCCAGCATCGCCGACGGCGTACCCCTCGTGCAATGCATCCAAATGATACAAGCCTTCTGCTAGGCCCTCGCCGAGTTCTGAAACTCCTGGCAAATTGCTGACGCTCACTGGCACACATAGCGCCCTGCTCCACCACTTTTGTCTTCGTTCGTTTCCAACACACAACAAACACTTCACAAGTCATGACGACTCGCACATGGGCTATTCACGTACTCCAAAGCACGACGCCGTACGGATGCATCGCTTGCAACATCGACTTACGGTTTTCATACACGTTTGCTGTCCGGGTTTCCAGCAATACAAATAAATGCTCATCATAATTCGTACAGAAGATGGCCTTGCGGCCTTGAGAGTTTACAACAATGAGTCATCTCTCATCGTACACAGTGACCGAGTCTCCAACTTCAATCGTTGGTACCTGACCCGCCACCCCGTGCCTGTTGGCCGCGTCGTGCCGCATGTGCGCTCCAAAGTACACCTTGCCGTCAAACCGCCTCGTCTTGGCTAGTGTCGAGAACGGCTCCTCTCTCCTCTCGGCCGTCGCTTGGTCGACGCAGACCATGTGACATCTCCTGCAAGCGCCGAGGAACTTGAAGTCCTGGTCGCCAATGCGGACACCGCTCCACGAGTCTTCCGCATATGCTGGCTCGCCTGGCTGACCCGGCAGGTTCTCGACCACCACGTTTGGTCGAAACGTCGCGTCTGGGACCGATTCGCCACCACGGCCGACAATCTCCTCATTCAGAGCATCGACACTGGAGCTGTGCACTAGCAGCATGGGGCTTTCGTTGGCCAACAGGATCTTTCCGTTCTCTTGCTGCTCCGAGTCCGAGTCGGGCGGGGACGGAATGTCGGGGAATGCGCCTGGCAGTTGCCTGATCTTGTTGGGACGCTGGTGCTTCTGCATGCGTGCCTTGGTCGTCCGGCTGCCCAGTCCCCTTCCTCCTGCTGGGAACCTTGCCAAGACACATGGTACGCTCAGGGCGTCGGTGAAGAAGTCGTTGATCTCGTCGGAGCTGTAGGACTGGGCCGAGATCTCATCTCCACAAACTCGTGATGATGTCTGGCGATCTCGGGTGTCGAATAGATCAGGCTTTGCAGAAAGGGGAATCTCCACAAAGTCAATAATTCCCTCTTGTTCCGAAACCCCGTGCTCGACACGGAGAACCCCACGGTCGAAATCCAGAGATGGTCGTAGTAGCGCCATCTTAGGGTACCGCTTCTGGCTCAGAGCTTGACCTGATCCACGGTGTACCAAGCACCATTCGCGGTCCCAAGCCAATCCCTCCGGCCTAACCTCCCAACGCGTACCTCGTGGAACGGAGAAGCCGGCACAGCTTTTGATCGGGAAAACCGTAACCGCCTTGACTCGCATGGCAGCCGCATTCTCTGTCGAATGCTGGGGCGATTCGGTTGTCGGTGCCGGGACGGTTTCCTCCATGAAGAACTCCTCCACAAATTCGACGAAGCTGTCAACATCAGACTCGGTGCTCATGGCGCCCAGGCTGGCTCGGATGACCCCTGTCGGCTTGCCAGCCATGATGTCGTTGTCGGTTCCGCAACGGAATCCTGCAGAGAGGTTTCTCCTCATCTCCCATGGTTCCAAGCCAAGGGCTGTCGCTATCGATCCAGGGCTGCACAAGCCACCGGTCCGTACATGCATCTTCTTCAAGATGGCCAACTTGTCGAACTCGGCCAGGCTCACCCAACCTCCATCGCTGGTGACAAGGTTGAAGGACACCATCGGTCCACTGGGTCGCGAGCCCTCGCCATCTGGAGGGTCCGTGTACAGAACACAAACTGGAAGACCGTTGCCATGGCGAAGGCAACGCAGTCCTTCATACAGCCTCGACGCCAGGTAACGCGTGTGTGCGCTCACTTGGTCCATGGAGCCGAAGAGCCGCTTATGAACAGTCATGGCCGCATCGATCGCCATGATGTTGTGAAACGGGAGCGTACCGTCTTCCAGGCGCTCGTGAAGAAACTGCGTTTTCCGGGCGTGCCATTGCTCCTTGACACAAACCACCATGTCAACAGTGCCGCCCCCAAAATAGCGGCGGTGATCAAAGACAGCTTCGGCAGAGCGTCGCACTATTAGAGCGCCGATATCCGGGAATCCAAAAATCTTGTACAAACTGAGAACGACAAAGTCGGCTGCGAATTCGGGAGCGCTCAGATCCAGCTGCGAAGTTGCGCTCAACGAAGCCGCGTCGAGTAGGGTATACAGCTGCCGCGAGCCTGTCGCAGCCTGGTCCTTGAGGCTCTTGGCCCACGAAAGCGGATAGCGTCGCCCATTCATGTGAGACTGAGCAGAGAAGGAGAAGAGGGTCGCCGCGTGCCGGGCCACGTCGCGGAACGGGTCTTGCCCTTGTATCCACGACTGCACGCCGTCGTCGTCGAGGCAGGCGGCATGCCGTGCGTCCTCGCGTGCACCCACCAAGCTCGTGTGACACGCCTGATGGTGGGCGTAGACGTAGCCGTGCGGCAGCGATCGCATAGCCTCGACGACGAGCTTGACGCCGGCCGTAGCGTTGGCAACAAATACGAGATCGTACTCTGCCGGGTCGGCTCTGAAAAAATTGAGCAGTCGAAGTCGTATGTCTTCAATGCGCGTGGTGGAGAGCTGAGACGGCCAGGAGGCGGAGTGAGGATTGCCGTACAGAACAGACGACATTTCGGCGGCAAACGAGTCCATCAAGGACTTGGCGCACACGGTTGACCCGGCATGGTCCAGGTAGACGGAGTCTGGCGTTCGGTTGAGCATCTCAGCAGAGCACTTGCGGAGTTGGGAGGCGACTTACCCCGGAGCATGGGGAACTCCCGGTCGCGAAACTCGTCGACGGCCGCATTGTATGCGGGCGGCAGGTTACTTGCCATTGTCTGTCGGGGCTAGGATGGTCGTTTATGGATGTGGATGAGGCCGTCTCGGTACCAACCCAGCTTGGCCCATTGATGAATGCTGGTCGCCCCGGGTTCAAGACCCCCTCCCTGGCGTATCACGCCGTCAACTCGTCGGATACGAGGTGAGACAGCCCCCAGATGTAAGATGTACGAGTACCAGTCGTCGACCCCAGTCCTGCTGTGCTAGTCTGGGGAAGCGCAGGTCGCAGGTCCCAGGGATGCGACATCGTCGGGTGGGACTGGGCTGTATTTGAGCGCGTCGTGGAGAAGAGGGGATGGCAGATTCGTTATCGTGACCGTTGCGCGGTTCTGGGCCTTGTCGGTTGTCGCCGCCGAGGCGGAGATCGCCACCCTCCAGCGTGTACCGACAGCGCCTGGGGGCACTGCACCCTCTATGCCTCTGCAGCGGCGCATTCATTGCCGTTTTCATTGGTGCGCCGTGGGTAAGCGCACCGTAAGTCGACGGCCTTATTTACACTGTACCTGGCCAGAGCTGGCGCCATGGCCTGCCCGCTTGTCGCCAGCCAAGGCACAGTGCGCTTGCTTGTGTCGCGTGGCGGTTCCCCGCAACCGACCGCTGGCTGGGCTCCACTGGCACAGTCAGATGCCCCTGCGGTAGCCCTTGCGCCAGGTGGCTTCAAGCAACGGGCAGGCGGCACGCCGGTTGGCCGGGCTGGCACCAGCCCCAGTCGCTGGCGCCCCTGGCGCGACTGGGCCGGCTCGGCAGCTGCGAGAACGCGCCGCCCCAGCGCAGTAGGTACCCAGCAGCAGCAGCGC
This sequence comes from Purpureocillium lavendulum, assembly GCA_029168975.1. Lineage (NCBI taxonomy): Eukaryota > Fungi > Ascomycota > Sordariomycetes > Hypocreales > Ophiocordycipitaceae > Purpureocillium > Purpureocillium lavendulum. Next base: position 2,120,455 of record JAQHRD010000001.1, read on the forward strand.
CGTGCACGCAGCTCCAGTCCGCACAAGCACCCACATCAGCCAGGCACTGGACCACTGCGCCGACCGTGGGCGCCGACAGACAGACGGCACGGCAGGCTGCCGGTCCCCCGTCCCATCGGTCCTTCCACCAAGCAAGCAAGCACCCGACCCGACCCTTGCTCGAGGCTCCACCCTGGATCGGCCTGCTTGGGGCCAGCCTCCTCATTCTGGCCAACGCCGTCGTTTGCTCACTTCACCACCACTCACCTCCCGCATGATCTGGTCAATCAAGGCCCCATCACACGCAGCCTCGCTTCCTTGCTGCTGCTGCTGCCGCGAAAGCGCTGTTTCGCCTTGTCTCGTCCATATTCAGTTCGTCACCCGTTTCTTCATACCGCCGCGCCTCCGCTTCTACTCCGCTTCTCTGTCCTCCTACCCGCTTAGCCTCCCTCCGCATCCTCACACGCGTCACGCCCCGTCCATCAATCGCCGTCAATCCCATCCACCGAGCCCTCTTCCAGCCCTCGTGCTGCTGTCCTCCGTTGCTGTCTTTGGCCTTCTAGGCAATCATTGTGTCGGGAATTGTCTCTTGCCGCCCGTACGCCGAGACGCGCCCGGAGCTCTCCACGATTCCACTTCGTTGCCGCGTGCTGCCTTCTAAACTCTTTCTCCTTCCCTCAACACGTCATTTTCAATTTCTCTCGTCAAGAATGTCTGCTCTAACAGCCTTTGCGCCCCCCGTCAACAGGTAAAGCACTTTGCCGTCGCGTCGAAGACTACGGTACCAACTGATGTTTAAGCGCATCGCGCGACGCCCTACACGTTGACACGCCAGCCGACGACCGCCTCCTGAGCTACGAGTCGCGTTCCAGCTGCCAACATGGACTCGTACACGTCCTACCGGGACTCGTCGGCGCGCTCTCCCAACGATCGAACGTGGGGCCGCGACGACCGAGATGACCGAGGCGACCGAGGCGACCGAGGCGACCGAGGCGACCGAGGCGACCGAGGCGACCGAGGCGACAACTTTTACCGCTCAAGATCTCCAGGTAAGCCCACCATGTCCAACATCACATCCTTCCACCGGTAGTGACTGACCCGGTGCCGTGACACAGGTAACGATCGACGAGAGCGCCGGCGTTCCCGTTCTCCTGGCCCAGTTGATCGGTACGAACCCCGATCTCGTCGTGATGATCGCGACAGAGACGACCGACGACGCATCGCCGAACCCCCGGCAAACATCGATCGTTACGTCCCGGGCCAAGAGACTTCGTCTCCTGCCATTCCCATGAATCCTTTGACTGATCCCGCCCGCCTCCCCTATCAGGTTGGCTTCTCCTACTTCGGCGAATGGTGGAGAATGAATGAAAGGGTCAAGGACGACAAGGAGCGAGCTCGGACAGGTCGCAGAAGAGAGCCCGAGCGTCCGCGAGGAACCCGCGAAGCGCAAGAAGAGCGCGATAGGGAAAAGGCCAAGATCCAAGCTGCGTACGATGCGTACAAGGAGGAGCTCCAATCCAAGATGGCACGCCAATTCGTCTCCGAGCACAAGAAGGAGCAGTGGTTCCGAGAGAGATATGTCACAGAGGTCAAGGAAGAGCTCCGAGCTAGAATCAACGAGATGCGCCGGGGTGCCTACAGCCAGTGGGAACAGGATCTCGAGTCTGGCACGTTCGACAACTTCTCGCTGGAGGGTCTGCCTAAGAGTGAGAGCAATGGTGCGGGCGGTGTCGTCGAGAAGGAGGAGGGAGAGGCCACGGCCAGCAACGAGATTCTCGGTGTCGGCGACCTTGTACCGGCCAGCGGCGCTGACATCCGCGACGAGAACCAGTTCCAGCCCACGCTGCTCATCAAGACCATTGCACCTCACGTCAGCCGCCAAAACCTGGAGGCGTTTTGCAAGGAGAACTTGGGCGAAGAAGAGGGCGGATTCAAATGGCTATCACTCTCGGACCCGAACCCCAGCAAACGCTATCATAGGATCGGCTGGGTAATGCTCCACCCGTCGTCGGAGACCGCTATGCAAGTCGACCGGGCTGAGCTCAAGGATGAGGATGCCGACGAGGCGATAAAGTCGCCTGTGCCGGTTTCCACGGCAGAGAAGGCACTGGATGCCGTCAACGGAAAGACAGTCAAGGACGAAGTCCGTGGCGACTTTGTTTGCCACGTTGGAGTACACAACCCTCCTTCGAACCCGAGAAAGAAGGCCCTCTGGGACCTTTTCTCCGCACCCGAGCGGATCGAGAAGGATCTCCTTCTGGTCCAGAGGCTGGTCAACAAGTATGAGGAGGACTTTGGTTCCGACTTCTCAGCCGTCCTTAAGGTTGAGGAAAAGACGGAGGAGCTCCGGCAGGCTGGAAACCTCAAGCCTGCCACGTCCTCCCAGAATACTCACAAGATTAAGAAAACGCGAGACATGGATGTAGCCATGGACGACGAGGATGGCATGGTTGAGGAAGAGGAAGAGGAAGACGGAGCCATCGACGATGACGAGACGGACGACGAGGAGCTCCTCATCAAGAAGAAGCAACTTGATCTCCTGACGGAATACCTCCGTCGGGTCTTCAACTTCTGCTTCTTCTGCGTCTTCGAGAGTGACTCCATTCACGAGCTTACGAGAAAGTGCCCTGGCGGCCACCTACGTCGGCCTCGAAGCACGCTTTCCTCGACGGCGAGGTCTGTAGCAAGAGCCAGTGCCAACGGTGAACCGTTCCCGGACAAGAGGCGCACGGATCCCGGCGAGGAGGGCGAGGCGGACGCTGCGGAAGGGGAGAAGAAGTTCCGCAACACCTCCACCAAGACCGAACAGCAGCTCCTGAGGGCATACAACTGGGTCAAGACTTTTGAAGACAAGCTTACACAGATCCTGGATCCGCAATCTGTCAATCTCCGGAAGTTGGGCGGGCGGCCAGTCGACGAAGCCGTTGATGAGGAGTGCGCCAAATTTGTTAAGCAGGAAGACGAGCACAAGTGGCGATGCAAGGTTCCGGAGTGCACCAAGCTGTTCAAGGAAGAACACTTCTGGAAAAAGCACGTCGAGAAGAGACATGCTGACTGGCTGGATGCCATGAGACAAGAGGTACGTTGAGTGTCCCTGATGCAGGCAACGTTGCCGTAACTGACTGTCCGTTTAGTTTGAACTCATCAACTCCTATGTTATCGATCCCTCGCATATCGCTCCGTCTCGGACTGACCCCAACTCCAACGGCCACTTTCCAACGCCAAGCGGCCAATCGACAGCTGGAACTCCACGGGGATTCAACCTCCAGAACTTCTCCGTTAATGGCGTCATGGGGATGCCTGGGTTCCCAATGCCTCCGGGTGGCTTCCCTCCCATGTTCGCCGGCATGCAGGGAGCGGGAGGGTGGAACCCTGGAGGCGACGACCGGGCGGGTGGCCCGGTCCGGCGCGGTGGCATGGGCGGCGGGCGCGGACAATTTCGGTCTGGCCCGTACGACCGTCGTGGAGGAAATCGCTGGGACGGCGGTCGAAACAGGGTTGGCGGGTCTCGCTGGGGTGATGGTGCCGGCCCTGCGGCCGGAGGACCGCGCGAGGCCGTCCAAGGTCGGAGCTTGAAGAGCTACGAAGACCTCGACCAGGTCTCCGGCGGCGGCGGAGGCGAACTCAACTATTAGACGCAAGCACAGACAGCTACGGGGAGGCGCGGGCAGTAGTGCGGCGGGTGTTCTGAGAAAAGCTGGGATTGGCCCCGGTGTACAATAAGCACAATGAGTAAATGTTATGTATCATGGTTGCATGGTTCAAGAACTGTTTCGACGTGCGGGCAACAATTCGGGAAGTCCTGATGTGCAGGCCCGGCCGGCCGTGATCAACTCAGGATGCTTTCTTGTCCCTTCCCCAGTTTCTCGGTGTGGCTCGGTCTGCGGGGCCTTCGTGTGGGTCTGAAGATGCCCGGCCCGGCCAATGACAGGGGACGATAAGGATGTCCCTGGCACCCAAACCCCCACCGCCCTGGATTTTTTTGACCCTCGCATTCTCGCCAGCCTCAGACAACTCACTCTCGGTCCCAGCGCCGTGCCACTGCCGTCACCATGGGACTTCTCGCCGAGTCCAAGAGGTAGGATTCCCCTAATGAGGCCCATAGCAGCATTGCTAACCCCCGACGATTCAGCCGCGGCAAAATCAACAAGGACCCCAACAATACAAAATGGACCCGCGACACGACGACCTTCGGCCAGAAGATGCTGCGAGCGCATGGCTGGCAACCCGGCCAATTCCTGGGGGCCCAGGGCGCCGCGCATTCTGAACTTCACACTGCGGCCAACGCTTCCTATATTCGCGTATCCGTCAAGGACGACGTCAAGGGCCTGGGATGGAGCAAGTCCAAAGAAGACGAGGTGACGGGGTTGGACGTCTTCTCGGATCTGCTGAGCCGCCTGAACGGCAAGTCCGAGGAGTCTCTCGAAGGGGAGAGGCAAGCGCGATTAATCGTGAAGACGAACCAATATGTCGAACAGAAGTACGGGCCGATGCGCTTTGTCCGTGGTGGATTCCTGGTTGGCGACTCGATGAAGGAGTTGGTGGAGAGCTCGACGCCTACCGAAGAGGCCCCGCAAGCGAAGAGGGAAAAGAAGAGCAAGAAGCGGAAGGCCTCTGATGTCGAGGATGCCGACGGTGACTCCGAGAGCGACGCCAAGAAGGAGAAGCGCCGTCGAAAAGAGGAGAAGCGAGCGAAGAAGGCGGCCGCCGACTCCACACCCGAAGCCGACGACAGCGCCCGAGCCGACGGCAAGAAGAAGAAGTCCAAGAAAGACAAGTCACCGTCCGATACGGACGAGGCCAAGGCGGGCAAGAAGCGCAAGTCCAAGTCCAAGCAGCCGTCATCTGAGGAGAGCGACGCCGAGGAACCTAAGAAGTCGAAAAAGGACAAGAAGGAGAAGAAGAAGCGGAAGAAGGCCGAGGCCGGCGAAGAGTCTACTGAGGAGGCTGCGGACAGCTCGGCTGCGCCGACAGGTGCCTCGACGCCTTCGGGGAGTGGCACCGGCACGTCGACGCCGAGAGGGACTCGCAACTTTGTACGGTCCCGCTTCATCGCAGCCAAGAGGCAGGCGATGCTTGACACCAAAGCACTGAATCAGGTTTGTCGCCTCCATTCAGCCATTTGGCGAGAACTCCCGCTGACAGCATCTCAGATCTTCATGGTCAAGACATAGACGGCGGGATACAACGCTCCGATAGAGCCGTCAGCATTGATTTAGCGTATTCTGGCGAAAGGCGTTGCGCTGGCTAGCGTGGTTCATGTCGATTACGACTGGCGGTTTAACTTACCTTGGCTATCATCACTGGGCAGGTAGACATTAGATCTCTCAACATAGAGTCTTCAAAAGTCGTCGAAGTTTACACGATTCGTCTTTTGCATCCCACAGAGTTTCCCGTTACTCCACGGCTGTCATGCGGTCGGTCAGCCAATTGCTGTTCCTGGTCAAACGAGCCAACCAATCCAGCCTCAACCGCTCATGAGGTGCCGCCAGGCAGCACATCCAGCACCGGGCCAAATACAATGCCGTGCCGCCCCCAGCACGCCGCCTTCTATTGGCCGTGACAGACATCAGACGCAAGGTCAGCCTATGGGCGATGCGTGATTCGACGTGAACAGGCAGACGAGGCGTCACGTGCCGCTCGCATCCGGACTCACAGGTCCGCCTGGCAACGGCTGGCAACCAGCTGTTCGGGGTCCTCCTTCCCAGGCTATAAATTCTGCTCCTCGCTTCTGTCCCCTTGCACCTGTTTTCTTTCCTTCCCACTCTCCTCGTCCGTGAAGAAACGCGTTTGGTCCTCCCTCCACGCAAGCCCTCACCTCCATCAACGAGCTTCGCAAACGACAAAAGCACGGATTTACACATACTACCATCATCTGAACCTGCTACCTCTCTTCCTACAGACGCTCGTTGGTCTCCCTTCAAATCATTCAGTCGCTTTTCCTCGCGCTCTGTAATTCTTCTTTACCCTACGCGAGCTTGAACTGTCAATCCGTGGCAATGGAACCCCTCCGCGTTTGGAGAACACCACCTCAACCCCCGCGAAGGGTCCAGCACCCCTGTCCGCCATATAAAGCAATCCGTGCCGACATGATCATCTGCACGTGCGACAGTGTACCACCTCCAAGAACAAATTTGTCTGTGTTCCGGCTTTTGTCTCTCTGCAAGGCCTGTTCCGATTCTTCGTGAGTTTCTCCCTCTCACGTGGTCCGACTTCCCTTGCTCACCATCGCACAGCACACAGAAACGGCGCCGTGTGGTCGCACAGAAGCTCAAGGCACGATTGTTGGCAGAAACAGCTGGCAGCTCCGGCAATCACTGAGAGCTCCGTCAGCCTGCTGCGAACAACTCTGTTGCTTTGTCCTGGGCAGGACGTTAAAAGGCCCATGCGAGCCCGTAACAGCCACGGAGGCTGCACGCAGGTCGGGTCATTGATGGTAAGTATACTGACTACTCTCCGCCAGAGCAACGTCACTTGCTAACAATGGCAGGCTCAAAAACGGAGTCGACCACCTGGTGACCGGTTAGCATTATCCTGGGCATGATGTGAAAAGGCCCGTTGTGCGAGGGTGACCGGCCGTGGTTTTCCCAGGCCGGTCCTTGTGCGGTAAGTAGCCACACGGCCTCATGGAAATTCACGTCTGACTAATGTTACCGACTCAATAGAGAGAGCAAGACTGGGGGTGCCAAACGGGCAACCTTCAGGCGTATCGCCGTGAGGCCCAGAAGCGGCCCACGGCCAGCAACGCGACCGGTATTCCAAAGAGGCCGGTTCTTACATGGTGAGTAACCACGCGGCATCATGGAAACAACGTGTAGCTAACGTCACAGGCTTAACAGTGGAGCCAAGCGGAATTCTGCCGGGACGGCAATATCCTGGGCAAGATGAGTAAAAGGCCCAGCAGCCCTTTTGGCTGCTGGGGGTTCAATACGTGTGTCGCATGTACGTGCATCTCCTCTACCACTCGGAAACCCTGGCTGACAATAACGATCAGTGTCCCCTTGACGGGTTGTCACTGCCAAGACGAGCAGTGCAACCGCGTACAGACTCATGCTGGCTACGGCCTCGTGAACAAAAAAAACCCAAGAATGAAGATCCTAAGCCGTGAACACTTCGCCATTTGGTGGCGGCCGGTGCGACACAAGTATGACATGGTCAGGCCCCCGGTGGTATTACCCTTGGGGCCTGATGGTGGCTGTCCCTTGAGCATGGTCTCTGAGCCGTTGGGCATGGGCAACCCAGCGACTCACGATTGACCGGTTCGAGGCACACAGCTGCTGCTTCCTCCTCTGGAGCGTTCTGAAGGGGACACGCGCGATAGTAAGAGCAATATGCCGGAAGTGGACAAGCATCACGCCGCGGCAGAAGCAACTTTGCCCCGGAGCCAGCATCTCGGACTCGGCCGAGACGTTCGCGGCAGCCCGAGCGCCACGTCTAGTGAAACTGGATGTCCATCTCGGGCAGCCGAGGAACCTGTGTTTTCAGGTTTCCATGAGGAGGATTCCCACCGGGCGTGGGCTGGTCGCGTCTCCCTATGGCATTGCCATAGCGCCCGTTTACTTGACGCATCGGTATGGGCCGGCGGGTGTGACGTGTGAGGGTGTGAGGGTGTGTTGACAAGGGGGACTTCAGGCGGGGGATTCAGTTCAGCTGGGATGACGATTGATTCTCGACATGTAAATAGCTGGGCTCGCGAATTCAAACCTGACCTTGTCCCCGAATTATTGGGCCGTTTGCAACGGTGAATGATGTGTGGCATGCCCTTGGGGCTGGTATATGTTTTTACCGTAAACGCGAGAGGAGTATCACTCGGTCACCGCTTCTGCGTGGCAAGGATGTGTTGACAGCTGGAGAGACGATGCGGGAGCAACAAATATCATTCAGTCTTACAGGCTCGGCTCCTCCGGCAGACTCCAAAGCACCATCCATTGCGGCTCAAACTCCCTTGATTCCGACCATTCCGCGGCACAGTGGTGGTAGTAGTAGTAGTACTAGTAGTATACAAAGCAGAAGTGAGGTACACGAGGCCCCGTCGCTGGGGCTGCAGTCCGCGCGCGGCAGTGAGATGTTGTTGTTGCGGCGGCGTGTCGATTAATGTGCATGGCCAGCCTTACTTGGCGTTGCGGCCCAGATTGCTAGTCGGCAATGTCAGCGGCTTGATACGACGATGACACCACGGCTGCACACGAGAGTGCTTGGGCCCAGCGTGAGAGAGGGGGGCTCGTAACGTACTTGTGGAAGAGCTGGGCGAAGACGCCGCCCTTGGCCTGCTGGTCCGACAAGCTCTGCCGGCGGGTGGCGTCCTGCTTGTTCTTTTGCTGCTGGAGGCTCTCGAAGGCGGGCATGAGGCCGGAGCTCTGCGGAGGGCCGTTTTAGTCCAACCTGGTTCAATGTTGAAAGCTTGTCATGCCTCTGTGTAAGAGTGGGAAGACGAGGAGCAGGGGAGGAGAGGAGGCGGAGGGACCCCGGGGGGGGGGGACTTGCCCTGCGGCGGGCGCCGGTGGATGACGGCTCAGAAGCCTGCTGGTTCTGGTTCGGCTCGCTCATGATGGGCGGTTTATATGTGAGAGGGCGATATGTTTTCGTTGGCTTGTGGTGACGAGGATGGAATTTGGTCTCGGTTCAGGGCGCAGGACGGTGTGAGTGTGTGTGTGGCGGATGGGAGACAGCGAGCGAGCGAGTGTGATGGAGGGGGAGGGCGCCGTCTCATCCTTATAAGGATGGATGGAGGGATGGGGAGGGTAACCACCAAAGAGCTTCTTCACTTGAGAGGACGGGGAGGAAGGACAAGAAGTGAGGGGTCCCCTCCTCCTCTTCCTCCGCTCGTTCGTTCGTCAGCGCAGCTCCCCTCCCCCTCCCCCTCCCCCTCCCCCTCCCCCTCCTCCTGCTCCCCCGGGGCGCCGGGGGCGGCGTACAAACGTAGATGCATTACCAATGGCGGCAGACGGGGAGGGGAGCGACGTTGGCGGACAAGCTTTCCCGACAGCAGCGTGTGGCGTGACCCAATGACGTTTCACCGGGCCTGGGCCTCCTCCTCGTCCTCCTCTGTCCTTCTCCTCACCCACTGGTACTCATGCTGCCGTCCCCCCCCCCGTGGCTGGGCTGTCCAGGTTAGGAAAGGGGGCCGCATGCCCGTTGCGGGCTGCTCGCACACGATCCCGGCGGCGAGGGAGGGCACGCGAGCATGACGGGCAGACTGCGACTAGCTAGCCAGGTAGGTCGTCCGGGAGAGAGGGCGAGCACGCAGCTCAGCACGGTGACGCTTCGGTGGGCGGCAGGCGCTGGGGCACCTCGCAAGCAGCACAGCGGGGGGAGGGGCGGCAGTTGGCGGCGATGCGCGGGTCCGGCCCCACGGGCCCCGGCAATCGCGGGGGGGGGCAAGTGCGTGCAGTGAGTCCCCTAGGTCCCCAGGTCTTGGTGCTGCCACTGCTCGTCTGCCTGCCACTGAGGCATGGGCATGTACTTCGTACAGTACAGTACTTGGTGCAAGCTGCGTTTATCGCAGCCCATCTCAGTACCTTAGCTAACAGACAGAGACCACCTGCACCCCTGCCATCCGATCGCGAGACACCGCAGAGATGGGGGGGCCCAGCCAGAGCCGCGCAGGAACGCGCACGGCGATCGCCGCTTGTGCTTTGGTGGGAAGACCCGGGCATGACGGGCAGGCCGTTGTCGAAAGGGGGGAGGGAGTGAGTGAGTGAGTGGTGTGGGCACAGCAGCGTCATGGGTAACTAACTGCCTACCTTAGTGACGTTGACCATTTTTGGATCCCCGGGGTATCAGTGCGTAGAGTCTAGACGGACTGCGTGAATGAATGGATGAGCCGTCGAATCCCCCCTCTGAGATTCCCGTCTCATAAACCCAGTGGGCGGCGGGTCCATCTAAGTTACGACCTGCCACAGGCGATGGCGGCTACGGCGATGGCGGATGCGTGTGGGGCGCATAAGCGGCGGCGGCATCGATGCCCAGATGCTGAGCCTTGCCTCTCTCAGGGCCTGGCTCCTTTTTTTTTCCCCTTCGATTCAATCCCGTCGCTGTCGGTTCCTGTGCATCGGCGCCAGAGATGGAGTGCCTGACGCCTCAGACGTCGCGGTATCGGTGGATTCTTCTCTCAGGGCCTGGCTTTTTTGTTCGATTCAATCACGGTTGGTTCCTGCGCATCGGCGCCATAGATGGAGTGCTTGACGCCTCACTCACACATGTCCCGGCAGCATCTCAGATGCGTTGCATCCATGCATGCAATCTTCGTCTCATCTCATTTGGCCATCTCAAATCTTCTACACCAAGTTCTACCATCGCTCTCCCGGTCTCTCTCTCTCTCTCTCTCTCTCTCTCTCTCTCTCTCTCTCTCTCTCTCTCTCTCTCTCTCTCTCTCTCTCTCTCTCTCTCTCTCTCTCTCTCCCCGTAAATCTACGTTGCCCAACCCTGCCTGCACTACCCTGCCCTACCCTACCCTATTCCTTCTCTAATCGCACCGCCGGGTTGCGCTCGATAAACGCCAGGTCCACCTTGTGCCCCAGCAGCTCGCGGATGTTGGAGATCTTGTACTTGATCATGGTCGGCCGCTCCAGGCTCAGGCCCCACCCGAAGACGCGCATGTCCTTGGGCAGCCCCATGGCCTCGAGCATCTCGGGCCGGAACATGCCGCTGTTGCCAATCTCCACCAGCTTGTTGAGCCCCTTGTGGTACGAGAAGATCTCCATGCTCGGCTCCGTGTACGGGTTGTACGCCGGCTTGAACTTGAGGTCCGTGATGCCCATCTTGGTGAAGAAGACCTCCATGAACTCCATCAGCCCGCCCAGCGACAGCCCGTAGTCGGCGATGACGCCCTCCACCTGGTGGAACTCGGCCAGGTGCGTCGCGTCCACCGTCTCGTTGCGGAACACGCGGTCGATGGAAAAGTACCGCGCCGGCTTGGGCCGCCCGTCGGGGCCCTTGGTCGCCGCCAGCTTGTGCAGCATCGCCGCCGAGATGGACGTCGTGTGCGTCCGCAGCACCAGCTTGAGCGACTCGTCCGCCGACCACGGGTACCGGTACCCGATCGACCCGTACTTGCCGTTCTGGTGCACCTCCTTGACGTTGTTCCAGTACGCCTCCGTGTCCTGGCCCTCGCCCTGCGGCCGCGGCTTCTCCGCCACCTTGGGGTCCGAGATGTAGAACGTGTCCTGCAGGTCGCGCGCCGGGTGCTGCTGCGGCACGAAGAGCGCGTCAAAGTTCCAGAAGCCCGTCTCCACGAACTTGTTGGTCGGCATCTCCTCGAACCCCATCTCGAAGAAGATCTGCCGGAACTCGTGCCGCACCTTGTTGAGCGGGTGCAGCGCACCGGCGTTCTGGTCCGACCCCAGCGCCTTGAAGTTGTACGGCTTGAACGTCGCCGTCTTCCACGCCCCCGACGCGATCATGTCCGCCGTCAGGTCCGTCTCCTCCTTTTGGATCTCGAGCGCGAACTTGGGTCCCTTGTCGATCTTGAAGGTGATGATCTTTTGCATGCGGATGAGCTTGCGCTTCTTGAGGTCGGCGATGACCTTGGCGTCGCCGGTCCGTGTCTCCTTGATCTTTTGCAGCTGTGCTCGGGTGACGTCCTGGATGGAATCGGCCTGTGCTTTGGTTAGCCCGTCTGCATGCATCTCTGTGACAACCTCACGCCGAGGCTGCCAGGCGCTGGCTCGGACGCCGTACCGTGGCTACCAGCTTGCCGTCCTTGCTCTTGGAGATCCACTTCTCGCGGAAGGCCTTGCCCTGGCCCAGCTTGGTGACGTTCTTGTCGCCAATGGCCTTTTCCAGCTCCTGGACCGTCAGGCCCTCCATGGCCTGCTTCAGCGCCTCGAAGACCCGCGCCTCGTGCGAGCCGTGCTCGGCAATCTGCTCGGCCTCGGGCTCCAGGAGGGCCTCCTCGCGCTCAATCGTCTCGTAGGCAATCATTGACCGGGAGCCGAGCCGGTCGAGGGCGGCCTTGACCTCCTGGAACTGGGCATCGGGAAAGGCATCGGCCGACTGGATCGGGCTCGTCTTGGACAGCGCCAGCAGGATCTGGGTGGTGAGGTCGCCCGAGGGGGCGGAGCTCGAGGTCGTCATGTCGCTTGCGCGCGCTCGCTCGCTCTCCCCTTGGTTATGTCGTGGGTTGGGTGGTCGGGGGTTGTGATGCGGAGGGGCTTGACTCTTGAGTCGGAGGTGGTGCCTGGCTGAGTCACTTGTGAATGGGACTTTTTAGTTGGCGGCGGGCAGCATCCCACTCTCAATGGCGGGGTCCCTGCGGTCTGGTGGGTGGTCGGGCTCAACTGGCTCTCAGTCTCTGCCTCGCTGCGAGACGTGCGCTGGTTGGCGACGGTGGGTGCGTGTGAGCGCTGAGCGCTGAGCCCTCGCTCCGCTGTCGGAATTACCTTGATCCCGGTGCACCATCGGATCGCTGCCGGCCATGGATGGCTTGGGACCCGCCGTGGCTGCGGCACGACGCACCCTGGCAGGCCTGGGACTCTGCAACTGCTGGACGGAACCGCACCACCGCCCGGCGAGCCGCCCGCAACCAGCCCGCGCTCGCTCGACTGACAGGCAGGCGACCTGTGAACCTTGGCCTTGGGAGCAGCAGCAGCACCACCACCACCACCACCACCACCACCACCACCACCACGCTGTTGCAGACCCATAACTACAACATCCCTGTACTGGAAGCTCCAGCGCCGCACCGCCACCACCTCGACCATCACCACCGTGACGACCCGGTGAAACCAACGTCAGCGTTTCGAGACCCTCCATTGACCGCACGCATACTGCACCCGTTCCACGCCCACCTCCACCTTCATGACGACGCGCTCCGCTTGAGCTCGAGCTGCTCCCATGCAGAACCGGCTCAGCCAGCGCCGATGCCCGACAGCCAACTAGGATGAGCGATGACGACGCCGTCCCCAGCAGGACGGCCCGCGGCGACGGGACATCATCGCGCGCCCCGGGAGCAGACGCCGCATACTCGCCGCCCGTCGACAGGGGCGACGATCCCGACGACAACGCCGCCGATGCCAATGTCGATGCCGACGCCGACGCGGACCCCGACGCCGATGTAGCCCTGTCACCCTCTCGGGACCGCTCCGAGTCGCGTCGCCGGCGCAAGAAGAGGAGTCGCAAGAAGCGGAACCCGGGCCTCGCCAAGAAGCTCTTCTTCATCACACACCTGCTCAAGACGCTCGACCTCGTCGTCTTTGCCGAGCTGAGCGCCCTGTACTATATGGAGTATGCCGCGCACGCAGTTCCCCACGCTGGCTCGAGACGCCCGCTAACCCTCCCTCAAGATGCTCCATGTTTCGCTTTCTGCTACGCGCCGCCGGCCAATACACATATCTCACGCCAAAAGACGACTCCTTCCCCTTCTTCCTCCCCTCCGGCCGCGTACACGTCCTCCTCGTGTTAATACCCAACCTGATCTGCATGGCCCTGCATATGTTCGGCCACCTGCCGCGCGGGCCCGGCTTCCACCGCGGATACCAACACGGCGGGCTCATCATCGACTTTGTCGGGCAACGGCCCCCGACCTATAGACTGTACTATGTTCTGGCGGACGTCGTCATACTCGCCGTGCAGTGCCTGATGCTCACGGTGCATACCCAGAGGGAGAAGTTGCGAGTCGCGCTCAAGACGTTCCGGCCCCTGGTGCCAGACATTGCGCAGGAATTGGCGACCGCACGGTCGGCCGAGGACCTGGATGCGGAAGAGCGGGGCGTGCTGCAAAACGCGCCGGGCATGGACATGGATGTCGAAGACGACGACGTCGAGCTGCAGCCGTTGAGTTCGAACATGCAGGAAGGCGAGGGGAGTGCGCAGATGGAAGGGTCGGGCTCGCTGGTGCGGCCAGTCACCAGCGAAGCCAGCTCGAGATCCCAGATGTCGGACATTATAAACTCAGGCAACGCAGTCCTCGGCGAGTACCACATCATACGCTCGCTTGCCTCGGCGGCCGAACAGTCCAGGTCGATCGTCGCCAACTCGCTGCAAACTATGGGATACGGTGCCACAGTCGCGGCGCTACGGGCCAGGAGGCAAGGGGCCGCCGCTCAAGCGGCGACACTGCACCCTAATAGATAGGCTGTTGACGACAGCGACGAATCTAGCGATGAAATTATTGCCTTTTAGCATATGAGTTGACGTGCACTGTCCTCGTACCGTCATATGTACGCCTTGTGGCTTGGAAACTCTTTGCATTGTGCTTTACGCTATCTTCCTGCCCACGTTGCCAACGCCGGAACCCTTTACGGAAACGACCAAGTCTCCAGACTCGTCCTCTGCGTCCCTCAACCCCCAGCTGCTCGCGCCAAACGTTTTCAGATCCCTTGCCAGCCCCACCAGATCCTCCGTCCCGATGACCTCCCTCCCTATCCGTAGCCGGCCGACGTCCTCCGATCCCATGGCCATGAGTATCAGCACGGCGCTCGCCGAGACCTGGCTCACGCAGCCGCCCTGCTCAATCTGTTCCAGCAGCTGATAGGCGCACCGCTTGCCGATGTCCTCGGGAACGACGCCGCCCGACGGCGGCACGACCACGTCCGCCGAGTAGAGCACGCCCGTGGAGCTCGACTCGGCGACGAGGCTGAGACCGAATCCGATGCCCAGCCGTCGCTTGCTGCCCGCCTTGTCCGTCGGCACCAGCGGCGCCTGGTCGTACTGCGCCGCGACGTGGATGTCCGAGACGAGCGGGTTGAGGATCTCGCGCGCCGAGTGGATCATGCGGGCGTTGTTGGACGCCGACACGCCCGTGCAGTAGGCGACGCCGCGGATACGCTTTATCCGGCCTGGGCTGCGGTTCAGGTGCAACGTCTTAGGCAGCCGGACCTGGCTCGCGAAGCGCAGCTCGACGCAGCCGCCGCCGCCCTTGCCGCCGGGTCCCGCGCAGGACCGTGACAGCACGCGCAGCTCGATGCGCGCGGGAGGGATGCCGAAGAGGCCGAAGAGCGGCAGGACGGCCGTGCGGAAAGTGTCGACCGAGACGTCGCCCGTCTCCGTCGCGGCCGTGATGACGCCGGGGCCCGAGAAACGGACGTTCATATGTGCTTTCGAGAAGGGCGCCAGCAGGCACAGAGGAAGGAGGAAGTATGTGATGCCGCGGGTGCACGAGTCGGGGATGTGGTGCTCGATGACGTCCCCCTCGACCGCGCCCTGGCCCGCGATGGTTCCGGAGATGAGGCCCGGGTGGTACGTTATCGTCGTGCCCGTGTAGGAGATCTGCATCGAGGAGCCGTTGGTGATAGCCTCGAGCAGCCGCAGGAAGGAGATCTCATGGGACGCGAGACCTGGGTTCGTTGGCGACGAGCTGCGGATCTTGGAGATGTGAACGGGCCGGCCCGTGAGAGTCGAGACTGTGAGCCTCCGCGCAAAGGACCGATGGCCCGTGAAGCGCAAGTACTCTGGCGCTGAATTGGACATTTTGACGGCGAGTTGCTGGGGGTATCTGAGGAGCAGGAGAGGCTTGTCGCCTTGTCGCAAGATACCTCTGGAAAATTAATTTTCTGCCGGGTGCTGGAGGACTGGAGCCGCTGAACTGAGCAGGCGGTGGCCCACTGTCATGCACCCGTGCTGCGCTAAGAATTCGGCGCCGCCTTATCGATAACGCCGAGGACGTCGCGGCAGGCCCAGCGAGAAGCGATGCTTCCCCCAAGTGGACTTGCACCCTGTCCAGCAACAAGACCAATTTTCGAGTCGCACTCGCAGCACCGCCGAAGCATGCCCGGCCGGCCGCTGCTCCTCGATCTCGGAAGCCGAAACGGTGCCATATGTCGATCATGTCTTTATAGCATCCGGCAGCGAGCTACGCAGCTCTCCGCGGCCGCCTACAGCTCGCAGGCGTCACGGAGGAAGTCGAAGCCGCAGTCTCGACACGCCAACGCCATCAGCCGTCGACCAGACCAGAATGAGCTGCAACAGTACCTGCAAGGTATTCAGCAGCTGCAGGGAGCCCCAAAAGATGACGACAAGGAAGGCTTCTCGGTCCGTTTCTTCGAGCAAAATGACAAGACTCGAAAGGAGCTTGACGAGGACGAATTTGGGAGCTCGCTGAGCAGGCTCGACGGCTCGGAGCTCAAGGAATCTCTGTTCGACATCAAGAGCGCGCTGGCGACGCAGGAGGAACGCGATGCCTTTCAGACGGTCATGCGAGAGATGGGCGGCGACATGGATCAGGTGGCATCAGCCGATGATCTGGAGCGGATGATGGCCAAGATGCAGGCGTACACCGACTCGATCGACGCCGAAATAGCGGAAGCCGGCGCCGACCTGCCAAAGGATATTTTGGACGAATTGCGACAAGACCTGCCGGATCTACCGCTACTCGAAGAAACCGGACGACGGCGAGCCGTGCCCCCACAGATCCCCGAGAAGCCCTGGACCCCGAACCAGCGCAAGAAGATCACCAGGTTAAACTCGATCCTCGCCCGCGTGTTTCGGGACTTGCGGCGGGAACCGGGCATCACGAAGAAGAGCGTTTCCTCTGTCTACAAGGCCTATCACGCCGCGAGGCTCCCTTTGGCCCATGGCTGGGGGAACGTGCCTGTCGATGTCTGGGACCTCCTCTGGACAATCTTCTCTGCAGACGAGTCGATAAACACGCACAGACTGGCGCACGTCTCCATGCTAGCGAGGGATATGAGCGAGGCAAAGATCACCCTCAGTCCATCGCAGCAACTATTGACTATCGAAGCCGTATTCGTCGACGGATGGGAGGCAAAAGCAATCGACAACTGGAAGCGTTGCATGAGCACTCTTGGAGACGAGAAATCAGAGGTCTTCCAGCAATTTTGGGAGCTTGGCGTACGAATGTACTGCCGCGTGGGGGATATGGAACAGGCAGAGAGGGCTACGGGCAAGCTCTTGGCCAAGCACATGGACGCGCGTATACTCATGCCGCTCATCCGGACACTCTCCGAGCAGGGCACCTCAGAAAGCCAAGAGCGGGCTTGGGCGACCTACCGCCGAATGCGGGACCTCTTGGGCAAGGAGATGAAGCTCACAGACTACGACCAAGTCGTCTCGTACTTTCTCACTACCAACCAGACCGAAAATGCCCTGTACGCCTTTGTCGACATGATGAGCGACGGGCAGATAGACCTGAAGCGGCAAAAGTACATGCCCTCGGTCGTTGCCAACAAGTTCTTCCTTGGCAAGTGGCTCAAGCGGCTGATTGGCGCCGGAGACCTCGACGGCGCCTTCAGCGTGGTCGAGTTCATGCGCTCAAAGGGCGTTGAGGCGGCGCCAATACACCTCAACGGCTTGATCGGCGCGTGGCAGAGGTCAGGGGGCGCCAATGATCTCGAAAAGGCAGACAAGGTAGCGTGGGACATGATCGAGTCTCGCATCGCCTTTGTACGCGCACGACAGGCCGGCAGCGGCAAGCAGCAGCCCACCACATCAGGCGCGGCGCCGTGGCCGCGGGCGACGCTGGAGACGTTTTCTCTGCTGGCGGAGAACTATCGCCTGCGCGACCTTCACGGCAAGCTCGAGTCGCTGTGGGACGCGTTCCGCGACGCCGAGATCAGCCCCGATGCCTTCATGATGAACCAGCTGCTGGAGTCGTACATCCAGGCCGGCCAGCCGAAAGAAGCCATGGCGCTGTACCGGTCCCTCGTGACCGAGCGTGGGCTCGTTCCTGACCCCTATACCTTTAGCGCGCTGTGGAAGACCCTGGCCGTGAACCGCCTGCACGTTGTGGCTCCAGACGCCATGCAGGAAGAGACGGAGACGACGCGCGCGCTCTTCAAGGAGACGCTCAAGTTCAGGCAGGTGTTCCAACCCGACGGCATCGACGGGCAGCTCGCCCGCAAGATGCTCCATACCTTCCGCCGCCTCAAGGACAACGCCGGCCTCCTCGTCGCCCTGACGGCGCTCAAAGACGTGCTGGGCTTCCTGCCGCCCGAGACGCTCGCCATGGAGCTCGTCCTCGGCACCACCAAGCTCGCGTGGGACACGCCCGCGCAGCGCAGGCGCCTCATGCTCGCCAAGCGCGACCTCGACCGCGCGCTCCTCGCCTGGGCGGATGGTGACGCCGAGCGCCTCGAGGGTGGCAGCGGCGGCAGCGGCGACGTTGGTGGTGGTGGCGGTGGTGGTGGTGGCCAGGCACGCGGCCTGGCCCTCTACGAATACCTCCAGAAGAGGTACTGGCCCGACGAGGGCGCCTACGACGACAAGAGGAGGGTCCTCGTCGAGGTGGCCAAGGAGATGGGCGTGTATGAGCTCCTGGCGCCCAAGAGCGGGCGCAAATCATAGGGAATTCGTCCATCCCACCGTGTATGATGTCGCGACGACGGGGCGCAAGTGTCCGCTCACGCCCCTGACTATGGGAGGGGGGCCTCGCATGTACACTAGACTAGACACATTTTTGTATATCAACTCTCCTGGCTCAATCCCAAGACGCTAGACATCAGTCATCCTTGTTTTGTTTTTTTTTATGCTGCCGCATGGCTCAAGTACACGAGCAACACCATGTCAGCACGCAGTAGTGGTACGTCGTGGAGTATTATTAACAGCAAGGTCAAGACATGGCATGCAAAAAGTCCCGCCGCGCTCAAGCCAGTCAGTCTCTCACGAGGATGACAGCCGACCCAAGACCAGTTCCCAACCCAGCTGCTTGCCAACTTGCCGGCTTGCCTGCATGTTTGCCCGTCCGCCCACCCGCACGGTACTGTGTACGGCCGCATCTTCGCGGCGAAAGGGGTAGCCAGGCCATTTGTATCCGGAAACAGAACAAATTCAAAGAAGCCCAAACTCCATCGCTATGCTACTATCAAATGACCCATGGTCGAGGGAAAAGAGGCCATGGGTCAAGCCTCATTCGCCAAAAAGAGTCGTCCGTCTGATCCTGTCGGACCTTCTCTGTTGCCACTCCTCGTCGTGCAGCCGTCCATCCCCAGCAGCGGAGGAAGCCTTGAATCGCCGTGGTGGTGCTGGCCAGTAACATCCCTGGTGGTGCACTCGCCGGCGCGTCTTCGTTGTCGTCTTCATCTTCTTCCCCGCCGCCCGCTCGCGTACGTGTGTCGCGGCCGTTGTGCACCGCCGTGCGCGTGCACCCGACTCCTACGTCGTGTCCATCTTCTCGCCCGCCCGCTCGTCATCGAGCCTGTCCCCCACCGAGCTAAGGCCGGAGCTGGCCGACGACGGCGACGACGGGTTGATGTGGCCGTTTGTCTGTGCTCCCTCCCCAGCGGCGCGTCCCGCCTCGTCGTCGTCGTCGTCGTGCGGTGGCGAGAAGTAGGCGCGGCTGCGATCCATGACCCAGTCGTCGATGCTCGTAATCGGCCCTCCTTCGACCTGGATCTCGGCCACCGTGTCGATGGGCTTCCCGATGAGGGTGCCGTTCCATTTCGAGTCTTCGCCCGTCTTGCTGTGTTTCATCTTCAGAGCTGCATCGCCAGTCAGCGGATCTGCGTGTTCAATTTGGGCGCATCACCGTAGGTCGAGTCGATACCGAGATGCGCTACCAGGGCCGGAGAGACCTACCACTGAGATAGTCGGTCGCGTCAGACTCGCCGTCGCCTTTCCCCATCTCCATCAGCTCCTTCATCATAGGGCCCGAGAACCACTCGAGGAACTCTTCGACGCCGCGCGTGTCCTCATCGCCTCGCCAGTCCTGATCCGTGGGCGTCCGCTCCGGTTGCATCGCGCCGACGTCCTGCAGCGCCATGCGCAGCTCCACCACTGTGTAGTCGCTCGCGTCGCCTCGCGCGTGCACCGAATGCGCGGCCGTCTTCTCGCAGAGGGTCTGCATGTAGCGCGCGGCCAGGTCGGTGAGGGAGTCGAGCACCGCGCCCCGCGTCGCATGGTAGCCCGCCGCGCGGAGCACCTGCAGGATCACTGGCCGCAGGAGGGCGTGGAATATCGCCGGCTGCCCGGCCATGTCGCGGGTGATTTCGTGCCGCCGGCGATGGCGCGCGGGTGGACGAGAGTGATGCTGATGATGTTTGCTTCTTCAGTTGAATGGCCGCGAGTGCTGCTCGAACTGTTGCCGTCGCAATCTGGGCTTCATCGGGTATTCTTATGCTGGCACACGAGGCGCATGATATTTCGAGTTTGTGACCGGGCTCTGCAGCTTCGAGAGTTCGGTGTCGGCCCCGCGTGTTGTGGACAGGCCAAGGTTCAAGGTTCGGCGAGGTGCCTCGAGCGCAGCAGGTGCTTGGGGCATCGAGCCTAGCGCACAGTGCTTTATGTGCATTGCTCATACTGCGCACTGTACCGACTTTGATGAGCCCCCAGAGGCACGGGCTCGCCCGCTTCGGCAATCCTCCTGGCATCATGGTATTTCTCTGATCCTCATGATTTTTTGTATTTGTTCGTCAAGTTTCCTGAGACGGTTTTTTGGTGGCAGCTACAT
Organism: Purpureocillium lavendulum; assembly: GCA_029168975.1. Classification (NCBI taxonomy): domain Eukaryota; kingdom Fungi; phylum Ascomycota; class Sordariomycetes; order Hypocreales; family Ophiocordycipitaceae; genus Purpureocillium; species Purpureocillium lavendulum. The sequence goes on from JAQHRD010000001.1 coordinate 2,140,775, forward strand.
AGACCTCTTTGTGCCCTGTTACAGTATGGCGGCCTGCCGACTCGACACTAAACGCCGTTTGCCCCCAGTTCATGTCCAACCCCCTCCCCGTGTGTTCTTATTCACGTGCTCTTCTCGTCGGCGATGCCGCTGTACTTGTTGATCCAATCAATCACCTCACGGTGCCATACCAGCGAGTTCTCCGGCCTCAGTACCCACTAAGAGTTGTCAGCTGGATCATCCCCTTGATCATTGCGCTGCGACTCTACTTACATGATTCTCGTCAGGGAACATGACCAGCTTGCTGGGCACATTACGCGCTTGAAGCACGTTGAACATTGCCAGGCCCTCGGCCACTGGCAGGCGGTAGTCAAGCTCATTGTGAATCACCTAGATCGCAGTCAGCATGCTCGAGGAGGTACGAGGCCAGCACACTTACCAGCTGAGGCGTCGACCAGTTCTGAGTGTGCAGCGAAGGGTCCCATTTGGTGTAAATGTCCCTGCTCTCCCAGAGGGTGCCACCGAAGTCATGCTCTGGGAAGAAGAGCTCCTCGGTCGACCACTGGTTTTGAGTCGAGAAAACGCCATCGTGACACACCAACGCCTTGAACTTGCGTCCCAGGTCATGGCCTTGGACCCAGTCTGTCCTGTTGTCAGTACACTTCTTGACCTACAGCAATTCGAAACCCTTGGCAACTCACTGATCATGTATCCGCCATAAGATGCGCCAAGAGCCACGGCCCGTGAAGTGTCGATATAGCTGACCTCCTTCTCCAGATACTCGAAGCACTTGACAAGGTCGTCGTACGGGTTGCCACCCCAGTTGCACGTAATAGCGTCGGTGTGTTTTTGGCCGTAGCCAGTGCTTCCCGTCGGGTTGGGCGACACCGCCACGTAGCCCTGCTCTGCAAAGATGGCGGGGTTCCAACGAGTGCTCCAATCGTCGACCCACGCTGACTGCGGTCCACCGTGAATCAGGAATGCCAGAGGGTATTTCTTCGAGGCGTCAAAGTTGGATGGCTTCGTGATGAGGGCGTGGTTATCGTATCCGGCCGATCCCGGGTACCAGATCTCGTCGCACTGCGACTTATGAAGGCCAAAAGACTTGCCATTTTTAGAGCTGGAGGAAACCTCGGTGGTCTTCCCGGTCGAGGGGTCAAGGATGGCATAGTTGGAGCTCTCGATGCGCGACCGCGTAGAGACAAGCAGCGATGGACCGTTGCCCAGAAGCTTGGCCTCGGCGACAGAGCCGTCCTCGTGGATGACGACCGGCAGGTCCTTCGCTTTACTTGGCGACGACGGCAGCTTCCATAGCTTGACCCGTCCATGCATTTCCGCCGCAACATACAGCTCCTTGCCATCGTCACTCCAAGTGATCCCGTCCGGCTTGAAGTCCCATCCCCCTTCTCCATCAGCAGTCTCGTAGAACTCTTGCACATTGCTCAGGTCCTCGACATCTGGGATGAGCAACAACCTTGTCTTGTCGGCTTCGTACTGGTGATGTTTCATTCTGGCGAAGGCAATCTGCTTGCCATCCCGTGAGAAGGTAGGTGCGATGCTGTATCCACGTAGCTTGCCCGTCTTGACGATCTGCGGCGGCGCGGGCTTCTCAACAAACGACTTGATGGGCACATAGTACAGGTCCGTTTTGGTGTACCTCGCAGGGTTCAGCTCAGGATCCTTGGCGACAAAGCAGATGCCATGGGTGGCGATGTCAAAGTCACCAGCGCCGCCGAAGGGGGGGACCGGAGAGCTCAAGTTCGTGCCGGCGAGGAGATTGATGAAGCCGGGAGTCTCCAGCGACCACTTGCCGTCGATCTTGGCAAGTTCGCCGTACCAGAGCGAGTTTTGGTTTTCCGTCGACCAGGCATCCCAGTGGCGGACAAAGAGGGACGTGTAGATCTTGGCCGAAGAATGGGACTTGGTTTCGGCGGGCGGCCAGTACATCTCGCCCTTGGGCGTCGTCAACGCGGCGCAGCAGATGGCGACCTTGCCCGAGGACAGCTTCTTCGCCTTGGGGCTGGAGATGCTGCCGGCGAGGTAGTGAATCATATGTGGCCTGTCAGACCAAGGTTAGCAGCATACAACTATGGACGGTGCGGTGCGGCATGGGTACGCCGGACGTACTCGGACTTGTCCCCCAGCGACTGGGACATGATCATGGTGCATCCATTCTCGGCGGGCTTGAGGTACAAGACCTCCTTCTCGCCAATCCAGACGGGGTCGCTGGCGCCCGGGTCCTCGGACACCAGGTGGGAGCTGCCATCCTTGATGTTGATGACGCGAATCGAGGCCGACTTGGAGTGCGTCTCGAACGAATATGACGAGACCTGTTTCCGTCAGCGATTGGCCGCCTCGGGCACGCTGCAGCCGCCGTGTCGTCTCCGGTGCGGGCAGGGCAAACAGACCGTGTAAAGCGCCAGCTCCCCAGTGGGGTTGGGGATGCCAGCGGACCGCCGCGGCGCCGAGAGGAGCACCTCGGGGGTGAAGTGCGCAGCCTGGACGGTCATATTGGCCAGGGTGCCTACACGCTGTAGCAAGACGGAATCTGGACGCTGCGAATTGTGAGCACTGAGGACAGGTGCTCGGAGCTTCGCGTTGTGAGATCAAAAGATCAAGGTGTTGCAAACGGGAGACCCCTCTTATTACCTGCCTTGCCCGTGCCTGCCTACCTATATACAGCAGCTTGGCTTGCGGCCGGTGCCAGCCCAGCCAGTGGCTCCTGCCACCTTCCCAATGTCGTCACCTCAGTGAATGGACTGACACCTTGGGCCATCCATCTCGTCACCTCAGAGACCCGAGACCCCTCACTCAATTGCCCCCCCTCCATCTTCAACCCCGCACCCTCCGCTCGCAGCCCGTCCACTCACCACCACCACCACCACAACCATGCCGCCTTGGCCGCTCACCGTTGACCGGCACTGACCTGCAGCGGCTTGCAGTCCGTCCGTCAATAATGGCATTCACACCCCCATGGCCGCCCTCCTCGCGTGCTCGAAGCTCGTTGCCTTCGTTTGCTTTGCGTCTCGTCAGCCCGACTCGCGGCTACAGTAGCCGATGCCTCCATCTCTTTTTCTCAGCGCTGGCCAAAAGCCCAGTGGGCCATCAAGGTGGGCAGGTGCTTCCTCCTGACAATTCCGGCTTAACCTGTCAACTCAGCGCCCCATGGCCATCTGAACCGTGTTGGCGTGGATGCCGGACGCACGACGAGTACGTAAACATGACTGATGCCCCCGTTGCCAACCTTCTGCAGGAACTTTTGCTCCCGGCCCGAGCCGCTCGCCTCTGCTTGTAGTTTCGTAGCATTCACGTAGGGATGACCGAAAAGGACGATTGTCAGCGCTGTGATACCTTTGTTGGAGCGAATCTATCATGCCGCTCTAATCATCTAAAGCATCATGTCGCCATGGCCTTGAAGCAGCATCAGCAAATCAAGAGCTTCAGCCCAGACGCCGCTGCCTGCAACACAGCTACCCAAACGCCTCCCTGCTCACAGTCGAGCCAGTGATACCATGTAAGCCATGCCATGCCATTCTCAACGCCAAAAAAAAATCATCGTCCTCCCCAGACAGAGCGTCGTGCAGGTCTCAAGCCAGCTACTTCCTTGACGCGCCAAAGTTGGTCCTCTTCTTGCCCATCTGCGAGTCCCCCTCGCTCTCTTCCGTCTCCTTCTCCTTTTCCTTTTCCTTCTTTTTCGACTTGGAGTTCTTTCCTGTCCCGGACGAGGGCGTCGGATGTGCCGATCCGCTATCTCGGAACGAAGCGGACACGGGTGTAGGGGCGTGCGACGCCGGTGTAGATCCTGGGGTTGAGTCCTGTGAACGGCCGCCTGGTCAGCCAACAAAGTCTTTCCAAACCACAGCCTCGAGGGTATTGCACGAAGCGTGCTCGTGATGTGTTGATCGTCCGCCCACGCCCACTCACCCCATTGTTCGGCCTGTACGATATCGACGACCGCGAAAACACACGGTTTTGCTCCATCGGACCCGCCTTGCGCCGCTGCGCCGCCGCGCCGCTCTGTCCCTTCATATAGTTGTCAAAGCCCGTGATGATGTTGCCGGCCGGCGTGCTGTCCAGGTACGCCGCCTCTTTGCTCGCGATGCTGTCCTCGACCGCCGCCTACCGTCCGTCGTCAGTACCTCAACGAGAAGCTCTCCCAGAGACAGCTTTCCCTTACCAGTTTTCTCTCCTGGGCTCTGCGACGCTCCACCAACTCCCGCACCCGAGCCTGGGCCTTTTTGTACTCTGCCGTTGTGGCGGGCGCATTTCCGCCGGCGCCGCCTTTGTTGTCCGCCATCAATGCGGTGCCTCTGGGGGGAGTGCGCAGATCGCCGCTGCCGGAGGTCGGGGTGTCGGGGCGGCAGGCTGGAGCGCGCGGCGTCGTTGATCGTGCCGAGTCGCGGTTGATGTCGAAGCCAAGTTTGGAGTGCGACAGGACGCGGCTGTCACTGGGTCATGGTGGGCTGGCGACAGCGGTGGGTCGGTCGCCGTGCCGCCAAATTCATTCACGACCAGCAAGTCACCTCTCCATCAACAAGCAGCACGTTGGTGCCTTGGCCAAATAATACTGGCCACTCGACATACGCGGCAATGCTTCTTCACGGTCGATGAATGGCGCTCTGACAAATTCATGGTTCGTGGTCCTGGGCACTGGCTTTGGCTTTGACTTGTTTGTGTGTATTCTACATAGGTTGCTGGCTTAACAGTCATACTTCGTACAAAATGTAGTTGGTGCCTCTACTGCGTCCTTGTCCCAGCCTGCCGCCATCCATCCGAGTGTTATAGAACCAGCCAATGTCGGGCGCCCGTGTCACGTCGGTGCATGGTCTTGCAAGCAATACAGTTAGCCCAGTCCTCGGGCGGCTGGGCCGCGTTGAATCAGACGGTGTCCTTTTCCTTGATAGTGTTTTGCAGAAGGCTCTTCTCACGGGAGAGCTTGTCCTTGAGCAAGCCCTGGTCGAGTTGGGGGCGCTTGAGCTGAGACGCGCCCGTCGGTCAGTGCTGCGCCGCCGAGATCCCACAATCTCCAACGCTCTCAAGAGGAGCCACCCACCTCGTGATCTTTCTCGATGGATGTCATCGGATTGCGCGGGGCTCTGCGTCTTTTATCTTCCAAATCATCAGCTGAGCTCCCACGGACACTTGCGGGTGAAGATTCTGAAGAACTGTTACGCCTCCGGCCGTGTCCGCGTCGCCTTCCTGGGGTCCAGCGATCTCCGCGCCGAGCCCCTCCATCATGTCGGCCCTGACCACGTGGGGCGTGTCCATCATCTGAATAAGGGCTATAGCTTCGCTCTCTGCGACTCTTTCCACGGCTGTCATTCCGCTGCCGGCTGCGCGAGGAGGAGCGTCTGATTGGGCTGCGGCTCCGGCTGCGGCTACGACTGCGAATGCGGCTGCGGCTGCGGCTGCGGCTTCGCGACCGGCTGCGGCTATGACTTGGGCTGCGGCTATCGCGACGTGATCGACTGCGACTGCGAGAAACGCTTCGTCTGTGGCTGCGGCTGCGGCTGCGAGAGTCAGACCTTGGGCTAATGGAACGTGATGTAGAATGACGGCGTCGACCACGGTCCACCGACGAGCTCGACGAGGGGGATCGACGGCGTCGACCACGATCCACCGACGAGCTCGACGAGGGAGGTCGACGTCTTCGCTTCGGAGAAGGCGACCGCAGCTCAGGGGAGCTTGGCGGGGAGCTGCTGTACCTGGAACGGCGTCGTCGGTCGTTGGGGCGGCGTGGAGATCTCGATCTCTTTCGAGAGTCTCGGACACGAGGCGGGGTTGCAGAACGTCTGCGGGGCGTGATGGAACGGCTGCGGGAACGCGAACGCGAGCGCGAGCGCGAGCGAGACGCAGATCTACCGCTGGGGCCCCGCCTGGACATCTGGCCACGGCCTCTTCTTCCTTGCGGGACGTAGCTGTCGCGTCCGTACGCGTCTCGTGGGCCACGGCCACGTGGTCCGGGAGATGGCGATCGCTGACGACCACGGCCGAATCCGCCTCTGCCACGGCTCGAAAAGGCACGGTCGCCGCGTCTCGGGGCAGCTTGCCAGCTATCGCCGCCGGATCGACGGTCTCGGGAATCGCGCTCATCGTTGCTTCGGCTTCGTCGCGCGTCTTCGGCAGCCTTGTCGGCATCAAACTGCAACTTCGAATTAGCAAAGAGTTCTTTTCAGCGAAGCCTCATTTGGGGACAAACCGTCTTCTGCATAAGCTCAAGCTTCTTCGCCTCGAGAAGTTCCTTAGGTACTCCTTGCGAGCTGGACTGCGCGCTGAGCAGCATGTTCCATAGCTCTTTGCAGAACGGAGCAGTGTCCTTGTCGAGAAAGCCTGTGAGCTGGATTTGAATCGACTTTATGTCGGGCTGGCGCGTAGGTTAGCTGGCTGTGCACGGTTGGGCTCGGGAATGGTGTTGACAAACAAACTGGCGGGCCTTGAGAAGGTTGAAACATAGGTCGCTGAGAACGTCATCCTCGCCCTTGAGTATCTCGCTGATTCTTTTTTCGATCCATCTACGCCAGAAGAGTCAGCAGGCAAGCTCCATCGGGATGCCGGGGACTGGCTGGGGGCAACCAACTTTTTCATGACCTGCTCGTTGACCTTCTTCATGTCAACCTTCTCGCTGAACTCGGGCGGGAACTTGGTCGACTTCAAGAGCCGAGCATCCACCTTGGACGCCATGCCGGCGACTAGTCACCGTCGTGACGGCGGCGCGGCGAGGTACTGAGCTGTGGGCGGCGGGTGTGAGGGACGGGGAGCAAGGTGCTGGAGGTGATGTGCAGGGAAAAAAGTGACGTCGGCAACTGGCAGTGGGCCTGGGCCTTTGTTGGTCCCTCGACGCGCTTTGGCGCTAGTGGCAGCTGCTGGCAGGCTGCTGGGGACACGGCTGCAGGGTGGCTGACCAGGGCCCATGATTGGCCTGAGCTCCGCTGGTGCCACAGGTGTCTCGACCGCTGCGCCACAGGCCTGCATGAGCCCCTCCAAGGCTGCGAAACCGTGCGTAAGAGCTCTCGAGCATTAGCATCCAGCAACGACACTGAGTGCGTCACCCATTTCATTTCTTTCATTTACTTCCGTCGGTGCAACTCGATACAACGACCCTTTCAGGAGAGACGACACCGTAGCATGGGATTGCCCCTCAGTATGGACACTCTTCACGCACCCACTGTGCCCTCGGGGCCGACGAGCGATGCACGAACAAACGGCCAAGCGGGGCACTTAAGCTTCGCTGAGCTGCAGCGCAAGAAGGACGATATGGAGGCAGAGCTCAAGGCCCTCGGCGGAGTACTCGACTCGGTACAGTTTCACGGCGGTGACGCGACAGGATGCATGCACGCTGACCGGGCACCAGCATGGCGTGGACATGGACACGCCTCTACTCACCAGAGATGGGTTTCCCCGCGCCGACATTGACGTGGCTCAAAGTGAAACGCTTCCCATGGGACAGCTGGTGCTTAGATGCTGATGACTTGCAGTCCGAACCACGCGAGCACGGATCATTAGGCTCCGGAACGACTACAAGGGTCTCATGGCGAGCATAGAGAAGTTCCTCCATGAGCACTTTGCCAATGCCGATGATGCCGAACCCGTCCCAGCCGCAGGCTCCCAACCGATCCTACCAGACTCTTTGCCGGCCGCCGCAGAGGAGCCGTTTGCGAGAGTGAACACGGTCTCCCCTGGCAGCCCCGCCGATCGAGCCGGCTTGAAGGCTGGGGATGAGATTCGGGTCTTTGGTTATGTCAACAAATCGAATCACGACAACCTGAAGAAGGTGGCCGAGTGCGTGCAAGGCAACGAAGGGGTGAGTTATAGATCGGCCGCTGCCAACTACCATTCATCTAATATCGCCGCAGGGCAACATCTTCATCAAAGTGGCTCGAACAATAGGCGTCTCGCAGCGGGAAGAGCTTCGCCTAACGCTGACCCCGACGAGAGACTGGGGCGGCAGGGGCATGTTGGGCTGCCACATCCTCCCGCTGTAGGCGTCAACGGTCAAGAGAAGAGATAGTACAGTATTGGCATGTTTGTGACGGCGCATGACGTTTTGAGCTGGCACACACAGGACCCCAGTTTGCGCGTCTGGGGGGCGCACGTTGGTTTCGAGGCGAGGAAGCCAGCGTCGTTGGGACAACGATATTTGTAAGCAGGGAGCTGTCGGGCCTCAAGAGACTGACAGCTCACTCACGCACTCGCTTTACTGAGAGTCAGATGCCGCGCAGAGTCGGGGGCAGCTGAAGGGCATCACGCCACGGTTAGGCGACGTGAGATTGGTGGTGGTTCTGTCGGGCAGCGTTCAATGTTGTTCGTTGATGGTTAGCTGGTGCTGGCAGTGAATGATGGGACACACTGAAACAGGCCACAGCGCCTTGGTGCCCCGGCACTCGCCTGAGCCATGTCACCTGTGGGACAGCCCAGGGTCGGGTGCCAGCTGGTCGGGCATGCGCACTCCACTGGGTGTGCTGGTACGAAGTACTTGGCACGCCGGTGGAGGCATCGGGAAGCTTGAGGGCGGGCAAATCGTCCTTGCGATGGGTGCCTGGCCGGTGCCTAGCATGATTACAGCAATGGAATCCCACAGTATTACCAATTACCAATTGCCAAACGAGCAAGGGCCGGACCGGAGTGACTGTCCAACTCGGCCTTGACCACGGGTGCCTCAGGTCCAGTCCTTGGCCCTGCCAGGTGCCTTGCTGTTGTAGGTACCGTACCTGACCAGCTTGCACCCTCCCAAGCAGGTCCAGCATTGATGTAATAGCCCACCGCCGTGGTCGCCCGAGGACGAGCTGCGCTGGACCCGGAGGTGCCCAGGTACCCTAGGTACCCAACAAGGGCAGGTGCCTTACCTCAGATACCTCAGGTATCGAGCTCCAGCTCCAGCGGTCCCTCCTAGCCTTGGGTTTGCGGCGGTGACGTTGTTTGTGCCACAGCTGCCCCCCCTGTCCGTTGATTGGGAGGCGCTTCACTGACATCACGTGCATGAGCCCACCCGACCCCAGCAGATTGAATTTTTCGCTTTGATGAGGCTGCGCTGCCCTGGCCCAGCTTTTCCCCGCCGCCTTTCAAAACACCCAAGCAGGCCTGTCTCGTCTTGTGCAAGTTTGCCTCTACACTGCACAATTTCGCACCCCCAGGGAGGCCCTCAAGACACAGGTATAGCCCTCCCCCCTCCCCGCCCGCCGCATCATCCCCTCGCATCCGACGGCATCAGAGTAACGAGCGTGCACCCGTTTGTCTCTCTCCTCTCTTTTTTTTCTTTCAATCCCTCCCAGCCAGACCAGCCCACGTCTCGCGTCCACCGTCCGCAGGCTAACGCCACGACCAGTGCACCCCGCTTGTTTACATCACCGGAAGACTCTTGGCTACGACATCGAACCGCAAAGATGGCTGAGCAGCAGACTCCCACCTTCAAGCTCGTGCTTGTCGGCGACGGCGGTACCGGCAAGGTACGTCGAGATTGCCTCGTCCGAGCTTCGCTGCGTCTTTATCGACCGCCCGCCGAAATGCTACCCCGCCTCGATGGACCGGCGCGGCTCGCGACCTCAGACCTCCCGCTTGCCGCGGTACCCGTGCTAACAGACGACCGTCGCTCGCGTAGACCACCTTCGTCAAGCGTCACTTGACTGGCGAGTTTGAGAAGAAGTACATGGCCACCCTCGGTGTCGAGGTTCACCCTCTTGGCTTCACCACCGTAAGTGCCGACGTGACCGCCTTCGACCCATGGTGGGGCAGCGCGCTGACTCGTTGTCACAGAACTTCGGTCAGATCCAGTTCGACGTCTGGGACACTGCCGGCCAGGAGAAGTTTGGCGGTCTTCGCGATGGCTACTACATCAACGGCCAGTGCGGCATCATCATGTTCGACGTCACCTCCCGCATCACGTACAAGAACGTCCCCAACTGGCACCGTACGTCCCGGACCTGCTATCCGCTTGCGTGCACACGACACGTGTTCTGACAATGAATCATTGCAGGTGACCTCGTCCGCGTTTGCGAGAACATCCCCATCGTCCTTTGCGGCAACAAGGTCGACGTCAAGGAGCGAAAAGTCAAGGCCAAGACCATCACCTTCCACCGCAAGAAGAACCTCCAGTACTACGACATCTCGGCCAAGTCCAACTACAACTTCGAGAAGCCGTTCCTGTGGCTGGCCCGCAAGCTCGTTGGCAACCCCCAGCTGGTCCGTACCCTTTGTTTCCCCCACCGCATGGCAAACCCCGGCGCCGTGACGTATGCTGACCCGCCGCACAGGAGTTCGTCGCCGCCCCCGCTCTGGCTCCTCCTACTGCCCAGGTCGACGAGGCCCTCCTCAAGGAGTACGAGAAGGAGATGGACGCCGCCGCTGCGCAGCCCCTGCCTGATGAGCAGTCTGACGACGACCTGTAAGGGATTTGCCTGGCGCAGGAGCATTGGCTGGAGGGAGCATGGGCCGCTGTGGCAGCACAGGGTCGCTTGCGGCACATTGGCGGCATGATCATTGATGATACAGGATGAGATTCGTTAGGGTTTGCGAGAGCGTGAATGGAGGGCGGCGGAAGCTCTACCCGTCGAGCCCTGGCTTGGGGTAGACATGACGACGTCGCTGCAACAAAAAAAGTGAGCAGCAATCAGATAGCTAGACTAACCACTAAAACTATTTTTGCCAACGTTGCATGGATCGAAGGTGCCGCGCTCAGTTAGAGATGTCGACTTGACGAGCATCCGCGCGCCGAGCGAACGAGTCTACCCTGGACCATCCGCTCGGTCGTCTTATTTGGCATGAGTATTCCCTCGGTCAGTTGCTTCCTATTTTTACTCATACGGGTCTGCTATGAGCGCTATGGCCATCGAAATTCTTTTTCAATAAGGGACCATATGAGGTAGTAGTGATGTTGTCATGTCGGCCATGTATGGCATAGCAGGATTGGAAATCACCATAGCCACAGCGGCACGTCAAGCCGTCACCGACCTCGTGCCTGCCATGTTCATCATGCATAGTCTGTTTGTGTCTATCGGACCCAGCCGTCTCGGACACCGGGCCCTGCAAAGTACAAAACTCCAATCAAATGTCGCGTGCACGTCGCCGGGGTGGGAGACTTGGAGGCGTTGGCATCACACACGGCGGCATCTGGGGCATCTAAGACGGTGGTTGGCACGAGCATCGAGAGTGCGCATGCAGTGGATTCTCGTCGTCGTCTGCTTCGATGCACCGATCGGTCGTGGGTGATCCATCGCCTGCACCCGCGTCAGTCCCTTGCCTCGCTCCTCGCTCCTCCTTGCCCCATCGCGGTCCCAACTTTCTCACTCCCATCCCCACGCCCCCCCGGCCGGCCCCGCTGCGGACCATCACGGTTGATACGCGCCGGACGCGCCGTGACTTTTGCGCCCGCAACGGCCGCCTGACAAGAACAAAAGTAAAACACGCTCCTTTAGCCTACTCGCCGCTAAAGGTCTGCCATTAATTGCATCCAGAGACGCCCACTTTACCGTCCATACCTCGGGCCCGCGTGCACGCTCGACGCGCCGACCAGCCTCATTCGAACTTGGAATTTTTCTGGAATTGGTGGCTTCGTCGCCGACGGTAGCGCTTCGCCATGCCTCGATTGCAATCTCATCGTGTGCCTTGTGCAGAAGAACTCCCAGCGAAAGCTAGCACGTAATGCCTCTAGCGGGCTCTTCTCGAAAACGTGATGCGTAGCAACAAGATTGAGTAAACACACTTGGACCAAACACGGAGCTCTTTTGTTTGCCGACACGCGTCTGTATGAACGGTCACGATAGCCACGACAGTCACGATTAGTTATGACGGCCATACCTGTTTTGTCGGTTATTCTTGTCACGATAGGCACGATAGTTACAAGGGTTACGATCGTGGTGATAGCTACGAGGGTCAGCAGTTCTGATAGTGATGACGGTCACGACAGATATATAAGGCCATGACAGCCACGATGGTCACTGCGAGTCCTTACGAGGAACGTGTCCGGGTGAAAAAAATGGCTGGGGTGGGCCGGCCAGTTGAGCGAGAGGCGTTGGCTCGTGCTGTTGTTGGAAACGTCGCAAGGACCACAGGCAGGGAAAAGAAGCGCAAATGGGAGCCGCACCGCGAACTGGTGGCGTGCGTGGGCGCCTACCTTGCATTCTGCCCAGACATGTCACGGGGTAAACAGAGTTGAAGGGAAATAAACCCAAAGAAGAAGGAAAACGAACAGGTCCGCCTGCCCGCCCGCCTGTCGCGTGCACTTAGTTGCGAGGCAGGTACGTCGAGAACGTGAAGTGTACGAAGTACTCGTGGGCAGTTCCTTCCATTGGCAGCGCAGCAGCAAGACGCGTGTTGACATAGTTTCCCGATTGGGAAGTGGAGCTCCCTCCCCCCCCGGCGCGCGTGGGCGCAACGCGGGATGCCCAGTGCACGGTAGGTGGGTTCTGACCGTGGCTCTGGCTCTGGAGGGGCGCCTGCGAACTCTCCTCTCGTCTTCCCACTGCCTTGTCTGGACCTCTTCTCTCTCTTGTATGTATCCCGGCCTGCCTGCCTGCACGTACTTTGGCCTCTTGGCTTTGCCTGCCCGTCCATTCCTCGCCGGCTTCGCGTTGGACCTTGTCCTGCCCAGTCGTGTCTTCGAGCTCTTTGTTCCTACCGACACGCTCGTAGGCTCTACACCTCATCCTCCTCTGCCATCTCCACGACTCCTTCCGAGGGCGGTCGACGACCACCTGTCTCCTCCGTCGCCAACGTACCTCTCTCCTCTCATCGACTCTCGCGTCGGACCTCAGTAATGCATATCCTCCCGTGATACGACGCCCCGTTCATCTCCTCGCCTCCCCGGCCCTCCGCCCAACATGGCCGACGACTCTCCCGCGACGTCCTTTAATGTCTCGCCTTCGTTGCGCGATGCCAGCCCTTCCGCCACTCACAACGACTCCTCTATACTCTCTGAGTTATCCAATAGCTCAACCGCCCATGATGGGGAGAAGCACCCCAAGGGCAAGAGGAAGCGTACCGCGTATGTTTTGGGTCCCGCGTGTCACGAGCCATTGGCGTCACGGAGCTGACTGAGACGCCGTAGTGCCAAGGATAAGATGATATTGGAAGAGGCGTACAAGAGCAACCCCAAGCCCGACAAGCAGGCGCGTCTTGAAATTGTAGACCGCGTCTCGCTCAACGAGAAGGAGGTTCAGGTACGTTAGATCAGCCTTGTGGCCAACAATGGAGACGACGCGTCTGTGTCTCGACGCGGCCTCTCTTCGTGTATCATCGTTGCTGATCTCTCTCGCATAGATTTGGTTTCAGAACCGACGGCAAAACGACCGCCGCAAGTCGCGTCCATTGTCACCGGAGGAACTCGCTGCCCTTAGGTATGGCGGCGTCCACGGCCTTTCGGATGGCATCGCCCCAAGAGGCTTCATTGCCGGCCTTGGACAGAACTCGGATCCTGCTGCCCCTCCAACAGCAGAGCGTGCTCCGGTGTCTCCCTCTGCCGAGCAGATTAGCCCGGAGCAATCATTCGTCGACGCGTCGACACCGAGGATTGGAAGCCAGGAGAGCAATACGAAGAGCCAATCCCAGACGACACCGCCACAGAGCCAAGAGGCACCCTCTTCGCAGCGTTCTCAGGAGGGCTCCGACGCGCCGGTTCCCTCGTTCTCGAGCTCTGTTGGATATCTAGCCAACAGGTGGAATCTTGGCAGCTCATTTTCAACACCGTCCACGCTGGGACGTGGCGGTGATGACTCTATAAGGTGAGCACAACAAGTTGCTCCTGCGTGCACCCACACTAATTCACCTGCCAGACTTGAGCCTTTTCAGCCGTCGTCCTGCTCGTCTGACACGACGCACAACGCGACCAAGTCACAGTCTCAGTTTAGGTTGTCGCTGTCGCTCGAGGGCAAGGCTGAGCTGGTCTCGAACCAAGCTTCACCCACGCGTGCTCCACCTCCCCGGCCATCGAGCACGCTGCCAGGTTTCCCTCCCGCCCGCCGGGGGCTTCAGCGCAGCCACAGCGCGCTGCCATCCATCACATTGCCTCCAATCTCAGCATTGACTAGCTCTCTTCCGCCTCGGCTTTCCCGAGGCCGCTCTAGGGATGTTCATGCCTGGGAATCATGCGCGGACGCAGAGAGGCGTGATGAGCTCACGGCCCAGGCCGAAAACGAGTCGAACGGCTCGGCAATCGCAGCCATCAGCCTGCTGCGGTCTTCCAGCGGAATCCTTCAACCGAGCGCTGCTAAGCGGAACGCGTCCCTGACGCGATCACAGCAGCCTCGCCAGACCAAGAAGGCCAAGTTTAGCAGGACCACGTCGACTTATGCTCGCCTCGAGAGTGTTGTAACGTCGGACATCGAGAAGCCTCGGGAGAATTCGAGCGGCAAGGTCAAGGTTGCCATGCTTGTCTCGCCCACCGACTCGGACAAGGAGAACTGGAGCCCAGACGAGGACGGTGGTTCGCGGGGCAACTCTCGTCGGCGGCCCTTACCGGGTGGTCCCACGGCCAAGTCTCAAAATCCTCGCCGAATGGCTGCTCTCGGGGAGCATAAGGGCCCGGCGTTCCTGAATAGTCGAGCGAATACTGCGCCTTCAAGGCCGCATGCCTTGTCCAAGGGCGGGACCATCGAGATATTCGACGACGCGGACCGACCAGCCCCCCGGTCGCGTGACGACGAGGTGGAAAGGTTCATGCGTGGCGAAGTGAGCCCGAGCAAAAAGGGCGACATGGACTGCGTGGCAGGCCTCCTGTCCCTGAGCCAAGGGGCCTGGAGATGAGGCTAGCGCACGGGCTGTGTTTCGCGGGACTTGGATATACGCCTATGGCGCTCGTTGCTGGATATCAGCACGGCATCGGACCTCCTGGAAAGAGCCTTTTGAGTGGTTGAATCTCTTCTGACGTACCTCATCAACTCCAAGCTCGACGACACCGGATCCGAGGCACGGCCCTTTCTGTCTTGAATTCAACTGCCTTCCTTTGCGTCACTTGCAGCGAGGTCGGTCAGTAGCTGCGGCGGCGACCGCCTCAGCCAGGGTGTTTGGATATACTGCTACTATTACTAGGTACTACTACTACTTCGTGGTACCTCTTGCTTGACTTTTCTGCTGGGTGTTCGTCCTATTGCCGGGGGGAAGGCTGGGTCGGCTGGTTGGGGCGGGGTGGTTGTCATTGTCTGACCTGGCTCGCTTTTTCTTGCCCCAGGCTGGTTGTTCATGTGCGGTCATAGTAGTCTTCATCTTATGGTTGGCGCAGATTAGGTCTTGACTGCCTATATAGGGGAAAACTGGGAACTGAAGAAAGCTGTTTATATGTGAAGCCTGAGCGACAGTTCGTTTACTGTGAGCCGCGCCGTCACCTTGTATGCGAAGCTGCCTGCCTGTGGGTGAACATATGGAACTAAGAGCGGCAAGTCACGACGGTCACGACAGTGATGGCGGCAATCAAAGCCCTTGTCGGGCCGGCCGGACACAGACTATAGCCGCACCGCGATGCTGTAGGTGTCACGGCTAGGTGTCGCGGCAGTCCCTTTCTCTGGGCGTGTCCTCTTAAAAGAGCCAGACCGCCAAGTCACCTGCATTATTTCCAAACTCATGAATCCCGCTTCCTTTCGGCTCCCCTCACGGCCACCACTTCATCCTCTTGTAGCTCTCAAATCACCTCGTCGACTAGGTCTTTTGTGATCAGGTGTGAAGATAGAAAATCGCGTGACTGGAAATAGTGATTCTTAGACAAAAAGGGTAGCGTAATCGCTTCGCCTACATGTGGGATGCCCCCGTCTCTATCCACGTCATGTGGTATGTATGCAAGAATCCAAACCAAAAATGTCAGTCGCAAAAATTGATGCTTTATCCCACCCGTGCACTGCACATCAAGTGTTGCCGTTGAACATGACTCCTGTCAACTCCATATGCTCCAAATCTAATTCATTATAATGTGTTGTCGTGGCCGTCGTCAATAGGGAGAGCGGAAACCCGGCTCATAGGCCCAGCATGCTCATCTGGCGTCGGATAGGGCTGGCGCTCACGCTGCCCTCCTCGCTCGGGTAGTAGGCGCTGTCCGTGTCAATGTCCCAGCAGCTGTCCTCGCCGTCGTCGTTCGGCGCGGCGCCCTCGGCAACCGAGGAGCCCGCGTCAAAGGGCTTCTGGGCCGCGGCGCGGACGTTCCATCGCAGGGTCCGACTGACGCTGTCGAACCATTCCGTGTCGGTGCGGGTAACAGTGGGGAACGGGTATTGAGAAGCGGTGATGGTGACATGGTCTCCCTGGCGGAGCTCAATGCGGCCTTTTCCGTCAAAGGCGCAGTAGGCCGTCGCCCGGGAGTTCCGCGGCACGGCGACGCGAAGCGCCATGGTGTCCGAGAGCACCATTGGCCGGAAGGACAGGGTATGCGGGCAGATCGGGGTGAGGAGAATCGCGGGAATGTCGGGGTGCACAAGGGAACCCCCTGCCGACAGTGAATAGGCTGTCGAGCCTGTGGGTGTGGAGAAGATGCAGCCGTCGGCTTGCACCACAGTCAGCAGCTCATCGTCCCCGTAGAGCTCGAGGTTTGACACGTAAGGCGACGGGCCACGGTCAATGACAAGCTCGTTGAGCACTTCAAACTGCTCGCCCTCGTCCATCTGATGGCCTCGGGCATCGTGTCGCCAGACCGTGCAGGTGAACCGCATGCGCAAGTTGATCTTCATGCCATCGTCGCCCATGACACGGGTGAGGTGCTCTTTGTACTTTTCGAATTCGAACGTTGTCATGAAGCCGAGGCTGCCTAGACTGAAGGACAGGACCGGCGGAACGACCCGTTGAAAGAGCCATGACGTGAAGAGAACAGTGCCGTCGCCGCCCAGGGTGAGGACAAGGTCAAATTTGTCGGGCTGGTTCCAACACAGGTCCGGGGTCCAGTACTTGAGCATGTGCTCGAAGCGAGGATCCTCGGCTACTATGCTCGCGGAGTTGAAGCGCTTCGAGTTGCGCAGCTTGGCGTCGACGTAGACGTTGACCCCGACATCCGAACCATATCGGGGTGTACGAAGGAGCCACGAGGCGAGCTCGCGGGTCAGATGGACAAGCTGGTTGTCGCGGGCCTTGGTGACAATCATGACGCTGCGCACTGCGCGCTTGATTGGTCGGCGCTGGAGCTGCTTGGAAACTTCGCGAACCCCAGTGGCAGTCTGGACTAGACGAGAATGCGACATGGACTCGTCATTTTTAATTTCCTCGAGAACCTTGGCAATGTCGACGGCGTCGTCGAATCTCTGGTGGTAGAAGCACGGCGACTGTAGCGCGGTCAATGCCGTGGTGGGCGTGGACTGTCTCCTTGCCAGGTCCTGCAGGGCATCGGCGAGCATTTGCGACGACGCGGCGGATCCTGGCGGAACGACCCCGGCGTTGTTCTGAGAAGCGAGCATATTGTTTAGGGAGAGAGCCTCTGGCTTGTTGTTCCGTGCGACCGAGGCGAGGGCCTTTATGATGGTTTGGCGGGGGATCGAGTCGTGGGACGGGGCGCTGCGGCGGTGGCTCTGATAAGGCGCGAGGCCAGTAGCAGCGCGCGGGTGCGATGGCCAGGCGGAATCAGAGGCCGAGGAGTAAGTTCCACCTAGAGCGGGAACGGCGGAGGACGGCGTGCACGGGTCATCCGCGCTTCTCGTGGCCTTGGCCGTGTTGACGCAAAGCTGGGGACCAGGACCGGAGGTGCTGGGTCGGCCGGGCGCGCTGGCTTTATTATTTCGCTCCAGTGAGGAGGATGGGGTAAGAGCCGGGTGGAGAGACGTGGCCGTGGGCGGCGGAACGGAGGTAGCGGAGGCCATTGCCACAGGCGGGTTGATCATGGCCCAAGCCAAGGGGTGAAGCGCGGCGTGGCGGCGAAGCCAGTTGGCAGGGGTAAACGCAATTAATTAGTGTCCGACGCCAGCGGCCGAGCTGGGCGAAGCTCCGAGCTGGTGAAGGGGGCGCCGCGCTGGGAGGGTCCGACGCCGCGAGGCACACGTGGGGGATGCAGGATTGACGTCGGCCTGCCGCTGGCAGACTGACGTGAAGAATCCGGTGTCTCGCCTTCACCCAAACCCGGAACCCTTCGCAGATGCTTCCGCAGTCTTGCGGAAGCGCGTGCAACGTCAGCGACTCGGGACACGAGGTCGGAGGGCTGAGAATTTGAGACACTGCCTGGCCTGCACAGAAACAGCGAGTCAACTTGAGCCCGGGCAATTTATGTGCGGATGGCGCGGTGAGGCTTGGTGCGGGAGCTTAACACGATATGCCCGTGGCCGGCTGCATGCCCTCGTCACAGCGGTAAATGTCCCGACGACAGCGGGCGGCGGCTCCGGCGCTGCACTCGGGGGTAAATGAGGGGCATTGTTGCTCTCACCTGCAGTCCAGTCCCGTGGTGTTCGCAGCCCCGCGCAGGCAAGTCGCCAACTCTTCGGCGCGAGGATCAGTAATTCGACGTGGCTCGGCAGGCGGAGTTGGCCCGAGCCGGAAGGGAGGCGGGTTTCGGTGATTGGCGGCCCGGGTCGATGTTGGTGGTGATGACTGATGAGATGAGTGCAACCACGGGAGGCCAACGGCACGTGGCGCACCTGCAGCAAACCAATGCGGGCGACAGGCGGTGTTGTGACGTGACGACGATGCACAAGGAAAGTGTCGTGATTCGAAGTGAGGTTGAGGAGGAGGAGGGTGGGAGAAGGTGGCCCGGCGGGCGGACAGGTCGACGAGGGGGGCGCAAGGGAGTGGCCACCGGCTGGCGGTTCTTGCCTGGTTGGGAGTCGACGCGAAGCTGCTGGTATGGAAAGAGCGACAAGGAGACGAGTAAACGGAAGGTAGACAAGCAAGACACGGCGCAGATTCGAACCAGCGAATAGGAACAAAAGAGAGCCAGATAACAGAGAGTGATGAAAGCGACCGGCGACGTCTTGCAATGCCACAGACGAGTAGTCCGTAATACAGCGCGCGACAAGAACGAACGGGCAACAAAGAAGCAGCAAAGGTCCAAGCAACGCAGGGAAATTGCCAGAGCGCAGCACTGACAAGACAAGTCGGCGGCTCACCGCATGGTAAATATCGGCAAGACCAGCAAGGCGAGCGACGCTCCGAGAGTGAAAATGAGAGCAAGGCCAGCCGGCCTTTAATACGCTTCACACGCTTGCTTACGAGAGTACCTGCGACGCAGCCCAGCCCACTATAACAGAGTCCGCAATATATCCGACAAGATGCACTCGTATTGTTTGAGGCTCGATGGTCTCCCTCCCTCAGCTTCGCCCGCCGCCCCGGCGACACGACCTGGGTAAGCTCCGTTGGCGCCCCGCGCATCGGGCCGCTGCGTCGAGCCGTGGTGGCTGTCATGGTATCTCGAGTCCTGTAGCCCGTAGGAGAGGGGCAGGGCCCATGCTGGCGAGGGCTCCGGCCTGGCCCCATCGCAGACGGTAGTGCCGTTGGCCCTGGAGTCGTTTTTGGCAACCTGAGACGCGAGTCGTCTCTTTTGGCACGACACATGTCCGGCGCATCCCCGTGCACGACTGACAGGACGCATCGGATACCCGTATGAGGAAAGGCATCGGACCAAAGGTCTGCAGTGAAACCCTTTATCAAACGGACGACTACTTGCAAGGCTTCCTATTTCTATTCGGACGGCAACGTAGTTTACAGTGTATGCTGTGCAAGATGGCGGCCCAGGCGCGGCGGGCACGACAGGGATGTTAGGCATACTGCTGGAGATGACAGCCATGACAGGCGTGACAGGTACGACAGTCACGCTGGTCGCGATATTGAAAGCGGTCACGGGACTCACGACGGTCAGGACAGGGGCGATGGGCACGTCAGGAGGCATCGCAGGCACCACGACCAAGCTCTCGTGAAGCTGGTCCGCCAAGAATACGGGTATACCAGCGTCTTGTTGGGGGTCAGCCTGCAAGTAGAAGTGTTGAAAAATGCAAATAGTAATTCTCTCTCTCGACCGAGTCGCCGCCGCCGCTCCTTGGTGTGACGCTGACGGCTACAGGGGACGGTCTGTGGTGCGGCGTCTGGGGCGTCGCACCTTGACATTAGCCGGGCTAATTGACCCAGCAGCTGTGAGCCCCCCGTCACTCCAAAGATTCCCGTCCCTACCACCTCTAATCCCCCGTAGAACAATCCATAGCTATCCATCCATCTGCCTGGATTGGCCGGCTACTGTAGTCCGTACGGACTACCTGGCTAGCAGATGGCGATCCGGCCAGTGCCGCTGCCCCGCCAGCATCTGGGCTCCCCGTCTCGGGCGCTGTTGCGCATAATTCATCGAAGTGCTGAGTCGTGAGACCCATCCCCCTTCACCTGCCCGAGGCTCTGCATGGCCAGCACATTCGGCGTGTCGAGCAAAATCGTCGGTTCGCGCAGACGCTCCCAGCCGCGATCAAATCCTTCCTGTCAGTGTCCTCGCCAAGCCAAGTTACGTGCTTGTAACACGCTCGGGGCCAACCCTGACGACGAGATGAAACCAGGGCGCCCCGCCAGCCTCCTCCTGACATCGCGACCCCAAGCGCCGCAGCCTCCGATGAATCTTCAAGAGCTTTATGAGCTGCTCCATAACAAGGCATAGGCCATCTCCTTGTGTTTTGATCGCCATTGGCGGGCCTAGCGCCCGTCTTGCATTGGCCTGGTCGGGTGCGTGAAGTGGCGGGCTTTCCGTCTCGCTATAGTACGGCCTGGTCGTGACGGCCTTTGAGGTGTGGCTCATGCCAAACTTTGCTGCGTACTGGGCTACCTGGGGTAATGCTATGCATCCCGGAAACCAGTAGCGCCCAGAGGCGAGACACCAGACCGAGTAAGCCGAGAGGCACGCATTCACTTCCAATGGAGATCTGCGGCGGTTTTGGTCTCCATGACGGATCGGATGAATCGTCGAATGCTTGCCGACTCGGTCGAGTCGTCTGCCATCGCCGTGTCTAGGCCCGCATTGCGCCCCTGACAGCATACCCGCTGTCCAGTCTCGAGGACCTTGTCCCATTCCTCAGTGGAGAATGAGCCGGAGCTTTCAGCCAAGAGCAGCTCGTCGTCAGAGGTGAAACCAAGGACGTGGACTGATTTCGCATTGTCCACCTGGACCATGGTTGGGTCAACAACAATCTCAGGCGAGTCGTCTGGACCAATAACCAGGGTCGTCGCCGTCGCTATCGCCTTGAGAGGGACCGCGGCGGTAAGGAGTCCCAGGAGGGCGGCGTGTATCAGAGCTGGGATGATGGCCAAGTTCTGCGCTCGGTGGTGAGTGGGAAGCCGCCACACGTTTGGCCAGGGGAGGGAAGGGAGGGAGCTCACCAGCTGCGCCTGGAGGATCTTTGCGTTGACGTACGCATTCTCCGGCATCTCCATGACTTGCAGGCTGATTTGAATCATGCACCGGGGAAAGTTGCGGACGGGGATGAGCTGGCGAAGAGCCGGTTCAAGCAGCGACTCGAGCTGGCGCTCTGCGGTCCCTGGACATTTGGTGTCAGAGAGGGATTCAGGCGCGGGAATGAGTCAGGGGGGTCCGGCAATACCTCCTACGCCAGCGGCCGGCCGGACGACGACATCCACGAGCGCCTCGAAGGCGTTCTCGTCGCGCCGGGGGGCCTCGACTGGTCCGTTGACGGCGGCGGTGACGGCGAAGCCGCAGTATGAGAACGTCGCCGAGCCATCTGCCTTGGGCAAATGGGACAACTGCGCTGTGGGCTCAGCGGTGGGCGCCATCTTGCAGAGTTGCTGGACCTGTTGCGTGGAAGCGGGTTGTGTGATAGTCACGGTGATGGCAGGCGTCCGTGTCGTTGAAATTTTGCGTGCTAGAGCTCGATGAGCTCTCGAGTGGTTTGGTGTGGATCAGTGGGAGAGGCATGGATTGGATCTTACCGCCCATGGTCCAGGTGGTGCGCAGCGCTGCCCGGTACTGGACGGCAGCAGAAGGTACTTGATGCCGTTAGTGTACCGACCCCGCCGCCAGGCGGCTTAGAGTCCACTAGCCGTTTGATTCGGTGACGCAAATCGCCCCTCCAGCATCAACAGCCCGATACCTGAAGATTCCATCCCAGAGTCCATCTGGGGCCGGCGTCACATCTCCCCAAAACACACATATTGCATTCGCAACTACATAAGCTGCCATCGATGGACCCCACCGCCTCTACGTCGCCGGCGCCGGCATCAGGCCCCGCGGCACCGACGATACCAAACCTCAAGGACCGGCTACCGAAGCTGGAACCTCGCCGCCGCCGACCGGCTCCCTCGAGCTCGGTGCCCGTTCCCGACACTCCCGCGCTGCCGTCGCCTCCCGACACGACTAGCTGGACATGCAAAGTCCCAACGCGACGCATCCTGTCCCGCCAGGACCACGAAATCTTTCAGTCGTCTCCCGCCTACACGCTGATTAAGGCTTGGGTGTTTGGGTTGGCAGAGGCCGTCGTCGACACGCCCTGCTCGGCGGTCAAGGACAATGACGTGAGCGATACGGTCCAAGCCATCGTGGCTATCCTGGAAGAGTCTGAGCAGCTAGTGGCCAGGTCTCCTCCGGACGAGCAAGGGGGATCTCGTTTCGGGAACAAGGCGTTCAGAGGTTTCTTGGACCTCGTCAGGGAGAGCTCAACGAAATGGCACAGGAGCCTGGGCGTGGACAACGAGGACGCCATTGCCGAGGCGTCGACATATCTCAACCAGTCATTCGGGAACCGAAACCGGATAGACTATGGTTCTGGCCACGAGCTCAACTTCATGATGTGGCTCCTTTGTCTATACCAGCTGGGCTGTTTGCACAAGGCGGACTTCAAAGCCCTGGTACTCCGGGTCTTCTCTCGCTACCTCACCTTGATGCGCACCGTTCAGCTCACGTACTACCTGGAGCCTGCTGGGTCACACGGGGTTTGGGGCTTGGACGACTACCAGTTCTTGCCGTTCCTGTTCGGCGCCTCCCAGCTTCTTCATCACCCATATATCACGCCCCGGTCAATACATCAACAACTCACCATCGAAGAGTTCAGCCACGACTATCTGTATCTGGGGCAGGTCAACTTCGTCAACAGCACCAAGACGGTCAAGGGACTGCGGTGGCACAGCCCCATGCTCGACGACATCTCTTCGGCAAAGTCGTGGAGCAAGATCGACGGCGGCATGCGACGGATGTTTGTTGCCGAGGTGCTCGGCAAACTGCCCGTGATGCAGCACTTCCTCTTCGGCTCCCTGATACCTGCAGCGGACGGAATGAGCGCGGACGGAGGCGCTGCAGAAGAGAGTGACGAGGAGCACGTCGGCCACGACGACGAGCAGGAGCATGCCCACGACGGGACTGGCTGGGGCAACTGCTGCGGAATCAAGGTACCCAGTAGCATTGCTGCGGCCCAGGAGATGAAGAAGCATGCCAAGGGGGATACGCTGCGCAGGATCCCGTTTGATTGATAAAACGGCGACCAGCCTTGAGCGCGTTCACGCGACGTTTGGACGCCCGGCCATACCATACGAGGAGACGCAGATATGATTGAATAATACCCCAAAGTACTCCTAACGACTGTGAAGATCATGCCAAAAGTGTAGGGTCTATGCCAGTAGAAGCTCTGATGTCTTCGACCAACCCCAATGCCCTCGGTGCACGGTGACTACCATCAGCGGAGTGAAGCATTTTGGATAGCTCGCTAAAGCTCGTTCCGTAGTCCTTTAGACGCCAGAAGTGTAGGTTCGCGTCGGTTTGGTCGCTGGAAGGACCGAGAGCCACGAGCAGCGGAATTGGATGTCTGCGATGTTCGACGTGACCTAACCGTTCGACGAGACCGAACAGACTAACCTATCTATCGGACCGACCGGTTCGACCTAGCTGGCCTGTTCGAACCATTTAGTCTGTTCGCCTTATCCGAACCGCTCCACTCATGTCTGTCATGCCTATAGTGGCCATCACACTTATCACAAACTCTCATACGTCCCGTGTCCGTCTTACTACAGTGAACATGTCTCTACATGATCGTGAGTCTGCTTGCCTTAGCAAGTGGAGATGTTCAATTCGGCTTAGAATCCACCATTACTCAAGGTCATCGTCGCCGCCTGACGCGACGCAGCAGAGAGCCCTTGGAATCAGCTCCGTCTTCCTCCCGCACATTATTCTCCTGCACAACATTCAGAAATACATTTTCGAGGGTGGCGCCACCAACCGAGTAGTACGCCAGACCGAGAGCCTCCTTGTTGCGCTCTAGCAGGTCGATGACAGCCGCTACGGGGATTCTCCCGCTCTGCCCGCCGATCCCCGGTATCGTGAATCGGACCTGGCCGCCCAGGAGATCACGCTCGAGCTGCGCGCCACCAACGTGCTCCTGAACCCATTCGCGAATGCCTTCCATCTCCTCCGTGGAGGAATATGGCGCAGAGGCCAAGAGCAGGCTGACGTAGTAGTAGTTGGCGTACTGCTGGCGAAGCGACTTGGTCGTGCCCACGGCCAGCATCCGGCGAGATATGATGGCGGCACGGGTGGCCAGCGTGTCGGCCTCTTCCATGCTGTGCGTCTGCGTACAAGTAAGCCTGGTGGCTGGCCAAGAAGTGGCCAGGGTTAAACTCACCGTTAGTAGAAGCGAGCGGCCTGGTGCGATCTGCTGGATCAATCTCCAAAACGACCGCTTCGCCACGGCGTCCATGGCTGAGGTCGGCTCATCCAGGATCAGCACGGGTGGCGTGCCCATCAGCGCGATGGCGAGGCTAAGCTTCCGCTTGTTCCCCCCTGACAGCTTGGATGCGAGGGTGGACGCGTGAGGCGTGAGGTTGAGGCGAGCCATGATGTGGTCTACGTTGCCGCGGACGTCCTTGATGCCCTTGACGCGGGCATAGAAGGATAGATGCTCGCGCGTGTTCATGAGGTCAAGAGCGTCATATTGAGGGCACACTGCAGCCAGCGGAAAATCAGAGTCAGTGTATGCACGGCGTGCGGTCGGCACAAATGGCGTATTCGTAAATGCTTACCACCAAGGTGCTTTTGCGCAGACCGCGTCCGAGCATCCTCTCCCATCAAGAGGACGCGACCCGAGTCAGGGGAGAGTTCGGACTGGATGAGGTTAACCAGGGTAGACTTCCCAGCTCCGTTTGGCCCGAGGAGGGCTGTGACATCGCTCTTCGAGAGACCGAACGTGACGTTGTCCACGGCCGTGTTGTGCTTGAACGATTTGCTCACGTGAAGAACTCGAAGTAAGTCTGTTTCGGCATTCTCGACGCGGATGGTCTCGGACTCGACTGGGTCGCTTCTCGTAGCCGCCGCGTGCTTCTCCGAATCTTCATGCTGCCGGCTAGCCTCCTCTGTCGCATCCCCTCCCCCTCGCCGGAAGAGCGCTATATCGCCCTCGATCCAGATGATGAGGAGTAAAAGAGCGGCGACCTGAATAACGAGATAGAGTATCGGACCTCCATAGGCGTAAATCGAGCTGGGAGGTGTTGGAGCACCGTCCTTGCATCCGACTTGCCCGACGTTGAGACCTAGAAGCATCGTTCTAAACATGTTGCCAACTGGCAAGATAATATTGAGGCCGTATGTGACGCCTAGTGCAACAGGGTCCATCTGCGCTGCATCTGCATTGGCACTTCCGACCTGGCATGTGTTAGTTTCACTCGCCCACCACTGTCCTGGTGACGGGGTATTCTGAACGTAACTCACAGCAAAAGCCACTGCTGCAATGGCGTATGTCAACATCCCGGTGCCCGCGGCCACTATGAACGACTTCAGCGGCCCGTTGACAAAGTGGGAGAGGACATAACCAAGGAGCGTCGCCGCAAGGCCGTACAGAGCGAGAATGGGTAGCAGGATCCAGACTGGGCCGTTCCACTCTGACGCAACCTGCCAACTTACAATGGCCGTGACGCCAATCGACAAGAAGAAAACAAAGATGAAGTCGAACAGGCCGTAGGCTACCCAGAGTGGCCCGCGACGCACACCGTTGGCATACTCCAGGGATCTGACTTTCTGAGCCTTTTCAATCGCCGGATAGAGAATAAAGGCGGCGGGGTATATGGCTTGTAACAGAGTAAAGAAGATGGCATACACAGCGCCGTTGTTGAGGGCCCCCTGTTAGAGAGGTTAGAAGAAAGTGGACTGTACTGTTGAGTCTACGTTTTGCATGGGACCTTGCTGCATACCTGGGGAATGTCGGCAAATATACCGTTCGACGAAATGATTTCCACCTTTGATTTCATTTGCGTGTACAGGTGCAACATCTCGGAACCTGTTGGAAGTCCTCTTGTGCCGATGGCGTATGCAATGACCGGCGGTTCATCTCCTGAGCCCATATGCACTCCGCCCGGCCAGACCTGGGTATGTTTTCCGACGTAGTCAAGGAACTGCTGCCTGCCATTTTGCATGATGAAGACGTCATCGACGGTGGACTCGTTCAACTCGGATAAATAGTAAAACTTCTGGCCGACGATATCGCGGGCGTCCGCTTTGGCAGACTCGGGGCCAAGGATGATCTGGTTCTTGTTGCAGCCGGACGTGGAGACCTCGTACTCGTTGCAGGCGCCTGTATAGTGCAGGGGGTAGGCGGACGACGAGTAGACGAGCGGTTCAAGAGGGGCGCAAGAGGGGGATTGGTATTGATACAACAGCTTCTTGAAGAAGGGCGTGATGACGAGCGGAAGCGCAAGGACGTAAAAGTACGGCCACCAGAACCGCCGCAAGACGGTAAACCTCTTCCGCAGCAGGACGCGAACCTGGCCCCAGAACGGCAGCACCCTGCTTGGCTCCATCTGGAACTCGGTTTGCACGGCACCGTCGCAGTCTTTGGCCAAGCTCATCTCGTGCTCGTCCGTGACGTTGAGGAAGACGTCTTCGATCTGCGGCCCGGCGATGGCAACGTCCGTGACACCCATGCCCGCGAACTGCGAACAAAGCTGCGCTGCAGAGCGGGAGTCGGGCACGGCATACACCAAGCTGTCTTGATGGCTCGTTGACGGATACTGCACCTGGAGCGCGGCAGCGGCGGAGCGCGGCACGAGCACCTTGTAGCCGCCTCCGTAGAGGTTCTTCAGCTCCGCCACGGGGCCCTGGCACTTGACCTTGCCCTTGGACAGGACTACCATGTGGTCGGCGAGGACGTCCACCTCGTCGAGGAAGTGCGTGGTGAAGACGATGCTGCGCTTCGTTCGCTGCGCAAGGAGAATCTCCCAGATGGCCCGACGGGATAGGGGGTCCAGCCCAGACGTGCACTCGTCGACGAGGCAGACGGACGAGTCTCCAACAAACATGCACGCCAACTGGAGCTTGCGCTTCTGCCCGCCGCTGAGCGTCTTGGCCATGCTCGTTGTCTTGGTGGCAAGATCGCATGCTGCCATGAGTTGGTCCAGCTGCTCGGCCGACTCATCGCCTGCTTTGATCCGGCTCCAGATGGATACGTGCTCGTCCACTGTGAGCTCCTCCCAGAGGGTGTTTCGTTGCGGACAAATGCCAATCTGCGACGGCAGGGCATTGAGTGTGATTTCTCCCTCGGTTGGGCTTATGAACCCCGATATCATGTGCAGTGTTGTCGTCTTCCCTGACCCGTTGAGACCGACGAGACAAAGGATCTGACCTCGGTAGCCTTGCAAGCTGACTCCATTTACCGCCGTGATTGGCTTTCTCTGACCGCAGCAGAAAATGCGTTCGAGAATGTTGGGCACGAATCGCTTCTTGAGGTCGAACGTTTCTGCGACCACGCCGCTTGTATTGCAGACTTCGTTGGAGAATGTTCGTCTTCTAAAGTCGATGCCGTGCATCATCTTCTCCACAAAGACGGCGAGAAGGGGATGCACAATAATATTCAGGACCAGGAATCCAAGCATTGTGGCCTGCGTGAGGCCGTACGACTCGGAGGTGATGTTTGCTACTTCGGCCGGAATCTCGCTTATCCTGGCGCCGAGCCCGTTTAGCTCCCAAAGACACATTTGCTGCGTGAAGAAGACGTGGTTAGAGCTTGGGAAAAGCAGCGCCAAGAGGTTGGCCCCTGGCGGCGACGGCTTCGGGTCATCCTGGAAGGTAAAGACCTGCGCGCACACCGATAGCAGCAGAAAGCCACCGACGACGTATACTGCCGACACTCGCGACTTTGTGAAGAAGGCCGAGGCAAAGACGGTCGTGCTGTTGACGGCTAGCCCTAGAAGCACTTGCCAGCTTATGAGGAGCCAAGGGCTGGAGCTTGGGAACAGGATGTACCAATGCAGGACACCGAAGACGATGAAGCACGGCAGGCAGGCTGCATCAAACAGGAGGAGCCAACTGACGACACGAGCTGCCGTGGCGCTGCCTCCGCCCATGGCGTCGACTAGCTGCGACATGCCCGTCGACCTGTCGACCGTGATAAAGCTCGCGAAGCGATATATGATGAAATAGTAACAAGCAAAGAGACCGAAGGCATAAGTTTGCCCGACGAGCAACGCGTTGCCTTGCCGCCGCCGCTTGTGCTGATTCTCTTGGGGTTCGCTGGTATACATGAAGACTTCTGGCACTACCGTCTCGTTGATGATGGCATTGTTGACGGCAAGTTGAAGCGGCATATATATGTCCTCCTGGTCGCTGCGGTGGTTGGTTGCGTCGAACGTGCGGTCACGGTGGGATGGATCGACCTGAATGGTATACTGCCAGCTATGCGAGCCATTGCCGCTCCTCAACGAATCACGCACAGCAGCCGTCGTGCCGGGCGAGTCTCTGAAGACGACGGCGGCGTGGCAGTTGCTGACGCCACGGCGGTTCGCCAGGCAGAGTTTCGCGAGCGTCGCTTCATCGTCGAGGAACTGGACCAGATCCTTCTTAAGGGGTCGCGTGAGGACGTCGATGACTCTGTCCACGTCAGGCCCGAGGTGCGGCGGCTTGACAATGACAAGCTTCTTCTCGACGGTGCTGGCAAAGTCTCGGATGGGCTTCGGGGACCCGACGCCAAACGTGTCCGAGGAGGACACAAAGGAGGGTATCGACAGGAGCACGGCTAGGAGCGCGATGGGGATGCCGTACGTCAGGAGGAGGAAGCTGAGCGGACGCCGAGCTATGGCAACCAGGAAGTTCTTCCTGCACAGAGCTCGACACTGTCGTAGGAAGCGTTTCGCGGCTGCAGGAGCCATGGTCGGCCTGGTTGGGGTCGAAGTCTTCCTTGGGTTGTTTGTTTCAGGATAATACAAGCAGAGAGGAATCGCGCCGCATCAAACGTGCTCTTTTGCTCTTTTGTCTTTAAAAAATTAAGTGACAAGTCTTTTGGACAGACATCGAGCGGTTTCGTCCCTGCATGTGATGAGGGCATCGACGTGCCACGGTAGACCCAAACGCCAAGGGGCCCCCCAGTGCCCATAGCTCCGCCATGATTGAAGTATAAGTCAGCTCCCGATGGTCAATGCCGGAACGAAACGGTGGACAGAGTGGCAGGCATACGACTCCTCCGCTCCATGTGATGCTGGTGTGAAGCATGCATTGATGGCCAAGTGCCCGCTTCGAGGACAACGGCAACTACCCGCCGGCCGACGGCAGAGATGCGCGCCCAAGGCAACGCCATGCCGGCACGGCACCGCCGCTCCATGGTTCGGCATCCGGCCAAGGCTTCTGGGAGCCGCAGCGGGAGCCCACTGGGTCTGTGGTACTCCGTACGAAGTAGGACGGGCAGAGATGAGCGGATGAGCGGACGTGCGGGTGAAGAAGCTGTCGAGCAATGCTCGATTTTGTTCACGGCGCCCAGCCTCGCCTCCTCTGCCGTGCCGCGGATCAATACCTCGTCGCATAACGCGGCCCGCCGATGCTCCATCTGCGGGTCCATCAGGAGGGTGGCTTTTCTGAGAAAACATGATCACGTATCGGGTATTTTTTGCGAATTCGTTGACCTTGTTTGTGATGCCAGCCTGCATTGAGAGCCGTCGGCGTCCCCTGTGTCGGGATTGGCACCTCGGCAACGCAGGACATGCTGCAACCCTTCCCCAGTATGGAGCGTGCCTTTGCGTAGTAAATGCTTGGACTTCACTTGAAAGACGACTGCCATCGCGAGGTCCGAGAGCTCCAACCGTGGGGAAACTATCTTGCTCTGAGTTGCGCGGATGCCTTTCGCGATGCCATAGCATGCCTTGGACAATCAGAGACCTGATGGCTCAGACAGGTAAGAAAGGTTAGACAAGTTGGACAGGTTGGAAATGTTGTCAAGGTTCAATGTTGGACAGGTTGGAGCAATTCGAACCAGTCTACATGTACCTAGTCAAACTAGTTTAGTAGCTTGAGGTCGAACAGGCCGAATCGTTCGAACAGGGTAATTGGCAGTTGTGTCAAAAGCGCCGAAACGGGCACCAAGGCAATAATGAATGTAATAGGCCCGATAGGTACAGATAAACGAATATGGAGGCAAGATGAAGGATCGGTATGGAAACGGCTATAAAGCAAACCCGCCAGATCAATGGGCATATAGCAATGGTAGGAACCAGAGTTAGTACTCTCAAGTAATGAGGCATCATAAGAGTAGTAAAGCAGCTATGCATCTGGAAGGTTCAGTCTGCGGCGGCTTCATGTTTAGCAGTTCGATTTTAGATGACATAGGCGCGAGCTCTCCTGCACAGCAACGCTGCAGAGCATACGGGTGACGAACTCCAGCCGCGCTAATAAGACGTCATGCAAAAAGTCGCCTTAGCCTTGCGCACGCCGGGCGCATTGCGGCGCATCTACGCAGATCGGTCGGGGGTTGAACTTGGTCATAAGCGCTGACGGGCCGAATGCACTGCGCAAGCGTGCCGTCAATCGAGGCCCGATCCTCCGGATGTTCTGGCTATGTGATGGTCAGATGTGTATAATATGGCGAGGTGATTCCGCGCGCAATGTCTATGAGCCCGGAGCGAGCACAGTTCGACTTGCTGTCAAACCCGGTTTCATTGTTGATACGATGCATATCAGCGCCATCACCAGCCTCGCCGTGGCGGCGACGCTCGTCTCGGCGCACGCAGGCGTCCGCGTCCCGCACGTCAATGTCCCTGCTTGCGGCTGCGGCGTCGCACCGCCCAAGCTCGCGTTCAACAAGGCACTGCCGGGACAGTCAACGCACGACTTCCCCTTGACGCAGGTCGAGCTTTGCTACTCCAGCTCGTCGCTGGACTTCGTTCTGACGGCCTTCAACGAGACGTCCTTCTTCTACAACGCCTCACAGGGGACCAACGACCTCATATT
This sequence comes from Purpureocillium lavendulum, assembly GCA_029168975.1. Lineage (NCBI taxonomy): Eukaryota > Fungi > Ascomycota > Sordariomycetes > Hypocreales > Ophiocordycipitaceae > Purpureocillium > Purpureocillium lavendulum. The sequence goes on from JAQHRD010000001.1 coordinate 2,171,811, forward strand.
CGAGTACGAGGTCATGGAGGTCTTCATCTCGCGCGGGGCCATCGACCCCATCAGCTACTTTGAGTTCGAGGTCAATCCCAACAACGTCACGCTGCAGACCTTCATCTTCAACCCTTCGCGGCGGCGCACGCCCGGCACGCCGTTTGACCACTTCGTCGTCCTGGATCCGTTTGGAGACGGCATCGCTGCAACGACGAGGCTTGACAGGCCCGGACAAGTCTGGGAGAGTACCGTGCGCATTCCTCTTGGATACTTCAACCTCGACGACGGGGATGCCCGGGGCACAACCTGGAGGATGAATTTCTTCCGAACAGTGACGGACCCCGAGCTTTTCCCCAACCAGACGCTCGGCGCCTGGAGCCCCGCCGATGTGGCAGACTTTCACGTCACACCGTATTTTGGGCGCTTTACGTTTGTGTAAGCAAAAAACCCCATGGGCAAATCGGGAGGAAAGCCTCGCTGGGCCCGTGGGGCAGGGCAGTGAGCGTCCAGGTGTACGAGTAACTGCTTCACTTGTATACGCGGCTGGCCAAAGCGCGAGGAGGCTCAACGGCGACCGTGTCGTTGAAGCATTTTGCTGCCGAAATCAATCCTTTCCGTTCCACATCGCGGGGAAACATAATGACAACCACGTGCCAACTGTGCACAGCGTGCGTGTAACGAGATCGCCGTGTGCGTCACACGGATCGTGCCGGATCTGTGACACGTCGTTTGTGTGATGAGAGACGCAAACATCCTGTGTTTGTTGTTGGCGGTGTCGGTAGATGCGTCTTCCAAGGGCTCATCCGGGTCCATCAGCGCCGCAAAAGCCACGGCGGCCGTGATCGCCGACGCTCAGATCGTCTGGTGGCTCTTCTCACCAGCTTCGCCGCCCGCTGGGCTGAGGACCTGCATCTGAAAGAAAGATCGCGCATGCTCAGCCGCCCGGCATTCGGCCTACATCGGAACGACGCGACAATGGTTAGGAGAAGCCCTGGAGGCAAATGCAAAACGACCCGAGACGCGATGTATGCTTGTGCAGTCCAGTCCTGCTGGACCCGGCACGTACCCATCCGCCAGAGCCCCCTTGGTGGACGATTCCCCGGAGCTTCGTGGCCGTGTAGTCCGTAACAGATGCGGCTGATAGTGTCAGGACCCTGCATGACCGCCCCATTGAGTGCAGATGCCCTGGAAAAACGGCTGTCCTGTCTGCCCTCTAGCCGCTGGCAGCGGGCAGATCTAGTCGGCGGCATGTTTGAGACTCAACCCGGCTAGTGCTGGAGGGCCGGCAGGATGAATCAGGGATGCAGGGAGGCCGATTTTCGTGGGGAGATTGCGCCTCAAGTTGGCCACATATCGGAAAACGCCTTGACTTGTCCTTCAGGGTGAGGCGGCGCTGCCGACCCTGGCCGTGGGGCCGCCGTGGTGAACCCGATGTCTTGAGGCTCCCTTGCAGCACCACATCTTACGCCTGGCAGGCAAACCACCTTCTCATTGGCGTCGAGAGCAAGCACGGTTGCACGGGTATCTCCCTCGGATGATAGATCCGATGCAGCAGAGATGGCCTGCGAGCAGTGACAAAAGCCATGTCCAGGGCGTCGACTCCGCTGATTGGCATTCGAAGGTGTCTTGGATGGAGTCTTGTACGAGCAAAGTCAGCCTGCCCAAGCATCATCGACACGAGGGACATCCGCAAGAGTCGACTTACAACAGTGGCAATCATGGGCGCGCCCGCCGTGGTTTTCCGGATGCCCTTTAAAAGTCCCTGTATCGCAGCACACGGCAGGTGCTTGATAGTAACACAGTTGAGAGCGCGATCGGCAGGGTCCGACGTTCGCCGGTCAAGTGCATGAAGATGTGTTGTAAGCCCGGGAGTCTGGAAGGCCCGTGGCGGAAGGTGGCCAGGAGCCGCGCCCCGAGCCATATGCCAAGTTGAGAATTACTATTTCTAGTCGCACGATTCTCTATTTCCACACCTTGTAGCGACGGCTAACCCAGTGGTGGTGTACATACACACTCCGTCCGGCGTACGTCCGTAGTCGGTAACAGCTTTGGTCGGCGCCGCCGTAACAATCGTGACTGTCTTGACTATCGTAACCGTCGTGACTACCGCGACCGTCGTGACCCCAGTGGCGGCTGGGCTACATGTGGCTACTATGGCAACGGCACGACTTCGTGTAGTAGTCCTTCGATTAGGGTCCTGTAGTTTCCTAGTAGTTATCGCGCTGTTGGCAGGCGCATAGGTGTGAAAATAGAGAAGTAGGTGACTGAAACAGAGTTAGTCGCTAAGTTAATGCAAGGATAGTTCGCCTGCGTGAACGAGGCCCATCTGTCCTCCAGACCAGCTCTAATGGGCAGGTAAGCAGAGACATCTGAGAGGAGCGACGCTGGCGAGCGCTGACTACCTGTTGCTGGGCTGCCCCTCACCTGCTCCTCATGGCGGCAGAGTGGCCTGTGACGCTGTCAAGGCCGTGCAAGCCGTGGTCAGGCTCCTGAAAGAACCCGGCCATCTGATAGTTTGAGCGGGGCACATGCACGGCACTGGACGAGGCCAATGAGGGTCGTTGGAGATGACGGAAGAAGCAATGCCTCGCCCGCGTGAGGAGACCTCCGGCAGTAGCCAGCAGACGCCGAGCCACACCAAGCCACGGAGCAAGGAAGCAGGACCGATCCTCCGACGAACCAAGGTGCCGGATCCACGGTGGAAGCGTTGACGATGAGACAACACGGCGATGCCGCGCAGGAGCAATCAGACAAGTCCAGATTGCGCTGTTTCGCCTGCAGGATCCAGGCAAGCAAGAAAGGACGAGGCAATGCTGTGTACGACGGCCGTTGGCCATGGCGTGCTGTATGGAAGCCAATGCGAACGATAGAACGGATTCAAGGGCCGTTGAGCAGCGCGAAGCATACGTAAACTTCGTGCTCGCAGGACCGGCCGGCCCTGGACTCTGAGCCTGCAAGGGGGCCGTGCGCACGTCACCGTCACCCGTTGTTGCACGACCATGGTGGAGACCGCGTCTTCGTTTGCCCATGAGCAACGCACGCTCTCGAGGCCGCGCGCCATGAAGATTTGCCCGATTTGCCCGTCGGACATGCCCCTCGTCAGAGCTGCCCAAACGGCAACGGGCCATGACTCCGGTGCCACCACACGATCCCGCCCTCTTGGGTTCGCAGAGAGGCTCGTTGGACGGGCAGCTCCCGCGGTGTCGGGGAAGCACGTTGGCTCGCTGCAGGATCTCCTCGCCCCACCCACAGAAGATCCATGTGCCTGGTCGTTGGCAACACGAGGCGACGCTGATGCTCTGGAACCACGGTTGTCGTGTGGAAATGCAAAGAAAAGCCGGCACCCACGAGCTGCTTGTTGTTTCTGGCCACCATCATGACTGTCCAAGCTGGACGCTAACGTGGCCAGCCGGGCGGCCCCAGAGAAGTCTGCGCTTGGTCGGTCCTTTGGGCAAAATGACAGCTCGCACGCAGGGAGGCGTTGCTTCTTCTCGCGTCCCAAGCCTCTCGCCTCCCCACCTTCCCAGGTGTCGCGTCATTGATCCATGGGTTTTCCGCAGTAAGCAGACGGCCGGCCTGGAAGCCTGGAAGCCTCCGCTGCCGCTGGCTCTTTTCCCGGACGCGATCGACGACTCGGTGTCGCCAGTCGAATTCAGTCTGTAGCAACGAGGTGTGTTTACCGGGCTGGCGCCTGCACCCTTTCGTTTGATCTCGTGCGAGCCACGATTGTGTCACCCTTTCGCAGCGCACCGCATCAGCTCTCCAAGGGGTCGCCGCGCCGATTTCGAGCATCCGCATCGGCCTCAGGGATGCCACGAGCATCCCGTACCAAATGTCTCACTGCCTGTCTAAGGCGTGTTGTGGCCCAAGTTAGTCAGAGACGCATGACGATGATGGAAGCGCGACACGGGCTGCGAGTTATTGCCATGGAGTTGGCCCAGGACATGAACTGAGCCACTCATTCATGGCGTTTCACGGGGAAGCTTGCGACCGATGGTAATGACCAACGATGTCTTCGTCGAATGCTGATGGCGGGCTGCAAGCGAGATCCCAGGCGGGGGAGAGCTTCCCAAGGTAGGGGGTCGCCTCAGCCTCGGGGTGGTTCAAGGAAATGTGAGAGATGAGATATTGGGTGCGGATCCGGGGGTCTGGTATGCTGACGCCTCTCCCTTGTGCGCTCCGTCATTCGCGAATAGCATCCCTCGTGTCCGGGGCTAAGGGAGGACGACGACACGATGCGGCTGAAAAAGCAACCATGACAGCCACCATGAAAACGAGCGGTAGTGAGAGACTCCCTAGGTCCGTGAAAACAAGCCACATCAGCAGGCTGCCTGCTAGAGCGAGTTTGCCATGTGTCGACAATGCACCACTTTTCCTTTTGTGCCGTGAGTCTGGACGAGCTGGACAATCGAAGCTCAGCTGCCTCTGTTCAATCGCCACCTCGCGAAATCTAGACGCGGGGTAACTAGTCCCTGGAGGAGGGTGGAAGCGAGCTCGTGAACATCAGATCACCTCCTCGACGGCGCCTCGCCGCCGTTACGAGTACTTGTACGTACCACGTCTGGCATGGAGGAGCAGACGTGCCTGTCTCTGTCCCCAACTCCCGGTCTCGCGAAGCCTCGTCGTTGTGGCGCGATTCTCGCAGATTGGCAGCGTCGAATGAGAGAGCTAAACTTGTCTCGGCCGGCCGCCCAGACACTTGGGCGGAGCTGTCAAGAAAAGCAGCCTGCGCTACTACTGTACCGCACTGCTGCGCCTGTGCGCTCGGTTTTTCTGTCAGTCGACAGAAGACAAACGAGAGCAACCAAGTGGAGCGCGAGGGAGGGGAGCCAAGGGGAGCGGCGTTGCTGTGGAGGACGCTATCCAGGAAACGGGATGGACAGCGCCCGCGTCGCCGCCTCCGCGTCCGCGGGAGCGATCCCGGTTGCCACGAAGCTACGGTACCTAGTGGACTGCGTCCGAGAGCCCGGGCTGGCCGACCACCCCTGCCGTCGGCCGACCGTGCGGTGCATGCAAGTGGTGGCCTTGCAAGCCTTGGTGGCCTCGGTGGCCCAGGACAGCGGATGGGTGTGGCACGCTTGTGTGCTTTTCATGTTGACGGCGGCGGTAGTCCGCAGTGGCGGTGCGGTCTTGTTTCTTCTGCTCTGGGGCGCGGCATGCGACGTGCGACGAATCTTGTTTCCCCCGACGTGACTGAGGCGAAAAGAAGCTGTCTGTCTGCCTGCCTGCTGGCGGGCGGGCATGCCGTGCGCGGGCTGCGACCTGGGCTGCGACTCGGGCGGCCCTCCATTTCGTCGCCAGCCGACGACGCTCGGGAGCGGAGCTGGGTGGCTTCCTTGCTTTTGAACCTGGTCGCCGTCAGTTGTAACGGGTGCCCGTAATTGTTGCAGTCGGCGCTGACGGGGGCGGGGGAGAGAGAGAGGAGGGCGCGAGGAGGAGAAGAGACGAGCCGAAGGAGCAGGCAGAGGACGACGGGAGCCACAGCCCAAGAGCCGTGGACTCGTGGGTACGTCGTTCGTCTGGACTGGAGTGCTGGACCCTCGTCGTTGACCCTCGACCCTCGACCCTCGCCCGGCCCTCGAGACTCGGGCGACCAGACCAGACCCTCTTTGCCTCCCTGCTGTTTAAAGACTCCCTGGCTCCCCCCAGCCGCTGTTGACGAGGGATGCTTCTCGGGACACACGTTTCTAACCTACCTACCTACCTACCTTACCTGCCTACCTTCCTACGAAGCGACCGCCTTGCAGTGAGTGCCTTGCACCTGCCGTCCCTTGATCTGCCATCTGGCCAGGCTCCTTCCTCATCTTCACCGTGGCCGTCGTCGTCGTCGTCATCCCTCGCCCGCGCCTTCCCGTGTTGCGGCCCCGCCACGCCTCCGCACCGCTGCCATTCTTACTGCCAGTGCCACTGTTAGTGCCACTGCCACTGCCACTGGCGGTGTAGTTACCTGATATTTGTTGTTGCCGTCAAGGTTGTTGTTGTTGCCGTTGCGGCTGCTGTTGCGTGGAGCGCCGTGGAGCGCCGCCCCGTTCCTTCCTCGCGCCACTTACACGAACCGCGCCTGCCCAGTTGGTTTCAGCTTCTGCCCTGGACCAACTGCTCGCCTCTGCTCTACTCTCCCTCGGGCAGCCCTCATCAGCTCCTCTATCATCGCCTCCTCTCTCCCGTCTTCCCTGCGCTGCTCCGCCCTGCGGCCGCACCAGTTCTTAAAACAAGGCACCCTGCGGGCTTTGCCGTGCGTCTTGGCCTCCTCCACCTGTCTACCCGGAAAATCTACGAAAGTACGTTGGTCGACAGCAGACGCAGCCCCTCGAGACAAAGGGCCACCGACACCGACATCGAGCCCGTGCAGCGCAGCGCCGAAGCATACCGGCCAACGGCTCACCGCGCCTGAAGAGCACGCGACACCCAGTGGCACTGCACAGCGCGCGTCGTCGCCCGAACCCACGCTCGCTGCTCTCCAACGACATGCACGCCTGGTTCGCAAACGCAGCCGTGCTTTCTTTCATCTGATACAGCCACAAACATCATTCGTCGGCCCACCGCGTGGAAAATCTGCCGCCCAACTGTCAGTCAACGTTCTTCAGCTGCGAGCGGTGATTCACTGGCCCAAGCTCCCCTCCTTGCCCTGACATGACATCCTCGCACAACACCTGCCGCCCACGCACACCCTGGTATTGATACGGCCTGCCGCTCTTCTATTCTTCATTTTCTTCTCATTCCGCCTGCCTCGCGCATATAACCGCCCGGCCTGAGTCGACTCTGCGCAGCCTTTCTATCGACTACCACGACCTGCCTCACAAACTGCGGCAGTAGCAGCAGCAGCAAACATGGCCAACGGCCTCGACCGCCTTGAGCGGCTCTTCACTTCCAAACGAAAGGCCTCGCCCTCCTCGAGCGAGCGGGCCAGCCCTGTTGTGCAGACCTCGGAGCCTCAATTTCCCTCGCCGTCCTTCATCAGGCCCAAAGCCACTCGGATGGCCGCCCGTGACGAGATACGTCTTCGCCAGGCAGCCGGCCGCTCGCCTTCTGTACCCGACATCGCCCTCGCGCATCGCATGCAAGCCTCCTATGCCGACAAACCTGGATCGACAGACGGCTCTTTCCGACATCAGCACAGACTGGCACGCTCTCCTTCATTCATCAGACCCCAACAGCCCGACCACCGTGTCGTCACGGGCCTGCGTCAGTTCCAGTTTCCAAGGCCGCCTAGCCGCAATGGAAATGTTTCACCGATCTCTTTCTCGCCGAACAAGTATTCCTCGGATATACCCCAGCTGCCGAGCCCTCGATGCCGTTCGCCTCTCCAAGTCGCCATCCCTCACAACAGGTTGGACACACCGCCAGCTTCAGACCCCGAAGACAACGACCCGTTCATGCAAAGTCTGCAGATTAAGAGTTTGCCAAAGGCTTCTCGCCGCCAGGCACCTCCAACCCCCGGACAGTCTCCTGAAGTCAGTCCTACACGCGAGTCACGTACCCAGAAGTCAAAGTCAACGGACACTGCGGGCCACTCGGTCTCCCAGATCGATCAGTCCGCCAAAGACTGCGACCAGGTGTCACTCCACAGGTCTTACAGCCAGTCCAGCATTGCGCCTTCGGCGCAGATTTCCTTCTGCAGCTCGACGCTGCGAGAGCCGGATTTCAACGAGTTCCTTAACCTGAGCGATGATGACATTGCCGAATCCACGCCCGAAAGCCCTGTCCTTCCGCCCGCGGAGAATTGTGATGAGCCGGCCCTGCCACCAATGGACCTCTCCATCTCGTCAACACAGCCCTTGACATCCTCGCTGCTCACCTTGAGTCCGCCGCGCGCCAGTCGCCCTGCTGCTGTTGCAGCTTTCGAGGCGGCCCGAATCGCTCGACGATACGATTTCGACCTCGTCTACGTGGTCAACCTTTGGCCCGATAATGTCGCCGCCCGCATCTCTGGCTCGGCTAGCGACGACGCAACCTCTTGTTCCAAGCCGATGGTTGGACGGCTTCTTGCGGCCCACGGACTGCACCATGTTCCGTCACCACTTCAGATCTCCTCACTGGTTCACACGACCATTCTACGCTCGGATGGCTGGATCGAGTATCGCAACCAAGAGGCCTCAAGCCACGACCTAGCACGCGGCTACGCCTGTGCATTCTACACTGGCCAGTTCGCCAAATCTACCCCGGGCAAGAGCAGTCCGGTATCCGGGGTCTTGCTCTCGGAGAGGATCGATCGTGGAATCGTATTCGCCGCATACCGCAAGCCGAGAACCGGCGAGGACAGGCTGGGACGCGCATTCAACGAAGAGCAGCTAGGTGACTTGCACAGAGAGGCAGAGGCACTGGTGGAGATGCTCATTGACATTCACGTCGCAAACCGCCTTCGTCAGCCCCCAGCACACACCTCTATTCCCGATGAAACGGGTCCAATGCCAGTGCAGCCGCCTGTTGGTGCTTGAGCGACAGCACTCGCTCAGCTACACTGCGTCTCCCCTTCGGGCCATTATGACATCACACTGCGACAGCAAGCATTCTCTTTTGTAATTTGATCGATCTCGGCATTAACGGAGTTGTGGGCGTGGCATCGTACTTTGCCTCTTCACACTGCGGCATGTTTGCAAGATACCTCCAACGGCGGCTGTTCTCGATTTGGCAAGTCTTTGGAACGATTATTATGATTACGAGTGGCGTTACGAGTTGCTTGAGCGGACTCGGATTTGGGTGGCACAAGTGCGTTTTGTTCTTTGCAGGCAGACACGTCTGCCACCGGCCGCCTTTGCAGGAACGAGAACCAGACTCGAACCGCGAGCACAAGACGTGCAGGACATGGGTATGAACGTTGCTAGGATTGTGTGGACCAGGGCGCCTCGAGCACGAGGGAGTCACATTTGGAGGACCGTTAGTTGCAGATGCAACCAATGTAGATAGAAGCAAGGCATGAGCCTCATCGTGGTCGTTCACAAACAGGCCCGGAATGAAATCACTACTCGTGCACACCGTCGTCGGCCGTCTCTCCTCATGCTCGTGCACGTTTCAAACCGAGAATTCGTAATGACAAGAGCGTATATGCTATTTCCTGTTGGATGTCTTATGGTGGCCAGGTTGGTGAGCGATGGAGTTGGGGCAGTTGCTTGACTAGCCAGCCGGCTTCGAAATGCGACGTTCATGTTCCCGTGACATCATTGCGTATGTAAGGCGGGCCGCCATCATCCAACCCAGAACTTCAACGTCACCTCTTCCATACTGCACTCATTCGCTCACTTTATAAATCGACGAGGCGAACTCATTTCCTGGCGCCGTTGTCACGCTGTGGCTCGCCTTTACGCGAACGTTTGGCTATCACCACAAGTCAATCGCCAATCGCCGATTCGCCACATCCGCTCTCCCTCTCCGGCCCGCGACAGCAACTCGTTGGCTTCTCGACCACAGAGCCCTCGCCCGCGATGACGGGAGATTGCCAAGCGCCTGCCATGTCCGCAGCAACGAGGAGCGTCCTGGCCAAGGTGCGGCGCATGGTGCCGCCGATGCTGGACAAGTTTCACAAAGGTTCGTCTCCTCCCGCGTCAGCCGCGCCGCCCTCGGGCTTCGTCGAGGCTCCTATGCCATCTCTCGTGCGTGCTGATGGCTGACATCCTACGCAGGGCAGCTGGGGCGTGTGGCCGTCATTGGCGGCAGCGAAGACTACACGGGCGCGCCGTACTTTTCGGCCATGGCAAGCGCGAGATTGGGCTGCGATATGGTGAGTGACGCGCTCACAGACGGATGAGCCGGGGGGCTGTGGGAGCAACGGCTGATGAGATGGGCACGTCCCGGGAGCAACCAGTCTCACGTTATCTGCACACCAGCCGCTGCGGCGGTCATAAAGACGTACTCGCCGAATCTCATGGTTCACCCGCTCATGCGGCAGTCGCCCCCAGAGAAGAGCCAGCAGCAGCAGCAGCACGACTCGGACTCGGACGCAGAGCACATCGCCGGCCGCATCGTGGACATGCTGCCCCGGCTGCACGTCCTCGTCGTGGGGCCGGGGCTCGGGCGCGATCCGCTCATGCAGGCGACGGTGGCCCGCGTCATCCACGCGGCGCGCGAGCGCGAGATGCCCGTGGTGCTGGACGCCGACGCGCTGCTGGTGGTGCAGCAGAACCCGGGCCTCGTCAAGGGCTACGCGGGGGCGGTGCTGACGCCCAACGTGGTTGAGTTTAAGCGTCTCTGGGACTCGCTCGGGCTGGACGAGCCGGGCGATGGCGCCGGCGAGACGGGCAAGGTGGAGGCTCTGGCGAGGGCCCTGGGCGGCGTGACGATCATACAGAAGGGCGGCAGCGACTTCATCTCCAACGGCAAGACGACTCTAACAGACGACCTGACAGGGGGCAAGAAGAGGAGCGGAGGGCAGGGTGACACGCTGACGGGCTCGGTGGCCACGTTCCTAGCGTGGAGGAAGGCCTACATGGACAGGCTCTGGAATGTGGGTGACAGCCCGCTGTCGGCGGACGAGATGATGGGGCTGGCTGCCTTTGGCGGCAGCGCCGTGACAAGGGTACGTCCGAGTCTACTTTGTCCATCTTGCCCCTCCATGTTGTGCTTTCCTCGCTGTTCCAGAATCCGTTCACGCGTGTATTTTGCCGTTGGACTCCGCATGTAGCGGCTCTGACGATGCTTGTGCAGCAGCTAACATGGCAGCCAGGAGTGCTCACGCTTAGCGTTCTTAGTAAAGGGCCGAAGCCTGCAGGCGAGCGACCTGACGGATGAGATCCACACGGCGTTCCTGGGACTGTTCGGGGAGGTGGACGGAGACTCTGGCGCGAAGCTTTAAGGCCTGGGCAAGTACAAGAGATATAGACCAGCTGGAGTTGAAATATAAGCTACGGAACAAGCACATGGCGGCGTACTGCGCTGAGAGGTCATCTGATGTGTTTGTTCGAACCGGTTCAGGGCGGACCCGGCGGATAGGACGGGCACGACAGGCACGACGGAAATTGGGGGCATGACGGCCATGACAGACATGACAGACATGACAGACACGACAGATATGATAGACATGACGGAGACGACGGGCACGGCGGGTACGGCAGACATAACGGGCACCATAGGCACGACGGGACGCTGGCTATCTCATAGTAGATGTATGTCCCATGTCGGCGAGGAGAGTAGGGCGGCGCATAACGGCCAAGGCGTGTCTGGCAAACGGACGTCTCAAATCTTGCAAATGGTAAGCGTCTTGAACAAAGGAAATTGAGGGCGTTCATTGAGTTATGAGCTCTATTTTTACATGTGGTGGTACGAGTGACGAGTCTCCCAGTCTCGCGATCGCTCCATCAGATACACCCCCTCGGCTCTCCCTCCGCTTTACGCGAGATCAACTACAAAAATCGGTATAGACAGCAGCATCCCCAACAGCCCTTTCTCTATGTCGCTCAAGATGGCGAGTGATTAAATGCTTAGCCGAGGAAGCTCTTGATGAAGGACGACGTGACCTCCTTGAGGCGGCCCTCGAGCTCCTTGCTGATGGCGCCCTCCTTGTCGAGCGTGGCGAGAAGGTCGGACTCGTTGGCCTTGAGGTGGGCGAGGTAGTCGGACTCCCACTGCAGGACCTTGTCGACGGGGACCGTGTCGAGGTAGCCGTTGACACCGGCGAAGATGAGGGGAACCATCTCGTTGACAGCCATGGGCGAGTACTGCTTCTGCTTGAGGAGCTCCGTCAGGCGCTCACCACGGGCCAGGGTCTGCTTGGTGGCAGCGTCCAGGTCGGAACCGAACTGGGCGAAGGCAGCGACCTCACGGTACTGGGCCAAGAAGAGCTTCAGGGAACCAGCGACCTGCTTCATGGCCTTGAGCTGGGCGGAGGAGCCGACACGCGAGACGGAAAGACCGACGTTGATGGCGGGACGGACACCCTTGTAGAAGAGCTCGGACTCCAGGAAGATCTGGCCGTCGGTAATGGAAATGACGTTGGTGGGAATGTAAGCAGAGACGTCACCGCCCTGAGTCTCAATGATGGGCAGGGCAGTCATGGAGCCGCCACCGTGGTCGTTGTTGAGCTTGGCGGCACGCTCCAGCAGACGGGAGTGCAGGTAGAAGACGTCACCGGGGTAAGCCTCACGGCCGGGGGGACGACGGAGAAGCAGCGACATCTGACGGTAGGCAACGGCCTGCTTGGACAGATCGTCGAAGATGAGAAGAGAGTGCTTTCCATTATCACGGAACCATTCGCCAATGCAGGCCTAGAGTAAACGATTTAGCAACTGACCAGTTCAGGTGGGATATGATATCAACTTACACCAGCGAAGGGAGCAATGTACTGCAGAGGGGCGGCCTCGGAGGCGGTGGCGGCGACGACGACAGAGTACTTCATGGCGTCGTTCTCCTCGAGGGTCTTGACAAGCTGGGCAACGGTGGATCGCTTCTGGCCAACGGCGACGTAGACGCAGTACAGCTTCTTCTCCTCGTCGTTGCCGCTGTTCCAGCGCTTCTGGTTGAGGATGGTGTCGAGGGCGACGGCAGTCTTGCCGGTCTGACGGTCACCGATGATCAACTCACGCTGACCACGGCCGATGGGAACCATGGCGTCGACGGACTTGAAGCCGGTCTGCACGGGCTGGTTGACAGACTTGCGGGGCAGAATGCCGGGGGCCTTGAGCTGGGCTCGGCGCTTCTCCTTGGTGTTGATGGGGCCCTTGCCGTCGATGGGGTTACCCAGAGCATCGACGACACGGCCAAGCATCTCAGGGCCGACGGGGATGTCGACCTACAAGCGTGTCAGTGTCTTTCTGCAGCTTTGCCGTGGTTGACAGGAGGAGCTGCAACTTACAATCTCGCCGGTACGCTTGACAGTCTCACCCTCACGGACGAGACGGTCAGAACCGAACAGCACGACACCGACCTGGCCGGCCTCGAGGTTCATGCACATGCCCTTGACGCCAGAGGCAAACCTGGAGAACAGTGGTTAGATGCGTCCGTCCCATTCGCCATGGCGACCAGCAGATTGGAGACTCACTCGACCAGCTCCTCAGCCTGGACGTTGGCCAGACCGTGGACACGGGCAATACCGTCACTGTAAGCAAAAAAACGTCAGCAATTCCGTCGTTGTCGATTCCAAATGTCGTGATTGCGGCGCGAGCGCAGCGCAGTCGGCGACAATTGTGCCTCAAATGGCGAAAAGGCCGAATTGGCTTCGGGCGGGCGGGTCGACGTCTCGCAGCCCGTGGAGCTCCACATACCCGACGGAAAGGACGCGGCCAGTCTCAGCAAGGCCGGACTCCTCCTGGACACCGCGAATTCGCTGCTCGAGGATGGAGGAGACCTCAGTCGGCGAGGCCTTGGCGTCGGCGGCGTAGGATCGGACCTGGGTGGCCATGGCGGCGGGTGCGGCATTTCGGACCTGGGGCAGAAAAACAAGTTAGCCGAAGGCCCGACAAGATCACTCGCGGCAGCGACTCGAGGCGACGCGGCGGGCGTGCAGGCCCCGAAAAACGCATCCAACGACGCCCAGGCACCATCCGAAGATCCAATTGAGCTCTGCAGGCGTTTTTCTGATGGCGGCGGGCGTCGGCGGATGGCATTGGCGGTCGGCTCGGGGTGCTAGTTGAGGACACTCACCGCGGCGACCCTGCCGGCGGCAGAGACGGCGCCCACGGCGCGCGTGGACTGTCGGAGGGCGTTCCGGAACATGGTGAGGCGGTGTCTGGGAGGCGTAGATGGGAAGGAGGGCAATTGCAGCACCGTGCAATTGGGGAGAGGGGAGATTGGGGGTTGCGATGCTGCCTTTGCAGGAGAGCAAATGGAGATTTTCGGGAGGAACAGACAGTGACGGGGAAGCAGAGTCTGTGGAGGGAGGCGGGTGGAGCGGCGCTGGCCGCCGGCTGGCCAATCAGCGCCCGTTGCGCGGTTTTGCCAGCAAATTCCGAGGCCCCCCGGCCGTCTCTGCGCGTGGGTGCGGGCGGACCTGCCTGTGGATATGGATGCCTTGGGACAATTTTTGCCCGCCAGGCAGTGGTCCCGGCTGTGTTCCTGAATCCTGAGGCATCACTGCCCTCGCACCCGCCCGCTGCACCAACTAACTAACGTTCACTGCCGCCCGTGCTGGGGCACTGCTGGCCCGCCCGGACCCGACACCCATGAATGGGCCATGACTCCCGTCCCGTCGTCATGAGCTGAGGTGGACGTCGCGCGCATTCAACTCCTTGTTAAGCACGGCCGCTACGAAGTCATAATGCCTGAAATGCTTGCGATTGAGCAAGGTGGTCCGCGACCATCGGTACCAGCTTCTCGACCTAGGTACGAGGGTCACATTTCGGAGAGGATGAGTTACTCCGTAGACTCCGTCAATGCATATACGTACTCGTGGATCTTCCTCGGTTTTCTGCGCCATCACGCCTCTGCAGCTAATACTCCGTACAGCAGCACAAGATGCAGCGTCGTCATGGTGGTTGCCCATGTCATCCCGCGCCGTTCGATGTCTCACGACAGGAAATCCGTAGCTTCTAACTTCCCAATGCGGGTTTGCCCTGAACATCGCACAGCACACAGGCAAGACATGGCCGTGCAGTCACTACCATTACTATGTAGGAGGTGATAGGTGCCAGTCGAGTCCGGACTGAATGGGGCTCACATGATCCAATCGAGGCTGAGTATGACCGAGCCTTTATAGCAGTAACGTCAGAGATAGCAGAGACAGCAGCGACAGCAGCGACAGCAGCGACAGCAGCGACAGCAGCGACAGCAGCGACAGCAGCGACAGCAGCGACAGCAGCAAACGCGGCCCGTAACTCCTCTCGTCTAGTAGCCGCCCGGGCCATTAGGCTCTATTGTCCTCCTAAGCCCGCCGCCGCCCGACCTGACTTTTCTCTCGTAGCTCCTCTCGCGGTTGCCACGACGTAAAAGGAGCGTAAATATGGCCCTAGCACTATACACGCCCCCGCCGACGCTGACTTCGCCGCCAGCGCCTATTACGCCTTTACTGGCAATCCGATCATATTTCTCGACGACTTCAATATCTCTATATCCTTCATTACTTCATCACTTAAGCAATAGCTTCTAGAGCTAGCAGAGGATATTCTATTAGGGCTTTCCTTACGAGTAATTTAGCTAGTGTAACGGGTTGAGATTCGGCTGATGGGCTGGTTATGTATGTAACTGTAAGGGGCACGGGGCTTATTCAGCCAGAAGCGTGCTATAAACCAACAAATTGATTGCATTGCAGAGAAGAGAGCAGGAAGCTCTCGAGGAGCTGGCTACCTGGCGACATATAGTCGATACTCAGGGGCAGGTTGTGAGACCTCATTTGGTGGCGTTACCAGCATCGGCGTCAGCCGAATGCGCACCAACGGCTCAGCCCGTTACATCATCCCCTTCCTCTCCTCTGTCTCTTCCGCTGTTTGACAGGCCCGTCATTCTGCTCTATGGGTCCGTATGCGGTTTCGAAACGGTCTAATGCTGCTGTATCCTGTAGTGCCGTCACTGGTTCCCAACTCGGTCGAGTGTAGCCTTTCCATTTCACGTATCCCTCCCGTCTCCGGCCATTCCACCTAGCCTGCAGTATCTCTTCGATTTCCCACTCTTGTTCTCCTTCGTCGTTCAATATGGGTTCCGGTTGATAGTCGTCCTGATGCTGTGATGGAAAAGGGTCGTTCGCTGCGAGCTTAAGAAGGTCGGTGTGAAACACGTTATGTATTCCCGGAGGCGTGTCCAATCTGTATGCCAGTGGCGAAACCTCTTCTAAAACGGTGTACTTGGCATGTTTCCAATCCAGCTTCTTGCTTGGTCGTACCGTCTTAATATTGCGCAGGTTCAACCACACTTTATCCCCTACCTTGAGTTGCGTCGCGGGCTGACGGTGCTGGTTAGCGTATTGTTGTTGGACCTCCTGGGCGTGGGCCATCGCTGCCTGTGCATATTCCCAAGCTTCTTGGAGCTTTTTGACAATTCCTTCTCCCCTCTCGACGGGCGATTTATTTCCGTCCCGCAGAGGCTCATCCGTTTGGATAGGGTCAACCGTGTAACCGTGCGTCATGAAGAAGGGGCTGATTCCGGTAGAGGCCGCGTTCCTGTTGTTGATCGCTAACTGGGCTAAGGGGAGTAGCTTCTCCCAGTTGTCTTGGCAGTGGGTTGCGAAAACGCGCAGGTATAGTTCCACCGTTTGGTTCATCCGTTCTGTTGAGCCGTCCGTTTCTGGGTGGTAGGCTGTCGATATCCGGCGCGTGATTCCGAGGAGCTGGCATACGCGTTTCCATACCGCGTTTATGAATTGGGGGCCGCGGTCGCTGACAATTGCCTCGGGGAAGCCGTGATGGGCTACAACATGAGTTATGAAGCCGTTTGCAATAGTGTCGATGTCTTCATCTACCAGACCACAGAGGACGGTCCCCTTACTCAGCCGGTCAGTGATCACCAGAAGTGTGGTGGCACCTGATGCTGAGCTAGGCGGGAGCCCGGTGACAAGATCCATGGAAGTCTCTCTCCACACACGCATGGGGATCGGAAGGGGCCTCAGTAGGCCTCGTTTCTGATCTCTCCAGGGGTGGGCTCCGCCACACGTATCACAATTTCGTATGAACCTTCGTACGTCCTGTGAATAGTTGGGCCAGTAGAACCTTCTGGAGAGAATGCTGAATGTATTCTCTCGTCCGGGGTGCCCGGTGATGGGGGAGTCGTGGACTTCGTGCAATATGGCAGTTCGCAGGGGTTCGTGATCTGGTACCCATAGGGAGTCTCTATACCGTAACCAACCGTCATCCCCGATCGTGCATTCCGAGATGTTGATTGGGAGTTTTAGATCTGGGGGGAATCTTCGTGCCTTCTTTGCCACTGCGTTTAATGCTTGCTGGAAAACTTGATCTTCGCGGGCCCCTATCGACCATGACCCGATCAGGTTTTCTGGAAGCAGTGGGGGCTGGTTTGGCAGTTCGTTTGGCATGGTTTCCGCTTTCCGTATCACCACCGAGGGGCGGAAGATCTCTTGTACGCGGGCTGATAACCTGATGTCATCGACGCTGGCTGGCAGGTCTTGTTCGCGTCGGGATAATGCATCGGGGACGGGAGCGTCTTTCCCAGGCCGGAAGGCCAGTTTGATGTTATATCGAGAGAGCTCCTGGGACCAGCGCACTTGCCTTTCGTTTAACCTCTTCTTCTGAGTAAAATGTTCGAGGTTCTTATGGTCCGTGACGATGGTGAATTCCCCCACACTTCGTAACTCTGCGTCCCATGCTTCCAAACACCGCATGATAGCCAGCAGCTCCTTGTCGTGGATTTCATAATTGCATTCCGCCGGGGTGTGCTTCTTGGAGTAATAGGCCACGGGTCTAAACAGGCCGTCTTCTCCTCTCTGTGACAGACAGCCCCCGGTCACGTATCCTGACGAGTCTGCTTCCAAGCGGGTTTCCTTTTCTGGGTCGAACTGGGCCAGGACGGGGGCCGTAATAAACTTGGTCTTCAACGTTTGGAAGGCTTCCTCTTCCGCGTCCGTCCATCGGAAAGCTATGTCCTTTCCAGTCAACGCTGTGAGCGGCCGTATAATCTCAGCGAAGTCTTCGATGAAGATTCGATAATAATTGGCGAAGCCTACGAACCCTCGAACTCCTTTTTGGGTTGTTGGCGATGCCCATTCCATGATTGCTTCGACCTTGGCGGGGTCCATCCTGATTCCTACCCCGGCTTCGATGATGAATCCCAGGTATTTAACGGTCTGGACTTCGAACTCGCATTTGTCAATATCGAGGGACAGCCCGGCGTCCATGAGTTTCTCTAGGACGCGGAGGACCTTCTCTCTGTGGTCTTGCCTCGATCCGCAGGTGAATATCAGAATGTCGTCGATATATGCCGAGCAGAACTCATCCAGGTACTCCCGGAGGACGAAATTAATGTACCTCTGGAAGGTTGCCGGAGCTCCTGTCAGGCCGAACGGCATGACCGTCCACTCGTACAGTCCGTACCTTGTGCGGAATGCCGTCATCCACTCCTGCCCTTTTGTGATTCGTATCTTGTGAAAGGCGGCGGATACGTCCAGCTTGGTGAACCATTTCGCCCGGGTGATGTTGTTCAGCGTCTCCTTGAGGAGAGGCAGGGGGTAGCGATCCTTTTTCGTGATGCTGTTCAACGCCCGATAATCGACACAGAACCGTAACCCGCCTCCCGGCTTCTTCGCAAAAAGCACTGGGGCTGCGGCGGGAGAACTGCTGACTCGGATGAATCCTTGGTCCAGCAGTTCCGTAAGCGTTTTCCGCAGGACCAGGAGTTCGTCCCTGGACATGCTGTACAGGGGCCCCCATGGGATGGTCTTCTTCTTCCCGTCTTCGCCGGTTTCGATCTCGATAGTATGGTCGATGCCCTGTCGGTGTGGCGGCAATTCCTTGGCTTTCTGGGCATCGAACAAGGGGAGGGCTTTGTGGAAATGCTCAGGCAAGAGTTTCATCGGGTCGCCTTTTACCTTGGGCTTTAGAGCTTTGTTAATATCCGCAAGGCTCGCTGCGAATACCCGTGTCCCAAGCTCGGCGGCGGTGGATTCTCTTTTTGCTCTCCGGACTAATGCTGAGTAGGCCGTGGCCACGACCCTCTTGATAGAAGTCTGGGTCGGTGGTCTGTTTTCCACGCTGCGGACCGTGATCCCTGATGTTCCGATGTATAGGGTTCCTTCGGCTGGGTTCAGTTCCACTAAATCTTCGTTCATCCACGCCCGTCCTAAAATTAGCTGCTCGTTCAGACCGCCGATAATGTAGGCGTAGACCATCTTTCTGCTGTGCCCGTCTATGTCTATGTCGAAACATGTGATTTCGCTGATATCTGGGCGAGGGACTCCTGCGACCAGTTCTAAGAACCGTGGTCTGATTTTCACACGCTTCAGGTTCATGGAGGTGGCGAGGGAGTCATCGATGGCGCAATAACAAGTGCTACCCAAGTCGATCAATGTGGGCACGAATTTGGTATTGTCAATCATGACATCGACTGTCATGAGGCTGCTTTCCATTTTCTTTTGCGCTTCTTCCCATCCTCTTTCCACTTCTTCCTGAGAGTACCCCTGATGGCGGTTTTCACCAGGGGTTAGGCTTTTGGGGTTTCGTCTTCGTCTTCCGGGACTTCCTCTACCACGGGAAGGACAGTGTCGGTAGTGGCTGTTGCGACGGGCCTAATCGCTGGGGCGAATTTGCAGTGTGTGTAGGCGTGTCCGCTTCCACCGCACCGGAAGCACAGTCCCTTCCTTTTGCGCTCCTCGAGCTCTTCTTTGGAAACCCACTTGGCCCGGAGTACCTTGCCGTTGGCCCCTTTTGCGTAGCCACCTTTTGGATCGGGGGCTTTTGTGGCGGCTTTGTTCACGTGAGTCGTAGTGGTTGCTTCCCATTCCATGGCATTCTCGGTTGCGTTGGCTGTTGTGCCAGTGGTGGTACTCTTGGGGGGTGTCTTCCGACGCAAGTACTCTTGTTCCGTGGCGAGCCTCCCAACCGATCTTGTCCATGACGTCCATTCGTCGTCTCGTAAGTTCAGGGCATTGGCAGCGATGGTTTCCCTTAACGGATCGGCCAGGGTATCTTTGAACATGCTGACCTTGGCCGCGTCGTCCCAGTCCCAGGCACCGCTCTCCGCTAACAAGTTCTCGTACTTCCGGAGGTGAACGATGTAAGCAGTGTTACCTTGTCTCAATTTCCTCATCTCGTTCAACGCGTCGGTTTGTCGGTGTGGGTTGTCGAAGCATGCACGCAGGTGGTCCAAGAAGTCCTGATGGGTGTAGCCATTGACCTCTTGTTTTTCCACATAAGATGCTACCATATTGGCCGCCTTGCCTCCGAGCCTTGAGTAGATGTATGTAAACTTGTCATTGTCGGTCGGAAGGCAGGTGGCGTCCGTGACCAGCTTCCGCTTCATCTGGTTGATCCAAGTCCTGAACTCTCCTGCCTTTCCATCGAAGGTGGAGACATTGGGCAGTTTGGGCCGTGGCCGACAGACGTCCGGTTCGGTCGTTGGGTCTGAAGGTCCTGACTGGAAGCTTGGCGGCGGGTTGGGTGTCGGCAGCCCTGTTGTGGTTCCGGGTGTGATGTTCGTTGCTGCCGTGAGTCGAGACGTGAGTGTCTGCAGCAATTGTTGTTGAGCGACATTCTGGTCGTTGATGTGGGCGAGTCTGGTGTTGAGATCAGTTTGCAGTTGGTTCCAAATTTGTTCGTAAATCTGTTGGGCCGACTGCTGTCCTTGTGGATCGCGTGTCGGGGACCCTGCTGGTGGCCCTCCTTGCATCTGTTGATCCATTGTTCCGTAGTTCTTTGTGTTTGTGCGAATACTTATGATGGGCAGTATTATGCACCTTTTGAGCTTCTTCCTTTATCGTGCGGGTACTGTTGTGAGTACTGTTGCGCACGCCGTTACTGTGTTTCGAGATGCGAATGCAATCAATATGTAAGGGGCACGGGGCTTATTCAGCCAGAAGCGTGCTATAAACCAACAAATTGATTGCATTGCAGAGAAGAGAGCAGGAAGCTCTCGAGGAGCTGGCTACCTGGCGACATATAGTCGATACTCAGGGGCAGGTTGTGAGACCTCATTTGGTGGCGTTACCAGCATCGGCGTCAGCCGAATGCGCACCAACGGCTCAGCCCGTTACAGTAACCTCTTATCAAATAATCGCACGGAGGCCCCACATTTAGGAGTCTCAGTTCTTTCAACGCCAGCCTTCGTAAAACGTCCGAATTGGGTGAAATCTAGCGCTTTGCGGGCCCCACCCGCCTGAGCCACCGCCTCATGTAGCTTATGGTGGGCATGGCCATGCCTTGATGAGCCAGCAGGAAAGCCGACGTCACCCTGGGCACATAGACCGGGATCAGATCAAAAGGGATATAAATTCTTCTGTCCTGGTCTGTGAAAATGTTTCCAGAATGATGAAAAACAACCTTCAAGTCAAAAGCCACTGCTACAACTATGAACATGGGGTCTGCCGAGTCTAAACAGGTCGCGACACGCATGTCCCAGGCGACGCTCGCCAACATCAGCCTTCCAACCAAGTTTGGCTTTTGGTACAAGGGCAAGGCACACATCAGGCTCATCATCGGCGAGGACAAGAACAACACCACACACATCATCACACTGCCTGATGGCTGGTACGGAGACCTCATCTTCTACAACGGCCCAACAAACGCATCGGAGCCAATGGCCGTGGTCACGTACGGCAGCAAGATGGGCTGGCACGACAAGATCACGCTGGCGGCGCAGCCTGGACGAGCGCCCATCCACGAGGAAGTCAGAGTCCGCGGCAACGGTTGGTCCATGATATACGCCTTCACCGTTGCCATCGACAGCAATTCGCTGCCCGAGAGGTTCGAGTGGCGAAGCAGCAGGAGTGACGAGGTCAAGGAGCTGGGCGAGGGCTCCTTCGGCTACAAGCTGGTCCGCATGGGCCAGCAGGAGGAGATTGTCGCCGTCGCCGGCAACGCAAAGTGGGGGAGATCGTGGACCAAGGCGGCGGCGTTCCAATTCATGGGGCGAGGCGCCAGCGGCGAGCTCGGAGAGGCGTGGGCGGTGATGGCCGTGGTGTCGTTTACGCGGATTGTGCAGCGCAACATGCAGGCTGCGGTTGCGGCGAGCGCGGCATAGTACGTTGCAAGTGCTCAGTTTATGTCTGGTGAATTTTGAGAGATGGATACCCTAGTATAGCGTCATTGCGGTTTCGTTTGCGACAGTCGGTGTACTGATCATGGGAAGAGGCAGTTGAAGATCGAAAATATACTCGATACATCAGGTTGTGATAGTCATGTGTCAGAGGCATCCCAGGCACGACGGATTTCATGGGCACGACGGGCTTCGTCGACATGAGCGATACTTCTCATGTTCAGCAAAGCAGCCCACGACATAATAGGCAGCCGGATATCGCTCTGCTTATAAAGTTTCAAGTCGACATGAGGGACCTGACACCAGGGGAGAACGCCCAGAACGGGCACGCTTATTTTCTCTTCCGGTAGTTCGGACGGATCGCATAGATCCGAGACGATAGGCCTAATGGACCATTCCGAGAAGATACCACGGCCGCTGCCAAGAGGCTGATTGCAGAGTCATCGGCTGGCTTGGTGGCATTACGCGGTGGCAGGGTGAGCCGACCGCAATCATCAAGAAGGACCGGTACTCCTATGTATGAGTATTTCTCGTATCGTTGGTCTCGACAATCGTGGTGTTAGCGACACTGGAGTGGTGACCGCATAAGAGAGCAGCGCTAACACCGGTAGAGTGGTCCGCAGAGCCCGCGAGGCCAAGGATAGAGTGGTCCTCCCGCTATGATCCTGATCCTATGATGTACTTGTATTGCTTCGTAAACTACCAGCCCTGCCGCGTACTCGTAATTTGAGTGAGATTTCGCTAGAAATTCTTGTAGACCCGCGTCCTTCCAGCTTCCCGAGCAACACGCCCATTCAGCTGTCGCCAGCGGGTCTACAAGGATTTCTGGCGAAGCCCAGGAACATGAAGCGCGTGCTTCATGTGGCATCGCCTCTCCCCAACGGTGATTACGGAGCATGCTGACAAGAGGCAAGCCTGCCCCTCGTGGCGCATTGCCGTGAGGTAGCAGCCTCTCTGCTCGGGGTTGTGCAGGCGGCTGCGTAGTGTCGCTCCAAGTCTACAACGCACTCGAACCTACGTAGCATTTTGGTGAACATGTACGAACCATGTACGATTTCAAGAGGCAGCTACGAAACGACGTTCAATCGCAGGAATGGAAAGGGTACGTGCCGACAGTTTTCACATTCGTGGGCAAGTATACGGAAGCCGGCTGAGGCGCCGGTCGGTCTCTGAGGCCGTAGCTCGACTCAATTCCAAGTCGGAGCTCATGCAAAGGCAACGGAAATACATGACCGCGTGACCCTATTTTGTTCCCAAAAGCAATTCGCCATGACCATCCGTGAAGACAAAACCCCGCGTTGAATATGAGACGATTTATCGGACGATGCCGTCGAAGCGCTGCTTGAACCACTTGACGGTCTCGTCGCGCTTGATGCGGTGGTTGAAGCCGATGGTGCTCTTCATGCGGCGGCGGCGGGTGACGCGCTCACCGGGGCGGGTCATGCAGCAGTAGAAGTCCATGCCGTAGATACCGATGGAGGGGTCGTACTTGATGCCGAGATCGATGTGCTCGCTGATGCCGAAGCCGAAGTTGCCAGTCTCGGAGAAGTTGCGCTTGCGCAGCTCGTACTCCTTGACCTTGAGGCCACGCTCAAGAATCTCCTCGGCCTGTTGCCTGTCAGATTGGCTGTCGCATTGGCGTTGTTGCTTGCGGTGACGGAAATATTTACCTTGGGGCCACGGACGGTGACGTGGACAGCAATCTTCTCGTTACGGCGGATACCGAAGGTACGGACGGTGTAACGGGCCTTGCCTGCACAATCGAGTCAGATAACTGTGGCATCGCGAGGTTTCAATCGGGCGCAGGAAATAAAAACGTACTGTAGACGGGCGTCTGACCAGACAGCTGCTCGAGCACCTTGGCGGCACGGGTAAGTCTGTCACCAGACTCGCCGACGGAGATGTTCAGAACGAGCTTCTGAATCTTGAGCTCCCGCATGGGGTTGTTTGCCTTCTCGGACGCCATTGCTGCGGTGGTTGTCGACGGAGGGTGGTTGATTGCGTCGAAGTTGCCGTGAGGGGAGGTTGAACAGACGAGAATTTTGTGAGGCGCCATGAAATTTCGAGGGTTTTGGTGCCCTCAAGCGAGCCAGTCGAAAAAGCGGGGCGGGTGGTGTCCCGAAGAGGATTAGCGCAACTGGTGGTCGGTACATCTGGTTTGTACCTGGTTTCTCAGCCTTCTGCATCAGGCTCCGCGAAATTTGGACCTCGCAATCACTTCGCCGCAACGCGCAGAGCTTCGAGGTCACCGCGCTCGCGCAGCAAGCTCCGTCACCCACCACCAACGCTTCCCTACAGATCCTCTCGTATCGCGTTCGGCAAGCTCGCCAAGCAGCAGTCAAGATGTCGTCGAACAAGCAGGGAAAGATGGTATGCGTCCCGCGTCGAGCTGAGAACCCCCGCCGTGTTTGAATGAGCAGAATGCTAACGGCTCGCGTGTTTGCAGATTGGCTACGTACGTGCTCCTCTTTCTGCTTCGGCAGCATGCATATCAGAGGGCTTTACTGACTGAGAGTGCTTAGATCAACTGGCGCATGCGCATCATCCTCAATGATGGCCGCCAGATGACGGGTCAGATGCTCGCGTTTGACAAGGTATGTTTACCAAGGAACCACCGAATTCGGGCGCCGCTGACAATGTTGGCAGCATATGAACCTCGTCCTCGCCGACACCGAAGAGTTCCGCCGCGTGAAGCGCAAGCAGGCCAGATCTGGTGCTCCCGGCTCCGACGCGCACGTCATCGAGAACGAAGAGAAGCGAACACTTGGCCTCGCCATTGTTCGCGGCGCCCAGATCGTTTCCGTCTCCGTCGAGTCCCCTCCCCCCGCCGACCCCAGCGCGCGTCTCGGAAAATCCACCGCAGGCGGCATCTCCTCGACCCTCGGTGCTGGCCCCGGCGTCGCCCGGCCGGCTGGTCGTGGTGCCCCTCCTGCCTCTCTGGCTGTGAGCACTGACCTTGCCTTGCGTTCCAAGACCTCCTCCGAATCTCATTCTGAGGCTAACAATGCCCAGGGTCCTGCTGCCGGTGTTGGCGGTGGTGCCCCTCCCCCAGGTTTCCCCGGCTTTCCAGGCGGTGCGCCTCCCGCTCCATTCGGACGCGGCGGTGGTATGTTGCCTCAACCCATTTCCCATCAAGTTGCCAGAGATTGACCCCTCTACAGGTCCTCCTCCCGGATTCCCTGGCCAGTTCCCTCCTCCTGGGTTCCCCGGCAACTTCCGACCTCCTGCTGGATTCCCTGGCGGCGCCCCTGGCGGTCCTCCCGGAGGCCCCCCCGGCTTCAACCCTCCTCCCCGGAAATAGGGCGATGCATAATTCTTGTTCTTTGGCGCTGGGCGGTTTGGGATTCGATGCTGCGTTTTGCAAAACATGACGACACGGTTGCTGCAGGCAATAGACCTGTATTTTGCTGCATTAAAAGGGACATGCGAGGCCCCGACCACCACCGTGGGGGCATGACAGTTTGCAAAGTGCGTCATCTGGGTCGAAATTGTATGTGAGACTTTCTTCACATGTCCGCTTTGACGACGATGTTGACATGGACGGCGGAAGACTCGTGAGATACAGGGTCTCCCTTCTTCGAGACGCGCCTTTGCCAGCCGAAGGAGGGGCACGGGTCAGCTTGGTTGGGCATGGTCTCGTGGTTAGGAATCCGTCAACGGCATGAAGCTGAAGGGGATCTGGGTGGTACCTTTGGTTGTCACCGGGGCACATGGACGCTCGGTGGCTCTTACGCTCACAGCTAGTTCAGGCCCTTAATAGATTGGCTGCCTTTGCGACATTGCTTGCGGACCTAGGTGCTACACATGGCGTGGGGACTATCGTGGCCCAGTCATCAAGGGTTTGTTATTCTGAATTGCATCTACGGTAGGTATCGAACTGGAACACGGCTTGCCAATGGAGGATACAACGCCAAACGCCGTTTTGTGTTACGACAGGAGCCACTCTTTACCGGCCCCCCTTTCCTCCTCCTCTCTCGTGCCAGATGCCCTACTACACGCCGACAGCATGGCTGAAGACTCTGGCCGCCAGCTGGCTCAACAGCCTCGACCTGTCGTCCTGGGGCAGTTCCTGCACGTCTCGTCAGCAGCGTTCATGGCAAAAGCACACGACCACGGGCGCGCGCGAGGCGTCCCGGCTCCCATCGGACTCACCTGGAACACGGCATAGACGCTCTTGCCCTTGGCGTCGCGCACGGCGCCGAGTCGATTGCCGGCAACGGCACCGGCGACGAGACCCGGGACGTTGGCGACGATGAAGCCGAGGGCGCCGCCGCTGGCGCCACCGAGCAGCGCCCAGAACCTGCTCGTGGGCGCGTTGCTGCCGTCCCCCTCGGCCATGCCCTCCTCGCGCATCATCTCCTCGAAGACGTCCTCGAACTGCGCATCCTCCGTCTGCTGCCTGTCGCCGCGGTGCTGTTGCTGCTGCCCCTGCGGGCGGCCGTTGCCGGTGAAGAAGTTCCACGCCCACGAGTAGGCGTTGCCAGCGCCGCCGCCGGCGGTGTCGTTGCCCTGCGGCGGGATCTCTTCGTCCGCAGACTCGTCGTCATCGTCGTCGGCGGCGAAGGGGTCGGCGTAGGAGGACGAGGACGAGGACGAGGTGGCGGGCTTGGTCGTCTTGCGGCGCGCGCCCGGGAACAGGCGGCGCTGGGTGTCGTACTCACGCCGGCGGGAGGCGTCGGACAGGGTGAAGTAGGCGTCGTTTACGAGCTGGAACTTGCGCGTGCGGGCGGGGCGGTCGGGTGAGTCGGTGGCGACGCGGTCGGGATGCGTCTTGAGGGCGGCGCTGGAGGCGAAGGCGGGCAAGCTGTCAGTGGATGGAGCCCGCCGCAAGAGATGGTGGTCACGGATGCATGCACAGCTGCGAGTAACTGGGAAGGGGGGGCTCACCGCTTGTACGCATCGCGAACCTGCTGGTCCGTCGCCGTCTCCTGGATCCCCAGGATGGCATCTGTAGCCCGGGAACTGTCAGTCTTGTCTGGCACGTGGATGCGGATTGATGGCGGTGCGGTGGCCGCTCACAGTAGTCGGGTGGTGGTCCCGTCGCCATTGTGTGTCGAACGTGTGGGAGCTGTCAGGGGGGGGGATGTCGTAGAAGTCGAGAATGGGACGTGTCTTGTTGTCTGAGGTGCAAGTGCAAGTGCAGGTGCAGGGTGCACGATGCAGGTTCGAGATGACAGTTCGCGGAGTCAGTCAGTCAGTCAATGAGTGAGTCGTCGTTGGGGCTGCTCAGGAACCGGGAAGTGGGATGGATGGCGTAGATGCATGGATGTGCAAGCGCAACGTCATCGCTGGACGCTACGGGTCCCCGCCGTTGTGGCCCCCTGTCCGCCGCTGGCTGGCGCGCTCATTAGGGCCCCGTTCATCACGACGCCGCCGCCGCCGCTGCAAGAACGGCGGCCGGCCTCGCATGGCACTGCGGACCTCACGTCGCGCACACTGCTGCTGCACGCGCGCATTGCATGGATGCTATGCATTGCTACTCCATGCTTTGTATGTGGTAATTACAGAGTATCCAAAAAGGTAGGGTATCACCAACAACAGCCAACACGCAGCCGGACGCCCAACACCACCATCGACGTCGCCTCTACTCTCCCCTACTCTACTCCTCTGCTCTGCTCAACTCAACTCAACTCAGCTCAGCTCTCCCCAACGCCGCTCCATCCCAGCGCCCGCGTCCGCGCCCAGGTACCGCGCCGCCCGCGCAAGGGCGTCCTGCGTCGTCTGCTCGGCGGCGTCGTGCATGTCCGCGCGCTGAAAGTGCGCCGCCAGCACCCACAGGTCGCGGATCACGCGCAGGTTTGAGTCGGCCCCGTGCGCCGCCTCGCGCTTCGTCACCGCCCACCGCAGGTTCTCCTCGGCCGGGCCCCATTCCTGCCGGTCCTGCTGCAGCCGTGCGAGCATCTTGCGCGCGTAGGCGTGGAACCGCGCCCGCGACCGCGACCCCCCGCCTGACGCCGACGTCGTCCGGCCCAGCAGGTCCCGCGCGAGCCGCTCCGCCGCCGCCCGGTCCCCGAGGTCCATCTGCGTGTACTCGAGCTGCAGCGCGCAGATGCGGAACGCGTCCGACTCGTCGTCCGGGTCTGCCGCCGCCGCCGCCGACGACGACGACGACGACTCGTGCTGCCCCTGAAGCGCGTCCAGCGCCGTGAGCATGGCCTCGCGCCGCTGCGCCAGGTCGCAACCCTTGCGCAGGCGCGTCCGCCCGTCCCAGATGAGCTGCTCGTAGAGCCAGAGGTGCTGCGGCGTCAGCGAGCCGATGCGGTCCGTGAGGACGTGTACGTTGCGGAGCCACGCCTGCCGCAGCATGTGGCGGACCTGTTGCCGGCCGCGCTCCGTCTGGTAGTCGCACCTCATCAGCTGCTCGAGGATGCGGCGCAGCGGGTGTCCCGCCGGCCGCCGCCGCGCCGCGAGTGCCGTCGCGTGCGGGAGGAACATGCCGAGGAGCTGGATGTGCCCGCGGTCCACCATGTCGTAGACGGTGTCGAGGATGTGCCACACGAGGTCCGGGTGGTCCTCGTCGAGCACAAACTCGAGCGCGTAAAAGGCCTTGCGCGCCGCCATGCCCGCGAGCTGTCCCTTGCCGTAGTACCACAGGTCGAAGACGAGCTCGAACGTCCGGTACATGGTCCGGCTGTCCTGCAGGTGCGGCTGGTTCGGGTTGGCGAGGTACCGGGACATGGGGTCCGCGCCGGCCCGATGCGAGTCCAGCTTGCCCAGGCTCCACGAGAAGACGCCGTCGAGGACCAGCTCAAGCCCCGCGTTGGGCCCGGCAGCCCTGTTGATGCGTTCGATGGCCAGCGGCTGCTGCTCGCTGGGCTCCGTGGTTCCGGGACGCGGGACCTCTTCGACGCCGGCGTCGGCATCAGATGCAGACGTGGTCGCCGACGGCGCAGGCGTCGAGGCGCCGGGACCCTCGTGCGCCTTGCGGTACGTCCGCTTGCGCATGTCCCACTTCTTCAAGCGCTTCTTGTACATTTGCTCTCTTCACGGTGACGTCGTTAGCGTCCAGCGCGCCCAACTCTCGACTGCCGGCAACCTGTGCGGGCGCTGTGGTGACTCACGTCGCGGCGAATCCATGCCTGCTCTCGAGGATCGCCATCGTCTCGACCAGCTTGCGGTTCTCGTTTATGTAGAGCTGCTCGATGACGCCCTTCATCGACTTCCACTCGGCCTCGGTGTGCTCCCTGGAGAGGGTTCGCTCAGGCGCCACGGGGGCGCTGCCCGGCGCCCGCGGAGCCAGCACCGGCAGCACCCGGGAAGCCATGGCCGCGTCTGCCGCTGATACTTTGTAGATGGGAGTGACTCAAGCCCCAGACGGCGCCGTGACACGCGTACACGTACAAGATGGAGGCTCCGGGAGAGGGTGGTGACGGTTGAGAGCTGGCCCTGCCCGGGGAAAGGCTCGACTATGCGACCAGCGGCTGTGTCTCGCGCCTGCTCCGGCCAGGCACGTCGTCCATCGTAGACATGGAATGGAGATGGATGGATGGACGGAGGGAGGGAGTCGGGGTCAACGAGGATAACGCAGCGGATTACGTCTTAAGCGTGAGCGGCGCCAGCAGCCAAGGCGCCTTTAAGGAAAGCCCGTGTTTGGCAACCTAAACTCTATCCTCGCGTCGACGTTCCGATTGGCCGAGTACAAAGCCCAGCAACGGATATTGTTCGTGAGCACTGGCTGAAAAAGCGTTGGCGCCGGCTCCTGGGAAACGTGCCGACTTTATGGTCCCTTGCAGCCGTGGCCCAGCCTCGGTGCCGAGGAATAGAGGTCGTGTCGAGCGGGTGTTTTTCCTTGACACATAGAAAAAAAAAACATTCGACTCGAAGTCCCTCGATGCTCTCAACGAGAAAAGGTCCATGTTCACACGATTCCATGGATTCTGCGACTTGACATTTTGCCAAGCCCCGGGCTACCGGGTAGTCTGATAGAACCCAAATGACTAAGCAGCCTCAATTTTTTTGCGGGACCGCCGGGGCGCGCAATAAAATCCTGAGCGCCGCGGGTGAAGCTTCGCTTCCTCTTCTTCTTTTTCCTCTTCGTGCGGCTGGCATAACCTGAAAATTTATCCCGTGTTGCTCGAATCCTTCAATCAATGGATATACATCGCAGCGTCAGTTATGCCCCAGATCAATTTTAATTGCACGCCGGAACCCTGCCACCTGACTTCGTGCTTGTCGCACGTCTGTCGCGGCCTGGGGATCGGACACTTCAAGACCCAAGATTCGCGTAGCCTGAGGCATCATGAGATTTGACTCTCCGCGTCTCGATCCTCCTCGATACGACACCGACAAAAGAGAATGTGTGCCAAAAGCGAGAAATGCCATGATTCGTGTGCTGTTTAACTCTGCACCTGATGCTCTACGAATGCTACCAGAACTCCGTTGCTGGCTCCCCGACCCGACTCGAGTCTGGATTGCTCTACACCACCGTCCCGTCGGCCGCCAGGGCGGTGAATTCCCCAGCACGACGAGTTCCCGCCGCGACGTCCGTTGTCGTCTTTTGCTCCGCCAGTCCACTCGACTTATTCGTCCTCGCCCACCTTTTGCAGCTTGCCCATCTCGCGCTTTGTACCCGCTTCGCCGATGAGCTTGAGCCGGTCGATGCGGACCGCCTCGGCACCGTCGGCGCCCTTTTGGACGTAGAGAATCAACGTCGTCGTCTTCTGGAACTTGACGTAACGCAGGCTGATGTTGGCCGTGCCGTCTGCGTTCCAGTCCTCGGGTTTCAAGGTGATGGCTTGCGTTGGCTCTGTCTCGTCCGCCTCGGAGAAATCCATGTTCTGCGTGCGGTTGATGTACAGGTGGATGACCTCGGGCCTCGTGATGTCGTCTTGGTCCTCGGCTGGGATGGAGGTGATCTGTGAGCAAGTCAGCAGCTGGAACGTTGGGCCAGTATTCAAGGCAAATGCCGACCTGTAGAGTGTGCAGCTTGACGGACGACTGGAAAGGAACGAAGAGGAGCAGTTGGTCATCTGCGCCGCTTTGCACCCAGTCCTTGTCCTTGGTCGCCGTCGCCTTTCCCTTGTCGAGGGCGCTGGGCTTCGAGTCGGTGAAGAGGACCTTGACCGGCCCAGCGTCTTCGTCGGCGTTGAGGAGCTCGCAGTTGCGGATCTCGACCTGGTCCGAGACGTCGCTGTAGCCACGGGGGATTGCGGCTCCCTTCCACGGGCCGCCGGCGCCGGCGCCGGAGCCGGAGCCCTCACCCAGCGACTCAACCTCGGTGGCGAGCTCCTGGACCACCTTTTTCAGCTCGGCCGGGTTGGCGCCTTGTATCTTCTTGGTGACCTTGGCGTCGCGGAAGAGGAGAAACGTCGGCAGGGCGCTGACGCCGTATTCCTGGGCGATGTTCGGGTTGTTGTCGCTGTTGACCTTGGCGAAGGTGACGAGGTTGGGGCGCGAGAGCGACTCGGCGAGCGTCTGGTAGAGGGGTGCGATTTGCTTGCAGGGGCCACACCAGTCGGCGTAGACTACGTAGAGGAGAGTAAGTCGGGCTGGCACCTTGAAGCAGAGGGCTCGCGAGCGGGTGCTGGTCGCGAGCGCAGCAGACGTCGGATGGAGGGGCAGGGTGTCTCACAGTCGGCGACGACAATCTTGGAGCTCTTGAGCGTCTTGTCGAACTGCTCCTTGGAGCTTATCTCGACGAGGGACTTGGACATGGTGTGGGATGCTGGCCCCGAGGCGGGCTTTGGCGGAGCTCAGTGTTTGGAAGTGCAGTGGTGGTTGGAAGTCGAAGAGCGGGAGGGTCGAGACTGTTGATGGAGGCAGCCGGGCGACGCGCCTCAGGGAAGGGAAGCGTTGCTGACGCAGGCGGGGCAGGTAAGGTATGCGGCTTGGCGGGCACTCGTAAGGTACGAGTACGTCTGGGCGGGATTGATGGAACCAGGGGGTGGGCAGGCAGGTGCTCAGCGCCCAAAGCACCAGGGCACCTCACACCAGAGCTGAGCGAGGGGGCTGCCGCCCTGACCCGCTGCCTTGGTGGCCACCCAGTGGACTCGAGCTCGCCCGGGCGCCCATTCACGGCGCCGTGGGGAGAGGACCTGGAGGGAAAGGGGGGGGCCCGGGCAGGGAGCTCCAGCTGTCGTCCCCCTCCTCCAGGGCCTTCAAGGTTTCGGTTTCCACTGACGTAGCCTCCCGTCCGTGGACGTCCAACGGCACGCCCAGCAAAGCTCAGCTCCGGCACGGAGACGCCAACGACGAGGGTCCGACCAGCCCACGTCGTCGTTCAATGCGCAGCGCAACAGGTGCGGCACACTTGTCGGCCGCACGACCTAGCTGAGGTCCATGATGCACCAGCGTAGGTACTTCGTAGCAGACACAAACCTACCGGGCTCGAGGGCGCACTGCCGTGTCCGTGGGGACTCCCGTCGGCGTCTCAGGAGTCCCGTCAGGACTACCTTAGTCAGGACTCAGGAGTCAAGCAGGACGCAGCAACTTACCTTACTTCGTACGAAGTAGGCCCAGTCTCGGTTGCACTTGCCGCCGTCGACGCACCCGCACCTCAGTCAGCCATCGAGCTCTGCCTGTGCTTCCATCCGTCCATCATCCCTCCACCACGCCGGGCCTACGTGTCTCGACGACTCAGCCATGACCCGGTCCATGACCCGGTCCATGACCCGGTCGGTCCATGACCATGGCCATGGCCGTGGACAACCAATCGACCCTGTCTTCCCTGGCCGCATGGGATGGGCCCATGGGCATGACGCCGCCTTGGCAAGCGTTCATGCCGTCGCGATAATACATCATCAGCGGCGACTCGTGCGGCGCTCCCGCCTCGCCCTCTCATCTGTTTGATGGAGAAGCTTTTGTTTAATGTCGCCAAACTATATATCACGCCCTGCCGCTTCTTCCGCTGCCGTCCCCCCTCCTCCCACCGCCCGCTGCGCTCCCATGCGCGCGCACCCCTCGCACGTCCAGCGTCCGTCTCGGTGTTTGTTTCGTGGGAGCCTCAAGTACACGCACAGCAGGCACAACAGGCACAGCAGGCACAGCAGGCACAGCAGGCACAGCAGGCCACAGCAGGCCACAGCACGCAAGCCCCGAGTCTCCGACGCACTGGTCGCTGCGGTCGCTGCCCCGGTCGCCGCTCCAGCTCCAGCTCCAGCTCCAGCTTCCGTCGAGTCGACGCCGCAGCCGTCTTACTTGGTACGCCGCGCCACTGCTGGCACTGCTGGCTCCCACGGGGGGACGGGAGGCCGGGCCTGTGAATGCCTCGTCGAGCGGAGGCGCACTGTCAGCTGAGTTGCACAAGCCCGACCGCGGGCGAGACGTGTTAAACCTCCGCTGCTATACCGGACGTTTCCCGCGTCGCTTCCCCCATCCCGCCCACCGCGCGTGTTCATGCGCAGCTGATGCGCAACTCCAACTGACGTGCACGTTACCCGTGAGTGCCCCGTGTCCCAGAGCCGTTGCCATGGCTGCCGCGCCGACGGCCCTCCTGCGGCCGCACAAGCCGCTGCCCTGAACAAGAGCCCTTGACGAGCGCAAACACTTACCCTGCCGCGGCAACACAGGTCCGACGGACTGCCATACAGTGATTCATGGAAACCCAATGCCTGCGGTTTCCTATGTCCATGCGCTCGCAGCTGGCGGGCCGTTTCCCCCAGGAAGCAAACTCGCCTCCTGCACGCCGCCTCTGCGTCTAGCATCCGCCCCGAGCCACAACGACGACGACAACGACGACCACCGCCACCACGACGACATGACGGGCGGTCGCAACGCCATGGCTCGGGCCTCGCTCGACGGTCGCAGCAGGAAAGCCACCCTGACCAACATGGTCGGCAAGGACGATTGGCCGAAACTGCAGCTGTTGCAGAGCACCCAGCCCACCAATCTTCGCGAGGCATCGCCCCCCAAGACGAACCCGTGGAGACGCACCAACAAACCAGTCTCACCCGTGAGCAACGACACCACTGTCGGCACCCCGGATCTGGCCTCGTGGCCCACGCCTGATCACAGCCGAGACTTTCATCCCGGGAAGTCACAGCCGCCAACCCCAGATTCTGAGGTGGCTGAGCACTACCCCCAGGGGTCGCCTGCCACCACCACCTCCGGTTCCAAGGACAAGGCTCCCCCAAGCATACCCAGAGATTTGAAAGAATCAACAGCGCCCCTGAATGGTCACAGTACCCACGACGGACAGGCGGAAGATGACAATGGTCCCGTGCGAGACGGTTACCCCGGCATCTCGCCGATGGCTCTGGAGAGGAGCTGGAAGTCCTGGCTGTGGAGAACGGGCGCCGGTGCCGACGTGGTGCTGCACCTGGACGACAAGACGTACTACTGCCATCGCGAGATACTAACCGCGGGATCTGGATACTTCCGTGACAGTCTGCCCGAGCCGACTTCTGTAAGTTGATGAGGCCGCAAGTGAATGACTTTCGTTGGCCTGACCAGACAACCAGACAGGTGCTCCGGTGGAAGTCGCCTTGGTGGATCATGGAAGACTCAACTCTCACTGCCTCCAATTTCTCTATACTGGCCGTGGGTGCCGCCAAATCCCGACGCGTGGACGTGATGGCACTGACAGCATGTTGCAGAGCTCGAAGTGGCCCAGTTCAAGTACGACAAGGCACACGACATTGCCCATGTCCCCATGTGTGTGCTGCTGTACCTCCAGGCGATGGGGCTACGATCACCTTCGATGGCCAGCCACATCATCCGGCTCCTCGAGGAGACTGCGAAGCAATGGGGAGACATCTTCGAGTCTCGGCTCGAGTATTGCCTCATGACGGACAACCAGGCCAACACTTTCGGTACGCACCTCGTGAACGCGCTGGACACGACGTACAGTTTGGCCGACAGTGCCGCGCTCATGCCGCTGCGGCTCGCCATGGCTGGTTTCCTTGACGCCGTGTTCCCGGTCGTCGCCCGTCAGCACCAAGAAGTCGGCCTATTCTCGGCTCGCGAATGGCAGCTCCATGCTGCAAGAATCACGACAGACATGTATCGATCTCGACAGCAGCGCCTGTCATCCGACCACATGTACAACAACCAGGAGAGCATGACGGCTCTCTGGGAACAGTGTGGACAGCAGGGAGGTCTCCAGAACTTCTTGCCCTTGAGGATGATTCGCCTCCCCCCGCTCGAGGACATCATCTGAGGGCCAGTTCCGATAGCATCTGATGGGGTTCGAACAGGATCGCGTGGCCTGGCTATAGTGAATGAAGCATCAATGAGGTGTTTGGGCGTTTCAGGCATATGATTGAGTAACATGAAGAAATGGGTTTCTGGGAAAGGCATTTGGGTTCGGTCTCGACGAGCGAGCGTGCTAAGACCTGGGCCATGACAAGACTTTTGTTGTTGGACAGTACGAAGGCTGGCGTAGAAAAAAAAAAGAGAGACCCCTGAATGTGGCGCCCATGTGCGAGTATTCGGTAAGAGATGTTACAACCAGTCCGTCAGCCATGCCCAGCAGCATCTTAATCCGTTACACTAGCCAAATTATTCATACGTAATGCCCTCACAAAACATCCTCCGCCAGTTCCAGCAGCTATTGCCTAAGTAACAAATTGATAGAGAATATAAAGATACTGAAGGAGATGGGAAACGAAAAAAGGAGTTGCTGAATGAGGCAGTCGATGTAGCGCCGGCCGCGAAGTTGGCGTTGGTATACAAAATAGTGCTGGGGCTATATTTGACATGGCGCTCGTCTTCTTGCTCTTGCTCTTGCTCTGGTGTCGCCGTAGCTGCGCGAGGAGCTGCGAGAGAAAGCTTGGGTCGGGCGGCGGCTGGCTCGAGGGGACAATAGGGCCTTATGGCGCGGGTGGCTGCCAGACGTGAAAACGTTGCAGGCCATATTTACTGTCGCTAGTGTCGCTGCTTGTCGCTGCTGTCGCTGCCTGTCGCTGCCTGTCGCTGCTTGT
Source organism: Purpureocillium lavendulum (assembly GCA_029168975.1). NCBI lineage: Eukaryota > Fungi > Ascomycota > Sordariomycetes > Hypocreales > Ophiocordycipitaceae > Purpureocillium > Purpureocillium lavendulum. The sequence continues at coordinate 2,207,210 of JAQHRD010000001.1, forward strand.
CGATGCTATCGCTACTATCTCTGCTATTGCGGCTATCTCTGCTATTGCTGCTATTGCTGCTGTTGCTACTATTGTTACTATTGCTGCTATTCCTATTGTCGTTACTTATTGCTGCTATCCCCGCTATTGCTGCTGTCTCTGCTATCTCTACTATTGCTACTATTGCTGCTTGTCGCTACTATCTCTGCTGTCTCTACTGTTGCTACAATTGCTATAATTGCTACTGTCGCTGCTGTCGCTGCTGTTCCTATTGTCGTTGCTGTTCCTACTGTTGCTGCTGTTGCTGCTGTCTCTGCTATCTCTGATGTTACTGCTATTGCTACTATTGCGGCTCTTGCTCCTGTTGCCGCTCTTGCTTACTACGGGCCAGCGGTAGCATATAGAAGAAGAGACATGAGGTAAGTATGCTTTACCATGCGTAAAGATAGAAAGGGGATAGCTCTCGAGACCTTGCCTTGCCGTTGAGACTAGATAGACCATGCGAGTAGTGTGACTGCGATGGCTAGCACGGTGCCAGAGGTTACAAAAGGTCTCCGTTATTTTGAACGCCATCCTGCGAACAAGAAGGGAGTTAGTTGGTGGTGAATGCTGACTGCGGACGCTAATTCAGCGCGAGGCGCGACGGACCGAGGCGGGCAGGGAACCGTAGAAGGCAAGCGCCATCTCCCGTCGTTAGCGCCTGCCTCAGCTCAGCTCGTGTCAGCGGCTCGGGTCAGCCGCCCGCCCACCAGCGAGACCAGGCCAGCAGAGCAGAGGATACCGCACAGCGAGAAGCCGACAACTACCACACGACCCCAGTTAAAATGAGGCCCAAGCAACCGCGGTGAGCCACACGGCTTTGTTGTGATCGACGGCACGGGAAGTAGCTCCGCTCTTCACCTGAACTTGCGAGACCCTTCCGGGTATCAGGGGCTGAGCACTTCATCTCACGACTGCAGCGCTCATACACTGAGACCAGATTGCGTATAACATGCTAAACAGCATGGGCGACGACCGCGGGCGTCATCGCGTGCGGTTTAGCCAGGACAGCTATGATGCTCCGGTGAGTCCGACCCTCTCCTGTCGTGATGTCCAATGGTGGCCGCCTTGCTAACGCGGGCAAAGATGCCGATGAGATCTCAGCCCGTCGGTGGGCGCGCATCCCGACGAGTCGGGTTTACGGGCGGTCGTGAGGGATCCGACCTTGACGGAGAACGGCGCCCACAGGTCCAGGTGATCCGTAACCAGGCTCCGGAGCAGCTGTATGAGCCGACCGCACGTAGCCGCCGGCGCCCCGACCCGCCTTACGTGCCAGGGAATGTGCGCAACTACGTCGTCGTCGAGCCGAGATCGTACGCCTCGCGGGCTCCTCGATTCACGAGATCGCACTCGGCCCGGTCTCCGTCGCCGGTCGCGCCAGCACGTTACGTTGAGTCTCCGCCGCCGGTTTTCGAGCCTGCCGTGCGGACTACGACGGAGGAGATTGTCGCGCCAGTTACTAGAGGAGCTGCCGCCTCTCACAGAGTCTTGCGCCGCGTCGAAGTCGAGAGGAGGGCCTCGAGGTCCAGGAGTCGAAGCCGAAGTCGAAGCCGAAGCCGAAGCCGCAGCTGGGATCGAGCCAGGTCCCCAAGCCCTCCAAGCCCCCCGAGGCCAACGGGCTACTTTGACGAGGTGCCGCGGGTGCACCCCAAGACCGCTGAGGAGGAGGTCTTCATCGTGCCCGAGGACCCTTGGCAAGGCGACGATTTCGATGCCTTTGGTGATTTCGCCTTTACCTTTCCGTCCGGCGATTCGAAAGACAAGGACCTGTCAGATCTAGAGTCGCCAGGAGCGGAAACGGAATCTACCCAGAGAGAGGAACCTGGGGGCGTTCGAAGCTCCAATGCCACTGCTATTTACGCATCTCATTACACCGGCGGCGCAGAATATGGTGGTACGCACTTGGCGACGTTGACAGTGCTTCACGACCCGAGACGACTCAAGCGCCCCTTGTTCAATTGGCTGTACGTCAGTTGCATTGCGGGATATGGGCGTTGCTAACGGTGTCAAAGGCACATCCAGCAAGAGGTAATGAACTTTGACGATTTTTGGGTACGTGCGGCGAAAAGATCCGATGTATAATGGGAGCTAACACCCCCTTAGGCAGACGTATCACGACAAGTGCGATTTTCCGAATTAGAGAGGACGGCGATTGCGAAGCTCCGAGCAGACGTGAAGAAGCATTCCGTCAAGTCGCGGCAGAACCCAAAGGGCAGCAAAGTCGGCTACATGGAGCCACGTAGCTTTGAAGTGCCCCTGAAGTCTGTACAGAAGAAACAGTCGCATAGCCCTGACGCACCTGTCGGCTCTGCTCGATGGATTTGCTTACCGTACTTTGTTCTTCAGCAGTATTCTGGGTTGCTATCGGCATCGAGTCTTGCATCGTTTCCCCCGCAGACACTCCTGCAGTCGCAGTACTCCCGGACGACTCAAGAGAGGGACATGCAGCAGGCAGTGTGCAAGCTTGGCACCGTCCCGCGAGGACAGTGCTTCCATATTGCGCAGCTGTGGTGTTTAGTCATCGACAACGGTCAGTTGACGATGGCTCCCGATGACAATGTGCTTTGACTATACTAACAAAGGGAAGGCCTCCTCGTAACTTGCGGTTCAATGGCACAATCAGATCTATATGGAGAGTCTATCGTGGTGAATCGACAGCCTACCAAGGAGACAACGAGCCTGCCGTCAGGGCGCATCCTTGTATCCCGAGGAGACGCAGTCATATGGGAACTGGCCGTCGAGGATTGCCCAACTTGGTTTGTGGGTGGCATCTCTATATCTCTTCGGTGGTAGGCTCACGCTGCTAACATCGAGGAGGCCTTCCTATCTCAGTTTCACGTATTTTGGCCGCAAAACCTGGAGTATAAACACGGCAGAGAGATAGTTACCGCTGCAATGTGGCCCAAAATCCTGAGGCTGGCCACGCGTCCGCAGGGAAGGGTGACGTTGACTCTCAAAATAATGTAAGATTCAGTCATATATGCATTCCTTCTTGTCGACGCTGACCGAGAGCAGCCCACATCCCGATCCGCCCAAATCTATTTTGAAACCTGAGAAGCAGGTCCAGCTCGAGCCGAACAAGGCAGACAAGGAGAAGACGCGTGATGCCGAGTACCTGCATGTGCTCTGCCTTCGGCCATCAGACTTGCCAGCCTCCGCGGACGTCACGCCCAAAACCGTCATGGAGAATCTCAAGACTCAGCTAGCCGCGGCAGAGAAATATCTTTTGGAACAGACTTCATATTCCACACAGCGAGCGTATAAAGGCTGTGACCACGCCACGCGAGCTACTGCGCACAAGTATCTGAGCGGCATGGCGGCCCAGGTAGAGGCCAAAGCCAGTGATTCGGTCCAGCGCATGTATGAGGAACGAATTGATTTATTTAATACTGCGGACAGCCTCTTTCAGCTGTTCTTCCCGAAGGATTTCGAGGGCCCCTCGACTGGGAAGTACTGGGGAACAGTGAAATCTGCCATCATGGTATGTAATGGCCTTGCAACACGACGGACTTTGTCCGGCGGCTTACAGGTGCAGATGCCAAATCTCGATCGCGACTTAGCACTGACAGGGCGTGCTCTCGACCTCCGGGTCTTCCTCAGCGGTATGCCCTCAGATATTTATACCTTTCAAGGGGTCGTGTCAAACGCTAGCGCAAAGGAACGAGCCGGGATTGAGATGCCGCACGAGTTTGTGACGGCGTGGCTGCACATTGTCTCAGGGCTCATCAACACACGGGATGCAAGTGGCACTTGGTTCGGGCACATGAGCAAAGCCAAGTCTTTGATCTTGGATGGCATGAGAAAGATTATTCAGAACCTATCGAGTACAAGTCTCCTGGACCAGGCCGCGGTCTTGCCAATGGATGTCATGTCCTTGATCGCGATGGAGCTACTTCACGACCAGGTCGGGAAAGCGGATGACATCGCAGACACGTATTCGCAGTTCCTTAACTCTCTGGTAAGCGATATGCCCGTACGTCGATCGAATAGCCGATGCTGATGAGCAACAGGACACGGACATCACAACGAAGCCCTCAGACCGCTCGTACCAGCAAAGCATTGAGCTTGTCCAACAGGAAATGACGGCGGTCAAGAGAACGTTGACGAAACAGCGCCACATAATCACGAACCTAGGGCAGGTAATACTCGCTGGCCAAGGCGACGACTTAAGGCGGCCCGGGAACAGGATGGACAGGCGCAACATGCCTGGCAATCGAAACTTCGACTACAGTCGATACGACAACATTCGATACAATGTGCCCTGGGAACCCGCGAACAGGAGAGCGGCGAACGACTACATGGGATTGGATGATCAGGTAGTGGAGGACCTCGAGTCGGCGTCCAAGCTCTCGCCCACCGATGCGCTGGGCTTCCGGGGGCTGTTCCTGACGGAGTGCGCGCGGTTCGTCGAGCAGCGCGACTTTGACTTTCGGCGGTACACAGAGTACGCCGAGGACCTCGAGCGCGCCGTCATCTACAAGATGGACTTCACCAAGGACAAGCAGGAAAACGCCATCTACGCCTTCACCATCGTCACCATCGTCTTCCTGCCGCTGAGCGCCATCTCCAGCATCTTCGGGATGAACACGAGCGACATCCGGGACCTGGACGCCGGGCAGTGGCTGTACTGGGCGGTGGCGCTCCCCGTCACGTTCGGCATAATCGTCATTGGGCTCTGGTGGATGAACGAGCTGGGAAGCGTGGTCCAGTGGATGACGGGCCGGCAGCAGGGCACGGGCGGCGCCCAAAGGCCGGCGGGCGCCGGCTACCCGGGCGTCGGCGGCGGGCTGGCGTCGCAAAAGGTCGAGGCGGCGACGACGACGATGCCGACGTACCTCGTGCCGCATGACCAGGGCGCCACGGGAGCGTACGGCTCCGACGAGGATGGGGAGATTCCGTTGCGGTCGAGGCGTCCCTTGCGTCGGCGGCGGTCCATGATTTACTCGCGATGAAAGATGAGGAGGGCGTTTCAAAAGGGCCAGGCCGTCTCCACGTCATTCATGTACGGAGTACGAGTATATGAGTAAAAAGCTTCACAAACAACCTTGTTCATCATGCATGCCGCCAGTATGTAGCATGTAAAGGGGCCGCGTCCTGAAACAGCATTGACGAAACTTTAAATGAGAATCACTATTTTCAGTCACACGATTCTCTATTTTCACATCTCGCCGCGACACCTAGCTGTGGCGCCTGGCATGGCGACGGTGCGATACACTCTATCCGACCAGGCCGGCAAGGATCTGAATTGCTGCCTGTGACCGTCGTGACCGCCGTGACCGCCGTGACCGTCATGACTATCGTGACTTTCATGACCGTCGTAACCGTCATGCCCGTCCTGCCCGTCATGCCCATTATGGCCGTCGTAGCCATTATAACCGTTATGGCCGTCATGACTGACCGCCATGACTGACTACCATGACCAACCGTCGTGACCGACCGCCGTGACCGCCATGACCGTCGTGATCGCCGTGACCGTCGTGACCGTCCTGCCCGTCATGACTTTCATGCCTATCTTGCCCGTAATGCCTATCCTGGCTGTCCTGGCTGTCCTGGCTGTCCTGGCCGTCATGCCCATTATGGCCGTCATAGCCATTATAACCGTCATGACCGTCGCGACATACCACTCCTGATGGTATATGTAGACCCGTAGACGTGGCAATAGAGAGGCAAGTGATTGAAGATTGGAATGCTCAACTTAATACTGCCATGCATAGATCCATCGCTATCCACAACTCCTCAGATATCCCGCTGCCGTCGTGGCCAAAAAAAAAAGTCCAACACGCAAAACACGGCCGTGAGTCGTACAAAATCGTTTCAACAAAAACTCATTCAACAAAACTCGCCGCCGAGAGAACACCAAGACGTCGCAAGTAAAGACCCCAGCCCCCCGCTCACCGCTCACCGGTCGTAGTAACGGTGACGGTCGTCGATGTTGATGGTGATGCGCTCGCGGTCCTCCTCCTCGACGGCCCTGCGCGGCGGCTCGGGCAGAGCCGGACGCCTGGGGGGCGGCGCCTCGACGTAGCGATACGTCTCGTAGCGCGGCTCGTAGACGGGGACGGGGACGGGGACGATGCGGTCGCGCTCAATGTAGACCTCGCGCTCGCGCGTCTCGCGGCGGTCGTGGCTGCGCGAGCGGGAGTGCTTGTGCTTGTGCTTATGGCGGCGACGGCGCTCCGGCGGGTCGACGTCGACGGCGATGACCTCGATGGGGGGCTCCGGGTCGGGCAGCGGCGGCGGCGGCGGCGGGAGGCACGGCTCCGGCTCCGGGATGGGGTCCGGGAGCGGCTCGCATATGGGCGGCGGGGGCTCGCAGATGGGCGGAGGCGGCGGCGGAGGCGGCGGCGAGGGCGGGATGAAGCGCGTGATGCGCCGGCGGGTCAGGTACGTGTCGGGCTCAGGATGCGCGAGGTAGAGGCGCTTCTTGGAGGGGCCCTTGTACTCTCTCGTGGAGGAGGAGCCGCCTGTGGACATGGCGGGCGGAACGGACGGCCCCGTGTGTCAGTCAGCCGGAGCGTGGGATGAGACGCGGCGGTAGTGGTGGTGATGGTGGTTGTGACGGTAGTAATGAGGGATGCCCGCGACGATAATGCGTTATGCGTGATGTGTGGTGCGTGTGTATGAGATTCGACGCATGAGCGCGGGCGTTGGGGGGGTGTGGGCGTGTGTTCGGGGCGATGCGGCGGACGGAAGCAGGCAGGGCCGGTACGCAGGAAGGAGAGAAGGTTTGAGATGGAGGAGGAAGAAGAAGAAGATGGGAGATGGACAAATGGGGGGAGATGCAGAATACGAACCCATGGTCACGGCGCAGCAAAGGCAGGCCCGGTCTGGTCAGATCGGGGTCGATAGGTGGGCGGTGTTCGTGCTGCAGCTGTTGCGATGACGTACGTGTGCGTCTGCCGAGCAGGAATTCCGCAGCGGCGGGCGGCGGGCAGGGGTCTGTCTGTCTGTCTTCTCGAACGAGGTTTGCTGGATCTCGCTGGCCCGGGGGGGGGGGGGGGGGGGGGGGGGCGTGTGACTCGCAGCCACGGTCGCAGCACCAAAACGATGGCAGTAAAAGGAAGAGAAAAGGAAAAAAAAAGCCAAAAGGTCGTATGTATGTATGTTTGGTCGTTTCAAGGGACGAGAAACACAATGCACATGGCGAGGGAGTACGAGTAAGTAAGTACTGTAGAGAACAAGATGGAAGGGCACCGCCGCCGCCGAGTCTGCAGCAAGCTGTGCTGCAGCTGCAGCGGCTGGGCCTCGGATCAGGGGCCGCCCGAGCGAGGGGGAATATAAACTTCTTCCACTCGGCTTCCGCGAGCAGCCGGCCGCAGCCCAACTGCCGCTGCGGGCGGGCGTCCACCCAACTACCTTAGGTACCCAACTCCCCTTGTTATCCACTCGGGCAGGTACTGTACTGTACAGTAACCGTGGCATGGCATGGCATGGCATGGCGCGCACCACGAGGCGGCAGGGAAACACGATGTTTAGTAGCGTGCAGCCAACGCTATCTACCTACCTAGGTAAGGTAGGCAGGGTATCTTGGCATGGAACCCGTCGGCACGACGCTCCTTGTTTTGGAGAGAGAAGAGCAGGGGCTACAGTACACGAGAGCAGAGGCAGCAGCAGCTCATGTGGACACAAAGGATACAAAGAGAAGGACGTGAATGGCCGTACCCGGCTGGCCTGGGCTCTCCGAAGGTGCTGCGCGCCGTGTGCGCCATCGGGCCGGCACGCCGACGAGATGGCATCATGTGGGCGACGCCGCGATAACGCACCAGCAGAAGCAGCAGCAGCAGCAGCATGCACCGCATGTTATGGCATGGCATAGCTCCCTTGCCGACCAAACCTACGACCTGCTTGCTGCTTGCTACTCCTCGGCGTCTCGGCAACACCGCCTTGGCGGCGCCCCTCGAGACGTGGGGGTAGGAACGTCGCGGCCCGAAGAGGGGTCACGCAGAAGCCCTATCCTAGACCAACAAAGCAGGACGGTCCATCCCACCGGCGGCATGCACCGAGCGCGGAGACGGATGGACACACACAGAGGGAGATAGAGATTCGGGAATTTGGGTGCCTGGCCGTCCGGCTGCGTCTGGGGCTCCTGTTGGGCCGCTGCCTGGTGGAGCCGTGTCGCCGAGCACCACCGCATGATATCAAGCAAACGCGCACGGCAGATGATGAGGCAGAACAGAGCGCCTTCAAGGACACAAGGGAAGGAACAAAGGACGGAGGGCGCACGACCCGGGCTACGGGGCGGCGTGCAGCCGACGACGACGATGATGCCCAAGGGCGCCGGCCGCTGTCACTGAGGCGAACCGCCCGCCGGCCCCGGAATCGGCATGGACCTGCGCATGACCTGCCGTTCCCATGAACAGACAAGACATGGCATGGCAGGGCACGGGAGCGCACGAGGACAAGGCCAAGTTTCCATCTGTGCAAGCCGTCGTCGGGCGGCCAGCCTGGCCCCCTTTGCGTTTCTCTCGTGCGCGGTGCCACGACGCGGCGGCCGTGGCGTCAAGCGCACTGGGCGGCGGGCAACATCGTCTTTGTTCCTCGTCGGCTGCTCCCGAATTTCGGGGCGGCCCCCCACTTTGTCGAGTCCAGAGCACCGGCCTGCTCCGTCCGGCGCCGTGGCGGCGGCGGCGGCGGCGGCGGCTGGGGGCCCACAGTTGGCTGTCGTTGCCCGCCCGGCGTCGTGCCGCATCGCATCGCATCGCATCGCTTTGGCTCGGCAGAGCCTTTTTTTGTGCTCGTCTTTCGTCTCACCTCGAGTCCGTCTCGTGTTTGACGCCGCGGTGGGCTCGCAACATCAGACGTCGTCGTCGTCGCGCCCGCCGACCGTGATCGCCTTTCGTGAAACGCTCACCGCCGCGGGACCAGCGTGATCCAGGCCCGGCGGCGCCCCCCCCCCTCGCGCGGCCGTAGTGGTGCCGCGCCTGGCTCGCAAACGGCAGCTCGTCGTGAACAAGAATACTTGAGACGTTCCAAGAGCGTGTTGCAGGCTCCTCTCCCTCCCCCCCAGGCCATACACGTGGGCTGCGGGAAAAAAAGTCCACGCGATCCTCCTGTTTCGTGCAGGAGAAACGGCCGGGAGGCCCCCGGCTGGAATCATGCTGATGGGGGGTCATGTGCTTGGTTTCCAAACCCGGCGCGGCGTCACGTCGCCTGACGGGATAATGGCGCTCGCGTTTCAACGACGGCTGGCTGCGTGCGATGCCGCGAAGTTTCGTGGTAGCATGCACGGCCGGCTTATTTCGCATGCTGGGCGAGGCGCAGTAGCCACGGCTGCTCAGATGCTGACGGCCGTGGAGAACCGTCCGGTCTGGTGTCTGGGCTGCGAGACTCGTTTTGCAGCCTCTACGGCAGCATGCCCTGTGTTTGTACCTCGCACCGTGGCAGCGCTCCCTCGCAAGCCTCGCCTGACTTTCAAACCCTTCATGTCCACTGCGGGTGCCGATGGCATGCACGCGCGACTTCCCTCCAATGACCACATGCGCCCTGTCTAATAAAATGGAAGCCTCTCTTTTCGCCGCTGCAGAGCGCGCTCGCTGTTGTTGTTTAGGCGCGGGAGGGTGACGTGAGCGAGATTGGACGAGGATCAGGGGTTTAGTTGATGACGCCCAGGGACGCCGCCTGCGCACACCGCCAGAGTGCCAGTTTGTGGAGGGGTGGCATTGCGTCCGTGATTGGCCCCTTCAAGTCGTCAGGGTGCGAACTGATCGGCCACTCGATACCGGCTCCATCGCGGCGGCTCCATGGCGGCGCCAAAAAGGGCGAACCGGGAATCCAGGCCAAGTTTCTCACTGCGGGCTGCGGCCTAGTCACCAAGGTAATATGTCGCCTATCGCCACGCTTCCAGGATTGCCAGCGAACACGTGCCATGCGCGGAACGGCGGGCAGAGATCAGACCGTGGGGTGTGGACCGCCCCGAATTCAGGGGGGCTGAACAGGCAGGCAGGCTCCTTTGCGGAGGCGCGTTGCCCTCGTCTGCCGTTGTCGCTTGTCCATGTCCATGTCCCGGCGAGGAGACCGGAGATGCCCCTTATTCGGATGGCGGCCTGGTCCTGCCGGTCCGTGATGCGGTTGACGACCCGCTGGGCTCGGGACGTTCTGATGCGGCATGGCGACTTGGGCCGGTACAGTAACGACGGTATCGCGTTTGCTCTCGAGGCTTGTGGAACAGGAAAGCGGCAGGATGGCCATGCTGTTTCACGGAAATTGAGCGGGATGACGAGCCCGGAATGCAGGCACTCCCGCCAACCACGCGAACGCCTGCGGGCTGGCGCGTCGCGGTAGTATCGCGGTACCCGCACCCATGATTTGGCTCGAGCAGTAATGAGTTAGGGACGTCGTACGTGGTGTTGGTGAGGAATGAACCACCGCGGATGCTCCCTTGCCATCCATCCATCCACCCTGTGCTGCGCATGCATGTCGCGGCCAGTCTTATTAGAGCGTCCCTGATATTAATAACCATCTGCGCACGCACTGCCGTCGGGTGACACGGCGTGCATCGTGGCTTGCCTTGGGCCTGGGGTTGGTTCAGACAAGGAACGGCGAACGTCCACGGTTACCACGCCGCGCCGAGTGCTCCGTAGCCCGTACCGGTACCGGTATTTCAAATGGTTCGTCACGGCCGGGCTGATGGGTCGTTTCGCACCACAAGCGCAGGGGTGAACAACTTGTCGTCGGCTGACTAGACAGAGCCGGCGGTGGCGGCGACAACACGAGTCGCATTCACATCGACCGCTGCATTTTGCGTTGCTAGCATGCTCGAAGCAAAACGAAACTCCCTCGCGGCGTGGCATGGCATCTATCGCGCTCCAAGGGCAACGAGGGTTGACCCTGTTTGCCCGTCCCGCCTCGTTCATGCCCGTAGGCAGCACGTCCGCTGTCGACGTCCAGGAGCGGTTAGCAACTCCACCCACGCCGTCAAGCAAGGGGCGACGACGGGACTCGAAACGGTACCTGCAGAAGCGTCCATATGGCCTGCTGCGACTCCCGTGTGACTTGAAGACGGGAATGCGGGTGCTAGGGAGCCGTCGTTGTTGTCGCAACCGTGCCCTATCGCCGACGACAAGGCACGCACGTCATGAAGTTACCTGGTAGTTTCCTACTTCGTATGACAAGGCAATAACAGGGGCTCGCCGGTTCGCACGAGTGCCGATCGTCCCTTGACCGCTCTCCTTTTTTTTTTTGATGACAATCATCAGCGGGCATCACGAGGCCGAGCCTTGGGTTTGGAGCTTGTGCTGGATAGGGCAATGCCTGGCCCCAAGCGTCGCCATGATTGGCACCGGGCCGGGGCCTGAGGGGGTCCAGGTCCCTGAGATGCTGGCAAGCTGGGACAGGAGGGCCCAGAGACCCTCCCGACCCTCCATTGACCTGCATCGGGCCCCTCCTGGCCGGGGCGCTGCTAATTTAAATCCAGGGCCGCTTGCAGGCCTGAGCGAGCGACCAAGTGCCTGGCGGCGTTCGTGTGGCTGGGATCCATCCATCCATCCATTAAGAGCCTTGAGGTGGTTTGATGGGTTGGCTCGCTCGCACGGCCAGTTGGATTGATTGACGACGGGACGATGGGGAGGCAAGTGAGAGGGCTGGCGCCGCTGCAGGGCAGGGCGGCGCCCGTCTGCCACAACCAGGTTAGCAGCTCGGAGCTGGGGAACACATACGGACAGCCTGGTCCCCTGGTGGCTGGCAGGCGTTCGAGGTCCTGTTGTCGTCGTCGCCGTCGTCGTGACAGGCTCTGCTCCGCATCCATTTCGAGACCCGTCATCGTCGTCGCCGCCGCGTGCGTGGTGGGGACTGTGGTGTGCGGGAGTGTCTCGCCTCAGGCACGAAGTAATCGACGACGACGAGTGATGCGTGCCTGATCGCGCGGTGCCTCGCAAGTGAAGAAGGTTTCGGCAGAGACTGGAACCGGGGGCAGTGCTCCGGTCGGCATTGACGATGGGAACGCAGGAGGCGGCGACGGCGGCGGCGGCGGCGGCGGGGGGGATTGAGTTGACGAAGTGGAAGGAAGTCGCATTTTCCGGTCCAACTCAGCCGATCGATGGGGCCGGGGGCTGGGGAAGTCGCTTGGAGCGCGATGGAGGGTTCAGCGGCTGCCACCCTGGGCAGGCCCCACGAGAGACCCCGCTGTAGTCTGGTCACTGCAGTCGCTCCACTGCAACGGCCGGCCAAATCTGGAACCTGGCAGTGATTGAGAATGACGAGAGCAGAGCGAAAGAGCCTCGACACTGGGGCACTGGGGCATCATCATCTCTGGAGGACCGGCTCCGCCCGGTGGGACGGGCAGGTCAAGGCAGGCCCCACTGCCTGCAGGCCCAGGCCAGGCCAGGCCGGGCTCACCTCACCTTGAGGGCCCCTCCAGGGCTGTCGGAGGGACGGGATTTGATGGACGTGGCAGCCTCGCGGTGCTGGAGGTGCGGAGCCCGTGGATAGTGGTGGTGGTGGCCAGACATCACCTCGGTCACCTCAGTCGAGGATTTTTAGTAGGCGCGGCAGCAGACCCGACCACACCACCAGCAGCACCACGCGCGCACCTGCACCTGCGCCTGCACCTGCACTGACGTCGGCCATGGCGCGCACACGGGCGCGCTGGCTCACCCGCTAGCATCAGGAACGGCTAGCGCCCCCCCAGCGGCCTGAGCTTCTGATCGGATTGAACCCTCACCTCTTGGAGGTGGTGCCAGCGGCTCCCGCTGCAACTGCCCGCGGCTGTCCACACGTCCCGTCCAAATGACGCCGGCGTGGGATGGAGCACCAGCGCACAGAGCGCGCGCGCTCTCTCTCTCTCTCTCTCTCTCTTTGCCGGGCGGCGGCGGATGGCTCGGCTTTCGCTGTGGCGACGATGGCGGACGTGCAATTTCCAATCCGCTTTCGCGCGCAAAATGCGGTGCCCTTGGTCGTAGCTAGCAGTAAAGTAGTCGACGTAGTCCATCAGGCAGTTCGGCAATAGGGGACATGGAAGTTTTTCGCCGTGGATGGGAATCACAGAAAGCAGTCCCATCCGTCCCCCCATCTGCTGTATCCATCCATCCATCCAGCCATCCGCCTATCCATCCATCCATCCATCCAAGCCGCGCCGCCGGCCTGGACCTGAACTCGTCTCGCCTCGCCTCACCTCAGCTCGGGCAGCAGCTTTTTTTCTCCCGCGCGCACCGGCGAGTCCAGCCACATCCGTCCGTACTCGTCGTACATGCTGCTCTGCTCTGCTGAGGAGTCTGCTCTGCTCGCCTGCGCCGCGCCTGCGCCTGGGTCAGGCCCGCTGACGCTCCCGATGCCGCCAATGCCTTCTTGGATGCCTCGCCGACGCTGATTCTGCATCCCGTCATTTCATCATCGTTGCCCTGGCTCCTCTCCCCCCCTCCCATCCCTCCGTCTCTCCCTCTCTCCCACCCCCGGAGTCAGCCACCACGAGCCTCGCATCATCTCGTCTCAGCCCTTCCGACGTGTGCGCGCCGCGCCGCACGTTGCTGCTTGCCGCTCGGCAAGACAACCTGGGAACCTTGCATGATATTGCACGCCCCCGGCCGCTTAAAACACCGTCGGGGCCGGCCCCAGCCAACGGCCAGCTGCCAGCTGCCCACCCCCCATTCCCCCTCCAGGGCGCCGCGCGCGCCGGAAGCCAGAGACAGCCCAGGCAAGAAACCGGTCGCCAGTCGCCAAACGCCGCCAGGAAAGGGGGACCTCCTGTTCCTGTTCCCCGCCGGCGTAGCAGAAACGAGACACAGGACGCGCATCAGGCATCTGGCTTTTTGCCGCCCTCGCGCCGTCTCGCCGAGTCCCTGCAAATTGGGTTGTCTATTTGCGGCCGCCGCCTCCTAGGTCGGTCCTCGTCCGCATTCTGCCGGTGAGTCGTCGAGTTACAGCGTTGGACGTCTCTGCACCGCACCCCCAAGGAAAAAAAAGAAGACCCCCCTCCCCCTTGTGGCACCGCACGTACGAGGACGAGGTACCGTACGGAGTAAGGTACCCCGTACCTGCGACGTGGATCGGCGTCGGAATTGAGCGTCGAGACCCAGGGTCGCTGTCAACGTTCCTGCGCATACCTGCCGCGGCGCCGGTGACTCGCGCGCGACGTCTCGGGGCCCCAAGGGCGCGTGCGTGGGCGGGCGTCTTGGACGACGACCACTACGACGACGTTGACCGATGACCGCTGACGATAGCTTGGCAGTGGTACAGTACTGTACTCGCACTGCAGGTAGGCCGAATTAGGGCGACAAGCGTGCCCGCAGCGACGACGAACCGACGACACTCTTGGCCTCGGCCATTGCCACCACCAACCAACCGCCTCAGCTGCACGAACCTATCCTCCCCCTGTCGCCGCACCAGCTCCGGCTGCCAGACTCGCCATCCGCGCCCGCCGCACAGGCACAGGCCCGGCCAAGCAGCCCAGCCCTGGACGCAGCCCACTCCACCTGGCCCGGCCTCGACGATCCCCGCCGTCCCAGCTGTGAGAGCTGCGGGTGCTGGTGCTCCCGCCGTCGCTGCTGTCGCAGGAGCAGCAGTACAGTATTGTACAGTACTGTACCAGCAACAGCAGCAGCATAATACCTGACCGGCCACGACGGGACCATGTCGCAGCGAGACCCCCGGGCCCGCCAGCGCCTGCGCAAGGCCCCTCCCCATCACGAGCAGTACCACCAGCAGTACCAGGAACAGGTCCAGCAGCAGGTCCACCAGCCGCTCCAGCAGCAGCGCCGCGTACCTTCAGACGACACGGCGGCCGTCCCCTTCGCCGCCGCCGCCGCCGCCGCAGCCCACCCGGACCCTCGTCCTGCCGCTGCCGAAGACGCCGCTGCCGCCGTCCCTGGGCTTGTCGGAGACACGCGCCATGTCTCTTCCTCGTCTCCTGCTGCACAACCACAACCACAACCACAACCACCCTCTCCCTCCTCTGCCTCGTCCTACTCGTACACATCGCCGCCGCGCTCGACCGTTCGTCCTCCGCAGCAGCACGCCGACGACAGTCCTACCGTCGGCCGCCTTATAAGCGTGCCCTCGCTGTCGTCCCTGGGCTCGCTGCCGCATCCTGCATCGCCAAGGTGAGTTCCCAAGCCCGCCCGCCCGCGTCCCTTGGCACGACGGCCGTCGTTTAATGAGCGATTGGGTACGGACTAGACGGGCGTGTGGACGCTGGTGATTCACAAGAGTGCCTGGCGCTACCCACGCCTTTCTGTCTGTGCCTGTTTGCCGTCGCGCTCTCCCTCGCCCGCCCTCGCTGCCCGCGCTGCCCTCGCCCCCTTGGAAATTTCCCCAGTCTCCATCTTCATCACGGATCCGAGCGCTCGACCCGTCGTCTGTTCTCGCTTCCCACTGTCCTCGTCTCGCGGAACTGGCAGACAAACTGCCGGTGGTCCGTGTGGTGCAGCAGCAGGGTCGCCTCGGACCCCCCCCCCCCCCCCCCCCCCTGTCACTCACTGTTCCTGTCCCCAAGGACCCTGGTTTCACTCTCGCTCGCCCTCTGCGCCTGCTGCGTGCGGCGCATGTCACTGTCGTGCGACCTCGACTTGTAACCCTTCCTCCTCTGCCGCCGACCTTGGGCTGACACGCCGCGCCGTCTTCACAGATCTCCTCGACCACCGATCCCAAGCCCATTGTCTACCGCGAGCAACGTGGCGCCATCTCCGTCGCGCACGAGTCCTCGACATCCTGCATCCCCGTCGAGCCAGGGCCTGCCGTCCCCCATTGGACAGCGCGCGCCTGAGAGAACGGCACCATCCCAGGAACCTGTGGGCCACACGGCCTTTTACAGCGATTCGTCGAGCCCATCGACGCCAGACGAAGAAATACCAAGGTCCGTTCCGCGAGCTAGAGCTACCTTCCGCTGTTCCCGCCGCTCTTAGCCGCTCCAAGCTGCTCTGGGAGCTCGAACCGGCCATGTTGTTTGCTTGACCAGACTGTCTCACACTTCACGCTCCGCAGGTTGAACTTCGCCAACGCCCCGAATGACACTCGAAGCGTCTCCGACCCCGTAGCCTCCAAACCGACGCCCTCGCCTGGCCGTCCGCCCCCGAAGGTGCCTAAACCACCGATGGCGGCTCCCGCCATGGAGGCCCCGGGCGAGGTGCTCAGAGGCCCGCCTCGGAATGCATCCATCGACACCACAATCTCTACCACGTCGTCGACCATGTCACTCAACAAGGGAAGCGGCCAGTCGAAGCCAGTTGATGTTGCCGGTCTCATCAAGGCAGCGGGCAGCCCTGAGGCTGTTATCGAGCACCTACTAAAGGAGAAACAATCGCAGGCGCAGCAAAATAGTCAGCTATGGCGGCTGGTAGATAAGCAGCGGGCCATGATCCTTGGCCTGAACAAGGATCTCGAAACAGCGCTCAAGGACAAGGAGAGATACAGAAAGAAACTCAAGGAGTTGATGGCCAATCCGGCCGTCATGAGAGCCGCTGGTGGCCAGCGAGGCGAGGCGGAGCCGGAGGCGACTGGTCGCCGTGGCCAATCCGTCCCTCGCGTCGACGTCGATGTGCAAGCACGGGAACCCGACTCGCCCGGCCTCGACTCTGACAGCCAGAAGAATTCCCCCATCGACATATCCATGGCGCCGTACCCGATCACGCCGCCGGCTGACAGGCAGCAGCCACCGCATTCCGCAGTAGGCGAGATGCTTGACCCGAAGCACCGCATGCCCAAGCCGCAAGAGCATGCGCTTGGCAAGTTTGATCACGAGGCCGAGGAGATGGCAGCCGACGAGGACCGCAAGAAGAGAAAGGAAGAGTCGTTGCGTGAGATACCATACAACGTCTCGCTGCCCCCCTCGCGCAGCTTCCGGAGCGACCCGCCGAGCGTGCCTCCGCCGAAGCCGCCGTCATCGCCCCCGGTCGTCACTGTCATGGAGCCGACACCTCAGCCTGATGAGGGACTCAGCAAGTTCCCGGCTCCGCCACGCAAACCTCCCCCAGCTCCATTGCAGCTGAATCATCAGACCCGAAAGAGCGTGGCGCCGCCGGAGGAAGAAGACTCCGAGTCGGACTACGACGACATCTTGGAGGTCGAGCACGTCGGGCCCGAGCCGAGAGGCCGACGTCGCACACGGGAGGAAGATGATCGCGAGCGAGAGGTCATTGCATTTAGAGAGGCACAGGAGCGGAGCGCCTCGAAAAAGAGCAAGTCAGGCAAAGCGGGGCCGGCCGGGGAGCCGGAGAATGCCCCCGGAACCCAGACGATCCCCCCCGGCCAAGCTCTAGGGGAAGAGCCTGCCTCGTTGAACGCGATGCTTCATGGGGAGAGCAAAAACGAGCTGGCACCCCCTCTGAGGAGCCCCGGACTCCCAGCTAGCCCGAGACCGTTTGGCAACGTCGCAAAGGCCCCAATCCCTGCCGCTCCTCTGTCGCCGAGATCTGGCAATTCCGGGCCGTTGGGCGCGCCGCTGTCCCCTCGGCCGCCGCGGCAGGGGATTCCGTTGCCGCCAAACACGCCTCTCGTGTCCCCGGCGGTGTCCGGCAGTTCGTCCTCCACCCACATGCGCGCAGGAGACGCGACAGACACGGCCATGTCGGGCAAGGGCCGGGTTGCAGGCGCTGAGCGCACCAAGATTTTCCGGGGATTGGTTACGGATGAGTTCCCCGATCTCCTGCTGCCACCCAACGCGTTGCCGTCAATCCAGGTCAGGGTCGCATCCTCGCGCATGAAGCCGTCGAGGGCGAGCCTGATATCCCTGACGCAACTGGAAGAGGACCCCGTGTTCACTCTCGCCATCATCTCTCGAGCGGACGGCGGCGAGCTCTGGCGCGTCGAGAAGGACATTGCGTCGTTGAGCAAGCTGGACCAACGCTTGAAGCAGTGCCCGGCCGTCACCGCAAGGACCCCGGACAGGTCACTGTTCAACGGCCACGCCCCCGCAAAATTGGACGCTCGTCGGCTGGCGCTGGAGCAGTATCTGGACGAGCTGCTGGATACCCCGCTGGACGCCGCCACGGCCGTGGAGCTGTGCAAGTACTTGTCCAGCAACACCCTGCCCCCCAATGCGGATGAGACAGGCTCGGCGGTGCAGGGCAGCCCGGAGATCGGCACCTATAAGGTCGGGGCCGATGGCCGCGCGGTCCGCAGCGGCTACCTGACCAAGAAGGGCAAGAACTTCGGAGGGTGGAAGGCCCGGTTCTTCATCATCGACGGGCCGCACCTCAAGTACTACGAGACGCCGGGTGGCGCTCATCTGGGCACCATCAAGCTCCAGAACGCCCAGATCGGGAAGCAGTCCCAGACCAACACCGAGCTGCAGTCGCCTGCGCGGGCGGCCAATGGCGAGGAGCTCGACAACCAGTACCGCCATGCCTTTCTGATCCTTGAGCCGAAGAAAAAGGACTCGCATAGCCACGTCAAGCACGTGCTGTGCGCAGAAAGCGACAAAGAGCGGGACTCTTGGGTGGACGTCCTGTTGCAGTGGATCGACTACCGAGACCCTGACGACCCGGAGGCGAAGAGTTCCAAAGGGGGCGCCGCACAAGCCGCGCACGCTGCACATGACCGCCAGGGGTCTGGACAGGAGCCGCCGAATGGGGCCAGGGGGAAGAAGGGCAGCCAAGGCCGGGCCAACCACCAGACCGCCGACTCCGATACCTTGATTGGCGTTCGATATGACAACACGCACGCCGGTGAAACGCCCCAGGGCGCACCGGGCGGCTTGAGGTCCGCGGGTCTTCCAGAGCACTACAGCTCTCACAACCTTGGTGGAGAGACGATGACCTCTCAGCCGAACAAGATCATCTCGGCACCCAAGGACCCCCAGGTCATCTCCGACTCTGCGGCATGGGGCAACAAGGCGGGCCTGACTATCCCGACCAACGACGAGAAGAAGGCCAGGAAAAGGAGCTTCTTTGGTTTTGGCCCCAAGACCCGATCGTCCTCTGACGGCCAGGACTCCTTGTTCGGCGGAAGCGAGGCCGGATCGGCGGCGACGCCACCCCAAGGCTCGTACCACGGACCAGTCCGGCAAGTGTTTGGTGCGCCGCTGGCCGAGGCGGTCCGATACAACCCACCGGTGGATGTCAACGTGCCGCTCCCCTCGGTCGTGTTCCGATGCATCCAGTACCTGGACCACAAGGACGCCATCCTCGAGGAGGGCATCTTCCGCCTCAGCGGCTCCAACGTGGTGATCAAGCAGCTCCGTGAGCGCTTCAACAACGAAGGGGACATCAACTTGGTGACAGACGAGCACTACCACGATATCCACGCCGTGGCGTCGCTGCTCAAACTGTACTTGCGCGAGCTGCCCACCACCATCCTGACGAGGGACCTGCATCTGGACTTCCTGGCGACTACAGAGATTACAGACCGCAAGGAGAAGCTTGCAACGTTGGCTGAGCTCGCACGGAGGCTGCCGCAGGCCAACGCGACATTGCTGAAATACTTGATCTCCTTCCTCATCAGGATCATCAACAACGCCGACATGAACAAGATGAACGTGCGCAATGTGGGCATTGTGTTCTCGCCCACACTGAACATACCGGCGCCCGTATTCGCCATGTTCCTGCAGAACTACGAAGCCATCTTCGGCGTCGACCCCGAGCACTATGAACTGCCTTCCCCGACGCCCGAGTCGGACTCGCAGCCCAGCCGAGCGGACGGCCCGCCTCGCTTCGAGCCGCCAGCGCGACCATCGACGTCGTCAGGCAGCGCATCGCCGCATCGTCAGCCGCGAATGGATTCGATGAGGGACCGTGCCCGGCAGACGCCAACCCCACCGCTGCTGCAGAACCTGCAGACGGCACGGGGCTCGCCAACGCCGCCGTTGGCCGCCGCTCGCCAGCAGTATGACATTAGCTACCACGGACAGTTTACAGCGGCAACTAGCGGCCCCGGTCCCTCTCGGCCGGCGTACGAGAGCGGATACGGCCTGCCCACGGGTGCTGACGGACAGGGCTACCAGCCGGCGCCTCGCGTCGCCCCGGGGTACGATAGGCCGATCTACGCCAGTGCGAATGACGATCACGGGCCGGGAAGCTCGCAGTCTCTGGAGCAGCCTCAAAATTCAAACCCGAACGCAAAGCGACGAGAGAGCTCGATCTACATGGGCGGCATCGTTGGCCTCCAACACCAGGGATCCAAGAGCCGGCTTCGCGAAGAGGCACGGTTCTGAGAGTTATAGAGTAGACGAGTCCATTTCGGTTTTACGACACGACATTCCCGTGGGTCGGGGAAAGCGATGATACCACTGTTTCTGCTGCATTTTCCACTTGCCCGCGACATACATACATCACTATTTTCTGACGCATCTGGCGCTCCTGGAGAGGGCGAGGAGCTTCGGGGAGAGCTTGGAAGAGGGGAGGCGACTTGGCAAGCCAATTCTGGGGCCGTTGGATGACGGCCGAGGCTGGATTTGATTTTGTGCCGTCGGGCACTGTTTTTGTTTTTTTGCGAGTTGTTGGCGCTTGCAAGACCCGGGGGGGGGGGGGGGGGGGGGGGGGGGGCGCAGATGCGCATCTGGACCGTCTTGCCACGGCCACAGTTGGTAATACCCGATTGATTTTGCGTCGTTTCTTTCTTTTTCACCTTGTGTAATGCCGCTACGGGCAACGTTGGATGGTTTGACGACTGGTCGCGGCGGCTGGATGCCTCCGTGAAGGGAGAGAGAGCGAGGCGTTGAAATTCGTATAATAAAATGACTACCTAGGGGCACCCAGCGGCGAGGCCCGGGGTCGGCTGCCTGAGCATGTCTTTCTACACCGCACAGGAGGATTGACGAAGACAGCTAGCTAATGTTGATTGATCAATTGCAAACGGGCTCGGTGGTGCTTTGACAATGACCCAGGAACTGTGTACACACACACGGCTCAACACACGCCTTCCTCGGGAGCCAATCGGTGGCAACTGCAGGGTGCCAGCGGAGTACAACTCCCTGGCTTTGCCTTAGCCATTCTTCTAGTCAGGGCCGACTCGCCACAAATATATGTCCAACAGCATCTCGACATCCTCTCGCCAATTCGCCCACATCAAGTCTCTATCCGCCTGCAAGTCCCCATTCATCCGTCGTCAGTCATCCGAGGCAGTCGACCCGCCCTTCATGAGGAAGGCGGAAAGGGAGGGGGGATTGATTTGCTGTTGATGGGATTGAAGGAACCTCACCTTTGGCCCATCGTAGTGGTGCCTGCAGTAGCACTGGCTGCACGTCTCCCCCCAGCCCACGGGGTTCTGGTAGTTCTCCCCGAGGCAACGGCTCTCGGCGCTGCAGTAAGTCCAGAAGTCAATCCTGTCGACTGCGTACTTGCACAGGTGCTCTTTCGTAGGGACCACGCACCAGGGGACGAAGCGCATGGTCCCCACTGGCTCGAGGGATGCTACAGGTTGAGGCAGATGCGTGGGCTGTCGGCGAGGCAGGTTGCGGATGCGCGTGGGCGAGTCGTTGGCGGCGGCGGCGGCGGCGGGGGGCGTGGTCGTGGTCGTGGTCGTGGTCGTGGCCGTTGCCACAGGGGTCAGGAGGACCAGCCAGAGCGTCGAGGAGAGGTACGATGGGAGCATCGTGGCTGTATGAATGAATGGAGCGACGGGTTTTGCTCGCTCGTGCGTGTCTTTCTTTGCTGGGTTTTGAGAGCGAACCTGTGGGGGGGTTCCAGGGAGACCAAGAGTTGAGGATGGTCCTGAGAGTTATATGTCGTGCAACATCTGCTATAAATACTCTTTGCGCTTTTTTTCTTTCTTTTTGCACTCTTCCCAAAAGCCAATCACGCCCGAGTTTCCTGGAACCAGAACGGTTTTGGCGTGCTGCTGCTCTGGTCTACCTGTGCGCGTCTCGGACGGAGTTGTCGTTACGCGATGGTCGCGTAAGAGCAAGCACCACCCATCGACTCCCACGGTAGTGCTCTATTGAAGGGCAGTGAAGGTGTGTTTAACTGCGATACACGAGACAAAAAAAGGCACAATTGCGAATTCTCGCCGTATAAGCCACAAGTCAGAGTGAAATCTTTGCAACATGAAACCACCCACGAGAGGCTGGAGGCCCGTTCAGCCAACGTGGCAGGCTGGTCACCTTGGCGATGTCGGCGTGCACGTGTACAACAAACAGCCAAGCGCCGTGAACAGGCGCAATCGCGGCTTACCGCGGTTGCAGAAACAAAACGTCGGTGTCTGGACGAGAGCCCCGTCGGCTACAGCCGTCGTCTCTCGCCGCTGCCAGTCTAGACTCCACGGTGACCCTAGCGGCGTCTGGTCGTCTCGGGCGGACTACCCAGGAGTATTCATGTGATGGATGCATCGGCCGAGACCGTGGGTTTCTCGGAGAAAAAGAGTTTGAAGGCGCTCTGACTCCCCCAGCACGTGGTGCGGGCGATCTGACGAGCCGAGCACCGAGTGGCGTTGGACCTCGAAACACGCAATCAATCCCTTATTTCGAAAGGTCACCGCCAAGTGGAAAGATCACAGAATTCTCACATCATTTAGAGGTTCGCGGTTGAACACCGTTTCTCAGACTTACACCGAGCTTGCCTGGGAAACTTGGGTGGGACTTTGAACTCTGTAGCCCGGGGCTGTCAACTCAGAGTTGCGTAGCTGGGGATTGATGTCCTGTCTGTCACGGTGGACTTGAGATAGTTCTTGCCTTTTCTGTGAGAAAGTCTCATCAGTGTCCGTGCTCGGGCATTTACACCGGTGCCACACTCTATGTCCGACCGTCAACACTTCAATGACTAAAGAGAACTTTGGCCAGCCCTACCATAGCAAAGCGTTAGTCACACAAAAGCCTAGAAACGCAGATAGAAAGATGTAGCTCTTGAAGGAGAAGAATTTGCATCCTGTTTCAAGCTCTTAAATGTGTCCCCCAGCAGGTCATATAAGGAGCCGCTCATCAAATCCCAAGGTAGCTTTTCATCGCAGCCCAATCTCTGTACGATCCATTGGCCACCGCACCCTCGACGTAGAATTGGACCAGATCAACGATGCAGTTTCGCCAGTCTCTCATTCTCGTTGGCCTGCTCGGCGTTCAAGCTCTGGTTCCCTCAGCCGACGATCGCGCGCCGACAACAAGTCCTCACTACGCGCTGTACTGCAGCAACATGGCAGACAGGCCCCAGTGCCAGCCGCCCCATGCCTATTGCAGCGACGACGGCTGTTACCGTCTGAGGGGAGTGCTGGAGGACGAGCTGGCCCAGACGTGCACGGCAAATTGCTGGTGTATTCGGAAATAAAGAAGGTAGGCCGTCGCGGTTTCTATCCATACTTGTCTGCTTGCCCTGACCTTTATTCCGCTGTCTAGAGAAGGACCATCGTCTCACCCACGATTGTAGGCAAGCTACATCGAAACGTCATGGCCAGGGGGATGGATTGTGTACATGGGCTCGTGTTGGCCATGAGGCCTTGTCTTGTAGATAGAACATTGTCGGCGCCATGGAGTATTACCATGCTGGTGGAAAGTTTCTCAAAAGTTTTAGACATTAATATTTGTTCAATTCTCCTTTGTGGCAAAAGTTTGATGCCATTGGCAGCTTGCTATTGCTTTCATCTCTCGGCTGAGCCTGCTCGCACTGTCATGTTTCTGGCTGTGTATGACCTTGTCGTGGAAGGTATCCTTTTCTCATGAATGGCTCTCGCGGACTGCCTGTCTCAAACAAATGCCCAGAGCCCGCCACATGGAACACGTCGTAGTTTACGATGCCATGTAATCTATGCGCTATAGCAATCACGGAGCGATCACGCA
Source organism: Purpureocillium lavendulum (assembly GCA_029168975.1). NCBI lineage: Eukaryota > Fungi > Ascomycota > Sordariomycetes > Hypocreales > Ophiocordycipitaceae > Purpureocillium > Purpureocillium lavendulum. Next base: position 2,230,854 of record JAQHRD010000001.1, read on the forward strand.
TCTGCGAGCGGTTGACTTGCCTTCTCACAACATCCTGGACCAACGTCTCCGCGGCGTCTGCGCCCGACGTAGCTCCATCGAGAATAATCAGCTTGGAGTTTCGGAGTTTCGGACGATCGCGCGAAAAGGCGAGATCATTTGACGTGGGCCAGACTAGGGCATGCCGCTACTCAAACAGGAGTCTGAGGCGTGAGCGTTCCAGTAGGCGTGCTGCAGGCAACGCACTTGACCTGTGTCAACTCGATTGATGTTAATATCGGAGGCGTGTGGTCATCCCAGCCCGTGCAGGTATGCGTGTTGAACGGCCCACTCCAGGATGTTGCCGATTACGAATTACGAGTAATAAATCTGCGCCAAAGGCGGCTCAGCCACGCCATGAGACGATTGCCTCAAGTCATGTACGGGCGCAGCAGCCGGGCAATAAGCCACACCGCGGAAAGCATCGGGGTCCGTCGTCGTCACTCGTCAATCGTCAATCGTCACCCCGTCCGCCGACGACCGCACGAGCACGAAGTGGGTACCGAGGCAAGGAAGCAGGGAAAGAAGGCACCTTCATGCCTCCTTCTGCTCGATAAAACAACCAACGAATCGTCAGCGCGCGGAAGGAGCAGATCGCTGCATGCCCGGCAACTTACAACTGCCGCGACCGGCTTACTTAAGCGGGCGTGTGGCCGAATCGTCCAACTCCCTCGCACCAGCTCAGCTCGGCGCCCCGGCTGGAGACGAGCTCGCCCGCCGCCCCCTCCAAGATCTCTCCTTCTCGCCGGCTGCCGAAGGAACGCGAACCCCAGCCGACCAACGGACGAGCCGCCCAATCCGCCCGGGGGCATGAGACACGGCCGCGTGCGCGGCGCGCTTCCAGGTCCCGGATCCTCGCCTGCGACTCGACGGCGGCGGCGACAGCGCCAGCTATAGCGGCAGCTACAGCGACGACCACGCGTCCGGGCACCGCCCAGCGCGCCGGGCGGCAATGGCATCGCCCAGCGGCGGCGGCGGCGACGACGACTCGTTGGGAGACCCTGCGCAGAGGCACCCGTCCATGGCCTCCCAGGGAGCGGAATCCTCGGACAGCCCGGACACCGCCACGACGACGACCCGAGGCACACCCAACGAGGACGATCATGACCAACACCCGCAGCGGCAGCAGCAGCAGCAGCAACCCACTGCGCCGCAACAGCAGCAAACGTCATCGCTGCAACAGCCACTGCAGCCCTCACAGCAGCAGCAGCACCACCACCACCACCAACAACCCGGCGAGGGGACTACCGCCGAAGATGCCAAAAAGGCCCGCGCCTGCGAGGCCTGTCGCGGGCTCAAGGTCCGCTGCGAGCCCGACCCGGGCAACGAGGACGGGCCCTGCAAGCGCTGCCGCAAGGCCGGTCGCAGCTGCGTCGTCACCGCCCCGACGCGCAAGCGCCAGAAGAAGACGGACAGCCGCGTTTCGGAGCTCGAGAAGAAGATTGACGCTCTGACGGCGAGCCTGCAGGCCCGCGCCGCCGGGGCAGGAGGCGTTGGGACCGGTGTCCTTGCGCAGCCGCACCAGCCAACGCAACCAACGGCTGCCGCACCGTCCGCGGACAGACCTACCGGCGATGGGCTATCGACCATCTGGGGCAACGGCTCCAGCGGCGGGCTGGCACGCAGCTGGTCCGTCGACTCGCAGCCCCAGGCGCAGCCGACGCCATCCTACCCTCAGGGACGGCCGCAGGCGCAATCACGATATCCCCAGCACAGGCCCTCCGTCTTCGACGAGCCCCTCGTCACAGCAGGTCAGAAACGGAGAGCATCGTCCCCCGTAGATCAGCGCGAGGGTTCCAGTGATGACGCGGGCAGCGCGAATGCCGGCAGCGGCACCGGGCCATGGCTAAGTTTGGCCCCAAGGTCTACCGAGGGCGACATCGTCGACCGCGGCCTCATGTCCATGGAAAAGGCGGCAGAGCTCTTTTCGCGGTACAAGGAGTCCATGTTACGCCACCTGCCGGCCGTCGTCTTCCCGCCACGCATGTCCGTCACGGAGCTGCGCCGCACCAAGCCATACCTCTTCCTCGCCGTCATGGCAGCCGCTGCCTCGGAGATGCACGGCCTGCAGCGCGTCCTGCACAAGGATCTGATGCTGCTCTTTGCGCACAAGATCGTAGTCGCAGGCGAGAAGAACCTCGAGCTCGTGCAGGCACTCCATGTCGCCGTCATGTGGTACTGGCCCCCCGAGCACTTTGAGGAGCTCAAGTTCTACCAGCTCGTCCACATGGCCGCCGTCATGGCCCTGGACATTGGGCTCGGCAAGAAGGCTCCTCCCCGCCGCAGCATCCCGCCGTTCAGCTGGCGCGAGCATCAGTTTCGCCGCCAACCCCAGCCCGACCCCACGAGCATCGAGTGTCGCCGCACCTGGCTCACCTGCCACTACCTAGCCGCAAACACCTCCATCGCCCTGCACAGGCCCAACCTCCTCCGATGGACGCCCTTCATGACCGAGTGCGTCGAGGTGCTCGAGACGTCGCCTGATGCGGCGCCCACGGACAAGTACTTGTGCCATCTCGTCTGGACGCATCGCATGGGCGAGGAAATCGGCATCCAGTTCTCCATGGACGACCCGACCCCCACGATCAATATCCTCGATGCGAGGACCCAGTATGCGCTGCGCGGTTTCGAGCGTGACTTGGAAAAGTACCGCGGCAGTGTGCCCAAGGAGATGATGCAGCGTTAGAACCCCTTCCCTTGCCTACCCTGTGTGTCGCAACACACTGACATGTGCGTCGCTTGCAGCCTCGCTGAAAATCAGCTTCCACCTGCTCAACCTCTACATGCATGAGGCAGTGCTCCACAGCGAGACGCCTCCCGATGGCTTCCGTCCTCCCTTCAACACCGAGATCATCAAGGATGGCATGTTGGGCTCTGAGACGCTCTCTGCCGCTCACATCAACGCCCTTTCCTCGTGCCTGGCATCGGTGGACGGCATCTTCGCCACATTCCTGGCCATGGACGTTTCGACCATCCGCTGCCTGCCTGTTTTTAACTTTGTCCGCGTCGCATATGCCGTCGTCGTGCTCATGAAAATGTACTTCTCCGCCGCGAGCCCTCAGTCGGAGCTCGGCAAGGTCATCATGAAGGACAACATGCGCGTCGAGTTCTATCTGGACGCCCTACTGGACAAGTTCCGAACCACCGCCGCCGACGACAAGTGCCGCCCCGCCGCCAAGTTTCTCATCGTTCTCGCCATGCTGCGAAGCTGGTTCCTCAAGCAAGGGAAATCCGAGAACTCGGGTGCCGCAGCCGCCACACCAGCGCCGGGCGCAACACCCACCCCGAATAACGGGGCTGCCGGCGGCGATGCCCCCGGCTCGTCATCCAGGACCAGCCCCACGCCTCCGGAAGCACCGCTGATACCGCCGCCGAGGCACGGTGTGAACACGCCGCTTCAGGTCCTGTCCGAGGTCGCCATGGGCCGCGAAGCCGGTGCCGGCGGGCCCCCACGCCACGGCATGATGAGCCACCTCCCGAACATGCGTCAGACACCGCAGCCTTTGTTCCACGACACCGTCCCTGGCGTTGGAACGCCGACCTTACCCAGCACCACCGCCGAGCAGCAGTCCGCCGGCACGACCGAATCGGCAGCGTCGTCATCCATGGGCACCGCCACCGCGGCGCCCGTGTCGTATCCGCCGCCATGGATGGGCCAGCAGGAACAGCCGCAGCACCACCACCAGCAGCAACAACAGGGCGGCGGCCCGACGCCCTTCCCCGGCTCGGACATGATGGACTTCACCGCGAGCCTCCCCCCGGGGCTCGACCTCGAGAGCATTGGCTTCAACATGGACGCGCAGGACATGCTCTTCGAGGGCGGCCCCAAGATCTTCAACGAGCCGTGGTTCAGCGACGTCTTCCACGGCCTGCCCGACCCCAACCTCTTCCAGTTTTAGATGACGTCCTCTGTTCTTCCTTTTCAACCCGTCCTCCTTCTGGCGGAAAATGTACCCTCCCCTTGAAGCCGGAGACGTCTCTATTCCTCGTCGGCGGCGACCATGACGCCCGCTCGAACTGTACATAACGCGCGCGTCTCGTCGGAGGACCATCCACCAGGGGACAAGAGTCGGCTGGCTCGGTCTCGAGCCCCGGGGAGCGGCACGGGACAGAAAAGCGACTGATATGCCTTGATGAGACGCTTGCATGGATTCGCGCGCGGCATGGCGTTGCATTTCGGCCCCGCGCTAGGTGTGGACGGCGGGCGGCGCTTTCTGGTCATATTTGGCGGCGCGGCGGCACTCTACTCTCAATGCACTTGGGCTGGGCTCTCGTACGGTTCCATGGTGTTTCGGCGGCGGCGGCGGCGGCGGCCTTTTCCGCCGCCCTTGGGAAATGGACGAGGCTTGAGGCGTTTGGTTGCACTTTTCTGTTCATCTAGGTTTGCCCATCTATGCCCGTCACATGCTACAAATGATACCACCACTCGAATCAACCTAGCCGAGGGAGCACACCCCTGGCATGACAGAGACTGTGCATCAAGCGTGACATCTGACCATCTGAATCACTTGCATTGCCAAAGTTGCAGCTATATGCGTGCCCACGCCCGATAGGCTCACTCGTAACGATCGGTCGAGGTCCTGGCACCTCCATCGCTCCCTGTCCACCGCCAGGCAGCCTTGCAAGCAAGTGTCAACCACCAGTGTCAAGTACATTGCACACGTCTGTGACGAGTCAGTCTTCCTCTACCCGCTGCACGACTGTGCAGGATTGCGTCTCCATTCCACCCCTTGTTCCCAGACCGGCAACCAGCTACATAGTACATGAACAAGAGCCGTATGCGCCTTAGCCTCCATAAGCAGCCGTCGTCATCCGCTTGCCTTGCCCTCAACATTTCGTCGCAATTTGTCGTTGAAAATTAACTTCGAAAAATCGCACATGCTCCCGTTTTCCGGGCATTGCCGCCCCCAGGGCGCGCACCAAAAAAAAGTCGTTTCCGCGTTGGAAAAACAAGTGCTAAACGCAGTCGCGTGATTTTGGCACCCATGGGCCATCATGGCAGAATTACGACAAAAGTCGCCGTGCCTTCATCCCCCAAGCGATGCGGACTCGCGCTCGTAGATTGCGGGAGCGTCATGAGCCAATGCAAAAAAAAAAACGCTGCTCAACTCCGTACAGCGGCCGATGACAAGTGCGTCCGCGTATAAACCGTCAGCGATCCCCTCTAGTAGTCGTTTCGATGCCTATGACGTCGCCAGGCCAAATCGTGGTCACCCAATCGCCCCCGCAGGAGCCAGGGATCAATTGCCCCAAGCCAGGGCAGCCCGACCAAGGTGCTTAGTCCATGTAAAAGTCACCCTTGAGTATCCGCTCCTGGAAGGCGTCCGGCTTTCGAGGTTCCTGCTTCGGCTTGACCGCGGCTGCTTGCGCAGGGGGCTGCGGCATTGGCATGTCGGAGACCGACTTGGCGCGGTCGTGGTTTTGGAAGCCTCTCGGAGGGGAAGAGGCGAGGGAGAAGGAAGGACGAGCGCCGGTGACGGAGCTCTCGGCACGAGACCTAAGCTGTTCGGACCAGTTGAAGCCCTGCTGGTCTGCGCGAGAAGGGACATTGTCAGAAGAGACTCTTGGATGCTTGGTGCTGCTTGCCTGTGGCGCGGCAGCAGGCGGCATGGCAGTGCTGGCGCGTCGCCCGGCCGCGGAGAGGGCGGCGGCGACGGCAGAGGCCTGCCCCTGCGATGGCCTGTGCCCGCTAGGAGAGCGACCGAGCGAGGACGGGGGAGAGGTTGGGTTATTACCATTGCCAGGGCTGCCGGCTGGTCGATACCCCCTCATGGCCGATTGACCGAAGCTCATGCGGCGAACAAAGGGCGTGTTTGGGGCGGTTCGGGCGGTGCCACCGGGCATGTCCTCTTCCTCAATGGCACTCTCGTCGATGGAGTCGGAGTTGGTGGACATGCTGCCTCTCCGCACGAAAGAAGATGTGTTGGTGGGCGAGGTGCCCGAGAGACCGATGGTTGTGACGGAGAGGCGCCGCCCCCGCGGATCGTTGAGTGATCCACTGGCGGGGAAGGAGGAGCCGTTGCCGCCGTTGGAGGGAGCTCGCTGGAAGAGGTTCGAGAGAGCAGCTTGCGTGATGGAACTGCGGCGGTGGGGTGGAGGACCGCCTCCACCGGAGCCGTTGGGAGAGTTGTCGGTGGACATGACAGAAAGTGTGCGCGTGTTGTGCACAGGACGCGGCAATTTTACTGTGTCGTGCGGTGGCTGGCTGGCCTGCAGGTTGCAGGGCAGTGTCGAGTACAGGTGCGCGGTGGTGGATGTTGAGGAGCAGCGTTGTTCGTGAGTCTTGCTTGGGGGTGGTTGAGTGGCGGTTGGATGTGTCTTTAACGTGCGGTGCGGGAGTCAAGGAGAAAAAAAAAAAGAAACAGCTGTGCACGGGCGAGAATCGGAGAGAAAGTCGGTCTGAGCTGCGGTCTTTGTGTGTTTCGGGCTTTCGTTTCGTCGTGAAATGGCGGGAAAGAAGAGAATGAGAGAAGAGAGAAGTCGAAGTCGGGTGATGTTTGGAGATGGGATGAGGGTGGTTCGACGGAGGGGAAGCGGAGTGGCCGAGGTGTTGCACGTGGGATATATAGCACGGCAGGTTCCACCGACAACGGCAGATGGCAAGCTGGCAGGCGGTACGGATACCTACCTGGGTAGGTGCCTGGGGTGGGTGGCAGGCGGCCGACTGTCCTGTACCGCAGGTATCTCAGGAAGGTAGGCGAAGGGCGGGAAGGGAACCTGGGAAGGCCGTGCGGGACGCAGGAGCGGGCGAGAGTGCGGAGGAAGGAGCGATTACCTGGTAGGGAGGAGGAAGAGTGAATGGCGGCGCTAGCGACGAATGGCGGGCTTTGGGCAGGTTCAGGCCGCCGTGGAAGGCGCGACGTCGAGCGACCACCAGAGCGGAGGGACCTTCAGGGTGGTTGGCAGGGCGCAACGGGCGATCGATGAGGAGGTGAGGCGGTGATTGCTTGCAGGCGATTGATTGACTGCGCGGGCAGCGTCCCCCAGCGCACCCTTGTTGCTGGCCTCTGGGGAGGGCTCTGGGTCCTCAGTGCTTACACGTCACCCCCTAACGCAGGCGTTCAGGCGTCAGATGCGAGAGATATGGAGGTCAGACAGAGAGAGGGTCTGCGACCGCGCCGCGCATGCAGCGTTCGCCCGTGAGAGTTTTGGACGAATGTCTGATGGGGAGGGAGGGGAAGCAGAAAGTGAGAGAAGGAAATCGGCGTTTGTAAGGTGGGTGGGCGTGCGTGTGTGCTGCTGCGTGTGTGCGTGTGCCTGCGTGCGTGTGTGGAAGTGGTGTGAGCAGAGTGAGAGTGAGTGTGAGTGTGTAGAGAGACGGAGCAACGAGAGCTTGCCTCCGGGGGCATTGGCTGGCCAGTGACGACAGATGGGCGCGGCGGGACCGGCTGCGGAGGAGGCGAGCCGGGAGACAGGCCCAGCGAGCAGAGTTTCTAATATTACGAGCACGGAGAGGGTGCGGCAGCATTGGAGGGACGCCGACGACGCCATCTGAGATTGGCTGCAGTGGGACTCGCAGGAGACGACGGGCACGCGGATGAGGGCCTGACAGGCGCCTCAGACACGGCAGGGCAGGCAGGACCGAACGGACGGACTCGTCTGATTGACACGAAGCCGCCGCGTCTGAGCCGTCGACGATCAGGACCGACCTCGACGGTAACGACGAAACGAGTGGCCAAGAGCATGAGCATGAGCATGAGCATGCCGTGCGGGCCTCGATCTCGCTGCAACGACGTAGGAGAGATCGCCCGCTGTTTGCACCGGTTGCTCGTCCCTCGCCCCTCTGCGTCTGGGGGACCCTGGCTGGATGGATCCAACCAGCCAGCCTGCCGAGACCCATCAGCCAGGGTGCCAATTGCGCTGAGAGCTTGGCAATTTAGGGACTCGAGCATCGATGGAGGCGGCAAAGAGAGCTTCCCGCTCCAGCAATGCAGCCCGCCTTCCCCCACCTGCGACAGGACCGTTCCTCCTCCCCGTCGCCCAGATGAGAGCCAGTGACGTCGGAGCTGCCTGGGGGTGTCCGCGATCGGTGGAGTCGCCGGGGCGGCGGGGCGGCCACTGGCTTCGAGGTCGCGCCTTGGGGCCGATCTGCTGGTCGGGAATGCGTGGCGTCTCCTTGTTTCTGTGGGGCTCAGTTTGCCCGACTCACCTTGGACCTGCGTTGAGGTCAGCGACTGCTGCTTTCGGACGGTCCCTGTTTCGCCGTGTGTCTTGTCTCGCCTCGTCCCGACCATCGGCGTCTGTCCGGTCGAGCGGCGACGACGACTGGGACGTCGACCAAGGTGGCTACGCCGACAAGGGCAGCACGAGGTGGACAAGGCCGGTTCGGGGAAGCTGCAGACGCAGGCATTCGCACAGGACCACCCCAAGGTCAGGCCAGAAGAGGGGCGCCGCCGCCAGCAGGGAACTGCGCGGGTGCAGTCTGCATGCACCCACGAGTACGCGACCCCCTTGGCCGCCAATGGACATGGCCCTCACAAGCCTCCCCCCATCCGAGCGGCGAGCCGTGGGAGCGGGACAGGCATGCCCAGAGATCCGCCAGATGGAGTCGCTGGTGCCACCGGACTGTCTTCGGTAATTGGCGTGCGCCCAGTGCTGTACCGGGCTGGACGGTATGTATGTTCGAGAGCTCGCACTCTCAAAACGCCATATCCAAGACGCCGCCGCGCGGGCCAGTGCGGATGGGACCCGCCGTCGGCCAGGCTTGGGACCCCCGGCATGCCGCCAGCGGCATATCCAGCGGCGAGGAACGACAGTGGGGTCCCCCTTGGGTCGCACGGCAGGGACCCTACAGGCTGTGCCGGGGACGCCATCTGCAACCCTCTGGCCCTCCATCTCGCGCGGCGTTCATGGCTTCGAAGGGCCAATGGGGACGCCATGGGCCAGGGACGGGCTGCGAGGCGACACGGCGCTCTGGCGGGCGGCGGAGGAGAGGGGTCGGCGGGGAGAGGTGCGGCGAATCGAAGGTCCTGGGTTGCGTGTCGCCAGAAGATCGGGAGGACAAGTCAGACATGGGCCAGGGCGCCGTCAGGGTGAGGGTCGCGGTGAGGTGAGGGTGAGGGTCCTTCTGAGGGTCCCAGGCAGAGAGTTTGGGAAAGGTGCTGGGCTAGCCGGTCTGGGCCTGGCGACGACGTGCACCCCAATGGCAGCTCTTTGCGGGGTAACATCCTTGACGGCATTTGGTGGCTGGCGGCGCGAGTTGGCGTGGTTGTTGGTGGTGCGTGGTGCTCTCCAGCACCTTGCCAAGTTGGCTGCTGGCGGTGGTGATGGGGGGGGGGGGGGGGGGGTGGTGGTGGTGGTGGTTGTGCGGACCTGAGCTGTTCTTTGGCTGTCCTGGCCGCCGCCAAACGCACCGTACCGTGCCATCGTACTTCGTACCAAGGCGAGACGACAGGGATGCAGGGGTTTGTTGTTGGTTCCAAGGCCGTGAACATGGCAAGCTTCCCACTGGGCGGCGTGCTCGCCCCCCGCGCGTGGAGGGGAGGCGTTGGAGGCAAGCCGGGGGAAGAGAAGACACGCGCTGAGTGACTGCTTAGTATCGCGATGTTAGGAAGTCTGCCGTCCGAAGCATTTGGCTTTGCCAAATGTAACGAAAGACTCGAGCGATGCCGTTCGACCGACCTCACTCTGGACGCTTGAGAGGGAAGGGGGCATTGCATCCCGAAGATCCCCTTGCACCTTCCCCCGCCGTCAAGGGGACAGAGTGCCAGTCACTAGTCAAGAAGAGTCCATGCCTGGCTTGCCGAGCCATGGCAGACTGGATGCCTGAACAACGCGGCTGCCATTGACCATGACATGGAGAAGGCGCGATGGGCCTTCGATGCCGTGCGCATGATCTGCATTGCTGCAACACCACCCTGAGCAAACGCAGGCGTCACGGCCAAGCGGCGTCCTCCAGCGCCCTGCCAGCGCGCTTGATGCGACACCGGCAAAAAGCCAACCCCGGGTCGCTGCAGGCCATGCCATCACCACGAACTCACGATGAAACGTCCGCCACGCCAATCCCTCCCACCACGCATGCCTCTCCGTCCAACTCGGTGTGCGCCCCCCTCGATCTCAGCATCCCCCATCCCAGGCTTTCCAGCCCAGCCCCAGCCATGTTGGCCGCGACCCCGGCCGCGAACCGATTCAACCGCGTACATCGCCCGCGGACAATCGAGTACGCCCACCACAATTCCAGGCCGGGTTCCTATCAATCCAAACTCAAATAAGGTCATTCGTTCCCTGCTGCTTACCTACCGGCCTGCCTACCTACCTCACCTCGCGAGACCCTTTCCCTGGCCTTGTCTCGCGGCCAGCCGCTGGCCTTCCGCCTCATCCGGGCAGCCACCCACGTGCCAAAGGTCAGACGCCGACGCTCCACGGCAGGGTGCTTGCGTGCTTGTTCTTCATAAGCTTGAGCTGCTAGGCGATCCGTCGCATAACCTCCGTACTAGAGACTCAGTGAGCCCTCTTGTCGAAACGCCCGTAGATAAAGTATCGAGAACCGAACTGCGTGGCCAACGTTGGGCCGGCGGCCCGCTGCGCTGACGCTTTGATGCTCCCCTCTCCCCCGCATGCCCGCCTTCATCGTTACCGACACGAGATCAGCGGACCCACGCTGCCAGTGGCACATGAATAGGTAATGCTGGATTGTCTGGAACAGCGAGTATCGTGCCGTACTTGCCGCGCACCATGACTACATGGCCTGCGCCAACGACATCCCCGAGTCATGGCCGGTGCGGCCAACAAGTGGCGGCCCTCAGCACACCTTGAAGGTCAACAAGGGCGATGCCGATAATCTGTCGTCGTTGCCACGCCGCAATCCGCCTCCTGCAGACTGCAGGTCGGCCTCCTGCCCCGACCAGATAAGCGAGCCAAGGAGCTGGGTCGTGTGACGCCCTCCCGTCCTCGCCGCGGGCTTACGTGCTGCTTCTTAGCGTCATGCTGGGACGGTAAGACTGCCGCCGTGGCAGATGCACAGGTGAGGCCATGGCGTTCTAGACCCCCGACTTGGGCTTCGTTGTGTCCCAACAGCCGGGTATCAAGGTCGGACATTCAACGCCGTGTCACGGAACTCAGAAGCTGTACCACGTGCAATTGCCGCATGCATGGCGCCATGGATGCTGTACATGTCGAAGATATCATACGAGCTAGGTACAATACTGTACTTTACCATCAGAAACCGTTGCTTTCTGGTCGAGTCATGAATCATTCGCTCGCCGCTGCCCACACAGCCCGCAAACACCACAGTCGCCAGAATTGACGTACGAGCTCGCTACACAGGAGCTCGACTTGCGACATCGCCAAGCACCACGCGAGCTCGCAGGATTAAGGACGTTGGCGCACATGCCGCACGTCACGGCCAGCTCGGGATTGGCAAAGGAGCACATGGAGCACGTTGACGTCGAAACCAAGTCTGCGCCCCCAGGGCTTCCTTGACGACGGATAGGTGACGCGTCTCCTCGAGCTTGATGTGTAGGCGTTTCCGGCTTAATGCCCTTTGCTGCCGAATCTGCTACCCGGGGCGGTATCCGCCGTAGTGACCCAATGCTTGTTTGCTCTTCCTCGGGCTCGTCTTTGACGCCTCGACCAGAAGTGATCGACTGCTGTCCACGATCCTTATGTTCGTGATGTGATGGTGCTTGCAGATCTGTTGTGGTTGGCTCTGGAGACTCCCGTTTTATCTTTGCGTGCTTGAAGACATCTCGTAGTTCGTCAAGCTCGTTCCTCGCATCCGGATCGTCGGCATCCTCGTCTTCGCAGACTCGTACCATGCCCCGGCCCTTGCTGTCCGTCAGTCGGCTCCCATCCACGTCCACTGCGTCTTTCGAGTCCAGGTCGCCAGCATCAGCGTCCTCGTACTCGCTCTCGCTGCCAGACTCTGTCTCTTCGCCGTCCTCGTCCTCCTTCTTTAAAGCAGTCTTGTCGTCCTTCTGTTGTTCGAACCGCGCCAGCGCGGCCGCAGCGCGCAGTTCCCGGCCCCGAGCGCTTCCAGCCACTCTTGGCTTGGCTTGTATTCTCTTGCCCTTCTCCAGTCTCACCTTGGCCTCCTCGTCTGCGCCGAGGGCGACGCCGTTCTTCCCGAATTTCTTGAGAATCCGCCTCTCCTTCCTCTCCTGGTACGTGAGCGTTGGCTTCGTCTTCCGCTTCCTGCCACGAGAGCGGTACGTTCCGCCGCACATGTGCTCCGGTAGAGGCTCCTCGTCAGGGCGGACGGCGTCCCTCGCCCACTCGCCGGTGCCGAGGCTCGCGCCGCGGCCCCAAATGCCCTCGCCACGGTACCCGTCCCGCCAGAGCGTGTGCATCTCGGCAGCATAGCCGTTTCGCACGGCCCAAAAGGCCCGTGAGTGGTTCATCTGCTTGCAATGCGCAAGCTCGTGCATCATGACCATCTGGACGTACTCGAAGGGGAGCCAGCGACCGGAGCGCGGGGACCGGAGCACGAGCTGAATCACCTCCCCAGCGTTGAAGTTTCGGCCCACAAACTCCCGGTTGGGCTCATACTCCTCGAGGGTCATGACGTAGAGGCCATGTTTCCGCATGATGGGCACTGCGCGTCATGTCAATGGGCCGCCAAGCTTGATCTGAACCTAGAGGGCGAGCATACCACATTGTGCCGCAATCTTTTCCAAAAAATCTTGAGCTGTTTTCTCCCTCGCCCCCGGAAGGGGTTTAATGAAGACGACATTGGGATTTGGCTGCGACTTTCGTGCGTTGAGGCGCTGAATACCCCAAGGCATGGCTGCCTCTCACGCGGCCCAAACGATGCGGAAGTTTTGGGTAACACGGCCCTGCAACAGCCGCCAAGAGCTGTGCTTGTATGATTAGGCAGGGTACAATGGGAAATCAGGCGGTACAGCGGCCGACGGATGAGGTGTAAAGCATCGATGCGACGATGGAAGTCGGGTGTCGCCAGAAAACGTGAATGTTCACGGACGAAACGGACGCGAAGTCAGGTGACCCGCTCCTTCCACTTGGATAGACATGGACATCACTGATCAGTCCCATCACCATTTGCCACAACGCCCGTCAAAGAAAGGTGCGACCCCGAATTTTGCAATTGCTTTCAAAGCCGATCCAGTTTTTACTAATCCTACCGCCGCATTCGTTACCACATTGGCATTTTGTACACGGTTCTCGCAAGATGCCGCTCTTATAGATTCTCTGTTCTCCTGAGCTCCTCTGTCCCCGCTTCGGTCGACGACATGCACCTGGACTTCTGCCTTCCTGATCGCTACGCTTCATACTTCAAGAGACGACCGCTATCTCTAGTTGCCTTCTGTGGGTGGTCGAACTTCCTTGCTTGCCTCGACATTGACAATGGCGTTTTGCAGTGCGCTCGTTAGGTCCACGTGAAACATGGGCTTGTCGAGGCTGTGAATCATGACTCCCTTCCTCATTCCCTTGACGGGCTTCTCCTCTATATGCGTCGATGATGACTTGTCTTTGAAGCCTTCTAGGCCGTCGGTGCTTGACTCCTCGTCGTCCGATGAAGGGGGGATCTCACTGGGCGTAAGTCTGCCGCCAGCCATGGCAGCGGTCGGGGACTCGCCTTCAATCTCGGCAACGCTGAAAATGGACTTCCACCGGTGCCTCATGCCATCGCTGGTCTTGGAGGGGATACCGAAACCACCTGAAGCGAGGGCTCGCTTTGCCCATCGGTTGTTGATGCAGGCCACATGCCAATCAACAACCTCTGGCGCCGTGTACTGATCCAGCTGGTTTCTCACATCAATCAAGCACTGCACCGATGTGATATCAATGTTGTTGACGCAGCTAAAGTCCAGAATCACAGCCTTCAAAGTTGGAAGCCTGTCGTCGTGTGACTCTCGCGGCGCCGGCCTGTTCCACGGACGGTCACCTGGGTGGTCAAACTGCTCCGGGCTCGTTCGCCGCGTGTTTGCAAAGATAAAGTCGGTAAGATGATCAAGCGTTCGATTCGCGTTGGGGTAGTTGAAGCCGTCCGAGAATCGGTAGATGAAGACGCCAGGATAGGGGCTCTGGAGCGCAACGCTCGGATTGGATCCGTCGCCATGGTCGAGAGGTAGGAATACGGTCCGAGCGGCACTCTGTGGATCCTCAAACGCTCTATACTCTCCAAGTGGTTTGGGCGGATCGTCTCCTACTACTTGGTCTCCCAGCACCGAGTGCACGCGGGCCTTGCCTAGGAACGAACCGCGGGCTCTGAGGATCCGGTATATGAGGATTCCGGCTGACATGCCGACTGTGGCGTAGACGCCTTCCTCAATATCCTTGAAGACGCTGACGAATACACCAACAAAGAAGATGAGGACTTCTAGTGGCGATACCCTCCAGAACTGGTACAAGGTGTTTGGCGAGGTGATGAGATCGCCGAGCGCGTGCATGATGACTGCCGCGAGGACGCAGTACGGAATGTAAAAGAACATGCGGGTGAGGCAATAGGCCGCGACCAGCACAACGAGACCAGAGATCAGACTCGCCGCCGGGGTACGTACGCCTGCTTTTGAGTTGACCGTCGTCCGACTGAATGAGCCCGTAGAGGCAAAGGCCCCCAAGAAAGGACCCAGGATGTTCGTCATGCCGATGGCAACCATCTCCTGCGAAGGGTTGATGCTGTAGTCGCTGATCCTCCCGAAAGCCTTGGCGACGGCGATGTGCTCTACCAACATGACAATCACCCCTGCCGGGAGGTGAGAGACAAGACTTGATATGACACCAGCATCTAGATGGGGAACAGCCACATCATGGAAGCCTAGAGCGTGAGAAGTCATCAGCCTCGCATTCTGGCCATGTACCAGGCCGTTTCTCCTTACCAGTGGGTATCTTCCCAACAATTCGAAACGCAGGTTTGGATCGTCTATTCATGTTGACCAGCCAGCTGACCATCGTGTACAGCAGAATGACGAAGACGTTGCGCATGGTGTTGGCGATGTAAATGGCTCGCTTGTGCTTGGGGTATCGATCCGCCGCCTTGTTCAAACAATAACGGATGAGGTAGAGCCCGAACAAGGCTGTAAGACCCATCGCGGCATCCAGTTGTGCCGACGGAAGGCGTTTGAAGGTATTGATGTAAACCTTGTACGGGGCATCCCTCGTGCGAACCCCGCGAATCCCTAGCAGCGCGGGCAGCTGGCTGGCAATAATGCTAAGAGAGGAACCCGTCGTGAAGGCGGCCAGGCATGTGATGGACATGAGGTCGATAATCCACCCGCAACGGAGAAGTCCCAGACCCAGAACGATTACGCCCGCAACGAGACTGAAGGACGAGGCGATAATGTGCCCTGCAGTATCTTTCCCGGCCGGTGTTGACTGGACACTTTCGACAACGGAGCCGACGATACTCGCCAAGACGGCGACGGGGCCGATGGAGATGTCCTTTGACGTGCCGAACATCCAGTAGATGACGAGGCCCATGAAGGAGGAGTACAGGCCGAACTGCGGTTCTACCTTGGCCAGAGAGGCGTACGCCATGCCCTGGGGCACTATGATGGCACCGACAGTCAAGCCGGCGATGATATCTCCGGTGAGCCATCGGAGGTTGTAGTGCGGCAGCCAACCCAGGCAGGGGAACAGAGACCTGGCATATCCAACAACGCCCGCAGGCGAGGGAAGTTGGTCGCGGATCCATTCTGACGTGGCGACACGTTCCTCGATGAATCTGTCGGTGGGTGGAGCGAATCCGCCGCCGGGGACGTCGTCCTCGGCATGCACGTCTCGGCCCTGGAGCTTGATGCCAAGAACCGTGGCCAGGGAATGGCCGACCTTGTCTGCGACCGTGGGCATGTTGGTCGGCGGATTTCGTGCAGGGCGGAGGAGCGTTTGGAGGCACACCGTCGGCGGCTTGTCGGTAGGAGAAGAGGATGATATAGAACAGCCGCTTCTCCTCCCGTCGCCCTCGAACGGTCTCCCCAAGGCGAAGAGAGAAGAGAATCGCGTCTAGACCTTCGCGGTGCCAAGGCGTCGCAGTGGCTCAGATGTCTGAACTTGGGGTGCAGTTTGCCGGGTGCGACATCTACCAGTGCCTTTCGGGCCGAACCGAGGCTTCTAGATCGTGTGCCGCCCCGGGAGCTTGAGGTCTGGGAATGGCCGCGACCAGTAGTAGGTCGAGTGCACTACTATTCGAGATGGGTTCGACGACGGAAAGTGAGAAAGCGAGAACAGCGGTGACCACCGCAAAGGTCGAAGAAAGTAGGCAGAAAGCTGACGGAAGAAAGAGGAGACCAAAAGGGCATGCGAGCACACGAGCTGGGCAATGAGTATGGTCTCACCCTGGGCGGCGTTGGCCATGAAAGGGGTTCGTCGCGGAACGCGGACGACGACACAAAGAATTCGGTCATCTGCATGCAGCGCACCGCCCAGGGCCGTGCTGTGAATCGGCGGCCGGAAACTCGCCGACAAAGACTTGGGATGGCTCGAACGGCGCTATGTTTTGGGCATTAGACGGTGCAGCCATGCGTGGGGTGCGCAGGATGTCTACTACTCCCTGCTGCACGAGCAGCGGCGTGACGCGATGTCGTCGTCGTTGAAGCGACGTGGAAGCGACGTCGTTGAAACCGGTGTTATTTACATAACACCCCCTGGTTCTCCAGTGTCAGTCCAAGAAGAGAGTTGTTGGTGTGATGGCGTTCGGTCTGGAGTCTTCATGAATCCCGAGCCCTTGACCAAGGCAGCATGGAGGGCAATACAGCTGGCGAATGGAGCAGCCGCTCGACTATACCCAACCACCCGAAACTGCTTGGCCACTACTGCATGTCCAGTCTGATGCGAGATGCAGAAACAAGCTATTCCAGCAGGCCCATGACTCGTTACCACCTGCAAGAGGGTCGCCGCATCGTGGTGTTGATGGCGGGCTCGGATCCCAACACCACGCAGGACGGAGGCAAGTGGCAGCTTCCGGCTCGGCAGACACAGAAGTCCAATGGCAGAAGCCGCACTGACATGCATGCACGGGGGCGATGGCGCCGTTGATGCAAGGCCTCGCAGCAGAGCAAGCCAAGAC
Source organism: Purpureocillium lavendulum (assembly GCA_029168975.1). Classification (NCBI taxonomy): domain Eukaryota; kingdom Fungi; phylum Ascomycota; class Sordariomycetes; order Hypocreales; family Ophiocordycipitaceae; genus Purpureocillium; species Purpureocillium lavendulum. The sequence continues at coordinate 2,247,835 of JAQHRD010000001.1, forward strand.
CAACAAGTGAGACGCAGCGGGTATCTCGATTCCTATCTAAAAGCGGAAAGACAGCCAACTAACTGAGTGTGTTAGTACGGACTAGTAGTGCTGCAACTCCCATCTACATACTACACCGGCCCTCGCCCATCCTCCCGCCTCGATCTTAGATACGTTCGCTGCGGGTGAGATGCCGCCGCAGTTAGTTGGCAGACGCCGAGACTCGGAGCGTGAGCCCACGGAAACGCCTCGAACACCTCCAAATACATACGGGTCCGGCCGTACCTGAGACCACTGCCGCACAACGGGCAGCTCCTGGCCCCGGCTCGGCAGATCAACTGCCGGACCCAACGCGCGGGAGCCAGGCGGCGACCAACGCGCGCCAGGACGGGGAAACAGACACCGGCTCGTCGGCGTTTGCGCCGCTACCGCCTCCGATCGGGCCATCGCCGAGAGACGCCTGTTTCCCTCCTCGCGAGTCTCGCAAGAATGCAAATGTGCCCGCGGCGAACGGCGGGTTCACGCGCCCCCCGACTCTCAATACGCCGTCGAAGGGAGCGCCCAAAGGCAGAGTGCCCTGCCCGTCTGGGTCTCAGAGGTCGTACGTATCGCATACTACATTCATGCGACTCTGGAAAGGGTCCAGGCCCTATGGCCGCTCACCGTGTCTGAGACCTCGGTGAGTCCGCCAAGAGCGGGCGCACGGCAAGAGGCTGCCGATTCCATTCTTCGGCCGGGTGCACAGAGAGGGAGGCGAATTTAGGTCGGCGACACGTTCGATGCCTCCTCGCGCGCAGTAACAGGGCGGACGTGCATTCGCAATGTGGTGACGCACTCACTGCTCCTGCTCGGGCGCCGCAGCGCACCGGCCTCATGAAACGCAGAGCGGCGCTTCTTTAACGGGGGGCCGCACGGATCGATATCATTACGCATTTATGCTATTTAGTTGCGCTTCAGGACGCGAAACGGCGTAAACTGTGGTGCCGGGCTCGTCCCTTCTTGCTACGTAGCTCCAGAATTGGCACAAGGCCGCGCAAGGATTGAGACGTAATTATTACATGTGCCTTACCTACAGCTATTCTTAACCTTTGCATGTCCAATGTCTGCGTGAATCGATGTTTTGCAGCGGGTATTTCCACGTGGTCGCCTCTCCTGTACGTGTGATGACCCGAAGATCATCTCTCATGGTTGCGAGTACGAAGTTACTGACTCACGAGCAAAGTGCGTGAAGGACACCCGGAGCCTGGGGTGGCCACTTCGGCCTTCAGAGGCTTTGCACCCCGGCCTCGGCCTCTACAGACAGTCAGTTAATTAAGAGGCTGAGCATGCTATGAGTCGAGGTTTGGTCATCTATTATCTAAGAAGCAATACCTGCATTCAGCCGATGCTGCTTGCCACCCCCCACCGCCCGCCCCCAGCCAGGGCAACAGGACGAGGCATCTAATCCGCCTGATGCGACAGAACCGAGGGCTGAGGGATCCCTGTTACTCGGCGCGTTCCCAGTTTGAGGGGTGTTGTGTTCCCTTTTCTGCTCCGTGCCTCAGCAACTAGCCAGCTCGCGACCGCGGTTTGCGACGATATTGAGGACGCCCTCTTGAAAGTCCTCGAGACTTCCCGTGTAGCCCAATCAATATGAACAGTTGCCCTAGAACCAGTCCAAAGTCATGAGTTCCTCAAGCATTACTTGGAGAAACTCGCTCCGCAGTTTTTGCTCCTGAGCCGTTTTCATGACGGTGCTGCACAGACGCCTTGCTGTGATCGGATAAGCACATACCGCCAGATGACATTGATCCTGCTGCTCCTGGGCTTGTAGTATTTTCAGTATCAGTTCAGTGAAGCAAGGGCGCCATAACATGCAAAGAGAGACCATGGTGTCTCGACGTCTGTTGCAAGAGGGCTACTCTGGTTGGGGTAGTACGCTTCAATCAGTAGAGTTGTTAGCTGTCATGTCTTTGAGTCTCAGCCATGCAGCGGTCGTTGACGTGAGCACATGAAATGGTCCAATTATCCCAAGTTTACTTGACTTGTGACGGACTGCCCTTTTAAGCACTGACAAGACATCAAGCTTTGGCCCAGCCCGCCACGCCACTTTGCAGGCTCTCCGCCTGTTGCCCCCGCCTGGTGTATCGGCCTTCAATATATATCACTTTATCCCAGGCCTTTCGACCATTACGCCGTCGCTCAGACAGCACGTCTTCACAACTACTTCAGGACTGGCACAAGGCCACGCAACCCCCTTGAACATGAGAGCCTTTTTCTTGCAGTCGCCATTGGGTCCTCATGCCGCGTCAGGAACCTGAAATTGATGTCGTGGCGGCCTCGCCGGCTTTGTAGAGGATTCTTCCACACGTCAAGCGCCCTCCCCTCGGACGCTTATTGTCCAATGAACTGTGTTGAGGCTCGGAGATCCAGAGTGCGACGTCTTGGAACGGCGGTTGTAAGGCTGGTGATGCGGACAAGTTGAAACAGCAATGACTTTACCAACATGAACGAAGCAGCATTAACAAGGGGGGAACTTCCACAATGAGTATTGTATTAATGAAACGATTTTGCACCATCCTCCAACCCCCCGCCGGGCCGCCGCCTCCACCAGTCAATCGATGCTGCTGGTCTCCCTCTCCCTCGTCTACCTGTTCCATTCTCAATACACGCACACACACGGGCGCCGGATGCGAGTTCAGCGGCGGACCGGCAGACCCAGAGGCGGGAAGGCGACCGTCCCCCGACGCACTCGCAGGCTCCGGCGCGCTGAGGGACCTTTAGTCCCGCTCTTTTTCTTGGCCAGCGTCTCCTTCTGCGGTAGCTCGCGTGGCTCGTTCGTGAAGAACCTGAGCATCCCCTCCCGGAAGCCCTGGGGATCATCGCGAAACTGCTCTAAAAACAATTCGTCGTGGACCTCGTCGGTGCTTCTTCCATCATCACACATTTCCAGTATGAATTTGAGGACCCAACAGAGTTGTTGCACGGAGAAGCAGATGTTGGCTCTGGGCGATTGGCAAGCAGTCGTCTTATATACCGTCGACTTCGGTCCGATTATCTAAAACTATTACTTCATTCGTAAGGAAATAGAAAAAACTTTCTGAGCGTCACCTACGCCCAGAGGGTTGAATTATTCACTCGGCGGCGGCGGTGCTCTCTCACTTTGGACATGATATGCCCGATCAATATTGTATCCGCGTCGCACACTCGCTGCCATTATTCGCTCGTTCCGCCCGGCTCGGTAGTTCTATAAGATCACCATATTAATTAGCGCTCGCCTCTCTGTTCTCAAGGCGTTATTGGAACCTCTATGTGGCCAGCTGACGTCTCAAGTTTCGAGCATCGATCTCACTGTGGTCGCGTTCGGGGCATGGACCACGCCTTGCTCAGGGACTACTCTGTATAGCCCAGCCCGCGCGAGGCCCTGGATGGTTGTCACATAAATCCCTCTTATTCTGCACGTTTTTAGCTGCGTTGACAATGCATTTGACGGTGATAGCTAGTCCTTTAATGTACATGACATCTCCGTGGTTCCACGGCCGGTATAGGTGTGCTGACAACAAGATCCACGCAGCACGAAAACTAGCGTGAGGGTCGATCGCGTGCAAAAATCATCCTGTTAGACGATGTCGATAGAGCATTTGCCTTGAAAAATTGCCGTGCTAGCGAGATGTAGCCTGGGGTAGGTCGCGAGCAGCATGGCTTTTTGAGATCGAGTCCATGTGAGGCGTACACGAGAGGTGTCACTGCCGGGTGCTTGTCCGACATTTCGAATGGCTGACAAATTTCCATGAATAGATGCATGAGCGCTGTTTGAACTGTATCTCCGACTGTCGGCTACGTAAATAAAAAGATGTGTAATTCGATTGTAATGTGAGGTGTTCGATTGCACCCTGAGGCAGGTTCCAGCGGCGTACGAGCTGGAGAGGTGCTGGCCAGGTCAGGTTATTCAGGTATTATTGCCTAGGGAGGTATTCTAGCCCCCCCCCCCTCGGGGGCGGTCCAGCGAGCCCCAGCCAGCCAGCTAGGTAAGGTACATACATGGACGCGGCGCCACCCCGCAACGCAACCACCAGGCACCGCCAAAACACCACTAGCCAACCAACCTCCAACATCGCCAACGCCTCCGACCTGGCAGGTCGCCGTCAACACCAACCCTTGCCCCAATTGCCATGATCTCGCCCGGAGAAGCTCCGTCGCCCTGTTAGCTAGCAACCTAGCTGCCCGCCTGCACGCCTGCCTGCTCGCCCTCGCACCGCTTCCCACCGCGTACGCCGTCGCCCGCGCCCGCATCGCAAGGCCCCGTTCGCCTTCGCGTCCCGCCATGCCCAGCAGCCCGTCCCGCGACGCCCCAGCCCTCCCCGCGTCGTCATCGCCGGCGTCCGTCGCCACGACGTCGACGTCGTCGGTCCAGCCCGCCGCCGCCGCCGCCCACCAGCATCACCACGTCACCGACCTGCAGCCGCCGCCGTCGCCGCGGACGCACCGCGCCCTGCGCCGGCTGCAGTCGGCCCACGCCCTCGGCGCCGCCCGCTCCATCAACCAGCCGTCGCTCATCTCCCAGCAGCGCCGCGACCTCCAGCGCGCCGCCTCTCCCACGCGCGACCCGGGCGCCGTGAATCGCTCCCCGAACCGCGGCCGCGCCAACAGCGATGCCACGACGCCCCCCATCCACCAGCTCGCCGCCTCCACCAAGCGCTCCGGCTTGAAGAAGCCCGTCTTCTCCCACGGCCACTTGACCCTGCCGCAGATCATCCGCGATGGCCCCAACGACGGCGACTTTGTCGGTGCTCTGGAGAGCGCCCGCTGGAAGGTCATTGACGAGGGCATCAAGAGTGCCGAGGATGGAATGGTGAGCCAGCCTTCCGCAGGCCAGCCGGACGCTGCGAGCATGCTTTGCTGACACTGGCCAGTCCACGCTGAGGATATACGTCTGGCTTGTCCTCCTCGATGCCCCCATCATGCCCACCGACGAGTATCTCTCCCTCGTCCATCGCGGCGCCTCGCCTGCCTACTCCAAGATTCGCAACGACACGTTCCGCACCCTGACGACCGATCCCCTCTTCCGACGCCGCGTGAGCGAGGCCAGCTTGATCCGTCTCCTCAACGCCATCGCTTGGAGGCTGCACGATGCGAAGGAGGACCAGCGGCAGAGCAGCCGCCCGAGCAGCCGACAGTCTTCACATCCGCGAGAGAGCCTGACGGGGAGCGTCTCAGGACACTCTCAAGCTAGTCCGTCTTGCAGCCGCCACCGTCCCTCCCCCCATGCGCTGACAACCCTGTCTTACAGAATCCAATGCCGGGCCTGAACCGGGAACGTACGTGCAGGGCATGAATGTTCTCGCCGCCCCATTCCTGTACGCGGCCCGTAGCGAGGCCGAGGCCTTTGTCGCCTTCCACTCGCTTCTCACCCGCGAATGCCCCGCGTACATCAGGGGAGCCATGGACGGCGTACACCGCGGCCTCGCCCTCGTGGACAAGGTCCTGGCCATCGTCGACCCCAAGCTCAGCATGTACCTCACCGCCAAGGGCCTTTCGGCCGAAATCTACGCGTTTCCGTCCGTGCTGACCCTCTGCGCCTGCACGCCGCCTCTCCCCGAGGTGCTGCGGCTCTGGGACTTCTTGTTCGCGTACGGGCCGCACCTCAACATTGTCTGCATCGTGGCGCAGCTTACCATCATGCGGGCCCAGATCCTGCAGTCTCCGAGGTAAGCCAGCAGCCCCCACGACGCGATGAACGTTACACGGTGGAAAAGGCGTGCTGCTGACAGCGGAGCAGCCCGAACAAGGTGCTCCGGTCGTTCCCGCAGCTGAACGCGGATCTCGTCAAGAGCGTCACGATTGGCATAATCAAGAAGATCCCCGACGACGTCTACGCCGAGATTGTCATGCATGCCTTATAGACGGCAAACGGCGACGGCGAGCGTGGTTCCCACGCGAGTGGGCGCGACGCATATGATGACTTGTATGATGATGATATTTTGTGCATGTAAATGAATTGTCTTCAATTGTTGTTTCAAAGGCACGGGCACGGGAAACAGGGCATGGGAAACGACCATCGGGTCTGGAAAGGACAGGGCAAATAGGGCAAGGGTAGGAGTCGGGATAGGGCAGCGAGGAAAACGCATTGCCTGGCCTTGTTGCCGCAAATTAATCGCATTCATTGCTTGGGTCGCATTGACTTATCCTTCTCCGACGTCACAGAGTCTCATCGGTGTGCCAACGTCCGGGCGTAAACAACTTAAACAAGTACCATGTTTGTATGTAAGTCTTGTCTTCGTCTATGTGACTTTTTGTAATCGTCGCTCGACTCGAATGTATATACAAGAAAGCTCGCCAAGAAATGCCCGACTAAGACAAAAACGATAAAGCCAAAAACAACGCCGCTGTATCGATGCAAGTGAAATGCTAGGTGCCGTCACCCAACTCGTGACTCGTGTATCTCTCAGTACTCGTCATCCCATCGTCGGCCATGGGTTCTCCAAAACCGGCCCGTGCGTCTTCGTCGTCTTCGTCGTACACATGAGATTCACATTCGGCCCGTCAGGAGAGGCGGGTCGTTTGAAAAGCGTGGCTCGCCCGAGCAACAGTGCTCGACTCACGGCGGCTCCCCGAGCTCAGTAGGCGGGGCAGCCGCCCTCGGCACGGTGGAAGGCGTTGGAGAAGAACTGCTGCATGGCGGTGTAGTGGAAGAGGATTCCGCCGAGGACGGCGGCGTGCCAGAGGTTGTGGCTCCCGCCAATGTAGTCGAACATGCCGGGGCACCAGCGCTCAGGGATCTTGCTCGCGTACACGACGGCGCCGCCAAAGTAGACGAGGATGGACTTGCTGATGGGGGAGTAGAAGTTGATGACAAAGTCAGGGCCGTGGGTCCAGTACAGCTGCAGAATGGGCATGAAGCCGGTGAGGGCGAGGCCGACGTAGAACGCGACGCGCGCCCAGGCCATGTCGGCGCCGTTGAAACGCGGATGCCACGGCAGGACGACGCCGCCGACGCCGAGAAAGGCGGTCAGGCCCATGTAGGTCCAGCGGCTGACGGGGTCGCAGTAGAAGGCCGTGTACTCGGTGGTCATGATGGATGCGGCGATGAGGAGTGAGATGCCCGTGTAGTCGACGCAGGCGAAGATGGAGATGGCGTCGACGTCGGCGACGGCGTTCATGGTATGCCAGATGGTGCTGCAGACCAGGGTGAGGCAGGCCATGACGAAGAAGACGGCAGCGACAAAGACGTCCGTCTTGGTGCTGAGGTCGAAATTGGCGCTGCTGGGGTAGAAGTAGAAGGCGACGGAAAGGACGAGGACGAGACCGAGGGCGTGGGACCAGATGTTGAAGGACTCGTTGGAGATGTTGAACATGGAGCGCACGCACTCGACCTTTGTCTCGGTGAAGCGGTACCCGCGCTTGATGTGCGGGTTGTTGCGCCAGGGCGAGGGCAGATCATCGTAGAGAAGGAGGCGCCGCTCGCGGGCGAGTGCGATGGCCTGCTGGATGTGTTCCTCGAGGGAGTAGGCGGCGCGCATGGCACGCTCGATACCCTCGTCGACAACTCCGCGCGCGCGCTCGATGCTCTCGTTGGCGACGCGGCGGCCCTCGCCCATGAAGGCCTCGGCGGCGGTGGCGGCGTTGGCGAGGCCCTGCTCGCGCAACTTATAGGCGCGCATCTCGAACTCGGAGAGCATGTCCTCGAGCAGGTCGACGCCGACGCGCGCCTTCTCGTGCAGCGACTCGGCCGCCTCGAGCGTCTCCTGGTAGCGCGTCTCGAGCGTCTCGACCATGACGTGCAGGCGCCGGCGGCCGGCGCCGAGCACCTCCTCGGATGCCTGGGAGCATCGCGTGCGGACGGCCTGCAGGGTCGAAAAGGCGCGCGAGATGCTGTAGTCGCGGCCGAGGTCGCCGTAGCTCTCGATGAAGTCGAGACGACGCTCCAGCTCGGACAGGAAGAGGTCGACCTTGAGGAGCAGTCCCTCCTCGCCGTCCATGATGGTCTCGACGATGGACTTGCGGCGGGGCAGGAAGAAGGAGTGGCGGCGGCGCCGGGTCGTCGTCGACGTCGAGTCGGGGCCGCCGTGAGGATGAGCGTCGGACCCGGAGGCGGCGGCGGCGGAGGGAGTCGAGGAGCCGGTGTTCAAGCCATGGTCATCGCGGGCCTTGTAGGCGCAGGCCGACGTGAGCGCCGTGGTTACGTCGCTCATGTTGGCCGGGCGGGGGAGAAAGAAGAGAGAGGGTTTTCAACGTTGGGCCGGCATGCCGCTCCGTTCCGGTCTGGGTGGTCCAAGGGCGCCGGAGAAAGAGGGTGAGGGAGCGAGAGAGAGAAAAGCGGCAGCAGTCGTCGTTGCCTCTACATGAGGCACGAGCGGAGAAGCGGGGGGCCAATTGGTCGAGTGCGGGCGGCGGACGGGCGGGATGGTTGGTTTCGGGCCGCGAGGGTATTATGTGCGTCGTCTCGGCTCGGCGAGCGATGGAAGGGAGATTTTGCGAACTGGGGGGTGGTGGTGGTGGTTGTGGTGGTCGGGTGGGAGAAGTCCCTGGGAGGTGGGAGGCGCAGGGTGGTGACGGATTGCCACTGTTGGGGATGATTGGTGGGCGGGGGCCGCTGATCGCGGCGCGGAGCGGGCGGATATTACCCTGGGAAGGCCTTGGTAGCGCTTGGCAGCAGCGTCCGAGCCGTCGTCAGTGGCTGGCTGGCTGGCTGGCCGGCTGGCTTACTTACACCCAAGCGAGCACCTGGTTTGCCGCAGCAATAGGGAATCCTAGGCGAGATGCAGGAGCGGCTATATGCAATGGAACTGCATACCCCTCCGGCCCGGTTGGTTGACATGCAACTCCTGCTATTGTCCTCTTCGCTCCACTGCACGGGCTTTGAAGGAAACAAAGAGAAAAGTCTGCATGCTGGGCTGAGCCCGCGCGAGCGACAGAGAGCCTGAGAGACGGCACGACTCGGTGTGGCCCTGAAATGAAATGACGCCCTGCGACATGCGTCGCTCCGGCTGGCTGAACCAGCGTCTGGGCGGGCTGCAGCAACCCCAGCCCATGCAGTGGGGGTTCGGTTCCATCACAGCGCCAAGGGCCCCGCTGAGACTGCGAAAAACTCTGGGCGACGTCGACGTCGCACGCTCGTGGTACCTCAACAGGCAAAGCCGAGGTCAACGACTCAGCGCCACCGATTCAACCAAAAAAACGACAACCCACTCGACGACGAAGTCTTGCCTACCCGGGAGCAGCGGTCCTTCGTCCTTGCGGCATGTTCCGCTGCGCCTAACGTCAACGCATCCACATCAGTGCAGCAGTCAAACGCAATTGCTTGCATCCTTCGCCAGTCGCCAACAACCCTCAGCACGCGACAGCTCAGAAATCGCGTAGGATTTGCCCGCACGCAGTACCTGAGAATCGCGCGCCCGGCTTCTGCTCGCTCGTGTCCGCCCTCTGTCTAGCGCCTCGCGTCCGGGTGCTGCTGGTCCCGACCTCCTCGATCGACCTGCCGACCAGCATCCAGCAGAACGAACCCGCACGCCATGGCCGTCGACAAGATTGTCAGCGAGGCCACCCTCACCGCCGTCCTACAGACCTCGGACCAGGCCCGCGACCAGGCCGACGCTCTACTCCTCCTGACCGACCAGCAGGCCCGCGACGGCCGCCCGTCGGCCGAGCTGCTGGCCGAGATCGCAAAGCAGCAAAAGCAGCTCTTCACCAGCATCTCCCACCTGCGCGGCTTGCACCGCGCGGCCTGCGTCGCCGCCCGCGAGACCAAGGCCCTCACCTCGGAAGGCCGCCAGGAGGTCGACCATCTGCACCTGCAGCTCCAGAACCTCTACTACGAGCAGCGGCATCTCCAGGGAGAGATCGCCGCCTGCGAGTCCTACGAGTGCGTCCCCGTTGCCTGCCCTCCTCCGACGCCATGAATCTCTGTTCCGAGCTAATATTCAACGTCCACAGCCACAAGTATCAGCAGCTGCCCCTCATCCCCGTCGAGGAGTTCCTCGCCCAGCACCCCGATCATGCCGACGACGACGAGAACGAGCTCATGACAGCTCGCATCGATCACGAACGGGCAGAGCGCGAGGCTCTCGAGCAGCAGCGACAGGAGCTCCTCAAGCGCAAGCAGAAGCTCATCGCCGACAACAAGCGCCGCAAGGACGACCTCGCCAACCTGGATCACGACCTCGAGAAGTTCATCGATGTACGTATTCTGCACCCTCGTCGCAGGGACCAAGTGGACTGACAATGAATACAGGCGGCGAAACCTATCATGGAGCTGTTCGAGAAGGCTCCTTGAGCTCGGCCGAGTCTAACGTTCGAAATGAGCGAACCATGCAGTATCAATATCGAGAGCGGACGAGAGACGCGATTCGACACAAGACGCCGCTCTGCCGTCGTACCATCGGCATCTTTGGCCGCGTATCCCTCGCTGCTGGGTTTTGCCACATTTCCTCGTATGCCAACCACCAGATCAGCGGCCATAATCACTGGCATGGCGGCGGTTGGATGCCGGTTGAGAGCATAAAGACAGCAGCTCAAGAGCGTACAAGGCGCACGGTAGGACGAACGATTGGGAACTTACATAAGGTACATCGAAGCAAGGAAGCCGGCAATCGGGCACATCCCGCCGTGTACCCGTACGGATCCTATCTCGATGGCGTTCTGAGTGAGGGCAACCCCATTCGATGTCGGACTCAAACACGCGCAAGGCTGCCGTTGGCGGCGTGAGGGAGCAATTTCTAATAGCTTTCATTGGCAGCGCCCCTCACCAAGTTGTACCCGGTAGGCATGGCTGTATCGACAAAGGGTATGCCTTTCTGTCGCCGTGAGCTGGATGTTTCTGCTGGGAAACAGCGAGTACTCTGCCCCAGGGCCGGCGCCATGGGGATATAGTTCGGGAGTCTGGTGCATGGTTGCAGCTCCGTATGTCGGCGGTGCCCTTTTCTTGACACTTGGTAACGCCGTTTGGTCATTCTCACGAGGCGAATCGTCACAAACAGTTTTCCGGCGCGGAGCGTGGGACGTACGTGCAGACGTTGGTGGTGCACCGTGGACCGGAGCTACCCTATCGCGCGTCGTGCATTACCTAACGCACTGAGGTAGAAAAGAATCAATTCAATCCACTTTCTGGACCACCAGACCCAGAGGTACTGAGTACATTGCGCTCAACGTACGTGCTACGACGATTGCCCAGGTGACTTGCCTCACATGAACGTTGCTTGTCGCCAGCGACGATAACACTCGGCCCGCGAAGACGAGTCATTGAGACCACGTGTGGTTCCACGGTGGTGCATCGCCGTTGAAATTGGAGCCTCTCCAGATCGGGCGAGGCATTTCCTCGGCGTGATCTACGGCGGGAGGCCGCGGAAGCAGACGCCATGGGTTGCAGTCGCAGACAGACGATTCTCCTGACACTCAACAACAAGTTACAACTGGGCCAGACTGATGGCGGACTGAACATCCAAGGTTGTGGCGGCGGCAGTCAAACAAAATCCTAGGTGGGGCACGAACGGACAGGGGGGCACCCAAGCTCCCCCTTCCCCCTGTGAGACAAGAGGCAAGCCACTCTGGACCGCACCTCACCAGTATGGCGGCACCCATTGACGCTATGGGGTTCTCCAGGACCCTGTGGCTGGGGCCTGCTGGCCAGTTAGGAGGCCCCGTGCGGCGTCTGGGGCTCGCGATTGAAGGCGTCGACACCTGGTCGACGGCGCCCATCGGGGCGGCCGCCGGGCCATTCAGAAGAGGCCGGGGACAAACGTTGACTTGCCGGGCCTGGCCAGAGGACGGGCGCATTGACGATGGCCTCATGCCGCCACATGAACATGGCCGCGGTCGATCACGTCGCGCCAGTCCGCCTGTTCACATGACGATGACTCGCCGTTGGATGGAGGGCGTCCAGCACCTGTCGAACAGTCCATCCACAGGAAACAGAAACTACCAAGCATCGCGCTGCGAGGCGCGAGCCAACTCTCACTTGATCGTGCCCGCCTGGAGTGCCCACTAGCCGACGAGGGTCTCGTCTGTTTCCATCCAACGGTCGACAAAAGCCGAGCCAGGACGTGAGGTGACGCTCATGGGCCCTGCTCCCAGACGTCACAGCGCTGGAAGCGGCGCCGAGTCTATCAACCGACACAATATGGTGCATGGCGACTCCTGGGGTTCCTGAGCATCTAGCCATCGACCTTTGATCGTATCCCGTATATGGAGAGCCAAGCCGGCGTCGAGCAGCCGATGATCGACGTTGCGACGCGTACGTACCGTGGCGCTGAGGGAGGCCGGCGACAGTGTAGCAAATGAGCAGCCGCTCGTTTACAGTGAAGAGGATAGCTACACCGCTGCGCAGCAGCTGGGAGGCAGCCAAGGCCAAGACCAGATGACGATTGCGGCGCGGGCTGTGGGCAAGCCGAATTAGACGTCGTACCCCGGCTGTACGCAGCCGTTGTCAGCATGTAGGTAGGCGCAAGCACACGGCGTGCTGCAGGGGACTCGGGACAGGCCCAGATGGGCAATGCACGGATTCCCGCTGGCTGGCCCAGATGATCTGCTGAGTCTGCGTGCGATGATGTCGCGGTTCCATGACGATGCAGCAGCGTAGCTGACGCTGCGCGACGATCAGGTTGGGCCGCTCTGGCGCTTGCCGGTCAGCGTATACTTGATAGGGCGGTACTCGGATGTGACAGCCGACGCTAGGGCGTGCCGCTTGCAAGCTTGGTATCCAGCAGGTATGCAGAATCTTAGCCCCCCATGCCCCATCCGTCGGCCGTTGAACCGGCTTGCGCAGCATGTTCAGCACATCCGCCAAGACGACTTACACGCAACGCAGCCAAGACTTCGTCAATGTGAGGGCCAAGAAAACGCTGGCGAGAAGTGCACACGGACTCGCCCAAAAGTCCCGAGGCTGTGCTCGCGCGTGACGACTGACCGCTGTGCGCCCCATTCGCGTCGCGGCGATGCACCGTCTAGAGGTGACGATGGGTTGCGAATGGCCATTTTGTATCTGTTACCTCAGGCACCTCAAGTAAGGTACCTAGGTACCTAGGTAAGGTACGTAGATGTACTCAAACGCGGACTGTCAAGATCAGAGAGAGTCGCATCAATACCGTCTGAACTCAGTGTCAAGCGGTGTTGGTCCGTCGCGTAGGCATCGGCTCCCTTGGGTTGCAGCGAGTCACTCGCATTGGAAGGAGGGAGGAAGGAATCGTCGCACGATAATTACCTTAGGCACCCGTGACTCGCCCAACGTAGAGAAGACGCTGCGGATGAGCAGTCTTTGCCCACGTTTGCCAGCGACTTGCTCCAGTTGAGACTTGAGAGGCCCAGAGAGAAAAGGCGCTGGCACCCCAATTCCTTGAATCCCCGTCCCGAAGCGGCTTGGTGGCCAAGTCGAGATCCAGGTGCCGTCCCCCATCCAGTGGAGCAACTGGGGCAGCAGCAGCAGCGCCTGGGGTGGGGGACCCCTGCCCTGGCGACCAGCGCTCCACTGGCCCTGGCGCGTCCCCTGGCCCACGCCGCAGCCACGGCAGCAGCCACGACCAGTCCACCACCACCACCACCACCACCACCAAAAACAACCACACCTCAAGCAACCACCCGAACGACAGCATCCCGCCCATGGATCCAGCTTCTGGTCCCGAGTCCCGACCTCACGTTCCTGTGCCCGCCATGGGTGGCTTCCACGTTGCGACTCCCAGCCTCGACCGGCCAATGAGACGGCCAGCCGGCTGCCCTCCAAGGGTTTAGCGCGGCGATGCTGTGCCCGTCCGGGCTGAGCGTACAGGTGCACCGAGTACCTTGTACAACTGCGAGGGCCCCGATGGCGGCGTATCAGTGACATGAGGCGGCCCCGTGCCTCGTCCCTGAGCCTCTCCTCGTTGACGATCCCGCCCGTCCGCACAGCGGGAGCAGACCGCAGCGGTGATAATGAGCGGCAGCCGGGCGAATCCGCCTCCAGCCGCTCCACCGCCACGATTGTCGCGGTCGTGGACTCACATGGGCAGGCTGAGCGAAGACGACGGCGAGTGGCCAGCCTTGTGAGGGCCGAAGCCGAGTGAGATGATGTGCAACGGTGCTGCGCGCTCTGCCTCTGTCTGCCGTCCGATGGCTCGTCCAACTCTCTGACGCGTCGACGTCCTGGCCTCATGTGCAGCTCGAGCTTAGCATGCTGCATCCTCATCAGCCAAGTACCGGGCCCGCCACCGCACCGTTTGTTCATACCCGGCCTTCTCTACCGTTTAGCGTTTATCTTTCGTAGCGTGTTGGCGTCCCAGCTTTCCAGATTGTGTCTTGTATGCTGTCTCCCGGTCCATTTGGCACGCTCCGGAGCAGGTGCCTTTCCCTCCCGCCTCTCTGCAACCTTCTCGCAAGAGCTCCCTCCCGTCGTGCCTGCCCCTAAACCCTGTTGCGCCTCGTCGCTCTTGCTACACATCGCCCCGGCTCTGCTGGCTCTCCTGCTCTCTTTTTTGTTCCCACTCACCTCTCCGTTTCTCCGTCCACCCCATACCAGCTCATCGCTCTCCTCCACTCCGTCTTCTTCTTCTCCTCCGTCTCCCGCCACGCGACTCCATCTCTTATCGCACCCGCCGCGTGTGCCCGCATCACGGCCCTTCTTACGCCGACGTTTCGCACCTTCGTATCCAACATCGAGTCCGCGATCTGAAATATCCTCCGACGGCGACTCGCAGCAGACGCTCCGTCCAAGGACAATGTCCCTGTTTACGTGGTGTTCGCGGCGGGCTGGCGGCCTTAGCATGGTTGCCTTGATCCTCCTCTGCTACCATGTTATATCCCAAGCGTGGACTCTGGAAAGGAACGACCGCACCAAGTTCGAGCCCTCGTCCCAAACGCCGGCGCAGTACTCACCAGCTCCGAACCCGGGCCCCGGCACTTGGACCGTTGTCTTCGCCTACTACTGCCTGCTAATCCACGCCCTCGTCTTCGCATTCCCACTGCGCGCCTGCTGGTCCGTTTGGGACATCACTCGCTCCCTCAAGCGAGCCGCGGAGGGAAATACCGCCTTGGACAGATTGACAAAGGACGACGCCAATCGACGCGGGTCTTGCGCCTCCATCTCTAGCTCAGAGACGCTCACATCCGAGACAATGGCGTCGGACAGCAATGCTGTTTCGTCGACCACGAGCGAAACTATTGATTTGGAGCTCGACATATACACAGATGGAGTAGACGCCTCTCTCTATCCTGTCATCCACGCCATCGTCATCCCAAACTACAAGGAGGAGGTAGACACTCTCAAAGAAACACTGGAAGTCCTGGCCTCCCATCCCCAGGCACGCTCCTCTTACGATGTGAGTTTATCTCCTGCCACCTCTTAGTACTAGCATTCTTTTCTAGAGGGCATCAAGCCCCTGGGATCTCTCCGAGGTTACAGGCCTCATTCATGGCATAGCCTGTGCATGCTAACGTGGTTTTCAAGGTCTACCTTGGCATGGAGCAGCGCGAGACGAATGCCGAGTCCAAGGCCCTCGGGCTGATTCAGGAGTTTTCCAAGAAGTTTCGTGCGATTGACTACACCATACATCCCTCAGACATCCCAGGAGAGGCAGCTGGCAAGGGTAGCAATGTGGGCTGGGCGGCCAGGAAGCTGAGCGCCAAGTACTCCATGGCCCTTCGCAGGGATGTCATTGTCACAGGTATCGACGGTATGTTATGTCTAGATTGGGACTCTTGTCACGGCATCTTGTTCCCCACCCTGCCCTGCCACCTCAGCATCAAGACAATGTGCTCCTTCTGCCCAGTTGCTAACCAGGACACAGCCGACAGCCATCTGTCACCTGGATATTTTGCCAACATCACTAGCATGCATATGTCACACCCGGAAACTGCGACAACGACCTTGTATGCGGCACCAATAGTGTTTGACCGCAACGCCCACAACGTTCCCGCCATCGTCCGCGTCGCAGACATCCTGTGGGGTGCCGCTGGCATGTCTGGTCTATATCGTGGTTCGGCCGTTGCGCCACCGACGTCTGTGTACTCGTTGCCCTTGGAGCTCGTCGATCGAGTCGGCGGATGGGACTGCGATGCAGAGGCGATTGGTGAGGATCTGCACATGTACCTCAAATGCTTCTTTGCGCTCAACGGCAATCTCACCTGCCGTACTGTTCTAAGCCCTGTGAGCCAGAGCAATGTTACCGGAGGAGGCAAAGGCGGAATCCGGGGGACTTTCGTCGACATGAAGGCTCGGTACAAGCAAGCTCTTCGGCACATGTGGGGTGCTTTGGATACGGGCTTCGCCATGCGGCAAGTTGTGGACATGTGGCAGGAGCGAAAGCACACGTCGAGAGCCTTCCGACCCCTCCACCAAAGTCAAGGAGACAATTCGAACTGTTACGTTCCGGAGACACAGTTTGACGGAACCTCCGAGCAGCCCCACGATACGGGTGCCTTCTCCGACGTATGTCATCGCTCGCTCAAAGAGCTTCACTGGGAAAATATCTTCTACCTGTTTCATCGCCTGTTCGAGGCTCACTTCCTGCCCGTTCATATGACGATCATCGTACTAGCCGCAGCGCTGTACGTGTGGGCAACGGAAGGTACTGACGACCTCGAGCAGCTCGGTTGGATCTTCTCTCTTTGCACCGTGCTTCGCACCATGGGTTTCATGGAGATAGCATTTTACATGTTCCTCTACGAGAACTTCCACCGGATATGCGTGACAACACGAGAGAGGGAGATGACAAAAGCGAAATTGGCTGACGGCATGTGCTTTTCGCACCGTTCCCTGAAGAGAAATTTTCTCGACTACGTCCTTGTGCCGTTGGTGGCCCCAATATACGGAGCCATTCCTTGCGCTCAGGCCGAGATTAGCCATTTTTGGACCGTCGACCTGGTCTACACGGTCAGCAAGAAGGCTACCAGACAAAGCGCGAGGTCAGCACCCGAAAACTTGGTCTGAGGCGTTGTAAACGACTGCTGGGGAACGAACAAGGCAATTCCTTGGGTATGGAAGAGCCCACTCGGGACAGCTGGACTTGACGACTTTGCATCAGTTGACAACGAGACCTCGAGCTGGACGCGAGGCGGCGAGTGGATCGTCGTCGACCTCACCGGCATTGAGGTATTTTGCATACGAAATCTGCATGGAAGGACCATCGGCAGCGATGTTACGACGCGACTTCATCCCAGAACGGCACAAGCATACAGGGATCACAGGCATAGCGCGGCTCCTGTGGCTGGCACAGAACCCCTCCGTCTCGTGCAGCCGCGCCAGGCATTCTCCATTGGCTGAGAGCTCGGGCCAGGTGCAATCAGCCACTTGGTGAGCACTCTGGACACGAGGGGAAGCAGGATGCGTGGAATGACGTTTGGGAACTGTAGATTGGGATTTGGATGGGAGTGTTGGTGGCATACGACACACGACGAAGCGCAGGCACGTTCAGCATGACACGCACACACCCTTAATGTTAATTATCTAATACCTAATATCGAAGAATAGCCTACAAGGTGTCGACAGTGTTCTATGGCATACGAGTATGGCTCGCCAAGGCGGCTTGGGGAGCTCTGCTCAGGTGCTTAGTCTTGGACTCCTCACTGCTCGGCACAGCAGGTGGGGCCTGTCATCCCGGCCCGTGGCACCGGCACAGGCTTCCGAAGGGGTCCGGATGTTAAACGACAATTGACCAATGAGGGAACACAACTCAGCCAGGACGGGGAAAGCCCTGGCCGACGGCGCCGGGGCGCAGACGGCGCGGTTCGGACCCCGAACCATCGCACCCGTAGAGGTTCGGGTGTCGTTGGGTTATGCCTCTATTTAAGTCGGGGCCAATCCAAGGCTAGGCGAGGATTAGAGAGAAATCCTACTCGCTACTTCATAGATCATCCCTTCCCATAATCTAGCAAACCCCCCATAGTCACGACTCATCATGTCCAAGACGGTGCGAATCGGCGTCTTCATCCCGTACGGGGCGCAGCTGCTAGACACGGCGTGCGTCGACGTTCTGGGCGTCATGTCGCGGGAGTACCTGTCGGCGATCCCGCAGCTGCCGAGCCACGTCGCGGCGCTGGCGCCGGAGGTATCGGTGGCGTACATCACGACGCCGCGGCAGGGGGCCTCGATCCCGCTGACGTCGGGCATGACGATCCGGGCGACGCACGAGCACGGCGACGCGGCGGTGGCGCCGGGCGAGCTCGACGTGGTGCTGGTGCCGGGGCCGGACCCGTCCCTCGCCTTCGACGACGAGGGCGCGCTGGCGTGGCTGCGCAACCAGGCGCGTACCGAGGGCGTTGACGTGCTCTCCATCTGCACGGGACTCTTCGTCTGCGC
Source organism: Purpureocillium lavendulum (assembly GCA_029168975.1). Taxonomy (NCBI): domain Eukaryota; kingdom Fungi; phylum Ascomycota; class Sordariomycetes; order Hypocreales; family Ophiocordycipitaceae; genus Purpureocillium; species Purpureocillium lavendulum. Next base: position 2,266,052 of record JAQHRD010000001.1, read on the forward strand.
CGCAGCAGGCATCGCCGACGGGAAGCGTGCGAGCGGCCCGCGCGGCCTGCAGGACATGCTCAAGGCGAAGCACCCCGGGATCCAGCTCGTCGGGGACGAGCACCGCTGGGTGCAGGACGGCAACTTTTGGTCCAGCGGTATGCCCCCCGCCCCCCCCCCCCCCCCCCCCCCCCGGTGTCACACCACCCTCCCCCTTTGCCATCCCGTTGATGTCCTGCTTCATTCATGGTGTGAGGTGACGGGGGGCCGAGGACTGGAAAAAGGAAGAGCTAACTTCTCCCCCCTCCCCGGCAGGCGGCGTGACCAACGGCAACGACCTCATGGCGGCGTATGCGCGCGCGAGCAAGCGCTGGCCGCAGCCCGTCGTCGAGATCGGGCTGCAGCTGACCGAGGTGGAGGACCGAGGCCAGTTCTACGACAAGGGCAAGGGTAAGTTCTTGGCGGGGTTCGCGTGGCAGCTGCTGCGGGCGTGGTTCGCGAGCTTGTTTGCGGCTTCACCGTCGTCGTCATCGCCGTCTCGTACCGGGGCTAACGGCAAGAGCCTCAAGGCGAGCTAGTTTGATGACGACGATTCGTCCGCGGAACTGGCGCGTGTGCTGCGTGCCGACGCAACCATCGGTCAACTGCAAGCAGCGCGTTTGGTTAGATGCGGGGGCTTGATCTATTGCCCTGCGGTCCTAATGAAGGGCATCGGGCCGACAAGTTGAGTACCTAGATGGAAAGCCAGGCGGGTATGGAATATTCTACTCTTTTCTAAGTCAGCGAGAATCAATGTTCGTGGTTCTTGACCGCTGAGAACTTGTCCCGTCGTATCGTGAAGAGAACGAGTCAGCTTAGGTTCGCATCGCGTGGCGAGGGCGTTAGTTGCAGTGCCAGTCCACCGGGGCCCGCTCAACGCCCGCAGCAGGCCCAGCGGCCGGGCAGCAGCCTCCATTCACCGACCGCACCGGTGCAGGTCCAGCACGAGGTGGTCCACTGGCGGGGTCCCTGGAATACTGGGACTGGATGCCCTGCAAGTCGCTGCACAGTGGGCCCGGCTCCCGTTGCTGAGACAGCGGGTGCTGGAGCCGATAAGAACGTTATCGCGACACATTATTGGTCGGTGGTCCCAAAAGCGGAGAAGATGCAGCCTCGTCGCCCCAGAATGCCTGGACGAAAGAAAAATTTCCAATGAGTTGCTGCCGCCTGCGTCTCGCGCTGCCGCAGTCGTTTTTTCCACCTCTTTCGCTGTGCATCGAGAACTTCTTCCCTCGATCCTGCAACCGCAACACCACCACCGCCTCTCCCCATCCTCGCGCTTGTATTCTCGCACGACCGCTCAGTCGCTGAGAATTTACTCCCTCACTTCAAGCCGTTCTATTCCTTCTCTCACAGCAATTATGTCTGCCGTTCCTGGTCCCGTCTACGGGCTCGAGGTCCCGCCTGGCGAGATCTTGATCCCCGCCTCCATGGAGTTCCCTGCGTCGGTGAGTACAGGCCCTTCCAAAAGCACAGGCAGCGTGCTGCTTGGCCTTGCGGCCATTGCGCGCGCTGCTATGGTGCCTGTGACGAATTCGTCTCTGCCAAGGACCCGAAGCTGACCGCCTTACCAGTTCCGCATCACCATGGCTGCCCTGGACCCTACCGAGGAGCCCGAGGCTGACGAGGAGGGCAATGTCCCCAACGTCCCTCGCTCCACCCTGCGACTGGTCAAGCGGGCCTTCCCTGGCCTCGATGACGACGAGGACGACGAGATTGATGACGAGTATATGCGTGCCATGCTCGCCGCCTCGGACGACGATGAGGATGAGGACGACGAGGATGAGCCCAACGGTGGCCCCAGCGACCCTGCCAAGGCCAAGAAGCAGAAGCAGGCCGCTGCCATCAGGAAGCTCCTTGAGGCCGCCGCCGCTGAGGAGGAGGAGGACGATGATGAGGATATGGAGGATGCCAAGCCCAACGGCGTCAAGAGCAAGGGCAAGGGCAAGGCCGCTGCCGACGAGGACGAGGACGAGGACGAGGATGAGGATGATGAGGAGGACTCCGACGACGACAGCGAGGGTGGCGATCTGGAGAACTTTGTCGTCTGCACCCTTGACACCGAGAAGGTGAGCATCAGTCTCCGTTTGGGCTTCGAGCGAGGCAATTGCTAATCACCCCCGCCTGCAGAACTACCAGCAGCCCCTTGACATTACCGTCAACCACGGCGAGAAAGTCTTCTTCGTTGTCACCGGCACCCACACCGTCTACCTGACGGGCAACTACGTCATGGACGATGACGAGGAGGAGGACAGCGATGAGGACGACTATGACTTTGACCCCGAGGAGCTCGAGTACGCCATGGACGAGGACGCCAGCGACGACGAGAGCGACGAGCTTGACGGCGTCGAGGACCCCCGTGTCACCGAGGTCGACTCCGACGAGGAGGTGCCTAAGCTGGTTGAGGCCAAGAAGGGCAAGAACAAGCGCACCGCCGAGGAGGCCGAGAGCCTTGACGACCTGATTGCCAAGGCTGATGACTCCAAGCTCTCCAAGAAGCAGCAGAAGAAGCTCAAGAACAACAAGGGCGAGGCCGTCGCCGCCGAGGATAGCAAGAAGGACAAGAAGGTCCAGTTCGCCAAGAACCTTGAGCAGGGCCCTACCGGCTCGGCTGAGAAGGCTAAGCAGGCTGGCAAGGCCACCACCGGTGTCAAGGTCGTCCAGGGCGTCACCATCGACGACCGTACCATCGGCACTGGCCGAACTGCCAAGAACGGTGACACCGTCGGCGTTCGGTACATCGGCAAGCTGGCCAACGGTCAGCAGTTTGATGGTGAGTGAATTCGTTCCTCTGCGGCGAAGCTGTGCAGTGCGCTAACCCGGTGTCCCACCACAGCCAACAAGAAGGGCAAGCCTTTCTCCTTCAAGGTCGGCAAGGGCCAGGTCATCAAGGGCTGGGACGTCGGTGTCGTGGGCATGGCCATTGGCGGCGAGCGTCGCCTGACCATCCCCGCGAACCTGGGCTACGGCTCGCGCGGCATGCCCGGCATCCCGGCCAACAGCCAGCTGACCTTCGACGTTAAGCTCCTGGAGATTAAGTAGGCGTCAGGCTCGTGGGATGTGATCATTTCTGCGTTTCCTTTGTCAACACGAAGGTGTACAAACAAAATACCCTGTCTCTCTGCGCCCAGTGTCGGCGCGGAGCGCTGGGTTGCGGCGTTGGTTCAGACTCTGGAATTTCTCTCACACGCGAGGGCATGCATTACCCGGCAATCTTGGACCCTCAGCCTCCGGGTGGTGGCGATGGCTATCTGCATGTTGCATGTGAGCCATGCCTAGGTGCCGCCTGGCTGCCAAGGGGGATGACGAGATTAGAGTCCGTGTTGCATGAGGCCGGCGTTTTATAGAGCTCGTCTCGCTGTAAGATCTCTCTCCTTAGAGTTGATGATGACGTTTCCTTGAAGAAAAGTCTTCGTTTTCTATGTTACTTTGAAGCTCAAGTGCCACGCTGTGACGATGTGACTGTAAAATTGCGCATTGCTCGCTCTTGGGGCGAGGTGTGGTCTTGCCCTCGAGTAACGGCAAGAGCAGCCCAAGCAACTGAGGCAAGAAAGAAGGAACCGTCTTGGACGAACGGCGGGCTGCCGCTCAAATCACGCGTGCCTCGCTTCCATTTCCAATCTCTTCCACTGCTTGTCCCGGTCCGTTGCATTCTTCTTGGGTCCTCGTCCGAGTCGAATCGCCCCGGCAGGATTTATGACATTGTCGTTCCTTTTATTTTCTGAGACCAGCATCCCGTTTTCAACTCTCTCCCCGCGGTCCCCATGCGTGGCTAGCTGTGAAACTCGAGAAACGCCGACAAGATGCGGCCCAGCCTTCTCACCAAGCGGAGTTGTCCTGTTCTGGAACCGACGCCCCTGATAGCTCCGAATCCCACATCTCCTCTCCAGTCACCCGAGAGGCATGGCTCGCCCGCGGAACCGCAGGGATTGAAGACTGGCCACGGCGGCTCCAGAGTCTGGTCCGAGATTCGAGGCGCCATCAGAGCATTCGGACGGAACAGCCGCAGCAGTGAGTGAGCCTTCCATTCTTCTCATGATCAGGATGACTGACCCGGAGTTGGCAGACTCTGAGAGCTCAAATGTGCAGGACGGTGCCTCTAGCGGGACACGCCTGGCAAAGGACAAGGGAAAGGCAGTCGACACCGCGTATCATCCTTACACCCCGCCGTCGACACCGCGGAAAACCAAGGCTCTTACACCTCGAGGCGTTGCTAAGAAGTTAGGATTCGGATCTGGCTTCGACTCAAGTACGACTGTCGTTCTGCGTGGCTCTCCGCTGAAGAAGCGCACCTCGCTCCAGGCCCTTGGCAGCATTCGGTCGGATCACTCGAGCGAACCTGGCAGCTCCGTATCCACGGCAAGAAGCAGCAAGAGATCTACCATTGCCAACGACTCTACAGCACAGACCTCCCTCGAGTCTCGCTTCTCGGAGGCTCTGTCGACCAAGACCGGAAGCAAGAGCGGGCGTAATCGAAGGAATCCGTGGTCCAAGTCCAGTCCAGAAGGCGGTACCTTGCAAACTATAGACGAGGGGGGTGGCAGTTGGGTGCAGCCAACCGTGCTGACGGTAGAACGGGCTGCGGCTGCCAAGATTTACCTCGAGGAGCACTACAACAAACTACTCAACAAGCCGAGCGCTCGCAGCCTGCGGCTCCAATACCTCGAATCTCAGCTCTACTATAGCCCGCAACTGACAGGAGACCAAAAGGACTTGATTCGGCGATCCTTCTATCACCAAGAGTCGTGCCACGCACGCGAGACTCGTGTTCTGCGAGCACAGTCGCTTTTGTCCCTGCGAAATAACGGTCCGACCCCGCATGTCGACAAGTACGAGTCCCTGAGGATATTGGGCAGAGGCAGTTTTGGAGTAGTCAAGTTGGTGCGCGAAAAGCGGGACGTGCATCACGATTCGCCACAGGAGGTCTTCGCGATGAAGGTGATACGGAAGTCGGACATGCTCCGCAGTAGCCAAGAGGGCCATCTTCGCGCGGAGAGAGATTTTCTGGTTTCTTCCGAGGGGTCTCGCTGGTATGTCGAGGGCATCTGCTGCAGCAAGGACAAGCCCAAACTGACACGGCGGCAGGATCGTTCCCTTGGTTGCCAGTTTCCAGGATCCAAGGAGTCTCTATCTCGTGATGGAGTACATGCCCGGCGGTGACTTTCTAGGATTGTTGATCCGCGAAAACATCCTTCATGAATCTGTCGCTCGCTTCTACATCGCGGAAATGATTTTGGCTGTCGAGGAGGCACATCGGTTGAGGTTCATTCACCGCGATATCAAGCCGGACAATTTTCTTATCTCGGCATCGGGACATCTCAAAATCTCTGACTTCGGCCTGGCATTTGACGGGCACTGGTCTCACGACGCCTCGTACTACAACTGTCAGCGATACACTCTACTTCAGAAACTCGGAATCAGCGTCGACGGTGATGCAGAAGACAAGAAGAAGTGCGAAAATATTTCCACTCAACTTCCGTGGCTGCAATCGATAAAGGAGGTGCTGCAGCGACATCAACGTGACGACACCGAGAAGGAAGACCTGCCCCATCTCCTCGGGTGGAGAAATAAATGCGGCAACCGCATCACAGCCAACTCGGTAGTTGGAACGAGCCAATACATGGCACCTGAGGTCATCAGGGCGTGTCGAGGGTGCGAGTACGACGGGCGGTGCGACTAGTGGAGCATTGGGATCATCTTGTACGAGTGTCTGTATGGGCACACGCCGTTCTTTGCCGAGGACGGTAGAAAGCAGACCAAGACGAACATCCTGGTGAGCAATTCTATATCACCTGGGGCTCTCAAGCCTCCTTGCTAACGTGCGCAGGACCACAAAAGGCTTTTCTCGTTCCCTCATAGACCGCCTGTGAGCGACAGATGCAAGGATCTGATGTTCCGCCTCATACAAGAAAAGGAGCTACGGCTGTGCTCGAGACGATACCTCTGGAAGGACCGCGGACACGCTGAATCGCATCGACCAACTGATTTGCACGGCAGATTTGTCTTCCCCGACGATGCCGAGGACATCAAAGTCCACAAGTGGTTCAAAAACTTCCCATGGGAGCGCATCCAGACCATCAGCCCGCCCTTCGTGCCACACATCACCAGCATCGAGGACACACACTATTTTGACGAGTCAGAACCGATTGAGGACTTCTCTGACTCGTCCCCGATTGCAGTGGAGGTCACAGATGATGATGTTCGAGAGATTCTTCGCGACTTCCGGATCTGCGTCCAGGCGGCCGCCATGGATCTGATCTCTGCGCCGTACGACTCGGCCAGGCTACGGAGCGCGGACCACAGGATCGATACCAGCCAGACCTTCACCGCCAACGAGAGAAAGGTCCTGAAGCATTTCATCAGGGTGTACGGGCGGAAGGAGCGCAAGAGGCCGCGGGACATTCTGCTTCGCGACGACAAGACCAAGGATGTGGTCATGGAGGTGCGCAAAAAGACGGCCTTTATAGGGTACACCTGGAAGCGAATGAAGGCCGACGATTACACAATACCGAAATGGGGGCAGTAGCTCGAGGATTCAGCAGCTCACGGCGGCAGAGAAAGCGACGTAGGGGCAGGGGTCTGCATAGCCCAATTGTTACAGACGAGCAGGATTACGGCAAGGACTAGACGTGAATAGTATTAAAAGCATTATTCATTATGGTATTATCTGATATGTGCCAATGTACAGAGAAAGATGTGCAAGTAAGGGTCAAGTCCTAGGTCATATATGACAATGGCGGGTCTTCAAGCAGAGTCCAGGACATCCATCATTGTAGCTTCCGCGGCGTCGTCGGATTCGAGGCGTCACCCTCGACCCGCGACGCAAGCGCCGCGGCCTTTGCGTTTCGAATCTCCCAGTCAAACTCCTTGAGCCTGCGTATCTCAGACGAGAAGAATAAGAGGGCCAGCAGGCCCTCGACGACGCCGGCGGCGAGGATGAGGCTGGCGAGGAGCATGAGGAGGAAGGCGACGAAGTTGCGGGGGCTCCACCAGACGGCGACGAGGCAGCCGACCCAGACGGCTAGGGCCGCGTAGAAGCGGGCAGCCCGCCAGCGGCGCTGCGAGCGCTCCCGGGCGAAGTACCTCTGCGTCATGGCAATCATCTCGTCGTACGCCGAGATGGGCAGTGCGTGGTGATCGTTGTTGGGATGCGACAGGAGCTGCGCGTCGAAATGGGACGGCGCTTCGTCCTGCGCCACGGCGGAGGGCACGGCATGAAGCTTGAGGGAGGCAAATACGGCGAAGTGGTCGGACAGAGAGACGTGAAGCTCGGGATGGCGCTCGGTGAGGGCGACCGATGCCTCCTTGACGACCCAGCCACTCCCAGACGCGACATCGCCTGTCGAGGCGAATATGTAGTCGAGGCGCTTGCCGTTGATGTCATGGGCGCCGGCGTCTACGGGACAGGGGTCTCCGCGGCGCAGCTTGTTCTGCCGGTTCTTGGTCCAGCGCCACGTGTTGTACAAGCCGTCGCTCGTGGTGCCGTTCTTGAGCAGGTTGAACTCGGCCGTCGGCACCGGGAGGCCGCGGTCTTTCTCGAGGGCAAAATCGGCGGGCCCAATGGAGCTGTCGGGGTGCAACACCCGCCATACATCGCGAACAGGGGAGCACGAGGTGATGATCTGGTGGGGGAGGGATCGGGGGTACATGTTGAAGTCGCCGAGGGCGACGACCAGGCGGCCTCGCTGGCACGCGGCACGGAGGAGCTTGGCGATTTCCCATGCCTGTGCGGTGCGGTGACAGAGATACGAGTCGTTGGGACCGCTCTCATACGGAGCATGGGTCTGCAAGGAGGGTTAGAGGCTGTTGTTTTGTCCCCTTGTCTCACGGGGTGGTGAGACGAGGTGAAACTCACATGAGTGTTGAAGACGTCGATGAGATCCCGCTCGCCGGGTCCGAACCTCACGGACGTGCAGGCGACACCCTTGCCAACATACCAATCACCTCTCCAAAATGCCGTAGGCCGGCCATTGAGGGGATATGGCACCATGGAGCTCTCCTCGATAGGCCAGCGGCTCAGAATGGCGAGGCCACCGCCAAAGGCGCCGCTGTGGTAGAACTTGGCATAGGGCAGGATGCGGCAGGTGGCATCGCGGATGGCGCGGTAGTCGTCCTGGACCCAGCATTCCTGCAGACAGACGATGTGCGGCGGGGGGTCGAGGCGCGCAATGTGACGGCCGATCTCGAGGAGGCGCGGCGTGCGCAGGGTCGAGATGTGGAGGAGGCCCCAGCAGTTGAGGGTGAGGAGGTTGAGCTCGTCTGGGGGGGCGGGCCAGGACGCGGCCGACTCGGCCGACTTTGGACGACCCGGGCTCATGTCCGCGCCCGTGGCGGGTGCCGTGGACGGGTCGCCGCCCTCGTCGCGGGCGCTGCGCGCAGCCATTGCCTATCTCAAGGCCGCGTTGCCGGCTGGCTTGGTTGAGATGAGGTCGGGGACTAGGGGTGAGGTCGAGACTAAAAGCGGAAGCTGAGCATCTCGGGCGGGGCGCGGAAGTGACCCCACAGGAGCTGTGAGAGATGGACTGATAGCAGCGGCAGCTAGGCACGGGGTCGATTAAGGGACTCCGAGGACCGGACTGCTTGTGGGTGCTAACGGCGGGTTGGGGTGGAAATGCCTGATGTTAGCATTGATGAGAGACGGATTGAGGCCGTGAGGCTGGAAATTTTCCATGCCACATGCAAGGCAGGCGCAGCTGGTGGTGCTGTCACTGGCAACTGCGGTTGTGGTGGGGCTTCCGCACCTCATGGGCAGCTCCGTCCACAGGGGAGCTCCTGCCTCGCCATGAAGCTTCGCTTACCCATCTCCATCAATTTAGCAAAAGAGTTGATATTTGGACGGGTTCAAACCTCTATCGTCTTCGAATCTGTGCTAAATGCGAGACTTCCCCTCGGGTCTTCTGGTGATCCTGCAATCAGCCTTGGCAGCTGCCCTGGTCTCTTTTTGGAGAAATATCGCGTCTGTTCACGCCCGTGTGCCAGCTCCCGTTTGATTCGCGATATTACCAACACCTGGAGGGCTTGGGTTCATTAGCCGCTTCTCTCCTCACCACGTTCAACAAAGAAATCAAACCTCGCTTCGTGAACTCTGTCGTCATCCCCCGGCGGAATCCTCTGGAAACACGAGGCCGAAACCGCAACCATCGACTTACAAGGGGGGGCGCCTCCCGAACACCCACGCCTTCATCATATCTCACGACCGAGGAATACGCCACCGTTCAGTGTCGAGTGGTGGTCAATGGTCATCCACAAGTCAAGAAGCTCTGTGTCCCTCAAAACAACGGCTACCCCTTTCACGCCGCGCGTGGAAGTCATGTCTGGTGAACTCGATTACCCTCGACTACCCTCGACAGCTTGACCTGGCGGCCTATACATTCCCCCGGAGTCCAACTCACTCACCATATTGGTCACTCTCTTCTGTAATTGAGACAGCACCAAGGCTTGGAACACGCTTCGCCAGCCACCGCAGCTTCCGGGCGGTCACGACGGTCACGAGGTTTGCAGTAGCTACGGTAGTTACGATAGTTATGACTGTCATGGCGGCTATTAAAGCCGTCACAAGACCGGCCGCTCGGAGAGCAAAGCGCTACAGCTGGGCCAGGTGGCACGACTAGGGTTGGAAATAGAGAATCGCGTGGCTGGAAATAGTGAATTCCACATTACACCAATCTTCCCGGCGCATGGGCAGGACCTACCGCGAAACTTGCGTGAATGTGCTACTGTAAGATAACGCCATGATCCGATGGGGCCCTATCATGGCGGCATCAGTTGGGGTGTATATCGCTAATCTGCCGTCCCGCACCGCAATTGGCAGTTTACGCGAGCTAGGTAGCCAATCGACTGAACAAGTGGACGGGCAAAAGTACTGTAAACCTCGTCGTCCATCTCCAGAGAGCGTCATGTCATCTCATCACTCGTTCGCACAGTAAAGCGGCTACTCAGCGTCCACCGCCCATGGCGAGTTTGACGGGGGAGCCACGCCAGGCAAAAGCCCACGCGAGAACCAACGCCCGCCGTGGAAGCGAATCAACTCCGGACCCGCCGAAGAAGAAAAAAAAAAAAAAGAGAAGCCGAGCCAGACTGCCCCGACACTTCCTTCAGGCCACCATGGCCATTCGCGTCGCCCACAGCTCGCCCGAGCTGCCGGATCGCGTGGGTACGTGTTAAGTAACCGGGTGGCCTGGCGGACAGTAACATGTTCGCAGGTACTTCGTGGTTCGTCGTCCGTACGTAAAAAGGTCCCCCTGGGACCCACCGCGCCCGCTCCGTTGCCGGACCTCTTCGACTGTCGAGCCTCTTCCACGCCTCCTCCTCAGTTCTCGAGCGGGCGGGCGGGCAGCTGGCAGCGCCCCAAGCTCCCGCCGCGCGCGCTCCATCCATCGCCACCCACTCCGCTTGCGCCCCTCCTCAAACTCGCCCGCCGAGGTCGGTCGCTCCCAGGGAAAACAACAGCCCCAGGCGAATGCGTCCCCCAACGCCATGCGCCCAGGCCCCGTGCCGTGCCGGCTGCCCGCGCCGAGGCTCGCATCTCTTGCGCGCTTATGACTTTCTTGTTATGTACTGTAAGTAGTAGTTACAGCGTCAGACGAGGACGGACGGACGCATCATCAAGCTATTCAGACTATACCTCAGACCGGCGCAGGGCACGGCCAGCGCGACACGGGCAGCAAGACGGGGCCGCGGCGCCGCTCTGGCCCCCCTCCGATGACGACAGGATGCCGCCGCGGCCGCGGCGATATAGGTACATGCGCCGCCTGGGTCGGCCTGATGTAGAAGGACACACAGGCGCCTCCGACGCAAGCGGGGCCGCCGGGACTACCCAAGGTCGCTGGCAGGCAGTAATACCCAGTGTACTGTACTCAGTAGCCGCAGCACTTTTGCGCCAGGAGGCTCGTACACCCCCCCCCCCAGCCCTACTCCGTAGGTACCTGGCGCACTTGCAGAGCGGTCGCGAGTGGGGGGAGGCCAAAGTTCTCTCCTCCGTATGCGCAACTAGAAAAAAAAAGGAAGAGCAGACGGACGACCCACGGTCCTCTCCCCGCCCGCCTGCCCGCCGCCGCCGCGACACCGGCAGCCCACTGCGCGCCTCCGATCTCCAATTTTAGGAAGGGGGGGGGGGCGTGGACTCCCATGTTTGGTAGCCCGGCCGAGACGAAGGAGGAGGAGGAGGAGGACCAGTAAGTAGCAGGAGAGGCAGACACCTCCGTGGGCTCGGCTGCCTGGCTGGGCGGGCGCAAGGGGCGGTGGCCTGTACTCGTACTCGTACGTCAGGTACTTTCGTATGCCCTCGCCCGCTGCGCTTCGCCGGTACCGCTATCGCAAGTCGCGGGCCCAGCTTTTGCCCATATTAAAATGCCATGTCGCGCGACCCTTGCCTCTCCCTCCCCCGATCTGGCCATCCGTCCATCCATCCATCCAGTACAGTACCGGAGTACCTCGACGTCTCTCTTCTCTCCCTCCGTCTCCCTCGCCGTCTCGCTCTGTCTCTGGTCTTTCGTTCGCCCGAAGCCTGCCATAAATAGCCGACAGTTGAGCCGCCGCCGCCGCCGTTAGGGAAAATACACCTCATATATCAGACGACCCCAACGGACCGATCCTGCGCTGCGCGACTTGGTCAACCTCTGCTGCTCGCGTATAAATCTCCCATTCCGCTTCCGCCCGTCCTTGGCCGCCCTCCTACACCTTCCTCTGCTGTACGGAAAACAAGACAAACTGTTCCCTTTTTGCTGCACGCACATTCCTGTCGGCCTTCTCGAACCGCTCCGTCTCGCTCGCCGCATGGTTCGCGACGAAACCTAAACTGCCGTCCCGCAGTCCATCGCCTGCCGCATTCCAATCTACGCTACCCGAGACATCGGACCCGACAGCCAAAAGCCAGCCCAGCCAGCCGATCAGCCCTTGACTTGCTGCCACACCACCACCACCACCACCAACAGGTCCAGCACTACCAGCATCAGAGCACCCCACGCGACACACTTACACCCGCCCATCCGCCCGGCTCGGCCGCCATAGCCCCCTCCTCCCCGCGTCTTACGGCCTTCTATATCCCCTCTTCCCCCTCTTGCGCTTTTTCGTCCCTCCGAGAATGAACCACATCATCAAGCAGAAAATGGAAAGCCAAGAATTCGTCCAGGTCGCGACCCTCACCTTCCGGTCCGCGCTGCAGCCGGACCCCGACGCGCCCCCGGCCGCCTTCTACGACGTGTCGGCGCAGGTGCAGGCCGTCCCCGGCGCCAGGGCCGTCTACTTCGGCCAGCAGATGGAGCGCCCGGACCACTGGACCTGGGCCGTCCGCTGGGCCTCCGACGCCGCCCTCGACGCCTTCCTCGCCTCCCCCTCCTTCACCGGCTGGCTCGCCGACTTCCGCGCCCTCGCCGACTCGTACATCTTCACAAAGGCCCTCCTGCGCGGCGACGCCGCCGCCGCCCTCGCCGCCCCCTGCACAGAGGTCTTCACCGCCTACGGCTGCTCCCCCGACTGGCTCGACGCCCGCATGAAGCCCTTTGCCAACAACGTCAACGCCGCCCGCCTCGGGGGCCTCCACGGCTCCGCCTACGGCCAGTTCGACCTCCTCGCCCAGGGCGGCGTCGAGGCGCCCGCAGGCATCACCGTCAGCTTCATCCTCGGCTGGGACTCCAAGGCCACTCACATGGGCCATCGCGGCGAGGGTAAACGTGCGTGGAAACCCCTGCCTCCCATGCTTCCGTGCGTCGTCGCTAACATGCCCGTGTGTGCGCGCGCCCAGTAATCGACAATAACATACACTACGTCCGGGATGACCGCAAGTCAGTCGACATGGTACGCATCTGCTGCTCGCCCTCCCGTCGTCCCCCCGAAAGCAACGAACAACCGAACCGCTGACCACTCTCCCCACAGTACCACGTCATGCTCAAACGACTTTGAACCCCCATGTCTGCCGATTAGGAAACATTGGAGCCAGCGACTGATTTCCGTGGGCCCCGGCCGACGGCCCTACCATTTCACCTCGTTTTTAAGCGCTTGCCTACCACTACAGGTATTCTTGTCATTTTGGATAGCTCAATCTATCTTGGACTCGTCGTCCCTCCTGGCTAGTCCGAGCCTCTGCCAGTCGGCTGGCCGGCATGCCAGGTACAAGACGACTGCAACCACCCAAACGCCGTGAGAGACCCGTATGTGCTATTCGAACAAAAGTTACAATTGCAGCCAGTCGATCCTGGCCGCCCGTATATCCCCTTGCCTCCCCGACGCAAAGGTAGAAGTAGTCGACTCTGTCGAAAGAATCCGCCGTGCCCCTATGCTTTCAATCCGAAAACCGCCTCAACATTCCACGTGGGTCCGATTGCCACTTGGCAACCGAACTAGTCGTCGTGTCTGATACCGCGGTGCTCGTGCGTCGAGCGTTTGTGCGGAGGGTGTCGTCGGCCGTTGCGTTAGCCTCGTGGGCCTGGTCGATATCGTCTCATGTTGCCATTACGTGAGTTACCGTAGCAAGATTGGTGGACTCCCATTCCAGTCCCGTCCCGTGCCACAAAGCTACGGGCTGTCAACAACTCCAACATCCGCTCTCATCTTCCGATCCCCATCTCCATTTCCGAGGTCGCCATCCACTCGCTCGGGGGCGTGTCGTATCGACTCGACCGATTAGATCCGGTGCTTCTCGGATTCTGATTTATGGTTTGTTAGAACGGGGTTCATTCATCTTCATCGTCATCTTCATCAGAGGATAGTTCCGTACCAAGGCGAGAGTACAACATGTACAAGGCCATCCGGTTGCATTCCTCAGTTCCGGTAACGGTGACGAGGCGCTCGTTGCTGTTGTCCTGTGGTTCGTTAATCTTGATCACGCTGCCGCTAAGCTGGCGGATCTCGTTGATCTTCTGACCACCCTTTCCAATGATCGCGCCAACCATGTCGTTGGGGATGTAGATCTGCTGAGTGACGGGGGTAGAGCCGGGCATACCACCGGGCATGGGCTGGCCCTGAGGACCACCGTGAGGCTGGGGGGCGGCATGGTGGGGGGCGTGCGGTTGAACATGAGGACCAGCACCGTAGCCGGTAGGTTGGGCACCGCCATAGTGAATGGGCATGGGCGGGCCGGCAGGGGCAGGTGCCTGGGGGTACTGCTGGTGGTAAGGACCCGGAGGCATGTGGGAACGACGCTCCTGGCCGCGCGCGTAGTTATCGGAGCGACCATAGTGTCCGCCAGCTGGGAAAGGGTTGTACGGAACGACCTGCATGCCGCCAGGAATGGGACCGGCTGGTCCACCGCTGCGAGTCGCGTAGGCCGACGAGGCTGGGCCGCCAAAACGCTCGTTGAGTTGCTCGACCAGAGTGCTGCCCACGTAGTAGGTGGCGATGTGCACAGCGTCGGCGACGCCCATGACGACGAGGGATCGCTCGGTGGAGAAGGGAAGGCAAGAGTCCGAGGCGTTCAGTCGCGCGCCAGATGCATCCTGGATCTCCTTGATTCGAGCACCGCCCTTACCAATGATCGAGCCAATCAAGATGTGAGGGACGAGGAGACGAAGGGGGTAAGTCTTGGAGGCCGTGGTCGACTTTTCGTTGAGGGGCTCGTTGTTCAGCGTACGGATGATGAGTCCAAATGCCTAGTGGAAAAAAATATCAGCTACTGCTCTTGAGGGCTTCGACTGACGGGGGGCAGAAAGACATACCTTGGCGACAGCGTCGACTATGCCACTGACGGTCAAGATACGCTCGACTGCACCCTTCTGGTAGTCGCTGACGGTGCACTTGGCACCGGAGAGCTTTCGAATGTTGGAGACATTTTCGCCTCCCTTGCCAATGATGGTGGCTGCCTCAGGGCTGGAGATGATGGCTCTGATATGGATCCAAGCAGTCTCGTCGTTAACGGATGCGTTGGCCGTCGGCTCCGCAGCCGCAGCAGGGACCGCGGGAACTGTGCTGACTTCGGTCGAAGCGGCTGTCTCTTGCTCGGCCTTGGTGCCGTTGGTTGTTTCGTTCGCGGCCTGGGCTGCATCATCGGTGGCCTCAGGGACTTCAGCCTCGATCTCGCTCTTGATGACCTTATCCAGGGCGGGACGCTTGGCGTCGGGCTGATCGCCAGCGCGCGAGGGGGACGAAGCCTCCTCGAGAGGGCGCTTGGCCGACTGGGTGGGCTGCGTCGGCGATGCAGACATGGTTTCTTCGTGTCAGAGCTTCACAATAATTGTGAACGGGGGGTAATCTTCTGGGAGCTGGTTGCTGGAAATGGCAAGAGGGTCAAGGCCTCTCGCGTCTCTTTATTCTCGTCTTATCTACACTCAGAGGGTTTTCCAAAGAAAACGTGCTGGTGTAGTGACGAGGTCGCTGGGATCGGCAGTGCTGTCTGTAGAACTCGTGAAGTGACCTGACTGGTACCGCGTGGACGCGATGAGTCGGGGCCTGGGCAGCGTGGTGCAGCGCAACGTAGACTAGAGCAGAGTGAAGCGTGGACTGGTAGTGGATGCAACTCAAGGGTGATCCGTTTCTCGACTCTCGCTCCGGCGCTTCAGCACTTGTTCTGTAGACGCGACGTTGGTGTGGCGCGCGAGAGCCCGATTTCTCCTTAGTGACGACGACCTGGGTGGATGGTGGTGATGGACTGGATGGAGGTGGTGGCGGGCGGGCAGGCAGGCTTGTGAGGATGAAGGCTGCGGACAGACGTGAAGCGGAGTTGGAGAGGTCTTGCAAGCAGGAGACGCAAGGTATGGCGTAAGTAAGCGGCACAAGGAGAGATTAGAGTTGTGGCCTCCGAAGCAAACCTTTGTTCTGTTTTCGGTCACGGCCCGCCAAGTATGCCCCACGGCGGTTGTGGCAGGCACAAGGAACGCGGGAAGAAAGTCAAAAAGTAAAAAAAAAAATAAAAAAAGGCGCGGCAGGGGAGGCCTGGTCGGTCCTGCAGCTGGCGACTGGTCGTCGGAGACGAAAAGAGTCGGGGCAGAAGAGGGTGGTAGGCGCAGGGGAAGGGGGTCGACCCGGGCTCGCAGATGTTTGCTGCAGGCGGGAAGCGCGCAGCTGCAAACACGGCGTGCGGGGATTGACACGAAGCCGAGCGCGACGAAGCAGCTTTGGGGGCAGAGAAAAAAGGTTGGCCTCAAACGAGAAAAGAAGGCGATGAAGGGGAGGCGACGATGGGATTGCCTTGTTGCCAACGGGGGGGTTGATGTCGGTCAGGAGGGCACGTCGCGAGTGCGTTTTGGAGATGAGGTTTGGTGGAGGTTGCGTTGCGACGAAGGTGTTGGGTGGGCGAGGAGATATGCCCACTGTGCGGCGGATCACGTGGGGCCGCAGAGGTAGTGGCTGACAGCTGGCGGGAGCTCTGGCACCCCACGCCGTGCACTGTGACGTGGCACTGTGTTCCAATGCTGCCAGGTGCGCCTCAGGCAGCAGGAGTTCCAGGTTCAGCGATGCCCCCCCCCGCCCCCCGGGTGAAGGGGGTCTTCTCCACCACAGCCAGCCCGGCGGTTCTAGAGCTCTCGGGCGTCCAGTGTCCCAGGTCGGGTGCAGAAGCGCTAGGGACCCGGGCGCCGCGCCCAGGAGCTCTACGAGTACGAGCAGGGCCAGCTCCACAGCGTAGTGGCGACGCAAGCGCTGCCAGGTGCCGCCTGCGACGCTGCCTCAGGGTTAGCCCAACCGACTACGATGCAGGCTAAGTGGATGCTAAGCGCGTTGCGAGTAGAATGGCACGGGCACTTTGGCACGACAAGGTCATGTACGTGTACGTCAAAGAATTTGTGATTGTGTGCGTGGGATGTGACTGTTTGCGCTGAGACCTGAGAACCGGAGGTGGCCAGGGCATGGAGAGCAGCCCTGGAGTGCAGCGCGGCGAGACAGGCAGCCACCCCCGGGCCGACCACCATGGAGAGGTGGGGCAGGCACACCACAGCGCGGACAGCACTGGAGAGCTAGGTACAGGTCCCACCGTACTTCGTCCAAGGTGGTCCGCGAAACAGCCCTCAGCAAGCTGGCTCCAGACCTCTGGCAACCTGACTACCTTAGTTTCCCACCCGCTTGCATGTCGTGGGCGCGCACTACATCTCGGCAGCTCTCAAGGCATCACCCGCGGCTGCTCCTGGACGCGGTCGGCAGCGGACCAACACCGAGCGAGAAGCAACTCCCGTCTGGCGGCGTCATCGGCGCATGAACAACGGGCGAGCCTGACACGCGCGCGTTGAAACAGGACGCGACGAGAGCACCTCGGCAGCCCCCCCCCCTTTCTGCCCGGTGCGCTCCCCGACTCACCCTCAGTCGGCCCTTCGCAGCCCCTTCCCCCCTTTCGTCCCCCGCAGACACAAAACGCGCCATGGACAGCAGGGCGCGCAGCGCGGAGGCACAAGATTATGCGGCCAGCCTCGAGTTCACGCTCAAGGAGCTGCAGCGCAAGGTCAAGGAACACGAGACGGAGCTTGACAAGGTGCGTGTTCCCTGTCGATGGCGCGGCCAACAAGGGCTCAGCCGCGAACACATGCACGAGAAGAAACGCGCGTTGACAGATTCGCCGGACAGCTGCGCTCCAAGCAACAACATGACGCGGCGCCGCTCTCCCTCTCGCCCCAGGCGCAGGCCGCCGTGCTCAAGTCGGCGCTCGAGGACGTGACCAACGCGGAACCCTTCCTCCCCTTCCCGGGGTCCGTCCTCCCCGCCCTGGTGGCCCTGCGCAAGACGCACCGGACCATTGTCGAGTCAAAGGCCTACCTCGCCGCGCAGGGGTCCGAGACGGAGCGCCTGCGCAGGCAGCTGGAGGCGGACCGCGCGGGTTTGAAGGACCAGCAGCTCCTTACGGACGCCCTCGAGGCGCGCATACAGTCGCTGCGGCGCGAGGCCGAGTCGGAGGCTGCGCTGCGGCCCCAGGACGGCGCCAAGAAGAGGATCGCGGAGCTCGAGGCGAGGAAGAGGGGCTATGATGCCGGGACGAAGAAGCTCATGAAGTCGCTGCTCGGCTTCATCGACAACCGCCTCGCGGGCATGCTGGCGGCCGAGGAGCTCGGCGGACCCGTCGTCGGAGACCTCATGGACGTCGAGTCGGCCGACCTCGCCGCGGGCTTCAACGCGGCAGGCAAGCTCAAACGCGTCAAGGAGGGCACAGACGTGAACCAGGACAAGCGGCAGCGGCGCATCGACGACATCTGGGGCACAGGGGCGGGTGCGGACGACGAAGGCGGCGGCGGCGGCGTGGCGGAGGGCGATGACGAAGTGGCCGCCGCAGGCAGGGAGATGCGATCGCTCACCGAGGAGCTGCTCAACGCTCTCGGCGACGCCAAGGGCGACAACTCGGCGTCGTACGTGCAGCTCGGGCGCGAGTCGGCCGCGGCGCGGTTCCTGGTGCGGTCGCGGGTGGCGCAGTTTCACCCCAAGGACGCAACGCGGGTGCGGCTCGTCGACTTTGGCCGCGAGCTGGAGGATTGACGGGCGGGTCTGTTCTGGCTATCTACGTGCTTAGGTCATGTTGATCCGTCTGCCTCCGGGAGTGGCAAGCCGGGCTCCCTGTCTATGTACCATACCTTGTGCGAAGTATGACGGAATACGAGAAGTGTAGATGGCGAGTGCGGCTCTGCTCCACCACTATCCAGGTGCAATAGGCATAGAGTTGCCGGTGGGTTGCGCTACCGCCTGCGCGAAGTGGTCCCAAGCTCCCCAATGCCGCTCTGCAAACGCCGCCCGTCACCAAAGGCCGCTTCCGTCACCGAGCAATCAATCGAATTGATCAAGCGATCGGGGCCAGAATCTCGGTTGCGGCCCGGCCAAGCGTCGCCCGCGAAGAACGTTTCGTCATTCATTGCAGCACAGACAATCAACGGGACGGGCACTGTGCGTTCCTGTCCTGGCGGTTGTTGGTGAGCGGTGGTGCATGATGGCGGCGGTCGCGCCCCCCGTCGTTGTGTTGGTTGTTGGCGGTGGCTTGCACGCCTGCCGGCTGCATCTGGCAGTGTCTGGGCACTTTACGCGGTTGGCCCCGCCCGCCCGGCGCCATTGGCCAATGGGTGGGCAGCGTGGAGGACGGGCTTGGACGGGGCTCCCGTCCGCTGTGAGACACGGCGCTGGGGATTTGCATTCCTGCCCCGCCGTCTGCGCGTCCGACGCGTCTCACCCAGCCCTGCCCTTCCCTCACGCGTGTCCAGTCCTGTCCTCGGGACGAGCTCCCGTCCGCGGTCCTCCTCCTGTCACCGTACCACGCCTCTGGCTTTCATCCCCCCCATCTTAACCATCCATTCCACCATATATACGCAGCAAAGAAATGTCCGCTGTCCCCGAGTCCAACGGCAACAGCAACACCACCATCTCCTCCCCGCCCGCGAAGCGCATCAAGACTGCAGCCACCACTGCCGCTGACAACGACAACGACGACGCCATGGCCGTCGAGTCCGCCCCCGTGCCTGTTTCTGCTGGCGCCGTCCCGGCTCTGCAGGTCAAGAAGCTCTCCGACAAGGCTCGCCTGCCGACGCGCGGCAGCGCCTTCGCCGCCGGCTATGACGTCTACGCCGCGCGGGACACGGTCGTGCCCGCGCGCGGCAAGGTCCTCGTCGACACCGACATAAGCATTGCCGTCCCCGCCGGCACCTGTACGTTTTCCCCTTCCCACCTTGCCGCTTCGCCTGCCCTCGCCTCCGGAGGGTAGAATAGAATCAAAAGGCAGAAAAGATGAAAGGAGAGAAATAGACCAAATTTGCTGACCCCTTCTTTGCCTGTCCCCCGCAGACGGCCGCATCGCCCCGCGCTCCGGCCTCGCGTCCAAGCACTTCATCGACACGGGCGCCGGCGTCATCGACGCCGACTACCGCGGCCAGGTCAAGGTCCTGCTCTTCAACCACGCCGAGGCCGACTACGAGATCAAGGAGGGTGACCGCATCGCCCAGCTCGTCCTCGAGCGCATCGTCACCCCCGAGGTCGTCGAGGTCCAGGAGCTCGAGGAGAGCGTCCGCGGCGCTGGCGGCTTCGGCAGCACCGGCAAGCAATGAGCTGAGCGGCGCGCGCCCCGGAATGGGGCGGGACAGGAGACACACAACGTGTTGGACAGGGCGGGACATTTAATGAACTACGGGAAAAAATGGACATGAAACTACAGACTACGGCGCACATGATTATTGCGCCACGGACTGCCTGGTCGGGGGGACACTGCCCCTGCCGGCCTCTGCATAGAGCGTGGTGGAACGCAAGGGAACGGAACGGACTCGCTGGCACAGCCGCGGTATGAATAGACTGATGTGATGCAAATTTCTATCGCATTTGAATGCAGATGGCCTCTACGCATGTCTTGATCCTTTGAGTCTATCGCTAGCCAACATTTCCCCCCTCCTCGTCTCGCCGTATCTATATCGCCTTGGCTCTAAACTCGGTCGCCGGTGCCCGCAGGCAGTCGAGGTTGCGCACCAGCTGCAGCTCCGCCGCCTTGGTCCGGACGTAGTGCGCCTTGGTCTCGTCGGCGCGGTCGGCGTCGGTCATGGCGGCGCGCGTGCGCTCCACCACGGCGGGCATGCCGTCGCGCGTCCGGGACAGCACCTCGTGCATGCTGGCGAGGACCTTTTCGGTGGCGCGCGCGAGGGGCAGCTGCAGCGCGGGCACGTCGTCGGCGCTGAGCCAGCTCGCGCGGGCGCCCAGCCCGGCGTCGGCGTCGGCGGCGACGGCCTCGCGCATGCGCGACGTGATGAGGGCGCCGAACATGTCGCCGGTGCCGCAGAAGTAGCAGTCGATGGAGGGGAAGACGATCTTGAAGAGGCGCGCCTTGCCCTGCGAGTCCATGCTGGAGCCGACCACGCAGAGGTGGTCGGCCGGGTGGTCGGGCGCCGAGAGGCGCACCGAGGTGATGACGACGTGCGGGATGCGGTACTTGTCGTGCAGTGCCTGGATGGCGCGGGAGAGGCTCTCCATGTCGGTGATTTCGACTTCGGATAGGAGTCTGGCACGGTGTGGTCAGCATCTGCGTAACGCATCATCTCCGCTCTACCCTCAAGCACGGGCACGGGGGGTAGGAAGGGTGCATACTCAGCCTCGAACTGGTTCGGCAAGATCAGGTCTGCATATGGCAGCAGGGACTTGTACGCAGGAACGACGTCCTCGGCGACGTAGATCTTGCCGTTGTCGCCCATGACCGGGTCGAGGACCCAGAAGAAGCGGCCCGGGGCGTCGCGCGTCTTGTCCTTGAGCTCCTTGGCGATGTTGCCGACAGCGACGACGGCCTCGGCGCCGGGGATGTAGCCCGAGAGCATCATGTCGAAGTCATCGAGGTACGACTGCCGCAGGCCGTCGTACAGGTCGGTGATCTCCTTGGCCGAGACCTTTGTGCCTGTCCATTGCCGATAGCCCGTATGGTTGCCTTGGGGTGGGCGTGTCAGCTCGGATGCCCGGGCCCATCGGTCGTAGCCGGAGGTGGTGGCAACGACGAGGAGACTTACTGAACTGCACCGTGTTAAGGGCGGCAACGTCGCAGCCCAACGACTGAAGAACGAAGACGGCGATCTTGTTGCCAACATATCTGCATCAGAGCGACACCGTCAACGGCCGTCATCGCGACCAGGTACGTCATGCGCCCGCGGGCATGGCATCCCGAGGGGAAACGGCGGCCACTTACCCTGACACAACCTGCAGCACGCAGAATGCGACGTCAGCAAGGAAACCCCGGGCCGCAGAGCGGCGGCGCAGTCCGCGCGAAGACGTACATGGCTGGCGACGGCGAGAACCCGCGTGGCGGGTATGGAAGGGCTCGCCGACATTGCGAGATATGTTGCTGCACCCAGCTACCTACTCGTACTTCGTACTTGCTACCTTATGACCAGGGACGTGGGGGAGGGACCGTGGGCGCTGTTGGTGGTCGTCGGTCCCGCGGCGGGGGACGGGCACGCGCTGCGTCTCGTCGCCGTGTGTCTCGCTTGGATGTCGGTCCGGCTCGCGCGCGGTGCGTGAGGAAAAGAAGCAAGGGAGAGTGTCCACGAGTGGCGCGAGGTGGGCGGGAGAGTTGTCAGAGGGCGGATCTGAGCAAGTTGAGTGAGTGAGTGAGTGACGGGGTTGCGACAATGCCGCCGGCATCCGCTGCGATGACCGGCGCGGCGGGAGTGACGCCCGCGCGATCCAAAAATGATAAGGTAATGAAATAAAAACCCTGCCAACGCCGGCCGGCAAAGGGCGTGGCGGCCGACCGACCGGCAGGCTGCGCGGCTGCTTGGCCCGTGTAGGAGTGAGTATGGGGAAAAGTGAGTGGCTGTGGATGGGCGAGGTGGACCAGCCCAGGGGACGGGCAAGCACGCGACAGGACAGCCCTGGAGGGCCGCCGACGTCCATGGCGCCGGGCGCCTTTGCTCCCAGGCTTCTGTACCTGGGTCGTCTCCGCCGCTAACGTTCGTCGTTCAGGGCCTGGGCGCCCACCAACCTCTGGCACCGCAGTGACCCAACCTGGAACCTCACCCAGATGGCCCCCGATTCAGGGACCGGCGCCACCGCTCCCCCGCATCGCTTCGCAACTCACAAGAGAACCCGAGCCAGTCCGCGCAAAGAAGCAAGGCCATTTTGATTCATTATCGTCGACGAGGCGCACCATGCGACAAGATCCCCCGTTCTAGCTACAAACAAACTTGAGGGGCCCCCGGGTCCATCCGTAGATACGTGCGTCCCTTGCACGTCTTGCCCGTATCCCCTGTGCCGCAGCAACTCCAGTCCCGACCGGCTGTCGAAAAGCGCCGCCCACTGCCCCCGGCGCCGCGACAACTCGTCTCCCGTATATGTCAATCTCGACGTGTCGTATGATGTTGTGCTTAGTCCTCGTCACCGATCTGCGTCCATTGTCAGCGGCCGGGCCTCTCCAAACGTCTAGAAGCGCTTCACGGCGCTCATTCTCACTCACCTTGGGGGCCAGGTAGAAGCGCAGGTAGCTGCTGCCGGACAAGTTGTACTCGACCAGCAGCGGCACCTCGCTCGACAGGCAGATCTTGACCTGGTTGGACAGCGCGGCGGCCTTGCAGAAGTTGACCAGGTACTTGAGCGAAAAGGTCAGCGTCACGGGCTCCGTCAGCTCAATGTCGACGTTGAGCTCGGGCTTCTCGACGTTGGTGTGGCTGCGCAGCGTCACCGAGCCGTTGCCGATGTCGCCGTTGCACGAGAACTTGACGCCGTCCTTGGACGCCTCGATGTTGACTGCCCGCCGTTAGCGTGATTCCATTAGGGGGAGGGGTTTATCAATGAAAGCGTACCCGACTCGGACATGGCGGCCAGATCCGTGCAGATTCTCCGGAACTCTGCCGCGGGCATGGCAATGGTGGCCGCGTACTCGGTCTGGGGGATGCCCAGGTGCTCCTGGTCGATGTCCATGAGCTTGAGATCGTACTCGCTGATGCGGTCGTTCTCGCTGCTCTCGAAGACCAGGTTGAGGACGTCGGGGGCATCCTCGGCCTTGAGCGTCAAGATGTCTTCGTTCTGGGCCGCCCGCAGCACCTTGGTCAGAGACGTCAGGTTCACGCCCAGGGCAATGTTGCGGTCGCATCGGTAGGGCGAGAAACCCTCGGCCTTGAGCATCATCGACACCAGCGCCACGTGAGAGTTGTCCATGGCCTGCAGCGCAATGCCCGAGTCATTGCAGTCAAAGTTGCAGTCTTGGACGAGGTCCTTGATGGCATCCACCACCTGTCTGGGGGGTCAGCACGAGGACGGACGGCGCGGTGCTGAGGGGAGCGTGAGCCTTGGGATCGCGCACCTTTTTCAGGATGTTAGCCTGCTCGAGCCGTGCCTCCAACATGGTTGCGTCTGTCTTTGTGTGTCTTTGTGTCGCTGTCAGCGCTCAAAGTCCCGGGTCAGCGAGCCACGCGACGAGGGCATCACGAACCTTGAGGAAGGTGAGTGAGGGGAAAGGGCGGTGACTGCGCGAGGAGAGATGGCTAGAGACTCAGCGCTCTCCTAGGTGGCGTTGTCGGTGACAGGAGAGTACGGTGACGATTGGCAAGAGAGGAGAGACTGGCGAGGCGATGTGCGAAGAGGTTTGATGGGTTTGCGTGGGCGCGTGCAGCAGGAGGTGAGAAAGTCGAGAAAGCCAGGCACTTAACGCGCGTGCAGAAGAAGCTGTGGGCGACCCAGACGCGTCGCGGCGGGGTCAGGGAGCTCCCTGTGACGCCAACCACACGCGCGGGGCACCGCCCAGAAAACGGGCGCCTCGCCCGACGTGTTCTCCCTGGGTATCTTGGCTGGCGCAGCTGCAAAGGAGAGGCCGGGCCCGTTTGGGCCGGTTTTACTGGCTGGGTGGCGCTGGAGCTGGAGCTGGCGCTGGAGCCCGCAGCCCCGCCGGGCAGACTCATGGAACTCCATACCTGACCTGATTTCCATCCATTTGGCGGCGGCACCCAGCAGCCAGCAGCGTCGACACCCAAGACACTGGACGGACATGTGCGGCAATACTACACGCGGCTATCGAATGATGTCTGTATTATCCGCAACTCAATGAAACAAGTGTATACCTATACCGTAGTGAACGTATGTGCGGTGAATGCCAGTCGAGACGCCGTCGCGATCCGGTCCCCCAAACTCCGCAAGAGCAAAACGCCGGCGGAACCCAAGACCGCTGGAATATCCAAAAGACCCAGGCGATACATGCGCCTGTTGTTGTTTTGTACAGTTGCCTCCCCAGGCCCGTCTCTCACAGCGAGTCCCGTGCCGATGCCGGGGCGCTGGTCCGGCTCCTCGGCCGCAGGTTGATGACCGTCTCGAGCTCCCGCAGCATCCCCCTGGTCGCGTCCATCTGCTGCCTGGCGAGCGCCTTCTGCTCCCGCTCGTCCCTCATCTTGGTGATGCGCTCCTCTCTCGTCAACAGACTGCGCGGCCGCGGCAGTGCCACCGCCTCGAACACCTCGGGCGTGTCCGGCTCCGGCGCCTCTGAACTGGGAGGCGACTCCCCCGTCAGCGCCTTGAGCGCGTCTGCCGTGCCGCCCTCGCCCACCGTCGTCAGTCCGCTGAGCGATGTCGTCGGTGAGAGGGCCGTGCTCATCGACGACAGCCTCTTCTCGTTCCTATCGATGCCGAGCGCCAACGCCGCCTTGCCTTCCTCCCACGCTGCCATCAACTCCTTCAGGTCCACACCGATGGACTCGTACTGCGACATGAGGTTCGGGCCCAGCTCCGACACGTCATTCGAGTCGTCCAGCGCCCGGTCCGACTCTTCTCGCAGGAGATGAAGTTTGGCTTGCAGGCCCCGGATCCCTGTCGACAGCGAGTTGAGCTTGCGCAGCTGCGAGCGCCAGCGTTCCCTGTTTGGCGTGAGAGGTATCTTGGGCGTGGCGGGGACAGGGAAAGCTGCATCGCCAGTCAGTGTTGATCCGAAGGCTCTGCGACAGGGGTATACTGACACTCTTCCTCGCTCAGAATGGACTGCATTCTGGCGTAGGACTCTTTGGTGGTGACGTTTAGTCTGCGCAGCGACTCGACCGCGGTGCTCCACCGGAGCAAGTCGGTGCTCTCCCCGTTCGCGTCGAATGCTAGCAGCGCACAGAGGACCATCTTCCGCGTCGTGTGGAAGCGCGCGGCCAGGATCTTGAGCGTTCTCAGCGACTCGGGATCGTCGAATTCCTCCTCGCTGAAACCCTGGAGCGCGTCCGACATGTCCAGGTCGCTGACATCATACATGTCGTAGTATTTCTCAAGCTCCGTCTGCTCCGAGAAACCCCTGACCACGGACGAGATGTGTATGTACGTCTTGAGGGAGTCGCCGAGGGCGTTTCGGAGCGCACGTCGCAGCCGCACGCATTTCCGACTTTGGCTGCGATCCTCGAGGCGACTAATGGGCGGCAGAGGCGCGGTGCTATGAACAGTTAGCTTGGTGGTGCGACACCACGACGAGAAGAGGGGAGGCGAACATTCGATATCCGCGCGAGACCAACTCTACCTCTTGCACCAGCGAGAGGGTTGCCTCGGTCGCGCTGTCAAAGTCGTGGGAGTTGGCCACGAACGCCACCATTTCGGACAACGACTGCTCCCGTCGGTACCGCAGCCACTGGCGCTTCATGTAGACCTGGCCGACGAAGCCCGAGGCCGCGAGAAGGGCGACCAGCAACGCCAGCCGCTTCCGCGTCACGTACGACTTGGTACTGCTACGAAACCAGCTCAGGACGACGGCGACAGCCAGGGCGCCAAGTATCGACGCCGCGATGCCCTCGGTCGATAGCAGGGTTTGGTTCGATTCGGTGGTGTTGGTGGTTGCGGTGCTTGGTTTCGGGGGTGCTGCGGCACGGTGACCAACGACGGAGTGTCCACTGAGCAGCTGTGACGCGACAATAGTATAGCGAAACTGCTCGAGGAACTTGGCATTGTCGGCGCGATCGATGCTGGCAACCACGGCGGCCTGACGGGCAGGTTAGCAAATGCCGGTCACGGGCGGCGGCAGCGGGGGTTGCCCCATACCGAGCAGTTCCTCCTGATGGTCCGCAACGTCGAAGAGCGCGAGGCGGCAGGTCGTATCGCGCCGGGCATCGCGCTCGGTGCCGCGCCGCCGCGGAAGCGAGCCTTCACGAGCGGGCGGCCGGTGGGCGCAAAGGGCGAGGGGCTGGGTGGCGGTGAGGAGCCGCATCGCGACGACGACGACGGACGCGGCGGGGAGCTGTCGACGGCAGCCCAGTCGACGTCGGATCCGTCTCCTCCATCTGCAACAGGGTCAGCGCCGTTGCCGGCGGCGGGAGGCGCGCCAGGGTCGCAAGGCGCACCTTTGAGATAGTCGGCCAGAGGCGTCTCATCGTAGACGACGGGCTCCATCACGGCGGGTGCTAGAGGGCGGGCAGAGCCATGGAGCGCCGGCGCGCCAGGCCGCCGCGATCTGCGGATGCGAGCTGCGAGAAGGAAAGGTGCTGCACTCGTAGTTACTTGGTAGCTACTAAGGAAACAAAAGAGACGGGTGTAAGTGTGTAGGTAGAAGAAAAAAGGAAAATGCGGCAGAGAAGGCGGGCTCTGCACCGTGTGAGCCGACCTCTGGACAAGGCCGAAGCAAGTGTGCGAGCGAGAGGGATCCAACCGCGTGCGTGTGCTCTCAGGGGATGGAGTTGTTGCTCATTGAGATGCCGGGACCGAAGTGGTAAGGCAGGGCATCTGGGCAAGGTTTCCGGGGTGGCGCTGCAAGGATCAAGACGCTGGCGCAGGGGTCGGCCGGAGATTGAGGGCGCTGTGCAGGTTGCGCTGCTCTCAAGCTGGCCGCTGTGAGCGTCCACGGGTCCTGTAAGTTGGCGGGCAGGTGGGATTCTACACCGCGGTCCGGGCATCCATGATCCATGTGGACGCGTCAGGCTGGGCTGCTCGGTGGCCGCTGCGTCCGGCCGTGCGCCAGAACGGCCCTCTGCGCAGTGGCACTGCCCTTCTGCAGCGCGGGCACCACAGCGTGGGCACCCACCCACATTTTCATGTGACGATCCGCCGCCAATGGCCGGAGACCCGACCC
The DNA here is from genome assembly GCA_029168975.1 of Purpureocillium lavendulum. Lineage (NCBI taxonomy): Eukaryota > Fungi > Ascomycota > Sordariomycetes > Hypocreales > Ophiocordycipitaceae > Purpureocillium > Purpureocillium lavendulum. The sequence goes on from JAQHRD010000001.1 coordinate 2,293,440, forward strand.
CATGATCTGTGCTCGCGCGCCCACTCTGAGTCGCGAGCTTGTGTGGCCCGGCCCAGAGTTTATCCGGCCTGCGGCAAAACCTCCACCGACCCAACACCAGTGCGCTGGTTTCAATTGGCAAAGTCCCAATGCCAAGGTGCAGCTTCGGCCAGCCTTGCTATCAGCCGTCCATTGCTGAGCACTCAACCTGCCGCAACAACGTCTGCTACGTCTTCTCAATCGGCCTCTTCTCCTGACATGAACGCGCAAAAACCGCCGCGATAAGCACCGCCGCCCACCTCGCCGCCAATGCCCGTGCGGTCTCCGGCGCAATGCCGGCGCACCGTCGCCAGACGGGCCGCTGCATCGAGCCAGGTCGGCATCTGGGTCACCGACTCCATGCTCGCCCAGGCCATCGAGCAGTACCACCGAGCCGTCCTCCCGCCATGCAGACGACATCTCAATTCCCACGCCGGGCCTCTTGAGAGCCGCCGTCGCGCGGGCAAGCGACACATGACTGGCCTCATGCCCACCTCGTCCGCGTTCCCGCCCATATGGCAATTCGACGTGCCTTCTTCGAGCATGCCCCAGTGGGAAGCGCCGACCGCTCCATCGTACCGCCGGCAGAAGAACAAACAGCTTACCGTGTCTGGGCTATTCAATAACCTCATCGGATGGCTCGAGGGCGGAGACAGGCCTCTTCCTCCGCCCTGTACAGACTCTGCGGCTGCCGGAGTCGTGTCCATGGAGGCTCTTGCCATCGACGTTGGTACACAATATGACTCGACACCCGGAGATAGGCTACGAGAGGCGGCGCCGCCGCTAGACCTCCCCACGGAAATCGCGGAGCTACGCGCCGGTATCTCTGAACTGGAAAACGCCACAGAAGCCGCTCTTTATCGGCTATGTACGACCTGTCGGCGATCCTTACGACGTCGAATCGAGCGCGGCGAACTTACGGTCGAGGGCCTGGTCCTCGCCCTGGACCCTCTAGATTTGGCTACGAGGAGCCGCATATCATCCACAGCAACCGCGAACAAGATGGCGGCCATGCTCCGCCGCACAATCTTGTCAGCCATGGCAGACGCCCAAGACCGAATCGGATCGCCAGTGTCCCCTGAACTGTGGTCGGCACTGGCGCAGCAGATCTGCGGCACGAATGGGGACAACCACGATGTGCAGCTCTTCTGGCGACTGATGGATGTGATGCCGTCCTCCCTGAAAGCGCAGATACCCCACAGCCATCTTGCGGCTTTCACGCACGCCTTCGTGGCAGCCCAGGCCAACCGCCACAATTTGTTCCCGCACTGGGCATCCCGGGCGGCACGATTCAGCAACGCCTTGCAGAGACTCGATCTCGCCCAACGCCAGGCTCTGGACAGGATCATGAATCGGTACCTGCAAGAGCAAGACTGGGTATCAGAGATGGCCCGGCGCATGCGGTTTTCTTGGCTCATCATCAAAGCCTACGACTCCAACTCCCCGACTCGCGAATTCCTTGACACCTACAAGGCTGTGGTTGAGCCGGGTGTCCGTCTTAATAGCATGCAGCTTTGGCAGCTTCTGGCAGCAAGACTTGTCGCCGTTGGGGCTTTGGACGGAGATCAAGGAAAAGCGTTGATGGAGGCCGAATACCACTCAATGAGCCAACGCTGGACGCGACTGGTCCTAGCCGCCCTCGCGTCGCCGAACCGGGATAGTGCTTTGCAGGAAGTCTGCGCCTGCTTGATTGGAATCGGGGAATTCGATGCCGCGGCTCACGCCTTGACATCCGCTCCGATCCGCCACTTGCGCATGGATGCCGTCCAGGCCATCGCCGCGGCTTGCAACGACCACAACCAGGCCATGCATCTATACGACGCCATCGTGGTGAAGGAAGGATCTCGGCAGAAGCTTGGGGCGTGGGAATGGTCATCATGGTCTCCGTACGTCGAGGCCATGATCAAGGACCCCAAGATGGACCCCGCGCGCATCTGGCAGGTCCTCAACCTCCGACGCTCCCGCTCCAGTGCCGGGGACGCGTGCCCCAAGGCGGCGGCGGCGGCGGCGGCGAGCGAAGTCGAGGCGAAGACGCAGCTGCTGGACCGGATGGGCCGGTGGTTCATGGAGGCCGAGCACCTCAGCGACCGCCAGGTGCTGCGGCAGGTGCAGCGCTGCGTGGCGTCGCAGCGGGCGCTCACCGACGGCGTCTCGTCGCGCACGCTGGCCAGCGTCGCCGAGCTCATCACGCGCGACCTCGACAGGGGCGGGCGCGGCCGCACGTCGCGCATGCGCTGGCTCGTCGGCATGGTCGAGCAGACGCACGGCACTGAGCGCGCCGAGCGCACCGCCGAGGCCCTGCAGGGTTGGCGGTGGTCCATTGATCGCTCCCGCAGGGAGGGCTCTTAGACGAAGATGTGACGGCGGCTGCTTCTGCCGTTGTCATGCGATATACCCGACCCGAGGCGCTGAGCCTTGAATGTCATACATACATAAGGTAGTCCGTAGATATGCAGAAATCCTACAGATTCATGCTTACTTTGTCCCTACAAGTCACCATTGATCGGACCATGCATGTGTCATCTTGTCCAAAACTTGAGTCAAGTTCTAGTTGAATTCATGGCATAACAGCTTTTTTTGACCTGAACCACAAAGACAGAGCCTGCGTGTGTGCAAACAAAAACGAGCTAAAATACAGCAGCAATGTAAATGGCAAAACAGTGCGTAATAAACGTTGAGAACCATAAGTCGTGGCTCCCAGCAAGTGGGAGCAAGAATAGTAGAGAAAAAAAAAACATCAGACAGCAAAACATTCGTAACCGTACCCAATCCTCTCTCGGATATCATCATAAGTACGTCGTCATCCACCGTACCGAGTTCCTCCTCCTCCCAATGGTATACACACCCGTAAATATGTGCCGTCATCGCTGACCTCCAGATAAGAGAAAATGCCTGGAATCCCCTTTTGGTTTTTTTGTTCGTGCCTTGCCTGTATGTTCCCGTGCGCCGTGCGCCCAGCTGTGCCTCCCGTGTGTTGTGCACGCGTGTTTGTTCTTAGATGCCACCTTCCATGTAGTCTGCCTCGGTCCCCATGTGCTCCGTCACGACGCTAACGCGACTGGGCGCGCCGAGCGAGGCGCCGCCGGCATCGCTCGACGGCGTCGGGTGTCGCTTGCTCTTGTCGCGGGCGATGAGCACCTGCGCGGGGCAGACGACGATCTTGTCCTCGCCAACGCCGGCGTCGTCCCCTCTCTTGACGACAAGCGGGAACAGCACGATCCGGACAATGGCGCCGCGGGCCTCGAGCTCTTCGTTGGTCTCGGCGATCTTGCCGCTCCGCTCGTTCATCATGGACGCATCGAACTGAACGGTAGCGGCAAGCTCGCCATCGGCGTCGTACTCGGGCTGCAGCGGTGGCAGCATCATGTACTCGGCCCGCTGCGTGCGCATCTCGACGGAAAGATCAACCGCCTCGCGCATGACGCGGCGCAGCTGAGACTGAATCTGGTCCTCCAGGTTGCCGGGCGGGGGCAAGATCTTGCACAGGGTCTGGAAGATGGCCTGGACGACGGCCTCGGTGTCGAGGTCCCGCTGCTCCTTGAAGTTGTCACGCCGGGAGAGCAGAGTCAAGGTGACTGCTCGCCATTGGCGCACGGCCTCGGAGGGACCGACGTCTAGAAGAAGCTTCTCGAGCGACTTGAGCTTCTGTCGCTGCTCACGATCCATGCCGAACAGGTATCGCGTAAAGACAAATTCCCAGATCATGTTCATGGTCATGGACATGAAGATGTCGCGGCGCTTGACTCGGTCATTGAGGTATGTGTCGACATCGGAGCCGTCGAGGACGGCATTGTCGAGGCGGTCGATTGTCTTCTCGTCGTTGATCTCACTCGTGAGGCGGCAGGCGCGCATGTCGGAGAACTTGGAGAAGCGCAGAACCCACTGCTGGACGTGCGAGCAGAGCTGCTGGCAGCGGTTGTCAAAGTAGTCCTCGTCCTTGATCACGAGGAAGTGCGCATCGGCGGACTTGGACTCGAGGATCTTGCGCTGCATATCGCGGATTTGTTCCTTGGCGGCCTCGAGCTGGGCGCGCAGATCTGCAATCTCGGCGTCCTTGGCCTGGAGAGTCTCGTCGAGGCCGGAGTGGGCGCCGCGGGCCTCGTCCAGCTCGCGGGACACAGTAGCGTGGCGAACTTCAAGGTCGGCGTAGCGGGCGCCGTTGTCCTTGGAGGCGAGCTCGGCATTGGCGCTGGCGAGACCCTCGTTGACCTCGGTCAGGCGGTTCACCTCGTTTTGCAGAAACTGCAGGCTCTGCTTGAGGGCTTCGATTTCGGCGTCGCGGTCAGAGAGGACCGTGGCGGCGCGCTGGTTGAGGTTCTGCTCGGCGTGGGTGCGGGCGTCGGTCAGGGCTCGGTTCTCGTCGAGGAGCTGCTGGACGCGCGACTCGAGCTCGAGGACCTGCATGCTCTGGCGGCGGCGCATGCTGTGCGGCCGGGTCGGCGACCGCGGCGAGCCGATGCGGCCCTCGCCGTAGCCGTCAAAGACGTCGGCCATGTCCTTGTCGGCGTCCCTGTTGGAGCGGACGCGGCTCTCATTGGCGATGGGCGGCGGCGGCGGCGAGGTCGACGACGACGACGGCGAGCGGTCCTTGTCGCGGCGAGGTTGCAGCGCTGAAGCGGCGACGGCGGCGGTTCCAAGTGCGGCAGCTCCAAGCGTGGCAGCTCCCAGTGCACCGGCACCAGCGCCAGCATGAGCATGGGCAGCAGAGGCAGAGGCAGAGGCAGAGGCGGCGGCGGCGGCGGCAGTGGTGGTGGCTGGGGTGGAGCTCCTGCTCCCGCCGCCAAGGTTGCTGAGGTTGCTGACGCTGCTTTGTTGACGCAGCGCGCGCAGGTCTCCGCTCATGCGCTTGTCGACCCGGCGGAGTGGGGGCGTTGGCGTGGCCGTCGCCCGGGTGATGCCTGGGCTTTCAGGCCGAAAGCGCAGTGGCTCGGGCGTCCTGTGGCGCGAGAGGCTGGTGTTGGAGGCGGACCGGCGCGGTTCGGCCCGAGGCGACGGGTCCAGCTGCGCCTGCCGCTGCTGCTTGTGCGCCATGGCCGCCATGGCCACGCCGTCGCTCACGCTCCTGTCCTTGTCGTCGTCCTTGTCTGCCGCGCGCCGCCTCGGAGCCGTCAGCCCAGTCGCGTCGCCGCCGAGCTCGCCGTAGCTCTTCTGCGTCCTCCGCAGCTTCTTCTCCGGCTCCGGCGTCGCCTGGCCGTGCAGCGTGGGTCCTCGGAGCACGGGCGTGTTGTCGTCGCGCACGAGCACCGGCGTTCCGTATGGCGAGTGTCGCGACCGCTTCTCCTGAGGCGGCTCCGGCGTGCGCGGCATCGTGCGTGGCATGCCCTCCGTCCAGTCGCCTGTGTGGACGCCGCTGTCCCGCTGCGCTTCCCCGTCGTCGAACAGGTTGCTCCGGCGTCTTGTCGGGTTGGGCGACTCGGCCGCGAAGCCGCTGTCGCGATTCATCTCCGGCGTGGGCCAGCTGAGCTTGGCGGCTTCGTCCTCGGCCTCGGGCACCTCTTCAACCGCAGGCAGGGCGCGCGTCGGAGACCGCTTGAACTCGCTCACCGCGGGTGATAGACTCCCAAATCTTGCCTCCGCCTCCTCTCTCTCCCGCAGTAGTCCCCCGATCGGCTCCTCCACCTCGGATCCCCGGCGGAGGAGTCCAACCGGCTGCATACTCATATCGCTCGTCTCGCCTCGTCCTAGAACCGGGCTCTCGGCAAATTCGTCGTCCAGAGGCACGCCTTGACGCGCAGTCTCCTTCCATCCGCTTTCCGACTCGGTGAAACTCTCGCTCATTGCCGTGACAGGTGGCTCCCTGGCCTTGCTCGGCTCGGCCGTCTCTGTGTTGCCTCCCCAAGTCGTATCTCCCATTTTCGCTCCCTGATCCGTCTGCAGGCTCTTCTTGTCTGCGCCTTCCCACAGTGCTGGGTCGTCGAAGATGTCATCGTCTCGGTGTTGTCGCTTGTCCACAATCTTGCTCTGCTTGCCCTTCTTTTTCTTCTTGCTGCCTCCAAACCTCTCAGCCAAGAGGGCGACCCCTCCCGATAGAGCGCTGGCGGAAGCAGCGGCGTCCGCACCGCTTGAGCTTGACCGCGCCCGAGTTTCATCCTTTGTAGGAGAATTTTCAAGGGCTCGTGACGATTCCTTGTCCATATCGTGCTGACTGGGTAGCTCTTCCGCACCGAAGGCACTCATGTCCTGAGCTCTGGCCGAATTGCCAGGCAGCCTAGGATCGCTCTCCCAGACGTCATCAAAGGCATTGGCTCCCGATTGAGTAGCTTCGTCATCGGCAGTCCCGCCGGCCATGTCCTCCGCGGCGTCCTGGAGGGGTTCATCAACCGGCACTTTATCGGCCCCGGAGGCCTCTTCTGTTGCTTCAGACTCTTGAGCGCGGGGTATAATGGGCGTCGCTTCGACACTCTTCTTGCCCTTCTTCTTCTTGGATTTCGTCACAGAAGACTGGGACTTGGGAACGGAAAAGTCGTCGAACCAGTCGTCAGAAGCTGGCTGTTCTCTGGAATCCCCTTCTTCCATTGGCATGTCGTCCACCATGTCCCGAGGGGCTTCCTCTTGAACAGGTGTTTCGTCACGCGGGGAGTCCAGAACCATGACTTGGCTCGACTTTCGCTTCTTCTCTTTCTTTGACTTCTTCCGGCCGGGCACGGCCCAGGCATCTTCGGGGCTTGCCTCAGGTGGTGCCGTGGATGGCTCAGCTGCAATCGGTTCCGGCTCACGAGTGAAGGCAGAGTCTCCACGAGCTTCCACATCCATGGGGTCGCTTGTAGTGAGCGGCTCGGGATCTGGAGTTTGTTCCATTGCCATTGGCTTGGCGTCTTCCACTTCGGGGATGGATGAAGCCGGTTGACCCTCATCCACGATGAGCGTATCTGGTTGAGACGGTTCTTCAGGTGGCACAGCAGGTTCGTCGAATGCGGACCAGGGCGCTCCCTTGTTCTTCTTGCCCTTGCCCTTCTTCTTCTTTGATGGCATCGCCCATTCATCTTCTGCCTCCGCAGGGGGCGTTGGCTCCTGGAGAGCCCGCGACGCCTCTACGACCAGAGGTTCCTCAGTCGTAGCCTCGTGAGCGGCGGCTGTCTCTTGAATGGGGAAGTCGAGGTCCTTGTCCTTGATAGAAGGGTCGCTGGGGACGGCCTGATCGTCCAGGCTTGGCACCGGGGTCATTGATCCACTGGTCGACTTGCCCTTCTTTCCCTTCTTGCCCTTCTTCTTGACTGGGAATGCCCAGCTGTCATAGGCGGTTGCCTCTTCTGCTGGCATTGGTTCCGCAGGATCAGAAGCTGTGGCCACAGCACCTTCATTTTCCGGAAGCGCCGACTCAGTTGGCTGGTCCGGCATGAGAGTATCATGCTCCAGTGAGCGATCCTCTGGTGACGTAGACTCGAGGACAAGATGTTCGACCGTCGGCTCTGGGGCTTCATCGATTTTGAATTCGGACGAGACAGTTGACCCCAGGGCAGTCTCCTCAGTGGCCTCCGGTGCAGCTTCAGCAGACGGCGGTTCCGGCAGTGACTCAGGCTCATTGGCAGGCGTTACGAACCCACTGCTCTTGCGGCCCTTCTTGCCTTTCTTGCCCTTCTTTGTCGTGAAGGCCCACTCGTCGACATCTTCGGAAGGCTGTGGCTGTTCAGGCACAGGAGACGGTGCTTGAGTGACTTCTGGCACGGTCTCGCTGTAGTCGTCAAGCGCAGGTCCCTGCACATCTTCAGAAGATTGAAGCGGTGCGACAACTTCCGGCGCAATCGAGACTTCGGGCTCGTTTGCCGGCGTCAGCGTGCCACTGCCCTTGGCCTTCTTCCCCTTCTTGCCCTTCTTCTTGACAGGCATGGCCCATTCGTCTTCTGCTTCAGCGGGTGCAGCGAGCTCAGGGACTTGGGAAGTTGTTTGAGAGTCTATGTTGTCCACCCCGCGGCTCACCTCACCGCCAGTCTCCATGCGTTGGCCCTCTGGGGCTGCAGGCTCCGTTTGGAGCTCCGCTTCGGAGGTTGGGGCCGTCTCGGCATTGAGCTCGGCAGGACCGAGGCTGGTTTTGCCCTTCTTCTTCCCTTTCTTGGACTTTTTGCTTGTCATCTGGAATCCAAAACCATCATCATCGGCCTCGGGCGCGGGTTGTGGCTCTTCTGGTGGCGTTTCGGTCTGAGCAATCGGCGCAACGTCGTCCATCTCGTCGGCCCACGAACCAAATGCCGGTTGCGAGGTGCGCTCAAGAGTCTTTGGTTCTGGGACTTCGTCTGCCGGCGAGTCTGTGGAATCCCCTGCGGCAAGTCCGAGAACTGCGGCTCCAGTAGCGGCTCCAGCAGCAGCAGCAGCGGCCAGATTCTGTGCCTTCTTTTTGTCCTTCTTAGACTTCTTGGTAGGCAGCCACTCCTCCGGTTCGCCCGACATTTCCTCGGCAAACACTGGCGGGGCTCTTGGCTCGTCGGCGGTGCCGGGCAGAGACTCTTCCAGTGGCTGCGACGCAGACGCGGGCTCTTCTTTGGAAGTGTCCGTACTAGGCTCTGCGGACTCGTCTAGCAAGCCTGCCTGCTTCTTGCTTTTCTTCTTGTCCTTCTTGGAGAGCTTGCGTTGGGGCATCGTGTTCCAGATGTCCTCGGGGTCTGCAATGTCTTGAGTTGGCTTGCCGATGGGAGGTTCCTCCTCAGGTTTCGTGACATCAGGCTGTTGCTCTGAAACATCTGGCTCAATGGTGCCAGCATCAGCAATCGTAGCGTCACGTAGAGACAGAGCCTCTTGTGTAGCATCGTGCATCTCCGTATCAGGACGCGCGGACTCCGCCAGTTCTATGTCCTCTGAAGTCGGAGCCTCCATCGCTTCCTCGGCAACAGTAGACACGGCCTCGGTAGTTGCCTTGTCTATAAGAACCTGATCTTCCGGCATCGGTACGGGGTCAGTGGCGGGCAATCCTGAGCTTTCGGCCGTAGATTCTTCCCAAGGGAGAACCTCAACTTGGCTTTTGCGGCCTTTCTTGCCCTTTTTGCCTTTCTTAGTGGTCACTGGAACCGACCACTCGTCGTCAGGATTGGGTTCGGGAGCACTTTCTTCAGGCTTAACCTCGTCCTCGGCCTGTGCCGTTGGGAGAGACTCGGGTTCCTGCGGCAACTCAGATTGGCGTTGAAGATCTTCGCTGGGCTGTTCGGCGATGGTATCAGAAGCTTCGACAGGGGAAGCATCGGCGGGCTCATCTCTCATGATAGAGTCTTGCTCCACGGTAAGAGGGGCACTATCCGCCGTAGTCTCCGGCAGGGCCGCAGCATCGCCGTCAGGTTGGGCGGCCTTATCGGCGAATTCATCGGCGTCCATCGCAAGAGTGGACTTCCGCTTCTTCTTTTTGTCCTTTTTAGAAGCAGTGCTCCAGAAGTCACTCTCAGCGGGTTCCTTGCCGACATCCAGTTCCCGAGGAGCGTCAGCATCAGAAGGGGTCGAGCTCTCTTCAGCGGCGACTTCCAAAGCCCTGGCCTTCTTCTTCTTTTTCTTGTCCTTCTTGGAGAGGCCAAAGCTCCAGTCGTCGTCGTCGTCCTTCTTGTCGGGCTCATCCACAACTGCAACTTCTGCCGGCACTGGAGTCTCGGCCAAGTCTTCAGCATGGGAAGACAGCGGTTCAGCATCGGTGACAGGCGGCTCGATTGGGGCGTCAATGTCCATTCGTGAGGATTCTGCCGCTTGATCCGCTAGGCTGACCAATGTGGCTGGCTCTGGCTCCGGTTGCGTTGTAGCCTCGGGTTCCTGTGGGATTTCGGGTTCGACGTTCTTAGCCTTCTTCTTTTTCTTGTCTTTCTTGGACTTCTTCAGACTGAACCCACCCCACTCGTCATCGGGATTTGCCTCTGACTGCTGCTCACTCGCCCCAGGCGTGTCGCCGGATACTGGATCCTCTTGCTGAGTCGCTTCCTCCATTGTCGTCACAGGCTCGGATGCCTGCGTCTCTTCAACGGCACGATCCGAGCTCAGGCCCTGCTCAATGTCTCGGTCTAGGCTCGCCTCGTCCAATACGGGGACGGCCTCGTCGTCTTTGGCTGTGCTCTCTGTGGAGTCGAGCTGCGCCGCCTCATCCAGGGCAGCTAGTTTCTTCTTCTTCTTCTTGTCTTTCTTTGACATCTTGACGGGGAAGAGAAACTCGCTCTCATCGGCGGCAGGAGCCTCGAGCGGGCCGGGCTCCGAAATAGATGGATCAACGGGTGCGTCGTCTGTCACGGCCTTGGACTCGGGTTCTGCTGGCAGCGCCTCAAGTTCCTGCTCTGTCTCGGGAAGTGTTTTGCTGGCGAAATCTTCGTCGCCAGGAACATCTTTCTGCTCTGGCAGCGTGGCCTGTTCCAGTGGCTGAATGTCCATTTCCGCAGTGGCTGTCTCTGGCTGAGGTACACCATCATCATGAGCGAGGTCCTGAACCTTCGCCTCAGATTCGGGGGGTGTCTCTACATCGAGAGAGTCCCAGGAGAAGACGTTCTTCTTCTTCTTGTCCTTCTTGCCCTTTTTCTTGGGAACCTCGAACTCGGCTTCAGGATCGACAGATGGGGCAGACGTCTCCGCCGACTCAAACGTCTCGGCTGGAGCAGTGCTAGCGACAGGCTCGTCGTCCCAGGTGCTGGACATTTGGCTTTGGCGCTTCTTCTTCTTGCCCTTTTTACTCGTAACCTGAGGCCACTCGTCTGCACCAGTGGATTCTTGGCTGGGTTCGACAGGTGCCGCATCAGTCGTCGGCTCCTCTATGCGTGCTGGCTCTTCAGTCAAGACAACTGGTTCGGCGGCTGGCTCAGAAGAGGGCTCCGTCATTTGTTCTTGCTCCGCCATGGGCGCGGACTTGCTGCCTTTCTTCTTGCTCTTCTTGGACTTCTTGCCACTGATGAGCCTGTCCCACTCGTCTTCCGACTGACTTTCCGAGGCAACGACTGGTGGAGTGTCCGCTGACAACTCCTTCGAGGCTTGGTCGTCGGCCATTGTCACGGGTTCCTCCGCCGGCTTGTCATCGACGGGGTTCGCGGCGAGCGCCATCACATCGTCCTGCAGTGCAGGGGGCTCCTCGGGTATTTGGTCGTCGAGCGACTTCTCTGCAGAAGATACCGGCTCGGCTTCTTTGGGGGACGAATCTTCCTCAATCAGGTCCCAGACGCTCGACTGGCTTTTCTTGTTCTTCTTGCCCTTCTTCTTCTTGGGAACTGCGAAATCCTCGAAGGTGCCTTCAGCCGCGGGCTGTTCCGCAACATCCATCGATTCCTTGGCCGGGTCATCCACTTGCGTGGGCCCAATACTGGTTTGCTCCTGGCCCGGTTCATCGACCTGCGTGGGATCGATACTGGATGGCTCCTGGGTGAGCTGAGAGTGTCCGGCATCCTGAGAGAATAGAGGTTCCGAGATATGAGACTCAAGAGCAAGCGACTGCTCCGCGTCGCGATCCTGTGTCTCCTTGGCCGCTTCTGCTGGGACTTCGGTGATCACGTCGTGACCGAGGTCTGCAGCAAGTGCTGTGGCTGTGGCAGCTGCCGCCATGGCTGCGGTTGAGGCAAACGAAGTGCCTTCGTGGCTCTCAGCGGGAGGCTCCTCCAGCGCAGTGGTATCCTGCGATCTGCTGGCTTCTATTGACGCCGTGTCAGGAGTCTTGTCGAGGGCCGCGGGCTCGGGTTCCGGCGCCGCAGGAGCCTCCTCCGGCTCCCATTGAACAGACTTTCGCTTGTTCTTCTTCTTCTTCCCCTTGGTGACAGGGGCGAAGTCGGATTCGAGAGCGGTGGACGTTGCGTCTTCGATTGCCGGCTCAAACGGGGGCTTGGTATCTTGGTCGACGGGGTGGTCAGATCTCTTGGCAACCTCAACGGGAGGTTCATCGTCAGCAGCAGGAATGTCAGCCTGCTCCGTCGGGGCTGGCTCCTCGAACAGAAGGCTCTTTCGCTTCTTCTTTTTCTTGTCCTTCTTGGAAGTCGTCGGGACCGACCATTCGTCGTCAGGCTCGGCAGCAGTTGGCGGATCCGAGAACGACGGGGCAGACTCCTGCTGACTGGAACTGCCAGGCTCAACATGCGGAGCTTCACCCATGTCGCGCTCAGTCGCGGGTATATCGGCGCTAATCTCAAGGGACTTTGCTCCGTCCTGGGAATCCTCGAGGGGTTCGTCGCCGGCAAGGCTGCCCTTTTCTTCCCCGGCAGGCTGCTGCGACAGGAACTCAGGTTCCGGAGCCTGGGGTTCTTCCCACGCCATGGCTTGGCTGGCCTTTTTCTTCTTCTTCTTGTCTTTCTTGGAAGAGGCTGGGGTTGACCACATGTCTTCAGCATCGGCTTCAGCGGCAGCCTCCGGTGCCGAAAAACTTGCTTCTGCTTGTGCCGAAGTCTCAGCCACATCGGGCGTTATTGCTTCGCTGGCGGGTTCTGCGAGCTCTCTGACGGATGGCCCGTCCGTGTCGACAACGTCGGCAGGGGTCTGGGTCCCGCTCTCGGCAGCCGGCGTGTCGTCATCCCAAGCGATGGCGGTCTGTTTGCCCTTCTTTTTCTTCTTCTTGTCTTTCTTGGAGGTGGCAGGGACAGACCAAAAGTCATCTGCGTTGGTTTCCGTCGCAGTCTCAGTCTCGAAGGCAGAAGCTGATGGCTCTTGGGCGACCTGCTCAACCTCAGGGGCAATTGGTGGCTCTTCATCCGCGACTATTGGTTCACTCGCAGGAGGTCCGTCGAGTATCGTGGCCCCTTTCAGAGAAGTTTCGCCGGGTTGGTTCGCTGCAATATCATCTGGCTGGGTCGGAGCCTCAATCTCCGTGGGAGGGCTCTCGTCCCACGTCATGGCTGCCTTGCCCTTCTTCTTTTTCTTGCTCTTCTTCGTCGGAGCCATCCAAAAGTCCTCCTCGGCGGGTGGCGCTTGGACAGACTCGGTAGGCAACGCTCCGGATCCCTCCGCGGCGGCGGGTATATCGACGGAATGGGCAGGGTCGGTCATATCGAGCACCTCAGGTTCTTTCTCCGTTTCAGCAGCCGCAGGATCATGACTCTCTCGGAGAGCTGGCTCTTCCGCAATGCTTTCCCCAGGCTCATCTTTCGGATCAAATGCCCGGACGATGTCCATAGGCGGAACCTCGGGGATATCCTTCGAAGAGATGGGGTCAGACAACTCAGCGGGCTCGGACGCAAAGGGCTCGTCCTTCTCAATAGCAGTTTCACGAACTTCGGCCCGCTCCACGGCAAACGTCTCCGCGTCCGCGTTTGCCGGCTCTGCTGGCTTCTCGTCGACATTATCCTCCCATGACAGAGACTTGCGCTTGTTCTTCTTGCCCTTCTTGCCCTTCTTTGGCTGGTCGAAGTCGTCTTGGGAGGGCTCCGGCTGGGGCGAAGACGAATCCTCCTTGTGCGAGTCTTGAGTCAGGGCAGTGGCGGCTATGGCGGCGGCAGTACCGACCGCTGCACTCGCTACAGCAGCCTCGGCGAAATCCAGGCCCTTGTTCTTGCGCGCCTTCTTGGCCTTCTTCTTCTCCTTGGCCGTCATAGTCTTCCATTCGTCAGGCTCCGCCTCTTCGGCAGTGTGAGAAGACTGCTTTGGCGCGTTACTCTCGAATAGCTCTTCCACAGGCTGCTCTACAGCATGTCGCTCTGCGGGCCAAGACTGGGCCTCCTCAAAGGCATCGTCTGGCGTGCCTTCACGGGCATCGGAGAAGTGCTCATCGGCAGATGTCAAGTCATCCATATGCTCAGGCTGCAAGTCGTCTACGCCCAGCCTCTTGGACGGACTGGACTCCCAATGGCTCGGCGCGAGGTTGTCGCTGTCGATGGCCTTGTTAGATCTGATGGATGAAGGTGTAGACCGTAGCAGGTACGAGCTTCTATCCTTGGACATGGACTCCACAGGATCAGGATCAACATACATGGCTGACTGATCGTCATCCCCTCGGAGTGGGGGTAGCTCCTGGAAATCTGGCTTCGCCTCCGCCTTGGGTGTGGTCTCCTGAGACCCGGCAAGGTCTTGCTCATGGGGAAGCTGGCCCACGCTGGTGTCGATGCGAAGACCAGTGTCGGCGAGATCCTCAGCACTGAGCCCACGGTGGACAACGTCATCCGCATCTTGGAACTCGGGAGCGGGAGACTCCCTCGATGACGGCTCGCTGGGCGGAAGCTCAGGGAAGTCGGTCTGCTGAGAGACAGCATCGGCCGAGCTGTGCCTCGAGTGTTCGAGGAGATACAGCGGCTTGATCTCTCGGCTGCTGTCCCAGGAGATGTGACGTGCCTGCCGCCGAGTCGCCGAATCGGGTGCGCTGACAGGGGAGTCGAGAGGCGGGGACCTGAACGTGCTGGACCCCGGTGTGCTGGGGCTCGCCCTCGAACCCAACCTCAATGAGATGGGGATGGCAGTCCTGCTGGGGGATTTGACAGGCGTCTCCTGCGCGCTCCGACGGCGACGGTGAGTGATCAAGCCGCGTTTCAAATTGCGCTCGTCAGGCGGCGTATCCGGGCGACTGTCTGGGAGGGTTGGCAGCTCCTCAGGGGCTTGGATCGGGCTGCCCGGCTCGCTAGGAGGAAGCGGAAGCAAGTCGCCATACTGAGGGTCTATGGCGGGCTTGATTGCTCGAGGAGCAACCTCGGGGTCGATGGCATCAAAGTCGCGCGTGTCGTCTGCGTGGCCCTGAGCATCGCCTCCTTTGACAAAGTCATCTTCTGTGGCATGTGAGCGACTGGCCGCCATGTAGGCGGCGGCAGCGGCGGCTGCAGTCGCAAAGCCGGCACCTGCGCCAGGGGTGCCGGCATTACCTAAAAAAGAATCCTTCTTGTCGTCCTTGGATTTGAAGATGCTAGAGAATAGACCACTTGATCTCTTCTCCGGTTCCTTCACCCTGCTCCTGCGGGATGAACTGTCAGGCGCCGAGGCAACAGACTTGGCGTCGTCGTCATCGTAGCGGGACGACCTCTTGTCCGAGTCCTTGTCTCTGCTTCTGCGCGACGGGCCGCCGGGTGCGGACGCAATCGACTTGGTGTCGTCATCATCGTATCGGGAAGACGTCGTTTCAGGTTCTTTGTCTTTACTTCTGCGGGAAGAAGACCCTCCCGGCGCCGAGGCCACCGACTTGGTATCGTCATCGTCGTATCGGGATGATCGACGTTTCTCGCGCTTTTCGCGCTTTCTATCGTCGTAGCGACCATCCGAGACGACAGAGCTCACCTCGCGATCCTCGAATGGGTCACTTTTCCTTGTGTCAGGCGGCCCGTCGCCATAGTCGTCAAAGTCGTCGTCCACACCGCTCCTGCGCTTGGACTTGCTGCTCCTCTTGCCGGAGCTATCGACGGACACTTCAGAGGCGGCGTGGGAGGTCGCTTCGTAGACACCCGAGTCCCTCTTAGACTTCTTCTTGGACTGCTTGGCGGTGTCCCATTCATCGTCGGGATCAACGTTGCGGAGCGATTGTAGGTCCTCGAATGCATCCGTTGGGACCGAGACCTTGGAGGATGCGTCGTCTTCGAAGTCTCGGCTCTTCCGGTTCTTCTTGGACTTCTTGCGGCCCGTCTCCTCCCAGAGGTCGTCACCGGCGTCGCGAGCTTGGCTCGGCTCCGACTCAGCCACCGCAGCCGTCGGCTCATCCAGAGCGAAAGCCTGCGACTTGGCCGCCTTGTCACGCTTCCGCTGCTCCTTCTTGCTGAGCTTCTCGGGGGCTTCTGGGGCATCGTCATAGGTTGGGGTCTCCGAGCTTTCAACGATAGGCTCCGACATCTCAGCAGACTGACGCTTGAGTTTCTCGAGCCTCTTCTTTTCCTTCTTGCTCAGTTTCGCAGGGACCTCGGCCCACTCATCAGCGGCAGCCTCGTCCCTTGGCGTCTCGACCTCTCCGACCACATAGCCGGGCTCAGGCACAGAACGCTCGCCGGGAGCGCCAGTCAAGTCAGTGACGACATCCGCAAATGAGGTGTGGTTCCAGCTATCGCCATTTGGCTCGCTCTCGCCTGGGGGCGAATCGCGCCGCCGATAGGCCGGATCGTCGATGACGATATTGGGGTCGAACCCAGTATCCTTGAGCCCGGCAGCAAGAGTGGCCGCGAATTCGATGTCGTCCCCGAACCCGCCGGGCATCCTCTCGGGGTGCGGGCTGGGTGGCTTGGGGCCAGGGACAGGTGGCGCGACTGAATCATCCGCAAAGTCGTGCTCCGGGCCAGCGGCAGCGAAGTCGCGTGACCTCGCGCCATCATGCTCTTTGCTTTCTTTGACTTCAATCTCGTTGGCCGGCTCACGACTGCTGCCAGCAATGGCTGCCGCGATTATGCCCCATTGGCTTGACTGGTTGAGGCGCGGCCTGGGCTTTTCCTCGGCCTTGGCCCAAGTCGGCTCCGTGTCGCTCCGCGGCTCAGGAGTCTCGACCTCGAAGCTCTTGGTGGAGTTCTTGCCCCAGGTCACGGACTTGGCTGACGATGGCTGAGTAGCGTCATCCTCTTCCTCGACCACAACCTCGGTGGCAGAGCGGGACGTCTCGCCTCGATCTCGCGTGTCCTTCTCGCGCACCGCATGATCCGGACTCGGCGTGGCCTGGCGGCTAGTCACGGGCGTGGGATAGACCAAGTTGAGTAGAGGCCGGTCTCTCTCGCACGACGGGTCTCGAGACTTGAACAGCGGGGCGTCCAGACCATTGGCTCGGAATTTGTGAATCTCCTTTGGGAAGATTTTGTTGTCAATTCGCACATCGGCATTCGGCTTGTCGTATGGGTTCGTGTCCGGGTCCTTGTGACTCTCCTGATACTGGGGCGGCGTGACGATCTTGGCCTCGTCCTTGTCGTCGTCCTTGTATCGATCCATAACCGAGCGGTCAGGGGTCTGGCTTCGAGAGCGAATCTCATCCTCTGCAATCTTGCGTGCAATGGCAGCCTCTCGATAAGCTCGGTTGGCTTCCTCTTGGACGCTGTCAACGGCTCCCTTACGCCCCCGGGCGTCACCACCCGAGCGCTCGTCCCAGCGAGTTCGAGACCGAGACCGAGACCGAGACCGAGACCGCATTGTCTCCGCAGCAACGGCAGCCGCGATGGCCCCCGCAGCGACGGCAGCCGTGGAGTGCTTGGTTTCCTCGTAAACACTCTTCGCCGTCTTCTCTTCCTCCTCGTACGTATTGCGTCGACGAGGCTCCGGGCTTCGCGGAGCGCCCTGCGACCCCTTTTTGTAATCTTCCACCATGCGCTCAATTTCAAACGAGTCCTTGCGGCTCAGCCTGGTGTCCGCCATGGACGGTCTGGGCGGCCAGTCACTAAACGTAGGTTCCCGCTCGACTGTCACCACAGTCGGGGTCAAGGGGCGCGCAGGTCCAGCTTCCGGGGCGGCTAAGTCGCTGTCGTGGATCAGATACTGGAAAGGGTCAACAGGGGTTTTCTGGAGGGGATAGTTGTCCGGGCCAACGGCGCGCTCTGAACCTGCCTTTTTGGCCTTGGTGGGGAGATCACGGCGGTCGTCACGATCGTCATACTTGCGGCTTTCTCGTCGCGACGACCGCGATACTTCGCTCCTTCCTGCGGGGTCCAGCTCGACCTCGATCTCTCCATTCCGGTAAGTGCGGGTTTGCGGCTCAGGGTAGTGGTCCACGGACGTCTCGCGCCGCTTCCGGGGGGTGTCTTCATCCTCACGGCGCGAAGACCGCTTGTGGTCACGGTCGTCAGTGTATTTGGACGAATACGAATCGCGCTTCGATATCCGCCGCTCCTTGTCGCGATCGGACTCTTTATCTTTGCGCTTCGAGTCCTTGTCGGTCTTGTCGTACTTGTCATACTTGTCGTACTTGCTAGAGCGGCGTTCGTCGTCCCGATAATCGCGCAACTCGCGACTGTCGCGCTTATCGCCATCCCTGTCGTCTCGACGATCGGTCTTCCGCTCGTCCCTGCTCTTCTTGCGATTAAAGGCCATGGCGGCGGCACCAGCGGCGGCCATGCCAATACCAGCAAGTGCCACATCGGAAGGACCTTTGTCCTCAGTCCTTGGACGATGGTCTCGCAAGTCCCTACGGCTGGCTTCCTCGAGCTTCTCGGCCTGGTATACTTTGGGAGAGACCGGCGTCTTCGGGACGGGCTGCTGCAAGGGGACGGGTTCGGGTCGAGACCGATAAGGGAGACCCTGGCGCGATGAGATCATGGATGCCGTGTCCGCGTCGAACTTAGTGGGGTCAGTCGCTGGGACCGGGTAAACATCCTTCATCGGCGTCTTGTGGATGGGCTCGGTCTCAGCTCGTCGTAGCCTGTTGAAGTCGCGATATTGCGCAGCCGGAACGGCGGAGTCGCCGTCCCTGAAGGGTTGGGGCGTGACGAGCCCGTGAAGGGAGTTGACGGGGCCAAACAGCCGAGGGTCAACAGCCGACGTCTGCGTCCCGTGCGAAGAGCGTCCGCCCACGCGTGAAGCCACGGCTGCTCCAGCAGCGGCTCCAGCTACGGCCGCCATGCCGGGCCGGAGGGCATGCGACACCACAGACCCATAGGCAAGCTCCGAGTCCGCGCCATCGCTCCATTCGTCGTCCGAGGCAGACTCCCAGTCCGACTCGTCGCCCGAGGACCCATTGTGCGGGCGCGAGCTGCCGATGCCCCGATTCGCGGTGCCGCCACGCCTCTTGCGCCGGAAATCACTGACGCTGGTGGCCGCAGCCATGAGCCCAGACGGGCGAGACCGTCCCGACGCCTTGAGGTCTTGCCCATTCTGCTTGCGCGCGAAGTCCTGCAGCTGGCGGCCCAGCTCGAGGATCTCCTCGTCCGTCTTGGCCCTGCGCGGTCCTGGGCGGTTCGATCCATCAGTGGCATAGCCGGCGGCTGGGCCACGGTGCTGCTGCGACCGCCCGGCGGCGGTTGCGGCGGTGGCAGCGACACCGGCAGCAACGCCGGCAGCGGCAGCCGTTCTGGACGAAGCGGCGCCGAAGCTCTCGCGCGGGCTGGGGCTACGGCCATTTGGCCTGGCGATGTACCCGTTGCCGTAAGCGAGGTCAGAGTTGACCGAGGATGAGGATGAGTTGCCAAAGTATAGGATGCGCCGCTTTCGCGCACCTCCGCTCCTGCGCCGACGGAGCCTCGAGCGCTCGGACGGCGCGCGGAAGAAGGTGCCGAAGACACCGCCGAAGCGACTCGAGTGAGGGTAGTGTCGCGAGATGTCCAGCAACGACGAGGAGATGGAGCTGGATGACGAGTCCGAGCTGGAGGGCGCGCGGGGGCGCTGATGATGCGACTGCCCTGGCGGATATTGATGGGTCGGGTGTTGCTGCTGGTATTGCTGCTGCGGCTGCTGCGGCTGCTGCTGATACGGCTGATATGGCTGTTGGTATTGCTGCTGGTACGGTTGGTAGTCGTAGCCGCCGCGGTCGGCCGTCGTCGTCGCAGCCGTCATCGAGGGCGCCGTTGTCGTCGCCCCCGGGAGGTTCGTGTAAGACGTAGAGCCCTGGGACATGGGCATGGGCGGCAGGTTGGTGAGCTGCGGCTGCGGCTGCTGGTCGCGCGAGTCTCGTCTACTCTCCCGCCTGCGCCTGCGGGAGCTCTCTGGGCTCCGGCGCCGCGGGTCTCGCATCATGATGGGCGCCGGTGCGTCGTCGTCGCATGTGGTGGTGGTGGCGGCGGTGGCGGTGTCGTGCCGTGGACGATGCGACGTATGTGGGTGTTTGTGTGCGCGCGATACGGATGGCGATGCGATGCGATGCGATGCCCGGCGAGCGGGCGGGGGTATCGCGACGGACAGTGGTGCGTGCGTACAGAGTACGTGCGGTGAGAGTGAGTGAGGTCAGGCCGGGTGTCTCTGTGTGTGTGTGTGCGTGTGTTGTTTTGATTTTGGGGCCGCTGTGGAGATGGACGGACAGCTCCCCTGCCTCGCCTCACCTCGTCGCCCCGGGCCGCCGCCTGGTTACCCTGCCTTGGCCTTGCCTTGCCTTGCCTTGCCTGGCCTGGCCGGCCACCCTAGGTAGCGGGCAGAAGAAGAGCGGTGGCTGGGGACGACAATGGCACCGGGCCGGGGTGGGCAGATCCCAGGCAATCCCAAGGCGCTAACTCCGACAGTGCCCATCCAGCAACCTCGTTCGGATGCGGGCTGGGGCCAATGGCGGGGCGCCGGCTTGGCCGTTCAGCTTCCATGGGCAAGTGCACCTGGGCAGGCGTGCAACGACCGTGCCGGCGGACCGGGGGGGGGGCCCGTTGGCTGGCTGGCTGGCTGGCTATCCGGCTGACAGAGTACCTAGCCGCAGGCGGCGCAACGTACTCGCAGCGGCTGTCCGCGCGCGCCCCCTTGATGCGGCGCCGGTAAACCTATGCGCTGAAGATGACAAGATGATTCCGACGACGACGACGATGATGATGATGATGACGACGTCGACGGCCATGCTCCACGCACGCTTTCCCCGCCAGCGAACCGTCGTCGACGGGCCCGCCCGAGAGTGGCAATCGGGCGCATTCCAGCCTCCCACACACACACACACTCACAAAACGGCGACCCTTTGGGCAACCTATTTTTGCGGTGCCCGTTTTGTCCGTCTCAGGGCCTCCCGTCCCCCTCCATTCCTCGACGGCCGGCGGGAGCTAGATAGGGTCCCTCCCTTAGGGCCCATTAGTGAGTGGGCGGGCAGCGAGAGCATGGCGCCTCCCGCCCGCGCGACCCGCCTGCCGCCGGAGCCTCCAGCTTTTGCCTACGAGTAGGTACTGCTGGCCGGGCTTCCCTGGACTTCCAAGATTGTGGTGTCAGCGGACGCCCAGGCCGATGATGAGGTACATACATGGAGGGAGCCTCCCCCCCCCCTCCCCGCGGGCCCCCTTCGCTGTTCGCTCGCTGCCTCCCAGCAGCAACTGATTAGGCCGACGTCGGGTTTATTCCAGGTTTTTTCGCGCGCAGCCCGCGGAGGCAAAAGAACCGGACTACCTAGGTAGTCTTCCAGCAGCGAATGGAACATGGCAAAGTCGCCGCCGCATGTCTGTCTGTCCGTCCACCTCATTTCATGTATGACATCGGCTGGCGGCGTCGCAGGCGGCATTCCGGCCCCACCACCCACCACGCCGTCCGTCGCCGCATCAGCCACGACTACTTCGTACATGTAGGTACCTTAGGTGCCCACCTGTGCTGCCAGCGTGGCACCCACACAAATTCGCATCCACCCGCAAGCCGCTCGCATGCCCGGAAAACCTGCCCGGCCAACAGCCAGCGAGTTACCCTACGTCAACGGCAACCGACTCAAACTCGACCAAACAGACAGCAAATGTCCAACGACACTCGCGCGAGCCCAACCATCAAATGCAAAGCACAAGCCTTACGTATCAATAGGACCTTTCGCATGTGGATCTACTCAACTTTACGCGCTTCCCGCAGTAGGGTTCGAGTCGGCAGCCTCTCTCCCTTGCGCCCGGGTTGTTTCACAAGACTCGAAGCTGCATGTCAACGTCGCACAGCGCGGATTTCGCACGCATACGAGGCATCGTCGTCTGCCATCGGACGCAACACAGCTCTCTGTACGTACCCTGTATAGGCTGAAGAGATAACGCACCGACCGCCGACATTCGTTCCGAACCTACTCGTCCGGCCTGCTTCGTACATCTACTACGGTAAAATGCTGTCAAGGAACCCGTTCTTTGGATGTTCGTACATGTACTTTGCAGGTATGTAGGTACCTTACGCAGGTCATCGAGCAACGCAGTAGTTCGTACTGACCGACAAGCCCAACGCAGCGACCGCCCGATGATCGTTCCGATCCTACTTTGTACATTCTAACACAGGGAGACGCGGTCACGTAAAACGATCTTTGGATACAATATTCGTACACGTACTTTGTAGGGTATGCATGCAAGGCCATCGAGCAACCCACAACCGCAAGCACACCCACCAAGCGTCCGCACATCACCAGCCCTCGACGACGCGCGTCCGCAGCGGCATCCCGTACGCCGGCCGCGCCGTCACCGCCGCCTTGAGCTTGATGTTGCGCTCGTCGGCCATGGCCTCGTCGGCCAGCTCGTACTCGAACCGCCCTACGCACGCCGCCAGGAGGCACGCCAGCTCGCCGCGCGCAAACGCCGCGCCGATGCAGCTGCGCGGCCCGTGCAGGAACGTCATGAAGGCGTAGTTGCTCTCCGCGCCGCCGCTGCCGATGCTGACGCCGCTGCCGTCTCCCGTCCCTCCTCCTCCTTCGCCTCCGCCGCCGCCGCCCGCCGAGGCCGCTGCCGCCGCCGACGACGACAGCCACCGCTCCGGCTTGAACTCGGCCGCGTCGTCGCCCCAGAGCCCCGGCGCCACGTTGGTCCCCCACGGCGAGAGCATGATGCGCGTTCCCCGCGGGATGAACTGGCCCTGGATCGTCGTGTCGCACGCCGCCTCGCGGATCGTCTGCGGCACGGGGCTGAAGACGCGCAGCACCTCGCTGCAGAAGGCGTTGAGGAAGGGCAGCCGGTCGATGTCGGCGCTCGACAGGTCCGCGTCCGTCCCCGGCGACGGCAGCGCGCCGCGCACCTCGTCGCGCAGCCTCTTCTGCATCTCCGGGTGCCGTGTCATGAGGTATAGCGCCCACGTCAGCGCCGACGCTGTCGTGTCGTGCCCCGCCGCCAGGAACGTCATGAGCTGGTCCACGAGCTGCTCGTCGGTGAAGAGCCCGCTCTCGAGCGCCACCGAGATGATGTCCGGGTCCAGCGGCTCCTTGCCGGCCAGCCTCTTCCTCTTCTTGACGATGAGGTCGCGGCACACGCCGCGGATGCGCTGGGCCGCGGCGTTGATCTCGTCGTTGCGCTTGAGCGGCAGGTGGCTGATGAGCCAGCCCGGCAGCACCATGCCCATGATCATGAGGATCTTGGCCTGGCGGTTGGGCGTCGACAGGTTGATGTAGGTGCTGGCCAGCGGGTTGTTCTCGTCCTGGATGGCGCCAAAGTCGACGCCCATGCCGGCGACGCCGATGATGTCGAGGGTGCAGCGCGACGCCCACGAGTTGACCTCGAGGACGGCGCCCTCGTCCCCGCCCGCGCGCACCGTCTCCTCCATGGCGTCGAGAAGCTCACGGGCCTTGCGCCAAAACGTCGGGTACAGGCCCTTGACGTGGCGGAAGTGGAAGGCGGGCAGCAGGTTCTTGCGCTGGATCTTGTGCTCGTCGCCCTCGGCCAGCAGGATGCCGTAGCCGAGGACGCGGCCGAGCGAGGTGCGCACGGCGTCGGGCTTGGGGAAGAGGTAGTTCTTGGTGACGAGCACCTCGGCGAGGGCCTTGGGCGACGTGACGACGACGCGCTCGCGGTTGAAGAAGAAGAAGTAGCGGATGAGTCCCTGGTGCGGCACCGTCGTGATCCTGCACCACCGCAGGCTCTTGTTAGCTTTACCCCGTCAACAAGCGGCGATGCCAGGAGGAGGGAACGACGTGCCATTCGCGCATTGACCCGCCCGGGTTCGCGGCCAGGATCTTGGGGCCGTGGCCGAAGAGCCAGTGCGCGCCGGGGGGCGTAGGGAGGTGCCGCAGCGGCGACGTGAAATGAGGGTATACGAGGGTCGTCCATAGCAGCCAGGCCAGCAGCTGGGCGGACCAGGCCATGGCGAACACGCGGACCAGGTACGCGGGCGACCGGACGCGGTAGACGACGATGAGCAGCCCGCAGCCCGCGAGGGCGGCGACTGTCACGGCGCGCAGCGGCACGCCCATGGTTGTTGCGGTGCTGCACGCACTCGCTCGCTCGCTCACTCACTCACTCACTCACTCACTCGGTGCGTCTCTCACTCAGCCGTTTTCCGCGGCGTGTTCGTGGTGCGAGGTGTGAGCGCTCCCTCGGCGTCAGTCGATGCCCCGCCTCTAGTAAGCGGCGGGCGCTATCCCGTGAATGATGCCCGCGGGCGTCTCGACGTCAGGTAAGGGGGCCGTCGTGCGCGGGACGCGGTGTGATGTGACGTGATGTGACTGTGACTGTAGTACTTCGTAGCTGTGACGGGGATGTCGCGGTGTGATCTGGGGCCGGCAGCAGCCGCGCGCGCATGTCTCGGGGGCTCGGGGCCACGTCTTTAAATCGCTGCTCAGTCCCGGACCCGACGGCACGGCCAGGCGGGCGTTCCTTCAGGGTCCAAGCTACGTATCGAGGCAGGAACCAGGAGGGAGTGGAGTGAAGGGGAGGGACTGCATCCACGGTGGTGAACAAAGCTCAGGCAGGCAGGCAGGCAGGCAGGCAGGTAGGAAAAGGGAGGGTTGCACGAGTAGAGCAACAGGCAGGGCGCCGCGGTCTGTTCAAGTAGGTACGGAGAACGGAGTACGCGTAGGGAACTCGTACATATGTGGGATGAGGAGGAGTTGTGGAGGTGGCGTCTGGAGTTGACGGGGCTTTGGGGGAATTCCGGGGCCAAGGTTTGCTCCCAATGGGTGTCGGCGAAATGGTAATAATAGCTGAGCTGAAGGAGGCGGAGGCGAAGGCGGAGGCGGCGGCGGCGGTAGTTAGCAGCAGCAGCTGGCCAAGAACGAAGAGTGTCTCGAATGCCAATTCCTGTCCCGACTTCCCGTTTCCATCCAAGGCAACCTACCTAGGTACCTAATACTCGGCACCAATCCCACAGGTGCGAGTTCGTCCCCCAGTGCCCCTGCAGGGTCTCAAACTCCTCCATGTCCACAGGATGCGTACGGACTAGAGTACCTCGCAGATCGTGCCGGCCTGGATGCTTGCGCGTGTTGCTCTCCGCGCCCAGAACTACCTAGGTAACTACCTTAGTGACCTAGGATGCAGATGGATGGATGGCCCAATGCCGAGGATGCGACGCGCACGCCAAAGCCGGACCCGACCTGTGGGAACGTCACAAGCCGGCCAACCACGCAGAGGTCCGTTTGGCTGGCATCGCGCAGTGGCAGTGGCATGCTGGGTACGGACGTTCCAGGCTCCATGGCGGGGCATTGGCTGCCAGCCTGCCAGACTGCTGGCACAGTGGAATGGCCCACCAGACCCTATTGGACTCCATCATCCGCATGCGGGCTGGTACTCGTAAGGTACGGAGAGCCATGGAGGGCACTGGACATGGGGACGGGGGGCCCGCCGGCGGCGGACCGGGATTCGAGGCCCGAATGTCGCCTCCGGGCCCGACTCCAACAATGATCCATCCGTCCATCCCGCTCACCTCACCCTGCATATCTCCTCTGCTCCCCAATTCGCAACATTAATTAATTACGTTACCTGTCCGTCCAAACCCCGTCTCCCGCGTGTTTCTGTCCCCCGCGTCCCCTCCGCGGCCCCACGTTCACCTTGCCGTAAGTCACTCAAAACTCGTAACCACCAGGTAACTAGCCCTCGACCCTTTTACGGCAGGCCATTCGATCTGGATGTGGTCGGTGCTGGCCGACGGACCCCGGCCCGGCCGCGCCCTCTTGTCGTGAACTCCGCTCATCCGTGTACGAGTACCGACTAACTAACTACAGACCACGCTCCGAGGCTCCCCGTCTCCGGCGCCGACCGCCGACATGTCACATCATCCGGGACCACACTTGGCCGCGCCTTCACCTTGGCCTCACAGCATGCACGCCGTTCACGTAGTCATGGCGCCATCGCCGTCCCCGTCGTCGCATTTCGTCAATTTGCGCTGGGCGCAGACGGGTCGCTGTCCTCCTTTGCCCCGTCTGTCACCTACCTCGTCCCGACCCCACGTTGCCTCGATAACTGCTGCCTACCTGCTGTGCTCGTCTAAAAAGATAGTAAGAGAGATTGGTTGGTACAATGCGGCGCGCAATCTATGCCCGACCATGACCCGTCCTCGTCCGCCCACGCAATTACGCCATCTGTCAGAGCATGGCACCCAAAGTCAGAATCAACACCGAGAGATGTGCAGTGGCTTCCTCATGCCGTCATTCATCACCCATCACCATCGTCCACCCTCAACCCGCCTCGTGGCCCTCCCATCCTTGCCGTCAGGTCACGGCCACATTTCTGCAGGAGTCCCAGGAGCTCGCCGCGTCGCATGGTCGTGTCCTTGGCCGAGGCGCTCTTGGCTCGCCGTTCCAAGGTTCACTGGCTGCCATGTTGGCTCGAGTCCCACGTTGCGACGCTGCGCAGGCCTTCCATGGGTGGCATTCCGGCCTGTACCTGCTCTGCCCCTGCCGTATCGCCGCCCGTCGTTGAGTTAAGATGTCGACGACGCGCATTCAGGACCTGCTCATACTGCAACAGCGCCAGGGTGTGACCTGTGTACGATGCGCTGGCCCTCGAAACGTCGTCGCTGCCGAGAGCCGCGCCATCCGTTGGCCGTACCGATACCTCGTCCCTGGTGGACGCTCCGCCCAGCGCGCCGCGAGGGCTGGGACTTCGTCGGCGCCTCCTGGTGCGTCGTTGATCCTGCCCTGTGGTGTCGTTGGGAGGAGAGCGTCTCTCCGCCACAGGGCCGCGCGGCCTCATGCTGTCGAGATAGGCCGAGACTTGCGCCTCAGTCATGGAACCCGACGTTATCGCTCTGTAGAGACTGGAGTCCAGCTCGCTATCAGGGTGCCGTTGTCAGCAATCGCACCCAGGTCCTGGCGGGAACGGCACTCACCCAGTCGACACCCCACGCAGCCTCATGATGTTCATGAACGCCCGAGCTGTGGCCTGGTGTGTCTTAGGCTCCGATGGCAACTTGTCGCGGCAGTATGGACAGCTGTCCGACTCCTCAAACCACTTCTTAATGCAGTGGTCGCCGAACACGTGCTTACATCGGGGTAAGCGTAGGGGAGCCTCCGACACGCCTTCGGGGCTCATCTCGTTGTATTCGTTGTAGCATATGACGCAGACTGGAGAGGTTCGCGAGCAGTCAGCATTGTGCCAATCATGGTCCTCGCAGTGGCCAGCACTCACTCTGTTCGTTCTTGGGCAGATCGTCTTTGCTAACGGACTGCAGCGTACACAACGCTGCGCGAGAGGCAATCAGCTTGACCTCCGCTCCACGGGCGAGTTGCGCCTGCCGAACTGAAGCATCCTCCTCCCAAAGGACATCGCTGTCGCCACGGGCCAGCCTGAGGCCACCAGTCGCCGAGTGCACCCGCCGTGAGTGTTCGCCCGTGTCCATGAAGCTGGACTGGTCCTGGGTGGGATCCGAAACTCCGTGACGTGAACTCATGTATCTGCGGGCACGCGAATAGCCCTGTCTGCGACGATCCGATACTGGTGATGGAAGGGCGGACGTGTTGCGAGGCGTAGGTAATGGTGGGCCCCAAACTGAGGTCGAGTTAGCCGATGGTCGCGGACGAGGGACGATGCGTTTGCGTTCAGAGAAACAATTTCAAAGGTGGGAAATGGGCAGTATATGGCCAAGACCAGCGGCATCCAAAAGTCGCCGCTCGCAGTTCACTTCGATGTGGGAAAACTTACCTGGGTTTCGCCCTTGATTAGTACGGGGCGTGTGAGGTGAAGGTGGCGTCGTAGGCGAAGGGCTACCATGTATCGCCACGCGGCGCGGAGGGGTAGTTTGATCGAGAGCTAGGTGAAATGATGGATGGTGACGATGATGCGGGCGCTGCCGCTGCGGTTGAGTTTGAGGTTGCGGGAGGCTCGGTTGGTGATTCACTACTGCTGGTAGTGGTGGAGGTGGCGCCGGCGGCGGTGCAGAGGAACCGTTTGCTATCAAAGGGCCACGGTGCTCGGCTGGGGAGAACTGAAGCGGCGCCCGCGCTTCCGGTGTTGCACCTGGCGCTGCGTCTGCAACTGCGCCTGTGGCCGCATCTGTGATTGCCGCGACTGCTCTTTGTTGAGCCAACGTCGGCAGTCGCTGGGATAACGGGACTCCTGCAGGTGCCCTGTTCATGTTGACGAAACCCTGACGCCCGCCAGCTGGCAGTGGCCCCGAAATGGACGACACGTTGCCCTCGACCTCGGCTCCGCCCATCCTTGCCATGAAGCCGACGGGTGGAAGCCCGCCGTGGCTTCCCGGAGCCGCGCTTGCAAGGCCACCGGGATACGAAGATGCCTGCGGAAACCACGGATGGTTTTCCGACAGCGATGCCATACCCAGCAAGGAAGTCGGTGCTGGAGGGGGCGGTGGGCGGAGGTTGCGGTCTGGATGAGGCAAGGCACCTTGCATCCCGAGTTGAAAAGGATCCAGGCCAGGAAGGCCACGACTCGGTTGTGGCGAAGGGAGGTAGTGATTGGGCCATGGATTGCGCATAGCGTGGTGAGTCTCGGTCAGCCACGCATCATGGCCGTGAACAGGGTCGCTGCGAGGCGACAGCCGCTGCGGGCTCTGCGGCACGTAGTTGATCGGATCCATCGTGATGGACTGATTCTCCGGCGCCGCAGACGGCTCCTCTGCCTCGTGTCTCCCGCAGTTGCCTCGCCAAGAGGGCTGAGCTGTAGTCCCGTTTCAAGAGCAGCTGGCCCTGATACTACCCACGAGTCCCTAGGCAGCACTGTCGCTGGCTAGTTCGAATCGATGGCAAAGATCAAGGCCGCGACTGTCGGTCTCGCGCTACAGGTCGGTTTAGTGATACTGGCTCTAGTTCTGCTGTTGTCGCTGACACGTCCTGGGTTACTCTCTTAGGTCGGTCCTCGAGGCTAGCGAATACGGTTCCTGGTAGGTACGCTGCGGCCGCGGAGCAAGAGCGAGTCTCTCATGAGGAAGAGGAGGTGAGAGCAACAAAGACAACGGACGCACAAACGAGCGACAGATGAGCGGCCGGAACCAGGGTCGTCAGCGGGAACGGAGGACTTCAACGAGGTGAGGTGATGTAGGCTGTAGGTAGTCACGAGAGCGGGGAGAAGTAGTGAGGTGCGGGTAAGACGGAGCGCAGTCCAGGCTGGGAGGGAGCAGAACAGGAAGGCACGGAGGGAAGGCGAGGGCCGCGGGAATGTTGGCAAGAGCCAGGTTGGTGGGAGTAGAAGACCAGCTGTCGCTCAGCAGGCGGCCGTGACGCCGCTGCAAGCGGTGCGTAAGGTAACGTCGGTAGGAAAGCTTGTTGGCGAGCAGCGTATGTACTCTGAAGACCTCGTCTCAGCGACGGTGGTGGAGTTGGCCTAGAGTCGTTTGGTGACGGGAGAGGGTCGCGGCCTCACTGTTTGGCCCCGAACGTGAATGCAGGCTCGGTCATCGGATTGTCCCGGGCGTCCTTGCTTGGGCTCGTCCGGCTTGGCTCACGGTGCACCGATGCCGGCCCAGCGCGCAAGTGTGTATAAGGGTGGCAACCACGGCAGCGGGACAGAGAGCGACCAAGGGCGGACGAGGGCTGCAAAGGGTAGGAAAAGGGCGAGGCGGACAAGTAAGGCGGCCAACGGTCCACCCAACAGGCAAACAAGCGAGCCAGTCGCCAGTCGCTTTTCCCGTAATCTCCTCGGCGCCCAAGAGGAGTGACGAGGCCTAGAGCCGCAAGCCAAGGGGCGGTCTCGGGCAGCGGTCGAGCAGAGTAAGACGGAAGAGCAGGTCGCCCGGGGCGGGCGTGCGCGATGAGGGAGGCCGCGGTGAGCTGGAAGCGAAGGTTGGGAGAGGACGAGCGGGGAGAGGTGGGAGGCGGGCACGGTGCCGGTGACGTTGGCGGCGACGGCGACGATATGCTTTCAGCAGAAGATGGCAGTCCTCGGGACAGGCGAAGAATGGACACGGCACGGGCAGCCGACCAGGGCGATGTGACGGCGGGGGGCGGACCACGGAACTGACGGTGGGCAGAACAGCAAGAGATAATGTGTCCAGGACCAGAATAGCTGGTGCGGCCGATACAACAATAAAAGGAGGGGAGCACAATAGCACAAGAGTCACCAACGGAGCAGCGGCAAACGGAAGTGCGAGCGTAGGCGCAGATGCGGACGTGGGAGGCCAGACGTGGACCTTGATGCGGACGCGGAGCAGACGCACGAGGCCCAGCCTTGAACGATTCCAGAGCCCAGACGCCCGGAGCCGAAGCGAAGCAGTGGCGATGAGTGGACGGCTGCGTGGGACGGTGGGCGGCGTCGGCGTCGGCGTCGGGTCGACGTGAAACTACTGCGACAACAGATGTGGGTTGGCGGTGATGACGATGATGATGAGGATGAGGAGGAGGGGGGAGACAGCGCCGCGCCCGCAGCAGCACGAGGAGAAGGCCGAGAATGCTTGGGTTCAGGCCAGCGGGAGGCGGCGCAGATGAAGGGGCGAAGGGGCAGGTCTCATGGTGTCAGAAGGTCACAAAAGAGGCACCACCGCTCGCTCGCCTCTCCTCACTCGGACTCGTCGCCAACGACCGGATGAGCCGACCAAGACGAGCGGACGGGGGACGGTGGACCGGGGGTGTGGGCGGCGGGACCAGCCAGAGCGCTCGTGGAGGCAGTCGAGGCAAGTCACAGGACAGGACGAGACGAGACGATGGTGAAAGCCTGAGCCCCAAGAACGCCCATCGGACCCCCTCCTCCTCGTCCGTCTCCTCCACCACTTCCTCCAAGTCGCCCGGACATCGAATCCATGACCGGGAGACGGCGCGGTGGGTAGCGGGCTGCGGTGGCGCCAGCATGCAAAAGCAGCCTGAAATGGCTGGGCCGCCCGGTGTCTGTGATCCGTCCACTGTCTCGCCTTGGCCGCCAGGCCAGGCTCCGTTCGGAGACTGCGACGGGCTTGCGGTAGGAACCTTGGGAGGTAAGGCATGTCAGGTATTCAGGTATGTATGGTACGAAGTACGCACTACCTTGAGCAGGCATGTCATTCTGCACCTCTGCCGCCGGGCCCGACACGCGAGGAACAAGGTAACGCGGGTGCGGGCGTTGAATGACACGATGAACAGCCGGGCAATCAATCACCTTCCAGGTTATTACCTAAGATTCGAAGTACCTCCTCCGTACCTCGTACCCAGCAGCTGCTGGGTCTCGTCCCGATCAATCCATCGGAACAGAGGCATGTATAAGATCGTGCAAAGCGAGGGAGGGGTAGGTAGCGGCCAGGGCGCCGGGCCAGCTGGACAAGCCTGGACAGGTCGGGCCCTGTCGACGCCGCCCCGATGCTTTTGCGCGGCGTCCCAGGTTGCTTTGCGCTGCGCTCTGCTGGGCCGCTGGGGTTGTTGCTGCTTCGAGTTAAGCCCCACTGCTCATCGCGCCAGAGACTCGAAGCGGCGGCCGCCACGACGGCACGCACCACCAGCGGGACCTGATGAGGCGTGCAAGGTGTGAGGACAGACGAGTGGGCGCGCTTTGGTGCCAACAGGCAGGCAGGTAGCACCTGAGGAGGGGCCCTTGGAGGGAGGGAGAGGGAGGGCAATCAGGGAGGGGCACGCAGCCCAGCGAAGCGCGGCCGGATGCTGGCGCGAGCGAGACCTGCGAGGTTGTGGGCATGGGCTGGCAAGAAGACCATTGTCGGAACTCTGAACCTATTGAATGAAATCGAATCGGAGCAACTGCCACGGCGCGCCGAGCAAGGGCAGGGCAGCCATGATTCCGGACCACGTGCGCTGCCCGGTTGATGGAGAAGAGGATCCCGAGCGGACAAGAGAGAGAGACACAGGAAGAAGGCCAGAGAGACGATACGACGGTTGACACGACGGGAGACTGGATCAAGACGAGACCAAGGCGGCGTCGGCAGGTGACAACACCGCAGTGCAGCGCACTTTCCCTGCCGAGCAATGAAGACGAGATGACGTCTGTGATTCGCCCACCCGACGGCTCACCTGACGACGACGCGGCGAGGCACAGAGGCAACCAGGGCCCAACAATGGGACCCCCCCATTGACATGGCCTTGTTCTGTTTTAAGGCCGCTGTGGTGTCTGCCCAAGCCATCCATGGACCTCGCGAGCAAACGAGCGCCGCGCCGCGCATCGGCCACGCGGTATCCACGGCAGGTCAGGCAGTCCAGGGATTGTCCTGTACAGTACAGTACTCGTACTCCTACGAAGTACGAACCCGCTCAGGAGTCAGTACCTTACGAAGGAGCGTCTCGCAAGCACGCCCGCACCGGCAACGAGCCCGTCCCTCTGGAGTCCGGACCCTGCCTAGGTATGCCACGCCTGGCAGCCAGCGCTGGCCGCCCTTGGTAGGGCCACCTCGCCAGCAATTGGAACACCCGGCTGCCAGCACGACTGCGCCCGATGAGCTCGTCTCATCCCCCTCGTCCCGCGCACGGCGACGCGGCCCACCGACGCGGCCGTCAATGCCGCGTCCCCGACAGAGGCCGGCCGCGCGCAATGGTGCCGTCGTGGCATGCCGCCCCAAACAAGCCAAGGCACCACCGGTCTCCAACTACATACAGTACATGGCCTAGGGCGGCAACCCGGTCTCGAGCACGTTGCGCCCGCACGGGATTCGACGCACGCGTGCTTCGTATGGTAAGGTGGTCAGAAGCACTGACGCTGCAAGCTTCTCTGATAACGGCGAGAGCCGCCGTGCGCAGCGTATAGGGTGTCTCGGCCTTCATCATGTGAGCCCGCAGCAGGCCATCCTTGGTCGCCGTCCGACGTCCGCTCGGCAGCCTCTCCACTCGATGCACGCACTTGGCGCCTCACGGCTTTGTCAAACATGGGCTCTTCACAGAGGCCCCTGTTGCCGAACCAACGTTGCACGGCGTTTCGGTGCCTCCCTCCCGCTCGTGCTGCCCATTTTTCTCGGACCTTTTCTGCCCAGATTGGCAAAAGAAAAGACCCTCAAGACCCTCCACATGCGGCGGCGACTCGAGTCGCGCTCCACGACCCTTGTGCGGAAGGCCCTGCATTGCGATGTCCGCGGCCAACCTGTAACTGACCTCGCACCCGTCGCAGGCGCGGCGCTCTTCCCTCCACTCGCCGCCGAGCTCCAGCCTCACCGCGATCCCCCAGTCCCCGCACGGCCACGACCAAATCGCACGCCAGGTGCGTTCAGCTACGACGTAAAAGGTGCCCGAGGCCTGGGCGCCCGCGCGCGGCGGAGACACCCAAGTGACCCAACGCACCACGGCAGTGCCTCGCCTCCAGGCACTGGGTGCCAGAATGGCCATGTCTTGACGCCTCTTTCCGATAAACGGCCACCTCCCGGTTCTTTTGGTGGAGGCGGCGGCCAATCGACACCACTTCAGCCAAGCTTGGTTGCTTGGGCAAAGCACGGGCGCACCGGATTCCAGCAGTCTGATGCCCAGAAGAGTTCAAGGACCACGATTCGTTTGCTCAGAAGGCGTTTTCTCGCCTCAGGAAGCGAAGCCATCTACCCACCACCTTGCCGGCACCACCATGAGTCGTATTTCAGACTATTGGTCTCTAACGGCGACCTGGCTATCGCTGACCTTGCAGACCGCATCGCATGGCGACTACGCGATGATCATCTCTCGCCTTTGGTCCCTCCGCTTGGGCTAGCTAGGGGGCCCTTGCGTCAGGTGCGCCATCACACGATGCGTCATTCTGCCCACTCGTCACAGCCATGTCGCGACGAGACTGAAGCGGGGAAAACCATGCGATTGCAGCAAACACGGCTGGGCGAAGACATCACGGCTTCGAGCCTTCCCCATGTCCCCTCGTCCCTCGTCCCTGCGCGTTGGCTTACGGTCACACCTCTGTTGGCTTTGTCCGCTTCCGCTACAGTACAGTACTGTACAGTACCGTACGCTGCGTGGAGACCATGGCGAAGCCCGCACGGGGGCCCAGCCGCTCTTGTCGACCCGATCGTGCCCCGTCTCCACCAGTCATGGCTGTGTCGTTCGATTGACTCGTCAGATACAGCCAGGCCGTCGCAAAACGAGAGCACGGAATCGGCACGGTGAGTGGCTCGGTGTAACGCCCGGCAGGAAGAGCGTCGAGTCGTGTGCTCTTGCATGTACGAGCCCGAACACGGCATGAGATGGCGGCTCTCCCCTTCGCCGTCTGTCCTCGAGACTCCCCGTCCCGTTGAGCTGCAGAGCTACAGCGCTACAGAGCTTCAAGCTGCCTCGTCTCCGGCGGATCTGGCCTTGGGACCCATCTCTGCGCATTCCTAGCCCGTGCCACCCGTGGCACCCGCAGGCCCCCCCCGCCGGCGCTGCCCCGCCGCCCGCTGGGACCGGCCCCCTCGGAGCCCCAATGGGGCACAGATCCGGAACTTTGCCCCGCCTGGGCAGCCGGGTCCTCGCTTGCCTGTGCCCCGGCGCCGTCGACTCTGGCATGGCCGTAGTGTGATTCGTCCGGCCGCGACAAGCTTTCGGCCAGATGACGCTTCCTTCACCTCTTCGAGCTTGCGAGCGAGGCGCCTTAGTCAAGCAGCGACGCGCGAAGATGGCTCGTGGCCGCCGATTGTGCGATTGGGGCTGTCTTCGGCAAACGCCATGTATGTATTGAGCTATCGACGGACCCCGATCCCGGCTGGACAAGGTTCCAGGATCCATCTTTCTATCTGAATATGCTCGTACGGCCCGAACGTCGCCGTACTCGGCTAATTCAACCTCCAATATGATATGAGCAGCATCTGCTTCTGGTTTCTCGCCTTGGCAAACCGCCCCGAATAGACAGGCCAACTGCCGGCATGATCCTCGTCTGGGAACGGAGCCTGTCCCCGCAGGCGAGGTCATTGTTCTCCCGTAATCATATACATAGTCCGCCCATCTCGGGACATGTTCTCATGAGAGCCGGCGCCCAGACGACAGCGGCCCAGACGATAGTGCAGGCTGCACAGATGGTAATAGCGGTTGACCAGCCCCCGGTCGCAGGCCAGACCCTTGTATTTCGCAGCCAAGAACGCCGGTAGTTGGGCCGAGGGACGCTCCCTGCCGATTCTTGGCAGACAAAGCAACTTCCAAGTCTGTTTCGCGCCGTCTGCACTCCAGCGAGAGGACGCGGGCGACCGGGCATTCGTCCGGGGCTCGTGGCTGCGCCTGACGAAATGCTGAAAATGGCATCATCGCGATCCGGCCCGCGTTCACTTCTTGGGCAGCCTGTACTTGCCGCCGGCCAGCTCCAGGTCGCCACCGGCCACCTTCTCGCCGAGAAACTCCTGGAGCTCCTCATTGCTCCAGGGGCAGCCGTCGGCGATGAGCATCTTCATCATCATGGCGATCTGTCCGA
The DNA here is from genome assembly GCA_029168975.1 of Purpureocillium lavendulum. Lineage (NCBI taxonomy): Eukaryota > Fungi > Ascomycota > Sordariomycetes > Hypocreales > Ophiocordycipitaceae > Purpureocillium > Purpureocillium lavendulum. Next base: position 2,328,236 of record JAQHRD010000001.1, read on the forward strand.
GCGGCATGGCCGGGCTCGAGTTAGTCAGCATGCCCACGATGAACTGCCAGTACACGGTGCGCCGCTCCTGCTCCTTGGCGTCCATCGTCTTGGCCTTGCGCGTCGAGGGCTGGGCGTCTTCATCCTCGCTCTGCGTCGGGGCGCCGCCGGCCTCGTCGTTGGTTGCGCCGCTGACCTCTCCGTCGAGTCGTTCGAGGACCGTGTACGTCTGGTTTCCGACGTCGCGGAGCACCTTCTTCGACACCCAGAACTTGAGGGCAAGCTCCAGCAGGTCCTCGTCAATCATGAGCTTCCCCCATATCTCATTAAACGTGCGCTGCTGGGGTCCCGCCGACTCTGACGACCCATCATCTTGAAACGCGTATATGACGGCGGCCTCGTACGTTTTGCACTCGAGCTCCACAGAGCGGTCTTCGAGCTCCAGTTGCACCGTGGCCGACCCGAGCTGATCCAGCCAGCTGAGCTTGCGAGACGATTTGAGCTGCTCGAAGCCCGCCTCGTAGCGCTCCTGGATGGCGGCGATGGGAGGCGGCACCTGGAATCCCTCTTTGGCGAGGCTGGGCCAGAACAGCCGGGACAGGATCTTCGAATGATATGTCGGCACGCTCTCTCCCACGCCTGCCTCAGATCGTAGACCTTTCCGTAGTGTGGCATCGACGCGTCTCGAATCGTGTATGTCCTTGATCATGACGTCGCAGTTTTGCAGGGCGTTCTCGCCGTATCTCTTCTTCAGCAGGCCAAGGACCTTGATCTCCTGCTGGAAGGTCGCCTGACCCGACAGCAGACGCTCGGCGATGATGAGCTGGAACTCCTTGATAAAGATGTCCTGCGCCCCAAGAGCGTTGATGAGCGTACCGATAACGTCCTCATTCTTGGGCCTCTTGTAGTTGACGCCGGCATCGACGGGGTCGGGCACCCACGACATGTCGTTCCAATCGAGGTCGTCGTCATCGGTTTGACTTCGTTGCTGCTGTGACGCGTCATTGAGCATTACTGCAAGCTCCGCGAGCCTGCCTTTGTCCTCGCCGGTGTCCGCCGTGCCGGGATTGGATAGCAGCCCCGTGACAACGATGCGAATGGCGTCGTCTCTTTGACACAGATACAGCTGCAAGGCCTGAACCACTCTGTCCAGCAAGACCTTTGAGGCGTCCAAGGCGTGAAACGTCCGGATCATGGATATGTACGTTTGCAAAATATCCAGCGTAGAACGTCCAGGATGCAGCAGACGCTTCTGGAGCGTAGCGGAAAAGGTATCTGTCAGTTGCAAACGCCGCTGGGGGGTGGCCACCGCAGACCGCAGGTCCTCAAGGCCGCCCTTGCTATCTGGCCAGTGGAGGACAATATCAAACAGTTCCTGGATGCGCAACGTCGCCAGCCGGCCGACGGCAATGTCCCTCCACTGATTGATGTCGTTCCACGAGACGTGGCCGCCTATGCGACTGAAGACTTCCACAGCCAGGTGGCCATAGCAACCCTCGACCCAATCACATAAATGCTCCAGACAGCCAGTCGCCGCTGGTTCGTCTAGGCTCTGCGAGGCTTCTCGGGTTGTCCATACGTGCGAATAAGTCTCGTGGACAAAGTTCCGCATGCAGCTGTCCATCACCTCGGCGATGAGGACGTGGAACTTGTCTCCCGCCAGGCCCACCGTGTTGAGGGACTCGAGCAGACCCAGGAGCTCATCACGGGCAGCAGAGCGGCTTGCCTCCTCGCTGGCGGGTGGCTTGGAGCTCGAATGCAACCCGCCGACATGCAGGATGACGGCGAGCAAGCGGGAGAGGACGCTCCGTAATGCAGTTGTCAGACCCGGGGCCCACGAGTTTCCAATAATGGCGTGGAGGTCGCGCCTAAATTTGGCCACGGCGGCTGTGTGCGCGGCGTCATGTTCGATGCCGCGGACCAACAGCGTCAAGCCGTACAGATACTGGCGATGGGCGGCCTCGAGCGTCTGTATGCTGCCCAGCAGGACCTGCTGATGACCCCCCTGCGCCGCACAAGCGGCTAGAAGTGGCAGGACATGATGCACGAAGTGCTGGCGCACCTGTTGGGTATGCCACAGAAGGATGTCATCCGTGTGAGCGGCACCAGGCGCAGCGGTGCCAGGGTTCAGCAGCAGGACGAGGGAGTCGTGGAAGACGCTGTCAAAGTCCTGGGACTCGGGAGCAAGTGTGCCAAAGGAGTCCTCTACAGCGACCGAGGCCGGGAGCTGGATGCGGGAAGTGACGACGTGCCAGGCGCGGTCCCAGCGAACCTGGTCACTGACGGGAGGCAGCAGAGGGGCGGGCGGTGCCTGGCCATAAGAGAGAGTGTGAGCTTGCGGGCCGCCAAAAGGCTCTCCGGGCGCCGACGAGGCGAGCAGCGGCGTGGGCTGGGAGACGTCGGCCTGGAAGACGGAGCGGAAGACCTTGTGACGACGGGCGCGCATCGTAGACGCGGCCATGGCGGAGGAGGTCGTCGTTGTCGTCGCCGCTGGCGATGGCGGCGGTTGGCTCGATGAAAGCCACACGCCCGCGAGATCGCGGTTGCGGTCGCGGTGGCGGGTCGGATCCCGGCGGCAGCAGCGAGGTGCAACTTCTCAGGGCTCCAATGTCGGCGACGCAAGCAGCCGCCGTGGCTGAGTGTTTTACCTTGACACCAGGCGTCGTCGACGGGCCTGCGGCAGCATGGGGGAGCTTGCACCGCAAACCAAATACACAGACGCGGCGGCGCGGGATGAGGTGCGTGAGGCGTGGCGCGGTGTGGTGTGGAGCTGGCATGCATGGTGTTTTGGTGTGGTTGGGTGTGGAGTCGTTGGGGGGAGGGGGATTGACTGACTGGCGCTGTGCAGTGCAGTGCAGTGCAGCGCAAGCGCCCCACCATGCACAACAGCGAAACCGGCCCCGTGTAAGACGACGGAATCCAAGAATCATGGATGGAGGACTTACGAGTATGTAGAGACGAAACAAGCAGGCTTTCATGTCAAGAGACAAGCAAAAGAGCACCCCCAAGTGAAAGACTAAAGCCGACGTCTAATCGTGTATTGTACTGTACTGTACAGTACGGATCAACAACAGCAGAAGCGCCCAGATGGCCAGAGCCCCATAGGTGTGCCCAGACAATCACCGCCAAGCTACGTATCCAGGGCTCCATGCCAGGCCTACCTTGCGCTTCCCAGTAGGCCACGTAGGGCACGGCGTTGCCATGCACACACACATCGCAGAACGGTGCCATATCAGCACCAGCCTATTAGTGCAACTCCCTGATTCGACATTTTAGCCCTCGTTACAGGTTGTCCGGCAACTTCGTCAGGTCAGTTTCGACAATGACTCCAATCCGCTCTCGGTAGGAGACGGGAAACATGTTGAAACATCTCTCCGCGCGTCAGCGTCTGTTTCATGCCTTGACAAGCTTTGAGTCTGGCTCCAAACGCAGGGAAACCAGCTGAGCTTCCTCGTGCATCGCTCAGTCGGCAGAGCATCTCCCTTCACTGATACGTGTCATGATCTTGGCTGTTTCCAAGACTTGCCCCCACGTGTTTCATGAGGCTCGTCTGTCAGTGCCAGTGTCATTGACCGGCAGTAAGTACCCATCCATGGTCGATTTTGAGGGCATTATCTCGGAAATTGAGACTGTTCCAAGCTGATCACCTGTGTCTACGGCGAACCCGACCCACGGCTAGGTGTCACACTGCAATCGTCTGCAGAATCGGTGACGAATCGCCGGCGATGGCCACCGGACGCGCCATGACACGAGGTCCTTCATCGATACGTAGACGCAAACAGACTCACTCGTTCTATCCCAGCAAACACTTTAGGTGCTACCGATTCGACCACGCGTACCGTACCAAGAATCCCACCCAGCGTCCCTTTTGTGGACCTTGCCATTGGAAACACTCGCCATGCTACGGAGCCGTGGAAGCGACCTCGACCTCGGGTCCTTTCCCCTTTCTGAGTCGTGAATGCCAACAGCGCATGAACAGAACGAAGACGACATGCATATATATATATATCGGGCTTCCCTCTCAGATCATAAGACAATATCCTCTCATCAGCAATCCTCAACTCACCATCTTCATCATATCACTGCTCGGTCTGGCTACCGCACATCTTTTCTTTCACAACTTCTAAATCGTGCTGCTTCCCACGCAACCGGTCATATTCAAGACTATTTCCTCTTCTTTCCCACATAAACAACCTCAACATCCCAAAATGGTTCGCATCAGCGCCGTCGCTCTCCTGGCCGCCTCTGCTTTGGCTGCTCCCAGCGTCCTCTACTCGAGGGGAGAAGGGTCCAACGGCGCGGCTTCCCCAGAGGAGGCGCAGATAGAGTCCGCCTGGAAGGCCTTCTACGGCGCGCTCGACAAGGAACAGCAGAAGATTTTGGACTCGGAGGAAGAAGAGTTCCAGAAGGCGCTCCAGCCTTGCGAGGAGAAGGCTGAGGCGACGTATCAGCAGCGCATCAAGGGTGCCTCAAAGGACGACTCCAAGACGGACAAGGCAGAGGCTGAGTTCCAGAAGGCCGTTGGAGACTGTGTTGCCCCGGCCGAGGAGAAGTACCAGAAGAACACTGGCAAGGTCTACGACAACTTGACTCCAGAACAGGCCGAGAAGCTCAAGTCGCTGGAGAGTGCCGAGAAACGAATCGAACAGGCCGAGAAGGACACAGGGGATGGAGCGGGAGGAAAGGGCAAGCAGCGGGAACGTCGCGCCGCGGCTGAGGGACACAAGCAGTACGCCCGCGCGGCACCGCACATCGCCTCGGCCGGCAATTAAGTCGTGACAGACTGACTACCTCAGGCACTGAGCTACCGGGCCTCGGTATGACTGTTGATTACCGCTAATGAAAAGACGATTGGCCTCATTCGTGGTTTGTCCGTGACGGTTGGTTGGTGGTTTTGCGTTGTCACGACCGCCCGAGGCCTCCTCCCCCTTGATGAGTGTGGTGATGAAAGCTGGGTGCAGCCAGCGCGCTCCAACACGCGCCGTGGCCGGTTCGTGGCCGCCTCGTAGTCGGTCCACTCCACGTCCGGCGCTAATAAGCGACCTTGAGCGCTTGCTACCCATGTATTCGGGGTGCGTTGACGCGACACGCGCCGTGCGTGAAGACATGTGAGAGCCAAGCGACGTCTCCCTGGCCTGGCGGGCTGACGTGGGGATTCGGGACCCAAGGCAGGAGCAGTGCCCCTTGTCTGTAGCCCGTCCAGTCCGTACGTCCGTACGGAGTAATACCTTCCAGGTTACGGTTTCTCGTGGTCCGTACAGTACCTTCCATGTTGACTGCAAAGTTCATTGTACGCCTGCCCAACCTGGGTCGCCTCATCAGGCCATGCAATCTCGGGTCGCTTAACCTGCAGAACAGTGGAGGAACCTTGAGCCACCCATGGCCCCTCTCAGTCCACACGACTCCCACGTCCTGACCGGGAGGTGCTGCAGGGCGCGCCCAGGGCGCCCCATGTCCTCAACCTGCCAGCCACCCGGCCACGCCCGGGCCCCTGTTAGGTTCATGTTGGCGCTGGACGTGGCCCTCCAGGGCTGTTGCACCACCTGGGCACCTGCCCGGGCACCTGCACCCCATCGCGGCCAGGCGGCCTGGCCAACCCTGGAGGCCGAGCACTTCCCCCTCCTCGGTCGACAGTCAAATGCCAGGTTTGTGCGCCTCCTCCATGCCTCCTTGCCCCTCCCCCTTGGGACCGGCATCAGATTAACATGGCACCACCCACGACCGGCCTGCCCCCGCGCGCATAATGACGACGACCCATGGCCGGCCATGGCCGCATATGTGCGAAGCGTGTCGGTCTCTCTCTGCAGGCGAGAATGCACAGCCCCCCTCCGTTATTGCAGGGAGGAGTTATCACAGGCGCGCTGCGGCCTGGTGCCGGCGCTTCTTCCTCGCCCTGGCTGGCATGGGCATGGGAGGCCAGGTTTCTGTTTCTGCTCGACCTTGTCGATCCTGTCCCTGGCGTCACTCTCAGGACGACGTCGACACACGACAACACGTGTGTGTCCCCCGGACCGTGGGTTTCGAGGCATGGCAGCGTTGCATTCGCTCCTCCAGCGTGGGTGAACGTGGGCTTGCCCAGCTTGCGAGATGGATGGACGCATGATCGAGCACTTGACCCGGCTGGGCAGCTGAGACTACGAGTACCTCCGTCGTCGTCGTCGTCGATCTGGTCGGTCCCGCACACGCGAACCGCTGCCACTGTGCTGCCACCTGTGATATGCTCTCTGCGCGTTGAGCCTTCCCGACCCAGTTCACTTGGGCCTGAGAACGACTGCGATCAGCATGCCACCCCCCCTGTCATTGTCGGGAGAGTCTCGGCCGGAACATGCGCGCCAAACCCCAAGCACCAAACCCCTCCAGGCACGGAAGCATCAGTCTCCCCGCGGCTTCGGCGTCCCCGTGAACAGGGACTCCCCCCAGCATGTCCCGGGCCCCCTCTGCTCCCCTCAGCTCTCGACGCTGCCGTCGACGACGAGGGCCAGCAGGCAAGCGACATGACTTGGCAGACGCGCGGGGCCAGGCACATGGCGCCAGTCGGGAGAGGATTTCGCGGGAATCCATCCCGTTCCCCTGGGACCCAGACAACCCCTCCCAGTCTGTCTCCTGGTCTGTCTCCTGGCTGGGCCTTACCGGCACTCGGGCGACACAATGCGAGTCCCGGGCGACCACACGAGCCGTGTGGTGCTTGCCTGCTTGGTGTCTCTACGACACGCTCGGGAAGATTGATGGACCCGAGACGATGGGGGCGTTGCCGGCGCCACCGGGCGAGTGGGTTTGCCCTGCTGTCAAGCCAAATTGGCAGCCCACCTGTCCACCTTTGCATGCCCAAGATGTCATGGATCCTCGCTTCGTCATGAAGATACCGAACCGCAGGTCTGTCCACCCTTCGTCCCGCCTGCTCCACCGACCAACCCCCCTTTGGGGCCGTGGTCTTCCCGCCCGCGCCAGACCCATCCCACTCACGCCCCCCCTCCGCCCTGGAGCGACGTCGAGGGGTGCCTCCAGGCTCGGTTTACGGTACGAGCACTTTGCAGGCTCCTCACAAGCGCCTTTCCTGGCCTGGCATAGACAACGATTCATCAAACCGTGGGGGCAGCAGCCTTTCCATTCCACTTTCCTCTCCGACCTAGCGCTGGCTTCGAACGAGCGAAACCACCGTTGCTCTTCCAGCTCTCGCCGGCGGCCGGGCTGACGGAGCAGCTCGTGGCCCCCAAACCCCCTTGATATGATGCTCCTGCGATGGCCTGAGATGGTCAGGCTACGACGGTGAGATTTGGTGGCACTCGAGTCACGAATTTCCCAAAGCAGCGGATCGCTCCGCTCGATCTGGTAACGCTGCGATGCTACCACAGCCCAACTCGTGGAGTCTTCCCAAGGAAAGCGGCATAAATTCATTACCTCTGCGCAGAGCTCGTACAAGTGCGTGTACTTCGTATAGCGCGCTGCACTGACAACCACTCACTCATACGGCCCAGGCGATGCGCGACGAGCGCGCCGTCGTCTGGTCTTCCAGGACGGAGCGGCTTGTTTCACGGCAGTTGTCTGGACTTGACTGTTCATGCGCCGCCAAATTCCGGCGGAACCAAACTCCTCGCGAGTGAAGACTGGCGGTGTCTGGCTGGTGCCTCCCAGGATCTGTCAGATCTTTGATGCTACCAGTACGTACCTCGTGGATGGAGTGCTCCGTTCGTTGCGCCTGCTCTCATTGCAGGAATAATATCTGCCTGTCCTCCACTCCTGTGTCCGCGGCTGGAGACATGTCTCACTTGTTTTTGCGTTCCCCCCCATTCTCAGCTATTCTTGACGAAATCACGCGCAGCAGGGTCGCACAAGGACGGGCGTTGTCTCAAGCCCACGTCTCGTCAAAGCGCCACGCCTTCCAGAACGTTTTGAACACCTGCGAGGGCGGCGCCACACTCGGGCGCGCGGTAGCGCTGACGAGGGCTGATGGTGAGGAGGCTTTGTTTTTCGTCTCGCATGCCGTCCGTGATCACCCTCCGTCTGCGATCGCCCCCAAGCGGATTGGGCCCTCGATGAACCCCTCCTTGGACGAGGCGATGGCCGGCACGAAGGACTGACACGGCGTGCCTATGTGGCCGCTCGATGGGCGCAAGCCGTGGACACCATCCGAATCTGCCCCGCGCCAATGTCCCTGGCCCGCGCTAACGTACCTATCCAGGTATCCGGTCCTCGATCAGTCAGTCCGCGCCGCAACCTTCTCCAAGAGGCGATTCGTTCTGCATCTGCTTCGCACGGCACGGTTGGTATGTACCTCGAGGAGGGGCCACGAGCTTTGAGCTTGCGACCACCACTGATCGACCGGGACCCCAAATCGCGCCTTGGGTCCTGGCTCTCGGGATGGCCTGTCTTAGTCAACCGTGCACACCATCAACCCCATGGCCCGTCCCCTGGCGCGCCCTGGCCTGGCCCGGCGTGATGCGCCACGCCTGCCATCCACCCTGGCAGACAATCGACGTCTTAGCGGGTTTGGCCTCTTGGCCCCCTCCGGGGCAGGCAAGGCAGCTAAGAACTACAACAAGGGCAGGCAGGGCATGGCACGACTGAGGGCGTGCGAGCAGCAACGACCCGGCCATGACCGGTGCATCACCCGTGCTATTTGCGTGTGGGCTGTGCCGGCCGCGGGCGTCGATCAACCTGGGGAGCCCGCCATCATGGCCTCATCTGCCAACGGAGACGTGGCACGCTTGCCGTCAACCCGCCGTCAAATGGCTCCAGGCAATTTGTCGTCACTGGACGGACCTTTCCCACCACCCAGGGCCTTCTTGGGCACCGACCACGAGCACCCCTCTCAGGCTGTCCGCTCCTCAATCTGCTCACCCATCCCACCACCACACGTCACCCCGTCCGCTCTCCCCTCCTTTTCCTCTCCTCCCGTCTCCGCTCCCACCGGGATCCCGCCTTCGGCATCTTTCCGACACACGCCCAGCCCAGCCCAGCCCGTTGCCCGTTGCTCGCTCCCCAGCTAGCTCAATGCTCTATGCTGGCTGGCCTCGCCGCTGGCCTGGCTGGGCTGGATTTGGCTTTGGTCTGATCTGGATCCCGGCCCACGCACCACCACCGCCGCCCTCTCCACCACCACTTGTACCACCACCCACCAGCAACCACCCACCTGGCCAGACGTCATGCGCGCCTGTCGACTGAATCCTGCCTTGTTGGCCCTACCGCCCTGGCAGAGTACATACTCCTACTATTCGTAGACTAGGCCGCGCGGGTACTCACCCGCCAATCGCGCATGCTGCTTTGCGCGTTGGGCCGTTGTGCAACACGACAAGATTACCCGCCGCTGCGGTCTCTCCCGAGCCCGGCGGCTGTCTGCATCGCTGAAGCATGCCCTCGTTGGACGTGCACCCGCCAGTGCAGGCGGTGCTTGGCCGCTCTCACCTTAGCCCCCATAAAGGGCCGTGCCACCAGGTGGTGCGAGAAAGACCCATGTGGGTATACTTTACTATAGACGTACTCGTACTAGCCACCGCGGTTAGCACACGAGTGCAATTGTGGCATCCCTCGCAGCGTAGTATTCCAGGTGTAGCATTCGTAGGCCAGCAACCATTGCCAGCCGGTCCGCAGAATAATGAGACCCCGAGCTTTTTCGTCGTCTCGGCAGCGGCGAGAGATGAAGCTATCCTGAATTTGTTTGGGGCCCAAATAAAAAAAACGCCTTTGGTACGCCGTCGTCATCGCGTCGTGGGCTGCTGTCAGCATACATGTGGACAAAACAGTAGAACAAGACAAGCTCGCTTCCCAGAAGAAAAAAGCAGACAGATCCACTCCATCCCCCCCCGTGCCCTTGCCGGGGACCATCCCTTCTAACCAGATGCAGACGGGGCGCGACGACTGCAAGTTCAGTCTCGGCCCGATGCCACTCTGAACACAATACGCCATTTCGTGTTTTGTAGTTCCCATGGTCCCCAGTGATGATGTTGATACAATGTCCATGGCCTCGAGTTGAGGCCAAGAACGACGGTCGGATGTGATACCCATACTTTCGGGCACCGAGGTCGCTTAGACTGGCAGACCACAGCTCTTCGGTCAGCAAGACCCAGACATTTTGGTGCCGATCCCAAAATTTGGGGCACCACCCCCCAGTCCCCTGGTCGCCGTCGGGACCGAATGCACGGCGGCTGTGCCGCATCGATGTGAGGCTGACAACCGCGCGCGGGTGGGTTTCTCGACCTGCAGCGTTTCATCAAGACTTTCGTCTCTGCTTGCATTTGTCGTGTAACAGGTGGCCGTTGCGTGCCGTCGTTCTCGTGAATTCCGCGCCGCAGTTTGGGCACGATGCCTTGGCGGCTTGCCCTGATTTCTCGCGCTGGTGGCGCAACAGGTTGCTGAAAGTAGAGAATTGGCGTCCGTTGCATCCGTGTTCCCAGCATCGAGGCTTTGGTCGGCTCTGCACGACTCGAACGTGACCCCCTTCCTGCGCGGCGGTTGGATTGGTGGCTGGTGCTGGAACTGGTTGCATCGGATACATGATCCCTGCGTCCTGGGGTACTGATATTGAAGAGGCTCGGGGACTAGATTGCGTCTGCGTCAGTCGGTCCGTGATTGGGCTCTGGGCAGCTCCCGTCACTCACGTATATTCGTTTGTATAATTTTGCTGGTATTCCATCGCAACTCCGTATCCGTGGTGTCTGGTCACACCTTATCAGTATCAATGTCCACCGTCAATACATTCAAACGGAGGGCGGTCTCACAATGACTGGTATGCGGGCTGAAATACTTGGCTGCCCGGCTGGTGATCTGTCAAGCTCGGATTATAGTGTTGCAGAAATGATGGCCCTCCGAGTGTTGCCGCCGGTGCTGTCATTAATGGCATCGAGGACGGGGCTGTTGTATACACAGGAAGGTCGATGGCATTGGAGACCTCGCCCATTGCCATGGGTGGCGATGTTGTGTACGAGCTACTTTCGGCGCGTTGTAGGCGGGCAGAGATTTTCGAGTCTCGTCGGACCCGGTCCCTCTGCCGTTTGAGTTCCTGTAGTTCCGGAGTCATGGTCGTCCGCGGCGGACTCGAGGCGAGAGACTTTGTTTCGCTCGGGGGCGTCAAGCTGGGCTCAGATCCGCTGATGATCGAGCTCAGGTCGGTGCCGAGTATACTGTTACTGCTGGTAGAGCCAGACTCGAGGGGTCCTGCCGCTTTCGTCAATATCATTGATCCTAAACCTCTGCGGATAGTGCAAGCAAATATACCTGGCCAAGTGAAAGTAGGCCTTGGTCCCATAGTAAATGTCGGGTCAAATGGCATAGCAACGGCACTTTGAAACGGTCAGTCACGCGACCTGGGGAAGATGTCCGCGTTCACCCGCGTCGTACCTCATGCTTGCAACGGTTCCGTGCCAAGCTAGTAGGAGTTGGTGTCTGCCCACGAGCACTCCGATCGTCAGAGATCCGGTGAGGGCCTTGAGGCTGGCGCCGGACCTCTTTTGTGTTGGATGTCGTTCCGGCGACCACCGGGCCTCGCCTTAAAATAGTCAAGCACAGCCTGATGACTGACGGAGTTGGTGTGGGTAGGTAAGCAGCCGGCGCTGATGGCGGGCGGCAAGCAAGGGGCGGCTCGTGGTGGAGGAAACTGAATCAGATTTGGGGAAGAGGTGCTGAGCAGGCAAGCAAGTGTGAATGCTGCGGCAGTCCAATGCTTGAGGGCCACGATACCCAACGGTCAACCTATCAGAGCGTGAGCAAATCTCTCGTACTCCGTTGCCAGCAACCATGTTCGAGGTGCCTTCCACGGAGTGGTACTGCACTTACAGGTCGACAGGCGCCAGTAAGTGGATAGATCTGCCGCGGCATTCGGTTTCCCTGCAGCGACTTGTCGAGGCTTTCGGGCAAGGGTCAGTCAAGCGCGACGTGTATTGTGTCTGTTCGGCTCGCCTGTGGCGCGCAACAAGACCGCTTGGAGTTGCTGAATATATAGTCCCTTGGGAGAGAATATTGTGCAGATGTTTACTAGAGGTCCGATACGGGGACAGGGAAAGGCAGCTTATATGAGGCAAAGAAGACAAGGAACAGGTGGAGTTCTTCATTGCTTAGTCTTGCACATGTAGACGCCCGCCCCATGACGAAGGGGTAGCGGCACGAAGGGGGACTAAAACTGCCGCCCGAGAAGGTGAGATACAACGACAAGACCATGAGGGTACGGGTCGAGGAGGCTAGGCAGAGTGCGGTTGGGATGGTGGACGGGGGACTGGTATGAACAAGGCCAGGTACAGGCAGGACATGGCCCATTGACCTGCAGACTGGCAAACTGGCAGCAGGGTTGCAGGGGAGGCGATACCCACGGGAACGATGAAGCCACCGGGGGATATGGGGGGGGGAGTAGGCATCGCCCCTCGGGCATGGTTGTCAGCGCGGGTGGGCGTGGGGTGAGCGTACACAGGACTCCTCGCGTCTCTGGCCTCTCGAGGCGTGGCGTGAGCGCCGTGAGTGTTACTTGGTGCAGAGGGTTGCCGGAACCCAGAGCGCTGGGCCCGTCGAACCGTCCTTGGCCGTCTTCCGGGAACCGCCAGCGCGCTACCGCGAGGAAGCAGAAGCGGCTAGCACATGTCGCTTGACACTTCGGCCTGCCTGTCCTGTCTGGATGTCGTCTACGAGCATGGGCGGCCGGGGGGAGGGATCGATAGGCTCCGGGCTCCAGGCTCCAGCATTTCTGGCCCATCATCGCTCGCGCTTCTGGAGACAAGGGCGGTGCCAAGGGCAAGGTGCCCCAGGGAATCCAGGAGACCCACGGCGCCGTCCGGCCTGACTAGGAGCAGGAGAGGTACCGCAGACCAGACGTGGGAGCTTGCTGTGTGGTGAGTCGAGCACGGAAAACCGAAGGAGGGTGGGTGTGTGCAGTAGAGCCAGGCCCTGGGGGTGGCATATTGATCACGGCCCCGAGGTGCGTGAGACGACGAGAGCCGAAAAGTCGACCTCAGACCAAGGCTAGGCTGGCCTAGTCGGCGCCTCCGCGGGAGGCTAATGTGGTGGACACACCTGGGACCACTTGCCAATTCCAAGCTGGGGAGTGAGCTGAGCCACTGAAAATCGGTCAGCTCGCCTTACCTCACTCTCCGTGCTCTCCACTGTTGCCGTCGTGTGGCCACGTCGATTTGAGTTTCTCACTGGCCGACCATCGACGGGGGGTGTGGGCGGTGAACATGTTGTGTACGAGTACACGAGTCTTGCCTCGGGGAGCTTCGGCAGCAACCCGTGGCCCTCGCAGCGTTAGCAATGACGTTTTGCTGTCGATTGCGACTTTGCGTGTGATGTCGTTTGACGACCGTTAGAGGCCCTGTCTCTAACACGAGGAACTCTCAACTGAGTCGCCCATGCTTCTGGATGGGCACCGAAACGTGCAGCACACAGCTTGTCACGAACAGAGGATCCGGACCCCTGTCTCCTGGTGTCTGATTAGCGCTTTTGCACGGGGGGATGACGACAGGGTGCTGCCGCCGCCGCCGTCGTTGTTGCTTGCAGTGGTGGTGTTCCTGCTGCTTCCTTGCCAGTGGCCATGCTGGACAGGTCACCATCTCTGGCAGTTCAAGTGCACAGCGTCAGTGATCCCGGTGTTGGTTACGCCTCTTGGGCGAAGGCGTTGCAACCACATCAAACGAGTCGTCAAGCCGCTGTTGAACGGCAGCCTAGTGAGTCGTGACGAGACAATGGTGTTGGCCGGTAAGTAGTGACGCTGCATCCCATCTCGTCTTGCAGCGCCGTGGACGGACCTCAAGCACCTTAACACATCTACCATGAGGAGCACAGGTACGGCCGGTCGAGTTCCTGTCATGGTAGGGTGACTATGGCCATCGGTTCGGCGCCCCTGCGCCTGCTGCCGGCAGGCGATGTAAGTCGTCCTAATGCTGCGGCGGGCGCGTCTTCGCTACCACGTTTTGAGGCCGAGACCGAAGACAGTGAGACTGTGGCATGTGGGGTTTAGCAGCCTGAGTTGAGCAGAAGTCGGGCAGACTCTTCGCTTGGACCAGGACAGGGTCAGGAGTCTCAGGGCTCAGGACAAGCCCAAGAAGACGGGCAGCCACTCCAGGGACCATGCTCCAGGGTGCCACCGCCGAGCGAGGAACGGACGCACTGTCGTTCGTTTCCAGATACATACTGACCTCGTGGCAAGTTCCCCACCACCGTCCAGCAATGGTGGCCTGCAGCAATCAGGGTGGGTGGTATCGCGTCGCGAGGGCACGCTCAAGACGCTCTCCTCCGAGTCGGTGGTCTCATGGTGACACGCGGAGAGCGATTGTGGAACCTGTGCATCCGCGGATGTTTGAGGTCAAGGAAGAAATGGTCGGCACATCCGAGAACTGGCGCGGCCGTTGGCTTGGCCGTCACTGGCAGAATCGGCTGCTTACTGAACGGCCGCGCTTTTGCGTCCAGCCGGACGAGCCCTCCGACCCCCGCGCGCGCTGCGACGTGAGGCGAAGGGCATTGTATGCGTTTCAAGAGTTGACCGAGGCCGAGACTGGAGACGAAGCCACGCGAGATGTTTGCAGGGCAGTTCGCAGCACAGCTCGCAGGACCCGGCAGGTTCATGTTGTCGCTGCAATACGAACAGATGTGGAAACAAGTCCGTGGCAGGCTGCGTGACGGGTGCGCCTGCCCGCCTGCCTACTCGCCCGCCTGCCAACCTGCCTCCCCCATCTTTGGCTCATGCGGGAAAGCGCGACCTGCCGCTTCACTGCATCTGCTCCTCCTCCTCCTCCTCCCTCCCCCTCCCTCCCCATCCACGTCCGCATCCGCATCCGCATCCACATCTCGCGTCCCCTCCCCCTCGCCGTTGTCGCCGTCCTGAGTGGACAGCGAGGTGCCTGGCTGCCTGCCTGGCTGCCTGCTTGCGCATGTTCCTGCTCCTCGTTGCTGAGGCGTGCCCTGTCACATCCACTCCCATCACCAACGCCCCCGCTCCCTCGACGCTGCTGCATTGCGAGCACATGGCCCAACTGCCTCTCTCAACTCGAACTCCAAAGGTTGGCACCAATCACACTTCACAGCCCTGCGGCCACCTCTGATGCGTCGGTTCTGGCCCGCCTACGAAGCGAACCGAACGCGGCCCGGCTCCTGCATGATGATATTGACTGACATGCCGACGGATAATGGCCTCCGTGCTGGTACGGCCTGTCACACCGGGGACGCCGGCGGACTGGTGGCGGCATCATGGGTTGACGCCGTCAAAACCGGCCCACATCCTGCTCGAAGACCTCAACCCCGGCCCCGGGACTTTGCTGATGAGTTGCTCGGCTGTTGAAGATTCTCGTCGCCGGGCATCACTACGCCCTGAAGGACCGTGGGTCCTTGAAACCAAACCGCCCCGGGGGGTGTGCCTGCCAATCGAGCCCCCTGAAGCATGAAGCTAGGGCCAGGACAAAGCCTTGCTTCAAGACTCTGAGGCCCAAAATCTTCGGCAAGAGGCCGTGGGAGCACCATCCACTGCCAGTGCAGCTCAACACTCGGGCAGCTGCGCGGGAGACTGGCGTCTAATTGACCCAATCCAACTACTACGAATAGGTACGCAAGCGAAGCAAACGCGGTAGAGATACAAAGTGGTGAGTGGGGGTCGCGCTGGCAGGAGGACCAGAGAGGGTGGACAAAAGGTCATTGGCGTGGATCAACAGCCCTGGGAGGATGGCGCCGGACGATGGCCCCAATCGGATGATAACAAGCCAAGCCAGCCCCGGCCGCCACGTTCGGCTGTCGCTCGAGGCGCAGTTGGTGCTGGGACACCGCCTGGACTAGGGCTCATTGTCGAGCCTGGCTGGGCTGTTAAAACAGTGGTTCGGCGCCCCCAGTTCTGCCCATGACCCCCTGAGAGAACGTCGACACGGCTGCTCCTCAAGCTGCTATATACTTGGATTTGGTTCCATCCAACCCCAAGGGCCAGGCCAGCCGTTCGTGGCCAATGGAACAATTTGATGCTGCGGGTTCACGATACTGCGAGACAAGGATTCGCATGTCGACTGGGCCGTGTTGTGGCGTCGGCTTACCTCGGCTGGGGTCTTACGCACTTCAGGCTTGATCACGCCCCGATTCGTTTCTGCACCATTGTTTGGCCCAGCCGCTCAAAGAAGTCGCCAACGATGCTGGCTGTGCTGATGGCGAGCAAGTTCGCCACAAGGTGATGCGGGACGAAATGGGCAATTCGACAATTAGCGCTGTTGACTTGCCTTTAGGGAATGGAGCGAGGCGCATGTCGTGTGCAAGATGGCGCTTCCTTGGGGCGTGGCGGACAGTCAGATGCGCCTCATGGCATCTTGCTGTGCTGCTGTGGAAGCTCGGAAGTTTAGCGAGCCCCTTGCCCCGACTGCCCTACGGCGGTGGCCTCGCTGCCTCGTCATGGCCGAGACGACAAGACGCTTCCGAAAGCTCTCGGGCACCATTCACGGACACAGGCAAGGCTAACATATTCCGAGGACGTACGACTATAAACGGACATCGTGCTTGTCCAGCGGCCCAGGCGCCAATAGCGCCCTCTTTCGACTCGTTGCACAATCCTAACGAGACGAGGTAGCCGCGCGGCACTCGTTGCGTCCCCAGTCACGGGTCCCGTCGCTGCCCCGTCTTTCACGATACCCCGCGGCTGGTTGACAGGCCGTGTGTTCAAGGAGTCCATCCAATGCCGCACTAGGCACGCGGGAGCGGTGAATCCTGAAGATCCTTCACCAGGCCACCGATTCTAGCGTAGCCCTACGGCCGGAACCCCCACCCAAAGTGCCTGCCGTTCACTCTCTGGGTGCAATGTAACTAATGTACAGGAGAGCGTTCTGGACCCCCTGCCGCGGGTTTATTTTCCAATGTAATTAGCCCACCCCACGCCGAGAGAATGTCCAGGCAGGGTGCCATTCGACACGCCTCAGGGCCGCCTAGCACCTGTGCCGGCTTGTGTGGGCAGCGGAAACACATCACTGCCAAATATGAACATGCCAAGAGAAGCGAAGGTTTGCGGGCTTCTTGGCCTGGGTCGACTGAAAGCAGCCCCCACATCCTTAGCAGCGTGCTGATGGGAGACTGCGCCTAGTGCGAGCCTTGGCTCTTTGTTGCAGCCAGGCTTCGGCTCCGAGTACCCGAGCTTGGGAAGCCACTCCCCCTGGTTGTGCCTCACCAGCGCGTGCAGGCTTCACGCTTGACCCTGCAAAGGCGGCTGTTGCAAGAGTCAACTCTAGACGTGTCCGACCTAGCCCGGCATGTGGAAGGCATGTGTCACCGAAGCTCTAACAAGTGACTAGACCAAGTTCCTGATCGGCTTTCATTGTTCGTGGCAGGAGCTGACTCCAAGTTATGATCTGCTCTGGGCTGAACTAACGTGTTGTGGAGGCTACTCAACATTGCCGGCAAGGCCGGTTGCTGGGCTCAAGGTACTTGTGTGGGAGGCGTACCCATGGCATATGATTTGCGCTGACTATCACTCCCTGATAGTGCCGGGAACTTCAATAACGGGCTTGTGCTCTGCATCTCCCTAGGAACGATTGGTACGGACCGTCAGCAATCTGCATTTCCTCGGCGATGTGGTGACCCGCGTCCACAACTTCTGGTACCCCGTATATGCCTCTTTTCCCATGGTGGACTATTCTCAACACCCAATGGACGATACGTTAGTCAGACCAGAATGGGCTTGTACCCGTGGGACATGGTGCCGTTTCGGGGGACAACTCGCGTATGCTTGTGGCCATGTTGAGACTGATCAGCAAGTGACGCTCAGGTGGCATCATGATCCTACAGCCCGGCTACCTCGGGTGGTAGACATCTTGGTCAGTGGCCTCACAGGTCTGGTAGACTGGGCCTTTGGGGTTGTCTCGGTGGCTTCGTTCATCTGACTACTTGGTGGCCACCAGGGTTGTCAATCCTCCCACTATTGCCGTGGTGTCCTGGCCACGTCGGCATCTTGCTAGAGTCGCCACACCTCCCCCCCAGCCAGTAGCTGGGAAATCCCTCCCCCAACGTCCACCCGTTGATCAAGCTGGCTGCCTTCGGAGGCTTCCCAGTCGGGAACTGCACAACCCAGAGGCAGCGGCAACGAGTTTGCAATGGCTAGGTTTGGGGTGGATCATCGTGCGAACCATAGCCCTCTGACTGTGAGTATACGTCACATGCTGCGGCGAGCGGCTCGGAAGGTGTTCCATGCCTGTTTGCGGCATGGAGCGGAAGTGTCGGTTCCTTTGAAGCTGCCCCGTGGGTGAGTAAGGGCATCAGGATCCCCGCCTCGGTGAGATGGGTCAGGTTGTGAAGTGATAAGGAGGCCAGGTTGATACTACAGTTTCGACGTATGCGATCGTCGTGCCCGCGCGTTCTGACATCATATCTGTAGCCTTCGTGGAAAGCTTCTTCCCTGACTTCTCTCCACAGCCTGGTCTCACGTCGCAAGGACGCTGCGACATTCGATGAGCCACTACACATTGCAATCTCTAATGAGAAGAACCGGCCAACTACTGTCCCTGGCGCTTCATATTCGCCCCAAGTATGGACGGCACGTGTTCTCACAATTGCACACTCATCAAGGGCTGTTGGAGAGCAGGACGGTGGGCGTTTCCGGTCGGCCAGTCACAGTCCTCACGTTGTCAGTCCAACGATCGCGAACGTAGGATCAGGACAGGCGTTGCCGATTACCTTGGGATTCCCGGGACTTGATTCGAGCTATAGGCACCGCAGACAGCCACCATCACTCAACGGCTGATAGCCACGGTCTGTACGTTTCGCATCGGTTGCGTGAACAAGTCCCTATGCCAACATCTGGGCCATCGAGCCGTAGATCACACGATCCAGAGCTGTTAGCCGTCTAGTACAAGAGGCGTCCGCGGTGTTCATTTGCTGACGAGCTGCGTGCTGAGCCACTCATTGTCACACGATGGGGCTTTGTTGGGTCTGAAGGCTATTCTCGTCGGCTCATGCGGCAGCACCTCCCTAGTCTCGTAAAAGCTCTTTACTGACTTCGAATCAGATTGCATTGCCGGGCGCAGTCCGAAATGGAACGGTCTCCGGACGTCACCCTGGGCGCTCGACTGGAGCATGAGCATGCACGTCCAGCCGCGCGACCAGCGGCCAGCCCCTGCTGCAGTGTCAGATGGAGCAAGTTTCAAGTTCGGTCGCGATGACACTGAGAGCCTGGCGGGCAGCGGATCAGGCGCCCATGCGTTCTCACGGCGCAGGTTTCTTGGCTGCCGCGGGGACGCTAGAATCTCACCCTGCCCCCAAGCTGCGCTGATGCATGCCCGACCACCACTTCGTCGGACGAGACGCACACACACGGCGTGCATGCTCCTCGGCCGATACACATGGCACACGCGTGGGCACCAGGTTGTGGCGGAATCTTGCGGCTCGGCGCACATGGGCAGGCCGGATCGGCGGCGAGACAACAGGTGATGCTGGACCTAGGACGCACAGCCGGCATGGAAAGGCCCACGTCTCTCCACCGGGAGACGGAGATGATGGCACTCTGCGACCTGGCAGATGAATTTGTCACGGTTGACTAACGTGTGCTGCTGTTCTTAGCCATTGCCCTCGGACGATCTTGGTCCCAACCGTCAACGGCGGGGGGTGAGGAGATGGGAACTGTCGATTGTACGCCCCTTGCGTGTTATACGAGGATCGGTATCGGATCTATGGCCCAGTTCCAGCAGCCACGTGTAGATTGCAGACGAAACACATGGCAGCCACAGGCAGCGGCCTCCATGGACTAGACTTGGGTGTCCCGGCCGGCGCCAGGTGTGGCAAACTTGGGGTTCTCGGAGCTCGCGAGACATGGTAGGGATGAGTGGCCTTGATCAACTCGAAAGTATTCGCGGAGAAGACGTAAAAGGCAGCGCCGGCGGCGATATAAGCGTTAGCGGTGGCGGGAAAGGTAAGGCAGCCGGGCGGGCATTTAGCACGATAATCGTGCTCTTGCTCTTGCTCTTGCTCTTATATCGCGGTAGCCGCAAGAGGAGAGACGTAGCGGGCCGTGGCTGGCTGTTGCTGCTGTCGCTCTTATTTGAAGCGAAATGGCGGCGGTATAAGGAAATTACAATAGACAGTTGCAAAAGGGGATATAGTCTCGAGTCGAGACGGTCCTTGCGTGCTGGAACCATTCATGGTAAGGGCCGTACGAATAGTACGTCTGCCACAGTCGGCACTACACGATTGGTTGCATAGAGTCTCAGTTGCTTTGGTACCAACCTTCGTATAGTGATCTGAGCTCATCGGTGGCCTCCCCTCATGGTGATATCAGAAGACATGAATGTCGCTAAAAGGCCTGTCATGCCCAAAATCGAACTATCTGGACTTCTCTTCTGGCCAGAAAAGGTACCCAAAGCGAGGCTGAGCTACGGGAACGGCAACTCAGTTTGTTGCATTCGAGGCAGATTTATATTGACGAAATCACCCTTCAGGGTGATGTCTCCCAACCGCACGGCCGTGAGCATACGTGCGTCTGTATTCGTGACTGATCAGCCTGCATACTCTTGGCGCAGTGACACTTCCGGGTCTTTGGCGCGGTAGGCTATGGCGATTTCCTCTCGGACAGACGCAGTCACTGTCTTTTCATGTACGCCGATTGAAGAGGCTTCTACCACATACCGACCTCGCACGAGCAAGTCCATCGTCGATGATTGCTTCCGTGAGTTGCCTGTTCCATGGCATCATTTGATGCAAAGTTCTGGATGTAAGCAGCGCAGAGGGCAGAGGCAGCCGCCGCCTTGCGTCGAGAACGATAACAGAGGAGCCCGTGTAGCTCCTGACAGAACGCAGGGCAACCTTCATCCTTGGCACGTGTGTCTCACCCCTTCTGAATCCTCCGTCGAACTGGAGGTTCTAGTCAGAGTACCAAGGTCTCTTCGGCCCGTATACGCTTGTTGGGTGCGATCGATGCTGTTGACGCCAGACTTCGGACAGGCCACTCGCGAGTGACCTCTCGCTGAAGCCACGGGACGGGGTGATATATCACGGCATTACTCCTTGCAAGATGGGGCGATTCTGTACGCATGTGAGGCCTACACTCCGCTTGCTGGTTATAGCTGCCATGTCTTCTCCAGAGTATCCATCTATTAGTAGTTGGCATACCTTGTTGTCCCTCATGCCAGACGGGCGCCATGGCTAATGAGCCCACAGCCTTCCTGGGCATTGGTTCCTTTCAATAGAACCAAGATGGTCAAGTCCTGCATCATCTCTCGTCGTCGACTGAATGGTGACGAGTCGGGTCGTGCGGAGCTTTTGGCCACTTTCTCAGCCACTTGTCTTGAATCTCTTGACGCAAGCCAAATCCATGATACGGAGGCAAATGTCTGCCCACGACGGCACGGCACCGCAACGGTCGTTGACGAGTCCGACACAGCCCATCCCGACACGTCGTTTGCACCCGCCCGCGCCCCGAACTCCCGGCGACAACGTGGCCTGAGCCCGTCATGACCCGAGTCGCGATTATTACTACCGGCGCAGAGCTGTCACCGTCACTTCGGTCTGCCTACCCTACGCACCGCGAGATGTTGCGCGATTCACCCACTGTACAATCTCGACGCCCTCCCCTTGGCGCACAATAAAGAGAACCCGTGTCCTTTCTTGGAGTGGTCCGATTCTGTGACTCACGTTGGAGTCGCGGACGAACGGTGGCCGCCACCGTGTCCTGTTGTGATGTGATGTTCTTGCTTCGCTGGCGGCGGCGGCGGTTGGAGCCTTTGTCGGATGGAGGTTGGCGCGCGGCCCGCGCCGGCGGACCCTGAGTGGCTGGGCTGGCGGTGACGACGGGCTGGCAGGGCGGGCAAGCAGGCAGGCAAGGCACCGGCGCAACACCTGACCGACTGACTGATGTGACGACGTACTTCGTACGTACCTGGTCATCGATCAAGCAGCGACGGCTCCGCATGACCCTCGCCGGGAACAGGAGACCAGCAAAATCCCCTCCGTACCACGCCTCGTCGTCGTCGTCGCGAGCGAAACGCGCCGCAAAGCTTCCGCGTCTCCCTGCACCGCGCCTCACCGGTCCGACACCTCAAGTCAACCCACCACCACCACCATCATCATCCGTCTGCCTACGCGACGCCCCGCCCGAGCCCATCTCGCGAACCGAGCCTACAGCCGCGACGACATCCCACGCGCTCCTCCCCGTCCCATCGGCTAGCCGCTATCGCACGCCGCGACAAAATAAAGCAATAGCACGCACAGGGAGACGGAAGTAAAGGAGGACCACAAAGCTAGGCACAAAAAAAAAAAAGGCCCCGAAAACAAAGGAAGCCCTCCGCGCGTGCAAACGACAACAACAACAACAACCCGCAACCATGGCCTCCTTCGTCACCGACCTGTGGGAGTCCATCTTCACGCCCGGCCCGACCGCGCCGCTGCTGCGCGCCGCCAACGGCTCCTTCGCCGCGCTGCAGCTCGTCCTCGCCGGCATGCTCTACCTCACCGGCAGCCTGCACTGCGTCGTGCTGTCCGTCCTGTGCGCCGGCCTCTGGTGGGCCGTCAACTGGTTCGCCGCCGAGCTCGCCGTCGCGCAGAGGGAGCAGAAGCGCCGCGACGAGGAACAGGAGGAGGAGGAGGAGGAGCAGCGGCAGCGGCGCGGGGACGAGAAGAAGACTAGAAGGAAGGATGGGGCCGCCGCGGCCGACGATAGCAGCGACACCGAGGTCGAGGCGGGCAGGGCGCGGACGCGGGGCGCGACGGCGAAGAAAGACCAGCAACAGCAGAAGCAGCAGCAGCAGCAACAGCAACAGGCGGGCGCGGAGCTGCGGCAGAGGGCCGCGCCCGGCAGCGGCAGGACGGCCAACGTCTCGCCCTCGGGGACGCAGTCGAGCGTGAGCACCGAGGACGAGTGGGAGAAGGTGTCGGGCAGCGAGCGGGAGGGCAAGAGCCAGGAGAAGTGAGGGACCTCGACCGGCGAGGCAGGGCACAGTGCAGGCCGTGGTGCGCTGCGTTGGAGGCGCTTATATGGGATTCGACACTTGACGCGCCCACGGCGGGCATGGGTGCAAGCCGCGCCCGTGTCCGTTTTCGCACAGGGCCATGGCGGCCCTCTTGTCGCGTACATGACCTTAGCAATATCCGACTGCTATCATATGATACCTGATGCATGAGAATGTCCATCTTTCGAGTACCCATACATGAGGTCCAAATACTGATGTGCCGCCGAAGCTGTCCGCACATCGAAACAAGATCCCAAAACTCCCCAGTGCCCAAGCCCAGCTCTAACCCAAGATGAGCATTATCCCTACGCACACCGTCTATAACCCAATGTTGTACACGCCTGCACTCAGAGATACCTGAGCTTCCGGGTGGCAACCGCAGCCACTACGGTGCTCATGGCGCCGATGAAGAGACAAACGGCAATTGCGTTCGGCCCGCTAGCCTCGGCGCTCCGGTCCGGCGCGGTGCCGTCCCCGGACAGCTCAGGGCTCTTGCCCGGCTCGAGCAGCGCAAAAACGATAGTCGCGATGAAGGTGCCGACAAATTGCGGGAGCGTCGTGTAGATGTTGAGGATGCCAAAGTAGATGCCCGACAGCTCCGCCGACGACGACACCTCGGCGTGCGAGTTGGACGCCGGGTCATCGAGGAAGACGGTGGCGGCGCCCGCGCCGGCACCAACTTCGGGGAGCTCGATGCCCGGCTCGTCGGACAGGCGGCGGTAGGCGGCGCTTCCTTCACCGCCGCCGCTGAGCCGGTTGACTTCGACGCCGAGGAGGGCCGTTGGCGCCCACATGGCAATAGTCCACGGCCTTTATCGGCACCATAGGATTAGTCTTGAACCAGCAGCAGATGAGAAGGCGGTGTCGCGACTTACAATCCACAAAGGCACACTAAGAACGTTGCAAAACGGAAGCTCCTTGCGAGCGGGGCGAGGGACATAGCCGCCGCGAACAACAGATGCCCGCATATCCACGTCGTCAGGAGATCGGGCTTCTTCTCGTTGAGCCTCTTGACGAATCCGGCGATTGCTCGCGGCGGGCGCTGCGTGAAACCCCTTTCGTCGGGCGACCTGACGAGCATGGGCAGAACAAAGGCGCCAGCAAAGGTGATGCAGGAGTACACGAACAGCGACGTGCTACCAATGCGGCCCATGTCACCGAGTGCGTCCTTGGACTGTCGGGCCTCGGGTGGCGCGTCGTATCGGAAATACGTCTCCCCTAGCCACGTGGTGTTGTAAAAGAGGAAAGGAAACCAGCCGATCCAGGACCAGAACTGGGCCCAGCATATGGCGCGCACCCGCGGCGGGAGGTGCCGCACCGTAGACCAGATCTGGCTCAGGACTTGCACGATGCCCTTCGACTGGGTGGTTCCTTTGGGCATGACGAGAACCTTCTCCGTGACGGCCCAGCAAGTGACGGCGGTGGAGCCGAAGATGGCGAGAGCGGCGATGACGGTGAGCTGCTGGAATTGCGAGTCGCCGAGCGTGGTGCCGAACAACTGGACAAGGTCAATAGAGCCGGCCGCGTAGCCGATCATGTGCCCGATGGAGGACATTCGGCTGGCTGGATAGGACGTCAATCACAATGCCCATGATAGCACGAAGGTGAACGCGGCTTGGCACTTACCCCATGCCGCCCCGGTCTGCTGCATCTCAAGCGGAAGGGTGTCGACAATGAGGCTCCTGGAACACGACATGACTGAGAGAGCCGCCGTCAGCGCAAGAGATTTCGGTACGTTGGCCAGAGAAAAAGCTCGACATACCAACGTTGATTGCAAAGTCGACGATGTAAATGGCAAAAACGGCCAGGAAGATGGTCGGCCTACTGGTGCCCTCACCCTCGGGGACGACAAGGCCGACAATCTCGCGCGTGAAGCCGAGAACCAGCAGACTTGCGGCGACAATGACGGCACTCACCACCATGAGCGGCCTCCTGCGGCCCCATTTGGACGTGTTCTCGTCGGCGATGACGCCCGCGATGGGCTGCACGACGAGGCCCGACAACGGTCCCGCGATCCATATCAAGGAGGTGTTGCTCTTGGTGAGGCCGAGGTTCAACAGGTATGGCGTGCAGTCTGCAGGTTTGTCAGGTAATTCAGTCACGCGCACATAGGCACAGCGCACGGCCCTGGAGCTCGCAGCTGGCTTCCTCGCAGCTCGATGGTCGAGACGGGGATTCACGTACACGTCATCTCGATGCCCCACGTGAAGCTGTGGGCGGGACACCCCCCCTTGCGGTCAGTGACAGAGCGACGTGCGCGGCGGGTAATAACTTGGGGCGAGGGGAGTCACGGGCACGAGCTGGGACACGCACGTAATGCCAATGGTCGCGAAGGTGAGCAGCACCATGCGCACCGCCTCGGTGCTGCCCTTGATGGACGCCTCCCCCACGAGCGTCGCCATGCCGGGGTTCGTGGCCCAGAGAGGGCCGGACGTAACTTGGGCGACTCCCTGGTGGATCGGCGCGGCGCGGGTCGTCAGGCGAGCACTGATTGCCTCGTGGCTTGGACGACGAAGATCGTCGAGTCGTTCGCAATCGAGCTGAGCGACGACACCCGGAGCTGCTCAAGTCCACTGACAGTGGGCGTGGACGAGAGGCCTGCTTGCGGTTATCCCGTTGGTGCCCGTCTGCTTGTGGGCTGGCGTGACTGGTGCAATTGGCACGACAGGCGAGCGAGGGCTGGAAAAGAGAGACGTGTCACGTCAGGGGTCTCGCGAGAGCGACGGGGAGGGCAGAGGATGTTTAATTGACGATGACCTGTCTTGAGCGACGTCTTTGGGAGCTCTGGTGGGTCTCCGTCGTTTCGGGGGCCGGATGTCACTCCCGCAGTCCGTTGCAACGCAATTGGAGCCTCCCGTCCCCTCCATCGACGTCCGCTGCGGGTCGACCGACAGCAGCCCAACGGACCCACCCCGGCCACCTGAGGTGACACTCGTCGAGCATTTGATCCAAGGCCTCGGGCATGCCCTGGATTTGAACCAATGTCACTCACCACCGACATCTCGACTTGCACAACTATGGCCTGCGGGCCCCGCCATCGCACCTCCTGTCTACCCGCACTGTTCTTGTACAAAAGCTGTGGTATCTTAAGGCAAAAAGAAAAAGAGAAAGCAAAGTATCTGGCTAATGTCGCCTCTCGTACATGCCGCGGCCGTGTTGCTCCACCATCACGCGCCATCACCAACGCCATGAATCCTGTTCCTTCGACCGTGCTCGTTCCCCCCCGTCGCACGACCCAGTTTCGTCTCAACCTCGCTGAAAGGGAGACGCCCATCAAGCAACATTAAAATAGCGGCCGAAAAGCAGGCTCGGGTCCTCTCGCGAGGCGCCGGCGACGAAAAATGTAGCTCCAGGCGTTTGTCGCTCGCCAGCTATGCCTCCGAGGCGGAGATTCCCGTAGGCTCGGGACCCCGGCGACGGAGCTTCAACGCCATGCCCCTCCTTGTTTGTACAATCGTGTCTGTATGATGCGTGACCCCATTCGGTCCGTCTGTCTTTGTCTTTTTCCCTTCCTGTGCGCCAACGCCCGTTGTGTCGCGTCAAGTTGAAAGTCGCCATGTCATGAGTCGGCTAGCTTTGCAAAGTGCTTGGACCAGATCCAACCCACTTGGTCCATCGGGTCGTCCTGGTTCTTCGCCAGCCACAGCTCTCCCTTCTCGGCTATCACGTCAAAGATCTATTCTTCGTCAGTGGACTGGGAAAACCTCCAAGAAAAGACGCGCCGCTGGCTGCTCACCTCGCCTGCCTGATATGTTAAGTAGGGATAGCCAGCTTCATGCTTGGTCGTTGCAATGTTGAACTCAAAGAGCGACGCCGCCAGCCACAGAATGTTGTATCCATCCGACGCCCGCCTCCGTTCGCGCGACGATGCTCGCGATGACCGTTGGCTCTCCTCGGCTCCATCTGGCAGTGGCAGGGCCGAGTGGAACAGGTTGGAAAACCTCCGGCCCTCGGGCGGCTGATGGCTCGAGTTGTATGTAGTCGCGGAATCTCGTCGATGCGCGTGGCTCGACTCCAAGCTCTGCCTCTGGACGCCAGCCGAGTCGAAGCTACGACCCGTGCTCGGTCGCGTCGACGCCGCCCCGGTGCCCCCGGCCGATCGTGAGCTGCCGGCCAACTCGGGTGACCTCGGCGAGGCAAAGCTCCCTTGTTGGGTTTGCAGGCCCGAGTAATAGTCTCGATAGTAGTATTGGTGCGGGTTCGGCGCCGATCCGTTGCCAAGTCCGGTGCTGCCAGTCGCCGACGACGCCGTCAAGGATCCACTACGTCGTCTGCCCAGGTCTGGCGTAGGCAGGCTCGGTGCCGAGTCGCTGTTCATCGAGAGTTCACGGTCGCGCACGTCGACGTCCGATGGGCGCGACCGCGACCTCAGCGTCGAGTCGTCCATGCTTGTTGTCGTCGACTGCGAGTTCCTGGCCCAAGTTCCCCATTTCGCCGGGTTGAGGATGCCTATGCTTGTGACCTGCTCGTGGGCGTACGGGAAGTCACGTTGGAAGGTTGCCACCACTTCGTCCAGATCAGGCATCTCAGGTCCGTCTCCCAGCACCGCCTTCATCTTGTCCTTCCATGTGCCGTACCAGCTCGCCTGGATGTTGACAAAGTTTCCGAGGCAGATGTTGCCAACGCGCTCAGTGAGGGAGGACAGCATTGGCAATTCCTTCTTCAGCGTGTCGTTAAGAGCCTCGTACTGCTCCACGAGCTCCCTGAGCTTGGGATCGACCGATTTGCTTCCGCGCTTGAGCAACTCGGACCGTTCGTAGTCGAGGCGGCGCTTTTGCCGCTTCTTCATGGCCAACGACGGGTTTCCATAAGCCTTGATGACGTGCTCAAAAGGCTCAATCACATGTTTGCGGACTTGAGCCAAGTGATCTTCCAGTGCGACCTTCTCCAGGTCCCGGACCGATATGTTAAACTGCACCCATTTGCTCTCGAGTTCCGGATAGCTGCCAGGCTGCAATCGCATGACGAGCTCGATCGACGACATGTACTGAAGAAACTCGTGCACGTAAGCCGAGACCTGTCTGGTGTAGAACTCGACGTCGCGGAGGACAACCTGGAGACGCAGGTAGTCATCTCCAAATCTCTCGTTGAACTTTGCGTATTCGGTATCCTCGGGAACACGACTGTTTGGCGCTTGGAGCTTGTCGACCCTTTTGCCAAAAGCGCGTGCGAATCCTGCCTTGACATCCGACTCCTTTCTCTTCCTGCCAACGATCTGGCCGACCAGCTCAAAGTTCTTCTTGGTCTTGTTGATCTCAATGATGGCTGTCTCCAGTGCGTCTTTGGCAACCATGAGCGACTCTCTGTCCGGGTGGCCTGGGGGTGTATGTTGGAGCAGTGTGATGATAAGGTTCGGGTATTTGGTAATCCGCTGCATGGGTTTGATGAGGAGCGAGTCCAAATCCCACGCCGCGGTCAGATCCTTGGCCACCTCGTTGCACTCGTTAAGCCACACCTTGACGGTAGCGTCCTGCTGAATTTGAATAAGGCGTTTGGCAGCCTGATCGCTGTTGCGCAGGAAGCCTTCGTGAGCAGCCTTCATCTTCTCCATGTTGACCTGGAAAGCAATCCCGAGCGATGTCGCACGATCCTTGACGTCGCTGGGATCCCCTGAACTGCTTTGGCTGTTTTCCGATACGATGCTTGAGTCCTCTCTTTGCATCGGGGTCCGTCCACTCTTGGGCACGTACACGGGAGCGACGGCGTCCTTGAGTTGCGCGAGGAAGGAGGTGTGGAAGTCGATGATCTCGTCGCTGTTGCGGAAGATGAGCTTGACAGTCTTGCTGTCCAGCTTCGGGCAAGCCTCTGCGGTGCCTTTGTATATTTCCTCCACGATGTTCATGTCGCGAACAAAGACTGCCTCAGTGTCGACCAACTCCTTGATCACGTTTCGACGCTGAACAAGTCGGTGACGCTCCTTGCCGCTCGGCTCCTCCAGGTCTTGGGGCAAAGACTTCGCGTCACTGTCAGCCGTTGTCCGACTGCTAAAGTACTGCTCCGCCGTGTCCATGGACTGCGGGGTCTCTGTCTGGACGAGGAAATCATCGCTCTCCCGCTCCGAATTGACCAGTGTGCTGCTGAACTGCGATTGATCGTAGAAGACGCTGGACGTTCTCGAGTTGAGGGTTGAGTCTGGCGCAGAGCTTGGCACTGCTGGCGGCTCATGGTTGGGTGAAGGCAGATACGTCAGGGCCGGGTCAGGTGTAGTGGACAGGTAAGGAATAGAAAATCCCCCTCCAGTATCCAGCTCCGGTAGCTGGTGAGGGCTGAAATGCAGCGAAGACCTCGCTGAGTCGGTGGCATCTTCCATGTCCCCTACGTGCTGGGCGCCACGATAGGACGAAAGACTCTCCCGAGCGGTTGTCATGGATTCGAAGATGGTGACGTGACCAAAGGCAGGAGAATCCTGCTGGCTGTGCATGGTAGATCTTGCGGCATCTGAAGGGTCTGTGCTGCCGACTGAGTAGTCCGTCCACGCAGATTGCTGGCTCAGTCTGTCGTGTCGCGTGCTCGACAGGGGCACCATCAAGCTGGATGAATTGACCTCATTCGAGATTTGATCGTCGTCAAAATGACCGGTGTCCGCGTCTGACGAGGCGCATGTGGAAGTGCGATGGGACGAGATCTGATCGGTGTCGCCAAAGTTGGGACGGACGAGTGCGACTCTGTCCTGGTCATCGGTCTCTTCTGTACACGTATCGGTCGCTACATCGTCATCCCGAGGTGCGTTGTAGTCGCTCTGTATAGCATCCGACTCGGAACGGCAGTCCGACTCGTCTTGCACGTCAATCTGTGGGAAAGGCACGGTTTCCGGCGCGCCATCGGTGTCTGTTGCAGGCTCACTCGCGGGCACCATCGTAATCACCGTAGCGTGAGATGGCAGAGTGCGAAGGGTCAGATCCGCCTCCTCCACGTCATCTTTGAGAAGCATATCGGAGATAGTCTGTTGGACAGCCTCCGGGCTCATGGATGGGGCAAACGGATCTGAAGGAGTCGGCTCCGGGGTGACAGGCGCGTCCTGGAAGACCGCTTCATCGGCGAAAGGATACTGATATTCCGCCCGCGTCTGAGGTGCTATGGGCTGCGGATTCACAGCCGCCGCTGGAGTTTCCAGCGGAGACTGGGCTTGGATCGGAGGAGCGGTCTGTGGTTCGCCATCGAACTCGGTCGTCTCGGACGCCGCCGACACGATGGAGAGCGGCCGCTTTTCCACTGGCCTGGGAGGACTGAGCGAGGGAAAGCTGCCAGGGACACCGAGCGTAGGTGAATCGAGGTTAGGGGTCGGAGGTTCCGCCTGAGCTGGCTCAAGGGGAACAGTAGTCGAGATGACGAGAGGGGGAACTGCAACGTGGGCGGACGTCTTCACCGCCTGGTCGGAAGGAGGTGCTGTCGTCGATTCGACCTCCGGACCTTGATCCAGTGCTCGGTCTGCGCGGCTGGCGTCTGATTCGGAAGCCTCGCGCGAGTCCGAACTACTTTGTGATTCTGTTGTCCGGGCGGCGACTTCAGCCCTGGCCTTGGCTTTTGCAGCTGCCTCCAACTCCTTCTGTCTCCTGTCGGCCGCCTCTTTCCTGGCCTCGTGCGCCTGGCTCTCGCGGATTGACTTGCTGTACGCAAGTCTGATGTGTTCTCTCCGTTGCTCAAAATCTATGGGGCCGACCGATATTTTGCGGCGTCTACCCGTCTCGCCACCGCCTTTTGCCGCTCCATTGGGATTGAAGCGATCTCTGGACTTGGCCCTGCCCGTTTCCTTCATCCGAGAGCTCGCAGTCGAGGCTACAGAAACGGGCTGCCGGGGCCGCGAGCTTCGTAACGGCGGGGACAACTTTGGCGGGGGAGCTGCAATGTACGCCTGAAGTCTTGCGTTGCTGGGCACACCTAGACCCGGCGGAGGAGGCCGGCGTCCCGTCCCACCTTGTGTCGGTGTCTTGGCACGGGTCACCGGTGTGATTGCTCGAGACGACGACGCAGGGCTGGCACGAGAGGTTCTCGCAGTAGCTTGCGAGCGCTTCACAGCAGCGGGCGAACTGGAGCGCGTCGACACGGGACTTGGAGGGGTAGGGCTGTTCACTTTTCGGATGGAGACCGGTAACTTGGACGTAGCGCTGGTTTGGCCGAGGCCTGTCGGCACGGTAGTAGACTGTGTGAGTGGCTTGCGGATATCGAGAACTGGTACGGCAGAATGGGAAGCTGTCGCATCGCTCTGTGAACGTGTGTGGCTAGCTGTGGGCGCCCGCGACGCGTCTGCGGTGTCGCTTTGTTCCGATGCCGCCTGGCGATACCAGGTACTCGGGGACGGCGGGTCGGCCTCGGGGTCTGAGAAGCTGCGATGGTGTCCAGAGGGCAAATAACTCGACTCTGATGTCCTCCGGGGTCGAATTCGGTCAATGCCGAATCCAAGAGCAGAGGTATCCGGCTCATCGGGGAGGATCTCGCCAAAGAGGAGACCGTATGATCGCGTACTCCGAGGCGGAGACGATGGCGCCGGTGGCTGCTGCAGTAGTTTAGGTTGTCGAGGCGGGTCCTCGTGAGACAAGTGTGTCATGGACTTGGACGCGACGGTCTTGCCGTTGGCTAAGCTTCGAGGCTTGCCGATGCGGCTAGCAAACGATTGTGAGTTGCTTGACACGGCGTCCTCAACGACGAACCGCGACCGTTGACCCCGCGTTGCTGCATGGTCGTTGCGGTCGTGCACAGACTGCTCTTGGACGCCCGTTCCGGTCCGCAAGTCTGAATACGGCGTCGCGACGGGGCTCGGTTTGGCTGCTGCAACATTGTGTAACGGGTGAGGTGGTGTCGCTCCCGGTCGCAACGGCGCTCGCGGTATGGAAGACGTGCCGCCGTTCTGGTCAAACTTCTTCTTGAGGTCCTTGACACTCGGCTTGCCTTTGGGCGTTGCCCAGGGAGCCGAAGCCCCGGGTTGGCGCGCGTCGACGGGACTCGAGACGGCGCGGACGTTGTTTGATCGAGGGAGCGTACGGTTCGCGGCGAGGGGAGGATGTCGCGGGGTGGTGCCGTCGCCGTTGGAGCGAAGCGAAGGGCGGATGACAGTGGACGAGGCCATGGAGAGGGAGTCGGGTTGGCTGTCTGGGGAGTGGCTCCTGTAGAAGTCGTCGAGGCTCAGACGATCGGTGTCATGGTGGGACTCGGGCAGATCGGCGTCGTAGTATGCGGCGCCAGGGTCGTGGCGATGCGTTTGAGGGTAGTCTTCGTGTTCAAGAGAGTCGTAGTGGTGGTGGTAGTGATCGAAAGAGGGGAGGTGGTGAGGAGGATCGTGGTGATGGCGAGCGTGATTGCTAAACGAAGGAACAGGACCTGCAACATCCGCAGCGACGGCAGTGGCGTGGGCGGCGTCGTCGGTCAAGAGGCCAGCGTCCGGGTCCGGATCCATGGTGACGACCTGGCCACGACAGGGTGCCAGACGGGCATGCGTCAGGCTGGTCGTCGGGCGTCGCGACAGGGCGGGACTCGACCAAGGGCCCCAACCGCAGCAGCGAGCATGGATGCGTTAATGCGTTGGCGGATGCAGGAGAGAGAGCGGCGGTGCGGGCGGACGAGCCAGGACGAGGGTCGGGAGAGGGCGAAGGCAGATGATTGGAGTCGGGGCGTCGAGGGGCTCTGGTTGTACGAGGAGGTTGTGGCCGTCGGACGGGGATTGGGCGAGGTGAGCCAGGCCAAGGTCGCTCGGGTGTGTTCTGTGGTTTGTCGTTTGTGGAGGAGGACGAGGAACCCCAAGGACGGAAGGGGAGGAGGAGGGCGTGACGGGAGGGTGTGGCGCGCCTGGGGGGGTCGCGGAGGGACGACGGTTGTGTGCCTGTCTGTGCCTGGGGCCTGGGCCTGCGAGAGGTACAGGAGAGGCTCCCGAGTCCAGTGCAGGCCCTGTGCCAATGAGCCGGTCCGGGGGCGCCTGCCTCTGACCGCGAGACCTGGAACCGGTACAGCGCCAGTAGGGGCCTTTCTTGTTTTCTCGCAGTGGATGCGGCGCCGCTGCTGCTGGGGAAGGGGGGGGGGGGGCGCACCAAGGCACGTCGATGGACGCTAATAGACGGCGCGCAACGGGTAAATCTGGCCGCGCCCCCAGCTTGCTTGGCCGCGCCTCGCAGGGACGGGTCAAGGCCTCGAACAACCTAGGGAAAGAAAGGACAGAGCAGCTGTCGGGGCCAAACTTTGGGGGAGTGGACTCGGTGCCCGTGGTGGACTGGCGCGACGGTGCTGGAGGTAGTGCGTGGGAGGCACGAGGAGGCACCGACCCAGAAGGACCTATCGGCAGCGGCAGCGGCAGGGGGAGGGAGGCCAGCATCAGCCAGGGACCCGTGCCAGCCGTGCGCCTGAGGTGATCAGCGATGAGAGCGACAGCTCATCGGAAGCCGTGCGCTGGCGGCTGGCCCTGCTTCCCTTGGGGTGCCTCCATGCCTCCATCCCCCGGGTGGATGCCGTCCGTGGCCTCCATGTCAGCGGCCCCGACTTCCAGTTCTATCTGGGCGGAAGGAACCAGACGGCCGTCCCTTGGCTGGCCAAGCAGCAGCAGGTTGGCAGAATCACCACCATCACGATGATCCATTCATACATCCATGGATCCATCCATCCACGCCAGGCCATGCAAGCCATGCCCGCCCACCTCATCCTTCTTCTGCCCGCTGCTGTTGCCGGCCCCGCAGCCGTGACAGGCGGGAATTGGCGAGTAGAAGCCACATTTTCGTTGCTTGTGCTACGCTGCAATATACAGTACAGTATCAATCACCGGGAACTGCTGCATCGTCCGTCCCCCTCCGCCGCTGCCGGTCCCGCTGCCACCGTCGCACGCACTCTCGCCCGCGCCCGCTTCTGGCCTCGTGTGCGTTGGCTGTGTGTTGGACCACATCGTCAGTCATGCATGCCCTCCATGTCCATGATGAGTGCTGCAGCGAGTGAGACTGGGGGTGTAGGGGTCCCTCGGGTCCCTCAAACACGGAGCCTGGTCCGATTTGTGAGGCGCCGTCCTCATCCTTGCCCCCGGCCCCAAACCTTGACCCTGATTACGAGGGTACGAGGCGTTGTGTTGTTTGCCTCGCCTCTCACTCATCAATAATTCGCCGACCTCGTATACAAGTAGTTATATTCTTAGCAGTCATCAGCGTGTGCCTGCCCTCGCGCGTGCCATCAGCGTGTCTGCAGCAAACAGCAAGTACACCGCAATAGGTACGAGTACATGGGACTTTGAAGCGTTGTCGGAGGCTCGCTTTCTTTTGCAGAGCCGCCGTCGTTGAGGCTGTCGTTGCTTTGCGCGCAACGGCCCAGGCCGCTTCCGCGGTGAACGTTGTTGCTTCTCCCGCCCGCCCCGACGTAAGAATTTTCTGCCTCTCTCGGCCGGCGGCCCACGTCAAAAGCACATGCTCGCGACGAAGAAAGGGACCCGATCCATGATGCCCCTGGACCGAAGCAGAGAAATCGCCCCCCCCCCCCCCCCCCCCCCCCCCCCCCAAAAAAAACGTGTACTGTACAGTAAAAATTCAAACAATCAAAACTTTCATCTTGACTCGATCAGCCGGCCCAGGGGAAATGAGATGGGCGGCGCGGGTGCTGCTGTCGGGGTCGCGCAGGCACCTGAATATGCTCCCAGCGTGCCTCACCTGTCAGGTACCCGGGGCGCCTTAGTTTCAGCCCGCTGTTTTGCGTTGGCCTCTCCCCCGACGAAGCTGTCGAGACTCGCAAGACCACGGCGGGCGTGGCACAGCCAAGACAGCCTAGGGTGATGCGGGACCCACCGCCTCGCGCCTCCAGGGCTGGTGGGGGTGATCAAGCTTCCAAGGTGGTTCAAGTGGTGCAGCGGTGCAGCGGTGCAGTGGAGCGGCATAGTGGCAGACAAGGAGACGACGGATTCCATCGACTCCACCCGCGCGATTGATGGATGGATGGCTTGGATGGCAAGATGGATGCATGCCCCTGGGCCGCTCCTCCCCACCTCGACGTGACCTCCAGGAAGACGGCCAAGCCATCCATCCAGCCATCCAGCCAGCTAGCCAGCCAGCCAGACCGGTGTTGGGTCCGTTCCTTGCGCTGACCGTCATCAATGCATCAGCTCGAGGAACGGCCGCACGAGGGTCGGTCTGTCTGTCCCTCCCCATCTCCCCTCTGCGGCACCACATCTCCCTCCCGGCCCCAGGTGCCCGTGCTCGAACCGACTTAATTGATGCTTCCCGCGCAGCCCCAGAAATGCGTCGTCTTAATCAAAGCCTCCCCTGCCCCCATCCGCTGCCGGCAATTAACCCCGTGCCGTCGTACAAGCCTCGCTGTGCCGGCCCTATCATGGCACAGGCCGGCTGGGACAGGGGTACGAAGTAGTCAAGGTCAGGTACCAAGTGATCGCTGGGACGACAGCAGGCGTCCCGCCCTGATCGGTTTATGGGCCGGAGTCCGGCTGAGGTGCCGTTGAGGGGGCGCGCCGCACGCGGGCATCGGTGCAGATCGCAGCACCCTTCAAAACGGCTCCTTCCCCAGGCCGCTCCTGGCCAATCGCCTTCGGTGCGGCTGGAGAGGAATTCACAACATCGAGTGCTAGGCAATCAAGCCTCGATGGGCAGGGGAAAAGACGAGGCGGCTGGCTGGCTGATCTCGCTTGCTGGCTGAGCTCCAAGGCCTAGTTATTGGCTGTCTCGCCTTACTCAGCCCGGCCCGCTACAGGTCCGCACCAGCCTGTGGCTGCGCGCGGCCCCCTCAGCCACACCTTATCGAGGCAGGCGCGACACCACCACAACTGCCGCGAACTTTCCAGGTGTAAGCGGTTTGCGAGCAGAGACATCGGATTCAAACCGTACTCAGACTTCCGGCTCCCTTGAGCGATAATTGACGCTTCATAATCATGACGGCTACCCCGTTGGAAACATGAGCAGAGGCGTGAAACGGAAGCGCCCTGGCCATGGAGATCAAAACAACAACAACATCAACAATCACGAGGTCAGCGACGCGTCTGGCGACCACCATCCCCACCGAGGACGCGCCGAATCACCCGTCAGCAGGGATTTACTGAAGCAGCTCTACGCCACGGTGCAAACTCTGAGGGAACATGTGCTCTGCCGGCTCCCTGGGAGCTCCCGGCTGCGTCGCAAGAAGATCACATCCATTGGTAGTGGCACCAAATGCGGCGAGGTCGAGTCTCGTTTGGCCCACGCCCTGGATTCCATCTTGGTTTGCTCCCTGTCTCATCAGACAAGCTGTGGTGATGGTGATGACAATGTGTACAACCAGTACCTCTGCTTTTCGCAACGCGGGGACGAGTCGTACGTGAGCCTTGCCGAGTCGGCAGCGGGCGCGAGTGCCGTCCAGGCCGAGGTTGGTCCCCGACAACAACATAGATGACTTGAAAATACACTGAGGCTTATGGAAACCAGATAGTCGACTTCGTCATATGGCTTCTTTTCCATAGGCAGCGTGCCAGCTCGGAGCGGCCGAAGCACCTCCTCTGCGAGGGCTTCAGCAAAGGGGCTGGAGAAGATGCCACGGACTCTGGCATTTACAGCATTTGCCGCCGCCATCCGAACTCGCAGGTGGATTTGCTCAAGCAATCTCCATGGACTCATCTTCTGGCATTGCTTGGGAAGTCGGGAGAGAGGATCATGGTGAACCTGCTTGTTGATTGCTCCGTTTTTGTTGCCGTTGGCGCGGGTCTCGGCAATTACTATCAACTCAGTGGTAACGTCCCCTTCACAGAGACGCCATTTCACGTTGCAGATCTTTTAACTACTTCCAGGATATCCGTTGTCTGAGCTGGAACTGTCCAAACCTGCGTCGGCCTTAGCGGCCGTTGCCCAGACCCGGGTGAAACGCCCCTCCGACATAACCTTCGTCAGGAGCCGGATCTTCTACGCCAAGCCGGCAATCACTGCTCGTGGGCGGGTACAAATCGGCTTCAAGCATATTCGTGCGTGTCACCATTCTTCGAGAATGCGGAAATGAGCACTGACGGATTGCAGACATCCTCAACCGGTGTCGTTATGCTCAGCCATTGGCCGCGCCTGCTGCTGACTCTTCAGCTTCATCTGAACGCGACGGCCATATGAAACTCAATGCTGCTAATGCTATTAAAGTCATGATGTACATCTTTCCTCGGCAATTTGGGCTCCACAACGTCTTCACCAGTGAGACAAATCGCAAGGAGACGGCGCAGAAGTTTCAAGACTACACATTGCGAGAAGGCGAAATTACACGTCTACTGCGGAGGGACGGACGCGACCCAAACAGCGCAGACCCGAGGGTCCCCAAGAGGCTCAGAGGCGCACCTTTGGCGCTCGTGCAGAGACTCCAAGTTCTGCATCACCGGTGTTCATACACGGAAATTTTGCGGCATTACTGCCCAACGTTCTTTGACACCCGCCGCAAATCAAAAGGAGGCAGCTCACAGCCGGGAAACGCGAACCGTGGCACAGCGCATCCTTTGCAATCACAGGGGCAGCGAGGGATACCTCACGCGGGACGTCAGTCGAAACGACGAACGCGCAACGTGCCACCAGGCACCCAGGTCTCACTCCCCGCGACCTTCAATTCATTTCTGGACTTGGCCTCCCCAGTCTCTCACGTCTCCGCATTTTGCCAAGCAGTGCTTTCCAAGATCATACCGAGTGGGTTCTGGGGGCAGGAGGATATTTTGTGTCACAATAAGACGACATTTCTGCGCAATGTGGATCGCTTCATTAAACTGCGACGGTTCGAATCCATGACGTTGCACGACATCGCCCAGGGTCTGAAGGTAAGTCATCACGCCAGTCCGAAATGGCTGATCTCGCTTCCTTGTCAAACGAGAGTTGACCTGGCGACCGACCACAGGTGGCAGATTTGGCTTGGCTTCGACCTCCAGGGCAAGAGAGCCGCAGGCTTTGCCAAACAGACACAAGGAAGCGACTGGAGATTTTCCTCGAATTCCTGTACTACGTGTTTGACTCTCTTCTCATACCGCTGATCCGGAGCAACTTCTACGTGACCGAGTCGAACACGAATCGCTACCAGGTCTTCTACTTTCGCCATGATGTGTGGAGGCTCATTGCAGAGCCAGCCATGGCTGGCATCAAGAGAAGCATGTTTGAGGAAATGCCACAAGCCGAGGCGCAACGACTTCTCAAATCGCGGAGATTGGGATTCAGTCAAATAAGGCTGCTGCCCAAAGGGAAGAAGTTGCGTCCTATTATGAACCTCCGGCGGAAGCAGTTGAGCAAGGCGTCGTCGAAATTGCTTGGCCCCAGCATTAACTCAGTGCTTGGGCCCGTTCACACAGCGCTCAAGTTTGAGAAGGCATGTTTCGTTCTGCAGGAGACTCATGAGCTGCGCATTACTGACGAACTTAGGATTCGAATCCACTTAAACTCGGCTCAACGCTCTTCTCAGTAAGTGACATGTACGACCGACTCAAAAGGTTCAAGAAATCACTCGGCATGAACCACAGGCAGCTATACTTTGCCAAGGTCGACGTCCGCGCAGCGTTCGACACCATACCACAGGCCGCTGTCATCAAGCTCCTGTCTACCGTGCCAACAGTGCCACAGTACACGATAGTCAAGCATGCTGAGGTCCGCCCTGGTGAGCGTACCATGACAGAACTGAAGCAGTCTGCGATTAAGCCCATGAAACGTTGGCGAGCAACCGCCAACTCAAGTCAAGAGCTGCAACCTTTTGTAAATCGGCTTGAGACAGACTTGGCCAGGGCCAAGAAGCATACGGTGTTTGTGGACACGGTATTCAGGAGATCTTGGAGCACGCAATCTCTCTTGCAGCTCCTCACAGAGCACGTGGAGCAGAACCTCGTCAAAGTCGGCAAGAAATTCTACAGGCAAAAAACGGGCATCCCACAAGGATCTGTCCTGTCGTCGTTTCTCTGCAATTACTTCTACGCAGACTTGGAAGCCCAACATCTGGGATTCCTCGACACGCCGGACTGCTTGGTCATGCGCCTCATTGATGACTTTGTAGTTATTACACTCGACAAAACCAAGGCCGTACGATTTGTCGAAACCATGCACCAAGGGTTGCCGGATTTCGGAGTCGAAGTCAGCAAGGAGAAGACGCTGGTCAACTTTGACATGAGTCTCTCGGGTGATGTTGTAGCTAGGATTGACGAAGGAATCGGCTTTCCCTACTGCGGCACGAGAATCGACTGTCAGACGCTAGAGATCACCAAAGACAGGGACAGGGATGAATCGGGTGGTAAGATTTCCCTATGCTATCTTTGCTGAACGTTTGTAAACTCACCTGTCCAGGCATTGCCAACTCGCTCACAGTCGAGTACGGACGGTCGCCGGGGCAGAACTTTCAGCGCAAGATTCTTAGTATGTTTTGCCCTCCCCTCCAGAGCCGTGGGTAGCAACACTGACTATGACATCAAGATGCCTTCAAGATTCAGTCCCACCTCATGTTCTTCGACACGGCCCACAACTCCACCGCAACGGTTCTCCAGTCGCTGCACGGCGCTTTCTGCGAGACTGCGCGCAAGATGTGGGCGTACATACGCTGTCTTCCACGACATCAGCAGCCCGGCGCGCATCTGATAACTCGTTAGTCCCTCTGGGTGATTGGCCGACCATGGCACTGACCGCCATGGCAGGGACCATCACTAAAGTTGCCGACGTTGCGTTCCTCATTCTCTCGAGCAATACGAGGAGATTGAGATACCCACAATACATTTGCGAGATTCGCAAAGGCCAGGTTACGGCGTAGGTATCCTGCTCATCTGCGATAGGGACCACTGCTGACTTAATTCAGGATCGCATATGTTGCCTTTCTGGAAGTATTGGAGAGGAAGCAGGCCGGATACGGCGAGGTCCTGGGATGGCTGCGCAGCCAGAACACAAAGGACTGGCTGAGAGCCAGTAAGGAGCTCACATCAAGCCATTGAGTCTATTCTTAAGTCTATCGAAACCCGACGTCGGGCCAAATACGCTATGTTAGAGCCCCGAATGCGTATAGTCAGTCCTCTGTCATTATCGGAACCCCTGGTGCCCGAATGCGAAACAGTCTATGTAAATGGGCGCACTGTCTATAATGCGAGACCTGTCTCCCACCAATGCCTTCCAACGTGCCACTTGGGCAGGAGATCCCAGTCCCATCGCAGCCAGTGATCCGAGGGGTGGCCATACCCCATCCAGCGAAGTGGAGATATAGGCACGGGCTCCAGCATCCACAGGCCTGTGGAGGCAATATCGTCGATGAAAAGCCAGGCGGTGGCGTACATCCATGCGATGGTGAAGGTAGCATTGGTGACTCTGACGAGCCCCCGCGAAGGGCTCGGAAAGTGCGCCTTCGCTAGGCTCGCCAGTTTCTCCTGGGTGAGCATGCCGACGCCCTGGAGTAGAAAAAACGCAGGAGAGCGCCACAGCTTGGTGGCGGGGATGGTGGTCATACTTCCAAAGGCGTGAAGGAAACCAGACTGAGCAAAGGAGACAAACATGGTGACGATTTTGGCCGTTGTTGAACCCTTCTCCAGATACCCGTGTTGCAGCAAATAGGTCGACGGACCCATGAACTGCTGTCGGAACGTCTGATGCCACCAGTCTCCCCACCATCCCGCCAGCCCGCGGTCAAGGACCGCGTTCAAGGATCCAAATGTCGAACTGTAGAACCACAATGCCGAGCGGGACGGGCAAAGGGCCTTGAGTGACCAGTACTGGACCAAATCGGCAAGACTAAAAATGGCGCCAATTGCACTCAAGAAACCCCCCAGGGAGAGTACTTCTCTGTACAAAAGGAGCAGCCACCGAGGTAAGCGGGCGAGCCGTGGTGGCAAGTCATATGCGTGGTCGGGACCAAGGATGAAGTACGGATCTTTCATCATGGACACAGAAAGAAAGTCGAGCATCAGGTATAAAATTGCTACCTTGGATAATCGGTCGAGCGTGAACGCCGCTTCTGAAACGTGTCGCCGGTAGCCGCTGCCGGTGACAAGGGGCATGGACTGAAGGTTGACGGGTTCTCCTGAACGGACGACCGAGGGAATTCGGGGTCGCGGCAGCGACGAAATCGAATAATTCCAGCCTGGTGACTTGGATGTTAGTCTCGTTTCACCTCCGGGGTAAAAGTTATGGCGGAGGACGCACCAGATCCGCGGAAGCTGGATGCCAGATCCCAGGCCCAGCCAAGGCGGTCCCAGAAGGGGGCGTCTGCAGGGAACGTCTGCCACACAAACCGGTCACCGCTGGGGTATGCCTGTGGTTCGTCCTGCAGCGACGCGGACTTGTCGTTCGTGCGTCTTCGTAAGCCGTTCTGTTTCCAGGATTCCGGCTCGGCGGCAGTAGCAGATCCGTTCGCATGGACATGCTCGATCGGCTCAACGGCGAGCACCCTCACGGCCCTCGCCGCTTCAAATTGCGGCCGCTTCCAAACAAGTAAATCGACGCTCAAGATGATGCCCCACGCAGCATGCAGACCCGCGGCGTACGAGCAGGCCATGTTAGTACTGGACGACTCGCGGGCCACATGCCAGTTGAAAGCGATGATGAAGGCGAGAACGAGCCATCGCGTCTGGTAGAGCCAGGGGCGGCGCGTGTGCGGGATCGTAAGCCACAAGATGAGGAGGACCGGGGCCCCGAGAAGGCTGTACGGCAGCAACAGCGGCTTGGCCCGGCCATCGGCAACGGCTTGCGTGAAGGCGGAGCGGTATGCGTGGCGCACGGCATCATCGATGCGGACGTCCATGTTGCCCGACGGTTGGCGGCTCACCAAGTGGCGGCCGAGGGCGAGATTGCAGCTCGATATTTTATCGTTGCCCGTCTTACGCCTCCGCGTCGAGGGTCGGCGGCCAAAGTCAGCTGACGGGCGGCATCACGATGCCTGGTTCGTTTTTGGAGACCCAAGTTGCCAAGCTGCCCGACGGCTGCTTTTGCGGTCCGTCGTACGAGTGGTGACTTGGTGAGACACGGCGGGCGGCCCAGATATGACGCGTGCAGGTGCCGGTTGGTGCTGGCGGATATCGCTGGACAGTGGCCGGCGCTGTGGCGGCAGCGAGAGGCGGGACGGCACACGCTAAAACTGTCCATGACGCCGCGTTGCTCAGGGCAGTGCCGATGGGCGACCGGGGGGTCACGAGCCGCTGCAGATCGGTGCACAAGTCCACCCGTACCTCGCCTCCACTCCAATGACTGGGCCACCGACATCACGCGCTAGGCAAGGCACTTGGGACCCCGAGGTTTGGAGGTGTGGTGTTGGTCTAAGTCGATGGCATCAAAAAATTGCGAACAAAAGTGATTGCATACAAGTCTCGTCGATGAAGTCCGCTAGAGCGGCAGGGACGACAGCAGAAGTTGCGCGCAATCAGCTTCGA
Organism: Purpureocillium lavendulum; assembly: GCA_029168975.1. NCBI lineage: Eukaryota > Fungi > Ascomycota > Sordariomycetes > Hypocreales > Ophiocordycipitaceae > Purpureocillium > Purpureocillium lavendulum. Next base: position 2,370,362 of record JAQHRD010000001.1, read on the forward strand.
AGGAAGTCGACCATGACGGCGTGTTGATGGGATGGAGCGACGCAGGGCCACGACATGCAACGGTACCTCAATGAACTCAGGGTTCGCCCATGATCGCGTGACTTGGGGCTGGACGGGAGCTGCGACAGCTCGCCTGGGCTTCAAGCGGAAGGAAAGCCTCATGACAAACTTCTGGGGGGACCAAGGGAAGGCAAGTACGGCCTCGCCCCTTCTCCCTGTGACACCTGACACGATGCGGCCCGGATGAAGGATCGAACGCCCTCGCTCGACGGTCACGGCGGTCTCCCAACAGCGCACGACGGGTCTGCTACCAGAAAGAAGCACGAGATGCAAAAAAAAGATATGCTCAGCGCCAGTTCGAACGCCGGGATTTGCACCCAGGCTGCGTCAACCTCGTCAGCAAGCGGCTTCGTAGCCCTTAACAACTGCGTCACTTACTCTCTTCCTTGGGAGGGAAGCGGGTTAAACTACTACCCCACGTCCGAGTTGGAAGAGACTCCAGTTATTGCAGCTTAAGAAGGAATGCGAACCGAGTCGGTCAGTGAATCGACGTCCGGGAGAGGCCCCCGAGAGCTGCTCACTCGTGGCCAGGGCAACGCGGAACCGCGGGCGGCTGCAGGCGGACGGGGGATGAAAACTGACAGCCGATAAGCCACCTTGAGAGCCGCATGCGAGCTGTGAGGCGGCCGGCCACGACGGACCTGATACGCGCGGTTCGTCTGTTTGCTTCGAGGCGCAAACTGCTCGTCTGCCTGAGGCGCCCCCTGCGGGAAATAAGACCTAGGGATTGCTCGCTGACAAGGGGTCAAGCAACACTGACTGGGTGACTCGACAGATGAATGGATCGGTCATCTCCTTCGTACTTCAGACGACACTGTGTAGAGGGCTGGACGAGATACGGACGACGTGGTTTCGATCCGGCGTGCAGCTCTGCATAAGAACTCGCGCAAGGACCTCACTCTTCATGACCCGATCGTGCCTAGCCCTGGATCGCCTCGCCCTGCTCTGCAAACGCTGCATCGGCTGGGACTGCAATTCCCATTGGGCGACGAGCGGCAGGGCACGTCCGACCAACCCAGGCTGGGCCACGCGGCGTGATCCACAGCGCCGACGCTGACGGCAGGCCGAATGTCGGCACGAAAGCCTGTCGTCTGTCTGGACCTTGAAGGAGAGAGAGCGAGAGAGAGCGGCAGAGCCGGTCCTCCGCTGGCGGGGGTGGCCCAATGTCCGAGGGCTTGGGCCTTTGTGCTGCTGGGTGGTTCGTCGGGCATATGAACGACCCCGAGGACGACGATCCACTGGCCGACTGGTCGGCTGTCGGCCAAGGGCCACGAGCCCACGACGTCGACGACAGGCCGGTCCTGACCCAAGCCAGCGCTGTGCGATGTCTTCAGCGGCGTCGACCGTGGGGACGCGCCGGAACTGGCAGTCTTCACGGCGGAGCCAGACGGTGCGGGATATGGAGCTCGAACCTTGAACCGGCCGAGCCAACACCTCATGCCTGGACAGGCGAACCCCGAGCTTGTTCTCGTCCAGTCTGGGGCCCCAAAACGTGCTCTCGGCGACCCCACCTGGGCAACTTTGCGCCGCTGCGCCGCCCGCCTGCCCATCCAACCATCCGCGTCCGCCGCGCCCTTGGTTGACTCGCCCAGGCGCTGATTGCCTGGTGGGACTCGCGCTCCTTGGCTCCCAATCCACCGTCTCACAGGGCTGAGTGTGGTGGACGCTTACGAGTTTGCGACTGAGCCCCTCCCTTCGGTCTCGCCTCTTGATGTTGGTCAACAAGAAGGCTAACATGCCCTCCGCCGTTAGCGTCACGCTGCGGTCAAGGTAGTGCTGACCCTGCATCCAAAGAGGTCGTCGCTCATCACGTCTGCCGGCATCCCGATTCTCTCATCTGCAAATCCCCCGCTGTTTGTCTTTTTGCCTCGACGACTGAGAAACGGACAGGGTCACAGGGCGGTTTTGTATGAGCCCTGCCTCTTGCGGCGTTCGGATCCTTTCTGGCCGCCCCGGAGACTTTTCTCGGCTGCCTGGCCGCGCCGAGTTCGACCACAAACAGTCGTGTTCCGCACATTCGGCGCCGGATTGCATCCGCTCCGTTCATTATCACCCGCAGCAATCCCCCGTCCCTTTCGTCATGGCATCCGAAGCCATCAAGAGCTCATCCTCGAGTAGCGCCCCGAAGCACCGGGCCTGCGACGAGTGTCGTAAGTGACGCTGTCTTAAGTCCGGGTCGTCCGCGGCCATCTCGGAGACTTTTCACTCACCGTGTCGTGCAGGAACCCGGAAACTCGCATGCTCCAAGGAGCCGGACGGGTGTGCGAGATGCAAAAAAGAGGGTATCCAGTGTCATTATTCACCCCAGAAGCCCATGGGTCGCCCTCGAAAGCGCCGCCATGTCGAGGATTCAGAGTCCGAGCCTGTCGCTCACCAGCCGAAAGCGCCCGTCGCCAACGGAAATGCCCTCGTGACGCCGCCGCAATTTCCAGGCTTCGACGCCTCCGGTGGAATTTCGATGGATCCCGGATTGGACTTCTTGACACAAGACTCGACCCCCGGCATGACATTCCTCGACTTGCTGCCCACCAACTATGGCGACGATACCAACGATGGCCTGTATGGCCTCAACCCCTACGCGACGACTCAAGGTATCAACCAGGATGTCTTGCCGCTCGCGACGTCGACGCTCCCAATGCAGTGCGCCGGAGGGGACATCTTTCAAGGGATCAATTTCGATGAGCCAGACTCCGAAGATACTGCAGCCTCCAAGGACATCAGCGACTCGTTGCAGCGCTTCATGGAGTCTCAATGGCCATCCCCTCCAGAAGACACGCCCCAGTCCTGCCCAAGCGACATGTCAAGTGCGGTAGAATCGCCCGATGTTCCTCCAGACACCCCCATCCCACCTATCAGGGCGATGCCGAGCACCAGTTGTGGCTGTCTGTCTTCGCTGTACCTCGCGTTGGAGTCGCTCTCTCACCTTCCGCCCGACGTCACCACGGCTATGCGCGTGGCCAGGGGCGCATGCAAAGTAGCGCAAGAAGTCATCGACTGCCGCCAATGCTCAAACGCCTTCTTCGACGATCCTCTAAAGCCGCCACCCATCCAAGCGTTCCAGAACCTCATGTGCCTGGGCGCCCTCGTGCCGTCCGCCTGCAACGCCTACGCATCGATCCTGGAGATGGTCGACAACGAGACCGCGCTGGCCAAGAAGGAGGGGCGGACGTTTTACTTTTCGTTCAAGGAGGTCGGGGGCCTCTGGGGAAACGTCGTCAATGAGCACAACAGCTGCTCCGCGATTCGAAACCTGAACAACAGCTACGTGGCCCCGGACGTATGGCGAACGACGATCCGCGCGATCCTGAAGCTGGACATTTACGGCGTGGGCGGCACTCAGGGCGCCCCGGCGCATGGCCCCAAACGACAAAAGGGACTGAAGGACGTGCTGGCACAGCTGGACGAGTCGTCGCGGAGAAGGCACGAGATCATGGACGAGCTCGTGGCGTCAGGGCAAGCGCCGACCAACGCCCGGTACATCATGAGCCACATGACGCAGCCGCCCTGCCCGCCGGAGCAGAGGAACTGCGTCAGGATTTTGGAGACGGCGCGTATCGCCCTCGAGAGCCTGGCCATTACGTGAGGCGACGCACCGCCCGGCGCTTTGCGCTCACGGATACGATGCTACGATTATCAACACGAAGCGACGCATGCTGATGGCCGCCGGTGTCGGGGCACTAGAGGCAGCACGAGGAGGCCCGGGTCTGTCCTTACTGGAGTTTCTGAGGGGTTTCAGGACAATAAACGCGGGAGGTTCGACACGGGAACTCGGCGGCGTCGGATCGAGAAGCTCTCTACTATATACTGATTTAACGCTTCCCAGTCGTGGGTTACGAGGAATGGCACCCGTCACCGGGAATCGTTTCAGCAGTCACTCTTAGTGTCACATATGGCCGTCGAGGGTCACTGCTGGTGGCTGATTGCGGTGTAGTTGGTGCTCTGTTGTAAATATACCTCTTCGCTCGCCAACTTTCGCTGGCCTTTCGTGGGCCAAATGGCTGCCATACATCTGTGGCGAGGTCGCAAAAGACTACTCCCCTTCCCAATGCAATGACATGATCCCATCCAAAAAAAAGAAATGCCAGATAAACGCCGTGCTTGTATAATGCCAGTCCCTCAACTCAACCTGCCGAAGGGACGTAGACCCGAGAATTCGTATGCACCTGCACCCCAAGTAACCAACCATTCACTATTCATGCCGGAGAGACAGCAGGCCAAGACGTGCGCCTGTACGCGGCGCGTGGCAAGCACTAGTCCTCGTCGGCCATCATGCCCAGGACGTCGAGCTCCGTCTTCACGATGCGTTCAAACTCGTCGCGGTCGATGCCCGAGGCGCGGGACAGCATGTACAGGCTCCTGATGCTGCGCGAGACGTGCTGCTTGACGCCAAACTCGCTCGCCTCGCGCTTGCCGGCCGATTCCTCGAGCCGCGCGACGTTGTGCGAGCCGTTGGAGCTGGCGCTCGAGTCTGGGCGAGGGTGCAGGAGCTCGGCGGCGGCCGCAGCATCGCCGCCGCTCCCATCACCTGGGTTACCAGGCAGCAGGCCGGAGCGCTGAGATGGCTCACTCGGCCGCGGGTGGGCAAGGATGCCGCCGCCACCGCCGCCGCCAGATGCCTCGCCCATGCCCAGCGGGGGCATGAGATGCGCTGCCGCAGCCTCCTCGTCGGGATCGTGATTGTCCATGGCGGGCTGGACCTGGTCGTACTGCGCAAAATACTCGTCTTCCGCAGAAGCTGGGCGGAAGGGGTTCGACGGCGCACCTCCATTACGAGAGGCGGAAGATGCACCAGCTGCCCCTGGCGCAGGAGAGCGCTTGTCTCCCGCGGGTGTGCGAGCCGGCGTAGCATCATATCTGCCCCAGTAGTCGTCGTCATCGTCGTCATCTTCCTCAACGGCACTTTTTGTACTGCTGACGCCCCCGTTGAGCTGGATCCGAGCAGTCTTTCCCTCCTTGAACTGCCTCTCCGCCTCCGCGATACTTGAAACGCCTCCAAATTCGAAAAACGGCGACGGCTTGTCCGCCACGGTGACCTCGCCGACTCTCCAGCCGTCGCCGCCCCCTTCCTGATCGTTCACGCAGTACACGAGGCGGAAAGCGATGCCGAGCTCCGTCAGAACAACCAGGGCCTGGAGGGTCTCCTCATCGACGCGGCGGAACTGCGTCTCAGCATCGTAGTCCCAGTCGACCTCCACCTCACCGGACACCGGATGCGGCTCAAGAGCCGGGCTGCGGACGAGCTCGGCAAGCCGGGCGGCTTTGGAAGTGTCGTAACAGAGTAGCCGTAGCCAGGGCTCTGCTGAAGACTCTGATGGCGATGCGGCGAGGAGCTGGACACGCTGGCGCAGGATAGGCGACAGCAACGGGAGGACCTTGGTGGCGGGCTGGGTGGAGGCAGCGGCGGCGGGGAGGGCTGGGAGTAGAGGCGTGAGGAGGCTGTTGTGATCTGGCGCGGTGATCGTGGCTGTCATGGTGGTGGTGGTGGTGTTTGTTGTCATGATGAACGGGGGTGGCGAGGTGCCTGGCCAAGGCGGGGGTGGAGTAGAAAGTGAGGGCTCGGTGCTCGTTGCACGAGAGGCATTCACGATTTTGCTGTCGAGTATTCGATTTTGTTTTCACATGCTCGTCGGGACAGTCAGACGCAGTGGATGCCCCCCGGGGTGTGCGACGGGAGGGTGTGCGATGGATGAGATTTTCTGGCGCTCAGGACGCGATGTAGAGCCACAGATAGTGAGAGGGCCAGCAGGTCGGGCGATAAATACGGGGTATGAATAGATGTGAGGGGGGAAAGGACAGAAAGAAAAAGGCGAAGTGAGTAGGAAACCGGACTAGGTGAGGTAGAAAAGAAGGCGAGAAGATGTGCAGGCAGACGACGGGATGCAATCTCCGTCAAGTGACGCGGGTCGGCTGGTGGAGGGCCGTCGCCGGTGGAGGAGGACGAGGTGGAGGAAGGAGCTGCCGTCCATCCATCCATCCACCCATCCATGCATCCCGTGCCCCGAGGACACAGTGGAGGCAGGGAGCCCAGGCCGGTGCTACTTCACCTGGAAGGCACCAACGGCGGGCTCTCGAGTCTCGACGACAGCCGCAGCAGCCAATGGCGCGCTGCGCAATGGGCGATGCGGCGTTGGCGCTGGGCCACGAGGCGCTCGGGGCAAAGGAAGCTTGCCCTGACAGGGACAGGCGGCTGTCGCGGTTGCGGGCGGGCGGTGGGGTGGGCGTGGGCATGGGCGGGCGCCATCTCGGTGGCAGTGAGATGGGCCGTGGCACGGCGGCCCCTTGAGGTGAGGTGAGTGAGGTGCCCGCCCGGCCCCGGGCAGGGAACCTGGAAGGCTCCAGCTCCGAGGTTACAGCGCGCTGTGGGAGAGGGACCGGCAACCGGAGGGGCCGTCAGTGTCACCGTGCTGGGCGCTGCGGGGGCGAATCGCGGGGCGCGCCGGGTGTCCTGCGGCGAGGCGAGGCGAGGCCAGTCAGTACTCGAAGGCATTAACATGCCCGGGGTTCAATGCTTTACAGGTAAGGTGCTTACCTTGATACCCAGGTACTCGTACTGAGATTCCAGCGCAGTTGCAGCGTCGGCGGGCCAGACGAGGTACCTCCGATGGGTAGGGGATTCCATCCCATGGATCCATTGATCCATCCAGATTGTGAGATCCACGGGCATGGCAGTGGCAGGTCCACTACCGGCGGTCACGGTGGGGGTCTATTGGGGGCCTTGGGGGTGCTCGAGGTGGGCATTGGGGGGCAGCGCTGGAGCCCAGCGAGGCACCTGGACCACTGACGCATGGAGTTCAGGCAAGGTACCGTTCCTGCCGTACCAGGTACCAATCTGGAACTCTCCAGTGGACGTGTGTCAGCGCCAACACCCCCCGGCCATTGTTCCATCGCAGCGTCTCGGAGCATCATGAGGAAATGCAACCAGGCACGGGCACATGCCAGTCAGGACGACTGCGGCGGATTCGAGACCGAGAGCGCATGTTAAACGGCCGGGAACCCCGATGCGGAGCGATCCCGGCGCCATTCTCAGTTCTCTCCTTTTTTAATTTATTTTGCCCTTCTTCTTGCTTTTCTTTCGCCCTGGACAAAGTGCCCTTTGCAGAGGTTGGTTGCATTGCACGGGCAGCGTCAGGTACCTGGCAGCGCTGCCCCGAAAACCCACCTCCATTGCCTTCCAGGAGTCCAGGACCTGCTGGGCTTGTAGTGCGCCTACGCCGGAGAGGCCCCAGCCGAGAGCCCGGGACCCAACGTGCCCCAGGCCGCCGCAAACCGCCAGATGCCGTCACAAAGTCGTCACGGGGGCGCCGGACCCGCGGGCGAGCGGGCGACAACCACGCACGTACCGTGACGGGAGGTGCTGCTCCTTACCTGCTCCACACGGCCCCAGTGCCTGGTGCGCGGGCTGCCGGTTTCCATTGTTGGGACATGTACTCCGTACCTTTTGAGCTATCGACAAGCCGCAGCCGGGTCAAGAATTCCTCGACATCGCCAACGCCAGACGACATATTCTGTGACCCTTACACCTCATACCTACCATCGACGCCAACAACGAATCCGCGAAGCATTCCAGTCCCGCCAAACAATCACAACCGAACCCTCCCTCTCTTCACTCCCCGCCGACGGACCCCGTTTCCAATATAAAACGGAGCGAGCCTCAGGTTGCATCTGCCGTGCCTGTCGCCGACCACGGACCACGGACCACGGACCACCGCCGACTGACGGAGAAGCACCCCCGTCTTCGATCGTCCTTTGCTCGTCCCGGCCCGACCGCCGCAACCCCATCGCGTTGTCGCGCAATTCTCCTCGGTCGCATAAAGGCGCATTGTCGTCGTCGTCGCCACCTCGTGGCAAAAGGTTGCGGGTCCTTGTGCGCCCGGCTCTGAGTCCCGCGCGACTGCGCATGCGCGAGCCCCCCGGCCGCCGCTGGCGAGCTGCATGTCGGCACGACAAGGCCGCCTCAAAGATGAGGTGCGCTCTCCGCGTGCGATCCTCACTCGCCGTTCCTGCGCTGACTCCGTCTAGGGTACCAAACTTCAGGTCGTCTCGGCCGGCGCCGTAGCCGGTCTGGTATCTCGGTGCGTCGCCAACACGTGCTCTGCACGCCTTGCTCTCATGCCCGACTGTGGCTAACTTGCCTCCTGCAGCTTCGTCATCGCGCCCTTGGACGTTGTCAAGATTCGCCTGCAGCTCCAGCCGTACTCCCTTTCCGATCCCCTCCTACCTCTCCGCGATGCCCCGGCCTATCGAGGCACGTTTGCGACACTCAAGCACATACTCCACCACGAGGGCTTCACGGCCCTGTGGAAAGGAAACGTCCCCGCCGAGCTCATGTACGTCTGCTACACAGCTGTGCAGTTCACCACGTACCGCTCCGCGACACTATTCCTACAAACCGCCCTGCCCACACGCCTTCCAGACGCCGCAGAGAGCTTCATCGCCGGCGCGGCGTCGGGTGCGGCCGCGACCACCGTGACATACCCGCTCGACTTGCTGCGAACGCGGTTTGCCGCACAGGGCCGGCATCGGATATACGGATCGCTGAGGGCAGCAATGTGGGATATTCATCGGGACGAGGGCGTCAGAGGCTTCTACCGTGGGCTGGCGCCTGCAGTGGGCCAGATCATCCCCTTCATGGGCATATTCTTCGTCACGTACGAGGGCTTGCGAGCACGGCTCGCCGGTCTCAACATGCCTTGGGGTAGCGGCGACGCCACGGCCGGCATCACTGGCAGCGTCATCGCCAAAACAGCCGTCTTCCCACTCGACCTGGTTCGAAAGCGCATCCAGGTGCAGGGCCCGACGCGGCGACAGTACGTCTACAACGATATCCCAGAGTACACCAGCGCCCTGCGCGCCATCCGGTCGATTGCGCAGACAGAGGGCATCAGGGGCCTGTACAAGGGGCTGCCCATCAGCCTCATCAAGACGGCGCCCGTGAGCGCCATCACCTTGTGGACGTACGAGCGCACTCTCAAGTTCATGATTAGCTTTGATTCGCGCCGCGAGACGCTACCACTATAGACGGGTCTATTGGAGTTTTGATATTTTTAAAGGCGCTGGCGGCTGGCAAGTCTAGAGTTTTTAAGTAGATCCCCCACGGCGAGCTAATGACGATTTTCCTCTGGCTTTTCTTGGCCACATCCCTACTCCTTCAGTCCCTCGTTGACGGCATCAGCCCGCTGAATGCACTCCTCAATCACCTTCCAGAACTTGGCGACGTCCATGTTGCGGGGAATGCGCACGCCCTCGGACCCCGGCGGCAGCGGCGTGGCGGTGGTGCGGCCCGTCTGCTTGAGGCCCTCCTTGGCCTCCTCGAAGGTGCCCTCGGTGACGACGCGGACGTCGAAGCGCTCGGCGTGCCGGGGCGGGGCGCTCTTGGCCTCGTCCCACTCGGAGAAGGCGATCTCGTCGTCGGTACCCGTGAGGACGGCGGCGACGGCGATGGGGTCGTGCAGCGGTGGGCCCGCGGTGATGCCGAACACATCTCTGCATGAAGTGAGTGAGGCTTCCTTTACGTCAGACGGCGTCGGCCGCCACAAGAGACAACACTCACGAGTATGTCTTTGCGAAAAAGTAGAGCAGCTCGACGAGCATGGTGCGCAGGGTCGTCTTGCCAGAGGCGCCGAGGTCCGTGGGCGCGGCGGCCGGCGCCTTGTCCCCGTAGAGCAGCAGGCGGCGCACGTCGTCGGTGGCGAGGACCTGGTGGCTCAGGTCGAGGGGCACGATGGTGGTCTTGCGGGCGATGGCGGGGTTGTGGAAGACGTCGGCGGCGGCCTCGGGGTCGACGAGGATGTTAAACTCGGCCCAGGGGGTGACGTTGCCGATGCGCTCGGCGTTGTCGACGACGCCCATGGGCGCGTCGGAGAAGCCGCCGCCGAGGGAGCCGCCCATGAGGCTGAGGCCGCGGACGTGGGGGACGAGGTCCGGGTGCGCGCGGAAGAGGGCGCCGACGTTTGTGAGGGCGCCGGTGGCGACGAGCCAGGCGGTGCCGGGGGGCTGCGCGCGCAGGGCCGCGGCCATGGCGTCGACGGCGGGGACGGGCGAGGGCGTGCAGCGCGGCGGCGGGAGCAGCTCGGTGCCGTCGAGGCCCGAGTCGCCGTGGATGTCGGTCGGCGCGTGCAGGGCCGGCCGCTCGAGGGCCTTGCCGAGGCCGACATGGAGCGGCACGTCGTGGTGCTTGCCGAGGGCCGTGAGGACCGAGGCGGCATTGTGCGTCGTGTGTCTGGGGGGTTGCGGTTGTGTTGTCAGTCAGGGAGTCGGGAGATGTTGGAGAAGCAGCGTTGGTGAAAGGAGAAATAAAAAGATAGGAAGAACAGGGAAAAGGGCACTCACTCTAACGAGGCGTTGCCAAAGACTGTGGAGATGCCGAGCAGCTTGATTCGCGGGTGGTACGCGGCGAGGAGAATGGCGAAGACGTCCTGGATGGAGACGGGGTCAGCAGACGGAGGCGCATGGGACTGACGACGACGATAATGACGGCGACGACAATCTCGAGGACCGACGACGGATCGGATGGGACGGAGAGCGTGCGCGCCGGAGGGATGGAAAGGGTACAGGTACAGGCACACAACACACGCACGGGGAGAGTGTTGCTGCTACTGCCGCTGCCGTGTAACGTACATCGTGGCCCGGGTCGCAGTCCAGCCAGACGGGGATCTGGGAGATGGTCATGGTATCTGATATGCTTGTGCCGTGCGCCAACGACTCCCAATGCCCTCAATACTGAGTGTCTCTCTGCCTCCTCTGTGCCTCTGTCTCTCTCGTTCTTCTCTTCTTGTCTCTGAGTGTGTTTCTGAAGCGCAGAGCCAGACGGTTCCCAGTCTATCTAAGGCTTTGGAACGCACACGGGAGCGCAGCGATACTGTCCTGGAGCCCGACGTTGGGGAGAGAGGGACGGCGAGGGTCGTCGAATAAATACCTTGTCTCAGGTGCCGGGGGGGTTGCATGCAGGTCGTCGAACTCGGATGGAACGCAGAGGCGCGCGCAATGGGGACAGGACAGGGTCATCCGCCGCCCGCGGGGTGGGTTTTGGCGCCCCGCCATCAACCTGAGGAATAGCCCACATGGGGCGCCCTCTCCGACCACTGGACAGGGCGCGGGCGGCGCCCCTCCGTCCAGCCCGAGTTGCCCCTCCCCCTCCCCCTGGAAGCGCCCCCGACCTCCGGGCGCCGGAGGCTCGGCAGGGCGCGGGACTGGGGGGACTGGCAACCGGGCTGGAAGCCACTGCCAGCGCGAAAGCCACTTGCACGGGCGTCTCACCTGGGAAGCCCAGCCGCCAGGCATCCAGGGGCCAGGTCGCCAGTTGGCACCTCAGCCCGTCCCACTGATGCGCCTCCGAGCCATCGATCCCGGCGGCATCGCAGCTATCATCTCACTCGCTGTCCCGAGTCGCGACCGGTACCCGAAAGGCCAGTCCGTGGGGCCCTCCGGCAGGCGCTGCCACGCACGCCCAGCGGCAAACCCGCCCCATCTGGGTCATCGGCCAAGCGAACCTCCACCGTGACAAACCGTTTCTCGTGCTTTTATCCGTGGATGGAAATCGTGCCTACGGGTACCTATGCGACCGTCACATGACGTCTACAAAGAACACCGACGCCGCCAACGCCTGCCTCTCAAGTTGTGCTCACAGCTCGTAATGCCCCGGAGCTGGCCGCTATATCCCAGCGCTAAGCATTCCCCATCCGGCCGCCCTCGTCTGGGGACCCCGCGTTCGTGTCGACCGCACTTCCTCAGCTGGCGGATCTCACTTCTTCTTGCGCTGTTCCATGACCCGCAGCACGTCCTCCGCATTGTTGGCGTCGCCCTTTCGCTTCTTCGGGCCCCTCTTGCGCTTCTGCCCGCCGCGAGCGCCATCGTCGCCTCCGTCGCCGCCCTCGGCGCCCCACGTGGAGAGCTTCACCTTGTCGTCATCGAAATCCTCCTCGTCCTCGAATCGGCTTGTTCCGAAGCCCATGTCGAGGTCCTCGTCGTCCCGCGCGCTGTTCTGAAGGAGCTTCTTGCGCCGCTCCTCCATGGCCCGCGCTGCTTCCTTGGCCTTGGCGTCCTCTTCGCCTTCGATCGGACGCAGCGCCGCCGCCCGCTTGATGGCTGCCATCATCTCCGCGTCCGACATGGACGGTCCCTTGGCCGCCTCTTCCGACAGCAGGCCCGTCTTGGAATTCTTGAAGTAGTTGCGAGCCGCTGCCGGCGGCGCAGGTCTGGGCGGAGGCGGCATCCTTGCTGCATCCGTAGCCTTCGAACCCTCCTTGGAGTCTTCTGCCGTGGGCTTGTCTTCGTCCGAATCGCCCGAGTCTGATTCAGACCCGTCCATGCCGGCCAATGGGTCGTAGTCGTCGCCAATATCATCGAAGATGTCAACGTCCTTGTCTTCCTCGGGCATCTCCTTCTTTCTGTAGTGCTCAGGCACTTCCATGCCGAGGGGCTTGGCCTTTGGGTCCGGCATCGGAAGATCTTGCTCTGGTTCGGGAGGAGCCTCTTCATCTGCCGCTTGGAGCTTGCGAACTTTCCTCTTTTCATTGCCGTCCTCGTCGACGATGATGAGGACTTCCCGACCCTTGGCGTCCCTCTCTATCCGCGTCCCTGGCTTCTGCTTGACGCCTCCGATCCTTTTGAATTTGCTCCCCAGTGACGACTGTTGCTGGGCCTTGGCCGCTTCTCTTGCCGCCTTGAGCTCCGCCAGAATCTGGTTTCGCGTCCGCTTCTTCCCGGGTTCGAGGGCCACTGTAGAGAACTGGCCCTTTTTCTGTGTCTTTTCCCGTTCGACCGCATGCACCTCCTTCTCGGCGAGGTCGTCGAACGCATCGTCTATGTCGTCTTCGGCAGGCTCCTCGTCGTTTTGCTGCTCCTTGTTGGCCTTGTTCCCGTAAACATCCTCGCCCTTCCGTATTCTTTCCAGGAGCTTAAAGTCGAGGCCTTTGACGAGATGTGTGCTGTCGAGACTGCCTCCTGCGATGTCGAACCGGCGCTTGTCGTATGTCTCTCGATCAATCTCGCCGCCCTTGAGGGCCAGGTCCAGCGCCTTCAGCTGCGCCTCTCGATCGTCCTCGACTTCGTCTTGCCGCTGCTGTGCGCGATCGACGTATCCCGCGGCGAGTTTCGCTCCCTTCGGCACGGACGTCTTGTGCTTCTTCTGAGGCCGCAGAGCCTGGTTTCGTTCCGCTACTTGCCGCGCAAAGTCGGCCTGGGCGTTACCCACCGCGCGCCTGCAGGTAACGCGTTAGCATGTATAATCATGTCCGATCGGAAGAGGGAAGACTTGCGGTGTCATGGGCACAAATGCCCGATGGCGCGACCCGAGAGCGGCGCCGCCGCTGGCGCTCGCAGATGGGGGAGATGGTCCATTCTTGGAGTCCGAGGGCGATGCCGCGTTGGCGGCAATCAACTTGCGAAACTGCTCGTTGTTCATCGCGGCGCAGGCGACGCAACGCCCATGGTCTGCCTCGTACGTAGGAAGCGGGAAGTGTTCAAGACGCTGGCGGTTGTTGCGAGGTGACCAGCCTTGCCGTCGAGGCTGCACTTGTGGCGCATGCGGGTGGCGCGGCGCGGTGAAGTTCAGCAGAGCCCAGCCAAAAGTCACGAGGTGACGTGTGAAAGGCGCGATTGTTCGTGCTCCACTTTACGCGGTCGGGCGTTGCGCTCGATGTCTTGCCGCCACTTCCTTCGTTCTCGACAACACCTCGACACACTCTCGGCCTCGGCCTGTCGTCGCTTTTTGGATCCGACGCCAGGAGTCTTTGCATTTTGGAAAGACACACATACCCACAAGGCAGCCGCCATGCCCGCCTCCCGTCTTGTTCTCACGGAAATGGCATAGCCTCTCGTACGGTCGTACCTCTTGTGCACCGCTTGACGCTGTCTCAGAACCCCCGTGCCGTCGTTCAAGATGGGGAGTGTTTTGGACAAGAATTCCTCCCAGGTGCGGAAGCGCATCGAGGGACACAAATTTGACGGCGAGGATGGAGAGGAGTACGAAGGCAGCGAGTTTCACGGCTTTGGGGACTACTTCCGGCGCAAGAAGATCAAGCTCCAGAACCTGGATGCCGACATGCGCGCCAGCTCCTCCGAGAAGCCGCAGATTTTCAAGGGCATTGTTGCCCATGTTACGGGCTACACCCAGCCTCCGCTTCACGTGTAAGCGCTCCTCCATCAGCCTCAACCGCCTCACCGCGATCCCTGCTGACCGTCACCAGCCTGCATCGTGAGATCGTTCAGCACGGAGGCGGGTTTCTCCAGTACCTGGATTCCAAGACCATGGCAACTCACATCATCGCGTCTACTCTTCCTCCAAAGAAGTCCGTCGACTTTAACCGGTACAGGATCGTCAAGCCCGCTTGGATTATGGACTCGGTACAGGCCGGAAAACTGCTTCCGTGGGCCGAGTATCGCGTCCTCGACGAGGGCCCCCGTCAGAAGGTACTCAAGTTTGGAGAAGGTAGCGGCTTGACTCAGGCTAGTCCTGAGGCAAGGAAAGGCTACCGGGAGCAGACGGACAATAGCTTCTACACCAGCCAAATGAAAGCCAGAGCAGCCGCCGGGCCGTCGTTGCCGAGCCAGGACATGACTCAGATGGCAGAGAAGTTACAAAGCCCTGGACAAATGGCGGGGGGTAGAGGTATACCTGGTCCTCCAGACAGGCACGGGCTCAGTGTAAGCAGCACCGCTGCTGCCAGCGCAGCCCAGGTCTCTTCTGGTCTGGACCTGGCGACCGAATCAACAGAAGCTCCGTCAATGGATGACCCTATGCCGGATGCTCAGGAAGATGCGTCAAAGTCTGCCGCCGAGGATGTTCCCGCAATAGCTCCAAAGAATATGACTTCGGAGGAGCACAATGCATGGCTACTCTCCGATCCCAGGTTGCGAAAGTCATCGACAGCCAATCCCGAATTCCTAAAGCAATTTTACTCCGAAAGCCGGTTGCATCACCTATCTACATGGAAGGCCAGCCTCAAGTCGTCTATGCAGCGGCTAGCCGCAGAAAGAGGACTCTCGCAGAAGAAGTTCAAGAAGAGGCCCGGTGCCAGGGCATACATCATGCATGTCGACTTTGACAGCTTTTTCTGTGCCGTTTCCTTGAAGAAGCACCCGGAATTTGTCGACAAGCCAACCGCCATCGCCCACGGGACCGGCCCCGGGTCGGAGATTGCCAGCTGCAACTATCCCGCGCGGGAGTTTGGCATCAAAAATGGCATGTGGATGAAGCGTGCTCTTGAGCTGTGCCCGGACATCAAGGTGTTGCCCTACGACTTTCCTGCCTACGAGGATGCCAGCCGACTGTTTTACGAGTCCATCATGACGGTAGGTGGCGTCGTGCAGAGCGTCAGCATTGATGAAGCCCTCATCGATGCGACCGCCGTCGTTCTGAACACGTCCGCATCCCAGGGAATAGGCATCGACGAGGGCAGCATCTGGAGGGAGCAAGAAAGCGTTGATGAGATGGCCCGAGGTCTGCGTGAGAAGATCAAGGCCAAGACAGGCTGCGCAGTGTCAGTTGGGATCGGCGGCAACATCCTCCAAGCCAAGGTTGCTCTGCGAAGAGCAAAGCCGGCAGGACAATATCAACTCAAACCCGAGGATGTCCTTGACGTCATTGGAGAGCTCAATGTCGAGAATCTGCCCGGAGTCTCCTATAGCATTGGCGGGAAGCTAGAGGAGCTGGGCATCAAGTTCGTCAAGGACATCCGTGACGTGTCCAGGGAGAAACTCATATCCGCTCTTGGTCCCAAGACTGGAGAGAAGCTCGCAGAGTATGCCCGAGGCATCGATCGATCTGAGGTTGGCGAACAGCCGCCTCGGAAGTCAGTGTCGGCGGAGGTCAACTGGGGCATTCGCTTCATCAGTCAAGCCGAGGCGGAAGAATTCGTGTTCAACCTCTGCAAGGAGCTCGAGAAACGCTTGTTGGCTGAGCAGGTCAAGGGAAAGCACCTCACCATGAAGATCATGAGACGATCCCTCGACGCACCGCTAGACCCCGCGAAGCACTTGGGCCATGGCAGATGCGACACTTTCAACAAGAGCTCGGCTTTCGGCGTTGCTACTCACAGCTACGAGGCTATCGGTAAGGAGGCGGTATCGATACTGCGCTCCTTCAAGTTTAGCCCTGGAGACCTGCGAGGACTCGGAGTCCAGATGACGAAGCTCGAGCCAATCAAGACAAATTCCGGGCCAGAAGGAAGTCAGAAGACGCTGCAATTTGGAGCGTTTGCAGGACCATCGCCAGCGAAGAAGCAGTCTCCGATGGAGCAGATCGATGAATCAGAGAGCCCACAGAAGGGAGGCTCTGACCGGCGGGGATTTAAAGATGACCCAATTGCAGAGGACCCTCTGACGCCGCGAAAGCCCAAAGACCATCCAGCGATGGCGCTCTCGAGGGCAAGCATGGGGGATGCCAAGGCCAACACGCCTCTCAATGTGTCTGGGACCCAATTCATTATCCCGAGCAACCCCGACCCGGCCGTGGTGGCAGAGCTCCCCAGCGATATCCGGAGCAGGCTGATGGCGCAGCGACCGAAGGGGAGTGCGAGCCGGGCTGAGTCTGGGTCTGCTAGCCCGCAGGGACACGATGTTGTTCCTTCCCAGGTTGACGCGGAGGTTTTCAATGCGTTGCCAGACGACATGAAGGCCGAGGTTTTGGCTACGTACGGGCGACGCCCAGTCACGCCATCCCGGCCACAGTCCCCGAGAAAGGACGTGCTCGCGCAGCCAAGAAAGCAAACTACTCCGTCGAAGCGAGGTGGCATCCGTGGCCTGTTTGGCAGAGCTCAACGGCAGCGAGATGCACAGGCCGGCGTTGTCCAGACCAACTTTAGAGCACCTAAACGCGGAGAGGAGACACCGATCGAAGACGAGATCGAGGAACTGGATCCTGAATTTCTCGCCGAGCTCCCAGCAGACGTACGCAAGGAGGTAATTGACGATCACAGGCGCAGGCGACTCGCGCAAAAGGCTGGGCTCAATGCACCTTCGCGGAGACAACATGGCGCCGAAGCGGACGTTGTCTTACCAGGCGGACAGAAGCGAATCCAGTTCCCGGCACCTCCGCCCAAGGTCGCGTTCGCCAGTTCGGGTGTCACCTCGACAAGAGAGATCAAGGATATGCTGGACGCCTGGCACAACGAAACCCGAAGTGAGGGCCCGCATGGCGGTGACGTCGAAGTGTTTGAGAGCTATCTGACGAGAGTAGTTCTGGAGGAGAGGGACCTGGAAAAGGTTGTCATCCTGATGAGATGGCTTGAGCTGATCGTCGAGCAAGACGGGCAGAGCGGGAAGGGCCTGGAGGAGTGGAGAAGGGCCAGGAACCAACTGGAGGAGGCGGTGCAAGCGGCCGTGAAGCAGAGAGGCCTGGCGCCTCTGAGATTTGACTGACGACTTATGAGATGATACCACTGCTTGCGCGTCGAAACAACAGGATAACTTTAATCGTACAAGCTTGAAAAGTTCGGAATAGGGAAGAAAACAAGTCTATGATCGCTCGCTGTCTCGCCAGGTGACTCCTCGTACATTCATCCATCGCCCCTCTATTTCGTTCATCCCTCTCCCACAAACACATACAACATCAAATGGCTGAGTTAAGCCATGGTCATAACAGGACGGCCAACGCCGCTCCGACGCAGGCAAGCACGGCTGGGCCAGTGATCCTCGCCGCTGGGCTGGACAGGCGATACACGGACAGCTTGAGCGAGGCACCGCATGCCGTGGTGTTGTCACCCTCGCAGGGAAAGTTGCACTGGTTATCATCGAGCTTCTTCGAGATGCCCGCGATGCTCTGGGAACACCAGCACTCCCTAGAGCACGGTCAGTACTTTGCACACGCCGACACATCTCCCAGAGGACCGCTCAAGGGGACCATACCTCGCCCACTCAAGCCCTGCGTAGCGGTACTGGGTGTCGCCGTTGCTGCAGAAGGCGAGGCACATGGGCACCGTCATCTCGCCGCGCTTGACCTCGTTGATGCCGCCGCCGAGGGCGCGGGTGTGGTCCGAGCCGGGGATCTCGGTGGTCTCGTTGTAGCAGCCGTAGTAGCCGTACTTTTTCGAGTCGTTGTATATGGTGAGCTGGGACGACGCCTGCGCGGCGGCGACGGCCACGAGGAGGGCCAGAGCCACGATTAGCCGGCGTGCGAGCGCCATGCCGGGAGACGGTACAAGCATCGTAGACTGTCTCAGCCTTGAACCGATTGATTGACCGTCGAAGCCTGGGAAGTTCGGGCACTCGCCGAGGGGCCACGGACGTACGTAGCCGGGTGACTTCGCGATGATGCAACAGCTACAAATTGACACGCAAGGTCGCAGCTCTGCTACAATTGTTGGTTTTTGATTACCTTAGTTTCTCACCCCAATGGCCCCCTATGTCCAGAGTCCAGACTCCAGACGCGTGAGCTGAATTTTGGCGTTGCCGTCCGCCAAGCCCAAACGGGTCCCCCAGGTCATGGCGGTACTTGATGGAGCTAGCACCTGTTGCCAAGCAGGGCGCAAGCAGGGCGGTTCACTAACAGGAGCAAGTACCGTTCATGACCAGGCACTCTCCCGCATTCATCAGCTTTCCACCACAACTCCGCGTTTGTTCCCCACGCCGTTGGTCGTCGCATCGAGTTCGGTTTCGCTTCCTCGCCCACGACAAGCCTCTGGAACCCCCGACCGGACGAAACGAGCTCGGGCACCCCCTCCTCCGCACCTCGAACGATCCAATTGCCTGCGCGCACGACACGCCCAGCGACCGGGCGTACCTCCCTACCGGCACCATGAGCGGCTACATCGACTACAGCAAGACGACCAAGTCCAAGAACTATCGGGGCTCGTCGTCGTTTGCGACGTTTATGATCATCGGGCGTACGTTGATAGCACGCTCTCCTGCTCCGCGGCTGTGCCCGCATGGAGCTCCCTAGTCGATCGACCGACTGACTGACTGTGCCTCTTTCCCCCCTCTCGCAGCTACCTGCTTCTTCCTCGGCATCTTGTTCGCGTCGTTCCCGTACGACTTCCCGCTCCTGTGGTCCAAGGCGCCGGTGTCGGCCGAATACTACGACCAGCTCGAGACGCACCTCAAATGGATGCACCAGTCGCCGCCGCTGATCGGGCGCATGCTCAACATCATGGTGACGGTGGGCTTCGGCGGGCTCTTCATCAAGCTGTTCCGGCCTAGCGAGGCCAACTTCCTCTTTGACGGCGCGTCGCTGATCCTCTACACCATTGGCGTCGCCGTCTACGTGTCCAACATCGTCAAGGGCCTGCGCGCCGTCAGCTCGGGCCTGTGGCACAGCGAGGAGTTCAAGAACGCCAAGCCGCGCTTCGAGGGCGAGTTCATCCTCGGCCGCGAGGACAGCCTCAAGGTCCTCGCCGCGAGCAACACCATCCTCGCCCTTGTCCTCATTGGGGTTCTGGTGCTCCAGGCCGGCCAGTGGTACGCCGAGAAGCGTGACTGGGACGACGAGGCCGCCGCCGCCGAGGCGGAGAAGAAGGAGCCGTCCCCCAACACCAAGGCGGCGTCCAAGAAGAAGCAGTAGAGCGGGGGGGGATGTTCTCATCTCCTCTGTCAGCTCTGTCTGCTCGCGTGTTGCCCGCGCGGCAGGCCTGTATGAACAATGGGCGAAACTATATCTTGATAGCAGAGGGGGATGGGGAAAAGTGGTTGGAGGCGGCCATCGGAGGGCCAGTCGGGGTTCTTTCCTGTATGCATCGCAGTGGACAATCGCTGGGCCCCGAGTTTCTGGGACGACCCGGCAATGCTCGCTCCGGCAAATTGTATAGGTAGGCAAACAAGGAACCGCGGGCATATTAGGGCTTCGAGTCGTTTCTGTGGGACACATGAACGGGTCCTGCGTTCGTCGCAACCCACGAGCACGAGGCCGAGACGCAGCAGAAGCGGGCTCGCGATCCATAAAAAGCAAAATACCCCCTGCAAGCCCTGGGCATCTGGGGCCTGTAGCGGCGCTCGACAGCGATGAGGCGCCCCGTCGGGTGCGTGCGGGAATTTTTATCAGATCAATCTTATCAGATTTTCTCGGGACGAACACATCGTAAGCGGTTTAGGCGCCGCCGCGCTCGCATGCATCCCCTCCCACGCGGCACTCTGTCTGGTAACGCCTCCCGTCCTCGCTCGTCAGCGACGGCGGGCATTGCCTCATGCCCATGCACGTTCCCCTCCGTCCGTCCCTCCCTCTGGGCCCTAGGTCCGTCCCTCGGCTCCTTTGGCCCACGTAGACAGGCCGAGCGCGCCCGTGAAGCCTGCTACACAGTGCCGCCTCGCCCTGTACGAGTACGCGGCGTCGCGGGCATCCATCCCGGGGAGGCGTGCGGGCTTGTTTATCCCTCAAGCCCATCTCCGCGCGGGAGGCCTGAACGCCTCGGAAGTCGAGCGAGAGGGGATAAGGGGGGGGGGGGGGAAGGGGGCCGCGGACGGCGGCACGGAATGAGGACACGGGGAGAGGATAGACGCAAGAAGAGAGAGAGAGAGAGAGAGAAAACAGCGCTGTTGTACTGGCGAGAATTGACGCTGCGACGCGAGAGCCTGTGATACTTGGCTGTACCGCAGTGACATTGCTGGATTAAACGCTCATACCACGGCGGGAGGCAGCTTGACTGCATGGCCTGGGCCTAGCAGGCAGGTGTCTTGCGACAAGGGTCGGGGCAAAAGCACATGCTGGTGCCGGAGCTGATGGCGGTGCCCATGAGCCGCAGGCGGCACGAGAGCAAGCGTCGTGTCTGGCGATGGATGAGGCAGTTTCGGGATGCCGCGCTCGTGCGTGCGCACTGCGCAGTGCCATGCGAAGTACACGGGACGCCTACCAATACTCCAACCCTTCCAAGGTCCTGATTGCGGAACGAATGACGGGGAGGAACTCCCTCGCTGAAGCTACCTAATAAGGTGCGTACAGTAGGTGCCTTAGGTACGGCTTTGCCCGCCGGCACAGCGCAACCTTGAACGGGACGGGGAGTCATCAGGGCGCCATGGGCGCAGGGACTGGGCTCAACTTTAG
Organism: Purpureocillium lavendulum; assembly: GCA_029168975.1. NCBI lineage: Eukaryota > Fungi > Ascomycota > Sordariomycetes > Hypocreales > Ophiocordycipitaceae > Purpureocillium > Purpureocillium lavendulum. The sequence goes on from JAQHRD010000001.1 coordinate 2,391,390, forward strand.
GTAGACGAGTCTGGGGGGGCTGATGTCACCCGGCTCGGCAGCGGACCTGCCGATAGCGCGTGCGATGGGAAATTTTTCGTCTCATCGGCGCTCTGCCCGCGTTTCTGCACTCGTACGTAGGCTGAGGTGGGCTTCCCTTCCATGCTTGGGCACGGTGCTGGCGCCTAGTGCATACTGTACCGCGCAGGACCCACGGGCCATGCGCCTGGCGCTGGGGCTTCCACTGATGTGCCCGCATCGCCCACTGACCGCCGCCACCGCCAACCATCGTCCCCAGTTGCACAGTCCCGTCTGTCTCCATCCACAGATCCTCGACAGCCCGCCATGTAGCGACCAAATTCTGGAACCCCCCTCGTCCCTCCTCCCCGTCCCTCACCGACTGCGATTCCATACGACGAGTCACCCAGTTCCTTATAATGCCCTGACTCCTCTCCCCTCCTCTCCCTCTCTCGTCTCGTTCTCCTCCTCGACGCCCGTCCCGTCCCGACCTGCTGCACCCACTGTCCCGCGTCCCCGACCTCGGCCGTGACTCCGAGTCTTTGTCGGTGCTTCTGTGGGTTGCTCGGTCGCTGCATCATGCGCAACGCTGCCCCACGTCGACTTCTCCCCGGGCCTTGATTCTCACAATCCATACGACGTCTTGTGCTGCGCTACGACGCCCGATTCAATACTCGCCAAGAGACGTCGTGCGACTGCGACCACCCGCCCTCGGCTGACCGTCCCGTTACCCTGGTCGTCTGCCACGGCGCAGAGCCGTCACCCCTCCCCTCCTCGTACGCCGGCCGCTGCTGCCCGCGCACCGCCCTCGACGCAGTGAAATAAGGCGAGCGAGACGACGGCGACGGCTCGTTCGTTCTCGCAGCCACCGTCTCCCCCTCGAATGACTACATTCTCCGACATGGAGCCGAGCCCAATCTCGGTCGAGGCCGCCGCCCCGAGCCTTGCGCTGCGGGGCAAGACGGCGCTCATGGACGCCATCGAAGACGTCTTCTACGGATCCGTGAGTTCCTCTTGGTCCATTCTAGATCCCCGCAGCGGCTGCAGAGTCTGACGGATTACAGGTTGCTGGCGTCGTGGGCAAGTATATCGAGTACCCGTTCGACACCGTCAAAGTCAGGCTCCAGAGTCAACCCGATCACCTCCCCCTCCGATACAAGGGACCCCTCGACTGCTTTCGACAATCCATACAATCCGATGGCCTGTACAGCTTGTACCGGGGAATCACTGCGCCACTGGTCGGCGCCGCGCTCGAGACCAGCAGCCTGTTCCTGTTCGAGAGCATGGGCAGGGAGATTCTGTACACCAGTGGCCTGGCATCCCGAGACAAGAGTCTATCCCTACCGACGCTGTGGATGACCGGTGCATTCTCTGGTGCCTGCACTTCATTTGTCCTGACGCCCGTCGAGCTCGTCAAGTGCAAAATCCAGGCTCCTATGCTCGCCGAGGGTGCCACCGTTGCCCCGCTCCGTCCCATCTCCGTCATCCGAGACGTATATCGCCACGAGGGTCTGCGGGGCTTCTGGCACGGGCAGCTAGGAACTCTGATCCGCGAGGCAGGCGGTTGTTCTGCCTGGTTCGGCGCCAAGGAGACCGTCACAGCCATGTTCTACAACCTCCACACGCGCTCTGCCACCACCGAAGCCGAGAAGCAGTCCATTCTTTCCAAACCGCTACCCATCTGGCAGCAGGCGCTCGCCGGCGCGTCGGCTGGCGTCTCGTACAACTTCCTCTTCTTCCCGGCCGACACGATCAAGTCGCGGATGCAGACAGTACCCCTCGGCGGCGTGACGCAGAAGCGCACGTTCTGGAACGAGGGAAGGGCGCTGTGGCAGCAGCATGGCATTCGCGGCATGTACCGCGGCTGCGGCATCACCTGCCTCCGGTCGGCACCGAGCTCGGCCTTTATTTTCATGGTCTACGACGGCCTCAAGCGCAACTTTCCGCTGCAATGATGAGGCGATAGAGGAGGGTATCTAACAGGGTTCGCGCATTGGCAGCGTGGTACAGTTGATGATGTTGTTTCTTGTCTTCTATGTTTCGCGCGTCGGTCGGTTTTGGGCTAGGCATTGGTACGGCGTTTCATATCAAAGCATTGTCGATTTTGTCCAGACGAATCACACATTTATAACGACGGGGGATCTTTCTAGCGACAATAGAGGAATACATGTGCGCCAAGGTGCACATTCAATGTCGGAACAACTAGCCTTCGGTCGCTGGCGATAGTCTTTACAAGCGCTCTTCTGCCCAGTCTCAGCCAATTATCAACCTTCCAAGTACGGGTATTGGCAAGCATCGTACTACTCCGTCTTGTCCTCCTTATCCGACTCCTTGTCTGACAGGTCCCAGTTGTTGAGGTAGCCGGCGCCGGCGCACAGGTAGGTGGCGAAGCCGAGCCAGGCCAGGTACGGCGCCTGGCACAGGGCGGCGGCTTGGTCGATGGGCCACCACAGGTAGGCGATGTAGCTGTTGAGGCCAGCGAGGACGAGGATGTCGGCAGTGGCCTCGACGGGCCGCTTGGCGACGAAGAAGAGGGGCATCCAGGCCAGGTTGAGGCCGAGCTGCACCGTATAGAGCGTCATGGAGGCGCGTGTGGTGCGGATCGTCTCGGGCGGGTTCAGAGGCGAAAGGCCAGCGTGGGCAGCCCGGTAGGCGGCGTAGCCCATCAGTCTGAGGTGAGGTGTAAGTGTCAGCTACCGTCACCAACGCGGATTCGATGGTCGCAGCAAGCGCTAGCATCTACAGCGAGGAAGCGGAAGCCTCACCCGTAAAGGACAGTCCACACGGGACCAAAGACCCAGGGCGGGGGACGCAGAGCCGGCTGCTTCAGCTCCATGTACTTCTTTTGCGTCTCAGAAGCTGAAGCGTCTTGCGTCAGCGATGCGCACAGGGGAAACGGGCGCCCCAAAGGGATGAGGGTTGCTCACGGCGCGTGCCGTAGCCCACGGCCGTGCCCAGCGCGATGGGGAGAAGGACCGAGGCCGCCGGGTGGAGGAAGACGGCCTCAGGGATGGTGATGCTCGGGATAAAGGTCGTCATCCTGGCAGCGTGAGCGCTTGTGCGCAGATTGTAGCTATGGTGATGATGTGAGGGTCGGAGACGCGACGGTGAGTTGTACGTTGAGCAGAGGGAAGCTACGAAGCGGCAGGAGGAGTCGCCTGGGCGCTATAAGTTGGTGAGGTACGAGTATGTCGTCATGGCGCCAGCGGGAGAGGCACTGCGATGGGGGGCCGGGTTTATTAGCCGGCCCAGGCGCACTTTGCTGGGGCCGTGAACGGCCAAATAACGAACTGCGCGACAGACTATCTTGGGACCATTGTTCGCCAAGCGCACATGTCTCGGCATGGGTAGAGATGAATGCGCGTCGATTGTTCGTTGCGCATCTGGCAGCGGCGTCGAATGTCAGACGTGCATTGACAGGCTCGCAGATTGAGTTCCTGTCCGCCAGGCTAACCGGTTCGGATCTCTGGCGAGTGGCCCGCACCCCAGCACCTACCTATCCCTGCAGGTCGGCCCCGCGTACGCCGCCACACGTGACGCGACTCGGAGTCCGTTGAGCACGGGCCAGCGAGTTTAATGGGTTCGCGCTGCGGCGCGTCTGGACGCGTCTCGACACGCCAGATCATGGCGCGCGGCAACGGCAGGGCGGGCCTGGCCGCCATTTTTAACCGCCCCGGTACCGCTCACCACACCACCGCAACCCACCCAGCTGCCCTCCTCCACCTTCCCAACGTCAAGCTTCACCTACGACTGACTGCTTGCTGCTCCAAACACCCTGCGATCCGAGGAAAGAGCCAGCATTGCCTTCTCCAGCATAACGCCGCAGTCGTCGGAAAGGACGCATCGCGCATCCTCTCTGTCTGCAATGCCTCGCTCTGCGCTGGGAAAGAGAACCCGCGACGCCGCGGAGGCTGGTGAGTGCATCTGACGCCGTCCCTGCACAAGCTTCGGACCGCCCTTGCTAACGCCGCGCCTTCAGTCGTTCTCAGGACGCCGAGCAAGAGGGTTCGCCGCTACGACGCGTGCGCCGTCCGCGGCGCCGACGATGAGAACTATGATCCCGCCGACGTCGACGGCAGCGACGATGAGGCCGAGGTCGAGATTGAGGTCGTCACGGAACGTCCGCAAAAGCGTCAGCGCTCCCTTTCACTGGCCTCGACGGCCAAGAAGAATCCAGTCACGCCTTCCACACCCCGGCACCGTGATGCCCTGACTGGCTACCCTACGACGCCCCGGCATGCCGTCATGTCGGCCGGCAAGCTCTTCAAGCGGCTCACGCCACAGTCGCCTCTCTCGCCCTCCACCATCCAGACGGTCTACCACTCGGCACGACAGCTCTTCGCGCGCGGCGCCGAACCGGGCCAGCTCATTGGCCGCGAGGCCGAGCGGGAGCAGCTGACGCGCTTCTTGGACCGGTGCACCTCGGCGTCTCCCCACGGCTGCCTCTACGTCAGCGGAGCACCCGGTACCGGCAAGAGCGCCATGATCACGGAGGTCACCGGCAAGTACTCGCAGTGCGAGGGCGTCCGCAGCGCCTTCATCAACTGCATGAGCATCAAATCGTCCAAGGACCTGTACAGCACCCTCCTGGCCGCCCTGGGATTGGACGGTGATCTGACCGAGGCGGACGCCATGGCCGCACTGCAGCAGGCGTTCTGCCCCAAGACTTCATCCGACACCGTCTACCAGGTGACGCTAGATGAAATCGACCACATCCTCACCATGGGCCTGGAGAGTCTCTACCGCGTCTTCGAGTGGTCCCTGCAAAACTCGTCGCGACTCGTGCTCATTGGCATTGCGAACGCGCTCGACCTCACGGATCGGTTCCTGCCCCGTCTCAAGTCGAAGAACCTGAAGCCCGACCTGCTCCCGTTCCTCCCCTACACGGCGGTCCAGGTCAAGAACATCATCATCACGCGGTTAAAGTCCCTCATGCCCGAGGGCAAGGAGGCTTACATCCCCTTCATCCACCCTGCCGCCATTGAGCTGTGCTCGCGTAAAGTGGCCAGCCAGACCGGCGATCTGCGCAAGGCGTTCGAGATATGCCGCCGGGCCTTGGATCTGATTGAGGCGGAGACCCGATCGAAGCACGAGGAGGAAGCTAGGGAGAAATTGCTGCAGATGACACCATCCAAGAAACCACTCGGAGAGAACGTCAACGGCACCGGCGCGACGTCCGGCACGAGGAGCGTCGTACAGATCATGGCCACGTCGCTCAAGGCGTTAACCGCAGAGACGGCGCCACGGGCCTCGATTGGACACCTCAACAAGATCACGGCGGCTGCCTTCAGCAACGGCACCACTCAGCGTCTCAAGACGCTGAACTTGCAGCAAAAAGCGGCGCTCTCGTCCCTGGTGGCCTATGAGAATCGAACCCGGAGCATGGCACGGTCGGGCGGCAGCGGACCTTGCACGCCGTCCAAGTCGCAGTCCCTGGCACCCACCGTCAAGATGCTCTTCGACACGTACTGCCAGCTGTGCACGCGCGACTCGGTCCTCCACCCGCTGTCGAGCTCCGAGTTCCGCGAGGTGGTGGGCAGTCTCGAGACGCTGGGCCTGGTGAACGCGGTGGACGGCAAGAACGGCAGCTTCGCGGCGCACACGCCCAGCAAGCGCGGTCGCAAGAGCGCGGTGCCGAGCGGCGACGAGAGGAGGATTGCGAGCTCAGTCAGCGAGAAGGACATGGAGTCGGTCACGGACGGCGTCGGCGCGGGCATCCTCAAGAGCATCCTCATGGGCGAGGCGTTGGACTAGATTGGGCGGCCTCGGCTGAGGCAATTGTATACCGGCTGCATTTCTGCATGGGTTTGGCGCGTCTGGAAAAAGGGAACGCATTTTGCATGAGCATTGGCGCTGGCGTTTGAGCACAGGTTGGATGTTGGTCGTCGTTGGTCGTTTACATGAGCAAGCATAAATACCACGGTGACTGCGGACGACAGGGTACCTACTTAGGTAGACAGCAACGTCACCTCGACAAACAAGCAAGGTTTTGCAAGGCAACAAACGGGAATGCAACAGTTCACGCCCTGTACTGCAATGTACTCCGTAGTACGTACTGTGTTTGTGATACGCTGGAATAACAGGGACGAGACGTGTTTCTTCTCATTATTACCGAGCACTCGAGTGAAATTGCAAGCTGCAACTTGGGAGGCGGGCGAGTCGACACCCAACCAGGTTCCCGGGGCCGGGTGCCGGGCGCCATGGGCTGCACGGTGTGTAGGACAGCCTGGGCCGGCACGGAAGCGCCTTCGGGATGGCAAGCCACCAGCGGGCGAGCGGGCGGACGAGCGGCGGGCGTGGCACAACAGGCCTGGCAGTATTAACTCCATCACGAGACCGGACGAATGAGGCGTGGGGCGTAGGGCGGCTCAAGCCCGGCCGCGTTGTGGCAGGTTGGGCCCGCCGCCGCCGCCGCCGCCGACGGCCGGGGGGTCGAAGGGGGGGGGGAGGACAAGCATGAGCTTGGTCCATGTCCTGTGTCCAACAGACAGTCTGTGCGATGGGAGCGCGAACGGTGCCCGGGACGGAGCTTAGAGGAGCGGCCGCCGCCAGAGGCCGCCAACGCCGATGTGGTGATGAGCGTGGCCCTTGTTGCTGCGGCCGCGAGCGAACGAGCGTGCAAGCGAGCATGGCCACGGGGGGACCAGAGCGAGGAGCAGCGGATCGGCGTGCTGATGGAGGGGGCGAGGATTTTCTCGCGCGGAAGCGAAGGCGTGCGCGTACGCGTGCGTGCGTGCGTAGGCATGTACGCCGAAGGGGGGGCTGAGCGTGCCGTGTAAGCCGGCGAAGCGAGGCATCGTGAGCAGGGCCTCTGCTGCGCTCGCCTCGCGCGCGCGTCGGAGGCTACATGTGTATGTACTGTATGTACCAACATGCGGCGTGGGCCAGCGACGGCCTGCGGGTTGTTTGGCGGAGGCAGTGCGTGACGGGGACGTTTATTTCCGGGCCGGCGGCTTTGGAGCGCATATTGCGCAGGCATGCATCCGGGTGTTGTTGATGCGTTGTGAGAGAGCGAGAGAAGGAAAGGCGGCAGCGGATAGGCAGTTGAAACGCTGCGCGCTGGGGACGGGTCACACCGTCACACACACATCCCCGGAAAACGGGCGACGGCTCGAGCCGAGAGCAGCAACGGCGCACGGGATGTGTCCGAGTACCTACCTAAGGTATTACTCCGTACGTAAGGTACTTGGTAGGTAGAACCAAGCTTTCTCTTGGCACCACGAGGGGCCGTCTTGGTTTGCCCTTTGGTGGTTCGGCGACGATTTACGGTCTTGGCAAACGTGGTTCGTTCGTGGCCCGAGACGGGTCGAGCATGGTCGTTCCAGGTTGTTCTGCGGTTCACCCCTGGCGCCGTCGACCGGGTGGTTTGCAAAAAGGGTTGTCGGGTGCTGGCGCAAGTCCGCGCCAGATACCTTGCCTTGCTGTAATACCTTGGCCACCTTTATTATGGAGTACCCTTGGTATGGACGGTAGAGGAGGGGTTCGGCTGGGATGAATGAGGTGCTTCCGCGCCTCCATGGGTTGATCGAAGTGGTTAATTAGCCCTTTCGCTTAGGCGCCGGGACGCTTTCTCATGTTAGGCAGGCGGCGATGGCGGACGCGCCCGCACGCGGGCAACAACGAACGAACCGGGGGGTTTCAGCGGCGGCGGCGGCGGCGGCGGCGGCGGGCTGTGGGCTGTGGAGGGCACGAGGGCTGTTGACGTGCAGACGAAAGGTGCAATCAATGCCTTGCTGCTTTTCATGTCTTGTCTTATTATTACCTGTGCCTGACGGATCGATTACTCGCGTTACGTTAGGTGGGCACTGGGCAGTGCCGGCGGTCATCTGCTGCCCACCCGCTGCCCATCTGCTCTTTTTATGCCGGAAGACCAAGACGGATGCCCGGCAGCTCCTTCCCACTGTTCTCTCCTCTGTCCGTTGAAAGGCACATAAATACCGTACCGAGCACCTCGCGCATACGAGGTAGGAAAGGCCCAAGATCCATCGACTCAGAAGCATGTTGGCGGAGCGCTCCTGCCCGCCTAGCTCCCCATAAGCGCCAGCCGGCTTTCACCAGTGGCCTCTTCCTGCTCACTGGTCTCCGACTTTCCACTGCATCTCGTCCCTGCTCTCCCGCTGACCTCGACCCTCCTCGCCGCGTCTGACTTGTTTTTCTTCTTCTGTAAGGGCCGCAGTCCAGCAGTCCAGCCCGAGTCGAGCTGCCCGAGAGACGTCCGAATCGTCGACGCTCGACACCCACCCGCCACCACCAACCTTCACCACCAGCGGGCTGAGGTGGTGGTTGCTCCACCGCAGACCACCACCCACCACCACCACCACCAGTCCACCACCCCCCCCCCCGACCCGCGCCGTGGCCGCACCCGCACGCCCGCCGCAACCACGCCGACGTCTCCGCCGTCGCCTCCGCCTCGACAGCCAGAGCGGCAGAGGGAATGACCAGACCACCAACTCCGCCCAGTTTCCGCCGTATCCTCCCCGTCGCCGAGTCGCACATCCATCCTCGACCGCGCGCAATCGCTTAGCTTGCGGCCAGCGTCGCGCGTCCATCGCCAAGCCTGCCGCGCACACTGGGTCCAGCCGCCAGCGCCGCGCTCCCGCCGTTTGTCACATCTTCTAGTACTTCGTGGGGGTGTGGGCGTGTCGTCGTGTTGCTACGCCGAGCGACCCGACCCCTCGACGACACCCGACAGATTCAACCACGCGCAGGCCTCCTCCACACCGACGCTGGCATCGTGCAAACGCATCGCGAGCCGTCGCCTTCTCGGCCTCCGCGAGGCGCTCCCATCAGGGACCGACGGCCATGCCGTCGCCGTCGTCGTCGTCGGCAGCACGGCCTCAGCTGGAGGGCGACACCCGCCTGCCCGCCTCGTCGTCGTCGCCCGACCTGCCCGTCGCCGCTGATGCCGCCCCTTCCCCCGGCGACAGCTCGCGGTCGTCCTTGCAACCCAATGGCAACGGTGCCAGCGACTCGTCCTCGTCCCCGAGACACTCCTCCTCCAGCGCCCGCCCTCCGCCGCCCCCCGCTACCCCTCCCGCCGCGCGTCCGAGCCTCTTCTCGCGCTTGAGTCTGCCGCTCCCGCTGCGGAACCGCAATCGCAATCTTATCGATTTCCACATTCGCTGCGACGAGCCGTACAAAAAGTACAGCGCCGGCGACTCCGTCCGCGGCGTCGTCGTTCTCGCCCTCGTAAAGCCTTTGCGGATAACCCACCTCGTCGTTTCCCTCCATGGCTACGTCCGCGTTCTCAAAGATCCCGCGTCAGCGGCAAAGGCGCATCTCGCCCCTACTTTGGCTTCGCATGGCCCCTCCAGACGACCACAGTACCACGGCAATGGCTTGGCAAGTCTGTTCCAGGATGAGCAGGTCCTCAGCGGCGAGGGCAGGATCGACACAGGTCGCTATGAGTTCGGGTTCGAGCTGGTCTTTCCGGACAAGGAATTGCCCAGCAGTATTGACGTAGGTCCGCGCATTGGATATGAATGCGCTCAATGGCTGACCCATCTCTTCTAGTTTGAGCGAGGGACCATCTCCTACATGATCACAGCGACAGTAACGAGGCCGACGACGATTGCCCCGACGACGACTTGTGACAGGAGAGTCATGCTGTCACAGTTGATAGACATTGGCCTACTTCCGCCCCCACGCCCGAGAACCATATTCCTGGAGCCGATCTCGAAGCGTTCGCGGAGGAAAAAAGCGGCCGCCGTGGAAAAGTCTATCGTCACTTCCTCAGAGGTCAATGACGTCGCCTCCGAGGCCGACTCGGTCGACCGCTCCGTAACAGCCGACGAATCCAACCGAGAGAGCCAAACGGATCACCGAAGCCAGATTCCGAGCGATGTGCGAAGTGAAGTCAGTGGTGAGAGCGGTCGCAGCGCAAGCACGGCCATGAGTCGGGTGGACCTCGCGCAGCTCTCACAGGTCGGGTCGGCTATGACGCCTGCGGCGAAACAGCAAGTCGTGGATGACAAGACCATAACAGCTACAATAACGTTGATAAAGGGCGGTTGTCTGCCCGGCGACAGCGTCTCCGTCAAGATCATGGTTCAACACATTAAGCGCGTCAAGAGCATGACGGGCGTCATTGTGACGCTGTTTCGACAGGGCAAGATGGACACGTCGCCATCGCCAGCCGCGTTCAAGGATTCGGCCCTCGGCGAAGTGCGTGGTCTCGAGAAGGAGGAGATGTATCCACGATCACGAACGGGGATCGGGGGCTTGTCACTTTCGTCGACAAGCTCTACCAGCGTATTCCGCAAAGACCTGGACCAGAACGCGGCGCCACTCATCATTGACCCGGTGTCTCTGCAGGCATCTGTCACCGTGTCCGTCAGGGTCCCTGACGACGCTTTTCCGACGATCAAGGGAGTACCGGGGGATATGATAAGCTTCAAGTATCAGGTGGAGGTGGTGGTGGATTTGGGCGGCAGGCTAGCAAGCCAGCTTCAGGGCGGACAGTCCACGTCGAGGCTCGGACCGTACGGCTACGGCAGCTCTGACCAGGGGAACAATGCGTACGGGCCCAGGCGGCCGGTCAACATTGCCGACACGGCACAACTGAGGAGGGAAAAGGGAGTCATTTCCGTGTCCATGGAGACCGTCGTTGGCAGCATGGACAGCTCTAGAGCGCGTAAACCACTGCCTAGGTCGCCAGATACGAGGGCGGTACGCATTGCCGAGAGCGACGACGAAGAGGTCATTCGCCCAGAGGCGATGCATCACAACGAAGCGTCCCCGAGCTACTTCGAAACAGACGGTCAGTTACACCCCAACGGTTACCCGCCTACGCCGCGGCTGGGACAGCCGTCATATCAGCATGCGACGCAGGGCGAGCCGTCGCACGCCAATGGGTATCACCCTATTGCGGCGCCTTCATACGTCCCGCCGCCAGAGATTCCGAGCGAGCACGGCATGAGTGAGAAGGAGCGGATACGGCAGGCAGAAACACGGCTGCTACCCAGCCAGCCTGAGACGTCCGTAACAGCGGGTCCCTCGTCGGCGCCGGCGGATGATGACATTTACGACGCCGAAGACACGCCACGAGTACAGTTCTCTGCGCCGAATGCTCCGACCAACGACGATACGGAAGCAGGGCAAGCAGGGCCCTCGGCGCCCACGGAAGAGGAGCTGAACGTGACGCGGCCGACAGAGGACAAACAGGAACTCGAGCGGCAGCGACTGCTGAACGAAGCCAGCGCGCCGCCGGAGTTTCCCGACGACGCAGATAGGCGAGGCGAGGGCTCGTCCTCGCAGAATGCGCCACAAGACGCCGAACCATCAGCACCGGTGCTGAACGAAGACGAGGACGACTACCCGGGCTACGGCGCTGGTGCCGGCTCATCGACAGCTGGAGGCGCCACCAGCCATGCGGAGCAACTGCCGGCCTACGAGCGGTGACCGCGCCCGCGCCCGATTACCTGCCATTGCGGATAAGTGGCCGCATTTTCTTGGACAAATGTATGGCAGAGACGTGCGAGTGGCAAGCAAGCCGCGCTGTCAAACTGACGACGGCGGGCACCGGGAGCTTGTCTTTCCTTCATATTCACGTTCACAAGACATGTAGCAAGACAGCACGCGGCGTTAGGAGAGGGAAAACCATGGGCAGCTAGGCCCGTGGAAGGGCATGAAGCATGAAACGGTGTTGGTTTACGACACTTGATGGCAATGAATACGAAACATCGTGAGCGTTGTCGATACATCGATACATGTGTACATGGTGTCTATCGTGATTGACGGGAGGCTATATGAGTGGTGTCTCGAAACCCGCCCAAGACTCGTTTAGTATCTCGAATTGTACAGTCATTGTATACAGCGGGGAGACCGACAGCAGTTTCTGACGGTCTCTACCCGTCCATCTCTATCGCGCACGCAGAGGGGGGGGGCATCCAAAGCAAAGACGTCAGGTCGCACACTCCTCACAGGTGACGTGGGCGAGCAGAGAGCGTCCATGCGTCGTCAATGCTGCAGGACCACGGGCCGGCCGTCCTCCCAGTTGTGTATGCTGTCGCGGATGTTAACCCAGTAGCGGAGGCGGACGGCCTCGCGCTTGGCGGCGTCGACATCGTCGCGGCGAAAGGCCTCCTCAAGGACGCGCTCGCTGTCGGCGACGCGGGCGTCGTTTTCGTGGCGGAGGGGCTCGAGGTCGTGGGGCCCGGCGGCTTCCTCGATGGCCTCGTGGGCGTCCATGACGGCGGCGAGGAGGGCGGGCTGGTCGTCGGCGCGCAGGGCCTCGTCGGCGGCGACGTCGACGCCGCGGAGGGCGAGGAGGTACTGGGCGCGCAGGAGCGGGTTGGCGAGGGTGCGGTAGGCGTGGTTGATGGCGGCCGACGACGCCTCGGCGCGGGTCTTGGGCGCGCCCGGCGGGTGCTTGTCTGGGTGGTGGGCGGCCTGCAGGCGCAGGAACTCGCGCCGCAGCAGGGCCGTGTCGATGGGGAAGTGGCCGCGCGGCGGGGGGCCGTCGGGCAGCGTCGAGGGGAAGTAGCCGTAGAGGGTGTCGGGCTCGGATGGCGCCGTGGATGATGATGGTGATGATGATGATGAGGCGGCGGTGTCTGCTGCGGTGGCATCATCCTCGGCGGCCGCGGCGGTCGCGGCGGCGGACGAGGACGGTGAGGACGAGGACGAGGCCATGGCCGTGTGCGAGAGGCGGGAGCGTTGCTGTAGGGGTAACCGCGGCGTAGACGTAGCGGCAAAGGATTTCGCCGTTGCCGCCGTGGGCGTCCATTGCTGTGTCTGCATCTGCTGCGCCTTGCCGCTTCTCATCCTCGTAGTGGCCGGCATCGTCGTCGTCGTCGTCGTCGTCGTGGACATGGCCATGGCCGCCCCTGGTGGCAAGCTCGCCGCACGCCGGCAGCGGCCGCACGCGCGCACAGCCGGGGACAGCATTCTGTCGCCCGCGCAGGTGTGAGAGCAGTGAGAGCAGTGAGAACGGAGAAACGAGAAGCGAGGCGGAACGTTGCTCCGAGTCGTCACGACTCTCTCTATCGCTCCGTCGTCGTCGTCGTCGTCGTCGCTCAGATCCGGGGATATATCTTGGACTCGATGCAAGGTCGAAAAAGTGCGGAGCCGCGGGCGGCAGTGGCGGCCGTGACGACATGCATGCCAATCAACGCGCCCCGGGGTCCGGCGACAGCTCGGAGGACCGAGTGGGCCCCGGTTTTATTTTCCAGGTTCCCTGCGAAAGTATTAACTAGTTAACGTTACGTACTTGGGAACTTTGGATGCTTGGGTGGCACCTCAACCATCTCCCCCTGGGGTTCCTTGGTTGCTTGGGTTGCTCAATTTATTACAACCACATCTCAGCGATATCCATATCCAACGTCATGCGAGACCGTCCGCCAAGAATACCACGTTTCGTATGCGCCCGATCTCTGTCTGGCTTTGTTAAACACATCGCACATGTGATTGGGGTCGCTCAACATGGCCCAAATCGCGCCGGCCCCTGCTTGACGACGGGCGACGATGTGTGCGCCGACTCACCGAGGGGTTGAGGACTCCCTGGCAGCCAGAACCCGCTGTTAGACGGGACGTGACCGACATGCCATACCCGCATGAGACGGTGCAATGCGAACATCAGCCCACGTCTAAACAGGACTCTATCCTTCTTCTTGGCACTGGCGGCATACGGACGGGGTAATGACCACCAGGCCGGGTCTCCCGTCTGAGTTGGCGAGATGATCGATCAGTGTGCCATCGGGAGTGGCCCAAGGCTGGGTACATCAGGGGTCCTCCAGTCACTGCCCTTTTAGACGTTGCCCGCGTTCTCACTGTAGCTGTGCTGTGCTGTGCTGGACTGTGCTGGACTCACACGTCGCCGACTCGTATCAAATTGCTGCTGGACACCGCAAAGGGTTCCAGGCGTGCTGCAGAAGGGCGACCGTGAATAAAGAGAACTGCATCTAGAGTTGTGTGCGCCAAGCATATTTGGTGACGGCCTCACCGCCACCATCTCCCATCCTAGGGGTGCATTGACGGCGCCCTGGGCCTCCCCTGATCGCATTGTCTGCCGAGACCTCGTGGCAGTGCGCTGGTCACCGCGAGATGCTCACGGGAGCGGCCATGAGCCCGCCACCGGGGCTTACAATGGGGGCTATTGCGCGGGAAGGCCTGCCCTCGAATCTTATGCGGCGGCTCAAGATGCCTCCTGCTCGTACGAGTGCTCGTACGCAACTTTCCAATGGGGACATGGGATGAGCTGTGTCTGTTGTTCAGGGTTCGCTATTTAAATCGCAGCGTCTGGCTCCCTCGCCCTCTGCATCAGGCTCTCCCATTGTATCCCGTCCTTTCTTCATGCGTAGGCCTCGTACCTTTGCCCTTCGCGATGCGCAACAACGTCCTTGCCGCCGCCCTACTGGTTGGCGCGGCGAGCCTCTCCGCCGCTGCCCCTGGTTACCCTACCCGTCCCGAGGGAGATCAAGCCGGGGCCCCGGCGGCAACGACGGCGTCATCTAACACGATCGTGGCGACTCGTACCGTGGCTCATGCCTGTGCCGAGGTGAGCGCCTCGTGGGCAGCGCAGATCGTGGCTAGCCCAAAGGGTGCGGATTTTCTCTACTCACAGGCCTTCTGTCTCCCTATGATCCATGCTGACGATGCTTGACCCTCAGCAACCCCCACGGTTGGCGCTGCGCTCGCGCACGAGTGCTTAAAGTCGGTTCCTCTGCACGCGTGGGAAGCCGGCAAGCTCATCGACAGCCTCGTGCCTTACCTCGAGTGGCAGAGCGACGCCGCTTATAAGAAGGATCCACCTGAGGGCTACCACCACCCTGGCTTCGATATCTTTGCCAACCTAGCCAAGGTCAAGGATAGCTTAAACGCGAGAAAGTATAAGAGCGAATATGCCTTCCAGACGGACCTATACGAGACCGTCTTCGCCCCTGGCCAAGACGGTCATTATCTGTTCTACCCTGACGCTTTGGCGCGAGCTTTTAAGTGGCGTCGCGACCACTCCCTAGTATCTATCAGCGAGGACGGCAAGTCTCTGCCTGTCATCAAGCTCTATGGTAAGTACCCGTTACTGTGTCGACGATTCGGCGCCACGCAAATGCAGTATTGACATGACTGCAGAGGATGTTACCAAGGACCCCAAGACGGCTCGAGCTGTCGTCAAGATCAATGGAATCGACGCCAGCAAGTACGTTGAGAACACGGTCAGTAGGGCCTCTGTGGGACACGACAGAGACGCCGCCTACAACACCATGTTCTACAGCAAGGCGGGCGGCGCCCGTGGCGGAGGCTATTTCAGTGGCGGCGGACGAATCGACATCATCTACCAAGGCCCTACTACTACCTTCACCTTCGCCGACGGCGACGAGCTGACGGTCGAGAACAAGGCCAAAGTCATTGGCAACATGACCGGCGTCGTCGACGGAGAGTCTTTCTATAGCGTTTTCTGTAAGCCCCAGAAGCCGCGGCGACCGGCCAAGAAGTCTTACTCACTCGTCGAGTACCCCAAGCCCATCGTTTCGACGAGCGACGGCGTCCTGTCTGGACACTACCTTGGCGGCGACGGCTTCGATGAGGTGGCCGTTCTCGTGGTGAAGTCCTTCAAGACGGACATGGCCGGGTTCCAGGCCGTGATGCAAGATTTCATCCGCCTGGCCAAGGCCGACGGCAAGACGAGACTTATCGTCGACTTACAGGCCAACGGCGGGGGTTATGACGTACTAAGCGTCGAAATCTTCCGGCAGCTTTTCCCCCAAATCCAGGAGAAGAAGTACTACCGTTGCAAGCAGAACACGGGCGTCAAGGGTATCGCCCGTGTCTATAGCGATGCCACCGAGGATTTCGACCCGGGCAACTTTGATGAAGAAGAAGACCCCGTCAGGTACATGTACCTATCCAGGATGAACTATCGCTCTGGTCTCAACCTTACGATGGACAAGTTTGCGACATTCGAGGACAAGTTCGCGCCGCACATCCACAGGGGCTCGGAATACACGGCGCTCGTACGCGACGACTACAACGACCCGGTGTCCACATGGAACAGCGGAATCGAGGTCACAGGGTACGGCAGCCGCAGCAACATGACGCAGCCCTTCAAAGCCGAAGACATCGTGCTTCTCCACGACGGCGCCTGCAGCTCCGCCTGCGCGGGCGCTTCGGAGATGCTCATCGCCCAGGGCGGCGTCAAGTCGGTCGTCTTCGGCGGCCGCCCGCGCGAGGGTCCCATGCAGGGCATCGGCGGCATCAAGGGCGCCCAGGCCCTAGAGTTCAGCTCGATCCGATGGCACGCCAGGAACGCCGCCAGGAGGACCGACGACTCGGAGATTCGGTATGCGCTCCAGGACTACTGGAACTATCCCATATGGCGCTCTACCGTCGCCGTCGTCAACTCGTGCGACTGGATCCTGCCCGGCAACGTCAACGACGGCCTGCCCGCGCAGTACGTCACCAGGCACGCCGACTGCCGGCTGTACTGGACGGCGCCCATGATCTCGGACGTGGCCGAGGTGTGGAAGGCGGCCGCCAACGCGGCGTTTAACGGCGCCAGCTGTGCCCACGGGGGTTTGCAGTAGACGTGTCTCGGGAGGTTCGACAGGCGTGATGGTCGGTCTCTCTGGTCATGCCGTGAGTGTTCACGCAATGCACCTTGCGCGCCCAGGAGTAAATATGGCTTTCCACGCACTCGCACAAGATCATCGAGAAGTACGAGGTGTACGTACACCTCTGTAGGAAAAAAAAACCCCCAAACATATACAGTACTCGAATCTGCTCTTTGCCTCGGGGTGGCCTAAAGACTTCCATGGGCCCCCTTTTGTCTTCCCCCTTCAGAAGTTCCGACCGCTTGACTTGACAATAGGCTACATGGGGTCAAAAGTGTCCGTGCCCGTGCCAGGAGGTTAGAGGTAATCCCAGGGCCGGTAGACTTCAACACATCTTGTTTTAGGAAATCATACTGTTTGGTTTGTTGGTCAGATAGTAGGCGGTGCGCCGGGACGGTATGGCAGGCGGCGGCGATGCCGATGCCGACGCCGGACGCCGAAGCCGGCCGGCGGGTGCCCCACAGAAAACGCCCCGGGCGGGAAAAAATTCCCACGAATACCACGCCGCGCAATTGCCAGCGCTCATCAGCTTTTTTCTTTCCCCAGGCCGCCCGTGCGGCGCAGGCGGGAAGATTGAGAGCGATTGCCGCGCGCCAGCCAGCCAGCCAGTCAGCCAACGGGGGGCAATTGACGACGATCGGGGATTGAGAACGCGCCATGGCTAGGTATCTATCATTGCTACGTACCACGTTTTCGTACCTACTCAATGGCCAGAAGACAATGAGGTACCTCGAACTTCGTAGTATTCCGGATATTCGTGGGCGTCACCGCCGCCAGGACTGGCGCTGTCGGAAGCGCGCTCCAATCATCCGTTGCGACGAGCGCCCGCCAACAGCGCCATGAACAGGTGCCGGGGGTGGAAGCCAGTCGCCGCATTTCCGCTATAGGCAGTCCTCGGCGGGCGGGTCGGCGGGCGTCGTTGGGGGGGGCGCGGGGTGCGTGCCGGCGGGTATTGAGTCTTGACCATCCAATCCGTTCTCATTGCCCGTCGGCTGTAGACATTGTACAGGGAGCAAGGTCGACCACATTTGGCGGGCATCGCGGCGCCCTCTGGCCACCGGCAGCCCGACTCCGCAGCCCATCGCGGACTCAAGTTCGCATTTCATCTCAACCAACCCGCTCAGTCGATCTCGTCGACTGTCCCGTCTTGTCACGCACCGCGTCGCATTGCATCGCATCGCATCGCACCGCACCGCACCGCACCGCACCGCACTACATCGCATCGTCAATCGGCAGCTCAATCCGGCCGCCTGCGTTTCTGCGGCCGTGACCCGCGCCCGCCCATCACCACCACCACTACCTCGACCGCTGCAGCGACGGCGCGCCGTGACGCAATCATGGCCAAGGTCTTTGACGCTGCCGAGGGTGAGTCCGAACCCGTCTCCCGTGCCCTCGATCCCTCGCCTCGCCCGTCTGCTCACGCTCCGGCTCAGTGGCCAAGCATAACACGCCCGACAGCTGTTGGGTCATACTCTACGGCAATGTCTACGACGTGACCGACTTCCTCACCTCACACCCGGGCGGCTCCAAGATCATCCTCAAGCTCGCCGGCAAGGATGCCACAGAGGACTACGACCCCGTGCATCCGCCAGGCACGCTCGAGGAGAACCTCCGCCCCGAGGCCAAGCTGGGCCGCGTCAACCCCGACTCCCTCGTCAAGGCCACGGCCCCGGCCGCCCAGGCCGATGCCCAAGACGCGGCGGACCAGCGCCCCTCTCTCGAGTCGCTCCTCAACCTCGACGAGATCGAGGCCGAAGCCACCAAGCGCATCCCCAAAAAGGCCTGGGCCTACTACTTCTCCGCCAGCGACGACCTCTGGTCCAAGAGCTTCAACAATGCCGCCTACCGCGACGTCCTCCTGCGGCCCCGCGTCTTCGTAGACTGTACCGCCTGCGACATGTCCACGTCCGTACTCGGCAACAAGGTCGGCGTGCCCTTCTTCATCGCGCCCGCTGCCATGGCACGCCTCGCCCACCCAGACGGTGAGCACGGCATGGCCAAGGCCGCCGCCCGCTTCGGGGCCATGCAGGTCATATCCAACAACGCCTCCATGACGCCTGAGCAAATAGTCCAAGGTGCCGAGCCTGGCCAGGTCTTCGGTTGGCAGCTATACGTCCAGAACAACCGCGAAAAGAGCGTCAGCATGCTGAAGCGCATCAATGCCATGAAGGACCACTTCAAGTTCATCGTCCTCACCCTCGACGCCCCCGTTCCTGGCAAGCGTGAGCTCGACGAGAAGTCAAACTTCGAGGGCGGCAACAACGTCCAGGCCGCCGCCTCGGAGGCCAAGGACGCCAAACGGCCCGGCGGTGGCGGCGTCGGCCAGCAGCTCTTCTTCGGCACCGCGTGCGATCTCACCTGGCACACGACGCTGCCGTGGCTCGCGCAGCATACCGACCTTCCCATCGTCCTCAAGGGCGTGCAAACCCACGAAGATGCCTACCTGGCTGCCCAGTACGCGCCCCAGGTCAAGGCCGTCATCCTCTCTAACCACGGCGGTCGCGCCATGGACACGGCGCCCCCCGCCGTGCACACGCTTCTCGAGATCCGCAAGTACTGCCCCGAGGTCTTCAGCAAGATCGAGGTCTGGGTCGACGGCGGTATCAAGAGGGGGACAGACGTCGTCAAGGCCCTGTGCCTCGGCGCGACTGCCGTTGGACTCGGTCGATCGCCGCTCTTTGGCCTCGGCGCCGGAGGTCAGGCAGGCGTGGAGAGGGTTCTCGAAAGTAAGTGGCCACCGCCCTCATGACAATCATCCTGATACAGTTGTGGCTCGGAGGCGTTTCTTTCTATGCGGCTCGCGGCCGGGGGAGTGGTTTCGAAACGATCCTTCGCCACGCCGTCCTGCCGAGGAGCGAAAACCGGAGTCGAGGCTGCGGGCAAGCACCCGTATCACGCTCGTCTCCCGAGGGGCCAAACACGACCAACGTGCCAAAGATATCCTTCGCGGCCTGCATCAGTGCTGACGCCCCATGCGCAATCTAGTCCTCGAAGCCGAGACGGCCACATGCATGCGCCTGCTCGGTGCCAAGAACATCTCGGAACTGGGCCCCAGATTCGTAAGTCGGACCAAGTCGGAACCAGGACCGGGTCCGGAGCCCCGGGAGGCTGACGATCTGACTGCTAACACGGTGTTTGCCCCGCGTTTTAGATCAATAGTCGACGTGTGGAGAGAGACATCTACGACGGAGACCCGGGGCTTGACAAGCGGGGACTGTGGACAAAGTCGAGGCTGTAACACGCATTGTGCGACTAGCGGCGGCGGCGGCATGGTGTTGACGTCTGCCGGTGTGCATGATATTCAGAAGCCATGTAAGGGACAGCCTCGGCTCGACCATCCTCGATGTGGCAGGAAAAGCCATCTAGGAATGGTGGGGGGGCGTCGCCAACTGGGTCCCTAGATTTAGACGGCGGCTCGTGCGACGTCGACGCAGACGCAGCAGCAATGGGCCATGCAGCGTATTCCATGCCAATCAATCATGCATCCTGCACTTCGATCTGCCATTTGGGGCAGCGCGGTAGTAGTATGACGTCCGGACCAACTGCTGATCAAACAAGCCCACGGGAGATGAGGATTGGCGGTCTGGGTCGGCACAGATCAAGCCTGAAACCACAGGGCTCCCTCCCGTCGATGTAAATCTGCACCGGCTGTTGATGCTCGTAAGCAGGGCAGCGCCTGCAGGGATCGTTGTCTGTGAGCAAGTCGTCTTCAAGGGAATTTGCCCGTGCGACCCTTTGCCAAGACACACATGGTCGAAGCGACACCAAGAGGACCGTACGATATCCGGCGGTGGTCCAGCGAGGCGACGTCGACGGCGACGACAAACACACCCCCTGATCCCAGCAGTCGGGACAAACCACCACCACCACAAAGAGCTGAGCCACCCCCGGGGGGGAGGGGAGGAGCCGTGGGCTGGATGGCTGGTTCCGTCCACGAGGGATTGGCCAGTGTGGCTGCAGAGCGCAATGTCCTCGTTGGCTCGGTGGACCGAGTCTAGACAGGGGTCATCCCCGGGTGGCTGACTTTGAGCTGCAGGGACGACGAGTGGCAATCGGAGGCAGGCTGGCACGTCTGGTAGGGCAACCATTACGGAGCTGCCGGCTCCGAACTGAGGGCGACGACACGGCTTTTGCGTGCGTCCTCTGCGACGCACATGATGCATTCGGGCGCCGGCCTGTGAACGGTGGCGGCTTCGCCCACGGCGAGGAATGTGTGACAGATCTTGTTGGTCGGCTACGGCACGGACTGCGTGCATTTTCGGCCTCGCCAGGGTCGGATCCTCTCCGGCGCGCATCGACGGCGTGGCTGCACGGCCTGATGCACGGCTGCGGCTCCGGGACGGCCGGTCACCATGGAGGGAGGGGAGGGCATCCTCCGTGGACAGTCGCATGTGCCCGCGGTTGCGGTGCGGTGCGCATCGAAGCACATTTGCCAGTTTGCTCAACGCAAGACATCCCACGTCGGCCGGGCAAAAGGTCCAGGTCCAGACGAGAGAGGCTTTGGTGGCAAAAAGTGATGAGCCTCCCATCTGCTCCGATTCCAGATCGACGCGACGAGGGCGACGAGGGCGATGAGGGGCCACGAGTAATGGCTGGGAGATGGCGGTAGCCTCACAACGCATGTGGTCGCCCCGGCAGAGCTCGTCATGCTGGATCCGGTAGCGGTCATCCGAGTCGAGCAGCGATCCGCCGCGTGGAGTTTGAGCCTGGCGGCGGGAATGGCTTTCTCGGGGACGGCGTCGCTGGGTCGTGTCATTGAGCACGTTTGGTGGCCGTGGAGGAGGGGGGGGGGAGGCGAGCGGCAGATGCTTCGAGGATTGGGCGAGACTGGGAAAAGTGGAGGCCGAACGACGGAGGTGGTGTTGACAGTGGAGGTGGCTGTGGTGGTGGTCGGGCGGTCGTGATGGAGGGGACGGAAAACGTATCGCACGCACGAGGCGGAAGGACGGGGGCATGGGGGATGGCTTGGGGCCCTCTCGTATGTGCAAAAGCGAGGCCATTCAGGCGGGCGCCCGCACGAGGTAGACTCGCATCGTGCAGGCTGTCATTCGCTGGCGGGAACCACACGGGCAGGCACCGGGGCGCGCGCGCGCTCCATGCTCTGCCCAGGCTCGCCAGTGCTTGGCAGGCCGGTCGGGACTGCCTGGGCCGAGCTGCACGGCGCCTGCACTGGCTGCGCTTGCGGTGGCGCCGGCGCAGGCGCAGGCGCAGGCGCACTGATGAGAGGAACACTGATGAAAGCTGGTCGCTGGAGCATCACCCGACGACCACAGCAGCGGCATCCAATGGCAGCCGGTGGGGTGGTTGCGGTTGCTTGGGCGCTGGAGAAGCAGCGACAACAACCAGACGCCAGCGGTGTCCACGGCGAATGCGTTCTGGTTCTGGTACGGACGTACAGCCCGTGGATGTCACCGGCCAACCCGCCAGCCCGCCAGCCCAGCACCAATCCGCGTCGAGTCGCACCGGCGAAGGATGCGGCGACAGCAGGCCAATCTGAGCCAGGCCTGGTGGAGGCGCGTATCTCGTACGAGTACAAGTACACCACCTGCAAGACACCACAGGCGCGCCCGCGGCTGGCTCGCTGGCTGTCTGTCGGTCCCTCTGCCGCGTGGGTCGCATTTCGCATCGTCGGGCCTTAGCTGGCAGCCTAGATGCAAATTTTGCTTTATCGACACCCTGGCTGCCAATGTCGCACGCACGGCGGCGGCCGCTGGGTGACGTGCAGTATCATGGCATATCATATCATATCATCCATCATCGTCATCATGCCGTGGCCGAGTTTCGCGTTCCCCCATGCCGGCGAGGCGTTCATGCCGTCGACCTGCGGCGCAGTCCTTGTCGTCGCTGCGATGGCGCTATCTAGGGGTACCTGCCACGGCTTCGCCGCAGCCTCTGGGGCCTGGGCAAGGTGTCTTTTGCTTCCCCGGCCGCGGTGACGGCTGCCCTTGGCTCGCGGGGAAGCCCAGCGGCGAGACGACTGGCTCCCGCAGAGGACAGCCTGGGGAATGGGAAGGGTGAAAAAAAAACTGAACCTTGGAGGCCAGCGTGCTCCACCGCCTAGGCCCGCTGTGGCCTCGCGGCGGGCCACTGTTGGCGGGCTCGTTAGGCGATGGCTCCAAGGCCCCCCCCCCCCCCCTCCCTGGCTGCCGCTCGTCCAGATCAGGAACGAGCCCCGGGCCCGTAATCAAAGCTTCGCGGTCGAGCACTGGAGACTCACAAGACTCGTCTGCCGCCGTCGTTGTCGTAAAATGGAGCTCGCCAATGCGAATGCAAATCCCACATGTCAAAGGCCCGCCACCCGATCCTGTTTCTTTCCTCCCGCTGATGGAGCGTGCGGCCCGTGAGCGACAAGGACAGCGCAAGGCCATGGCCAAGCAAGGCCGCGGAACCGTCGCCGAAGAACCAAGAGTGCTTCTTCTTTCGGCCCTTTGCGTGGGTGCGGTGGTATTCGTCGTCCGCCTTCGCCACCGAGCGATTGGGGACGACCTCGGGGCTGCCGTCGACTGGGACTCTGTGCTCGTAATTAATTTACCTTACCTGCCAACCTGCCTGGTGCCCGTGGTATCATGACGCCCTGTGCGACCGTGGCTGCAGCGTCCTCGGGTCATCGTCCCCCGCCGCCATCAAGCCTCGTGCCACGACACTGACCCCAGGAACAACAAGCGTTGTTGTCGTTCGTCGTCGTCGAACGGCATCGCCTGGCTGCTGCTATTTTTTCCCACTTGCCCGGGGGCCTGGCTCTTCACGTGCGCCTTCACAAGCAGCCGAGGGACCTCGAGCTAACGGACGCGGGCTCCAACCCAGCGTGCGTCGCGCATGCATGCACAGGGCAGCGACAGGGCCGCCTGCGGGCCTCGCGCACCAGCACCCCCTTCCCACCCCGTGATGGATGCCGCCCCAGGCCCCATCCATCCTCGCAGCCTCATGCGCACACACACACACACAACCCACGACCCATGCCCGCCCGCCCGCGCGAGCGAGGGGAGCGCCGCCAAGGACGCCTGGGCCGGCTCCAACGCGCGCTGCAGACAGAGGCCATCTGCGGGGCCAAGTCTGGGGACGGCAAGATGGCCTCTCGGCCCATTTCCCCGTCTGGCATGGCGTCACGCCCCGTCCGGGCTCCACCGATGGGATGTGGTTGCAGGGGGCAAATGGCGTGGCTCTGGCGTCGAGGCGTCGGGTGGCCATGGCCCAGTCGCAAGCAGAGGAGCGTTTTGGCACGGCGATGGGGGCGCGAGCAGCGGGCAGAGGCAGAGAGAGGCCGTTGGCCTGGCGGGCAGGCAGGCGGGCAGGCGAAAGGGAGGGGGTGCGTGTCGAAACTCATCTCGGTTGCCCCAAGCTCCCAAGAGTTCTGCTTGTCAGTCGGTCTGTCTGCTTGTCTGTAGTCCGTAGGTACTCTGTAGTACGAGTCGCCCCAAAGGTTGGGCACTATGAGGCCACTCTCGAGTTGAGGAAACCCACCGTGGCCGTGGCCGTGGCCTCCGCCCCAGCGTCCTGCTCGGGTGGACATCTGCACCAGGAAACAGACGTAGACATGCGTGTGAATGTGAATGCTGAAGATCGGCAGTACCTTGCTTATCGCGCGCTTTGGCGCTCCGCGTCGCGTACCGAACGGGCCATGGCGAACCGCACATGTGAAATGGGCATCTCGTCGAAAAAGGGCGCCATGCCCAAAGGTTGGGGGGGCGTGCGGCGATGGACCAGCCGGTGGGCGCCCGCCATCTGAATGGAACTGCCCGCCCGCACTCAGGGCTGTTCTGGGCTGTCTGGGATTCCTGCCTCTACTGCCACCCTACCTTCCCCAGGAAGGCTCCAATGCCCAACTAGTTTCCTAGCACCTCTTGCGGGCAGTCTGTGAGGGTCCCCTGGCTGCACGCCCGTTTTCCCTTTAAGAGCTGGCGATATCCAGATCCCGGGCCTCTAGTCGCCGCTTCTCTTCTCTCTCCCCTCCGCTCGTCCTCCTTCAACCCCTCCGGTTCCGTGCACCTTCGTTACCGTCCGTCGTCGGAGGCCGTGGCCGTGTGACAACTTCGAGGCCTCATCTTGTTCCTTTCGTCTTGCCCTAACCTTGCCTCTGCGCACACGACTTCCCGTTCGATTCTTTCCGTCGCGACTTGGGCTCCCGGCGCGCCGCACGCGATCGCTCCTATCCATCTAGCACCTCACTATCCGTCCCGACGAGAAAACCCGCCGTCGCAACCATGTCCGACAGCAAGCACGAGGTCTCGCAGACCGAGAACGGCGCCCCCATCAAGCGCAGCAAGAAGCGCGCCTGCATCAACCACTGCAAGCGCTTCTGGTGGCTTCACCTCATCATCTTCTGCTGCATCACGGTCCTCGTCGTCTGTCTTGTGTAAGTGCCACCACCCACCCTGCCCTGCGCGCCTTGTTGGGTGCGCGGAAACGCATGCTGCAGTACACGGAAATGCTGCGCGGCGGTTTCTGTGTGCGAGTTCGAGAAGAAATCTTGGCTCTCGTGTGCGCTGCGTGCGCTGCCTTGCTCGCCTCGCTCAGCTGAGACCGCGCGCGTTGCGCCACTCGTCGGTCGCAAACCGTCCGCCTGGCCTCCCCCTCAGCCCCGTCGCCAAGAACCAACACTTGCCCCTTGGCCTCCCCCGCGTTGCCGAAAGTGACAGCTCGGAAAACTAATGCCGTGTTCTTGACAGCATCTTTGTGGGCGTTCCCAACATCGGCCAGTCCAAGGTCAATGCCGCCAAGCTGGAGATCCAGGGCGTCAACGTCCTCGAGTCCAAGCCCGACTCGTACTTGATGCAGATCAACTCGACCATCGAGACCGATGGCACCGTCCATGCCGACATTGACCCCTTCGAGGGCAAGATGTACCTCGACGACGTCGAGAACGCTCCGGCCTTTGCCACCCTCCAGTTCCCTGCCACCAACGCCGACAAGCACCAGACCGTCAACATCAGCCAGCCGGTCAAGGTCGACGATCTGGCCGCTTTCAAGCAGTTCAACATCGCCTTCTTCCAGCAGCAGAACCTCACCGTCAAGATCTCCGGCAAGACTAAGATCCAGCCCGCCGGCCTCTCCCGCAAGTACGACGTCGACTTCACCAAGTACCAGACCATCAACGGTCTGAACCTGCTCAAGGGCACCAAGGTCACCAACGCCAAGGTCAACCTGACTGCCCTGACGGGCGAGAACTTCAAGGGCATTGCTGAGATCACCAACCCCTCTCACTTCACCCTCGACCTGGTGAGTTTCATCCCCTAGGGACAGAATTGCAAAGGACACGGCGACTGACAATTCTTTCTTAAACAGGGCAACGTCACTTTTGCCAATTTTGCCGCCGAGCGGAACGTCGGCAACCTGACCATTAACAACCTGCTCCTGGTCCCCGGCCTGAACCGGGTCAACATTTCCGCCTCCCTGAACCAGACTGGCGTCCTCTCTGCCCTGAACCTGAAGCCTGCCTGCGAGACCGGCGTCGTCCCCTTCAAGCTGCTGGGCCTCGATGTCCAGAACAATGGCCAGCAGATCCCTTACTTCCTCGCCGCGCTGAGCAGTGCCAACCAGACCGTGGACATCAACATCGCAGAGATCCTTGGCCTCACAGTGCCTGCCTGCCACTAAGCGTGGACGGGGGATGAACGGGGGGCCACGGGTCCCCAGAACGACGCGGATTGGTTTTGGCCTGGTTTCTGTTGGTTTAGGATAACGTCTTTGTATACCTCCTCCCAGCGTTTGTATCACTCTGGTGCATATGTCGGAGACTCAGTGGGCTTTTTGAAGGGTGGAAAGACACGTCGGCGGAGCCGTGCTCCGATTCATGATACCTTGATGCGCTTGTTAGTAATATAAGACTGGCACAGTCCACATAATTGTTCCATGCACGTTGTATTGGGTATCAACTGATCCATCGTATCCTTTTCGTCGCCACGTAGGTGCTTATCACCGCTAGCCGTCGCTGTGTGATTCGGTCCATTATTCACGCCGTCCCGCTACATGCCACACTCCTACCTCCAGTCCCCCTTGCGCTTTTCCCCTCTAGCGAGACTACCCACTGGTGGCGCGCCACCGCCGGCTGCGGAGGGCATCGTGGCCGGGACAAAGTCGACGGAGGATCTACTTCCAGTCGACTTGGTCGATTCCATGCGCTTGGCGAGTCTCTCTCGTGTCTGCTTCAGCTTATCCACATAGGCTGTCTCCGGGAACGCCGTTGGGTTCCACAAATCAAGCGGCAGTGTCGTCTCGTACAGCTGCGCGTCGTCGAGGCCCGCAAAGTCCATCAGCTTGTCCGTGACGCTTGGGTTCTTGAGCGCCGCGGAATTCTGAAGCTTGGCGTTGAAATGCGTCCCTGTCTGCTTGAGCTTGAGAAACTGCTCAAAGGTCTTGCTCGCGCGGGCGGGAGGCGAGCCGGGCGGTGATGGGGGGATGTCGAGGTTGGGAACGGCGGGGAGTGTGAGGTCGTGAATGAGGGCCCGGGCGGCCGTGTATGGCGACGACGGTGCTTCCGGCAGACCGTCGTCGTTGGTGGCAGGATCGTCTTGCTCTTCTGCCGGCGGCAGAGACGGACCAAGAGGCACTGCGCTCTGCGTGACGGGGCCGATTTCAGGCGCAGGGCGTTCTTGGGGTGCGTCTGAGGGTTGAGGAGCCGATTGCTCGGGCGCCGCTGGCCGAGAAGCTGCAGTCCAGTCGGTCAGCACGAACTGCACTGAGAGCGTATGCTGTATATGAATATGAGATGACATACGTTGTGTCGCCGTCGTCTGATCGATCCGTGAGTTGCTCGGCGCAACAGCCGTCGACGAAGTCTGCGAGTGTCATCATGAGAATTGGCTGAGGCAGGACGGACAAGGACGTGACTCACTTGCTCTACGTGATTCGACTGTTCCTCATCCTCCTCCTCGTCACTGCTGGCATAAGCGACAAGGCCAGACATGATGCCGCCGCCCCAAACGGTGACAGTGGCTATGGAGGTGAGATGCGGCTCATGAACGTCACCTCAGTGAGGATCCAGCCGCCGGGCAGTGAGTTGGACCAACGGGACTGCAGCGCTCGCGGGGTCCGAAGAACACAAGGCTCAGCACCTTCCAAGGTTGCTGTCGTGTAACCGCACAGCGCCTGATTGGCAGGAAAAACAACGGGTCCGGCTCGGGTCCCACTCCGTTTTTCTGCGACGCTTCCAGGTTCCCAGCCAGAAGCTCGTCGCCGCCATCTCCTGTCCTGCCGAACAGCATCACCATCACCCCGTGCAACGCAACAGGCTCGCCATCCGCCCGCGCCTCGCCCGCGCCTCGCCCGCGCCCTGCCGGGCCTTTTGTTCGCAGCCAGTCATCGCTCTTCGAGCGCGTTTCTTTGCAGGCCCCACCTCGGCCGACGTGCCTGAGGCCTGAACGGCCAGCTGCGCACGCGCGCCAGACGGGCCGCCACCCGCACGCGAAACGTCTTCTGGTTCAGCCGGCGGGACCTCGACTCCCAAAAAGTACTACTCACCAACCGTAGCAAATCCTCCTGAGCCCGCGAGACCACCATGGCTCGGCCAAGAGACTCGCGCTCACCAGCTCCAGCAGGCAGCAGCGGCCAAGATGGCTCTCGTCGGCATCGGAACGATGACGCCCGCGATAACCGCCGCGGCGAGAGACACCGACGGGATGACGCCAGGGACCATCGCCGGCTTAGCAGGTCACGAAGCCCTGACGTGAGAAGCACCGAACCCGGCCGCGATATCTTCTTTGATGTTGACATGCCTGTCTATGAACAGCCCCGTAACTGGGACCAGCGAGGCGGACGCCACCCCG
Source organism: Purpureocillium lavendulum (assembly GCA_029168975.1). NCBI lineage: Eukaryota > Fungi > Ascomycota > Sordariomycetes > Hypocreales > Ophiocordycipitaceae > Purpureocillium > Purpureocillium lavendulum. The sequence continues at coordinate 2,419,696 of JAQHRD010000001.1, forward strand.
AGCGAGACGTGATTACCCGACGCGACCGTTCTCCGGTCGGTCGACGCGACGATGACCACTACCGCGGCGGAGGTGGCCGTGACTACCGAGACAGAGACCGCGACAGGGACAGAGACCGATACCGAGATCGAGAGCGAGAGCGCCGCAGGTCGCGTGACCGATATGCCGCCAGGCCCAGATCTCCGGATCGCCGCCGCCCCCGAAGTCGTGATAGCGACAGGAGCTACAGGAGCCGCGACGATGGCCGTGACCAGGGTCGCCCCAAGCGTGAGGGCACTGCTGACTCCCCGGCGCGCAACAACCGTCAGGCGCCTCCCACCGACAGAGGCAAAGCCGGCCACGATAGCGTCCGTCCCTCGCCATCCCCCAGCAAGACACTCTCGGCTGACCCGTCCCCTCAGACCCCAAGTGTGAAGCCCGAGCCTGCTCAGTCTGATGCCCATAGGAAGGCGGAACGTCTCGCAAAGCTCGAATTGTGGAAAAAGAAGAAGGGGACCAAGGTCCAGCAGGAGAAGGAGGGCGACGCGGATCAAGCCAGAAAGATCCTTGCTGATATGGATCAAACGGGTGTTGTCCCTTCGCCAAGTGCCCCGTCTCCAGGTATTTCCTCTGCAGCATCTCCCGCGGTAGTTGAGAATTCGGGAAGTGCTTCTCCCGCTGTGCCGTACGGCGGGCCCTTTGACCCAAAGGCACTTGCCAAGAAGTCAACTACTCGATCCAACGACTCGTCCAAGGCGGTGTTGGGGATGGTCGGTCCCCAGCCCTCGCAGCCCCCTCAGAAAATATCGCAGCAGGCCTCTACGGGTATGGTCCCTTTCCAAATCGGCGATACGGACTGCACTAACCGGCATATAGCACAGTCATCTCTTCCTGCAAACCGCGCCAAGGCTAGTGGCTTTGGTTTCGCGAAGGCTCAGAAGGCCCAGGCGGAGAATGGCAAGATGCCAAACAAGCGAATGCTGGATCTCGATGAGGATGATACCGTGCAGCGAAAGCTCACCAAGCTCCCTACCCTGGCCGCGGACGCCGACGACACGCCGTATGCCGATCAGGATGACGACGATGCCGGCGAGAACATAGCCGAAGACGAGGAGGCCGCTGTCGCAGCAGACCGGGCCGCTCACGAACGGCGATTGCAGGCCGAGAACCAGGCAGAACAGGCCGCTGCAGAGCCTGATGGACAGGAAGACGAGACCATGGGCGATGCTGGTGCCACGGAACCCGATGTGCCGAAGCCAGCAGCAGTACCTGAGGCTCAGCCTGTTACCGAATCCATGGACGTAGACCAGGAGTCGGAAGTCGACCCCCTCGACGCTTTCATGGCCGACCTCCACAAAACGGAAGCACAAAAGGCCCAAAGGCCTGCGCAGCCCGCAAAGAAGGCACATGTTCCGGAGACATACTTCAGTGACGAGGACAACATTTACGATGCCGAGGGCAATGACGGGGCCAACAACATCCTAGCCATGGCCAACAAGCGCAAGAAGAAGGATATCCCCATCACTGACTATAGCAAAATCAGTGTCGAGCCCGTCCGCAAGAACTTCTGGGTTGAGCCCTCGGAGGTCAAGGCTCTCACGGAGGACGAAGTCACCGACCTGCGCCTGGAGCTTGATGGCATCAAAGTCAAGGGCAAGGACGTCCCAAGACCAGTCCAGAAATGGGCACAGTGCGGTCTCATTCGCCAAGCCTTGGATGTCATCAGCGACTTGGGTTTCGAGCAGCCCACGGCTATCCAAACTCAAGCAATTCCGTCCATCATGTCTGGAAGAGACGTCGTTGGTGTCGCGAAGACGGGTTCCGGCAAGACGCTCGCTTTCCTTCTGCCCATGTTTCGGCACATCATGGATCAACCCAAGCTCAAAGACACGGACGGGGCCATCGCCCTGGTGCTTGCACCGACGCGTGAGCTGGCCACGCAGATCCACAAGGACTGCAAGCCGTTCCTGAAGACTACTAATCTTCGCGCTGTCTGCGCCTATGGAGGTGCCCCCATCCGCGATCAGATCGCCGATCTCAAACGTGGCGCTGAGATTATCGTATGCACTCCCGGCCGCATGATTGATCTCTTGGCTGCCAACTCAGGCCGCGTCACCAACCTGAGAAGAGTCACCTACGTCGTCCTCGACGAAGCAGACCGAATGTTCGACATGGGTTTCGAGCCGCAGGTGATGAAGATTTTCGCAAACATGAGACCAGACAAGCAGACCATTCTGTTTTCCGCAACTATGCCTCGTCTCATTGACTCGTTGACCAAGAAGGTCCTCAAGAATCCCGTGGAGATTACAGTCGGTGGGCGAAGCGTCGTCGCAAAAGAGATTGAGCAGATTGTTGAGGTTCGCGAGGAGGGCGACAAATTTATTCGCGTGTTGGAGTTGCTTGGCGAGCTTTACGACCAGGACGAGGATGCTCGCTCGCTGATCTTCGTCGATCGGCAAGACAAAGCTGATAACCTTTTGAAGGAGCTCATGCAGAAGGGCTACCCGTGCATGTCCATTCACGGCGGGAAGGATCAGGTCGACCGCGACTCTACGATTTCCGACTTCAAGAAGGGCATTTTCCCTATCCTCATCGCTACTTCGGTCGCTGCTCGCGGCCTTGATGTGAAGCAGCTGAAGCTCGTCATCAACTACGATGCCCCGAACCATCTGGAGGACTATGTACATCGGGCCGGCCGCACTGGCCGTGCAGGAAATACGGGCGTTGCTGTCACGTTTGTCACACCCGAACAGGAGAACTGCGCCACAGGCATCGCAAAGGCGTTGGAGCAGAGCGGGCAGCCTGTTCCGGAGAAGCTCGAGGAGATGCGCAAGGCACATCGCGAAAAGGTCAAGGCTGGCAAGGCCAAGGATTCGTCCGGCTTCGGCGGCAAGGGGTTGGATCGACTCGACCAGGAGCGCGAGGCAGCCCGCATGGTGCAGCGGAAGACGCATCGGGCTGAAGGTGAAGAGGAAGAGGAGAAAGACGACAAGAAAGCCGAGGAGAAGGGCGAGAAGGCATTCGATGCCATCAGAGCGGCGGCATCGGGCGTTCAGGCTCGCGGCACTGCCAAGGCCGAGGGGTCAGACAGCACCGCTGCCCAGAAGGGTAGCGGCGCGGCTGCAGTCGACAAGTCTGATAACCCTCTCGACAAAGTCAGCTCGGCCGTCAGCGCCATCAACAGCCGTCTGGGCAAGTCTGGCCAGCTTCGTTCCGGTCAACCCATCGACAACAAGGGTCCCGACGCCGGTGCTTTCCACGCTACACTCGAAATCAACGATTTCCCGCAGAAGGCCAGATGGGCCGTCACGAACCGCACCAACGTTGCCAAGATTCTCGATTCGACCGGCACCTCGATCACCACCAAGGGAAGCTTCTACGCTCCCGGCAAGGAGGTGCCTCCCAACGCCGACCCGAAGCTGTACATCCTTATTGAGGGCGACACCGAGGTGGCTGTGAGCTCGGCCCTGCAGGAGATGACGCGGCTGCTGAGAGAGGCGACCATCGCTGCCGCCGACGCCGACAGTCGAGCGCCCGCCAGTGGGCGTTATACGGTTACGTAGTAGGTGGCTAGCAGCAGTTTCCATCTGCAGGGGTGTGGGGGAGGGGCGTTGGCATTGCAAGGTAGAATACGGAAGAAAGTTCGGTACAAGGTGTTGGCGACGATATCGGCGTATGGGTGTCGCCCCGGGGCGGGCTTGGGACATGGGGCGACCATGTTTGCGCTAGCTGTCAGCTTTGTTGCTTCCCTCGGGAGCGTAAATGTGCTGCATGGTAGCAATGTACAAGTGTATAAACCGAAAGGGCTTCTCAATGGACCATGTTCCAACCGTGTTGCGAGCGTGATGCATCAGTGCCTTGTAGCAGTCACAAACAGTGTCTACAAGGACGGCGGCGGTGGGCACATGTGGGGTGTGTGTTTTTTGTCGCGTGACTTGATCATCTCTTTTGTTCTATCATTTAATATCCTGCGCGCTCTATCTACCTCAGATGCATGACCATGACGTCGGGCTCCTCGACGACGCGACGGACCACCTCTGCGGCGCGGGCCATGGTGGCGCCGTCGACGACGCGGTGGTCGGCGCTCCAGCTGAAATTGCAGACGTGCTTCTTGACGACGTTGTCCTGGTCGTCAAAGGCCGGGACGGTGCGCATGCGGCCGATGCCAAGGATGGCCACCTCGCGCTCTACGATGACGGGGCTGAGGTAGGTGCCGCCGATGTTGCCGATGTTGGACACGGTAATGGTGCCGCCCGACATGTCGGCGGGGGTCAGCTTGCCGGCGTGGGCGAGCCCCTGCAGGCGGACGAGCTCGGCGGCGATGGAGACGATGTTGAGGGCGCCGACGTTCTTGATGACGGGGACGACGAGCCCGTTGGGGGCGTCCATGGCGACGCCGATGTTGTGCTGCGAGCGCTTGATGAGCGCGGGCTTGCCCGTGGCGGCGTCGACCTCGACGCGGGCGTTGAGGATGGGGAACTGGTACAGGGCCAGCGAGACGGCCTTGATGATGAAGGGGAGGTACGAGAGCTTGGCGGGCGTGGTGGTGCCGTTGGCGACGGCGCCGGCGGCACCGGGGGACGCGAGCACCTTGTTGAGGCGGGCGCGGAGGGAGACGAGGTCCGACATGTCGATCTCGTCGGCGTAGAGGAAGTGGGGGATGTTGAGGGAGCGCGTCATGGACTTGAACATCATCTGCTGCACCTGCGAGAGCGGCTCGCGCGTCTCCGTCTGCACCGACGTATCTGCCATGCCGGCGGCTCCAGCGGGCGCTGCCTGGCCCGCTTGCGGCGCTTGCCGCCCGCCCTGGACGAACTTGTAGATGTCCTCCTTGAGGACGCGCCCGTCCTTGCCGGTGCCGTCAATGTCGGCGATGTCGACGTCGAGCTCCTTGGAGAGGTGGCGGACCGCGGGCGTGGCCAGCGTCGCCATCTTGCCCTTTGGCTTGGCGCCATTGCTCTGCGGCGCGGGCGGCGGCGTGCTGCCGCTGCTGCTCGTATCTTGAGGCTGCTGCTGTTGTTGTTGGGATGATGACGGCGGCGGCGGCGGCGGGGGTTGTTGTTGCTGCTGCTCTTGTGTCTGCGCCTGATCGGGCTGCGTGGGCGCCGGTGTGGCCGCGGGCGCATCGTCGCCCTCGATGTCAATGTCGACAAAGGGCTTGCCGACCTTGGCCATCTCGCCGGCGTCGTAGTAGAGCTTCTTGACGGTGCCGGCGAAGCGGCTGGTGATTTCGACCGAGGCCTTGTCACTCTGGACCTCGCACAGCGGGGAGAACTCCTCGACGCGGGCCCCGGGCTCGACGAACCACTGTATCACCTCGCACTCGACGATGCCTACAGCAGCAATCGCGGTCAGCACAAGCAAGTACACATCAATCGAGCTCGCCGGCGCAGGGGGGGGGGGACACGACTGGAGTGGAACTGGACTCACCCTCGCCAATGTCCGCCAGGAGGACGGGCTTGACGGCGCACAGCCGCCTCGACTCGGAGAACCATCGCGGCGCGGCGGCGGCCATGCAACCACCGACGTTTACGCTGCTGCTCCCCTTGGGTATGCTGCCGGCGGCCACCCTCGCCACGGCTTGGGTGGCCCGGAGCTGCCTGCGCAGCACGCGCGATCCCCTCTGCAGGAACATTGTCCGTCGCGCGTCTGGGCGTGTCTTTGTCCCGTTCTGTCGAAGAGAAGAAGACGAAGACACCAATTCCTCGTCACGTCGCTCTCGCGGTCTCCCGCTCTCTCGTCGCGGAAGGGCCGGGCGATGCTGACGCGAGGCGGCGGGACAGGCAGACTGATGATGACTGCTTGCGAGAAGGGAGGGCGGAGGGGCAGGCGGGGAGGGGGGTATGAGTGAGAGCGAGACAGAGAGGACGCAAGGTAGGGTCAGCAGCAAAGGGAGCGGCCGGCGGCTGGTCAAGATGAACCCTACGAAGAGGAAAAAGAAGCTGTCCTGTGCTGCCCCGGGACGCAACGCACGGTATAATATGCGGCGGGCGCTGGGGGTTGCCGACGACGAAGCGAAGGTGCCCCAAGGGCCGAAGTGCGATGGCTTCAGTCGGCACAGCAAGGCCGGTGGTTGAGCCGCCGCGAATAGCCGAGTCTGGGGAACCTCGACACCTTTTTTGTTAGCGTCGCCTGCTGGGCAGCTTGACGCGCGCCGGCGTGGGTGGGTTAGGTAGGTCAGGTAAGGTAGTTACGGGGACGGGCTTACCACGCCTGTGCCAGGGTTCGGCCAGCGCATTGATGGGGAGCTGCCCTGCCCGCTGGCCGGGCCAACGGTGCGGTTTGTTACTGGGCCTCCAGTGGTCGGGAATAACACCTGCCCACCCGTGGAAGCCGCCCTGGTGCTGCTGACCCCGCCCGGGTTCCGGGCTCATCAGCGGTGGGATGGAGCGTGGACGGACCCCGCTATGGAGCCAACATCAGTCGAAGCTGCACTGGCTCGGCTCTGGGACCCGAGACGACGACGGTGGAGCACGGACTTCAGCGACCAACCTCCGCTGCAGCATTTTGGCTCCCGAACTTGGCTACCCGGTGCCAACACCTTCAAAAGAAGCGTCGCGAACATGGCATTTGCAAGTCATCTCTATTCGTAAGTAGTATGCCCATCCTCTGACATGACCAATCCTATGTCGTCCGGCTTATAGAAGCGATATGCAATGTTGGTCGTCCGCCCGTTATCCGGCGATTGTTCCTGGGACAGTGGTTCAACACGGAGCTCCTACCCTCAGCCATTACGGCGATGCTGAGCCGTACTCAGAGCTGCTCGCTGACAGCCCCCGGGGAATCGCAACACGCAGTGCTCCCAGTCTATCTTGCCCCGGAGCGGGTTCGTCGTGACCCTGGGCTCACCGGCGACGTACCGCTGGGCCCTCTGCGCAGCAATCGGCTCCAGCCTCTCGAAGCCTTCGGCGTCGTACATGGCGGTCGTGTCATGGTGCTCGGTGAGGCTCTTGATCGTCTCGCCCAGCTCGCAGCCCCAAATCCGCAACAGGCGGACCCTGCGGCGCGACCCGCTCGTCGTCGACATCTTATCGCGGAGCTTGTCCAGCACGTCGGCCCAGCAGCCGCCAGTGAGGAAGACGTAGTAGAGGTCCAAGTCTTCAAGGGATCCGTCGCCGAGCCCATCGCACAGCCCCGCGAACTCTCTGCGTGTTATGGACGTGAAGTGGATGTGCAACTTCTTGAGGCGAGGCCAGTTCGCCGTAGCGAGGACGTGCCCGTGCATGGTGCGGTTGAGTCGGCCTAGTTGCTGAGTGGCGTATCCTCGTAGGATGAAGCCCCTCAGGCTCTCGCCCGAGGTAACAGCCGACGCGTACTGATCGACAAACGAGCTTTGCCGCTCTTCTTCCCGCGTTCCGACAAAGAGATACACAGTCTCTAAAGTCTGTGTGGCGGCTTGTAAGCTGTCCCGTTTGTCCCCATGCGCGCCCGCGTTCTCTTCCGTTGGGAGCGGAAGGCTCGATGTCCCCTCCTCTGGACAGCGAACAGTGAGGTGCCTGAGGCGAATACCGGCGGCAACGGCGGCAATGGGCAGCTCCACGGGCAGGTTCAAGGGCAAGCCACCGGGCGTATTCCTGAACCGCCTCGTGATGAATCGCTCTAGCTCGTCCTTGGATGCAAGCACCCAGTGGAAGTCGTCCGAGGGCTTGCGCATTAGGTCGACCTTGCCCCCTATATCCATCGTGTCAAGGTGTGGCATCCTGCTGAGGGCAGACACGAGGCTCTGGAGAAATGTGCCGTCGTCAAGAAGACGGGTCTGCTCCTCTTGCCTCCGTCTGAACTCCTTATGCGCTCTCTCGATGAGTGCGACGTATTCTTGCATTTCCTTGGCGTCGGAGACGACGCCGTCCACTCTGTACTGGGGCTCGACAAAGGCAGCCTTGCCCCAAGCGTCGCAAATGACTGGAAAGTTTCGTTTCCCGAGATCGACCCTCTTCTGCTCTTCCTCATCGTTGGAATACTCGGGCTCATAAGAAAAGCACTCTTCTGCAAACTGGCTCAGCTTGTGAGTGACCTGCATCAAGAAGAAGTCCAGTGTCCCATCGCGCTGCCAAGGGCAGCGATATCGTCTGTCGACCAGGACACCGCGAACACCGGCAGCCAGGCGCGGCCGCCGCGCGATCCTCTCCACGTGGTCCAGAGACTCTTGATCGATACCCAGGGCAACGTACGGGAACAACAACGGCGAAGCCAGGTCGTGAAAGAGACGGCATACGAGGCGCATATTCTTCACGGTCGTTTGGCACGCATTCCAGTCTTCGCACCAGTAGTATCTTTGGTAGTGCATAGTCTGGAGGTCCGTCTGCCATGGTTGTTGTAGATGGCGGATGATTTGCTCGACAATCTCCAAAGGGAGCTGGTGGAACATTGATGACGCTGGAGACCCCCTGGCTGGGGTACTCGCACGCTGGCCATGGCGATTGGTGTGCTGTTGGAGCAGGGGAGCGACATCCTCCGGGTCTTGCTGGCCGCCTAGGCCGGAAGCGTCAGTTTGACGCAGTCGACGATGCGTCTCATCTACATTCGATGAGGCCATGGCTGACAGGACCCGAGACAGAGCACTGAGAGCAGCGTCCGTATCATTCCTTCGAGTCCTCGCTGCTGCGGTGAGTCAAATTCAGAATTTGCCCACTAGGTTTTGGATTGGAAAGGCAAGGGAATAGCGCCCCGAGCCTTCCCCTAGCAGCTGCCAGAAGGTCGACTCACTGAGGTGGATGTATCGTGTATCCACGAGGTTGTGTGTTTACGAATAACTGGCCAGAGTCCAGACTGACAACGGGGCGCGGGGCGCGGGGCCCCTGGCAGCCTGCCAAAATTGGTGGGCTCTGATCCAGTCCTGGAAATTTTACGGGGCCACCTCTCACGCGGCTCTGGCTTTCTCAACCTCCGTCCTCGACTGCCACCGACAGCACCACCATACAAACGGCTTCCGCATCACCCACCGACGCGGCGAATTCGACGGAATGGCGTCGCAACGGGTAGAAATGGCCCTTGGCCGCCTCGCCGCGCGCCGTCAGCCCGCGTTCGCCTGCGTCTTCTGCCGGACCCAGGCGCCGCCAGCCCGGCACCCGCCGCACCAGCGACGAAGCCTCGTCACGTCCTCGCCGCGCGCCGCCCGCGCCGACAAGCCCGCCGCGGGCGCCTCGCTCGACCCCAAGAGCGCCGTCGCCGGCGCGCCCATCGAGGCCCCGCGCTCCTACGGCAAGCGCATCGAGGGCGACTTCGTCCCCAAGCCCCTCCCGCGGCCCATCGGCATGCCGCTGCCCCCGCGGCCCGGCGAGAACACGGGCATCGACAGCCGCTCCTTCAAGCAGCGCAAGGAGGACTTTGTCGACTACGACAAGCACCTGCAGCGCCGCAAAGAGCTGTGAGTCTACTTTCACACCCTCTGCGCTCCGAGGGGCGGAGCCTGAGAGCGACGACATGACCACTGACAAAACCTTCCTCATCAGGACCGCCCAGATGTCTCGGCCATACTTCCGCGACTGGGGCAACCTCCAGTACCACCAGGGCAAGTCCTTCATCGCGCCCCCGCGCCTCTTCAAGGCCGAGCTCTCCCTCTTCTTCCCCAACCTCTACGGCGAGACTCTCGTCAAGACCGACCCGGCGCTGCGCGACACGACGCCCCTGCTCGCCGGCCGCGCATCCGTCGTCTCCATCTTCAGCAGCCAGTGGGCCGAGCAGCAGGTCGCCAGCTTCGCCTCGCGCGCCGCCAACCCGGCCCTGCACGACGTCGTCGAGCGCAACCCCGGCGTCGCCCAGCTCGTCAACATCAACTACGAGGACAACGCCGGCAAGGCCTGGCTCGTGCGCCTCTTCCGCGGCTCCCTACGCAGGCGCTTCCCCGAGCGGGACTGGGACAAGTACTTCATCGTCCGCAGGGGCATCACCGACGGCATCCGCGAGTCCATTGGCCTGCTCAACGCAAAGGTCGGCTACACCTACCTCGTCGACCACCACTGCCGCATCCGCTGGGCCGGCAGCGGCACCGGCCACCCGGACGAGGTCGAGAGCCTGGCAAAGGGCCTCGCGCGCGTCGTCGACGAAATCAAGAAAGACGCCGGCCGGCCGGCCGCGGCGCGAGAGCAGCTCCCCGGAAAGCCACACCTGGACACCTCTAAAGCGTAGAGAAAATAAACGGCCGGTGGGGACCGGATTCCCCGCCGCCGTCTTGTATAGTTACCACGAAGCGACCCATATGGCCCTGCCATACTGTACAATAAGCCCCCATAGACTCATAGATATGAACGCTGATACCCCGCTGAAAAACGCCGTTGCCGATGCGGATCACATCCAGTTATTCCTCTTGCAGCCGCCCTTTGCGATTGTAAGCGCATTATGTCCCTTATCATAGTGTCATCCGCGCGTCCGACCACCTTCCTTATAGAAGCCACCAGAACACGACGAAGCACAGGGCGATGAAGCAGCCCATGATGATGCCGTCCCTCCTCTTCTTGGCGGATATCCTCCCAATCAGAGTGTTAATGCCCGGCACCTTGCTCGCCGCCAAGGTGATGCGGCGGTTGATGCTCGACAGCGTCTCGCGCTGCAAGAGGAAGCTATCGTTGACGGCGTACGCCTGGCTCAGCACGCTGTCGGCCATGCCGTGGCTGTTGTCGATGCGCCGCCTCTCGTCGATCATATACTCGGCCTCGGCCGCCTCGGGGTTGTTGGCGCGGTACTGGTCGATGTCGGACCGCACGTTGGTCAGCAGGTTGGCCCGGTCGCGCGCCTGCTGCAGCGTCCCTCGCAGCCGTCCCAGGTCGCGCCGGTGCGCCGCCAGCTTCTCCCGCAGCAGCGAGAGGTTGTTCTGCTTGAGCGCCGACGACGTCAGGCTCGCTTCCGAGTCGAGCAGCCGCGCGAGCTGCGACACGACCGATTCGCGCTGCACATCGAGAACCGCTTCGTTAGTCCCCTCCGGTGCATCGGCAGCGATGACGGTTGCGCATGTCCGGGTCGATTGCTCACCTTTTCCAGCAGCTCCTGGATCTTGGCCTCTGTTTCCCGTTCCTGTTCGGTCGGCTTCGGCGGGATATTGGCCGCCGTCGAGAACTGCGAGTATGTGTGGAAGAGCGTCTCCGTCTGCAGTTGGTGCCGAGAGTCAGCCGTCGGCCGTTCGGCACGTGGAAAAGGAGAGGCACGGCGGCGTCACCATCGCCGACGGGAGATCGCTTACCTGTGTCTCCAAAGTCCTGGCTTGTTGTCGCAGCTGGGCCCAGCCCCCGCTTCCCGTTGGCGCAGACATGGTTCGTGGTGGGAGTTGCGACAGTTGCAATGTCACCGGGCAGAGCGGGAACACCTGTCCAGGGACAAGGCACACCTGTTTGCGGACCCAGCGACACCCGCCTGCGTCACGGCGTCGCCATCAGCTAGCCGGCAGAAACCGCCCTCACCGCCCGGCCTAGCGGCCTCCACCCAGCCACGGGGTCTTGCACGTGATCCGGCAATGGACCCCAGTTTTCGCTACAGCATGGCCAATCATGCATGCCAAAATTTTCCAACTCGCGCACAGAACCAAACCCTAGGGCAAATTTTCACCGTCTCGGCAAAACCCTCTGCCAAATTCTCCAGCGCCGCCTACTGATCCCATTTGCGATACGGACGGTCACGGTTCGAGGCTGACTTCCCACTTACGCACTCGTCGACACACTTCGCACATCACCCCCATCGAAGATAATCAAGATGGTGAGTCCTCACGCCGTGCAATCCCTCTCGCATTGCCTCGAAGATTGTTTCAGCCGTCCCCCCGACTTTCGAATTGCCGTCGAAGCACATATCGTTTGTCTGTTCGTGTGCGCACCGACGTCGTCAACATCCGCCGACGGACTCCTCGCTCGACATCTCAACACATACAACCCGCTCGCGCACCGCAACTCGCTTGGCCATTCTTCGAGGCTAGAGGAGGAAGCAATGGAGGAATGAGCGCATCGCTGACTCGAAATGTCGTTATAGTCGTCGGGCAAGGTTAAGGCCGTCCAGCTCTGGGACAAGAGCAAGGATGATTTGACGAAGCAGCTCTCTGAGCTCAAGACCGAGCTGGGCCAGCTCCGCATCCAGAAGGTCGCTTCTTCCGGCAGCAAGCTGAACAAGATGTGAGGATCCCCCCGAAAATCGAGGAAAACGCAGACCGGACTTGGATGTGGCGCCATTCCGGATGGCGGGATATCGGGAGCAACGAATGCTGACCAGGGTGTCCCCGACATACAGCCACGACCTGCGAAAGTCCATTGCCCGCGTCCTCACCGTCATCAACGCCAAGCAACGCTCGCAGCTCCGCCTCTTCTACAAGAACAAGAAGTACGCTCCCCTGGACCTCCGTCCCAAGCAGACCCGCGCCATCCGCCGCCGCCTGTCACCCGAGGACAAGGCCCGCGTCCTGGAGAAGACCAAGAAGCGCAGCACGCACTTCCCCCAAAGGAAGTACGCCATCAAGGTACGATGATGTCCGCCGACCCCAGCGTCCGAAATGTCAGGTGGTTCCGCCTCAGTTTCGGGCCTGTCCCTCTTTCTCCCGTACAAGAGCATGTGAAGAGGCCATCTGGTGCTGACAACAGTCTCAGGCCTAAGTGTATGCAGGACTTGAGGGGCGTATGGAGCGTCGGGGTAGACGAACAGGGATTGGGAGGGGGTTATCGAGGCGTGGCGTGCTTTTTCTCTGAACAAAAGGCTTCCGAACTTGCATCGCATGGCTCTGGGGAATCTCGGTCTGATTTGTACTTGTTTCCCGGTATGGGCCTCGTTCTGGGGGACGGAACGGCGGAACGGCCGTCCGCCATGGGCCGCTCAATCAGCAGCCTTATAAATCAAAAAAATGAGGTCATGATCAAATGTCGGTTCGTACGGGTGACAGTTGTTCCATCTGGAGCTGCAAAACACGCCAAAGCATATACATCCAGCAGCGTGCTGTCGACCTTACGCCAACGATACACAGTAGAACTCTCCTGTGTCATTAAGGCCCAGAGCAAGGCATTTCTTGACAGCGTCGTACCAATTGTTTTGTCTCATATGTATTGATCGTGCTTCCGACGTCACGGCCGTGATTTGTACCATGTCCGGGTATACTCCGTATCAGGTTCCCAATATGCAAAACGCGCACCAACACTTGCTTTTGAACTGCCACCCATATGTGCCTCGGGGTATCCTCAACGCCTTTGATCTCGCACCACATCTGTGTCATCGCTCGTCATGAACCTCGCATATCCAACTCTCCTCTTCAGCTAGGCGTTTCATGATGACTCTTGATCAAGTAGAACGCTCTCCAGGTGATCCTCAATCAGTTCGAGTGTATCGGCACTGAGCCCGTCTGCATCCTTCCCTTTGCCCTTCTTCCCCGTCTTGGACACCTTTTGGGCCTGGAGTTTGCTCTTCACCTTACTCAGAAGGGCATCTACTTCAGCAGGCCGGTCCTTGTGATTTGTTCCCATGTGACGGCGAAGCTGGTCTAGTCTGTGGAAATCTTTCCCGCAGAGTTGACACTCGTGCATGCCCTTCACGTTGTGGGTGCGACGGTGCTTGGACAGATTGGATGATTCGCTGAACCTCTTGCCGCAGATCTCACATTCCAAGGGCTTGTCGCCCGTGTGTGTTCGCTCATGCATGGCTATACATAACGTTAGTATACCAGACTCAAGCAGCACAGAAGCTGGTGTCTTACTTAGGGCGCTCTGCTGCTTAAACGCGCAGCCGCAACCAGGGTACTTGCATACCCATGGCGTCTCGCCTGTGTGTATCCTCATGTGCTGATCGAGAGCTTGCTTTGCGGACAATGCTGCGCCGCAGATGGTGCAATGAACGGGTTTAACTGCCAACGGTCAGCTTTGGGTGATCACAAGGAACTGGTGGTGAACTCACATCCAGTGTGTACTTGCATGTGGCGCTCAACCTTGCTCCTCTGCGTAAAACATGTGTCTCGGGTACAGTTTTCCCAGCCGCAACGGAAGCCACCACGGTCTTTCTTGAGTGGCTTGAGATGATCAGTCTTGCAGTGCTTCTGGAGCTCTTCATCATTCTCAAAACGCTGGCCGCAAATTCCGTTGCCCATAACCCATCGGCATCTGAATTGATCTTCCTCGGTAAGGACTTGTGGCTTCGCCTCGACATGAGGGCTCTTGGACCTCCCAACAGAGCTCGGTTCGGTGAGGCCAGTTTCTGACTCAAGAGGCGAAGGGGTGGCGAGAGACGATGATGGCGTTGTCGAGAGGGACGGTCCCATTGACAGCGTCGCCAGCGGCGATGGTGATGGAGAGAAGTGATTACCATGAGCCCTGTGACCGCCGACCTGGGGTCCGGATTGCGTCCCATGGTGATGAAGGCCGCCATGGTGTAGCGGCACATTGGACTGGGACACCGCAGGCTGTCGTAGATGTTGGGCGTGCAGCATCAGTGCAGGCTTGTGTTCCTCAAAGATGTGATGCGCAAACGCATTGGAATCTTGGACTTGGAAACCGCATTCGTGGCCGCCCTGAAGCTGTGAAAGGTACGGGTCGGTGATGTTGTCATTGGGACTGAACTTTGGCAGTGTACATCTTGAGATGAACTGGCTCGGGTCGTTTGCCAAACAATTTCCGGCATGTGTTAGCCCGCTGCGCGACGGATCGTGATATTGCATGATGTGGTTCGCAAGAGCATATTCAAAGGCCATTTGAAACTGCTGGTGTGAAAAGCCAGGAGACGGGCTGGGGTACATGGAGTCTAATGAGAGGCTCCCACAAGGCAGACTTTGGGGAAGACTGATGAAGTCCATTTGCCCATCCCTGGTTGGTGGTGGTGCCGTCGGCGACGCTTGCATGAAGCTGTGATGAGGTCCTTGGACCATCTGGAGTTGGCTATCTCCAAAGGAAGCCAGAGCTGCCGCAGCAGCCTTGTCGCCATCCGTCATGGGAGGTTTGGGGGGAGCATCACTGGCAGAGTCGGCCAGACAGCTCTCGTCGGTGCAGGGATGGCTGGCGCCCTGACATGCCTCGTCGAGACACAAATTTGGACTACCGCAGGCATCATCATCGCAGCAGATGCCGTGACCGGTATCTCCACATTGGCTTGGACAGCTGCCTTCGCACGCTGAGCTGCATTCAGACGCACAGTCCTCATCTCGACAGAAGTCGAAGTTCTCGGGGTGCAGCGCGGTGCTGTCTAGGGCGGCATCGTTGAAGAGGTTTTCCCAGGTGTACGCATGGCCATTATCCAGAGAGGGTGACGCGGGGGCTGTTGCCGGCATACGGTGTTGTGTTGGCTGAGCGTGGCCTCTGCCCGCCGAACTGGACTGAAACGGCTGGGTAAAAGCGCTGTTGACCTTGCTGCTGGCCTTGAGCTGTCGAAAATGGTGGTGATGGTCGAGGCAGGAGTCATCGTGGATGCAAGCCTCAAAGGGGCCGAGGCCTTGCGATGAGGGGTCAGCCGCCATGAAGGCATCAAAATCGAGAGAGAGAGAGGCCATGTCGTTTGCCGAGGAAGGTCCCGCACCCATGTGGGCGTCAAAGGGCAAGTGTGAGCCGTCCATATCAAAAGTTGGCGGTTGTCAACCTCGGTACGTGTGAAGGCGGAACTTCTGGTGAAAAGGTCCAACCGGTTTCGAGAACGGCGCAGAGAGTTGATCGGGAGGAGAATGTGGTGGAAAGAAGTCCGCCGAGGAGTGTGAGAGGGCAAGAGGCAGACGGCCCTTCAGACGTATCCTATTGTGCGAACACGGTCCCTTGATACATTTCTATTCTGCAGACCGAGATGGAGGGGTATCCGATTGCTGTGAAGAATGATCGAGAGGGGCGCTGACAACTTTCTGCCAGACCTGGCTGGCTTTCTGTCCGCCGTATCGGCTGATGCGCAGTAGACGAGCGTCGAGGGGGAGGAGAGAAGCGAATGGACGACGGAGGAGGAGTGAGTGTCTGCGGCGGGTAGGCGACGGCGATGACCAACGGCGCGGAGCAAAGGATGAACCTTGGAAGAGAGGGAGTCCAGGACGGACCGATCGTGGGCAATAGAGGCAACCCTGCGGCAAGATGGGCGGCGGCGGCGGCAGCAGCAGCAGCAGCAACAACACCGGCACGACCGCAGCCGCACACGGGCAGGCGCTGTGGGCAATCGTCGTTGCCCTGTTGCGCAGTATGGGAGCGTGAGGGTGAGAACCCGGATGGTCAGGCCAGGGTCAGGTCATGCCCAGGAGGTACGAAAGTACTTGCTGGTCCATGCGCTTCCACCAAAAAAGAGGGCCCCAGACCCGCAGCATGGAGGGGCAGTCGCGCCGCAGCGTGAGCTGCAGGGCCACCTCGCCTGCCCTACCGGAAGCCGCTGTGGTGCTGACCACTCACTTCCAGCTGACGGGACAGGCAAGGCGCGCGCCGAACTCCATTGCCCTACCTCGAGGCCAAACAGGCGTTCCGACCAATGGTGTCGGCGCTCGTCGTCAACGGCGGCATATCTCGCCATCGTCCGTGCCCAGGAAGAGTGCAACCAAGCACACGAATAAACGCTGGGGTGGCCATGGAAACTTCGCGGATGTAACTTGGTACCGTAGGGAGCTCGTGTCCTTTTTTCTCTCGCGAAAGTGTTGGACCCGCCGTTATGCCGCTTGCAAGACCATCTTCCAGGTTGTCCCTGGACCTGCCGATATGAGCCTGGCGGGCGCCTCTCGGGGACAACTCTGGTTCTCTGGCATGATGAATACTAAGGCGTAGGCCAACACTGTTGTCTTTTCTCTCAGGTTGCGACACGTTAATGGCAATCTCGGGGACTTGGTGGTGGACGTGTGAGCGGGTGTCATAAAGTGGCCCTGTTCGTTTCATCACATGACGTAGTATCTGCAGAGCCCAGTGACCACATTACAAACAGCCCAAGGGACACTTCGTGGTACAGAAAGGCCAGATTATCACAAAAGAGGACCTATGGAAAAAACAGGCGGACTTTCCCTGGCTTCCAATGACTTCATCCATGGTTTCTTGGCCGTCCAGGGTAGGCCGTTGGCTCCACCCCCGGTGACGGGACGGTGAAGGACCCATGGAGGGGACCGTGGCTGGCGCTCACCGACGCCTCACCGAACCCCGCCTGTTCTGGCCTCCACTGGGGAAACAGTCCAGGTACGAACTGCCCGGACAAGTGACAGAGAGACCCTGAGCTGCGGCCGCCACAGGCCTGGAGCCAATCTCGCGCCACCCCCGACATCAGTTGTTGGCTACACCATCGCTCCGGACACATTCTCCTTTCCGCGCCAGCACCTGCATAGCTCCGATCGCACAAGCGTCCTTGACCGTACAATTCGACGTGGACAGCAACATTGCTGCACGACGTGCGACGACCACCCGACCGTGACCGCTGCTGCACAGCCCCCCCGCATTGCCCAGTGCCGCGCAGACCATCTCTTTCCTCGATCCTCCTCTCCCATCGCCCCGACAACTCCATCCCCCGCCCAGCACCGTCGACGAATGCCCACGGTCAGACGAAAGGGCCCTTGCTGAAGGCGCTGTCGGTCCACACCACCTCCTAGCCCGTCGGCCAGCATGGGCAACATCTGCGGCAAGGCAGAGGCAAACCCCTCGCCGCCGGGCCGCGTCCTCGGCTCCACCCCCGCGCCGAAGACCACGTCGTCCGTCCCCAACAAGGTCGGCGGACCGCCCCGGACCCTCGGCGGCGGCAGCGGTAACAACGGCAACGGCGAACCCGGCCGTGGCGGCCCCTCCTCGGGCGGCGACCCCGGGGACGCGCGGAGGAGAGCCGCCGAGGCAGCAGAGGTGCGCGCCCGCGACCCCCCAAGCACCGTCCCCTCTCCCCTTCACGTTGAACTGCGGCACGCCTGTCGCTCGGGCTGAAGAGCGCGCGCCACGCTATACATGCACACGGAGAGTAAGCGACACGCATACGCTGACACGGTTCACGAAACAGGCACGCGCCAAGGCCGCCAACAAGGGCGGCAAGCTTTCGGCCCAGCTCAACGCGCAGAAGAAGAGGGTCAGATCGGACTTGATGAAGGACGCCAGCGAGGCCGAGCGGCGGGCCAGGGATGCGGACGACGCCCGCGAGGCAAGACAGTGGAATTAGGGGACGGCGGAGGAAGCCAGAGGAAGCCGGAGCAAGCTCAAGCGAGGCACGTCTAGCGTTCGTTTCCCCCCTACCTGGGGTCATTCTTTTTCACTTTGAGGATTATACCATATGCGCAGCTTAAAATCTATTGCAGGCGGCCCACGGAGCAGCAGATCCGTTCCATCGTTCTTCTTGCGCACATGATTCCCTTGCTGCGGGATATGCTTCTTCATGTTCCTCAAGGATGTTTTTATTGTCGCCCGTCTTGCCCACCATGCCCGCCGTGCCCGCCATGCCAGCCGTACCCATCGCTTTTCACTGCATCGATTCTCCTTTGCTGCGTTCATGGCGATCGTTATATTGCAGTACTGCTCTGGATAGCCTACCTACGCTTGCCTCGTGCCCCTCCTCCAAACACACCATGAACGATTCGGCTTCTTCTGCGGATGTTCGACGCACAGAAGCTTGTCCCCCGCTCCGTGGAAGTCGCCTGCGCTCCCCAGTCGCTCCCCGGCACAATCACTTCGTATTCGGCGAGCTGCCAAGCCCATCACTCGCAGCTGTCGCCAGCCGTGGCAACTCCCCTGGAGAAAGAGGGGACGGTCGCCTCCCTTTGCACGCTGAACAGCCTGAGCCGAGCAGGATGGAACCGCCCCCAGCAAGCAGCCATGGGATCAATGGATTGCACTTGTCCCATGACGAGCCGCAGGACATGCATGCATGGCCGCCCCACGGTCGCAGCCTAGCCATGCGCGTCCAATACCCAGCGCAGACGTCTCTCCTGAAGCAGCCTTCTTGCAGAAAGGTGCGGACAAGGTGCGGATCTGCACTTTCAACGGCCCAGTCTCTGATTTGTTGCATTTTTGCATCTTACATCCCGCAGCCGCCGCAACCAAGTTCCAATTTCCCGAGTCCCTCGTCCCGCGCCTTTCGCTCTTCAAGTTGTCCCTTGCGACATCGCTTTGGGTTTGTGCCATGGGCTCTTGTTGCTGGGCTCAGCACTCCGTGCATGTGAGAGATGATGCACCAACCCGTCAGACCTCTTCCGCGGCTGTTGCCCTAGGAACGACAAGGGGAATGTGTGAATACCCTGCAAACCCGGCGAGTCGGAATGTCCATCGACTTACTGATCACATCTCCTCCTCCTCATCCTGCTCCTCCTCCTCCAGAACACCCAATACCTAGCTCATGGCGACGCTGGATCCACGGCTTTACACGACCCGAAGAGTGCACTCCAGCAGTATTTGTCGTCCGAGGATCCTCTCGCCTCCCAGCATGAACTGGCGCGCGCATACCGGGACAACCGCCAAGTCAAGCAGGCCACCGTACTCCTCCGCCACGTCGTCGACGTAGAGACGAGGATACTGCCAAAAGACGATCCAGAGCGACTTGCCTCTCAGCACGAACTGGCACTCACATACCAGGCCAACGTCCAAGTCAAAAGAGGCAATCCCGCTTCTCCGCTACGTCGTAGGGGTGGAATGGAGATGGCGATACGGGCCGAGCACAACCCGGATCGACTTGCCTCGCAGCATGAGCTCGCCAGCGCGTACGAGGCCAACTGTCAAATCAGCGAGGGTATCACGCTTCTCGAGCATGGGGTAGAGGTTCAGGGAAGGATCTTCGCCGAGGACCACCCCGTCTCGACTCGTCTCGAGTGAACTTTTTAGTGTATACCGAGCCATATCTGCGAGGCAAAGAGCTAGCCAGATTGAGACGGGGCTGTCGTGTTCGAACACGTTATACAGGACGGGACATGGTGAGGAGCGACGTCACAGAGCCGCTGGCCCATTTGCATGTAAGTACTCGAGTACCTACGTGCCTTCTCGAAGCGCAGTACGTATCAGACGTTGAATTAAGAGGGGGTTTGATTCAGTCACACGGCAGACACACGCCACGTGCCCGTGGCTGCTCGCTACGTGCATGCTGTATCAATAAATACCTATGCCTACCCCATTTGTGAACCCCCCCTGCGTCCGCGAACAAGACACCCTGCTCGTGAATGAGAGCCCGCGGCGCTCGCTCCCCCCCACGGAGAAACATCCCCAAGCTTCAGCCGCGGCCCGGCCCGTCCACCACACCTTTCTCCCCCTCCCGGCCCCCCT
This sequence comes from Purpureocillium lavendulum, assembly GCA_029168975.1. Lineage (NCBI taxonomy): Eukaryota > Fungi > Ascomycota > Sordariomycetes > Hypocreales > Ophiocordycipitaceae > Purpureocillium > Purpureocillium lavendulum. Next base: position 2,439,786 of record JAQHRD010000001.1, read on the forward strand.
CGTCTCTCCTCTTCGCGTGGCCATCCACTCGGAGCCGCCGCGCCCATGCCGGGCCGTGGTAGAGAAAGAGAGACATTGCACATTCTATATTGAAGCCCCAGCACCAACAGAGGCAGCTCGTCCGCCCTGCCCTGTCGTCTCTTCCTCACACATCGACTTAGCCCAGCGAAGGGGGGGAATGGGTTGGTTGCCCGTCAGCCGCACGTCCCGCGCCATCTGTTTCTTTTGCACTGCATGGTACAGTACTTACTGTACTGCAGTCCGTACGTACGGGCTTGGAAGGGCAGGCAGGGTGGAACGATGCCTCGGGCACTTTGACACACACTTGCGAACATGCGTCCCTGCAATATTCCTGACCGGGTGGGGGAAGGGGTATGGTAAGGCGGCGGGCGCCAACGTCATCGTCCACGAGAGGGAAAAACAGAGCCAGGGTATCAAGCGCCCCCCCCCCCCTCTCGCATTAGACGCATCACGCGGGGACACGCATATCGGCTCTCGCGCCGCACAAGTTACGCCCGCTTGCCGCTGCTCCTGGTGCCGCTGCCGTCACCAATGCTTCATGTGTGCGTAGGCGGCTGCTGCTCGCCGCAGCCAAGTAATGAGCAAGGTCCTGCCCACCATCATAACCACCACCACCACCACCACCACCAACACCACCAACACCACCAGCGACAACCGCGGCCCCAGGTTCGCTGGCCCCCCTCGCCAAGGTGCCGCGCTTCGGCCTGCCCCAGCGGGTCGCGTTGGTGGCCTGTGGCCGGGCCCCCATGCTCGCCTCAGCGACGAGTCGGACAAGGCCGAACGGTTCCCTGGTCCTGGGGCACTAATAACTAGTTAATAACCCATGTTCCTATCGGGCCAACACGCTGCTGCTCATGGGTACCACGCGCGCAGAGCCTCTCGCCCAGATCGTCACTGCTCCGTCGTCGCCAACATCATCCAGCGGGAGAACGCCCTTCGCAGGTAGTCGGTACTTGCTCGGCTGGATGGGGGGCCGTCTGTGCGAATGCGTGGAAAAGTCACACCGGACTTCGTACAAAAGCAGCAAGTATTGGCAGACAGCCAGGCTGAAACCCTCCCCAGGGTTCCGATTTGAGCAGGGCCCTGTCTGCACGGGCGCTGCTCGTGCATGCATGCGCATGGCCGACGGCGGGCTGGCACGCACGAGCCAGGCCATATCATGTCGCGCGGCGTGCGGGGTGCGCCTTTGGCGTGTAACTTCGTGTAGATCACATCTGGATGGAAGGTGCATGCATGTTATTAGTTGCTCCGTCGTCGCGGAGGGCCGGGCGGACGTTCCGTCACTCATTCGCCCAACAGTCGCCTCACTTTCTTGTCTCTCTGTCTCGCTCCCGAGGGGTTGCGCCAACAATATACAGAGGAGCCATGTAGCTCCCATCGTCGTGTTTCCGATTTGTCTATCAAAGCTCGGCTCTCGCGAACACGCTCAGAATCCTTGTGGACTGCCGGGGAGGCTGAGGCGGTTCCCCGTCTTGGCTCCCGGTTGAAACATGGTCTAGCTGAGCCATCTGCTTCCGCCAACAACATCAGAGCCAGGCCGATGCGTCGCCTGAAAATGAGCACACAGCCGTGGTATTGGCCCTCGCGGGCTCTCGGGCAACCCACCCCCCCCGGTTGTGAAACGCAGGGGGAGGGTTGTCCTTCTTCCATGAGTGGAAGTGGTCTATCCAACGCCGCAAAACGACTGATGCAAAAAAGCACACCCAACAGAAACCAAGCAAAAATTCGCCGAAAGCTGCCGTTACTCCAGTCTCCCAATGCAGATGGACAAAGAAATTTGAGAAAAGCGTCTAGATCGGTCCTCGCAGCGTCTAGCTGTCGGCCTGCAGAATGTTCGAGGCCATGGCCAGTGCGTCCTGCTTGACGTCCTCCATGGTACGGCTCACGTCGATGCTGAAGACGTCCTTCTCATCTGAAGCAGGGGGCTCGAGGATGTCGAATTGGCTCTTGACCATGTTGGCGCCCATGTAGTGGCCCTGGCGCTTTGAAACGCGCTCCAGCAGCACCTCGGGCGAGGCGCTGAGGAAGATGAAGTGGACGAGGATGTCGTGGTCGTAGTAGGCGGCGACGCGGATGACGTCGCGGTACTTGCGCTTGAGGGCCGAACACGTCACGACGACGCCCTCGGACCCCCGGTTGAGGCGGCCCATCGACTCATCGCGGAGGGCGGTGAGCCAGTCCCACCGGTCGGCGTCCGTCAGCGGGATGCCGTTGCGCATCTTTTCGATGTTGGCCTCGGGGTGAAACTTGAGTGACGAGTTAGCCTGCCGTTTATGCTTCTCTCCGTCCCGTCAGCGCGTGCAAGGGTTGGCCGTCATACCGAGTCGCCCTCAATGTAGGGCACGTCCAGCGCGCCCGCCAGATATTCGGCCACGGTCGTCTTTCCGCACCCGGCGGGGCCGGTAACCAGCCAGATGTGATTGTGTTTTTGGGCATGGCCGTTGGCACCGGTGCGCGCAGCGCTGCCGGCCTTGCCGGACGAGGTCCTGGAGGAGGCGCTCTGCCCAGGGCCGGGGGGCGCCGCATCCTGCCCGTTGACAGGCATCGAGTTGTCGTAGGATAGCATCCCGGAGATGGGGGATGGAAAAGACGGGCGGACGCTTCCTCAACCGAGAAAAGGAAGAGATTGGGCCAGCGGTTCGTGCAGTGTTGATCTTCCAGCGAGTGAGTTGTCGTCGACGATGAGGCCGTTGTATTGATGCAAGAGCAGGGTTGGAGGGGCCAAAGTCAAAAAAGTGTCCAGGACAGGATTTAAGCTTGCTTTCGTATTAATCCGGAGGGGCAGAACGCCGGCTGTAAGGACAAGACAAAAGGCAGGCGCGTGACGTGACGAGCCGTGACGTACGTAGGGCAAGAAACAGGCGGCAGTCGCGAGTCAGTCTAAGAGCGGAGGGCTGGCAGAGTGAAGGGCCGAAGAAGGGGAGGGCCGTCTACATTAAATACGAAGGCACCTGGGGAGCATTTACCGGCCAGGCCAAGCCAAGGCGCGGCGGCCGGGTTCGGATCTGCGCCTCCCCTACTACTGGACTGGGACTTGAACCGGCGAGGGAACCGGGGCGGCGGGAACTTGGCCGTCTCGGTTTTTCTCTCGCCCTCGGTCAGTCAGAGTTCGGAGGGCGGGTGGATGGCCGGATCATGGATGGGGATGGATGGGGGATGGGGACGCAGATGGGGAACTCACATTATCCAGACCCGGGGGGGAGGGGGGTGTGCGGTAGGTAACCTTCACATCGCTGGAACTGACGGGACTGGGCCTTCATGTTCCAGGGAGCATTCAGCGCCCATACGGTGCCAGAACGAGTGAGCCACAGGCGGGCGACAGCGCTGGAAAGAGTCCTGGAGGCGTGTGGAGGCCTAATCAGTCCTGCCGGCCCCACGCCTGGCTCCCCCTTTGGGGCCGTCGGTCTGCGTGCGAGTTTGGTCCAGCCAATCCACGAACGTCGGGGCAAGTTCTCTCTGGCTTTGATGCAGGGCCGGTTTGGCCAGGATGCCAGGCCTGCCCGCGCTGTCGGGTCTTGCTTTTTCCACCACACTGCAGCTTATTTTCCCCCATCGCTTTTTTTTCTTGTCGCATCTTTTTGCTTGCCCTTGTGCCCTACCCTGCCCTGCTTGCCTGCCTGCTCCTCCTGCAGCAGCCCAACCGCAAACGAGTCACGCGAGGCGGCTCGCTCCAATATCCAGCAGGCCAGTCTCGACTCCGCAGCCTTCAGCCCGGCGCGACGGTCATGCACCTCACATCACCTCAGCCCAGCCGCTTCCAGTTCCGCGGAGACAAGCAAGCGAGCACTGAGGCAAGCCGACCGGCGCAAGCCACGCTCGCGAACAGCCGTTGTTGGGTCCGTCTCCACACCCAAGCAGCAGGCCAGGAAGCCTTCCCTCGTGGAAGCCCGGCTGCTTCGCCAGGCGCCGCCGCCGAAGGGGGGGTGTGAAATTGGAAACGCCACCAACATTTCTGCGGACTCGTCCACCTCGTTGACCTCGTTGTTTCGCCGTCGACGTTGCCTCTTGACTCTTTTTGCGCGCCATCGTCGCGTCCGCCGCTTCGTCCTCGTCCCTCGTCGTCGTCGAACCACGATGTTTGCTCAACGCCCAAACACCACCCCCCGGTGGACCGACCAAGCGACCGACTGCAACGCTATCGCCTGAACCCCTCCCTCCCTCCCTCCCTCGTCGCTCCCCCGTTGGTGACGGCGCGGCCGGGGAGGATGGCACCGGCTCCGGCGTGATGTAGTCCGTACCCTGCTCCGGAAGGCCTTCCGGTACGCGGGCCGAGCGCTGCGAAAAGCTTGGAACGCGGCCTGTAATCATCGCACGGCGCAGCAGACAGACAGGCAGGCGAGCGGGCGGGTAGGCGGGCATACCCTCCCTGCCAGTCAAGCTGCCGATTAGTTAGTGCTCGACACCAAGCGGTCCGTGGGAGCCAAGGGAGCCCACCCGTCTGTCATTATACAGAGTGGGACACCGAAACGCCGCCACTGGAAAAGCATGGGGCGGGTGATTAGCCTCGCGAGAGAACAAAGACCCCAGATGTGACGATCGTAAGATGCAACACGGCTCTGTGCGCGCGGTCATTTTCCCGCGGCCCAACACGTGGCAAAGCTCGGGGCTTCTTCAGGTAGGTATTTGAATTTGTATTTTGCAGCCTCAATCTCGAGCGAGTCCAGGTCGAGGGACCCCACGCAACGGCAACGGCCAGGCTTGCTTGAGCCCAACGACGAGTCCATGACGACAGCGCCGCCGCAGCAGCGCCTTGCGAGTTGTTGAGCTCGCGCGCTGTCGTCGCTCGCCTCGCGAGACTGCAACTGAGACAGGCGGACAGCCAGCCGAGGGGTGTGCCCCGCGCAGGCAGCGTCTCGTACGAACACTCCTCTCCCCAAGGCCGCCGAGAGCTGCCGTCCTGGGCAGATGGCGCATCGGCTATTGGCGACCGGGGCTGGTGAAGAACTGCTTTGCCAGCTTGCTCACCGGGGCGCGCACGCAGCCAGGACCAGGGGTCGCGCCCAATGGCTTGTGTCAGGGGACCCCCCTGGCGAGCATGCAGCGTCATCTCAGACACAAGGAAGGGTGTGTGAGTGCGTCAGGCCCCCGCGTGGGATGTCAGGTCAATTGCCGTCGGCAATAGAGGCCCTGCAGCCCAAACGCCGAGTGCGGTTGCAACGCCGTGGGGGAGGCGCCGCCTCTGCGTCGCGAGCCTTCGCAGCCGCGATTCAGCGCGTGGGGTCCACGGCGGCGCCCATTGACGAAGAGGGCATGCGACGTGCGCGTCGAAGAAAAGTGCCGACGCGCTCCTAGCCGCCTCTTTTTTCATTTTCTTCACCGCACCGCACGGGCACGGCAAATCGCAAACGACCTGGCGGCACTTTGCGCATGTGGTTGTGTGTATATGTGCTGATTGGTTGTCTTAATTCAATGGCTATACACTATCGCTAGGGAGTAGACTCGGCCAGACTGTTCTAGGGTACATCGCGTCCGCCTCATGATAGACGGCGAGGGAGACGAGGATGGCGGACATCATGGTTGCCGCGGGTTGCATCGCGGTCTGTCTCTCTGTCTCTGTATTGCGTGGGCCACGGATATGTCTTGGAGGCCAAACTCGTGGGACACATGGAGTGATTTATACGAGCAACATCACCTGCCTTACCTACCTATTCTCTCAGAGCAGTTCCCGCCCCCCGCCTCCTCCCGACCCTCGTACCCATTGACCAGTAACTACTTCGTACAATCCACGGCGATGGCACGTCAAAGACCATGGAGAGAGATGGCAGAAGGTCTTGTCGTGTTTCATGTCGTCATCGACTTGTCCCTATGCAGGAATCGTCCCAGTAAGGCTTGGTGAGGGAGCGTGCATAGCGAGCCGTGCACGGCTATTGTGCTGGAGTGGCACCCTATTGCTGGACAAAAAGCCGGGACCGTCAAGGCATTCCCGTGAGGCTGCTCATCTGCCTTTATGTCCCAAACCCCCGCAAGCAATTGAACATGAAGGGCGTTGAGGGCCTGCGGTTTGCTGCGGGCGTCGCGGGTCGTCTGCGCGGCCGTTAGCTGTCCCCGTATGTCGCGATTTCGTCGAAGCAACCACTCTGCCCCAAACTCTCACTCCACATACCTTGAGTATGCACGGTTCTCACGCTATAAGAAACTGGATCACCCACGAAAACAGGCACTGTTCCTTTCTATGCTTGTTTAAACGACAGGTGCATGTCACCAGATAGATCAGATCCTATTCACGTAATGTCGTTGCCCCGCGCTGCTGACAACTCTGGCATCGGGCTAGAGTTGATGTCGTGACCAACTATTTGCAAGTTAAGAAAGCCATCTCTCGATACGTCTGATGCTGGCGAGTGCGTGTGTGTCTGCTACTATGCTTCTCCCCGTCCTCCACCCATCGAGACCTTCAAAGTCCGTGTCGTCAACTTTTGCTCCCCCTCGTCCGCCTCAAGGCAGCCGCTCCAAGGAGTCACGGTACCCTGCACTCGCGCACGTCCTTTGTCCTCACCTGAACGGTTGGGAAGCCTTGGCGGCGTACGAGTACGAGTACTGAGTACTGATGCGTGCGCGAGGGAATTCGATTGCATCTGGCCTGGCTGCCTACCCCTGACGGCGGTCGAGGCTGCCTTGTGACACTTGTCGCGACGAATATCGCTCTCCCACGCCAGCGACTCTCTTGCAGACATGACGACGCACTGACAAATTTGCGCCGAAATTCTCCTCAGTCGCAACATCATTCAGTACACGTACGGGCTGAAGAACAACCGCACGATGGCGCGAGTCCCTCCCTCGTGGGCCGGGACCCAGGTAAGAGTCCCGCGCATGACGACATGATCCGGACCACATGGAGAACGCATTGAAGCGCATGCTCCTCGCATTGACACTGCGCACATTGCGAGATCAATGCCGTGCCATGCATATAGATGAGACTGCAGCTCGGCAGGCGCGTCTACCACGGGTGCCCTCTTTTGTCAAGGGACCGCATGAGTAAACTGCCCGCCTGTCAACGAGCCAAGACACACAGGCTACGCGGTGTCCAAGCCTGGATATTGAGTGCTGTACCTGCATGAACGCGGCATTTTGGCAGGAGAAGCAAATTTCTTCTGCAGCCGACTCCTCAGACGGGGCTGCTAATTTCTGAGCCATCATGCGTCGTCGAGATGCTTGGTTCTGGTCGCACGAGCTGGACTGCCCCGGCTCCCACGCTCGATCACGGCCAGCTTCGTTGTCGGTGAACAATGAGATGTCGTCCGTGTATAAGACGGACAGTACCTGCTCTTGTCACGATGACTCTCCAGAAGCATCTGCCTCTTAAGCGCTTTCTCTCGCTCCTTGCCCTTGTTCGCCTGAGTCCCGACAATCGTTTTCGTTTTGCTCATAAGACGTATCTTGCTTCGCGGCAGCACACACACTCGCTTTCACAACAGTGATTCACACAACAAATCAACCATGGTCAAGTTTTCCTTCTTCGCGGCAACCGTCGCCGCCGCCGCCGGCACTGTCCGTGCTCAGGGCAAGCCCAAGTTTGTTTGCGACCCTCCGGGCGAGATGGACGAGACGCGTGCCTGCGACAGAGGGACCCGCCGGGCAATCGAGTCGATTGTCGAGTGGGGAGCGGACAACAACGAGACGGGCTGGAAACGAGCTGGCTACCTGAACCAAATGTTCCGCGATGGGACACTCCTCAAAGATCAGAAGGAATGTGTCGACTGCAAGCAGACGAACAAGGAGATCACCAACGCGGTCTGGATGAACAGGATCCATGTCATCGTCATGGATTACATGCTCCGGTTCCCGCTTTCCACGCCCGCTGACCACTTCACGTTGTACCTTCAGCTCGAAAGGACCACCAACAAGACTTTGCAACAGGAGCTGACCGCCTACCAGCCGGTGTACGTGGATGTCGACTGCCCAACCATGGCCAATGAGAGGTTGGACGAGTTGCTGAAGCAATACCCAAAGCCCAACGATCAGGAGACACCGTCGTCGCCCGAGGAGGGTAAGGAGACACCGTCGTCGCCCGACGAGGGCAAGGATACAACGTCGCCCGACAAGGGTATCGAGACATCAACCTCCAAGGAATCCACCATGGTCACCAAGTTTGAGGGTTCAATCGAGGCGATTGTCACCGTCAACGGCAGCATACGCAAGGCACAGTTCGTGGTGGAGGCGACTGTGGCCTGGGTCAGCAACACCGTCTTCTTGAGCAAGCAGCTCAAGACCTGCACGGAGTGGGTGAGCGGAAAGCCCACTCCCGAGGAAGAACGCCAGATGAAGCACCTCAACGCCACCGAGTACACCTTCGGATACGCCAAGGAGTTGCTTAACGGGGTCGCGGCGACGTTCCAAGGAGTCGATAAGGCGCTGGACCAGGCCGCCATCCTGTACCAGGACGGCAAGGTGGATGTAAATGAGGTGGTCGATACCATGGCCAAGGAGGTGAAGTCTGAGTCCGGGGCCAAGACCTCAGGCACGCAGCCTGCCAAGAACAAGCCAGCCAAGAACTGCAAGTCCCGAGCTCGACGCACCGCCGCCACTTGGGCGATCTAGTGAAGATAGGTATCGACGTGTCTCGGAAAGCTTCCCCAAGACGTTTGAAGCGCAATTGGCTTCTGTCTACTTGGCAAGTGTTCGGGTCAGAGAAGACCGGTTGGCGGGTGGGAAGACCAGAGCATCGCCGCCGCCACCGTTGTACGACAATGGCGGCGCATGGTCAGGGCCAAGGAATGCAAAGAGCCGCCCAAGGGAAGACATGACGAGCCTAAAATGATGGTACTTTTTTAATTCTAACCTCTCATTTTGGTGACCATCTCCTAGGCCCCGGACAGACCTTGGCGAGTACCGTGCTGTGCTGTGCAAAGTTGCGTTTCGAAACCAGTAGGAAGCTCGTATGCGGCCCATGTCATCCACCAGATTCTGAGCCGCCCAACGAGGAGACATAGTGAGTGGCGCGATGTAGTTATCCAAGCGTTTGGTAGCAAGGCGTATGAGGACGCACGAGCCGTTTGACTTGGTGACCTGCGGGTGGCGCAATCGTATCTGGAGACCGAACCCTTGTGCAGATCCGCTGCAGTTGTGACTCTCTCTCTCTGATGATGGGAGCGGCACGTGTGCCTGGGTACCTTATGAGCCTTTGCTTTTCCGCAGGTGGGTGGACGCTGCAGCAACTGGAGCGCCCGTCGGTTGTGGGCACGTTCCTGGGAAGGTGCCTGGGAGTTACGAGTACTTCGTTCGTTTGAAGACAAAGGTACCTTGAACAGCGAGTACGACTAGGTAGGTACCTTAGGTATGTAACCTTAGGTGCCTACCTAGGTATTCAACCTCATCCAGTGTCCGCCAGGCAGGCTTCGACTTCAATTCAATCAGGCAATCTGGTGCGAGCCTCGTGAAGAAACGCCGGGTGCCCGCATTTTCCAGCAAACGTCCCAGGTCTCGCCTCTGACATGTTACACATCGACACGACCTCTCGGCACGCCGGGTGCCGTAGCCGCAGCCGCAGCCGAGCCGCACGCAGCCGACGTCTGGCCCAGGCAGCGAGCGGGCATGGGCGGGCGGTGTCCTTCCAGAACAACCTAAGACTCCAAACAAAAGGTCCGGCCCAGAGCGCGGGGTCCGCCTGCGCCTGCGCCTGCGCCCGCGCCTGCAACCCACGACACATCCTGGAAGACATGGAGGCAGTGCCCCTCCATACGTACGGGTACCTTAGGTATTGCCCCGCCATGCGCGCGTGCGAAAGCGAGCGCCCGGCGAGCAGCGAAGGAGCTCCTCAAAGCTCCCGTCGACTCGGCGAGCATGGAACGCAGCAGCTCAGGTCAGGGTGCTCAGTGTTTCCCCTCCCCCGCACGGGCGGCGGCATCGCGGGAGCGCGGTCGGCGTCGATTGCGTCAAGCCCAACATCTGCAAGTTTGACGGACATTCGTTTCATATTGTTCGCTGCATTGTGTCGCGGCTCGCGCGCGTTGGTCAGTGTCACTCACACGCAGCCCGCGCCGCCCGCGTTTGCGACACCCGCGTGTGCGCAACAATGCAAGCCACCCTCACCCTCATCAGTCCTCGGCGTCCAGACAATGTCCGACGCGCTCGCGTATCTGGAGCAACGCGAACCCTATCGCGGCGCCATGGCGGCCGCTGCTGGTCCCGTGAACCGCATTAGGCATGTCAGCCAGGGGGCCCACGGGAACGGCCACCCGCTTCGAAGGCGACTTGGAGCACCAGGCAAGGAGGGGTCCTCTAGGGGACCTTTGACGCCTGGAGGCGCCGCTAGCTTCCACCTCCAGTCAGCTTCCACCAGCTTGGCGGGAGTGGAGGTTCAGTGTCGCTGGAGCATGGACCCCAGCCAGACTGCCCGAGGTGGCCTGCCCTGGGCTGGCTCCCGTCTCCAGCTCCCCTCCAGGGCTCCCCTCAACTGGGCCAACGCTAGTCCGTAGTCCGTGCTGTAGTTGCGTACCTGGCCACTGCCCGTACCTGCCTGTCTGTCCCTCCACCTCCACGCCTCTCGTCGCTGCAGCTTAAAAGAGGACGAGTTGGACCGCCGCGCATGCGCCGCCTCGTCCCCTCATGTCCCTCCTCTCCCTCTCCTCGCCGTCCTTGTGTCTGCGAAGATTGTCACTCCTGAGAGCCGTCGCCTGCAGGACGCAAACAACCCCGCGGCCTCACCCCGTCCAACAGAGATTTTTCACGAGTAGCGCCATCAAGATGAACGCCACCGATCTCACCCACTACCTGGCCGATTCGCCGCCTGCCGTGGTCCGCCTCGAGATTGAGAAGCATTTTGAAGCCCTCAACGACAAGCAGAAGCGCTATGCGCACTTTATCAGCCAGTGCGTACACCTCCATGACCCTCTGTGTCTGTGTGTGTGCCTTGCCTCTTCTTGGCCGCTAACCTGTCCCCAGGGCCTGCTTTGCGGGCACCCGCATCGTTCTCCGGCAACTGTCGCCCGAGGCCGAGTCCATCTATGACCTGATCCTCGCTCTTCACAGAAGCTGCAATGGAGACTGGAGCTCCTTGGCCAGCAAGGCTGGCGTCGAGGAAGCCGAGCTCAACCACTTCCTCGACTACGCCGCCATGTTCCTCGGCAACATGGGCAACTACAAGAGCTTTGGAGACTCCAAGTTCATTCCCCGCTGCAGCGAGAAGACGGTGGCCGCCTTGGCTTCTACTTCGCCCGAAGCCGCCAAGTTCTACGAGGCCACTGGCGGTGCAATCTACAGCTCTGACAAGCAGTCTCTCATGCACCTCGGCTTCCCCGACGCTGGTCACCTGAGCAACTACTACCCCGACTCACCCAACATCACCAAGGCAGAGATCGAGGCCATCTCCACCTGGATGGAAGCCAAGGGCCTGCTTCCCGAGAATACGAGATTGCGCAAGAACGGTGATGCGTTCGAGATCCTTATCGCGTCGTCGGTCTCGACTGTACCCTCCAAGGGCGGCGACATTGGCAAGGACACGTCCTTCACCGTCGAGGACGGGCCGTTGAAGGGAAAGACGATCAAACTTGTCTATGGTGACTACAGCAAGGAGATGGCAGCCATTGCGGACAATACCAAGAAGGCCGCCGACAACGCCGACAACGATACCCAGAAGAACATGTACACCAATTACACCGACTCCTTCGCCAACGGCTCCCTCGAGGCGTTCAAGGACGCCCAACGTGACTGGATCAAGGACAAGGGCCCCATGGTTGAGTCCAACATTGGCTTCGTTGAGACCTACAGAGATCCCGCCGGTGTTCGCGGCGAATGGGAGGGCTTCGCTTCCATGGTCAACCTGGAGCGTACCCGGGCTTTTGCAGAGCTCGTTGCGTCTGCGCCCAAACTCATTCCCCTGTTGCCCTGGGGCAAGGAATTTGAAAAGGACAAGTTCCTTTCGCCCGACTTCACGTCGCTCGAGGTCATGACGTTCAACGGATCCGGCATCCCTGCTGGCATCAACATCCCCAACTACGATGACATCCGCCAGACTGAGGGCTTCAAGAACGTGTCTCTTGGAAACGTCCTGAGCGCCAAGGCCCCCAACGAGAAGATCCCTTTCATCCGAAAAGAAGACGACGAGTGTTTCAGGAAATACCGTGACGCTGCCTTTGAGGTCCAGGTTGGTCTTCATGAACTGACTGGTAAGCATAATCATCTGCCCTCTAGGAGACAAGATGTTCCATGACCTGACGCGCAACAGGACACGGCTGCGGGAAGCTTCTGCAGGAGACGGCCCCAGGTGTCTTCAACTTCGACAAGGACAACCTGCCCGTCAGCCCCGTCACCGGCAAGCCCATCACCACATGGTATAAGCCGGGACAGACATGGGGCTCCGTATTTGGCAGCATTGCCGCGTCGTACGAGGAATGCAGAGCCGAGCTCGTCGCCATGCACCTCAGCTGCGAGTTCGCCGCCCTCAAGATCTTCGGATTTGGTGACGGCAACGTGGACATGGACGGCGAGGCCGGTGACGTTCTGTATGCCTGTTACCTGGGCATGGCTCGCTCTGGTCTGGCCTCGCTCGAGATGTGGGATCCCAAGAGCCAGAAGTGGGGCCAGGCTCATAGCCAGGCTCGCTTCTCTATCCTCAAGTGTTTCCTCGATGCCGGCGATGACTTCTGCAAGCTCGACTACACCAAGGACGACCTGTCCGACTTGACCATCCGCCTCGATCGCTCCAAGATCCTCACCGCCGGCCGCGACGCCGTCGCCAAGTACCTCCAGAAGCTGCACGTCTACAAGTCCACTGCGGACGTGGAGACGGGCACCAAGTTCTACGTCGACATGACGACCGTCGACCCCGACTTCTGGGGCACCAAGATCCGCAAGGTCGTCCTCGACAACAGGCAGCCCCGCAAGGTCTTTGTCCAGGCCACCACGGCTCTCGACGAGGCTTCGGGGAGCGTCTCGATCAAGCACTACGAGGCTTCGCCCCTTGGCATGATTCAGAGCTGGGCGGACAGGAACCTGTAAATATGACGAAGACAAAAACAAAAAAAAGTGTAGTTACGGATTGAGGCCTGCCAACAGGGGTGTCTGGCATTGTCAAGGCCGAATACAGCTGTACAAATGCCATGGGGCTGGCCAGGCACGCTGATGACGCGACTGATCCAAACAAGACCATCTCAACCTTTTGCATACAATCTGCTTCGCACTGGCCATGTCAATGACTTGTAGCAGGGTACACACACATTGGTTGTCCGTACGCGCGACTCACTCGACCACGTGCACTGAGACGTTGCGTGGTGTACCGCACCCCCGCGTGTGATCATCATCCCGGCTCCAAACCAGAAGCCCGGTGGGAGTCTTTCATTTATGCTCGTTTTGATTTTTGACTGTAAAACCTGATTACAGACGCCAAGATGTGACCGATGCCGTCGACTTCCAAATGCAATTGGCCAAACCAGCCCAAGTCGGAGACCCTTCCCGTTCTACAACCCGTTTGTCGCCACACCGCGCCGACTCCATCACCACGGTGTTGCGTCCCCCCCACCACGAAACCAACCTCCCGCTGCCGCCAACCCTAGCCTGCTAGACACCCACATCCCCTCTATTACCCTGTTGTTGGGAATAAAAAGAGATTGTGCGTCTACCACTGCATCTCGTGGGGCTTGTCGCCCTTTCGCAGGCTGAAGGAGCTGCCGAGGTAGCTGGCGAGCATGTCGACCTTCTTGATGTTGGCAATCAGGGGCTTGTCGATGGCCTTCTGGTCAGCAGCGCGGCTGCTGGTGATCTGCTTCTTCTGCGGTGGCGATTCCGTTAGCAGCCTCCTCTGGAAAATGCAGACAGGGTGGGCGTGTGCCGCGCCCAGCCGAAGATAAAAACGTACCTGGGGCTTCTCTCCCTGCTTGAAGAAAGCCTCCTCGCCAGCCTTCTCCTTGGCCTTCTCGGCGGTGAAGTACTTGGGCTGGGAGACCTCCTCGACCTTCTTCTGGTCCAGACCAGAGACGTCGACCTTGTAGGAGGTGGCGATGACGTATCGGGAGTTGACCCGTCGCAGAGGGACACCGTTGATCTTGAAGGGGCCGGTGACGAGGAGGACACCCTGGTCGAGGGCCTTGACGAGGATAACGCGCTTGCCACGGAAGCGACCGGCCAGGACAATCAGGACGGTGCCGGGCTGGAGCGACTGACGAGGGGCCCAGGGGCGGACGGCCTTGCGGACCTGTGGTTGCGGCTGGTTAGCTTGCGCCCCGAAACTCATGGTGGCCTAAGGCGACGGGAGCGGCCTCTTTGTCCTGTCCTGTCCTGAGAGCTGGCGAGTAGACTGATCGTTTCGAGTTGGCACGGTGGTCGACACATGTCGCGGAATGTTGATATATGTCGAAGGGGGTATGTTGATCGTCGTCTGTGCTGTCTGCCGGACCAATTCCTCGATTCGAGTCGCGACGCCGTCGCCGGGCGCATCAATGCCGTTCCGATAGTCTTTCTGCTCATGTTCTCCCAGGACACAAAGGACTCGAGACGCTCTGTCCCCTCCCTCCCGCCATGCTCGCCGGCGTCACGACACAATCGCAAACTCACCTTCTTGGCCTCGGGCTCGTCGTCGGCGTTGTACCACTTCTTGGCCTTGTCGGCGGAGGCGGGAACCTCCCGGGTCGACTTCCCGAACTTCTTGGTCGTGGGCTTCGCCGACATGGTGACTCTCTCGACTGTGTCTGGTTGGGTGTGGAGGGAAGAAAGACACGTTTGGTGATGCTCGCCGAAATGTTGGATTTCTTGTGAAAGCCACTAGCGAGTTTGTGGGAGCAAAATGTGAACCCTCAGGCGCTAGCCCACTTTCGGCTGTGCGGCGCCCCGATGTACTTTGTACCCTTTTTTGACTTGTGGCACAGCCGGGGGACCACCAAAAAAAAGAGAGACGGCGAGATTCTCGGCCCTCCGGTCAATTTGGCGGGCAAAGGGGCTATTATGTCGCAATATTTTTGACACCTGCCTTCGTGGGCGCAGCACGGGGCATGGGGCACGTGATCGTCGATAAGCGATAAGAGCAGACCCATCGAGGCGATGGAAGCTTCGGCCGATGACGGCAGGTGGTGGACTGGCGCGAACTCCGGAACGTGCCAGAAGCCGCCTTAGTTCTCGAGAGCTTGCTGGAAGAAGGTTTCTCAACGTCGCTCTTCGGCGACGGATTTCTGTCCCGACACTCCCGCACCGCCCGTCATGACTTGACTCTGTAAATCTCCTAAGAGTATGCTTGTCTCGTAGTTCTGGTTGCATCAACTGCCTGCGCCAACATGCAAGCCCGGAGACAGCTGATTACTTCGGCCCAGCGCTTTGCTGGAGCTACGACACGATCCTCACGACCCGTTGCACGTTTAGCGGCGAGCCGAATTACACATGCGTTACCTTTGCGGCTATTTCCAAGTCTCGCCGTCCGACACTATGCGAACGGCCGACCGCACCCGCCAGGGGAACCCACAGGATGAACATGGGAGGGGAGGAGGAGAAGCCTGCATTGGAGCAGTTTGGCATCGATCTCACTGCACGGGCGAGAGACGGAAAGCTTGACCCCGTAATTGGGAGAGATGCCGAGATCCAACGGACGATTCAGATCCTCTCACGACGGACGAAAAACAACCCCGTACTGATCGGAAACGCTGGAACGGGCAAAACGGCCATTCTCGAGGGCCTCGCTTTGCGCATCATCCAGGGCGACGTACCCGAGAGCATAAAGAATAAGAGAGTTATCAGCCTGGACCTTGGATCGCTTATTGCGGGGGCCAAGTTCCGTGGCGACTTCGAGGAGCGCCTGAAGAAGGTGCTGGACGAGGTGCAAAAGGCCGAGGGCGAGGTGATCCTCTTCATCGACGAGCTGCACACATTGCTCGGCCTGGGCAAGGCAGAGGGGTCCATAGATGCATCCAACCTTCTCAAGCCTGCCCTGGCACGCGGCGAGCTCCAATGCTGCGGCGCCACCACCCTCACTGAGTATCGACAAATCGAAAAGGATGTTGCTCTCGCCCGACGATTCCAACCCATCATCGTCAGCGAGCCCACAGTCGAAGACACCGTCAGCATTCTGAGAGGTATCAAGGACAAGTACGAAGTGCACCATGGTGTCCGTATTACCGACGGCGCCCTGGTCGCTGCGGCAGCGCTGTCCAACAGGTACATCACGGACCGGTTCCTCCCGGACAAGGCCATTGACTTGATGGACGAAGCCGCCAGCCACCTGAAGCTGCAGCACGAATCCAAGCCGGAGGACATAATGCGACTGGACCACAAGATCATGACTATTCAGATCGAATTGGAGAGCCTGCGCAAGGAGAAGGACGTCGCCAGCAAGGAGCGGCGGGAGAAGCTCGAAAAAGACCTGGACCAGTACAACAAGGAGATCTCGGAACTCAACGCCCGGTGGGAGAAGGAGAAATCCGAGATCGACTCCGTCAAGAAGGTTCAGGAGGACCTCGACAAGGCCAGGTTCGAGTTGGACCAGGCACAGCGCGTCGGCAACTTTGGACGCGCATCGGAGCTGAGGTTCGGCGTTATCCCAGACCTGGAGGCCAAGCTGCCTTCCGATAAGGAATCACAGGAGGACAAGGGCGACGATGCGCTCGTCCATGATGCGGTTACGTCGGACGACATTGCCAACGTCGTGTCGCGCATCACTGGCATTCCTGTGTCGAAGCTGACGTCGGGCCACATTGAGAAGCTCGTGCACATGGAGGATACTCTTCGGGAAGCGGTCAAGGGCCAGGACGAAGCTATCAAGGCCGTGTCCGATGCTGTGCGCCTCCAGCGCGCTGGGCTAAGCGGCGAAAACAGGCCTTTAGCTTCCTTCTTCTTCCTCGGCCCTACCGGCGTGGGCAAGACGGAGCTTTGCAAGAAGCTAGCTGGATTCCTCTTCTCAACCGAGTCCGCGGTGGTCCGGTTCGACATGTCGGAGTTCCAGGAGAAGCATACCATCTCGCGACTCATCGGCGCCCCGTCCGGCTACGTCGGCTACGAGGACGCTGGCCAGCTCACCGAGGCGGTCCGGCGCAAGCCGTACGCGGTGCTGCTCTTTGACGAGTTCGAGAAGGCGCATCGCGACATCTCGGCGTTGTTGCTCCAAGTTCTCGACGAGGGCTACCTGACGGACGCGCAGGGCCACAAGGTCGACTTCAAGAACACCATCATCGTCCTCACGTCGAACCTGGGCGCCGACATTCTCGTCGGGCAGAATCACATGCACCCGTACAAGGAGAACGCCGACGGCGAGATCGACCCGTCGGTGCGCAAGGCGGTCATGGACGTGGTCGCCGAGGCGTACCCGCCCGAGTTCCTCAACCGCATCGACTCCTTCATCGTCTTCAAGCGCCTCGCCCGCAGCGCCATCCGCGACATCGTCGACATTCGGCTCAAGGAGCTGCAGCAGCGCCTCGACGACAAGCGCATCACGCTCACCGTCCCCAACGAGGTCAAGGACTGGCTCGCCGAGCGCGGCTACGACCCCAAGTTTGGCGCACGCCCGCTCAACCGCCTCATCACAAACGAGATTGGCAACGGCCTCGCCGACAAGATCATCCGCGGCCAGCTCAAGATGGGCCAGGCCGCCGAAGTCAAGATCCGGGACGACAAGGAGGGCCTCGAGGTCTTGAACCTCTCCGAGGCATAGGTGGAAGCGTATGTTCAGTAATATGCCTGCCTTAATTTCACATAACGGCGTTGGATTACAGGCTGTGTTTTCACCACACTTTTATCACAGAACACGGACCTCGCGGATCATTTTCAATGTACATTAGCAGCAGTGTATATCACACGCACAACTCCGCTCCTTAGATACCCGCAAGCCTGGAGCAACTTGAATAATGCAATCTTCTCTAGATATCTTTAGCTCGTATGTGTATGCATGTGCGTGAACACCGTTGGACACGACAAGTAAGCTCGACATTTCTGTCGGACGTGGACCTGTCCAGGCAGAAGACACAGGACCGTTTGTAGCATCACACAAGCCGAGACCAACGGAGGCATTGAAATCAAACTCGATTTTTATTCCCCCTTCCTGTTCTCCCCCCTCCCATACACTCCGCTACGATCAACCCCGGCCGGGAGGCCTCAGACAGCGAACGAACAACCCAACTCCGCCAATCTAGCGCAATGAGAGATGAGACGAAGAGAGAGCGCAGTTACCACAAGAGACGCGAAAAACCAAAACAAGTCAAACACCACCCGCGAGCCTATGCCATAGCCTTGTGTAGGCATCTCGCCACCCCCTTCCCCCCTCCCCCTCTACCCGCATTTCGCACTTCGCTCTCGTGGTCGGCAGTCGAATGTGCGCGATGCCGCTTTATTGAGAACCGGAAAGACTCAAAAGACAAGAGCAGTTCGTACGCCAAGCCAAGCCAGCCTTCGACGCATGCAACGGTACCGCGTCGGAGGGCGCCAAATAACCGTCCAACGACATTGCCGAAACTCGCACGTGATTGTGCTCCAGAGTGAAGCTTCGGGACCCGCGTGCACAATGCGGGGCATCACGACAACACCAGGGCGACAGCGAAGGGACAACAAGCGAGCGCGAGCGTAGTCGACAGCGGGACGCGAAGACGATTAAGGGACTAAGTTCGATTGGGTTGACCGATAATTTTGCAAATTACAACCGAACCCACGAGTTGGGCAAGACCGATGTGAATAGCGTACGTGACAAGATGGAGTAGGCAGGAGAAGGCGGAGTGGATCCAAGCTTCTCTCGATTCTTTACTGGTGACCGGCCTTGCGGAGGGTGGTGGCGAGCCACTCGAGACCCTCGTACAGACCGTCACCAGACGTGGCGCAGGTAGACTGGATGTACTGTGGCGGGGAGCACGGTCAGCGGAGGGCTCGTCGAGCGTGGACGCGTTGCAACGCGAGCGGGGGATAAGCAGAAGACTGAAAGGGACATACCCAGGCGCGTTGTCTCAGGCTGTGAAGGCCGAGCTTGTCGGTGATCTCGGCGGCGTTCATGGCGTTCTGTGAGAGGTCGCGTGTCAGCGAGCAGGCCACCGGTTGAGGGCAAAGATGGGGGCGGTGCGCAACATGTCGCATGGCGCCACCATCGGTGAAATACGTACAGGAAGATCCTGCTTGTTGGCAAAGACGAGCAGAATGGCATCCCGCAGCTCATCCTCGTTGAGCATGCGCTGGAGCTCCTCACGGGCCTCAACGATACGGTCGCGATCGTTGCTGTCGACGACGAAGATGATGCCCTGGGTGTTCTGGAAGTAATGCCTCCAGAGAGGACGGATCTTGTCCTGGCCACCGACATCCCACACGGTGAACTGGATGTTCTTGTACTCGACGGTCTCGACGTTGAAGCCTGATAACGGGTACGTTAGCATGCCGAGGGTAAGGGTCGACGACGCGCCGAGGGGCGACAACGGGGCGGCGCGCTCGCGAGCGACCAGGACGGAGGAGGCAGCGTACCAATGGTGGGAATGGTCGTGACGATTTCACCGAGCTTCAGCTTGTAGAGGATCGTGGTTTTACCGGCGGCATCGAGACCGACCATGAGAATTCTCATCTCCTTCTTCCCCCACAGCTTGTCGAAAATCTTGGAAAACGCGAGACCCATGATTGCGGTGTGCGGCGGCGAGGCCCGTGTCGAGAGTCTGGATGGCGTTGGTGGGTGTGCGAGAGGAGAGAAAGAGGAGAGGTCGACGAAGAGTTATGTGTCCCTAGTTGCCACGCGTAAGTAAGCGGTTTAGGGAGGGGTTTTCTGCCCGAACCGCGGAACGGGGGGTGGGCGTGCTATGACGATGCGGATTCGAGTTGCAGAGGGGCCGCGGGGGGAAGGACGCGGGAAGGGGTTAAAAAAAAATAACAAGTGGGCGAGATGCTGTTGAATTGGATGGCGGACGGTGCTGGGCAGGGGGGATGAAGATGGTTTATGGGCATGCGCCGTGACAGAGGACACTTTGTCCAGGGATAGGCCTCGAGCCAGGCTGCTGCATTTCAGCGCGTGGGTGGGTTCGTTCCCCATGTCACCAGCAGGCGGCCACCAGGCACGAACGGAGCAGCAGCCTGAGCCGCCATGGAAGGGGTTCGGGCGAGGCAAAGCGCGCGAGACGAGGCGCGTTGCTGCGGCCGTGACTGCTGCTGGTGCAGGCGAGGTGGTGGGCCGCCGACGGTTGAGGCTGGGCAGGCGAGGCTCGATACCATGCAATCTGTTCGTGACGACGGCGACGGCGACGACGGGTGGGCAAGTGACAAGTCCGATCGTGTGCGTCCGTCCCGCCAGGGCCATGGAGCCGGGCGGCGACAAGGCAGCCACGGCCAGGCCCCTCACGGAGAGACGTCTCGGAGGACAGGGCTGGTAAAAAAGGCGACTTACTCGTTCGTTCGAAGGGCAGCAGCGGCCGATGGGCGTTGCGTCGTGCGGGCGGGTTGGGTTGGTGGGAGATGACGGGTGGAAGAGGAGGGAGAGTTCTATCGTGGAATTTTTGGAACAAGGTCGGTGAAGAAGCGTGCCTGCACACACTGGCTGCTGGGCTACAGAAGGGGGAGGGGGGAGGGGGAGGATGGGGGGGCTTTGCACTTCCTACTCAGTGCTTCCGGGGGGAGACGCGGACTGTCTGTGTGATTCCCGTCCCTTCCAGGTTCCCGTGCATCCTCGCCCGCCTGCGCTGCTGTCCGCCGCGCGGTGTCCTCGCTCAGGGGAGGGCCCCAGCGTTCGCAGCACAGTGCTCCAGCGGAACAGTGGGGGACAGTGAGCGAGTGGCTTGCGAAAGTGGCCACAAAATCGGTCCATTGGGCAGTGGTGCAATCGCTGGAGCAGGGGCGCCCGGCCAGTGAATCCCCTGGATTGCAACCTGGCAACTTCGACTTGCGCGCAAGCTCTTTCTCCAGCCGCGTCGCTGCGCCACCCCTGACTCGGCGGGTAGACGGGGGGTTGCCGTTGTCGGGCGCGCACATGCCAGGGCCGGCTCCCCGCTACTCGTCCGGGACCTGAGACGCCTCCACAATGTGCGCCTGGTTTGGCGTACCTGTCGATTCGCGATCGCGTACCTGTCAGGTACCTCTTCATGGCGTGCGACTCCTGACGGTTAATCCACGGCCGACCCGCCCGAGGCTCCATCTTTCAGGGGGTGGGGACCTCTACTGGGTCCGCTGGAGCCCGCTGTGGACGGGACGACCAGTGGCTCTCGCCAAGTACCTTCGTCCAGGTTCCCTTCCCGGCATCAAAGTGCGGCGCTGGTACCTGGGTCCCGCGTACCCACTCTCCAGCAGCGTTTCGCGGTTGCGTTGCGAAAAGGTGTCAATTCGCGAATCCATCCGCAACCTGACCTTGGGCGTACAAGCCAGCTCCCTTTGCATCCACCCTTAAGCTCCCAGCCCTCTCGCCACGGGGACACGCGCGCTCGCACGCTCGTAACCATCGACTGCCCAGGACCGCAACAATGCATCTCCTCACGGCAGCGAGGTCGCTCCTCGCCGCGGCCCTGGCCTTCCAGGTGGCCTCGGCGCACAACATCGTCCTGCCCGCCCACGGCCTCGAGTGCTTCCACGAGAACCTGCACCGCGACGACAAGATGTCCGTCACCTACCAGGTTGGCGACCGCGAGTTCGGCAGCGCGGGGAACCTCGACATCGACTTTTGGGTATGAATCACACGCGTCCAGGCAGCACTGGCACAGGGGAGGGGTGCAAGGCTGCGATACGGGGGCATGGTCAACTGACATGGAGCTTCAAATGGACAGATCGTCAACCCATCAGGCGGCTACGAGGTCAACGAGAAGACCGTCTCCAACGGCGACCACTCCTTCACGGCCAAGACCGACGGAAAGTACACGTACTGCTTCGGCAACCAGCACTGGGGCGCCAACAGCAAAGAGGTGTCCTTTAACGTTCACGGCATTGTCTACGTCAGCGAGTCCGAGATGCCCTCCGACCCCATTGAGTCTGAAGGTACCTCACGGCTGCCCAAAGTGGCGTACACTGATGCGGAAGAAGCTAACGTTGCCCTTTGCAGTCCGCAAGCTGTCCGATCTCCTCGCCCAGGTCAAGGACGAGCAGTCGTACATTGTCGTCCGCGAGCGCACGCACCGCAATACCGCCGAGAGCACCAACGCCCGTGTCAAGTGGTGGAACTTGTTCGTCATCGGCGTCGTCATTGGAGAGTCCCTGTTCCAGGTCTGGTGGCTGCGGCGCTTCTTCGAAGTCAAGCGGGTTGTCTAAAGTGGCACCACTTCTTGCTCTTCGATATGATCAGACTCCCCGCGGTAGCGACGACGGGTGAAGATGCGATTCCCTCGACGGCTTTGCGGAGAACAGGCTGAGGAAGTACGTGTATGCGAGTTGCTGTTTCTCTCCGATGCACCAGCGGGTTTTCGACGATCGCACATTTCTGGCGCAACGGCTCGGGACGGGTCTTGGGAAATTTGATGACCAAAAGGACAAAGGAGGCATTGTGTGGCTAGCATGTGGTAATACGATAGAACCGTGATCGGCTCCTGTAAAGAGTACGAAGCGCATTGACGTTGAATGATGGCCAGCTTACATTTCACCCTCGCCTCACCCGGCCTACCGCCACGGCCGCGTTTTCACTCCAGCGGTGCTGCTAAGTGCTTGAAGATCGGTTCATGAGTGTCTCATTGCAGTTGATCTAGTCCAGACTGGCAAATATCTGATTCCAACGCCATGCCAACTCCCAACAGTATTCCAATATACAAACGCATTTATCCGTAAAACGACAAATTTACGCAGTAGGGTCTGATTCCGGCACGGCACCCTCACCATCCTCGGCCGGAGCAACCTCAACCGGCAGCTCTACATCCTTGACGGGGTGCAGTAGCATCGGGGGCAGGCACATCCGGCCTTCGCCGCCGGGCATGCTGCTAGGTCCGGACCCGCCTTGCTTGCTCTGATCCTCCGTCCTTTCGAATTCGTCGCCGCCGTCGTTGTTGACCTTGAGGCCAAGCCAGCGGCGGTACAGGTTGGGCGCGAATCCCGAGTTGTAAAACCAGCTCAGTCCGTGCATGTTGTGCTCACGCTCGCCGTAAATACTCGTGCGTGATCCGCCAGTCGAGCCATCATGACCGCCATTGTACGTTTGCGCCATGAAGTCGACAGGCCACCTTCTGTCAACATACATTGGGTGGGGGGCGTACACAGCCTTGTATCCGTGCTGCAGGGCCACCGTCGCTGGCCACATCTCGGGGAAGGCAAATTGCTTCTTGTAAGCCGTCATCCGGTGCATCGTCATGAGCAGGCGGCGAGACATGCGTGATGTGGTAATGATGGCCGCGCGTCGGGGGGCATAGGGTGAGACCTGTTGAAGCCGGTGATGTCGTCCTTGAGCTTCCAAGTCGTGCCATCAGGGTCGAAAATAGGGTTCAGCGAGATGTAGTCAGCTTCTTCCCCTACGCCCCATTGGTAGCGGTCTCCTTCATATGGCGTTTTGGGTGCAGGATCATGCTCGACGTCAAACCAGTCGTTCTGGTCCGAAGGCCGGACAGGGCCCCAGACGGTCTTGCCCTTGGCCTTCACAGCCTCGGGGTCCTGCATGCCAGGCATCTTCTTCCAGACATTGTCGGACCCGACGACGCCCATCTCGCTCTGAACGCGCGACATTTGAGAAAAGTCTTCCCAGGAGCCATGCACTGTGGGGAAGTAGAATCGAGAGCTGCGTTCCCATATTCCTTTGCGTGGCTGTGCCTTGGCCCATTGCTCCAGCTTGGTAACGAAGTCGTAGTAGCTGCCCGTGTAGCGAATGTCCATTTCCCACTGCCAGAAATAGTCGTACTCCGGGTGCATGTAGGCAAAATGTTGCATCGCCATAGACAGGCCGCGGTAGACCCCATGCACTGGCAGCTCAGGGCCCCGGCTCCAGAGATCATAGATGCCCTGGTACAAAGACAGCATCTGCGTTTCCGTCCACAAGGTAACGAGTCCTTGAAACTCCTTCGGGATGCTGTCTCGAATCCTTCTCTCATACGCCTCATGATCCGCCCAGATCGGATGGTGGGCGTCGTTTCGCACCTGGACTAGAAGATGGACATCGTAGCGCCCGCCAGAACCCAACGACAACTCCGAGATCATTGAACGCAGATTGGCAATGTCGTCCTCGCGGAAGAGGTATTCATCCCAGCAGCGGACGACGATCGCGGTCCTGGCCTGCTTTTCGACATTGGCGCCTTCGGTCTCATCTGCCTTGCCACTCTTGATGAACTGAGTTTCCTGTTCAGTGCTGCTGTTGGTGGGGACATCCCTCCGCGCATGGGTTACTGAGTCACCGTTGTCGATGTAGAAACCATGGGGCTGTGGTGTCTTCTTGGGAAGCTCGTTGAAACGCGCAGCATTGGCCTTAAAGCACTGTCGCTGTACTGTGGCCCAGTTGACCTCGCGGTAGTCAACGCGTGGCGACTGACCCCAGACATCGTCGGCGCCTTCGTTCTCGGCATGTTCTCCGGTGCCCAGACCGCCAGTTCTGGTGGAGTACCCAAAGCCGTAAGGGC
This sequence comes from Purpureocillium lavendulum, assembly GCA_029168975.1. NCBI lineage: Eukaryota > Fungi > Ascomycota > Sordariomycetes > Hypocreales > Ophiocordycipitaceae > Purpureocillium > Purpureocillium lavendulum. Next base: position 2,464,181 of record JAQHRD010000001.1, read on the forward strand.
CATAACGACCATACCGCTCGAAGCAGATGTCCTCAGGCAGTTTGAGAACGTCGTAGGAGCCGGCCACGCTTTCCGGGAAGCCGAGTGGCCGGCCCTGGTAGTAGCGTAGTGGCGGTGGGCGTATCTTGCCAGCGGCGTCAATGAAACACTCTTTCATGCCAGACTCCTTGCCCTGGTTCGGGTATTCGGTCCAAGACTTGCTGGAGGGAATATCTCTTTGGTCGGCATTGTCATGTTGGTCATCGTCCTGGGTTTGGACGGCGCTTTCCTCACCAGGGCGTGCCAGGGCCAACGGCTCGTTAGGTCGTGGATACTCGGGCTTGCTCTCTCGAAATGGCTTGATGGTCCGTATTCCTCCATAATATCTCTCAAGAAAAGGGAACTGCTCCCAGATTGGTGGAGGCGGTGGCGGCTTGTTGATCTTGCCGTTTGCTACCTTCCAGTTCTCGACTTGGCTAGCGCGTATCAGGCTGAATATCATGAGGAGTATAAATCCAGCGATACCGAAGCATATGTACCGTGTAACCTTGGTCGGTAGCCGGTAGGGGTAGATGCTCGCTGGTCCCCTCTTTGGGGTCGGCGGAGGCCGTTGTGGCCGGAGAAGAGACCGGCTTGGTGCGGCATCTGAGGTATTCCCGGATGTGTACGGTGATGAAGATGAGTATGAGATGTCCGACTCATCATCTGACGACAGGTAGCTGTCGTTCGAATACCGTTCTTTCGTTGGGGAGTCGGTCCTGCGGTAGAGCGGCAGCCGCTGTTCGTGTGACCGCCGGAGCGGGTTTGAAAGAAGACCCATAACGGGCCGTCTTTCTCTTCAACGACTGGAATCCCCGAAGTCAGTCTACCGAATAGATCTCAAAACGCAGTAAACTATGCTCACGATTGGCTCGTCCCGGGGGCTCGTCAGGAATGCGGGATTCGAGTCAGAGTAGTCGGGTGTCGTGGCAGTCCACGTGCCGGTTGGAATGTTGTTCTGAGCCTTCGAGTGGCCAAAATTTGGCGATGGAGATGTGCGTTTCAAGATACACTCGTCCCTGCGATAGAGGCCAGGCTCTCCGACGGAAGCTTGCGAGATGTCTGCTGCTAGCGCCGGCGCCCGTGTCGATGGCCATCGACTTGAGTGTTGTTGGGTCGTCATGGTTGCCGGGCAACCAGCCACCCACGACGCAGTGCGCTGGCCCCGCAGCCAGGGGGTTCGTCGCAACCTCACCAACACATGCTCAACTGGCGAATATATGTACGCGAGGACAATTACAAGTTACGCTTCAGCCAAAATAAGCCATTGATTCCACGTCATTCGGTTTGAAACTCCCGGGTCTCGCGCTTCGAGTGTATGGCGTTCAATTCTTGGAAGGTAACTCTATCGTTCTTACATCACACCTCCCCTTCGGACCTGCCTTCCCTCGTGCCACAGGCCATTGCATCACGTGCGGATGGTACCTGGTACAGAGGACGGGATCCAGCAGATCCCCATTCCATTCAACGTCTTCCCCTCCATGTCATATCTTGCAGCTTCGTGAACCGCGGCGGATGATGCCTTCTCTCGCTGCATGAAGCACGCTTCCTCCGTCAAGACCCTGTCCACGCACGCGAGATGTCGTCATGGCGTCCGCGCCAGTTGCGCCTGCGATGCTCAAGAGTCCAGGGCAGAAGAAAAAGACGCGCCGCAAGTCCAATGACTGGAGAGGCGAGGGAGACAACCGGGAACGTCGAGCGTCGAATGCAGCCAGGCCGATCTGCCTTATGCATGCCTGGCACCTGCCTGGCACCCTGGCTAGCATGTCGAAAGGTGCGGCGCGAGGAAGCCATTTAGTGTGCAGCGTGCACCGAAAGCTCCGTCATTGGCGCTCCCACTGCAGGGCCAGCGCCCCGACGGACCAATATCTCGACGCGAGGCCTCATCCATGCTGACCACCTCTGAAGCTCTTGCTGCGCTCCTTCACGTTGATCTTCGGGCTATCACCCGTCGGGCTCGTGTCCAGCGGCACATCGGTCTCGCTTGTCGCTGCCCACCGAGCTTCCGCGCTGCGAGCCGCCCAGTCTCAGCGTCTCGGTCCAGAAGCAACCCCGCCAGCCACCATCTCAGTCATCCGTTAGCGCACCCCAGAGCTGACCTCCCAATGCCCCGAATACCTCAGCCCAACGTCATGGGGCTTGAGGCTGGGCGTGACCGACACCCGCCTGCCAACAGTCTCTCTCTGCGCGAAGGTGCACCAGCGGCGGCACCAGCGCCGCAAACACGTTCCCGGTGCCGGGCGGTGCTACGAAGTACTGTACGTGGAGACAGGCCGTGCTTGCCATTCTCCAATGGCTTCAACGGCCCGTCGCAGCCCATGCCGCCAACCTATCATGCGCAGGATGATGTGTCTCCACGATGCCCTTGATCGAGCGAAGCCCAAGGCTTGGTCGTTAGCCGATCAGGTGCTCATTCCACTGCGGCACCGGGATTTAGCTGTGAACCCTGCGTAATCCTCTCGCGTGCGGCCTCTCGCACTCCGCCTCTCTTGCACCTTACTTATATCCTGGTGTCTCTCCCGGGCCTGGCTTCTTGATTCTGGATTGTCGTGTCTCGTATATCGTGAAAGAACAGAGGCGCTCGACGGCGGCTCTTGCTTGGACTTGTTAGAGTCGGCCCCGCGGGCGAATCGCTTCACATGACCTACGTTCCATATATCACATTTGACTGTCTGGGCCTACCACGATGACCACTCTCGCCCCGACCGAAACGACAGCTCCGGGTGACGCCGCCTCGATCCCGACGTACGAGCTCCGAGGGGAGCCCAAGGAGCCCGACATACGGGCCTCGTGCGGCTTTGTTCAGCGACCCATCTCCGTCACCCTCGATGGCACCTCCATCTTCACACTCGCCCTCACCCTCATCCTCCTCATCCACTTCCTCGACTCTCACGTCGCCCAGCTCCTCGTCAGCCTCGTACCCCTCCTCCTCGCCATCCACAACGACTATCAAAACTTTATCAATCTCGGCCCCGGCGGCACGCCGTCCACCTTCCAGGGCTACCTTCGCATCACCTGGCTGCGGCTGTGGGCTATCCGGGACCCGTACTCGGCGCCGGGCCCCGACCCGTCCCGCGTCATCGCCGGCCAGGGCATCCTCGCCCGGCAGCGGCTCCCGTACCGGGCCGGCCCGCGGCCCCTCGTGGCGGGCATCGCGCCCCAGCGCCAAGTCGACCAGCACGGGTCGATGCCGTGTTACCTGTCCCTGCGGCGCGCCATGAAACGGCTCAGCGCTCACAGCCCGCTCAAGTTCGGCACGGAGCGGTCCTGCCTCGAGAAGCACGGGTTAGCCCTCTTCGCGCGGCACCCGCTGCAGACCAACTGCCAGGGCGAGATCTGCCACGTCCACGACTCGGACCACTCAATGCACATGTGCCTGCATCCGGACGACATCCGGGAGCTGCTGAGCAAGGGTTGGGGCCAGAGACACCCTCTGGCGCGCAAGGGTTGGCTGCTGCAGATGCCCGTGTCTCAAGACTTTGTCATGGTCTACGCCCCCCGAGGTAAGTGTCTTTGACGGTACCGAGTAGATGGCTCGGCAAGCTGATGGCGCGTCACAGACGAGCACGAGCTGCAGATCACGTACAAGATTGTCGAAGCCGCAATCTGGTACATCCTCGCCGAGCGCGTGGAGCTTGCCGCGCTGTCTAAATGAGCCTCTCGGCGATATTAATTCACGAGTGGGGCCGGTTCAAGGTCTCTCTGCATGGCGAAACTGGTCGTCGTTTGTTGGCACGGTCTATGTCGTAGTAGCCTTGGGTATCTGAACTTTAAAGAATACATTTGTGTTACACACGCCCTTGTCCAGGACATGGCGACGCACCACCTAGTCCGAGTCCTCATCGTCCTTCCCACCACCATTGCTCTTCCGGAACTTCTCTTTGCCCGTGGCAATCTCGGCCACCACGGTGCGCTGGTCAAAGTTGCGTCCGTCCATCAGCTCGACGCACCGCTCTGCAGCCTCCGGTTCCTTGAACTTGACCGTGACGATGCCCTCCGGCTCCTGGTCGTAGAGAACCACGCTAGTGACAGTCCCCAGCTTCGAGCATTCGTCACGGATGTCCTCCTTGATCTCGAGCACGCTGGCGGGATCTTCCTCCAGCTCGAAGATTCTGAACATCTGGCGGAGGATCACCTTCTTGTGGCCTTTCGGCTGGGCTTGCTCGGCCGCCGCGAACCTGTCATCCTCTTCGTCGCTCCAGTCTGCCAGCTTCGCATCGAGCTTCTGTGTCTTCTTGATGACCTTTTGCCGGTCCCCTTGCCCGGGACGCTTGGCCCCTGGCTGACTGGCGGGCGTCGATGCGCCGCTCTCCGGATTGTATCGCACCTTTTTGTAGCTCGAGTCGGCCTCCTGTACGCGGATGCGACCCTCACCCTTGCCGCTGGGAAGAACTCGGAAGTCGGAGTCGTCGAGGAGGGTGAGGGCCATCTTGACACTCTGCGGCTTGAAGAAGACGACGAGAGCATCGCCTTTGAACTGCCCGGCGTCATCCATGTAGAGTTTGATCCGCGGAGCGCCGCTGTCGATCTCCTCGGCGATGATGCCACACTTTCTGGAGAACAGGTCGTGGATCTCGCTGACGGTTGCGTCTGTTGGCAGGCCCGTCACGTACACGGCCGTGTTCTCTTTGGGTTTCGGAGGTGCCTTGGTCTTGCTCTTCTTGGGCGGAGGTACACTCCTCGACGTCTCGGTTCCCTGACCAGCAATCGACTAGGTAAATGTCTGTTGGTGAACATGGGTATGGATGGATGTGCGCACCTCAGACGCGTCCTCGGCCGTGTCAATCTTGCGCTTCTGCGCCCCTCCATTGCGGTCGCCTCCCACGGCCTCACCCCCGTAATCCTCGGCGTCAAGGGGCTCGTCGGCGGTCGGAATCCATTCCTTGAGCTCCGCATCGAATTCAAACTCGGTGCCGTCGTCGTGTACCGCGATGTACTTGCTGTCGAGCTTGGAGAAGGAGATGCGGTCGTCCGAATCGAACTCGTCGGGGTTCTTGGGGAACGGAGGGTCCATTGCGCCGGCTCCTGACGCGCGTGCGCGGTTGATACGCTAGAGTACGGCGATTCGGCCGTGCGCAGCGCAATGTCGGGGGAGCGGAGTGCGTTGAAGGGCGGAAGGGGAGAAGTCGATGAGAGGCGAGGTGGCCAGCAACTGAACGTCTGAAGAAGGGCCTACCTTACCGATGCTGTCGCCGCGCCACACGCTGGGGCCCCACTAACAGGCAGCTCCGCGACCGTTCGCAGCGGAGCCGAGGAGAGACAACCACGCAGTGCGTAGACACTTGGCGACGAAAACACAACTCACACCAGGTAGCTCAATCCCGGGCGGCTAGTGCTGGCCATGTACAGGCCTGGGAGAAATTAATCTCTCGAGATCTGAGTGCAAAAACGATGCAAAGATGATGATGGCTGTTGAGACTATCGATCCTCTATATTGATTCTTGTACTCTCCCCCACGTTGCTTTTCATGATCAAGACTGCTCGTCCTTTACCATCTTCTTGGCTCCCTCCACGAAGGCCTTGACTGCATGTCCGCCCCCCAGCGGCATTCCGCTGTCTGGGATGTAACCGCCGTTCTCGACCTTGATGTGCAATGCGTCCGCGATCCCCGGCAACCCACCGTCCCGCAGCGCCATGGTTAAGCTTCCCAAGGCCTGGTGGAACTGCGGGCTCCTCACGACTTTCTTGAGCAGGCTGCGTTTGTCCTCCAGAGAAAGGAACGCCTTGGCAGCCTCGACCGCTTCGGCCGTCGGCTCAGCTTTGCCATCAAAGTCGGTTACGCCGGTGGCGAGCACCAGAATGGCAGACGGTAGGCAGCTGAGCAGGGTATCTGCCAGCTCGGGAGACGCCGCCTCAACCATGGCGACGGTGGCCGACGTCGGGAGGAGGTGGTTGAGGTACGGATATGGCAAATCGGCGTGCTGTTGCTGCTGCTGGCCTCCAGCAAGCCCAGGCTGACCCCTCAACGACTCGAGAAAGTTCCTCACCGCAGCGGCAGCGTCCGGGGCAGATGAGGAGGCACTATGGTATGAAATGGTCAGCCCATTTGCACCTGCCATGTTGGGCCATTTATTCGTCGTCACAACGATCGGCTCCTCTCCAAGAGAGAAAGTCAAGTCTTTATTGTACGTCCATTTGACTCCAATGTGCGCCAATTGTGCGTCTTTGTCTTCACGCCATGCAGCGCCACGAGCTGACCAACCGTGTGCCTTCAAAACATGAGCCGCGAGATGGGATATTACCTACGCTCTTGCACCATCTGCGCCGCCTTCTCTCGACTCCTCGCCCTCTTCTCTGACGTCTCCTCCTGTCGCGTCCGGGCCGGCGCCACCGCTGCCGCTGCCGCGGTGGTCGTGAGGACCCCGTGTGCCCTCAACGTCTTCCATGGGCTCATCATCGTCATCGTCTCGTCGGTCGTCGACATTGCGGACAGCTCCGAGTTCTCGAGACACGTTGACCTCTTCGCCCTGCAGCAAGCGGTGGACAATGTCGCCAATCTTGCGGTCCCGGGGGCTGAACCAACCCGCGTCGCCGTTTCGGCTCTGTGGCTTCGACTGCAGCCAGAAGAGGTAGCGCTGAGAGGATGATGCGAATTTCAGCACGAATATGCGACCGTTCGTTTTGGAGGTCGGATGCGCCGCGTCATATTCGTAGGGGACGAAGCTTCCGTCGGTCGGTACCATCACCAGGTCGAGCACGGGATCATCCAGAGGATCATTTCGCTTCCGCCAGCAAAAGTGCACCAGATCTACAGTTGTCAGTAACAGGAAGGGGACCCAGACGAGATGTATCCTCGGGCATACCATCTTCGGAGTACAGGTAGATGTAGCCAGGCTGTTCCTGGGGCTTGACCTTGGCCGGCCGGTCCCCGTTCTTTGGTGACGACCATCAGTGCTGCACCGACACCAACCGCGATCAGACGTAGCTTACCTGGGTTTCGCACTGGCCGGCCTTGAACGTTATGATGGGAGAGATAGGCATGACGGCTCACTCTGACGCGATTGTGTGGCTGTCTTTTTGTCGTCAAAGCGGGATCGATGCGAGAGGCAGCGGGCAGCGGAAGGCTGAGGTTGAAGATGGAGCTCCTCTGGCCGTCACTCGCGCCAGGGCAGGCTGCAGGAGCTCTTACGTCGGAGCTCAGTGGCGTGGCCAGTGGCTCCGCGGCACCTCAGCGTCGTCGGACCGACCATTCCGCCGTTGGAGCAGCGCGACTTGCCCAGCAACGAGAGCCGATCCACACCAAATTTTGGCCCAGATAAATTTCCCATCTGCAGCAGTGGGTGGAAATCTCTCCCTTCTCCAACAACACTCACTGTCTTGCACTTGCACCGCGTGCTCCGGATGCGATGATGCAACCGTCTGCCTCTGAGGTGCTTTCAATGCTTCTGCAGACTTCTCATGTCAAGTGACAGAGGTCTCTTGCGCAACTGAGTTCGAACAGCTTGCAAGATCGCGTTGCGACTGTTGCCAGCCTGAGGTGAGCACCAAACCTTTCACGATTCCTGCCCTTGAGCGCACCTGTTGCTCTTCTCCTTCATGATGATACAAATTGGTCCGTGTTTCGGAGGCGGACTCAAGACCCGCTGCTTGACGAAACAACAAGCACATTGTGCATTTCTGATCACTCTTGTTGCCTACATACTGTTCTTCTTGCCTGGCAATTATGCGTGCTAACACACGCGTCATAGATTGGAAGAGTCAACCTTGCTCTATTCGAATATCCTCAGCTCAGCTTGTGCCGCTGAGCAGAAGGATCGAAAGCGCACGGCAGATCTGCGGCGGCTTGTCAGTTCCGTTCTGGCCAGACCTGGTGCGGTGACACCAACCCAACCACGCGCACACCGGCACAAAAAAAGCCGTCTTCGGCCGCTGTGAGAGTGATTACTTTATTTTGCGGCCTACTATCCACTTTCTGCGGTGGTTGCCACGTGCATGTAAACTGTGACATGTCCTCTATCTCGTCGTTCCATCATCAGTCAGGGCAAGTCATGTGCTTCACTTGGCGCAGGACCTCAAAATGGCCAGCTTTTTTGTCCAAGTTTCGTCTCACCAAGTGGTATTTGGGAATTTCCCGGTAGCCACGCTCCAGAGTAGACGTGTAAGCGGACGGGATGCATTCTGTCCAACTTAGGTAGTCTGCGAGCCACAATGCCAGAGAAGTGTTACATGACAGTAAAGGATATACACCCGCCTCAATCAGTAAATAATGCGAGATGGTTCACAGCTTCGCTCTTCGCTCTAAGTGTTCGACTTTGCCCAGATGCTTGGCCCGTCTCAGCGTGCTTCCAAGGCAGGGCACCACACCGCACCCTGGTCCTATCGATAAGCAACTCAGCCCGCGTGGTGGGGTACGTGGTGCTCAGCACTCAAGACTCGGACGCGTCAAGCTGGCTCGCGTCACCTTCGCTTCACGCACTTCGCCGCCTGTGCTGTCCACATCGGTCACAGAGCGACCCAGAGGACTCTTCTCACAATGTACGGGGATATGGGGGTAAAGCTGGTGCGACGACTCTCCTCCGCGATGTCTAGACGGCGCACGAGAATTGACGGCAATCGCAGGTCCAACATGCGAAGCGGACACAGAACCTCGCCCACCTGCCGCCCTATCAAACGGAGCTCGTGCGGGCTGTCACGAGAGAAGTTCGAGACCTGGACAAAGATGTCGCAGATCTGCTAGAGCCATTCCAAGGCTCTTTCGATCCGGCCGCAGACCAAGCGGTCGCCTGCACTCTCCTCGTGAACCATCTCTCGATGCGCCGCAACAAACGGTGTCTGCTGGCATATCATCGGACGCGGACAGACAAGCTGGAGGAGCTCGTATGGAACGGATCAGACGTCGTCGACTTGTCAGGGCAGCAATTGCGCGAGTCTGCTGGCGGTGCACCCGCGGCCGGGAGCGAGGGAGCGACGAGCAGCCTGAGCCCGCAGGAGGAGGAGTACGTCCGCCAGTACAGCGACCTGCTGGCCGCATACAAGGGCCAATGGACCGACATCGACTTGACGGGGAGCCTGGAGCCCCCGCGAGACCTCTTCATTGATGTGCGCGTGCTGAAGGACGCCGGCGAGATCCAGACGGAATACGGGCACGTGCCCATGTTGTCATGCAAGTGGCTCGGTTGACTAACGATAATACTCTAGGGCAATAACCTTGACAAAGAACAGCCAATTTTACGTGCGGCAGGGCGACGTGGAACGACTCATTACCCAGGGATACCTACAGAAGCTGAGTTGATGCGTGGTCGTCTTGGCTCAGGCCGAGAACGGAGCAATATCCTTACGCACCCCCATCACCGAATTTCGCATTCCGAGTCCGGAGCCGCCTCTCGCATGGACCCGCGGCAGCTCATGAGAACTGTGGCGCTGTCTTCAGACTTCTTCGCGACGGGCACTCCGCGCAACCGGGCCGAGCGCGGATGCAACGACGGAGCTGCATGTCCCGCCAGGCGGCTTGTTAAGAGAAGGGACCTCGTGTTGGGGGACAGTGGCACCTTGTGTGGCCACTCACACAAAAGCGGACGCAAAAGCGGAAGTAGGACGGCTGGGGAAGAGTAGCAGCGTCACACCAAGGGTTGATGCATGCCAGTGTTACACCACCAACGGACCTGGACTGGATGCGCTTCGGCACAAGTCCTGTTGTCTCCCGGGCCCGTACTGAGCAGCATTGGCGGATGTCTAGCCGCAGAGGAGGCAACAGGCCACACAGCTAGAGCGCTGGCCAAATGGACCCATGCCGGTCGGTGGGCTCTGCCGCCTTGTGTGCTTGGACGCTGCGGATGGCATATATTTCGAATACTTATGAACCGCTGTATGTAACTTGACGTCGCAGTGGCCAGTCTGCAAGTTTGCTTGGTCCTTGAACCTCGGCGGATGCCGGATTGGTTGTCTGATTCTTCGTCCCCCCGGGTCCTTCGATCTCGTGCATGACATCCGTTGTGTCCCGGTGCTTGAACGAGGCCGGAGCGCCACGCAGCTCAACGTTAGCCTTGGGTGGCCGCTGAGACATCTCGACAAGCCCCAGCTCCTGTTGGTGGCGTCGACGTCGAGTTCACTTCAGCGGCAGAAGCCCAATCATGCCCCGGAACCGGCTTCCCCACACGGTCAGTGGCAGGAGTCCTGACGCTCCAGCGCAGGGGGGTTTGCTTGGGGGGCGGGCGACGGGCTGCAGGTGGGCTCCAGGGCTGCACAAATGGCAGCCAGCCCATTGGCCGACAGGGGCTGCTGCTGCATGATCGCAGAGACCAGGGAGAGCTCGATACCTACAGGCCAGAAGAGCTCCTCGAACCTGCTGCGGCAGCTTTGACGTTGGCGGGCGGCCGGATGATGCAATGGTTGCGTGCGATCGAGCCCCGTTGACGCCGGCATTTTACGGCATCGCCGCCCTCTGCATGTATTCCATTGCACTGGATGCGGTAGATAACAAAGGCAGACGGTATCTCTCTCCAGCTCGCTAAAGGTGAGGTAAGGTAATGAACACCCCAGCACCGGGGGCGCTGGCCGCTAAATCGCCCGATCCCGATAAGAGGACGCGCTGGACCGCACGATAGCCGACGGGAGCCTCTCGCGGCGCCGCTCCATGCTCGTTTTGACTCGGCAAATTCTGAGCTGGGACCGACAAGGTTTCCCGTCTGGCCTCGCCCCTCTCTCCAAGGCCCAACCACAGCTCTCAGCATCATCACCCGTCCGGTACCTGATCTGCCAAATCCAGGACCCGTTGCTCTGGTCACCCGTTCTGTCACCGCAGCGTCTACCGAGTCGACCATCAACGACACACCTCGGGCCGTGCCTTGCTGCTCTCCTCGCCTCGCTGCACCTTTGACTGTCGCCGTCTGGGCCATGCACAACCGTCGTTGACGAGGCGCGTCGGTCTGCTCCTGGGCAGCTGCCGGCATCGGCGTCCGACATGTCCAACTCCATCCTGGGCTTCTCGCCCTGGCGGAGGCGAGCGTCGAGCCTCTCCTCCCACCGCGACCAGGACCCCGGCGACAGCGCCGAGAGCAACAGCAGCCACCATCATCATAACCACCACGACTCCTCGCTTCCGATCCCCTCGTCCTCCTCGCGCCAGCTCTCGTCTTCGGTCGGCTCGCCCAAGGGGCCCCGGGAGCCGATCCGCTCGTACATCCATGCGTCGGTGCGGGACGAGCTCGGTAGGAATTGGCCGTCCGATCTGAGACATGCTGCGAGCCACAGCTAACTTGGCGGGGGGGCAGCACCTGTCGATAGCGAGCAGAATGCTCGTACAGTCCGCGAGGACACGGCCGAGCTTGCCAGCTACCTTTTGTCGGATAGCTCGACGCAGCGAAGGGCCTCGTTTCTGCAACGACAGCGGGGTTCCGTCCAGGACCTCTTTACGCCGGACCGCGACAGTCACGCCGAGCGGCCCGACGACGATGCGTGCACCACCGAGACGATACAAGAGGTGTCGGAGCCGGCATCTCCAGAAGGCGAATCGGCAGAGCCCGCAGAGGAAGGGGGCCCGTCTGTCCTGGCCAACCTGCTGAAGAAGTCGCCGCCGCAATCCGTCGCCGCCGAGTCACCAGCTTCAGCCGATACTCAACAGCCGGTAGCAAAGGCCCCGTCGCCTCAGCCGGAGCCTCCCCGATGGCAAGACGCGGAGCACATTGCGAACGAAGAAACTCCGCTGCTGGGAGACGCTCCTCAAGTCCTATACGACCACGCAGTAGATGAGGAGGGTCAGAAGAAGCCGCCCACGCGGAGGTGGCTTAGTGGGCTCTCGGAGCGCGGCCAAAAGATCCACGGCCATGTTGCTCACGCCGTCGCGGTAGCTGCAAACCCGCGGCGTTGGGACCGCCGGGCGATTTGGAGGAACGCCATCATGGAGCCGGTCTCTTGTCTCCCAGCCGTAGCTGTCGGCCTGCTGTTGAATATTCTCGACGCTCTGTCTTATGGTATGCGGGTACACTTGTCACTGGGTGCGAGGAGTTACTGATTTGTTCAGGAATGATTCTGTTTCCACTTGGAAAACCAATTTTTGAACATCTTGGCTCTGCTGGTATCTCCATTTACTACGTCAGCACCATTGTTTCCCAGCTCATCTTTTCAACGGGAAGCATATTCAGGGGGGCGGTGGGCTCCGAGCTGGTAAGTTTCATATGTTCGTCAGCAGCAGGACGCTAATTGCCATTTAGATTGAAGTCGTCCCTTTCTTCCACAACATGGCGCAAAAGATCACGGACATTGTTGGCGAGGACGACCCTGACGCTGTGATCGCGACGACCATTGTGGCCTACGCCTCGAGCTCCATGATGACGGGGCTTGTCTTCTATCTTATGGGCAAGTTCAAATTCGGCTACATGGTCGGCTTCATCCCCAGACACATCCTGATCGGCTGCATTGGCGGAGTTGGATGGTTTCTCATTGCCACCGGCTTTGAGGTGTCGGCAAGACTCGATGGCAGTCTCGAATACGATCTCGACACTCTCAAGAAGCTTTTTCAGGCCGATACCGTCCTGCTCTGGATATTCCCCTGGTCCTAGCAATCGTCCTGTTCTATGGGCAATCCAGGGTTCGGTCCAAGTACTTTCTGCCCTTGTACATCCTGGCGATACCACTGGTCTTCTACATCTTCGTCGCCGCCATTGATGTCTTGAACGCAGACATGCTCCGCGATCACGGTTGGATATTCCAGGGCCCACCGCCCGATGAGCCGTGGTGGTACTTTTACACGTTGTACCAGTTCAAGTTAGTTCGATGGGATGCCGTCGTTGAGGTGATACCAGCCATGCTTGCGCTCACCTTCTTCGGCATCCTCCACGTGCCGATCAACGTCCCGGCACTGGCACTCAACTGCGGCGAAGACAACGCCGACCTGGACAAGGAGCTGAAGCTGCACGGCTATTCCAACTTCTTGTCCGGTTGCTTTGGCAGTATCCAGAACTATCTCGTGTACGCCAATACCGTCTTCTTCATCCGGTCAGGGGGTGACAGGCGCCTGGCTGGCTACATATTGGCCGCTCTCACGTTCGGCGTCATGCTCATCGGCCCATCACTCATTGGCTTCATCCCTGTCATGATGGTGGGCACCCTGATTTTCGACCTCGGCTTCGAGCTGCTGCTGGAAGCTGTGTGGCTTCCGCGAAAGAAGCTCAAGGTTGCCGAGTACCTGACGGTCATTGTCATTGTGCTGGTCATGGGCATTTACGACTTTGTCGTCGGCATTGGTGTGGGCATTCTGTTGGCCTTTGTCTCGCTCATCATACAGACATCGAGAGTGTCCGCCATACGGGGGACGTATGACGGCGATATCGTCACGTCGACGGTGCGGCGCAATCCATCCCAGCATCATTACCTGCACCAGGCCGGCCAACAGATCTACATCATCAAGCTGACCGGCTACCTCTTCTTCGGCACCATTGTCAGTGTCGAGGAAAAGATCCGCGCGATCCTCGATGACAACGTCTTCGCGAAGAGGCCCATCAAGTTCCTCATCCTCGATCTATGGCATGTCAGCGGGCTCGACTACTCTGCGGGCGAGGCGTTCAACACCATCAGTCGACTTCTTGACAACAAGGGTGTACTGCTAGTGCTAAGTGGTGTCGACGCCGACAGCCAGCTGGGGCGGAATCTACGCGCGGTTGGCCTCGGCAATGATAAGATCGAGGTCACGATGTTGCCCAACCTGAACTCGGCACTAGAGAGTTGTGAGAATGAGCTCCTGAAGACTCTGTATGCGAGACAAGAGGAGTTGAACGGGGCAAAACGCACTGCCACGGCGAGCCTGGACGTGCCCACGGCCACGACGACATCGACCCTGTCATCCTTCGACCCCCCGTTCAACTCGCCTCGACAGAACCACCTGGCCGAAGCCGCACAGCAGGCACTCAACAATGTCGAGGTTCAACGACCATCCAGGTGGCAGAGCTTCAAGGAACCACTGAGACTCATGCTACAGGTGTTCCAAGGACTGAGCGAAAAGAACGAAGATTTCTGGTTCCAGGCAACCCCCTACTTTAAGCGAAAGGAGTACGCCGCGGGCAAGGTGCTGTTCCAGCGCGGTGAGGCGGCCAATGGGTTCTACCTGGTCGAGCGGGGAATCCTCCGTGCCGAATATGATCTGCCGCAGGGGTGGCTCTGCGAGAGCATCGTGGCGGGCACTACGTGCGGTGAGCTGCCGTTCTTCTCGGAAACCGAGCGGACGGCGACGGCGCAGGTGGACAGGGACTGCGTTGTCTGGCAGATGGACCGCGAGGGCTGGGAGAAGCTCCAGAAAGACCAGCCGGACGTGGCGCGGGAGCTTCTGAGGATATCGCTGAAGCTGACGAGCGAGCGGATGAGCGCCATCACCTCGTACATTCTGGCCATGGCTGGGTAGGAGACTGGATGTGGTCGGCGTGCACATTGTCTGGCCCGGTACGGGTGGATCAGTGCTGGCTTTGTATCTAAGCGCCTTTTACATGCAGATTGCCTCGGCCGTGTTGCAGGTCGTGAGTTTGAAGGGCAATGGCAAGATCTTGTTGACGGTATGAGCGTGTTAGTCAGCACTCAGGACCGCGTTTCGCCGGAAGTGGAAATGGATGCCTTAGGGTAGGCAGCCTCATCAACCTCACAGCTACATAAGTTACCCTTATCCGACTCACCGTGCAGTGCGTATTGGGAGACTCGTCCGTGGGTATTTGAGGTCTGACAGTGTTATGTTAAATCGCTGCTGTCTTTGTGTCCGACGGGGCGCGGGCCGGGCGTTGGGCGAGTCATTAGGATCTGATTTGCCACTTTGATCGCAAGGGCGCCATACCCACATCTCGACGACGACGCGAAGACATCACTCACCCCGAGCTTTACGAACACCTTGGGTACGACAGAATTCACCACGATGCCAAAGAGTCTACGGTCGATATTAGGCAAGTCTGGCAGGGTCACAAAGCCGTCTCGGCCCACACAGTCACGGCAAGGCACATCAGCAACGTCGCCGTCGCCGTCACCACGCAAGGCGAAGAAGTCATCTCAGGGATCGCGTCAGCGACAAGACGACGAGGATGGGGACGCCCTGTTCCAGGACAGGCTCACGGATCTCGGCACAGTGAAGCTGCTCGAGGAAGAGCTCACGCTGCGGGACGTGGTGCAGGCGATGCGGTACATCCGCGCGCACATGTTCACACCGGTGCCGCCCACGGGCTTCAAGTCGACACGGACCGCCGAGGTGCTCAACTACCGCGCCGCGATGCCGCCCCTCGTCACGCTCGGCCACATCAACGCCGTCCTGGTGCGCGCCTCGCCGACCCGCACCGAGCGCGAGGTCGTCGAGCTCGTCGGCCGCGGTGTCCTGCGCCGGGTGCGCGTCGAGCGCCGCGGCGGCGCGGGCGAGGCCCTCATCGAGGCGGCGGACCTCGAGGCCATGCTGCGCCGCGGGGAGAGGGCCGGCGGCGTGGCGTCGGAGACGCCGGATGCGTTTGCCACTTTCCTCGCGCGCAACCCTACGGTGCAGACCGTCGGCGGAGGGGAGATGGACGGGCTCGACAGCGCGCAGGTGGACGGGCTGGTGCGGGCCGGGTTCCTGACGAGCGCGTCGCATGCGGCGCCGGGCGACACGCTGCACGTCCGGCCCGAAGACCGGACCACGCTGACGTCCATCGAGCACGTCTCGCGCTTCGCCTCGGGCACCGTCTCGGCCGTGGGCGGGCAGAACGCCATCCACCTGGCAGGCGGCGGAGGCGGCAGCGGCAGCAGCAGAAGCAAGAGCGGCGGCCGCGCGTCGTCATCGTTGTCGTCGTCGTCGCTCGGGGCCACGCAGCCGGGGACGTTCCGGGTCGCGGTGCCGGGCCACGGGCGGTACCTCAAGCTGGCCGAGGGGAGCGTCGACTGGATCCGCGAGGCGCTGGGGCGGACGCGGTGGGGGGAGGCGCCCGAGTCATGGCTGCGGGAGCGCTTCGAGGGTGGCGGCCTGTACGGCACGCGCTGGAAGGAGTTCTGGGGCGTCGAGTGGGAGTGGGCGCTCGGCCAGGCCGTCGGGCTCGGGGTCGTCGAGGTGTTTGAGACGGGGAGCGTGGGCAGGGGCGTGCGGGCGCTCGGCGGGTGAGTGAAGCCGCGTGGTCTGCTCTCGTTGCTGCCCTCAACAGCCAGAAGGGTGGTTGACAGCTGATGCCGTGGTGGCGCCGAGGCGGGTTTCGAGATGATGCGGATCTCGTCGGATGGGATGAGATTGACCGTCTATACTGGATGCCGGTACCCGGGAAGAGGTGGCCATCACCGTGCCATCGAAACACCGTCGAAACACGTTCACGATGCAAAGATAGATGGTGGTGAGTCTGGCTCGTTTGATGTTGCAACCCCTTGGGCACTACCACCTGACCACCGACATGCAGGCACAACCAGCGCCAGGGATCCCCGGGACAGGCCGTTCATGCGATGCAACACGCCGCAGTGAGCAGCTATTTAGGGAATATCGCGATACAGTTGACTGAACTACTACTCGTACGATTATGGACAACCGCGGTGGGCAATCTATAATCCTGCCCCCGCAACGTACATACAAAGGCCTTGGCCGGAGTCATGCGACCCATGGCTGTTGCGGGTGGACAGCAATCTGGTCTGAGCATGATAGCTCAATGGGGACCGCGCCCTGGCCTCCTCACCGTCATGCCTCAACGCAGAAAGAGTATCATCGACTAGGCAAGATGCGATGCTGAGGACATGGTTGCTACCGCAATATAGAACGGGCTCTGTGCACCGCTCCGTGTCACTTCCCGGCCCATGGTGACGCTCATGGCACAATCTACGTATGATAGAACGTTCTATTTTGCAATCATCGTCTATCCCGGACATCGCGAATGCCACGCCATAGCGTCCATCGCGATGATTGACAGTTTTACAGCCCGACCGTGACTAATATCGAATAATACGTCATCGCAAGCCCGCCCATTCGCCTCTCGACATGCCGCACGATCCGCGAAGCGGAAACACGTGAGGCCCGAACACCTGCAGGATAGATGAACGGGGGGGCAACCATATGCGCTACTAGCCCCGGCGAAGAGACCGCAAAGGCCGGGCGCGCGCTGGGTATGGATTTCGGACTTAAGTTCGACATGGTTTCTGCTGCCGGGGGCGGGGGGGCGAACTCGCTGTGCATGCCCGGAAGGCTGCATTTGGGGATAGTCTCATGCCGGCGCGGCTAGAGTCGCTAGGCCTAGTTGACCATATCTGTATCGCCACGCGCGTACGCTTTCAAAGCAATCGTCGCTCTTCTGATCAACTGCGAGTACAAAAGCACGAGCTTGACTCGGGTTCTGGCGCTCTTGGCTTGTTGTCACCACCATCCTATATTGCAGAACCCTCGATTTGCACAAGGTTGATCCCGGCACGGCCACAAACATCACGCAATTCCTCCCATCTTCCGGCACACAACCACGTGCAATCCCCCCCTCCCTGCAGCAGCCCGCGTTACGAGTACGTCCGTAGTACGTAGTAGTTACGGTACCACCCTGTCGCAAGTACGACCCCCACCCCTTCCCGGGTCCGCATCCGCATCTGAGACGACAAGAGGACATGGCGTCGTACTTTGTCACCGGGGCATCCCGGGGTCTGGGGCTCGGCATCTGCACCGCGCTGGCGGCGAGGCCGGCCGCCGACGTGTCCGTCGTCTTCGCCGCCGTCCGCACCGAGACGGACGCGTTGAAACGTCTCGTCGCGGGATCTGCCGGCCGCGTGCAGGCCGTCTCGGTCGACGTCACGTCCGAGAGCGGCGTCCAGGATGCGGCGGCCAAGGTCGAGCAGTCACTCGGCGGCAAGGGCCTGGACGTGGTGGTGAACTCGGCGGGTGTCATGCCCTACACTGCCGACGGCATCTGGAATATGTGCGTTGCGCCTCGGCTCGTGCCCTTTCCCCCCTTGGTTAAGCCACCGTCTCGCTCACGCACGTATGTAACACAGGAAGGATCTTACACCGACTTTGGACACAAATGTGACGAGTGCACACCTCGTCACGGCGGCCCTGCTCCCGCTGCTTCGCAAGGGAACCATGAAGAAAGTTGTCAACTTGTAAGCCGTCTCAGGAGAAACCCGCGGCGGCGCCGTGTTCCTTGCTCCACGGAGTCCAGGCCGCTGAACCGTGACAGGTCATCGACCCTCGGGTCCATAGGGATGGCAGCCACGTTCCACCTGTCCCCGTCGCCAGCGTACAAGATTTCCAAGGCGGCGCTCAACATGCTGACGGTGCAGTACGCCCTCTCCCTCGCGGACGAGGGCTTCACCGTCATCACCATCTCACCAGGGGTAAGTGACCGAGGCCGCCTCACAGACAAGCCGCGCGCCGGCGACATGCCAGACCCCTCCCTCCCCTCTTCCCACTCACCCACCCACCCATCCATCCACACACACACACACACACACGAAGGCGTCTCAAAGTGCTGACGATGACACACCTCGGTGGTGCAGTGGGTAAAGACAGACATGGGCGGCTCGAGGGCCGACATCGATGTAGAAACGAGCGTCAACGCGACGCTGGACATTGTTTCCCGGGCCAAGACCGCGGATACTGGCAAGTTCTTCAACATCCACGTGCCGGGGTACGAGGACGCTCCTGGAATCAACCAGTATGACGGCGGGCAGCCGCCCTGGTAGCACACTCGGCCGCGGCTGCTCGCAACTGCAGGGCGAGGTGGGAAGAAATTCCTCGACGACGGCGTTCTTTCTAGGGGCTTGGGGGGCACACATCGAAGGTTTAGGCTTTTCTCTTGGAATTCAAGGATGAACCATGTCACATAAAAAAAAAGTGAGATGTCAAGTTTCAGATACCACGCCGGGTGGCTTGTCTCTAGAGTCTCAAAGTCGGGCGCGCCCCGCGTGACCAATCACTTTACGCGTCCACGGGCGAGAGGCCGATTTTAGCAACATGCCGTGCCGTTGGCATGCCGCGATGGTTTTGGGAAGCAAAGGATCCACGGCCGACGTTGAACGGAATATGTTGTACGTAGCCACACACCCTGGCTGCTGACATCCGAGACATTCCTTGTACGAGTATGAGGTTTACACCTTTGGACCAGGCGACGAGATGGGATGGCGTGGCTGCGATTTGTGCAACAAGTCGAAAGCTGAACACCTGCTTCCACCTCCGAATGTGTCTGCCATGAGCTGACGCCGGGGTTTCTAAGCAAGTAGTCTCGAGTGCGCGATGGCGAAAAGTTGGTCCTCACCAGAGCTCTGGCTTTTTCATGAGCCCGTATGGATATCTAGGTTCTGCCGGAGATCGACGCTTGTGGCGCGATACGAAGTACGTAGCATCATCCAGATCGTTGAAGGGTCTCAGACATGCGATCATGGAAGGCAGTGGCAGCATCTCCCATCCTCTCGAAGCGCTCAAACATCGTGGTCGACTCGAGGTCCTTGTTGATCTGGGTCCGGTCCCATGCATTCACGCGATCCCCCGCAAGGCCCCTCGGGTCGGCATTGCTGGCCTGCTGCTCAAACCAATGTCTGCGCCCCTTCTGGTCCTGGGTCGGGCTCTGGGTTTGATAAGCCTCCTTGACCCTCTCCCATCCCCTGGTGCCGCCTGCGTCTTCGGCTACGGCGTGGCCGGAGCCGTCGAGGCAGACAAAGTCGACGGTGGGATCGGCACGTCCCACGATTGTCATGTGATGCTCCCAGTTGTCACCAAAGTCGTAGGTGTAGACAATCTTGCGATCTTACACAAGAATGAACATGGTGGTGGGCAAGGAAGAACGCTGCTGCTGATGCACACATACCTGGGAACTTCGGATTGTCAAATAGCTCGAACAGCAGGCACTTCTCGGCCGTCTTCTCTGGGGTGCTGGGATGCCGCCTCGACCCCTCGTGCATGCGGTCAATGCCGGAGAACATGGTCTGCTCGGCCGGGTCGACGACGCGAAAGAGGTACTCCCTCGAGGCAGCAGCCAGAGGACGCTGATCATTCCCCGGGCCAAAGCCGGTGCGCCGCCTGAGGAACTCCATAATGTCATCGGGCTCGCGGTAGTCTGGGTCAAGCACCGCGAAGTCAAACGAGTGCGTGGTGGCCCAGCCAAAGGCCGTTTGCAACGCGAGATGCAGCATGTAGAAGGGGGCGCGCGCGGGGCACGACAAGGTGCGCGTCACCGGCGGGTTCGTGATGTCCTCCGGGGCCAGGTGGAACTTGATGATGTAGTTGGGCCGGAGGCAGACCGTCTTGTGGGACGGCCAGCTCGCCGACTGGCATTCAGTCGAGCAATACGCCGTGCGGCGGCATCTGGAGTAGCGCCGGAGCGAGCTGGAGTCAGCGGCGAGCGAGGCAGACGACGTCGTGCAGGCGGCGTTGCCGCACTTGTCAATCGATGCCATCTCTGGAACGGGCGTACTGTCAAACGCAATGAGCGGGTTCTCCGAGACGTGATCGGGACCTCAAAGAAGTCAGATGAGGATGCAGAGCATTGCGGAGGACCTACTCGAAGGTAGGTAAAGGTCCCTGCACGGTGTGTAGGCGATGGGTGGCCTCACCGGCGATGGGTGGCCTCACCGACCTGGGCATTCACTGCTGTTAGGGCAGGGACCTCAGCCGAGCTGCCAAGCCCACGCGGGACGACCCTCAAGGCCAATACCAGTCAGCTCCTGGAGCTCTGCCCTCCCACGACTTCCCCGACGTGGGACCCGTCCCTGACTAGCCTTGTACTGCCCTAACAAGTGACGCACTGCCATCCCGTCCAAATTGGCCGTGTATCGTACCTCATGTAGTCCGTAGTTGATGCAGAGCCTCGAGGAGGAACGAAATCGTAGCCACCGTCACCACTGGCCCGGGCGTGCACAATCTGCGACGCCCATGTCTTTGGCCGGTGCGACAAACGACGACGATGCATTCCAGAAGCCCCGTCGCACCAACCCCGCTTCCCTTTCACGGCGAGAGCTGTGAATCGACCGCCCGGGACGTTGATGGGCTAATTAGGCCACATCAGGGCTTCATGGAAACGGCAATATCCATCCTGTCGGGCGAAACCTTCTGTTGCACACCCTTCGAGACTCGGGATCCTTCATACGAGTATGATGTGTACCCGCCCATGGTGCCTACATTACGTGTTATGGATCTTGGCGGCCCATATCATACTCGTGCTCATGGCGTGGAGCAAGTTCCCAGCTCCTCTCGGTGACGTCCCCGCACGACGGCTCCATCCTGGCCGAGCCAGATGCCCACTGATCCAAATGCGAGATGCAGTCGTGCCTTAGGTAGACGAGTTGGCACGCTACAAGATTCGTTCCTGCATCATGTACGGAGTACGTAGTCGATAAGGAGTATCGCGTGCAGATTGGAAACACTTTCATGCAACGCGGGTAATGCCGTGCTCTGCGTCAATGGCCTTTCCTCGTCCGAAGTTTCACACGTCGTCGTCAAGTGGGATGAGCGTCTTTGTATCAGCCACTTGGAAAGGGGTGGTTCCACTGTATCAGCCCAGACGGGTACTCGGGACAGCAAAGTGCATCAAGTCGATGATGCCTTTGATCAAGCCCGGCGGAGAGACAGGGCGCAGGACACACATGTCAACAACAACCCCAGAACAACCCAGTCCCGGTCGAAGGGCCCGCCGGCCCGGAATCTCTGGTTGGCGCGAGATTCCGACCTGCGCCAGGGGGATTGAAAGCCCTGCTCCCTCCCTGCCGGCGCTGGGCACCTTTGGACCGGGGGGACGACCTCCACTCACTAATACCGGCATGCCGGATGTGTTCCTGGTGCCTGCATGGTGAGCAGGGGCCCTGCACCGTTGCGGCCGCCTTCTCGAGGTCCGCCGCTGCTCGCTGGTCGACAATTGTGACGAAGTGTGATGCAACCCTGGAAGTGATTCGGCTGCAGATACGGACTAGACGGACAGACAGACACATGCCGGGTGGCGGTCTCGCCGCCGCAGAGCAGCACTCGGCAGGCTGTTGTCGCTGTGCCAGCGATGGCGGCCAGGACCATGACCTCGATGATGTCCAAGACAGGGCAGTCCCGGGGAATCTGATGCGTGTCTGCAGCGTGTCAAGTCCCGTGTGCATGGGCAGTCACCATGCGGACAGGAGTCCGGGTGAAGACGTCCGTGTCCTGCTCCGGCCGCGTCCGGGATCCGACTGCGCCAGCTGTTCGATCGGCGACAGAAGAGAAAAACGACGCCGAGGCGACCATCGTCCTGATTCAGGGTACCATCTCTCCAAGCCTCGCTCGCCTAGCCCGATGCGGAGGGCGACCCTTGCTGGCGCCCTCTGAGGGTGGGATTTATCGAAATTGGCCGAGGCCCTTGGTCTGGAGAAGAAAGGGGGAGGAGACATCGATGGAGGGAAGCATTCCCCAGGGGTCCGATAGGCGCAGAAAGGAAAAGGGGGGCAGGGAAAGCCAAAAGGGCATTGATGGCGATGGCATCAGCGCGCGGGCCAAGCGATGCATTCGCGAGGGAGGCGAAGATATTGGCTGCGTCTCGGTCGCGTGCGAGGCAGAGGATTGGAAGCAGGTTGAAGCAGGCTTGGCTGCAGTGTGGGTGTGACGACTTGGTAGGTACCTGAGGTACCTAAGCCAAGGAGGCTTTGGGGCTGCAGCACAGGCTCAATGGGGACTCGCAGCGGCAGTTGCGTTAGCGCATGGCAAGCGCCCGTGTTTCCTGTCATTTACGTATTGGCGCGGTACCTCAGAGCACCCGTGGACCTATGCTCGGGTGCCTTGCAGGCCTTTCGGGTGGTCCCTTGGGAGGTCACACCAGGGCTCCAGCCTGCCCTGGAGCTCCCGTCTGGAGCAGCACGAGCCGAATCCACTGCCCGATCGTAGTTCTTCGGTGCACGCAGCAGCGCCCTGCCTCGCTCTATAAACACCTCAGGCTGTGTCGGGCGCCATGTACGGAGTAAGGTTCCGAGTAACTACCTACCTACCTTGCTCAGTGCCTGGCAGTTACCTAGGTACCTAGTACTAAGGTAGGTAGGTAGGTTCGCCAGAAACAGCCGTTGCTCCCGTCGTCCGATCACTCCCAGGAAACGTCCCACGAGTACCTACTGATGACAGCCAAGACACACCCGTCTTTAGTGCAAGTCACAGGGCACCCCAACAGCACAGAGCACTGGGGCCGCTAAAAGGCACGGGCCTGGACCGGCGCTCCACCCTCTACTTCATCCAATAGGTCCCCGTCTCCAGCGTCGCGGGGTGTTCCAGCCAGCACGAGCGGTCCATGTGCCAGTGAAGTGTGCTCCGGCCAACCTGAGCCCGCCTGCCCGTGCCTGAACGCCAGTGGCCGCCACCGGGCACCGCGGGCCAGTGGCGCGCCGAAGCCCCCCCTGAACCCGAAAACTCAATCGAGCCGTATGTAAGCATTACTGCACGAGCCTGTCTTGCGCTTGCCGCCATGCGGTCGAGACGCGGGAACCAGACAAGACGAGACGAAGCTCCCCCATCACACCTCACGCGCGTCTTCGCCCGCCTGTTGGGCTGTCCGCTCGTCAGGTACCCGGCCCTGCCGTCTGGGGTTTTCGTCACGCGAAGTCGCGCGTGGCGTGACCAGGACGCAGACTGGAGGACAAAGGGGCGTGTCCCGGCCAACCCAGCCGAATCAGAGCCAGCAGCTTGCCTGGTCTGACTATCGTAATTACGGTAATTACACCATACGGCCTATTTGAGAACTACCCGCCACCCACCACCCACCACTGGACATCACTGGACGCCAGCACCAGGACTCGATGCAGGGGTGGCTGCAGCGGCGGACACGGCGATGGCGGCGGCGACGGCGGCGGCGGCGAGTGACAGAAGGCGGGCAAGGCATGGCATCCAACTTGATAGCACGCCGGGCCAGGCCGGACCAGTTGGCTGACCAGCTCCCACCCGGCTTCGACATACCCCTGTCCGCGCTAAAAGCTCCAGCGCCGGGCTGCGCTGTGTTCTTCGCCATCATGCCCCAGGGCAGCCATGCAACTATTACTGGACGTCTTCGTTGTGGGTGGAGGTTTGGCATGCAAGATCCGCAACGCTGTGCTGTCCGGCCCCGTAGTGTACTCGTTCTCGTAGGAAGCAGGTGCTGTGGAGGTACTCGTACTGGTACTCCGTCGTCCAAGCAGGTGGACAGCACCTTCCCAGCTACCCAGCTCGCTTCCTTCCTCCCGCTCCACGTCCCGCGTCTTCAACACCATCCTCGACTCCTCCCTCCGTCTTCCGCTCCCGCTCTCCACCTTCACCCGCTCCGGAGCAGGCCCAGGGAGTCTTGCGTCTATTGGACTTCTCCCTCTGGCCATCCTCCTCCCGCATCGCATCGCATCGCGTCTGATTGCGTTTGCGTCATTCGATTGCAAGCCCGCAGAGCAGCGAGGCGCCCCTTTGGCCCGGTGGGCCTGTCTCGAAGCCTCCCGTCCTCCTCCCAGGCAAGGGAACCATCGCGCTCGTTTTCAGATAACTCGGTCGCGGCCGCCACCTTCTTACCCCTCCCCCGCGACGAAACGGTCGGTCGACTATTTCCCCCAGATCGACCTCGCCCATCGTGCGTCGTCGACACGGCACCCCGAACGACTACACCCTCAATCACCGCCTCGGACGCTCGGACGAGGCCTCAGCGACTTGCAGACGACCGCCGCGGTCCCGCCGATCTCATCAGCTTGCTTGACCCAAGCACAAGACCGAAAAAGGAATCAGCGACGAGACCTGCGTTGCTAGTGCCCTGCCTGACATTCGACGGCCGCATCTCCTGCAGACCTGAGCGCGTCGCGGTCTGCTTTGTTTCTTTTTGGCCCAGTCGCGCCTCTCCCATCAGCAGAGGCAGCGCCAACAAGCCTGCTTTGTCTGCCTCGCCTGTGGCTGTCTGGTTGGCCGACTGGCCGCGCGCTGTTTGTCGGCCAAGTTTGCGGTATGCCCTCACGTCCAGTTTGCTATCTCTGTGTCTGAGTCGGCACCCTCGCTGCATTGTTGCAACAAGCGCAGGTGGTAATAATACCTGAGCTATGGTCACCGTTCTGGCCTCCAAGAACGGCGCTCGGTGCTGACCGCTCTCGATCCCAGGAAAACGCTCGCCGACAGTCGGGCCCATTGGATGACCAGCGCCTAGCCCTTACCGTTCCCTCGCCAGTACTCATTGTATGCGACTGGGTATCTTTCGCGGGTCGCCTGACGGGGCACATTCGCGCGCATCGCGTCCGCTGGCCCGACACTTCGCCACCCGTCAGCGTTTTTGTTGAGCTCGTGTGTTAATGGACTCGGCAATTTTCGACGCGTAGTCCCTCGCTATCACGGCCCGTGTCTTCTTCGGCTGCTCCGTCGATTACGTCCTCAGCACCGGCCCTCGCCACGATGGCCACGGCTCTGCCTCGCCCTTCGCGGCCTTCGAACGGCCCGCCCAACATGGCGCTGCCTGCTTTACCCGTCACCAAGACCCGAAAGAGTACGGGCAACCTTTCAACCACAACACCATCCAAATCTGCGCCGACGACGCCCAAGAGTGGGCTCCGAGCTCCGTCCGGCGTTCTTGCGCCTCCTTTACCCATTCCGAACTCCGCCTTGCCTCATCCGAGGCCATCCCCTAGCCTCAATGCCGCTGGCAAAACTCTTAGGAAGACTGTCAGCATCAACTCGTTCCCGCATCCGCCCAGAGGCGACCACCGATCGAGTAGCATGCCACCCAGCCCGCTGGCAAACGAACAGGCCCGATCTCGCAAATCCAAATCTCCAAAGGAGCTCTCCCATAACCCGTTCTCGCCCTCCACTCCCAGTCTTCTCAATGGAAGCGGAGAGGGCAAGTCTGTCAGCAGCGTACGAATGTCGGACGGTCTAATCAGTGTCGCCTCGCCTCCTCATAGCCGCAGTTCCTCGGCACAGGATTCCTACTCGACATCAGCCACGACGTACGAGGACTCGGGCGAAGCGGCTCAGAACGCCGATACCTCGAGACCTGCCTCCATGTCAGATAAGCGCTCCTCCAAGGCCGAGGGCAAGGGCAATGTTCTTGTGAGCGTGCGTGTGAGGCCCGACGCCAACACCGATCAACAAAGCCCCGAGGGAGAATGGATGGTGGACGGTCGGAAGTCCCTCATCGCGTACCGAGGCAAAGAAGGTGGTGATCATTACTACGGTATGCCGAGCGAGACGTCCACATCACGTTTCTCTTGTTGACATGAGACTAGACAACGTTTTCACGACTCACGATAACAACTCCCGAGTGTACGATCACATCGCCAAGCGACTCGTTCGTCGCGTCATGGAGGGCTACCACGGTACCGTATTCGCCTACGGGATGACTGGCACCGGAAAGACTTTCTCCATGCAAGGAACGGCGTCTTCCCCCGGTGTGATCCCCCTGGCCATCACCGATATCTTTTCCTACATTCGCGAGACACCGTCCCGGGAGTTCCTGCTCCGAGTAAGCTATCTGGAGATTTATAACGAGAAGATTCACGACTTGTTGAGCATGCCCACGGGCAGTGGCGTCGGCGGCGCGGCGCAACAAGAGGAGATCAAACTGCGTGAGGACAGCAAACGCGGCGTCTACGCGACACCGCTGAAGGAGGAGATTGTCCAAAGCCCTACCCAGCTGCTGCGAGTCATCGCGCGCGGCGACCAGGCTCGTCGTACGGCTAGCACGCAGTTCAACGCTCGCAGTTCACGAAGTCACGCTGTAGTGCAGATTGTTGTTGAGAGCCGAGAGCGTATTCCGGGCGCTGGCGCCGGCGGTCCGGAGGGCAAACGGTCTGCCATCCTCCCTGGAGGAGTGCGAGTCTCGACTCTGAGTCTGATCGATCTTGCTGGTTCGGAGAAGGCCGCCGAGTCCAAGGAGCGCAGGCAGGAAGGTGCTCATATCAACAAGAGTCTTTTGACTCTAGGCACCGTCATCGCGAAGCTGTCAGAGTGGAAGGACAAGGAAGCCAAGGGCGGGGATAAGGAGGGGAAGCATCTACCGTACCGCGACAGCAAGCTGACACGCCTGCTCCAGGGTGCTCTGTCCGGCAACTCTCTGGTCAGCATCCTCTGCACCATTCAAATCGGTGCTGCCGGCAGTGCCGCTGCCGCAAACACCCATACGACTGAAACCCTGAATACGCTCAAGTTCGCTTCGAGGGCCAAGAACAACATTGTGAGCCACGCTAAAAGAGCCGAAGAAGCCCTGGGTGCTGGCGGCGATGGCGGTGCCCGAGTGCTACTGGAGCGATACCGGATGGAGATTCAAGAACTCCGGCAACAACTTGACATCCAGGCCAAGAAGAACCGAGACACGGAAAAGGAGAAGGAGGACGAGGCTGAGAAGGTTCGCGAGCAAGAAATGTCGGAACGCCACGAAGAGCAGATGCTCGAGATGCAACTGGCCAGAACGGCCCTCAAGGAGCGCATTGATCATCTGAACCGCCTCATACTGAGCTCCAAGTCAATTGGCGTCAACTCGAACGGATCAATGAGTTCGCTTGGCCAGTATGCCAGATTCTCGCAGCTATCGCTCACCGGATCTATCCGTTCGTCGGTGGCCACTTCAAACGGGTCCAAGGCGTTCCCCGAACGGACAGCCTCCATGACGTCAACTTCGTCCACCATCGGCCGGCGGTCGAGCGGCGGCCAGAGACTATCCGGCGGAGACGGTGAGACGGCTGCAGAGGGCGAGGACGATAGCGTCGGTGAATACGGAGACGGCACTGCCTCATTAACATCGCAAAACCGCGCCTTGCAAGCGGATCTGGCGGACAAGAATCGATATATTGCCACGTTGGAGAAGCGACTCCTTCAAGCGCGGCGGGCGAGCTCGTCTCGAACGTCGGTTGGGTTCTCGACACCAAAGGGCATCATGGTCGGGGAGGATCACAGTGTCGCCGCGGCGCTGAAGGAGAAGGACGCGGAGATTGCGGACTTGCGGGAGAGGCTGTACGACAAGGACAGGATGCTGTCTGCTCTACGCAGTGCAGCTCGGTCGCGAGACAATGCCGATGCGTCAGTCGAGGCGCGATCTCCCCAGTCTCAACACAATGGACGTGGCAAGCGGGCGACTAGTCCAACGCCATCGAAACCAGCGAGGCGTCGGACCAAGAGCGTCGACGAGATGAATCGCATGCTGGAAGAGATGATCCAGGACGGCGTCGAGACGGGGCACATTGTCAAGAGCGCTCGTGGCAGCGTCCGGCTGCCCGTGAACCACAGGTCGGACAATCTGGGTACACCTCGGGAGCTCGAGCCCCTTCGACAGAGCCCCATCCCGCCCGAGGGCGATGACTTGGCGACGGTCGAGGCGGTGTGAAAGCGACCGGCCGAAGAATAGCATTGATGCCCCTTTCCCGAAGAGGGAAGCGACAGGCAGGGCATGGCGAATACGAGGAGTTTGGGAGTGAGGGCTGTTACCGGAATTGCTTGCGCTATACCCGAGTTTGTCTTCTTTTTTTTTACGGTTACTTGCTGCCTCCAAATGCTTTCGTGGTGGCGAACGGGAGGCGGTCTTGAGATTTTGACGGGTGCTTTGGCTTGCTTGGCTTGGAGAGGCACTCTGCTTGGGAGGGAATTCCCTCTTCACGCTATTGTTCACGTCTGTCATGCATGGCCGACCCGAGGCGGAGGGACGTTGACGCTCTGTTGAGAGTTTTGCTGAAACCAAAACGGCATCCTTATGTACTGTATACGAGACGGGTGGCGGGGTGGACTACGACGGGGCTCGTGTGTTAATGGAGACCGGGAGATAACGTTTAAGCCCGCGTTATGGTGTGATGGTCGTGAGATGCTATGCACAGAGTGGTTACGGCTCGTTTGAGCGCTCCCACGGAAGACGCTTCGAAGACTCGCACTATCTCATGGCGATAGGACAGGTCGAGTGCAGAAGAGGTGACATACTGTAGCTGCATTCAGCTTGCAGCAAGCATCGAGCCGTCCCACCCTTGCCACCCCAACCGACACCAATCGAGTCAAGTCGATGTGCACGGCCGATGCCGCAGCCGCTGTGGGCATTGCCCATTCTGTGCGCGCGCTTGATCCCTTTGGTAAGGACAAACGAAGAGCAGCAGAGAGTCCATGTTCGCTTACCAAAGGCGTGGTAATGATCGACGCTTGGCGGACCTTTCGGGGGGGGGGGGATCCGCGGCTCGGAAGTTGGTCGCACGCGGCCCGCAAGGTTGGGCACTTTGGGCCGACACACGTGATGGATTTCTCATTGCTCTCTCATTCACACACACTCTCTCTCTCTGTTTCCTCCCCTTCCCCCACATGCAGGCCTGTGACAGCTGGAGAGTCGGACGGCGAGCAAGCAAGCGGGAGAAGCGGCGTTCCAATCAAGACGAGATCTCTGTCTTCCCTGCAACGGGGGCGTCACAGACGGTGCAGCTCTGGCGGGCTGTCAGGAGTGCCATTGGATGGTTGGCTTGGCCAGTCGGGATGGGATCGACTGAGGAGGCGGAGAGAGGCGGAGGCGAAAGCGGCTGAGGCAGCCGCAGTGCAGGCCGTGGCCTCAAGTACATGAGATAGGTTTCGGGGCCCAGGCCGCCACAAGCACGCGAATTTGGGGTTGGCATCCCACGAGCGCTCGCCGCCGGGTTGGTGGTCGAGCGGTAGTAGTCCGTACTCCAAAGGGCAGTCACTCAATTGTCGACTGTTCCCTGGCTTGCCTGGCATCTGACAATGAAGGACTGTGAGCAGGAGCGGTCTTGGCGGTGCTGGCGCTTGACCCAGACGCACCCAGGAACATTGAACCTTCCCGCTGGGCCCTGTGGTTGGCGCCCAGCGGACCGGGGTGGTCCAGGGCCCCCCGAATGGTGAAACGCCTCAAGCGGGGAGGAGATACCTGGCGCCTGGGTCCATCGCGCCGCGGAGGAGGCGGGACGCGGTACCCGGACCTGCGGTAGCGCTGTCGAGGCAGCCAGTGACCGGCCGGGCTTGCCCTCGTTTCATCTTTTTTGTGCTCGAGGGGGCATGGGGGCCAACGGGCCAGGGGCCGGCAGGGACGACCCCTGGCTGGCGTCGACCTTCCCTGGGGCTTTATGACGACACTTTGATCCAGCTCGGACGCCGTGCCCGCCCGCCCGCGGTCCATCGAGCCCACATCTGCTGCCCGCCTCTGCACATCGCCATTCTTTCTGCGGTCCAACGGCTCACTCTCACCCGCCGCTCGGAGTCCCTTGTCCACGCGCCCCGGCTTGGATGCTTGGTTCCCTTGGCCGGGCCCCTCCGGAGCTGCCTGCCTGCAGTGTGCACCAACGAGCACACGGACTCACGAGTGCGAGGACGACATCAGGGCGAACGTACGCACGTACGTAGCTTGGGCATGTGGGAGCACATCGTCCTCGCACAAGCTGGACTGCAGATGTGCGCGCGTGTGCTTGTGATGGGCGGCTGACCGACCAGCCACAGACAAGGCCAGGTAGCAAGCAGGCCCTTCCGCACCCTCCATCTCTCTCCTCCTCGGTGACAGGCCATGACGGGGGGCGCAGGGCGCACAAAGTAAACTCATTGCATGCAGTCCTCGTACACGCATGCTCTTCCTGCACCGAGGCGCATCGGATGACATGTCCCGCCTGGCCACCTCTCGCTCGCCCGCTCTCGTCGCGCTATCGCACTCTTTGCCCATCTCCTGACGGGCGCGTGCGCATCCTCTCTGCTCCATCCTGCCCTTTGCTCACATCAGCGTCCCCGTCGACATTCCCGACAGCCCGCTGGACCCGTCGTCTTCTCGCGTGTCCCCGTGGCTCACCTTCCGTTCCGGGGGCCGGTCCTCGATATTACCGCCCGGTCCAGGGACTGGCTCATGCAGCCATCTGTCGACTAGGCGCCTGGAGCTCGTGTGGGGGCGCGTTTGAGAAAGATTGGGAGCCTCAGACTCTCAGAGCGGCGAACAGCTCCGTCCGGGGGCTTGGGCCGCGCGCCCGTTTTTTGTGCTTGCCCTATCCCAGTTGAGCCGGGCCCAACGTCACCACCAGGGCATACCACCAGGTATCCGTCCAGGCGGACGACGCGACGAACGGAACACGGGCAGGGGTCCCTTTTCTAAACCTCCGGGTCGTTTTCACTTTTGCCTTTCCCTGTCTGGATCGGCACGGACCCGACTGACCAGTGACGAACGGACAGAGACGTCAATCCGCCCATCCACCCCATTCATCATCGACGCTGAGTGCCCGCCGCCCTTGTGGCTCGTCGTCCCTTGCCTCGGGCCGTCGACGTGCTGCTGCTGATGCCGCTGCTGGTCTGATCGCCCCCTGCCCCGGTCGGCCTGCTTTTTTGCCTTTTTCTGCCTTTAACCAGCTCGTCGCGCGCGCCTCCCTTTGGGTGGGAAGGGGAAAAAATAAGTCACATAACTAGCTAGTCGTTCGCCCTCCAAGACCGGATCGTCCCCCCTCACGACGGTCGGTGACGATCACTTGCTCGCTTTGATTGCCCATGACGCGGGGACAGTGAATCGGATTGTTGGACGGAATGGGTCCTTGACCTTGGCCGGCACCCCTTCCTTCCTGGCTTGGACCATTTCTGCTTTCCAATTCCCCGACTTCATTCATCCTTTTCTGCTTCTGCCTCTGGCCTTTGGCTTGACTTACTCATCGCCCACGGCCACTCCCTCCGTTGGGCGTCGTCTTCATTCTTGGCACTCCTCCCAATCTTTTCTTTCGATTTCGCCCTATACGGTCTCTTTTTCTATCAGTTGTCTGTCGATCGCCTTACTTTGCCTATTGGCATGCTTTCGTTCCTTTCCTGCATCGCCTTGATGCGCCCCGTTGCATAGCCGTGGTGTGTCTGGTCCAAGGACAACCACCACCACCACCACCACCACCACCACGATGGCGCCTCGCCTCGATCTCACTCATTCCACCCACCACAAGGTCATGGTCGCGCCGCCCAGGATCAACCTACGCCGGGCGGCCTCGTACAACAACAGCCAGGAACGCGGCTCGGCGCCCCTGTCCGCGACCTCTTCGCGCTTCAACTTCAATCACCTCCTCTTCTCGCCACCGCCATCGCCGAGCCTGCCAGCCCTGGTCCCTCGTGCGAAGCGTTCGCCGTCACAAATATTCAAGACCCGGCCGCGGCGGCTGTTGCGCAACTTGCTCTATTTCGTCACCCTCGTTAGCGCGCTTTATTTATTTGCCTTTGCTTTCCGGCACCGAGATGCCATCCCGGCCGTGCTGCCGAGCTTCAGAGGGGAGGAGTTTGAGATGGTAGGACAGGATGTCCTGCCCGACTTTCCTACCCCCATCGTCGTTACCGACAATAAGAAGCGGTCGAAATGGACCGTCGCCATACCCCACGGCTATGAGTTCCCCCTGTCCATCAAGGAGTATGCGGGGATGGGCGGCCGTTGCCGCGAAGTATCAACCCACGCGAGGGAGCTGTCCCACAAGTCGCCCCTGACCGACGACATGTTTCTTGCCTACGACAAACCCGACGACTATTTCGTTGATGTTGGCGAGGCGGAGAAGAATGGCCTCCTGCCCAGTGCCTCGAAGGGATCACCGCCCAAGCGCTCAGGGCACTTTGTCGGGCTCGACTGGGAGGCCATGGCGGGGAAGCCAATCTGCGAGAAGTCGTTGACGTATGTCATGGAGAGCCCGGATGCCGGGCTTGGAAGGTCGTTGATGGCCCTGTGGACGCTCTACGCGTTGGCCAAGGAGCAGGGCCGGGCCTTCTTCATCGACGACTCCCGATGGGCCTACGGAGCCTATACGGGCCTCTTTCAACCGCCGCCGCTTCCCGACTGTCGACCGCCGCCAAGGCACCACATGCTGCCGTGCCCTGTCCAGGCACGACACCTGGTCGTCTCCAGCGTCACGTCCAAGGAGGCGTATCCGGCCTTGATGGCCAAGCACAGGCGGAACACTGGCGCGCACAGCACTCAGCACGATCTGCTGGAGCTCGCTCGAACCGGCTACAAGGCCCTCTTCGTCCTCAACAAGGGGGATCAGGAGTACGTCGACAGGAGGATCAAGGAGCTCGAGGCCAAGGCCAAATCGGGCGACACATCCTCGCAGGATGCGCCCATCATCGGCCTCCATATCCGGCGGGGCGACACCCACCCGCTCGAGTACCAGTACCGGGACACGTACATACCTGCGGAAGTCTTCATCGGGCACGCCCACAGACTCGCCGAATCACACTACAACAGCAGCAAGGCGGCGGAGGCCGCGCAGCACCGAGCCGTGACGGTGATCGCTTCGGACGACCCCATGGTCAGCAAGGAGGCCGACTTTGCCGATGCGTTCCCCGCGCAGCAGCGGATCCGTCTGGCAACCAAGGAGGAGGCAAAGGGCCAGGAGAAGCTCAACCCGCACGTGCTGCATCGGTTCAAGGAGGAGGCGCAGGGCTGGGAGGGTGGCTTCTTCGCGCCCATGTTCTGGAACCTGGGCGCCGAGCGCAAGAACAACGCCGCGGCGACGGCGGCGCCGGGCGAGGAGCCGGGCGAGCGGCCCGCGGAGCCCCCCTCGGAGCAGACGCTCGCCCTGCGCAGCTTCATCGGCCGCGCGTACCTGATGGACTTGGCAGTGCTCGCCGGCGCCAGCGACAGGGTCGTGTGCGCCGTCAGCGCCACGGGCTGCAAGCTGCTGGGCGTCATGATGGGCTGGGAGCGCGGCATGGAGCGCGGGGCGTGGGTGAACATCGATGGCGGATATAGCTGGAGCGGGCTTAGCTGGTAGTCATTGAACGACGCCCGTCTATTCCCCCTCTCGGCCGGGACGTGATGGAGTCGGGTCTTGACGCCGAGTGAGAGTGAGGTGAAAGAGCAGTCGTTTAGCGCAAAGGGGAGCATCACAACGGCGTCATATTGGGCTATTCTTTTGAAGGGGGGGGCAAGAAGCATGATACCTAGGTCGATTCTTTACACTCGTTGCCGGGCTTCCCACGGAAGATGGGGAGTCCTGGCCCGTGGCTGGCGGGACTGGCTCCCGGCCGCGTGCGTCAATTTGAGACTTCTGAACATACTAGAAAGTATTGTGACTTGTGTGCATTGAGGTGTTCATGGAAAGATGGCGTAGATGATGTGATACGAAGTGCTGGCGTCTCACTCACATCAACGACGCGAGTTAGGAGCTTGAGGATGACAACCTGGCATTTGAGTCTCGAGGTCCCCTCAAACAGCTTCCATTTGACTATCATACTCCGTTCAAACAGGGTCATGAGCCCCGAGTGGAAACAGGGATGTTCCGCGCAGAGCACGGGTGACCGCTCGGCAGATGGTACGCGGCAGCACCCGCTCATATAGGCGCTCCAAGGTTGTTCCTGGTCAGAGGACGCCGGCGATGTCATGAAATTATATTAAAAAGCCGAGGAACTGATTCTGCAACTACAGAGTGTGTGTGAACAAGGTTGGCCCTTTGCTCCTCAATGCGGTACACTAGTGGTTGGCTTTAGATGGCTGGCTTGCCACGGCAACACAGAAAGGTAAAACCTTTAGAGGCTGCCAAGATACGATGCCGGAGAGTCGGAGGCACTGCTGCGGTGCTGGCAATCGGGCGCCTCGCTGCCAAGGTTGCTCCAGACGGGGCCCTTGTCGCTCTACGAGCTATCCCCTTATCATACACACACACTACCATACATGTCCCGGTGCGGCAGATCTGTAGAGTTCGGACTTGGACCTGCAGCCACCGGAAAACATGTGTCGTGCCATACGGGGTCCGGCATTTGCTCCAGCTTTGGGGAGAGGAGGAGGAGGAGGGGTGGTGAGTACTTGGATTCTTCGCGCTCGGAAGAGGACTGATATTACTTTTTGAATGTATGAAAATAATCGATGTCAAAAGGGAATGGCCTGCCTCAACTCGTCGTTGGAGTCGAGCACGTGCCAAACAAGTAGACGAGATTTCGGGGGAGTTGCAAGGCTAATAAATTGTCACAGACTCACAGCGTGAACAACCTTTGCCCAGGTGAGGTGGAATTCCCCCCAGCTCGGGCGGCTTGGGGGGGCGTCAACGCGCTAGCCTCGTTCCGGCTGGCGCCCGCCCGCGTGCGCTAGACCCGCCGACGCGGCTCCAGGGCTCAACTTTGGAACTTCCTGCGGCTACCGACTCGACTCGACTGCACCACCACCACCACCACCAGCCATCACCACCCTCCCATCTTTTGAACCTCCCGCCGACTCCTCATCGCCTCCTCTCCCATCCTGCCATCACGAAATCCTAGTCATCAGCGCAGACCGCACCAGCGCGCCGGCCAGGACGCGCTCGCGCTCGCACTCGTCATGTCTGCCCCTGGCGATGGCAGCGCCATGCCCGCGCCGCCGCCCAAGCCGCGACTCAAGATCAACGTGAGCCGCTCATCATCCTTTGTCGGCCCCGACGCCGCCGCCGCCGCGACACCCGGCGCAGCAACCGCCGGCGCAGCACAGCAGACCCCCGTGGCCGTGACCCCTGGCGACGGTGCCGGGCCTCGCAAGGTCAAGCTCAAGATTAACTCATCACAACCCCCGACGCCTTCGCTCGACAAGGACAAGGCGCCTCCACCACCGCCGCCGCCTGTCATCAAGACAAAAGCCGGTCGCCAGCCCAAGCCCACGCAGAAGCTCGTCGAAAGCAAGAAGCGAACGCACGACGATGACGAGGACTTGCCGCTGGCCGTCACGGCCGGCGGACCCCCGACCACCAAGATTAAGATCAGGCAATCCATCGGTGCCTCAAAGGCTGGGCCAACCCAGCTGGTGCTCAAGCCGCGCGGCCGCCCGCCGCACCACCCGCCCGGCGACGGATACGACTCCGAGGCCAGCGACAGAGAAGTCGACCCGGCCATCGAGGAACAGTTCGTGCTGCGCATGCCACCCGGTGAGCACTGCGAATACGTGCGCTCGTGTATGGAGACTGGAAAGATGGGTATCCCCCGGAGCCAGGGCGGCGCCGACGTCGTGCTCAAGTTTTTTGACGAAGACTCGCGCCGCGCCATGGTTACCGTCAAGGGGCAGTCCTTTGCCGCCGTCATGGTCGACCTGCCTACCATCACAGAGGCCATGAAGACGTGGGATAAGAAGTCGTTCATGAAGTCGGCCGACATTTGCCAGATGCTACTCGTATTCCAGATGGTCAAGGACGAGGCAGAGGCCAAGACGGCGCCGTTACCGTCCACGATCGATACCAACTTCAAGTGGCCGCATGGCCTCACGCCTCCCATGCACGACTGTGTCAACCGCCGCTTTGCCAAGACCATCAGTCGCAAGGAGATTGAGGACAAGGAGGCTGAAGTCGAGCGTCTGCTTGCAGAGGACGCTAAGGCCGCCTCTACAAAGTGGGAATGGGTCGACGAGCGCCAGCGCGAAGGCGAGGAAGAGTATGGCGCCGACGAGGATGCCGAGGGCGAGGTTGACGACTCGGCTATGGGCTACTTTGGCGCTCAGGACGGCAGTGTTGTCGCCGACGGTGGCCTCGACGACAACGATCTCGAGGCCGACCTGGAAGCCGCCTTTGCCGACGAGTTCATGGCCGAGACGCCCGCCACGGGCATGGACATGACGACGCCCATGACGACGCAGGTCGAGACGCCCGCTGCGGGCCTGCACGAGAGCATCGAGAACGACGAGTCGGAAGAGGACGACGACGACGATGACGACGATGAGGACGACGACGACCTCGACGAGGACCAGCGGGCGCAGCGCGACGAGGAGCAGGGCGTGCGCGACATCATCAACGACATGACCAAGCAGCTTGCCCGCCGCAAGGAGGACCTCAGCAAGACCGCCAACAAAATTCTCCGCAGCCGCCTCGAGAACCAGATCAAGCAGCTCAAGTCGGAGATTGAGCTCAAGAAGTCGTCCATTGGCATGGAGACGGACGACTAGTTGCGCTCTCATGTGGCAGCACGCACGCGCCATCAGCTGTGCTTGCGTACATCTCACAAAGGTGCATATACGTGCGTAGCTGCCGCGTTTTCATCAGATCATGTTTGTTCAAACTGGCGCAAGGGGCACGGACATGGAGCACGGAAATGGAGCACGGAGCACGGTCAAGTGCTTGCTGGTTGTATCGGCGTTTAAGGGGCTCTGAGCTTCTCTGAGAAGCTTCTCGTTTCATATTCTGATATCCCGACGGAAAGTCACAACCGTCAGAGCAAAATCGAACAAAGGTTCGCAATAGTATTGATGCTACTATCTTGCGTGTAGTATTTCTCCCAACCAGCACTTGCCTTCCTTCCCTCCAGTGAACCTTTTCATGCTGCACATTGCGAGTCAACAACAAAATCTGAGCTCTTAATACTTCTCCCGAAACCGAGTCCGCAGCCTTCAACGCAGCGCCCTGATGGCGCTCTTCTCATGATGCACCAGCGCATCGGCGACAGCCTCCTCCACGTCCCTCCATGTCACATCGCGGCAAAACTCCTCGAGCGAGCGCGGGCGGGAGCTCAAACGCCGGCGGCGCGTGGTCTTCACGCGGCGCTGGATGGCGCGCTGGATGAAGACGGCCATGCCCGGGTCTCGCTTGGACTGCTGCTTGAGGTAGTTGGTGACGAACTGAGCGTCTGGGAGGCGCGACGTCTTGCGGTCGCTATGCCACCGCCGGGTCGAGTTGATGGCCTCCTGGATGCGCCGCTTGGGCGCCTGGGCCGAGCACTCTGAGGTCCCGTCAGTATCCATGCTGTTTTGCAGGACAGTCATTCATGTGTGCAGGGTCAAAATGAGAGGGGCATACCCGTGCGACACGCCGAAGCGAACCCGTCTCCTCTGGCCGTGGCCCGAGATCCCGAGAGATAGTCGCCGGCAACGCCGCCCGCAAGCATCGCTTCGGCCTCGGTGGGCGTAGGGAACGAATCAAGCTGCGAAGCCACCCCGCTGATCAAGGTCCTCAGCTCGCCGACCTCTCCGCGCACCTGCTCCCTAAACTCGGCCGCCTCGCGACGACAGCGCTCCAGCAGGACGTCGACGTCGGGGGCGGTCGCGCGGGGAGGCACCTCGTCGACACGGGCCTTGACGGCGAGCACCTCGCGCATCACGTCGGCGAGGCGGCACTCGTGCTCGCGTCGGAACGCAGCGCCGTGGGCCGTCGCTGCCACCACGTCCCTGAGCTCGCGCTCGAGCCGCTCCGCCTGGCTAGCGACGGCACGGAGGCCCAGCTCGACCGTCATCTTGGCGAGGGCGTCGGCTTCGGCGTAGAACTTGGGCGGCGGCGCTCCCTGACCGTTGCCCAATCCGCCGTCACCGCCGCCGCCGCCGTTGGATGGAGAGGCGGCCGTGTACGATGGCGTCGTGAGGACCGTCTCGGCGAGGGAGGAGCTGGGGGCTGCGCTGGAGGATGAGGCTGCCTTGGGCGGCAAGGAACGACGCCTGGGCGGCATGACGGCTATCAACTCGGGCGAGGAAGGGTGGGTGTTTGCTTTGCAGTGAGGTCGGGACTGACTCCGAGGGCGGTGGAACTTGTCAGTTAGAGCCACGCATGCCGAGGAGTTAAGACAGAGCATGGGAGGGCTTGGTCACTCTCTTCCAACTCCTGGAAGAAGGTGGGTGCCCAGACAACTTCCTCGAGAAGCAGCTGGAGTGCCGGCGGCTCTTGCCTAAAACATATGTCGAGTAGTATTGACTAAGGTATATGGCATCGCTGGGAAGGAGATATTAAGCCAGGAAGCAACGACCCTCCCTCCTCGTCATCAGTGAAGGCGTCATGTCCTTAATTCAACTTACGCAGCTGATTGCTGTACTTCACCACCAGCACCACCACCGCTCTCCACCGTCTTCTTGTTCCTGGTCCTCTCCTCCGCGATCCACGACAGAAACATGTCCACGTCCTTGGCCACCTGCCCCGGCACCGCCATCTTCTGCACCCATCCGGGGAGCAGCCCCCTCGCGTCCGACACTGTCCCCATGACCCATTCCACCTGCGCCTCGCCGTCCCCGTCGCGCCGTCCCCCCTGAGCCGCGTCCGCCCCGGAAAGGTCCCTCACCCGCTCGACGCTCGTGTACGCGCCGAGCACCGTCCCCGACGACCCTGCGCCATCGCCGCCGCCGCCGCCCGCCTCCGCCGTGGTCGCTATCTGCACCACCAGAAACTCCCGCCTGCCTGCCACCGCCGCCGTGGCCTGCAGCACCGGAAACAGGCGGTTCCTCAGCGGCGTCGGGAGCTTGTGCGTCGACTCCTCCACCTTGAGCGTCCAGTTGGTCCACGTGTCTCCCCCGTGTTGCACCTGCACGCCTGCGCAGTCCCACGTCTGCCGCACCCGCGTGCCGAGCACCGTCGGCGTGAACTTGCGCTCCGCCTCAGCGTGCTCCTCCTTGAAGCACCGCGTCCACTCGTCCCAACTCGCCGTGCCGCGCGCCGGCGCGTCGTCGTGCACGCTCCGGCGGGCGACCCACGTCTCCGGCCCCGGACGCTGTCCACGCCCGGTGGCTGGTGCGCCTTCACCACGGCCGTGAGCTCCGCCGCAGAGACGGTGCGCTCGTAGAGATGCACGGGGGACGTGGAGCCCGGGTACGTCTTCACGCCGTGCGGCTTCCACGGCGCGTCTGTGGGTTGAGAGGTGATGGACGTTGAGGGGACTGCGGCGATGAACGGGAGCGCCTCCCGCAGAATAGACGTGAGAAAGGGCGTGAGCTCATCGGGTCCCGCTGAGGCGGGAGGGAGCTGCGATGGCTGGATGCCCCAGAGGCGGACTAGAGGGCCGTATGCCTCAGTCATGCTGCGATGTTGCGCGAAGGTCGATTAGAAGCACTTCAAGTAAAATGTGCTTTGGTGTCTTTGCAATGAGGGAAACCACAGTCCGTGAGAAAAGGACAGCAGCTTTTAATGGCTGGCAAAAGGAATGCCTGTGTCTCTCCGCGGTCCCATGGCTTAGCTACCGTGCAAGTGCCGTTTCATCCGGGCGAGTCTCATGGTCATGGATACGTTGTGACGTCCACCGTTGGAGCCCCGCCCCCCAACCCCCGGACTCAGTGGTCCAACTCCCGGATGCGTGAAAGAAGCTGAGACGACCGCGCACTGTAAAAAGGACATTCGATGCGTGTCTGAGCAAATCATCCATAAAGTCTATGCATTAGAGTATTATAACCATGACGCTCGCGTAGGCGGCCTCTACATGCATCGGCCGTGCCCCGCGCTCCAAATAAAGAACTCCCAGCCCGGTAAGCCGCCCCGTGTATATATACATGACATGCAGTACGGAGCAATAGTAGTGGTAGTTATAGCGGCCATGAGAAGCCGACCTCGTACCATGCTCGTGTTCCTTTTTCCCCCGTCCTTCTATTGCTCTCTGCTTCTCAAAACCGTCTACATCAGTCCCTCCTCTCCCACCGAAGGTTGGCGGGCTCCAGCGGGCGCGAGAACAACGAAGCGTAGTCGGTGCCGATGAGGGTGTTGCCGCCGTCGACGTTGCTGAACTTGAAGAGGCGGACCGTCTCGGCCACAATGGTCTGCAGCTGGACGTTGGCAAAGTGCTCGCCGATGCAGCGGTGGCGGCCGGCGCCGAAGGGCAGGTAGGGCGACGCGGCACCCTTGCTGACGAGGCCGTAGCCGTAGTCGATCTTCTCCTCGTCCTCGACGGCGGCGTTACGCACAATAGTCGGCGCGTTGGGCGAGTCGGCCTCCCAGCGGTGGGGGTCCCAGACGTGCGGGTTGGGGAAGTAGGTCGGGTCGCTGGCGCTGACGCCAGGGGCGGCAAGCAGGGTGTGCGACGTGGGGATGACATACTTGGTGCCGGGCACGGGCATGGGCTGCTTGACGGCGCGCATGATGGAGTGAATGGGGGCGTGCAGGCGGAGTGTCTCCTTGACGATGGCCTGGTTGAGCGGCAGCTTGGCGAGGTCCTCGTACGACAGGGGCGGCAGGTCGGCCCCGAGGGCCTTGACCTGCTCCTGGTAGAGCTCTTCCATGATCTGCGGGTTCTGGGCGAGGCGAAGCATGATCCACGAGCTGGTCGACGACGACGAGTGCTGACCAGCCATGAGCAGCGCAATCATCATGTGAGCGACCTCGTGGTCGGGCACGGGGGTGCCGTTCTTGTAAGACGAGTTCATGAGGTGCTTCATCATGTCCAGCTCATTGTCCTGCTCCTTGTTGGCGCGGCGCTCCTGGATGGTGTCCATGTAGATCTTGGCGACGGTGCGCTGGGCGTGGTCGCGCTTGCGGTTCCAGGGCAGGGGCGCCCAGTGGAGCATGAAGTTGATGGGGGTGAAGCCCATGTCGAGATCGTGGTACAGCGCGGCGAGGGACGTGTCGAACTTGGCGCGGATGGCGCTGCCCTGGAGGGCGTGGGACGCGGTAAAGATTGTGACCTCGGCCATCTTCTTGGGCATATCGACGACGCCCGTCTTGCCCTTGAAGCCGGCATCCTTCTTGAAGTAGGACTGGACTTCGCCGGAGATGATGGGGACGTAGGATCGGAAGGCTTCGGTGGTGAGGGCAATCTTCATGAACTGCGAAGAGCCGGGTTAGCGATTGGATCCGCCGACACCCCCAACGGTGCATATGCTCACCTTCTTCTGCTCCATGAGCTTGGCATTGGGGCAGTCGTAGACGACATCCCTGCCAAACACGGGGGTCGTCAAGACGGTATAAATCTCTTCCGCATTGACATCCTTAAGTTTGCCGTTGAGGATAAAGTCGTTTCCGGCGGGGCCAACGGCGACAGTCGTCTTCTTTCCGAGGAGAACAAACGTGAAGACATCGCCATGCTGCGGGAAGGAACAACGTCAGTCGCGTGCCATGCGAGGAAGTGAAAGCGCCTTGTAGGGAGGCAAGGACTCAGCGGCGCCAGACGTACCTTGGCCCGGTTCTCTCTGAAGAAGGTGGGCGGATCCATGCCGTAGGTGATGGTGCTGCCCACAAAGGGGAACCAGTGGAAGACCAGGGGCGGCTCATTGGGGTTGGTGAAGAGCAGCTGGCTAGCGACGTTGAGGGCGACGGCGACGGCGACGAGGCCGGCGATGGCCACGGCAATCTGCGACCCCAGGCCGAGGGCGTGGAACTGCTGCGCGAGCGGGTGGCTCGCAGCCGCCTGAAGGACGCC
The DNA here is from genome assembly GCA_029168975.1 of Purpureocillium lavendulum. Classification (NCBI taxonomy): domain Eukaryota; kingdom Fungi; phylum Ascomycota; class Sordariomycetes; order Hypocreales; family Ophiocordycipitaceae; genus Purpureocillium; species Purpureocillium lavendulum. The sequence continues at coordinate 2,505,975 of JAQHRD010000001.1, forward strand.
CATGGCGGTTTGCGGTTTTGTCGGTGGTGGTTGATGCGAGCGGAGCGAGGCCGGGCGCTGTTTCTCCTGCGGCTCACAGACGATGATGCCGCACTGGGGACAATCAATCGGTCGTCGTTGTCGTCTTTTCCGCAACGTTCGTCTGTCACTGTGTTTTGTCGACGTGGTCGCGGACGGGCAGGGCGGATGGGGGGGCGCGGCGTGGACAGGCGCAAAGAAAAGCACGGCAGATAAAAGTAATTTGAGAGGCCTTCGTTCGTCCAGGCGCATCAGGGGGCCCCACGCCACCAAGGGTGTTCCGCGAGGTGCTGCGGGTCGCTGCCGATGTCTGCGCCAGGGACCCGCCAATCACCGCCCGGGGGCTCGTATTCGGGTTTCCAGTGCCCGCATGCCTACCCGCTTGCCGCCTGCCTCGCGTTCCGTCTCTTTTGGCGGCGCAGTGTCGGGTCCAGCGCGGCCCCTGCACCTGCTCGTGCCGGTGTCGTCCACCAGCGGGCCATCCGTCGGGAATCGCATTCGATTTGGGATCTTGACGAACCCCGGCGGCCCGCTCGACCCCTATCAGGAGCTCACCGATTGTCAGAATCGACCCATGGCGCCCTCACAATGCTCCCTGCTGTTTTCGAGACCGCCTTCTCCCGCCAAACCTCGTCCGCAGTGGGAGCAGGATCATGCCATTGCCCCCGGCATGCCCCATGTTTAAGGATGCGAATAAGAGCCCGGGTGGGGCCGTCCTCCCTCGGACACGGAGCACATGCCGGCTGAGCCTCACCATGTTGCGTTGCCCATTGTCGCTTTCGCAACATGTTTCGGCTCGCCGAGTGTGCTGAGTTTGACGTCTCTTCAGTATTGCCTATCCTGATGGTGTCTCCCTTTCCAGAGATACCATGAATATGGTCTTCATATCCGACCGCGCCAGCAACGCCAACCCATCGCTCGCAGAGTCATGGACGGTTGCTCTCGTCTGCCAGGCAAAACAAACCCATCCAACAAGTGGCTGTCATGTCTCGTGCCCACTGTCGGCTCATCATTAGATCCCAACGCCTAAAAACGCTCACCACATCCGCCCGGTATATCCCAGTTCATGTCCGCTCACGCCTGGGCAACGATGCTCTTGCCCACCGCGCCCCATCTCAGTCGCCGCAGTCCACCGCCTGACGAGCGGATCACCTCTCTCCCACACTGCGTCGTCTCGTTGACGCCGCCCATGCTTGCCGACAGTGCCTCCTGCCGGCCGACCTCGCGCCCGATCACGTACCCAGCGCCAAAGCCGACGACAGATACAAGAACCACAACACCGGCGCTCACAACCCAGGTGAGCAACGTAGGTGAGATCAGGGCGTCTTCAGCCATGTCAGCAGCAACCTTCTTCTTCTTGGTGGCTCGTGGACTCCTGCCGGCCGAAACAGCCCGTTTGCCCTTGTCCGTAGGCGTTCCCTCCGCCGCTCTCGTGGGCGACCTTGCCGGCGACTTTCGTGATCGGGGCGAAGGTGTCGAGATAGTGTGATCAGCATTGTCATCCATTAAGTCCGTCTCCTGTACCAGCCGAAGCTCCATCGGCTGGTTGCTCGGCCCCACACCGTCCCCGCCGAAGGGTCGAGTCCCGGTCTCCTCCCGTGTCTTAGGGAGACCTCTCGCCGCCGCAGCGCAAGAAAGCAGCGTCGTGAGGGACGCTCTCAGGGCCGCATCATTGTCCTCGCGGGCACTAGCCGGGGACATGAAACTGGGCCCTCCGTTGTGGACTCTGGTCTGTGAACGCTGAGAGAAGGAAGGGCGTGTAAATCCGCTATGAGGGTGAGGAGGCATGGCATGGCTGGCTGAATGACTCCTTTGCGGCCCACCATGGGACGGTGGAAGAGAAAAGGCGTTGGGTTGCGGGCGGAATATGGGCTGGTCTGAAGCCCGGCCTAGCGCAGTGGCATTATCGGCGTCGTCCGAGTCTGCGTCCGAGTCGTCCTCGCCCTCTTGCTGCTGCGACTGCTGTATATTCTCGTTGGAGCTCGACAGGACGTGATCTTCCTCGCTCTCACTCTCCTCGTATTCCTCCTGACTGCTGGCGCCGGCGTTGTGAATGGCTGTCTGCTGTTGGATCGGCACGGACCTGGCCGAGGCGTGCAGACGCCTTCGGCGATGATACGGACCTCCGACGCGCAAGCCGGTCGTCACGATCTCATCGCCGATGCTGGACAGGGACGAGGACGATGGCTGTGATGATACTTCGACCCATGATTCTGCGCCGGTCAGCTTGCTGTAGCCTTGGGGTGGCGGGCAGGGCGATGACGAACCGTCGAAGCGGCGGGGATGGGGCAGCCCAGGGTTCGATCTCGCGGCGGCGGGCTGCGACATGCTGGGCGACAGCTGTCTGCTCTGCTGTTGTTGATGCTCCATTTCGCGTCGCCGGCGATGTTTCCGTTGTCTTGTTAGATGAGGTCGACGCCGGGACCACGTCGCGACATCAAGCGAGATTCAGCCCAAGGTCCCGTGATGGTGTGCGGGTGACGATGACGGCAGGGCTGGCAAGGGAGGTATGCGCTGCTAGGCCGATACTGTGAGCACTCCGCACGCACTGCGCCTCGGCGCCTTGTCGCGAGCCCAGCGAGACAGGACTGACGAGGTTGGCAGTCTGGATATGGCACAAGGGAAAGGAAGGGAAGGGAAAGCGAAGCTGGGCAAAAGGTGGGATCGTGAAGTTGACACGCAAGAGCGAAGCCGGGGCTGATCAGCCAGGTAGGGAAAGAGGCCCTTCTGTTGAGGTTGGGCCCTCCTTCTTTCCCCCCATCATGCTCGCACCAGCCAGCCCTCCAACTCTCCCTCCCTCCTTCGCTCCGTTGCGGCATGAGGAGGAGGCACGAGAGCGCTGCCACAGGCGTTGGCGCGGGCGATAAGAAAGTACCAGGTACTTGATAGCGCCCGCATACGGCGCGATTACGTCAGGCGCTAGTTCAACGCACTGTATGCACACTGTAATTTTGTATAATTTCAATGGGCCACGTACCGTGCATGAATCCACGACTTTCATGCGGTCTGGATCACGTCGAGGGACCCTCGGGCGGTGAGCGCCCATGCTCCCGCGTATTCAGTACATCGCCGCAGAGGCACCTGCCGGGGTCATGGGCACCGAGGCGGGGTCAGCCAAAACGACGACGTGTGCTGTGTGCAGGCAGACCACAACGACTGGCCACGCCGGCGTTGTCTTGCGCACTCCCCGCTGCCGCTAAAGCCGCTCCGACGCAACCTTAATAACGAGTGCCCAGTCTTGCCAGTTGAGCTGGAGACGACGACGCCGACAAATGCGACCCTTGTGATACATATCATGCACTTGCTGCAGCTCTGCTTCGCCCTCAGCCCACCTCTACTGTACTCGTTGATGGCTCCTCCAGATTTCAGGTGAATCAGATCATTGATGCATCTCAAGTTACAGATATAGCACTCGGCGCACAACGGCTTCGTGCTACAGAGAGCTATCGTGGCATCCAAAAATGCAAGGCAGGCAAAGCCCACCGGCAAGCACGTCGCACCAACACCTCTGTCGACTGGCAAGCCTGGGTCTAACCAAACTTCCCGGAAGCCTAGTCCCGCACGACCAGGGATGTTTCAAAACAACTGTCTCGGTTCCACAAGCCCTAATGTGTCCAGACACTCACTTCTCTGACGCCTGCAGGCTATTGGAGATCCACCTTGTGCTCATTGTGTAGGCCAGAACGCTCATCCGCGGTTTTACTGGTAGTGTTGGAGGATGATTTCCAGTGTGTCGTTGCCTTTAATATGTGTCAGTCGAAGCAAAATGGAAGTCCTACGATGGACCAAACCTACCGGCGTAGTTTTCTCGTAAGAGTTCGGCCCATGGCAGCAGTCCATTACTCGAGACACGGGGGAAAACCTCCTTTGCATATGCTGCAGCCACGAGGGCGGCGTAGCCTTGCCACGACGGGTTGGTGAGAGAATCTCCGTAATGGCTGATACCGCGGACTATAAGGCACGGCAGTCCCTTCAAAGCTCCGGCCGCTGACGTATCAAAGCAAACAACGTCACCCTCCGCTGCCAACTCGTCTCGCAATCGGGCATTGCTCACTGGGGCCATTGCTGACGCAAGACGTCCGTAATGAACTCTGGGATGCTCCCGGCTCGGATGGTCTCGTCGTACGAGACCAGTGTCCGTGGCGTCGCACCCCCTGACGCAACTTTCATTGGTGGCTTCGAGGCCCCGGCAGTCGTCGCAGTAAAGAATATCTGTCCCAGGGTCTGGCCGTGAGTAATCTTCGGCGAGCGTCGGCTCTCTTTCCAAGATCTGGTCGACGACATTGGCCAGATATCCCTCATGGCGATCTATATCAACTTCCACCTGGTCGATGGCGGCCTGCCAATACGGGGGCGACTTCCTCACTTCGCCACGAGCGAGAAACCCTTGAGACTCTATTCTCTTTCCCAGGTCGAACTGGAAGATGCCCCCTGGGCTGCAAGCCGGAGCACTCACGAAGACGTCCCCAAGATGAATGTCGTTGTGGGCTTCTGCTGCTCCACCACAGGTACCGATAGACACGGCTAATCGTAGGTTTGGGAAGTCGCACAGCATGCTATATCCGACCGAAGACGCAAAGGTGTTGGTTGAGAGTCTGGACAGCGGCACACCGATGACTACCTTGCTCTCCCCTATGCTGCCGAGTGTGTATTCGCTGAGGCGGAAATTTGCCTCTGGCCACGCCGGTGGAGGGTGTATTTCGTCTAGGAAGGCCCTCGCAGCTTGGTATTCGCTCTCCAAGCAGCACATCCATCCGATCTCGTATGTGCTTGGATCTGACATAGGGAGATCGTACCATAAGGAGAGTGCGTAACATCAAGCATACCGGGCGGGGGTTTGGTTACACGTCCGCCGGCGCATCTCTATATAAGTCGTGATCGCAATCATCGTGTACGTCCGTAGACGGTCCCAGATGGGCAGTCTATAATTATCACCAGTAGCCGCCTGCCTGCACCTGAAAAGGGGCTGAGGCCAACCCTAGCGCGACCCAGACGAGTGCTGGCAATTCTGTAACCGCGGGCTAAGGCCGTTGGCCGTACGGGAAGGCTAACCCAATACCCCGAACAGAAAGCACGGATTCGCCGAGAAAGAAACACGTCGCCGTGATAGGCGGAGACGAACCTCACCGATATCGCCAAACCTGCTCAACTGGATTTGAGGGACCAAAACGACTGGACTTAGCCATCGCCACACTGTCACGGCACTGAAACGATCGTTGATATGGAATTAGATTGATTACTTTTACCGTCCTGAACGCCGAGGTCTACACTACACCAAAAAGTCGCGAGTTCAATGCAAATACTTACCCAGTGCAATGCGAATGAGACACATGCTGCGAAAGTGATACAACCGTAAAGACGGTGGTGGCACAAGCCTCAAGTGATGAGACGACGCGCCCGGCCGAGATCAAGTATTTGCGTTTGAAGAGCCCCCAGGTCCCCTAGAAGTATTCGCAGAGTCAAGTAGGGCGGCCTGGCGACGCCCGAAGACATCACCAAGAACCGGTCCCAAATCAGCCGACAAATCCCTCAGAAGCCCACTGGTGTGCCTGTCGCTGGGCGACAGGCCTCGCTAAATGCCCACGATCAAAAAGCCTCAGAAAATGCCATCCGACGAGTCCTCGAGAGAGGGAACAGCGCCACGAGCCCACGGTCCAAGTGAAGAAAAGCCCCCAGGTCTATCGCCGCTCTACGAGAGAGCGACTTTCTCAAAGCCCACAGGGTCGCCAAAGACGAGCCCCCAACTTGTGTTGAAAACGACAGCCCACTAGCCCACTTTGTTCTGGAAATGCCCGCAGATTGCCCTCTGGTTCCCGCTTAATCGAAAGTGACCTTGGTGCCCGAGTAACCCGAGCCACCGCCGCCACGGTTGAAACCACCTCGTCCACCTCGGCCACCACCACCGCGGCCACCGAAGCCACCACCGCCGCCGCGACCACCGCCACGGCCACCGAAGCCACCACGGCCACCACCGCGGCCACCGCCGCCCTCACGGGGAGGACGAGCGCTGGCATAGTCGAGGCGCACGCTACGGGACATGCGGCCGTTGCCAATGGGAGCACCATTGAGCTCCTGGAAGACAGCCTTCGCATCCTCGATGGAGGCAAAGCTGACGTATCCGAAACCCTTCAGGTTGCCCGAATCACTGCGGTAATGTCAGAATCAATGCCCAATTAGGCGGGGTATGCGCATGAACTTACGGGTCGGTAGGCAGGCGAACGCTGGTGACCTGGCGAACCTCGCTGAAGAAGCTGCTGACAGAGTCCTGGTCGACATCAAAGGGAAGATTGCCGACGAAAAGAGTGTCGCTCTCGGGGCTGACAGAGTCGCCGTGCCTCTTGGCGCGGTCGGCGGCGCGAGCCTGGGGGTTGGCATCGGCGGGCTTGGCATTGGCGTAGTCGAGGTTGATGGCACGACCATCAAGCTCCTTGCCCTGCATGGCCTCGTACGCCTTGGTGCAGGACTCGGCGTCACCGAAGTCGACGTAGCCGAAGCCACGGCTGCGACCGGACATCTTGTCGGTGACAACACGAGCGCTGACAAGGCCGCCAAACTGCTGGAACGCCTCGTACAGGCTATTGTCATCAACGCCCCAGCTCAGGCTGCCGGCGAACAGGGTCGTAGGAGCATCGGTCTTGGCCTTCTTGGGAGCCTCGTCGATCTCAGTCTCGGCCTTGCGCTTCTTAGCAGCACGGGCGGGCTCAGTAGCCTCGGCGTCGGGAACAGCCTCGTCAGAATCTTCCTCGGAGTCATCGCTGTCCTCGGAGTCGTCCTCGGAGTCGTCAGAATCAGCCTTCTTGAAAAGAATATGTTAGTTTACTGTTTGTTCCATGTCATTCGATATGCAGCCTACCTTGGCAGCAGGCTTCTCATCCTCATCAGAGTCGGAGGAGTCAGAGTCGGAGTCAGACTCGGCCTCGACCTTGGCACCCTTCTTGGGTTCCTCATCGGAGTCAGACTCGCTGTCTGAGTCGGACTCGGAGTCTGACTTGGCGGCGGCGGCAGCCTTAGCCTTGCCGTTGACAGCAGCCTTCTTGGCCGGCTTCTCCTCCTCAGACTCGCTCTCGGAGTCGGAATCAGACTCAGAGTCGGAAGACTCAGGCTCGGCCTTGGCCTTGGCCTTGCCGTTGACGGCAGCCTTCTTGGCGGGCTTCTCCTCCTCAGACTCAGAGCTGGCAGAGTCGTCAGAGTCGGAGTCCTCCTCTGACTCGGACTCGGACTCGGACGAAGACTCAGGCTCGACGACCTTCTTCTTCTTCTTGGAAGGCTCCTCCTTCTCCTTCACCACCTTCTTGGCGGCGGCCTTGGTAGCATCCTTAGATTTGGACGACGTCTTGGTGACAGCGGCGTTCTTGACGGCGAGAGCCTCGGCGGGCTTCTTGCTCTCCTTAACCTTGGACTTGGCCATTGTATCCGTGCAGTAAAGGACTGGAGAAAACGATGGAAAGAATAGGCGACGAAGACAGGGGATACAAGGCTGTCTGTGCTATCGCTAGAATGAAGTAGGACGAGAGACCCTGAAAAATGAGAGAGGGAAGCTTTTATGGTGGGAGGCTGGGCGCAGGCGGCAGGCTGGGCAAGGCGGCAGATTTTTTTTTCTTCGTCCTGGATTTTGCCTGTCAAAAGTGGGGCATGGAGCAGGCGGTGAGGCCACCGCGCCGGGTACGTACCCGCCAGCCTTGCACGCACCTCGAGGGAGCTTAGTGCCTCAGTTTCCAGGCGCCAACCCAATCGCTCCGGCGGGACTTCAATTGCTTGCCGACGGAGCATCGAAGCACTCCACGGAGGGAACGGCCATTGTCGCGTAACCACCCTACTCTCGACCACTCCTTTTGCGCACGAAGGCATCCGACTTGGACGATCGAGGCACCGCCGACGCAACAAGATGCCGACCCCCGAGTCCGAGCTCTTCAAGAGCCAGAAGCCCAAGGTTGCTCCCACCTTCAATGGTGTCGACTACGACGACACCAAGGCGTTCAAGCAGGCCGAGGACGCCATCATCCGGGAGCAATGGGTCGACGCGATGAAGACCCGGCTCGTCGGCGAGGAGCTGGGCAAGTGCTACATGCGCGAGGGCGTCAACCACCTGGAGAACTGCGGTCAATTGCGAGGTGAGTCGGAGGCATCGGGGAACGGCCCCGGCGAGCGCGCGCAGGCTGTGTGCTGACATATGTGTTCAGAGAAATATTTGCAACTCCTGGCGACGAACAAGGTCAAGGGCACGAAGTTCCTGCAACAAAACTACATCGACAAGAAGGACGAGGAGCTGGACCTGGCGGCCAAGGTGCACACGAGCGACAAGATTGCCCGGCTCAACCAGGGTCGGTTTGCTTCTTGAGACGGGCTCCGGCAGCGAGAATTGTCTAGACAAATGCATGCGGCCACGGATGGCGTGCAATGGGAATAGAGCGGCGGGACAATCTGTCGACATGGGACAGTGGTCCGCGAGTCGGGGGCCATGTCTGGCCTCAACAAAGGCTTCCCATTTGGTCCTGTATGAATGTGTATATAGCAGGATGGAATTCAACGAAACTGTAAAGCTATGCCATGCAAATTTCGTTCCAATCGTGCCAACCTTGTGTTGAATTTGCCTCTCGATCGTGGTGGTTTCGCGTACTCGAAGGCACGAGGCTGACAATTGGTACTGTGGCGGGCCCCATTGGCTGGTTCGGCGCCTGTCGCTCGACCTTCAGCGACCACCAAAATTTCTCGACCGCGAGCCTCGTTTCCTGCACACGACCACGCCCATCTCCCACCACTACTTCCCTCACACTCACAGCCGCCACCATGCTCTGCATACGGTGCTGCCGCGCCGCCATCTCGCGGCGGCAAATACTGCCCCTCGCGCGGCAATTCTCGGCATCGGCGCAAACACGCACCGCCGAGCCCAAGCTGTCGACGCCCGTCACCAGCGCCAGCGACGCGGCCGGCGCCGCGACCAAGCCCGCCGTGCCGCGCTCCATCTGCCCCGAGGGCACCGTACTCAGCGGTCTCAACTTCACCAAGGGCGGGCAGGATCCCGTGGCGATGAAGGATGAGGAGTACCCGGAGTGGTTGTGGTCCTGCCTCGACGTGATGAAGAGCAGTGCCGACGCCGCCGACGAGAACGCTGGAGATGAGTTTTGTACGCTTGCCCCTGTCCGCCCAAGCCATCCAATCGACCGGATAGGCACCGTAATGAAGGACGCACGACGCGCTAACCTTTGCCATCAATGCAGCCAAGTCCAAGAAGCAGCGACGACTAGCGGCCAAGCGGCAAAAGACACTCGAGGCGAAGCTCCTGGCGGAGGGCAACCTCGAGGCGCTGGCGCCCAAGGTGCCCCTGCAGCACCAGTCGGTCAACTTGCCCGGCGAGGTGGGTGGCAGCGTACAGCAGAACATCGAGGCTGCAGACAAGCGGGAGGAGTTGCGGAAGGCCATGCGCAAGGAGAGAAAGGCCAAGATCAAGGAGGCCAACTACCTCAAGTCCATGTAGAACTAGGAGCGTGGTTGAGCGAGCTTGTATCGTCGATTCTGTACCATATCCCGTGGGAAAATGTCCCACATGTATTATATCGCCTACAAGCTACCGACATCAGAACACAACTTGGAGTTTTTGGGAGGTTACACAGGCGGTTCCCTTGGGACTGGCGACTACCTTGACAAGGACTACTGAGTACGCACCGACTGACTTGACTGCATGAGAGTGCATTGACTGCCTTTAGCATGTACTATAAAGGCCCTGCGGCTACAAGTCCAATCTCCGAGCGCTGTCTGCCCGCTTCAAGCCTACAGCGCATGTAAATCCAACGGGACGCTGCTTCCCCTGCCAGCACGATACTTTTTCGGCCCTCCCACAAAGTCACGAGGCTTGGGAAACAAGCTCTCAGATTTGAACTGCCATCGAGAGTCGTTGACAACAAACCGCTCGCCGCTGCCACCACCACCGAAAGCACCACCACTCAGGGTCGGAGAGTGAGACGGCTGTCGACTCGGGCTCGGAGACTTGGCGCCGTTAGAGGACAGCGTGAACGAGCTTGGATCCAGCATGGACTGTCGTAGGGAGGACCCCCGGGTTCTCGACACTGGCGGCGGGGGTGGAGATGTCGGCGTCGGAGGGGTTGGCGCCGCGTTGGGAGGAGGCGGCGGAGGCGGCGCACTGGGCGAGGAATGTTCTGCCGCCCGAATGGCAGCTTGCGCAGCGAGAGATGGGGCTGAGGGCGCGTTGGAAGGAGGCGGCGGAGGAGGCGGCGGAGGCTGCGATCGAGCAGCGGGTGACGGGCTCGGTCGCGGAGGCGCTGCCGAAGGAGGAGGAGGTGGTGGTGCCGCGGGCAAGCTGGGGGCCGATGGCGGCGGAGGGGGAGGAGGTGGTGCGGAGGGTGTCGGAGCGGACGCTGCGGGTGGCGGAGGTGGTGGAGGAGGCGGCGCAGGCGCAGAGGGCGGTTTTCCTGTTGACGACGGTTTGCGGGATGTAGGCAGAGGCGGTGGCTTCTTGCCTATCGGCGGCGGCGGCCCCTTTGCCGGCGCGCTCGTCTTTCTTAAGTTGGCGACGCCGCCCGGCGGTGGCACGGGCGGTCCGCGTCCGGGAATGGCTGGGGCTGCGGCAGCCGGTGGTCTCGGCGCAGATGCGCCCGGGGGTTTCGGTGCCGAATGAGCAGACTCTCCTGGGTCCGAGAGGTACGAGGAGTCGTTGTTCGCCCCGGTGTTGACACCTCCACTGCGCTTCTTGAGCTTCGGCATGCCTCCGGCAAACAGTCCACCCAGCTGTGGCGCCGAGTCCATGGCTGCGGCCGCAGCCTGCCCTGAGCCCTGATCACTGTTGCTCCTGGCACGGTTCCCAGGGACAGGGGGAGCGAGGCCGCCGGGTATCGGAGGGGCACCACCCACGGGAGGGCCAGACGAGGACGACGATTTGCCGACGACAGGCGCCGAACGGTCGTTGGTGACTGCTTTCTTGAGGGCCTTGCCCTTTGAGATGTCGGCGAGCAGCGCATTCTTGACACTCTGTTAGCGTACAGCTTGGAGTCTGTTGAAGCACCGGGGATGAAGCCTTACCCTGCCAGGAGCCGGGCGCGGCGCACTCCCACCTGGAGGACCTCCCGGAGGAGGGGGAGGGGGAGGAGGCGGACCACCACCGCCTGGGGGAGGAGGCGGCGGCGGCGGGGGGGGAGGAGCAGGCATGATGTCGTTCGAATGGGCCTACGATCGCGAGGTGGTAGGCCCCGAGAGGCAGCCAAAGGGCAGGCGACGTCGAGACAATTAGGGGTGGCACGGCGAGACGCTGAAGCCAGAAGCTGACGGCGCGGATGCCGGACGCAGGCGAGAAACGAACGACTAGCCGTGGCGGCGCGAGAAGAGTAGAGAGGTGCGTTGGTGACGCGCGGTGGTGCTGAGGGCAATGGATGTGACGGGGGAATAGGAGGGCGCAGCCGCCTCGACGTTGGAGGGCTCGACGTTGGAGCTGGCGCGAGGTTTCGTCATCAGGGCGTGCCGCCTGCAGAATGCGGGAACGGATGGGCAACGGTGGGCGAGGTGAGTCGCTGACTGAGGTGAGGCGCCCCGCTTTCCACCTGACAGGCGCCTGCAGCAGGAGGGAGCATGGACGCTGGGCCGGCTGCCTGCTCCGTAAGGAGTACGCGCGGCTCGTTCAGCTTGCGACAATGGAAAGAGAACTGACTGTTTTGTTGGTGCAAATTTGCCCGCCAGGGATTTGTCTGTAGCCACTGGATTTCGTTGTAAGCACCTTATTAGCCTACTCCGGTAATGATGCTGGATTAATATGTCCTTGAGGCAGTTCATGGAGCAGTCCAGGACCATCCATGGATGGGCGCCCAGGCGCCATTGGATCCCGTCTCAGTGGTGCCGACGCCCAGTCTTTTTAGGGGACCTCCAACTGGGACCACAAGCCTCCCTGGCACGCACGGCCACAGTGGAGCCGAAGCCTCGTCTTGTGAGGCAGCGTCTGCGCCAGGACTCAACACCAATTCTTTGATTTCTGCCCTGACATACCCGCACCACGGCCAGCATCGTCGACGACCTGTACCGCGCAACACCGCCGCTTCAGCCGCTCAATTTATCCACAAGTCGGAATTTTCGATAGGATAATTGCCTGCAAACACAGCCACGATGCGGCGGGCGAGTCCTCGGCAGGTCGGCTTCGTCTGCGACTCATGCGCCATCACGAGAGTCCCGGCCCAAGCCGCAACGCAACCACTCTTCTCTAGCAGAGTCGCCTCCTCATCGGCTCGGCTTCCCACGAGGATACAAGCATGGAGACCAATCGCTCCCCGCTGGTCATCTACCGCCGCCGCCGCCGCCGCGACGAACGCCGCCGCGAGCGGCCCCGATGCCCTATCCAAGCGAACATCAGCCTCGTCTCCGTCGCCGTCGCCTTCGCCCCCCCAAATCACCGACCCGCGCGAGCTCGCACACGTCGCGGAAGATAGCCGCAACAAGTTTCTGTCCGTGGACGGCATTCCCGCGCAGCAGCTCACCACCGCCGCTCTCCAGTCGTGCCTGCGAGCCGCGGCCGCCCTGCACCCCCAGCTCAAGCGCGCCGAGGCCCAGTCCAAGGCGTCGGCTTCACGTCTCGTCACCCTCGGCGCCGAGCGCACCGGCACGCGACTCCCCATCGATGCGAAGTTGCAGGATGCCGTCAACCGCATCTCCTACTCGGCCTACACCATCATCAACCACCCCAACGTCGAGATGACCCCCGAGTTCCTCGAGCTCTACGTCCAGGTCCAGGCGCAGCTCGGCCGCCCCGAGTCCCTCCCCTCGGTCCTCGAACTGTACGGCTCTAAACCGAAGCCCGTCGTCAAGGACGGCCAGATCCAATATGTCCCGCAAAACCCTAACGCCGCTTCGCGGGCCATCGAGACGGGCGTCGCAGAAGCCGCGCTCCAGACAGCCGTCGATGCCAAGAATCTCGACGCCGCGCTCGGCATTGTCGAGGCTGCGTACTGCGTCCCCGCGTTCAAGCGCCAGAAGCTCATAAAGAACGCGACAGCGCCAGCCATTGGCCTCGCCACGCTCCCCTTTGGCATCTTCGGCCTGTCGACCGCCTATGCCGCCTACTGGCAAAACACCATGGACATCACCACGGCCACGGGCATCGGCGTTGCCGGCATCTCGGGCTACTTCTTTGTCGTCGGCTCGCTGGGTCTCATCGCCAAGCTCAGCAACAAGGACCAGATGCGCCGCGTCACCTGGGCGCCGGGCACGCCCCTGCGGTACCGCTGGCTGCGCGAGGATGAACGCCGCGCGCTCGACAAGGTGGCATGCGCGTGGGGCTTTCAGGAGCCGTGGCGACACGGCGAGGAGACGGGCCCTGAGTGGGAGGGTCTCAAGGAGTATATGGGATACAGAGGGATGCTGCTCGACCGCGTCGAGTTTATGGAAGGCATGAGCTAGACAGGACCCGAGAGAAGCCCGTTGTACTATAACTTTAGTTGTGCACATGCGTGCATGCATATCCATTGTCATATACCACAGCAGTCATATATCTTCACCCTCGAATCTCGTCACATTTCCCGTATTCAGTCAATTGCAGCCGCACTTCCCCGATCGGCGCCGATTCGGGCAGTTGACAGTTGACGGCCAGTAAGGCTGACCTTTTGCCCGAAGACCTTTTGTGGGCATGGCATGCAGGTGTTTGGTGCAAATCCTTCTCAGTTGGGCAAGTATCGGCGACAAGGGGGGTAGTGTTGGTGGTGGTGGTGGGCTGGCGCATCTATATTGAGATGACACACTGCCGCAACAGCAATGGACGGCGCAGCAAAAGTTCGCCGTTGGGCCGCTTGGCCTCGGCTCGATGCCCCGGCCGAGATCTGCGGGAAATCTTGTTGCTCTCTCTTGAAATGCCTGACGAGTTGGGAAGACAAGTGGAATCGCCTGCTGCGAATGTATGATTCTGTCTCTAGGTATTTACCACCGAAAAAGGGGGGACATCTCGTCCCATTTCTAACGGGCCACCGCCAGGTCGTCATCATCAATATGAATACAAATCGCACAGAAGATACAACAAATAACCGGCTCGCTTCCTGGGTATAAAGACTTTTGATGGGCAGAAAGGTTCTTCAAAAAGCCAATGACCCTGTCAACCTCCTTTTATAGACAGCGCTAATCGTATCCCCCATTACTCACATGGCTCTGCCATTGTACGGGTCCCTCTCGTACGAAACCGCGTACTGTGTTGTCTTTCGAATCGCGTGATCGTCTTGGATCGTAGTGTTGTTGTTAACGCTCTGCACGGTCGTCAAAATAAATTCCTCGCTCGTGTCGTCACTGTGTTGCACCACGCTCCGCGACGTGCCGCCAGCCTCGGCCGGACCCGAGTAGGGCTTCCACTCCCGGTTACCACTGTATTGTGAGTTTCCGCCGCTGCGTCCCTGGCCAAAGGTGTACGTTGGTCCGTGAGAGCCGGCGGCGGCCGACGAGGCGTTGGCAAAGGCGGCAGGGAAGATCCAGGCCAGGATGATGCGACACATAGGAAGACAGGCACAGATGATGGCGACGTTTTCCTCAATCATTGTCCAAAGTGTGGACGTGATATCGTCTGTGCAAGGCTGTTAGGGGTGTATCGCACGAACCTGGCAAGGGGAACGTACAGGTGGTGTCGGGGCTAGTGGTGGAAAAGTTGAGCGTCGTAGCACGCAGAATCGAGGTAATGGTGACGCTGACGATAGTTAGCGAACTGGCCATGGGAGGTAGGGAAGCTGCTGCACATACAAACCACCCAAAGCAAAGACCAGCATCAAAGCCCTCTTCTGGTTCACCGGCAGCTTGCTCGACCAGATGGGCTGCATGGGCAGCAGAAGGATGATAACATCGGTTGCGATCGAGTAGCCCGCGTTGGCGTACCAGTTCTGCGTCAGGCTGATGCAGGTGGGATGACTCGACTTGTCCCAAGCACCCGAAATGGGCTTGCACTGCCAGATGGCTGATGCGGTGGTCGCAATCATGTACGCCACGACGATGCCAATCATGCTATAGCAACTGATGCGGAACCATCTTTGGACAAAAATGCGAAGATAAAGCAGCAAGATCGAGGCCTTTGTGAGGTTGATGGTGAGCTTGTAAAAGATCTGGGCGACATAAAATAGCTGGGAGGCAGAAGTTAGTGACAATCAACCCAGGGTCCAGGGGCTTTAGTATACCTTCAAAGCCATCAGTTTGTTCGGTGTGGACAGGTGGTAGACGTGTTTGCCAAAACCATAGTTGCACGAAAGCATCATCAGAATTTGGACGGCAAGGGTGCATGCCTGTAGATTGTTCGTCAGCCGCGGATAGGCAAGGGCCACGAGGGGAAATATACAAATGATATCAGGATTGTCCAGTCGTCCCAGCCGAGGCCTGAGCGCCTAGAGATGCGGTTCCATATCCGGACAACGAGGAAGATGGGAGTGACGGCGAAGAAGACGATGCAGGGGATTCGGACCAGGTCTGCGTTGCTCGCGCCCGGGATGTTACCGGAAACCATCCTGCGGTATTGGGGGCTGCTCTAGGCGAGCCTGGAGAGCGTCTTTTTGTGTCGCGGCTCGTCTTGCGGGGGAGGGACAGTAGCGAGTGTAAAATCCGGTGAAGATGGGATTCGGGTCACACCTCGCGACTTATACAACGAGAGACAGTCGGTCTGAAAAGGGTCGCCCAGGGAGTCACGAAGTCTGGCCCAGTCGGGACTTGAGCGTGCGAGGGGGGGCTGTATATGAGAGAGAGGATGTCCTGCATCACACCATGTCTTTCGAGGAGGGTGTGGTTGCAGCGGATGGCGCCCGTCGGCAGACAAGTTCGTGCACAACAAGCGCAGGCGACACGGCAGGGCGTTCCGGGCGACGGTGGCAGGGAGGTGCCCAGAGTTAACCATCAAAAGAAGCGTTTTACAATATGCACAGAAGAAGCCACCAATCCCAACTTGTCCCAACCAAGACAAGGCCATGCAGGCCGGGGCCGTCTGTCTGGTCTTGCATCTCACCTATATGGGGGAGCTAAGGACAACCAAGGGCCATGGACAGGCTCCGAGGACGCCGTCCTCGAGTGGGCTAGCCCACCTTTGCACTTTGCCGCCCAAGTCCGAAGAGACGATTCCAGTGCACGTAAGCGCAGCACACAGCCTTGAGAGCGCAGGGCCCGAGGGGGGCGGCGTCCGTTGCGGGACGAGACGACGACAACCGTCTTGTTCCCGTCGCGGGACGATCGCATCCGCTCCAAAGTGGCCAATTCCCGGGGGCAAGCAAGTGGCAGGTAGTCAGGCCACAGTGACGACAAAGGGCCGTCTTAGTCTCGCCCGCAGGGCACACGAGTTGCGAGTAGTGGTGAAAATCATGGGTTGGCCGCCGCGATCGGGCGCCGGTCCGAGTCGTGGACGGGGCAGGCGAATGAAGGAGGGGCCATCGAGGGGACGGGCGCGAACGATGGAGGGAGGCGGGTCGGAGTGGCATCCGGAAGTGGCGTTGGCGGGACGCAGGTGTCTCCCAGGCAAAGGAGCCCAGCCCAGGCACCTTGGCTTGCTTGGCTGCCAACCACAAGGCTGTTTTCTCTCTGTTCGTCGTCCTGTGGCACCAGCATGAAGCGCGGCCGCCAGAAAACAAAAAAAAGGACCGCCGGCCATGGCAAGTGCGCCGGCCGGTAGTGCCGCGCCGCCCAAGGTTGGCCGCAGATTCCATGGAACCGAGCTTCTAGGCGAAGTGCGGTGATGACGAGCGGGCTAAACGCCACGCGGGTTGTGGGGACATGGGGACACGGGGGCGCATCGGCGGCAGGCGCGAACAGACGCTGGCATTGCCCGGCCCGTCTGGGCACTGCCCCAGCCACCGTCTCTCAGGCTGAGTATCGCGGTACCTGCAGTAAGGCCCCGATTTGTAGTCCGTACGAAGTGCACCCACCGCGCAGCGCTCTCTTCAACGCCGCCAGAGCCTGGTCGCATCGAGTAGGGGTACACGAGGGACTTCGTACAGTACCTGGCGCCGGCGCTGTGTCGGCTCCTGCCTGCACGCCTGCCTGCCTGCCCCCGGCTCCTAGGCCCGGTGCTGCGGTGTGGCATCCAACGTCCCAGTCTGGAAGGCGGCCCTGCTGGCTGCTGAGCTAATTCCAACCGAGGACCTCAGGACGGACAGAACGAAGAAAAAATCTCCCTCAGAGGATGGCGTCTTCCCCCTTCTGGTCTGCCAGCAAAATGCAAGTCAACTCGCCGTGGAGTCGATTCACCACACGTCAATTGAAATCCATGCATGGAATACTCGTGCTCATGCTGCTGCGCCGTGAAGCTATTGCTTTCCTTGGTCGCGGCAAAATTCCCCTGGGGTCGAGACACCAGCCAGGGCCAAGGCAATCCTGGCCGCGGGGTGTTGCATCGTGTCCCAGGCTGACACAATCCTAGGCCTGTCGTCTCTCGC
The DNA here is from genome assembly GCA_029168975.1 of Purpureocillium lavendulum. Lineage (NCBI taxonomy): Eukaryota > Fungi > Ascomycota > Sordariomycetes > Hypocreales > Ophiocordycipitaceae > Purpureocillium > Purpureocillium lavendulum. The sequence continues at coordinate 2,523,365 of JAQHRD010000001.1, forward strand.
CATCGACTTTCTCATTGGGAAGCGAAATCCGATTGTTCATGGGCAACGGGACTCTCTGCCATGCAGTCCAGGGATTCTTCAACAGGTGCCCTTGTTGGGGCGATGGTTCGGGTCACTCGCACCCCAGCAACGCGCATCCATCGCGCCGAAAGACTGCGAGAGCATCTCGGATCAGCACCGAGCACGTCCCTGTCCTGCCGCCCATCCTTTCAACCTGCGCCTGCTTCCCTGAGCTGTGATCGGCAATGGAGATCGGTCGCCCCATCCGCAACGATTCGATCAACTAGAAATGATGCGCATGTGCTCCTGCATTCTAACAGAGATCTCTACTCGTACAGGAACCGCTCCAACCTCTCGTCTTCGAATCCGAACTTCTGAAGTCCAGTCGTACGTATTTCGCCGAAGAAGGCAACGTGTCAGCCGTCTCGGTACCGGCGAGAAATTGGCCGTCGCCGCTTATCATGCCATCGGCAAAGCTCTGTACTCGTAGACGTCGTTGAGCACCCTGGGTGGGGGCCAGGATGTTCCCCTGCTCCACGCAAGTCACCCCCATCCCAGCTGCATGCTCCCCTGCAAGCCGGCCCACTCGGGTCGCGGCGGGCAAAGGGACCCTGGTCCCGGTCGCGTCCCCAGAGGGGCAGCTGGTCCCGTTGCTGCAGAATCCTGCCTGTCCAGCAGCGACGAGACTTGTCAAAATGTGGTTGCATCTTGCTGGCCGACGCCAGGCGTGGTGAAACGAGGCTGCAAGGCGATTCACATCTCGTACTCGTACAGCTGCACAACAAGCCTGGCACACACCCTTCGCTTCCCATCTGCTGCACCGGTCTCCTTTACGTTCTTCTGCCACAGGCATTGAACGCCCAGATAAAGCCCTGGAAATTGACGGGCATTTGTATTTACGAACAAGCCGTAATATTCCTGTCGGCTGCCGCGGCGCCACAGCGGTCCTTTTGTCCTAAAGCAAAGACGCCGTCGGCGCCACTCCAGCCCATCCCATTTTAGGGACCGGGGATTCTCTTGGAGGCGTTCACCTCGAACGAAGTGCGGTACTCGTACTTGAGGTTTGATGCGCGGCCTCCACGAATGGGTCCTCCGTCGGTTCCATCCGGGTCCGTGGAAAAAGTCAGCGAGACAGAAGCGATAGTCGCTCAGCACCAGCGCTCTCGTCCGCTTGACTGGAATGCCGCCATTTGGTCTGTTCGAGCATCCTCACCAAAAAACGGGCCTTGCTTTGGGGCGCCGCAGCCACAACCGGCTGCCAAGTGGAGCAGTGTACCTGCTGTTTGGGTGCCCCCATCTCGCAAAGATTGGGGGCGATTAGGAAGTGAGGAGGCTGCTCGGTCCGTCAGGACGACCAACCATTCTGACGAGGTGGCGGAGAGCTTAACGCGTTCAGACTCATACGTAATACCTGTATTGCGGTTCGTCTATTAGGCCACATGTACGGCAGGATCACAATGCTCGTCTATGCGACGCTCAGAAGGCAAGTAAAGCCCGCTCATCAATCCAGCCAGATATGAGGTGGACTGGGGAGGACTGACTCCTGCGATCCGCGTCAACGAAGGAGCACGATCGCGCAGCGTTGCCCCGCTGCGACAATATCTCCCTGGGCCGCGACGTATTACCAGGGTCCAGGTCTCCAGGGGTCGACAGTGAGCACTGAGGAGAGCCCCTGGGTCGTCTGCCTGACCGACGGCCCCATTATTTGTCACAAGTGCCTCAGCAACCCGCTGGCACTGGTGATTTCGTGCCAGTCTTGGCTCTCTATTTATCCAGTGACTAGCCCTCGACGGCCAGTGCAGGACCTTGGGCGGACGGCCTCCCGGCTGATCCGAACGGTGAGTGATATATGTACGAGGAGGACAAGCACCCGCCCGCAGGCAGGACAGTTGCGAGACGGCCAAGAGAGCGCAGACGCGCAACTTGGCGAGGCCCATAACGACTGTGGTCCCAACGGCCCACGGTGCATTCTGCCGGCATTCTGTGTACGTATTGTTGTACTCGTGCGAGTACTCTTCCTGTACGAGTACGTGTACTGTTCATCCCCGCCAGAAGTCATCTCGAGCTCTCGTGCGAGAGACCGGTCCGGCTCCGGCATCAGGTCGCAGCGGTTGAAGCGGCAAGCGTGGGGGGGAAGCGACAGGCGGAAATTGCAAAGACGCCCTCGGCAGGCTATGGTTCATTGCCAAGCCAGCAACAACCAGGAGAGCAATACGCCGTACGGCCCTGCCTGAATCAAGGGACCCTGGGGCAGCGTGGGTTGTGTATCGCCTCGACGGGCCACGTGCAGGACAAGCCACTCAGAACTGAATGAAGCCGCTTCCGAGTTGGGCTGTCCTGTAGGCAATAGTCGGCGGGGTGCCAGCGATGTGGGAACGTGGCATGTAAGCCGTGGCCGTGGACGCCTTTGTCTTGGCCAACGCCGCCACGAAAGGCGAGTGTCAGTGTCTGTCTGGTCAGATACATTACTCGTGCTCTGGGGCGCTTAGCCAAGGAGCCTTGCAGCCATCACCAGATTCTCGCCGGCATCGTCGTGCCGTCCCATGTGGCAACCCGCTGTGGGTGCCCGTCGAATAATACCTTTTAGTGGGTGGCCGCTGGTGAAGGCCCATGGCGGGCCATGGGGGCCTCCCTGCCACCTGCCAATGCCTGTGCGCAATGCCTGTGCTGTCGCCTGCGGCGGGCAGGAGCTAGTCGCTGCAGAGTACGAGTAATAGCCCGAGTACAAGTACGCCAATGTCAGCATCTGCGGGCAGAATGGAACTAAGGTCGTCCGTCGTCCATCGTGAAGCTTTCGCGCCGCTCTTTTCGCGAACTTGTTTCTCGCATCGCCTTCTCTACACTCGTTTAGTTTCTTTTAACTCGTGTCTTTCCTCGCGCGCGGCTCCTCATCCCGCTCGCTGAATTGACCGCGACAACCCCTCCTCGAGTCCGATCCGTCAAGAAAGAACGATGAAGCTGTCTCTCATCTCCAGCCTGGCCACCATCGCCCTCTCGGCCGGCTTCGCCGTCGCTGATGGCGGCGCGGCCACGGGCACCATCGACAATGGCCCCTTCCCCGAGGACCTCAATGGCTCCAACTTCACCTACCCTTGGCCCGTCAAGGTGTTCAAGTTCACCAGCCAGAAGCAGGCCCTGCAGATGGCCTTCATGGACGTCAAGCCCACCTGCAAGCCCAACGGCAAGACGGCCGTCCTCTTCCACGGCAAGAACTTCTGCGGTCCGACCTGGGAGGAGACGATCCGCGTCCTCGGTGCCCGCGGCTACCGCGTCATCGCCCCCGACCAGGTTGGCTTCTGCAAGAGCACCAAGCCTGACTCGTACCAGTTCTCGCTCAACCAGTTCGCTTACAACACGCGCGGCCTCCTCAACGCCCTCGGCGTTGGCAACGTGACCGTCATGGGCCACTCCATGGGCGGCATGATGACGGCTCGCTTCGGTCTCCAGTACCCCAGCACCATCGACGAGATGGTCATGGTTGATCCCGTCGGCCTTGAGGACTACGTCCAGAAGGGCGTCCCGTACATCAGCATCGACGACTCCATCGTGACCGAGGCCGCTTCGACCTACACGAGCATCCGCGGCTACGAGCAGGCCGTGTACTACGTTGGCCAGTGGAAGGCCGCCTACGACACGTGGGTCAACATGCTCGTCAACATCTACAACGGCTCTCGTCGCGACGCCTACATCAAGAACCAGGCGCAGATTGTCGACATGGTTCTGACCTCCCCCGTCTCGCACTACTTTGGCGACCTCAAGCCCCGCACCCTCCTCATCGTCGGTGACAAGGACAAGACGGCCATCGGCTCCCAGTGGTCGTCTCCCGATGTTGCCGCTAAGCTCGGCCACTTTGATGTCCTCGGCGAGGAGGTTGCCGCGCAGATCCCCGACTGCACCCTGTACCGCTTCGCCGAGCTGGGCCATGCGCCCCAGATTTCCGACCCTGATGCCTTCCACAAGGTCGTCGTCAACTGGCTGCACTGGAAGTCGTAAGCGGAAATGCCGATGGCAGCATGGCTACTGGATATATGAATCATGGCATGTTGGCATGTGCGTGTACGCTTATGTATATTCTTTCTGGAGCGATGTTGCTTTTCTTGTAGATATCACTGCTCGACGTGCGCGCACGGAGCCAGCAGCTATGGTGGGAGGTTGAATCACGACCAGAGCTATAGACTGTAATCTATAGGACATTTAATGAGTTGGCCGTCACGAAGCGCCGAACTGGCGAAATACGCTGGAATTTGGCAATGCCTCCTCTTCAGACCAGCACGAGCACTTATGCAGCAATCCTAAACAAGCCTACAGCCCTTGTCCACATCTTTCTGTCATGGTCACGTACAAAGGCGCGAAGAGCGACTTTGTTCTCAATTCTTTGAACGGGCCATTGGCGTTGTTATGAACTTGTGCCGTGGATGTGGCCCTTTGACGTGTTTCACGCTTTGTCCTCCCGGCTCCGATGTCTGCGATGAGCCCGGCTCACCGCTCGTGACATTGCATACCCAACCTTTGGCTGACGGATCCATCTGAGTGTCGCGTCCCAGCGCACAGTGCACATACTGATGGTCTCCTCCATACGGCTCGAGTCCTAGGCCGCTGACTCGTAAGGCCTCGTGTAGAGCTGCCGGCACCGGGGCCGTCCGAGTTCGATGGCGACCATGAACGGACGAGGTCGGTACACGGGACGGGGGACCACTGCAGGTCTGGTATAAGGCTTTGTACTGCAATCAAGTTCTTTGACGCACGGTTGCCTACAGGAGTGTGATTAGACGGTGATGGGTCGGCAGTGTGCGAATCTCCCTCGCGGAACAGCAAGAATCTGATGACACACCCGGTCATGGCTCTTAACGACTTTCAATGTCCATCAAAGGCCCAACCAATGTTCCTATAGTTCCTGTAATGCGGTGTTCACAGCTCGTTCCGCGCATCGTGGACGTGTCTGAACACAGGCATCCACTGCCACACGCCGCCGCACACCTCGTCTTACAGCACGAACTAACGCCACTGCGGCTTCAAAGATGCACTCTGGGCTTTCCACGCCGCACAGGACGATTCGGCGTTTTAAGTAAGTACTGGTTCCACAGTTTTTGCGAAGCCATCAAAAGAAACCGCCCGTCCATAGCACCCAGCGCATTCATCGAGTCACAACCCGGCCTCAAAGAAGGACGGTCGCCCCCTTTGTCCCCACGCCCCCAGAGACGATGAACATGGCCATCGACAACAAGCGCAATGGGACCCGGCGCGGACGTTCTTTCACGCACTCGGCCCCTCGTTCACACACTCGAACCGCACAAATACAGCGGTTGCGGCACTACATGTCCAGGGTCCCCCGCCCTCGCGGTGTTCTTGTTGTTGTTGTTCTTCTTCATGACCCCCCCCGCCGAATCGCAACGACGTTCAACGTACGTACGCAATATCACACTCTCTCTCTCTCATCTGATCCTCCGATCAGTGTTCATGCAAACAGACCTTCAACGCCACCGCAGCAGCCGAGAACGAAACACCGTCATCGAGTACTTGAAGTCGCTGGTGCTCCCTCCACCAGCCTGCGCCCATTGATCTGGCATGTTTGGCATCTCCCTCCGAAGCTTCTTCCCCTACAACGAGGACGGAAGTCTGTTCAAGCACAATCCCATGTACGTGCCGACCCGTTGACCCTTCTCTCCTCAAATCGTCTGGCCCCCCTCCCTGTCCCAAGCCATGTTTCCGCCTTAACAAGCGTGTTGGCTAGGGGCAACACAAACGACACACCACTAACCCTCGCTCTCATATAGCACTTGCCGCAAAAATATTGTCCGAATGCCGGTTGTCAGAGCTATTTACACCAACGGGTAAGTCTCGCACAAATTTTCTCCTATACGGTTCTTCTTTAAAGGGGGGATGAAGACGGCTGATTGTACCATGGCACAGGTGGTGGTTGCTTCACAGGCATACGCGGCACGGAATCCCCCTCTACGCCCTTATCCTGCACTGCCACCTCCTCCTCGCTTCTGCGTCAACCATCATTCAGTCTCTCCTGATCCACGCTCGACCCTGGGTGGGCACAGTTCCGTGCCATGTTGTCTGCTGGACCATGATGTACGTGGCGATTCTCCATCTCATGGAAGGCTACTTTATACTTTTCTCGTGGCTGTACCAGGACATACGCAAGTACCTGTTTCGCTAGCTCGGCCTCGAACGTCGATGGAATATTTTGCTTACGTGGCGGGACGGTGTTCAGGGACGGTGTTCATCTAGTAAAACAAACAAGTTCACACACACACACACACACAAGAGGCGCATGTGTATCTATATCATTTCCATTCACGGTGAAGTACCGGGTATTGCGCCCATGTGCAGAGCATATGCACTTGTCCCCCCCGGGTGCAGGTCCCTCCGCGACCCAAAAGATTGAAACCATGCCATTCATCGCTCATAACAATGTCGCCTAATGCGACGGGATACAGGTTATCAGAGCTCTTTTGGAGCATCAGCCTGTTACCCTCCGCACCCAGAGGGTCGTGGGCTCAAACTCCGCATCCTGATCCAGCCGCTTATACGCCCGATGTAGCTTGAGGCCCAGCTCGTACTCCTCCCGTTGCACCTCGGCCAGCTCGCCCTTCAAGGCGTCAACCTTTTGCTTCTCCACCTCGCGCTTGCGAAGCACTTCTTGGCTCGCAAGAAGATTGTCGGCGGGCATTAGTTCCGTCATCTGCTTGATGCTTCTCGTGATATTGATGCGCCGGTGGACCAGACCCTGGATCTGCGCGTTCAAGTTGGCAACACGGTCGTTTGACGAAGACTGCTCATGTGGTGCCGGAGGGAGCGGCTTCGCCATGGACAGAACGGACGAGCGGCGGTCAGACTGCTGGCTCTCGCTGGCGATGCGTGCATGCGCGCCATGCTCGTGGGCTGAATCCCGGGTTGAGCTGGAGTAAGGGCTGCTCATCGTGATCATAACAGGCTCGGGCGTTACTTCATCGTCGTGCTCCCCGGCGGCCGGCCGTCTCCGGTCCATCACCGAGGTCGCCAGCGGCGGCAGGGCCGGAACGGGGGGCTCGTCCACTGATTGTCGAGGCGTGCCGGGATTCGATGTCGCATAGGTCGTGACACTGAATCTGGAGGGCGGCTGCACCCAGGCGTCCTGATCGGATGAGTGGCCGGCGCTTGCCGCGATGCCCTGAGACAGGACCGGGCCCGAGAACGCACTAGAAGCACCTGGTGGGGGCTTTCTCTTGATGGGTTTCGTTGAATGCGCGTCCGGCTGGATCATGTATGGCGTCGTTGAGTGATCCCACGATTGAAACGCAGCAGCTGGAGGTGATTGAGAAAGGTAATCCGTGTCAGGTGGACTGGGATACGAATGCGCCCCGGCGTCAGATTGATGAGGGGCTTGAGTATGCCACGAGGGGCCTGTCGCTTTTCTGTACGACTCTTCGTTGGCTAGCAGGGGACGAGGCTTGCGCGCCGAAGCGGTAGCGGCTCCGGCGTTTGACGTTTCAGATGTAACCTGGCCGCCAGGGGTAGGGCCGCCTGCCACCCCGCCACGTCCTGTCCGCTTGCTGCTCTTTCGGGGAATGTGAAGAGGTGCCGCTTTCGGATCGTCGCGTACAGGTTTGATCAGCTTCGTACGACCACTCGCGCCGTGCCACGGTGGTCGGTTGTCAAGTGGTTCAGGTTTGCTCCGACCGATGAATCGCATACGCTGGCCGAAAGAGGGGGATGGTGTGTTGCGGCGACCAGACGCAGGGGCGGTGATGACAGTAGTCGAGCCATAGGCCTGGGGAACATTGAGCGGCTCGACTGTTCGTTCCTGTGGTATTGGGTCCGGTTGAGCAGCGGGGCGCTGGCCGGGATGGATTTGCCGACTCCAAGATCGGGGCTCTGGTACTGGGTGTCGTAACTGAGGAACTGGCGGACCAGGCGCACCGAGGGGGAGATTGTGGGTGTTTTGCGAGATAGGGATGTTGCTCCGTAGCTGCGGAGCGGCGTGAGGCTGTAGCCGGTGTCGTGGCGGGCCACCTAACAGCTGTTGCTGGAAGCGATCCAGCTCCTCATCGATGGGGGAGACATCTTCAGCAGTGCGCCTGGTTGTAACAGGTCAGATCATCATCAGTTCGACATCCAGAATGACACTGCGGATGCCTCAGAGGAAGATACTCACCCGTCGTAGGGAGCGCCAGGTTCGGGAGAGCTTGGGGGAGAAACCTGCTCCTCGGCTGCCGGGCGGCCGTACATGTCTCTGGAAGCCTGCTTCACGGGGGCTGTGGGGTCGATGTCGCTCAGAGTATCGTCACTGTCGCCATAGACTGACGACGTGGGACGCCAGCGCGAATCGACCTGAGCCTCGTGATGCTGGTGGTGGCGACGCCGCGGGTCTCGTGGGGGTGGTACGTGGATGGAAGCCGCCAACAAGTCTTGCTGTTGAGAAGGGAGGACGCTGTCACATAGAGTGAACGGGGTAAACGTCAGCTTGTTTGTTTGCAGAGTTGTGTGTGAGGAAGACGCAGGCTTGCCCAAGGCGACGTGCAGACCGCCGTAGGCTCCGGGCGCAGTGTAGCCTTGAGCAAGTCGTCCGCAGCATAGCGTCGGTCATGGGCCCATTCGACAGCTCCGACTGGTGACAAGAATAGGTCACAGCACCAGATGAGAATGACGATGGATGGTTGCCGTGCATGGGGGTTCACCCTTGCATCTGGCTCATTGGCGCGACGCTGGGCAGCGGGCGCTGCGAGTCCACCTTGCCAAACACGGTGGAGGCTGTGGCCAAGCGACTGACGTCGTGGCACCGGCAAGCACCAGCACGCTGGTTCAAGGCAGAAAGCTCGCGTGCGCAGAACGCTGACATCTGACGGCGAAAGCTGCCATAGCAACAATTTCGACGGTGTTGGGGACTGGGCAAACGGAAGGGGATGACGGCGGCACTCACACGTCAACGGAGGACAACCGGGGCACAACCTTACCCCTGCGAACCTCGAGCTTGTAGGGGACGTTGCGCGAGATGCCCAGTGCGTTGAGCGGATCGTCGAGGCTGTCAGGTCGGCGCGACCTGGGACTGCGAATGCGGGGGATTTTCTGCTTATGCTTGCTGACGGAGGCGCCACGGCGAGGTTTCGATGATGTTGGGGGAGGTGGATGACGACGAGGGGAATGGTGGAGGAAGTCATCGGCCGTTGAGAGAGCGTTGTTGGTGGTGGTGGTGGTGGTGGCGGCAGCAGAGGCCGGTGTGGCGGTTGCGCTCGTTGCTGTTCGGAGGCGGTCCCACATGGCGGTGGTGGACCTCGACCTGACCTGGACCTGGACCTGGCAAGCCTGAATTGCTGGACGTGACAGGGTGCGAGGGGAGGTGGACGTTGAAACGCCTGTTCTTTTTCTGGAAGCTGACGCTGGTGGCACTACTAGTGCTTGTAAGTCGACCCGGCGGGCAGTCTCAAGAGCTCCAGGTCGCTAGGCTGCAAGGCGTAAGCAGCGGGGCGACTCGGCGAAGAGCTGGCAGGCAGGGCTTCGAGAGTTGGGCAACAGCTTGCACGGAGGCCTGTGCTCGAATTCCCCGCGCTGACTTTGGGGGGCAATCAGTGGCGCGAGGAACGAGGTGTCGTGTGAGCAGGTGGCCCTCCTGTCAGGTGCTTCTCTCGGCGGCGGGCTAGCACGGTAATAATCGGCGTAACTGAGGACGTGGAGGATGATGGCTGGCGCGGGTGCGGTGTGTTGGAACGGAGGTCTGGCTATGCCTGGCAGATGGGTGGTGGAGGTACGGAGTAGTGTCCGTGTCGAAACGAGCGAGAGTGACGACTTGACCGCGACACCAAAACAAAAGAAACGACAGGTTGCGTCGACGACAGACTGCTAGTGACTTCGTAGGCGGAACCACTCGATCGAGGCTGCTGGGGACTCGTCTGTAGTTGTAGTCCGTACTTCGTATGTGCGTTCACGACTGGCACTATTCTCGGTCCGCATCGCCAACAATTAATTTCTCGACCAGCCGGATGGCACGCGCGCGCGAGCCATCTCTCTGCCGACCCCCCAGTCGCCTCGGCGACTCTGACTCTGCACTCATGATCGCCGGCAGCCACTCGAGCCACGCTCCTGTCCAAGATGCCTATCGAACTCGTCGCACGGACGGCGCGGCCAGGGCAGGCAGGGGCCAACAAACCGCGGGTCGCCCTCGTCGGGATATTAAAGGCGCAGCTACGGAGCGGGTGATGAGGAGCGGCGCTGCAGGGTCCCCTTCGAGGCGCATCAGACGACGCGCGATGACCAGAACGAATGCAGGGCCGCCTGTTTCGTCGCTTCCGATCCCGGGCCCACAGAGCCAACCAGAGGGCGCCTTGGCGAGTGGTTGCCAGACTGGTCGTGGAAACAGCCGCCAGACCGGGGCTGTCCCGCCGCGTTTCAGGGTCGCTGCTGGGCTGCGATTGACTGGCGGCCGGATGCCCGCCATGGTTTTGTTGTTCTCTGCTGCGTGTATCGAGGTTCGACGTCGATGAGACAGCTGGTGAGTGTCGCCGAGGGGGCTTCGTCAGGTCCGAATCCAATTTCACGGCATTTTGGTTTCAGGGACTGGACCACGGGAGGCGAGCAATCGGTAAAGACGTTCCAACGTTCCAGAGAGGCAGGCGGGCACCTTCAGCAGAAACTTGGTAGTTGTACGAGTACCTGCGCCTACCAAGGGGGAGCCTAGGGGCTCCATTTTGCTGACCCCATCATGTGATTGATGCGTGCCTGGCAGGTTGTTGTGTTGGTGATTTGAGCTTTCCAAGGCAGGTGGCCGCACTTGAGACCTCTTGCGCCACCGCCGCCGGGTAGCACCCGCTCCTTCCTGCCAGGACCAGAAACTAAGTTCAGAAGGTAAGGTAGTAAACGAGCTCCATTGCAAGGCAGGCGAGCAGTCAAGGCAGGCAGGGCAGGCAGGGTAGGCAGGAAGGCAGGAAGTCAAGGCAGGCAGGCTCGATGCAACCGTGGCACCATCCTGCGGCCCCTCCCTTTCTTCGCCGTCCCTGTCAGGACTCTGGACACAGGACTCAGGAACCAAGACTGCTCCCCTGGCGCGTGCAGAAGGATCGCCCGGTCCCGCAGCCGCTCTTCCCTCCAAGGGCAACGGCGCCTGTTTCAGAATTTCAGGGCCTGCCCGCCTCCGCCAAATCGAGCTCCACCTCCGTGCTTCTCGCTGCAGAGTGTAGACCGACTGGCAGACACCCTGTCATCCAACGTCGAACGCTGCCACCCAGTCTTCATCATCGACAAAGACTCTGCAGACACATGCTGCCTGCTCCTTGCGTCGCCCTTCTCGTCAAGAGACCAGTCATTCGGCTGCCTCCTCGGCCCACAGCATCCAGTGGCGCAGCCACATGCTCGTCGGCTAGGACCATGCATTGGCGTTTGACCATGACCGCACAAGCAACACGATGGTCCAAACGCGGAATGCTCTCTACCCAAAGCAGCGCCAAGCGCCGGCATTCCAGAAGAAACTTTATCACGATGGGATCCCATGGTGGATGCGACAATCCTGAACGAATAGCCATCAATGCGGGTCGCGAGCACAGTGCTACATAACCGCGTGACCCACGGCAGACCATGATACTTCGTCCAAGCCGACTCATTGCCAGTTTGCCAACGCGGTGTCGCCACTCTTGATGTCGGCAACCCCGAGCGCGTACTTCCAAACAACATGCCTCTTCTCTCGGTCCTGGGCGTCTTTGGCTGTTTCCAGCTCATCTGTTCCATTTAGATACAGGAGTCTGTCCTTCGGCGGTTCGACTTCGAAGCATGCCCGGATAACGTCGGCCGCACTCTTCCAAGTCGGCCGGACCAGGCCATTTGGGCTCAGCCTCACCATGAGAGGCGCAATCAAAGGGACTATGAAGCCCATGGTCACGGTCTTGGTCAAAAAGTCGGCCCGGCGACAGAGATCCGAGGGCATGCCCCCGGGGTCCAGTCCGAGGATAGTTATGTTGGCCAATGCTGGGTCCTTTGCCACGCGGTCAACTAACTCGTGCCTGCGATGCTATCAGTTCTCCACGCGGGCTCAACTATTCGCGGCTACCTAACTCACATGAGCATGACAGCACAGAGCTTGCTCGCCCCATAGCGGCGGAAGCCGGATTGTCCGGTTGGATCGTCCTGGGGTGTGCTCCACCGGCCTTTCGCGACAGCGTCGATGTCTGGGACCAAGTTCTGCCACTTGGGGTCCTTGTATACCGTATTGCCCCCCGATGTATTCCGTGGGTCTTCGACACTGCTGGCAGGTTAGCAGCTTGACTACGACTTTCGTTGATGGCCTCTGGGAAAACGCACTCGTGCATCCAGCTGCCAAGAATGAGGATCCTGCCGTGCTTCTTGTCCATGCTCTGTAGAAGCAACAGCGACAAGATGAGGTTGGCCAGGAAGTTGACCTGCCAAGTCATCTCAAAGCCATCGGTGCTCATCGTCTTCGGGATTGTCTCAGCCAGCTTCAACTCTGCGAGGGCTCAAGTAACTAACCAGAGTGCTGCCCTCTTGGTACCCGGCGTTGAGAATGAGCGCCCTGATGGGCGGCAATTCTCCACCTGCAACTCGCGCATTGATTCTCTTCGCGGCCGCCTTGGCGCTCGCGATGGAACCGAGATCAATGTCCAATGTCTCGTACTTGTGGTGGTCGGGGGCTTGGGTCAAGGCCGCCTGCAGTTTCGTCGCCGTTTCGGCCTTTCGAACCGCGTAGACGGCGGTGTAGTCGGATGCCAGGCGCGGCGTTTGGAGGATGTGCGCCACGATTGCCGAACCGAGGCCGCCGTTTGCGCCGGTAACCAGAATGGTGCCTTTGGGCGACATGGTACCGACTATTGCGACCTGCGACGAGACGCCGACAAGCAATAGCTACAGCTTCTGTAGGCGAGCAAGAGAGTCACGATGCCACGTCCCCGCATCTCGCGCCGCCATTTCAACCCGGTCCGGATGGCAACGGGCCAACGCATTCATCCGTCGTGCTTGGCCTAGATTCTCCGCGTCCACGTGGCGCAAGGTCCGCCGTGCATCAATTCAGACAGCGGTGATAAAGTATGGGCCAGTCTCGGAGCAGAGCGAGCCCCCCAGTGCCCCCAGTTTTTGGGGGGAAAGGTTGGCGGATGCATCTGGTCGGCAATGACCGAACCTGTCAAACTCCGCACGCTCGGTAGAATGCCATCGTATCGTCGCAAACGCATCGCAAATCGGGATGTCTGTGGGCGGCAGGTCGACAGTTATGGCAATCGTACGTACTTGACCATGATAGGCAATCTTTACTTTACGCCGGATTGAGTCTCTGGAGCTGGCGCTGGAGGCAACCGCCAGAGTTGGGGTCACTAGTAATCGGTCGGGCGGATGACCAACGGCATGAGCCCATGCACGGCACCGACAGAGCGGTCACTGGTCAATTGTGCATGGACGCAATCTTCGAGTGAAACCCGTGGGCCAACGGAATCTTCGCCTGGGCGAGTTGCATGTGAACAGGTCAGTAGGTAGACTGCTCGGCATCGGACAAATCTGGATTCTGGAATCTGGAACATCAACCTCGACGAAACGCTTCGCACAGATATAATGCGCCGTACCCTACCTTTGACACTACTTTATTCCAATGATTGCCATGGCGTATCATTGCTCAAAGGCAAGTTTAAATTGCGAGCGTGGACCTGGGCGAACGAGAAGGCGTCTCCCCCCGCATCAGCCCGCTGCTACCCAGGGCTGCACCTATCGAACTACTAATTCTTTGTTCGTATTCTACCCGTAGTGATCAGCGAATGCCCTCACCGTGTTGCAGGTGCTGCGGGGTGCGAATTGTCCCTGTTCATAGAGCGGCCGCTGCGTAGCAAGCAAAGCCGTGTGTAGGCGCAGCTGAAACTCGCGTTCACAAGCTCATAACTCATTACGAAATCCGGCATATAGCTTCAACGTTCAGCAGTCCTATACCGCCGTCAGCAGCCATATTTCAAGGTTCATAAATAGAGAGTGGTAACTTCATGTTCGCACTCGCCGAATACCTTTTTGACTATCGCTCCTCGTGCTAGGTCGATGGTATGAAATTCGCTTGTCTACCCCTTGGACACCCCCGCCAATATAATGACACGCCTTGCCGTACTCTTCCTCGTGCTTTTCCCTTGGGGAATCGTATCTTCCGAGAGTTCACCTTCCGACAGTTTACCTTCCGACAGTTTACCTTCCCACTGTGACAGCCCCAAAATCGACTGGAAAGCCGTGATCAAAAGGGCCAAGGCAGAGATCGATTGGGACGGCCCTGTCGAAAATCTTAACTGGCACACGACCGACATTGTAGAGGCAAGATATAACTGCTTTATTCATAACTCCTGCTCTACAGGATATGTATGGCGCCATTCTTTACCCCTTGTTTGTCATTTCTGCTGCTGGTTTCTTTAACTCTGTGGAGGAGGACTGCAGGCTGACTGTGTCGATCTAGTGCAATACCAGGACGAATGCATGCTCCTTCGCCCTGAAAGTTGCGGTGCGAGCTCCTCGCGGCTATCCGTGGATACAAGTCATAGAGCGGACAGAGCACAAGGCATGTCCTACTCCTGGTCAGGTCAGTCTGCCATCACGAAGCCTTTCTCTTACCAAATCCTAAAGTTGGATTTATAGTGCGTGAAAGGTGGCTGCAGTGCTATACGCAAGCGGGTCAACAAGTCGAAGGATATCCGGGAAATTGACTGCTGGTAATGACCGAGCCCTTAACCCTTCTCTGTCAATCCACATCATTAGGTACTCGCCCGAGTCTTGGGGTCTCCGCACTAGCTGGAGAAAATGAGAACGAGGGATGGTCTTGCCCTGCGCCCCGGCCCCAGGTGGTCATGCAAGTGCGCAGGTTCATTTATGCCGCGCGGGTGCTTGATTTGCTGAACCACTACGCTCTGCCAGGAAATTGGAACTTGAGATTTGGTACATGGGTTGTTGAATTTGGCACAAGTTAGTTCCCAAGTAGTTTTGTTATCGACAAGCGAATCCGGGAAAGTGCAGGAGGAGTCTTGGGTCATGAAATGTCCTATCCATGTCAAAGCCATTGACGCAAGCATGGCAGCGAGGTCATCTGGGCCAAGCCTATTTGCCTCGTTAAAGAATAATGTCCATTTATAGCACTGATCTGTCAGACGTGTCACCGCCAAATCCACAATGTGTCGCCACCGCCACGAGATGCTGACGGGCGTCAACACTAGTAGTTCCATCCATGCCGCCAGACCTAAG
The DNA here is from genome assembly GCA_029168975.1 of Purpureocillium lavendulum. Classification (NCBI taxonomy): domain Eukaryota; kingdom Fungi; phylum Ascomycota; class Sordariomycetes; order Hypocreales; family Ophiocordycipitaceae; genus Purpureocillium; species Purpureocillium lavendulum. The sequence continues at coordinate 2,538,548 of JAQHRD010000001.1, forward strand.
GTAGTTCCTCTCAATGCCTGCAAGCGTCAACATTTTTCCTTGCGGGAGCTCGGGTGGTTCGCAAACGACGCCGTTCAAGCCTCTGGCCATGGCACGGGATACATCTGTGACTGCATGCGCCGCAGCCCCTAGGCACTGGCGCACAACTCGAGCTTCGCAACGACATTTTCCGATGTCGAGTGCCACGGACCGTCTCCTCCCGGTTCCTGAGCTGTTAGAGCTCATCCTTCTCGAGCTGGACGTCAGGAGCCTCCTCTGTCGCGCCCAGCGAGTCTGCCAAAAATGGCGTCAGCTCATCGATTCCTCGCCGCGGATCCAGGCGAAACTCCGCTTCAAGCATTGCCCTCTATACGAAGTTCCCTATGAGCAGCCCGGGGACCGATGTTTACCTCTTGCCGCTACCGGCAAGAAAACCACCAATTGGGGGGGCGATCATACGTACCCGGACCTGATCAAACCACCTTCCGGCACGGGTCCAGTCGACCCGTACACACCCATCTTCTCCGCAAGGGCGTTGGTTCACAGGTACAAGAATCTTGGCGCCTCGGGAGCAACCTGGCGCCGAGTGTTGGTCCAGACTACACCGCCCATCACCTCGGTCGGCTTCGTCAGCGCCCGTCGGTGCGCCAACGACACTGTCGTGGTCCGCTCCGGCCGTGCCGCATGTCCAGACGGGCTGCGCCTCGGCCACATCTGGGACGCGCTTCGTGACGGGTGTTCCCTCCTACAGACGGACCTGTGTCTCATGCGCCTGGCATGGTGGGCGGCCCGGCGCGGGCCGCCGCTCGACGGCGGTGCCCTGTATTACCCGGTGGCGGCGGACGTGGTGCGGCTGTTTGACGAGGGGGCGCAGGTGGTCCTCACCGCGGGCTTCACCGAGGTGAGCGAGGACGATGAGTTTTCTGGGCGCTTTGCAGATGAGTACGAGGCGCTGTGTCGGTGTGAAGACTTTGCGCCGCTTCGGTTTGAAATGCGGGAGACGGTGACTGGAGCGGCATGGACCCCTTGAAGACGAGCGGGCAAAAGTTAGTTAAAAACAAGCATTGCTCTATAGTATGTACACCTCGACTCCAAGGATAATTTAAATCGCTTTTCGGAATCGCGAAGTGAGTCCGTGGCCAAGTTACCGTCACCAGCTACCATGTACCATTCTCAATATGCGTGATCACGTTATACGAAAAACGCCCATAGGAGCACCACGACACCTAGCAGCGGCACGCTCGTCGACCCCTTCAGTCCGATACTCGGTCCCCCGCTGCCACCGCTCCCTCCCGTCTTGCCGCCGTCCACAGTCCCGTCATGTTGGACGCGAAAATCGTTGGTCAGGCCCGCGGGCACACAGACGGTCCCCTTGGCGCAGTTCACCACCTCGCTCCACCGCCCGGCCGCACAGCGCTGCCACGAGCGCGTCATGCAGTTCCACTGGCCCTCGCTGGAGCACGCCGAGCCGACGCCCTCGGCGCGCTGATGCAACGAGAAGACGTTGCCTTCGTTTCTTGTTCTTCCGAGTTTGCCATTTGCGGTTGGCAGTGTGGCCCTCGGTTGTCGAGTGATGGTTGTGAACTGAGCGAGAGACTCAAGGGCAAAGACGCTCAGTATTATGAAAAGAACTATAAGGCTGTTTCTTCGCAGACAGCGGCTGCGAAACAAAACCGTTCCGAGACGCATCCTGAGGTTTAGGGTAGGGCTCCGGTAGCTCACGGGCGGAGGTTTCGGAAGCGGGCGGCCGGATAAGTGGAGACGCCACCGAGTCGCGAAGTACTGTCGACCGGGGCGTTTGTTAGCGAAAGCGGACGCGTGATCTCGGGCCCTCAGAAGAAGCCGGAAAACCTCCAAATGAAACCGTGGGAAAGAAGACCCTTCTTGTATGTATGCGACAACAAGTCTCTCGAATGTCGGAGCCCTCAACGGCCCCATGAGCGTCTTTTTACATGCGCGCTAGCCCGCCCCGGCCACCTGTATGTAGGTGAATTGCTGCCCAGCGGCCCTTCCCGGGCACCGGACGGGCAGTGGGCGGTAGTGTCGGCTCCACACGCGCGGCGGCCCCCCGGACGTGGATGGCCGTCATTGGAGGGGAGCCGCAGCCCTCGGCACACTCTATGTACGGGACGGTACCTTCTTCGCATGGGGCCTATGCAAGTGCCTGGCGACGGAAGACGTCCCCGAGCCTTGTGCAGACGGTTCTGCTGCTGCTGCTCTGCCTGCCTGCCTGCCTGACTGACTGATGGGGCGGCGTGCAGAGAAGGCGGTGATGCAGTGCTCGGGGATCCCATGAACGGACGCCGTTTAGAGTTACTTGACTTTCTTAGTGCCATGGGCCAAGGCACACGGACCTCGCAGACAAGAACTTGGGGCGCCGAGCACTGAGCTCCAATTCACCGACATTTGTACTGGAGACGTCGATGATGGCTGTAATCGGGGCGTGTATGAGTAAGGTATTGCGAGGGGAAGCGTCCATGGCGGTGTGCAGAAGGCAGTTTCCACGGTGGTGGGTACGATCTCTCTCTGGCTTGGCGTACGTCCTAGCAGCCATCATTCATTCTTTTGTGCTATCGTATCCCGCAACCCGAGAATCAGCCCACCGATAGATAGAGAGAATGCGACACGAGGGAGTGAACTGAAGGTACCAGCATGCACGACATCCAGCCTCGTGCTCGGATGAGTTCCGATCCGCTCACGTGCAGCTTGGCTCACGCAGGTTGCATCGAACAGATGATCGTATTTGTCTACGAAACCTGTGCGTCACGGATCGAGTACAGCGGGGGCTTAATTGGAAACACTTTTGTCATCAAACTAGTTCATTCTCTATGCTCTATCGTATTAAGCGTTATTACGTGAGGACGCATCCCAGCGCTTGGTCTGCGTTGCAGTATGGCTGACGCCGCTGCATGCATGCTCCTTTGCTGATCCCAAAAACTCCTGCGCAAAATGTTATGCTGTATGCTACAAATTTGTACTGCCACACGGTGAGAACTGCAGAGGCTTTCGCCATGCTCTCCGCCTGGCCTGTTGGCTCGCGTGAAACCTCACGAACGCCGCCGGTAACGGTAGGTGATGGTGCCATTCCACGCCGGGTACGTCGTGTGCCACTGGCCGTCATCGTAGGTGCGGGTCGAAGTGGACGGGCGAGTCGTCGTGGTTATCGTCTCGAATGTGGTCGGCGTCACGATGACGCTACTGAAACTCGAGGGCAGAGAGGAGATGGTAGAGCTGATGGTGTAGAGGGCCGTTGACGAGGTACTTTCGGTGGGGTGTGCACTGGTCGTAGGAGAACCGCTGGCCGTCCCTGTTGGGGCCTCGCTCGACGAAGGCGAGCTGGGGACCGGAATCGTTGAGACCGTCGAGGGCTGCACCGTGATAGTGGCTGGAGGAGATGGCGTGGGAGTCACCGTGACGGTGGCCGTCGGCTCTCCCGTCATGTCGATGACAGATATAGTGGTAGGGATCGACTTGGTAACTGTCTTCGGATCGGCGGTCTTGGTGATGATCTCGATAGTCGGTTCCGACGTTTTGGTCACTGTTTTGATGATAGTGACGTCTCCAGTGGTAGTGTCGTCGCCGCCGCCGCCGCCGCCACCACCGCCACCACCCGAATGGCTGTCGCCGGGCTCGAGTGGCACGACCGAGTATTTTGGCTTCTTGCTATCATCGGAGGCAGCTGCCCGAATCTCCAGTCCCGACTGGGGGAGAGCAGCGGTGACGGCCAGGCATGCCGCAAAGGCAGCCGTGAAGGAAAGGGAGCTGCGCATCTTGCTTGACAAGGCTTCTTATTCAAGACCAAGACACTGCAGATGACGTGGTAGTGTGTGCTCAGCACGGCGAGTGCACCTTTGACTGGAACGCGCTGTGAAGCTCGCGTGCAAGGGAGTGAAGCGGGTGAGGACGAGCAGAAGCCGATCGCACTCGACCGATCGAGATTGAAGGGACGGGAAGAGACAGCCGCATTCGTAACGAAGGAGAAGAATGCAGAATACAAACCGGTGGGCCACTTGGCGGTTTTCTTTCAACGGCCACGAAGGCTGGTTGGCGATTGTTCGGATGGAAAAGCAGGGTCTCATCACGGGTGGCTGGGATACTGAATATCTGGAGGTTGGTGAAGTCACCCGTGGACCACTGGCGCTTGGCCCTGGCGGCGCGGGGCGTCCCCACGCTAGCTCCCTGAGGTGAGGTGTGGTGTTGCCAGGGGCAGCTGCCAAAGTCCAGCGCCTCCAAGGTCTGGCACAGGTGCGGGCGGCTCCCTGGAACTGCCCTGAGGCGACGGGAGAGGCCCTGCCCTGCGCAACAGGCCACGCGAGCCGCCCGCCAAGTTGTGGGGCACGTGAGCCAATCTGGAAGGCGCTGGCCTCGGTGGCTGAGCATTTGCACGGCACCAGCCACCTCGTTTTCTCAGTTGCCCAACGGCCCGCCATGTGTTGCCTCGGACAAGGGCAAAGTCCCTCGATGATGAGGGCGCAAATGAGAAGGGCGTCGTCCGCCGTTGCACAATGGACGACGGGGCTAGCACGTGGAACCTGGGTTCGCATCGCAGCACCCTGCGGAACGATCCGAACTCGATCTCCACGATCGGAGTGAGCAGCAGCCAGCACAACATGAATGCTATGCAACTCGCAGTACACGGCGATACAGCAGCATGGAAGCTCTCATTGCCGGCGGGGATGGACGGGAACCGGCAGAGCCAGGCTGCGGCAGCATCATGTGCCCCAGGGCAACCAGCAACAGCCCGAGCGTCAAGCAGCAACGCAAGCGACGCTGCCCGCCGTGTCTGAGTCGTTGTTGCCCAACACGCCGAGTGGCTGCTGCTCTGGGCCGCAATGATGGCGTCAGGAAACGCGAATCCAAGTGGCTGTGCATTATGCTTTGCAAGTGCCCGCGGCGCCGGTCCCAGACGGCGCGAGTGGCGGACCTACAGGGGTCGTCCATCAGTGTCCCCGCGGTGGCGGCTTGCCCAGGCCGTCTGCCCCTCCGATGGAGCATCGGCCCTGTTGGTGGAACTTGGCACCGGTGGTACAAGGCCACAAGTGAGCGAGGCACGCAGGCCACTGGAACCTGAACGCTCACGATGGATCGAATCCAGGAACGAACGCCGCAAAAGCAACCGCTCCTGCTTGGTCGAGGCCCATTATGCTCAGCAGCCGTCGAGGTCTGCGCCGGCAACATTGATGCAACAAAACAAGTGCCAAGCCAATACTCTCCAAGCGGCAGATTGAACGCGTGAGGATGGGCAACAACCCACCCCAGCCGAGCGGAGGTCACTGCCGACAGCTTTTTCGGAGAGGTCCCATCCAAGCTTGGGGCCATGACGTGCGGCTGCTCCGGCTCAGCCACGATGAACCCATTGCGCCGGATGGCCTAATTGGACACGATGCTGCTCTCCCGCACAGCAAAGATCCGCCGCTACCAGAGGGCCCGCTGGGCTGACATGGCCGGCTGAGGTGCTGAGGCACACGCTGAGGCACACGCGCCTTCCCTTGCCTGCCTGCATCATGCCTGATAAAAAGACCACTCGCCTGCTCTTGCACCTGCCCATCGACCCCGCCATCACCAGCACCCGTGTCCATTCCCCCATCCAGGTGTCACTTCCTCGTCCCGCCGTGCGGACTGTCAAGCACGCCCGACGCCATCAAGCTTCTCGGCTGCCGATTCTCGCGCATTCATCGGCATGTCATACCAGGGTTACGGCCAGCCCTACGGCCGTCAGTCGACCCCGCCGAGCTCCGTCATCGCCGACACACGCAAGAAGCTGACTGCTGTATAGAGCCGCCGCCTCCCCAGGGGTACGGCCAATATCCTCCGCCCCAGGGACAGTACCCTCAGGGTCAGTATCCTCAGGGCCAATACCCCCCTGCGGGACAGTATCCCCCTCAGCAAGGCGGTTACTATCAGCAACCCCCTCCGCCGCCGCCCGGCCAGTACCCTTCGTACGGCCAGCCGCCGCCCCAGCAGTACGGAGCGCCTCCGCCTCAGCACTACGGGCATCACTCCCCCGCACCGCCCCCAGGCCAGTATGGCGCTCCTCCGCCTCCCCATGGTGCAGCGTATGGAGCCCCGCCGCCTCAGCAGTATGGGCCCCCGGTGCCGCCGACACCGCCGTCTCCCGGCTACGGCGCGCCACAGATCATACAATGGGACGGCTCCGCGGATGCGCAGGCCCTTCGGAGCGCCATGAAGGGATTCGGCACTGACGAGAAGGCCCTTATCCGGACGCTGTCGAACAAGGATCCTCTGCAGACCGAAGTCCTGCGCAATGCCTTTAACCGAAACTTCAAGCGCGATCTCGTCAAGGACCTCAAGAGCGAGACGAGTGGGTGGTTCGAGTATGGGCTTGTTCAGCTCGCCCGCGGCCCTCTCTCGGCCGACGTACACAACCTGTACGAGGCTATGTCTGGCCCAGGCACCAAGGAGCTCGTCCTCAACGACATTCTCCTGTCGAGGTCCAACGCCGACATGAAGGCCATCAAGAGCGCCTATTACCAGACGTACCGCAAGAGCCTGGAGAATGACGTCAAGGGCGACTTAAGCATGAAGACGGAGAGGCATTTTCTCATGGTGCTGGCTGCCACTCGTGCCGAGGACGCCGCTCCGGTGGTGCCTCAGCAGGTCGACGACGACGTGATGCAGATTTACAAGGCCACCGAGGGCAAGATGGGCACCGATGAGATTCTGGTCTGCAGCATCTTGACGAGCAGGAACGACAACCAGATCCGCGCCATCGCCCACACCTACAAGCAAAAATTCAACCGTGACTTGGAAAAGGTCATCAAGTCGGTGAGTTCACCAATTAATATTGGCTGCAACGGAGAAGTCGTGTTGTCTAACGCTTCATAGGAGTTCTCCGGGCATATGCAGGACGCACTACTCTTCCAGCTCCGCAACGGCGTCGACAAGTACATGCACGCCGCAGACCTCCTTGAGGAGTCCATGGCCGGCATGGGCACCAAGGACCACCTTCTCGTGTCCCGGGTCGTCCGATTCCACTGGGACCGAAACTTCCTGGCCAACGTCAAGGGGGCCTACCAGCAAAAGTACCGCAGGAGTTTGGCGAGTCGAATCAAGGGCGAGACGTCGGGTGACTACGAGAGACTCATGGTGGCTTGTATTGGAGAACATTGATGGGGCTATGCCGCTAACCGTTGACGATGTAACGATTGCGAAGAGCCGAAGGTCGGCCGTGGCGTTGAAGCTGTGTTTTACCGCTGTAGCCACCTGTATTACCGCGTATATGGAACACGATACCAAAGATTGTACATTATGGCTGGCCAGGACTCATCACCTTGGTCGTGTGGTTTGCAGGCGGGAAAGAGACAACTCAATGAGCACGGAATGAAAGTCCACTCGGCCGGATTGTGAACAGGACGGTGGCCAACGGGCCCCTACTCGAAAGTGTACGCTGCCTAGTTTCACCGGCCAAGCACAGGGTACAGCTTGAAAAAAAAATTGTCCACAGTTGCCCGAAGGTCACGAGCAGTTTCACAGACTTCTATTACGTTCACACAAGGGCCAGTGAGTTGAGTTGAATTGAAATAGGCAGCGCCGGAGCTCCTGAGTCCTGACCCTGCGACTGGAGCGGTCCGGGTGCTGTTACAGGGGGCTCCGAGGCTCTGTAATAAGCCCGAAGTTTACCCGAACACAACGACCCTCGCCCGTTGTGGGCGCATAGAAGCTCCTCCCTTAACATTACGACTGTGCGGCAGGACAAAGGGCAGGCACGAGTACCTGGTACGCACTCGTACAAACTCCCCAGCACGACCCACTGCCCAGCAAACGCGGTATCACGAATCGTCAACGCGTGCTTGCGATTCACACAACCTGGCACGGCCCATCGCTTGTCGCCCGACGACACACGTCAGGGCCATCGCCTTGCGCCCTTCTCAAGACGCCGGTGCGTCCTCGCTCGCGCGGTCTCTGTGCGCCGCCTCGTCACCTCAGAAGCCGCACATGGTGCCATCCGGGGCGCGTCGGGACTCAAAACCGTGGACTCGGGCGCTCATCTCGGCGTCGCCAGTTTCACATCCGCGTTACGAACTCACGTCATGAGCACGGCCTCGCTGCCGGTCGTCGCCATGTCTAACACTGCAGGTCGGCCGCCGTCGGCTTCGTCGTCGTCTGCCGCCCGGCCAGGCCAGCATCACCCGCTCGCGGGTTTGGCGACGGCTCAAAATGGGACGCATGCGCAACCTCTCCCGCACAGCCACCTAGGCCCTCCGTCTACTGGACCCTCTTCACACCGCTTGCCGGTGCAGCCGCTCTCGCAAGGCTTGCCGCAAGGACCGTCCCACGATCAACCGCCCCAACCTGTGGCGTTGTCGTCACAGGCGCCTCAGGACCCGCAGCGACCTGGACCTCCTGCACCAAAACCGGGGGGTTTCAAATCTCCAACGAACACCAGCGAGTCCTTCGAGGGTTTGCCGGCGTACAAGGAGCTCTCTGATCTAATCAAAAAGACGAAACCTGAGATTGTCCGGCAGGTGATCCGGGATTCTTGGGAGAGGTGCCTCTTCGGCTCCAACTATCATCTAGCCTTCATTGTAAGTACTGGCTCGCGGATCAAAGTACTACGCGTGAGCCGCTACTAACTAGGGTAATTATAGGTAAATGCGACTTTTCATCAGGCAAGCCCAGAGACGCTCGCGCGGGCGCTCCGGGACTTTGGTAAGAACATGGTCCGGACGGGCAAGCATTCCGCCATTGGGCACCTGACCACGCGGGATCTGGACGATGTCTCAGATGATATACTCGCAAAGGCCAGCGAAGGCTTCATGGACAAAGCCCTGGCCAGACGCCTCGAAACCATTCGGGCTCGGCCGCTAGTGAATGCCCTCGCGCGGGCCGAGCGGCTTGGCTATGATGTTCGGGATATTGTCGAGGAGGCCCGCGGCGGCGAGACTGTTGTCCCCTCGGCGCAACCAACACCCGCTTTATCTGTGCCAGTCAAGCCTGTCCCTTCGCAGCCGCTGCCCTCGCGACCCGGCCCGGTCGCCGCCGTCACCCAATCGTCCATATCTAGAGAGCCGAGCGTTGTGAGTGTCGGGTCAACGCGTACCTCGGGCTCCCCTCTGCCGGCGGGACCCGCAGGCTATCTTGGCATTGTCCACTGTTCACGATGTAAACGCCCTTGCAGCGGAGAGCAAGCGTTTCGCTATGTAAGCTATATGCTATATTTCAAGCCCCTTCGTCCCCTTTACTTATTCGATGCAGCACGCTACTAGGAGAGCCTGCGCAAACACGTGGAAGATTGACCGGGTTGGGACGGACATTTGTCCTCACTGTGGTTGCATTTTCAGCAGCAGTGGAGGACTTAACTACCATCTCAAGTTGAAAGTCTGCGGAGACTACAGCGAGGCCGTCACAGAGGCGGTCACGAAGGAGCTACGAACGAAGAACTTCCCCCCCGTCGCGCATGACGTTGGACGCCCGACGGCGATTGAAGCGGGTCCGGCCGCAGCGCCGACGCCCGCGGTCTCAAGAGCACCCGGGCCAACACCGGCGCCGTCATCGGGCGCGCCATATCGTCATCAAGCTCCCACGCCCGGACACTTAGCAGCAATGGCCGCCAACGGGGAAAGTCCGACAACTTGGTCGTCTCCGAGCACGCCTATGGACGATCCGTACGCTAATCTAACCCCTGAACAACGCCGAGAGTTTGAGTCCGAGATGAGCCGAGCGGAGGCCAAATATGGCGGGCTGATGAAGGAGGCCATGAAACTACCCGTGGAAGACCGTGAGAGGGAGCTGGCAAAACTCAAGAACAGCTACAACACCAAGCAAAGTACGACGCGGAAGAAGTATGGCATTCGGCTACGTCAGAGACGCTCTGTCGCGGAGGTGGAAGCAGAGCGCACGCGCTTGCTAGGCTCTGCCAAGGACCTTGTCTGGCCGACATCCACGCCGAGTAAGCGGCCACATCCTGGCGATGGGGAGCCACCGGCACCGCACCAAGGCCATGATCCGCATGGTGGCGAAAACACGCCTCGCAAAAGGGTGCCCGTCAACGAGATGGGAGGCGGCCTCGCCAGCGCCGCGGCCACGGCAGAGCACACGGACCCGACCGCATATCTAACGGCGTCTCAACCGCGGTTTCCGACAACGTCACAGACGCATAGGCGGTCATCCAGTGGGACCGGGGCGAAGGGCACATCCGACGATCCTATGGAGATAGATGATGACGACGACGGGAGAAGCGAGTCCAGTTCAAGCTCGGACGACGATGACATTCCTGCCCACCCCGCAGGCCACTGATTAGTTTCTGTGGTGAACCACCGGGAAATGATCAGGTGACATTGCGCATCTTTTTCGTTAGCAAGGTGTTTTGGAGCGTTTCGGAAATGCCTGTCACGGGCTCGGCACATTCCCATTACCTATACTTCTATATTAATTGGCGTCAAGGCAGCAAAACCTGCATCAGACCCAACGGCTTGTAACGCTAGGATGGAGTTGTTCGCTGTCCTGGGTGCTGAGAGCGTCACACGTCTGAAGAGCGACCTGCCGACAGGGTGATGCGAGGCGCACGGGGCACAGAGGCCCAAGCGAGCGTGATATTACTACCTGGGCCGGAGGAGAGAATTTTGGAGGGATACCCACGATTGTCTCGCGGAGGGACGGATAAAAGCGTATCATGACTACTTGTCGGCGCGGAGGTTTTTCTAGATGCAGTCTGGACGGACACCGACCATGAGGAGCAAGACCCGGAACCGGGGTGCCACGCGCGTCAAGCAAGTGGTTGCTGCACATGCTCGGGAGGGGTTATTTGGGGGACGCCGTCCCTAACGCAGTACTGGCCATATAGGTGCCATGTCAATAGGTCGGTGCCAATACAAGCACAACATCTGTACCAGAGGGGACTCGAAGCCCTGTTTACCTGCTGCAGGTGTGAAACGAGAGCCATGTGTGGCCGTTGGTGGCTGGCGGCGCGGGAAAGGCGCTGGAGGGAGGGTCTGGCGCTTTGATACGTTCGTGAAGGCGACCGCGGTCCGAGCAGGCATGCGTTAGTTTCGTGAGACCCAAGGTACTAGGCGGGTGTCGCCCGGGGTAGGGGCATCGTGAGGCCGACGGGTGATGTTTCGCTACAAGAGGGTTGACGATGACGAGAGAAGGCGGTCCAACCGAGTCGCGAACGTTTGCGCTGGTGAATGTTTGGCCGCTCTTGCCGCCCTGGAACTCTTGCCTCCCCAGACCCGCGCGAGGGCCGCCTTCCCCATGGGCGAACGACTGACAGGACGCCAATTTGAGCTGGCCAGGGCAGGAACAGACCGGCTCGGAGGGAAACAGGGAAGGAGGCATTGCAGCGGCTCGTTTCAACACACGCCGGGCGCTCCACCATGTCCCTTCCCTCTATCTCTAACGGCTTCATTGGAGCTAACTCAGAGCCGGAGCCGGAGCTGGAGCCGGAGCTGCTGCTGCTGTACTGCTGCTGCCGGCGACTGCCTGGGTTGCTGCGTGGCCGTGTTGTGTGCGTCCCGCAGCCACGAAACCCGAACCCGCCCTTCTGCCTCCGCCTCCGCGCGACGGCGTCACGTCACCACTTCCCATGTTCGTGTCGATGCAACGCCATGATAGTCAGACGGGCCACGACCCGCGTGGCGGCGAAGGCAGGCCCCCGATAAGCGAGGCAGGATGACGAAACCGCTTCGGCGTGTCAGCCCGCATGCTGTCCGCGATGGTGGTGACGGTGCCCGCCCACCACGCACGCCTCGAGCTCGAGTCCTCGTCGCTCTATTCGCGGCTCCCGCCCGTCCGCCCTGCCATCGCCGACGATGAACCGCGTTTGTCGAGCCGCCGCGCACCCCAGGCACGAAAATCTGCAGCGACTCGCGGTGCAGCATCTGGCTGGAGGCACTTACCCGTGGCAGACTAGCCGGGCGGGACGTGAATATCCCAGATGCTGATCGTTGACCACGGGACACCGCTTACTTGTATTTTCGGCTCGGCCACGCCTCCTCACCTTGACCGGTTTCGTCGACGGCTGGAATCCTAACCGTGCAGTCACAGCACCTCGACCCCGGCCCTAGTCGCATCGCTGCCGCGTGACACGAAGCCCGGATGCTTTTCTGGCTTGGCCCTGGCAGCACGGGGGGCCCGCTCCCGCATTTGAAACGCTCGGCCACGCACCGCCACCCCTGGCTCAGGTGAGCGTGATTGGTGATGGGCGACCTCAACTTGGATCGTCCGCCTCCATTTGCCGTGGCTCGACCCTCGACGTGAACAGCGGGCCTTGAAACCATGTCCGAAACGGGTGGTTCGTCCGCCCGCTGTCACCGCCTGCTTCCACAGCAAGCCCTCGGGGGTCTCATCTCAGGGTCTGCCAGCGCCGCCATCTTCGAGAACGAGGCCGTGGCTCCTCGCACTGGAGGCAGGCAGGGCCACACCGGCGTCGGGCGTTCGAAGCCTTGCCGCATTTCACGGCGGTGATCACCCGCTTCCCGGTTCGCCAGGCTCTGTGTGGTGCGACTCTGGCCCCGTCTAAAGGCTGCGTTTCAGTGACGACATGCAATCTATCTGGGCCAATGTTTGGCCGGCGTTCACATTTTTTATCGTGCGGACCTCTTATCCCCTTCCCCGCAAGGGTACCAGGCAGGCGTCCTCTATATGTGCATGGTCTCTCGCCTCGTCCTTTTTCTTGCATCTTGTGCGGTCTTGGGACCCTCTTTCGAACCTCGGCCGGGGTGACCAGAAGGATATTGTTGCCGGCCAGGTCACCCGCGTGCCCTGTCTGTAGCCGCCCGACGAAGCACAATATCTCGAGTCATCCAGTCATTCGCTTGTCTGCCTCGCCTGCCCCCGTCTAGTCCATTGCAGACTAGAAGGCAACCACCATCTGGAGAGATGGTGCCCATTGAACGAACGAGGGCGTATCGCCAGCCCTCGGACGGCTATATTCGATCCAGTCTCGACAAGTCGCTGCCGCCGCCGCCCCCCAGTGCGGCTGACATGACGACCGTGCTCATCGGTGCCAAGCAGCAGAGCTTCAAGGTCAACCGCAAGCTGCTCTGCGCCGTGTCGCCTTTTTTCCGGGAGCGCCTCGAAGATCCGGTGGCACCCAAACCCATTTGCCTGTGGCTTCCAGGCGAATCGTCCACGATGTTTGCGCTATTCGTTGAATGGGTTCATTCGCCGACAACCTTCCGCAGCTGGCTCGATCACTCGGTCAGCACCGCGCATGAGACCAGCCAGAGGGCGTCTCAAGACATCCACTGGGCCATTGTCCGGCTACATCTCTTCGCCGCACATCTCGATCTCTTTAAGCTGCAAGATCTCGCCATGGATGCCATCCAAGATCTCTACTTGAAATATGACTGGGATGTCCCTCCACGACTGATCCTCTATCTGTATACACAATGCGAAGCAGTTCAAGCAGTTCGAATACGGCGATGGGCCGTGGCTATGGTCGCCTTCTCGCTCACAGTCGGACCAAACCAGCTGCTCAAGTTTCATCCTCAAGACGCGACGACGTCGGACCCGGCTCGCTTTCGAGCCCTGTTCGACACACTGCATGAGTTTGCGGCTGACTACTCGATGCATCTTCACAATATGAAGGCTGCCGGATTGGATGTCCGGTTCAAGAATCCGCAGCTGCGCATCTCCGCCAACAAGTTGCGCAACGACCAGCGCCTTTTTGGCTTCCGAGAGTGCTCGTTCCACTCACACAGGGCCGCCGTCGGAGAGAAGCGTTGCCCACATGTCGGCGCCAGGGTCCGGAGCAGGCATGCGTCCGAGCTAGGCGCTTCTGCTGTCGTGGACATGGACAGGCGGCGGGTTCTTCATGCGGATGCAGTCCCTCGACCGTTGTTTTCCAGTCACGGCGATGAGAATGACGAAAGGCCTGCGAAACACATGCGGACCGCGTCGGGCTCACCCAAAGGATGACTATAGCTCCACCGCCATAACCGTTTCATCAAAGAAAGACTCACCTTGCAGCTGACAATACCTTGTTGCTGACTGGGCGGGCATTGCAAGGGGAGCATCAGGGCTTTAGGAACGACATGATGCCGCGCCCCCCTCAGAAACCAAGGTCTCGAGCACTCACCCCAAGCACACCGGCCGTTCAAGGACCTGGGGACGAGGCTGAGATATTATACCCTCACGGACGCCTCCTGAACGGCTGCAGACGGGTATGTTCCAGGAACGATGGTCTAATGGCCGCGCCCTGGCATTTAGACTTATGACGATATGATGAGGAACCAGCACGTCTGCGTTCTGGGACAGGCATGGATCCCGGATGACTACGCTGGTGGGCTCGCCTGCTCACAGTGGTGGGTGGCACGGAAAATGGAAGGAGGTTGCAGGCCCAAGAAGGGCGATGCGCGACTATGAGAACGGCCTCCATCGGCGACGGCCATGTTGATGATGTACAAGCCGTGAGATGCCATCACTGGCTATGAATAATGACGATTCTCTGGGATTCTACGTTCAATACTGCGACCGCTTCGTGTGAAGTGTACCGCAATAGTAGTCAAGCAGCACTTGTACGTCTGCTACGTCTAGTCACTGTAGGAAATAATCACCATGGACACAGAGTTTCATGAGCGAAAAACAAATCAGTTTCTATGTGCCCTCCCTTTAGAGGGAGGCAAGTCGGGCATGTACATCGTAAAGCTCATGAGCACCATTTTTCATCAATATCCCCAAGAAGACAACAAGTTCCGTGAGCTAAGACAAAGGAGAGTGGGAAAGAAAAGACAAAAAAAAAAATGAGACCGAGGCGAGGCGTGAAGGCCGACAAAACTCCTTGCGGAAAAAGGGATCGCAGGGACACCCACCGTCGCCGTGGTCGAGACAGCAAGCGCTGTACTGCCGAATGCAAAACGCGGTGGGTGTCCGTCACTGTGCGGCAGCCTATCTCTGAGCGCCAAGGAGTGTGTGCGTGTGTGTGTGTCTTTAGATGGAGGAAAAAGCGAGATAGCGGTAAACCAAATCTCGGGGACGAACGGTTCCGTCGCCCTCGTCCCATATATATAAATCGTCATGCAAGTCATGTCGTCACGTCATCAGAGGAATCCGTGTTCCCCATCCCATAGTTCTCGGCAAGAGCGCGGCTATACACCCTGGGTCAGGGGGCGGGGGCTAGAGCCTGGAAGAAGAACTGTTCGTATTCGGAAGTGTGTTGGGATTGAGCAGACTTCCGTGTGCCAAGGGTGAGAATGCCGAGGTCGAGCGAGGACAGCGGCGGTGTGTAATAGCAAGTGAGCGCGCGGATGACTGCTTGGCACAATCATCACGCCGCGATGAAGCACATCAGGGCCACAGTCAATTGCTGCGACCCGATGGATGCAATGGGTCAGGCCTCCGACCATGCATGTCAGGGTCATAGGAGGAATCGCTGTACATGGACCAGGGCGGCACCCTAGGCGAATAAGTGTCGTGTGTCATAAGCGGTCGTGGATATGTAGGGTCGTGGTAGGACAAAGGAGAGTCGGCGTATTCAGAACGGCGAGTGAGAGCGTCGCTCATGAGGGTCCCGCCGACGAAAGTCTTTGAGCCGCTCGTCAATGTAGGCCAGTCGGTTTGCGAGTGATGGCCTGGGGGAACCGGTGGCGTTGTCCGCGGGCTGGTGCACCGTCGCAAACGGCCGTCGCACAATGGCGAAGTCGATGACTGATGTATTCGGGTTCCGGCTTGGAAACGAAAAGCTTTGGCTTTTTGCGGAGAAAGGTGATCCGAGCCGTGGGGGTGCCATCATGGGAGGCGCCAGGCCTGTGGGGTTGGGCATCGTTGCGCCCTCGGAGTGGAAAGGCGGAGGGTGTGACGATTCAAACAGCTCCTGGACATTTGTTCTCGGGACAAATAGGTCGTCGCGAAGATTCGAGCTTGTGGAGCAGAATTCAGGAAATGACGACGAAATGGCCCCCGTAGAGGAGGTCTCCGCAGTGGCTGACGGATCTGTCCAGAAGTCGGAGCCGAGACTCGGCCGCTTAGATCGCCGTGTCTCGAGGATTGATTGACGCGAGCGGCGCTTTTGAGTGCTGGGACGACTGTCGCTTAGCCGCACCGGCGATCCGAGGCTACGGCGGGTGCCCAGCGTATGACTCTGCCTGTGAGGCTCAGTGCGCACGCCGAAGTCTTCCGTCAGGTTGCTCGAAGAGCTGGGGCCATAGCTCTTGGCCATGAAGGGAGATCCCAAACGGACGGCCTGATCCAGCCCCCGAGAGGCGTTAGAGGCCGGAGTCGGGAGGCCCGGAGTAAGCCTGGGCTGCGAGCTGCTAAGTTGCGCGAGCGGGCCGGAAGGCTGCATGGAATCCGACGTGGAAACCGTCAACGACATGGCCATGTCGGAGCTAGAGAAGACTGAGGGGGATTGAAGAGGTGCTGAGCGGCGATTCCTGGCGCGATTCGCGGCCCTGCCGAAAGGTGTAGGGCTACGCGCCATGTAGTGCAGACCGCGTGACGCCGTGCCACTGTTGGCCTTGCACATCTCTCGCAGATGTCCGCGCGTGGCGGCACAGGTATGGGGCCATTGAACATAAGGTCCCTGTGCCTCGGCTGTGGGTGTTGTGCTCCCACTCTTCGCATCTGCCTTGGTTTGTGGGCGAGACCCTTTCCAAGATCTCTTGGCTTCCCTGGCAACGCGCATGCAGACACCCGAGGGCGGGATGCCACTCTTGCCAATCCTGAAGGGCGTGACTTTGGGATCTTGCAGGTACATCATGTATGTCCCCCACAGGTGTTTGCTCATGGCTCTTGTCCAGGGAGCCTTCCTGAGCTTGCCTCGCGGTGGCGCAGAAGCTCTGACGGTCTTGTCAAGGTCTCCGGCAGGGAGTAGGGTCGTGAACTTGTCCGGATGCTCTTCCTCGGGGCTGGCGCATTGACTGAAATCTTCCGACGTCAAGGAGTACCGGCTGAAGAGCGACGCGCTCGTCTGAGTCGACCTGGCGGTTGACGGACGGCTCGACTCACACTCTGGACTCGACTCGATGCTGCTGATTGAGGCATCTATGGACCAGTCCGGAAATCGCTTAGGTGATAGCGAGGGTATGGCGCGAGGTGCAGGCGTCTTGGGAGCGGAGAAGGGCCTGCCGCGCGTGTCCTGTTCGGAAAACCTAATGTCGTCGAGGTTGCCGAGAATCGGGACTCCTGGGTAGATGTCGGTGTCGAGCATATCGTCGTCATACACCTGAGGTTCTTCGATGCTGGGGATGGGGACATCCGCAGCAGCGACCGAGGCAAGGAACTGCTGCGTGGGCGCTGTGCGCTCGGAGACGATCCGCCTCTTAAGTCGGAAGCGCGGTCGGGGAGGCGACGAAGGTTCCAAGCTTCCGTCGGCAGCGGGCTCTGGGGTTCGGGGCGCCGAAGAATGGCGCAGGCCTCGTGGCCTCGCGGCGGCGAGGGGGTGCAAGGGAGGCGGCATCGCGGGGACGTGTGGAATGCAGATGCGCCCGGGGTCGCAGGGTCTCTGCACCTGGGATGCACGGGGTGTTTTTTAAGACCAACGGCCGGGAACGCAGCGACACCAAAAAAGAAACCGAGACGTAGAGAGATGTCTCGGCTCCTCTTCTTCGCGTACGGGTTCAACTCGACTCTCGTATGCTCCGGGCAGGCCGACCAAGAACGGGCGAAGCCGCCGCGGTTGCTGTCGCAGACGAAACGAAGCGTAGTTGGGTCTCAGGCGCCGTCGGGACAGGCGATGGGACGCGCGCGCGCGCGACGGCAGTATTGATGCGCGCGTGAGCCACGCAAGATCATGCGTCGACAGGCGAATGGAACAAGTTCGTCGTCGCGCAGGGAGATGTCGCGCAAGGAAGAGGTCGCTGGGCCTCGTTGTGTCGGGAGAAGGGCTGTTGGGGTTGGGTGTTGCGGGAGGAATCAAGGAAATAGGGCGTCGCAAGCCAGGTCGTCGAGCTGGAGCTGTCGCAATCGTCGGGCAGCTGGCGATGGACCAAGTCGCTGTCCGAAACAGCCGATTTGCGCAGAGCAGGCGGCAGGCTCTTCGGACCAGGCGCAGGACGCTCAGATGGGGCCAAAAGAAGGACTGGAATGAAGATGGAGGAGAGGGTTTCGGCCGGGGGGGTGCGAGGCGGGCCGGATTGTCAAGTATGGACGAGGATGGGCGAGGATGGGAGCGACAAGAGACGGTGGGCAGCGACGGGGGGTCGGGTGGCGCGGACGACCCTGCTGGGCCAGCAGCGGTGGACGACGACGGCTCTTCTCGAGTCGGCCCCAAGCAAGCCCTGGCTCCAACGAAGCTGGGGGAGGGTCAGGAGGGGGGCGGCAGAGGGGGGGCGTGTCCACTGTGCAGGCTCTCGTTCCTCCAGGTGAGGACGAGTCGAGGACGAAGACGACCAGCAGGCAAGGCCGGGGAGGGCCGGGTAGTGGAGGGCAATGGAGGGCAGCGCCAGTACGAGCCAACCCAGGCCCAGGTCCTCGCGGCGGGCCCAAACGGCTGGCGGCGCTGAAGCGGATCTCTGGAATCGGGTGGACGGGGGCTTGGGGGGGCCTTCAAGGGCTTGGAGCCACCCCCAAGGTGCTGCAGCGAGCTAACGGCGCAGGCGGGCGGGCCCTGGCAAGCCTGGGATGGAGACTGCAGAGGCAGAGGCACCGTGGGTTCCACCCGGGGTCCGCACGCTGAACAGGGGGCCCTGCTTGGTGGCCGGCCTGGCGATGTCCAGCAACCAGGCGGTGGGCTGGCAATGGTCGGCTGCGAAGTGTGCGGTGTGAGACGCGAGCCACCAGGTGACGATGATGATACCTCGTCGCCGTCGAGTGCAAGGGGGGGTTGGGGCTGCTCAGGGGCCCCGGGGAAGCTGTCGTCGCAGCGGAGCTCTCACTCACGCTTCTTCGGCGGCGGCAGCGTGTGCTTGTGCTCGTTGTACATGCGTCTGTCCAAGTACGGCACGAGTAGTCCGAACGTGAAGTGTGCTTGTCCGGCACGCATGCGCCCATTCGCTCCGGGGAACGAACCAGTACGCTCCCGTGCAGATGCACCTACCAGGCAAGGCGCGCGCGAAGAGAGTTGGCGTCGACGAACGGGCTGGGCCGGCGCAAGGTCGACGCAACGCCGGTGCTGCCACTTGCGCGAGCTTCCGCTTCGTCACGCCTCGCATCCACCCCTGTGCAGTTCGTCCCTGCGTGACGATGGATGCCCGTTGCGGCGGGCTGTCTCGAGCTCGAGCCCAAGCTTTGGCGAGAGAGAGGACCGTTGCGCCCCCGAGTCCTGTGTACTTGGGACGAAGCAGTTGTCGCCGGAACCCACCGAGGCCGCGATGACGAGCACACCCAAGACACAGTGACCGAGCGACGACAAGCTCAACCAGCGGCTGGCGGCCCGAGAGTGAGACCCCCGGCGTTGCTTTGCGCGGCAGCTGCAGCACCGCCTCTGAGGCTGGGCTTCCCAGCGGGACTTAATCGTGCCAGCGGCCTGACCTGCGACCTGCTGACTTGCCAGGGTGCCAGTTGATTCGACGATGATCCAACGCAAGGGCTTCCCGTGGTCAGGGGATCCGACAGGACCGTCCGTCCTGTGCGTCGTGTGGTGCGGTGCGGTGCGGTGCGGTGCGGTGCGGTGCGGCGTGGTGTGGTGGTGGCCCGCACAGGAGGCAAAAGACAGGAGGTTGGGGAGGGGTCAATATCCTTCTCATCCAACCTGCGCACTGCACCCAGAGTCGCAGTCGCCAGCGAAGCCCAGCGATTGGGGCCGCGCAGTCGACTCCTCCAGCTCGACAGCAGGTGAAAATGACGTGGTCGTGCGAGGAGTCTTGCGATTGATGGTCAAGATGACAAAGGAAACCCGCAACTGGGAGCGGGAGAGGCAGGGAGCGAAGTTGAATTGTTCAAGTTGCTCCCAAACAATGCACTCTGGTCGCCGCACGAAGACCAACAGGAGCCGCTCGCCTCCGAGCAGCTCGACGCAATGCCTCGTCCTGGAGCTTTCGGACACTTTTCCTGAACCCTGGCGCCCCCGAACCTTCGTCCGTCGCCCGCTGTGCGGCCGGGAGGCATGAAAATTCTCTCGCCCTGGTTGACGCGTAAAGCGACACGCGAAAAAAGCGCGTCGTGACGCGTCTCAGAGCGGGGAAAGCGTGTGTGATGTCTGTCCGAGGCTCCAAGCGTGGGTGGGCCCGTCGACGTGTCTCAGCCAGTCGTCGTCGTCTCGCGGCACCAGTCTCCTGCCGGAGGCTGCGAGGCACCTGGCCGCTGCCAAAGCTTGCGCATGTCTGGACCTGTCTGATCTGATCCGAGAGCGGCGTGTGTTGTGTGTTGGGCACAAGGACACCCTCGACGCGCAGGATCATGCACAACGACTGATCCAGTCCCTCCATGGCCTCCCGTACTCGCACAAGCCGTCCACAACCGCAGGACACACAGCCTCCGCTCGAACCGTTCAGTTGTCGAGCTTGTCGCGTCTTGCCCGGAGCCAATGGTCAACACCGCCAGCCCCGGGGAGGGGGAGGGCAAGGCCAGGGCGGACGAGCTGGGCCTGCGCGCTGCCCAAGGAACGGAGCCGCGCCGCGCAGTCCTGACTCCGTCGTTGGCTTTAGACTTTCCTCGCTTGGTGTGAGGTGAGTGCGCATTCATTGGCCCCTTCACTGAGTCTTTGGCTTGACGAGGCGCAACTGTCGTGTCGCATTGCTCGGCGACAGGCACTCGTGCTTGGTGGTCCGTACATGATGAACGAATCGCCGATGTGTGACACCCGAGTCACATCGTGATGTACGCGACTGCGCGTTTTGCCACGAGCTTGTCTCGTCCTGTCACGTATCCGCCTGTCGACTCTTCTCTCCCCAGTACCCACTACCAGGCCGGAATGCAAGCTCCTTACTTCACTGGGTGTCTCGCATGGATGACAATAGGTAGTACTTGGTAGCCACGAGGTGAACAGGAATATCCCACCCACCACCTGCTGTTTCACCGTTTTCGTTTGGCCTTTCCCGAAATGTCGCAGTCCATTGATAGAATTCGCTGGTGTCGACTCGTGCCTTGTTCACAATGTCCAGGCCCCGACGACCATTATTCACTCGAAATCATCGTCCACCTGAGTTGACACGTACGAGTGACAAGCATGCATACTTCTCGGCATTGAAGAAGCTGCCCCGCTCCAATGGTTTCTTGCTGGGACTCTGGGGGAGGCAGGCTGGGACTGTGGCTCGGGGAGGCTGATGTGGAGGTTGATGCGACATCCGTGCCATGCCGGCGGGCGGCAAACGCTCCGCCTGGAGTCTGGGCTTCTCTCCGAGGCCAGATGGGTTCTCATCCTCCTCATCCCTCTGCGGAACTGGCGGCTGTGCATCACTGCGCACCCCTGCCTCCTTCATTCAACCCATGATGAGCCATCATCCGCCTGCGGGCGGAAGCTTACTGAGACACCCAGCGCGGGCCGTGCGGGCGCTCGTGGGCGCCGCCGCGCTGAACGTTGCGATGACGGCGCTTATTAGCGTTGGCATCCGGCCCAGCCGTAGCATGCAGCAGATAGCGCCCTCTTGAGACGAACGACAATTTGCGAATCAGCCGGTCCTCTCACCAAATGCCGAGCTTGGCAACTGCCGCCCGTGTCCGTGTCCGTGTCCGTGTCCGGGGAGGTCGTCCATGAGTCTCTCTGACTCAAACTCAAGGAAGACGGTAGCGGCGGGGGCGCTTTCGCGGACGCGCACATCAAGTCGTCCGTTCTGTTGCGACACGCTTGCTTCGCACTTCTATTTGGGCCTCCGTTGGGCAATCGATGGCGTGTGCCCGTGTTAGGTACGCCAGTGGCCCAACCATCCTTCCCAACCTCGTGCCGGCCCTGCGTCGTGGCCATCGTTGAATGCTGCATGGGTTTTGGCGGGGGACATGCATTGTGGCGCCAGAAGAAGAAAGCAATATCAGATCCAGGCAAGGTTCAGCTGCAGGGGCAGAAGGTTGCGACGAGCATGTAACGCGACGCCGTCAGTCGCGAGCTTGCGAGATGGTCGTCCCCAAGGGCATGATGCCTGGTCTCCAGAAGGAGGAAGTCCGGGATGCTACCAGCACCTCAGGTAGGTATCTCTCTGGAAGGGCAAGTACCACCTAAGGTACCTACCGTATTAGCTACAAAGTGAGTGCCCGTGGTGCAACTTCCACAGGCACCTACCTGAACCCTCCACGGAGTCTGTCCCGCGCGCTCCTTCTCCCGAGGATGTCCTCTCGAAAATGCTTTGCAGGTGCCTCGCCGCCTAGATTGCCTTTGGCAATGCCTAATGCAACACACATCTTGATTCCGGCTGTGACTTAATCATGACGAGCTGCTCTTGTCGTGCAATCGTGCGGCACGCATGAGGTCAAGATTCGTGCAAGTGTGCCATCGTCACAACTCCAGCCTCAGTGGATGGCACCTCTGTTGTGGACGCACGCGACCAAGCTTGAGTAGATTTCCAGGCCTGTGCGAAGCAGGGCGACGACGTCTACACTTTTGTCCTCCCACTGTAGCACCACGGGCCAAGGTGTCGGCGGCCCCACCAACCACTTCGACCGGCCCGCACGCCCGCCGATTTTCCCCTCCATCAACCCGTCCACATTCCGTTGTCGAAGCCCGAACCCCGATCGCACGAGCCTTTCGGCACCACGGACCTCCTGTCAATTACGGCGCGTTTTCTTGTCTAGCTGCCATCGCCGCCCTCTCGCTCGCTCGCCCTTCATCATGTCTACCCCAGATGGCCCAGGCATCATCACTCTGGACAACGTATTCGCGCAGCTGTTGCCATGGCGTCCAGACGACGAGAACCACCTCCATGCGATCGTTGACATGGGAAGGTATGGCTCATCTTCTCCTGTGGCGCATTTGATGGCACCTGGCTCTGACGGTCGACAGCAATGGCATTCGCTTCTCCATCACGTCCTTGGCGCCGCCCACAACACGGCTTCTCCTGCCCCTCTATTCCGCGAGGGCGCCAATCTCCTTGTTTGATGCGTTGACTCCATCTCCCGCCGGGCTTGTCTTCCCGCCTTCGACTATGGACGCTGTAGGAGCCGCCCTTTCTCGGTTTTATCAGATTGCGACTCTGCATGGCGTCCCTGCTTCCCAGATTATCATTCTGGCCACAGAGGCCATGCGTCGTGCTGCCAATGCCGCGGAGATGCTCGAGTCTATTGCCAAAGCCACCGGTGGTCTGTCCGTTCACATTCTCGATCCGTCTGTCGAGACTCTCTTTGGTGCCGTTATGGGCTCGAGGAGTGGCCTGGTTGATGTCAAAGGTGGAGCGCTTTTTCTCGACTTAGGAGGCGGCAGCGTACAGATGACGTGGGTTGACACGAGCCAACCCAACTACGAGTTCCATGCGGCCATGGCGGGCGAGAGCTTGCCTTACGGGGCTGCTAAGTTGACGCGCGTGCTTGAAGAGCAACCTCCGGAGATCCATCAAGCTGAAATCGGCACTCTTGAGGAGGGCGTGGACCGGATATATGCACATCTGTGCTCCAGGTTTCCCGCCCTTCAGGCCATAAAATCTGCGCATGACAGGGGTGAAGCTGCCTTTGTTGATGTTTTCATGTGTGGAGGAGGCTTTCGAGGCTATGGAAGCATGTTGATGCACAGCGACGACATCAACCCTTACCCCATTAGCGCGATGAACACTTATTCCGTGTCCGGGCGAGCTTTCCGACAGACATCTGAAATGAGACGCTTGAACCGAGAGTACGACGGCAAGATATTTGGCATGTCGAAAAGGCGGCGTCGTCAGTTCCCCGCTATCGCGACAGTTATCGAGGCATTTATCGGAGCTGTCCCTAACATCGGGAGGGTGACTTTCTGCGGGGGCTCTAACAGACAAGGAGTGCTGATGATGAAGCTTCCACTGGAGATTCGGGAAAGCGACCCTCTCGATGTCCTGGCACAAGTCACAGAGCAGGAAAAGCCGATATTCGATGCAGTGCTACACCTGCTCCATACTGCGTTTCCTGGGGAAATGGACCACAACACGCCTACTGCCATCTCCCTCGGCCTGGGCTCGCTACTAGTCCGACGCATCTGGGACCGTTGCGGCTACGACAGCAACACAAACGCTTCTTTTGCCTTGCATGATGCAATTAGCCGCAACCCCGACTGTCCGGGCCTGACGCACCTCGCGCGCGCCCTTCTCGGGTTAGCTGTTTGTGCCAGATGGGGTGGAAGCATTGGCCCTGCGGATGAACAGCTTCTGTCAGGGCTGCGCCAAATCGTCGACGGTCATGGCAAACATTCATCCTTTTGGACCATGTACCTGGGGGTCGTCTGCGGCGTTCTTGCGACCGTCTTCCCAGTCATGCCGCGTAAATCAGACGAGAT